>CM031940.1:3063578-5661581 GCA_018703725.1 Brassica juncea | reverse complement strand
AAAACCAATATATACCTAACAAATATGAGTATAATAAAAGTAAATTTCAGTTAATTTTCTTACCAACATAGAAACTACGAACACAGAACCGGAGAATCGTGGTTGGTCTAAAATTAAGCTTCTTAACCAATAAAGTTTCCATCATGTCGAAAACCGGCATCGCATATATCTGCAACAAAACCAAATTGGTTTAGAATACGTCAAATTTGTTTATTGAACAAAAGAATTTAGAAGAAATCCGGTTTAGATGAACCGACCTGGTAACTACCGATAACATGGATCACGACAAAGATGTTAGCCGTCGCGATTAACCAAGCTGGCTTTTCAAGTGATATGAGGAGGTTATCTTCAACACTGTTCCCGAAGATGTAATATCCAACGAGAGCCACCGGAAAATAACAAAGTGCGACAACGATGTAAGCAACGATGACTCCTTTCCACATTGGGCCTTTTGATGGTTTCTCAGGAGTCGAAGGGATCGTTGCTTGGATCTCAAGGACCACATTGTGGCCTGCGTAAGCGAATGCCACGTCACCTAAACCGCTGAAGAAATTTAAAACCGTACCGGCTGTTGATTTTGCTTTGTAACCATATTCAACATCTTGTCGAACGCCTTTACTCGTCGAAGCTGCCCATGCGATCGTTGAGTAACTATAAATCAAAGGAAAAACGTTTAGAACCGGTTAGTGAATTTAACTGAACCAATACTGCATCCGGTTTGAAAAGAAATGTACAAACCGAATTTCCAGTGTTTAATCCTATATGAGACTACATCAAACCAGAATAAACCGAAATAATTACAGTTTGAATACATAAGCCAAAATTAACCCAAACGCATTGTCTAACCACAATAATTGCAATCAGATTTTGGTAAATCTTAAACCAAACCGAAATTTAATTTCCATTTCCCACCCTTAATTTAAAAAATCAAAAACTAAAGTATCTCGTTTGTATTGGTTACATAAAACCAAATTTTCAAGTTGTATTGGTCCATACCGGTATATATAACCAACGCATAAACCTAACATAATAAACCGGTTATTGTAATTACCTTAGAGACATAACCGCGGCGGCGAGAGAAACGCCAGAGATGGAATTGAAATTGGGGAGATGAGAGAGGACGAAGTGAACAGAAGCAAAGATCATGATGAAGTAAGTAAGTTTGATGGGTTTGCAATCCTCACAAACAAGCTCATGAAACTTCTTTAGAGATTTGCCTCCAGTGACCATATAAACGATACAAACGCCTATTTCCACGATCAGCTGTTGCGGCACGACTATGTAAAGACCAAGCTTTTCACCAAACGCATGTTGTCCGAGTTCATGGTAACGATCAAAACGCTTTCCTGGAACCATTTCGTGCATTTCCACCATTTGCCATAGTGTGTATAGTGTTATGACCCATGAGAGGACCAACACTGCAACTCCCGGTCCCCTGAAAAGGAAAAACAAATTAAAACCGGTTTACATTTGGACAGATCCGGTTTAGGTCAATAACCGGTATAGATTGAATATTTTACCAGCCGAGCTGAGACATGGCGTAAGGGAGGCCGAGAACCCCGGCACCAACCATGGCCGTGACATTGTGAAAAGCAGAGTACCACCATTTAGCATTTCTTGATGAAGTAATTGGTAACCAATCTTCGATTTCTTTTTGTCTTGCTAATTTCTCATCATCCTGTTTTATTTCAAAAAATTCATATGGAAGAAAAAAGTTAGTTTTATGGTTTGCTCAAATCGTGAATTTCTCTTTGGGCTTAGAAGTAGATAATTAATTATGGGGAGAAAGGAGAATAAAAGATAAGTATAGGGTAGACTTTTTGGAAGATCTATTGGTCTAAACGGATTTTGGTTGGTACACCAAACTTAAAGTTAAGATCTAAATTACGCGCAAAAACAAAGGAGAAGTCGTTTGGTATGTTAATTATTGATTTGCGTTTCCTAGTTTCATTTCCTCTTGGCTGAATAGTTAAATATAATAACTTTCGTGGGTAAAAGTGAGATAGTTTGAAAGTATAAGGATTGGTTTTGGAAAATCTGTTTTGTCTTTTTAGACCGCGATTTAGGTTGGTACGAGTTCCCTAAATTTTGGAAAAAGCCAGAAACTGGGCCGTACGGGATCTGTAAAGGTAAAGGTCTAACTTACGAAACAAAAAGTATATTAATTATATATGTGTATATTATTTTCTGTAACTTGTAAAAACTCAGCTGTACAATGAGAAGATAAACATTTATGGAACATGGTATATTCGTAGACCTAGATATAGAAATATATATACATATATATATGATCTTTTTGCTAGAAACCTCAACTAATATTGAGACCAAGAATTAGCGTAAGCTTTTGAATAGTCAGAAATCTAAAACCTTAAGTCAGAAAGTCAATATCTGACATTAAATCTGGCTCTTAGATTTCCTCTCCATCTATTTCTAAGCTCCAAAAGTGATTTATTTCCACGATGTTTTTCTGAAAAAAACTAAACTTAAAAAAAAAAAACTAAAGACAAAGAAAGATGAAACTTTGAGAAAAATCGACAAAAAATCTCCGAGGAAGTGGAAATATTATGTTAGAAAAAAAGAAGAGAAAAATATTATAAGAATTTTGGTGTTAACAATAAAATTAACATCGCTTATCATTTTTTGAAAAAAGGGTATGTTTTTATCATTTGAATAAATAGACTCCATTTCATGTTTAGTGTTTTTCCTGAGAGTAAATACTGAAGAGTTCAGTTTGGTTAAACTTAAAATTCCATAAAATCAAGATCAATGTTCAAAATGAAAGAAAAACTCAAAATATTAATCATACATTCGTACAAAAACAGAAAAAAAAATTCAAAATCTTAGTCACAGTAACACCATAAAACAGAGAGATAGAGACTCACATAATCATCTTGAGGAGCTTGATTTACCATGGTTGAGATAAAATGAGGGAGAGAGATATAAAGAGAAGAGAAGAAGACTTGACAAGTTCTCACACTTATGAGAGATATTATGCTAAATATATAAACTCCTCATGAAGATTATACACACTGATACATGTATTATATGCACAGTTTGAATATTTTGTTTTTGGGTAATCAAGTCTGAATATTATTAGAGAGAGAGAGTAAAAAGGTTGAAGTTTTTGTTTGACTTCACAAACTACTTGTGGAGATGGGCACACGATTTATGAGCTGGAATCTGCTCCTATATTAACCAACTAAAAATATAATCTTAGAAATCAATTCCAATTAACCAATCAAATATTTCTCACCAGTCATTCATCTACTAAACTGAAATAGATTATTTATGCATTTAATTCACATAGGATTCCTGGTTTCGTTTACTTGAATGAGGTTGTCTAAGTTTCAAAAAAAAAGTGAGGTTGTCTCAAAAGAGAAGGGCGTTTGCTTATTCTAAAATTCTAATAAGTGAAATTCTATCATATAGGTACATCTAGCGGAGTTTTAGTATATATGTCAAATGTTAATATTTTCTTTGT
This sequence comes from Brassica juncea, assembly GCA_018703725.1. Lineage (NCBI taxonomy): Eukaryota > Viridiplantae > Streptophyta > Magnoliopsida > Brassicales > Brassicaceae > Brassica > Brassica juncea. The sequence goes on along the minus strand of CM031940.1, from coordinate 5,658,100 downwards.
AATATTATAATCTAGTTAACAAAAAGAATTGGTCAAGTAATACATAATGAAAATTTATGTATATATGTTTTTGCTTTATAAGTTATCTTTTATTTTAGCAAGAAAAAGGTTATCTTCTTTTTTTTTTTGAACACGGAAAAAAAAAGTGGGAGAAGAATGCCGTTCTCTTTGTTCACATCTCAATTAAGTCGTTATATGTATCAAACTATACGTTATATGATTACCAAAAAATACTATACGTTATATATGTGAGGATTTTTTTCTATATGAACCTATTGGTTTGTTACTATTGAGACGTATTAATTTCGGAACAAGTTGAAAGAAAAAAAATATTGTAACAAGTTCTAGAATGGTCTCTTAGGAGATGAAATTTTCTAAAATGGCCCCATAGCACCTTTTTAATTATTATTTTGAACTAAATTTAAATCAAAAAGATTAAAATCCATAAAACCTAAAAGTTTAATTTATTTACCAATCCAACCAATTAAATCCAGATTCAAAACCCATAAACCCTAAAACCCATCACAAATCCACTTTTTTAATATTTAAAGTTAATTTTATAAGTTATAGTAGTTGTACAGTTATATTAGTTATACAGTTGAACAAAATGTACAGTTATATTAGGTATATAATTGTACTAATTGTACAATTTGTACAATTTTATACAGTTGACAGTGAAAGCGGAATTTCCCACTCCAATTAACAACAGTGGCAGACAATCTGAATGGGACATTTGAGATTGGCATGTTCAAGACCAAACAACAGATCTGTCAAAACTTTAATATGAAAGAATTGTTTTGATAGTTGTATTAGTTGTAATAGTTATACTATTTTCTAAAAAAAATGCATCTTCATCTTTTTATTTGTTCTTGAGTTTGAAGGAGAAGCCAACTGCGGAGCCAGAAAAAATTACAGTAGAAGAGGATTCAAAAAGTATACTACTAAAAATGATGTAGAAGCCATCACGAAACTGAAGAAAATCACAAGCATTCATGGTTGATCATTTGACTTGTGTTTGAACCACTTGCACTTTGTTCACCTGGATTGTTGTTTGTGTTTCAGACTTGTTGTAAGTTTAAGAATTGTGGTGTTTTTTACACTAGAGTTGTGTTGTATTTTCTTTGTAAATGAATAGTATAACTAAAATTACTAGTTTGTTACCAAAAGAAAAAGATAAATTACTAGTTTAACTACAATAATATTAATCCCACTGACAAGACTGGTTTAACTACGATAATAGTAGTATTTCTAGTTTAACAACATCATTTGAGTTGTTTAAAAGAAACATTTGAGTTGTTTTGATATTCAAAGGTACGGTTTTCAATTTCTGAATTGAAAAAGTTATAACATTTGAGTTGTTTTAACATTAAATTATGGCATTTTTCTAACGAACTCAAACCAAACCATAAAACCAAAATCTCAGTGGTACTTCCACTACTCCATCTCAAACATGCTTAACTCTAACGTTCTTTCTGGAACTGAAAAGATAAGTGCACTTTGATGACATATATACCCAAATAAATTCTCTTAAGCTCTTCTACATATATCACAATCGGGATGTTACATGAATTCCTCAACCCATATTTGACACATGAAGATAAGACACACACATGTTTATTCTAAGTGTTTATACTTGACATTGTTATAAGCCCTGTATCTTTATCCATTCATAAGCGCATACAAAGCCACACCCCATCTTATTGAAGCGACATCACTTCACACTCATATAAGTAAATACTCTCAATCATGCACCTGTAAATGTATTTTTCAAAGTATTTATTAAGAATAACATTTTAATATATCCCTTTCTTGCAGGTCCAAACACATACATTGGGATGATATAAACATGTGTTTTAATCTTTAAGTGTAGGTTTTCCACTTTGAATTCAGCATCTAATGTCGTATTAGAGGAGAATTGGGTATCCTACAATTAAAGATTTCAAATTGACTTCAAACCTATCCCTTTAACCGACTTAATCACAAAATCCATAGCTATTCCGCTCGTCGAATGTTTGGCTAGATTTTGTAGAGACCAAACAAACTCTACTGTAATCATCCCATGAGTGAAAAACTTATGTACTACGCTGAGTCTAATACGTATGTGTCTAGACTTACCATTATACACTTAGCTATAAACCATAGCCGGGGTAACTTGATTATTACAATGGATTAAAATTAGTGATATTGGTTTCGGCCACAGTAAGTTTTGGTAAACTAAATTTTTTAGCCATTTTGGCCTCTTTATGAGCAGCTGCTAATGCTACGAATTCATATTCTATAGCCGAATTGTAAGGTAAACTATCTTCATAGAAGAAAACAATATAGCACCTCCTCCAAACAAAACATACATCACTTGTAAAAAAAAACTTCTATGTTAATGATCCAACTTGTATCTAAATATCCTTGTAACAGCTATAAAAATCTAACATATGATGGTTTGTTTCAGATACTTGAGTAAGATTTGGTTCTTTGTTCACTTTGTTTTCTCGTATCGTGGAATTAGTAGTTATCACAAGAATTTGATAGTTATCTTTTTTTTTTTTTGTCGACTACCCATCTTGGCTAGATCAAGTGGAGAACAAACGAGCCGATCCTCTGAAGAGCATCTCCATCTGTTCGGGTCTGATCCATATGGGAAAAAATGTAGCCTCTCGTCCTTGTCTCTTTTGCTAACGCGTCTGCCCGGCCATTCCGACTCCGAGGAATATGAGACAAACTCACATCCTCGAAGTCTTCCTGAAACATCTGGAACATCTCGATCTCTGTCGCGAATGATGGCCAATCCATCGGGTTTGTAGTCATGTCCACTAAGTCCGAGCAGTCCGTCTCAAAACGGACCGAGGTTATTCTTCTGTCTCTCATGCATGAGGTTGCCCAAAGTAAACCTTCCATCTCAGCATGCAGAGCTGAGAGGCTCCTATTACACGCTCGCAATCCAAAGTATTCTGTGCCCAGTTGATCCTTGAGACTCCATCCCAAGCCACTAACACTGCCATTATTGATCCATGATGTATCAATTTGACAGGTAGGGATTCGAAGGTTCCAAGGGGACACTACCTCAGTCTCTGTAGTAGGGGAATCGTCGGGATCCTTATTTGCTTCCTTCTTTTCATTAGCCTTCCTCCAACATTCTGCCTCAAGAGACGCATGTTGGAGAGTGTCAATAGGGAATACGTCTTTCCCATTAAAGAGTTTGTCGTTTCTCGCCTTCCAAATGTACCAACAGATCCATGGGAAGGTATCGAATTGATAGTTATCTATGTTACGTGTATTTATTGTAGGATTGATCTTTTTGTTTTGGTTTGATAAGTCAATTTTTTTTAACACTGAATTTTCATTGATAAAATCGAATAATACATTGGTAAGTACAATTGCTTTTCTTTATATAGAAAGTAAATGAGTTGATTTAATAATATTATATATTGTTAGAAATATACCACACTTACACAAAACTGATCTAAATTTATTGTACATTTTTCTCTTTATCATAACTTGTTTATAACCAACCAATTGATTTGGTGGTATAGTGATTAAAAGATCTATTTTGTTAATTATTGTAAATGTAACTATGATTGGTGAATAATCGCATTCAATAACAAAGAAACTTGGGGACTTTGAACTAAAACTTCTCAACTAAAGAAACGAAATAATTTATTGCCACCAATGGGAATGGTCAACGAAACTATTATAGCATATAATAACTGATTCTGTAATTGATATTGACATCATTTCATCGTACCAACCAAAGTTCGATGAAAATATCGCCACATAGTACCTTCTTATAATAATAATATAATCTTATTCTATTTTGAATGTAAGCATCTATAATTCCATATTCCCTCTGTCCCACTTTAAGTGGTGTTTTAGGGTTTATTTTTTGTCCCATTTTAAGTGATGTTCTCACAAATCTAGATAGAATTTAATATTATTTCAATTTTGTGACCAATTAAAAAATTCTGTATCATTTTCTTATTGGTTGAACTAGTTTCATTTAATGATACTTTTATATTACCAAAATAAATTACATAAAAATGTGTACTTTCTTAATTCATGTGCAAAAACCTTAAAATCCATTTATAGTGGGACAGAGGGGAGTATATCGTATCATACTAGTTTGTATTAATATTCTTTTGTAAAAGAATTCGTATTAAGAATGACCATTAGCAAGCTTAGTGGTGGAAAATCATCTGCACACTGAACGACAATTGTCAAGCATCTATACAGGTAATTTATTTTTAAGTATAATTTCAAGATCTAACTTATATACAAAAAATATTGTAGGAGGAGAAACGACACACGGCTTCACGACATACAAACAAACTCGAGTCAACTCTTGAATGTTTCATATTATTTTTTTAAAGTAGTTTATAATAATTTCTGTTGAATTTGGTCTCTTCACGAGAAAAAAGAACTAGCAGCTATCAAACTTCGTCTCTTGTTTTTTTTGGGTTATTTGATATACCTGTTCGGATAATATTATAACTCATTTCATAAGCAAACACATATCCGGTTCGAGTCAAAAATGTCGAAATTACTTTTTAGCAATATATATATATATATATATATATATAATTTTTTGGGGCTTATATTCAAACATGTACAAGATTCGACACCGCAACATTTTGACATTTTTGATAACGTGCTGAAGTCACACGGTGACCTTTTAAGTAAAACTCTTTCGTCATTTGTTTTATTTTCATAGAATTCGAGACGACTTAATCGAATATCTATTTAATTAATTAACACGTAATCACTCCAAGGATAAACTACTTGGAAGGTGCTATATGTGTATGCTGCGGATTTAATTATGGTTCCCATGGTACCATAAACTAGCCGTACTCTCATTTTAATTATTTAATGCATTTTTCTTCAAACCCACCTTAACCGGATTAACCAAAAATTTCAAAGTGACTGTTAATTAATTTTCCCGCTGGCCACTGGAGGTAAAATTTAACATCGGCTCCTCCAGCGTCCGGTGACCGAAGCGTATTCCGACCGATAACGTAGGCTGCAAAAGACACTCGCCGCTAGTCTGGACCCATTTTGGTGGGTTCCAGGATACACCAGATTATTCAAAAAAAAAATTAATTTTTAAATGTTCTGGTTTCAAACTTATTGCAAAACGAAAACAGTTCCTCCTGCCGCGATATTTGAAAAGTTACTAAAGATGCAGTAGTATAACGGCAATTTAGGAATTAATTTATTTGAAAGAATCAAAGAACTCAAAGAAATGTATAAATCTCTGGTCAGATTTGTAGATCGCCAAGTCAAAAACAACTGCTTGTCTATCTCAGCAATGCAGAATCGAAAATATGGAGGCCTTTTGCAGCTTTGGTTCGCCTCAGTCGAATAAGCTTTAAGTCTTGTAGGGTGTTAAGTCTTTTTAAAACAAACACAAGTTACACAGGATGTACAAAAGTCTTTTTTTTCTGAATAAATTTAACATATTATTCAAGAAAAAAAAGAAACATATAAATCTTGTTGTATATAATAATACTAGGTATTTTACCCACACTTGAGGGTTTAATGATTTTACAAACATTGATAAATAGATATATTACCAATTCAAAAACCATTAGAATAAATTATTTTCATATTTTTAAAATATTTAATAACTAACTAAATATTAAATTTTTACATACAATTTTAAAATTTTATTTTAATAAATATTTTATTAGGTAAAAGAAAACTTGAAAACTTTCATATATACATAAAACTATATACATAGATTTATATTTATTTTTTAAAATATTATGATTTAAAATACGTTTGGATAACATAACATATAATTTTTTTAGATAATAATGACAACTAACAATTTTTTAAAAGAAAATATATAGGTAATTATATATTACGTGATATATTTATTTAAATATAATCGATTTAATATTACTAAACCAACTATAATATAAACATATATAATATTTTAATATTACTAGAGTAAATATAATATAAATTTAACTATGATATTATCATTAATTTTTTTTAAATTTTCAAAATAATAAATTATCAAATAAATCACTAAAATTATTTTTAAAATTAATAATTGATCATAAAATACGACTACACTTAAAATTATGAGAAGCATGACATTTACTAATTAAATAAATATTAAAAATTTTATATACAATATTTTTTATTTTAATAAAATATTCTTTATTACGTAAAATACACTTGAAAACATTCATATATACGTAAAAATATAGAATCTTTTTAGATAATTATGATTATTAAACTAATGAAATTCGTTTTAAATTTATGAGTAACTATATATTATGTGATATATTATTAAAATAGAATCGGTTTAATATTGTTAAACCAAATATAATATAAACATATACTCCCTCTGTTCGTTAATATTTGACGTTTTGAAACTGTTCCTTTGTTCCACTATATATGACGTTTTTCAGAAAACTATGTAAAATATAATAGTAATGACTAAGTTTACCCTTTGTATTATTCTTTTCAGCTAACAATTTCAATTCATTTAGCCTTCACTTCAGTTAATGAATAGGGATAATAGAGGAATTGTGCAAGGTGTCTTGTTTTGTGTGAAAAGTGTAGAACGTCATATATATAAAAACGGAGGGAGTATATAATATTTTAATATCACTAAAGTAATATAATATAAGTTTAACTATGATATTATCCTTATAATTTTTAAATTATTCTCAAGATAATGATAAATTATCAGCTAAATCACTAAAATTATTTCTTAAGATTAATAATTGATCATAAATATGACTAAACTTAAAATTATGGGAAGCATAAAAAATCAGAAAATATTAAAATTTTATATACAATAACTATTTTTATTTAATAATATATCTTTTATTACATAAAATAAACTTGAAAACATTCATATATACATAAAACTATATACATAGATTTATATTTATTTTTTTAAAATATTATGATGTAAATTATTTTTATATAACTTAATATAGAATCTTTTTAGATAATGATGATTATATAATTATTGAGATTCGTTTTAAATTATGGGTAATTATATATTATATGATATATATATTAAAATAGAATCGGTTTAATATTACTAAACCAAATATAATATAAACATTTATATTATATTTTAATGTTACTAAAATAAACATAATATAAATTTAACTATGATATTATCATTATAAATTTTTAATTATTCTCCAGAAAATGATAAATTTTCAGCGAAATCACTAAGTGGAGGTATTAGATTCTATATTCTAACTGATTTAGAAATTTTCCTTGCATTTGGAAATCAGACAAGTTGATTGTAAAATAAACCAGATGAACTTCAAAACCAAATCAATGAATTATTGTAGATCAACCAAAAGGATTTATAGTAATTTTAGTTTAAGTTAACAAATATTAAACAATATCTTTTTCATTTTTTTTGTTTCATATATCATATGTTGTTCTGAATGTCTCATAATATACATAATATCTTCACATATTTGTTGCTAGAGTTGTTCTCAACTGATTAATATGCTCTATGCACTGATTTTGGGTTACAAGAACTTCTCTATCACTATTATTTTTTAAATTAATTCGTCATCAAAATCATTTTTATTTGGGTTCTTTGTAAAAATTGAAATATTAAAAATTTGATTATTTTTTTTGCACTGGAAACATATTAAAAAGGGTGAATATAGAGTCGATAATATGGAAGTTGGGTTGAGGGCCTATGAGTGGTGTTTATATAATGGATAAAACTAATAATACAAATCCAACCAAATAACAAGGTTTAACTCAATATTTATTTTTTTTGTATTTTGGTCTTAAAAATAAAAACACTTAAAAATTCACTAAAATTTAATTTCAAGTCAATCCTTAGACAAATCACTGCTATTTTATAACACTGAATTTGATTTTGGTTTCCAAATATATACATGGATCTAAATTTGAAAACATTCTTACATGCTTAAAACTATATACATGGATCTATTTATTTTTAAAATATTATGATGTAAATTTTTTTGGATAAATCATATAGAATATTTTTAGATAGTGATGATTATAAAATTAAGGAAATTCGTTCTAAATTTATCGATGATTATGTATTATGTGATATATATTTCAAAATAGAATCGGTTTAATATTACTACCATATATAATATTTTAATATTATTAAAGTAAATATAATATAAATTTAACTATGATATCATTATTATAATTTTTAAACAATTTTCAAAATAATGATAAATTTTCAGTTAAATTATTAAAATTATCTCTTAAAGTTAATAATTGATCATAAAATATGACTCAACATAAAATTGCGGGGAACATGACAAATTAGTAAATTCACTTTTCAAATAATAATATAAATAAATAATAGTATAGATAAAATAAATTAGAACTTTGAACGATTAACGGTAGATTATGAGTCAAAAGTTTGAAAATTTCCACCAGGAAAACAACTCTTATTAATGTTTTTTAATACAACAAAGCAAAACACAAGACAAAATCTCAAAGTGAACAGCAGAAGTTACATAGGTTCACATACAATGACCAAACTCAGAGATAGATCATTCAGGGAAAGAGATGTCTAGTAGTTTACTTACCGTATACATACATATACATGTGGATTGATGCATGTACTGTGTACATGTAGGGTGTGTTTATAATGTAGGAGGGATCCAGATGTAGCCATGAGTTTGAAGGTAACCAGCTTTCTCCAGTAACTGATCAGCTTCTTCTGGTCCTCGGCTTCCTGGTTTATATGGGATTGACTTCACTTCTCCTTTGTCAATCCTGTGCAGCAACGGTGTAAAGATCTCCCACGCAACCTATAACCATCAAAATTGACACCAAAGTCAGCTTCTAAAACTGTATCGATGTTTTGATTGTGTCAAGAGCGATTTGAGATCTCTGAGATTGATTCAGTTCAAGGGTGGAGAAAGAAAATGCTTCTACCTTTAGTTCGTCTCTGCGAACAAAATGCTGTTGATCACCTTTGATTCTGCAGAAACATGGGAAGGCAAGAAAGTGAATATAATAGCAAATATGGAAGAAGAGAAGAAGGGAACTGAAAATGTTTTCTTACGTATCAAGAATCAAGCGTTCGTATGCCTCTGGGATAGAGACACCTTGATAACGTTGCCCGTATGACAAGTCAAGTTCACTTTGCACTGTTTGCATCTCCAGACCCGGTTGCTTAACCTGTGTAGCAAAAGCATAACCAAGAGAGAGTGTCATGGTTCCTGGTTAGAGTGAAACTTTCCTTCCACTCGTTAGTAAGTTATGTTTGTTTGTTCACTGTATACTTACAGTTAGTTTCATGTACATTGCCTCTGATGGTTGCAGGCGTATCACAAACTCGTTCCTCCCTTGTTTCTGACCTGTCGCATGCACATGAATTTGAATTCCAGAAGATAAAAGAAAGAGCTTAAACCACACAACTAAAAGAAAATGTCAGAGGAAGACAAATACATCTGAATATGTCGCCTGGAACATCCTTGAACTGAATTCGAATTTCTGCCTTCCTTGAATTCAGCGCCTTTCCAGCCTTTAGGATAAATGGAACACCTGAAAGACAAAAAATGTGAGAGTGGTACCTGAAGAGAATAAATGCTAAGTTGGTGGATAATCATAAAAAACTAAATTAATGTATTTCTTCTTTTGGTCAGGAAGTTAGTTTTGAGCATGAATGAACAGTGGAGCAAAGCCACATATATGACTGGGAATATGCCGGATTTGATGCTATCTATGATCAGATGGTTTTCTGATAAATGAAAATTTAAAGAGTGATGTAGGACATGGTACCTTCCCATCTTTCGTTGTGTATGCGAAGAATTGTTGTGGCAAACGTTGGAGTATTTGAGTCGTCTGGAACAGTAGGATCATCCCTATACCCTTCATATTGTCCAAGAACTACCTCTTCATCTGTTATTGGAACCACTGACTGAAGCACCTGATTTATGTTCATTAGATAATCAGTAAATTTGAATTAACTGGCTGAGATTGCAGATTGAAATGCAACTATGATATTCCAAAAGCATGTTAATCCAAAGAATAGAGGTCATTAACACTCATTAAAATGGCTATTAGGTCCAAAAAAAGTTAAGTCACCTTCACTTTCTCATCCCGAATGTGCTCGGGCTTGAGAGATATTGGTTTCTCCATGGCAACAAGGCAAAGAACCTGCAGGAATCTAAAGTCAGTAAAACACATGAAAGCATTTGCCCTTACAGAGAAACTCTGAGGGAAACAATCACATCAGGTTCCGTTATCATGAAAATGGTCTCAGGTATACTTGCCTGGAGCAGATGGTTTTGAATAATATCGCGGATGATTCTGTAAAACAGCAAGTGTACATTTCATCAGACACGCACCGGTGTCACGGATCCTCTATATGAAGAACAAGAAGAGACAAAAGAAAGTACCCGTATTCATCAAAATATCCGCCACGCCCTTCAGTTCCAAAATCTTCCCTGAAAACAATCTGCAATAAAAGCATTAGACATGTGCGTTCGACTCTAAATAACAGTCTGGCAATTTCTGTCATAGCCACACAGCTCTCACCTGCACGTTCTCGATATTGTCACGGTTCCAAAGCGGCAGGAAAAAGCGATTGGCAAATCGGAGGACCAACTGTACAAGTCATGTCAATGGTTACTGATTGTCCAAGTGCTAGACTCTAAATAGTGAAAGCATGTTACTTTACCATGTTTTGGACCAATTCCTTGCCAAGATAATGATCAATACGATAAATCTGCGATTCATCAAACAACTCTCCAATCTGAGAACTAAGCTGCTCAGCAGATTCCAGGTCCTTTCCAAACGGCTTCTCAACAACAATCCGTGTCCATCCACCAAGGTCAGCTGAAATCCATGACACAAATATAAATTCATGAAACGCAAAACAACATAAGAAAGAAAAACTGCAGAGCAGGCTGAAAAAAAGAAACACACATTTGTTCATGCAGCATGTTTTGATCATCTTGCACACAGAAGGATAAACAGAGGGTGGAAGCGCTAAGTAAAAAAGTCTCCTCGAGGATCCTTCAGAACTCTTTTTAGAGATCTCATGCTCCGAAATGGCCCTGTCTAGTCTCTGGAACCCATCCGCAGAGTCATAAGGGCCACTCACATACTTGATCTACATTGATCGGACTCAATACTTTCAGTACCGAGAGAAACAATGATCTATTAACACCATCCCAAAAAGAAATGAACTTACCAGCTGTAGAAACTTCGACAAGGCCTCTGCTTGCTCTGCGTTCTTCTCGTCAACAAGGTATCTGCATAAAAAAAAGGTGAGCTAATAATTGTTGAGGAGGAGAAAACAAATCGAAAAAGGCTGTTGAGGTGTCTCTCACACTCACCCACGGATCCGATCTCTGAGCTCTTCATCAGAAAGCTTAGTCCTGGCATACCCAAAGATGTGAACTTCATCTGGATTGAGAAATCCCTGCTCATTCAAACCAATGATCATGAATATCACCACAAACAAATAGTAGTGATTTATCACGCTGAACATGGTACTGAAAGTAAACCTGGCGGTATAGGTTGAAGAGGGCAGGAAAAGTCTTCTTCTTGGCGAGATCACCTGATGCGCCAAGGACGACGATGGAAAGACAACCAGTCTCTGGAGCTGAACCGTACTCCTTTACAAACGAATCGTTCCTTAGAGTAGACCTCTTCTCAACGTGCCACTGACCAGATCCCATCTTTATCTCCACCAAAGCTTAATTTCCACACATAAGAAAAACGTCAGTCTCCAGTTCAAACACTTACTCACAATCTCAGTGAAAACACACAGATCATTAATTGCATGAATCGAAACTTCACTGCTTCGATATCTTCTAGCCAACACATGGATTGAATTTCTAGTGAAAACAAAAAAAATCTTATCATTTGCATGAACTGAATTTCACTATTATCATAGCTAACAACATAGAGATCGAGTAATAGTAGAATAATCAAACCGAGAGAAAAGACAAGGTAAGAAGATCAAACGGATCGCAGCACAAGTACGATCACAGGAAAAAAAAACAAACGAAACTGAGATCTGAGAATAAATGGAGAAATCATGGACCTGGGAAGAAGGAAGAGCACGAGGGAATCAGATTTCGATAGAAGGATTAGGTGGGAGACGAAGGAGAAGCTCAACTACTAGTACAATGTAGAGAGGAAGGGGGGGTTGTTGGTGTGCTATGACGTTCACCTTCCCTCACATGATTTCATTTTCACACCTTTTTAATTAAAAAAAAAAAATGCCAAAATACATACAGACACGGACAGACTCATCGAAAGCCAATTTGTTGTTTTCTTCCTCAACTGATGGAAGATAGGGAAATTACAAACATGTAAACCCATAGAGGCCCATAAATGGCCCAGACAAACCATTTCTCCTTTTACTTCTACTCTGGCCTAAGAAATGAGTAATGCCCCTAAGATGGCCTAACTATTTCCGTTGACAACGCTTTGTGCGATGAGATAGGCACACACAAAATAATATTTTATTTCAGTGTTTTTTAAAAACTTTCTTTTTGATAAAAAGGTGATTTAAGCATTATTTTCTTTGAAATAATATTATTTGAAATAAACTGAATAAAATTATTTGCTAAAGGTTTCTTTGAAATAAAATTATTTGCAATGTTAAAAAGAATATTTTGCTGATAAACAAAAAAAAACAAAAAAAAACAAAAAAAATGACATGAGCAAACTACATTTAGGTTTCCAATGTTGTATTATGTAGAAGGCTATACAAGAAAAATGTGAAAGGGCCAAACAATTCAATGTAGTATTTAGCAAAGCAGAGGCTAACTATGTTTCCTCTCTTTTTCAGTCTGTGATATTTAATTCATATTTTGACATTTTCTTTTTAAGTGTTTCCTTGACTTGCTTCTAAGTTACACTGTGTGATTATGAAGTTGATAAGTTATGATACCTAAAAGTAAAAAGTAGTGTGACGATTAAGAAAATTTAATTATATGCAAGTCCTTTGCATATCTGTTTTTGGCCCTTTTTATTTAGTTTTCCAAGTTCTTTGTTTCTTTTTTCTTTTTTTTTTGACAAACAATTTCTTTGTTTCTTCGCCAATAGAATACATGAACGGTTTTACTTGTTAAAAGGCCTAAAACAAAGTATGAAATATTAAGCTGAGAAGAAAACAAAAAAATAATGTAAAATACATCATATGCTATATAATTTTATACACTTATGTACATAAGATGGTAATTTGTAAATTTAAACATTAAAATTCGACAAACAACATAGTAAAAGTTGTACACCTTTAAACTTTATAAAATATCAAAAATCGAAGTTCTTAGTACAACTGACATACTTTTTCAAATGTCAAAGTTATTAAATTCGTTGTACTTTAATAACATAATACTATTTATAAAATTAAAACTAGTATAATTACCATCATTTTTGGTTAATCTAATACATAGTACTTAATTTTAAGATATCGAGGCCATAAATACTTTAGTTAAGAAAAGAAAATTTACGGATTAGTAACCATAAGATCTAACTTTTAAAATTTTGGGGAATAAGACAACTGTTTTATTGTTCTTTTTCCATAACCGGACCTGAAAATGTTATACTAGCCATTTTAGCATATATAGGAAGAGGATTTACTATGTTACAAAAAATGAAGATTCACGAGAATGAAAATTTAAGCAATGGTCCTACAGTGGGTTGCTTTTGTTCAAATGCAAAAGATAGTGCAGAAAAAATATTTAAATATACTTCACAAACTCTAAATACCGACCGTTGGACTGATAACGCAATTTATTAACAAAAACAAATAGCTTCTTGTTGTACCAATACAAAAAGATATCGTATTGCAACTGGCATTATACTTATTCCAATAGCATATTATAACATGGAGTATAGTCGTATGCTTAAATCAGCTCAATACTTAAATTTGCTAAAACATCATCAAAATTGTAATAATTGAAACAATCTAAAAGTTAGTTCGCTGCAATTAGAAACATCATCAATGCTTTTTGGTCTTACCCATGTACAAGCCTTTTCAAATTGCTCGAAATTATTTTTTCCCTAAAATGGGATTGCACGCGTTGTTCCGATTCAATTTCTGTTATTATCCAACTAACCGTTGAGATTTTAATTTTAAGGACACAAACAAATACGGCAGCACGATAAAACGTGGCTCATTCTGATTGGTGAGGAAGCTGTAGGTGCACATTAACATCAGCCTCGCGTCGGTTTTGAAAAAGCCTATGATTTATAATTGACGTGTCGTCGGTATAAAGTCCAAAATAGTTTACACAATGAGTACTCTAGTCTTTTAAACTCAAATAGTAACCCATGATTCTATTTTATTGTCACATTATTATTATTATTATTATTTTTTTTTTTTGAAACATATTGTCACATTATTTAACCCATGATTCTATTTATGTTTTGGGCAGATATATATTACGAAACCAGTTTTTATTGTTTTAAACCTATTTCATTAGGTTGGAAATATGTCTAAAAACGGCTAGCTCCTATTCTGATTGCCCCTCTCGAGTTAATGAGCCTTGTTTCATACTTTCAGGTAGTATTCCGCTTGTCATGTACCTGTTTCCCATGTAACATTCTCGATGTCACTATTCAGATATTTCTAAAACTCCAGGGATCACATTTCGTAAATAATTTATATTAAGGGGCTTATATTTAAAAAGTCGCCGGAAAGAACACAATTCGATCGAGATTCAATTTAAAAAAGGCGAAAAAATCAAAAAGAAGAGAGAGAGGAAGATCGGAGACGACGGTGATGACGATGGACAGAGAGAAGGAGAGAGAACTCGAGCTGGAGAGTGCAATGTACACCAACTGTTTACTCTTAGGTTTGGATCCGAACGTGATCGGACTCGGATCCTCCAACGGCACGCCTCGGGTCGGGTTATTCCGCCATTCAAACCCGAAGCTCGGAGAACAGCTTCTCTACTTCATCCTCTCTTCTCTCCGAGGACCCGCTCAGTCTTCAAAGGTACGATTCCTCCCCTCCCCCCACCCCACCGTCTCTCTCGGAATCGGTTTCGGAATCACTTTACGATTTTTTTCTCGATCTCTCTCAGGATTTCGATAAGGTCTGGCCAATTTTCGATTCGGCTCAGTCTCGCGATTTCCGCAAGGTAAAATGGCTTGAGAACTTGAATCCATAGTTCTGTTATTGAATCCGTAGTTTCTTAACGGTGGAATTATGCTCTGTGAAGGTTGTTCAAGGGATTATAAGCGAGCTTGAGTCACAAGGAGCGTTACCAAGGAGTAACTCGAGGGTTTCATCACTTGCTACTTGTTGTGGTCCTAGGTTTGTTCTTCTGTTTATGTTCATGAGGGTTTCTAGGGGTTGTTTACCTCAGCAACTAGTTTGTCATTTCCTGAAGTTCCAGGAAATTTGTGCGGCATTAGATGGTGTATGGTGTGTAAATGTGGAGCATTTTGATTTGATTGCAGATTTGTTGAGCTCTTATGGCAACTTTCTCTGCATGCATTACGAGAAGTTCATAGACGGACTTTTCCTGCTGATGTCGCTTCCAACCCTCTGCCTTCTTCTCTAACAGACGTTTCCTTCTCACATGCAGCTACTTTGCTTCCTGTAACCAAGGTAGTATCCATATTATTTCCCGTCTGGGTTGTGTGTTGTACTGACATACTGGTCTATGTGGACCCTTTTGAGTAATGAGCGGAATAACGTACAAATGTTTGGTTCTATGTTTGCAGGCTCGGATAGCGGTTGAGCGCCGTAGATTCCTTAAAGACGCAGAAACTGCGGTTCAAAGACAGGCCATGTGGTCTAATTTAGCCCATGAGATGACTGCAGAATTCCGTGGTCTCTGTGCGGAAGAGGTATGACGTTACATGTTCTTTTTGGGGAGAGGTACTGAATTTCTTTTGCCTGATGATACTGTCTAAATAATTGGTGCATTTCATTTTTCTGTTTTGTTGGCATAAGGCATATCTGCAGCAGGAACTAGAAAAACTTAACGACTTGAGAAACAAAGTAAAGCAGGAAGGAGAAGTGTGGGATGACCTTGTTTCTAGTTCCAGTCTGAATTCTCATCTAGTTTCCAAGTCCACTCGGTTATGGGATTCTCTAATGGCTCGTAAAGGTAAGGTGTTATACTGTTCTGTTTATTCTTAGGAGTTAAATACTGAGAAAAGGTACTTCAGTGTAGTATTATGCGACAGTTATATAGGTTACGGATTTGTTGTTTGTCAATATGTTCAGGTCAGCATGAAGTTCTTGCGTCTGGCCCCATTGAGGATTTGATAGCTCACAGGGAGCATAGGTAACTGGCCTCTTATTAAAAACACGGTCTGAATTCCACTTACCAATATACTGACGTGACGTCTGGTTTCCTTTGATCTATAGATACCGAATTTCAGGATCGGCCCTACTTGCAGCGATGGATCAGAGTTCTCAAGTTCCTCGCGCGGAATTACCCGCTGCCCATTCAGATGATTCAGCGTCACTAGCCGACGACAAAGAACTAAGTGATGGATCGTACGCAAACCTGCATGATCATTCTCTAGTAGACAGTTTCGAAACCAACTCACAAGCAAGTGACGAAACACTCTCGCGAGTAGATGATAGAGGTGGAAGGAATAACCAGACAGTTGATGTAGCGGAAATTATAAGACGCTGGACACACGCATTACAGCGTATTCATAAACAGTCTCTTCAGCTGGTATGCTTCTCATATCTCGTTGTGGGGTTTTCACTGAAGTACTTTTAACCATTCTGGCTAACTTTTCTATGAGGAATTCAGTTCGATGACTTTGTTACCTATCTTTCATCTGTACATGTTTAGGCTAAAGCAAATGACGGGGATGGTCCAGATATTTTGCGGACTGCAAATGATGGTGGTACAAGTGGACATGTTGAATCATTAAGTGCAACTTTGGCTGAACATCAACAACATTTAGCTAGCTTTCAGGTAAATGTGTTGCCTTTTGTTTCCTTAGATAGAAGGTACTATTGGCCAACTGTGGAAGTCAAATGCACAGATTAGAAACATAAGATGCTTTTGTTGAGGGCCTTGAAGAAAATTTTCATGGAAACATAGCCTGTAGACGGCATCGCTTTCAGTAACTAAAGAAAACTAACAAGTCTGCTTCTTTTTGCTATTCTGTAATATTAGTAAAAGGCTGTATGTTTGACTGGTGATATCCGGAGTTCCATTAATGTTTGTGATATTCTGTTCAGCTTCTTTTGGGAGAGTATCTGAGCTACATACATCGATGGAGAATTACATGTTTAATTACCATTATGTTTTATAGGATATCTTTGAGCATGCCTACAAAAACTTTCTATGCATGTACCTCATACTTCACTGGTTAAGTCTCTACTATGTTCTTACTGCTGATGGCACACTATCTGCAGGTACTCATCAACCAATTAAAGGAAGTTTCTCCAGCCATACAGAAATCCATATTAGAATGTACTGAGAAGGTTAATAGTCTTCCCCCAACCTTACCTCCAGCTACGAGAAGTAACGGGCAAGCAGCTTCACTTCTACAATCTCAGGTGAGTGAGATAATTATAGTAACAGTTTGATTTATTTTTATTCTCTTCCGATGCATATTTGATAGAGACGCTCATTGTACCTTTTCCCTCTGTAACACAGGAAGGTGTATCCAATGATGTTGCTGAGCTGACCTCGACAATGTCTAATGTTCAGATTGAGAAGGTCTCACCTAGCCCTACGTTAAAGCTTCCACAATTATTTAGCTCCACTCCTAGTTCTTCTGGTAAAGGTGGAAATGGACAGAAGCGACATCCAATGGCTTCTCAGGTCAACAAAATGGAAAGCTTGTCTGAGAAGAACGCTACAGACCAACCATTGTCAAATACTCGAGCAGAGAACTTACCGACTGGTTTGTTGCATAATTACCTTCTGCATTGAAATGAAATGTGATTTAGTATACAATAAATGTTTGTTTTTTTTTTGAATGATATGCCAGTTCACTGAGACCTTTGTCTTATAATGCTTGTTTCAGATACCAACAGCTCTTTTGTCCAAAACCTGAAGAAATCTGTTAGAGAAGCGGCTTTATTGATTCCATCTTCAGCAGGATCATCACGGGACAGTCAATCGGATGAAGGCTCCGAGCATTACTTCGTACCTCTTTCAGGAGCTGGCTTTTCCCGATTTCCATCAGAAACCAAAGGCCTGCCTCTCAGAGGGTCGAGGTTACAGACCTCTCTTAGCGAGCCTTCCTTTCTTGAACACAGTGTTCCCCACAGCCTCGCGCCAAGCAAGTACAGCGACATACCCGACACGTTTGATGATCTAGATTCATTCAAAGATTATGATAACGGGAATGGGTTTCTCTCAGTTGCTGGATCAAACAGTGTAGCTTCTGATCCGCAACAATCGTTTTACGACGTTGAAGATCAAGTCTTTTCCCCACCGTTACTAATGGACTCGTCCCTATTATCAGATACCTACGAAGACTTGCTAGGTACATTCATTATCCTCTTTGGTGTTTACATGACATTGGCCACGTTATGTTTAAGAGTGGTCCAGTTTCTAAAATATCCGGTCTGTAAATTAATGCGTAGATCGCAAATATTACAGCATCTAGGATCTAATCGTTTTACTTTTGCAGCTCCTTTGTCAGAAACCGAAGCCGCCTTGATGGAGCATTAGGATGAAGAAGCCATGGATCAGACAAAACGATGACACTTCTGTTTCTTCAACGATTCTTCTTGGGGTGATTGAAAGACAGGTGTTTCAGTTATGATTGCCAGTTAACAAGGGTGTTTCTTGATTTATCTTGGATTTGTTGGTAATGGTTATCTTGATGAATGAAAGATCTGACTTTGTTTGTGTGTCAAGTGTGTGTGTGTGTGTAAACAACCTCCAGATCAGGTAGAAGCATCGCTCTCTAATGTTTGGGTTTCCACTAAAAAATACAGATTGATTCTTGTTTAAAAAATTAGATGTAAAGAAAAGAAAATAGTGAAGAATCTGTTATTCTTTTTTCATTCTTAATATCTTTTATATTTATGCATATGCTGCAAAATGGTTTAAAGTTTGCCACACTAGCGATCAAAATTTCCCTTTTGGAGAAAAAACTTAACGACAGTCTAGTGCAAGGCATTTGAAACATAGGATCAAGTCATTAGCATTGTTTCCGTGGTGTCGCAGTATCGATGAAATAACATACTGCGTTCAGAAGGACAACGGATAGGTTAAATTAAACAGAGGAGACAGATAGTTTCCAAAGGTGAAAACAATAAAAGGCAGACCTACCCGTCAACCTTACTCTTAGTTCAACGTCTTGATGCAGAGCCTCAAGTCCAACAAATCACCAGACAATAAACTGTGAGGGATCAACATGGAATTCTCCGGAGGGGTTTCCAAGTTCACTTGAAGAATCTTCTTCACATCTGGTGATTCATATGTCATAGTGTGTCCATCCGCAACTATGTAGGAGATTTCATAAGAGAAGTGTCCTACTTCGGGAGAAGATGGTGCAATGCAGCTTACAGTTACATACACACCGTAAGGTTCTCTGAAACACTGCACTGCAAACAATAGTTTCATGTAAAATTCCCTTTTAATGAATATTTTTTCGCTGATGTTCATCAAGACATAAAACGGAGTGCCACATTCAAACCCTCTTCCCATGCTATCCTGATGAGTAGAAATAGCATAGTGATGGTAGAGATCAGTGTATGTGCCAGTGTAGTTGCAGTCTTGTACAGGGCAGGAGCAAAAAGAGAAGCTGCATTCTTTCTTATGGGTTGATTGTTTCAGAAAAGGGATCTTCTTGGCGCATCCAAGCTTAGCGTTTATGCATTGTAGAAAGACTGATTCTATCACAGTCTCCATTCCTCTGCAGCGAATATGGCCTATAGGCGAAGCACATGTAGGGCATATATCTCTCAGTTTTGAACAGCAAGAATAGCAAGCCGAATGTCCATTATCACACTGAAACACAACATTCGAACTTACACACAATTCTAAAACTGGCATGTCACTATCAAAATCAATATTCAAAATCTAACCTGGAAAATAGGAACAGTGAGCGGCTCGAAGCAAACAGGACAATCAAGAACATCAAAATCCACCATCGCCGTGCGTATGTTACCGTCTGTTCGTTGCCTCTTTTTCAAGTGAATGTTGCTCAGACCAGATTTTTCGCTTGAGGCACGCTCCATATCGATATGCTCAACACCAAATGAAAATGGGAATGGAAAAAAAATGAAGTGTACGAGACGGCTTAAATCCTAACCAAATGCTTCTATTTCCCAAGCATTTAAACTCAAAGTAACAGCTGCATGCATACATCATGCCATCATGGCTTGGACGGAATTCGAAGAATTTGATGGGCTATAATAATAGATTCTTAGTATTACATCTATTATTCAGGTTTAGATTTAGAAATTTAAGACACGGTTTACATCTTACCTTGTTTGACTTTGGGTTTTGATGATGAATATAATTAATTGTCGACATTGGTAATCAATAACTATTATCATCACTGTTTCTTCTTTTGATATATATGAAAATTCAAAATTCTCAAACATATCTGTCTTGCGTATTATTTAATTTATTAAATAAAAGTGTACATTTGTTTCTTTCTTTTTCTCGGGAAGCAATTAATTACATACGGACGTATCTGCATTATTCTTTAACCGTAGAAAATTCGGAAACAAAAGAAAAATATATACAAGTATTGGGCTTTTAAAAAATTCAGACAAAAAAAAAAGTATTCGGCTTTTAATTGCTTTTTCCTCTTCCGACCAATTCTTTTATCGGCACAAACCCATCTGGGCAACAACTTCACCCTCCACTATATTCCTTTCTCCCTCCCACACTAAACGCTGCGTTTTACGGTCCACGAAATTCTCCAACACCCAATCCTTGAGCCCATTATCTCTCACTTCGCAAAACCTCTCAGCCCAATCAGACGGTTCAACGGGTCGTGTCCCTAACCCAGGTGTCCGATCTTTCGACCCGACATTCTCCTTGTCCTGCCAATCCGTTACATATGTTGCCACTCTTCTTTTAAACTTCTCCTTAAAAATATCCCATACCTGATATTTATAATGGTTGATTATCATCGTATCTTTTTCAACGTCAACAAACGTGAACCCTTCTTTTAGTTGAAAATGGTGCACAACGTTTATGAGCGTGGTGTTTAGCGTTTCGGGTCGTATTATGCTCTTGTGTCTCTCCGGTTGCGACATACGACACGTGTACGATGCCATGACTCCACGACGAGGTGGATCTTTAAGACCAGAAGGTCCGAAACTGTGACACGACGTTCGTATCTCACCAATCTTGCTAGACGGTGTTGTGTAATTTTTTATGACTTCGGTTAATGTTTGACCAGACGGGATGTAAAAAAACTCGTCGACGTCGATAAACGCGACCCAGTCACAATCGCGTTTGGCTCGAATCGCGCAGTTAGCGAATCCAGCTTCTTGAGTTTTGATCCACGGCCAAAAGTGTCTAGAAATGTTGTAACCGGTGTTCTTTAGATATTTGATCTCGGAAACTATGTCGTCATCGCTATTATTGTCGTAGATGAACCATCGCGTAACGCCGATTCCAGCATGGTACATCACCCATTCTCTCAAAACGCTGGCTGCGTTTCGTGTCATGGTGCAGACACATGTCTCGAGTTGTTTTCTTTCACCATGGTTCAAGTCTCCAAACCGAACCGGACGGTTTATCGGGTGGGCAACGGAAGGTAGCATCCCACCACCTCCTTTGATTCTCACAGAGACTTTAACCGGAGGAGATTGGGCCGCTCGTGGGCCCTTTAACACTGATAGTGGCGTTTTGCACCGTACGATCTCTTGGGCCGCGGAGATAACTTGTGACCTAAGCAAAACCTTGGGATTCGCTAAATCCCAACCGTACACGCACTCGTATCTTGACACATCAGCAACTTTTCCTGGCCGTAGATTTAAGCCCTTGACAAACGCCACCGTGGTGTTATCGTGGTCGATCACGGCGTCGTAAACCAGCCTATCCCACCGGTATGTGGGTCCCACCAGGAGACTATTATCGACCGTCCATCTCGTAGCGGCGAGTGATACAGTATGGTGACGTGGCACGGCGGAACACCGTACGATCTGACGGTCCGCATCGTTGGTTTCCACCGCGTAGGGGAACTCTTTATACACTTTAGACGAATCGTTTGCGTTGGAGAAAACGCAAAAGAGGTCATCTTTTGTTAATAACCGAGAAGAAGGTTGATACTTTATGAAAATAAGTGTTTGGTCAGGAAACTTAACCGTTTCATGAACCGCCGGTACAGAGCCACCAAGAACCGCCTTAATCGACGGCCGGACCACCAGCCGGAATTTCACTGGTTTATCCAAATTATAGTCAGTTTAGTGATTATTGGCGGGCGTTAGAGAGCTTAACCATAGTAATTGATTACCTAAGAAGAGGAACAAAGCCGAGAAGACAACGAAGGAGGAGACGAACAGAGCAACAAACCGGAAAAATCTTCTCCATGAAACGACGACGTCGCCTCCGCCGCGTTTCCTACGGTTCTTCATCTTTTGTTTTTGTTCTTACTCTCTCTCTCTCTCTCTTTCTTTTTTTTTTGGGTCTATATGTTAAAATTTATACATTTTTTTGAGTTTTACATTGTTGTGGAGCACAACTTATTACATAGAAGAGCATATCAAAGAATATAAGCATCTATTTAAGCTTCTTTTTTTTTCTAGTATACAAATTGTAATTTTACTTATTTTTTTTATTATTCTCTGATTATGAAAGAAAAAGACAGATAAATATGGGATTGTCATATTTTTCTTCACTGATGCTCAAAGACGTTCATGGAAATTTACGAGCTTGACGTTGAAGGTTCAAGAAAGTGACTGCATATTGCTAAACCAACGCCGGTTCGACCTGTTTATCTATCTCTTTCTCCTTTTAAACCCCAATAAAATATCTACAATTCTTTTTTTTAGTATTTTACATTCGAAGAGTCTGGTACCATATAACATACAAAAAAAAAACAATTAAAGTTTTGCCAAAAGAAGAAAAAAGCAAAGAGAAAGTTCGGATACCTTGCTTGATAATTTGATATTTCAATATCATTTTTTATTTAGAGATTCAGTTCTATATCAACTTGAATTTTTGTTTTCGTTATTGATTGTGCTTCAAAGTTGAAAGAGACAAAAAAGAAAGTTGAAACTTGAAAGAGACGAGGCCATGATTCGATTAGTGTCATTGACTTTTCTGAGTCATATTGGACTCATACTGGAAAAGTAGGATCCACTTATCGACTTTTTTGTTTGTTTCTCTACGTCATGATCGTCATCTTTAACGTACATCCCACGTCGTCGTTTGGTTCTTGGAAGTGAGATTCTGTTTTGTAATGTTCAGTTTGGGCCAAAAGACTTTTTAAATGGGGTGTTGTCAGTAGTTGTTAGTGCATTGAGCATAGAAACGGCGAAGTACTGGGCGTGTGAAGCTGCTTATTAAGGACGTCCCACATCGGTAATGTAGAAATAAACATCTTTTTATAGGGAGGGTAGATTTTGATCACGACCGTGTTTCAACAGATGCTTGTACCAATGGTTGCCTGGATGCCTCGGTTAAAAGACGCTAACAATTTTTGTCACCGGCTAAACCTTTCTTTGCTAACTTAGGATGTTTTGCATTGCTACATCAATAACCTTTTGCAATTATTGCATACCTCTTGTCGTTATAGTTTTTGAGTTGTGTATCTCCTCATTCACACAATCTTGGATTCGAGTGTGATGTAGATTGTTAGTTTTGGCGAATTTTCTGTGATTTAAGCAGGCAACATTCGGTTGCACCATTTGTAAACTTCCCTACTTAGTTTTTGTTCCATGTCTTTAAGATTGGAAATGGTTCGATGTAAGCGCATGGGATAATACGTTTATAGTAGAAAATTAGTTTTGGCGATTAGAAACAAATCCATCATTATTATTAGAGGTACTGATTAAAAGATACATATTATATAGTTCTCTGACATTAATCAAAGATCTATTTCTTGAAGAAGAAAGTAACTGCACTCCTGATCGGAAAGTTAGAGTCACAGTTACTTCCACTTCCTTTCTTGTTAGAGTAACCCGGAAACGCCAATTGATTGAATACCATCGACTTGATTAGACGCAAACCCTTTTCTTGAGCTAGAGTTTCTATTTTCCACTCACTAAATGGGCTTGTTGTCTTATGAGTCAGATGAATCTCTCCATCCTCATCTTCTAACATCTTTCTCGCACTCTCGAAAAATCCTCTTACTAACGCCTGGTGTTGCCTGTGAATATCGTACACATGTACCAAATTTTTAATGTTAATTATACGTGAAGTATGACAACCAAAAGAGATAAAAGTGTGGGTGTTGCACAATACATACATGATGTAGACGCTCTCATGCTCAGAACCAAAACCTAAACCTGAATGAGGAAAGTTAAAGACAATTCGGTTGTATCGAGCTAAGCGATGATCTGAGCTCATGGAGTGGACGTTGACACCGTGGATAATGGTGCATCCGAGTCGTTCTAACTCTTCCACGTTCTGCTTTCCATATCTGTACTTACGATTCACATCAACTACACCATTTATAATAACTCATTAGTAACCCAAGTTCGTTTATTAATGTAACAAAAGATATAAGATGAAATACTGTTCTTAGTACCTCGACTATCAAGGGAAGACGCAGTGATGTTGGAGGCAGAACCAAAGGCTCTGCCAAGAGACAAAGAAAATGAAAAGTCTCCTTCTCCGACCAGAAGTATTTTCTGCTTGTTGCTATATTGTTTTAACGTTTTAGTTTCCTGAACCTCCATTTCACCATCTGCATGTTTACAATTATCGCATCATGCCTCTATATATACACAAATACACGGATGTATGAGGTAGATTAAGAGATCTATTGTTAAGCCTGTCTCTTAGAAATTTGTGATCATTTATATGTTGCTTTGATCAAGAATTCATAACTTTGTTTATGCACCATTATGAAGAAAAGAGTCAAACTTCTTCTTTGGCTAGTCATGATTAAGGTTGTATATATAAAATGTCCTTTTAGCTACCATGTTCATATTAATCAGCAATTTTACACATTTATGCCTTCGTTAGAGAAAAAAATATTATTATTTGACCATAAAAACAATTGCAGTCAACACTACTATTGAACTCTTAAGTAACAATATTAGCATAACTCATTAAAATGTTAAAAACAATTATATAATATGGCTATGGAGGATATTGCAAATGTCATATCAACTCTAATCCCTTGAAAAGAAAAAAAAATATTCTCTCTTTCTCAGATGATCAATTGTTAAGCTACCATTAAAGGTAAAGCTTGATATACTTTAAGATTTCTTCTTAATACCGTTGCGTCTAACACATAAGGGTCACAACTGAGTTCTTATGTGATCCTCCGCAAATCAGGTAAACGTAAGAACAAATGAGTTCATGTGATGCTTTTCATGATCTATAGTTCTCAGATTTGAAAAATCTGAATGAATACTTTACCTTTGGCACAAATAGACAAAGGTGTAACAAACAAGGAAGCAATATCAAAGTGGCGATGGAAATTATAATGTACCACATACTCGTGCAAAATAACCAGTTTGATATGATATCTCTAAAACCAAACCAAGCTTTAATTCATTAGGGAATTTATCTATCTATCTATCTAATAAGTGATTTTATGTTTTTATCATGTTTTCTATGATTTTAAAGTAAATCATTAATTTTAATAAATAATTTTAGTGATTTAGCTAATTTATATGATTTTACTAACAATTTTAATTTAAAAAGTAATAATTTTACTTTGATATTAGTTTTTAATAATTTTTTTAGTAATTTAGTGATTGTAGTGATTTAGCTTACAATTTTAATAAACAATTTTATTTTAGTTTGATACTAGTTTTAATAAACAATTTTAGTGATTTAGCTAACAATTATAGTAAAAAAGATATTTTTAGTTTAATATTAATTTTAATAAATAATTTTATTAATTTAGCTGACTATAGTGATTTAGGGCATCTCCAATCCAACTCCATATTTTTTTATAAAATGGAGTAAAAGTGAATATGAAGTAACAAATGCTCCAATTCAATTCTATATCTCACTTTTTTTTGAATTTTACTCCATAATTAGAGTAATCATTTTTTTGTTTGTTCATTACTTCATCATAGAGTGAAGACTATAGTAATTTAGCTGACTATAGTGATTTAGGGCATCTCCAATCCAACTCCATATTTTTTTATAAAATGGAGTAAAAGTGAATATGAAGTAACAAATGCTCCAACTCAATTCTATATCTCACTTTTTTTTGAATTTTACTCCATAATTAGAGTAATCATTTTTTTGTTTGTTCATTACTTCATCATAGAGTGAAGACTATAGTAATTTAGCTGACTATAGTGATTTAGATCATCTCCAATCCAACTCCATATTTTTTTATAAAATGGAGTAAAAGTGAATATGAAGTAACAAATGCTCCAACTCAATTCCATATCTCACTCTTTTTTGAATTTTACTCCATAATTAGAATAATCATTTTTTTTGTTTGTTCATTACTTCATCATAGAGTGAAGAATGGAGTAGGGTTAGAACATTTTTACTCCATATTCACTTTTACTCCATTTTGGAGGAAAAAAATAAAGTTTTACATTGGAGATGCTCTTAGTAGTTAGTTTTCTTGGGAACTCCACTTAATTTCTTTAAATGAAATTGCGTGGATACAACGACATGAAAGAATTATTAATCCTCTTTGTTAACAAACAAAAAGTACAATAGCAAATAAAATAAAACCATATACGACAGTGAATTGAAGACAAAGTTAAAATGCGCCAATAAAGCTTTTTCACAACAAAGCCTGCCAGATGAAGATTAGTCACTTGTACATGTGATGTTGAAATCCAGCCCTTATTACCGTTTTATGACGCTGGTGGAGCAGGAACTTGTTAGCTTTTTTTTTTTTTTTTTTTTTTTTTTTGTCACAAGCAGGAGCTTGTTAGCTAAAATGTATATTTTGAACTAAAAAGCAGACAGAACCAATGAATCAATCAGACCATGATTTTTGAACGTTGACTAGGACCGCCTCAATCTTTTACTGGACTCTGTGCAGTTAAAAAAACAGTACATATGATTTGTAAAAATGGACCCTAATTATTTAGTAAAGAACCTTGAACTCTAACCAAAACATTGCAAAAAAAAAAATCTTGTGCAAATGCACCTTGAGCACATGCCTAGAGACGGGCCTCCCTGTGTCTATGGTGCATACTCTTCAAATATAATAAGATTTCAAATAAATAACTATAAGAAAATTAAGACTTTCCCTTATTGTTTGTGCTTGTAGTTTCTAATCCAAAATTCTGTCTGTTAATTTATTAATAGATGCCAAAGAAGAAAAAAATGGTTGCTTTCTCTGATGGTTGTGATGTAAATGTATTCTAACAGCATTACTTGTAGTGTAAAGTTGTTTTCTTTGGTACCACATAAAAATAAAAACGCTACATACATCAGATTCAATTCAACCTAATCACACTTTAATTCTTTCCCACCCTAAATTAAATGTAATATAACTGTATAAAAAACAAATGTTTTGTAAAAATAACTAAAATAGATTTAAAACGCGTTTCTATTATCTAAAATTTTTAAAATGTACTAGAATTCAGTTTAAAAATTACAGATTTTTCATTTGATCAAAAAAAAGATTTTCTTTCCCAAACATAACATTTTAATATATTTTTTCACCAGAAATTTTCGTTTGTTTGGATTCTCAACCACTTCATGTCAACAACCGTAGCAAAAAACAATCATATTTGTTAAACTTCTTAGGTTCATAATTTAACCTGTTACAATTTTTCTTTCTAAAATTATTTATTTTTCGTGGGACCCAGATTTCAACAAAACTGTTTCAGAACGTCTTCTAAAACATGTGTTTGGTCTGAAAAAAGAATTGTTTTCGAACGTTCAAATTCTATTAGCCGTTTGGCTTACACAAAGAAAAGATAATAATTCAGAGAGAAAAATATTGTTTCGAGGATTGGCAATGGGTGAATCTGCAGTTCTATTTCATTCACATTCGTTCGCAGCTCCTCTCTCTCGTCATGAATCTCATCAGGTTTGTTTCTCTCCTTTCTATGATTGATTTGATTCCCTCCTACGGTGATCTTGAATTAAATTATTTTCTTGATTTTGTCTCTGATCTTAATGTGTTTGTATGAATAATTTGGGTTTGCGGTTTAGCTAATGATTTGATTGGAAACGCTTTTGACACATCAGAAAGTTTACAAATTTTGCAGGATAACACTATGCATGCGCTTAGCCAATCAGTCTCCTTTGGTAGGTTCATGACAGAGAATCTTGAATGGGGGAAATGGTCAAGCTTCTCGCACAAGAAGTATGTCGATGAAGCTGAGAAATATTCACAGCCTGGATCCGTTGCTCAGAAGAAAGCTTTCTTTGACGCTCATTACAAGAAAATAGCTGAAGCCAAGAAAGCAAAAGCAGCTTCGGGTGAGTCAAAACAAGAACAACAACCAGAAAGTGTTGCCGTGTTGCTAAACACTTTGGAGACATTGACTAAAGATGAGGTTGAAAAAGAAGAGAGTGGTGTAACAGAGCTAGTCCTGGGTGGTGAAGAGGTGGTTGTTTTGAGTATTAAGAAAGATGAAGAACAACCCGAAATAACGAGTGTTGTTGCGGTCTTGGAACAAGAAGACAATGTGGTTGATAGCTCTGTGATTACAGATGATTTACAGGCTGTTCTTGAAGTGCTGGATGAGAATCACACAGAGGATGTAGAGTTGTTGAAGAAGAGCTCCTCTGTTGGAGAAAAGGAAGAAGAGAGAAAATCTGTTACCAAGAACTCACCGGTGTCTATGGATAAATCAGAAGCACCAAAGAAAGCAATGGAGCTTGTTGTCTCACAGAAAATAAGGTAAAACAAAAAAAAGCAGCTTTTGATTGTTTTCTCTAGAATTTTGTTTTCTGCATCTGATTTGTTCTATATAATGTTTTTGCAGTGAAAAACCGATTACTCATAGTTCCATGAAGAAGAACAAATTCAGTTTCTTGAAGTAAGCCGGATTTGGTTTCCACTCTTTAGTCAATTTGCATTGGAGTTTATGTTCTTTTCTTAATTATTATATTGTTTTTTTTTTGTGATGTAGGCTTTTGATGGGAAACAGCAAAACTCAAGATCAAAACCCAAAGGTAAGATTTCAATTTCAACAAATCATATGAAGAAGACACTTCTCATTTCTATTAGTGATGTGAAGACTGACACTAGATGTGTTTCTTCTACAGAGAAAGACTGATAAGAAACCAAACAAAATGTTTACATGTCTTTGCTTTAACCCTGAGATGGTGAGGGAAACCAAAGGGCCAACCAAAACACAGAGGAGGAATCTCTGAGAATAAAAGAAAGATTCTTCTCTGTTGGCTTCAAAAGCTCTTAGAAAGATCTGTCCTCAGATTGAAGTATGGTAGAAAGATAGAATCTTTGAGTGCAAAGTGGCAAAACAAAAAACTGGAATACCAGAAGAAAGTTTGCCTTGCTTTCTTGTGTTGTATATCTAATGATCCTTTTGTTGTTGCTGTATGTTTGTTTTACAATCTTGATATGTTTGTTTGTGTTGTTGTTCATTGAGATGTGATTGCAAGAACCTCTGTTCTGATTTGGAATGGAATGAGTTTGTTTAGTATAAAGGTATAAACTTTACATGATTATTTAGCTTTGAAATCATATTTAAACATATACTAATTATTCTAAAGTTGTTGAGACTTCTGTTCTGATTTGGATTGGGAATCAGTTGTTGAGTAAAGGTTTCAGCTGTACATAGATTATCATTATAGTTTATAAACCACAGTTTTTTTTATTTAATAGTCAAATCACATTTACATAGATATAGTCATGCATCAATTAAGTTGTTAGAAACAATCAAACTTACAGAGCAAACAGCAGCAAGTAATTAAGTCATTATTTCTTAAACCAAACACCATCCTTCTTCATCAAATTCTTCAACATGATCCATTATCATCATCACCCCAACATCACAAAAACCTACCTTTCCATCACCATCATCATCATGAGACCCATTTTTTCTTTTTTCACCATCATCACCATTTATATTCACGGTTTCCTCTACAGCAGTTCCTTTGTATTCTTCATCATCATCAGATTCATAATCATGATCATCAGACAAAAGATCAAGTAATCCTGTAGCCGAGAACCCGGAAAGCTTCAAACAGGGTCCTGTCCCACCAGGAGGAACCTGCCAAGTCAGCATATTGTAGGTGACGTCATTTGATCTCATCTTTGAACGTCCTTTACTTTTGAGTCTAGATTTGGAGAGTGGAAGCGAATGGCACTCAGGGCACCTTGCTGACCAGCATTTCCCGGTGGATCTTGAGTGGTTGGTCGGCTTCGATGAGACTTTAGCAAATGATCCAGAGGTTGGGTTCGAAGTCATAGGGACATACCTTGATTTAGGCCTTGTATTAGGCAACGGTGGTAGAATCAGTAAGGTCTTTACTTTACCATGTTGTTTGCCTTCTCGCTTCATCTCAGCCCAGCTGTTAGATTGATGAGACTTTTAAAAATGTGAAACTTTGAAATGATAAAAATAGGTTGCTTGAATGGGTATATAATAAGGAGAGGGAGTTTGACAAAAAAAAAAAATAGAAGAGAAATTGTAAAAGAAGGACTATGCTTGTGACACAAGGAATAGTTAAAAGTCTACAAAAGTAATTAGGTTTAGTTGTCTTTATCTATGGCTTGATCTAAGAATAATAAAACCAATAGGTGTGTAAACAAATTTTGGTTTCTGATTTACCATTTTAGTTATTTAACAGTGTTTTTAAAACGACACCAATCTAATGGTTGTTGGACCGAATTCAATTAAAATTAGTTATATAGTCGGGTTGAATCTAATCATGAGGTCATAGTTTGATGGAGATTGATACTATATGATAGTTTTCGTTGGGAAATAGATCGTTTACCTGTTAAAAAATGATAACAAGTGAGGCGTAGCTTCGTCAGCACCACCACTTATGAAATGCGCGTGGTAATCCGACACGCGGCCGTCTGATTCGGATAAATTCTTCCGCTAACAAAACGATCAGTAAGAGAATTAAAAAAACGTGCCGTTTCTAAGCAGACGATAAACAATTTGTGCCGTTTTGTCTTGCGCGTTTTATTTCAAGCTTCAACAATAAAAACACGTAAATTGAAACGTAACCTATATTTAAACCTTATGAGAAACGCTCATGTTTCTGATCTTCTGTTAGAGAAAAAAAGCGTCAAGAAAAACAAACAGAAGACAAAAAGTTTCTTGTTGTCAGAAGATCATCTCATGTCCTAACCCCTCATCTTTTAACACGATCTTTGAATGGCATCGGTAAGATCTTTCTCATTTCAAGCGTTTTTCACATTCTTTTGTTGTACTGTATGTTGTATACATTGATTTTGTGTGTGTTGGAATATATCTCTAAAAAAAAAACAATAAAGCAGAATAATCAACAAAGGCAACAACAAGATCGACCATTACCAAAATTCGGAGAATGGGACGTAAACGATCCAGCATCAGCCGAAGGATTCACCGTTATATTCGCTAAAGCTCGAGACGACAAAAAGACAAACGCTAGTGGTCGTGCTCCCTCTCAACGCCGTGATAACAACAAAGGGCAAGATGAACCTACGGTAACATTTTCCTTTAACCGAATTGTCAGAATTTAGGACTAAATCAACACAAACGAAAACATTAGCCTTTATCCGTTACTTTTCAAAAATACGAGGACTAAAGTGAAAACCGTTTTTGCTATTCTTGTGCAGAAGAAACGGTTCTGCTGTTTCTGAGAAAAAAAAAATCAAGAACAGCGGACTACTCCTCATCCAGAAACATTTGTCAAAATGAAATTGTTAGATCATCGAAAACAGTTTCATATTTAACTGAATCTGTATAAAAAAGCTAACACAACAACATTACATTGTTACTTACACTTGGTTACACAATATCAATGTCTCTTAAGCCACGGTTTGGTGAATCCTGATGGTCTGACCCATTGCTACTCGTCTTTTTCTTGAACGATTTCTGGCTGAAAATCCGAGATACGGTTTTCTTAACCGGTCTTGAACCTCCTCCTTCAAACCGGTCATGTTTCTTGTCTAGATCGTTTGATAGTTTCTTGACTAGTTCCACAAAATGTCTTCTGAATGTTGGATATCTTGACACTGATTTGGTCAGTCCTTGTAGCCTTTGAATCCAAAACACACAAAGGTTTAAACCAAAACAACAACATTGAGTTTGCATGTGAAGTTTTTGTTTTATATTTTGTACCTGCGAGCAAAGGAGTCAAGTTCTGCCTTTCTTAACTCCGTCAAAGGAGGAGATCCAGATTCAGCAATGGAGCTTTTAAGTCTCTCAGAGTCTCCAAACAGCAGTACCAACTTTCCAAGGTACTCTTCTTCTTGTTCAGATAGGTTGGCTGCTTCAATCTGGTCTTTAATGATCAGAAACGGATTCAGAAACCAATCAAAGAATGCATCTTTTGGGCGGTTCCTTGTAGTTATCTCCGTTACACCGTCACCTACATAAAAAAACGCACAACATTTATAAACAAGAGAAGCTCTAAAGATACACCGTCACCTACACCATCACCGTATTGCAAACGTACCGAGTAACAAACCGGTGGAATTGGATTTGATAGAGCGTAGAAGCTCGTTAAGAAGGGAATAAGCGGGTAAGCCAAAGCTGATCACTTGACTGCCTTTGCTAGACTTAGCTTCTTCAATGTCTTTCGAGTTTATAATCCCTTTCGTTACCATTATCTCTCCGTACTTCCTACATTCCACAAAGAGCGCTTCCAGAAGCTGCAACAACATTCAAACTTTTATAGCCCAAATAAAAAACAGTCAAGATTAATGGTTTTGGAGAGAGATTGTAGAGTTACATCAAGTGGCTTCAGGTCAACCATTGGGCCTCCTCTGTTTGATCCTCCTCTTGATGGAGTTGTCTTGAAAGAGCTTGGTCTTGAAAGACCACCAGTACCACCACCTTCCTCTTCCTTTCTTCTAAACTTTGGCCTGTAAAAAAAACCCAAAGTTTCTAGATTTAAAAGAGAGATTAAAGTTTCTATAAATGCAGAATTGCAGAGAAACAAACCTAGGAAAGCAAGAACCTTCAGGCATGTCAAGAACATCATTGCTATACTCATCGTAGATCGACAAAGAAGCAACAACATAGCAGAGACCAAAGTAAAACGAAGATTCCTGGACAAAGAACAATTGACTAAATATTATCATAAAAAGACTCAAAAGATAAAACGGAGGGCTTAAGATTGATGATAACAGACCTGATATGAGACTACACCTGCGTAGGCACCAAGGAAGACACTAGAGACCACAGATCCTAGAACAGCACCAACAACACCTAAAGGCCAGAGTAAGATCACAAGGCCAGCGATAGGGACACACATGGTCTCCAAGAAGGGACCTTCACGTCCAATGAGATCGTGAAACAAACGGCGCCAGCCTTTGAACAACATGTATGGGCTTTTAAACAAGGCTATGAGTGATATCACGGGGAAATCAACAATAACTCCAAGAACAGCAGCAATCACAGCGCCAGGTATCTGTAGTAACCTGAGATTGTACAAACTGTAAGAAAGCAATGTTATAAATAATTTAAGAGCTTCATAAGAGTTGTGTAGACCTTATTTCATAATAGTGATGATCCGCGCTTGATGTTCTAAGATCATCCATAAAAGAAAAGTAGGAGTGAAAGCAAACGTCTCTAAAATCGTAGACAACAGTGAAGCTGCCTTTCACAGTGCTCCAAGTTCCATCCTAAAACAGATGAGTAATGCGATGGAAGAAATGATTCACAAAAAGCATACCAAAAATATAAGAAAATGAACTTACGTAAAAGCAATGGAAAAGCGGGTTAGACTTCCCTTCACCAACAGCATCGAAGGTGGCGAAGATTGGGGAAAGAAAGCCATACACAGCTCCACCGAGGATACTTCCAATGATACTAACAACAAGCCAGAGAATGATGCCGAGAGGAAGGCATAAGCACAGGAAGAGCTTCAAGATTGGACCTAATTGTTTAGCACTGAAACACCAAAAAAATAAAGATACACTTGTCAATATCTGAGTTAGTAAGAAGGTAACAATCAATGTTGGAGAGAAAGTTAACCTTGGTATGGAATAGAGAGTCCAAATGCCATGTACTGGTAAAAGGCCTAAGATGATTGCAGAGTTTCCAATAGCCATAATAAGGCATATAAGCGGGCAGAAAACGATACCTACGCAAAAAAAAAACAAAGAAGATGTAAAGAAACGATCATTGCCACATTAAAATAGAGAAGAACACTAAGTTGTTCACCAGATGAAAGTAAAAATGCTAATTCCATAGAGTTTCACTAACTTTGGAAAGGCTTGATATATGAAATGAATGAAAGTTACACACTCTTAGATGAACCTTAAGCCAATGAACTAGTGAGCAACATTAGGTTATAAACAGAACAAAGTTCACAGATTAAGTGTCATCTTTGATGAATGAAACAATAAATGACTACTTAGTTTAACAACCCAAAGGGGGGCCCCCTAGAACTTGAGGTCAACATCAGATTACTAAGTCAAAGCCACGAATGGACCAGGAAATATACATTAACAAACCCCTTGATAAAATCTTTCTCAAAATTGGACTTAAAAGAAAGGACTTTAGCAATCACACAACCATGAACGGTAAAAAAGGCAATAAACCCATCATCAGATAAGATTCGAATGGCGAAAGTTTGTACCTTTGAGAACACCCAGAAGGAGTAAGCCAGTGAAATAAGGAATGAAGAGTATGAATCGCCACAGAGATGATAATATTCCCGTTGGAGGCTCCATTCAATTTATCTTCTTCTTCTTCTTTTTTTTTCAGTCAAAAATGTCGCATTTATAAAATCGATTTCGAGCCCTAGAATCAGAGAAGCAGACGAATCAAATAAACAAAAGGTAAAGCAGAGAGAATGAACGAGAGATGATGGTAAGAGAGAAACTGTCACAGACACGACAAGAAGTAATCTTTCTATCTCACGAAAATATCTTTCAAAATTTAAATTTACATTTTGAACAAACAAGTCACGAAAAGAATCGAGACAGAGTAGAAACGGTCTTTTTGACGACTAAACCATACCAATAATATAATTAAAACAAAAATAATATAAGTAAAACTTATTTAAAGCAAGACCGTGAAGGTGGGTTTTTTGGAAACCCGATCCGGATCCACGGTTGAACAGGTAAATCCGGCGATTTAATACAAATTCGATTTAGGTTTTGTAAAAAAACCATAATTTAAAAACCCGCAAAAACCCACTAAAAATCGATATCGGTTGAACCATTGGTTGAACTAATAAATAACTTTTAATATTATTTTTAAAAAATTTACCTCTGTTTTTAGATTCTGTTTTATATTCCAAATCTCATCTTAAAACAAATCTCATCTTAAAAAGGAAGTTTTTAATTTTTCAGTTTTATTGTCGTATTCCTCTTCTTCTGCTGACCTCTAACGATTTTGTATCTCGTTCTTTTTTTTTGCTTTTGATTATTTTGTTTATCATAATCATTTGCTTCTGCTTTGTTTATCATTTTTTTGCTTTTGCTTTGTTTATCATTTTTTTGCTTCTGCTTTGTTTTACGTGTTCTAAGTTCTAAGCTCTAGTATGTTTTCCATTCTCTGCCGATTCACGAATGATTATTATTTTTTTTTTACATGTTTCTAACTAAATATGTTTTGTTTTGTCGTGAATGTTAGTCACTGGTTTGAAATTTAATTTATTATTCATATTAGACATAAATATTTTATGAATTTTATGTCTTGACTTTTTTAGATGTCATAACTCTTAATTTGTTATAAATTTTTTAAATAGTGTAAACTATTTTTTGATATTTTATATGTCAAATGAAAATAAAAATATAAAAACTAAGTTAAGTGTTTTCTAAATGTTTTTTAAACATAAGATATATACATATTCAAAATATTATTTTATATTTTTAAAATATTACCTTTAGTTTCTATATTTTTATTTTGATAACTAATATATTATTATATAATATAATTAATTCATTTATTTACCTGTGGTTCACCCACAATCGATCCAATGATCCAGTAAATTGGTTTAGTGTCCAGATCGGTTTTCAAAAGACTGGCTAACACTGATAACCTCCTCGTAATCAGAGACAACGCAAAAGAGAAGACGACATGGTACAATGTCACTTAAGCGAGAGCAGTTAAAAGAAATCGTGTTTATTTATCATTTACTATTTTTTATTAAATAAATCGGATAAAGCTAGTGAGAGGTGTTTGGTTGAAATATGCAACATCAAAGTACTCTTTCGGTTCCTGGTCTGCTCTGGTTGGCTATGCTTGACAAGACTCTCAACAGGAAATCATATGCTCAGAACCAGCCTTGAACCATGTTAAGCGAACATTTATAACCGATCACAAATTTTTGAAGAAAACTAAATAGACATAGACTCTAATTTTTTTTAAATCCCAAATTTACAAAAAAAATGTTTTAACAAGTTTCCAAAATTCCATGGCCGACCCTGCATATGATACAAGGGAATGTGAATGTAGACACGTCCTGTGTGTTCTGTCAGGAACTTTTGAAGTCGACAGACTATCTATTTTTTGAATGTCCATTTTCAAACCAAGTCTGGGAAAATTTGGCAAAAGGAGTTCTGAGAAATTAATACACAATGACATGGTCACGCTTAAGGCGTCTCATTACTGATTCTTTGCAGAGTAAATTACAGCTCCTCATAGTCAGATATATATATATATATATATATATATATTTCACCCAACAATCCATAGCATTTGGAGGGAGAAGAGTAGAAGAAGGCATAGTGGATGCATCTGCCCTCATAGTACACTTGATCTCTCTAACAACTCTTATAGACTTATTTAAATATGCAAGTAACTTTTATTAGCCTGACACTATACAAAATATTAGACTAAATCAATTAAGGAAAAGTAAACTTAATAATTTTTTTGGTAAAATATTAAAATTTATATCATTTTCAAGAGATTACAATGTGGTATGGGCAACTTATTACAACAGGAACAGAAACGACAACAACTTAATATTAGGTGGATATTAAAGATCAAATTAGGTGGATACACCATTTTATTTTAGACTTTAATTCATATTATATGTTTACTTGAGTGGTACAAAGACATACACTCTCAATAACTCAAATTCAGTTCTTAAACTTGGCCTCAAGGTCTTTGACAACATTGACATCCAACTGGAACGCCATAGCCAGAACTTCCGGGTTGATCGGTGGCGTCGACCCAAACACAGTATCTGCGATCGTGATGACACCAGCGTTCTGACTACTCAGTCCCGCAAAGGCTACCGCGGGAGTTTTCCCAATATTCACCTGAAAATGTATCATTCCTATGGGGAATACAAAAACGTCACCTGGCTGCAATACTTTGGCGAATAGACGATTGTTATCTTGATTGGAAGAAACAAAACCAACGTATAATGTTCCCTTCAAAAGGACAAGGATCTCAGTGGCGCGAGGGTGCGTGTGAGGTGGATTTTGGCCATGTGGTGCATAGTCTATGCGAACCAAGGATATTCCCATAGTGTTTAGCCCTGGAATCTGATCGACATTGACTGTTGTCACGTTAGATTTGACATCATTATCGGTGTTTCCAGCCTTATTGAGTCCTGAGAAGAAGAAATCTTCTGCCTTGGCTTGCTTTGGATCCTTACAGAACTTACCATTCACAAAAACTGCACGTAGATTTCATTTCGAAGAATATGTTATCATATGATGTAATCAGCTTAAGGAGAAAAAGGAGACTGAGTTACAGAAACCGGGTTTTATACGCACCTCCATTTTTGGGGTCATCAATTGCGACACAGAAGTCTTGGAGTGGGCTTGGATCATAAGCTTTGACAAAGGAAATGACCACAGCTAATACAGTAATCAGGATTGAAACCCTCATTTTCAAACAAGAGGTTTTGTAATATGTTTTCAAGTGTGTTTTATATGTTTGTTGTGTTGTAAATTGTGAAGCATTTTAGCTCAGTATTTATAATGTAGGAGCGTATGCCATATTTGACGTGGTCCAAAGTCATTTTATACATTTGCAGTTCGGATGTTTCAATGTGGCAGTTAAAAAACGTTTAACAAGTCAATTAATAACTTAATCTATCTTTAATTAAAATATTATTTGCATGACTATACATACACAACACCACGGTCTTGTAAGCTACTGATTTGTAATATAGCGTTTTCCTGTATCACCTACTAGTTTCTAGGGTGGTAAGAATTTGCCAAAAATAAGAATAACCTAAATTTTGATTCAAAATACAAAAGTATATTCATATTCAAAATTACTATTTACTCATTATGACTAAACAAAAAAATCAGGAAGTTAATTTATGATTCGTTCCTTAGAAGCTAACATTTAATAGAGAGAAATCTACTAGGTCTGGACTTCTTTCCTTCCTAAGAAATCTACTATGTAGACTTATTCAAAAGTATACATCGTAATTGGATCAACAATTTTATTTTAATAATGTATAAAATAATTATATGAGAATTTTTTTACAAATCATCAATAGAAGAACCGAGATGAAGTATATAAATCAAAATTTAATATAATTGAAATTTTTTAAAAATATATATTGATTTGCTAATCATGTATTAGACAATGCTTATGATTTAGTTCTAAGGTCTTTTAGGTTTCGATTCTAGATTTATATTTTTTATTGACCTAAATTTACATATAATATTAAGTAGTTTTTTTTACATATATTGGTGTTTGATACGATGATTAATTGAGATTTTTTTATTATCAAATACACATTAGGGTTTGGAGTTTGTGGTTTAGAGTATAGTAGACATATAATGGAGTCTGCTAAATTTTAGGGTAAAGTAGACGTATTGTCTACTAGGATTTGAGAGTATAAAAATAGTTTTTAATTAAAAAATAGTTTTTTGTGAAAAATGTGAAATCATATATTAAATTTTTAGATGAATAAAGAAGGAAAAAATTTAAATTTATCTATTAATTTTTCTAAAACAATAAAAACAAAAAAAAATTCTAGTAGACTTATTTATAAGACTAAACCGGAGACAGTTTGAGACTACAAAAATCAAAATAATTTTATTATTTTTAGTTTTTATATGAATAAATTAAAACGATTAATTTCAAACTAATGTTCAAAATTGTAAGATCATATATATACTACAATTATTAAATCAATAAAGAATAAACAACAATAATGAAATTATTATAGTAGTCTTCCAAAAAGTCTTGTCAACTAAGTAGGCTTACAATAGAATATACTTCAAATTTTAATTTTACTAGACTTCGAAAGTAGTTTACGGTGTCGTAAGTTTTATTTTTGTTACATTTTTTTCTTAAATTTACAATTCTTGTAAATGGATACAACATTTTTTTCTTAAATTTGTTACAATTCTTTTATATGAAGGAAAAAAAGAAAAAAGAAAAACAACCAGCGAGTTCTTGGAAATATGAAGAGCATCCATTTACAATTCAATCCTCGGCACCATGTGAATCAAATATCATCAGTATGTTAAGATTTATATGCCATCATGAAAAAAACACTGAAAAACAGTCATAAGATCTCGAGATCCTGCTTTATAGCTTTTCATAAGATAGGAAAAAAGTTACCGGTGAAAATGGTAAATACCATCAAAAATACTTTGTCGTATGAGGATACAATAATAAATGTTTTCATTATAATAGATGAGTTGGAACTTGAACAAATGCATGAATATTGGTTTTAAAAAGAAGGTCATGATAAAATATTAGAGGATACAATAAATGTTTTTTTTGGAAATATATTTATGAATTGAAATAAATACCCTAATAAAATTAATCAGATTTCAACTTAGAGCCACAAGGAAATCATTGTTCAATTTAGAGGCATTGCTACAATCTAATATACCAAAAGAATAACAGAAAGTTAAATATAAATCATGTGTTTAATTAAAATAATAACATAATTTAGTTTAAATCATTTTTATTTACTTTTATAAATCAAAAACTATGAAACAATTTAAAATTTATAATAAAATAATTTTTTAATCTTATAAATATTTATATTTGTGCATTAACACGATGAGTTGCCTATTTATCAAAAAAAAAAACACGATGAGTTACCTGGTACATTAGTATTAGTCGATGTTTTGACAGATTTAGTAGATATAGAAAAATCAATCACATGCAAGTATCCGATGGCTTTTTTTTTGGTATTAGACTAAAAAATCAATCATAAGTTATTGACGACGTACTTGCTCAATTGATTTACGGGCACACCCTGCAAGTCTGCTATGACGAAAGAATATGTATGAATATGGGCATATTTACAGAAGACTTGCTAAATGCATGATTTGATGGGATTTAAACAAATATGACCACGTCTACTATGCAAAATTTTAAAGTTTTCTATTTAAATAATTCTGTTTTTTTTTTTATAATTTTGTTGGTCCAGATGGCTGGAATAGCTGTCTCTTAAAAATGTAAAGACTAATTCAATGTAGGAAAATAAGTTTAATAATAGTTTCAATTTTTTTTTTGACAAAGAAGTAATAATATCAAATTACGGGGGAAAAGACATCATTTAGTTGGTGAATATCCCAATCTTAAACAGTTAAACTACTACTGCAGAAAAAATGGCAAAAGCAATGACCATTGACCATATTTCTAACATGTGTTCTCTTAAAATTTTACCAAAGAAAATTGTTCTCTTAAAAACCAACCATTTTAATTTAGGATTTTTTTTTAAAATTAAAAATATTGCAGAGTACATGGAGTATTGACAATCACATAGTTAACCATGTAAACTAAACTAATGCATACCTAATTATACGAAGTATATGTTATGCATGACAACATTCCTCAACTTAATGAAGTTATATAATTAATATCACGAGTTTAATTTCATTCATTCAAAAACTGATATAGATGTCAGAAACCGTTTAAATATCCCGTTTCAATAATTAAAATATGACTGATCCGACCATAATTTAACTAAAATTAGATTTTAAAAGCGTAAGAATATTTTTAACACAAACTAATTTTAAAAATCAATATTTTTAACTTTTTT
Source organism: Brassica juncea (assembly GCA_018703725.1). Classification (NCBI taxonomy): domain Eukaryota; kingdom Viridiplantae; phylum Streptophyta; class Magnoliopsida; order Brassicales; family Brassicaceae; genus Brassica; species Brassica juncea. Next base: position 5,617,028 of record CM031940.1, on the reverse strand, counting down.
GATAAATAGTGTTTTAACATTGTTATTTTAGTATATTTGAGAAGAAAGTTATATAAGTTATTATATATTTTTTAAAAATTATTTAAAATCTGTTTTCTTATGAACTTTTAATAAAATTTCTGTAATTTGTTTGATTAATTGTGTGATATATATATATATTTGATAAATTTTTAATTATAAAATTTATTTGACGTTAATTTATTGACTCTAACATTGTTATAGGATATAAAACTTATTTGAAGTCAATTTATTGACCACACATGCTTCTAGTTGATACTTGACTTTGGACTATGTTCATCCATTTTCAAATATTTTCATCATTTACTTACTTAAAACATTGAAGTTTATTTACCCAAACTAAGTTATTTTGGTCATGGTGAGTAACCATAACGGGAATTTTCCACCATATATGTTTTCAATTTTGGTTGGCAACTGTGAACGTGTCAAATGTTAAAAACATAACTCTTGCCTAAACTAGGAATATTAGTTTTGCTTAAGGCCGTATCATAAAATAATGTGAATGATTGATTGGCTATAACTGTATGAATTTTGTTAAAGAATTTAATTTATAGAATTTTTGGTGTAATTATATCTTATGTAGCTGTAATTTTTTTTTTTTAAACGTATTCTTACAACAATATTTTTTCTACGATTTATGAAATTTTAGAAAATAAGACTTCTACAACAGTTTTTTTTTCATTTTTTTTTACTGTAAATTTATAAACTAAATGTAACATGATTACTACGGTTCAACCAGTTACGTCCAAATATACCTAAGCAGCATATTTAAGTTTTTTTTTTCATCCCCGTTTTATGGTGAAAATAAGTCTACATTTTTTCCTTCCTAGGAAAATATGTTAATATAATTTAAGATTTACTATCCCACTGATATTCTATGCAAGTTAATATTTACTACTTTTTACAGTTGGTTTTGATGGTTTAAAATTTCCATGTTTTCTTATAACAAATTTACTATTTTAGACTATAGATAACACAAAACATAATTTTATTTTAAAGTGTATTCTAATTTGTTTTATAACTATTGCTAACTACTTGACTAATTTTAATTAAACCACTAAATGTTTATGAATTGGTATCTATATCTCCTTAACGTTGAATTAAGCATTCATTTACTTTTTAAAAGATTATCTCGATAATGTAATTCAGCTCCAAATGACTTTTAACATATTGATTTGTGTTATTACTTATTACTTTATTAGGATGGTAAGACTATCGAATATGTCCAGTTCAATACTATTTTTGCAATTTAAATATATTAGATTCTGACATAGGCGTCCGCGTTAATTTTTTATTTAGATTTTAATTTAATATAAAAAGAATTACGGTGTGATGATAGTGTTTAAAATTTGAAGTTATAAATTGTTGATAAACTTTGAGAGACTTGGGTTATCTCATGTGTCTTGAGACATAGTCGGTAAATAAGATTGTATTCACGTGCCTTGCTAGATATTTTATAGAGTCGTTTACATATTGGATTACTTTTTCTTGGGGCTTTAACATGTTGGGGTATTTTTGGATAGATGTGTACTTTTGGACCTTCACTTACATTGTGGTCTTACAATAATGTCCTTGTCTCTAACGAGAGTAATTTCTGGTCGCGGTAAACACTTCTTACCTTTATATATTTATTTCATTAATGTTGGTAGGTTTATGCAGTTTTGTAGTCGAGAAAATTTGGTGTTAGAGGTGTGGTCAGTAGGTTAGAGGTTGAAGTTTCGTGGTCAGGATTTATAATGAGTTAAGTGATTATGTGGTTAAAGGACAAATGGTCAGAAGCAGCATCAGGTAGGTAAGAGGTGAAGGTGAGGACGGCATATAATTATGGTCAATGATCAGTAGATCAGAAATAGAGGTTCCGTGGTCAAGGGTAGGAGTGAATGGAGTGGCTATGTGGTCAGGGAGACATGGTCAGTGGCAGCAGCAACAGCGATGTTCTCAGTGAAGGTGTGGACACCAGTCAAATGTGTTGGGTTTTTAGAGTATTGTGGTTGTGGTCAGAGGTGATTAATAAGGAGTTTGGTTGGTGAAGCGTTCAACATCATATGAAACGACATCAAAAAGAGAGATAGGTAGAAAGAAAGAGATGAGAAGAGATTTGAAAAAAAGTGGTCCCGATAAATGGATTTTTTATATTTTTATTATGTAAGTAAACTGAGATTCAACTAAGCCCGATAAACAAAAACCATGAATCATAAAATTACTTTTTATATTAAATAATAAGTAAATGAGCTTATTATGATTTTGGAAGGGCAATTTGGACAAAATCGCATAAGGAAGTATCTGACATGTCAAAAGTATGCCAAAGGGATATAGGTCTAAGAAAAAGTAGGTCTACACGTAAATTTTTCATATCAGTGACGTAAAAACATGGACTAGGTGAATTCGCTAGTGGAAAGATGGCCACATCAAGTTACAAAAAAAAAAAAAAAAAAAAAATGGCCACATCCACAATAATGGAAATAGAGTGGAGCTTCACGAGGGTTTCTAAGGAAGCGACGGGCATATTAAGTTAAGACAAAAGCTTCTAGTTCCAACATTAACGTGATGGAGCCATGAATGTTTGACGGAACAAAAGCCGAGCTACCAATCGTTGAACTCATAAAAGCTTGGAGGGAGAGACAGAGCGTCGAGATTTCCAGTTGGTTGTGGCTGTTGAGGTAGGCGCAATGGGAGGAGAGATTATGGATCTAACAGCAACAAAAAGTTAATTTTAGTGGACCTTATTCTTTATGTAGATTTGTTGATGGGCCTACCAGAATCCAAACTAGGGTCAGGCCCAACCCAAAGTGATCGAGTGCAATATTCAGCGCTGAGTCGGGTTGATGGAGTTTGATGGTGGAATGAGGATGAACAAAATACAAGACATCATCTTGATTAATTTATCTTGATTTGTTTGGAGATGGGGCGTGGAGCGGGTGTAGTGTTGATGGAAACGGGGCTGCAACAGCCGGTTGGGGAGGATGCGGTGGTGTTGAGGTGAAGCATCAAACCTAGATTCCATTACGAAGAAGATGCAATGAGGCACAGCGGAGAGACGCATCTTCGTCCGAAATGGCATGAGTAGGCAACGGAGGTGAAGGGGCCTGAGTCAGAACGGCACGGATGCGCAGCAGTGGAAGTGAATATGATTAAGGAGTACCAAAGCGGAGTTTCGGGCACATGTGAAGGGATCTGAGGCGGCATGGAATGGTGGAGGCGCATTGGAGACTAAGAAACGTACAGATCTGACGAGCCTACACTCGGGCTGAGTAGATATGGCGCTTTCGGTTGCACAGAGAGGAGCAGTACCAAAGAACAGAGTAGGATGGACAACGATAGCAAGGGGAACGGGAGATATGACGACAACGAGAGGAGTGGGAGAAACAGCGACGACGAGATGGACTGAGGTAGGCGGCAGCGAGGAGAACAAACAAGACGACGATGATGAAACCAAATGAAAACATGAGACCAAAACGAGACAATGACGATAGAATAGGTGAAGAATGGGAGAGAAACCAAACAGATGCGGGCGAGGTAGGTTGTCGCGAGCGTTGGAAAGTGAAGCGGAGAACAGCATCTATTCGTATCAGGGAGACTTCTCCAACACTAGGGCGAACACCTACTACCAAGTAAAAAAGTGTTTAAGTATTTCTGAACATTGGTTCGATCTTCAATTTTTTTTTTTCTCGCGATAAACCAAAGAGACCTTAGTGCACACTATCCATTACGCTTGACACTATTCAATTATGAACTTTACGTTACAATACATAGGTGAATCGCATTGTAAAAAATTGAGAAATTCTTTATGATGACTCTAAAAAGTTTTTATCATAAATATAAGTGATGAGTGTTTGTGGTTTTTGTTTTACTAAAAATTATTTTTCATCCAATCAGATTACAGCTTTTAGATTTTGTTTTTTGTATTTATATAGTTTGCTTGCTTAGTTGCTCGTATACATAGAGATCAAAGAATAAGAAATAAGTGATGTAGTTTCCCAAATGCTTTTTATTATTATATTTGCATACAAAAACTGTCAATTTTTACTTTTTTTTGGTTTGCCATCTCGAAACAAAGATAATCGGTTGCTTGAATAAAAAACCAATTCGAAAGCCTAATTTAACCCTATTTAAGAAAATTCAACATGGGTGTCCAAAAAAAAATGTAACCTATTTAAAAATAGCTAGAGGTTGATATTTTTGACAATAGAAGGATAATAATAAAAATCTATACTACGGTCGAAGCTATACTTGATACTTGCCTTGCCTTGAACGAGTAATGAATTTTTCGACTTGTATTTGCCTTGTCGGAAACGAGTACTTATTATTTCGAGTACTTGTCCAAAAATATGTTACTTGCAAGTTATTTGCCTTGCCTTGTTCGATTACTTAATATTTACAAACACTTATGAATTATTTGGATATATTTCTAAAAGAATTACTTGATAGATAATATTCTATCGGAAAAAGATGAAATTTCGTTTTGTTTACTCGACTTGATAAAAACACGAGAGTTATTTCAAATAAAATATTTGCACCTAATATAAAAAAAAAGAATAGAATCCATATATATTTCGACATGAAAGTTCTGTTTACTTCTTACAACATAGAATTATCAGCTTAGAATTTTGGTTTTTATGGTTTACTTATCATTTTTTCTGTCGTAAAACGAGTAACGAATAATATCAAGGCGAGTCGTTAACTTATCTGTGATACTTGTTACTTGCCTTGTACTTGCAAGTAACAAAACTCAACGACTTGATACTTGACTTGGCAACGACGAGTACTTGAAAAAACGAGGCGAGTACGGGTCAAATAACGGGTATAAGGCAAGTAACGAGTATTCGTGCCCAGCCCTACGGGCGGGTAAATAATTAATTTAAATATATTAAAATATTTAATTTATTTTTATCTGAAAATAAAATTAGTTTTTTATCACGTCAAATTTCTATTTATTTTACAAATCATAAACTTAATTAACTGTTAAAATCATAAAAATATATATTTTTAAAAAAAATTTGTTTTAGTTTAGCTTATATCGATATGTCACATTGACTATTTTTAAAAAAGAAACATATAACTGATAGTTAAATATAATGTTAATTTTTCTAAATTTCCATTCACTTTTATACACGGTCACACACAAAAAGTAAAAATGTATTATCATAAACTAAGTTTGTCATCATTTGCTTTGTTATGAAAACTCGTCATCTGTCGACTCGAAAAAATCGTTTCTTTTCTCTAAGAACAAATCATTTTCTCTTCTCTTATGTGCGTTGCCTCTTGAAATTTTTCGCGAAAAAACTCCAGTCTCACACAATCGGATTTTGAATTGTGAGTTGTGTCAAAAAAAAAGATCTCTCTGAGTGATCTAGAGACCTAAGGATAAAAAAATATTGGTTCAGAGAAGAGTAGTGAGTCGATTCAAGCGGTTTCAGCGCATGTTTGCTCTTCTTCTTAACCTTTCTTCTTACTCTCAAGCTTGATCATGTTCTTTCTCAATCATGGTAGTGAGTTTCTTTATTTCTTTTTCGTATTTGCTGTCTTGATTTCTCATTTGTATAGCCAAAATTGGGATAATTGTTTGAATCAGTTAATGTGTTTTTCTGATATTGAGTTTTGACTAAATTTAGTTTGGATACAAACTATAAAAAATGGATCATTGTGTGTTTAGCGATTTCTAAAGTAGAAGCCTTTATCATCATTTGACTTTGTCTTTTGCAGATTTATATTTACACCATTGTGGCCGTTTCTTGTTGTGATTTCATCTCTTCTCATCTTCGCATTCTCTCTTTTTTTCATCTTTTTCATATCTTCTTCTCTTCCCATATGTTTCTTCATTAGTGTGATTTTATTATTTTTAGCTAAAAATTACACGTCAAATTTATCTATTTATTTTATAAATCATAAACTTAGTTAGCTAAACAGAATCTAATTATTTAACAAATCAAATTACAAACCATAAAATATAATTCTTCTTTCGAGTTTGGTCTAATTTAGCTTCTAACGATGTCACGTCGATTATTTTTAGCAAAGAAACATTTAACTAATAATTGTAGCTTTAATCTAAATCTAATGTTAAATTTTTAAAATTGTTCTTCTTTTTTATACACAGTCACACACAAAAAGTAAAAAGATATTATCGTAATTAAGCTTATCATCATCTGCTTTCATCGTGGAAAATCATCATCTTTCGACTAAAAAAAACAATTTTTTTCTCCAAAAATAAATCATTTTTCTTCTTTTCTGTGTTTGCCTCTTGAAAATTTCCGTGAAAAATAGTTGTCTGATAAAAATAGAACGTAACGGCAACGCAAAGGCGATCACACCAGAAATAGCCTCCAGACTGATGTTTTTGCACTCGTGAGAGAAATTCTTGCTCCAACATGAGATCAAGAGAAACTCGAGGAATCTTTTTAGAGAGGTTTCCCATGAGAACCTTTTACTTATCATTACCACCAACCATCACAAAGATTTGAACAGTCTTATTCTCCCACTTTCTTTGCCTCGTCAAAGCTTGTTATATATAACTGATGTAGTATTTCCATTTTTTAATTTTTTATTTACATTTTAAAATAAATGTTTAATGCTTAATGTATTTTTCTCAATTTTTTATATTATGTATTTACTTATTAATATTATTTTTGTATATTATATTGATATTCGTGTACACGCACACCAATTAACCTAATGTGCACACTACCACAATCGAATGGTATGTCGATGCAGCACTTTAGGATCGAATCCACAGAGACCAACAATTACACTTTATCTTTATTGGATCAATATTAAGCTAAAACAATATGGGGACTTTGAGTTTTGAGTGTTGTAACAAGCAGAAAATAAAATAATGTAAATGTAAATTCAATTTAAAGAGATTGCTAGCCTAGGGTGGTTTGATCGGGTGTTAAACAAGTGTGAGCCAAACAATTATTCAAGTTCAATTAAAGACCAGTCTAGAACTCGGATCACTTAAGATAGATCAGCCCACTGTCGTGGTGCTTCACCTTTTATCAATCGATCTCAGTACCTAAACTGTCGTTTGGACTGAGACGCGATGACAAACATTAAGATCAAGTCCGATCTGTTCACAAAACACCCTAACATCTACTTTCGCTGGTTAGGGATATGATGCTCATTCAAGTTATGTCTAGCAACCTATAACACTTTTGATGAATAGATTAAACCTAGAATCAGGCACTAAGTAGCTAGTTTAATGCAAGCTTTAAGAACAACAGTGAATGAAGACAACCGATTTATAACTTATTTATGTCAAACTCACAGATCTAACACCCAAACACCCTAGACTAAGCAAGCTGACTACTCAGCCATGGACAGAGAAATCACAGAGACAATTGATGAAGAAAACATGATGAATCAATAAGATAATAAGATAGGGTTCAGGATTCTTCTCAATGGTGTAGAGATCCTTCTCCCTTTACAAACTAGCAAATCCAAAAGTATCAAAGCTCTAGAGTTGTTTCTCTGTGAAAAAGAAGCGTAGTATGATGTAGAAAAATAGAAAAAGAAGTTATATCTAAGCCACAGGCGGCTAGAGAAAAAAACGAGGTAATTAGGGCAAATCCCGAGATGTTGTATTTTCCTTATTCGTCGGGAACAACCTCGGGATCACTCCGTCTGCTTGTTCCGCTTGATCGGGAACAGTCATCAGACTGTTCTATGTGAAAATCACCAAACTGCACTGATTTCTACCTCTTTCGATCCAACAGGTCCATCTCCCATCCAGTGCAACTCCAGACCTGTAATGACTCGAAAAGGACTAGAAAGACTCGATAAAGACTTGAAAACCAATTAGAAAACATATATACAATGATGTATAAAACACCATATATCATATATATTTACTTAATATCTATATTTTACATTTAAAGATGGATGTTTAATGCTTAATATACTTTTTCTATTTTTGTAAATTGTGTATTTTACATTTTAAGATAGATGTTTCATTCTTAATGTATTTTTTTCATTTTTAATATTATATATTTACTTATTAATATTATTTTACTTATTTATTATATACATATTATTTATTATTTTCGAAATTATATATTTGGTAATCTTACATATTTTTAATGTAGTATTTCCATTTCTAATGTTGTATATTTACATATTATTTATTATTTTCAAAATTATATATATCATGGTAATCTTACATATGTTTAATGTAGTATTTCCATTTATAGTTTTGTATATTTACATGTTATTTATTATTTTCAAAATTATATATATATATATGCTAATCATACATATGTTTAGTTTTCCATTTCTAATGTTGTATATTTACATAATATTTATTTTTTATAATTTTCAAAATTTTATATATCATGGTAATTTTACATATGTTTAATTTAGTATTTCCATTTATAATTTTGTATATTTACATATTATTTATTATTTTCGAAATTATATTTACATTTTAAGATAGATGTTTAATGCTTAATGTATTTTTTCTATTTTTTATATTATGTATTTACTTATTAATATTATTTTTGTATATTATATATTTACTTAGTATATATATTTTACATTTTAAGATAGATGTTTGATTTTTAATGTACTTTTTCTATTTTTGTAAATTGTGTATTTTATATTTTAATATAGATGTTTAATGCTTAATGTATTTTTTTCATTTTTAATATTATATATTTACTTATTAATATTATTTTTTACATATTATTTATTATATACATATTATTTATTATTTTAGAAATTATATATATATGGTAACCTTGCATATGTTTAATGTAGTATTTCCATTTCTAATATTGTATATTTACATATTATTTATTATTTTCAAAGTTATATATATCATGGTAATCTTACATATGTTTAATGTAGTATTTCCATTTATAATTTTGTATATTTACATATTATTTATTATTTTCGATATGATATATATATATATATGGTAATTTTACATATTTTTAATTTTTCATTTCTAATGTTGTATATTTACATATTATTTATTATTTTCAAAATTTTATATATCATTGTAATCTTACATATGTTTAATTTAATATTTCCATTTATAATTTTGTGTATTTACATATTATTTATTATTTTCAAAATTATATATATCAGTAATATTAAAATGTAAAATTATAGATTATATCAATATTTCGAAAAATGTAAAACTAAACATAATAAGGTAATAATATTAGTCATGCCACATGGCTTTTTTTCGAAGAGGGTCTCTAAAACGATGTGAACGCTTTCTAGAGCCTCGAAAGGTTCTTTTTATTAGTATAGACTAGTTTTTCAAAATTTCAAACAATTTGTAAAGAAAGCCAAAAACCAATTTTTGTGGTTTTTCAATACAAAACGAATTTTGTTTATTTTGTACAAAATACTATATTTTAATTAATTAATAATTAAATAAATAATATTTTCACAAAGATACAAATTTTACATACAATTTTGTATCATTTAAACATTAGTGAAAATAATTTATTTGTGTTTCATATCTGTAAGTAAATATAAGTGTATTAATATTAATTTTAAGTAGTAAATTATTAATTTCTATAATTAGAATTATTGAATAATTTTGATAATTAAAGACACATTAAACAACAAATTTATTTTATGTAATAAAATTTATAAATAGTTTCAATATTTTAAAATATTTGAAATTTTTATAGTTTAGAGATATTTATTATTTTTATTTTAGTATAATACTTAAAATAAAATAATTTAAAACATGGTAAATTTTTATTTTAAATTAGAACCACTATATTTTGATAAATTTTAATGGTAATTTTTGAATATTTTATTTCTATTTATTTTATTATTTTAAAACAATGTATTGATTATTTTATAAAAAAATAAGAATACAACAAAACTAAAATCTAAAAACTAAAAAACCAAAACCAAAAGCAGAAATTCAAAACCAAAAACCTAAAAATTAAAAAGTGAAAAACCAAAATCTAAAACCCAAATTCTAAAACTAAAAACTAATAGAAACAATTATCACCATAGTTTTCAAGTGTCAAAATGATTAAAATGTGTCATTGAACAGGTAAATAAACGCTTATATCTTTAGCGTTAACTAATAAATTTAGAGTTTATATTCAAGGGGTGATGGTTTTGGTGGTGGGATTTAGGATTTTTAAAAATAAATATTAAAATTTAAAATTAAAATTTTAAAAATAGTTTCAACATAATTTTTGGATTTCAAAATAAAATTTTTGAAAAAAAAAATTCAAAAATGAAAAATAAAAAGTTCGAATTCAAAAACATATTATTCGATAATAATAATAATTAAAAATGTATTCTTTTTATTTTTTCTTGTTTATTTAAATAATTATGTATATTTAAATATCTACAAAGTAAGGATACGAAAATCTTTTACCTCTTTAAAACTTGTTTTTATCATTTTTCTCTTTGTGGACTTTTTTGGTAAAAAAATATGCTCCTTATGGAAATTAATCCCAAACGAAAAAAAAAAACACTTTCTTTATTTTCGGTAAACAACCATACACCCAAAAAAAAAAGATTTAGTAAGAATATTGTAAATAAGGAAAACATATTAATAAAAAGAAAGAAAAAAAGAAAAGGAGAGGAAGAAGATGGAACCCGTTTCTATAAAAAGGCCAGTCTAAATTGAAACTTGCGCAGCCAGCCTTTCGTTGCTTTCTCCGGTGGTGGGCGCTCCTCGCCGCCACCGGAGTGACTCGTCCTCTTGTATTTCGTTTTCTCTTCACCTCTCTCATCATCTCCTTTTTGTCTGTTAACAGATCTAGAAATTTTGGGGTTTGAATCTGTTAGATCTACAGATCTTGAGTTGTTTCCCTTTTAGATTTCTGGTGCAGATGGTCATGTTTTGTGTCAGCCTTGTTCGTTTGCTTCGTCTTGGCTTGTGCTTCATCTTTTTATCCCATCTGTCGTATGTTCCTTGTCAGAGAGGTTGAAAATCTGAGGCGTTCTTGTTGGGTTTTAGTGTTTGTCCTCTTGGTTTTTGTTTCAGCAACGGTTTAAGCGGTGGTGTGTTGATGGTGCGGTCATGTGTTGACGGTGTAGTGGTGTGTGGTGAGCAGAGCAGGTCTAACACCTTTGAGAAGAGAAGATTCATGGTTCTGGTCGCCTCCATCTCTCTGTTATGAGCTCTTCTCCTGTCCTTTGAATAAGTGTGTCTACCGGATTGTCATTTGCCTCTCTCGTCCTCGGTGGCTTCTGTTAGTTGAAGCATTATAAAGAGGTTGAGGCCTTTAGATTTTCCGATGAAGGTTCAGTTGAGAAGGGAGCTTTAGTGTAAGGCGTTTGTTTGCTTCTTGAGTTGGTTTTTGGTGTTAGACATTGTGGTTCTGGCTTGGTTCATGGAACTGAAGGTTCATGTAAGTTTGGTCTGGTGTCGTAGTTGTGAAGGCCATTGCATCGCTTACTCTCTCTTGTCTGGCTCTCGGAAGAGATCCGGCTGATCAAAGCCAATAGGTATCATCTCTATTCTCACTACCAAGGATTGTTCACGGGTTTGGATGTAAGAGTGAAGATTAATCTAGTGATCTTAGTAGTTGTTGTATGTCACCCGTTGTTCACTTGTTTGGGTTTGCGATCCCCTGTTGTGGGCTATGTTTCCAGGGATTTCAGGGATTTTAAGTCGTATCCGCTGGCATTTGGATTTCATCTTGTATGTTTTTTCAGTTTCATCAATAAAAATCAGAAGGAAAAAAAAAGAGGAAGAAGATGGAACATAGAGCAGATCGCCAAAGATCCCAACCATTCAATTCCAAAACATGGCGGCTTATAGCATTGATGAAGACATAACAGTTATTACTACACGTACCCTTCTTCTTCTCTGTAACGTGTCCTCTCAAATCAAATCGGCTCCTATCTTCCATGCGAATCCGTTCCTCATTCTTCTCTTCTATCTTCCTCCTTTCCTCTTCTAGCTCTCCTTCCTCCTTCTTCTCCTCTCGTTTCTCCTCCTCTCTCTCCGCTATGTCTCCAGGCGCTAATGGTGATTTGAAATCTAGGGTTACGGTCGTGGGCAGTGGCAACTGGGGAAGCGTTGCTGCTAAACTCATCGCTTCTAATGCCCTCAAGCTTCCTTCTTTCCATGGTATTATCATCATCTGTTTATATTAATTGGATAAAGTTTGCATTTTTACATCGTTTTGATTAAAACCCAATACGTTTCAGATGAAGTGAGGATGTGGGTGTTTGAGGAAGTTCTTCCAAATGGTGAGAAGCTCACTGATGTAATCAACACGACCAATGTAAGCAATGATCTTGTTCTTGTTCTGTTCTTGGTCCGTTATGTAACTATTTTCTTGTTTTCTTGATTAGGAAAACGTCAAGTATCTCCCTGGGATTAAGTTAGGAAGAAACGTTGTTGCAGATCCTGACCTTGAAAATGCAGGTTTGTGATAACGAGCTTTTACCCCCCTTTTACATGATCCGTTGAAATTGCTAAGAGTTTAAAACCAATGCAGTGAAGGAAGCAAACATGTTGGTTTTCGTTACACCGCATCAATTCATGGGTGGTATATGCAAGATGCTCAAGGGAAAGGTAACAGGAGAGGTTGAGGCTATATCTCTTGTTAAAGGGATGGAAGTGAAGAAGGAAGGTCCCTGCATGATCTCAAGTCTCATCTCCAAGGAACTTGGTATCAACTGTTGTGTTCTTATGGGCGCTAACATCGCTAACGAGGTAATTTTTATCATCCTTTACATAATCCAATACATTCTGGTTGTGACTAATATTGTGATAATAATACAGATTGCTGTAGAGAAGTTTAGCGAAGCAACGGTTGGATACAGAGAGAGTAGAGAAATAGCTGACACTTGGGTTCAGTTGTTTAGTACTCCCTACTTTATGGTCACACCGGTAAGAAACTTTTATTCTTCTCCTAGTGTCATTCTCGGTTGTTGAATGGCGGTAACAACAGTAAGGCTTGTGTTAAGGTTCATGATGTTGAAGGAGTTGAGTTGTGTGGGACGTTGAAGAATGTAGTGGCTATTGCAGCGGGTTTCGTTGATGGTTTGGAAATGGGTAATAACACAAAGGTAAGTAGTTCTAATCAAGTTTTTAAAGATCTCAAGGTATTTGCTTTTAAAAACAACTCTCTATCTAGGCTGCAATCATGAGGATTGGTTTAAGAGAGATGAGAGCACTCTCGAAGCTTCTGTTTCCATCTGTTAAAGACAGTACTTTCTTTGAGAGCTGCGGTGTGGCAGATGTCATAACAACTTGCTGTAAGACTGAACAATAGATGAGTTATCTTTTTTACTGTTGTAAAAGTGATTGCTCGTTTGACTACTCTTTCACCTGACTATTACAGTAGGAGGAAGAAACCGAAGGGTTGCAGAAGCATTTGCCCAAAGTGGAGGAAAAAGGTTTTTTAACTTTTGTTAATCTAATCGATCTCCGGTTTCACTTAAGCTGCTTATAGTTAAGTGTTTTGATGGTTTTTGTGGTGTAAACAACACAGGTCTTTTGATGAGCTTGAAGCAGAGATGCTACAAGGGCAAAAGCTACAGGTAAACACCAACTATTCTAAAGAAGAACCTTTACTCTTTAGTTACTAATTCGTTTAATCCTAAATATGGAAGCGGTTTGTCTTTGTCTGATTGATTAAAAAGGGTGTTTCCACGGCAAGAGAGGTCTACGAGGTCTTGAACCACTGTGGATGGATGGAGATGTTTCCACTGTTCTCGACGGTTCACCAAATCTGCACAGGTCGTCTTAAACCTGAAGCCATTGTTCATTACCGTGACCACAAAGCCTGATCTCTCTTGATGGTCCCATTCATCTGCAAAGAATATTTCTGTGCTGATGTAGAAGTCTAACGTTTTTCTTTCTTTGAGAATGTTTACTGGACCTTCTAGCTGGTTTTACAGGGTCCTGTTTATCCAAAGTTTTTGTTCCAATTCAAATTTAATTTACTTGGATCGAACAGTCACGTGTTCAATGTTGTAATCTCACTGAGTACTGGATTCGTTTATTAAGTTTGAAAGATTCACGAACAATCGTTTTCTATGTTCTTTAGAAGAAAAAAGGTTCCTAAGTTCTCAATTTCTGTGTGATGGTGTAATGTATATTATGTCTGGCACAAATCATTTAAGCTGTCATTTAAAATTGGTTGTGTGACAGTGATTCTCATCGAAAGGCTCTTTACACTCATTTAGTTGCTTTTTGTTTATGCTACAGCAGCAGCACTGGACCAAACTTTTCTGGGGTTACTATAGAGGTCAAGTAGCAGGACTCGTCCCAAGAAGAGAGGATCCCTCACAATGTTGACTAGCTGACCAACATGCAGCAGCAAGTTAAGTAACTCCTTGATAATGTTGCCACCACATCCACATGCAGGCATACTATATAAAGTTAATTGGTTTCTCTATATATAAACGTCGACTTTGAATATTTGAGAGTTAAAACTAATTTTAGAATATTTACTTCCAGAATCCTCCAAATAGGATCAAAGGGTTTTCATTTGAAATTAAGAGTTTGATTATAATGAAATCTTCATTTGGAGTTATTTTATTTGTCGTAAGATTGAAGCATTGTAAATAATTTGACAATTAATCACAACCGTCACCATGTCAACGTTATTGTATTTATCCCCAACTTGATAATGATAAATCCATTAATTGACTCCAAATCTTTAGCTCAATTGGTTAACTTAAAAACATATAAATAAACACTAAGATGCGTGAATGAGTTCGGAAAATAGCTCCATGCATATATAATGCATCTCTTGACTTTGAATACCACAATGTGAACCATCTTTATTAGTTCTTGACTTACATATATATTGCATGTTATGTTAGTCTCCTAAATGTATGTTAATCACTATAAACTACAACTTGGTCTAATAGTCAAATCGAAAGCCAATACTCATTAATCAAAGTCTTCTCCAGCTTTCATTATAAATAGTTCGAAACCCTAAGGTAATTTCAATCACAAACATCTCAAATAACAAATTCAAAAACATCAAAGTTATACATGTCTTCTCGACAATCGGTGAGGCACCCGAGCCACAACCATCCATTGCGCAGTCACAAATGCGAAGCCAAAGACGAAGTCATCTGCTCAGGCTGCGATCTCGATCTGATTGGTGCAGCTTTCAAATGCACAAAATCATCAGACTGCGATTACTTCTTGCACAAGTCATGTTTCGGCCTTCCGCGTGAAACCAACCACAAATCTCACCAGCCCCACTGCTTGACTTTACTCTATTCCCCAGAGTCAATGTACACGTGTCAGGCCTGCGGTGAGTACGGATCGAGTTTCACTTACAACTGTTCGATCTGTCAGTACGACTTGCATGTCGGATGTGTTTCGATGCCTGCAACCGTGAAGCGTGAAGATCACGCACACCCGCTCACTCTTCTTTACAGTTGTCCTTATACCGAACCCGGTTTAGTTTTCACCTGCGACGTTTGTAAGGAAACCGTACCGGATAATCTCTGGGGGTATTACTGCATGGAATGTGATTACGGTACACATTTACACTCATGTGTGGAAGAGGAAGAAGAGGCAAAGAAAGGAGAAGGAAGCAAAAGCTCGGCGAATCAAGAGTTAGCTGCAATGCTCGAGGCTCAAAGAGAGATGGAGAATATGCAGATTGAGATTCATTTGGCCATGCAGAATGCTTTGTTCGCGAAAAAAGCGAATAAGGCAGCTCTCAGTTATATCTAGTTTTCAAAATTTGTGATCCATTTGGTATTATCTTCATTTTCTCAATTTACTCGTAATTTCTAATTTTTTTTTACTTGTTGTTTGCTTTTCCTTGATTTCGTGTTTCCAAGCTTTCATGTAGTTGTCCTTTTTCTTTTTAATTGTTATCTGGAATTAATAAAAGCGAGAACTGTTGTTGCTGTTGGGATTGCCAAATCACTCTTAAGTTATGTAACATACTTTGTATTTCCTTAATATAACACTATAATTATCCTAAACTCATTAGAACTAACACAATTAGATATTTTCTAATCCACATAGATAACCATAACACATTAGGATTAGGAGCTAAAGGAAGTCGTGTACGTGTATCACAACTAGAGAGCTTCGAGATCAAGGGATGCGAGCACAAGGTGTACAAGCTCAACAAAGCTTTATATGGATTACGACAAGCACCGATGGCTTGGAATAACAAACTCAATCAAATACTCATGGAGCTCAAGTTTGTTAAGTTTACAAAGGAGCCTTTAATTTATCGAAAGGTGGTGAAAGGCGAGCTTCTTGTGGTGGCGGTTTACATTGACGACCTGTTTGTAACAGAAACAAGCAAGAAGCTTATCGATGAATTTAAGCAAAGCATGGCGAGAAAGTTTGATATGAGTGACTTAGGGAAGCTAACATACTACTTTGGAATAGAGGTTTGTCAGAATGATAGTGGGATCACATTGAATCAAAGGCGATATGCGATGAAGATTCTTGAGGATGCATGGTTGTCTAAATGTAATCCAGTTCAAGCGCCTATGGAACTTGGATTAAATCTGTCGAAGTCTTTGGAAGAGAAAGAAATTGATGCTACAAGCTTTAGAAGAAACATTGGCTGCTTGAGATATCTGCTACACATGAGACCTGATCTATCATTCTCGGTGGGAGTATTAAGTTGCTACATGCAGAGCCGAAGAAAATCATTGGAGTTGCTTTTAAACAGTGTCTAAGGTACCTACAGGGCTGTGCAAGTTCCAGGCTAGTGTTTGAGAGATCTTCATGCGTAGTACCAAGATTGGTGGGTTACAGTGACAGCAGCTACAACACGGCTCCTAACGAAGGAAGGAGCACGACCGAACACATCTTCTATTTAGGAAAGATCCCAATTACGTGGTGCTCACAAAAGCAAGACACCGTCACCTTATCCAGTTGTGAAGCAGAGTTTATGGCTGGTACAGAAGCTGCTAGGCAAGCAATCTGGTTGCGTGACGTGCTAAGTGAAGTCACTGGACATCCGAGAGAAATGGTCACCATCAGAATCGACAATCAATCTGCAATCGCTCTGACCAGAAACCCGGTCTTCCATGGAAGAAGTAAGCACATATATTCGAGGTAGAACTTTATACGCGAATGTGTTGAGAGGGAGTTGATAGAAGTCGAGCATGTACCTGGAACCGAGCAAAAGGCGGACATTCTAACTAAGGCGTTGGGAAGAATTAAGTTTAAGGAAATGAGAGAGTTCATTGGAGTGCAAGAGTTATCACAAAATGATTTCAAGCTTAAGAAGGATAATATTGGATAAGCTTGAAATAGTTTGAGGTAGAAGCAACCTAATCCTAATGTGTTATGGTTATCTATGTAGATTAGGAAATATCTAATTGTGTTATAGTGTTATATAAGGAGATGCAAAGTGTGTTGCATAACTTAAGAGTTTGAGATTGAGAGCTTAAGGTTTTGTGAAGTTTCCTTAAGATATTAATAAGAGAGATAGACTTATTAATCGAGTTTGTGATATTGTGATTGTGATCTTGAGACCTATATCCTATAGTTGCTTCCTCAACCCTTGACCATGTGATAATATGTTGATATCTTTCTCATAAACCTCTATCTATACTTTAGAAACTAGAACAGTATAAAAACCATGCCATGATGATAATCCAATATTTCGAAATCATTAATTTGAAGTTTAAGGGTTTGATTAGAGGGCTATCTGCCATAAACAATTTTATATAGCTGCCGTAAGAGTCAAAAAGCATCTATAATTATGCAGCGTTGTATTTTTTTTTTTATCCTCCATCTTGTAAGTGAGAATTTGAATTTTCAAAAATCTTTAGTTTCAGTTGGTTAGAACTTTGCTACAACTTCGTTTTGGTATGATACTTGGACAGATATGGGATGCCTATCTGACTTGGTAGAAGCAAGAGGTTGTATTGAGATAGGTATCAGAGCAACAGCTTCAGTGGCCTATGGTCATGAAGCAAGGCCTATGGTCGCAGGCTCTCTGGCTAAGATGATCGATAGGCAGGTTTGGAACTGGTGCTTAACGGTATCTGCTACGGGCCATCGAAATTATGTAGCTCTGCTGCGGCTCTGGTTCGCTTCAAGGGTTTAGAGTCTTTAGACTCTGTGTTTGCTTAATTGTTATGATTTTCTGTTTTCTAGAAAATCAGTAAGATCCAACACGATGTACAAAAGTTTCTTTTGAATGAGTTTTACATATATTCAGAAAAAGAGGAACTTTGCTACACATATCTTTAAGGTTTTTATTAGCGAGAGAATATCATATATTCCATTTATCGTTTGTGTAAAGTTTCCTTTTTTTTTTTATTGTATTGTATAGCCGTCATCGTTGGGTTGTATATATATATATATATATATATATATTTTTTTTTTTTTTTTATGAAAGACGCGATGTTCAGGCATGATTTAGGGCCCGACTGGTTCAAACGCAGCGGTTGCGGTTGCGGCTGCGGGAGTTTACGGATGCGGGTGGTTGCGGTTTCAAGCATTATGTTGCGTTTTGTATAACTGACGTAACGTTTGAAAATTGTTGCGTTTGCGGGATGTTTATGACTGGTTGATTATGAGATATTGCAGCGGTTTAATAATAAATTATCAATATAAACATATTATAACATTATAAAAATATAAAAAATATACTTTTGTGATAAAATATAATAATTATTAATATACTATGATTAATAATAATATTATGTTTATTTATTTAATCTTTTAAATAGTTCAAAATTATAATTTTAAAATATATTTTTGAAGATTTATATTAGAACTTTTAAAGAATATTTTGTTTCATTTTATATATGTGTATATATTTAAAAATATATATATATATATATATATATATATATTAAGTTTCAAAAAATTCTAATCATGAATAGATAGGTTAAAGTTTTTATAAAACAAATTATGACACTATTTGTGAATTTAAATTAATATATAAATTGTGTATATATTTGTATTTATAATATTTCCATTTTTGATTTTTAATTTTAGTTTTAAAATATTTAGAAAAAATAATTTTATATTTTTGTATCCAACCGCAACCGCCCGCAACCGCAAACGCTAGCTGGAACCAGCTTTTGATTTTAAGAGGTTCGGAGCGGTTTAAATCGATTTGTAACGGTCTGTATGATTGTTTTGAAACGCTATCAACCGCTACCAACCGCAAAAGCTGCGTTTGCGGGTGGTAGCGGGGAAACCAGTCAAGCCCTTATTATGGTATCAATGCCAAATAACCCACACCGCGTTTATAATTTACAAATGATATAGAGTTAGTTTTATTGGAGTTGCTTGAACGTGAAGAATGCAAACTGAAACCTAGCCGTTTCCAATTCTTTTTCAGCCACAATAGTAAGTTTTTAGTGGTCGGGGTTTTTTATTAGTTATTTATATTGATTTATTTATACTACAAGTCTACAATTGATTCTAGGGCAGCATGATATGATTTTGGATTTCTTTATTTTCGGATTTAATCCATTTACGTTAGAAGTGGAATCTGTAATTAATTTATACACTTTTTAATTTTTATAAATAAATAAAAATTACTAGGAAAGAGGGGGAAGAAAAGAATTAGTAAAAGAAAAGAAATTAATTGGTGTAAGTATGACGTGGCATGGTTGTTACAGAATGCGGACGTCAAATTGTTTTATAGATTCCACGAAACAAACCTCAATTCCAAATCCCGCTTATAAACTCCCACAAGTCCGAAAATATTTTCACAGTCATCTTCTCTCTCTCTCGTTTGAAGCTCAAGTATGGGTGATGCGAACCAGATGGTGATCCAAGAATCTGAACTACTGGAACTATCGGAAATCTGTAAGCGAACGACTGAAACGAGATAAATTGGTGTTCTCAACGTTCTGTTTGGTTAATTTTTTCAAAAACTTCGTCGTTCTAGTGATTGAAACGAGAGAGATTGTTGTTTCTGGAAGTTCCGTCTGGTTAATACGTTAAAATGTTCTTAACGAGCGAGATTCTTGTTCGTGACGCTCTGTTTTGTTAGTTTGTTGAAAAGCTTCGAACAATTTATCCATGATAGTATATCGGAAGAAAACTTCATGATCTGTTAGGGATTTTGAATATTGATTTGTGATTCTGAAATTTGTATGTAGAATCTAGGGAACTTATGGACTTTTTGTGAGCATGAGTTCTCCGTTTCTGATTGTTGATACGTTCAGATCTTCATTAGCTTCGTGATAGCTCCTCTCTCTGAAATTGTATCTAGCTTCGTTTTTGAAATTTGTGTATCGTTGGGATCAAATTCAATTGCTCTGTCGATCTTGCGTATTCTGATCTTTGAAATCTCTGACAGATGATTCCTTGTGCACTAGTTTATTATTCTACACTGATATTCCTTGTGAAATTTCAATCTGGCATAAAATATAACCGTCAGAACTGATTTCATCATTATTTGCTTGCGGCAGTGCTCTTCCAAGGTGTACTAGACAATAAAGATGTGGAAGTACTACAAGCTACTGGGATCCATACCTTCAAGGGCCTGAAGATGCATCTCATGAACGTATAACCCAGCTTTGTTTTAGCATCATTCGTTCTGTTTCCTGAATTCGATTGCATGATTCTGTTGTTCTGCTGATGCAGAACCCAGGCGGAATCAATGGTCTGTCACATGCCAAAGTTGACATAATCTGTGAAGAAGCTGATAACATACTGGTCAGTTTGATTAAAACTCCTCCTTTTATGGTTGCTGCTACATCATACTATATCTCTGTCTTTTCACTTTAACCGTGTTGTTTTCCAAACAGGCTCTGCGCAAGGCTGAAGCAAACAGGACAAAAACAGCTCATATCATTGCCCGAAAAGAGTTTTTGCAGACTTATCTGAAGAACAAAAAGGTACCTTGATTAAATTGTTCAGTTTACAAATGAAAAATAATCAGAGGACTAACAACAGTCTCTTCTTTGTGGCAGAGGATCGAGCAACTCAAGATATCAATCGCACTTAATGCAAAAGGTGAAGGTCAGCTTAATCACTGGAAGACAGAGTTGATTGCATGCGAGACAAGGGTAGCGAACATGGAAAACAACAACTGATCCACACCGAATGCAACTCTTCTTATTTTCTTCTAGTTACTTTGTCTTTTCGACATAGCTTTTACACTCTTGAGAAGTTTCCGATTGCATGATATATTGACTTTAGTAGCATTTACTTGTGCATTCGTGTTTGAACATTTGAGTCAAAATTGTGTGTCTATGAATCACAAGTGCAACCCTTACTGGAGGCTCATATAAACAAAACCTCCACTATCTCATGCATCTTTCTCATGCTCCTTCAATGTTCGGTCTCACACTCTCTGAGCTCTTCCACGTAGAGATCAACTTTATGTAACTAGACCAAACCCTGATGCAAAACAAGCTCATTTCTTATCAAATAACTGTTAGATTTAGCTAAAATGAGCCACATCACCGTTTTTGGATTCCAATCCATTCACAAACTCCCAAGCAGCGCAAAGTACCAAAGAGGTCCCATATTTTATTCTCAGCAAAAAAAAAAGCTGCAAGCCCTAGGCTAGTCTCTATTATGTTTACTTGCCACACAAGAAAGATTTTTCCAAAGGAAAAGGGTTGGGAGCGACTGTAGTAAAGAACCATGGCGAACTCAGCACCGGAAGTTCCAACCATCCAAATTCTATTAGCTCAGAAATTGGAGTAGTATGGACCCACCAATCCACCAGGTTATGCAGTCTCTATGTGGAACACACCGGCTCATGTCTTAGCCATATATCCACCTGAAAAAGGAGATCAAAATGAGTTTTAAGAGACGAGAGACAGGGAGAAGAGTAAGTAACGCACCCAAGACAATAGGGAAACTTGGAAGGAATTTTTATTTTGGGATTTTCACCAATATCAATTATTAGGTATAATTTTAATTGCAAACATTAATCAACAATATAAGATTAATTTCAAGATTTCTTATAAGAAAAGATTGATTTTAAGACGTTCTGAAATATAATATAAGAGATCCCTTAAACATTCTATTAACTAATTTGCAAAAACAAAAACTGGTAATAGATGCAGTGAAAGTTCTGATTTGATTGGTATTTGTGTTAGTGCAATGGTTTATCGAGCTGCGTTATTTATCTTTTGGAATTAATTATACAGCTTATTGCATATCCCTCATGAATCCCAACTTTTCGTGAAGAACCATGGTTTATCTAACCTGTTGAGTTTTTCTTTTACAGGGTTTATTGTTGAGGAAATTAAAAATTACATGTAATATCTTCATAATGTAGCATCGAGTTTAAGTCACAGAAAAAAAAGTCCAAGTCACAGAATCAGGGATTCAAGAATCAAACATGTGGTGCTCAGATATTGACATAAATCCGTTCATCTGTCATCTAATGATATATGATTGTATAAAGACTGGTGAACAAGCGCCTGTGGTGGAAAAAAAAAATGTCCGAATCACATAGAATGAATCTATTATATTAATAATTAGATTTGGAAATTTTTATATATTTCAGAAAATTCTTTCTTCGGCAGGTAAGACTAAACGACAAGTGGGGCAAAAGCGGCTGGTCTTGAGCCATTCCAAGATGCATCCGGTGTGGAAGTGATGCTGACAAGGCAAAGTAGAGGCAGCTGATCCAACCGGCAAGTCTTCTAAA
Source organism: Brassica juncea (assembly GCA_018703725.1). Classification (NCBI taxonomy): domain Eukaryota; kingdom Viridiplantae; phylum Streptophyta; class Magnoliopsida; order Brassicales; family Brassicaceae; genus Brassica; species Brassica juncea. Next base: position 5,594,490 of record CM031940.1, on the reverse strand, counting down.
CAGATTGCGCAACAGATCTTCTCCTCTACCCGTGATATCTTTAACCTTCTTACTGCACTCTCACTCGCAGGCTCAAAGCGTATTTGATGAATGGCAATATTAGCATGAGGAAAGGTATACCTCAGGGTTTTGTCTTCATCCATATAAATCCGGGCGATATGCTTCCAGCCCTCCTCATGATCAACTACGATAGAGTCCGAGTCCCAAACTCCGTCGTATTGATCAGCCTTGATGATCCGATGGTCCTGATCGATTTTGATGCCCCTGCGAATGTTGTGATAGTGATCAACCCTCACCAAGACATTCATATACAGCGTTAACAATCCACCTGACCGACACTTGAAGAGAATGAGTTCATTATAAAGACAATTCATGGACGATACTATGAACTTTCCATCTTCCTCCCTTATTCCTGATGCCGTCAAAGTTTCAAGTATGACTTGTCTTGAACGCCCTTCGATCATAGGAATCGAGAGATAGACCCGTGTCCTTACACAACCCTTACGGGACCCACGTCCCTCTTCAACTATGGACATCTCAAGAATCGCTCCTAACTTTGTCTTTCCTGCTTCAAGTTTTAGATTGTATCTCTGCCGGCAATGCACTCGAGAAATCGGACGAGCAAGAACGACCTCCCCATTCTCCTGCATCGTTTGATTGTTTTTTTCTTTCTTTTTTTTTGCTTTGCTTTGTCACCCCTTCAGTCAGTATATATCTTTTAGGGTTTTCCTTTTCTGTTCGAGATTTGAAATTTTTTCCTATTTCATTTTTTCCATTTTATTAAATAAAAATTTTATATTTATATGATTTTATAATAATTTGTATTTTAATATTTTTATTATTTTATAAACATTTTTACAAATTCAATGAAATTTTTGAAACTAATTTTGGTGATAATCCGGGGAACACTATGGATATGTACAGAGCTGCTAGAGCTCGCTGGTCCTAGTGAGTTCTGTTCCCTCTGCTCTGATTGGGATGCCGCCGTAGTGTTCCCCGGTGATGGCAGCGCGTGGGGTTTCAACGGAAAGCGGAGTCGTAGGTCTATTCTTTTGTGTTCCCTGGTGGCTACGCGTTAGGTGTGTCAGGGTGTTTGGTTGCGGCCGGGAGCTTCGGTTTTCAGCTCAGTTGCGTTTTGCCTCCATCCTTTTCCAGTGGTTCCAGTGAAGTGGCCCTCCTGGTGTTCTGTCTCTTCAAATAACCGCATGAATATTGTGGCTGTGGTTTGGCGATGGTTACGTTAAAGGCTGTCTCCTAGTTAGGTAATTTCTCTTCTTTATATAGTGACTATGTTCCCTTTGCCTCTTCATATATACAACTGCTTTCAATATTTTGCATTTTACCGAGATCAAACACTTATTAGTTTAGTTTACTTTCCCACTTTCACTGGTCTTCGCTAGCCTCACTTTCAGTGTCAGAGACTGGAGCATGCTCGTCTGTCATCAGTCATCACCATTTTTTTCCGGTTTCAGGTTCTAAAGCATGCTCAAGTCTCCGGATCGATCAACGTTATAAACAACACTAATACCCGTTATAAACAACACTATTACCCTTTAAGAGATCAAGTGAAATGAATGGAAATGGATTTCTCAACTCCCCGAATTAAATTTGGGAAATGCCCGAAATGGATGTTTAAATTTGCTAAGTGCCCCACGCGCTTGACAACTCTTATTTACTGTATATAATTGTATTTAACAATTATAAATTCCAATCTTAAATATTTATAAACATATAAAGTGGTTCAATAATTTTTTGATTAAATCGTAGAATCATTTAGTTAGAAAATTTCAATCTCTAATATTATTGTAGATTTTAATTTATTATTATTACAAATTCAAATCCATTTAAAAATTGTAGGAAATTAAGTCCATTTAAATATATTATAGGTCTAAAAAACCGAAAGACAATAATATCATTAATGAAAAATTCTAGTTAGTCATATAATTAATGACAATTTTGGAATTTTTTTATATTTTATTAAGATTATAATTTGAGAATGATCTCCTTTTAATGATATTGATTAGCTATTTGTCCGAATGGATGCTTAAATTTGCTAAGTACCCCACGCACTTGACAACTCTTATTTACTGTATATAATTGGTCCCCCTCCCCCCCCCCCTTCTCTTTACTCTGATGGAGTTGTGGAACAATATTCTTCTTACGCTTAACAGAGATGTTAAATGCAAACTTTTGGTGATGATTGGTTAAACAAGAAGCTTTAAGGCCTAATCTTTGATATACCACAAAGAGAAAACGTTTAATTGTTAGTCTTTAATATACAAACATCTCAGCTTCTCTTCTCCATTAAGTAACAATTGGATTTTCTCTAATTATTGTGAAAACTTTTGGTGGAAACATGATATATGAATTGTTGTTCCTTCTTATTGGCTCTTTGCCTTTAGATAACATTTCATAACTTATGAGATGATGTCTGCGTGCGCCAGCCCGTGTTGTTTGTTGATGTTCCTCTTTCAGACATACAGTTCTTGTTCCATATATATGTTTCTGTAGGATGGTGTGTGATACACGTGCAACTGAAGGGCCCATTGTGGCTGATTAAAACGGTGGGAAGATTCACTACATGCACCACACATCATCCGATAGAGGCTTTTTTTAAATAAACAAATATCTGCTGCTTATCGCAACATATCTTTTCTTAACATGACTCATTAACATTCCTAATCTTTTTCTTCCTCGAAGCAAAGCTACTTGGTCCAATCTCTATTGACATTCTCTTTGTTCTGTAGAAGAGACCAAACAATTAGAGGTAAACGTTAAACCAATCCGCAATTTTGTAAACATAAATAATACCCAGAAGGAAGACGAATTGTATACATTACCTTTCTGAGAGCTCCTCAGAATCTTTGGCATCACAATGAGAACCTGTCCCAAATCAGATGCAAATCTAGTTTATGTTTCGATACAAATATGAACGTAGAGCCAACAACGAAAAGAAAAGAGGTACCTTTGCAGATTTTTTCATCACTCTCCTGTTCTGACTCTGAACCAGAACTTGACTTAAGCATCCAAAAATCTGAATCATCGGAATCAGTTTCTTCCTTAAGGCGTCTGTGTTTGTAGGTTACTTGTATTTTCTCGGTCTTTCCGCTTGTTCCAGCTCCTTTTTCCATTTGCTCTATCAGATACATCAACACGAAAACATCAAGTAAAAGCCAGGAATAACAAGCACGAGGCAAAATTAGAATCAGTAACAAGATGTCAACGAATCTGATAACATGTTCTTTACCTAATCTGTGTAGAAATCTCTTCCCATTCACGTGTTTCCAGATATGTTCCTCGTTCTTGTTCACAGTGTCCCCAGTAAGCTTGCACACCAGCTTCGAACTAAGAACATAGCCCAAAACAAGAAAGGTAAATACTTTAGCCATGCTGAGAATATAACTTAAAAGCTTTAAGATTTTTAAACTCCATGCACCGGCACTAAATACACAACTTAAACAAGCAAACCAATGGTCCTCACTGGTTTCAAGAAAAACAAAACTAACCTATGACCTCACAGACAACTTAAAGCTAACATAATCCAACTACAAAGGTTTCAGTTTTGGGCTAACCGAGAAATTAAGCACTGCGAGAACATGTTGAGAGGAGGTTTCCCATGAGATAGAGCGTGGTCGATGAGTCCCAGACGACACCGTTTGTTACGAGCGTATGCTTCTTCGTCTCCGGCTACAACTTCGTGACCAGTCTCCACGCATCTGAGCCTTCCGTTTCCTAGATCAACGAAAGTAGGTGAGCCAAGCAGATTCTTTCCCCCTTCTTCCGCCTTCTTCATTCCTCTCTCGATCCAATTGCTCGCTCGTCTACGGTTCACTCAAAAGCATAGAAGCTTAACTACTTCACTTAAACCGGAACTGAACCGAACTGTAAAAAGAAAACCAACTAAAAAATTACACTGTAACTCGACACGGTTTAAGTCTAAATCCACTTCATACATCAGAACAAAGATTCCAATGTTTTTAACTTTTGTTTGCAGACACGTCAGGTTTGGTCTAATGTTGAGTCACCAGTAATCCCCACAAGAACAGAGCCCATCTCTAAAGTGATGGAATCTACTTGAATCCCTTATAGTTATCTCTCTCTTCACAACCTTCGATATCAGTTTTATCGCAGCGTGGCAATCCCTGCAGGCTCTCAAGTTCTTCATCACAACGATCGGAGACCCTTCTGGTGTACTGATAAGAGCAAACGCAACGGCTAAACGTTCGCTGTGGAACTTAAGCGACTCGATCTTCATCTGCTCATCTACGTCTTGTCCTACCCAACTCGTGTCAGGCTCGTACCCTTGTCTTTCAATCTCGGCTGTCAGTTCATTGATCTTTCTCACGATCTCGTCTCCTCTCGGGTGACTCTGGTCATTCGACGAGAACTCGTGAATCTTGTGGTTCACTTCAACCCAGCTAGAAGCAGTCACTTTCTTGATTCCGCGTTCACGCATCGCTTTCTTGACGAGACTAACGTTTTCCCATTCTCCAGACATTGCGTAGATGTTCGACATGCTTACGTAAGCGGCAGCGTCCCTGAGCTTCTCCATGCTAAAGAGCTTCTCCGCTGCTCTCTCAGCGAGGCTTTGGTTCTTGTGAATCCGGCATGCGTTCAACACTGATGACCACATGATCTCATCAGGCTCAAAGGGCATGTCCTCCATCAGCTTCTCAGCTTCTTCGAATCTCCCGTTCCTGCACAGCAGATCCAGCATGCACGCGTAGTGTTTCCTTCCCGGAGTGATCCCGTGGACCCGAGACATCGCCTCGAAATATTCGGTTCCTTGTTCGACGAATCCAGAGTGACTACATGCAGTCAAGACGCTCAAGACGCTGACTGAATCTGGCTGGAGGAGGCCTGAGCGAACCATCTCCTCAAACGCGTCAATCGCTGCTTCTCCATCTCCGTTGTCAGCGTAAGCTGAGATCAAAGCATTCCAAGAAACTCCATTCCTATCAGGCATCTCTTTGAATACTTGAACCGCGTCTTTGATAGAACCACACTTGGCGTACATATCAACAAGTCCAGAACCGGAGAAGACGTTCTCTGAGTTCCCTGACCTTATTATGAACCCGTGGAGTTGTCTCCCCAGCGACAGAGAAGCGAAACCAGCGGAAGCTCTCAGTACCGTAGCGAAAGTGGACTGGTCTGCTCGTAGATTCGCCCCTCGCATCTTGGTGAACAGCTTAAGACCATCTTCATGAAGCCCTTTTTGAACATAACCCGAGATCAGAGCAGTCCATGAAACAGTGCTCTGCTGTGATAAACTCTCGAATATCAACACAGCTTCCTCAAACATCTCACACTTTGCATACATATCCACTAGAGAGTTTCCCACATGAGGGATCGAATCAGCCGTCGCCACGATGGCCTGGCAGTGCACTTGTCTACCCATCTGCAACGATGACAAGTTAGCTGCAATACTCAGCACCGTCGCGAAAGGGAAGCTTCTCCGATCAAACCCCATACACTGCATCTCTCTGAACATCCCCAAGGATTCCTCGTACTGCTCAGCCTGTGAATACCCCGAGATGACCACATTGTAAGAAACAAAATCCAACTCAGGCATCTCGTCGAAAAGCTTCCTAGTCTCCACAACACAATCATGCTTCGAGTAGAAATCAAGAATCTGATTCCCAACAGCCACATCCCTAGAGAAACCAGTCGAAACCGCTAAACCATGGAGTTGCTGACCAAGAACATAGTCATGTAACCCAACCACCGCCTTGAGAACACCAGAGAACGTGAAATCCGAAGGCTTGTGACCCGACCGCCGCATTTCGACAAAGAGACGAACCGACTCAACGTGCAAACCATCCTTCTCGTACCCTGTGATAAGCGTGTTGAACGTGACAGAGTCCTTCTCCCTAATCTGCTCAAACACCGCACGTGCCAAGTCACGCCTCCCTATCTCACAATAAGACTTAACAAATACATTACAAACAGTGAGAAAAGGGTTCCTATCAAACCCTAACTTGACGGCAAAGGCATGAACCTGCGCCACCTCGACCGCGTCGCCCTCGCCGCACCCCGGTAAAAGCGCGGCGAAGGTGACGTGATCAGGCAAGGTGCGAGACCTACACATCTGTCTGAAAAGCTCGAAGGCTTCGTGGAACATGTCGTTTCCCGAGTACAACCCCATCAAGATCGTCCAAGTGACCACGGTTCGATCCGCCATGGCGTCGAAGAGGTCTCTGGCGGAGGAGACGTCGCCGGACTTGACGTAACCGGAGATCATGGTGTTCGTGGAGACGGTGTTCTTGTGAGGCATTTCGTCGTACACCTTGCGTGCGGAGGAGACTTGGCCGCCTCTGCGGAGGAGGTCGTCGAGGATGAAATTGGAGCGGCAAGTGTCTGTGTTGAACCCGGTTTTGATGATGCGTGCATCGATGATACGAGGTGGTGTTTGGAGGAAGCGGAGCTGTTGTAGAGTGGCGGCGAGTGTTGTTTTTGAGCGGGCGCGGTGAAGTTTCATAAGAAACGAAGACAGAAGGATGTGAGGGGAATGTAGAATCGAAGTTTTGTTGGTTTTGATGAAGTCAACTTAGGATTCGGATTGATGAACGCTTGAAGACGGATGAAGGGAATGAAGATTGGTGAAGAAGCTTCTCTGTTGTATGTTTCGGAAACGAATTCGAATTTACCAACTCAATTTTATATCAATAAGATTGGTTTATCCCGGTTTATTTTGAAACTATTAGTAAAGTAAACTCTTTTCCGTTAACATCAAAGTCGTTGTAGTATAGTGGTAAGTATTCCCGCCTGTCACGCGGGTGACCCGGGTTCGATCCCCGGCAACGGCGAGAATTTCCTTTTTTGCTAAAGATAATTTTTTTTTTTTTTTTTTTAATTTATGCACAATCATCACCTCAAACGAAACGAAACTAAACTAATACATTTCGAGGGTTTTGAAGATTGCACAAATTCTCTTGGAAGATGGATAGAATCAGTAATCTACCAGATGAGATAATTCACCACATTGGCTCCTTTCTCTCGGCAAAGGAAGCTGCTTTCGCCACTCTTCTCTCAAAACGCTGGCGTAATCTCTTCACCATCGTACCAAAGCTTCGTTTCAACAATGGCTCAGCTAAAAGTTTCAAGGATTTTGTGGATGATGTTGTATTGGCTCTACCTGTCAACTCTCGTGTCCGGAAATTTTCTCTAAAATGCAAATATGTACCTGACATTGAAGACCTTATCAACCGATGTCTCCTTCATGTGGTTAACCGTGGTGTTATGTGTCTTCAACTCCAGATTGAAGTTGATAGAGAAGAACACTATTCACTGCCTACCCACGTTTTTACCTGCAAGACAGTTTCTACTATGAAACTAGGGTCTGGTTTTGTGATCGAAGCTCTCCCTGCTGATGTTTCTCTCCCAGCTCTCAAGTCACTGTTTCTTGACTCTGTTCGGTTTCTTGGTGGTGTCGATGGTCGCTACTGCGCGTTTAAAACGCTTCTTTCCGCTTCCCCTGTGCTCCGAGAGTTAGTGATGAATGGTAACGAGTGGGAACGCTGGAAATGGTGTCGCACCGTGTCTAGTACCACCCTTCAAAGGCTTACTATTCGTCGTACAGATTTTTATCCTTATGAGGAGGGTATAATAGATGATGATCCTCGGGGTCTTGCTTATGAATTTGACAACGTTAGCTTCGACACTCCTGCTCTAACCTACTTAGACTATTCTGACTATGTTCCTAAGGAGTATCCAACTGTTAATCTCGACTCCCTTGTTGAAGCTAATCTCAATCTTTGTGCGGATGTGGAAGGTGTCTGGCGAGATGAACATGCAAATACTTTCAATCCCATGAATCTCATTATTGGTTTTAAAAACGTCGAGATTTTGAACTTAACTATTGAAGCTGTGGAGGTAAAACTGTGCTCTATCTCTCTACTGATAAGTTTTGTATTAATCATAATCTTGAAGTTGTAACTGATTGATAATTTTTTTTGTTTGTTGGTTTAATGTTTCAGATGTTTGGTGTGTTCAATGAAACAATCCCAATGTTTGAAAAGGTGTCTCAGTTATCTCTCTCACTTTCTAACTTCTGTTGGTTTTCTGTACCAAATCTGATGAAGAAATTTCCAAATCTTAAGATTCTCATCATCGAGGTATATGACTGCAGTTATCACTTATTTTCCATTTTGTAAATCTTGAATCTCAGTTAAATATTTCTCTATTTGTTGTAGGATTCACTTCACTACGAATATCATTCAACAGATGAAGTGATTTGCCAGTGCGTGTCAGGATATTCTTTCCTATTGTCTTGTCCGGTGGAGGTCCTAAAGATAAACTGTTACGATGGTTCTGTCGAGGAGCTGGAGCAAATGAAGCATTTCTTGGGAAAGTTGTCATGTCTCGAGCTGGTGGAGGTTCGTGCTAAGGCAGCATCAAGTGACGCAAAGCTGAAAATCATGGCGGATCTGCTAATGCTTCCCAGAGCTTCAACCAAGTGCAAAGTCAAAGTCAAGTTTTTTACAAACACTACTCTATTGCGAGGTTAAGTCTTATGATAACCGGTTCAGTTTTGGACTTTTTATTAGGATACAATCTAGTCTTTATGGTTGGTGGTATGATGAGATAATTAAATCTGTTGGGGTTTTGTATCTTTTCACATGTTTTGTTGACATTTTTCAAACCAGTCTCTCTCATATTTCAATTTATAACCAATAACCATCATAATCATCCGGCGAGTTTTCGTCTGTAGTAATCTGAAAAAAAAAAAATGTATTATTTGCATACAGAGTCATTTGACTAAATACATTGATTGAATCACTCTCTAGCTTCTTTTTTTTCTTGCCAACAAACAAAACGATCAAGAGACAAAAACAAAGCAGAAAATCGGAATAAATGAAAATGACACTTATAATAACCATGTCAAGAGGAAAAACAGCTACGAGTAACAAAATTCTATAACATTTTTAATTCAAAGACCAATGTGATTGATTCTCTCTTACAAAATTTTCATAAACAAAGATGAAAGTTTGAGCGTGTTTTAAGACGATCAATAAATGCCTAAATAATACAACACTGAAGAAACATACTCATGTGTGATCGTCCATCATATTAACGCTATCATCGACGTTTATATAAACATGCTTTCAACTCGGGCCACTCTATTTTCTTCTTATTTGAATTCAACTGCTCCTATATAAATCACAAGATTAAAGAAAATGCTATAACTGACGTACATAACAAGCTTAGAGAGTAAACCAAACGTAAATACACGAAGCATTTTTTTTTAACTAACCTTTTTCTTAAAATGCAATAAGATGAACATTTTGTTCGAGAAGTCCTGCACAAAAGAACCAAGATGGGTTTCTTTTTCTATAGTGAAACTTCAGAAAAAGAAGAGTATAGAGATTACAACAAGATTTTTACCTTTAATGAGGAACTAAATCCAAGGTCAGAAACTGCTTTCACAAAGTCTTTAGGATCTGCTCCTCCATTGTTTGGATCAAACCTGCTTTTGACTTCAGCTATAAGAAGCCAACCGCTGTTGAATAAACCCCAATCAGAAACATGACAGTATTCTAATGAAAAAAAAAAAAAAAAAAGAAGTAATAGAAAAAGAAGCAGAACCTTGGACGAAGAACTCTATGTGCCTCTTTGATGTAACTAGAGTAGTTTGTTCCCATTAGTGAAAGACAGAAAACAGCAACATCTACTGATGAAGACTCAAGTGGAGTCTACCAAGAACACAACAAACACTAATTAAAGTCTGAATGAAAAAAAAAAAATCAAGGAAAGTAGAGAGATTTCGAATGTACATTTGACATATCGCAAGCAATAACAGATGGGTCTTTTGAGACAAGATCAAAGGAGAAAACTTTGTTCTTCACACTCTTGGCAATCCTTGCATCACCTGATAACAAAAATAAAAGATAAATTTATAAACCATATTATGATGATCACGTCGGATTTAAAAAAAATCAATTTCAACAGCAAACAATCTTTCTCACCACAGCCAAAATCAGCCACAACTAAAGAGGAGCTTCGAGACGATAGCCAGTTTATAATGGAGTTGACAGGAAGCTCAGGCCAATTTGACATTTGTTGCTGATAACCTGTATGATACTGAAACAACAAAACAGAATCAAATTACTTGTTGTTGATAAAATAAGAAATTCTTGTAATGTGTGTTTACCATATCGAACAAGCTTGGATCTTCATTAAAGTAGTCTAACGCTTCTTGTCCACTGAGAGAGATATTAAATTAAAAAAGACAAGATTATTGAAACTCTGTGAAACTGAAGGAAAGTTGTCGGAAAGAAATTAAAATTTAATCAAACATACGAGCAAGTGTAAAGTTTCTCATTGAGCCTCCTGAAGTTCCCTCCGGATAGTTTCTCTCGAAGCTGCATGTTTTATTTTTTTGGGTGTAAATGTAATGATTCAATACTTATGTAACTTCAATTACAAGACGGCGATCAATGTAAGCTAGAGAGAGAGAGAGAGAACCGCATCAAGAAAGTTGGAAGATTTCGACGAAGCTGAAGATCCTCCATTGATTTTGATATCTCTTTGACGCTTTTTTTCGTTGTTTTGATTCTTGGGTGTCACGTTAGGCTCTTCTCTAGGAGTTTCAGGGTTTCTTTGTCTCTTCCTCTTCCTGTTTCGGCTTGTGGTAGCTTCCTCTTTCATGGCTTTAGCTGTTCTGTGTTCTTCTTCTTCCACCGCTCTTTCTTCTCTGCGTTAGGTTAGTTTCAGTTGATAGAAAATTGCTATCTTTGGGCTATGGACTTAAGTCTATTGGGCTTTTCTTTATGGCCCAATTAGTTAGTAGAATTTGGCATGTGCTTGAATGTAAGGATTGAACATCACAAAGTCTTCGAACTAATTAATGTGCCCGAGCATAATGGATGTTAAAAATGAGTTAGATGATGACCATTATAATGATGCACACTTCCAAGATTGTGACAAAAGTACCTACACTCTTTACAATAAGGAGCTGTTTTCTTTCACCATCGAGATAAGTCATTGGATAGATATGAGAGTTGTGTTTAGTTAAATTACAAATCATCTGACCGGTTAATTTAGATAACATTTATAAATTTAGGCTAAATTATTAAAATCAGTTAGCATATCCAAATTAAACAAAAAAATAATATTTTCAGCGAACCGATAATCTCATTTTCCTATCAAAACCAAAAATTTTTGTTGTTTACCAAAACGGAAAATATCATTTTCCACAAAAATAAAAAAAAATTACATTTTCCACCTAGCATTAAAAATCTCATTTTTCCCGTCAAAACCAGAAAATCGTGTTTCTCCGCCAAACCAGAAAATCATGTTTTTCCGCCAAAACTAAAAATGCATTTTTCCACCAAAACTGAAAATGCATTTTTCCGCTAAAACAAAAAAATTCTCATTTTTTCCACAAAAAATCAAAATATCTATTTTCTCGCAAAAACCGGAAAAAACATTTCCCGCTAAAACCGAAAATATTTCGTTTTCCTGCCAAAAACAAAAATCGTGTTTTCTCACTAAAACCGAAAAATCTCGTTTTTCCACCAAAACCGAAAATCTCATTTTCATGTCAAAACCGGAAATTTCGTTTTTCCGCCAAAACCGAAAATCTCGTTTTCATGTCAAAACCAAAAAATTGTGTTTTACCGCCTAAACAAAAAAAATCTTGTTTTCATATCTAAATCGTGTTTTTCCGCCAAAACCAAAAATAACGTTTTCCTGTCAAAATCGGAAATCTCGTTTTTTCTGCCAAAACCGAAAATCTCGTTTTTAGGTCAAAATTGGAAAATTATATTTTCCCGCCAAAACCAAGAAATCTTGTTTTCATATCAAAATTGAGAATTGCGTTTTTCTGCCAAAACCAAAAAAATTACGTTTATTCTGCCAAAACAAAAAATCTTGTTTTCCTACCAAAGAAAAAGAAGAAGAATAATATAGTCTTTCAAATTGAGTAAGTTCACTTACATTGTCTGTTTTCTTTTGTGGTTTGTGTAGATTCTTGGTGAGACTGACTCTGTACCCATTAGTGAACAAGGTAGAGCATGAGAACGCTGCCAAAGTGACGGGTATGCTTCTGGAGATGGATCAGAGGAAGTGTTGCATCTAAAAGGCTCACCAGAGGCTCTAAATGCTAAAGTTTCAGAGGCGTTGGATGCGTTGAGAAATGTGAATCAGCCAACACAGGCGAGTGAAGGCAAGAGTGGAAGCCCAAGTGATATGATAGCTTCACTTTCCATTAATGATCACTTGTGAGAAGCTTTTGTCTTGTGTGCTGCTTGAACTCTCTTTCTCTTTTCTCTCTCTCTCTGATTGGCAAAATTTTTGCGGGATGGTTGTTAAAGAAAGAAAAAGATTGGTCGTGTGGACTCAGTAGCGAAAGAAGCAATGACTAGAGGTTTGATTTCCTTTCACATAAATCAGAAATAGACGGAAGGAAATGTTCTTTGAATAATCGGTTCGTTTGACCAAAACTTGGTATAGATAGATGAGTAGATTCAAAAAAAAAAAATGGTTTCCCTTTTCTTCAAGTTATTAAAGCATTTCATCCAAATTGTCAATAAGATTCTTATATATTAATAATATATATATATATATATGTTACAAAATTTGAAAAATGTATAGAAATATCATATGAGATATAACAACTTCAAATTTCAAATATCTAAATACCAAATTTATTATTATTTTATTGTCTATAAATTATTATTTTATTCTATTTTGATGAATCTAAAACAGCTTTTACAAACGTATTGGTAATGTTTTACCAATTGGAAAGTTTCACTAGAATAGGGACACGCTACATTCATTAGACATAACGAGATTTATATAAACTAACATTGAGACTTTTTGTTAGAATTGAGAGAAAATGGTGAGAATAAAATGGAGAATAAGTTTAGAAAAGAGAATCAGCTTCTGGTTTAGTTTGGACCAGAAATACTGAGAATCAAAGAGAGAGTCTCTGTGACTGTATAAGTGAGAATGATGGGATTATGGAGAGTGTTTGTGATCTACTGGTTTAATATGGACCAGAGACTATGAAGGATGGATGAAATTATAAGTGAGAGTATTGGAGAGTTTGTGTGAATTAGAGATTGAGAGAATAGAGTAACCAGAGAATGATTGAAGGAAAGATTTAACTAACACTTCAGAGAGTATGAGAGATTGAGAGACTGTGAACCAGAGAATAAGTGAAGGAGTTGGCTCAATTCTCCTTAGAATTTCGTGGGTTACATGTGGGGGCTTTATAGCCAAGTTATAAGACATTGCAAGCTCAATAAACTACTAATAAAACAGGGAAACTTAAATAACTAATTTTGTAGGGAAAGAGAGATCAAAGCAGGTTCAGAACTGGTTGGGGCAGACTGGTATGGCAGGTCCAGCATGAGAGAAAGTGACTGGAGGAAGATGGCACATTCAGCTTGGTGTGATAGTGACAGGTCAGTTGCTTCTCCAAAGCACACCTGTGACTACTTCTTTTCCAATTCAAACCAGCACCTTCCATTTGATTTCAAACCAAGTATCCTTAGGTTTCTGGAGGTTTAGCCACGTCCAAGAGTTTCCCAAACACCTTCCTTGCCTTGCAAGTCAGGTTAGGTCAAGTGGTGTATGGACAGCTTTCATCTTTCCTTGCAAGTCAAGTATGCTTGATCCAGATTGTATTCTTCAACCAGCTTTGCTTCTTCTTCTCTTTCTTTCATTATTCTAACACTTTTTAAGTAGATTATATAGTTTAATATTGTTTCACATTTGTTAGAAGAAAATTTGATATTAGTCTTTTACCCATGCTTAATTCCTTTTATCTACATCTACAAATCTTCAACGGATTCAATTCTTAAAGAGAAATTCTTGGGTTCACCCCCTAGGTTCACCAACCAATGAGAATTGGTTATTTCATATGAAGATTTTTTCAAAAAAGGAAATAGAATATTTAGAATTTAATTTGTTTTTTTTTTTAAAAACAGAAAATAAATAAAAAATAGTAGTAACTATAAAAAAACGAATTTATTTTTTAACATTGTTAAAATCGTTCATACTAAACCTTAAACCTAAACCCTAAACCCTAAATGCTAAACCCTAAACCCTTGGGTAAATATTAACCCTTGGATAAACTCTAAACCTATAGAATATTTTTTACCCAAGGGTTTAGGGTTTATGGTTTAGGGTTTAGGATTTAGGATTTAGGGTTTAGTATGAGCGGCTTTAACAATATTAAAAAAAATTTATAGCTACTATTATTTTTTATTTATTTTTTATATATCTCTTTATCCAAGGATTTAATGTTTATCTAAAGGTTTAGGGTTTAGTATGAATAACTTTAACAATGTTATATTTTTTTAATAACTACTACTATCTTTTATTTATTTCCTGTTTTTTTAAATTAAATTAAATTCTAAATATTCTATTTCCTTTTTTGAAAAAGTCTGTATATGAAATAAACAATTTTCATTGGTTGGTGAACCTATAGGTCCACACTAGGGGTGAACCCAAGAATTTCTCATTCTTAAACCAGCTTAACTAATCTTCAGGTCTAACTCCAGAATCATGTGCTCTCTCGGTCACTTCAATTCATCATTGGAAATCAATGCAATATTCAAATTTCGAGGGGAAAATAAGTTGTTTATAAGTAAAGAGTTGGTGCTTATAGTATTCTACTTGGTAAGAAATCAATCAGCGAATGTGGAAGCTTAGCTCCGAAAATCAAAACCTTCTTGTGGATCCGTTCCAGGTAAATAAATAATACATTGCAAATGAAAACAATCTAAAACTCTCTTTTTGACACCAGCATCAGACTAAAGGGATCTATTTTTTAAGAGTTTCCACAGAATCACTCTTCCATGGCTTCGTTCTGAACAGATTTGTTTGTGGAGACCAAAACTTTCATCTTCTCTGAATCTTGTTGGTGAGAACCTGGTGCTATGATCATACTAATGTGCTGATCTATCTCTTTGATTTCACTCTTGAAAACCTTCTGTTTGTTTGGCTTCAACCTAAGTCACACACAACAATGAAGACCAATCATAATCAAAAATCACAAGTCTAATTTATCCCAAGGATAATGAAGAGATGTATGTATATATATGTATACCTCTTATTGATGTGATCAGCTTCTCTTGAACTTCTGATCTTATCAATCTTCTTAATGGCCTTGAGAGTATCCTCTGTGACGTTCCTATCATACCTCTCAGGTCTGTTCCTCTTCTTCTCAAACTCAAAAGTTTTATCCTTTTTTTTTGTGTTAAGGAAGAGAAGCGTGATGGATGGTCAGAGACATATATATCTAAGAGAGAGCTATTATGGTTTTCCTTAATTGAAAAGAGTATTTTATAGAGTACCTGAGTCATGTCCTTTCCGTGTGCAGCTCTGTAGGCTTTAGTCCACTTCACTTTACGAGGGTTCCTCTTCATCTTGAAGTTCTTGTGGCATTTAGACCTACAGAACCGGAAAATCTGCCAAAAAAAAGGGACAAGACTCCCCATCTTATATACAAAAACTCCAAAACCAATAAGGTAAGAACTGACCATGAATTCTCAAAGAGCAAAATTACAAACAGGAAACAACGAGACATTCACATATATATATAGAATTAAAGAAAGTGATGAACAGAGCAGAGCTTCTATATGTGTCCAAAAGCCAAAAAAGGTTAAACCAAAAAGACATTGAAAAATTAACAAAGTAATGTGATTGAAGTACCTTAGCATCGTTGCGGACAAACTGAATACCGTGTCCTGGATATATCGTAGAAGAGCAGAACCAACACTTGACCAATCTCATCTTGTCTCCTCCTTACAAAGTTCCCTACAAATAACAGAACACAAAGAAGAGCTTCGGTCAGAGAAAAGTTTCAAATTTTTTAAATCTAATTACTGGTTTCGCTATCTCAATACATTCATCACGAGACGAAAACAAACCTGCAAGCTATACTAGACTTGCGAGAGCTCTTTCAAGTAAATTAGGGCTTAGCTCGGAAACTCGAGACAAAAGGAGTTAGTTGTTAACAGAGACGACGCCAATGCATAGATTTTTGAGACTCTCACTAGGGTTTATGTCAAAAGCATAAAACGATGCCGTTTATCTGGACCATAATAAAATAAGTTCCACTATATTTTAATTTAGGCCCAATAGTAATGCAAACTATTTATTGTGTATATTGGCCCATTATGTACACGGCCACCGGTCACTCATTCTTCTTCTTGTTTTCTTTTCTAGATTTATTGGTGGGTTTAGCACCAGACACGAATGCAAGAAAAGTTAATTCACGACTTCATAAAGTTTAACGAAAGCAGTATGCAAAACAACTGATGAAATCTAGCAGTATGTGTAAATTTATGTGAACCTCAATCGAACTTTTTGATGAATTCAAGCAAGCTGATAAAATTATAACTAACTTTATAAGTTTATCCAAAATCATCTAAAAGGTAAAAAAAAGAGAAAATTAGGAAAAAAAGACACTTTCAACTTAGATTTGTCTCAGTAAGATTTGTGGAAGATTTTTTAGGTAACTAGGATTTTTATTCCTTTTAATACCATTATACCCTTCAATTTAACTAATTAATTTTCATTATTCGTAATTTATTTAAGTTTTTATAAAAAAAAAAGTAAAAAAAAAAGAAAGTAACAAAAAATCGACAGTTTATGGTCTCTGGTCTGAACCGTGTCTCCAATCTGCCATCAAGCTCACCTCCGTCGCGGCCCGTGCTCACCAATCTCAGCCACCACAACCATCTTCTTCGATAAGCCGTCTTGAAGCTCGGATTCGTCTTCACTTCGCCACGAACCTCCTCGAAAGTTGCTCAGTCACCAAGAAGTCTCCTTACATCAAAACCGGAGCATCTTAGTTGTCGCCGGATCTTCAATCGCCATCGTCACGGAGGAAGCTCGAGCAACAATGGTGGAGTTTCTCATTTTTGCCCATTAGGTCCTTATGCTTCTGATATATTTCATTTTGCCCCCATAGTTTCTTCATGTGCAGAAAAGACCTCTCGAATTAAACTAAAACTTGCAATTGTGCATCTCAGACCTCATTGTAATTTCAGAATGATCCCTCTTCTCTTGGTTGTTTTCAAATCGGTCACAAACTTTGTAATTTGCAAAACATGAAAGAGAAGATATTGTGCGAAATTTATGTTAGATTTCATTTTGATTTAGGAAATATATTAACTAAAATATGGAAATTTCCATATAAGATTTAGGAAACATCTATAACCGAATATGGCAGTTTCTATATTTTTTGGATTTGCCTAGAAAATGTATCTTACCTAACTCAGAACACAGTAGAATATGTGGGAGACCTATTTTATCTTAGGCGTCACATAAGGTAAAAGGTACATGAGCTTAATTTCACAAAACGTATGTTAGGTACATCATAGAGTTGTGGCTATTTGTCGTTATATAACCCTAGGTAGAGTAAAGAGATCTTGCTAGATTGTAATGTTACAAAATGTACCTAAGATATATATGACAAAGAAGCCTATATAACGTTATATACCCTGGATATATCGATGTATAAAACTTGTATTTCGATTTCTAGATAAAATAGATCACCAGAATGTGTATTCTAACCTGGGTTAGAAAATAAAATAAAATATGATTCCAATTTTTTTTTTAAAAAAAATTGAACATATAAATTGTCATACTTATATTTCCAATAGTTTTCATATTTTTGTACATTTTTTTATTTAAGTTTACTATTTTTCTCATGAACGAAGGGTAAAACATGTCCAAAATTACCAAAAATATGAAAAGTCTCAAAGTGACAAAGAAAAATTTAAAGTGTCTCTTTTTTCCAATTCTCCCTAAAAAAAAACTTATCAAACAAAAACCCAAATAACTGGTTTAGAAAATAATGAATCCAGTTCAGCTGAAGTGAGAAAGAAATAACAATGCACAAATGATATAAACATTTCTCAAGGTTTGGTGGTTTACAAACAAAAACAGAGTTTACTACTCATAACAAACATATTCTACATAGTGTTTTGAGGATTAAACCTCCTCCTTCCATCTCTTCTGTAGTAAGGAGTCTCATCCACAGTCCTCTTCAAATACTCCATAAATGGTGATGGTGTTCTTGGAGATTGTTCATGGTATATCACTGCACCACTTCTTCTTTCTGGTGTTCCCGGTGCTCCTGCTGTTGCTGCTACACCGTTTGTCGCAGCTCTAGTGGCTCCAGCTGGACCAATTGGTCTATCTATCACTTTCATCAAGATGAGCACCGATACAATCACCACTAAAACGCCCCACAGTATCTTGAACAAAAGTGGGTATCCATCTTTTCTCACAGACGGCGTTACTATGGATTCACCCGTATCATATGAGAAATCGATTTCTACACTTTGGCCTGCAAAAAAGTTTATATAATCGCATCAGTACGGTAAGTGATAGAAACAAATCCTTTTCTACAGTATGAAACAGAGCCAATTCTATAAGCTCACCAGTAGCAGGGAGAGTGATGAATATTATATCTGTGAATTGCTCTGATCTTTTAAGCACATTCACCTGAAAAAGGTTGATGAATATTGATAGCTTACTAAACTGTTGATGATTTATTTCGTACAGAATAGAGTACCAAGAATATAATTTGGGTTTTCACGAGAAAAATCACCTCGTATAGTGCACGCCCTGCGATACCATAATCTTCTCTCTTGATCAAGCTGATCGATAACCTTGCTTTGTTTTGCCAGTGAATTTGAACATCTACAATGAGTAGTTTTAAGTATCCTTTGCATTTCTTGTCTAAGCAAATGAAATGAACTAACAATTGATATATGGATCTTACCGGTGTTCCCTAGTACTGAAATTGTGGTCTTGTTTGAATCCGGGTTTATATTCAACTGCAAGATATTTCCAAGTCGAACTCGCATAAAGCATATATATATATATATGCTGAAATGAAAGCTTTGATTAACGATTATTTAAGAACTTAAATAACCTTGTTTGGCCATGCTACAGAAAACCCTCCAATAAGAAGTGCAGATGCAGATCCCGACACATGTCGACCTTCTTTGACTGAAGCATTAATGGAGAAGGACACATGCGGTTTCGTGTCTTTTGATCTAGACATGGAGTTAACCAGATGCTCCGGTGAGTATGGGAAGAAAAGACAACGAGTGTCTCCAGTGTCAAGATCCACCCATGGCTTTGCATATCTTGAATGCAACATATATAAGAGTCAGAACCAGATCATGCATTTACATAAGCACGCTGTATATATTCACTGAAAGAAAACACGCATCATACCCTATAAATGGAGGGTCTACTTGGCAGTTAATTGTGTTCCCGTTTCCGTTCACAAACGCATTCTCCCTGTTGCAGTTTTTATTATCATTGATGAATACGTTGTTGTCTATATGCTTTTATAAAATGCAGCATTAAAGCTTTCTGACCTGAATTTTACAGGAAAGCTATATCCTTCTGCAGGGACGTGGACATTTGTAAGTGTTTCTCTAGGAGAGTCAACATAGATGGTGTTTCCAAGTAGCACTGTGACTTTTGTTTGCAGCTTCAAACCATGACTTTCAAATGTAACTGCGCAGATGCAACAAAAATAACATCTCATAGTGATAGTGTTCTCTAAAAATTCAACTGATCACAGAAAAGGCATGAAAACATAAACAGTAATTACCGTGAGCTGACCCTTGGCCGATTGCTTTAGCTTGGCCGGATACTGCATTGACGGATAGGACACTCCTGTTCGATGAAACCCATTGACCAGAGACTTGATGATCAGCCCCTAAATCACATTGCAAGTGTCTGTTTAGCAGGACGGGCATTATAATTGTATTTGTCATGCCAATTTGATTTGATATTTTTACCTGTAACGCTAAAATTCAGCATATTTCCAGTGTGAATGACAGGTTTTTGAGGATGGATATGTGCCCCAACTGAAACCTGATAAAAGCGAAACACGTTTAATATAAGCTCGTAGCAAATATCATAAAAGATGTATGCATACAAAAACACGACAGATAGTTACAACAATATTCATGATAGTAGCCCATACCAGAACGTAGTCTGCTTTCCTGAGATTACCGCCAATGGAGACCCGAACTAAAGCTTTACCATGTTTTATTCCCTTCATTATAAATATAAGGAGATTAGAGAGGAGCAGTTGAGCAAAAAAGCGTACATTTAGTAACCATCAGAATAGACAAAAGATAAACACATGTATCAGCAAATTTTGATTATAAGGATGAACACGTACCTTAATGTAGACACTTGTTTGGTCATTGACAGTCTTAATAGACACAACATCACGATGATTGGTTTCAACGTTGTATGTAGTAACACCATGTGCTTCGTGAAAACCGATTCCTTTTCAAAATAGACAACAAAAGATATTTACAAGAAAAATACATCAAGAAAATGAAGTATGCACATATATGTAACAGAGCGTCACCTAAAGTGTCATAATAATTTATTGGAAGTTCAAGTTCACCACCAACAGCAAGATCCACCACGTGGAAAGGGATCACTTCACTCTTCATTCTTATTTGAGCAACCTGATAGAATTCTATGTTACCAACAAAGTAGACAAATAGTAGATAAATAATGCAATAGACTAAAAGAATAGTGATTTGAGTGGCTACAAACTTCCACGTTCAGAATACCTCTGCAACCCTCACACAAGAAGCAATCTCGATCCTTCCACTTGTGCGGTCTTTGGCTTGAATACATGCAACATTGTTGATTTCTGTAGTTTTGATGCTTCCGCCGTCAATTGATATGGGATCTCGTTCGACGTCAGCCCGAGAGCTGCAGTCTTTCAATAGGGAATAGACTACATTGCCTCTGTGACTTTGACCATCCTTGTGCTTTGGTGTCTCAGGAGATGATGGCAATAGACTAGATGACGTATAAAAAGGCGGAAGAACCCAGGTCATAGGAACCCCGAGAGAAAGAGGGAGATCAGGCACAACAGACAAAACTATTGATGCTTCGTATGTTCTAGATTCGGAGTACAAGCCCGGAGACACGAAATCACATGAGAACGCAATGGTGACTCTGGTCTTTCCAGCTGATCTGAAATGGAGAAGATAATACTGCTCATTAGAAATTTGATGACTAGTATAGCTTATGTGCTACCAAATCTAACTAATCTGCATAGACCTCAGCTGAACAGAACATACGAATACAAAGGTCAAGTTATTAAGAACAAACTGCCATCCCTTTCTCTGGTTGAGTAGATAACCTGTTCCAGAAATTTGAACGTGCAAGCTAATTACACTAGCTGAGTCTACTTTTAAAGGCCGAAAGATGTTGAACGTGCAAACGAAATGCACTTACTGAGGCTACCTTTTATAGCCAAACCATGCGGACCCAGATGATGCCTTATTAATGTTTTCTAGTGTAGTGAAAAGTAACTTATGAGAGTACTAACTTAAGGGATTAACCCGACCTGAAAATATTTATCTACCATAATTGGACAATGGCTTGTATTCTATTATCCGTTATTGCATATGTGCTAGAGAGCTCATGCAGATTACCTTCCTTGGACGACATTGACAAAGCCAGTATTCTCTTCCACGTCAATAGACGGTACATGAAAACTTAACACCTAACATGGAAAAATATAGATTTCTATCACAAACATGGCAAATGGGAATAGGAAAATAGATTATAGTATCCACAATAAGAAGAAACACAGAATTGAACCTCCTCATCTTCGATAGTCCATCGGTATGCTTTGCAAAGCTCATAGAAAGACAAAAGATCTCCCTGATAATGCAACCAAAAACCCGATGGAATAGACTTCAGAGTAGTTAATTTAAGTAGCAAGTTCTTTCTGGCTTATGATTCTCACCTGAGAAAATGATGGAAATATAGGCATTTCACGGCCAACAGCCACAGTATCACTTTGAGCTATCAGCGTTGCAGCAGCAGGAAGTCCAACTTCGGCATTTCCAACTGCTTCACAAACTACAGTACCTTCACTCCCATATATTTTTGCATAGATTGTCTGGTCATAAGATAATCCAGATCAAGATATGTATCTTTTGGGCAGAGTTAAATAAGTTAATAGCCAAACCCTGATCTACTTTGTTTGATAAATACTGAGAAATGCATAGTCAAAGAATTTTGTCCGCACCGTGTTGCCAGGTGATGTTGCGTAGAGGCGTCCTGATTTCTCGATCTTTGCAACTTGGTTATCCACAGTTGTGTAGTCAACAGAAACATTCATTGTTGGGCCTCCTTCAACAGTGAGCTATATAATTCAAAAAAGGTGATCAATACAAAACATGAAGAGAAAAACATAATTAAGATTGCGGTTACCCAAGAAATATAAAACATTTCATCATACCACGTAAGAAGCACCAGGAACAAGAAATATTCCTTGTGGGTGAAGTCTTGGTGGGGCATAAACTTCCACTTTAATAGTTTGGCTCACCACTTTATCTCCTGATTGTTGTCTCGCGCTAACCTATTTAAAAAAACATTGCTTCAGATATATCTAGTTCCAGAATATAATTATGACAGCAATGAAAGAGTCAAGAAATAAACCCACATATAGTGTTGTGATTCCCAGGCGTCTAGCAGCTACTTTGAATGAAGAAGTTGCCACGTGTTCACCAACAGAAAGTGGATTATCATCGATAGAAACATGCTCCGCGAGATCATCCTCAATATGCACCATAATATCCATTAGCGGGTACTGCACTTATCGACATTTCAGCAAATCAACCACTTGTTTGAACAGCTAATAGAGAATAAGTAATATATTATTTTGTTCTGTTGATCCTTTTCACATATATATCAAATATTCAGGTGTGTTAGATTGGTGAAGCTAGATAGTCAATGCTTATAGAATATTTCCATAACATAGCAACAATAAGAACGTATAAATAACAATATCTATAAAAGTTTCGTCTTAAACCTGGGAAGAATCAAAGGTTGTCCCATCGTCAATGCCAGTCAGTAGATCAAAGGAGTGTGTACTTCCTTCCTGCCACATTTAAATTAAGGATGAGAATATCATACCAAAGATAACAGAATGCGTTACCAAAAAATAATTTATAATAAACTTTATAATAAACTAAAGAAAGGGAAATACCATTATACTTATCTCGTCCCCAGATGCAATTTTTATCCAGTCTATGTCTGCAACTTTAATCTGTGATAAAAAAATAGAATGAGCGACTCGTGATTCATAAACGCATGGTCATGTTCAACGTGAATAAGAAAACTAATGAATTTCCACAAGTTTATGGTGATATGTTCAGAGTAACAACTTACCACCGCAAGGGCTGAAAGTGGAGGAGAGACCCCGATATCATATACTGTCACAAGTGTAGTCCCTAACCCTTTAGGAGACAGGGTCATTTGCGAGCATTGCAGGCCAGATGGGGGTCTAATCACTTCTGCTACACGAGAATCATTCACAACTGCTTCCCATAGACAGCTTCCTCCAGTCATTGACAAATTAACCTACAATAAAAGACTTCTGAAACATTACAAATCTAGTTCTAGTGCTCTCAAACCAAGTAGGCCCAGAGACATAAATATATTGGAAAATGGAAATACTCAGTGCAATCCATTCATGATTTAAAATGGCGCACTTGTTAAAGAATGGGAGTTACCTTGGCATTAGGATTGAGAAAAACCAGGTTGAACTCTGGCGTGACTCTTAGTGTCGAAACCAACTGAAATGACAGAAATGGTAAACAACTGAGATTGTAACAAGGATTACCAGATAACCAAGCCGAAAACTAATTGAGATTCTTAAGCAATGAACAAAACTATTGACGTAAATCTTAGAAGTTGCATACCTGTAAGCGTACAGCATCTGTGAGAGTACTTTCAGACACTTCTGGAAGCAGGGATGAGTATTGGGTTTTTCCAGAATGATCAATACCAGAAACTGTAGCCCGGACAGTGCACTGTCAAAACAATTTACATTAAAGCAAATTGAATTGACATCTGAAGAATGAAATAGACGAAGGAATTGGTTTATGTCTTTACCAATCCAGATTCATTACGAAGAGCTAGATATCTCTCCCAGCTAGACTTTGTCATTTTCGAATTATAATCGTCGTCCCAAGATGCCAAATTGTCGCAACTACTCAGTTCCCACCGGAGTGAAAGAGTTGAGGAGTTTGAAAAAGCTTCTCCAGAGTCGCTAATACCAACAGCGGCCACTCGAATTATTTGCCCATTTGCTACAGTCACAGGAGTTACACGAAGTCGTCCTGGTGCCCTGTCAGCTAGGCTAGCAGCTCTAATCACATCAAGCTTGTTAACTGCAAAATAACATGTATAACATCAAGTTTGTTAACTTTAAAATGAGAAATTCTGAAACATCCAAAACTGTGGGAGATATTGAACATACCAGGTTCATCAACAATGAGCACAACAGAGGATGGTAAGCTGCATTGAACAAATAAGAAAGCTTCTGCCACTGCAGGTAGAGGATGGTCAACCCCCACCAGATTTCCACGCTGGAAGACCAATTTCTGGATGAATACAATCGGAGAAGAGATTAAAATGTCATCTTTCACAGTAGTTACAAAAAGTAAGAACAAAAATAATTGTGTAGGGCGCTTGAAACTTACATAAGAACCAAGCGTCTGGCACGAAACTCTAAACATGTTAGCATGGCGGTCAAAGTTGTGATGGATGTTATCTCCATTTGTAAGATCCTCCTTATCTTCATTGACTTTAGTCACAGTCTCAGTGAACTCAACATTGTCATCCCACCTTTCAGGTCCCCCCAGAAGCCTCACATCAACATATGTCCCAGGAACAAGATAGATGTTACTGACCCCAATATCAGTTTCTTCTTGTGTCTTATCAAACCAATATCCACCATGATGATTCCCATCACTATCTTGTCTGATAGTAAGTGGCAGATAGGCCCCGATACTTGAAGTTGCTTTCAAATCAATTGATTCACTTAATGACTTGTCAAAATAGTGGAACTCTTTCGCCAGAGTTGCTTGTAGCACTGTGCGGCCAGGAGCTGAAGTATATATATAAGCCCGAGAACAAGGAGGACCGGATTCCGTGCTTCTTAATTCTTCCAACATCATCATCTCGGATGTTGCGTTAACTATAACAAAAGAGTCACTCCCCGTCTTCCATTTTATCAATGAATTGAAAGCATCACATCTAGAGAACGAGGCGCCTGATATATGAAATCTCCAAGTTAACAAAATATAAACGAAACCAAAGCAAAACACCGGAAGTAACAAAAGACAAGTTCCTGTCAAAACCATTTAAAGCCTTCATTGTGACAGCTGCTTGCAGGTGTGATCCAACCACTGTCTCTACAGGAAAGTATTGCAACATAACCATAGAGGATGGAATGGAAACTTCAACAATAACCTATGAAGATAATATAATCAGTTGAATCAACGTAATAAAGAGTAGAACCATAGCATGATTAGTCGCAAAAAAAAGTTTGACCATTTGGATCCATCTCTCATGGAATTTTAAATAAATATATTTTCTCTATTTGTGAATCAGTCAATGTACCTCATCGAAATTTTGTGAATCGAAAGTTGACACCACCTTTACAGTGGCTATTCCAGGCCTCTTTGCCTGGATAATTCCATAAGCTGACACAGACAAAATGCTCATATCTGAAGTAAACCACTTGTAGTCACTCGATGCTTTAGCACAACCTAAATTAAAGGGAACATCAAGTCAGCATGAGTTTTCAAACTGGAAAAGAACGAGTCACGAGAACCATAACTTGGGAACTGACCTCCTATCACAAGTAGCTCCATCTCTTGATATACAGCAGGGGTCCAAGGGAGTAGAATCTTAGGTATGTCATCTTCACTGTTCAATGTGAACTGCACCTTTTCACAAACCATTATGTCTTGGACAACCTTGAGAACCTGTCAGAGTATAAGTTGTTGAGGTAATGGAAAGAGACAAAAAGGTATTTAAAGAAAGGATATATAGTTCTCTCGCCTCTTTTGAATTCTGATGCCCATTGAAGTAAGTCAATGTAGCTGTCAGCTCTCCTAATCCTGGTGAGATTGCTTTCAAAATTCTAGAATTTCGCCAACCATGTTCAGAGGAAAGATCATCTGGCACTGAGACGATTTTCCAGTAATCTGACTCTTCTCCATAAAGTTTGATATCATCCGTCTGCGAACAAGACAAAGGAACTTATTATGTTGAACATACCAAAAATCATGAAGAATATTAACTACAATAGATCATTCGGACATGGCTGGGCAAAGGTAAGAAAAATTAAAGCAAATTGATGAACCGTGAGAAAACAGCCACAAAATTCAAGTTAGCCACATGTTCAGCATAAACAGACTCATATGACCGCATCAGAATCAGTAAAAGAGTAAAGGAAATCACATGAGACACTAGGCTTACTCTTACAAGTATATGGAAAAATGACAGCCTAGAGATAAAGAAACTACGCACCAGATTATATAGTTAAGAAAATGTAAAGGCAAGAAAACATTGAGCATGCAATGTTTTTCCTGCCAATGCAAAGAAGGTAAAAGAAAAAAAGGGAAATACCTCGGTTATATAAATCTCATGTGCATCAGGTCTTCCAGAGAAAATCTTCATCTGAATTAGATATTGACGACCAGAGACCACATACCAATGCATAGATGACGGAAAAGATTTCAATTCTGTAGTAGGATCCCCTGACGTCGACCAAGGTGATATGTACAAGATAAAAGCATCTGGAGTGACAACATTAATAGATGATCCTTGAATGTGGCCAGCAACCCGGGTATCTTCAACAACAACTGTTGTTACCCCCAAGCTTAATGCTTTAGTCAGACCTATCAAAGAATCCACTTGAACAACCGAGGAGTTCAACGCAGACCATCTATGATGTGATGATGGTAGATGCACGGCTGCAAATAAAATAAAAAGCAAACCGATAAGAACCAGACAAAGCGTGACACTCGAGCAAAAATGACAAGTAATATATATAGACTTTGAACCAACACCTCTGATACATCCTAAAGAAAATAATCCTGATAGTTAACTATGAGCAAGATTAAGGTATGATACATGACATGTGTATCAAAGAACCTGAGATTTTAAACATAAGGTTGTCGAATAACTAAAACATTGCTTAATAAAAAAGTTAAAATTAATCCTAAAGAAGCAGACAAACCTTGAGGAACATTCCCACGCATGACCTTTAGAGTGTAACCAAAAGAAGCTCCCATCAGGACATAGACTGGTGAACGAGGTTCAAGTGACATAGCCTCTGCTACCGTTAGCACAATTTCATCGGCTATATGGGTAAGCGGTGCCTCCAA
Source organism: Brassica juncea (assembly GCA_018703725.1). NCBI lineage: Eukaryota > Viridiplantae > Streptophyta > Magnoliopsida > Brassicales > Brassicaceae > Brassica > Brassica juncea. The sequence continues at coordinate 5,567,275 of CM031940.1, read as the reverse complement.
TAGATGAACCGAAACCTTCTCATGTCCGATTTTGGTTCCCTTCACCACAAACAAATCAGCAAATACCCCCTGCAATCACCACGCTGCATCACATCACTCATCCATGAAACTTTTAACATTCAGTAGTAATTCACACACACTCTATAGATAATATACATACACTATCTTCAAGCTTTTTCTGGATATCCAAGTAGCCACACAGTCCCCCGCAATCAGTCAATGGAGATTCCTTCAAAGGCACGTGAGCAAGATGATGCGTTGTTCCACCACTTTCAGGCATCAGCTTCCACATGAATTGTAGACCCACCAGTGAAGAGAACTCGTTTTCTGCATATTATATATTTCAGAAAATTCAAAAAAAAAAAAAACACAAACAGGTTATCTATAGAAAGCAATTTACCTTGGTTATCAAAAGCGCGGACTCTAAGCATGGAAAGTCCATCAAGATCAAGCTTGATAGAGTTATGAAAAATCTGAATCCGTGAGAAATTGTCAATAAACACCTTGCAGCGAATCACCATCCCCGTCTGTATATCAGTGGCGTAAACCGCAGTCTCCTTCCTTCCGCTGTAAGGCGAAATCGATCTCAGACGCGCGCTGGTGGAGCAATGGCTGCTCGAATTAAACTCAGGCGTGACGGAGAGAATATCATGATGATCCCATGACCTGCAATGCAAAAAGGCACATGATATTCATTAACTAAGCACGTGCTAAACTAAACCGTTTCACAAATATCTCTTAAGCTGAGGTGAGGTGAAGAAGAGAGGGGGTACCATTTGAAGCAGCCATCGCTTCCTTGGAGGCGATACTCTACTGGATTCTTCATCCTCGGAGGCAACAGTATATTGACATCGGTAATGTGCGGGCCAGAGCCTAACTGTGACGAAGTTTCTCGAATCGAGAGCAGAGCCAGAACAAGGATGATGTAGAAGCACGATGAGAGACGAACCATTCTTTTTGTTTTTTTTTTTGGTTTGCTACATCAACGGATAGCAGAGGTTGAAGAAGGATATGAGCTTATTAAAGCTGAAAATTCGAATCAGTGGTTTGGATAGTGAAACAGTGAGAGTAAGAATCGATGGTGTGAGTGAGAGAGGAGAGAGAGCTTGAAGATTGAAACCCTAAAGAGAGGGTTTATGGAAAGGGGGAAGAGAAAGTTGAGGGAGACGACGGTGAAATTGTAATACGTGGCAGAGTTGTATTGGTGGTGACGGAAGAGTGGGTGTCATGTTAGTATTTTCGTTAGCGAGTGTTCGTCACGCGCCGAGGGTTTTTGATTCTTTCAGGTGGTGCCACGTGCGTGCGAGGAAACATCGTGTTATTCTATGTTTTTTGAATAAAGCTGCGTCGCGTTTTGGGCTTTTTGGACTTTTAAATCTTTTTGAGCTTGGTCACTTAGATTCTCGTGCTTTCTCGATTCAGAACAAGACCTATTTTCTCGAACAAAAAAAAAGTTTGGTTATGTTTGATTTTATTTTTTTTGATGCAACAGTTTTGCCTTTATCTGATGGTTATATTTGATAATATCAGATTTAAAGCTCACAAATTACACATAAGCTAACAAGAAATAACATCCTTCCGGAGCCACACGATGAAAGGATGAAAACCGAATAACAATTCGAAGATAGAACTAGAACCTAGCTACAAAAAGTAAAATGAAAGAAAATACACGTGACTTGAGAACCCAACACTAATTATAATTTTATTAGTTGAATCAAACATTTGATTTTCTTTAGGCTGAGCAGAACAACAGAGTTCTTCCCTCGCTTTCCGAAGCTTTTTCAGAAAATGCACTCACATGGCGGTGTATTAGTGGATTCCGGTAAAAAAAAAATCCACAATGACATGTCTGCTCGGATTGCAGAACGCCAAAATCAGCTACTGCAGCAGATTCTAGATGGAAGCCTGTCCAATTGTCCACACATGAGATGGAAAAGCTTTTTGAAGAGGTATACAATTTCATTAATTTTTATTTATTTTCTTAAATTGATTTCTTTTATTATTATTTTTTTGTAAACTAATTTTTATTATTTAAGTAACATTTTTAAAGGTTGTTCCTACAATAAAGGGACGGACGATGGGCATAGGATTCGTTAATGATATCTCACGAACGACATCGTTTTATTTCCAGAGATGAGATGAGGAGTCTTCTCAGATACGGTCTGATCTCGATTCTACGCAAGCTCAACTGTCAACCTTTTAAGTCTTTTCGACATTATGGCAAAGGAAACCCGCAGATGCAGAAGATGATGGGGGCTAGACGAACGAGGCTTGGGATTCCAGATCCACCAGTCCAATCTGAGGAATAGGAGGCGGCAGACTTAGAGCGAACAAGCGTTAAGGACTTTTTCCAGGACAAGGACGACATCCTTCCCTAACCTTTTTATATTTAAATTTGGATATTTTTATCTATAAAACATTTTTATTTAAAATTTTCTATCTTAGAATTTATTTTTGTTTTAGTTATTATAACTCTCTTAAAATTTATTTTTTTAAACAAATATTTATTTTCAGATAAACTCGTTGTTAAATCTGCGAGGACTTAAAAAAGGAGGGACATGTTAAGTCCTCATAAAGATTTACAAGGATTTTACATCATAGTAAATGTTAAATCCTCAGAATGTTTTACGAGTACTTACATGTAAACTCGATGTAAAAGTTTACGAGGAATTAACATCAACTTCAATGTAAAGTCTTCGTAATATTTGCAAAGCCTAAACGGTGATTTGTTTCTAAATTATATAAGGACTTTACAGTGAATTATTTACAAGTATTTTACAGTGAATGTCATCTTCATGAGTTAAGGACAAATTTACAAAGAAATATCGTGCCTTGCTTTTAAGACAAATTCTTTTCGTTGTAAATATCACGAAGACTTTACGTTGAAATATTCGTTACGATAGTGATTTTACGACGATTTTGTTATCGTTGTTAATTTGTGGTAACACACCAACTCCGAAGAACAAACAACGATATACACCGTCGTAAACAATATATTTTCTTGTAGTGTATATACTTGATTGATTAAAGCAAATAATCAAATATATCATGTTATATAACTAATTTAATAGTCCTACTATAATTTGTCAACAGATACAATAGTGGTTCTATTTAATAGAATTGATCAAACATAAATTTATTTCGAAAAGATTATAAATAAAATTTTGTCATTTAAATTATGTACAACCTAATTATATCGTAAAATCTCTCTTGAAACATATATATATATATCTTTTCAATCCAAATTGTATATAAATATTCTTATTCTTATCTAAAAAAATCGTAAGAACTTTTCAATGATTCATCCGAAGTAATAATATACTTCACACGTCTAAAACCATCTAAAGTAGGCAACTAAATATTATTTCCCTAATTATAATATCATACCAGTGATATATAATTTTAATATAAATATTATTTCCCTAAACGAAAGAATATTTCCTATATTTATAGTAACTAATACTTTCCATATTATTGTGAATGGTAATAATTCTAATTTTATGAAAATGATACGATCCATTTAATTTGAATATCAGTTTTTCGTGCATAGTTTTATTTAACGATCAAATGAGTATATACATGAAAATTAAAAATATATTATCTACAATGTCATTTTGTACATAATATATATATTGATATGTCAATTTCAAGTGTTCAAAAATATTTTAAAACTTATAATAAAATTAAATTTTAGATCAAAAATAAATAAAAATACAAACTTATCATATATTATTAATAACGAAAAGAAACTAAATATTAGCATATCAATAAAAAAAATTCTTTTACCATTGTTTCATTTTTTTCAAATGACATGATAAAAATTTCATTAAAGTCTAAGAAATTACAAGTTTTTCAATTTTATATATTGGGATTAAAGAGTATGAGTTCTTTAATCAAAAATTTCAAATATTATCAGATTTTTTGGGTTTTTAGCGGATATACTGATATCACATGTTAATAGCGGGTTGTTGGATTTTTGTCGGGTTTTATCAGATTTTTAATTAACAAAATTTTCAACTAATCTGAACCAGATTATACATATATCGCCGGATCTATCGATTCAAACATGGCTTTGGGTCGAATATGAAAGCATTGTTTGAAAATCAATTTTTGAAACACTAATAGAACAGCTTTAAAATTATTTGTTTTTAATAAAAATTATAAATTCAATCAAATTTTATTAAAATGATAGTGCCCGCGCTTTAAAATTGCGGATAAAAATCTAATATGTATCAAAGGCGCATCCTAATTTTTTCTTAGATAAGAACATGATGTAGTCAAATCTATCGTTTAGGTTTTGTTATTATCTATTTTGTATAAGATTTTATGCCCTATTTGTTTATATGTGTAAATGTGGTCAATATTCAATTATTAGGCAGTAGGACCAATGGACCCTTGAGAGATGTGAATGGTGAAAGAGGCAAGTTGAAGGTCGGACTAGCTATTGATGACATGGTGTCACATACGCAGCTGATTTATTCGTATTCAAAACTTTATATAAAAGATTAATGTAAGAATGAAGAAGACTAATTTGAAATATTTTAAAATAGATATCGAAATTGAAAGTAACTAGATCATAGTGAACCCATAAAGAGCCGACCTTATCTATTTTAGTGTGGAAGAAATGGGACCCTTTTGGTCAAACCACATATCTATGGCTGCTCTGCCAATTCTATTATTACAATTCAAAGTGACCGAGGATGTGTACACTCTTTCACTGTTTCACAAGCACATAGAAAATTTAATAACGATGACACATATTACAGCTAACTCGCGAGAACCTCTCCTCTTATATGTTATTTTGATATATGAAGATTTTCCCTTTAAGATAATAAAACTGAATATATAACATGCTTAAATTGGAATGATTCATATAGTTTCGATTGTTTTCGATGGCATTTTCACATCTTTCAGTTGATTTTTTCTTCCTCCATCTCACTCTTCACAAATTTCCATCATTAAGAAAATTTTAGAAGAAGTTTATATCGACTAAACGTACAAATCACCATAATTATTTTCTGTATTTTCTTCTTTATTAGCACCATGAAAAAAAAATTTAGTCAGCCAGCCATAAAATTTGAGCTCATAGTGTTTTACTCTTGTCCATATTCGGTCCCTATGTAGTTACTTGGTAACTTCTTGCCTTTAACTTCTGTAAATATGGATGAAGTCAGAGTAAAATGCACAAAATAAACCAAACACAATTACTTTTTTGAATTCAATAGAATAAAAATAAATACAACTAATTTTCTAACACATAAATTATGTACAACTTTCATGAAATACTATTTTTTATTCTGAAGTTTCTTCGGTATAATCCAGTCTTAAGCTAAAACTTACCCTAGAATGTAGACTATCTTCCAAATCTCTAAAAGTATGTCAATAACTATGCCAATACCTAACACAGAGCACATATATCAATAACTATGTCAGTGACAATAAAAACTTGATCACACAAGCACACACATAAGCTCTCTCAATTTTCTTATTTTACCCAAAGGCTGTTTTCTTCATGGGACAAGTTCTCCACTTGATTTAAGTTTTTCCAAAAGTAAGTTTCATTTTTAAGGTATATTTTCTGTTTCCTATTCAAACAAATATTCTCTGCACTTTAAGTAAACTTCTATTGTCTTTACGGTAAATATATTTTCTTTTTCTAAGCTAAAGTAATATATATACATCATTTCTTATATATATATATACATAATTGTACACGAATTTAATCACAGTCTATCTTCATGATATATACATGTAATACCTCCTGTACCACTTTGCAAATTGGTACATAATACCAAGGAAATTTACATCTTCAACTTCTATATTTATTAATAATCTCACTTTTCGCTGTTGACCAAACATGAAAGAGACTAGCTAGAATGTGTAAATCACTAGTAATTATTCTTGTGTGCTTTATCATTTTCGCTAGGTAAAAAATCGTTTTCATACATTTTTAGAATGTTAAACGTAACTTTCAGTGCAAGTTAAGTATTACCAATAATTAAATTTATATATTATAATGATACTTTTTACTGTTATGTTTGATTTGTCTACTCTTTTTGTATTGTTTACTGAGTTGATCCTATAAAAACATTTATTTATTTGCGAGCAACGTTCAAATTTTTATTAGTTCAGTAATACTACTTTTTCAGTTCCTTTACTTCTGGGTCTCTACAGACACACACATGTGCACTTAGCTTATACGTGTTTCTCTAATGTTAAAAGAAAATTTAGAGACACTGATTTGTCAAATAAGTAGATAGAAATGCGTTATTTGTAAATTTGAAATCAAGTTTTTTTCGTTTTAGTTTAAACTTTAAACCATCCCAAAATGATATATTCAACATCGAGTAGTTAAGTTATGGCTTAGATATATATATTCATACATTCAGATTTAGTTGCAAAGAAAAAGCAGTCTTTAGGTAAATCGAAGCTACTTAATTTTCATTTTTTAAGTTTTAGCAAAATGGACCAAGCTATAGGATAAACATGATACATAATCTTATGACTTGAAGTTCAAGATACATTTGTGATTTTGTTTCTAATCTATCTATCCATATGGTGAACTTATAATTCGTTGCAATTTGGATCCTTAAATGAATCCAGATCCTTTTCGAGATTTAATAAACTGAAAAAGTGATTCAATCGTCTAAGCAATCACTTAGGTCACAAAGTTCATACGAGGAGATAGATACATCGCCCCAGAGCACATTCCATTGTATATTATTAGTTCCCTTTATTATATCAAATTGTTATCACTATCTTAAAAAAAAAATTATTGGCAAAGGGTTGCAAAAGCAAAATTGGAATTATCTTCGATTTCGATAACCTTCTAAGGACGGCGACTTAAAGACAATAATTTCCAGTTTGGACGGTTTGATTGGTGCCTCTTTAACTCTTTCATCCCTTTGCAATTTGCATTTGAAAAATTATAACTTATAGCCTAAGTAAAGGATACATATTCCGATACAGCTTGTATTACTGACACCACAAAACCAGTGTTCTAAAATACACTATATACTTACTGAACGGTTGAACTAGCTGTACATACGGATATATATATATATATGTAATATATACGGATGTATATACATATTATATACGGTAGATATATTCTAAATAAATACTATATTATCAATTTCTAGTGACAATTATCTTGACGGGTTTATCGGCTGCTAGGCTTTATTGCTTTGTGGGATCCATCAAAAAGTGTATTCTAATTTTTCATATTAGAGCAGGAGAGACCGGTGAATTCCTATGATTCCTTTGAGGCCAGCTAAACCTAATGTTCTAGTGGTTCATCCAAGGGTTAATCATCTTATACATGGGAAACCTAGAGAGTGGGATGTGGAGATGTTGGATAACCAAGTTGTTCCATTCTTCAGAGTTTGGCTATCGGCCAATTTAATAGAGATGGTAAGTTTCTTTTAAGTGACACAAAAAATGGAAACTATACAGTACAATTGGGTAACTGGGTGACAATGAATATTCATCGTGAACCTGAGTCTATGATAACTGAACTAATTCCAAAAAGTTTCAAGTCTTTGATTGGGAAATCAGTTCTCCACATAAGATATGTCATTTCAATGGCATATTGTAACATGATATTTAGCGGCTACGAGGAACCTAATACATCATCATATGCGATATGATAATCATTTTCCTGGATTTAGGGAGGCTGATAAATTTATTATTTGTGCCATTTTTAAATGTCCATCAGCTTTAGTGAGGACATTATCATCAACTCCTAAATTTTCATAGATGTTTCCAATTACTAGTGTGTATACTAATGTAGAATAGATGTTCTAGGAGAAAATGTTATAGAAGACCCATATATGGATAGAGACTCTTATCCATGGATAATCTGGTACATTTAGAAAACTTGTAACAATAGATTATTTAGAGGGATCAACATAAATTCTTTAGAACTAGTAAGACATATAGAGGGTGAATGCAAACTGTTGTCTGAAATGAATACAAAGAATCCAAAAGATACTCAGTTACTTTATCATTGAATGACAATTTAAACCTTGTGCTTGCAGAACATTTGTTTAGTGGATGGATCATGGACTGTTGCCGCACAGTTCAGCGAATTTGGATGGGTTTGATGAGACGATTCAGGAAAAAAGCATCTATTCTTAAAGAACCAAAGGAGGCGCTTGTCACCTCTACACACAGAGCTAGATCCACTAGTTTGTGTTATGGAAAGTATGTTTCAATTTTTGACATGTTACTTCTTTGGGATAGATTCTGAAGACCTACTTTCAATAATTCAAGAATCGACATCACAAACGATTTTTTCGACAGAACTGAAGGAGTTAGTTTCACTAAAAAGCATTAAAGATTGTTTAGCATCCATCGGCGCAAAACCGGATAGCTGATTCATTAGCCACTACCACACATGTTTTCATAAGATATTTATGTTTTGTTGGTTGTTTTATTCAATTTGGATTTGCAGACAATTTTTTGTTTGAGCTATAGAATAATCTTTTGATATTAAAAAATTGGACTAAGAAACCACATCTAGAAACGATTTATACAAAGGAAGAAAGATATAATCAAAGAACTGTCTTTAGGGTATTAGCTAGCTTGGCTGGACAAACCGTCGGCCTTAGTTTATTTGTTAACGGAAAGTAAATTTACAACTAATATAAATAATTCTCGTGTGTTGCCAAAACAAAGTACAGTATACATAATTATGGTGTCATTACTTTTACTAAACTCATTGCTGGCTACTGACCAAACAAACACAAAATGACAAAAATAAACAGAACATTGCTTTAAAATTAACATTCTTAACACTGAGCCGAACTGTCTGATTGCTCCAATCCAACAATAGTCCAGATATTCAAATTTGTTATATCATAAAAGTAAGTAATTGTAAAACCCTACTAATCGATCTGATTACAAGAAAAAAATATTTAATTCAAAAACGAGAAGGCAAACATATGATCTGAAGCATATCTCAATCCGCGTGTGGTTATGTAAGAATTGATAACCTAAAAACTTCTCAATATTAACATATATTTTACTTCATTTATCGGCAAATTATAAATCTTAGAAAACGGCCCAAGCCAGATCGAGAAAATCAAGTCTGTCTCGTACTGATGGTACGAAAAAATGGGTCGGGTCCCTTAGTATTGGGTACATCATACTTGTTACATTTTCTGTGGAACTTGGTAGCAATGATCCCCTAGTTATTATCTGAGAAGTTATTTGGCACATATCATCTCTATAATCATTTTCACTATAAAAAATTGACATAATATACTACCGTTAATGACATGGCTAATAGTAAAATATGATATGATAATTATATTTAATGTTGATTTCTATTTTTGAAAAACTTTTTAAATATGGAAATTAACTTATAATCTTCATAAAATAAATATATTTGAATATTAAATTAAATAATGTAACAAGTATTAAATATTTGATAAATTTCGAAATATTATTTAGTTTATTTTTATAATCATACAATTTTTATTACTAAACAAGATTTTCAAGATTTTATACAATTTTTAAAAATATAAAATTTTAATCCTAACACCACTAGTTTCCTATTTATATTTATGAATTTTAAATTTCAGAAATTCTATTTAATTTTACTTTTTGATAATTATAAAAATTTGATATCATTTCTAAATTTTATCTAAATTGATTTAATATATATTAACAAAATAAATAAACGAAAATCTATCTAAAATTACAATTAAAAACAAAATATATATAGATATAATTTAAATAAATCAAAATGTTATTTTAATTTATTTATGTTTAACTAAATTAAATTTATATCAAAACATTGGTGAGAAAATAATAAAAACTAAAACATTAACAGAATTTGATTTTATAATATAATTTAAATTTAAATTTTTATTGTTTTACATGGTGTAGAAAAACATCTGGTTGACAATATACTGTAGTGAACATAGAAAGCATGTATTATACAAGTTGAGTATAATTGGGTCGGTCCTCCTAATGGCGGCCAGCTTTTGTTTTGAAATTGAAATGGACGATGTCTTATTAACATTGGCAGAAGAATCCACTAACGTTACGATCAATGATGATGTGATTTAATTTATAATTATTGCTACCTTACAGGTTCTTTTTGAAAGAAAATAATAATCATAGCGATCTAATTATTATTACTATGTAGAATATATTTATGCAGAACTTTGTGAGAGGGAAAAAAGAGCATACAAGGTCAGTCACCAAATACTTTATTCCACAAGTTTCTAAACTTGAATTGATTGCGTTAGACTAATCACAATATAAATATACAAATCTAACCCTTTCTAAAACTCTTTTCTCTACCTTGGAAAAAAACGATCTATTAAATGTCATAGATTATGCTTGAAATCAGGGATACGCACGAGGTTATATCAGAAGACATTATGATATATTTGCATCCGATCCATTAACAAGTCTAGATCGATCGTCATGTGTATCTGATCTGCATATCATGATACTTGAATATCATTTTTGTCTAAGCTAGTCTAGTATTATGTCGCTGATCATAATTGTGAAAACAAATTTTTGTGTTGAAGACATCGTGTAAATTAATATATATGTTAACCATTCTAGAAAGAATTCTAGAATTAAGCATATTTTAACTAAAGCAGTGGAAGTATGAGTAACTTATTAGAAAGTAATTCATGATATCGTGTCAGTGAAGTTAAATCACGGAGAAAGATCATATTGTGATTACAAGATCTATAAACAAGTATTTCAAAGCCTTTATAAAATTAACGCATTGTTTGTCGCATGAAATATAACATACATATCGAGTGAGAGACCCATTAGTTATGGGCGTTAAGTGGTATCAGAAACAAACTTAAACAAGTGTAGAGACCTGTGTAAACTCACACTAATATGGGTTACAATCTTTGGGTGTAATCTAGACGTTGCATTCTCTGAGAATAGGTGATTTGTAACATTCCAGTTTGTGTTATATGCGGAAAGACTTAAGAGAATTAATTTAGTTCCCTATATCATCAAAATGCATTTACTTTTTTGGTCACACATCCAGAAAGAACTTCAGAATTAATCGTACTTGAGCTAGAGTAGCAGAAACAAGAGTGACCTATCATGAAATGATTCACGATATCCTGCAAGTAAAGCTAAAACACGAAGAAATGTCATTTGGTGATTTCAGGGTTAGTAAACAAGTCTTTCAATTCTTAAAAAAACGAACACAATGTCTGTCGCACAAAATTGAGAATACAGAAAAGTTAGTGGATGTGGAGATCCATTAGCTGTGGTCAGTCGAGCATTATACTACTAATTTCAGTTTTTTCATTCAGTTTCAGTTTCTTCTTTTGGGTATCTAATTAGGTTTGGTTCGAGGTCAAATTGAATTTGGGTTTTGGAAATAATATTTAATCCTATTCGAGTATTATAAAAGTGCAGTGCGGTTTGCTGCCAGTTCGGGTTAATAAGATTTGATTCAGATATAGTAACACATGTGAACCCGGTTAAACCCATTTTAAATTCGGATTCATTTCTAATTTGGGTTTCAGTTATCCAAATACTTATTTGTGAGTGGAAATCATATATTTTAATTATAAACATAAAAAATTTAAACAGTTTTCACTAACAAATACTTAGTGTTATGATTAAGAAGTGTTTTTCTTAAAAAGAAAAGAAACATAAACAAATTAAAACTAACAATTAACAGCACTTTAAATTTAGGAAAAATAACATTAACTAAGTACTCATGTTAACTTTGAGGTTATAAATACTTATTGGAAGTATTTATTCAGAATGTGTTTGTGTTTGGCATACTTTTTTTTTGCTTATTGTTTTTTTTTTCGGATTTCTTCAGATATCAGTTTGGGTTTTAGAATAAAACTCAAAATACTGTCAAACAATATCCATTTGGATATTATATTGATTTCAGTTTGGTTTGGTTTTGCCTTTTCGCATCGGTTCGGTTGATTTTCGGGGTCGAACTTTTTGTTCCCTACTAATATGTTGGCAAATTTTCTCATTTCCTTTAGAAGATGTATTGGTATCCATCTTTTTCGTTTCCTTTAATAGAGATAAGTACGTAGGATATCTATCATTCACATATTTTCTAAACAGAAATGTAATATATAAAAGAGATCTGTGAACAACCATGCATTAAGATGATCATGCACTAAATTCCTGAGTGCTACCAGTAAAATTAATTTCTACTATTTTTTTCTCTAAGTTTGTTATAATGTGTCGTTTTTTTTTGGCATCGAAAGCTCCATATATTATGTTATAATGTGTCGTTTAAAATATTAATAACACCAATTCACGTTTCGAATGGAAGGTTTTCTAAAATATATTACTAAAAATATATTCTTAACAAACATTAATTTGAACCAGGAGATATTATATTTAAAAAATGACTACATAATAAGATGAGTCTTATTTAAACACTTTGGTCAACTTTTCCGAAAATCATTATTGTAGCGGATATATAAATATATCGTTTTTTTATAAATATATCGCTTTGTTTAGTTAGTAACTGATGTTATTCACGAAAGTGTAACTAGATGTTCTGTTGCTGAAATGGGATTATCTTTATAGTTTATCGGGTATTACAACTATCATAGTACAACTTTACATATAGTTATTAAGTTTCAAAAAAACATTACATATAGTATGGGTGGGCAAAGACAGTACTCTTTTATGTATCAAATTTTATTATTAAAACTTTGAAAACAGTATAATTTAGTTACAAATTACAAAATTTTGTTTAGTAGTCTACCAAAAAAAATTTGTTTAGTATGTTAAACTATTTTTTATGATAGTGTTATTACGCTTACGATAAACTCTTGTTTTTTTTGTCTAAATGTTAAGCTTACTATAAACTTTGTATAAGGAAGATATTTTTTTTTCTATGTTTTCCTAATACACGTAGTGCTAAATATGAAAACTTTTTTTCAAATACAATTTATGATTTACTTCTACTTTTGTGACTGCCTTTCAGAGAATAATAAAGCTGTAATTGAGGATCCTACCAATTGCATGTGGAATAATCAAATCAAAAGGCCCACAAAAGATTAATCTAAAAGCCAACTCAGCCAACCCCATCAAACAAATGTGCTTCCTTTTGTCACTATTCATTATCTATCTGTCTTCTCACTGACTTCAAATCATTTTTATACATATCAAGTGATCATATCATATGTATCTAATAACCTCTGCGATTCAGAATCAGTAGTCACATAAGGTTTCTTGCAGAGAAAACAACTGTTTTGAAACTCTAAACCTCCAAATCCTTGTTTCTCCCAGATTCAGAGACTCTTTCCTGCATGAGAGATGGAAACTGGAGTTGTCATCACCCAAGAACCAGTGTTTACAAAGGTATGATGATGATGACACACACACACACACACATATATATATATATATCATCTCCCTCTTTCAGAATTTCAATTTTACAAGTAGGTTAGATTATTGCTTTGTAAATTGGGTGACCAGCAAGTTTAATTATATTTGAAAAAGTAAGTTTCTTCTTTCTTTTTTTTTTTGTTTTCTACTTTTTACTTTCCTTTTGCAGTCTGATGATTGAAAACTTTAAAATGATCTTAGAAACTAGATCTTGTAAATCTATAGATTCTGTATGCTTAGAATACCTTTTCATCCAAACACACATAAAAGTAGATCTTTCAAGAACTTGTATGTCTGAGAAAATTACATCAAAAGTTGATAAGTTTCAACACAAACTTTTCTGACTTTAGACGAGTCTGTGATTTTGGACTGGAATCGATGAAATGATAAAGTATTGAGATACTAACATGTTTCTTATACACAGACAAGTGTTGAAGAAGCTCATGCAGGAGTAGTACTTGACCACTCAACCATGCACGCAGAGAAAGTAAACCTGAGTACTGTTCTTGATGACAGCAGTATGCAGGGGTCAACAGAAGTTGCTGAGGTTGTAAATCGTTCAGGTAATGGATCAAGAAACTGTGACAAATTCAGAACGTTTTAGAGTTGTCAAAAAACATGAAAAATTTTACTGGCAAATTGTTCTTCGATATGATCAGGGAATAAAGAAACCGAAGAATCAAAACACGAAAAAGAAGAAGTGATGAAGACTATTTCCGTCGTAGAAGACAGTAAGATTGTCAAAGAGAAAGAAGAAACGGATGAACAAGGCACGGTCTTTGATCATGAGCCCAAAAACACAGACGACGCGAAGGTAATCTTAACTGATGTGACTTTAGAGAAGGAGAAAGAAGATGATACTACCCAAAAACCAGAAGAGGTATTTTTCTTTTGTTTTTTTTTTTTTTTAAAGTTCCTTGAAGCTTAAACATCAGAGATGCTCAAAGTTCACTGAGATATAGAGTAAATATTTTGTCCTATTTTGTGCAGGTAAGTGTTAAAAAACCGGTAATAGAAGAAGGTGAAACAGAAACCAAGAACTCACAAGAAGAGAAGGACATCTCTAAGGTTCTGGTTGGTACCGCATATGTTTTTGTTTTTATTTTTATTTTTATGTTCCTCTCTATCTGCGGAACTAAGAAACCAGTACTCTACTGCAGGCCACACCAATAAAGACTGATGAAGAAAAAGATTCAAGAACTGTTGAGACTTCTGTAAATGGAACAGAGGCTGAGCACAGTGAAACCGTTTCAGTAGAAGAATTCACCAGGAACGATGAGAACATTGTCAAAGAAACAGATCCGGAACAAGATGTTGAAACCAAAGAAAGAGTCCTTGTTGAAGAAGAAAAAGATGAAACTGAGACTGTAAATACAGTAGTAAAAAACCCTGAGATCGTTAATAATGAAGAAACTACAGGTAATGACCTGAAAGAGAATGAAGACGCAGTGGAAGCAATCAAGAACTCAGATGATGCAGAGCAAGTCTCACGTGAGGTGACTGGAGACAAAGAAAAAGAAGAAGACATCATCATCCACAAAGAAGCAGAGGTTTTGTCTTGATTCCTCAAAAAGCTAAACATTATGTTTGATTGAGACAACTTAATTTACATCCTCTTCTGTGCAGGTGCAAGAAACTCCTAATGTTATCGAAACGCCCACAATTCAGGGAGAGGACATTGAACCGAAAGCTTCAAAGGAGACTGAGGAACATGGACATGTGTTGGTGCGAGACATACCACAAGACGAGACCCTTGTACCTAAGGCTGAGACTGTAGATACTTCAACAGTACAAGATTCTGCAATCTTGAAGACTTTGGAGACGAAGAGTGGTGAAACAGATGCAGAACCGAGTCTTGACCTGAAAGAGGAAGAAGAAACCGTCACACCATCTGATGAGGTAAGGATATGATTTTCCATAGATATTAAGAATCTTAAATTTACAAATCAGTTGAGCTGATAGAGGAGGAAAAGATGGTAAAGTCTTACAGTTACATTTGTTAAGGCCAAAACTACTTTTGTCTTAATTTATCAAAAAACCTGAAAAAACAGAAGAGAGTTTAGTCTTAATTTTTCAGGTTTGAGCAAATCATATTTCAGAAAACTTAATAAAACACTGCATTTTTTTTTTTGTGCAGGTGCAAGAAACTAGTAAGGTAGTAACCGAACCGCCAAAGCCCTCACCAGAACAAAAATCCAAAGATACTGAAGAAGATGAACATGTTTTGGGGAGAAACATGCCACAGGGTGAAGCTGAGTCTCTGGTGACCAAAGAAGACGGAGAGCAAGAGGATAAAGAAGAAGTGAAAACAGAGAAATTTGAAGTTCAAATAGATCTTGCATTGAAGGTAGATAGAGAGGAGCTGATGGATGAGAAGAAAGAGGCAGATCAAGTTGCTGGAGCGCAGAGTATAGAGAGAGGTCTAGCATTGAATGAGTCAGAGGCAGAGGAAACCCCAGCGATAAAGCATCCGGATGTAGAATCAGGGGAGCAGATGGAGAAGCGATGTCTTGAGTCTCCTTCTAAATTATCAGAGGAAACAAGAAAAACCTTAGACGAGAAGATCCAAGAAAAACCTGAAAAAGAAGTAGCATCACATCAAGAAGGACAAGAGGAAGGTTCTTATGGATCAGAGACAGTTCCAGCACCAGAAAGTATTGAGCTTAAAGAAAAATCCCAAGAAGGAGGGATTCTTGACGCGCCTCCTTTGCAAGAAGAACCATGTCTGCCAATTGAACGAGATGAAGAAGTTAAATCTGATGAGGTTATACAAGTTTCATCTGCATCACCTGAAGGTGAGACACTTGTCGAAGCCAAAAAGCATGAAGTAATAAAAGCCAATGAGGAAGAAGTAGCGGACAAGATCCAAAGCATTCTTGAGACCGTTGATAGCGAACCTGTAAAATCTAATGAAGAAACAACAGTTCATGAATCTGTAAGCTTGAAAGATGATTCAGACCCAGTGGAAGCAATCATAAACTCATATGATGCAGAGAAAGTCTCACATGAGGTGACTGGAGACAGAGAAAAGGAAGAGGACATCAACATCCACAAATCACAAGAGGTTTTGTCTTGTTTCCTCAAAGCTAAACATCATATTTGAGAAAGACACACTTAGTTTACATCCTCTTCTGTGCAGGTGCAAGAAAGTCTTACGGTTGTCGAAACGCCGACATTTCAGGGTGAGAACATTGAACTGAAAGCTTCAAAGGATAGTGAGGAACATGAAAATGTGTTGGTGAGAGACATACCACAAGAGGAGACCCTTGTACCTAAAGCTGAGACTGTAATTACGTCAACAGTACAAGATTCTTCAGAACCAAGTGTTGATCTGAAAGAGCAAGAAGAGACGGTAAAAACAGTCACACCATCTGATGAGGTAAGGATAGGATCTTCATAGATATCAAGAACCTTAAATTTTTAAAATTTTAATTGGTGAATGGCTTGAGTTTGTTACGTTTGTTAAGGCCAAAACTACCTTTGTCCTAATTTATCAAAAACCTGAAAAACAGAAGAGGTTTAGTCTTAGTTTATCAAATGTAAAGATCAGATTAGAGTAAAACATGTTTCAGAAACACTATTTAACCTTTATTGTGCAGGTGCGAGAAAGCATTACGTTAATGGAACCGCCAAAACTCTCACCAGAACAGATATCAAAAGATAATGTAGAAGATGAACATGTTTCAGAGAGAAACATGCCACAAGGTGAGATAGTTGAAACTGAAGCTGAGTCTCTGGTGAGCAAAGAAGACGTAGAGCAGATTATGGACCTGAAAGAGGATAAAGAACAAGAGAAAACGGAGAAACTCGAAGAAGTTCAATCAGATCTTGCGTTGAAGGTAGATAAAGAGGAGGTTATGGATGAGAAGAAAGAGGTAGATGAAGTTGCTGCAGCTCAGAATATGGAGAGAGGTCTAAAATTAAATGAGTCAGAGGCAGAGCTTGTTGATCAAAACATAACCGATGAAACAGAGGAAAACCTGGTGGAAAAGCCATCTCCTTCAGATGAAACAAGCAAAACCTTAGACGAGAAGATCCAAGAAAAACCAGAAGAAGAAGTATCACCACATCAAGAAGTTCAAGAGAGAGTTTCAGTACCAGAAAGTAGTGAGGTTGAAGAAAAAGTACAAGAAGAAAGGAGTCTTGATCTGACTCCTTTGCAAGAAGAATCATGCTCGCCAACGGAGCAAGAAATGAAAGAGAAAATCCACAAGCATGAGCAAGAAAATGATGAAGTTACACAAGTTTCATCTGCATCACCTGAAGGTGAGACTGTTGTTGAAGCCAAAAAGAAAGAAGAAATAAAACCCAATGAGGAAGAACAAGTAGTAGCAGACAAGATCCAAAGCAGTCTTGAGATTGTTGATACCGAACCTGTAAAATCTAATGAAGATGACATAGCAGAGAGCTTAAACTCGGTAAGTTTTTTCGGTTTTTACATTATTATTCCCTGCGTTTCAGCCTCCTCCTCCTCTTATCAGCAGAACTAATAAAGGGTACTCTTACGCAGTCCGGTGAAGAGATACAGACAAAAAGCAAGGATGGAGAGAATGTAGAAACAGATGAGACTGGTGAAGAGAAAGCTTCAAGAACTCCTGAGACATACGTAAACGGAACAGAGGATGAGCACAATGCAACGGTTTTAGAAAAAGAGGTCTTAAAGAACAATGAGAGCATTGTGCCTGAAAAAGCTTCAGAAGAAATCAAAAACTCAGATGAAGCAGAGGAAAACTCACCTGAGGTGACTGGAGACAGAGAAAAGGAAGAGGACATCATAACCCGGAAAACAACAGAAGAGGTTTTTTTTTGTTTTTTTTAATAATCTTAGTAGCGTAGAGATTTAAGAAAAATATTATATGTTTCAGACAAGATTATTAACTATTAATCTCTTTTTGCATGCAGATGCAAGAAATTCAGAATCTTCTGTTACAAGAAGAGAACACTACTATGGAACATCAACATGAGTTGGTGAGGGATGTGCCACAGATTGATACTCTTGTAACTGAGGCGGAGGATGTAAACACTTCAACTGTCCACAAGTTCGAAAGTAATGAAGCTGAGGCAGGACAAGAGACAAAAAAAGACACAGAACCGAGTTTTGACCTGAAAGAGGATAAAGAAAAAGTGGAAACAGAGACAGTCATTTCATCTGATGAGGTAATTCTCCATAAATATTTGATTTTCTCATGTGCTGCTTCTTTTTCTGTCTGATATTTGATGTTGAGGTTAGATTTAAGATACAATGAACGAACGACATGAGTTAATCAAGGCCAAAACTACTTTTGTTACTACACACCTAGCTTCTGATTCTGTTTAGTTCTTAACCTTATTGAATGTGCCTGTCTTTACCTTCCTCTGTATTCCTTGAAAATTTTGGTTTTAATTCAACAGGTGAGACCTTCTGATCAAGTTGATGATCTTCAGACAGAAGAATCCGTTGAGGTTAAATCTAAGGAAACGCTTCAAGTCGGAAGCACTGAGGAGAAGCATGATAATCTTCTTGATGTACCATCTGGAGACTCGGAAAAACTTCAACCCGAGACAGAAAGCCAGGATAAAACTGAAGACATTCCATCAGAACTTGTGTTGAAAGAGGAGCTTAAGGATGACAACACAGAGGTAGATGTAACTCATGTTAAGGGAGAAATGAGAGACCTAGAACCGAAGGAGCCAGAGGCAGACCAAATTGATCAAACCAAAACCGATGAAAAGGTGCTTGTAGAATCAGTAGAGAAGATGCAGACTTCATCTCTTGAGTGTCCTTCTGAAGTATCGGAGGAAAAAAGCACAACTGTAGATGAGAAGAAGAAAGAAGAAGAAGAAGAAGAAGTAACACTGCAACAAGAAGGTTCTTCTGCCTATGGATTAGAGATAAAAGAAGAGGAGACACTTTCGGTACCAGAAAGTAAGGATCATGGAGAAGAAGTATCAAGCCTGCCAAAAGAAACAACGTTGCATCAAGAGAATCTAGAGGAGTATGAACCAATAAATGACCAGCAGAGTCCAGTGGAAGAAAAATCTGATGAAGTTATACAAGTTTCATCTGCATCACCATCAGAGGAACATGAAGGTGGTATCATTGTTAACGCCGTAAAGCTTGAAGACATAATAGCAAATGAGGAAGAACAAGTAGTAGAAGAAATCCAGAGAAGTCTTGAGCCTATGGAGCCAGAGGAGCATGAACAAGATACAGTTTCCGAGAGGATAGAAGATGAAAAAGTGAAGGAGGAAGAACCTATTGTCCAAATATCAAGTGAGGAGGATGCAATAAAAAGCCATGTAACGGAAGCTGATAATGAACGTTTGTCTGAAGAGGCAAAGAAAAGAGATGAGGAGACAGACGTGAGAGAGACGCAACAAGGTGAGACCATTGTAAATGAAGCTGAGTCTGTAGATACTTCAACAGTCCAAGAAGCTACAGCGTTAAAGACATTGGAGACAAAGATCAATGAATCAGAGGCAGTGCGTAGTGGAGAAGAAGAAGAAAGACAAGTGACAAAAGAAGACACAGAACCAAGATTGGACCTGAAAGAGGAAAAAGAACAAGAGGAAACAGAGGCAGTCATTTTATCTGATGAGGTAAGGATACAATCTCCATATATATACATATTTATCCGATGAGACGGCTTCACTGCATTCCCTGAAATTTGTTAATATTTGAAACAACAGGTAAACAAAGATGAGAGTCAGGGAAGAGAAGAGTCTGTTGAGGTCAAATATAAGGAGAAGGATGCGAATCTTCTTGATGTACCATCTGAGAATATGCAGAGGCCATCCCTTGAACCTCCTTCTGAAGTATCAGAGAAAACAAGCAAAACTGTTGATGAGAAGATTGAAGAAAAAACAGAAGAAGAAGTAACCCTGCATCAAGAAAGTCAAGAGACAAAAGAAGAGACACTAACAGTTCCAGAAAGTAGTGAGCTTGGAGTACAAGTCAAGGAAGAAGAAGAAGAAGAAGAAGAAGAACCATGCCCACCAAATGAGCAAAAAAATGAAACGAAAGAGCAAATGAGTGAAGAAGATAATTCTCCTATGGAAGAAAAATCTGATCAAGTTTCATCTGCACCACTTTCAGAGGAACGGGAAGCTGAAAAGATTGAAGACTTGAAAGAAAATGAGAAAGAAGAGCCAGTTGAAGCATCTAGACCACATGTGACAGGATCCTCTAAACTGGTTGAAGAAGAGGAGCTGAAGCAAGACAAAGAGATTCTTGAAGCAGAAGAAGTTCCTTCTAGTGAAACAATTCCACAAGAGACTCCATCTGATGCTACGGCGGTTCAACTAAAAAGAGAAGTTAATGCAACAACAACAGAAAGCCATGAGGAAGAAGCAACGGTTGCACAGACAAGAGATATTATTGAAACTTCTTTAACTGATCAATTCTCTATGGATCAGGAGGAGGAACAGGCCAAAGAGGAAAGCCCCAGAAATGAGCATGAGAAGGTCATTTCATCAGAGGAAGGAGAAACACAAACAAGAGAGCTTGAAGAAGAAAATATGGTTAATTCTACTGAGACAAAGAAAGAAGATGAAGACAAAACAGTGGTTTTAGATGCTTCAAAGACATCAGAAAATGAATGCACCAAGCAAGAAGAGATTGAGAATCTTGAAACCCCAAAGGTAGAGGACAAGAGCCAGGAAGTTTCCGAGACCATCCAATCAATAGAATCTACAGGTGATCAGAGTCCATCCTTTATTACAGAACTAGAAGACCAAATTCCAAAGCAAATTAAGGAGATTCATGAAGAAGAAATAAAGGAAGCTCAAGCTGTGGTGGATCAGACTACATCCTTAGTTTCAGAACAAGTTGAAGAAGAAGAAGAAGAAGAAACAAAGGAATCACGCAAGGTAGAAGCTCTGAGTGGCCAGGATCTTCCAGTTGAAGCATCACATGCACATCAGACTCCGTCCTCAGAACTTGATGATAAAACTCCAAAGCAGGTTGAAGAGATTCATCAAGAAGAAACAAAGGCACATAAGTTACAAGAAGAAGAAATCCTCCTCCCTACTGAAAGGGTTTCAAGTGAATCATTTAGTGAAACACAAGAGGAACGGCATGTTTCTGCAGTAATAGAAGAGAGTGTGGGAGAAACAAAACCAAAAGAATCAGATGATCAGATTGAGACTTCAACTAAAGTCACAAAGGTAGAAGATGAAGAAGATACCCAAGTGGCTGAGATACTGAAAGGACAAAGCTTATCTGAAGATGCATCCCTGGAGCAGGAAGAGTTAAAGGACCTTGGAACGCCGCTACAACCCGGTGCAGTTATGGAAGATCAAGATTCTGTAATGAAAGAAAATAGCTCAGATGATTCTACTTTCTCAAAGTCAATAGGAGAGGCAGAGCATGGAGATGACAATAGCTCAACTCTTCCAGTTGTTGGAATCTTGAAAGAACTCCAGACTACGTTGGAGGAGAATGAGAGAGGAAATGATTTGAATTCAATCAATGCAGAACCAGAAACCCTGGAGAAGAGTCTTGTCGTGGGGGCAACTCCAGCTTCTGAGATAATAGAAGCAAACATGTTACAAGACAGCATAAGCAGAGAGCTTGAAGTCAATGTAGAAGAGACACTACAACAAGAAACTAGAGAGATTGCAGAGTGTAAGGAAGAAACTCCAGCTGATTTGTCACTTACAGAAGTGTTACCTGGTGAGAAAATTCTGATTCCATCAAAACAAGAAGAAGGCAAGAAACAAGAAGATGCAAATGCTTCAACATCAGAGAAGATAAGCCTACAAGAAGAAGAGCATCCCAGAGATTCTGAAATCTCTAACCAGGTGCACAACGCAGAGGCTCAAGAAACTGTTAAAGAAGAAGATCAAACTTTTGATATTAAAGAGGAAAAGAAGAATGAGGTGTTACAAGATGAGAAGCTTAGTACTCTTTCTGCGACAAGTGAAGCCTTTTCCCCAGAAATTAATAATAATAATAATAATAATAATCAAGAAGATGCAAGTGAGCTCGGAGTTGATCATGATTCCGCTACTACACTGCAAGTAGAAAAAGAAGAAGAAGCTCAGAGTGTGTTGGGGAATGATCAAAAGATGAAGGAGGTGTTAACATCAGAGAATAAAATCACAGAGCCTCTGAGTGTAGCTGAGAAAGAATTAACTGAAGGACATGTCCAGCCTCAGGCCGTATTAGATGATACACAGAGCAGTAATGATATGGATTTTACTTCAGAAAAAATACCAAACGATCAAAGAGATGAGGCTGTAGAAACTGCTGATGCTTTGATAACAAGCGAAAAAGTGCAACTGCAAGATCAGTCCAAGGGCGTTGGACAAGAGAAACAGTCTACTGATGAAATAAAAGATGAGGGCCATGTTTCAGTTTTAGCACATAAGAAAGATTCAGACTTAATAGAGGAGAAGAAGGAGGTTGATTTTGTGAAGACAGAGCAGGAAGATGCAATCAAACATGGAGTTTCCACAGAAGAGGTAATATTTAAAGCAGAGACACATAACTATATTTTTAGTTAACTTACACACTCTATATTTTGTCTTTCCTTGCTAACCAAACTTTTTAATGTGATATTTGTCAATGCAGAGGAACTTGTGTGAAAAAATTGGCCAAGAAGCAACAAAAGAGATCTATCAAGAGGAGTGCAAGCAAACAGATACTGCAACTGCTATCAAGGAAGAGATCAAACAAGAAGAGGTCTGAAAGAGCACATTATGCAGTTTTTTTTTTTATTGTTTTCCTTTTCTTTTCACGATCATCGATATCTAAGCCGAATCAGTTATGTGCAGAAGGAAACAACAGAGGATAGTTTGAACAGTACGAAGAACACAGATGAAAAGATTAAAGATTATGGCCTTGATTCAGTTGTAGCACAAAAGAATGAATCAGGCTCAATAGAAGAGAAGAAGGAGGTTGATTCTGTGAAGACAGAGCAAGAAGATTCAGTTAAACATGAAGTTTCCACAGAAGAGGTAATATCTAAAGCAAAGAAACATAACTATTTTAGTTAGCATTTAGATCCAATATGGTTGTACTAATTGTCTTTCATTGCTAACCGAACTTTTTATTGTCTAACACAGAATAAAACCATGTCTGGAAATATTGGCCACGAAGCAACAAAAGAGATCTATGAAGAGGAGCTTAAGCAAACAAATACTGTAACTGCTATCAAGGAAGAGATCAAAGAAGAAAAGGTCTGAAAGAAATTCATTATAGTATTTTATTGTTTTTGTTTTAACAATCATCTATATCTAAACTGAATTAGTTGTCTTCAGAAGGAAACACCAGAGGATGTTTTGAACAGTATCAAGAACACCGAAGATGCCACAGAGAAAACAAAACCCGAGATTCAAGAGATTGACAAATTGTCTCCTGTCAGTGAAACACCACCAAAGGTATAACCTCCTTACGTTTTGATGAAATAATAATGGACACAAATTCTTCCTAAGTCACTAGTAACTCCTACAAACAAAAGCTGATCTTCATTTTTTTTTCTTTTTTTTCTGCAGCAAGGAGATGAAGTTCCAACCCAACAGAGAAGGGAAATAGCTGATGATGTTCCAAAGGTAGAGAATCTAAAGATTGCAGAAGAGGTGCAGCAAAAATATGGAGAAGATGAGACTGAGCCAATAGTAAAAGAACCAGCTAGGAAGTCGCTATCAGACCTCATCCAAAATGTGAAAGTAACAGACAAGACTGAAGTTGCAACAACAGAACCTCGTATCCACGAAGAGGCTAAGGCAGAGGAGGGAGAAGATGAGGATGGAGATGAACATAAAGATGATAAAACAAGTCCAGATTCCATTGTGATGGTTGAAGCTAAAGATACAGTTAGCATCATCAAAACTCAAAAGAAATCACATGGCATTCTCTCTGGTGTTGGCTCAAAGGTGAAACATTCAATTTCAAAGGTGAAAAAAGCACTCACTGGGAAATCTTCTCACCCAACAAAGCCTTCATCACCACAGTGAGAAAGCCAAAAACTAAATTTATAATGGTTTCTTTTTATTTTTCGTTTGTTTTTTTTTTTTTTTTTTTGCTAAAGTTATTTTTCGTTTGTTGATTGGTTTGATTGGTTTTTGTGAATATTACAGATTTGTTTGTGGCTTTTTCTTTTCATAATCTTTTTCCAAATAAATTTCAGAATGAACAGGTGTTATTACATTTACGTATGCTTTCAGAAAAAAATACTAGGTCTTCTTCGTATATGGAATCTGATCACCAGAATTCGTTTACTAGCACTAATCGGCTAATTTCAGACCACAACAATCAAACTCTAATCAATAGTCACCTAGGTGTTGGGTGGTTTGGCCCTAGCATTGTATCTTTATCTTACTCTTTCATATCTATCTCGCTGTGGTTTCGACTTGAAACTTTATTCTTAGAACAAACAGATTCTCGATATACCATTAGTTGGAAGTTGAAACTGATATCTAAATATAGATCTAAACTAAGAATCAGAAACTAATTTTTAAAAGAAATATAAAGACTAGAAAGTTTACCTTAAGGTTCAAATGCTTGATTGGGATGCCTAAAGGTCGGATTTTCAGTGTGAGAATTAACTAAAGGGTGAGGATCCTATTTAGGTGGTGAGAATGAGTAAGAAGAGGCTATGATCATGGGTAACAAGGAGGTGGTCTAGCCTTGTCTAGTTGATGGTTTCATATTCTTTTGGAATTTTCCTTTGCTGTTCCGATGACAAGTATTCCTAAAAACTTTACAAGTTTGTTTTTGTAAAAAAAAAAATTATTTGTTTTACAAAAGTTTTCCAAACAAATTTATGAAATCTATTTTACAGAAGATTTTTTTTTTAGACGACAGTTTTTCGTAGTATTTTTTGTTTGGATAGAAGATTTGTTCTTTTCCGAAAAGAAACATACATAAGTTTATTCCACGTATCAATACTATACTCTTCTGTTTTAATAATACTAGAGTCTTTGTCCGCGCTACGCGCGGAAAATGCGTTTAATTTTTATGGAAATCTCCAAATATTCAGAAAATGTAATTGCTATATTTAATAAATGTTGGACGGGTGAAATTTGATGACATGGAGCTTGTTCTTTAAAATATTCCTAAGGTTTTGATAGGATTATCATAAATTAGATTATTTTAAGTACTAGGTTATAATTGAAGCTTATATATACCGAAGCAATAAATAATTATGATTGGTTCTGAGTTAAAAAAAACTAAGATGAAAAACAAAACACACAAAATTGAATCTTTATTTTACCAAATATTACTTTTTTTTACAGGATTTTCATATAAGACCAAGAATTTAAAACAAAATAAAATTGCTAGATAAAACAGAGATTAGAACAGCTTTAAAATAAAGAAAATTTACAAAATCTATTGAAAAACACAATTCAAGTTCCAAGTAAAGAGATCACATTATTTTTGATGCTACCACAAATTTCTTTCACTCGATTGTATCGTGTTTTTATTATCTTTACTAAATAATATTATAAGAAAATACAAGTTATTAGTTATAGACTACGTCAACTGTGAAACATGCCTAACAATATTGAAACCATGCCCAATAGTTTTTATTCATATTTTTAAAGTACAGTCCAATAATTATGTATGTAAAATAAGCCCAAAATATTTGTTTTACACTTATTTTATTTTGTTGATATTAGTAGAAAAAAGTAAGTTCAGGTAAATATATATATCCGGGAAACTCAACCGAATTTGATTTAAAAGTAATAGTAAACACAAACTAAAAATGATTAAATACTTAGATGGATCTAAAATTTTAATAATCGGATAACCAGACCTGAATCTGATCCAAATAGAAATGTTTTGGATACCCAAAATATCTACATCACAATTATATATTTAAATACATTAATTATTTTTGATTTTATATCTATAGATATTTAAAAATATGAATTATCAAATAGTCACAAGTAAATATTTTAAAATAACAAAAAATGTTCAAAATACTGAAAATACCTAATTGTTTTTCATCCTAATATTTAATTTGAATATTTTTTATGTAAATTTGAGTATTTGGTCTTACAATGTTCAATTTTTATGTCTTATATTGTTTTATTTTGGGGATTTAAGTATATATTTGGATTTTTGTTAAAAAAACATAATGAAAATGGATATCCAAACTCGAACCAAACCTGCTACGATCCGACCAAATCCAAACCAAATCAAACCGAAATTTATAAATATTCGAATCAGATTTGAAGTTCTTATTCTAAAAGTTTGAAATCCAAAAAATATCATCTAAATCCGAACTGATATATCAATATATATTCCTAATAAAAATCTACTCAACAAAATCTCTAAGTACAACGTAAAATTAATAATCTAATTAGCTATTTCATTCCGGGCATGAGCGCGGGTTACTACCTAGTACTTGAGATTTGGGAGTAATGTAAATTGTATGTTGATTTAGGGTGGTTTAATATTTAGTAATTAGATCAAATAGATGGTAGTTACCAAAAATAGTTGATTGTATAATTGTAGATAATAATATAATGTAGAATCATTTTGTTAATGTTTGTTTGTTTTTTTTACAAAAATGCAAGCTTGGTGTAATAAGTTGATGAGAAAAACAAAGACAATGTCTCAAATGAGCATAAATAATGTAAGCAAGAGATTAAGTCTTTTGAAGAATAACAAGAATGTAGCTGCCATATAGAATCATTTCAAAGAAATAGCCTGAAATTGGTAAAGATTGTTTTAGCTAACTTAAATTTTTAGTATATAGTTATTTATATAACAAGATACTTACTGGGTGAGCTTGATAGGAACTTTGTGTAGTCATCCTTTATGTGATTGTACCATTCTTTGGATGATTTGAGAATTGTAAATCTGTTGAATGAAATTATTAAAGAGAAATTAGTAAATAAATGGTGATAGTGCGACGTTATAATTTATTTTTTGCATATATATTAGAATTGATTAGAAATACAGTTAGTATAAAAATTTAAAGCCATATTAATTTGTTTTTGTAAATATGTTAAACCTCATGGTTTTTTGTGTGTTTTATTGCTTGAAATTATATATGTAATGGTATAAGTTAGAAATTAACTAAACGTTAAATGTGATCTAATTTTTATTTGGAACTTATTTTTTTATGACTATAAACCATTGAGTTTCCATTTTACTTATCTTTCTTGTTTCTTAAGTTGAGTTTCCATTTTACCACTCTAAAAAAAAGCTGATATATAAACCAAATTTTACTTGGTTTAATTTAGAATTAAATTGATAGGTCTAGCTAAATAAGTAGTATGCATTCTTCGTTTAATAGAGTAGATATAAAATTTAGATTAGCTAAAACTTAAACCCAAAAATTCTCTAGCTAGATTGGTATGATTAAATTAAGCCGATAATTTAAACGTAGTTATTTTTCGTACAAAACTGAATCATTTTACCGTATCATTTTATGATAGAGAATAAAGTCAAAATTTACCAAAAGAACAAAATGCTATTGACCTCCAAACCAATTTATGAGGAAAATTACAAAGGAAAAATAAGACAAAAAACCAAGCTTAAGAACAAATTTCTTAAGCAATTATATAAATCATGCCACGAATGCAAACTATGAACACGACCTCGTGTATGCCACTCATCTATTTCCTTTTCTTATTCTTCTTAAATAAGCGAAGCTTCTTTGTCGGAGAAGATGTGTGATCGAACGACATGTCAACAACCACTTCTCTCTGACTCATGTCCTGTTGTACAGTGTTAATGCTACAGCTTATTCACAGAAAAAAACAACAAAATCTCACAACTAACTCAACAGAACCAGATCACGATCAACAATACAAAGGGCAATCAAGCCGTCCTTGTAACAATGTAACACCAAGAGTCCAAGACCTAACAACACTCTTCACAATATATCAAAGGTATTCACTTTTTCTTTACAAAGACACAAGCTGATCATTTTTTTAGAAGTATGACACCAGCTGATCATCTTAACTCGTACTATCAAAAGGACTCTTGGCAAAAAGGGTAAGAGAGATCCAATAATATTATGCTTCAGTAAAATAAACCCAAATTCAATATGAGCCCTTATGCAGCATTGATCATTACCAGAATATTGAGGGAAGATCTCATCTCGAAGCGTAATCGTTGACTCATGATTTATGCTAACAAAACTCGGTTTTGAGGAGAAAGCTGTTAACGGCAGATGGAAAATACTGGCTTTGACCAAGTCTGGGGACCTAACTTTGCAGTATACTAACAGAAAAAATACTTATATGCAAGGGATGAGCCTCATATATTCATTGTCCAATAGACTTAACTTTCTAAGTATATTAAACTAACCATAACTTTGGGAATTAATTAGAATCTCTGACTTAATCAAGATATGCAAGGGAATGGTTACTTTGATATGTTTGACTTGCTGGCAATTAACTATGAAATACCATACAGTAAAAATTTTACAACGTTCACCGTACCTGGTTTCTTTTGGTTGTCCTAGTGATCTTCATAGGATATTGACATTGATTCCTTCATTATAAAAGACAAAATTTAGTCAAATTTGCGTGGACACGCACCTAGCGGTCAAGCTTCCGTCAATGAACCTGCTTAATGTTTGTGAAATAGCAATGAGCAGCTATATTTAGAATGGTCCTACAAATAACAACGAAATTATATGAGATCAGAGAGATTTGTGCTAGTGAATGGGGCGAAAGAGAGATATAGTGCAAGAGGGTCAAACCAAGTGATCATAAAGTAACTGTTAAGCCATCCATTGTGATGCATATCACACGCTAGCCAAACACCTGTACAAATTGAACTCTGGTGACAGGAGAGGGAGAATCGATGCATTCCCACTTTATCCTTTTCTTCTTATTCTAAACCAAAGAGCGAGATTGTTGTCATTTTAATTTCAGTCGCCAATCTTCTTGGTGACAGGAGAGGGGGAATCGATGCGACGATGCATGAGTTTTTGCGGCGGAAACCATAGTGACATCAAAGTTTAGAGACTTTGATGTGAGACTGAAACCAACAATTAAAAGCACCAACTTATTCGAAGGAAAGCTATTCAAAATCAAACAGAAAGATGTCGAATGTTACATCATCAAGCTTATGGAATAAAAATAACCAAACCAAAATAAGACCTATAATATACATTTCTTAAAATATAAAAATATGTATAGACCAGAAGATGAAACCCACCGGCCACCGCTGAAGAAACTCCAAGGAACATTATAATTGTTCAGGTGAAGATTGGCTTACCGTGTGAGGTGGATGATTTTCTGAATGGTAATTAAAATCCATCTCGTGTTTCCGATCTAAAACGGGAAAATCACAAACAAAAGTAAAACAAATATAGATAGATCCAATCTCCAGATACCAAAATTTCCTAACTCAAAGATAGTAATGAACCCTTCGAGTCTGGCTGTGTAGTAGGAGAAGGAATTTAGTGCCTCATACCTTAATCGCAGTTGCCCGGATTTAATTTGAGAAGAATTATAACCGCAAAATTATAAATCAGATGGAGTATATTTTGTAAACGGAGATATTTTTCCTAACGAAATTGTACCTTTCTCTTCACATTTACTTCACGGCTTGGAAGATCTGTCAGTTTATAAGAAATAGATTGAGAGGGAGATGAAACGGAAGTCATTAAAGATAAGAGTAAAGAGGAGCTTTGATTATGGGCGGTGGTGGAGATCGTGAGAAGGGGGAAACGGAGAAGAAATAGAATCGATCGTTGAGGTTCTCTGAATCGGGGTCAAACCAAACCGAGATTTGTCAAACCAAACCGAGATTTTCCATGTGTGAAGTGGAGGTGACATGGCAGTTTAATGCTCTCTGATTGGTCGATTTAATACGCCTACGTGGATAGTCTGGTTGAGCAGGGTATTCCCCTTTTAATATAGGTTAGATTTACAAGATTCTGCCACTACTATATTTTAAGCTATGCTTTTTATTATAGATATATTCAAAAAAATGTTTATTGTTTAATTTCCTTTTCTTTTCAACGTAATTAACTCAAATAATGCAACAAACTATAAATTTTAATTTCCTTACCTTTTAGCTTCGGCTCCAACTTCTGTTCACGTTTATGAAGTCCGGAATTAAGACTGAGGTGATTATCCAGATCTATGGTTTCTATGTTGGGTGTGAGGCGGATTAATCAAGGTCTGTGTATTCTTTCAGTGATTTCTGGTATCGACGATGATACCTTCGATGAAGATCTAAGACCATCTCCATCCCTATTGTACATTTTTGGGTGGTTTGGCTCTAAAAATATGTATTATAGAATCATACATTGGAGCAAATTCACGATAGAGATCTCTACTTTAGAGGAAAATATAAGGGCATACATTGGAAATGCTCTGAGGCTTTGTAATGGAGAATCTGCACATATCTGCAGATTGGTGGTTTTGAGAGTGTATTCAATCATTTTTTAAAGGCGACAACGAAGGTACTGAGGTTGGGTCTTTCCATTGAGAGTACTGAGATTAATAGATCTCAATACCACACCATAAGGTTTTAAAAATAAATAAAATTAAAGTATGGAGATAAAGTCCAACCAATCAACCCCAGGATAGAGTTAAAATGTTTACATTTTTGTTTCTCTTACTTAAAAATAAATAAATTAAAATGTGCATTTTTCTTCGAAATGTAATATTCATTAACGATACTGAATGTTTAATATTTTCAAAATATTTGAAAGAAGAACAGAGCAATTATTTATGTAGAAAATGGAACCTTTTCCTTCACCTAAATGTTCACGTATTTAATCGTGGCTGAGCGATAATCCAGCAACAATATATGATTAAACGCGGCTATTAAAGTTAGCTTCTCATCTTCCATTCTCATTGTTTTATTAAGATTCAGTTCCGCAAATGAGTATAATCCAAAGAAAATATACAATGGTACAATGGAATTGAAATAAAGAGAACTGTCTCGTCAATGGAAACTCTCCAGCTAGCACCTCTTGAAGCGGAAGACTGGAAGAAAGCTAACCTTAAAGAAGACACCGAGGAAGATGACGACCACCACCACATGTCGTCGCTTCAATCTTCTCCGTGGAATCGTGGATCCCAAATCCAGACTTGTTAAATTAACGCTTCATGGGTTAATCATGGTTCATTCAGTGGACTATAGCGGACCTACGTATATCAAATAGGATTTGAACGTTTTAGACTACAAGGCTGCCACAAAAGTCTCTCGTCTCTTCATGTTAAAATGGAAATATTATTATGGAAAGTGTCTTGCTTAGGAGATATACAAATTAAACTATCTAGTAGAGTTGGATTGTTTAGATTTGGTGGACATGATTGTTAACCTAACTGATTGACCGGACTTTGCCTCTAAGATAATCTCATTCTGCTTTTTACATGACAGATTTTTGAAGATTTAGCATTTCTTATAACCTCATATTTAAAAATTTACGTGCATATTCTCTTGTCGAGAAGACGAAATATTGGTATCCTTTTATCATGTAAATCAGATCGCATTAGAGCGAACAATCTATTTGGAATGACTTGATCTCAGCTACCACTTGATCTAAACATATTGAGCTAGGATGCTGACAAAAAAAGAACCAATCCACTGTAAAACGGCAAATAAATCTAGTATGTACGTAGCGAGTAACTTCTAGGTAAAAAATACATTTTTCAACCTAAACTCAATGAACGCTGAGAACAATATAATACTATTCCTCAAATGTGAAATCTACTCTATTAAAATAAATCATTGTTTTTATCTACCACAAAAGAGTCATATCCATTTTATTAATAACATAGAGTCATATCCATTTTATTAATAACATCTACTCAGTTATATCAATAGAGTGTTCTTTCTTTTTAAACTAATATGAATCTTAAGTAAATATTACTCATATCCCCATCCTTATTAATCTGAAATCAAACCCTGTATCGTCTAAAGCCTATCTGTATTGTATATATCCTATCAATCCCACAACTCTAAGTCTCTAACGACACACTGCAAACACACCAACTAAACATTCCATTTTTACTATGGTGCTTCCTGAAAGTGTTGTAAATAATTTAATTAAGTCACACATAACCATTTCAAGAAGAAAAAATTTTAAAAAACAAAATCCCTGATAAAATTATTAATAAATCATCAAAAAAATGTTTTAAAATAAATTTTTAAATATGATGTTATAATTTTAAATAAAAAATATGTTAACATAGACCATGGCATACAAACCGAGAACCCAAAACAAATCTAAACCAAAGCAAATTTCATAAAATAATAACGCATAGAGTTTTTTAGATCTATATTAACATATGAATATTAGATTCATCTAAATAATATTTTCACCAAATATAAAAGTATCAAAATAAAATTTTGTACAAAACACAATTTTTTTTTTATAAAATTATATTTTCATAACATTTTATATTCAAAATTTTATTTTTAAAATAAAATTATATTCGTGCAGGCGTGCGGTATAGTATGAAAGTTAAGTTACTGATGTTAATTAACGTACATTGCCTAACAAACCATATTAATTTCTACCGTACCATTTTGTTTAGAAAATGAAATATTTTTCTTAGTAGAACAATATATCAAGTTTAGATCCAGAAAACACTAAGCTGATATGAGATTCTTCTACTATTTTCGTTATCTCCTTTATTTTTATTTTTTGGTTTCTATGATAAAACTATTTACTAACTTTTGTTAACTAAAAGAGTAAATACAGAAAATCTGATAAAACAATATTTTATTCCATTAGGAGAATAGTAATGAATTTTTGTTCTATTTTTTTCAAATTTCCCTAATAAATTTTCTTTTTATTTGTTTTGTTTGAAAGAGTACAAAATGGATAACACTAAATTGCTATAATCACTAAAATTTAGATAACATTGCGCGTTTGTGACCAATCACATAATCGATACATTATAAAACGGCAACGATTAGTGTCGTTTCCCGTCCAAAGTAGAGAATCTCTTTGCTTTTCCTACCGCTAAATGCAGA
The DNA here is from genome assembly GCA_018703725.1 of Brassica juncea. NCBI lineage: Eukaryota > Viridiplantae > Streptophyta > Magnoliopsida > Brassicales > Brassicaceae > Brassica > Brassica juncea. Next base: position 5,534,019 of record CM031940.1, on the reverse strand, counting down.
CCGTCGAAACACTGACACCTGTCGATCACCGGAAACATGTGAGTCGTCATCTGTATTTCATCCCACTAGCGCAACAGGGAACGTGTTTTACAGCCTCCAATCCTTTTATGCCACGTAAGAATCTGGATACCGACGTCTCGCATACTAACGTAAGTATTTAGCGAGTAAGTTATAGGCGTATACTCGCGCAGCTGTCGCTTTGTCTGCTTGTTAACGTGAATGCGACCGGTTGAGTAATTTTTTTTTTTCTCTCTTCTTCTAAAAACTCAAGTAAAAATGATTAATTACGAAAGTACCCCATCCTTTAATGTGTGTTAATTTCCCGAAGATTTGCGCCGCGTTACAACCCTCATTCATAGTTATCTCTTTCAAATCCAGAGAGAGAAAAAGAAATGGTTTTTCTCATGAGATTCTGATTTTTCTCTTTGTGGGTCTTGTTCTCGCGAGAAATCCAAAGGATTCGCTGCTGGAAAGTTTTGTTTTTTTGTTTTTTTTTCCTCTCTCGAGCTAAGATTACTCAGGTGATTTTACTTGTTTATGTTTCTGGAGATTTTGTTTGACTCTCATGGAACCCTAAGTTTCTGTAGACGTTTAAAAAATGTTTGTGTCTCTGTTCGGCTGTCTTTTCTTTTTCTAATTAGTTTGTCTTTTTTTTTTCTGAATTTTTTTTTGTCTGTAGGGGATATATGGAGATGGAAACTGTTGTGGGAGTCGGTGAAGAGACAAGACCGAAAGCCAGCTCTTCGGAAACTGGGTCAGCAAAACAAAACGACGACGTCGCCTCAGGCGAGAACGGTGTTAGGGTTTCTGAAAACGGAGAGCACAAGGTTGTTGATGAGTCTGGTGTTATTGAAGATTGTGTGATGATGAATGGAGTTTCGTCTCTGCTAAAGCTGAAGCAAGATGTCAGTGATAACAATGATGCTAAAGAAGAAGAGGAGGAGGAGGAAGAAGAGCATGGATACCATGTAGGAGATTTCGTTTGGGGCAAAATCAAGAATCATCCGTGGTGGCCAGGTCAGATATACGATCCATCAGAAGCTTCGGATTTGGCGTTGAAGATGAAGCAAAAGGGGAAGCTGCTCGTTGCGTATTTCGGTGACGGGTCGTTCGCTTGGTGCGGTCCCTCGCAGTTGAAACCCTTTGCAGAGAGCTTCAAAGAGTGTTGTAGCGTGAGCAACTCGAGGGGGATTGTAACCGCGGTGGAAGAGGCGGTTGAAGAGATGGGTAGACACATGGAGCGTTTGCTGCTGATACGCGATGATTGCGCAGAGGACCGTGTGGTTAAGAACGCTGGGATAAAAGAAGGTGTTGTGGTTCGTGATGTGAGGAGAGAGATGATTTCTTCTCTGCTGGTTGGTAAACCTGAAGGGATTCTTCGAGATGTTAGAGGTTTTGCGGCGACGGTTAGTTTCGGCGGTTTGCTTGAGCTTGAGGTTGTGAAGAGGAAGGTGTCTGCGTTTTACCGGTCTAAAAGAGGGTATGGTTTGACTGAGTTTCCTGAGCCCCAACCAGTCCCGGGACTTGAAGACAAGAACAATGATGATGATGATGAGGAGGAGGAGGAGGAAGACGAGGACTTTGATGATGGTGGTGCTAGACGTTCAACCATTGAAAAAGGAAACGAAGAAGAAGAGTTGGTTCCTGAATACTCGTCGATTCAAAGACCGTTGGAGAAGTGCTCAGGGTTTCCTGATCATAGGCTGCAACACAGAAGGAAGCAGAAGAGCATTGCTGAGATATTGGAGAATGAGTCTTGTGCTATGGTGAGATTTGAGATGGAACCAGAGGATGCTAATGGGAAGTCGAGTAGGAAAAAGGTTAAACGTCGCGGTGATGTTAAAGGTGAGCTTGGACCTGTAGCCACCACCAATCCGAGGAGTAGAAGAATCAAAGAAGTTGCTGCAATTGAAGAAGATAGCAAAGGCAAAAGGAAGAGGAAGAAAAAGGATGAGGATGGGAGTGGAGAGAGAGAAGAGGATGAAGCAGATAATGATTCAACTCCGTTAGCTTCACTGCGAAAGAGGGCAAAGGTTGATGATGCTTCAAGTGCTGGAAATGGAGAGACCTCCATACAAACAACAAAGAGAGAGAGGAAGAAGAGCAAATACTTTTCGCCTGAGTTCTTGTCAGATTTTTCATCAAAAGGGAGAAAAAAGACCAAAACCGAACCTGAATCTTCCATAGTTCCAAACCAGAGCCAAGTAGGAGAGCTAATGGCCAGTGCGAGTAATAGCCTCGTGGCGGTGGAAGAGGATAACCCTCGTGAGTTATTACTATTGGGGAATGGTGAAGTTCATCAGGAACTGTCGGAGGAACTCAGTAACGCTGTCGATTTTCTGAGGTTGGGAGCTATAGCTGAGGAAATTAGGGATCTGATTCGTGTATCAGCTCTTGGCACAGAATATCCAAAAGACAGTAGCTCAAGAGACATGGTAAGAGAGTTCATGTCCATCTACAGAAGCTTCACATATCGTGAGGGTGTTAATAGCAAGTTTCTAGGGAGTTATAATACTACAGATTCAGACAAGGAAGAAATAAATAGGACAGGCAAACCTGAGGAGATTGAGCAAACTGGAAAAGAAGAGAATGAGACAACAAAGAAACAGAGAAAGCCAAAGGCGCTAGCATCTAAGAAGCAAGAAGTAGAAGAAACCCGCAAAGAGATGACTGAGACGACAAAGAAAGAGAGAAAGCGTAAGAAGCTTGAATCAGAGAAGAAAGCTGATGAAGAAGAGGAAACCATAAAAGAGAGAAAAGCTAAGAAGCCTATATCAAGGAAGCAAGAGGGTGAAGAAGAGGCGAGTGGGTCAACGAAGAAAGAAAAGAAAGCTAAGAAGAAGGAAAGAGAGGGAAAGACGAAGGAGCAGGAATCTGAGAAGGAATTTTCAGGAGCTGAGCTGTTTGTTACATTTGGTCCTGGTTCAAGTCTACCTAAAAAGGAAGCGCTTATTGAAATCTATGGAAAGTTTGGAGCTTTGGATGAAGAGAGAAGCTATGTTTCAGAGACCGACTTCTGTGCCCGTGTTTCCTTCTTGAACGTGGACGAAGGAGAGACAGCCTTTGAGTCTTCACTAGAGAACTCTCCTTTTGGTTCTACTTCCACAGTGAAATTCAGACTCAAGTATCCTAATGAGAGAGCAGGGAAGAAGAAAGGTGAAGCTGAAGTTGCAGAGGCTAAAACTGTGGAGATGGAACATTTGAAGAAGAAGTTTGAGGAGATGATATCATTGGTGGATAAGTCTCAAGGAGGAATGACTGAAGAAGTGAAGGTGAAACTCGAAGAGGAGATGGTGAATTTGCTCGAGGAAGTAAGAAAGATGCCATTGTCTTAGGATTATGTTTTATGTTTTATGTTGGTTGAGACGTTTACAGGAGATTGTGAATTTGCTGGAAAATGCAAGGTCTTAGGATAATGTCTCTTATGTTTGTTGGTTTGAGAATTTTCAAGAGACTTTTACAGGTTTTTAGGATATTATGGTCTTCTGCAAAAAGAAAAACAAAACTATTTCTGAAGTTGATAATACTGCTATCTCATAGGTTAAAAATTTCGTCAAATGTCTTTGCTTTCACATGATAAATTTGTCGATATTATTTCATAAGCATGTCAGTTTTCCTGAGCGTATATATACACACATCCACATCAGCAAGCAACCCCCACATCAAATGCATAGCCGGCTACAACAGAATAGACCTTATCATTAAATTTTATTTGTCAACAATCTCTAATTTCTAATTTTTATTTCACTAGTTATGATTATTTTTACTCTCTATGTTTCCGAAAGTAAAAATGTTTAGATTTATTTTTTGTTTTACAAAGATAGATTTTCTATATTTTTAAGTTATTTTTTTATATTTTTGAGAAATATTAATTATGAATATTTGAATTGATTGAATTTCATTGATAGATAATTATTGGAAAGTGAAATAAAGAAGTAAATAATAAATTAAACTGTAAAGATTTATTGTTTTTTAATAAACGTAAACACTTTAGAAAATCTTATTTTCGGAAACTGGAGAATATATTTGTTGCAGGTTGTATATCAACGATAGAGGGCAGTTTTGTCATTTTGTTGAAGCTGATTACTCCATCCACCTAATTTCACAAAACGGCCGTTAACATTTCTCCTTTCAGGGCCAAATCCTCGCTTCTCCTGCGTTCGGCGCTCCTCGCCGTTGCCGGTAGAGGCTCCTTTTGCTCTACTTTATCTTTGTTTGACTTCTTTCTGCTTTTCAATCAACATATAGGTCTTAGAGATCTTGTAGTGTTTTGGCGTTTTCTTGTTTTAGTGGTAGTGTTTTTCACCGGCAAGGTTATGTGTCACTTTTCTGTAGCTACTCATGTTTGGTGAAGTCTGTTGTGGAGTTGGAGCGGTTGATGCCGAATATTCTTGCCTTAGCCATGTTCTTAACGATGGAGGTTCCGGGTTTGTTCAATCAACGGTGTGATTATCCCGCTTGTAATCTTGATATCATAGTTCCATATTCGATCAATCAACGGTGTGACGATGGAGCTAGCCTTGTATCGCTTGTCTATGGGTTTTGGTTGTTTCTTTGCTATGTATGTCGATTTCTCCTCTCTGTTGTGAAGATATGGGTGAAACGTGAAGGTGGTTTCAGATTCAGTGACATTTGTGCAGATCTGACGCCATGGAGCGGCATATGCTCTTGAAGTTTAAGGATTGTTTTCTTCTTCGGTTTCTCTGTTTGTTATCTTTGATTGTGCAGATGGTTTTGTTTCTGTTTGAGGTGGTCTTGAAGTGAAAACATTGGTTTTTCTCAGCTTTTAACTCTTTAGAAAATTGGACACATTGGACCATGTTTTAGAAGAAAGAAATAAAGTAGCTAATCTGATTGCTACAAGTGTTTCTAAAATCATGGTTTCAATCATTTGTTGCTGTGGGAGGTCTGCAATGGTCTCGTGCCATCAAGAATGTCTCGATTTGAGACGTCCATGCATCTGTGGTAGAGTTTTCGGTTATCAGGTGATCTGTCGAGCGTTTTCTACCATGCTTCAACTCTTGAGTCTTTGGTTTATGAGTCTGGAAATCTCAACCTGCCTGTGTTTTTTTCATTTAGAAGTTTTTGTTTTGCCTATATTGCAGGCTTTTTCTCTATTTTTTACATTTGAATTCCTTTATGTTTCTCTCCTTTTGGAGTTGTAGTTTCTTTCTACTTAATAATTCATATATACTGATTTAAAGTCTTATAAATATTTAAAATAAATAAAAAACCATTTTGTATAGCTAATGTAATTGCTAAAAAACGATAAGAATGAATATGTGCTACGTACATTAATATTCTTTTTGTTTTTCGAGAACCTTTATTTTCTTTTCTGAAGTTCCAATTATTCTCTCTCTTTTTTGTCACTTCTTTATTTATTCTCCAACAATTCGTTTATTCTTCAAAAATTCAAAACTCCATGTACAAACCGCGTAACGTGCAAAAATTTAATTCCAAGTATAAACTCTTATAAATACATTCGCCAGTCTTCCCCCTAAGCTTTACCCGCGAAGATCTATACACAAATCTAACTCTCTCTTTCTTTTCTGTCACTACACAAATCTAACTCAAGAAAATAAAATAAAAATAACCTAGAAATATTCTCTGAGATGAATGAAGATTCTCTGGGAGTGTTTCTATATTAAACTCCATCTTTCCTTTTGATCTTGTTTTTTCTTTCTCTTAATTTCTTGTTTCTTGATCTGTTTTTTTTCTTTTCTTTCAAAAACGATGGGACTTTGCCTCTGTTTGTTAGCAACTCCGGCGACATTGTTGTGGACAACGAGCTTCTTCCGCCACAAACTCTTGATTTTCTAACGCATTGTTTCGTCACATAATCCCACTTAGATTCACATTTTAGGTTTTTCATTTCTTCTTTTTTTTTTTTACTTTTAAAGTTTAAACATCTCAATGGATCCAAAACACGATCAAGAATCAAGATCAAGATCGGCTCCAACAGGTGAAATCAATAATCAACCGGCTGAGAAAAAGCGTCGTCTAACGTTTGAACAAGTAAGTATATAGTAAGACAAGAGTCAGAGAATGAAACGGTCTTTGCCGCTTTAGGTTTTTGATTTCCTTTATGTTAGGTGAATATGTTGGAGAAGAGCTTTGAAGAAGAGAACAAACTGGAACCAGAGAGAAAGACTGAGCTAGCTAAAATGCTTGGATTGCCTCAACGACAAGTAGCTGTTTGGTTTCAGAATCGAAAAGCTCGGTGCAAGATCAAGCAGGTCGAAAGAGATTACGATGTTCTCAAGGCTTGTTATGATTCCCTCCTGGCTAAACATGAATCAGTAATCTCAGAGAATGAGAAACTCAAATCTAAAGTAAATACCAAACGCTCCTCTTTTTATGGCTTTCCATTGAGCTTAGTTTCTAACATTGGAGACTTTGTGTTTGCAGGTCTTAACTTTGACTGAGATGCTTCTTCCTGCAACACACCAAACCCAAAAAAACCTCCAAGGCAAGCTTAACTCTAAAGGTGATGATGAAACTATGAGCTCTTCCACAGCTTTAGTTCCATTGGCAAATGATGACCATTACTTCACCAACGTTGATGAATCATTCGGCTGGTGGGTTTGGCCATCGAATCTTATGTAAAAATATGATAATCCAAGACCGGTGTAGAGCACAAGAGAGAGAGAGAGACTTAGTATTCCAAGCTTATGTTCTAAACATGGGCAAAGGTTGAGTAGATATAGAACATAGTGTTGACATATGAGAAATAAGAATGTTTCGAAAGCTATTACAATCACTATTTTAAATAAAGTTATTATATGGAAGTTTCTACTAGTTTTTCAATTTTTGTTATTTTTATTTATGTACAATCAATCAAAATCTAGTGGGTGATGGATTTTAATTTAAGAGTCAAGAGCAATTGACCCTAGAACAGCCAACATAAAGTCATAAACCATTAGAGCCACATATTTTTGAAATTAAAGTAATTGGTTTATGCAAGATTTCATTTTTGTTTTGGCTAACACAAAGAGCCAAAAACTCTTAACCTAAACCAAAGACTAGATTTAGAGTGACCACAAGTCAAAAGTTCTAGTTTGTTTTCTATCCTTATACTTGAGTGTATATCACTTAAAATTCCAACACTAATCAAGAAACTTAGAAAAATATACAAAAAGTAAATCATATCTAATCAAGAAGCACCTATTGTTTAGAAAGATATGTATATTCAATAGTGAATTTGTTGAGAGAGTAAAGGAAAGTGTATAGAAAAGAGGAAAGAAAAGAAAGCAGTGACTCTAAAGTGAAGAAGAAAAGAGGCAAAGATAATAAAAATAAAGCCAAGGCATCATCAGTCTTTAGGAATCCATTTAACTTTGATCTCATATCATTCACAACCTTTTAATCAAAATATGTTACAACAGATGACTGGCAAACACCCCCCAAAATATTAATCAGTAACCCCTAAATCTTTATCCATGATTCAGATTGAAAAACAAAAAATGAGCAAAAGATAATACTACTACCTTTCATCGCTCTCCAGCTTCTTATGATCTTCCAACCATGGAAGTTTTGGAAGATCATCAACGTTAAGTGATGAAGAAGGCAACCTTCTCTGAGCATCCTTCTTTGGCCACAACCAAATCTTTGAAACTGAAAAGCTCTCTCCTTTCGCCACAACACTACTACTGATCTTCTTCTCATCTGATGATGATGATGATGACGAGTCCCCAATCTGCTCCTGAGATTCTCCGTCTTGAGGCTTCAAAACCCGTTGCTGCCTATCTTTGCAAAACGGGACTTTAAGCTCAGAGTTACCGAGTACATACTGATAAGAACCCATTGAGAAACACCTCCTCGCATCTAGATTACTACTACTAGTCTCTCCACCAGCAACACCAACACCACCAACATTGTCAAGCCTCTTGAACTTCCCTAACCTCACCGGTAAAACCCCTTTCTCCACAACGACCTCTTGAATCTCCGCAGCTTTCTCAGCAGCCACACACTCTTCCTCGTCATCTCTCATATCATCGAAGTCAAACATGGGATTCTCCATGGAGAAACCAGGGGAGAAGAGAGTGGCACGACAGAGAGGGCAAGTGGAGTTAGACTGAAGCCAAGTATCAATACAGTTGAGATGAAAAGCGTGGCTACACATCGGCAACAGCCTCAGCTTGTCTTTCTCAGTGAACTCACAGAGACAGACCGCGCAATCGAACGGCTCCTTGGACGCACCACCGACCACTTCTTTGTAGTGAAAGACAGGCAGAGCGTCGATGAAAGCTTGGTCGAGACCAGAGTCGTTAAGATGGAAGAGCTGTTGAAGCTGTCTCTGAAGAGCATCGCTGGTAGAGATCTCAGGGTATCTATTGGACCTCGAAGGAGGATGCTTTGTGAGAAACCTGACGAGCAGATGGAGGAGGCCAGAGATGAAGAACAAGACGGCTAGAATCACGATCACGAATAGAACCGCGGGGCTGATTCTGTTACCGGAGGAAGACGGTGGTGGCGGCGGAGGGAGAGTTGGGTCTTTGTAAAACGGTGGTGGGTACGCAAAGGTACCGTCTTTTTGCTCGATTGAGAATCGAACCCAAGACATGTTTGCAAGAATCAAGATCTAGAAAAATGGAAGTAAAGCTCCAAGTTTAAGTGGAGGAAGAAGAGGAGAGAATTAGAGATTACGCAAACACTCACCTCAAAGCCCCCACAGATTCTCAGATTCACGTGAAGTAAGGACCTTAATCAAAGAGGGGCTTGGTTCTTCTTCTCCTCTGTCAGATTTGCAGAGGAACAAAGAGAGTAAAGTAACTCTCTCTCTCTCTCTTAAACTTTTTTTTTTCTGGAGCTTTAATGGTGGAAATAGAAAACCACAAGAAAATGGCAATGTGATGTTGTAATTTTTCGAAGTGGGAGGCAAAGTTGGAAAACAACATGTAATAAGGAAATAAAGTAAAAGCTTTGAAAATGAAAAACAAAAATTAAATTAAATTATACTAAAGCTTTTAGATTTGGGCCCACGTGCATAAATGAACGAGTTGATGTCAGATGGTCAACTCCAAAGACAAAAAATGACGGTTTCCTAAGTTTTTGGTCTCTTTTGTAAGATCCGTACTGGGCCGGACCACACAGCCCAGTTATATCGTCCCAATCTAACCGTTGAATAACCGGACACGCGATCTGGTTACGGTTTGGTTTATCTATTTTATTAAACCAATCGATTTACAAACCAATTACATTCAATTTTTTTATAGTTATTTTGGTTTGGTTCGGTTCGGTTCTGAGCTGATGACACTGATGCAATTGCAACAGAACTGAACTTTCAAAACATTTGAAAACACCAAAGCAAAGTCTCTTTGTCAATCATCATCACTGGATTCTGGTTCGATTTGTTAGGGGTAGTTTGGTTTGGTTCAGTTTTGTCTTTATCAATCATCATCATCGGAGCCGAAAATGTTCAAATGGAAGTTCTAATCTTCAGTTGGATGGTTGAGCTAATACAGGTTAATAGAGAGCCATATAACGGCTAATATAATTCTTATGGTGTGTAATATTGCTCAAGTCAAGTTGTAATTTCTATTTATGGAATATTACTATTTTCATATTGTCTTCCACTGATAATATCTTTTGTTCTAAATGAGATAAACGTTACCATTTAGCAAGCGTGGTGGAACTGATCAACCAACAACAGGATTGCTTCTTAAACTCATTTTAGTTAAGAGAGAGTTTATTTGTTTCTGAGAACCTATCCATCATGAGAGGAGAAGAGACAGAGGCGTGGAGGTACTTTAGAAGAGATGTTGTACCGTTTGCTGCCATGTTTGCAGTGGAGTGTGCCACGGTTGGGTCAAGCACGGTGTACAAGGCTGCTACCTTAAGAGGATTGAACTTCTATGTCTTTATCTTCTACACTTATCTATTTTCAACACTAATCCTTCTTCCACTTTCCATCATATTTGGAAGGTATTGATCTTTCCTCGTCCACTCTTTGATGAGCTATATAAGCTTTTTCAAGAAAAAAAAAAAGAACTCTTTTTTTTTTACATATATGTAGGTCAAGAAGATTGCCTTCAGTCAAGTCTCCTCTCTTTATCAAGATTCTCTTACTTGGGCTTGTCGGGTAATAATAATATGGTTCTATTTCTAGATTTATGGGCTTTTCATGGTGTCTGTTCTGTAGTTTTCTAATTTGGGAGGATCAGGTTCATGGCAATGATGGCTGGTTGTAAAGGAATAGAATATAGTTCTCCTACTCTTTCCTCTGCTATCAGCAACCTCACACCAGCCTTTACCTTCACCCTTGCCGTTATCTTCAGGTTACACCTCCTCTTTCTTTATGGTAGGCTATTTTTGTAACTCTGACTGGTACTGGTTCCTTGAGTGGTTCTTAAAGGATGGAAAATGTAAGGTTAAGGAGTTCGGTGACTCAGGCTAAAATAATCGGTGCAATAATATCTATATCTGGTGCTCTGGTTGTTGTTCTCTATAAAGGCCCCACAGTGTTCGCTTCTGCATCTGTTTCACCTACCATTTCACTTCAAAAGCACTTGACTTCATCCGAGTCAAGCTGGATAATCGGTGGCTTTTTTATTTCTTTACAGTACTTTCTCACATCAGTCTGGTATATTCTTCAGGTACAAACACTTGAAAAGTTAAGAAAAAAAAAAAAGAAAATTGGTTAAACTCTTTTTAGGTTGATGGTGACTGGTGAGTGGTGACTCATTAAAATCGTGCTAAACTCGGTAGCTGTTTGTATGTTTCAGACTCGAATCATGGAGATATACCCTGAAGAAATAACTGTTGTCTTCTTATACAATCTATGTGTAACACTAATCTCAGCACCAGTGTGTTTGTTGGGGGAAAGCAACTTCACTTCTTGGATTCTTAAACCGGATATTTCACTCGCTGCAATAATGTACTCTGTGAGTACCAGTTCTTACAATCCGCCTTAATGCATCTCCAATAATACTCTATTTTTCTCACTATAATTTACTCTAAAATAGAATAATTCTATTATAGATTAATACTATTGGAGCAAAGTTTACTATATAATAAAGTTATTTTACTTTTTTTTTGATCAACAATAAAGTTATTTTACTTTTTTTTTGATCAACAATAAAGTTATTTTACTTTAAAAAAAATATAGTGCCACTGGAGATGGTATGTTGTAACCGGTGAGCTCAGAAAGTAACACTTTGTTTCAGGGAGTTTTCGTTTCGGTATTTAGTGGGCTTACCCACACATGGGGTCTGCATCTGAAGGGTCCATTATACATATCCTTGTTCAAGCCATTTTCTATTGTTATTGTAGTAGCCATGGGTGCTATATTCCTTGGCGATGCACTTCACCTCGGGAGGTATCATTATCTTTCATCTTCTTCTTCTTCTTCCTCTTCAGTAACTTGGCCTCCACGTTTTAGAAAGTAATTATAATAACGAGTATGTGTTTGCGTGCAGTGTGATTGGATCAGTGATATTGTGCATTGGATTCTACACGTTGATTTGGGGAAAAGCAAGAGAGGATACAACCAAAACTGTAGCTGGCTCTGAGAATTATTCACCTTTGCTGCTTACACACATCGCAGAAGATGAAGCCTTGCCATTAAGATAGGATTGATGCAAGTGAATATTATGCATTGTAAATAATGAAAAGTGGAAGTCTCAAAAACAACACAACTCTGAAAATATTAAAGTTACCAACCATAGCAAATCGAATTTTAACTTTGTAATATTAATATTACCAACACAATAGTGGTTTGATTTGGTTTGGTACCTCCATCTTATTGTAACGCTTCTTTCCAACCAACTGTCAGCTAAAAAGAGCGTCTTCTCTGACAAGTGTCTTTGGTTGCTAAAGATGACCATATAAATACTTAACTCACCGACACCATAACTGCATCTTGACTCATTCTGAGATCAATCTTCTAAGCCACTGATCATATCAATATCATATATATCATGAGAGGAGCTGGAGAAGAGACAGTGGCGTGGAGGTACTTTAGCAGAGATGTTGTCCCGTTTGCTGCGATGTTTACTGCGGAGTGTGCCATTGTTGGGTCCAACACTCTGTTCAAGGCTGCCACTTTGAGAGGATTGAGCTTCTATGTCTTTGTCTTTTACTCTTATCTTGTTTCAACACTTATTCTTCTTCCATTATCCTTCATCTTTGGAAGGTACTTGATCTCTTCATCCACTGTTTCCCCAGTATAAACTTTTCAAGAATATGAACTTCTTTTGCATGCAGGTCAAAAAGATTGCCTCCATCCAAGTATCCTCTCTTCTTCAAGATTTTATTAGTTGGGCTTCTCGGGTAATATATAGTATACTACTGCTTATAGATTATTAGTGTTGAATTTTTGGTTGTTTTGGTTTCTTAACTTGAGGGGAACAGTTTCATATCGCAGATAGCTGGCTGTAAAGGAATAGAATATAGTTCTCCTACTCTTTCTTCTGCTATCAGCAACCTCACACCAGCTTTCACATTCACCCTCGCTGTTATCTCCAGGTTCTACCTCCTTTTCTTTGGCTTTTTTTTTTATTACCGTGCATGTCAGGCTAACTTGGTCTACCTCCTTGGGTGACTTTATAAGGATGGAACAAGTGAGGTTAAGGAGCTCTGGGACTCAGGCAAAGATCCTTGGTGCAATAATATCTATATCTGGTGCCCTGGTTATTGTGCTCTATAAAGGCCCAAAGGTTCTTGCTGCTGCATCTTTGACACCTTCATCACCTCCCACCATTTCACTTCACCACCAGCAGATGACTTCATTCGAGTCAAGCTGGATTATCGGAGGCCTTTTGCTTGCTTCACAGTATTTTCTTATATCAGTCATGTATATTCTTCAGGTACAAGTACTTGAAAATTTCATTAAAAAACTTTGGGTTGGAAAAAAGAAAGACTTTGGGATGTTCTTGGCACATTCTTGCTAAGTAGCTGTATATGGTGTCAGACGCGGATCATGGAAGCATACCCTGAAGAAATAAGAGTAGTCTTCTTCTACAACTTAATTGCAACGCTAATCTCTGCACCAGTGTGTTTCTTTGCGGAAAGCAACTTGACTTCTTGGGTGCTTAAACCAGATATTTCCCTGGCTGCAATCGTATACTCTGTAAGCATCAAATCTTATAATCTGCTTCCATTACTGACCATGTTTTAAGCTCAGAAACTAAAACCTTTTGTTTCAGGGAGTCTTTGTTTCATTGTTCAGCGCACTTATCCACACATGGGGTCTGCATCTGAAGGGTCCGGTCTATGTATCTTTGTTTAGGCCATTGTCTATTGCTATTGCAGTTGCCATGGGTGCTATTTTCCTAGGCGCTGCACTTCACCTAGGGAGGTACCATATCTTTCATATTCTTCATTTCTAGCATGTTGTGAAGATTTTATCTATGCTATAATAAGCTTATTGATCAAGTAATACCTGATTATATTTTACCATTCATGTGGTGTGGCTAGTGTCATCGGATCAGTGATTTTGAGCTTTGGATTCTACACTGTGATTTGGGGAAAAGCAAGAGAGAATTCAACCAAAGCTGTTGCTGGCTGTGAGCATTCACCTTTGCTGCTTACACACGTCGTTGAAGACGAACACTTGTTAGTAAGATATGATTGATGCAAGTGATAATCCTTATGTTATTAGTTTGTAAAAAGAAAAACGGTCAGTAAAATAAAAGACGCACTAAAAGTTTTCAGTAATCCAGAAATCATAAAAATTTTGTGTTGACTGAATAAATTTGGTTAACCTTTTTTTGACGTCATTTGGTTAACATATTAATTTTAGTTAACACTTTTGAGTTTCAACGGATCTATGCTATTATTTATGAAATGAATTTGCTGATTTGTCATGTTCACATGATTTTAGGTAATTTTGCTTATTTGTCATGTTTTTATTAATTTTTATCTGAATTATTAATTTAAATATATTAGATAATATATTTTAGATTTAGTCATATTTTATATTCAATTATTAATCTTATTAAATAAATAATTTTATCATTATCTTGAGAATAATTAAAAACTTTAAAGATAATATCATAGTTAAATAGTTAAAATTTATGTTATATTATTTTAGTAGTTAACATATTAATTTTAGTTAACACTTTTGAGTTTTAACGGATATTAAACTATTTATTATAAAGGATAATTTGAAAAATGCTCTACTCATGATTTAAATTTTGAAAAATACATTTAGTATATTATTTTTTGAAAATCACACTTCTTTGTTTGTAATAAGACATTTTTGTCCTCATTTAATTAACAATTACAAATTCTTATAATTAATTTAATAATTTGATTATTATTTTCCATGATTATTCTTTCGTAAGGGTTTTATGTGATCTTTGTTGTTATGTTTTGGTGAAGTTGTTATCATTTGGTGTTTTTGTGGCAGAATTTTTTTTTGTTTGAATCTTTTCAGCAGTTCATCCCTTTTCACATCATAAAATAGACAATTCAAACATTTAAGAATGGTAAGGATACATAAAATATTTGCAAGAGTTCTTATGTGTTCAATACAAAAAAAAACTCACACAAAATCAGAAATTTTCAGTAAGGAAAAAAATGTGAGAAGAGGATAAATACATTAACACACTGTTTGATTCTAAAGAATTTTGCCAGGATTGTTTATTTTTTGTTAAATAAAAGAATAGCAAATTTTTTGGATTGTCTCGTGTATATATATGTATATGAAAAGAAGAAAAAAGTCACAAGATTAGAGTAGAAAATCGGTTAGTGATCTGGTAAAGTGTTCGACAATTTCTGTTTTTAATAAGGATCTGGTTGATCATCAAGTAGTTAGTGGAGCTAATTTTCTATTTTTGTCAAGAGTATTAAAAATAATCGATTGTTGCTAAATTTGTTTTAATTTTTAATACATATTTCATATTTTAAATTAAAATAACAAGTTCGATATTAGATAAGTATAAACATTAAATTTGGATAATGTAGTCATTTCACTTATGGGTAAGTGTAGTTTTCAAAAAAATAAAAAGAAAGTGTAGTTTTCAAAATATAATCTCATCTAAGTGTATTTTTCAAATTTTCCCTTATTATAACAATGTCGTTTTGAAATCTATATTATACTAAAAGGAGAATAAGATCATCATTTAGCCTGCTACGTAAACACGGAAAATCAACCAATCAGAGAGTCTGAAGTTGCTATGTCACCTCCGCTTGAGACAAGAAAAAAAAAACAATGCGACAGAAAGGATCGAACCCAGGTTAGTATGACATAAATATAGGACAGTTACCACTAAGCCATTGAAACTTTCTTGGACACATATACAAGAATCACTAATTATATATGTACGTATTTAAAAAATCCAAGATAAACCTAAAACTAGGTCCCGAGTAATCTCCGCTTAATCCCCGATTTTTACACTAGGCGCTAGATCCAACCCGAGTATACGTATAGCTCCTACCGAATTTTCGAACAGGGGCACTGACAATCAAACCTCCTCTTTCGTTTCAACTCCCTCTCTATCTATTTCTTATAAACCTCTTTACCATTTTTTGGTCCCAATCAAAATCCTCTCAAGAAGTCGAACCCGCAATGAAACCCGATGGAAAATTCCCACCGATCAAAAACACCGGCAAAACCGGAGTCTCCTCCACCAACCATGTCTCCGACGATCCTATGTCGAAGAAACCAAACGGCAAGGCAGTTCTCCACTCCGACTCCTCCGCCAAAGCCGATGAAGTGTTTTTCTTCAGAGATGTCGAATTCGGACCATAAGAAGGCGAGTTAAGGTTTCGTCTGATCCTATGTCGATTAGCTTGGTCTATTAATTAACTTAAATATTTTTGTTTGTTTGTTTATCCTTAACCTTTCTCTTTGTGGTGTAATCAGTGGATCAATAATTACATTGAGAAAAGGAACTATACCACTTTCATATTCTAATGGTTTTCATCTTGCTTATGGTGTGTATTGTCTCTCTCTCTCAAATACTTGAAACAGAAACCTTTAGCTCATTCAAGTTACGATATCAAGTTGCTTTCATAAAATCTGATGCAACTTCTCTTTGCTTATGAAGTTTATAATGTTTTTTTCTTACAGGTTATATATATCAACTTTGTAAAAGAAATAGAAGCTTAATATAGAAAAAATCTTAAATACAGAAAACTCTAAAAATTAACAAAAAAACTAATAAAAATTAAACTATGATATCACTTGAAAGCTTCTTAGACAATATTAATAAAATATTTAAGCGATAATTACACAAGTTTGATTTTTTTTTTACCGGCCAAAAGTTTATTATTAATTAGCATCAGTTATTTCAAGATGTTTAAGAAATAATGGACAAAAAAAGGATGGACATAAATGATATATCGAACTATGAGTAGTACTTTGTAAAGTTAACTTAGATAATACATCTGCACATCCATTTCCAATCCTTTTTATGCATAAATTCAATTTCTTCAAAGCAGTTCTTCCACAAAGAGATCGTATGAGATATTGTTTTGATATTCAGATTTGTTTCTTGATTGTTAAGAAGATTGATAACTGTAAAAATGTTTCATTCGAATATGATATGTCTATAACCGAGTCCCCAACATGAGACAAGTTTGTTTAAAAAGTATAATTTCAGTTTTCTTATATTATATAATAAATATATATTATTCACTGATAATAAAAATATAGTTATTCATCTATCACAAATATCTATGCAAATCTGTGAATCAAGTACAACAATCAAACAATATAATGATATCCACAAAGAAAATTTTAAAAATGTATTTATGTTATGTAGTCTTATTTCATATTCTTTAAATAATATAATACAATATTATACATTATTCTTTTATAATTGAAAATACATATAATATCTTATCCGCGCGTAGCGAGGTTAAAAAATCTAGTATGTTTTAAAAGAAAGTGTTTAAATCTATATGTTAGCAGATTTACCTATGTGGATATCTAATTTCCACATAGAACAAACAGGTTAAAACTGTTAGTAATTTTACCGGTGAACCGACCTGCGGAAAATAGGTCGGATCTTCGGATTTGGATATCCCCAAATTATCGAGAAGAAAAAAACTGTTAGTAATTTTTACCTAATAGTCATTTATTTGTAACGAGAATCTGCATGGATTTTGTCTTTTAGAGTTTTTCCTCTCTTCTCCGGCTAACCGATGCTCCACATAGTCTTTTTCCGGTGAATTATCATTTTTCTCTACTCTGGTGGTAACAGCTCCGAGGGGCTATAGACATACGCGCTTTCCGAATTGTTTCTTTCTCGTTGTCGTGGCGGCTCTGGCGCGACAGGTGAAAGAGTGAGAGCTATGGTTTTCTATTCTGCATCAGTTTTGAGCAATTTTTCTTTTTTTAGGCATTTAAATAACATGAACTTGCGGGCATATTCTCTTGAGTTTATGGGCCTGTAATTGTGATTTTCTTCTCAAGTCATAGTTCACCAAACTTCATGTATCGGTTGATATATCATGGTTTTAATAGATTTTGACCATGATATAAGTCATATTTTAGAAACTATATTATATTTCTGGAGTTGATTTTAGATTCTCAATAAGTTCATGTAGGTTTTAGAGTATTTTGGAGATTTTTTTGGAAAACTTTGGAGCTTAGAGAGAAGTTGTGCTGAAAAAAAAAAACAAATCGGAACCCGTAATTAAAGATGGTTTGATACCATCCTTAGTGTCGGTCGACACCCACTAAAAAATTGACGAGATTTATCAAGTTTCAAAAAATTGCAATTTGGCCCTAAAATTATCAGTATTGTGTATTGGGATTACAATTGCCATGGCCCATGGGTATTATATTCCTTGGCGATGCACTTCACCTTGGGAGGTACCATTATCTTCTTCTTCTTCTTCTTTTCTAGCATTTTTAAGAAGGTAGAGTTCTAATATTTTTGTGTTGTGGGCAGTGTGATTGGGTCAATGATATTGTGCACTGGATTCTCTACACTGTGATTTGGGGCAAAGCAAAAGAGGATGCAATCAAAACCGTAGCTGGTTGTGTGCCTTTTGCACTTACATATATCGTAGACTGATTCATGCATTCATTTGTAAATGATTGCATTGTACAAGTCTCAGAAACATTCTTTTCTCTGTCTTTTGACGAAGCAAAAGTGTTATTAAGGCCTCGATTAATACAACTGATGAAGAAACAGTAGCAGAATGCTGTGAAAGCAGTATGCTGCATAAACTTTATGCTCTCATTAAAGTTTTTAATGAAGTGATTGGTAGATTAATAGCATTATACAATTTTAAAATTATCATAAGAGTTTGTATATAATATATTTATTTTAAAATAGTATATATTAAATTATAATATATATAATAATATATTTGTTATTAAAAATAATGAATATATTTTAATTATATAAATTAAATTATTTTTAAATGTGAAATAATATTATTTTTAAAAAAATAAATGTAAATTTATTTAAAAATATAAATTTTATTTTTGGAAATAAAAATAACTTTTTGATATTATTGAATAAAACAAATAAATTATATAACATTATTTATTTATTGGTAGAGCAGTAAATGATTCATATATATAATATTATCATAAAAAAAATCTATGATATATAATTTATTTATTTCTAAATAATATAAATGTGTTTTTTATAATATATAATATATAAATATATATTATGTTATGTTTTTATTAAAAATAATGATTGATATGTGCAATTATGTAAATTATATTATATTTTCAATGTGAAATATTGTTCTTTCTTAAAAAGTTAAAAATATTTAACCGCAACTTTTATTTTTTGAAATATAAATTTATTTTTGATTATAAATATAATTTTTATATTATTTATTTAAAATAAATTAATTATGTATAATTATTTTATAAATTTTATATATTCTAACTGCAAATGCTCTACCAAAAGCTTCATATGAGAGCATTAAGCAAAGAACATTTAGAAAGCATTAGCATCTTGAAAATTATTTTCTAAATGCTTTTGTGATAAATGTTGATTGGATAATAACAAACATAATGCTCATACTAATGCTCTTGCTCTGCAAATCAAAACCTAAGTTAAAAACATGTTTGGAGTTGGTTTTGTATTTTGAAATTTTTGTTTGGTTCGGTTTAATTTTTCTAGTTCGGTTCCGGGCTTTGCTTCGGCTCGATCCTAAAATAAGATCAAAGCTGTTGGATCACATCGACAACGAGTCGTTAGATCAAAACGAGAAATCACCGCTGCACAGGTGGCGAGAGATTTCCTCCGCGTGCTAATGTTTCAGTTTAGCCATCGAGTAGGAGTGGACATTGATGCGTTTCTGGAGATCCGTTAATCGAGCGAGGTGATCTCCTCAATGAGCTTATCATCATTGTCTGTGATAGATTAGGGTTTGTTGGATCACTGACAATTGAGGATTGGTGTTACTGATGTCTTACTTTCCTGTTGATGGAGGCTGCAGAGTTTGGGATTAAATCTCTGAAGCAAAGCTATAAGTCTTCATCAATGGAGGAGAAATGTGCAAACGGAAGTTGAGAAATTCTTCAGTTTTTATGTTGAGCAGATAGGCTGCAGCTCTAAGAGGGTTGAGTTTCTATGGGGTTGTTTGATTGGACATAAAATTACAAATCATCTAAATGGTTATCTAGATGATTTTTAAAAATTTAAGCTTAATTTTTCAAATAGTTGGCTGATCCAAATTGAACCATCTGGTTGGATATAGTTTAGCTAACACTATAAAATATCAATTATACCTCTAAAACAATTCACAACTTACATGATCATCTAAAAACAAAAAATCATTTTTCGCCAAAACAATAAAATCATATTTTCTCACCAAAACCGAAAATTGTATTTTCCCACCAAAACCGAAAAAATCATATCTTCCCCTAAAAATAAAAAAAAAAACTCGTTTTCCCGCTAAAACTAAAAAATCTCGTTTTCTGCAAAAACCAAAAATTGTGTTTTCCTTCAAAAACCAAAAAAATTGCATTTTTCCACAAAAAAAAATCAGATTCTACCGCAAAAGAAAAAAAACCGAAAACCGTATTTTCCCGCCAAAATTGGAAAATCTAGTTTTCCAGCCAAAAAAAAAAAACTCGTTTCATCTAAAAACCAAAAATAGTGTTTTCCTGCAAAAACCAAAAAATCTCTTTTTCCTATCAAAACCGAAAAATCTCGTTTTCCCGCTAAAGCCTAAAATCATATTTTCCTACCAAAATTGAACAATCTTGTTTTCCCGTTAAAACTGGAAAATCTCGTTATCCCGCCAAAACCAGAAAAAAAAAATCCCGCCAAAACTGAAAATTGCATTTTTCGCCTAAACCGAAAATTAAATTTTCTGCCATAACAAAAAAAATCTCATTTTTTCACAAAAAATGCAAAACTAATTCTAGATATATTTATTGATATTAATCAATTTATTATTAATATCCTTTTTAGTTTCAAACTTTAAAAATTTATTACATGTTTATCAAATTTTTTGTTTATTAGAAGTTATAATTGTAGTAAATTTTAATTCAAATCTAAATAAAAATTTTTAAATTTATATTAAATAATAAATTATGAATATTAAAATGCTAATTTTAAAATAATTTCAGTGTAAACATATTTGACTGAGTAATAAAAATTAATATAGTTAAAAGTAATATCAAACATATGATTAAATCATAATAATGGTATATTAGACATTTGTTTACTAAAGTCTTCTAAATGGAAATAGATATAAATATATGAATGTAAATCCTTTTAGATGATCTATCTAGATGAACCAAATGGATTGACAAACGAACAGTCCCACAAAAATCTGAATGAATCATTAGGATAGATCATGTAAATGGAATATCCGGATGGAAATGCGAAACATACAGCCCTTTATGTTTTATCTTGTACAATTATGTTGTTGCTATTTTTGTTTGGTATCCTGCTAATAAGCTAGCAAACCTATGTATGGTTGAGGACGAATGGCTTCACCTAACTCTGCTTTTTATACATTAATGGAAGTTTGTGTTTCAGAAAAAGAAAGCGTGGCTTTTCTATCCGTAGGGCCTTTATTATTATTTTTTTGCTTAAGTGAGAAACAATTAGTCTCTACAGTTCCATGGTATATCAATATATAAACTGCAATAAGCTTTTTGAGCAGGTAATAACCAATATAGGTTTTGCGCAGTGTGATTGGATCAGTGATATTGTGCCTTGGATTCCACACTGTCATTTGGGGCAAAGCAAGAGAGGATTAAACCAGAACTGTAGCTGGTTTTGAGCATTGTTCACCTTTGCTGCTTACACATATCGTAGAAGATGAAGTCTTGTCAGTAAGATAAGCTTGATGCAAGCGATTATCTTTTATATTATTCATTTGTAAATGATTGCATTGTGCAAGTCTCCAAAAGACAAAATCGCAATACAAATGTTACCAAAATCTTCATCACGCTGTGTAATGTTGGGAATTGGTTTGGTTATATCCTAACCGTTGGATTAGTCTACGCTTGAGAAGCGTGTCATTGTCAAGAAGATTACCTCCAGCCAAGTCTCCTCCCTTCTTCAAGAAATATTAGTCTTTTTCTTCTTTTTTTTTATAATCCACGCAATTCGTCCAATGGCCTTGTTTAGGTTTATAATAGAAAATATTATTAGTCAAGTTGGAATATTTATCTTTTTTTTTTTGGTCCACAGTTCGAATATTTTTCTAAATAATGTAAAGTATTAGTAAACGTGGTGGGTTAACCACTATACCTTTGAAACTCGGATCCCTTTGACCTCTGAGAATTATTTGAAAAGTCTGTAGACAACAGATCTTATGGCAAGAGGAGCAGAAGAAAAGACAGTGGCATTGAGATACTTTTGCGGAGATGTTGTGCCGTTTGCTGCGATGGTCTCAGTGGAGTGTGTCATGGTTGGATCTAACACACTGTTCAAGGCTGCGAACTTGAGAGGATTGAGCTTCTATGTCTACATCTTCTACTCTTATGTCGTTGCTACAATTGTCCTTCTTCCACTTTCCCTCGTATTTGGAAGGTACTTGATCTTCTCAACTAATCTTGTCCTATATATATATATATATACCTTTTACAAAAAATATGATTTACATTTATGTGAAGGTCAAGAAGACTACCTTCAGCCAAATTTGCTGTCTTCGTCAAGATTTTCTTTCTTGCGGTTCTCGGGTAACCATATAACTCTAGATTTATGGCCTTTATGAGCATTTTCCGATTTTTTTTAAAAACAATTTGGAGGGAACAGGCTCATGGCGGGGTTAGTTGGATTGAAAGGAGTGGAATATAGCTCTCCTACTCTTTCCTCTGCTATCAGCAACCTCACGCCAGCTTTTACCTTCACCCTCGCCATTATCTTCAAGTAAACTCTTCCTCTTCTTTCCATTCTGTTTCAGGAAGCTGCTAAATTAGCAACTAGTAATTCCATTGTGGACTGACCAAAATATATATGTTTTTGGCATCCTATTTGTATAGGATGGAACAAGTAAGGTTAAGTAGCACCGCTACTCAGGCTAAAATCATTGGCACGATAGTATCTATATCCGGTGCTCTGGTTGTTGTGCTCTATAAAGGCCCAAAAGTTCTCACTGCTGCATCTTCGTCATCTACCATTTCGCTTGACCAGCATTTGACTTCCTCCAATTCAAGTTGGATGATCGGAGGCCTTTTGCTTGCTTCACAGTATTTTTTTATATCAGTCTGGTATATTCTTCAGGTATATACACTTGAAAAACGTTCAGAAAAAGACTTTTGGTTGTTCTTAGAGTATAGATCTCTTTGCTAAATATATAGTTGTATGTGGTTTAAGACTCAGGTCATGAAAGTATACCGTGAAGAAATAACTGTAACCTTCTTCTACAACTTATTTGCAACGATAATCTCGGCACCTGTATGTTTTTTGGCGGAAGGCAACTTGACTTCATGGGTGCTTAAACCAGATGTCTCCCTCGCTGCAGTCTTGTGCTCGGTGAGAATCAAACCTTATATGTTGCTTGTTTTTATGAAAAAAAGAGAGACACTGTTTTTTTTTTTCAGGGAGTCTTGCTTTCATCATATGGCTTAGCTATACATACATGGGGTCTGCATCTGAAGGGTCCAGTCTATATATCCTTGTTCAAGCCATTGTCTATAGTCATTGCAGTCATCTTGGGTGCTATATTCCTCGGCGATGCACTTTACCTTGGGAGGTACTATATGCCTCTGTATATATATTTCAAGGAGGTAATAACCAATACAGATTTCTCCATGTATGTGTTTTGGGCAGTGTCATCGGATCTGTGATTTTGAGCTTAGGATTCTACACTGTGATTTGGGGAAAAGCAAGAGAGGATGCTAGCAAAACCGTGACTGGTTCTGAGCAGTCACCTTTGTTGCTTACACACGTCGTAGAAGATGAAGCCTTGTCATTGAGATAAGATTGATGCAAGTGGAATCATTATATATACTGTTCGTTTATCAATAACGATCCTTTACAATATGGCCCTTGTTTATGTTTAAATGTCTATTTTACCTATAAGATGTTACTGTTATTTTTTTTTTCTAGTATTGTTTTGAGGTTATATAAGAATTGAGTAAAAAAAATCTTCTGTTTCGTGTTCTTTAATTCATGCAATGAATTTGAAAAAGGGACATATGACCAAACATATGAGGATCATAAATATATTAGCTGTCTGGTCAAGTTGAGAATGATTAATTTAGCATTTAGCAAACGTGTTGGGTTTAATTACTATGGTTGCTGAAGACGTCCCTTTGACTTCTGAGATTTTTAGAAATTCTGAACATCAGATCTTATGGCAAGAGGAATAGAAGAAGAGGTGGCATGGAGATGCTTTTGCAGAGATGCCGTGCCATTCACTGCAATGGTCGCTGTGGAGTGTGTCATGGTTGGATCTAACACACTGTTCAAAGCTGCGACCATGAGAGGATTGAGCTTCTATGTCTTTGTCTTCTACAATTATGTCGTTGCTACACTTGTCCTTCTTCCACTTTCCCTCCTCTTTGGAAGGAACTTGATCTCTTAACACTACTCTTTATTACCATGAGCCAAATCTTTATAAAATTTTCAAGAATGTGATCAGATATTACAATGTGCAGGTCAAGAAGATTACCTTCAGCCAAATCGCCTGTCTTCTTCAAGATTTTCTTACTTGCACTTGTCGGGTAATTTATATATACTCCTAGAGTTATGGGAATTTTCACTTCAAGATTATGCACTTTTTCTTACTTAGAGGGAACAGGTTCATGTCGGTGATAGCTGGCTGCAAAGGAATAGAATATAGTTCCCCGACGCTTGCCTCTGCCATCAGTAACCTCACGCCAGCTTTTACATTCACTCTCGCTATCATCTTCAGGTTACACCTTGTTATCTTTTGATGTGTGTATTGACAAAGATATGGTTTGCTTACTAATTGGTTCTTCTTCCTTTGGATGACTCGTAAAGGATGGAACAAGTTGTGTTAAGAAGCTCTGCGACTCAGGCTAAAATCATTGGCACGATAGTGTCTATGTCTGGTGCTCTGGTTGTTGTTCTTTATAAAGGCCTCAAAATTCTAGGTTCATCAACAACCGTCTCGCATGAGCAGCATTTGACTATATCTGAGTCAAGTTGGATCATTGGAGGTCTATTAATAGCTGCACAGTATTTGCTTGTTTCAGTCTGGTTGATTCTTCAGGTACATGAAAAATACTTTGGATTTGTTGGTAACACATAAAACTATTTTTTTTTTAAAGTTCAGGCTCATATGTGATTGTAGACTCGGATCATGGAGGTATACCCTGAAGAAATAACTGTAGTCTTCTTATACAACTTATGCGCAACACTAATCTCAGCACCTGTGTGTCTATTTGCTACAAAAGACTTGAGTTCTTTTCTGCTTAAACCGGGTCTCCCCCTCGCTTCAGTCATGTTCTCGGTGAGAATCAAACCTTGTATGTTACTTCAAATAGTCACAGCTCTGATTTTAACACTCTGTTTCAGGGAGGCTTAGTTTCATCGTTTGGGTCAGTTATACACACTTGGGGTCTTCATCTGAAAGGTCCAGTCTATATATCCTTGTTCAAGCCATTGTCTATTGTCATTGCAGTCGCTATGGGGGCTATCTTTCTCGGTGATGCACTTTACTTAGGGAGGTACTGTATCTTTCACAATCATCTTTAATTAATTGTACACTCACAAGAATTTATCTATATTGATCTTGATGTATCTATATATCTATGGAATCAAAAATAATAGAGTTACTTGGTTTCTAGTTCTATATGTCAAGTCACACTTAAGACTCCATATTTCATATGCAGTGTCGTTGGATCAGTGATTTTGAGCTTAGGCTTCTACACTGTGATTTGGGGTAAATCAAGAGAGGATTCAACCAGAACTACTGTGGCTGGTTCTGAGCAGTCACCTTTGTTGCTTACACACACCATAGGAGACGAAGCCTCATCATTATGAAATCACTGACGCAAGTGGATGACCTTTCTTCAAATTTTTCTTACTTGGGCTTATTGTGTAATATCATGATATTATCATCCTTGGTGCGTCACGTACGATTAAGAAATTAACATGTATATTGATATTACCTCCACATTTTCACACGGATTGAAAAATCGATTAAAATGTTTTATGTTCTTATTAGTTACCATAATTCAATCAATAATATTTTAGATAAATAAAATTATTTATAAAATCAAAGTATTTGTAATTAAAACTAAATTCAAAGTTGCATTGAAAATCTAAAATAACACTCTTTCAAAAAAAAGAATTGGCTAGATGAAATAAAAACAAGAAATTGTCTAGATAACCATTTTAAGAATACTACAACTAATGATGTTCTTAGACACTTTAAATGATTAATTTTTGAAAAAGCTTAATTGGTAAAAAAAAAGTTTTAGAGACTTTCTAATCCCACAAACGCATCATTGTTCTAGGAGACAAAATTTCTCGAGCTTGCGGAGGACTTGATGGCCAGAGTAGAGAGTCAAAGGAGAAGTATAACATTTGAAATCTCAAAATAGCAATATGAAAATCTGTGAAAATGTGACAACTACAACAATACATTAATCTGTTATAATATGCTTCCCAAGAGCCAAGGCCTAAACTGTTCAGTGTCCTCAATTATACTCTTTGACTAAAAGAGAGAGATTCCATCAGATCCTAAATCACATCTACTCCCAAAAAGCTGCTAGATCAATCTCTGTGATGTTCTGCAATGTGATTTACTTGCATTGTTTTGGTCGAAAATTCTCAGTAGATAACAGCGAAGTAACAAGACTCTCCAGCCGTCTAGCACCTGGACCAGGCCTGATAACATCAGTATCACCAATAACAGCACAAGGGTCAGTCCCGTTTTCGTGGCTCCCGATGCACCACCCACCAGGTGTAGGCATCCCAGAACCTCGGTTAAGAAGCTCCTCATCAATCTTGTCAAGAACAGGATCTTCTCTTCTGAACTTTCTAGCGAAGGGGGCATTGCTGTTGACCATTCTATCCATGTCTCCAAGATTGAGATGGTGTGGATGCTGCTTAGGCGGATTGTCCCACGTTATGAAGTGCAGGTCGCTGTTTACAGTTGTGTTTCTGAATTCCTCAGCGTTGCAGAGAACGGTGTGAAAATATCCTTCCGGAGAAGAGAGAAAATTCGAGTAGTACATTAACACAGTACGAGGTAGATTATCCCAACCCCAAATACAGTAGTCGATGAACGGCCGAGATAACGCCATCCAAGCAGAGCCTGTTTCCAATAACCACATGTTAGTTTAAGAGAATCAAATGGCTGACTGATCCTGACAAGTCTTCCACACAATCAAAGGCAACAAACAAACAACAGACATTTTGTTACAAGGTTCTGAAGAAATCATGAAAGTTTTGTCAAGCAATCTAAGCACAAGGATTCAGTGTGGTTCAACCAAGGAGAAATGGAGCAACTCTCAGAAACACCGACCAAACTAAACAGCTATGGAATCTAAAGATAACCAATCAAATACGCATATATGCCTAGCAGTCTAGAAATGGAGCAAATATGACTCCAAACTAAAACTCTAGAATTTGCTCAGTGATGATTAAAGTCTATCAAGAACCTGTGAAGAGCTTGAATGCAGTTGGGATGCTTCGTCTTTGCGTAACCCAGAAAACATCAGACTTCTTGTTCAGATACAGTCCAGGATCTATAATCACCGGTTTTGCTCTTTGTGATCTGAAAGAAAAACAAACCAAAACAACTTCAAAAACCAAAGCTTTTTTACTCTACAGAACTTAAAAAACTATGTCCTCTCTTACGCTTTCCATCCAATGTTACTAGTATGATCAATGAAGTTCAAATCCCGCGGCAAATGCGAGAATATATGCAACAAATCTGCTTATTACAAAAAAAACACCCAACAAGACAACAAAAAGTTTTTTAAAAAAAATCTTGTAATGAAAAAAACGAAAGTATCAAACTTTAAAACCATCTCTCACCATCTTGAGTCATGAGAGGATAATCAGAGGAGCTGAGATTGATGAACCAGTCCCACTCAGCTCCTTCCCTGAGCAAAACCGCCGCCGCGTGAAGCGTGTTCGCCACCATCGTGGGCCCACGATACGTCACGAGGTTAGCTTTCTCGATCACATGAACGTTCCGAAACCTTCGGAACAAGGAAGAGTTTCCGACGTACCCACGGAGATCCTCCCTCTCCTCCTCCGGAGAGGCTCTGTCGAGATGAACGACGTACCGGTTGCTCGGATGGTAGAGAGCCAGGAGGGTTCGCCGGAGGGACTTCCCGTCGCCGGCGGATCCGGAGATCAAGTAGGCGAATCGAGGCGGGGAAGGGAGGGAGGAGACGGGTTTGGGTTTGATCTTGGACTCGACGAAGGAGGACGAGGACCCGGATCCGGTTAGCAAGACGGGTCGGGTGAAAGGGAGGAAACGGGCGGCTCCGGATGGAGAAGTTAGGGTCGTGAGGAAGAGTAAGAAGAGAGCGAAGATTGAAGCGATCAGTATAGGGAAGAGAATCCATCTCCTCTCTGATGAGTGGTGGTGGTGGTGATGATGCCTCGCGTTCGAGTAATAGCTTCTTAGTTTCTTCATCGAATCTTTATTCAAAGTCGACAAAGTTTTTTCATTGTCTTCTTCGAAAATAAAAAACCATTTTTTAGAAAACTGAAACGTGGAATGTAATTAGGGTTTTTGTTGGGATGATCGATGAGGGAGAAGGAGTAACGTTGGTGGAGAAGAGACAGAGACCGAAGATATGGAAATAACGAAAAACTGTAAGGTTTACTGGTCAAGTGCATTGATTAATTTCATCAGATTCAGATCTTAATGGGAAAACGGGAAAAAAAAAAACATATCTGGAATCTAGATGACAGGCCAATCTAAAAGCCCATTAAACTTGGAACTTATTAGTCTACGTAAGGATTTTGTAAAAGTCGACACATTTTTTCCAAGGAAAACTTAAAATGCCACTAAAAATGCACACATGAGGGACCCAAGGCAGGTCAAGTATATTGCACCTGAAAACTTCAGCCCAAACGTCCTCCATCCTGAACCCACATAATACTCTAGTTGTTTCTCTTGTTGAAAAGTATAGCTTTTCTCAGCCAAAACATTGTCATATTGCACTCTCATGTATCACCTTTTACTTATAGCTCAGATCAGATCAACTTTTTCAGTTTAATCTTCTTTCACCCCTGATCATGGTCATCACACTATTTATTCATTTTTTAGGTTCTTTTGTTTTTTTTGTTTTGTTTTCTCTGTTTTAATAGTTTTTATTCATGTTAGCTTTTTCCTCAACATGATACTATGATCCAGTAGAGATTGTAGCACAAACATTCATATCTTCTCCTCAGCCTAACCAACACTACTGAATTAAAGATTACTAATCCTCCACTTTAGGTTCTTCTTGGCTCAAGACACATCACACTTCCCTGAAAATTGCAACAGCTTAGTTAAGCTCGAGTGCTCATCTCACAGAGGCTAAATTGATATCACTGATCTTTAACCATAATAGGTTGGCGATTTCCATGAGCGAAACACTAGAACTACTAACAATGGAACTTGTACCTTTCAATGGTGTATGCAATCGTTTTGGAAGGCTTAGCAGGAGAGTGGACATCTGCCTTTCTCTTGCCTTTCAACTTGACCGTGTTGACACTATGCTCTTTCGTGACGACCTTGTCAGCATTTTGGTTCATGGCTTCCATCTGAAGCCTCATGATGAGATCCTCAAGATTTATCTTCTTCTTTTTGTGTTTCAATTACACATGTACGAATCATTCATTTACTATTTATTGTAATACAATATATAATTATTATGAAACTGTTTAAGTTTCAAATATTTGATGTAAATCAAAGTAATAGTTTCTAAAAATTATTTAGATTATATTCTTGCGCGGATTTTAATTTAGTTGCAGTATTGTTTCAGGATGTCTACCAAAGTAGCTATTTAGGGTATGCATTTTGGTTTAGTTGGGTACCCGATTGGTTCCGATAAAGAATTGAAATCGAACTGATACCCACGTATTTTTGCAATTAGAACCACCAGATAAAAATATCCAAAACCAGTCGATTTAGGTTGGTTCCAGTTTGGGTATCATTAAAATGCCCAGAGCTACCAAGGACTATCCAAACTGATTTAAACCAAAATCTTCACCGGTTCTTAAATGGATTATAAAGAGAACTATCCGAAATAACTAACTCGAAGTGAACCGGATACCCATGCCTAATTTGATTATCAACAAACTAAAATCCCCCTATATATTAAAAGAGAAGTCACTTTAGTGATTTCTGCTTATGTGGCACTCATAGAGGACACTCTCAGATTAATTCTCTTAATTCTATTGGTTGATTTTTGCTAATTTCTTTTTGATTTATTTTTAAATCGGCAGAGAATTGTTAACCTAGAACCACTTAATTTAAACTTCCAAACACTCTCAATGATAGAGTTAACCTAGAACCACTAATTTTATGCTTCCAAACACTATCAACCACTTATATAAACTATTCACATACATTACTATATATATATATATACGAATAAATTATATTTGTATATATAAAATATAATTATGTTTTTCAACAAACGATAATATATTTTCATAAACCTAAATTGTATGTGATTTCTTATCCTGGTAAGAAAAACACACACATACATTTTATACTAAAATATGTTAAAAATTAATATAAAATTTCTTATCCTTTATATAATTATTGTTAGAAAAACACACACATACATTTTATACTAAAATATGTTAAAAATTCACTAAATACTACATATTTAAATATTTAAATACATTATCGCAGGTCGCAAACAGAAAATATATTTTTCTAAAATATAAATATAAAGGCTATTTAAGAATTGAAGGATTAATAAATTATATTTGTTTATTAAATATTAACCCACCAAAAATTCGCATTCAATTAAAATTATTTAAATACATTCGTTGCTAAAATCTTACCTTATTATAATATGTGATTTCTAAAAAAATTATATAGGAACAACATTCAATATGTAATTTTTAAATATATCAAATTTGTTAATTCGTTTTTAATGACTTACCTTATTTTAATTATACATAACTTGCGCAAGTTGTTACTTTCTTTAATCTATTTGAATTAATTTATAAATATATCAAAAAATTTAATTCATTTTTAATGACTTACCTTTTTTAAAAAATACTTTACTTGTGCAAATTCTAACTTTCTTTAATTTATTGCAATTAATATTTACTGCAAATAATTTTGAAATAAATGTAGCAAGATATTATGCATGAGATACTATATAAGGTAATTATACATAACTTGCCAAGTTGTTACTTTCTTTAATCTATTTGAATTAATTTTAAAATCTATCAAATTTGTTGACTTACCTTATTTTAAATATACATTACTTGCGGAAGTTCTTACTTTATTTAATCTATTACCTTATAAATATAAGATTTATTGAAAATTTATTAGAGAATATTCTACTTCTTAGCTTATCATGCAACCTAAATCATTGAAAAACGTCCACCAATTTACTATAAATAAGACATTCACAGTAGAAGAAACGAAATCATTGAACTTTGTATTCTAAACTTTTTATGTTAATAATGTTCTGAACTTTTTTTTCTTCTTATTTTAGAACATTATGCTTTTATATTTCATGAGAGCTGATTTTTATTTTGGTTTATATGCAGATACACTATTATGACGATTTCTCCACTGAAGTCATATATGATTTGATTGTACACCTCTTTGATATATCATTTCGATAACATCTTTGTTCCTCAATCTGGTAAAAATAATTTTCTCAATTTGATAACATATCTCACCTATATCATTTCAATAGCATCTTTTTGTGCTGCGAATACTTTTTTTTATTAGTAGATTTATATTATTGTTTAGAATTATAAGCTTATATATACACATATATATATTTTTTGTTTGCTGATTGTGATTTTGTTTTATATTTTTTCATAGATGATTTGAGGGAAGTGTTCATATTTAAGACTTCTAAGAGTTCACCATTCTGATCCTGCAAAAGATGTGCGCTTAGAATGGTATTTTCTCTACGGACGTAATATCTTATTTCCTAATATGATGCTTTAATATTTAAATTTTAAGGACAAGATTTGTTAATTAAATCATTAGTGTAAACTACTCCCGAGATATTCTCTTTTTATTTTTAAAATGTAATTTTAGTAACAATATATTCCATAAATAATCCTAACTTATAGGTAGATAAATTTTTAAAATTAATTTGAGAACATTCGGTTACATAGCTTATTGTGAAAGCTAAATATTTTAGTAAAGTCTACCATTATACTATATGCTT
Organism: Brassica juncea; assembly: GCA_018703725.1. Lineage (NCBI taxonomy): Eukaryota > Viridiplantae > Streptophyta > Magnoliopsida > Brassicales > Brassicaceae > Brassica > Brassica juncea. The sequence continues at coordinate 5,502,338 of CM031940.1, read as the reverse complement.
ATATAAGTGGGTAGACTTTACTAAAATATTTACTAAAATATTTATACCCAATCTCACTTATACATATAGTATAATGGTAGACTTTACTAAAATATTTACTAAAATATTCCATAAATAATCCTAACTTATAGGTAGATAAATTTTTTTAAATAATTTGAGAACATTCTGTTACATAGCTTATTGTGAAAGCTAAATATTTTAGTAAAGTCTACCATTATACTATATAATTTTTATATATATATTATCAACTTTGTACTCAAATATGATTTTATACAATTTATCATATTATAAAATGTATATCCTATAAATTCATATATGTAAACTATATAGTTCTTTTTCTCATCTTTTTTTTGTCATCATAAACTATATAGTTCTATGTCAACTATAATATAACTTTATACAATTTATCACATAATAAATTTTGTATATAATTCATAGTTAGAATGTGATATGTGTAACATTTTTGTATGATATGATATGCGTAAGTATTTATTATAAAATTATAAAATCATATTTGTTACATATTTATATGATCTTTTTAATTAAAATTAAATATCTATAGTAATATTTATTAATCAAACATAACTATAATATATTTCTATAGATTTACAATATATCAAAATCAAAACTATTTATTATTCTTTAATTCTATACTCATATTATGGTATTAGGAAAGATATACCTTGTTGGTAAAGGTTTTTAATTGGTTAATTCGTTTATTAATAACTTACCTTATTTCATTATCAATTACTTGCGCAAGTTGATATGATGATTACCTTATTTTGCCATCAATTACTTGTCTTAAATGGTATGTTAATTATTGCAAATTTATGACAGCCAATTTTTAATATTTTTCTTTAATTGTTTCATGCTTATTAAAAGGAAACAAATATTACAAGAACCATAAGACTTTATATATCTCAAGAATTATCTTTACAAGAATTTCTATAACAAATATTTCAGGAACCATAAGACTTAATGATAAAATATGATTATTAATTCGTAATTATTCTTTAAATTTAAAATATTCTGAATTTTTATTATATATAATTCTAAACGAAAAAATCTTTTTAGGAAGTATTTTTTAAATATACATTTAATTGACAAATTTAAAAGTTAAATTTTCGTGAAAATATATGCCTATTAAGTAAATTTCTTGTTCTTTTATGATGTCATTTATTGGTAACTATATACATGTGATATTGCATTAAATGTGTATGTTCTTTATTTTCCTAATTAGTTAATTCGGAAATATGATGATGAGATTGTGATATCTATGAGATTGTGATTTATATGTTAATGGTGCAAATAATTTGAGTTACCTTATTTTGCTATCAATTACTTGCACAAATTTATCATATAAATTTTTGCAAGTAATTGAGATTGTGATGTCACTTTTCTTTGCAGGTTTCTATGAGATTGTGATATCTATGAGATTTTATCACATTTTTAATATGTCATTGTCTCCTGTATATTTTTCTTACATTTGTTTTTTTAATAGTTAACTTTATTAAAAACATACTAATAATGTTAATTTTTATTACTTTAGTTAACTTTCATTTGTTTTATTCTTATATACTTTTTGTGACTTTTTTAGTTTTTGTTTCAGTTTAATATTGAATTTAGTTCACATACTTTATGTGTATACGTTTTGAAACATAATTTTTCTTTTAAAAAAATTAAGCGACAAAGAGCCTACTTAAACCGATCCAAAATAAACCGAACCGAATATAAATTGAACTGGACATAAACCACACCGAACCAGACTAAATAAGGTTTACTTCCATTGAAAAAAAATATATTAGAACCGAACTAAACAAACCAAACCGAAAAAGTAACAAATTGCCCACCCCTACTGCATCCTAGAGATTTGCGCAAATCTTATCTCAGCATTAAAACTCTCACTTGTTCCACTAACTCCCACATTTGAACTCAATCGATACTCCTGTCTCAGAATTATACTATACTTTTATACCCGCACAGGGTGCGGGTGGGTCACCTAGTAATAAATAAGTGTAAACTGATGATGAACAAACATACAGAATGTTTTACTCAAAGTTAGCAGAAGAAGAATCATGTTACATGATTTCATCCAGAAAACGGCTTAAGAAGTCCTCGTTCTCTCATTCGGTTCATGACTCTTGAAGCATCGTTTAGTTTATCTGCTCTCTCATACAAAGCCGCCACAACCAAATGCAACTCCTTGCTATTGACGTTAGGATCAGACTCCAATCTCTCAAACAAAGATTCAACCATCTCGAAATCTTTCTTGGACGAGTACAAACTCAGCATCTGGAAATGAACTTCATCAGGAAAAACACATCCTTCCTCTTGCATCTCTCTGTAAACCGTATCCGCCTTCTCGAACTCTCTCTGTTTCCCATAAGCGTTCAACACTATAGCTATCGCGTTTGAATCCGGAAAATAACCAGCGCTTCTCATTTTCTCAAACACTTCAATGACATTCACGTACCTTTGGTTTCTCGAGTAAAGATTGATCATACAGCCAAAAACAGATATGTCTTTTACCTCCCCTGAATCGAAAGCTTGTCGGAAAACCCATGTGGCCTCTTCTATTCTCCCAGCTTTAGCAAGAATGGTGATAGCGGTTTCTCTAGGTATGTTATCAGGACGCTTTAACTCCTGTAGCAGACGCTTAGCATGACCCATTAGACCAACTCTTTCGTAAGCCACGATCATTGTCTGATAGAGAACTTGGTCAATCTCAACACCTGAGCTCCTCAGTTTCTGAAACAGTGTCGCAGCTCGGTCTAATTTACCAGCTTTCCCCCATATCGAGATAATAGTCGAGTACGTAATGGCGTTCGGTTCGATTCCTCTGCTCTGCATCTCCTGAACAAGATTCGTCGCCTTCTCGTGCTCCATAGTCTTCCCATAGATCTTAATCATCGTGTTGTAAGTAACGACGTTCTGCTCAATGTCTTTCCTCTGCATCAACCTGAAAAGATGAATCGCTTCACCGAAAAGCTCGGCTTCACCGTAAACACGTAGGATCGTGTTGTAGCTAACAACATTTGGTTCGATATCCATCTTCCTCATACTCCAAAACAACCGATCAGCTTCTTTCACCATGTCAAGCTGACCATAAACATCAATCATCACATTACAAGTCGTGAGATCCAACGGACAATTCACCTCTTTCATCTCCGCGAAAACGGACAACGCTTCAAGAAACTTCTGATTCTCCACATAAACACTCAGAAGAGTCGAGTAACTAACTGTGTTCGGTTCCACACCAGCTTCCCTCATCTCCTTTACAAGCAAACGAGCCTCTCTGAACAGCTTCGCCTTACCATAAACATTAACCATCGAATTATACGCGACGAGATCAGGCGTGATACCAGATCTCTTCAACCTCGAAAAGACCGAAATAGCCTTGGAATAATCACAGAGCCTCCTAGACAACTCAATGAGGTTACTGTACAAGACGAGATCACCCGAAACACGGTCCTGTTCCATCTTCTGAAGCCAAGACAGAGCCGAATCGAACATACCTTCTTTACCGAACGAAGTGATAAGCGTCGAGTAAGTATACCGATCGGGCGCGAGCCCTCTCTGACGCATTTCGTCGAACAGTCCGTGCGCAACGTCGAACCGCTTGGCTCTCAGCACGTTCCGGAGAACGACGTTGTATGCGAAGACGGAAGGTGTGTACTTGGCCTCGTCGTGGACCCAGTCGAGCAAAGCGAGCGATCTCTGCCAGTCTTGCTCGCGAGAGAGGAGCGAGACCATGAAGCGTATGGACAGCTGTCTGTCTTTGTAGAGAGAGAGGAGAGAGAAGAGCTCTTCCTCGTTGTGGGTTTGGTGGATCGAGGCGAGGAGCGAGTCCATGTCGACTTTGTGGTCGAGGAAAGTGGATCTCTGGTACCTCCGATGTTTCTTCGGCGATGTTGTTGAGTTCTCTCTCCATAGGTTTTTAGTTTGTGTGGATTGTGAAGATGATGAGGAGGAAGAAGCAGAGACTGTGGAGATGAGACTGCGACGTTGGGTTGGTTCAGGTGTGGTGAAGAAGGGTATGGAGGTGTAGATATGAGGTCTGGTTAAGGGTATTGATGGAAGAGAAGGAGAAGATGATGATGAGCAGATGTGTATGTACAACATCTTCCACCTAGGAAAAGTTGCAAACCTTTCGAAAAATTAGCAACGTTATCTTTTTATATATCATCCCAAAATCGTGGTCGACTCTACGACGTCGTTTGAAACAGATATTCGCAGCTATCAGAGTAATCCTCTCAAGTGTCACCCGAATATATTTTTCTTTGCTTTTTTAATAGCTTATAGCTGTTTGACCCCTGTTAAAGTGAATCCTGGGTCTGTCACTGGGGGGCAATGACCTATTTTTTAGATGTTAGTATAGTTTATATCGTCTTCTTAATAGTTAAACGATGACTTGCTACATGCTTCTTTAGATGACATGTATTTAAATTAATGGTATAACTTTAATTGTTTCGGTGTGAGGTAAATTATGTAATTTTTTAATGGATCTTTAGATGACATGTATTTAAATTGATGGTATAACTTTAATTGTTTCGGTGTGAATGGATCCTCATGATCATGATATTGCTATCGTTTCGATTAACAGGAGAACTTATTTGTTATCTAATTGATTTACTTTTTAGAACCAGACCGGACCAATCCGATAGTTGGACCAGGTTCGACCACGAATAAATTATATAGTCGGGTTAAGTCTAATAACTGGTTTGATTATGAATCGATCACGTAATCGGATTGGATATTTCAAAGGTTTTAAACTGATAAAAGCCACTAAAACTATCGAAAATTTATGAATCATCCATATGGACATAAAACTAATCTATATTTATAATGTTTTATGTTTAAAATTTATTTAAATTTTAACTATATATCATATTAATCAATATTACTTTTAAATTTATTTACAAAAAATATATTAAATCAGATTATTGAACCAGGTTTGATCTGGTCAAACTATATTGCATGACCCAAAAATTTTCCCATTCAGCTTCTACTCCGGTTTTAAAAACAACTACTTACAATCTTCTTATTTTGGTAATCCAGTTTTGGATATGCTTACAGCTAGACAGATTAATAATCATCAAAATTTAAACTTAGCAACATTATAACCTTCATGTTATCAACAAGGTTGTCAATTTTTTCATCTGACCAGCAAAGGTGAAGTTCCGCAATTGCAACATGGGCTGCTAATGTATGTAAATACCTGATCTATTGAAGATGTCTCACGCAGTCACGCTTATGATATGTATTGTTCGCTTGATTGTTGGTGCACCTCAGGATATTGTGTCAATAGAATTAGTCCCAGACATTTGCCTCTCTATTATGTATGTTTAAACATGTTCCTTTTCTTTGTAATGCAACCAAAAGAAAACACCAAACTAATAAACTTATTACAAGCGTACTGATGCTATTGTGTAGTTGTTGAGATGATGACGGAGACGGCGGAGAACGATCAGGCTGTCGTGAAGGAACCAATGAAGTTCGGTTTTCAAGAGAGCAATGGAAGTTACAGCGGCTCGGACGAACGATTCTGTAAAGGCCAGAGCTTGCAAGTAAGTAGATGTCTTTGTTGTTGTCTTGTCCAAAGGAGAATATAAAGCCAAGGGGTGGAGATGATGATGATGATGACGAAGAAGAGTCTGTATCAGATGAGCAAGAGATCGGTGAATCCGAGGCGCATTGTAATGGAATATGAGAGCTCGTGAAGTTTCCACTGCCCAGTGGAGTTTCAGCTCCACCCCAAATGACTCCAGCGTATAAGTCTGCAAAGAGATACCTTAAATAAACAAAACAAACATCATCACAAACTACATCTACAATCTTGGTTCAATTATAATTGTAAAAAAACGTGAATCAAAAATCAGAAGAGTAAGAACATTTAGAGAAAAAACACTATATTGATTATGTGAATTAATAATTAAAAATAGACCTATATTTATATATCTATAAATCCGATATTCATTTTCTTTACAGAAAACTTATTTATTCTACTAAATCCGGTTTTCCTAATCACTCATAAAACATTTTACTGGTCACCGAAATTTCAATCACTCGAGAATCAACAAATATATAAAGAGAAGAGGAATGAGTGAACATACGTTCCATACAAGCATGGATCAGTAGATGAACGATAAAAGTATCCGCCAGTTATTGATGCAGACCCTTCTTTCTGGTTTACGTCCGAGTGTTTGTACCACATAACCGGGGAGATCGGATTTGTAATCTTTGTTGAGTTCTTGCTTGTTTTAGAAGAGGTCGAGAGATTAAATGGTAAAGGTCCCTCGTAGTAATGCCAACCATAGTTTCCTCCCTTGGTGATCACATCCACTTCTTCATACTTGTCCTGCAAGTTAACATTATCAAGAACCTGAAAGAGTGAATATCAAGAAAGTGTTGGTTTCAGGCTTAGTGATACCTCTCCAACATCTGCACATAGAAAGTAAGACGGCCTCTCTGAATCAAAACTGCATCGCCATGGGTTTCTAACACCCATGGCCCATATCTCAGGAAGCATATTCTTATCTTGTGTAAACGGATTGTCTTTTGGTATAGTATAGTTTCCCCATAGCTGAAACTCGCTCATTGCTTTTGCATCTAGAAGACAAGAACCAAGATCAAACTTACAGGCTCATATGTGTGAAGATGCTTCTACTGTATAGTACCTGGAACATTATTCACATCGAGTCTCATGATCTTCCCCAACAAAGATCTCTTGTTCTGTGAAAAGTTGTGTGGATCTCCTTTGCTTCCTCCATCTCCCATCATGAAATACAAGTACCCATCTTTAGGTCCAAACAAGATTTGTCCACCGTGATGTGATGTAAAAGGAAGACCCATTGTAAAGATTCTTCTTACCTCCACCGGGTTAACATAAGTCCCTGAAAACATATCAATAACATCTCAGTGACACCAGCTGAAGAGAAAGGCAGAGATAGTTTGATACCATTGGTAAGGAACTCTGATATGACGCTGTGGTATTGACATGGGGTTGCTCCATCATCAGAATCTAGCTTTGAAGGGTCACACTCAACATCTGAGTTGCATGCGCATTTGCCAGAACAGTCTGGCCATTTAACTCTATCACAGTTGAAAGAAACAAAGAATCTACCGTTCTTCAAGAAATTAGGATGAAAAGCTATTCCTAAGAGACCAAGCTCAGCATCAAAGTGAACTTCTTCAGTAAGATCAAGAAACAGATTAGTCTCGTCTATTGTCAAAACTTCTCTAGATCCTTGAGATGGGATTGTCGCCAAGTATATCATCCCAGCTTGATCAGACAGAAAGACGCGATTCGAGCCATCAGGATGAGGTTCCATGTTAAGAAAAGAGCCGTTTGCAAGCTTCTCAAGGCATATGCCTGAAGGTGATGGATCAGTAGCTTTTGAAATGTTGAATGAAACCGCCTGGCCATTGAAGCACACTGAGGATTCATCTGAAGATCCACCAAAAGTCTTGCAGAAGTCATTTCTTGATTTCCATATTTCAGATATTGTGGAGTTGCCTCTATCTCCAGATTGAGACGCAAAAGGAGTGATGGTTACAGAGAGATTCTGACATTCACTCCAAAACCTTGCGCAGAAATCAATGTCGGCAAGAGATTGTGTTGACTTGTGAGAAGATACTGTGGAGTTGCAGAGCACAGGGACTCGTCTAGATTCTGACTCAGCACGGAAAAGCTCTGCTGCGAACGGATCACACTTCTGCAACCAGAGAAGGTAATCATCAAGATAGGTCTTTAAATCAAGGACATCATTATTATCCATCGCATAAAGTTTTATTTGAACACTTGTGTAGGGTCTTACCGAGCAAAGCAATGACTTGAGAAGCGAAGAACAGCTATCAGATACATTCACTGCTTTAAACTGCTTCTGCAACTTCAAGTCCTCGTGGGAGTTACAGCACACACTTCCATTGAATTTACAAAAAGAGAGCGGCTGCTTCAGATTAAATGGAGCAGCTGACCAGAACAATTCCAAAGAATCAGAAAAAAACTAACTGTAACAAAACGGAGCAGCTGACCAAACCAAATAAAATAAGGAAAAAGTAACGACACAAAACACAAAGTTATCATCAATCTGATATCAGGAGAAACAAAGAAAAGAGACACCTACTCAAATCATTACATAATGGATGTGACAAAGATTCTTTGGCAAGAAAGAACAACACAAGGCAAGAAAGCAAGACTGCTACTGAACAAAGAGAATCCATTTCTTCAACAACACGTAATAATTTGTTTTTTTCTTTTTAGTTTTCAGCAATACTTTTAGGATCTGAGATATGAAAAATGATACAAAAATAACTCATACAGGTTGATTCCACAGATATGTAACTCTTACCAAGAAAGAAACTAAAGAGAAGACCATAGCTCCAGACAAGAACTGATGATACATATAAAAATAAAATGGAGATCCTTTAGTTGACAACTAGCAGAATCTTGAATTATGTAATCTGAAAATTGGGTTGCGCCAGAAAAATAATATTAGAATGAATTATTGGCGCAAACAAATGTTGACTAAAATAAGATGCTACAATAACCTTGATTTTTAGACCTAAGTTGTAACATCCGAATATATGATATATGGGAGTTTAATAAAATTAATTTGGCTACATATATGATATGATCCTGACCAGCATCAAAGTCCAAGGTATGCAGGCATGGCATGAATCAGCTAAGCCATTGATCATGGTTAGGCCGTTTAATGGGTATTTTCAAGATCTAATTGGATTGATCTATGAAATTTTGGCCAGAGAAAAGCTACTGGATTTGGAACATCATGTGGAGGCCTTTTAAATAAATTTCGGGCTTCAATTTAATTCAGAGAAAGGCCCAAGAAGTTAGATATCAATGCCTGCCCATTTCATGAAGTTATAAATCCATTAGGAACCCAAAACAAGAGGTTTCTTTGCTTGCCAAAAAGATGGACGAAAATTAGATATTGGATTGCATGAAAAACTTCTTTCTCTTGCATGCAAAGAAGTATTTAAAGTCTTTTTATGTTTCCTAAGTATTTGTACCCTTTCCCATGCTGTTCATGCAAGTGTTTTTCTTTTCACTAATTTTATTTCTACATTTCTCTAAGCTGGTCATGCATAGCTTGTGGTTTTCTATTTAAGCTCTTGTATGTTTCATTTCAATTTATTCAACCCTTTTAATAAAATTCATCTTCTTTAAACTTGGTGAATTATTTCTGATTATTGGTATGTGATATCCTTCAATCTAACTTGGTCTAATCTAGTGTGTCATATCTAGAGGTGATCATTATAGGGTAATATCAAGAGATTTTCTGCATCTCATGTGTCACCTTTCGACCCACATCCCTTGATCGTTTGTTGCTCTCTAGCTCATTCGGTGAAAGGCTTATTCATTACCAATTTCAGATTGTCGATCTTTGGGAGGATCTCATCAAGTGGTATCAGAACACATTCTGAAAGTTGGAGAATCATGTCTGAGCATGAAAAAATGACTAGCAACAATCAAAACAACGAGTTGCTGACTGAATCTATCATGGTCATTGATATCACTCAAATTATCATAAGGAGTGACTTTACTCTCTCAAATAAGAGCACTACAAGAAAATTGCTATATTATGACGAATTTTGTAGTCACAATAATAACTATTTCGTCACAATATTAATATTATGACGTATTTGTGACCATTTAAAACGGTTACAATACTGTCGTCACAAATCTTTTTTGGTAACAAAAATGTCACAGAGTTTGCTACACATTACTGCGGTAACTATTCGGTTACAAATAGCAACAATATAAAAAAGTAACAAATTTGTTACAATTACCAACTAAAAATAATGTCACAGAACTGTCATATTATGTGACTAATTACGTTTTAATTCCGTCGCTTATTAGAACAGAAATTTAGTATTAAATTGTCACAAATGAAATCTGAACAAGCATCTAGTTTGTATCCTTTTACGACCATTTTCATAGTCCCAATTTTGTCACGTTTTATTACTAAAATATCAGCATTAGAACCCTCATAATTAGTTACAGGTTTGTCATAGTTTTTACTAAATTATTATATCAATGATTTATAGATTGTTAAAATCATGTATATTTTTACAAGCTTTCATCAAATGTTGGGTATATTACAAGCTATTCATTACTTTATAATCAATTCATACAAAACTTTAATGTACAATGGTCAATAACATTCATAAGGAAATATAGCGCTTAACATTCTGATGATTCTTGCACAGAAAACAAAAAAGATTGGAGGCTTCATATACTCTGATATTAATTTTTGGTGATCAGATCTAACAGTGAAATTTGTTTCTTCTTCGATGGCTTCTTTTCCCCCAGCTCCGATCTGCTCCGCCTTTTCCTTTGGCTGTCCAGTCTGATCTCATTGCCAATAAAATTTTGTATTTGCCTTCAGCTCCGATCTCAGGGACTGACAGCGAGAAACACACAACCTCGACGTAAGTGACATGCTTTTTCTCTATTTCTTTCTTTCTTTGTTTCCCTCTCCTCTCTAACGCGCTGCAGCAGTGTTTATTGGATGCAAAAAGTCTGTACACATATGCATACAGCGCCGCTTCTTCTTAGGGATTATATAATAGTAATAATGTTTAAGGGTTAGGTCATCTACAGCCGCATATTTTAATTGGGCCTTAAGTGTTTAGACTAGGTCAAATTTTGTCTACAGCCGCAAACTTTTAAGGTCTCTTATGATTTTTATATCGTGATACTTATGTTATATACTATAAAATAGTTTGTGTTTATCCTTTTTATTTTTGACAAACGTTTTACCTAATATAAAAACTGTGGACCAAAAATATTTAACCAAAATAAGGATTAAAATAGAAATATGATGTGTTATCTATATATGATTGACTAAAAGTCTAAAACTAAAACACTAATCAGTATGTCTGAATACATAACTTAAAAGAAGTTGTTACATAATTTTGTTGCAGTTGTTACAAAAGTCTGTTTAGAATTCGTAGCAGTCTTAATAGCAAAAAATCGTAATAGTTAAAGAAATAAAAACTACTTACTCACGTTCAGTCACCATATTGTCATAAACTAAACTATTCAATTCATCCAAGTTCGTAAAATTTGTGACAACACATAAGGTCACAATATTGTAACAGTTTGTAACAACTATCACTTTGGTCACAATATTGTCATTAATTATGACAAAAATTGGCTACGATTTAAATAGTCACAATGTTTGTGACGACACAACTACGTATATATGACTTAAAATTTTAGTTACAATATCGTATCAATAATGTAACAGATCTGTGACCAAAATAATTAGTATCAAAATTTAGTCACAATATCCCTATTTTTTTGTAGTGGAGATTCATTTGTAGTACTTAGGGATCGAATCCACAGGGAGTGTGGACACACAAGAAACTCAAGAACTCACGATTAAGCTAGGCGAATAAATATGAAAGCAGTAAATAAATGCAAAGTAGGGTGAACAAAACAGTTGTTCAGTTGGTTGATTGAGGTTGTAAACAATAAGAATAAATGATTGATCAAGGGTTCAGGCAATTAGGATTCTAGAGATATAGAATGCTTCAGGTATGAGGATGACAATCCTAGAACTCAATATCTGATGCACAAGATGTCCAGCTTCTGCTGCAAATCAAGTCTTTTGACTAAGTCCAATATGTCAGCTTTCGCTTGTTGATACGGATCAAGCGTAGATCGATGCTGCCTTAGGCAAGTGCTAGCAAGCTGATCGATAGATTCACTTGTTTTAACTAAATGAAGTGTTATCCAGTGTTAGTGATGCCAAGATGTTATTAAGGAGTTCCATGATTAAATGGAGTGAATTTTTATCGAAAAGGTTATGAAAAAATGGAATTTTCTGAAACTTGGATCAAATGGATCATGCGGTGTTCATGTAAGATTGGAATCACTCCAACTTAAGGACGATGATCGATTGTATACTATATATTATTAATTGATATTCATGTTCTTCAATTGTATACTATATCTTATTAATTGATATTCATATTCTTCAATTGTATAACATATATTATTAATCGATATTCTAATAAACCAATATAACAATATTTTAACACAAATTTGAGTCATTTTTATAAAATTTGGATATATAACATAAACTCACAACACACAGTTGTTACATTCATATATAATTTGTATTAATTTCATGTGTATCCATTTGAACTCAGATTGTAGAGTATAAACATAAAAATACTAATCTATAATGTCTCATGTCTTAGTATATATTCTCTTTATAAAATAACTACTTTTAAGCTACATTATAAATTATTTTAGACTTTAAGATAATTTTTGCCATTGTTTTGCCATTAGTAGTCGCAATTTAGTAGTTGTGATGTCCAAGTGTCTCCATATATATTTATTTTGTAACTTATGTACAACTCTTAAATATATTGTAGTAGCAATGTAGTATCAAATAATATTACTATTTATAATTATATAAGTTTAATTATTCATATACATGAATTAATTGGTTATTATATATCATTACTTAATATTATAATAACCTAAAATAATATGTTGTTTAATTTGTACATTATATATAAGTTATCTTTTTATATAGAAGTTATCTTTATTAAGTAATGAAATCACATTTCTTTTCTATAGAAGTTGCATAATTCAAGATATGAAATTGTAGTGTTTTGGGTATCATAAACCACTAGTTTGCTACAAATTTTCGAGTCGAAAAATAAGTCTCAAAATAGTAGCTAGATTTGAGACTACTTTATAACTCTTGTCATATATATTTTTCTCATATAGTTTTTAAATTATATTTCCTAACAAATATTTTACAATATAAATGTAGGAAGGAATCTAATAAACCCAAAACTAATAATCTATTGGAGTGTTTTACACACAATTTCACAAAGTGTGTAAACTGTTGCTTAAATTTGAGTCATTCATAAGATTTAGAGATGCAAACAATTTCACAAAGTATATGTAACGTATGTGTATTACAGTTATTCAGCTAAGTTGTTTTCTTTTTCTTTTGGCAACATTCAGTTAAGTTGTTTTATTTAAAACTACAAATATATGTATTTAGTATGAAATCAAATATTGTCCTATAGTCATTATTCAAATTAAACACATGAAACTTAAAGGTTTGGGGATTCGTTAGTTACTTTGCGACTAAAAGTAGTATGGTCACAAATTCGTGACAAATTAATTTATAATTATATTAATAATCAAAATTTTAAAATAAACCATAATCATCATTTTATAATTATACTAATAATCAAAATTTTAAAATAAACCATAATCAACGAAATAGAGAAAAACATTAAAGAAATCGCATCGTGAGATTCGTGACGAGGAATCAAAGACCGTATCGCGACAAGGGAAGAAAAGCATATCTTAAGCCATAAGATACTTTTGAACAATAGTCAGGACTCAGGAAAGCGACTCTAGCGTTTAGTATAGGACAATAATGTAGGGAAAAGTGCCAATTTAGACCTCAACTATTTCGATCGTGCCAAATACTACCTGAACAAATGGTCAGTGCCAAATACGACCTCAACTTAATTATAATTTAGAAATACTATCCGAATTTTTTTAAATGTGTCTAAATCTACATTGATTATAACTAATGTTTTTAAATCCGACCCGAACACTGAACCGGACCACTTTCAGAGTCACGCGGTCATGGATCAATCGCGGATGAACTACGAGTTAATAAATTAATTAATTTTATTATAAAATAATATATTAGCTATAAAAATGAATATATAAAAACTAAAGTTGAGTATTTTCTAAATGTTTTTTAAATAAAACAATAGTTTGGATATGAATATATTTTATGTTTAAAATACTTAAATTTAGTTTCTATTTTTTTCACATACAAAATATAAAAATATAGTTTAGACTATTTCAATTTATTTTAACAAGTTAAGAGTTATGATATATACTTTTAATTGAAATAGTCTAAACTATATTAATTTCTAAATTTTATTTTTATTTCACATACAAAATATAAAAATAGAGTTTAGATTATTTTAATTTATTGTAACAAGTTAAGAGTTATGACATATAAAAAATTACTATTAGATAACTTTTTTTTTAAAATTTATAAAGTTTTGTTAGAACTTTATTGCCGGTTGAACCACTGGTTGAACCACTGGTTGAACCAGTAGATAACTTTTTTTTTCTGTTTTTTTTTAGAATTTGTTTTATATTCTAAATTTTCAATTAAAAGTTAGATTTTTAGTTTTGTTATCGTCTTCCTCTGCTGACCTTTGCCGACTGTGTGTCTCTTTCTTTTCATCGCTTTGCATTTTCATTATATTTTTGCATTTTTTGTTTATTTTAAATTTGAAGTTTAATTTTGTTATTCATATTAGACATTTAAATATCTATAAATTATAAGTTCTGATAGTTTTGGTATATGTCATAACTCTTAACTTGTTACCATAAATTGAAATAGTCTAAACTATATTTTTATATATTTGTATGTGAAATAAAAAATATAGAAACTAAATTTAAGTATTTTTAAACATAAAATATATACATATCCAAACTATAATTTTATTTTAGAAAAACATTTAGAAAATACTCAATTTTAGTTTTTATATATTTATTTTTAGAGCTAATATATTATTTTATAATAAAATTAATTAATTTATTGATCCATAGTTCATCTGTGGTTGATCCATGACTGGGTGACTCTAAAAGTGGTCCGATATAGTGTTTGGATTAGATTTAAAAACATTGATTATAGTCAATGTAGATTTAGACACGTTTTAAAAAGTTTGGGTAGTATCTATGAATTATAATCAAGTTGAGGTCGTATTTAGCACTGATCATTTGTTCAGGTCGTATTTGGCACGATCGAAATAGTTGAGGTCTAAATTGGCACTTTTCCCCAATAATGTATGAGGTGTTCAAAAGAAGACAAGGACAATAATGTATGATATAAAAGTAACTCATTTTGAAAATAAAATTTTAAAAAGTTCTTTAAACTGTGTAATTCCCCTTTAATTGATTATAGAGACTATTTTTTTTTTACTGAATTGATTATAGAGACTTCTTTATTCATTCTACCATGTATAAATTCGTTACTAATTCGAAAACATATATTGGTTATATAAAGAAGCCCAAAGAATCTAAAAGGAGAGAACTTGAGTACCACTGGTGCAATATGGAGATTTCTATCACGACGGTGAATGGAAAGACAATAAACTTGGAGGTTGATGATAGCTCCGACACCATCGACCTTAAGATCCATGGTCCAACCCGTCAACTCGTTCTTCGTCTGGGTCCGGAACCAGATTCGGATTTGGATCATTTGGAAGTGATGCGGATTTTTGTATCGACACTTGGGGGGAAAACATTCAACCTAGAGGTGGAGGAGACCGAGACCACTGAACTCGTCATGCTCAAGATCCGTGGTCTAGGGGGCCCACCAGTGGACCAGCAGAGGCTGATCTTTCAAGGCAAGCAGCTCGAACACGGACGCACCATGGGCGACTACAAAATCAAGACGGGGTCGACCCTTGTGATGATGTCGCGTCTTTGCGGTTGCTAAAATGTCTCTTTCTGTTTTCCAAAATTTTATGTGTGTTATAATATATGACTAAAGAATAATATGTTGCATGTGAAAGATACGTCACATGCATCGTGTTAAGGTTATGGATCGGTATAAAACCGCTATTTGATTATAGCATTTATCTCATTATATTTTACCTGCGAGGTTTCTTCTCTTTGTTAGATCTATCACATGCATCGTGTTAAGGTTATGGATCGGTATAAAACCGCTATTTGATTATAGCATTTATCTCATTATATTTTACCTGCGAGGTTTCTTCTCTTTGTTAGATCATGAACTGTATAAAAGAGTTTAGCTTGTATGTTCACCAAATCTATAGATAGTGTTTCAAACAATTAATGAAACTCTTACTCTAATTTCCGTATCCCATATATAACATACCGTAACCAGCTGAGCTAACCAGGCTACATCTTTGATGCTTATTTGATTTGTACAATGTATATAATCATTTTATTATACGATTAAGGAGGTGTTATTGGTTTATATATTTTTATTGATTTAGAAATCTATGAAGTATTTATAAATCTAAGTAAAATATACAGATTTTCAAATTCTTTTGGATTAGTATTTTACAAGTCTGGAATTTTTTCCTCGGATTTGAATCTTTGTATTTTTAACAAAAAAAAATCCATACAGATCCATTCAAATCTATTATGAAATCAAATCTATTAGTAAATCGCTATGATGGAATAACACTTGATAAGTTTGACAGTAAGAAACAGAAACAGTATAGGAAAATATGAAAAAAAAGCCATCTGTATTCTTAGCCGTTGTTTATCAATACTATTAAAAGGGAAGGAGTTCTAAAAAATCTACATATACAAGTTGTTTGGACCCTTTCCATTAACTAACAATATTTTTGGTTTTACCAAATATTTCTCTAACTAAACATACTACCTTATATTTCTCTGGCATTAACTTTTATTTAGTGGATCCAATCCTTATAAAAGAGGATTAATATGTATGTCTAATTATACAAGTGATGTTTAACAATATGATAAAACGTCAATTCCCTTTTTGGATCGAACCTGACTTCTTATTAACATTTGTGTTTCAATTAGACCAAGTTCAGTGCAATTTTGAAATTGAGATTCACGCTATATATAAGAACATTCCCATTCACTAACCAATATGTTTAAAACCAAATATACTATTAACTTTAAAGTAAACATATTTATAACATAATATATGTTGATAATACAAAAATCGGTTTACGATACGTATATATATATTATAGTATTCTAATATTTGTGGAATATTTATATAAACAAGTTAAAAACTAATGATTTAATATTGTAGAAGATATTTTTAGCCTTTTATTTAACAAGATATCTAGATTCGTGAAAGATCGTAACTTATACTTTCTGTATTTTCGTGACTAATCTAACCTCTATGTATATCATGTATGGTAAACGTGATAGATCTCAATTGCTATTAGAGCATTTTTCTCATTTATTAAAGAGCTGTTATTATTACTCCAATATATAAAGAATCATAAATATAGTAATGTTTGATGCTATATTTATTGAGAATCTAAAATATAATAATTTTTTGATGAAGTAAAAAAAAGGAAGCTTCTTTCGGATATGAACTAATTTAAACTCATAATTCAAACATCTGTAAAATATATGTAAAGGTATATAGCAGGTCTAGATAGGTTTGGTACCTAAATTCTAAAGTACCAGCAAACCCAAAAAATATGTGAAACTCAAAAAATACCAGAAAATCCAAATAAATACCCAAAATATATTCAAATACCAGAAAAACCTGGATTTTCACCCAAAATCTGACCTGAGAAACCAAAAAATAACCAAAATTTAATATGAATATCCAAAATATATTTTAAGAAATTTGAAATTTTACCCAGAACCTTGAACTATAACTGAACACCAAACCTGCGGGTTTGGGTATCTGATGGGGTCTCGCGTATGATCCGAAATATATGTAATACAAAAACATATACGTAATACCCAAACATACCTAATATAAAAAAATCTGAGTACTTTGGGTATCTGATGGGCTCTCACGTATTATCCGGACCAGAACCAAAACCTGTGGGTCTTAAAAATAACCAATATGTACTTTTCCATAGATCCGAACTGAATTTATATTTTGGGATCCGTTTCGGTTCGTGTTTTTGGATCCAAATAAAATGCACAAACCTAAAGATTTACATGAAAAAAAATACATAAACTAATTTATAACTTTAAAAATATTATCTGCTTCAATATAATATGATATCATAAAATAATAATATACAACTATCTACAAAAACTAATTCATATTAAACTATTTATAGTTTAAGAAAAATCCGCGCTTTCGAAGCGCGGATCAAAATCTAGTTTCTTTTGAAAAAGAATATCTTAGGCCACAACATGCGACAAAAAACTACATCATCTGTATTCTCGTTCTAGTAATGAAGCAGCAGACACCTTAGCAAAGGGAGCTCTCATGAACTCCCATTCCTGCTTGTAGTTGTTTTCGAATTAATGAAATCGGTTGACAAAAAAATAGCCACAACAGGCGTCTAAGTCTAAACAACCGACGAGAAAAAAACAATAAACTTGGGGCAAGACGTAAACTTATCAGTTTTAGTTCGATTCATGTTTAAAATAAAATTGCTGCTATATGATGAGATGAAGATGAAACCATGTTTTAGAATTCAATACTATTAGAATTATACTTTATTATATTAATATTAACATCAACATTAAAATAATAATATTTTAAAATTAAAATAAATTTTATAGGTGAATTAGTTATTGTAGAACTCACAAAATGATTACGATGTAAATTAATATATGTAGTTTTTATTTATATATGTATGTGAAACTTTTATATATATATATATATATATATATATATATCATATATATGTATACATATCTTAATAGTATTTGTAATATTTTTGTGGATCATACGTGTGAGAAATATATTATTATATTTTTTTATCAAAAAATATATTATTATATTTATGTTAGTGAAATATATTAAAATAGAGGAAATGAAGAGTATCTGTTTTATAGAAAAGAGAAAAAAATATTTTCAAAAGCAGTTGAAAGAGTGCTCTAGAAAATTAGCTCTCCACAGCCACAAAATAAAAGAAAAAGTAGATATGCTGTGATATTTTAAAAATTAAGCAAAACTCGATTGCTTTTAATTTAGTACTCATAGCATTCTCTAATCACCCCCATATAGATAGAATTATTTTCAATGCTTCAAATTTGATAGAGCATATCCAATGACAATGTTCTCTAGTGAATATTTCCTAAAAATAATAATAGGAAAAAATAAAAAAAAAAAGTAAGAAAGAAAAGTAGATTTTGTTTGAAAAATATCTCAAACGAGAATTCTTTAGATATTTTTAATTACTTTTAGACCATTTGTAACATGTGACTAGTTTATATTTTTGAAAAAAAATAAAAACTAATTACTTGTTAAAAATATATTAAAATTATTTAAAATTTAGATATTCATTTTGAGATACTAACCATTAAAGTCGCCTTTATCAGCTTAATTTAGTAGTAAAATTTTAAGTTATTACCAGAGCAACTTTATGTACTATGTTTCTCTCCTAAAGACATGCGCCTAATCTTCGTTTTTTTTACATTGAACCGTTATTCTATTCTTTTATCTTCTTTTATAGGAATCGTTGTCCACTGAAAAAGTAATACTATAAAACAACAAAAGCTTATTCTTGACATAAAAGGAGGTATATTCAATCTAATATTTGAGGTAATTTGATTTTTAATGGAGGTTTAGATGATTTCAATAAGTTGTAGAGATTTAGGTGATTTTTGGTAAACCACTCTAGAATATCACCTAAAACCATGAGATTTGAGTTTTAATTTTTAACTAAGAAACTCCACTCAAACACCCTAAAATCACCTGAAAACTTTAAAACTCTACAACTTAAAATATTTTCAATAACAATGGATTTCAAAGTACTTTACAAAATATCAAATTCAATAACAGTGGATTTTAAATGAATTTTTAAAATTCATGTTTAAATAACAGTGAATTTGTCATTTTAATAAAAATCACCTAAAACTCTCAGTTGAATACACCCCCTAAAAATACCAATCTTAAGCGAGAAGATACCACTTGGCTCTAAATAAGAAAAAGCGGCTTTAATCTAGTGATCTCTCCATGTATAAACGATTAATGTTTTAACTTTTTCTTTATACAAAGTATTTATGTTCTAACTTTAATTAATATAGTTTGCTTCACAATTGTAACATAAATTAGAACCTCAAAATAAGTGATACAATTTTATTGGGGACTAAACAAAACTAACAAGTTCAAATATAATTATTTAATTTTTTTTTGGTTAGCTTATCATTTAACTAAACCAAGTTTTGGTCAGACATGATGTTTTTTCAAAATACACTTCAATCTGATCTTATCTTATTTATATGGGTAAAAATAACTTGTCTTATTCTATCGTTTTTTTGCTAATGAGTCTCCTGACCATTCTTAGTCCATGGGAAATGAAGCAAGCTCACGTTTTCGAAGTTATTTTTCCGGAACATATCAATTTTGACGCAAAGGTTGGAAAATCCATCGAAATCGTAGTCATATCGGATAAATCTTGTCGAACAAAAAAAACTAGATAAATCTAAATAGTCAGGCTCGAAACATATAGAAGAAATCCTCCAGTCTCTCGTACATAATACAATGTAAAAAAAAAACTCACTAATAATCACAATAAATTGCACAAAAAAAAGAAATTACAGAACATACGCTTTAAATTATTTAAATCCCACAACTTCCAGCGAAATGTATTACTCTGTTTCATTTTAATTTATTGTTTTAGATTTATGCTTAAAGCATTTATTTTTGTATATTTCTAAAATAAAAATATAATTACCTATTCACCTAACTAAATTTAATCAATAGAAAAGTAAACTGGAAAATATTGTTAATAAATTTTACATTAGAATTTTAAAACGATATTTACTTTGAAATAAAAATTTTACTCTTTAACAATAATTAAATTGAATTCATAACCCAATTGGGATCCCGAATATACAGATCTACGAGTGTGAAAACTTCTTTTTTTTTTCCTAACCATTAGACAAACAAAATCTTTGTACCAAAGAGGCAAAGACACCTCTGAACGATAGACAAGAAAGTGGCTTTAACCTCGTATAGTTCAATGTAAAATAATTCATTCATTTGTTGAAATAATTATAGTAGAAATGTTTAAAGTGGATAAATGAAAAACAGAGTGCCGACATCGAATGTAAAATAGTAGAAATGTTTAAACATCCCCCCTCCCACCCCCTCTTTAACTAAACATAGAGACTTTGCTATGTAATTAACTGAACTGAAGGTACACTGACATTATTAAAACCATTTGCATGGTTCTAATTTTAGCGACTGAAATTTGCATTCAATGATTCGAAGTTGTTGTCACTTTAGTAATAATTCAAAGTTACTATTTACTGAAAAATTTATCCAAACAGGATGCGCAAAGCATCTTTATTCTAACCATTAGACAAACATAAAGCTTATCTTGTACTAAAGATACCTCTGAACGATAGACAAGAAAGTAGCTTTAACCTAGTATAGTACAATGTCAATAATTCATTCATTTTTGAAACAATAATAGGGAAATTGGGCTGTACGATATGAGAAAAAAGCATAATTCATTGAGTAACCAATTTCTCTAACTTTCCTATACACGCCGTTGCATTTATATAATAATACTGTATTAGTCCTCCTTTCAATCGGCATAACCTGCAAAGAAACAAAAACTTAATTAATAATTATTGATTGTGAAACAAAAAACGTAGCTTTTTGTTACTCTCTCACACACACTCTAGATTCCTCCAAAACAGATTTGACCGATGAAGACGTTACGGACTATGTTCCCGGAAGAGTTTTGTGGAGGAGAAGATCAGTTTAGGAGGCTTTGTTGGTGACGAAAAGAAGAGGCTCTGTCGGTGACGAAAAAGAGAGGCTCATAAGACAGTTGTGAGGGCACTGAAACATGTACGTATTTGAGAATTTACAGGAAATCTCTATTGTAAGTGGAAGAAAATGAATAATTTTTGTTATTGTATTCTATTCTATAATATGTATATAGAATAGAAATGTAAACAATGTGTATTTTTTTATATTTTGTTATGCGTTCTATTATGTTACTATACTATTTTATCTTGTTCCATTCCATTTGACAGTTAATAAAAAGTGTTCTACTTTGTTTAAAAATATAGTTTTTAATTTTCTTAAATTCTAATTATCATTACATGTTTTTTTAATCTGTAAAAATTGTATTGTGATCGATATTGTATAGTTTAGTATTACATAATATGATTTAATATTACATAATATTATATATTTTTAAGATTTTGATATTTGGGTTAGGATTTAGTGATTAGAGATTAGGGTTTAGTATTTTGAAGATGAAAGAGTATGGTTGGGGTCAGCATTAACTTCTTACATGCAATCATAGACATTTCATAATTTTACCAATATGTACTATGTTATTTATTTTGTTTCATTCTATTTGGGTTTAGGGTTTATACTTGGGTTTTAAGTTTACTGATTAGAGTTCAGGGTTTAATATTTAGGGTTGTAGTGGGATTAGGGATACTTATTGGGATATGTTTAGTATTTAAAGGTTGTAGGTGGGGTTATAATGTAATACTATTTCGGTGATATGGAATAGAACACTCTCTGTATATGTATACGATCAATAAAAATATACGTGGATGGCTTCTCTTTCTTTCATTTGAAATATAGTTTGTAATTTTCTTAATTTTTAACTATCTTTACATGTTTTTGAACATGTAAAAATCATACTATGATATATATTATGCAATTTAATATTACATAATATTATACATTTTTAGATTTTGATATTCAGGCTTAGAGTTTATATTTGGATTAGGGTTTAGTGGTTAGGGTTTAGGGTTTAGAAGATGAGAGGGTATGGTTGGAGTCAACACATTCTTTCATGCAATCATAGACATTTCATAGTTTCACCAGATATGTACTATGTTATTTATTTTGTTCTATTTTATTTCGGTTTAGGGTTTATATTTCGGTTTATGGTTTATATTTGGGTTTAAGATTTAGTATTTAGGGGTTGGGTGGGATTGGGATAAGGTTTAGTATCTAGGGATTGTGTCGGGATAATGTTTAGTATTAGGGGTTATAGGTGGGTTATAATCCTATACTACTTCGGCGATATGGAATAGAACATTCGATGCATATGTATGTGGTCAATAAACGTATACATAGATGGCTTCTCCTTCTTTCATATGGAATACCTGTGATCCACTCTTAACCATTTATTTCATCGTCTATTCTCGTAACCACAACGTTATCTCTAATCACACACGTTGACTGGAAACTCGTAAAAGAAGGGGTAAAACCGGTTGGGAAGTGGCGTAAATGTTAGATACTACATAATGTCAAAATCAATACTACTTACCTAATTTACACTCCATAAATGGCTATTACACAAATAAGCCCATAATAATATATAGTAGAAATATTAAATCGATTTTCTAACACCAACTTTATAAATGGAAAATGGAGTGCAGTTACATCGGACTTAAAATAATAGATATGTTTAAAGAGTTATTCTTGGGTTCATCTCCAAGGTTGAACCTGTAGGTTCACCCAACGATAGGATTAAGTTATTTTAGATTTAATATCTTTTAAAAAGGAAACAAAATAATAAAAATTTGCAAAGTAATATTATATTTTTAAATAAATAAAGATAATAGTAACTAAAAAAGATTTTCTTAAATATTATTAACGCAGTCAGCAAAAAAATAAACCCTAAATCCTGATCCTAAACCCTTGGATTTATGATTTAGGGTTTAATGTTATTAAGATTTAGTTTTTATTGTTTATGATTGAGGGTTTAGGATTTCCCCAAAGGTTTAGGGTTTATCCAAGGATTTAGGATTTACTAGGGGTGGGCATATCGGTTTAGTTTCGGATTCGGTTTGGTTTGGTTAATTTGGATTGTATAAAACTCAACCCAGTTAAAACCAAAGTAGCTTTGGTTTGGATTTGGTTTGGTTTGGTTTGGTTTTGATTTAGTTCAGTTTGGTTTTGATTTAGTTCGATTTACTTTATTATGGTTTAGTTTGGTGCGGTGTAGTTCGGGTTGGTTATAAAATATGATGGAATCAGTTTTATTAAAAAGTAATCAACTTATAAAAGATAGCTAAAAAATCCATTACTAAAAGTCAAAAGCAATGTATCCAAAAACTAAAAATACCAAATATGGCCCAACTGAAAACAAATCTTCACTAAAATAATAAAACCAAACAAAAATCAAAAACTCAATCTACCTTTTTGTTTTTATTGATCCTATAATAACTTTGTTACATAATTTTAAATTTAGACAACAGAAATTGGAGAAGATGAACGAGACGAGACGGCGACGATTTAGATGCTTATAGTTTTTAGGTTTTATTTTTAGTACAATCTTTAGTTATTAGGATTAGAGAATATATATATAGTAGTACGTATTATTTGAATTATATCTGGATTTAAAAAAAACTTATATGGAAATTAAGAAAAAATGGAAAACGAAACCTTAACTATTACAATATGTTAATATATATATATATATATATAGATACAAATATATTGGGTTATCGGTTTGGTTCGGTTTGATTCGGTTTAAACCCAAACCAAACCATTCGGGTTGAGTAAAACATGAACCAATTGGGTTATGTAAAGAACACTGTTTGGTTTGGGCCGGTTTAACTTCGGTTGGGTCGGTTCGGTTCGGTTCGGTTTGGGTTTTTTGCCCACCCCTAGAATTTACCCAAGGATTTATGGTATAGGATCATGATTTAGGATTTAGTGTTTTGTTTACGGTGTTAATAAGGTTTTTTGTAGTTATCATTATTTTTTATTTATTTTAAAAACATAATATAACTTGACAAATTTTTATTGTTTTTGTTTCTTTTTTTTTAAATATTAAATCTGAAATCAATCAATTTTATTGGTGGGTGAATATACAAGTTCATTTTAAGGGGTGAACCTAAAAATAACTCATGTTTAAACCCCCTTTAACTAAATATAAAGACTTTACTATGTAATTAACTGAAGTCTTAAATACTCTGGAGGGGAAGGTACACTGAAATTATTAAAACCATTTACGTGGTTTTAGTTTTAGCGACCGGAATTTGCATTCAATGATTCAAAGTTGTTGTCACTTTAGTAATAATTCAAAGTTACCATCCATTGAAAAATTTATCCAAACATGATGCACGTACGAAAGCATCTTTCATTCTAACCATTGGACAACACAAAAAGCTTATCTTGTCTATCTTGTACTAACGATAGACAAGAAAGTGGCTTTAACCTAGTATAGTACAATGTAAAACAATTAATTCATTTTTTGAAATAATAATAGTAGAAATGTTTAAACCTCCCTTCACTAACTGAAGTCTTTATTACTCCTGAGGGGGAAGGTATAGCTTGCCACTCTATATAATTCATTCCTGATTCCCCTCTTTTAACACAACAAATCAAAACACTCATATAGTGACCATATAAATATGAAGGGCACCGAGAGAAAAGATGAGAGTTCGACATTTTACGATACCGCCACGAAAGTCATAGGTGTGGTTGGAGCCATTGGAGCGGCCGTGAGTCTACTCTCGTGGATGACCTCAGGCTCAGAAGAGAACGGCCCGAAAGAGAAGATGATGAAGGCTCCTGGTGGGAATGGTTCTATAATTCCTAGGGCACCTTTCGAGGCCAACCCAGGAGACTACTTCAAGAACCAGCGTCAGCTTAATAAGAAATGAAAAAATGAGTGTGGAGATATTTAAAATTTCCCACTTAGTATTCTATAACTACATAATAAACCGTTGCATATGACAGATATATGTCTTATATGTAGCATGTTATATATATGTATCTGTATAATATTGCAACTTTAATTTGCTCGTGTTTAATTTCAATAAGTCAGTTTATGGATGTAATATTTGCTATTTTAATATATTCTTGTTTAAATTTGAGGTTATCGGGAGCCGATTAAGAATGTTGACTGAGGCCATGAAATTTTGTTAATCAGTATAAGTCAAGTAATAAAACCGAAGAAAAGTAAAGCTGGCATGGCCAGAAGTTTGCAAATTATATATTGAATAGCGAAGGAAGCCTAAGAAGTGAATACAATATGGTGCTTAAAATCACCTTTGGCTTATCTTGTTCTCTCAGTCATCGCTCTGGATAAACAGGATCAAAATGCATTTGATTATGAAATGTTCAATCTTGATGGTGAAAGTGAATTCGAAAGCTGGCTCATATGGGACCATAGATAAGTCCTTTTGCCGAGTGGAAGTGAAAAGTGGTCGAACTACTTCGCTTTGGCATGAATCGTGATTCCTTCTAGAATTAATGTATTTGGGACTCTCTTGAGGCTTGACGTCAGATCGACAAGTGTATCTCTACAAATGCGACTGTAGAAGAAGCTATGATGAACCTGTAAGCACAAATGGAAACATGGACCAAAATGGAAAAGGGAACCACAGAAGAAAAGAAAATTTCGTCAACGTTTAACAATTAATCCCAGTATTGGAGCCGGGTTTCACCCCGCTCCAGACCCGACCCGACATCTTAATCCGACCACAATGAAGTCTAAAAAGGAACCATATACCCACGTAGGTCATCAAGGCCTGGCCCATACTGAAAGAATCTTACACGCCGAACTCGGGGAGTCAACGCATAACGTTAAGACATTGAAAGCTTTAAATCACTATAAAAACGTCTGATCTACGCTGGAGATCAAGCGGCCATCACGATACGTTATCAAAGACCTATAAAAGAAGGAGGACAAATGAAAGAAAGGGTTCCAATTCTCTTTCATAGCTAAACTATAGTCTCAATACATTCATACTCTCTCTTTAGATACCTATTATATTCACTGATTAATCTCGATATTAACATCAATAAACCATCATTTTCCATTGTTGAACAGAGCCTAGATTTTTTTCTTTTTAGTTAACTTATTCATCGAAAACGTAAACTCTATTTCTGAATGAATGTTAGGATTCAACATTTGGTGTTAGAAGAAATGAGAAATTCAGCATAGTTATTCCTCTAGAGAATAGATAAATAAATATCGTACGTTTAGTTAGTTTCTTTATGATTGGGTTTGGTTGGTTGGATTATTTTGGTTTATGGGTTATTTGCCATTTGGCTCTAATCAATCATCTTATAGAATAGAGATAACTTGTACCAAAAGAAAAACAAAACGTCAGGATGTGCATTCGTGTGGAAACAAAAGTAAAACGTCAGGATGTGCATCCGGGTGGAAACAACACTAAAACGGCAGGATGTGTGCCTACCATCGTTGACCAGAGAAGAGAGCGTGGTTCTTAAGCGTAATTATTCTCCGCCGCCTACTTGTTCAACGCAGAGAGAAGAAAGAAGAGAGAAGAGAGAGAATGGGAGGTGTACTATCATCTGTGTTTGGAGGTGGTGGAGAAGAAGCAGTTGCAGGGAATGAATCCGAGCAAAGTCGCGTCATGAAGTTTAGCTCATCGGCTCGGTGGCAGCTTCACTTCAACGAGATCAAAGAGACCTCGAAACTGGTACGTATCGATCCGATCCGATCCGATTCTTTTAGATGTGAAAAAATCGATTTTGACTGATATTTGGGTGTTTGAATTGTGGGAGAAAAGCTGGTGGTTGACTTCTCAGCAGCCTGGTGTGGACCTTGTCGGATGATCGAGCCTGCGTTCATCGCCATGGCTGCCAAGTTCACTGATGTTGAGTTCGTCAAGTTGGATGTCGATGAAAACCCCGTAAGTGTATTCATTCATTCTTTTGTTCTCTATAACTCATCACTTTGATTGATCCATTGATGAAAGTACATAGCTTTATAGTATTGATGAAAAAGATTGAAACTTTACTGCATTTCTGTCATGGTTATACTATAATATACAACCAAGGTTTCAACTTTCTGCTGTCTCTAGACATTTGTATACATCATTACTTGGATTGATCTCCATTGTTCACTGTTTCTGCTAGTATGGAGTTTGTAAAGTACATCCGCAGATCACTCGAGTTGCTTGAGATGGACTCAGCCACCTGCTTCTGTTTTCCACATTTCGTGTGTGTTTTTGTTATGAGAACGAAAGTTTTTTAAAACTGACTACATGATCGATGTTTTTCAGGATGTGGCTAAAGAGTTCAATGTGACGGGGATGCCAACTTTTGTGCTGGTGAAAAATGGTAAAGAGATTGAGAGGATAGTTGGAGCCAACAAAAATGAGCTTGAGAAGAAAGTTGTCAAACACAGGGCATAGTGATCCATTAAGTTAACACATTCACCAGATTATAGCCATTGTGTAAAACCTATTACTATTAATAATTGGCTTTGTTGATCCCTCTTTGTCCCTTCTGTGTGATTGATTGAAATGGTTTGCTGAAAAATGGTTTAGACTGCTCTATGATAATTAAGTTTATGCATCTACTCTTGATTGTATCACCTGAGCTCCAAATTTGATAGTACGGACCATATCAGTATGGTTTAGCTCTTCATAAACTCCTAAAATTGCGGTTTGAAAAATGAGCTTACATCTCGAAAGACATCCGGTTCAGTTAAACCACGAAGCATTAACATCGGTTTATTGTAAATCTCCAATGAAACTAAACGGTGTCGTATAGACGATGAGTTCTCTAATCTTCTTCGTGGTGTTGAAAACTTGAAACTATCCAAATCTCACTGCTGTCGCAAAACCCCCAAATGGGTTCTATGTACAGAGCCTCTAAAACCCTAAAGTCGTCGAGACAAGCATTCTCACTCTTGTTCAATTCAGTCAAACCCAACCGAAGAGATCCGTTATGTGTCGGATTGCAACAAGCTTACGGTTTCAGCTCAGATTCTAAGCAAAACTCCAGAGAACCCGCCGTTATTGATCTGACACAGTTTCCTTCCGACAAGATCCGAAACTTCTCCATCATTGCTCATATCGATCATGGCAAATCCACTTTGGCCGATCGTCTCATGGAACTTACTGGTACCATCAAGAAAGGCCATGGCCAGCCTCAATATCTCGACAAATTGCAGGTACGGTATAAGTTTCATAAAGGTTTAAACTTTATCTGTTTTCAGAGTTGTTCATATGTTTCTTGGTGATGGTTAAGTAGCTATGGATGTTTGTTCTAGTTGGGTTCAGAGGAAATGATTCATAAAGGTTTAAACTTTATCTGTTTTCAGAGTTGTTCATATGCTGCTTGGTGATTGTTAGGTTAGTTACAGTGGATTCGTTTCATAAAGTTTTGATTTTTAAGTCTGTGATATGATAGGTAATGAAGTAGTTGTGGATGTTTGTTTTAGGTAGAGAGGGAGAGAGGAATCACTGTGAAAGCTCAAACGGCGACAATGTTCTATGAAAACAAAGTTAAAGATCAAGAAGCCAGCGGTTTTCTTCTGAACCTGATCGATACGCCAGGCCACGTTGACTTCAGCTATGAGGTCTCTAGATCGTTATCCGCTTGTCAAGGAGCTCTCTTGGTCGTCGACGCGGCTCAAGGTGTTCAAGCGCAGACCGTGGCTAACTTTTACTTAGCGTTCGAAGCTAACCTCACTATTGTACCCGTGATCAACAAGATCGATCAACCAACAGCTGATCCCGACCGTGTCAAGGCTCAGTTGAAGTCCATGTTTGATCTTGACACGGATGAGGTTCTTCTAGTCTCTGCTAAAACCGGCTTGGGGCTCGAGCATGTGCTTCCCGCGGTTATAGAACGGATACCTCCTCCTCCTGGGGTCAGTGACTCTCCTCTGCGGATGCTTCTGTTCGATTCCTTTTTCAATGAGTACAAAGGTGTCGTCTGCTATGTCTCTGTCGTTGATGGGATGCTGAGGAAAGGAGATAAGGTCTCGTTCGCCGCGACGGGCCAGTCTTATGAAGTGTTGGATGTCGGGATTATGCACCCTGAGCTTACTTCTACAGGAATGCTTCTTACGGGACAGGTTGGTTATATAGTAACCGGCATGCGAACCACCAAAGAGGCACGTATTGGTGACACAATCTACAGAACGAAAACCACTGTGGAGCCTCTTCCAGGTACTTTGTTTCTCTCTCTCCTATGCTACTACTCTTGTAACTGAGAATTGAGAATCTTGATGATGGGATGTAGGTTTCAAGCCGGTGAGGCATATGGTGTTCTCAGGAGTTTATCCTGCTGATGGATCTGATTTTGAAGCACTTACTCACGCCATAGAGAAACTGACATGTAACGATGCAAGTGTCTCGGTGGCTAAGGAGACAAGCGCAGCTCTTGGGATGGGATTCAGATGTGGCTTCCTCGGTTTGCTTCACATGGATGTATTTCATCAGCGGCTTGAGCAAGAGTACGGTACACAAGTGATCTCCACGATCCCTACCGTTCCTTACACGTTTGAATACTCAGATGGAAGCAAGTTGCAAGTTCAGAATCCTGCTGCTTTACCTTCAAACCCCAAGTACCGAGTCACTGCTTCTTGGGAGCCAACGGTGATCGCCACGATCATCCTTCCTAGCGAGTACGTAGGAGCTGTGATCAACCTCTGCTCCGACCGAAGAGGTCAGCAGCTAGAATACACCTTTATAGACGCACAACGTGTTTTCTTGAAGTACCAGTTACCTCTGAGGGAGATTGTTGTTGATTTCTACGATGAGTTGAAGAGCATAACATCAGGTTACGCTTCTTTCGACTACGAGGATGCAGAGTATCAGAAATCTGATCTTGTGAAGCTTGACATCCTCTTGAACGGTCAAGCAGTTGATGCGTTAGCTACTATTGTGCACAACCAGAAAGCATACCGTGTGGGTAAGGAACTTGTTGAGAAGCTTAAGAACTTCATAGAGAGGCAGATGTTTGAAGTGATGATACAAGCTGCTATAGGTTCAAAGATCATTGCGAGAGACACAATCTCTGCGATGAGGAAGAATGTGCTTGCGAAATGTTATGGTGGGGACATAACTAGGAAGAAGAAGCTTCTTGAGAAGCAGAAAGAAGGGAAGAAAAGGATGAAGAGAGTTGGTTCTGTTGATATACCACATGAGGCTTTTCAACAAATACTCAAAGTCTCTTAGAAGACAAAAAAGACTGAAATCAAATGTTACTGGTTATAATGTGCAATTCGAGATTATTTTTATTTTCGGAAAATTAATAAAACCGTTCCAAGAGTTTTTTTTTCTTTTCTTTTCACAAATTCTATAACCAAATAAACCAATAGTTGTTGTTATGAAAAATCAACTGATGCAGCAACGGAAAATTACTTTTGTACATCTCTTGGATAGTAGCAGTGGCGATTGATCCTATGTATTATTTTGTTTTATCTTAGGTCACTGTAGTCAACAAAGTTAATGAGTAGTCCAGTCACTGGTTTACCTAAACCGGGTTTGGCAGATTTAATGATGGCGTTGGTCTTTCATTGTGTAATTGTTGAAGACAGGATTAACTCTTCTAATGTTTATAACTTTTGGTGCTTAATGGTCTGATCGAACGTTCTTAGTTCAGTACACATAACACTTCCACGCTTTTGTTTTATCCTCTGATCGGTAGAGAGACTCCCAACTCGCGACCGGCTGATCTGATGGGGAAATAATGTAATACATATCTAAAGGTATATTTTCACTACTGGTAATGTAAATACCACAATTTCAAAATATGGAGTGTTTTAGAAAGAATCTTGCAGTGGAAGCACCCAATCTAGTGTTTAAGGTTTAAAGGTTTTTATACCAGGTTTTGAAATGTTTTGAACCAAATTAGAATTGGGTTAATCATTATTTGAATCAAAACGGATTTGTTACCTAATCTAGCAAATGCCATGTCAAAGCAAGTCCTTAAGGTTGAATCCTACGTAGCTTTGACGTCAAATTTGACCCAACAATACATGTTATCTTTGCCATATCACAATTTTTTTTGGATAATCAAATTATCACGTTTTACTGTGGGTTCTAAATAATTTTTTTTTTTTTTTTTTTTTAATGATTCAGACAATTGATGTAAATTTAATTTAGTTTCATATTAGATAAATATATTACGCCAACTTTCCTTCTCTCTTACTTTTACTAGTAATAAAAGTACAAAAAAACAAATATGGATGAACTCATGGCTTCCTTCGTCTTTTGTGATGAAATGCATGATATTATGCCTCCTTGGAAACAAATAGTTTATAATGTGCCCGGTTCAGTGACCTGAATCCATCTTTTCCGGCGACTTTCATTTTCCCAGCGGCATCCATCTGAACTTTTTCATTACCATAGAAGTTGAAGAAATCTTCTAATGAACCTTTAACTACTCCACTGCCCTGAGCTCCGTCATTGTCTCCTGCTTGATCTTTTAGTAGTTTTCTTCCGTGATCTTTACCTCCAAGGGAAGACATATATTTAGCGACCTCTTCATACCAGTTGTTGACCTTTCCATCGGCCTGAGATTCGGTTAACTCTCTTCCGTGTTGCTTACCTTCGAGAAAAGAACCAAAGAACTGGAAAAACTTGTCATGATGACTACTTTGGTCCGAACTGTTGACTTTTTCAGTGGTGTTGTTCCCTGCTTGTTTTTCGGTTATTTCTCTTCCGTGAGAGATTGCTCTTCCTACATCTTCATCTTCTTCAAGTGATCTTGCATGATGAACGACTTTCTTCATCTTCTTCTCCTCAAAATCGTTAACTAGATCCATAAAATCATTGATCGAACTCCTGAAATATAGGATAGCATCTGTGATCTGTTTTGATTCACGGAAGTTGATGTTAGCATCAGCCTTGTAATTATGTTTGGCTGAGATCTTTACGATTGCCTTTTGAATATGAAGAAAGCTTTTTGTAAAACCAGCACAGCTTTTCCTTAGCTGGAAGGAAGTTTTCTTATCAACTTTACCGCTAATACTAGCTTGCACCGCAAAAATTGCTTTGGTTGTTAGGGCATATTTGGTCTTGGCAATACCCAAAACGTCTACAATGTGATTCTCAGATTTGCAGAGGCTTTCAAGGTACTCGACATAGCCTTTGCACATTGTGAACATTGCCTTAATTTTGGCGGTTTTTGGGGCAAACTTTTCTTTATGGTTTATGATCTCAGTGATTTTGGCAAAGGGTAAGGTCTGGAGTTCGGATACAGTTTTTGGAATTAATGGTACCGGAAGTGCGTGACTGGAAAGGGAAAGTAATAATGAGCCAATGGAGAGAGCGAATGCAAACGATAACAACAGAGAGATTCTTGCCATGATTGTATTTCTTATGGCAGGGAATGAGATAATTAAAGAGAAAGAAAAGAAGGAAGTGTGTTTTCAATGTGAGACACTGGAGAGTTTTATATATACTTTTTTCTGAATTTTAATACGCTAATTATAGGATGAATAAATGGTAGTTGCAATGAGAAAAGGAATCTACAGAGAGGTTAATGGAACTCTGTTATTTGTTTTCCTTTTTAAGAATTTTTGTGAATGATACAAGAAATAGGAGGACAACGATATCAGTTTCAATCAAATCGTTACTTAAGTTAAAAACAAACAAAACAAAATCCATTTTTGGTATGAAATAAAAAGAAAATGTTACCTAGGTTTTCCGTGTCAGGGTTTTTGTTTCCTTATATATGTGTGCGTACTTCTTTAACAGATAGTAAATGTTTATTGCTTCCTCCGGTATCAGATCATATGTTATTTAAGAATTGTTGTCCTTTTAAAATAAAATAAAAATTATCAAGTAGCTTTTGCATTTTCAAGCATGAATTATCAGTGACCTAGACAAAAATTTAAAAATACTGAGTTTAATACAAAACAAGGGATGGTGCTGCGAGTATATTGAAGGCAGTCAATGTGATTGGACATGCAATGGAGGGTTTGGATGAGGAAGAAGCAAGAGTATGAAGAGGAGAACTGATGTTTGTGTTCCTAAATTCTTTCTCTTACTTAAGACTATAAAAATGCATGCCTTGATTGGAAAGACAGAAGTTATTATTTCTGTGTACTGTGTCTATGGCTATGCCCTTGGCTTGACCACATTTTTTGTCTTATCTTGTTGATACAACTGTTTTCATCATTTTGTGCTCACACTACAAGAAAACATACCGGATTCCAACAACAAAAAACCGTCATATTTTCGTCTTAAATGGCTTTTCGATGAACAAATTGACGAAAACATTAGTCAGCCTTTTAAAAAAAAAATTGACGAAAACGTTCATTAATTCTGCTTTGCTCGGAGGTAAAACTAAATTTCCAAAAATTTCCTATAAATTTCTAACAGTGATTTGCGAAAACAATCTGTCAATATTTTCTTTCTAATTTCCGACAATATCTTTCAATTACTAATTAAGTAATTAATAAAAATAACACTCAAATAAATGATAAGTAAATTTAACCTACACAAAACTAGAACTAATTTTTTAATTAAAAGTAAATTAAATTTCATAAATTAAATTATAACAATTGTTTAATTACTAAAAAATGTAAAATAAGATTTACTAAAGTAAAAATCTTCTAACTTCTCTTCTTTGATCTTTAAAGTTGTCTTCTAATTTCTCATCCTTGATCTTCTAGCTTTTCTTCCACGCGTTTTCTGCAACAAATTCAAAGATTTTGGTTTAAAGTAGGAAAAAATGATTGTCAGTTACACGAATGACACAATTCCACATGGTTCCACATCTGAATAAGTAATGTATATAGAAATATACGATTCACATGACAACATTCCTAACTATTATGTGTTATGTTGCTAACACCATCAACATCATTCAATATCTAAAAGAATATTTGATGAAATTCTGTCAACCAAACAATTAGAATGATATTGATCGTATTAGCTGCATAACACATAATATTTGTGGAAATTATCATGTGAATCATATAGTTCTTGTAATTTTTGATACATTACTTTTATCCATAAGTGACCATTTGGCGGTGTCTTGTTCATGTAGGCGGATAATCGTTTTTATTTAAAAGTGAAACTAAAACATTTTCTAAAGAATGTTTTATTGTTTTTTTAAATTAAGAACTCTAACCAACAAAAAAATATTTTAAGTTATAATATTTTATTTTTAAACGAGTAATTTAAAACAATTATTTTTAAAATATTTATATTAATTAAGTTCCTAAAATATTTTTTTCCACAGCTTTTAATTAATTTTAAAGCTACATATTTAATAAACAGTTTTATAAAAAATCAAAAAAATTCAACATTAAACATCTTTTAAAATTATTATGTGTTATGTTGCTAACACCATCAACATCATTCAATATCTAAAAGAATATTTGATGAAATTCTGTCAACCAAACTATTAGAATGATATTGATCGTGTTAGCTGCATAACACATAATATTTGTGGGTATTATCATGTGAATCATATAGTTCTTGTAATTTTTGATACATTACGTTTTTCCATATGTGACCATTTGGCGGTGTCTTGTTCATGTAGGTGGAAAATCGTTTTTATTTAAAAGTGAAACTAAATCATTTACTAGAAAATGTTTTATTTTATTTTTAAATTAAGAAATCTTACCAACAAAAAAATATTTTAAATTATAATTTTTTACTTTTTTAAAAAAAGTAGTTAAACAAATATTGTAAAAAATAATTCTATGAAACTATTTATATTAATTAAGTTCTTAATAAATATATTTTTTCCACAGTTTTTAATTAATTATAAGGCTGCATATTTAATAAAAAGTTTTATACAAAAAATCAAAAAATTTAAACATTAAACATCTTCTAAAATTATTTTCCACTGTAAAAGTAATTTTATTCCAATATTAATATTATTATTAATTTTTTTTACTTAAACAGATTTTAATTACTTTTAAAGTTAAATGTTCAACAAACAGTTCTATACAAAAAAATTAAAAAAATTCAACTCTGAAACTTGTTTTCACAATATTATTAAAATAAGTTTTATAACCTAAAATCTAACAAAAATTTTATAACTAATCAAAAGTCCTTAATGAGTACAATAAAAATAAATTTCAAACAATATTGCAATCTTTAATCTAATGAAATTTATAAACTAATTCACAAAAATCAACCTAAAATCAAGAAAAATAACTAACATCTACATTACATGAAAACAAGCGTTTCCCAGCAGATAAATTTAATATTAATATGTAAAGATGAAGATTACTGTGAAATTTACAATGAAAATATAATGACTTTGTCTGAGTCGAGAATTTCCAACAAAATTCTGTAAACATTTTTTTTATCAAAAAATCTATGAAATTTCATAGAAAAATTCCAATGAAAAATATATTGTCAAAAAATTTGTCAAAATTTGATATGTTTTCTTTCTTGTAGTGTTAGTACTTACTAACTTGTATCTTCTTAAAAATTAGTTTGGTAAATATGGTTTTAATTGTATGTATTTAATTTATGGCATGTACTATCTTGAATCTTGGTTCTACATTTTGTCGGACACTAAAAACATGAATCAACCAAATTTTTGTTTTTAGTTTTATGTAATCAAGCTATGCCATATACTATCCTGAAGCTGGTCCCTATAATTTATCGGGCACTAAAAACGGCGACTAATGACAAACATTTTTGCGACTAAAACTAAAATTTTATGGTAACATGATCAGTACATTAAAAGCCCTTTCTCAAAAAAAAAAACATGATCAGTACAAGTCCTGCCTTATAAAGGAACTTAAGCTATCTTTAGAAAAAAAGCTGATGATGACACAGCTGCAGTTAGAACTCAGGATATTAGGGTTTTAAATTCACTATAATTCGACTAAACTAAAAAAGACTTAGCAAAAAGTCTGAATTTTGATATATATTTTGTGGGTTGGAAGTCCATGCTTCGAAAGCTTTCTCTAAAACTTAAATTTATATGAGTGTGACTATTTTTTGTGCATGCACGGTTTTGCTATATATATTTTCTGGTTAATTTAGGCTATTATAAAAAATATAACTAGTGGGGTAGAATACAATATATAACTATATAATTATTGTATTAGTTAATAAAATAAGAATTTATTAATAATTTTTTTTACAGTATACAATTTTTTTGAATGAATGATAATTTTTATTCATTAAAAATGCTCTTTACATCTGGTCTACTGTAATTTAAACAGTGAATCACCAACTACTGCACTGCTAAGAAAAATACATTCTTGTGCTAAACCAGTACAGTATTATCCCTTCAGTTTTTTGACTCTGTCCATGCTTACTAGTCTGAGTTTATTCCTGATACCTCTGTTAATGTTCCTTCATATGGCTTGTAGCTGCATTGGCTGTTCATCATGTCTGTGTGTATTATGTTCTCTCTACACAGCGTGTAACTTATATTTTTTTAATAAAATATTAACATTTTATATTATTTGGGTTTTAAATTAATGTTATTTTATTTGTACACATCAAGTCTGATATCCGGTAAAAAATATAAAACTTTTTAGATAACCAAACACAGAATATTTGGGTAGCTACATATCAAACCAAATCGGATCATTAATTATTTGGACGAAATTAATTGGATCACTGATACCTTCATAAATCCAAATATTCGATTTGTGTCCACCCTTAAATTAGGGTTTATCGTCCCATGTTATATAAATATATGAAATGATTGTTCTGACCACTTAACTCCAAACCGTGAGCATCCAAAACTAAAACCTATATATAACTATACTCTATGCTTAAACTATAAACTCTATATTAACGTAAGAGTTGGTTATATATTTTATCGAACCATGATATCTAAATCTTTCAAATGATAGTTCTAATAATTTAATTCTAAACCCTAAAAAGAAACACTACACCCTATATATTTGATTAACAAGATGATTCAGTTAATAATAATTAGAACTC
Source organism: Brassica juncea (assembly GCA_018703725.1). NCBI lineage: Eukaryota > Viridiplantae > Streptophyta > Magnoliopsida > Brassicales > Brassicaceae > Brassica > Brassica juncea. The sequence goes on along the minus strand of CM031940.1, from coordinate 5,465,011 downwards.
ATATTCTTTACAATATGATTAAAATAAGAATTCAAACTCATAATCTAGTGATATTAGGTTTGGAAAACCAAATGTTTTGAACCAAATTGGAAGTTGGTTAATCATTATTTGAATCAAAACGGATTTGTTTACCTAATCTAGCAAATGCCATATCAGCAAGTCCTAAGGCCGAATACTACGTGGCTTTGACGTCAAATTTGACCCAACAATAGATGTATTGCCAGATCACAGTTTTTGGATAATCAAATCATTACGTTTTCAGTTAAGTGGGTTCTAAATGAATTATATACACAAATTAATATTTTAATTAAAATTATGTTAGTATCATTTTATTATTGACGTGAAATTTGTAACAGTTTGAAATGATGTACTATTGTTTCATTTCTATAAGTGATGTTAACCCAAATTAGTGAATATTGTATTGATCATTAATTGATGTAAACTTATATTTTCTATCAATTTTTTTTAAAGTGATGTAAACTAATATAGATTTGTATCAATTCCATGGAAGTGATGTCAAATAAATTAATAACATCATCGTTTGCTAGAACTGATGTTAAGACACTTATTTTGAATCATTTTCTGATAAATAATTCAAATTAATAACATTTATTTTTCTCATTAAATTTAAGTGATGTGATACAGTCTTTATTTTGTAGTCTAAATATTTTTTATGATCCAGACAATTGATGCACATTTAATTTAGTTTCATATTAGATAAATATATTACGCCAACTTTCCTTCTCTCTTAGTTTTAAATAGTAATAAAAGTACAAAAAAACAAATATAGATATGAACTCATGGCTTCCTTCGTCTTTTGTGATGAAATGCATGATATTATGCCTCCTTCGAAACAAATAGTTTATAATGTGCCCGGTTCAGTGACCTAAATCCATCTTTTCCGGCGACTTTCATTTTCCCAGCGGCATCCATCTGAACTTTTTCATTACCATAGAAGTTGAAGAAATCTTCTAATGAACCTTTAACTACTCCACTGACCTGAGCTCCGTCATTGTCTCCTGCTTGATCTTTTAGTAGTTTTCTTCCGTGATCTTTACCTCCAAGGGAAGATATATATTTAGCGACCTCTTCATACAAGTTGTTGACCTTTCCATCGGCCTGAGATTCGGTTAACTCTCTTCCGTGTTGCTTACCTTCGAGAAAAGAACCAAAGAACTGGAAAAACTTGTCATGATGACTACTTTGGTCCGAACTGTTGACTTTTTCAGTGGTGTTGTTCCCTGCTTGTTTTTCGGTTATTTCTCTTCCGTGAGAGATTGCTCTTCCTACATCTTCATCTTCTTCAAGTGATCTTGCATGATGAACGACTTTCTTCATCTTCTTCTCCTCAAAATCGTTAACTAGATCCATAAAATCATTGATCGAACTCCTGAAATATAGGATAGCATCTGTGATCTGTTTTGATTCACGGAAGTTGATGTTAGCATCAGCCTTGTAATTATGTTTGGCTGAGATCTTTACGATTGCCTTTTGAATATGAAGAAAGCTTTTTGTAAAACCAGCACAGCTTTTCCTTAGCTGTAAGGAAGTTTTCTTATCAACTTTACCGCTAATACTAGCTTGCACCGCAAAAATTGCTTTGGTTGTTAGGGCATATTTGGTCTTGGCAATAACCAAAACGTCTACAATGTGATTCTCAGATTTGCAGACGCTTTCAAGGTACTCGACATAGCCTTTGCACATTGTGAACATTGCCTTAATTTTGGCGGTTTTTGGGGCAAACTTTTCTTTATGGTTTAGGATCTCAGTGATTTTGGCAAAGGGTAAGGTCTGGAGTTCGGATACAGTTTTTGGAATTAATGGTACCGGAAGTGCGTGACTGGAAAGGGAAAGTAACAATGAGCCAATGGAGAGAGCGAATGCAAACGATAACAACAGAGAGATTCTTGCCATGATTGTATTTCTTATGGCAGGGAATGAGATAATTAAAGAGAAAGAAAAGAAGGAAGTGTGTTTTCAATGTGAGACACTGGAGAGTTTTATATATACTTTTTCTGAATATTAATACGCTAATTATAGGATGAATAAATGGGAGTTGCAATGAGAAAAGGAATCTACAGAGAGGTTAATGGAACTCTGTTATTTGTTTTCCTTTTTAAGAATTTTTGTGAATGATACAAGAAATAGGAGGACAATGATATCAGTTTCAATCAAATCGTTACTTAAGTTAAAAACAAACAAAACAAAATCCATTTTTGGTATGAAATAAAATGAAAATGTTACCTAGGTTTTCCGTGTCAGGGTTTTTGTTTCCTTATATATGTGTGCGTACTTCTTTAACAGATAGTAAACGTTTATTGCTTCCTCCGGTATCAGATCATATGTTATTTAAGAATTGTTGTCCTTTTAAAATAAAATAAAAATTATCAAGTAGCTTTTGCATTTTCAAGCATGAATTATCAGTGACCTAGACAAAAATTTACAAATACTGAGTTTAATACAAAACAAGGGATGGTGCTGCGAGTATTGAAGGCAGTCAATGTGATTGGACATGCAATGGAGGGTATGAGGAAGAAGCAAGAGTATGAAGAGGAGTACGCTATAGCGGCACAAGAACTGATGTTTGTGTTCCTAAATTCTTTCTCTTACTTAAGACTATAAATATGCATGCCTTGATTGGAAAGATAGAAGTTATTATTCCTGTGTACTGTGTCTATGGCTATGCCCTTGGCTTGACCACATTTTTTGTCTTATCTTGTTGATACAACTGTTTTCATCATTTTGTGCTCACATTACAAGATAACATACCGGATTCCAACAACAAAAAACCGTCATATTTTCGTCTTAAATGGCTTTTGGCTTTTTCGATGAACAAATTGACGAAAACATTAGTCAGCCTTTTTCAAAAAAAAAAAAAAAAATTGACGAAAACGTTCTTTAATTCTGCTTTGCTCGGAGGTAAAGTTTTGTCACAAATTTGTGACAAATTATAGAGGAAACTAAATTTCCAGAAATTTCCTATAAATTTCTAACAGTGATTTGTGAAAACAATCTGTCAATATTTTCTTTCTAATTTCCGACAATATCTTTCAATTACTAATTAAGTAATTAATAAAAATAACACTCAAATAAATGATAAGTAAATTTAACCTACACAAAACTAGAACTAATTTTTTAATTAAAAGTAAATTAAATTATAACAATTGTTTAATTACTAAAAAAGTAAAATAAGATTTACTAACGTAAAAATCTTTTAACTTCTCTTCTTTGATCTTTAAAGTTGTCTTCTAATTTCTCATCCTTGATCTTCTAGCTTTTCTTCCACGCGTTTTCTGCAACAAATTCAAAGATTTTGGTTTAAAGTAGGAAAAAATGATTGTCAGTTACACGAATGACACAATTCCACATGGTTCCACATCTGAATAAGTAATGTATATAGAAATATACGATTCGTATGACAACATTACTAACTATTATGTGTTATGTTGCTAACACCATCAACATCATTCAATATCTAAAAGAATATTTGATGAAATTCTGTCGACCAAACAATTAGAATGATATTGATCGTATTAGCTGCATAACACATAATATTTGTGGAAATTATCATGTGAATCATATAGTTCTTGTAATTTTTGATACATTACTTTTATCCTTTTTTTTGAAACACTTCCATATGTGACCATTTGGCGGTGTCTTGTTCATGTAGGCGGATAATCGTTTTTATTTAAAAGTGAAACTAAAACATTTTCTAGAAAATGTTTTATTGTTTTTTAAATTAAGAACTCTTACTAACAAAAAAAATATATTTTAAATTATAATATTTTATTTTTTAAAACGAGTAATTAAAAACAATTATTTTTAAAATATTTATATTAATTAAGTTCTTAAATATTTTTTTCCACAGCTTTTAATTAATTTTAAAGCTACATATTTAATAAACAGTTTTATACAAAAATCAAAAAATTCGACATTAAACATCTTTTAAAATTATTATGTGTTATGTTGATAACACCATCAACATCATTCAATATCTAAAAGAATATTTGATGAAATTCTGTCAATCAAACTATTAGAATGATATTGATCGTGTTAGCTGCATAACACATAATATTTGTGGGTATTATCATGTGAATCATATAGTTCTTGTAATTTTTGATACATTACGTTTTGGGAATTTGTCAAAAATACCTCTTTCCTTGTACCCTATTTCATTTCTATATTAACCAACTTTACCACTAAAATTTTAATAGGCAAAATACCATTATACCACTAACTAATTAAACCTAAAACTATTATTTTTTTCCCCAATTTTTTTTTTCAAATCTCAGATCCAAACTGGACGACGATGACGATGAGTTCTCCGGCCAGATCCGACAACGCTGACGAGTTCTCCGGCCAGATCCGACGATGCTGACGAATTCTCCGGCCAGATTTGACGACGACGATGACAAGTTCTCCGACCAGATCCGACGACGCTGACGAATTCTCCGTTGCTGAGGAGTATTCCGGCGAGATCCAATTAGCTGGTGAGTTCTACGGCGAGATCCAACGACTCTGACGATCTTATACGAACAAGACAATCTCTGTGACAAACGGGAACAAAGGTGACCGGATAACCAATAGTGATCATTATCTCTTTGATTAATTTTAGCGTGGTTTCTCAAAAACAGTTTCTGGGAAGGGAGACGGATATTTTCCCATGAAGTTTTAAAATTTTAAATTTATAAAACCTTATAAATATTTATTGACGAAGAACATTATGTTTATGTATTATCGTTTTTGATATATCTTGTTGATCTTTCATGTTTTGTCAAGTAAGTAATCTATCTTTAACGCTCTTCGCTTCTCTCTTTAACGCTCTTTGCTTCTCTGTTTTACTGATTGTTAATGTGATAATGTAAGAATAAAGAGCTCTTGTTTCTGTAATGTTACAGTTTCCTGTTTTCATGTATAGGTAAATGGTTTTGTAGAAGATGTGGATGGGCAAAAAGTTGCAACACTATTTGGTAAATGGGATGATAGTCTTTACTATGTTGCTGGTGATGGAGTCAGTAAGACGAAGTCAGCGATCCCGCATCAAATGCCTCGTTACTGTGGAGAAGGACTAAGCCACCGCTTAATGTGACTAGATACAACTTAACCTCATTTGCTATTACACTGAACGAGCTAACTCCTGGTTTGAAGGTATGTTCAATTTTGTTATGTGCATGGATTCCTGTTTCTTCTAGACATGCTATGTCTAAGTCTTTGCCTTTTTCTGATCTTGTGTAAATAGGAGATGCTTCCTCCAACAGACTCAAGGCTAAGACCAGATCAAAGGCATCTGGAGAATGGTGAATATGAGAAGGCCAACTTAGAGAAACAACGGTTAGAAAGAAGGAAAAGAATGGTACGTTACCTTTTAACATTTCACTGGTCCATGAAATTGTCGTTTTTGAAAGTCATGTTTTAAGATCTTTGGTTTCTATGCAGTCGAGGCAACTTCAGGAAAGCGCGTGGCGACCAAGATGGTTCGATAAACAAGGAGAAAATGAAACGTTCAAGTACACTGGCGGTTACTGGGAAGCAAGAGGACACAGGAAGTGGGATGATTGCCCAAACATCTTCGGCGAGTTCACGGACGAGCAGCTAACTGATTCTGCTTAAAAAGAGGGCCTTTAAGTGTTTCATGTTCAGGTAACATTACTCATCCAACAAAATCTTTGTCTAAACATAATATAATCCCTTGTTGTTTTTAAATAGAGAACTCGAAACAAGAAGGTATGTTTTTGATTAATTATTTTGTTTCTTGCATTGGAAAAGTCTGCTTAAGAGAAGATTTGCATGGGGACAGCATTGGAGTTATTTTACACAGAAGAAACGTTTTCTCGCATGTGAAGTATCAAAAGCCAATTTCTTTTGTTTCAATTTTCTGTTTGAAAGAAGGGCATAGAAGTATAGAACAAGATATCAGAAAGGCTTTTGGTTATAGTACTTTCTTTCTGGTGATATTGTGTAATGTTTTATCTCCTTCTGGTAGAGTGTCTCTGTAAAGTCTTATATCTTTGTCTCTTTCATTCCTCGTCAAATACAAACTGTTAAATCCAGATAGACAATTTTCAACAAGAGGTGATCCCACTAGCTGAAACATATGTTCCTGAAAACAATACAAAATAAAAGCAGTAGACAGAATTAGACATAACTTAATGTCACCTCCAAGAATCATTCAAACAGATATTTGCTTATAAATAGTTTTATAAATATTTCTAAGTGGTTTATAAACTTTATTATCTATTATTATAAAGTTGAGTTTCCTCACTCCTAAGACATACCACATGGGCATCCACGTCACTAATTCGGTGTTTGTGGTGGCGACACGTGTCATGGCCAATCAAAACTTAATGTTTTATTAATTCTTGAGTTTAAATGGTTTTATGTGTTTATTACGATCCAAATGCATCTTCTCCAGAAAACTGTATACAAAACCTAGGGAAAGTGGCCATCGTGCAACAATTTCCGTTCAGTCAACTGTCAATAAAAATCTAATGGTTTCACCGGTGACGAACGATTCCGATCAATGTCAGTTGGAAGCTGAATAGACTTCTTTCACCTGGCGCCGTTACGGAAATTAACTTGGTTTCACCGGTGACGAACGATTCTGATCAATGTCAGTTGGAAGCTGAATAGACTTCTTTAATCTGGCACCATTACGGAAATTAACTTGGTTCATGCATCTTCATTAACATTTGCATTAATACATATTCTCTACTTCTCACACGACCTTACATTCAATGAATCCCTTCATTTATTCTTCTGTGTTAATCCTCCATTATAAATATGAAAGTTTTCTTCCAACAAGATCATCAGTTCATTTCTCTTAATAAACAACACAAAAGGTGATGAAAAAGATATGTTAAGTCCATGGTTGTGCTTAACGGATTGTGACAGTAAAGTGATAAGAAACAAAAGAAATGAGATGAGAAACAGAATAAACAAAGATGAAGAGAAATGAGGAGAACGATAGAAGAGGGAGATAAATTTTTTTAGTGAACCTTTTTTAAAAAAATCTATTTATCTTTAACTCATAATAATTTCCAACATCTTGGTGTTGTTTTTCATTATTGTGGCTCCCTAAAAGGTTGTTGGCCCTGATCTCAATGATCAACAATTAGTGCACACTTATGGATAAGAATCTTGTGTGAGTATGCATGATTGTGATTTGTGAGTATATTTCAATTACATCTTTTCCATATCAACTACTGGAATGTGAATTCTATTTAAATTGGCTGCTTCTGTGGCTCCAAAATGGGCTGAATTTTGATATATACGTAGAATGCATTTTTCTTATTATATTCTAAGTTTGAGTCTGCATATATCACAATAAAGCGTATTAGTTTTGTCCAAACATTAACTTATGCCTTATTTAGAACACTCACTTCCCATAACATATATATACTCTCTTCTCGACAAATTGACACCTGCTAACCTAATAAAAAAACAATAGTTTCAAATTTTATAAAGCTGAATCCTTTATTTTCGTGATGACATTTCATCAACATAAATTGTCTAAAAATTTAACACTATAATTTTTAAAATTTTATTAAGTATTCCGCATTTTAATCATCTTTTGTTTAAACCAAATTTATTAGTAAATTATTTAATAATCTAGAATTTATTTTTGATTATTATTATTTTTAGGTCTAACAAAACATTTGATATCAATCTAAAATAATATTTTATCACATAATTAACAATATAATATCAAATATGTAAGTTTTTTAAATATTCATAAGAAAAAAATTAATGTAAGATTTTTGTATCAAAAATTATTTTACTTATTATAAAAAATTATCATAATTACAGTAGAATAAACAAAGATAATATGTAAAACTATTATGTATCATGAACATTTTAATATTAAGATAATCATAATCTATAAAAAGAATAACAAAACATACACAATAAAAATTAATATCACCTTAAATATACTCTTTAACTGGTATATTTATATATTTTCGGTTATTAACACACCCGTAGAGTGAAGAGAGAGAGAGAGAGAGAGAGAGAGAGAGAGAGAGAGAGAGAGAGAGAGAGAGAGAGAGAGAGAGAGAGAGAGAGAGAGAGAGAGAGAGAGAGAGAGAGAGAGAGAGAGAGAGAGAGAGAGAGAGAGAGAGAGAGAGAGAGAGTAAATTATGATGATAGTAAAAATTAGTTGCTTGGTTAATTCTAAATTAAGAAAATAGTATATCTCATATACATCGTTTGCAAATGTAAACATAAAACACAAACCACAAATCATTTAAAAAATAATAATCTTGATCACAAGTTAAGTATATCCCGCCCGTAGGGCGGGCCGACCCTAGTTTACTTTATAAACTCTTATAATGTGCTTGTGTGTTAGCCCTTTAGAACAAAGTGACAATGTAGTTATAGTTAATTCATATTATGGTTGTACATAGAATTGTGTTAAAATGCATGGAAACATGAATTGAGATTTTCACAGAATTTTGCTCACATGGGATGATGCAAAAGTATATGTTTTGAAAAACCTATTCGTGTTCATTGTCTGTTTGAGCGATTTTAGAAAAATCAAATTAAAAGCCATTATAGATCAGTTTATAAACCCTTATAAAACTATTTATTAATGATTTTATATACTTTTATAAGTGATTTTATTAGGTTTTCTAAACTCTTATATATGTATATTTATAAACCCTTATACATTTATTTATAAACCTTATAAATAGATTTATAAACGCTTATAAATTATTTATAAAGATTATAAACTCTTACAAATGATTTTATAAAATCTTATTAACTATTTTATAAACCATTATAAAACAATTATTACTACATATTAATGATACATAATCACTTGTAAATGGTTTTATAAACTATTATAAATATATATATTTTATTTCTTAACAATGATTCATAAATAATTATTAATGATTTACAAAGATTTCTAAGAAATTATAAACACTTGTAAATATCTTTATAAATATTTACTTATAATTTTTTGTAAAGATTTGTGAATTCTTCTAAATGATTTATTAACTCTTATAAATTGTGTTATGAAGATTATAAATTTTTACAATAGTTCTATAAACATTTATAAATAAATATATAAATGATTTATAAATTCTTATGTAAATGACTTCATAAATGAATTACCTTTTGAAATTCTACAAATCCTTATAAATGATTTTCTAAATCCTTATAAATGATTTTATAAACCCTTATGAATAATGATTTTATAAACTCTTATAAATGATTTTATAAACCCTTATAAATAACTTTAAATATTCTTATAAATGATTTACAGACCCTTATAAAAAATTTATATATATATATATTCTTATAAATGATTTATAAACCCTTAAAAAATAGTTTATATTTTAGACAAAAGTTTTCTACAAATCCTTATAAATGATTTATAAGCTTTTAAAATTCGTTTTTAAGACCTTATAAACGAATTACCTTTAGATATTTTTATAAATCCTTATAAAAAAATTATAAAACCTTATAAATATCTTTATATATTCTTATAACTGAATTATAAACCCCTATAGATAGTTTATATATATATTCTTATAAATTATTTATAAATCCTTATAAACAATTTATAAATCTTCATAAGTAATTCATAAACATTTATAAACTCAATAACTCATGTCTACAACCTCTTGAACGTTGCATCTGGGGGTTTTGAATATGGATCAACCATCCATGTGTTTGATACTCCAATGATATATAAATCTTTATAAATGTTATATAAATTCTTAGAAATTATATAATAACCCCTTATAAATGGTAAATAAACATTTATAAATATTTTATTAACTCTTATAAATGATTTAGAAGCCATTACAAGTGATTTATAGCCTCCTATAAATGATCTTCAACTCTTGAATTTTTCATGTGGGGGTTTGAAGATGGATCAACCATCCCTGTATGTTGATACTCCAATGATATATAAATTCCTAGAAATGATATAAAAACCCTTTATAAATGGTAAATAAATATTTATAAACAATTTATAAGTCTTTTATAAAATGTCTTAAGACTTCGTAAATGAATTATCTTTTAAAATTCTACAAATCCTTATAAATAACTTTAAATATTCTTATAAATGATTTATAGACCCTTATAAATAACTTTAAATATTCTTTACTGCCTTATAAATGATATAAAACCCCTTATAAATGGTAAATAAACATTTATAAATATTTTATTAACTCTTATAAATGATTTAGAAGCCATTACAAGTGATTTATAGCCTCTTATAAATGATCTTCAACTCTTGAACTTTTCATGTGGGGGTTTGAAGATGGATTAACCATCCCTGTGTGTTGATACTCCAATGATATATAAATTCCTAGAAATGATATAAAAACCCTTTATAAATGGTAAATAAACATTTATAAACAATTTATAAGTCTTTTATAAAATGCCTTAAGACTTCGTAAATGAATTACCTTTTGAAATTCTACAAATCCTTATAAATAACTTTAAATATTCTTATAAATGATTTATAGACCCTTATAAATAACTTTAAATATTCTTATAAATGATTTATAAACCCTTATAAATAACTTTAAATATTCTTATAAATTATTTATAGACCCTTATAAATAACTTTAAATATTCTTTACCGCCTTGGTGTTCATCTCATTACCGAGTGGTTTCAGAACTCTGAGTTACTGGAGAAGCTTATAAATATATTTATAGACCTTGTAAATTAGTTTATAAACACTTATAAACCCCATTAAAACCTTTTATAAACCCTTATAAATCTTATATAAACTTTTTATAAACTTATTTAAACCCTTTATAAACCTTTATAAATTCGATATAAAATCTTTTTTAAACCCTTACAAATCTTATATAAACTTTTTATAAACTTATTTAAACCCTTTATAAACCCTTATAAATTTGATATAAAATCTTTATAAACATCTTGAAACCCTTTCGGCTTAAAGCCCAACACTTTGATACAGAAGATTAAATTCATAAAACTAAAGAACACGTGCAGGCTTTGTAAAGAGATGATGATACGTGGCAGATTCTGAGGCACATGCGGACAGCAAGCAAGGCTCCAGCGCTTTAGAAATTTTACATACCTTTATAAATTGTTTTATAATCCTTTATAATGGTGTATAAACTTTATAAATTATTCTTATAAATTATTTACATACCCTTATAAATCATTATTTACATACCTTTATAAATCCTTATAAATTATCATACAAACCATTATAAATTGTTTTATAAGGCTTTCTAAATGGTTAGACTCTTTTAGTTGATTTATAAACCTATACAACTCTTATAATACCCCTTATAAATTGAATATAAGCTTTCATAAAGTTTTATAAACCCTTATTAATAGTATACATACCCCTTATAAATCTTATATAAACTTTTTATAAACGTATTTAAACCCTTTATAAACATTTATAAACCCTTATAATTCTATATAAAATCTTTATAAACACATGTAAGTGATTTTGTGAATCCTTTATAAATTCTTATAAACCATTATAAACATTTTTAAAACCATGATAAACCTTTATAAATGGTTTATAATATATTTATAAGTTCTTATAAACCTTTTAAAATGATTTATATGAACTCTTTTAAATGATTTTTGAATTTATAAAAGATTTTTTAAAGTCTTATAAATTTTTGTAAATGGTTTTATAAACTCTTATAAATATATTTAGACTTTGAAATAATATGTTTTTATATCATTTCTAAGAATTTATATAACATTTATAAGAGTTTATATATCAATATCTGTGGAGCTCCTTGGGCATTGAGAACATGTGAGCTCAATCTCTTGTTCTCTGAAAAAAAAAACCACAACAGTATATTGAATGATATGCTCAATGCAAGACACAGAGGAGTTATTGATACTATAATGTTATAGTCTCTTACCGACATAAGAAAAGAGGTTATGATGGAACATATATGAAGCTATATCATCTGTCAGGTCAACCTTCTTACGGTTTCTTCTTCTCTTTGCTGCTCTTTTTCTGTAAAACGGATTAGAAAACGGCAAAGACTTTATCCACTTGCCACAGGTTTCCAACACAGATGGATCAATGTTAGCTCCAAGCTTTTCTTGATCCAGTGACTCAAGCTCTTTTGGATATTCTAATGCACGAGACTCTTACTCCCTAATCCTTAACTCAAGCCACTTGGATCTCCACATCAGTGGCCATATAAAGCTCTTCCAGTGAATTGCTAGCCTTTTCTTCCTACAAAGACACACAACATAAGATACACACAGAGAGATAATCGAGATAATAAAGATATGTGTAAAGTTGAGCCTCTCCCGAGAACAGAGAATACGCTACTGCTACTCCAGATAAGCTATGATGGAAAATCTTTAAAGGAAAACAGCCATTATCACCCAAATCAAGATTATAGAAACCAATGGAGAGAACACAAAAGCTTTCTTGTGTCTATTACTCACATATTCTGATCCCCCTAAAAAGGGTAAAGCCAAATGATCATTCCAAGATCAGCAACAAAGTAGCCAACTGATACCTATGACAAACACATCAATGCTCATCAAAACGGTTTTATAAAGAAAGATGAGAAATGAACAAGATGAGAACTTACTCCTAAACCAAAGTTAGATAGAGCCGAGCTACAAAACACCATAAGGCTTTGAAGACTTGTTTGGTCAGAAAACAAATCAGAGAAGAACACAAAGTAGAGTGGCATGAATGAGATAAATATCGCATGAACTGTAGAAATTCCCCTGCAAAAGAGATAAGAGACACAGAACAAACATATAAACAAGCTGAAAACAAAGAGCATGGTCTATTATACGGATACTCACCTGTTGTTCCAATCAATTCTCTTCATTTTTGTGAGAGCTGAGTATGATTTGATATGAATGGAGCTGAATGATTCCGTAAGATCATAGACCTATCATCGAAAAGAGCTTAAGCTACACTGTTCAAAACAGAGAGATAAATCGAAGTCTGCAATTGCATGTGAAACTAGATCCCATACTTACCATTTTGCATAGAAAGATTCGAGCAAGAACAAAGGTATAAGGGAGACATAGATCTGCTAACAGATAGCGTTTAACGAAACCCTCTGCCTGACTCTGGTACGACTTGGCTTCCACGATAAATCTCTACGGAGAAGGACGACAGATCTTAACGGAGAGGGACGATGGATCTCGACGGAGAGAGATGGATCCCGACGGAACCGATTTCGAAGGAGAGGGGCGATGAGTCTAGACAAAGAGAAAAAAAAATGCGATGGAGAAAGATATTAGGCTAGGATAATTTAGTCTTTTACGAAAATGTCTAGAATAATGTGTGGTATTTATGAAAATGTCTTTTGGTTGGTGGTAAAGTTGAATAATGGTATCAAATAAAGTGTATAAGTAAAATTTTCCCTTATGTTTTTCCATATGTGACCATTTGGCGGTGTCTTGTTCATGTAGATGGACAATCGTTTTTATTTAAAAGTGAAACTAAATCATTTACTAGAAAATGTTTTATTTTATTTTTAAATTAAGATCTCTTGCCAACAAAAAAATATTTTAAATTATAATTTTTTACTTTTAAAAAAAAGTAATTAAAAAAATATTGTAAAAAATAATTCTATGAAACTATTTATATTAATTAAGTTCTTAATAAATATATTTTTCCACAGTTTTTAATTAATTTTAAAGCTACATATTTAATAAAAAGTTTTATACAAAAAAAATCAAAAAATTTAAACATTAAACATCTTCTAAACTTATTTTCCACTGTAAAAGTAGTTTTATTCCAATATTAATATTATTTTTTTTTTTTACTTAAACAGATTTTAATTACTTTTAAAGTTAAATGTTCAACAAACAGTTCTATACAAAAAAATTAAAAAAATTAAAAAAATTCAACTCTGAAACTTGTTTTCACAACATTATTAAAAAAAAGTTTTATAACCTAAAATCTAACAAATTTTTTATAACTAATCAAAAGTCCTTAATGAGTACAATAAAAATAAATTTCAAACAATATTGCAATCTTTAATCTAATGAAATTTATAAACTAATTCACAAAAATCAACCTAAATCAAGAAAAATAACTAACATCTACATTACATGAAAACAAGCGTTTCCCAGCAGATAAATTTAATATTAATATGTAAAGATGAAGATTACTGTGAAATTTACAATGAAAATATAATGACTTTGTCTGAGTCGAGAATTTCCAACAAAATTCTGTAAACATTTTTTTACCAAAAAATCTATGAAATTTCATAGAAAAAATCCAATGAAAAATATGTTGTCAAAAAATTTGTCAAAATTTGATATGTTTTCTTTCTTGTAGTGTTAGTACTTACTAACTTGTATCTTCATAAAAATTAGTTTGGTAAATTTGGTTTTAATTGTATGTATTTAATTTATGGCATGTACTATCTTGAATCTTGGTTCTACATTTTGTCGGACACTAAAAACATGAATCAACCAAATTTTTGTTTTTGTTTTATGTAATCAAGCTATGCCATATACTATCCTGAAGCTGGTCCCTATAATTTATCGGGCACTAAAAACGGCGACTAATGACAAACATTTTTGCGACTAAAACTAAAATTTTATGGTAACATGATCAGTTCATTAAAAGCCCTTTCTCAAAAAAAGAAAAAAACATGATCAATACAAGTCCTGCCTTATAAAGGAACTTAAGCTATCTTTAGAAAAAAAGCTGATGATGACACAGCTGCAGTTAGAACTCAGGATATTTGGGTTTTAAATTCACTATAATTCGACTAAACTAAAAAAGACTTAGCAAAAAGTCTGAATTTGATATATATTTTGAGGGTTGGAAGTCCATGCTTCGAAAGCTTTCTCTAAAATTTAAATTTATATGAGTGTGACTATTTTTTGTGCATGCACGGTTTTGCTATATATATTTTCTGGCTAATTTAGGCTATTATATAAAATATAACTAGTGGGGTAGAATACAATATATAACTATATAATTATTGTATTAGTTAATAAAATAAGAATTTATTAAGATTTTTTTTACAATTTACAATTTTTTTTGAATGAATGATAATTTTTATTCATTAAAAATGCTCTTTACATCTGGTCTACTGTAATTTAAACAGTGAATCACCAACTACTGCATTGCTAAGAAAAATACATTCTTGTGCTAAACCATTACAGTATTATCCCTTCAGTTTTTTTACTCTGTCCATGCTTACTAGTCTGAGTTTATTCCTGATACCTCTGTTAATGTTTTTAATATGGCTTGTAGCTGCATTGGCTGTTCATCATGTCTGTGTGTATTATGTTCTCTCAACACAGCGTGTAACTTATATTTTTTAATAAAATATTAACATTTTATGTTATTTGGGTTTTAAATTAGTGTTATTTTATTTGTACGCATCAAGTCTGATATCCGGTAAAAAATATAAAACTTTTTAGATAACCAAACACAGAATATTTGGGTAGCTACATATCAAACCAAATCGGATCATTAATTATTTGGACGAAATGAATTGGATCATTGATACCTTCATAAATCCAAATATTCGATTTGTGTCCACCCTTAAATTAGGGTTTATCGTCCCATGTTATATAAATATATGAAATGATTGTTCTGACCACTTAACTCCAAACCGTGAGCATCCAAAACTAAAACCTATATATAACTATACTCTATGCTTAAACTATAAACTCTATATTAACGTAAGAGTTGGTTATATATTTTATCGAACCATGATATCTAAATCTTTCAAATGATAGTTCTAATAATTTAATTCTAAACCCTAAAAAGAAACACTACACCCTATATATTTGATTAACAAGATGATTCAGTTAATAATAATTAGAACTCATATTCTTTACAATATGATTAAAATAAGAATTCAAACTCATAATCTAGTGATATTAGGTTTGGAAAACCAAATGTTTTGAACCAAATTGGAAGTTGGTTAATCATTATTTGAATCAAAACGGATTTGTTTACCTAATCTAGCAAATGCCATATCAGCAAGTCCTAAGGCCGAATACTACGTGGCTTTGACGTCAAATTTGACCCAACAATAGATGTATTGCCAGATCACAGTTTTTGGATAATCAAATCATTACGTTTTCAGTTAAGTGGGTTCTAAATGAATTATATACACAAATTAATATTTTAATTAAAATTATGTTAGTATCATTTTATTATTGATGTGAAATTTGTAACAGTTTGAAATGATGTACTATTGTTTCATTTCTATAAGTGATGTTAACCCAAATTAGTGAATATTGTATTGATCATTAATTGATGTAAACTTATATTTTCTATCAATTTTTTTTAAAGTGATGTAAACTAATATAGATTTGTATCAATTCCATGGAAGTGATGTCAAATAAATTAATAACATCATCGTTTGCTAGAACTGATGTTAAGACACTTATTTTGAATCATTTTCTGATAAATAATTCAAATTAATAACATTTATTTTTCTCATTAAATTTAAGTGATGTGATACAGTCTTTATTTTGTAGTGTAAATATTTTTTATGATCCAGACAATTGATGCACATTTAATTTAGTTTCATATTAGATAAATATATTTCGCCAACTTTCCTTCTCTCTTAGTTTTAAATAGTAATAAAAGTACAAAAAAACAAATATAGATATGAACTCATGGCTTCCTTCGTCTTTTGTGATGAAATGCATGATATTATGCCTCCTTGGAAACAAATAGTTTATAATGTGCCCGGTTCAGTGACCTGAATCCATCTTTTCCGGCGACTTTCATTTTCCCAGCGGCATCCATCTGAACTTTTTCATTACCATAGAAGTTGAAGAAATCTTCTAATGAACCTTTAACTACTCCACTGACCTGAGCTCCGTCATTGTCTCCTGCTTGATCTTTTAGTAGTTTTCTTCCGTGATCTTTACCTCCAAGGGAAGACATATATTTAGCGACCTCTTCATACCAGTTGTTGACCTTTCCATCGGCCTGAGATTCGGTTAACTCTCTTCCGTGTTGCTTACCTTCGAGAAAAGAACCAAAGAACTGGAAAAACTTGTCATGATGACTACTTTGGTCCGAACTGTTGACTTTTTCAGTGGTGTTGTTCCCTGCTTGTTTTTCGGTTATTTCTCTTCCGTGAGAGATTGCTCTTCCTACATCTTCATCTTCTTCAAGTGATCTTGCATGATGAACGACTTTCTTCATCTTCTTCTCCTCAAAATCGTTAACTAGATCCATAAAATCATTGATCGAACTCCTGAAATATAGGATAGCATCTGTGATCTGTTTTGATTCACGGAAGTTGATGTTAGCATCAGCCTTGTAATTATGTTTGGCTGAGATCTTTACGATTGCCTTTTGAATATGAAGAAAGCTTTTTGTAAAACCAGCACAGCTTTTCCTTAGCTGGAAGGAAGTTTTCTTATCAACTTTACCGCTAATACTAGCTTGCACCGCAAAAATTGCTTTGGTTGTTAGGGCATATTTGGTCTTGGCAATACCCAAAACGTCTACAATGTGATTCTCAGATTTGCAGACGCTTTCAAGGTACTCGACATAGCCTTTGCACATTGTGAACATTGCCTTAATTTTGGCGGTTTTTGGGGCAAACTTTTCTTTATGGTTTAGGATCTCAGTGATTTTGGCAAAGGGTAAGGTCTGGAGTTCGGATACAGTTTTTGGAATTAATGGTACCGGAAGTGCGTGACTGGAAAGGGAAAGTAACAATGAGCCAATGGAGAGAGCGAATGCAAACGATAACAACAGAGAGATTCTTGCCATGATTGTATTTCTTATGGCAGGGAATGAGATAATTAAAGAGAAAGAAAAGAAGGAAGTGTGTTTTCAATGTGAGACACTGAAGAGTTTTATATATACTTTTTCTGAATTTTAATACGCTAATTATAGGATGAATAAATGGGAGTTGCAATGAGAAAAGGAATCTACAGAGAGGTTAATGGAACTCTGTTATTTGTTTTCCTTTTTAAGAATTTTTGTGAATGATACAAGAAATAGGAGGACAATGGTATCAGTTTCAATCAAATCGTTACTTAAGTTAAAAACAAACAAAACAAAATCCATTTTTGGTATGAAATAAAAAGAAAATGTTACCTAGGTTTTCCGTGTCAGGGTTTTTGTTTGCTTATATATGTGTGCGTACTTCTTTAACAGATAGTAAGTTAAATGTTTATTGCTTCCTCCGTATCAGATTATATGTTATTTAAGAATTGTTGTCCTTTTAAATTAAAAATGTATCAAGTAGCTTTTGCATTTTCAAGCATGTTAGATTGCGTGTAATGATGATATATTTAAATTAATATGTATATGTAAACGAACATATATATAACTCATCTTGAAAAGAGTTGGTACGTTAAATGAAAAACGTTATATAAATGGAATAAAGAAGAGATCAATTAAAGAAAAAGCATGAATACACTAATGAACTTAAATAAGGAAAATACTGTATTGAGTAATAAAATCAAATAAGGAAAGTATGTTTTGGTTTCAGGTCGCAAATATGTTATGATTATGTCTTGGTTTCGGGTCGCAAAGATTGTTATGATCATGTTTTGGTTTCGGGCCATGTATATTGGCTTTGACCCTTATAGACCTTCGGATCGCAGGTTGGCTTCGGCGGCAGGTTAGCTTCAATCGCAGGTTGGTTTCAGCAGCAGGTTGGTTACAAACTGTAATCGACCTATGGGTCGAAAGTTTGGCTACGGCCGCAGGTTAGCTACGGTTGCAGATTTAGCTACGGCTGCATATTGACGGACCTTTGGATCAGAATTTTAGGAAATGCTAGAGTAAAGGAATGAAAAAAAAAACGAATGCTAAGTTGTTAGATATTAATGCATGAAAATGGATAAGTAATAGGAAAAGGGCTAAGTAAGGAATGATGGAAACGGATTGCTAGATTGATAGAATAGAATTGTTAGGTTGTTAGAATGGAACGTTGAATTTGATTGTTTGGTTATTGAATTGCAGTGGGCGGTTTTGAGCGTTTTCACTGAGTAATTTATATACTCATGCCTCCTTTTGTAACGCAGGTAAGAATGATTGTGTGGACTGGAGTGTGAAGCTATAAAAATCGTCGGGAAGGATGTTTTGAACTTAGTTTCCAGTATTCTGATTGGCGGTGGTTTTAACGGACGTGGTTCCATCTCTGGTGGTGGCTACGGCGAAATTGTCAGCGTAAGAGTTCTCAACTTGTTTTCAGATATCTTCAGTGGGCTTGTTTTTCTTATGTTTTTTTCCTTTTTATTTAATGTAGTTGTCTCTTTGTTAAAAAATAAACAAAATTTATAAACATGGAGACCTTTGAAAAAATATTTGGTTATATATTGTGGAATACTATTATTAACTATTAAGCTAAATTCTATTTTATAATTAAATTGGTATATGTGAATGGTAACGATAAAAAGAATTGTGAGACATCATTATTTGAAAATTTGCAGGTATAATGGAAAAAACTATAAATAACGACGTAGCTATGTAAGTATAGCAAACAAATAGGTAGAACCATACAAATTATTATTTTGTAATAATTATCATTTTATAATTGTGGTATATGTTAACTAATTTCTTTCATTTGTTATTTTCTAAATTTGTTTCTCCTTTTACTTTTATTTCTTAAATACAAATTTATTATTCAAAAAAAAATACAAATTGAAAATTTACCTATATTTTTTATTTTCTTTAAATATTTATGTTCAAAATATAATACGTAGGTAACACGTGTTAACATTACTAAACTATATAATACATGTAAAATAATTAACATGTATTTCATTAAAGCTAATAATATAAAATCTTTTAATCATGATATCTATTCATTTTAAATATATATATATATATATATATATAATTTTTTTAACAAATCTGTTGAAAAATATTTTAACAATTTCTTAATTTTCAAAAAGTTTATGTTGATTTCAACTTAATTAGTAATGAAATATTATTATGCATTAATATATATTCAGTTATCATTTATAAAATAAAAAAATAAAGTTTTTACCTTATTTATCTATTTTATAATAATAATAATTCATATTAAATGAAATTATTATATTGAACTAAATATGATAACGTTACATTAAATTTCTAAATTTATAAAAAATAAAAAATATAAAATATTTTGCTAAAAATATAATACGATGACATAACGACTTAACATTCGCAAACTATATAATACATGTATAAAAATTAACATATCTTAGAATTTTGTATATAAAAGAATATATTATCTGAAATGACAACGCGTAAAAAACATTGCTAATAGGAAATTCGGCTTTGAAGTTCGGCGGATTACAATTGAGCATACATTTAATACAAAATATTTTTTAAAAATATTTTTTAATGCATATATTAATTTGTTTAATAAAGAAACACAAATACAATATGATAAATATTTAATAAGAAGCGACAAATATATATATGACAGTTTTAAACAATTGATTAATTACAACATATAAACTATAAAATTATTATATTAGAAATAGTTATATATAAATTTAAAAATATGATGATCATTAAAAATATATGATCTAAAATATATATATATAACTGAAAACAAACAACCGCGCGGTTGCGCGGATCAAGATCTAGTTAACTATTAAGCTAAATGCTATTTTATAATTAAATTGGTATATGTGAATGGTAACCATAAAAAGAATTGTGAGACATCATTATTTGAAAATTTGCAGGTATAATGGAAAAAACTATAAATAACTACGTAACTATGTAAGTATAGCAAACAAATAGGTAGAACCATACAAATTATTATTTTGTAATAATTATCATTTTATAATTGTGGTATATGCTAACTAATTTCTTTCATTTGTTATTTTTCTAAATTTATTTCTCCTTTTACTTTAATTTACTTCTATTTCTTAAATACAAATTTATTATTCAAAAAAAATACAAATTTAAAATTTACCTATATAAACAATGACTTTTTATATGATATGTTTTGATAATTTTAAAACGAACACGGCGGATCCGAGCTCACCCACTCACTGAAACTTTTCTCCCACGGTGGATCCCGAGCTTATCCACGACTGAGAAAACTGACAAAGGAGATGACGGACCAGACTTCGCAGAAATGACATATGTGACTAACACCAAGATTTCTATAATTACCTTACATCAGCGTCACTGACGAGTGATGATACCAATAACGATACCTGCGGAGAGACTGGCAAGACCAGAAGAGAGCATAGCAATCGAAGAAATAATAGGATTGATTCCAGTAGTGATGATGACAGCAATGATCAAACCATAAAACTTAACACACCAGCCATAACCACATGAACAGATTGATTTCATTTCAAGCTCTGGTATCATCACACCCATCGATCCCCTTTTTATTTTGTTTGCAACTTTCAGTCCCCTCTCATATTTCTCTTGATTTCATGACAATTGGTGATGTTAATGTTGACCTTTTTGAGCTTGTTGAAAGTGAAAAAAAGATACAAAGAACTGAAGGAGAGAGAAGGTAAAAGATAGATTTTAGTAAGAAAAAGAAATTAAAAACATGTAACTAGATAGAACTCCACACTTGAGGATATATTAGACAATCAACGAGAGAAAAGTGTGTGTCAAATAGAATTTGGCCTTGTGTGTAATTGTAAAGCCATAATGTGCCTTAGGATGTATTTTTTTCAAAATTTTAAGAGAAATATGCCAATATTGATAATAATGATTAACTATTCGATTTGAGTCCTAAATATAGTTTTACTAGGATAATAATGATTAAATATTCGATTTTGAGTCCTAAATTTGTAATATGTAGGTGTGGGGGTAAGATACACAGGACAAGGAACATGATTAAAGCTTTTCATAAAGTGGATATTAGAAATGGAGAATGCTCTTCTTTCTACATGATGAGTGGTCTACCTTAGTTCGACTGTCAGATTTACTTGGATGCCATGGACAGATAGACTTAGAGCATCTCCAACTGGTTGCTATTTTTACATCTATATGTTATAATAGAGGCAAAAATACTCCATCCCACCTCTACTTCCATCTCTAACTTTCAAATTTTTATAGTTACAAAGATCAATATTTTTATAGTCAAAGTTTAGAATACCTTTTTATTTTCAAAATAGTCATTTAACTTTCAAATTTTTATAGTTATAACCAAAATAATTATTTTTATAGAAATTACAGTTTTTGTAAGAATAAAATTACATTTTTATTTACATAGTAGTCTTTTAATAAAAATTTTGTTAAAAAATCACAATTTTATGAAAATCTTTTAAAAATTAAAAAGTAAATAGGGTTAGTTATCAATTTTTATAAATAAAAGATAATTCTTGTAAAATTAAAATAGAATCTTTCAAGAATATTTTTTATAGATGCAAAAATAGAGGAATATATTGGAGAAAAACTCATATCTATTTTAGAGACGCTCTATTTTAGAGGTAAAAATAGAGGAATACATTGGAGATGGTCTTAGACATCTTGGATAATCCAGTATTAGAAATGCTATGTTTTGTTATTTGAGGAGAAGACATATATATATATATATATATATATATATATATATATATATATATATATCAAATCATCTGAATATGGTGGATAATAGCAGATAGAAGTGCCCAGTGGTTGACCCAGGTAATATTTTTAAAATTTCTAAAAAAATGGGTGCAGGAAGGGAGTTTGATCCCAGGATAGGGGTGTCAAAGTATGATTGCTGGAACCAGTTGAACTGTCTTTGAATACAAAGTATGGCTTACAAATCAAATTCTTAAATTTAACCAGTGTCAGTTGACCCATCTTCCCTCTATGTGGATCCGCCCCTGAAAGTGCCAATGCTTTCTATAGAAGGTAATCATCTTAGGCGGTTTAAAGGTGAGAAATTCAAGAAGACATTCTCTTCTAAAGATAAATGGTGGCTGTTACGAAAGGAAATTAATCGTCTGTCAACACCGAAGATAGGATGCATAACTGAATTTAAATTTGAATCATGAGAAATTCAAGAAGACATTCTCTTCTAAAGATAAATGGTGGCAATTACGAAAGAAATTTAATCGTCTGTCAACACCGAAGATAGGATGCATAACTGGAATATAAATTAGAATACTTCACTACATTTTTTGTTTACAAAGAGCAAACTTAGGTTCACTCTCTAGGATAAACCTTTAAATTCACCTCTGATTCTAGGACCAATCAAAATGCCACGTAGATTGTTAAATAAAAAATATTGAATTAAAAAATAGCTAAAAAAAGAACAACGCCAATTTTAACGATGTTAAGACCGCCAGCTAAACACTAAACCCTAAATTTTAAATTCTGAACCCTAAATCTTATATTTTAAACTCAAACTCTAGACTCTAAATCCAAACCCAATATCCTAAACTCAAATCCTAAACCCTAAACCGTAAACCTTAAACCCAAATCCTAGACCTTAAACCCAAACCATATACCTTAAACCCAAACCATATACCCTAAATCCAAATCTTAGAGCCTAAATCCAAACTGTAAACCATAAACCCTAAACCCAAACCCTATAGTGTCTAGGTTTAGGGTTTACAGTTTGGGTTTAGGGTCTAGGATTTGGTTTAGGGTATACGGTTTGGTTTAGGGTTTAAGATTTGAGTTTTGAGTATAGGTTTAAGGTTTACGGATTGGGTTTAAAGTATACGGTTTGGGTTTAGGGTCTAGAATTTGAGTTTAGGATATATGTTTGGATTTAGGATTTAGAATTTAAGATTTAGGGTTCGGTTTAGCTGGCGGCGTTAACGTCTTTAAAATTGGTGTTATTCCCTTTTTAGCTATTTTTAAATAAATTTAATATTTTTTATTTAATTATCTACATGACATGTTTGATCATAGAAATTGAGGTGAATTTAAAGATTCACCCTAAGGGATGAACCTAAATTTTGTTTAGAAAGAAATCATTTGTTTTTTCATATATATTCCGGTACTCTAAAAATGTTTGATAAAATATTGGTGCTAGGAATATTAAAGGAGAAGTGCTCGGCTGGTTAAAATTGGCTCACTCACCTGATATCCAGACCCAAAAACACTCTTTTCAAAATGAAGTATTTTTTTTTTTCAAACTACAGTCCATATCATTTGGAGAGAACGGAAGATATAGTGAATGATGCACACAACCTTAAGCATTTTACAAAACCTATCGACAAAATAGTAAGAAACAGTCTCACTTTTATCCGGTTATTTGGGGAGGCCAAGGCTTTAGTTTTACATAAGAATAACTCCATACCTATTTTGGATATATTTACTATTCATGTTTTTATTCTTTTTTGTTTGTAAATCTTAGAAAAATGCATTTAAAGTAAATTAAAAGTTTGTTGTTGAGTAAAAGTTACATTCTTTAATAAAAATACTTTTAACAATGAAAGCTTTTTTGAATAATCAAAATATATTTAACGAGATATTATTATGACAATAATATCTCGATCACTATGAGAAAAAGGTAATTATATTTCTCGCTAAACATAATTCATAATAACTGCAGAAGCAATAATAACAATGGCGCACACATATATAGAAACCAGGGATGAGCAGAGATCGAATATTATCATACTTTTTTAGTATTTGTCATTTCTATCGCATTTACAAATATTTCCGGTTTTTTTGTTTCTAAAAAAACGGATATCCGATTTTTGAATATCCAAAATTTTATAAATATTTGCGAATATTTACAGATATTTATGGATATATTATCATCAATTTTGTTCAATACATTTTTACATAATATAAAATAAAAAGTAAAGATTGGTGAAACTATATGTATCATAAATGTTAAAATTAATTAAATTATTAAAAAACATAAAAAAAAATATTTTTATATTCTTACATTTTTTCATAAATTTATAAGTAATTTTATGAATAAAATTAATGAAATTATATGTTAAATAATAATTACATAAATAATTGATTTAAAATTATATAAATTATATATTTAATTGTAGATATATATCTATTTGTATAAAAGTCTGAGCAATCAGATGTCTGACTCAAAATTTTTTAGTATTGTGATTTGTTTCGTTTTTAACGGATATTGATTTTAATATTTGCTTTGCTCTAAAGACTTACGAATATCTGATTTTTTGGATTGATCGAAATGAATAATGTTACGGATCGAAATTAATAGACAAAATATCTAGCCGTAATAGAAATGGCATGCTGTAGGCATGGGCCTTTCAGGTATCGGTTTGGTTTGGTTCGGGTATTTCGGGTTCGGTTTGGATAGTAAAGCTAAGAACCGGAAAATACCCAAAAAAAATCAGTTCTGATTTGGTTCCGGTTCTGGTTCGGTTATTCCTGGTAGTTCAGGTAATTCAGGTTAAATATCGGGCATTTGAATAGAATATAAAACAATTAGGATAAATTTCTAGATAAAAAAATTGGATATTTTCGGTTACTTTGGATATTTTAGATAAAAATATCCGAATACTTATAGATACTTTTGGATAGTTTGGATACCTTATAATAATTCAGTTTTCAAATGCTTTTAATATATTTTAAAATTATAAATATATTTTTAGTTATATATATGTATATATAACTAATATTTAATATATTTGGGTATTCGTTTGGTACCGGTTAGGTTCGGTTATTTCGGATGAATAAATCTAGGAATCGATCGGGTATTTGAGGGTTTTGGTCCGATTCCAGTTTTGGGTATTTCAGTTTGATTTCGCTTCGATTCTTCGATTCCGGTTTTTTGTTCAGGCCTAGTATACGGCTTAAATTTTATGTTTATATCATTAACAAAGTGTAGTACTAATTCCCTTTAATGTAGCCAAAATGGCGGGTAAGGAAACATAAGCCAAAACGATTCTGCTTCTAGGTCTAAAGATCAATCTCGTTTCTTTTGAAAGTTCATAAAATAAAGGACGAGTAGCTTACATATATAATATAGAAACTCATAACAGATTACATGAGTAGACTTCTAATGACTGCTGCTTCAGGGCTATCTTCACCGACGGATTCGAGAAGCTGAGCCAAACGTTCGCTGAGGTTGTCAACTTCCTTGTTCAAGTTTCGTATGTAGTTGCACGTCTCTTGCAGCACTTTTGAGGCTGAGACCTATTAAATAATTAATCAAAAAGTGTCATGACTAATGTATATATATCTACATCCATGCATGTTCTGTATATGTCGATATATACATGTCGATGGTTTTGATGGAAAATGTATGTCTATGTGTTTAAAAATATGTGGAAGGAAAATGTTGTGAATATTGTTATGTACGTTCTTTGATGTCCCGCAGTCAAAAGTTCCGACTTCTTTTTTTTCTTTTGTTTGATTTTTGTGTCCTGTCTTCTTTTAATAAAACATTTGTTTTGCATAAAAGAAATTTACATAAGGGATAATGTTAAATGGTCTTCATAAATGAATATATTTCTCTATCTTTTAACCCAAAAATGAATATATGTCTTGACCACAAAAAGTTAATATGTTTACGTATAATCTGTGCGTGATACCTTATCGGAACGACGACGTTGGCCAATCTCCGGCAAAATCTGACGGAGCTTAGTTACAAGGTCGATGATTTGATCATCGGAGATCCGTGGAGCACTTGAAGACTGCCTTGATCTTCTGTTTGACATATTCAACAATGTAGCAAAACCACCCTCAAGTTGTTTGTTTATATTCCGACTGGATTGTAGAATAGTTTAGGAAATTGGGGAAATGAGCTAGGTGGCAAGTAGGTATATAGCTTTTATGATAAGAAAAAAAAGAGAGGGGGAGGAATATATGAGAGAGTGTTTTGGGGGGGGGGGGCTTTAAATACACACTTGAAATATATAGAAATTGAGACTGTGATAAGAGAGATTTAAATAGTCCCAAAGGACCACAAGAAAGAGCAATAAACCTCGACAATGATGTCACGGGGGAAGAAAGCGATAGGTTTGAATGCCACTTTAACCACAAATCTCGAAATCATTTTTTGTGTCTTTTTCTATAATCACATATTTCCGAGCCTTGCGTTTTTATTTCGCATCAAGTCGTCTGTAACGGATCTTAGTACCAATGACAGTATCGAAGTCAAGTTTTTCCACTACATTTCAATCATCTCATACTCATTGTGTGTCTTAGATGATAAATAAATTAAAAACAATATCCATATATATATATATGTATATATATCATTTCCCATAATATATTTGGATTTCTGCAAAAAATGACTCAAAACAAAAAGTCAAATGTAACACTATTTATAATTTTTTTAGAACTTTCATTTATCCTATTCACTTCAGAAATTCAGATTATTCACGAAAATATCATTACTTATTTTTTTCGAAAATACTTATTTTACTCGATCATCTTCATCTTCCTCTTTTATTTACAAAATTATCATTATCATCAATACACCAACCACCATGAACAACTAATTTCAAACTCTAAATGCACCTAAATCAACATCTACATCTCTATATGCTTATTTATTACACACACAAACTATTTCCCTTTCACTTCCTCTGTTATTTCATCCCAAATCCCAACTTTTTATTTCAAAATTTATAAGCTTATTAGAGTTATTCAAGTTCATGATTCTTAGTATGAATGAGTGGGTAATTTTCATTAAAAAGTGATGTGTGCTTGGAACAGCTAAACATGAACCTCACAGGATCTAATAATAATTTTTGAGTTTTGTCAGATATGTTTCGTGGAGAAGACTTCTACGTAAGTCTTCTTGTCAATGCATAAGTTAGTTTTGAAATTGACTTTTTGTGTGTTTTTAGAAGATTTCTCTAGTCTTCCAACTTTTCTTTGTTAACAAAAAAACAAGTAGACTTTCCTGAAAGTTTTCTCAGATAAACATGTTAGTTTTGAAATTGACCGAATTGTCAGAAATTTGACTTTCTATAAAGACTTCCCGAAAAGTTTTCTCAACTATTGGTGGAAGTCTTCACTATTGGTGAAAGTCTGGGTAGGTTAGTTATGCAACTGACAATTAAAACTTCAATTTTTAATTTTAATTATATGTTTATTCCGAGATTCTTGTCAAACAATTGGTTATGATAGAAGACTTCCGTGGAAGTCTTCTGCCGGAAGACTTCAACGGAAGTCTTCTCTTAGAAAGTCAAATATGGTCAACTGTACCACAGACTTTCATCGAAAATGAGAAGACTTAATGTGACAATTGAGAAGACTTCCGAGGAGTTTTTCGTTGGATGACTTTCCAGAAAGTCTTCTATAAAAAGTCAAATTTCTTACACAATTTGATCAATTGCAAAATTAACATGTTTATCTGAGAAGACTTCCAGAGAATTTTTCTCTGGTATTTTCGATAATTTTTCAAAAACACAAAGTAAACCAATATTTGCAAAGTAAGACTTTTAGAGAAGCCTTCTATTTGGTAGAATTCCCTGAAGTCTTCCCTATTAAATTTGCAATTGCAAAAATGACCTAAATGGTAGACTTCCTAGAAGTTCTCCGGGAAGACTTTCGTGAAAGTCTTCTAGGTCAATGTTTAATAAACTTTCATTTTTTCTATAATTAAAAAGACTTACTAATCTTTTCTTGTTAATTCATGTATATTAATCAATATTAAGGCTCCTGAATGAAATTCACAACTTAATTGGTGATAATTTTGAGATTACCAACATTCACATATATTAATGTTTCTTGCTAAGAAGTCTTCTATGTTAGTTTTTGTAACACTTGTATTTTCAACTTCAAGATATGTTTGTTTCTTTAACTTTTAAAAGTGTTAAGTAACTTCAAGAATATAAAGTTATGTGGTTTAATGTGCCTTCTTAGATCATAATATATACTTTTTATTTTTTCATGAGATTTAAAATTTCAATTTTTACTTAAAGTTTAAGTTTCCTGCTTAAATTTTAATTTTCCGCTTAAACTTTCCGCTTAAATTTAAATCTTTTGAAAAGTCTTCCGAAGACTTTCCGGAAGACTTCTAGTGAAAATGCTATCTGTTTGAACTTATGTAATTGATCTTTTGTGAATTTGACTAAGTTTTCTTGAGAATTCTTCTCCTTTATTTTTTGTAGATCTGACTAAATTTGTGTACTATTGTGTTTTGCTATTGAAGTTGTATAATTATTTTAAATAATGTCAAGTAATTTTGGAAGATAATATTGTATAGATGAAAATATTTACCAAATTCTTTTCATTATCTCTTCAAATTTACAAAAGAATCCACAACTAAAAAATTACACATACAAATCAGAAAACAGACCATAAACAAAACTATTATGAATGAAGTTAGAGATCATTTCTCCACAAAGATAAACTTGGACTCCAATTGGAATGGGAGAAGACTCCGTCAGAAGACTTCAAGGAGGTATTAGAGTGCATATTATGTTAGAAGACTTCCCAGAAGTCTCCCAAAGTCTGACTCAATCTGAAAAATATGCATATCAAAAAACGTTCAAATGGCTTGAAAACTGAGAAAATGAGTGGAAAATGAGATAGATCTACCTTTATAGAACACACAAAAATGCATATCCAAAATTTATAGATCTACCTTTAAATGAGTGGAAGATGATAACTATGTAATAAAAACCTTAAAAAACAGGATAAATTAGTGAGAAAAGACATGAGACAAAAAATGAGAAATTGATATAAAGTTTGATTTTTTCATGTTTAAAAATATTAGAGAGATGTTGGAGAGTATTAGTTTGGGAAAAATGTAAGATCTTTAAGTAACAAGAGGTTATCAAATGAAGAAAAATCAGAAATGGAAACTTAAAAACACTGAGATCTATTATGAAAGAGGAGACATGGGAGAAAACTCCATTAGAAGACTTCTAGAATGTCTTCTAGTGCATTATATGCTAAAAGACTTCCGAGAAGTCTTCCAAAGTCTAACTCAGATCTGAAAAACCTACATATCCAAAAACGTTCAAATGGCCTCAAAACAGAAATCATGAGTGGAAGATGAGATAAATCTACCTTTATATAACATACAAAAATACATATCAAAAATTTATAGATCTACCTTTAAAGGAGTGGAAGATGAGAACCATGTAATAAAAAAATGCAAAAACAAAATAAATAAGTAAGAAAGACATGAGATAAAATAGTGGAAAATTGATATAAAGATTGGAGTTTTCAAATTCAAAGAGATTAGAGAGAGGTTGGAGAGTTTTAGAGAGAGAAATATTACATTTTTGTTGCAGCCCTTTGAGAGGAAGATATGGTGAAAATTAATCTTTATATAGAGAGAGACAAAATTTCCAATTAGGTCAAATATTTTCGATTCAGAAGACTTTGGGGGAAGTCTTCTAAACCCTAAATTTATTATTCGCCCTTAAGACTTCTCCAGAAATCTTTTAGTGCATTATTTACTAGAAGACTTAAGTCACAGAAACCCTAAAATCAAATAACTAACTAAACATAAATAAACACTTCATTGAATTTAAAGTCAACCTCTAAAGTTTTTAATATACACAAAACCAAACACATGTATGTCAAATTTAATTCTCCGAAAAAATTAAGATTCCAAAATCTAACTCTGTAAATACAAAGAATACTATAACAAATGTTACCAAAACCTAAAACGAAGAATATCATGACTCAATCTACATTCACTTATCTAGGTTGAAAACAATTAAATTCACTATATCTTAATTTATATTATTTACGAATATTTATAATTACATGATTTTAATTTTTCTCCCATAAAAATATTTTTTATAAAATTTATATATTATTTTTAAATTCTAATATTTGAGAAGACTTCCACAGAATACCACACAAGACTTCTCACAGTAGACTCACAAAACCACATAAGACTTCTCGGTGTTATATTCATAAAAATACAAACTGTTTTTTAATTTGGTCATAAAGGGCTAATTGTAATTTAATTAATCTTTTGAGTTACTTTTGCATTTGATCGAAGTTGAGGTTTACTTTTGCGTTTAAAATCAAGTTTTAGGTTATTTGGGAAAATTCTCCTATATACATTGTGAAATTTAGTTTTCTTGTTATTAGTTGATATCTTTATTAAACTGATGAATATTTAATACTAATCAAACCCATAGTTTGATATATTCAATGGTTATATTATATCAAAAGCTACTAATTGCATATGTTTAGAGTATCTACAATGTATTACTCTATTTGTTTCTCTAAGAATGAGTAATTTCAAAATTAGACAAAAATTTATTCCAATTCCACTAAATTTTGGAACAAAAAAATTGAGTAATGTTTATGATTAGTCTATGTCGGAGTAAACCTATTTCTATTCCACTGGAAAATGGAAATGAAAATTGAAAAGGAAGTTGGAAATGCTTTTAGTCGTCGTTATAAATTGTACACTTTGATTATATTAAAAAATTATACGAATGTTAGTTTTTTTTTTTTTTTTGCTAAAATACGAATGTTAGTTGAAGATTGTTAGTTCTTAATACTAATATAGTTTGTTATATAGGATGGATAAATAAGTGGGTACTAAAAAGGTTGTAATATTAAAATGTGTTGAATAATTGAAGGAGATTTGGAATAGTTAAATAACTAAAAACGAAGAGTTCCCAGAGATGGGGTTGATGAACGTTAAGGGGTTTTAAGATAAGTGTTTCATGTTGATCTAACATTGTGGCCCTTCATCTGCAATGTCACAATAATAAAGCAAATACCATGTGATGACATGACTTTTCATTTCATTTCATTTAAAATTTTTATAACACTAGAATTCATATTATGTTCTGAATAATTACTCTCAATCCATAGAACATTTTACCAAATTTGTATCATAGTATTAATTAGCCAACTAGTTTAAGATCCGCGCCTTGGGATGAATATTATGTATACAAATGATTTTTTACATATAGTATTTATTTTGTGTTCATTTACATAGATTGAATAATTGAGAATCAAGTAACTATTATGTATATAACTAAATTGGAGTAAGCACATAAATCAAAACAATCACTCTTGTTATTTACAATAATTCTTATTGGTAAATAAAACAAAATAATAATTTTATTTATTTTATATTATATATAATTATATTTAAATAAAATTTACGTAGTTATATAGTATATTTTAATATGAACATTTATCATTTGACGCTTCTTATCCATATGATTTTATTAACATTTGTATATTTGATGTAACAAAAAATTTAAATCATCAATCATAAAATTTCCATTGTGAGATTTTTAATAGTTTTATTAATTTATAATTTTTCTTAAAAAAATTAATGCAGATTTTTAAATCAAAATATACGGTCTCAATACTTTTAGGTACGAATTTATAAATTAACATATTTATGTATTTTTATATTGTTTATAATTTAATTTAATATATATATATATTTAATCTGAATATCTATAAAATAATATTTTATATTCATATGATTTTATGATCATTTGTATCTCATCATAACAAAAACAAAGTTAAACCATTGCTCACAAAATTTCAATGTGGAATTTTTAACAATTTTAGTTATTTATAGTCGTTTTAAAAATTTCAAAATATAAGACATAAGAAAAAAAACTAAATTTTTGTTAAATGGTTGATGTGGTTGTTTAGTTTCTTTTCATAATATAAAAATGATGGAGAATACAAAAATTGTTATCAAATTTTATTTTTAAAAATAATTGATTGTCATTTATATGTTAATAATATTAGGTAATTCCGTAGATTTTATTTAAGAAAAGAATGAAAATAATTTTTTGTACTCTATAAATCAATTTGATAGTTAATTTAATAAAAAGTAATATATATTTAGATGGGTCAACCAAGTATTATTCTAAAAATTCTAAGAATCTTCTTAGTGATAATATGTGGCTACCTCAAATATTGTAATGATTATCAATTAATCTATAAGGGACATAACCATGCTTAGAGATTTTTATGCCATAAACCAAAGAAACAATTATTACTATTTTTGTAACACTAAACAATTATTTTTCTTTTTATTAATTTTCCTTCGTATAAAATAAAACTAAAATAGATTAAACATATTTAACTATCTCGCATGTCAAAATAAAATTAGCTATTATGCTTCTCATTTTTCTATTGGCTGAAACAATAGGTGTGAGAATTGTTATATTGACTATTGATTAAATTTAATCAATGGTCCAGATTTGTCTAATGTGTGTGCTTTTCTCTTCTCTATCTTTAATAATATCAGTTTATTCTCTCTCTAAAAAATATCGACATTAGTAGCACACTGAAAATGCTACTGTAGAGTATTTATAGTGTTTCCTTAAACGTTATGTCAGCCATAGTTAATCCTACCTTTTCAACTGAAAAATTTAAATATTTTTAGACGGAGGCACCAAAGTATGTGACGCTCATGTGTAGCATTCATTGCTGCCACGCCATATATAGTAGCTGCAGTTCACACAAAGAATATAGTGTATTGATATTTTAAGAAAATAAATAAATAGATATAACAATTTTTTAGCGAATATATAAAACAAAAATCAACTTTAAAAAGGCGCGACAACCAAATTAACTGCAGAAAAGAGACATCTCGGTTGTTTTTTAATATGCTTAAAGAAAATCAGCTCAACTAACTAACAGATCAAGAAAGCTGTTAACTATCACTTATATTGTCATATACATATTAAAAAAAAAGATTTGAAAAGAAGTAATATACATATTTTAGTATTAATGTCAAACCAATTATTTTCAGCTTTCGTACACTATACTTACAGTTTGACTTAAATAGTTATTTATTTAACTAAAGTCTGATTTTGAAGTG
This sequence comes from Brassica juncea, assembly GCA_018703725.1. Classification (NCBI taxonomy): domain Eukaryota; kingdom Viridiplantae; phylum Streptophyta; class Magnoliopsida; order Brassicales; family Brassicaceae; genus Brassica; species Brassica juncea. Next base: position 5,431,423 of record CM031940.1, on the reverse strand, counting down.
ATAATAGTAGTTTTTATATAATGTATAATAAATTATAAGAATTGAGATGGATTGGTCCATTATTGGTTTTGGTTGTGTATTAATAAAAAATCTCATAAAAATCGATTATGACACGTGTCACATCCATGTCTCGTGCTACATACTGCTTCGGGGTCCATAAATCAAACTTTAGATCTCTTGTTCTCCAATAACATTATCAATAAAAATCCGACAGGTATGTAACACGAAAATATAATTATATAAGTGGACATATAATATCGTTTTTTGGAAAATTAAAATACCTAATTCTTCCCTAAAATATTTAATTTATATGGCTTATATAATACTTCATCTGCTGTTTCACAAAAAATATCATTCTAAGATTTTGTTTCAAAACAATGTTATTTTACAATTCTAATATTATCTTACACAATTTTTTTTTTCATTTCAAAAAAATATATTTTATTTAAATTATTTTCATGTAATTAGTTATATATTAAATAAATGTATACTAGTATATATAATTTTTAAACCTTATAAAATGTGTCAAAGTAACACTTTCTGAAATGGATATAATTTATTTATTTAGTATATTTCAATGACATGTTTAATAATAAGACTTGCAAATTTAAGACATTAATTGTAATTTACAACAAAATAAATGTTATTTATTAAAAGCACTTTTCGCTTAGTATTATGTAAAGTTCTAATTGTCTTCGAGTTTGAAATATAACCAAAAATTTCGTTTACTCTAACTGATATCATCTGCCAAGAAATTCGCACTGATAAAAGAATGATATGGCCATCATTTTTTTAATGATATGTGCATCATACACTTATAAGGCACTTAAAATCTTGCTACCATATAAAGTAAACGAGAACTTTATTTATATTATTTTCCTAAAATAATACACATACTTTTCATCAATAATGCACATAATTGAAGAGATGTGAACATAAGTTATATAAAAATTTAAGTGTGTTGGCGTGTGTGTTTTAAATATACAAGATTATTAAAGAACTTGACCATTCTAATAAATTGCAAAGGGAGATTTTACATGTTAGTCCATGTGGGTTCGGGTACTAAATGTTTGGTCTCATAGGCTCCACGATGTTTTTATGTCTTGATTTCTTGCAATTGATTTCACATCTTCACAAACAAACATGCATGTTCTGACTAGTAAAAACGACTAATCATGTGGAAACGAACGACTAGTTAAATTAGTAAGCATGTGAACGCTCATTAATTAAAGTTACTTTGGGGAAAAAGTTGAGGATGTATTTTTCAATGAATAGCAAAAACACTAGTAGTATATAGTACGGAGATGTGCATTAATAACACCAATCATACTGTCGCAGTGAAATAAAATAACATTGAAAAAGTCTATAAAACGCATCTTCTATTCTACGCTCTAGCTTCGAAGATTCGGATTATTCAATTATGGTAATGTTTGTTTATTTCGGAATATACATCAAACATTATATCAACATTGTTATTATAAATTTGATGCACCATGTTTTTCTTAGCATTAGAGATCCTGATTTTTAATTAAAAGTCCAGCTAATTTCACGGATGAATATATCCTTTAAAACGTAATGTGTGCACATGTAAAATGTTTTGCTTATAAACAGTATACTTATGCAGTGTTATCATAATGACAGTTAAGGAGACAGTGATACATCTATATCGATCTATTCATGCAGCCGTCACACCTTCAATCATGATTGGGGAGACATCGTCTTTCGCTAGGTGATGCTACTTTCTTTCTAATTTCAATTTATTTACGGTATATTCTTTAAATAAATGGATTAGATGATGATGAACTTCTCTAGAACAGTATGCATACTAACTAGACATTAAACAGGTCTGCACAAATCAATACTGTATAATGTAGAAGGGAAGACCCTTGTCTGCACAAATTAGGACTGTTCTTCGGGTTTAGGAGATCGAGAATCGCAGAACTTTGCTTTGGGTTGGCTTCGATCTTTCTCAGAGTAACAATGTAGCCGAGGAATTCGCCGAACATAACATAACGCCAAAAGTATAGTTTTCAGGATTCAGCTTGATACCATAATCGTTCAATATACAGAAAAACTCTTTCAAGTGACTGATAAGGTCGGTAGCGATCAAAAACTCGACAATCATATCATCAATATATACTTCTAGTGTGACCCCGAGTTTCTCAGCAAACATCTTGTTAACTAAACTTTGATACGTTTCTCCAGCATTTTTAAGCCAAATGGCATGACTTTGTTGCAGTATAGTCCTCGATGAATGATTAATCCGGTCTTCTCTTGATCGTCTGGGTGCATCATGATCTGATTGTAGTATGAGAAAGCATCCTTAAAAGTTAATAGCTCGTTGCCGGCTGTTGACTCCATGAGGAAAGCTGTCTTTCAGACATATGCTGTTGAAGTCAGTGAAATCGACGCATACACGCTTGCCATTTTTCTTCTTGATGACTACTGTTTTGGCCAGCTACTCGGTATATCGGACCTCCATAATCGACCCTGTGCTGAGCAATCGATCGACCTCGTCGTTAACTGCCTTAGATCTCTCCGACCCAATTTCCTTCTCTTTTACCTGATTGGATTGAAGGTCGGGTCGACATTGTAATGGTAGGACCTATTCCTTTCGTATCTGTCGTTGACCAAGAAAAAGTTGAGATGTTATCCTTAAGAAAGGAATCTTATCCTTCAACTCGCCAGCGAGGTAGGCGCCGATCCTGACTGTCTTGCTTGGATTGGCTTCATCGATACCGACTTCGAGGGCTTCCTCCTTTAGAGGATCAATTTTCTGAACTAGCTTCTCCACCGTATTGAAATGGGAGGCCGATTGATGGAGTTTTATCTCGGCGATCAGGAGATTTCTTGTTGCTTGCTGATTCCCTCGAAGTGTTTGAATACGTTCATCTTTGCCGGGGAACTTGATACATTGATGGTAAGTTGAAGGGATAACTTAAATTAAGTGAATCCACGGGGTGCAGAGTATCATTTATAGGGAGATTTCGTTTTCATAACAGAAAATTTGACGGTCTATTTTATCCATCCGAGAAACACAAGTAAGTGAGTTGTTCCAAACATTGCCTCGGAGGATCCGTTGAAGCCGGTAAGTGAACATGTAGAAGGCTTCATTTCTTACAGATCAACTCCCAACTTTTCAAGTGTATCCTTGAAGAAGAGATCTACCAAGCTACCAGTGTCGATAAGGACTCTTGTGACCTCACAGTATCGAACCCAAGTACCACAAGAAGGGGATCTTTGTGCAGCGCCCAATGGCATCCTCGGTGGAGAAAGTGATCTTAGGATCATTCTCCGGCCTAGCGGGCCATTGCCTTGCAGTAATTGCTTGTCGTTGGAATTCTTTGATGGACCTGACTGAGTCTTGGCACGGAGGTGGTCCTCCCATGATGAAGGTCAGCCGAGGCGATTGCGCTAGGTCCTTGGTTCTGATTTGATTTAGTTTTGCCCACAAATCCTCGGCATTAGACTGATCAAATTTGTTTTTCTCGTCCTGGGCCTTTTAACTCGTCAAGATTTCTCCGGAGATCAATGATCTTGGATTTGTCAAGCTTCTTTTGGAGATCGCCGACCCTAGAGTCAAGCTTTTCTCTTAAGTTGGCGATTTTGGAGTCAAAAGACTCGCCATCAGCAGTCAATTTTTTGTGAAGGGTCGGAAGTTGGTTCTGACTGTGGTGATGTTCTTCCTCACTTGAGCTTATGAAGAATGTTAGACGCATCGAGCTTCCTTGTCTTCACATTTGTGATTGTTGTTCGTAAGTCTGCAGATGTTGTTGAGCTACTAGTTGACTGGGCCGACTATTTTTTTAGTTTATCATCTAAATTTTGAGTTTAAGATTCTTCGTATGAAGAAGACGAGGGTCCGACGCTAATCATCTTAATATGCATGTGGATCCTCAGCCTTTCCCCTTCCTGAGCTGCATTATCATGGTGCTGAGAGGTGGTAGCTTTGTCCTCTTGCTTTAACTGTAGCTCTTGTTGTTTTGGCCGTTTATTTTCTGTCTGCTGGAAAATGCCATCATTAGAGTTTCATGGAGTTGGTTACATTCTTTAGTATCATGCCTTTTTGATTTGTGGTACGAGAAAAACTTTGTCTCGTCAAATGAGCTTGGAGGATTGCTGGGAGGCTGAGATTTTCCCTCATCATGTCTCTAATGTTCCATCCTTTTTCTCGAATTACAGTGGCTGAGCTAGGTTTCTCATCTTCGTCGACAGCATAAACAAAACTTTTATTTTGTCGCCCCTGGTGTAAGACGAATACTGCGGCGGCTCTTGCTTAGTTTCTGCTGCGTTTGCTGCCACTTTTTGCATAGTGTTGTGTTTGTTTAAGAACGCTTGGTTGTCCTTTTCCATTATGATGAAGTTGTGAGAGCGATGAATGGCGTCTTCGAGAGTGATTGTCGGGTTTGTGTAGAGATTTTTTTTGTGGAATTTGAGAATGTACCCACAGCGTGTTTCACTGGGCGTCACTGATGTCTCATCCATGACATGCACCTTAGATACCACCTGCTTAAATTTTCCATCAAGTCTCTGAGACTGGTGTCTGAGACATCTTCCATAGGTCAGAAGCCGACGCTCCTTGACGAGTAAACATGCTGTAGTGTTTGAGAAACTTGGCAGACAGATCATGTAAGCTGTTGGTGAAGTCTTCGGCTAACTTGGAGAACCATATCAAGACCGGACCGCAGAGGCTCTCTAGGAAGAGTTGGGAGAAACAGGTTTCCTTCTCTTTATAGGTGAAGTGCGCTTGTCTTATGGCTATGTTGAACACAATCACATGGTCAGTGGGATCTGTGTCGCTGGAGTAGAAAGGAATGTGGATCTTATTTGTTGGTAAGAATTTGACGAAAGTAATCCGCTTCAAAAAGGAGCCTTTAGTGTCATGGTGTGGATGTGTTCGATATATTGGGCCGAGCTGGTAATGTAATGGATTTTGAAGTTGATGTGTTGCATCGAAAGTTGAAGGTCGGCGATTTGGCGGCTTGTGGCTGACATTACCGGCTGGGGCGTGATGGCAGCGGCTAGCGCAGCGATAAGGTTGTTCGTCGCCTTGTGCACTTCTTCCTATTGGGAGAGATACTTCATGATGATTTGTATTATTTTTATCATGGTCAGCGCCTCTCCTTGGGTTGAATAAAGAGAACAAAGCGCAGCTATGGGTTAATCCAAAGGTGTTTGTATTGATCAAAAGAACGTGAGATTAAAATGTTTATTAACAAGAGGGAAATAAACTGGCACTCATCATGTGCCGGAGAAATACAATTTGTTAAGAAAGTTATGATAAGATAAAACCCTAGTTTCTATCCGTCAGTCTGTGTGTTCAAAGTCTGGATTCTTTCCTTGTTTCCCTTTATATATATGAATCTCCTTTTCTCTTTGCCATAAGTAGATTTAACCTAATTAGATGGGTCGGGATTAATGGGCCGAGCAATTGGGATGAGTCTTTGGGATGTGTCTCTCAACGCTGAGCTGTGCAGCAACGCTCGTGTGCCGAGCTCGCAGCACCTGAGACATTGCCCCGAGCCTCGAACCAAGTTCATGGCGTTCAGTGAAGTGAAGCAGAGCCTACTTAACGGGCCAAATCCTTTATTTGATGGGCCTTGGCGTTCAGTGAAGTGAAGCATAGAACACAGTTTTTAAAGCTAATGACGACTCAAAAAAAACATTTCTTGATTTTTTTAGAACCATTCCAATCATATCCAAAACAAACAAGCACCCACGAGGTTGCATCCCAAGAAAAACACATGACCGTGTTTAAAAAAAACAGGAAAACAAAATTAAAGAAACAACAAGACGATGATATTTAGGATAATCTTCCTATGGAATATACACTACCAGATCTATGCTTTGTTCCCTAAGCCAAGTACCTAAACATGTTAAAATTCATCTTGTCCCTCTCTAAATAATCTCTTTCTATTAATTCCTCTATCCTATTTTTAATCGCTTTAACATCAGGCTTGAACATCCCACTAAGTTGCTTGACACATTCAGAAACAAGTTGTTCATGTCCCAATACTTTCTTACCCTTCATGATCCTGACAATAGAAGCGTCAATTGCATAACGCCTATCGTTATCAACATCTTCAACAACTTTCTTCCTTTCATCAACATAAGAGAGAGGAATCTTTACTCTGCTTATTCTAGCGGTGAATTTGGAGTTGACTTCAAAAACATCAGTCTTAGAGACAATCTCTGTGGCTGGCTCCTTGATAAGAATCTAGCACATGACAAGGAAAGAAGCACCCACACAAGATCTTCATGGTTTAGGTTCAGTTGATTTTGGATGTCAGTGTAGTTCAGGTTGTCCCTTGTGTTAAAAAGCAGAAGCACGGCAGCTTGGTGGGTCGACACGATCAACTCAATGGGCTTTTGATCAAACTTTCCGTTGATATGACAAGTTCCTAGTGAGTGGAGCCAAGTAAGTTTCCTACGTTTGTGCTTGGTTTCATAAAACACTTTGAAAATCTCAACACACTTGACTATTTCACTAGGTAGATTCACGTCAAAAGTTTTGTAACTTGGCCAAACACTAGTATTAAGAAGAGTGACGTTGAAATCAATCCCTGGTCTTGCAGCTGGGTTATTGGCTACATAGTCATCGAAACTGTTTTGGTTTTGTCTTGACGATGTCAAATCTGTAATTATTCCCTCCATCTTATGAGTAAAATTCCCACCAAAGTGTTGTTTGAGCTTTGTAATGATTCTTCTCTCATGATCATCACTAGCATCACGATTCAATAGCAGCCTACGTGCCAACTTCTTCCTGTAAAACTCTGCAAAAAGATCCTTGTCATCATTTATATAAGCAAGAAACTTGACCACCTTCTCAATAGCTTCATCACTCAGCTCCTCACTTGCCCATTTCTTGAGAATTATAATTCTATCACATATTGTTGCTAGCGATTCAGCACTCAAAGAGCTTCCAGACATTGCTTTGCTACAGAAAAACTTAAGTGCCTCTCTCAAGGACTTGTGAAAGATGGTTTGGTTCTCGAGACACTTTGTGACATAGACCATGTACTTATCATGTACCTCAATCACTTTTCTGATTGCATCCGTGTCTTGGCCATCTGCGTCTTCAACATGCTGCTTGAATATGTTTGCAACAGGTTCCAAGCCTCGCACAATTTCCCTGAACTCTGAGTGCTTTTTCTCAAGAAGCTGGTTCGCATACACTACAAACAACTCATGTTCCACTTTCTTAACCAGGTTTGGCACACTGCTTGCGTAAAGGTACTGAGACACTCTCTCCTTCTCCTTCTTGACACTTTCTTCAGACTTGCGAATGTAATCAAAGTAAGAACATTCTTGAATCCATCTTGATGCCTTGCGAGAGTAGTAAGACGCTGTACCTTCTAGCATGAAGCTCTCCAAATCTTGTTCGTATCTTTTCTTCTTACCCATTCCAATCTCTACATAAATGTCTTTAACGTTTTCAAGTAACGCCCTATCAATACCAGTATCATCACCTTCTCGTTCTTTATCAACTATAGCTATTACAGCTTCTTTGACCTTGCGTTGCAACGTGTTATAAACCAGGTCAACGAAGCATGCTAATCCAACTTCTTCTAGAGATAGGAGTGATCTGCGAACAACGAAGTAACGTTCAAGATAGTAGAATATCCTGGATAGGCGTCTAACCATCTTTTTATGGATAGACCATCTTTCAAGAAGCACTCGCAGCAGCATATATTCGTCATCATAGGTCTTCCTTAAAGCAGGCAGAACTGTCGAGTTAGTATATTCCTCAAGTACTTCACGGTACTTGTTATAAAGCTTCTCTGTGTGATTATGAGGAGGTTTCTGGGTGCACATGTCGTAGACAGTCGTGTAAAGGATTATATATTGCTCACCATTAAGTGAGTGCCCAGGAATTCCTTCCACATACTTTTCCAACTTACTGATACCAATCTGCATAGTTCTCCATCCTTGCGCAAAGTCAATCGTCCGGGCCATCATGCAGAGAATTCAAGTGCAGCGGGAGATCTTTTTGTGGTCGAGAGATATGCCAAGAGAAAATATAAGTCAAAACCGTAAAATCGTTCAGGATAAAACTGTTAAGATCATATCCTTTTTATATTTAAAAAGAAAAGGAAACAAGTAAACTTTATTCACATGATAACAAGTAAAGTCGATTTAAATAAGAAGAGGAAAATCCCACTTACAGAGGAGTTCATTGTTTGTATTTTTTGTTCTTTTAATTTGTACAGAGATAAAATAGTTGGTATTCGGTATTCCACTACTTTTATAAGAGAGATTTATCTTTTGAGAAATTTTGATATAGACACCCGGTGGCCCCCAATCTTCTGAGCGGTTTAGTTATTAAGGAAATTGGGATATAATCGATAAAGCGATAACTACGAAAATGCCTGATTTTATTGAGGATTTAAATTTTGAAAAGAAAAAAATACACTGTTTATTTTGTCTTTTGAAAATTACATTATTTTATAGAGAAAAGGCTTCAGATAATTCTAAACCAAGTTTTTTCTTTCCAATCTAGCTCAAAAAAAAAAATTACTCAATTAGATTTCATTTAATAGGATAAATTACCATGATACTCCTTTCATTAATTCCTTAATTACATTTTATTTTAGTTTTTTCAAAATGAATCATTTGATGTCGTGGTCTCATCACGACCGCCGTCATCATCTCTGATGTTATCTTCGTAGTCTGTCAACAGTCTCTCTCAACTTCGCCTTCATCAGATCCGCTGTCGTCCATAATCTTCGACGCTCTTCCCAGTTTTGTTGTAATTTGTTGTCGTCATTGTTAAAGTATCTTGGTGATGATTGGTATAAGCTGTAAGTGTTATACACAACCATTTTAAGTCTAGCACTAATTCTAAGACAATCATGCTTTATTAATATTTGTATGTCTACTACAGCAATTTAGAAAAAGAACGTGGAAGTGCTTTAGAAATCCAAATGTCTACAGTTCAATTTTCCTAGCTTTCCAAAAAAAAAAATACAACATTTCATTGAACTTTTATTGAAAGAATAAAGTCACTGTAACTTTTCATGTCTTATTAGTTTGATTACAGTCCTCGTAGTAGTTAAAGTCATATCAATTTGAGTATAAATTAGTTTTTCCAGTGGCATTAGTTTGATTACAGACTGGTTTTTGTTGCAAAAACAAATTATTACAAAATTCTAAAAGATTATTTATTTATTTTATGAATTTTTTAAGAATTATTGTTTTATTTACTCAATAAAATAAATCAAATTTAAATTTAGTTTCATACTTTTTAATATGGTATTAAATACATGTATACTATTAATCTATAGCTGATGTATACCAGTCATGATTTTAAAAAAAAAATAGGCAGCTAAGATCTTACACCCAAAATTCTAGAGTAATAAAATCCAAAGCTACAACAAAATGTTTACAGCTATAATTCTACAGCACAAAAAAATTTAAAGATACAACATTTACCAATCCGACTCCTCGTATCCGTTGATAATAGCTTTTGATCCATCCGCCATGCTTTTTTGTTAAAGTTATTCACAATCATTACTATATTGATGCTTAATTTGATGGAACCTTGTGATTTAAGGGTTTAATTAGATTCGATTATGTTGTATAAATGGCTTTTAAAATTGATTTGGAAGGTTTTATCCGTGTTACATAAAGCAATCATAAACAATCTTTGATTCATAGTTATACTATGATCCATTTTGATGGATTTGTGTCATTTATATATAGATGATCATCCGCCATGCTTTTTTGTTAAAGTTATTCACAATTATTACTATATCTAATCTATTAATTTAGGGTGCTATTTGAATTCTACCATGGCATGTTTTTAATTTTGACCTATTGAATTGTTGTGACCAAAAATGATATAACAGCTTCTAAATCCTAACTAGAGAATATTATTCAATATTCTCAAAAAATCAAAGTAGATACGTCATACGTAACAACTTTTCATCAATGGATTTTTTATTTTACTTTTAATGCTAACATCGACAATTATTATAGATGGGCCAAAAAATATTAAGTACTTGGGTATTACATGAAATTGATCATATTGTATATTGTTATTAATTTTTTTTGCAACACACATTGAAAGCATTTTAAAGTAGAAAACATTAATTAAATATCGCAAACATATGAATAGTACAATTTTATTTAAAATTTTCATTAACAAAATATAAAATTCTAAAACTCAAATTGTGTCCATATGTAAATATATTGGCGAACAAATAAATATGTGAACAAAGAATGATTCCGCGCTTCTAAGCGCGGGTTATATCCTAGTTGATGTTTAAATTGATGGAACCTTGTGATTTAAGGGTTTAATTAGATGCGATTATGTTGTATTAAATGGCTTTTAAAATTGATTTGGAAGGTTTCATCCGTGTTTAATTAAAGCAATCATAAACAATCTTGATTCATAGTTATACGATGATCCATTTTGATGGATTTGTGTGATTTTGATTCCCAAGTATACGATGATCCATTGTTTAAATTGCTTTTAAAATTGCTTTGAAAGGTTTTAGGAAAATTATCATCAACCGTTTCTGTTTGTAGCAAAGACCTTTGTTTGTTCATATTCAATTACATGTCTATGTTTGTATATCAATGTTCTTTGTTTGCAGCCAGTGAATTCTATTTAATGATCTCTGTATCCAGTGAACTATATTTAACTAGTGGTCTCTATTACCAATGAATTAGAGTCTAGAGTTTGATTGTTACAAAATACTTGGCTTATTCAATGGTCTTCTAGATCTAGAGACGACAAATTAAAGCCTGGACCGCGGGTGTGACATACCCGATCGTATATGACCAGAAATAACATGGTCGATGTTCCCCGAAAAACCAACCGAGGTTCTCTGAATACTTCCGATCACCTTATACATAGGAAGAGGAGTTTACATGTATATATAGTATACACACATTTAGAATTTGAACATGCTATTCTGATGTCTGATCATCTTGTTTCATGGTTCTTCTGCAGGTATGATGAACCTCCATGGGATAAGCTTTCTCTTGTTCTACTAGGTTAAGAGTCTTAACCGTAAGACCCAGTACCTTTCCAAGCAACAAACAAGAAGTTATAAAGTAAAAACGTATGCAGTGGACGAGCTCATGTTCACGTCCTGCGGACCGACCCGTAAAGACTCATGCAACAGGCAGGCGGGTTTGGTCAGCCCTCCTTGAGACTGCATCTCGCGCAGGTCAGACCCGCTGACAACCGCATAAAACCGATCCCGCGGCGGGGTTGGTCAAACGGGGCACGAGTCAACCCATTTTCCATCTGTATCTAAACCTCAGCTATTGACAATTGCAATTTTCTTTGCTTTAATAATTATCAAGTTTTCATTCTTAAGATTGCTTTGTATTTTTTTAGAAAATTACTCCTTAGATTGTCTTCCTCGTCTTAATGTGAAGTGCGTGAGTGGTTCTAATTTGGAGTTCCCCAACATTGCAGTCTAATTTTTTTCATGTTTCCCTTCTCTTTGGTAGAGGAAGGTTGTGCTCTCAAGGTCTTGGGCATAGAATCAGTGTGTGCTTCCAAATTACTTTTTTATGTGTTAAGTTGTTCTTGTGTAGTGATTTCTCTTTATCATACTTTGATCTTTGGTTTGACTATTATAGCAACCGTCTTTTTACCTGTTTTAGTTTTTTGTTTAATTGTTTTGGAAGATTGTGTACAATTTTAGGAAAACTATTGTATAAACAGTCTTTGAATCACAGTTATCCATTACTATATCGATGATTATTTGGTTGAATTTTGTGACTTTTTCAGTTAGATTGATTATGTTATTTTGAATTGTTTAGAATACCTTTTCAAATTGTTTTGTAAAGGTTCAGTAAAATTTAGGAAAGCTATCATGCCCTCTTTTTGTTTGTAGATTAACATTCTTTGTTTTATGAGAGTGATGCATGCTGATTATTTCACTTAACTTTAACATTTGGTTTCGATTTTTTTATAGTTTTTTTTGCTGGAATATGGTTGAGATATATTATTTCACTATTTGCACATTCCATGAAAATATTGCTGATTAATTCATGTCCTTCCTCAGATACTAAAAACGCAGTAGAAAACCTCCTACAAAACGAATTAGATCAGTTGGTGAATTTGGCATTTCTTGTTCTAAATCCTAATCACACAAATGTGGTAGATGTGGCATAGGAGGACACAATAAGACTACATGCAAGACTGTTATTATATGTATGTGCATCTGTGAGAGTAAAATAAAACAGAGAGTTTTATTTAAAATTTTCTCCATATTTCAATTGTTTAGGAAGTCTTTTCTAAGTGTCATTTAAGTATTCCAAATGTGTTCTATTCTGTTATTTTAATAGTTTATTGATGATTATGTGTATATATGAACTATCTCTGGGTTTGAACACTATAGCACAAATCTATATATATATATATCTATCTATATATATAAAGTTAACATTTTCCCTTATTTTGACACCTGGCTTTGGGGTTTTGCAACAGCTGTCTCCCATGAAAATTCACTTGTAAAAAAACTAAAATCTCTACAAAATATATTTTTCTTAATCTTATCGCTGTTTTAATATTTGTTTTAAACTCATAACTAAGCAATATACATTTTTCTTCATCTTTGCATTGTTTTATCACAATTAAACAAAACCAAAAAACCAATACTTTACAATAACAGAAAGAAATTCGACAATATGAATATAAATTGATAATTTTAAAAATAATATTAAACTATAATGCTTGCACGTGCTATCCACATCCCAGATATCTTATCTTGACTTTCTTTATGATTTAGAAGGCTAACGAACGCTTACGTTCATAGAATAAAGATGAAAGAAGACAAAGAATCTCATTGACATAATCCTCTCTCTGACAATATTCCCCCTCAGCTGTCCATTCATGAGAACTCGATACTCAACAGATGTAACGCAGAGCACTATCTGATCGAACCACTTTTTCGAAAAACACCTAATTCATAACAGATCTAATAAACCTCCATTTCATATGATCATACACTTTGCTTATATCTTTTTTAATAGTCATCCGCTTATTTGTCCCACCTGGATTAGTTTTCTCTGCATGAAACATCTACTGAGCAATAATATTATTATCTCTGATCTGTTTACCGGCAATAAAGGCTGATTGGGTTCTAGAGATATGCTCAGACAAGAATTTTTTATTATCTTGGAGATGATTTTATAGCTCACATTACACAGACTTATAGGTCAAAATTGGACTATCACAGTGACCTTATCTTTCTTCAAAATGAGACAAATGTTTGTATCAGTTAATCCTTGAAAAAATGAAACTATCAAATAAGAATCATTAACAATACGAGTTAAATTTTTCTTCTCTATATCTCAAAACTTCTAGTAAAACAAGGCAGCCATGCCATCTGGTCCTAAAGTTTTTTAGGGTGCATCGCAAAGAAAAAAAGTTTACTTTACATTGTATGATTGGAACTGTGATATTCTGATTAAGCAAATCCGTGATAGTCGTAGTGATGTTAGCCATTGGTACAAGAGATGGTGGAAGTTCTAAATTATTTCACCTACATATATTTATATAACATCCGGTTACATTCATATTTATCAATAATTTACGTTAATAAAAAAACTATTTAAATCATTCAAGGAATTTTGGACTTAATTTCATATATTTTCGGCCAGAGAACATTTGTCTCTCTCTCAAGTAAGAATAAAACTAGAGAGTTTATTGACACATAACTTTTGAAAGGCAAGAATCACCACTTGCCCAAGACAGATCACTTGATTAGTACGTCAACTTAATATGGCCATTAAAAATATATAACACTAAGACGAAAAGATAACATTTGTGGTGAGCACAAACCTAAACCATTATATTCATATTTACTACCTATGGATATTTTTTATTCAACATGTCCTACTACTATATATGCATGTACTTTGATAATCACAGCATTAGTAAATAAATTTTTAAGTATATGAATTGATGAAATTAATGGACTTTCACATATAAAGAGAAGGAGAAAACTTAGTTTAAAAGCAATTGACCAAACTTCTGAACTTGTGTTGCGTGGGTCAATAAACCCATGCTTCTTGGATTTATCTCATCTTGAACGTTGTTTGTTTACCAATCTTCATTTTCTTTATTTTGAAAAATTACCACGAGATCTTCATTTCTACATTATGTTTTTACATGTCTCTAACTTGGAGACACACATAGCAAGCTTAAGCAATGGTTCGATTTAACCGATGCCCAATTTGAATTTGGCTTAACTTGGAATTTGTTTAACTCAGGTTAAAATGTTTCTACGTTTAAATTGTTGATCACTTGCTTACTAACGAGGATCCGGAATACGTATAATTGTTAAATAGATCGAACAGTACAACTTTTACTTCTCTAAAGTCTATGTGTATATATGGTTTGACACTTTAAGACGATGGCTCCGCTGAACCTAAATTCTAGCTTTCAGATATAGATTGGATAATATTACTTAGATAAACACATATACTTCAAGATCTTCTTAGCAAAAAAAAACATATACTTCAAGATTTATTAAAACTATATGTATATAGCCTTAAATAAACTAGCTAATATTCTTACAAAGAGATAAAAGTATAACCTTCCATCACATAAGACACCAATTTCTCGAGCAATAAGATTGGATTTTGATGACTCTGTTTTGAAAATAACCAGGGGTGTGGATTGCATATCCGATCAGTGATGTAATGAATAAAAATGTTCTGATAGGATCGGAGAAATTCATATTAATTATCAAAAATAAAAAAGCTCGTTCGATTACAGGAGCTAGAGGCTTGTCTATACAGTCGTCGAAACAAATATCTCTCTATTTTGATGTTTAGTCATCTAAGACGAGCTGCTCAGAGTAAGGCAGGTCGTCCAAGACTTTTGTTGTGGTTTGGGCGACGATCTCCAAGTCTGGATGATCTTCTTAGGAGTGAGTCTCTTTTTCCGTGTTCAGTGTATGTTTCTCACGTTTCTCACTCTCTCATCAATGAGTGTGATGTCTTTTAATTATAATCAAATATGTTTTGTTTTCTAGTGAGCACACAAATATTGTTTCGCAGGTTAGACCTGATTTTGGACTTTCTAATAGATCTTTGTGCTAAACTCATCTCCAACAATTGGAAATTCCAGAATACAGAGCAGCAATTTTAAAAAAGAGAGGCTGGTCAGTATAAAAAAATAAGTCAGTAGAATATGCGTATATATAAATTGTAGAAAAGGAAAATGTTTTCCCATAACTTTTTATAAGTTTTTTTGTCTAAATGTTAAGATTCATTCTAATTTTATGAGTCTTACATTGTTGTAATTGCACAACTTATTACAAGGGAGAAAATTTAATGTTATAAGTTAAATATTTAATGTACACTTTTCAGTTTGACTCGTACCCTCAGTTTCAAGAAGCACACAGTCATCCTTATCAAAAAAAAAAAAAACTTTGAAATATGCATCACGCTCGAAATTTTAAGAAAATGTATAAAATGAAGAAAAAACAAAGTTCAAGAAACACATATCATATCTTTCTTGCAAAACTCTCCACTTCTCCTAGAAACATTGGTCTTATACCTATGCATCACTTTCTGGTCCAATTATCGTTTCCCCATGAACACATTTCTTGTTATCTAAGCAACTTCTCTCTCTCTCTCTCTCTCTCTCTCTCTCTCTCTCTCTCTCTCTCTCTCTCTCTCTCTCTCTCTCTCTCTCTCTCTCTCTCTCTCTCTCTCACACACACACACACACACAGAGAACTTCTATAAATCTCTCTTATTCTCTTCATTATCTTTTGGTCGATTTATTTCATAATCTCGTACTAAATTATCACTACGTATGGTTCTAGTTATGGATGATGAAGAGAGCAGCAACGTAGAAAGATTCGACGACGTCGTTTTACCAGGGTTTAGGTTTCATCCCACAGATGAAGAACTCGTAAGTTTCTACCTGAAACGGAAGGTTCTACACAGATCTCTTCCCTTTGAACTCATCAAGAAAGTCGACATATACAAATACGATCCATGGGACCTCCCAAGTAAGCCACACTGAAACTCTTATTATGAAAGTTAAGAATATGAGAGTAATACTGAAACTTTCTGATCTTATTTCGATAACATTTACAGAGCCTTTACAATGGGTTTTATACACTAGTGAAGATCTTTCTAGATCTTATCCTTTAGCTCAGCTGTCAAAAGTAATTAGTCATCACTTAAGGATAAGAGGGAATCAAATCTGTTGAATGTGAGAGCTGGCTTTGTCGTCTTCATCCTTCCCCTTTCCGTATCGTCAAAGGGAGCCGTTGGTGCTCTGTTCTTTGTGCCGTTGTCTTGACCAGCACTTGGGCTTCTCTCATGTGTTGATACTAACTTCTCTTGGGCTTTAGTGTCGAGGCCCATAGTCTCCTTACTCACATTCCCCCTCAAACTTGTGGTCATCTCTTGAACACCAAGTTTGCTTCTCAGTTCAAAGAACAACTTGCGCGGCAAAGGTTTTGTGAAGATGTCCGCAAGTTGTAGCTTAGCAGGGATGTGTTGTGTCTCGATGAGGCCAAGTGCAACCTGTTCTCTTATATAATGATAATCCGTGTCGAAGTGCTTACTCCGGTTGTGCAGAGCAGGATTCGTGCTTAAGTAAACCGCCGAGAGATTGTCACAATGCAGAGTCGTAGACGTCGGCTGAGAGACACCAAGGTCACGAAGAAGGAATGATATCCAAGTGACCTCCTGAGCAGCAGCAGTAAGAGCTCGATACTCTGCTTCAGTCGAGCTACGAGACACGGTTGGTTGTCTCTTCGCGGACCACGAGATCAGATTCTTCCCAAGCAAAGTACAGAATCCCGTTGTAGACCGTCTCGTGTCTTTGCATCCAGCCCAGTCGCTGTCGCAGAAGGCTGAGAGAGTGAGATCTGGTCCTTTCACAATATGCAAACCCATACGCATTGTTCCTTTCAGATATCGTAGAATCCGCTTCAGAAGCCCAAAATCAGACATAGTCGGAAGATGCATCCGTTGACAGACAAAGTTAACTGCATATTGAATATCCGGACGTGTAATAGTCAAATATTGCAGCTTACCGGCCAAGCTTCTGAAGTATGTTGGCTCTGAAAACGGCGTAGAATCATACTGCTCGATGTGCTGGGGAAGAGGTGTTGGCATTGGATTGCATTCTAGCATGGAAGCTCGGTAAAGAATGTCTTTAGTGTAAGCTTCCTGATGCAGAAATAATCCATCAGACTTCTGTTCAATCTCAATGCCGAGAAAGTAACTCGGAGTACCCAAGTCTTTCAGTTTAAAACGCCGATGCAGAGCAGTAAGCAAGTCTTGCATTAGTTTCTCATGACTTCCCGTAAGTAGTATATCATCGACATAGAGCAAAAGGACCAGGGACTGGTTACCTCGATGATATGTAAACAGAGAGGGATCAGACTTGCTGCATGAGAACCCGAAATCAATGAGAAAATTACTGAAAGTATCAAACCACGCGCGTGGAGCTTGCTTGAGACCGTACATAGCTTTTGTCAGTTTACACACGTGATGAGGTCTTGCGGGATCAACAAAACCCTGAGGCTGATACATGTAGACAGGCTCTGGTAACTCGCCATGTAAGAACGCACTTGAAACGTCAAGTTGCTTTATCATCCACCCTTTTGTCAGAGCAACTTCTAGCACCAGGCGTATAGTTGCTGTTCTTACAACTGGGCTAAATGTTTCTAAGTAATCCAGTCCTTCCTCTTGTTTATCACCTCTAGCAACAAGTCTGGCCTTTAGACTTTCAACTGTTCCATCTGGTCTGAACTTTATAGTAAACACCCACCGACTACTCAAAATATGAAGATCTTCTGTTGGCTCAACAAGATCCCACGTATGTAGCATATGTATCTTGTTTATCTCATCAGAAACAGCTCCATTCCATCCTGGATGTTGCATTGCTTCCCAGATGGAATTTGGTATCTTAGGAGCAGATTTCGGAGCTAAGAGCGTGTACCGAGTATTCGGCTTAGATATTCCAGCTTTTCTCCTTGTCTGCATTGGGTGAATATTTTCAACAGGAGCTGAAGGTGCTGCTTGAGGGACCACAGGAGGAGCTGCTACATCTGGTGCGTGTGGAACATTCTCAGGGTCAGCAGGTAAAGGTTCTGTCTGATCCAGAGGAGGTTGAACCGCAACAGTCGGAAGAAGAGGTAGAGCTCGAATAATATGTTCAGGAGGCTTTGGTGATGGAAATTTAGTAGCTTGCTGCCATGCCTTGAGGATAGGAGTCTCATATCTTGGGACCAAGTCTTTGTAGCACGTCTTGAAGGGGAAACATTCTTCATCGAATATAGCATGCCTAGAGATGTAAACTCTCCCACTTGGCGGATGAAGGCATCTATATCCTTTGTACTGAGAAGAGTACCCCAGAAACACACATTTGAGAGAACGAGGTTCTAGCTTGTGACTCGTCCAGGGCCGCAAACATGGGTAGCACGCAGAGCCAATGACACGTAAAACTGAGTAGTCTGGAGTAGACCCATGAAGCTTTTCGTATGGACTCGTCTTGTCATCTCCCAACGACGGTAGGAGGTTGACTATGTGGCTCGCAGAGAAGAAAACATCCACCCAAAAATGTAATGGCATATGACACATGAACATCATAGAAAGGGCTAGCTCGACGACATGACGATGCTTTCTTTCTGCAAGTCCATTTTGCTCTGGTGTATGGGGACAAGAGATACGATGCTCAACGCCACACATTTGGAGATGTTGCTTCAACTGTAAGTTAACAAATTCTCCACCGCCATCACTCTGAAACTGTTTTATTTTAGTAGAAAGTTGATTCTCAACAAGCTTCTGGAATGCAACGAAGACACTAAAGAACTCTGATTTTTGTTTTAATGGATATAACCAAGAGAACCTTGTGTGTTCATCAATAAATATAGCATAGAAGCGGAATCCTTGATTCGAGATTACAGGAGACGGTCCCCAGAGATCACAGTGAACTCTCTCTAGAGGACGAGAAACTAAAGACTGAGAAGAAAAAAATTGCAAGCTACTGCTCTTCCCCATCTGACAAGGCTCACAAATGGAGGCTGTGGTCTTCTTATTCATGATAATATCCTTGTTGTTGTTGAGATGTTGAAGAATTCTGATGTTGGAGTGTCCTAACCGCTGATGCCACACATCCGCAGAAGCTGTGACTTGTCTGTTGGAGAAGTGCACTGCAACTTGTGAATCCTTCAACATGTAGAGACCTCTACTTCGAGGCCCTGTTACCACCACTTTCTTCTTTTGCATATCAATCACAGAGACTCCATTAGCATCAAAGAAAACCCCACAATTCGGGTAATCATCACACAACTTCGAAACAGATAAGAGGGACTTCTTCATATCAGGACATACTAGCACATTGTTAAGAGGGATAGTACCTGTCTGAGACGAGATTGTGGTAGCTCCAACGTGAGTGATAGGTAAGTATGCTCCGTCTCCTACCATGATAGCATCCTCTCCAACGTATGGATGGGAGTTCTGAAGGTTGTTCGTGGAGCTAGTGACATGATCTGTGGCTCCAGAATCAGGATACCATTCTCTACCGGACTCATCAACTTGGCGCATGGAGGAAAATGCCTCAGCAGATTGATAGTTATTATCAAACCTGTTGTGACACTTCAAGGCTGTGTGGCCAATACGACCGCAGATCTGACACGTGGGTCTCCCACCATTGTTGTTGCTCGTCTGGTGTTGAGAGAAACCTCTACCACGTGAGTTGTAACCCCCACGACCACGGTTATATCCAGAACGTCCTCTTCCACGCTGATTAGGATTGTAAGGAGGAGCAGAATGCTTGTAGCCATCAGCATGAGCATCTTTTTGCGTATTATACGCCAAGTGTGGAGTCGCAGGAGCTTCCTGAGCGTAAGACTGAAGCTTGGCATCAAAACCTTGAACTTCAGAGACCACGTCGGTAAATGTCGGGGCTGGTAACTTGGACAAGGAGCTCTGTATAACAGTAGCTATGGGATCATACTCACGGCTTAACCCATTTAGAAATCCAAAAATCTTCATGGATTCGTCAATGGGCTTGCCGATAGCACTGAGAGCATCACAGAGAACCTTGAACTCACGGCAGTAGACTGCCAAAGTCTTGTCCTTTTTGGCAAGAAGTTGAAGACTCCGACGAAGCGAGAACTCACGAGAGAGAGAGCTCTTGTTGAAATTCTCTGCTAAGGCCAACCACACGTCACGCGAGGTTTGGAGAGTGTGAACAGATCCAAGAACCTCTTCGGAGAGAGTCCCGAACAACCAAGACCGGACCAGTTGATCCGTACAAAACCATGACTCGTATAGCGGATTTGGTTCGTCGACAGGAACATCATCGCGAACGACGGTACGAGTAGCAGCAGGAGCCGTGACAGCACCGTTGATGAAACCCAAGATCTTCTGACTGGAAAGGAGAGACTCGAACTGCGTCTTCCATAGCAAGTAATTGCTATCGTTCAGCTTCAACGTAACAGAGCTAAGAACGTGGAGATTGCTGGGAAAAGGGTAAGGAGCGAGTGGATCCGCCATAGATGAACCTGTTAAGGTTTCTATGGCTCTGATACCATATGAAAGTTAAGAATATGAGAGTAATACTGAAACTTTCTGATCTTATTTCGATAACATTTACAGAGCCTTTACAATGGGTTTTATACACTAGTGAAGATCTTTCTAGATCTTATCCTTTAGCTCAGCTGTCAAAAGTAATTAGTCATCACTTAAGGATAAGAGGGAATCAAATCTGTTGAATGTGAGAGCTGGCTTTGTCGTCTTCATCCTTCCCCTTTCCGTATCGTCAAAGGGAGCCGTTGGTGCTCTGTTCTTTGTGCCGTTGTCTTGACCAGCACTTGGGCTTCTCTCATGTGTTGATACTAACTTCTCTTGGGCTTTAGTGTCGAGGCCCATAGTCTCCTTACTCACACTTATTTCTAATTATTCTCCGAACTTATGGAAACCAAAGCCTTGAATGCATTTTCTTGAATCAATGTTTAAAAAGAGCTTGCGGCCATGGGGGAGAAAGAGTGGTACTTTTACTGTCCAAGAGACAGGAAATATCGGAACAGCACGAGGCCTAACCGAGTAACTGGAGGTGGATTCTGGAAAGCAACCGGAACTGACCGACCTATATACTCATTGGACTCGACACGATGCATCGGTCTGAAGAAGTCGCTTGTGTTCTACCGTGGTCGAGCTGCTAAAGGAATCAAAACCGATTGGATGATGCATGAATTTCGTCTCCCTTCTCTCTCTGACTCTCATCACTCATCGTCATATCCCAGCTACAATAACAAGAAACAACACCATAACATCAACAATAAAGAGATTCCTTCGAATGTAAGTAACTGCACTATCCCTAACTTGCTTTACACGCATGAGAAATAACCTTTCGTTATGGGTGTTCAAACTTCAAAATCATGGTTTGTCTTTGTTTGTTTTTTTTTTCTTTTTTTTTTGGTAGGAGGCTTGGGCTATTTGCAGAATATTCAAGAAGACGAACTCAGTATCATCACAAAGATCAGTCCCACAATCATGGCTTAATCCGGCGATTCCTGACACCAGCCAATACAACTCACTATCACAAACCACAACTCTTTTTGCTTCAACAGACGTTTTCAGCAACTTAGCAACAAGACAAAACCTTATCTCTTCTCCAGTAGACGAACCCGCAAGCTTCACAGAGTCAGCTGCTGCTTATTTTGCGTCTCAGATGCTCGGAGTTCCGTACAACATAGCTAGAAACAACGTAACAGGGGATGCTATGTTTCCGAGAAACAGTGAAACAGGGAATACTCTGTTTCCTAGCAACAATGAGGATAACTACTTCCATAACTTGGCCGGAGGATTGACTCATGAGCTTCCGAATGTAAGATCAATGGTCGAGACTGGTTTTGAGACGACCGCTAGTGAGATGTCGGCGACGTCGTATTCCCCTAACAATTAAGATGTACTATTACCACTTAACTAGTGTAGGACATCGCTGATATGTATTAGTTTTTAATTATCTTATTAATGTTGCTTTGGTTTTGGTTTCTTGGAGACCAAAAAGAAAAGAAAAAAACTAAGATTTGCTTTGCTTTTTGTAGCCTTCGGCGTTTAGAAGTAACCTAATCTTGGATAATGTAACTTTGGTTTACTTTCTTCATCTGTTAAAGACTTTTGCTTAAGAGTATGTCTACTATGATATCAATGAATCTATATTACACAAAAGTCAAGAACTCAAGATGGGAGAGTTGATCTATGGACATCTCCAATGGTTGTCTCCATATTAAGAGCATTTCCAATCCATCTTTATATTTGTGTCTATAATAGTATTTAGAGGTAAATCTATTCCAATCTATCTTTATTTCTTTTTAAAAAACAGAGATTACAATTTTTTCTTTATATATAAGAAAGAAATAGAATAGGAATTCTCTATTTTTTTACTCTATAATTAGAGTTACTATTTTGGGAAATTGGACTGTATATCACAAAAAAAATATAGTTCATCGTATAACTCTTTAACCTAAGTTGCTAGGATACAGCGTGTATAATATGTATAAATGCATTTCTACCCCCGACGATTAACCGGTTCCACCGTTTGAAAAAAGAAAAAAAAATTAATAAATCTTTTTACTTGATTCTGTTTTTACTTGAATACCGTGAAACTATATGCGGTTAAAAAAACTGTCACGTGGCTTATGTAAAATCAGGAAAAGTATATACAATTACTATCTGACTAATACAAATACTATTCTATTATATGTACCACTGGTTGTAGTGTTGAATGAAGTTATAAACATATCCATTCCCCCTATATTTATTACCATATGATTACAAAACTATTATCTGATCAAAACGGTTAAGCATTAACTTCTTCTCTGTGTTCACCTTCTTCAGTTTGTGTATTGTTACAAAGATAGATTAGCAACTTCGAGTAAATAGAATATACATATATGGAAAACAGAACCACTTATCATCCACACCTTTTTACTGATCACCGTGCCAACGTATGCGGTAAATAAGTTGGTGACGTTGCCTTCTGGTGATGATTTGATGGTAAATAGTTTACAGGCCACTCATGTTCATACCATGGAATTTAAGCACGTGATTAGGTGAAATTGGAATACTTGTATCAAGTAATTTTCACACACGTATGTAAAATCTCTTCTAGTAAATAGTCTGGAGCTATCATTTCTATACCATGTGAAACACAAAAGAGATGTCTATACTATGTGAAAGGGAGGCATTATTATACCATGTGAAACACATACGTCATCTCGCTTCGCTCCTGGTAACCGGGAACTTGTACTTAAAAAGGGTAGAACCGGGCCTTTATTGGACTAATTGTTATCGACTTAATTATGTCAAAATCACCGCTATATTCTTCATTTCTCTTTGCGTTTTGTATATACAGCAAATTCTCCCTACTATTTTAGAGTAAACTCGACATCTATAATAGAATTCCTTTATTTTATAGTAAAAAAATAAAATAATACATTAGAGATTACCTAATTTTTGAATGGAAGTACTAAATTATTTTGTTAAAGTATTAAACAAATGTTTTTAACATTTAGATATAAAATAAAAATTGTACAAAACTTTAGAGATTAATGTAGTATCAATGAGTTTGTGATTAGTGTTTTTTAAAGCTGATGCACTACTAATTTATTTTTATTTTTTCCTTCACAATGATATACCACTGAAAGAAATTTTATTTATTATTGGGGTCAAAATTGGTCCTGACAAAATCAAAGGCTAAACCTCTAAAAAATCAGATATGAGCCGGAAATTCAGAGAAACCATACGACATAAGCCAAATCTATCTGCATAAGGATACAAGAACAAACTTTGTATATTTCATCATGGACAAGGAATAAAAGAATTTCTATCCAAACGTGTGAATTCAACTGTGTTTCAATTGTTTGAATTATACACCAAATAATATGAGTGTTATTTCTCTTTTAAATTTCTATAAACTTTTTATCAGTATATAAAAAAACATGTTGTAATTCGATAAAACAATGGAGCTAGTTTTACTCTGGTTGAAATCATTATACGATAATGGTTATATATACTAAAAATGATATTAAAATTCCAAAAGTATTCACTAAACATTAATTAAAGAATAGTCATTTATTTGTATCTTCAAATGAGATTTCAAGAAATGCATTTATAATATGTTTATATATGTTTCTAAGAAATTCTAATTTTGAGACGTTTTCGAAACAAGAAACAAACCTTTTGTTTCCATGTAACAAACCCACTCTTTCAAAAAAAAAAAAAAAAACAAGAAACAAACCTTCAGTGGAATTTCCATGTAACCTAGCTTCATACACCGTTTTGGAAGATTTTTAAGAGTAACTATACGGAAAGATGTAATAAATTTGTGGGTAAATAAAGAAAATAAATATTTTAAATTTCTAAACTTTTATTCTTTTTTTTATTAAGATAAACAGACTCAACTGAGATTTTGTCAACCGAATTGGAAACTCTGTATCTATGTGGACAAAATAAAGCGGTTGACTGCTAGCTTGTGTCCTGAGAACATGCTTGATTTCAAAAGATATGAAGCTTTCTTTCAGAAGCTGAATTTCTTCAAGGTAAGTTGTAAAAACAGGTCATTATTCAGGTTCCAGAAATATCTTCATCAGCAAAGAAAAATCGGCCATAACCTCTGTGGCCGGTGCAGGTTTGCCTACGTTGTCAAAGTCGATCTTGTAGTGCTACTTTGTCTAGCTCCATGAGGAGCATCAACTGTTGAATCTGAGTTTGAGCGGTTGTAAAGAGAGAAACAAAACTTTGATTGTAGGTTATTTCAAATGTGTTTTACTGATAAAGTGAGAGAGAGGTCACAGTGATTGTATGAACAAAAACGAATATATACAACACTCAGTGAGCTTGTGCTAGAGAGTATAAGTCGGCGAGAATAAATAAAGGGAAGTTTACTGAAATAACACAAATTTATTGTGTTATTACTAGAATAACTCATATTTTATGAAAATTATTAGAATATTTTTCAGGTCATAATTACCCTCGTCCATAGTTATAACAAAAAAAAATATTACCAATGTACCCTTCGTCGGCAGATTTATTTTTTAAAAAATAAAACTATCGAGTAATAAGTCTGTTTATCAAATCTGCTAAGAAAAAAAAATCTACCGTTAAAGTGGTGTCAGATTTTCTTATAAACGTTAGATTTGTTTCCACGGTAGAGTTAATTGTCCGATTTAAATATAAAACAGATTTTTTAAAATATGTCTGCCGAATGAAGTAGCAGATTTGTTACAAATGGTAGATTTTTGTGGTCAACTTATTTTCTTGTGTACCGATTTATTTTCTTATGTTCGACTTATTTTCTTATGGCAGATTTATATATCCAACTTAAAATTGTTGGTAGACTTTTATTTTATGTGGTGGTAGACTTTTTAATTTATGTTGTGACAGATTTGTTGGCGGAAATCTAGATTTATGTAAACCAAACTTTATTTAGTGTTCAATTTCGACACGGTTTATATTTAATTTCAAATCAGGATTATTTTTACGTTAATTAAGATTATAATTAGGTAAGCTTTTAGTAATTGTCGTCATCTTTTTCATCCCTCTTTTCTTCTTTATCAAGTTGTCCTTTTCATAGTGGTTTAATCACTTGTAATTGCAATCTTTATTGTTTGGAGAAACATGGATCACATCACTCTCGTCTGCGAAAAATAGAAATTTGAAAAGGTGGTTATTTGAAGGAAGATGATCAAAGTAGTAAATTACTTGCAGCTAAAGAGGATTACAGAGCTGATTTTGCATAACGCGAGTTGGCGCTGATGGTATCTATAAGCCTAGCTTGTTTTTTATTTACACGAGTTGTCGCTGACGATATCTATAAGCCTAGCTTGTTTTTTATTTTTCTTTCCTATGATGATAAAAGCTTTAAGATGATTCTTACAGTTATCTATAATCCATCGAATGCCAAATCCTGACTTTTGTACATATATAAATGATTCTTTTTTTAAAACTTTCAACTAGCCTGAGTTTAGGGTTTTGAAGGATGAAGTAGCTGACGAGTTTGGATATGAACATTAAGGAAACAAAACACAAACCTTTCTTGGGAACAAATGTTTTGCAACAGAGAATTAAGGAACAAAAACAATGTCATGTTCCTTAATGGTATTAATCACAATCCATAGCTTCCCTTCAATTCTTTCACCATTTCTTTCCATTGAACGCTCAGCTATGAGCTTACGGTATATTAGTCCTTATATTTCTTACGTTTGTGGTGGCAACTGAAATGACTTTTCTTGTTGGCCTATGCATCACTTTGGGATGAATGAACTTCTTGTAGAAGAAGACATTGAGCAGGAAAGGTCCCATGTGTGTGTCTGTTCTTTTGCTTCCATGACTCCCTGTTGGGTCTCTTTGCTGCTTCACCGCGTGATCTTCGAGTCCAGGCAGCTTGCACAAAAAGACTCCTAAACAATCCATCAAAACTGTATCTTTAAGTTACCCAAGAGATAAAGAAACAGTGGTTGTGTACAGAACACAATGGTTGTGTACAGATAACACAATAAGCTCAACATACAAACAAGAACACACACTAAGCTACAAAAACAAGAACAGAACAGCAATTACCTTAACGAACAAGAAGCTCAATATCAGATAAAAACACACTCTACTCTAAGCTACAAAACAGAACAGCACCAAGTGGTTGTCTACAGACAGAAGGGTTTACCTTGTTGACAATGGGAGATGAGATAATGATGGAACGAGTTGGCCGAGTCAGACTCGTGCCGAAAGGGACGAACGAGCAAGTTAATGAGACCAAGCAAGAAATCTTCATCGAGCAGTTGGAGAGTAAGTGAGACAGTAATTGATCGGCTAAGGCTCCCTCGGATACTCTCGATTCACCGTCATGTGTTAAGTTTTTGCTTCTGCAAAAGTACATAATTCAATTCCATTTTTTTTCTTCTTTTTTTGTTCACATAGAATTCAATTCCAATATTCGCACCAAAACCCTATATGATGATCATTAGAAGCTCTCTATTAAGAAAAATACGAACCTTTGTTAACGTCAAATCAATCAAACCCAAATTGAAAGGCTTTTCTTTTCAGAAGATAGTTAACCAAAAGACAAAATTAAACATGTAGCGAACCAGTAGATCTAGTCGACAAAGAATAAAATTTGGATTACCAAAGATTCATGACTTACAGATTCAAAGGTTATCTTGTTGAGAGACTTAGAGATCTCCAATGACGATTGTGTTTAAGAATCGCTACAGAAGTAGTTGGAGAAGGTGAGGGAGGTGATCGCAGACCTGATGTAGACATCACGGAGAAAGTGCAGGCAAAGGTGGAGGTGACGAAGAGGAAGGCGATTTAGGGTTAGCCAGGTGAATCAGAATATGATTGAGATGAACCATCTGTTTTCTCCGATATTGAGAAAAGGAGAAATTCTAGTAAAAAATAAAAATAATATATAAGACAGGGGTGTTTGTGTACATTTGCTCGATAGATGTGTTGTTCTAATAATTACAAAATTATAAGTGTTAGTCTAGTAATAACATGAATGATTAGAGTCATTATAGGTAATTTCTCATAAAGGGAAGTTTACTGAAATAACACAAATTTATTGTGTTATTACTAGAATAACTCATATTTTATGAAAATTATTAGAATATTTTTCAGGTCATAATTACCCTCGTCCATAGTTATAACAAAAAAAAATATTACCAATGTACCCTTCGTCGGCAGATTTATTTTTTAAAAAATAAAACTATCGAGTAATAAGTCTGTTTATCAAATCTGCTAAGTTTAAAAAATCTACCGTTAAAGTGGTGTCAGATTTTCTTATAAACGTTAGATTTGTTTCCACGGTAGAGTTAATTGTCCGATTTAAATATAAAACAGATTTTTTAAAATATGTCTGCCGAATGAAGTAGCAGATTTGTTACAAATGGTAGATTTTTGTGGTCAACTTATTTTCTTGTGTACCGATTTATTTTCTTATGTTCGACTTATTTTCTTATGGCAGATTTATATATCCAACTTAAAATTGTTGGTAGACTTTTATTTTATGTGGTGGTAGACTTTTTAATTTATGTTGTGACAGATTTGTTGGCGGAAATCTAGATTTATGTAAACCATCTGTTTTCTCCGATATTGAGAAAAGGAGAAATTCTAGTAAAAAATAAAAATAATATATAAGACAGGGGTGTTTGTGTACATTTGCTCGATAGATGTGTTGTTCTAATAATTACAAAATTATAAGTGTTAGTCTAGTAATAACATGAATGATTAGAGTCATTATAGGTAATTTCTCATAAATTAAAATAGAAGAAACTTCTAATCGTCAATCTTGTAGCAAGTATAAGTATTCTCTTATGACCCTCTTGGTCTCTCATGTCTCTTTTATAGCTTGAATCCCTCTCTCCAGGTCTCTCATGTCTCTCTTTTATAGCTTGAATCCATCTCTCCATTTATCCAAAATCAGTCTGGCCTAAATGACCCAGGCCTTGGGCCAAGCTTTACAGGCAGAACTTAACTGGCCAGAACTTAACAGACAGAACTTATCTGGCCGACTTCTTGAGTTGAGCTCCTGACTCCAGCGTCAGTCTCCGACACTCGAAGCCGAGCTCCAAAGCCAAACCCAAAGCCAAATCGGGGATTATTAGACCGAACCCTTGTATTCTTTGTAAAAAGGTACA
This sequence comes from Brassica juncea, assembly GCA_018703725.1. NCBI lineage: Eukaryota > Viridiplantae > Streptophyta > Magnoliopsida > Brassicales > Brassicaceae > Brassica > Brassica juncea. The sequence goes on along the minus strand of CM031940.1, from coordinate 5,402,780 downwards.
ATCCTTCTCCAACAAAATCCTCAATGTATATAGAAGCTATAAGCATTAGCATTAAGTAAACCATACACAAGATAAGATGCCAAAATCTCTAGAAGGCTTACAACACAATAATACAACCCACAAGATAACTCGAATCTTTATAATAACACACGTCATTATGATTATCTTCACTGAACTCCACAATACCTATCACTCTCTAGGCTTTATTTTATTCGGAATTTGGAAATAAAGGTGATATATAGAACACACTCAGCACACAATCCATTCAAGAAGATTGAGCATTCACGTGATCTTCGCGTAGGACATGGCTGAATGTATCCCTTCCCTTCCCCTGAGGATCCTTCTTCCATTCCATGATTTCTTTGAACGTCTCAATGAATTTTTTCTTGTGTAGTCGTTTCCATTCCTAATAAAACCAAAATCCAAAACACACCGCGATCAAACCACATTGTCATACCTATGATGAGTTAACAAAAATGAGTTAAACCTCGAAATTCCATTCTCCATCAAGGTCAGGATCATTCTTATTGATCCATATATATGTTTTCACAGGCATCTTCTCTGAGTTGTCCTGTGCATGTAAAAAGAATAGAATCAATCTTATCTAAATGTTATTTTTGTTGACATAAGAAAGAAATAGAGTCCATCTCATCTAATTGTTGTTTTTGTTGTGATGAGAATCTTAAGACTCACCTCTCGTACAACACCAACTGTCACTCGCTCAGTATCATCACCCTCAACAGCATCTAAATTCCCAAGTTCTTCATCTGTTATTCCCATTAGTACCTGCACCAAAATTCTCAAAATCTAAACCCTAAGAATCTAAACAAACACAAAAAGGAAACCCCACGAGAATAAAGCAGCTAAATGTCACAAAATAATAAAAAAGTTTAAACCTTTCCATGAACTTCTCCTTCCTCAGACGGCACAATACATGGATACAAACGTCCTTTAAGCCTCATCCTCTTACTGAAAAAAAAATCCAAAATACCATACCTATACAGAGACAGTAATCATCGATAGTATTGAGACAGAAATAGAGAAAAGTACAAGCCAGGGAGTGTGGCAGAGATGCTTTCAGGAGTACGTCCAAGCATGACATAAGTGACGTCAGGCTCCTGAAAGCTACCATATACGAAAACATTGTGAAGCTGCGCGCCGGAGCTACTCATGTTTCCTATGTTTTTTTCTTATTTGCTTCTGTTGGTTCTCACTCTCTCTCTCCGAGTTCAGACTTTATAACATAAAGTGAGAAAATCTTGAAAAGAACACGAAGCAGATTAAACACGTGTTACGGATTCTCTTACGACAACCTTCGTTTTCGATAGTCCTTTTTGATTTTTTTCTTATTTTTTGTCGGCAGTTATGATACATATCTCAATTAAACTGTTATTCTAATGACAACAGTTATCTAATAACAATCTGTCATCAAAAAAGACAGAGCTGGGTGAAAAATTCGAATCCGAAAAACCGAACCAAACCGATCCGAAAAAGTAGTACCGAATCCGAACCGAAATTAATTGAATATTCGAATGGGTTCAAATTTTGGTATCCAAAAAATCGAAACTGAATCCGATCCGAACCAAAGTATTTCGGATATCCGAATGTATCCGAAATAGATTTATATACCTAAATATATTATTTATTTTTAGATTTAATGTATACTAGGTGATTTCTCCGTGTTCATGCACGGGTATAAATTATAAAATAAATATACTATAATAATTTATTTTATTTACTTTTAATTTTAAATTGATTTATAATTTGTATGCAAAATTTATATTAAAAATATTATATTATTTTAATTAGACATATGATTTTATATATGTTATATTTAGTCGGTTTTGTTGTTTTTATAGTCGAATTAGTTATCATTTGGGTATATTGGTTTGCATCTATTTCTCTGAATTCAACTATATTATTTTAATTTAAATATATTAAAATTATAATTAATTTTCTTATTTTTATTTACACTGGTTTTTGTCTTAGATATGTAAATATATTTGATGAAGATTATGTATAACTTAAGATACATTGTGCTTAGAACGGAATAAAAATAAACTAAAGTGTCTAATTTCAAATTACATAAATTAATATAACGATAATATTCTACAGTGTCATGCATATATATAAATTTTACAAAAGAACTAAATTGTAACAGTTGGTTAATATTTTGTTTTCATTTGTTAATTGGTTTTGAGTCATTCTATAATTTACATTTATAAAAGAAATTATTATTATTATTATAAAATTATATACTCTTATTGTAGTTAAATCTATGATTTTAGATATAAGTTGGATTAGTCGAGTCACTCATGTTGTGAGTATATAAAGTTAAATATATTCTTTCAAAATCAAACTAAAGTATAATTACTTTTTATTATAATTACGTAAAATCAGATTAACTTTATTTATCGTTTAAATGTGCATGTATTTTCATAATATTTATCAAATTATGTGTTGGTTTCTTTAAAAATAAAAAATAAAGCGATGATCTATAGGAAGTTACATACATAAGTAACTAATACAGTTTTGGAAGCTTATGAACACATATCAATATTTACAATAATAGAAATATTTTATAGATTCTAAATAATTTTATGTCTTAGATTTATTAAATGATAAACTGAAATTTATTTTAAATAATCTTAAAAATTAGATTTTCTGGTATTTTGATTATGGTTATATTAAGTTCCACAAAAATAAAAACATAAAATTTAAAAGCAAGTTTAATATCAAGAAAAAATAATAATTTTAAAAATGACAAAATATAATATATCGACCTCGTTAAAGTATATAGTGTTATGTTATTTTAAAATATTTTGTAATTATTTGATCAAAAGATGTTTATTGTTAATTTTTTTCTTCAATATCCCTTAAAATAAGCAGTTTAAACAAATTGTGAACTTGTAAATTTGGAATATTTCTATTTTGTGAACTTTTCCTTTTTTAATGGAATCATATTATATATACAGATATTTTAGTTTAATTTTTTTAAATTTTTTTTATAAATGTTTCATTTTTATTATATATGTTATTTGGAATTTTTTTAAAAGAAAACTAAATAAAAAATTCAATAATAGTATTTAAATATAATATTATTAATTCATTAAGGGTATCAATATAATCAACCATCGTGAGAGTTAACGTGAGCACGACACATAGGAAACTGACTTCTCAAATAATATTATAGAGATTAAAAACATATATAAGGTACTTTTAAGTTGTTCAAAATACTTGAAAAATATATACAAATAGTCAAATAGTAATGTTTAAGATAGCTAAAGTATATTCAAAACACCAAAAATATTTGAAATATCTATTGATTATCTATCCAAATATTCAAACCAAACCAATTTATACGTTAAGTTTAGGTATTTTGACATATGTTATTCGAATTTATATGTAATATATTACTTTTTATAGATTTTGAGTAATTTAAAGTATATAATGAATTTTCAAATTTTGAAAATAATTTAAATGGGTTATCCGAACCCGAACCGAACCCGCAAAGATCAGAACCGAACCCGAACCGAAATTTAGAAATACTCGAATGGGGCTGAAATTTTTGACCCCGAAAATCCGAAACCCGAATAGACCCGAACCGAAACCCGAATGGGTATCCGAATGCCCATCTCTATGACCGAAAGATGACTCTTTTTTAAAACATGCATGGTAGCTTAGAATTTTATTGTAATATAAAGTATCTACAAATTAGTAATATTAAAATTTTATTAAAAATTAAAATTTCATTAATTATAAAAATATTAATATCATAAATAAATTGATAAGTAGTTAATACCTAATAGATTATAATTTTAGTTCATAATTTTAGAAACAAATCTTGAATATATTTAGGATTTTTTAAATATTTGTTAGAGTATCTATGGGCAATATGGTACCATCCATAATTCTATCTGTATCATATGGGAAAAAAGAAGAAGAAGATAAAAATAGATTTTCTCGGCATTCCATTTCCAGCTGAGCACCCGAATAGAAAGCTGATGATGTTCAATCAATGCTAAACCGAGTCCATACCGGAAATCAGATTCCCGGTCTAATCATATTGAAGATAAAATTAAAACCCCACTCAAACCGGAAAATAATTTGAAACAGAGTTTCTTCTTCTCCGTTAAAACCACCTTTGAGGGTTTTGGTGATTTTCGGACAAGGAGCAAACTTTGGTGCAATGTCCGTCTTCCCTATGCTCGAACGACGACTGGTGAAGTTGAACAAGCTTACGTCTTTATTACCCAAACCAATAGAATCTCTTCCACGTGTTGATCACCTCTGTGCTCACTTAAAAGTCTGTGCCAAATCATGTTATCTGAGGACCGGTGAATCGATTCACGCTCATTTGATCGTTAGGAACCAATCATCCCGAGCTGAGGACACGTGGCAGATAACATCTCTGATCAACCTCTATATGAAATGCGGGGAAACTCTTCGTGCACACAAGATGTTCGATTCAATGCCTGAGAGAAGCGTGGTCTCTTGGTGTTCGTTGATGAAAGGTTACCAAGATTCTGGGTTTGATTTCAAAGTTTTGAAGCTTTTCAAAAGTATGGTTTTTTCTGGTGAATCGCAGCCTAATGAGTTTGTAGCCACCATTGTTCTCAAATCTTGCTCAAGCTCTGGGAGGATTGAAGAAGGTAAGCAGTGTCATGGATGTTTTCTTAAACACGGTTTGATGTCACATGAGTATGTGCGAAACACTCTTCTCTACATGTACTCTTCATGTTCGGGAACAAGAGAGGCTATCAAGATTTTGGATGATCTTCCGTGTTGTGATCTTCTTGCTTTTAACTCGGCTCTTAGTGGTTATTTGGAGCATGAAGCTTTAGAAGAAGGGCTTGATGTTTTGAGAAGGATGGCTGAGGAAGATTTGGCGTGGGACGTGTTTACGTGCATGTCTTCTTTAAAGCTTTGCTCCAGTCTCAGAGATTTGGAGTTGGCTCGGCAGATTCATAGCCGTATGGTAAGGTTTGGTTTCGACTGCCATGTTGATGTAAATGGTGCACTCATTAACATGTACGGAAAGTGTGGTAACCCTTTATATGCTCAGAGAGTTTACAATGGTACGAAAACTCAAAACATCGTCTTGAACACATCGATCATGGATGCTTACTTCCAGAACAAGTCTTACGAGGAGGCTCTGAATCTGTTTGCAAAGATAGAAACCAAAGAGGTTCCACCTAACGAGTTCACCTTTGCTGTTTTGTTAAACTCAACCGCAGAGCTCTCTCTTCTAAGACAGGGAGATCTTCTACACGGTCTTGTCGTGAAATCTGGGTTTAGGAACCATGTAATGGTTGGCAATGCGTTAGTTAACATGTACGCCAAAAGCGGCAGCATCGAGGATGCGTGGAAAGCGTTCTCAGGCATGGATTTTAGAGACATAGTTACTTGGAACACAATGATATGTGGCTTCTCACATCACGGACTAGGGAAGGAAGCGCTTGAAGCCTTTGAGGAAATGATGTCTGCGGGAGAGTTCCCTAACCGCATAACTTTCATTGGCGTGTTGCAAGCTTGTAGCCATATGGGTTTCGTGGAGCAAGGTCACTATTACTTTAACCATTTGATGAAGCAGTTTGGTGTTGAGCCTGATCTACAGCATTATACATGCGTTGTTGGACTTTTGAGCAAGGCGGGATTGTTCGAGGACGCTGAGTATTTCATGAGAATAGCTCCTATACGATGGGATGTTGTTGCATGGAGAGCTTTGGTAAACGCTTGCTACGTTCGCAGGAACTACAGTTTAGGAAAGAAGGTTGCGGAATACGCCATTGAGATGCATCCAAAAGATTCAGGGATCTATATACTGTTGTCCAATATCCATGCCAAGTCCAAGGAATGGGACGGTGTGGCTAGAGTGCGTTCTTTGATGAAGGAGAGGCGTGTTAAGAAGGAGCCTGGAGTAAGCTGGATAGGTATACGAAACAAAACCCATGTGTTTCTTTCGGAGGACAATCAACACGCGGAGATTGTGCTGATTTACGCAAAGGTGAAGGAAGTTTTGTCAAAGATCAGGCCGTTGGGGTATGCATCTGATGTTGCTGGAGCTTACCATGATGTAGACGAAGAGCAGAGAGAGAACAACCTCTCTTATCACAGCGAGAAGCTAGCTGTGGCTTACGGTCTGATGAAAACGCCTGAAAAGTCGCCGTTGTACGTGACTAAAAACGTGAGGATATGTGATGATTGTCACTCTGCAATCAAGCTTATCTCAAGGCTCTCAAACCGGTTAATAGTTGTCAGAGATTCCAACCGGTTCCATCATTTCCAAGATGGTCACTGTTCTTGTTGTGATTACTGGTGATGATTTAAACCCATCATTGCCGCATTTCTTAATGTTCTTTAATATCATTTTGTAGGTGTAAATAGTGTCTCACAGTTCACACTATAGGAAGCTTTTGGTTCTAATAGTATCTAGGTATGTGATGATTATTCATCATCTCATTGATTTTTGTGCTTTATAGGAGCTTTTGATATATAAGTTTTAATAGTTTTTTACAAGAGACAGCAACATTAAGATACAGTCTCAAAGCTTAACCAAAGCAAGAAAGAAAAAAAAAAGTGCAGAAGTTGATAGATCCTTACTCCAGAAACTATGATTTCAGCAGAAGTTGTTCTCCATGAATTTCACAAATCCTTGGAAATCGATTCTTCCATCTTTGTTTCCGTCGAATGATCTTATCATTCTCCTGCAGTTCTCAAGGTTAGATCCTTGCTTTAAACCAAGGATTGTCAAAACTCTCTGCAGATCTATGGGATCAAGAAACCCATCTCTGTTGTCGTCAAAGACATCAAAGGCTTGCTTCACTTCCCCCAAGCTCGGCTCTTTCTCTTCAAACAGATTCGAAAGCTCCTCTGAACTGTAACGTTTCTGAAGTCCATCGCTTTCTGAGTCGGTGAAAAGTCCTAAGCTTTGCATCACCATCTCTGCATCTTCTATGCAAAGACCATCATCAGGTTTGATCAAACTCCGGACTTCAAGATCTTTGCTCTTCTTCTCGGAAACACACTGCTGGTGTTTAAGAAGAGGACAGAACCTGGAGAAAAAGATCTGAGCGAAAGAAACCCATCTGAAAAAAACGATGAGGAAAAAGTCCACAAGACCAAACAAAGGGAAAGAAGAAGAGTGCTGGCATTGGGATAAGGAACTCTTTTCCATGGTTATAAGACAGTATAAGTGGTTTGCAGTCATAATTTTTGTTAGATTTTAAAACTAAGAAACTTAGCAAATGAATGAAGTATATGTTTTGGAAGAGATGTGGGAGATATGAGTTGTGTTATAAGGTTATTTATATACATGATGAATAAGTCATCAATGGGGACAGAGTTTTGGTGGAGAGGCAAAAGTGAGGAAGTTGCAGTTGGAAGAAGAGACTAGGAAGGATAGGGGAAGACGAAACTTACATAGAAACTTAATAATATAAGAAAAGAACAGAGTAAGTTCAGAGGAAATTTCTTGTGCACCATTTCATGGTAATATACTAATTTTAGCATTTTTCTATGTATCTAACTATATATTTTAAAAAAATTTAGTATTTATTTTTGAAAAATTGTATTTTATTTACATATATAAAGTTATGATTGTCAATAGAGATGTCACGTCTCGCTTCATCGTGTTCATATCGCGCGGTTAGGGGTGTCAAAATGGATAAACCAACCCAAACCAAACCATATCCAAATGGTTTTGAGTTTATATGGATTATGGGTTAACCCAATCCATTTGTCAAATGGATTGGGTAAATCCATAACTAATTTAAGTTAATGAGTTAATGGTTTTAATGGTTTATCCATTAAAAATAATATTATAGTTTGAATGGTTATCAAGTAAAAATATTATTTTTGGTTAAAAATATTGTTTAAAAATTAGAAAAATAAGGATTTATGGTTTTAATACAAAATATAAATTTTCTATTTGGCGGAAAAAACCAATTTTGTAGTTTTGACGGAAAAAACTGTATTTTAGACAGGAAAATAAAATTTTGGTAGGAAAATAAAATTTTAAGATTTTGGCGGGAAATCTCAATTAATGGTTTTGACGGAAAAACTCGATTTTACAGTTTTCGTCGGAAATTTTGATTTTGCGATTTTGGCGGAAACTCGAATTTACACTTTTGGCGGGAAAACTCGATCTTGCGATTTTGGTGGAAAAACTTTTGATGGAAAAATTCGATTTTGCGGTTTTGGCGGGAAAACTCGATTTTGCGGTTTTAGCAGGAAAACTCGGTTTTGCGGTTTTACAGGGAAAACTCGGTTTTGCGGTTTTACAGGGAAAACTAGACTTTGCGGTTTTGGCGGTAAAACTCGATTTACGGTTTTGGCGGGAAAACTCGATTTACAATTTTGGCGGGAAAACTCGATTTTACGATTTTGTCGGAAAAACTCAATTTTGCGGTTTTTTCGGGAAAACTCGATTTTTTCGGTTTTGGCGGAAAATTCGATTTTGCGGTTTTGGCGGAAAATTCGATTTTGCGGTTTTGGCGGGAAAACTCGATTTTGCAATTTTGGCGGGAAACTCGATTTTCGGTTTTGGCGGAAAAACTCGATTTTGCGGTTTTAGCCGAAAAACTTGATTTTCCAGTTTTGGCGGGAAAACTCGGTTTTGCGGCTTTAGCGGGAAAACGCGATTTTGCGTTTTTTGCGAAAAAACTCAATTTTTTTTTGTTTTTGGCGGGAAACTCGATCTTACGGTTTTGGAGAGAAAACTTGATTTATGCGGGAAAATTCGATTTTGCGGTTTTGGAGAGAAAATTCGATTTTATGGTTTTGGTGGGAAAACTCGACCTTATGGTTTTGGCATGAAAACTCGATTTTGCGGTTTTTATGGAAATTTTTGATTTTGTGGTTTTTGAAAAAAGGTTAATGTTTAATAAGAAAATAATATATAATATGTATATAGTTGAGAAATTGTGTATTGACAAAACATGTATGAAAAATTGGGTTACATTTAGTTTATTTAAATTGACTTTGATATATGATAAAATAAATAAAAACTTGGTTTATTAATATCTTTTAGACTTTTAGAGTTTTTTTTATATTTGATTTGAGTTTATGTTGGTTACAATTTTTTATTGATTTGGTTATAGATTTTTTGTTTGGGTTAGATTTAGTTTATTAAAATTTAATTATATAAATGTGAAAATAAATAATAAATTTTGGTGTAGTAAAATTGGTTTAGAAATTGGTTTTGGTTATTTTGTTTATATATTTGATTTAAGTTTAAGTTTGTTAGAAATTCTTAATGGTTTAGTTATGGGTAACTCATTACCCACTACAATCCAAACCATTTTAACCCAATCCACCAAATCCACTAACCCATTTTAACCATTAATCCATTTGTATTCATTTTCTCTATCCATTAAGATCCATGGTTTGGATTGGTTTGGATTGACCCATTAAATTTTACCCATTTTGACACCCCTACGTGCGGTACATTTCATTTTTGTAATATTAGGGGGGTGTATTCAACCTAACATTTGAGGTGATTTGATTTTTAATGGAGTTTTAGATGATTTTAATAAGTTGCAGAGATTTGGTTGATTTTTGTTTAACCGCTCTAGAATATCAACTAAAACCATGGGATTTGAGTTTTAATTTTTTAACTAAGAAACTCCACCCAAACACTCTAAAATCACATGAAAACTTTAAAACTCTACAACTTAAAATATGTTCAATAACAGTGGATTTCAGAGTACTTTACGAAATATCAAATTCAATAACAGTGGATTTTAAATGAGTTTTTAAAATTCATGTTTGAATAACATTAGATTTCTCATTTTAATACAAATCACCTAAAACACTCAGTTGAATACACCCCTCTTAGTTTCAGAAATTTACAAATTTCCATGTTTGATTTTTCTTTCACGTCGTATGTATGGTTTTCATATCATGCAAATATGTCCTAACCGCTTATACTGATAATTCGACATACAAGCCTGTCAAAAATTGAAGAAACAATTTGCAATGTTCTGTTTTCTTTGATTCTACCCTCCAACAAACATTCAAATTGCAACAAACTTCATTCACCCATTTTTTTCAAAAGAATCCTATCATTCTCTTTTTCTTTTCATTTGAAAGATCAATTTTTAGATCTTGTAAACCAAAACCATCGTTTAATCCTGTGTTAGCTCAAACTCTTCTCCAGGAATTCTTTTCTCTCTTTCTCCACGCTGCACATCTCTCAAAAAGGGGTTTTCTTCTCATAACCCTCTTCTTATAAAGAGACTCATCCAAACATATTACTTTCAAAAGCGTGCTACTCTTCCTTTTTGGACCGAGAAAAAAAAATAATACTTAAGGCAGAGACGGTCGTAGACTAATAACATAAAAGTAATCAAAAGTCTATATAAAGATATAGCTAATTTCACAATTAACTAATGATTGTTTCCTCACCATGATCCATGACTTGTTTGGCTAATGTTAGGAAATCAATTAAATGATGACTAATACATACTCTTACTTGTTGAAGGCATGAAAAGACAAACATGAATTAATGTCACAACTGCAACTAAGTTCCTTTGTAATTTCCTGGAAATTGCAAATGAACAAGATGGTGTGAGTGGCTTTCTTTTTCTCTGTAAACTTTATTATTTTCTCAAATAAAATGTTCATTCATTGGTGTTTAGGACAATATGGGCCAAGACTTCTGTATAGCTGACTCTGTCAGTTCATTCAGTGAGGTTTCTTTTTCATATTTTTTTTAATCCTAACTAATTCACTTTAAACGAACAAAAAAAAACTATTGTCCAAAAAAAAAAAAAAAAAAAAAACGAACAAAAAAAAACTAATCCACTTTAAACAAAACTTCAAATATGTGACAGATACCATATTATAAAAAGCTTCTAATAACAACAAGAAAATCAATACTCATCAAATTGTTTCTTTTTGTTATCTATTATTTTATTCATCTCATTATATAAATAACCAAAATATGATATAAACGACATAAAAAAAATCACACATGTATCTCAGCAAAAAGACGGCGGATATATAATCCATCAGCCAAAAACTCTACAACGGAAGACAAAAACCGATATATTACATACATTCGGAGCCAGCCAACAGCAAATATATTACAGAGTAAACTATCCGAAAACATTAAAAGAACCGACAAACCCAAAAAAATTTTTAAAAAGAATATAAATTACTTTTCCTTAGAAGCATCTTCAACTCATTAATATTTTTATCTCTAAAATAGTATTTAGAGATAAAATTGTTCCAATCCACTTCTATTTTTTATAATAAAAATTGCTATTTTTCATTTATTTGTTGAAGAAGATATCAAACGATACAAAGACAGACGTATCCATCTTCAATAAGAACGAAACAAGGACTAAATCAAAAACACACAATGGCTGAACACACTTAGCCTCTAGCCATCAAACGAGCACAAGGAAAAAAAATTGGTTTGTATAAAGCTTGACAAGAGAAACTCATTTAAGTTGGTTCGATCCTTAGATATGACAACTTTTTTTTGACAACTAAAATTCCTAAATTACAGAGTTGTTTTTATTGTTTTTAGGGTAAACTTGAGCATATTAGAATATAACGAGATCTTTTCACTATTGATCAGATATACTTCCATCAAAGTAATCTAACGCTGGTAGTACGTCAGAACTTGGAGCTTGAACAACTTAATATGAAAACTGTGTTTCTTCATAGACAACTAGAAGATGAGATATACATGAGTCAGTCAGATAGTTTTCGAGTTCTCGAGAAAGAAAACAATTCATTCAAGCTCAGGAAGTGTTTTCATGAACTTATTCTATTAGTTAAAAGGTTTGACAACTAAATGATCAAGTTGGGCTACAAAATAAGGCCCAGTGATTGTTGTATCTGCATGAGCAAGATAAAGGATTCTTATGTTCATCTATTTGGTTTTTACATGGATAACATATTTATAGCTGAAATGAAGATGTGTGACTTCTGAGTTTTGATTAGATTCATCATCAAAATAAAGAAACTAAAAAAACTCTACTGGAGCAAAGAATAAGCAATTATGAGCAGGTCAATTGTTGAGGTAAAGAAAACAGTTCGTTTGCTGTACCATTGTTGTTATTACAGCCATGTTTCTAATAATGGTTGAGATAATTAGGATTAAAGTTTGATTCTTGTTAACCCCATTGGTATTATTTTTTGTCAGCAACCCCATCGGTTGGTATTCAACAACGTGTCTATTGTGGAATTGGCTGTATTGGTGACGTGTCCCAGAGAAAGGTTGGCGTTGGCGATACGCTTGAAACTCCTGCCGTCTCAAAGATAGAAGGAACACGTGTTAGACTCACCACAAACTAAGATATTTTTTATAGAATTCTTTTATATTTCCTGAAAAGGAAAGGACTGCTAAAAGAAAAGGAAAGGATTAGCTTTAGAAGTATCAATTCCTTAGCAAATGAAGCAACTCATCATCATTAGTAGCCAAAAATATCTTAATAAAGTCCAACTAAAAATTACTTTTTTACTTAGTAGCAATCTTATCAAGGTCACATGATTTTAAAAGTGTTTTTTTCTATTATTTACCATTACGTTATTTTTAGTTTCAAATTAATTGTTCAGTACAAACTATTGATAGAAGAGAAGTGTTCTAGCGAAAGACTTTTTAACTTTTGTTTAGCATTTTATTTTTTGAGATAAAAGAAGAACACTCTTATTTAGAATTGGAATGTTCGATTATACAATCGTTCTAAACAGTGGTGGAGCCACATGAGGATAGTAGCAATCTTATCAAGGTCAAATGATTTTAAAAGTGGTTTTTTTCTATTATATACCATTGCGTTATTTTTAGTTTCAAATTAATTGTTCAGTACAAACTATTGATAGAAGAGAAGTGTTCTAGCGAAAGACTTTTTAACTATTAGTTAGCATTTTATTTTTGAGAAAAAAAGAAGAACACTCTTATTTAGAATTGGAATGTTCGATTATACCATCGTTCTAAACAGTGGCGGAGCCACATGAGGAGGAGGGGTCAGCTGATCTCCCATGATTTTTGTATTTTTTGTTGTTTAAATTGAAAATTTGTCAAGATGAAGTGAAAATCGGTTAATTTATAAACAACTGACCCCCTTAAAGTTTTAATCTTTGCATTTCTCTTAACTTAATATGTAGTTATACTAATATTGACCCCAGTGAAAGAAATTACTTAACTCTGCCACTGGTTCTAAAATACGCCCAGCACTGCTCTACAAGCGCCATCTATACGTTCAACGTTGTACGAAAACATGATATACTGAATTTCATAGTTCAGTTTATTTAGAATATTTTGGAAGTTTTGATTTGTATTAAACAAGAGAACTAGTATATTTTAATGAATATGTCGACGAAAATACTTCAATATTCAAATTACTTTAAATGTCTGTGTGAATTCATATTATATAGAAAAGTTTGTACAACTTTATCGTCTAAGTTGAGCCTTTGACAGACAGTGTAAAGATACATTATATATCCAATATGGAACCAAATTCAAGTATCATTTCATAATAATTTAATTGAAATAAATATAAAGACATATATGTATATAAGTATTTATATAGAAAGACCATAAATCAAAATAAGGAGAAATGTTTCTAGAGAATAATGAAGTGCACATGTTGTGGAAGTGACAAATGACAACCTCGTATGCACAAACGCGTGATTCCATCATAATAAAATAAGCAAATAATTCACATATGATATGATATGGTTAAGGTTGTTCAAAATGTCTTCGCATCCTAACAGATTTTCATCAACACATTCCTCATCATCATCATTATTCATCTTCATAAAGAGAAACGTTTTTCTTCCAATTTTTTTCACGGAAAGTTTAGATAGATTTTCGATATTAATTATATAACTTCTTATAACGGTAGACATTGGAATAGGACAAGATAAACAGTTCCTTTGCTATTAAAAAATCAGCTTTCTAAGGTTCATGCATGCAGCACGCATACCATTTTCATGAGATGGATAACATTTGTTAAACAAATAAAACAAATTATATCTAACCATGGAATTTTTTTTCTTATAGTTATCCTAAACACCAAAAATAGTGACCCATACCGTAACAATAGTAAATGTTAAAGGTCATTCTTCAACCATTCAGACCAAATTATTATATGTAAAATATAGATAAATCCAGTTTCAACTATATATATATATATATATATATATATCATGTATGCTTAAGCTTGTATATTAATACCAAAATTATTATTCTAAACCTCTATAATCACGTAGTTTAAATTATTCATGTTTCTAAACCAATAATCATAGTAATACTAGTATTCTTTTTCTGACAACTAATAATTAGCTAAAGAATGGACAAACATCATGATTTAATGTGATAAGATTGTTCTTATCACATGAACCAAAATAGGGACAGGGAGCAACAGGTGAAGTGTTCCTGGTCAAATTAAAACTTGGAAATAATAAAGTTCTTGAAATAGAAAGGTTTATATTTATCAAAAAAAAAAAGATTCCTGAAATTACACATCTTAATTAAGTTGCCTAACAATCTACGCATCTCCTTCTTTCTCTATCCTACTAAAAACTAGTTAGTATGTGTGGAGACCCATTTTCAGATTTATAAAATGATTTGATGGATGTGCGAGATTTAAATCTGAAATATATATATATATACATATACATACATAATAAACCATTTAGATAGAAGATAGAGTTATCTTTATAGTAGGTAAAAAATCTTCTATTTTAATACAACCAATTGTTTGAAAGAAGAACTTGATACACAAAATAATTGACCAATTATTGGTCAACTTAAGAATATTTCTTCTCCTTATTTCTCTCTAATGAAAAACTAGTATATAGAGGGGAGCTTCGTTGCTCAAACCCTTTCCTCTTCTTTCTTTAAACCTCAGCTTTGTTCTCTCTCTTTCTCTTCGAAAACCCTTTTCTTCATCTCCAAAAAGAAAAATCTAAACAGAAGAGATAATAGCTTTGATTGTTTCTGAGAACAATTAGGATAAAATGGATTATGATGCATCAAGAATAGTTGAAATATTAGAAGATGAAGAACAGATTGATCTACCACCTGGATTCAGATTTCACCCTACTGATGAAGAACTCATATCTCACTATCTTAAACCAAAGGTCTTCAACACTTTATTCTCTGCCACTGCCATTGGTGAAGTTGATCTCAACAAGATTGAGCCCTGGGACTTACCAAGTAAGTTTCTCAACCTTTCCATATTCAATAGTTTTTACAATAAGAAAATTCTACGTATGAATATAAACTTAGGACCTCATATCTTTAATAATAATTTGCACAAAAATTAAAAATGGTTTAAGACCATTGTTATTGTTCTGTAATTAATTAAGCTCACAAATTTGATTGATATGGCTTTTGGTGGAATAGAGAAGGCCAAGATGGGGGAGAAAGAATGGTATTTCTTTTGTGTACGAGACCGGAAATACCCAACCGGTTTAAGGACAAACCGGGCGACTGAAGCCGGTTATTGGAAAGCCACAGGCAAAGACAAAGAGATTTTCAAGGGAAACTCACTTGTGGGTATGAAGAAAACTCTGGTTTTCTACAAAGGAAGAGCTCCTAAAGGGATTAAAACCAATTGGGTAATGCATGAATATCGATTAGAAGGAATATATTCAATCCAAAATCTTCCCCAAACAGCAAAGGTAACATAAAGAGAGTTTATGTTTTTCTATCTTTTTTTTTGGTGGACTTGAGTTTTTGATATTTTCTGTGTTTGTTTTTTTGTCTGTGAATGTAGAACGAATGGGTTATTTGCCGCGTTTTCCAGAAACGTGCTGATGGTACAAAGGTTGATATGTCCGATTTAATGTTTCTTGATTCAAACATTAACCGAACTGGACCGACCAGATTACCTTCGTTGATGGATTGTTCTCAAAGAGATTCCTCCCTTGGTTTGTCGACTCACGTGTCCTGCTTCTCCGACCAAGAAACCGAAGACAAAAGCCTCATTCATCACGAGTCCAAAGACGGTTCTGGTTCTTTGTTTTACTCAGATCCTCTGTTTCTGCAAGACAATTATTCGCTAATAAAGATGTTTCTTAACGATCAAGAAACCCTATTTCCCGGTCCTGACTCCACCGGTTTAGCCGCCGGTACGGGAGAATTGGATTGCTTTTGGAATCCTTGAGGTGTAATTTCTGCTGTAGACTTGTAGTTCATGTGTTCGTGTGTAATGAAAATTCTTATTACTTAAAAAAAAAAAATAAAGAAGAAAACTGCTAGAAAGTCAATTTCTTTTGCAATGTGGAATTAATATTTTTAATATATTTGATAGACTTGTTAATTAATTAAGCCATGTACAATACTAGACCTAACTCAATACACATAAATGAAATTTTATTAATGATTTTCAACATTATTATCTTGAAACTAGAGTAGTAGTTAGAAACAAAATTTGTTTACTGTTCTTCACAATGACGAAAGACATGTGTTAGGCCACCAACCAAAGAGTTAATACTATGACTTATGAGTATTAAATTAAAATTTAAAACTTTTTATCAATATTATATTGTTATGTCAAACTTAACATGTTTAGGTGATCATCTTGTTTTCATACTACATAATTTATGTTTCCCAATCTCTAAGTTTTGACATTTTTCGTTTAGCGGAATCATAACCGGCCGCCCAAAAATAATCCTGCGATCGACAAACTGTTTCTGAAATAAAATGTTTACATCAACTTAAAAGAAAAAAAAGTCCATGCTATTAAAACTGAAGAATTTTTTTGGGGTGCACTTCTCTTTTGGAATATATTTAGATGACATTGCCACTGAATTATTTAAAACCAATGTTTTTATTTATATTTATTATTCCACCTGTTTATTCCAACAAACTACTGTATTTGTTACATTATTTCTCTGTCGCTTTCAACTTAATAATTAAAGCCTAAAAACTATCTATATTATTTGTATATATAATACCAATCGTAAAACCATAGGTTTGTAATTTTGCTTATAAAGTAGATGGTATTTGTTTTTTATGTATTGAAACTTCAAACTTACACCGTCATGCTCTAACAACACACCGTTCAACATTTCAATGTTTTCAATTGACATGGTAATATATATACATAAAGATTAATATGTACATATTTGTATTTAGTCAGTATTCAAAATTATGAAATCTTAACATATATGATCATAACTCAATAAGTCCTTATTTACAAAACCCTAAACCCCAAATCATTAAATATTTAACTTTCCCTCATCTATTGAAAGTAAACTATCGATCAAACTAAAATTATGTAAACTATTAAACAAAAGCCACTTTATTTAAATATATATATATATATATGCTCGTGATTCAAAATACTTGCAAATATTTTTCAAAACAGTAACAAAAATATTATTTATGAATATTATTTATGGACTCGTGTTAAATTAGTTACAATATCTAAAATATTATCAAAAGATATGCATAATATTTGATCATATATTCTTTCCAACTATCCTAATCCTACGCTTCCAACTATTGTACTTTAAGCTACCGATTCTTTTACAATATAAACAACCATCTACACCCTAGGCTTCAACCACAAAATCCAAAGCTTTAATAATCAAAAATGTGGGCTGCAAAGAAATTGACTTACCTTTCCCACGTTAAGTCGTTCAATACAGGCTGGTGCATTAGAGTGAAGATAATCCTCACCTGGAGATAACTAATATAAAGTTTGGTGAATCACTTGAGATCGTTTTAACCAATGAAAAGGTAAACTAATACACACCTTCTAACAAATCTATTTGAAGAGACTTCTGTCAATTCTAGCAATGTAGTTAGACACAAACAAAGTAAAGACATGATACTTACATTGGTCTTTGAGCCGTGCTTCCATCTGAGCCTTTCATTAAATTCCTCTGTTGGCAGAGAATTTTCTATCTTGAGTTTCTGTAAAATAAACACATACATTAGATATATGTAGGTTATTCTATACTTACTAAATTAATTCTCATCTGAGTTTATGAATGACTTATCTTTAAAAATTGATAGTTTACTGAACTTGAAATACATTTATCTGTGACCAAAGACATGACCTATATTTCTAAACTTTAAACTTTTTTTTCTCTCTGATAACTCAAACAAAAAAAAAAATGATAAGAGAAAGTACAAAACACTTTTTTTTGAAAGTACAAATCACTGATAAGCATTAAGTTATCAAATAAGAATTAAGTTATCAAATAACTTTAACATCAGAACCATCAAGTGACAAAACAAGTACCTAACTTCTCCTTTATCACCTTATTTCATTTTTAAGTTGCATTTGACGAAGCTTCTTCACTTTCTCTCTCAGGCACATACTTCGAGAACGGTCCCTCGCAAGTTGACTTCCGATACCAAACTGTTTTAACCGCTGGTTCTTTCTCTGTTTGGGTCCTTTATCCTCTGCAACTGAAGAATCTTTTCAAATTCCTTCCTTTTTGAGAATTGCCCGCTGGTCACTGCCCTGATCCCGTTCTCTCCTCCGCCGACTGTGCGCAAATCGGCCGGGTTCCAGCCCCCGACTCGGGTCGGAGGGTCCATCTTCTCCACCTTGTTGCAATGACTCCGACGCCGCAGCTCCACTCCCTGGTTTCCACTCCGTCAACCTCTGCCTTTTGAAGAGGATTCTCTTCCCTTCGGTCTCCTTAGTCGTCCTGCTCACTGGTTTCCTGATTTATCCGGAGGGTGACTATCAGCCTCGACCGTCGATCATCTCAGTAACCCTCTCGTCTTTAGATATGGAAAGCAGAAGATTCTCTGCTGCGGAAAAGGGCAAAGGCTTGTCTTTCGATCGCACCCCACCTGCTCGAACTGCTAGAGTGAGAGTCGAGGAGCCTGACAACTCGGATCTTCTCCGAAAACACTCACTAACCCTGATAGGAAAAGTCACAAACAAATCTGTCCAGAAGATGGCTCCTCTGATTGCCTTCTTCACTGACCACTGGAAAGCTGAAGGGAGCCCAGTAGGCTCTGATCTTGGACATGGCTTGTTTCAGTTTCAGTTTGAGAGAGAAGCTGACCTCTTAACGGTCCTCGAAAAGCGACCGTTCCACTTTGCTAAATGGATGATTATCCTCCAACGCTGGGAGCCTACAACTTCTCCAGACTTCCCTTCGCTTATACCTTTCTGGATCAAAATCCAAGGCCTCCCAGTCCACCTTTGGGTTGAAAATACTCTAAAGAGTATTGGTGAAGATATCGGCTTCTTTGAAAAAGTGGAAATCACTAACCTCTCTGCTCGCATGCGAGTTCACATTAACGGTAGACTCCCTCTCATCAAACAGTCGGAAATTAAATTTCCAAATGGAGATGTTGTCAATGTTAGCCTCCTCTATGAAAAGCTGGAAAAGCACTGCTCCAAGTGCCTTAAACTGGACCATGACCTTAAAGATTGTCTTGCGGCGAAAGCTGCAAAGCGTGCCTTGGAAGCTGCTGCAAGCGCTCAAGATAAAACTGCTCCCCACCCTTCTTCACCAAAGAACTCTGATCATCCTAGCAGAAGATCTCAACCTTTTCAATTCTCATCTTCGAGGCCAGCTGACTATGACTACAGAACATCGAAGCGTCCCCCCCCTGAGGTACCGTATGAAGGAAGGAAAGGAATTTATAACTCATCTTACTCAAGGCAATCGGAGACGCATCATCGCAGTGGCCTTGATCGACGACCCAGATACAAAGAAACAAGATATAGGGATTATCCCTACTCTGATAAAAGCGGATTCGCTTATCACAATCGTCCCCCAGCTCCCCGACACTTATGTTACAAGGAGGTCAATAGAAGTGCTAATTTCTCTTCTTCTCATCGAGGCTTATCTCCAAGGAAAATTGAAGGATCAAACTCTTCTCGCTCAACCCATGGAACCTCTGTAAGGGGGATTCCCCTGCAAACCAACCTGCCTGAGCACCGCAGCGTTGAGCGGAGATCTGATTCCCCTTCCCCAGCGCACCAAGCTGCTTTTTCTGAAGCTCTTGGCGAGGTTCGCGAATATATGCACCAATATGCCTCCTGTCCTGATCCGACTGAGAGCGCAGCAAGAAAAGAAAGGCTCAGAATAGCTGAGGCCAGTGGACAGCTGGAAAAAACTGCAGCCTCTATGATTAAAGCTGCTCATATCTCACTCCCAGATCCTCTGCTCTGCATCTCTTCCCCTGCTTCAGCAGATAGGACCCCTGCGAAGCTCCGACTGGAACCTCCCCTTACCTCCCCGCCTGCCTCAGCGGATAGAGTCCCTGCAAAGCTCAGACTCGGTGTTCCTCCTCCACCTGAGGCTCACATCTCTATTCAGGACCAAGACCTCCCACCAGCAGTAAAACGCAAGCC
Source organism: Brassica juncea (assembly GCA_018703725.1). Lineage (NCBI taxonomy): Eukaryota > Viridiplantae > Streptophyta > Magnoliopsida > Brassicales > Brassicaceae > Brassica > Brassica juncea. The sequence continues at coordinate 5,382,483 of CM031940.1, read as the reverse complement.
AGGTCGCCCACCGGGAAAGCGAAAGACTGCTGAGAGTCCAAAACTGAAAGTTGCGGCGAGCCCGAAACTCCTCACAGGCTCTTTTTCTCGTCGGCGTAAAGTTCTTCAAAAGCCGACTGTATGTCGCAGAAAGCTGCTCCCTCCCCAGAGGCAAGCTGGCTCTGATTCTCGAAACAGAGCAGGAGGTTCTAAAAGCTCCAAGAGCATTGATGGTGAGCGAGAGACCACCTCCGAAAACCAACCACTCTGCAATTTCATTCCAGCGAAAAGCAAGAGGAATAAGACGGATTTTCGGAATCCGTCTTCACTCGTTCCTTAAAAATCATGAGCTGGAACTGCCAAGGGTTGGGGAACCCCTTGACAGTTCAGAGACTCCGGGAAGTGAAGCGTAGCATCAACCCGGACATTCTCTTTCTGATGGAAACAAAAAACCCTACTGAGTTTGTCTTATCAAAACTTGCTGAACTCGGATTCGAGTATCATGATCTTGTTCCCCCGACGAGACATGGAGCAAGAGGTCTAGCATTGCTTTGGAAGCAAGAAATTAAGATTGATGTGTTAGATGCTACTCCAAACCTGTTCGACACTTCTATTGACTATCAAGGAAAATTATTCTATGCCTCATTTATTTATGGAGACACTGATAAGAGCAAACGAAAGCTACTTTGGAACCATTTAATTGGCTTAGCTGAATCGAGGGACTCCTCTTGGTTTATAACCGGCGACTTTAACGACTTAATTTGTAATGAGGAAAAACTAGGAGGACCGGCTCGCCCAGAAGGCTCGTTTTGCGATCTCCGTACTCTCTTTTCCGAAGGTGATCTCTACGACCTCCGCCACACGGGAGACCCCCTCTCCTGGCGAGGACAAAGAGGAGACCATTTTGTCCGCTGTCGTCTAGATAGAGCAGCTGCGAATTCTAAATGGGCTGAGATGTTTCCCTCTGCCTGGAGCAGATACTTAGCCTACGAGGGCTCCGACCACAAACCGATCCTCTCTGTGTTTGAACCATGCAAGAAGAAGCGCCAAGGGATTTTTAGATATGACAGGAGACTCAAAGATAACCTCGAAGTCTCAGCCATCATTAAAGAAGCATGGATCCAGGCAAATGGCAAGCCAATCAGTGGGCGCATAGCGGCAGTTCGGGGGGACATCTCCCTGTGGAACAAAGAGAGGCAATACAACAGCAGAAAGCTCATCGAAGAGAAAAGAATTGAGCTTGAGACAGCCCTCACTAGTCTCTCTAATGATACTGATCTCATTCATAAGATAACAGAGGACCTCAAGGCGGCATATAAAGCCGAGGAAGCCTATTGGAGACAGCGCTCACGCCTTCTTTGGCTTCAGCTGGGTGACCGTAATTCCGGCTACTTTCATGCGGTCACAAAAAGCAGAAAGCGAGCCAATTCCTTCTCAGTTATTGAGGATTCAAAGGGCCGGATGGTTCACTCCGAGGAGGCGATCTCCAAAGTAATTGTCAGCTACTTCCAATCTCTGTTCACTAGCATTGATGGAGATCGACTAGCGGTGATTGAGAAAGCTCTCCATCCTCGCATCTCGGATTCAGAAAACGAAGAGCTCATCAAAACACCTTCCATGCTGGAGATAAAGGAGGCTCTGTTTTCCATAAATGCCGATAAAGCCCCGGGTCCAGATGGATTCTCGGCTAGCTTCTTTCACTCCAACTGGGATTCCATTGGAAGTGATATTGCAGAGGAGATTCAACACTTTTTCACCTCGGGCACGCTCCCAGCAAGGATTAATGAGACGTTTGTCCGTCTCATTCCCAAGATTCAGAACCCGCAAACGGTGGCTGACTATAGGCCTATCGACTTATGTAATGTCTACTACAAGATCATCTCCAAGATCTTAGTCAAGAGACTCCAGCCGCTTCTCTCTTCAATCATCTCGGAAAACCAATCGGCCTTTGTACCCGGTAGAGCGATCTCGGACAACGTTCTTATCACGCATGAAGTCCTCCACTTCCTAAAGACCTCCAAAGCAGAAAAACGCTGTGCCATGGCGGTTAAAACTGATATGAGTAAAGCCTTTGATAGGCTTGAATGGGACTTCATCAGACTGGTGCTCCAACGGCTCGGATTCCACCAGAAATTCACCAACTGGGTCATTGAATGTGTCTCCACTGTTACATACGCCTTCCTCATTAACGGTTCGCCTAGAGGAAGAGTTAAACCGAGTAGGGGTATCCGTCAAGGAGACCCACTGTCACCGTACATCTTCATTTTGTGCAGTGAAGTTCTCTCGGGACTATGTAATAGAGCACAAGAGGATGGTTCTCTTGAAGGTATTCGTGTGGCGCGTGGTTGCCCAAATGTAAACCATCTCCTCTTTGCCGATGATACCCTATTTTTCGTCAAAGCAAACTCAGAGAGCTGTCTAGCTTTAAAGAGTATCCTCGATCAGTATGAAGCCGCCTCCGGACAGTCTATAAACACCAGCAAGTCTTCAATCTCTTTCTCTCGGAAAGCGCCCCCAGAGCTGAAATTAGCCATGAAAGATATCCTTGGAATCCAAAAGGAAGGTGGGGTAGGCAAATACTTAGGCTTACCAGAGCATTTTGGGAGAAGAAAGAGGGATCTCTTCACCTCCATCGTTGACCGGATTCGGCAAAAAGCGCAAGGCTGGTCCAATCGCTTCCTTTCCACAGCTGGAAAGATGACAATGATCAAGAGCGTTTTATCTCCAATCCCATCCTATGCTATGACATGCTTTAAGCTTCCTACTTCCCTTTGCAAAAGAATTCAATCCGCGGTGACAAGATTCTTTTGGGATGACAAGAATGGAAACCGGAAAATGGCTTGGGTATCATGGGATAAGATGACTAAAGCCAAAGGCCAAGGTGGACTCGGTTTCAGAGACTTCCAATGCTATAATGACGCCTTTCTCGCAAAGCTCAGCTGGCGTCTCCTCCATCACCCCTCAAGTCTGCTGGGAAGAGTTTTGTTTGGTAAATACTGCGTAGATGAGGATTTCATGACAGTAAGCGATCGATGTTCTGAATCCCACGGATGGCGAGGGATTTTAATTGGTAGAGACCTTCTCAAAACAAACTTGGGATGGGCAGTGGGAAATGGGGAATCTATTCTCGCTTGGAGCAATGACTGGATGAATGCCACTGAAAAAGCAAGACCAATGGGACCGGCTCCTGCCAATCAAGACGTCCTCAAAGTGTCTGACCTCCTCCTCCCTAACCAGCTTGACTGGAACAGAGAGCTGCTCCAGCGTCTCTTTCCTTTTGATGAAGCCAAGATCCTGCTGATCAAGCCTAGTAGAACCGGGGCTGCGGACAAAAGAATCTGGTTCAAAACAAAGGATGGCGTCTACACGACTAAATCGGGATACTGGGCGGCATGTGATTCGCTTTCCGCCCGCGCCCCGGCTCCTGTTCAACACTTACCAATCTTTGATTGGGACAAAGGGATCTGGAAACTTAATCTTGATCCGAAAATCAAACTTTTCCTCTGGAAGTTATGCCGCAATGCGCTACCAGTTGCAGAGTGCTTGGCTGCGAGAAGCATACCAATTGATGCAAAATGCAACCGATGTTCGAATCCTGAATCTATAAATCATCTTTTCTTCCACTGTGAATTTGCTCGGAAAGTCTGGGATCTTGCTCCCTTTTCTGCTCACTTTGATGCTAGAGGATGGATAGATTTGAATAATTCTTGGAATGCTCTAATGCTAAAAGATTGCCTGCCTCCTTCAGGCATTGCATCTGGTAAGCTTGCACCTTGGATCCTATGGTCTCTTTGGAAAGCAAGGAATGAGCTCATCTTTAATAAGAAGATTTGTTCGCCTGAAGACTTGATAACTCGGGCAGTGGTCTCAGCAAAAGATTGGCTGGTAGCGCAAAAGACTCTAACCACACCTCCGCGCCTAATCTCACGCAGACCAGACCCCACGGACTCGGTGAAAATTCAAGTTGACGCTGCTTGGCGTGATGATTTAAAACTTGCAGGTTTAGGGTGGATCGTAACGGATGGAGATAACCAAACCTCTTTTTCTGCTCACTGCCATTTCGTCGCCTCCCCTCTCCTCGCCGAGGCTCTTGCCCTGAGGGAGGCTCTGTCCAAGAGTAAGGAGCTGGGATTCCAGAAACTACATTGTGAGTCTGATTCATCGCAACTCATTAAGGTCATCTCCTCTGAGAAGCCACCACCTGAAATTTATGGAGTCATCTCTGACATCCTCTGTTTATCTCTGTACTTTGCCTCTGTTTCTTTTCGTTGGATTCCTCGGAACAAAAACAAATCGGCTGACTTGTTGGCAAAGAAAGCTCTGGCTTCTGAAGCCTTTGTATTGAACCCTTCTCTGTTGGGATTTTAATTTTAATTTTAATGAAAGTTGTGTTACAAAAAAAAAAAAAAAAAAAAAAAAAAAACTTCTCCTTTATATGAATACACGTAAGCTTATTGACTGAGGTCTGTTTTTCAGATTCTAGAAAAAATATGCACCAATAACTTTAATATATCAATTTATTTAAAGAACTCAACCTATGAATTAAGTCAATAATCAAACTGAGCTTAAAGTAATAGAAGATAACCTGATTTCATGTTTTCGTCTGAACCATTCCACTACAAGTGAATCCTATTTATCTTCACCCTGAAATGAGATAATATTAAAGCGTCAGCCATATGATTATTGAGTTCTGTTGTTGCACTTCAGAGACTTTCTTTTAATCTAAAGCAAACTGTGATTATTCAAACCACTACTGATATATGTCATGACCTTATCTTGAATTTATGTCATGCCACAACGCAAACCAAACTATTCTAAGTAAAATGATTCAATCGATATTTATTAATCTACATACAAATCTTCTTTTAAAATTTGCCATGTAATCGAAACTAACAGATAAACAACAATAAACAAAATAAATGACATATGAGAATCTATGAATCCAAACCTTCTTATGTTCTATAGAATCTATAAATAGTCTTCGGTCCTTTCTAATTTGTTGCTTTTGCAAACATTTGATGGAATCTATGATTTTCCTTTCGATTTAAACACGATAAGTTGACTGAAAACTTTCCAAACAAAACACATATTTTCATGAAACAATACTTGCCAGATGCGAAACATTGAAAAATTCAAACCTTATGAAGCCTTAATTTTTGAATGTTACTCCTTTTAGTGAATATACAATTTATTCCTCCTCAAGTTATATGTTCTTCCATTTGTGTCTTTCTGGAAATCTGTTAAAATAAACCCCATAGTAATAGCTTCCATGAAAAGAGAATCAAATAAAAAGAGCATGGCAACAATAAACAATAGATGTGAAAGAAAATCGAATCCAAACCTTCATTGATTTTCTAGAAGCTATAACAGAGCTTCAATTCACTTCAATTTTGTTCGTATATTGCGAATTCTTTACGTAAGACATCGACAATAACGTTTTAGGTCGCTTTTTATTAATTTCTCTTTCTTTTTTTAAACTGGTGAAGAGTCATTTGTGACCTGTCAAGTTGAGACGATATAAAGGCTTCAGAAATAACCAATCTGTGTATTATGCAAACCTCTTAATCCGTAGGTTTAATAGTCAATTAGTAATTTGTAAAATTAATTGATGCCCAAATTATTTATTAGCAAACCCAAATATAATGATGGCCAAGTATAATTAATATAAAATTAAGAGGTCGTAGATCAAATATGTATAAAGTTTAAGCAATTTTTTTATTTGATAGTTTTCTGATAAAATATTTTTGTTGAAAGTATATATTCAAAGCTAGCAATGTATTTTATACTCTTACATTTATATCACAATAATGAGCTACTAGGTATTTTATGGATTAAATATAATTATTATAATTAATATTTTTTCTTTAACTTTTTAAAATTTTATTTTAATTTTCTTAAATTCACCAAAATCTATAAAACTATGAAAACAATAACATATCAAATATGAAATAAAATAAATTGAAAAGTAAATCTTCATCTTTTTTAATCCTCATTACTTCTATAAATTACTTATTTAAACCATCAATATGTATGAAACTACAAAATAAAATAGTAAAATAAAACAGTGTAAGTAATATAAAAAATCAAAAAAGGGTTGATGATAGTTAAAAAACATAAAAAGTAGAGAATTGAGATAATAATAATATTTATTCTTTAGTCGATAAACATATATACAAATTTATCTTATTATTTTAATTTATTGCTTTATGAAAATAGGTGAAGACCATTATTAGATAATATCAAACAATAATCTTTATTATACGTGTTGCTCTTTATTCTTTTGAACTTTTTATTATAACTAAATCAGAAATTTATGATCAACAACATAATAAATAAACATAATAATTCATTAAAGGTATAAACGATATTAACCGCTCCAATTTTTAACGTGGAAGCTCGATTTGCAGAAAACAATTTCGCAAATAATAGTATAGATTACAAATAATAAGTACTACTACGCATCTACAACAAACACATTGCAAATTCAAAATAATTAATAAAATGATTTTTAAAAATAACATAATTCAAATATTATATATTATAAAATAAAATGTTTTACAAAAGAGATAATCCCGCGCTTTCAATGTTCGGATCAAAATCTAGTGTTAATTAAACCCCCCCCCCCCCCACAGCTTCCAGCGCACATTCACCGACTGACACAAACAGAACTCCCTCTAAGCCTCTTCACTCACAATCAATCTCTAAGCCGCCTCACTGCCGTCCTTGAGCAGAGAGCACAAACCGTTGAGCCCGTCAAGGAGATTTGAAGCCATGGTGCTAACATAGAGCACCACCATGTCACATACCACACCACGCAGCACAGAGAGAGAGAGAGAGAGAGAGAGAGAGAGAGAGAGAGAGAGAGAGAGAGAGAGAGAGAGAGAGAGAGAGAGAGAGAGAGAGAGAGAGGATAGAGAGGAGAGAGAGAGATCGAGAGAGAGAGAGCGAGAGCGATGAGAGAGAGCGAAGAGGAGAAGAGAGAGAGAGAGAGAGAGAGAGAGAGAGGTACCTCCATGAACCTTCCAAGTTCAAACTAACCATCTCGTCTTTTAGATTGGCAAACAAGCAAGAGAGAGGATTATGTTACTCACCTTTAAACTTGTTACTTGACTGGTACGTACCCACCTTGAAAATTCAAGTATTTGATGTTTTTAAGGCAAGTAACAAGTCAACGATTTTCATTACTTACAAGACCAAGTCGAGTATCGAATGTCATTATTATTTTTAGTAGTTGATTTGTTACTTGTCCCATTAGTTGCTCAATTACTTGCTATTTGTTATATGATCTTACTTGTTCATATTTGGTTTTTCTTTTACTCGTATTTAGGATTGGACAAAAATACTAATTACTCTTCTTATACTTGTTACTTTTCGTTATACCTGTTACTTGTTTCGTATCCGTCTTGATTTTTAAATACTCTTCGTCATATAGTAAAATATTAAATAGTAACAAGTGTTAAAAATTTAGTTATATGGTTTGTTATTACTTGTTACGTGCTCAGAGAAAACATTTTGGTCATCATAAAAATCATACAATGCTTATATAACAAAATATTCGTATCTTTTTTATTTGTCTTCTTTATAATATGAACAAAGATTTCGTTAAATTAATTCATGTGTTATTAAGTAAAGAATAAACGAAACAATCTTTCATGTCTATTTCTAATAGAATATTATTTAGTAAATAGTTTTTAAATACTCAGAAAAACTCATAAATAGTTCACAAGTATTAGTAAATATCAAGTAATAGAACATGACAAGTAATTTGCAAGTAATTTATTTTTGATTAAGTACTCGAAATAGCAAATACTCGTTTTTAACAAGTCAAGCACAAATCGAAAATTTTATTAATCGTGTAAGACAAGTCAAGTAGTAAGTACACGCAAAATAACAAGTACTCGCTTCGTGCCTAACCCTATTTACAAATAAATTCCTTGTACGAAAATAACAACAAAAATATTAGTTCAGTTGCAAATTTACTTGAAGAATTATTACATGTTTTCTTTTTCTTTTGAGAAAGGACTTACTAATTAAATGCAGAAAAAGAAACAAAAGGTTTGGCCCAGAAGGAGTTGGCATAGTTGGGCGAGGCCCATTACAGTAAAAATACATCTTAACCAAAAATCCCTAGCCCAAAGCTTGGATAGCCCAATAGAACATAAGTCAACGTGAAACAATGGCAAAGATTTCTTCAAACGAAACTAATTCAAACGAAACTTCAGTGAAAGGACGACAATGATTTCTCAGTTATTCATTGGAGACTCAGATTGAGTATAGGGCAGATGATAATCTCGGATTTGTAGTTCTCAAGTAAGAACATGTTCTTACTGAAAGGAGCATGATAATGGTATATTTGTAAGTAAACTTATCTCACTCGGTAGATATCTGTGAACTTTTTCTGAACTTTATGCTACATTGATATCATAAATAAATTAGGCTATCGGATAATATATCCTTTATTCGATCGACAAGTCCACAGACGGTGCATTTTAAAATGAAAATCATCCTCAAGTAAAAAAAAAAAGAAAAGATAATTCATCCTCACGTCTACGCGAGTTTCCATGATGAACAATCAAAATTTAACTTCTACAAGAGGAATATTCTATGATCACATTCAATGTAAATGATTACATAATCAATTTACAGAAACGAACAAAAGGAAGAAACAAACCGAACATGTTCTGCAGTCGTCAACGCGCGGAGCCAGCATAGAAACGCGTTTTTCAGTTTTGAAATGTTAAAAACGTCATCGTTTATAAAAACAGCGTAGCCGATTACATTGACTTCCACGTTGCCCTTCGACTTATCTCGATATCCTTATAAGTTGCTCGCGTTCTGGTATCACTTCACATGCATCGAAACAAACTTAAACACACACTTGAGATCTTTTCTAAACACAGAAAGAAAATATGGGTTTGGTAGGATCATTATTCTCGTTCATAGTCTTCCTTAGCTGTCTCATTGCCGTTTGTGGCCAAGGTACGAGGATCGGGTTCTACTCGACCACATGCCCTAACGCCGAGACCATTGTTCGGACCACTGTGACATCTCATTTTGGTTCAGATCCGAAGATTGCACCCGGTTTACTAAGAATGCACTTCCACGACTGCTTTGTCCAGGGTTGTGATGGTTCAGTGCTAATATCTGGACCTAACACCGAAAGAACCGCTGGTGCAAACTTTAACCTACGTGGTTTTGAAGTCATTGACGATGCCAAGACGCAGCTGGAGGCCGCGTGTCCTGGTGTTGTCTCTTGTGCCGATATTTTAACCCTAGCCGCTCGTGATTCTATCGCCCTCGTAAGTATACAAGAAAATGAATTATGCCTCGAATTATTTTAAATGCCAAGTTTGCGTTTGCGGTTTTGATGTGAATTAATCTTTATATTATTATAGTAAAACACTTTTTTGGCAAATTACAAACTTTTAATTTGTCTGTTTATGTTGCTGACAAAAAAAAAACATCTACTTTATGTGTTTGGCGTTTACGTTTAGAATTAAAAGTTGGTGTTTTGGTTAAAACACTAAAATTTGTAGAATCCTTTGAAGGGAACTACATAGTGCATGCAAGTTAAAAGCATTTGAAAAATTGATATTTGTAACAATAGAGATTTTAATTAAACATATATATATATGAGATACTAAATTTTTTCTTTTTTTGAAAAAGAAAAGAGATACTAAATAATTATAACGTTTATGTGACGTTTGCATGGGTGCATGCATGTAGACCAGAGGACAAAGCTGGCAAGTTCCAACAGGACGCAGAGATGGACGAGTTTCATTGGCAACGAACGTTAACAATCTTCCTTCTCCAAGTGACTCCTTGGATGTTCAACGAAGGAAGTTCGCCGCTTTCGGCCTCAACACTCGCGATCTTGTCGCTCTTGTCGGTCAGTAATTTTTACCAAATTCAAGATTCTGGATCCGATCGATTTGTTTAGAAAAAAAAGTGTTTCAATCTTTTCACTTGTGCGTAGATTAGGCTAGTGATCTTAAAATTAACTTGATTCCATAAGATCATCAACTAGATACTGATTTGATAAACCTAAACTAAATTATTTTCGACAATATATAAAAACCAAATCTACCATGATCAAGCAAACTATGTAGTTGTATGTTCCTCGGCACTTTTCATGACAGGGGTATAATGTGATATCGGGAACCTGCGCATAATCCAATATAATTCTGGTTCAGCTTCAGCTTGGCTTTTATGTTTTTAGATTTTATGATCAAAACAATAAAGTATGGATCAGTTCAATACAGTTTAGGTCCGAATTCTGGTGTTAATCATATTTTTGCAAAATATATATAAACAAATATTTGATTTCATTTTAAGGTATATAGGAAAAATGATTACGATATGTTTCACATTTTTGAATTTTATGGTCTTGAAGATTTGATCAGAAAATTAACAATACGTATACATAATATTTGTAATCAACCTGAATATATGGATAAATGATTTTAATAGGAGGACACACGATTGGAACAGCTGCATGTGGGTTTTTCACAAACAGAATATTCAATACGACGGGAAACAGTGCAGATCCAACCATGGACCAAACATTCGTACCAGAACTTCAAAGACTTTGTCCTCTAAACGGAGACGCATCAACTCGCGTGGATCTTGACTTCGGAAGTGGCAATAGTTTTGACACTTCATTCTTCAACAATCTTAGTCGGGGCAGAGGAATTCTTCAATCAGATCAAGTTCTCTGGACAAATCCATCGACTAGAACTATAGTGCAAGAGTTTATGGCTTCTAGAGACAACTTCAATGCTCAGTTTGCGAGGTCGATGGTCAAGATGAGTAATATTGGTGTGAGGACAGGGGCAAATGGGGAAATTCGAAGGGTTTGTTCGGCAGTTAATTGAATTGCCCCGGGTGTGTAATGTGCCTATTAATTGTCTAAATTAATTGAAAAGTACCTAAACGAGGGCTCCAGAAAATTGCACTTAGCTAATATAGTTGATTCAGTTTCTTTGGTTTAATATGGTGAAATTTAATAAAATGTATTTTTTTTTGAATTATGTTAAATTAAACTCAAAAGAAAAATGTCATTTTTTACATGGGATACATCTTTGTGTTGATAAATAGAAACAAAACACTTTCTATGAAATCCTTCGCTAAATTATGGCTCGTAGCATGCTTGAGAGCCTTCTGTGTGTCGACTGTCCCCAATTATGAGCAGCCTCGCGCGAATGTGCTTATCTACGCGTCGAAACATGATGCCCTGAGTATTGGTGTCTCGCCATGGCGACGAGAGTTTCTCTCTCTTCATACATTTGGTTATTTATAATTGTATCAAAATTACCCAAACTTTAAAGTGTCTTTTTCAATGTTCTAAAAGTTGTCTTAGGCGCTAGATTCTCTACAACTATACGACGATTGTCTTATAACCGTTTAGATAATTATAATATTTATAACAGTAAATAAAATAATTTATTATTTATAAATTATAATAGTTAATATTTTGTCGTATAAAATTTTATGATAATAAACAATATGAATATTCTTATTTATAAATTATGATAATTAAATATTTTATTCTATATACTTAATATATTGTTATACTTGAGAAACACGTAGACCGACTAATTAATGATCTAGTCTTATGATTAATCTTCCTAGGCACTAAGTTTCGAGTCATCGTCCGCTTAACCCGTAGGCTTTCTTGAACAATGATTTATTCGGGGTTCAAATTTGGTTAAAGTTGCTGAATTCAGTATCATTTTGATTACTTCGGTTGGTTCTTCTTTTCAGTTCAATGTTTTTGATACAATTCAATATATTTTCGCTAAGAAAAATTAAAAGTATGTTAACTATCTATTTGATCGAACCCAAACCGAACTAGTAACTGAATTGATATTGAAATGTTGTCGATCGTGCAATTTAAGTAATAAAACGAGAACCAAAAACAAAAGTCTTGGTTTGGTTCACTTCGGAAACTCCGGTTTGGTTAAATCCGCAGGCGTAACTATCACATTCGACCCAGTTTTTTTCTGGTCTGGCGCTACATTTTTAGCACTCTCATATTTGTGTAAGAAATATATTATTTTTTCAAACATGTATTTGTGTATGTTTATTGAGGCTAGTGTTACTCATGTTTGTTGCTTCCTGTCTTCACTGGGGGAGGTGGCTTAGCAGTTCGCATTGCAATAGATGTGTCCTGAACCACTGCAAGTAGAGTTTTGGAGGTTTTGATGGTGATCCCACGGATGAACCAAGAAAGCGGCGGTAGATTGAAAGGAGGATATGGCTGAAAGTATTGGTCTATTGTCAGTTTTGACGCAATCTTTCCTTGGCCACCACTACATTTTTTATATTCTTGCCGAGTCATTGGTATCCTCTTTTTGCAGAAACGTTCTTTATCTACAAATACAGGCTCCACTTTATAGTCACCCTCGAATGCTTTCATGAATATTACCTTCTCTTTCTTATATTGTGTCTGTCCACAATAAGAAAAGAGAAACCCGAGTTAGGTTTCACGAACACAAACACAAAGGTTGTGAGAGAAGCTTCTTACCATAAGATCTTTTCTGTTATCGTCGACAATTAGATTCAGCCGGATAGGTATAGACAACCCAAATAAGTTACAAACCACAGATTTCTCCACCCTCGTCGTTTGCCTCGGACCATTCTCAAACAAAACATTTCTTGATTCGTTTTCCTTCATAAAAAAATGTCACACTCTCAAGCATTGCTATATTTAATACCACATTGAAATCAAATAATGATTAGAAAAGAAACCACAAGTCTGCGCCCCTTATGCAAATCTAAAAATGGACCGCCTTCTGGATTAATCAAAAGGTCGTAGAAGAAATCAGGAGGCAGCCCTACGGTCAATTCTATGTTCATATGGTAAAAACCATTTTTCTGTGTCACCTTCAAACATCAAAACCATAAGAATTTTTTTAAGGATCTTTGTTACCAAGGCCAAAAAAAGATATGGGGTATTGTATTTTGTTTGGGGTAATTTTTTCTGTTATACCTTGATCTTAGGAGATGCATTATGCCATGGATGCTTCTTCTCTGCTTCACGCCAAAGATGTTGTTGCTTCCGCGTCTCATTTAAATCATAATATATCTTAGCAGGAAATTTAAAGTCGTCTTCTGAGTCGACGTTTTCAGAACTCTTCGACTCGGCCTACAGGTAAACAAACAAAATAAAAATGTGTTTATATCTATTTGACATCCTCGGGTCCTATGATTGATGGATATGAGGCTGACCTCAAGAAGCTGTTGACTGTTCTGATTGATCCAGCTACCAGATCCGGGGAGTACACCCATTTCTTTTGGGAACTTTAGTCTACCAAAACTGATATATAGTACATGGACAAGAGCAGGAGTAAATGACGTTTAGTATTAAAATATCTGCATGTCTAGAGAGAGAATGGTGTACGCTAGGTTTAATGCATGGCGAAACAAATGAAGTGGGCAAGCTCAATCTCGTGAATTATATATGACGTGCAAGCGAGAGACAGTACAATTGCAATCTACTTGAGTGGGCAGCAGCTCAAATCTTGTGAATTATGTGACGTACAAGTAACGACCGTAACGACCAGGCAAGTGAAGGCAAGAAAAGACAAAGACTATGCTGTATATAAAGAAGAAGATTCATACACATAATGTGACACAGACTCCGCTGTATAAAAGAAGAAGATTCAAACAAACACAACGACGACGTCTTTAGATATATGACTTGGCTTTTTTATTTTAGTAGGATTCCTCATAACACTCTCCAGCAGACAGAGAGGGTTTTAGTCAATAGTCATCATCCTCATCACGACGCATCCCGTACCCATGCATCTGCTTTTCCTTCCCATCATCATCAGAGTCATTATCACCCTACAAATTTTAATACATAGATGATTATTGTAGAGCTAACCTTGGTTATGTTCTATACAAAGTCAAAAATGATTCTATTAACTGTCCCAATGAGAATGAAATAGTATGTAACTAAATGGGGTTTTAAAACTAGCTTTAAGTTCAAGCAAATTCATTTCAGAATGCGAAACAGAGTCAATTACACTACACTATGGTCAAAAATGGGTTTTAAGTTTTAACCAATCATATTTATTATCCCCACAATCTATAACCTTTAGTTTCAATACTATCATCAACAAAAGGGGTTTTTAGGTTCTACCGATTAAACTTATTTTCAACACAATCAAGATGCAAACTACGGAAAATTCACAAACTTGAACTGACATATTTCTTGCGACCATAGCTCCCTTCCTCATCATCATCACCATAACTGGGCTTCCTGTAACTTCCTTCTTCCTGTTCCTCACCATAGCTATGCTTCCTGTAGCCTCCTTCCTCCTCCTCCTCAGAACCTCCATAGCTAGGCTCCCTGTAGCTTCCTTCTTCTTGCTCCTCAGATCTTCCATAGCTAGGCTTACGTTCATACTCGCTCCTCTCTTCACCAAAGCTCGGTTTCTTCTCATACTCCGATTCAGGTCTCCGTCCATACTCAACTTCCGTTTCCCCACCGTAACCGGATCCGTACTCCGATTCCGGTTCACGGCCATAACCGGGATCAGGTCTTTCACCTTGGACATGACCGCCTCCTGGTGAATCGGGTCGGGGCTTGGGACGGGAGTAGCTGCTGTACTCGGTTCGAAGAGCCTCTTCGGCGTAGGCGGAAGGATCATGGTACGAGGTGAATTCAGGTGTCTCGTATTCGAAGTCTTCGTCGTCTGCTGAGGAGAGAGGGTAGCAAGTGTCGTCGGAAGGAGGGATCGGACGGCCGTAGATCACGGTGATATCGTAGCCGCCACTGTACGGCGTCGGATCGAACTCGTCGAAATCGTCGACTTCGTCCTCGTCTCTGGTGTAGTACGGCATCGTTTCGCAGTCTTCTCTTCTTCCTTTCTCTCTTTGGGTCTGATGAAAATGATGAAATAGAACGAAATATTTAAACGCGGAGAAGGAAGGGGAGACCAAACGCTGCGTTTTGAATGATGAGTGTTGATCCTCGTTAATGTGTGGACCCCGCGTTATCCCGTTAACAACGAGGGAGAGCTGTGCCGCGTGGGTTGATCTTAATTGGTTATGCAATCTGATCGTACCGGTTTGGTGACTCGTATAACCGGAAATCAGAATTCTGTTCTTTTGTACGGTTTGAATTACTTTGTACAGTATGTTTTTGCATTGCTTTTTGTTTCAGACGAGATGGGAGATTAGAGAGGACTTGACCGAGTGATGGAGCCATCTGACTTCAGCTTAGGAGTGAAAGGATTAATGTACCCAGACCCAAGAGGAAAGAACACAAGGCTCAGAGGTCAGCTAGAAATGAATATAAGCTTTGTTCTTCCTCCGGTTCTTGAATTGGTACCCGAAGATGTTAGGAGAAACTTGGTCAATGTGGTAAAGACATTTTTGTATAAAATCTTATTTGACTATCTTCTCAAGAGACTGTGTTTACACATGATCTGATTTGAACACACAGTTTTGACCGGTTTAGTGGAGAATATGATGCGATGCATAAGGTTTATGGTGGTTTGCTCGTTGACTACATCAGGTTCAAGAATGAGAGAAAATTACACAAGTTATCGACTAAGCCAGAATTGTATTAATGTCAATATTCAACAATGTACAGTTTCTCAATCCCACCACATGAACAAAAGATTTATCAAATGGCTGCTTCTGT
This sequence comes from Brassica juncea, assembly GCA_018703725.1. NCBI lineage: Eukaryota > Viridiplantae > Streptophyta > Magnoliopsida > Brassicales > Brassicaceae > Brassica > Brassica juncea. The sequence goes on along the minus strand of CM031940.1, from coordinate 5,366,849 downwards.
TAATGCCTCTGCAAAATCGTATTTTGGCATCATTTAGACCAAAAAAAAAATACACTAAATATAATAAATGCATCTGCAAACTCAACCAAACAATCTGAGGCCTTACTTTCTTGAGGCAATAATAAAAAAGTGGCAAAGACAACTTTTCACACAGAAAGCATAAAAAGGAGGAAAAATCAAAGATTCACAAACGAGGACAACAGTTTTCGTTCGGCGATAAAGATTTGGCTCAGATGCAAAGGCTTACTTGGTGAGTTTGAAGTACAAGATGATGATAATGGCCACGACCAAAGCGGTGATAATGGCTCCAATGGTCCATTTGTTCCTGTTCATCCTCGTCTTCATGCCTGTCAAGATCTTCTTGCTCTTTCCAACATTCTCGTCTACTCCACTAAGCTGTATCAGAGTTCTAACTATTGGTTAAACGAGATACCAATCACGTCATATAGATAAATAAAAGGCTGTCTTCGTCATGAAAGATGCTGAAAATGTCATCTTATATAGTCTGTTAGGTTTTGAAAATCAAACTTTGAAGTAAGAGAAAACGTTGAAGAGAAGTGAATAATACCGTGTCACCGGCGCGTAGGAGAGATTGTCTCTGACCGTGCAAGTCTTGGAGGATTGAAACGCCAATCTCTTCAGTCTCCATCATCGTTCTACGACTGTCCTTGAGCCTGTCTGAAGTTCGGCCCAAACGTTCTGTTGACGTCATCAGTCTTGATCTTTGATCAGCTGAAGCCTGAAACTCAAATTTCATATCAGTCAAAACGATGTTTAATCTAGCAAAAGATCTTTAGATTAAACAGATACTAGTGAAGTCCTTTTACAAACCGTTTTTGTGTCAGCCAGACCAGCTTCAAGCAACTCGTCCCGAGCAGCAGCGTTCAAGTTTGCAGATGTGATTCTCTTCACTTCGGTTTTGAAGTTGTTGAGATCAGACTTGAACTCTCTTAACTTGACAAGGAGGGGTGACTTAACACCGGGTGGGAGGCTCCTCGCCTCAAGATCCATTTTCCTAATCTGGTAAAATAAAGAAAAGGGTAAACTCAGAAGGTAAGAAAGACAATGTATGAAACATATATATCATCACTGTCACATACCAATGCTTCTGCAATTTCAAGGCCAGATTTGATTTCAGAGAGCTTCTGCTTCTTTTGTTCTGCAGACCAGTCAGTAAGGTATCATCAATACATGTTATGCTACACAAGATGCTTGCAGATTTTGGAGCTAAAACCATTCCAATACCCTCTAATTCCATACATTGTAACAAATCAAAAGCCAAACAAGTTGGGTGTTCCTAGTCTAACATGTTGTGATTGTCAGAGATAGATAAGACAATGATCGACAACTAGTAATCATAATCAACAATGATGATGCAGTAAAGTTACTAATTACAAGTGTGGACGAAAAAAGCAAAACAAAGCACTTTGTTGTTGATCTCTGTAGTAACAAAAGGATCTAAAACGCACAGTAAACAGCATCAAACACAAAAAAAAAGTATCTTCATTGATTTTTGTCTAGGTAATAATGCCTGAGGATATGAAATTCACCTCCGTCAAGGGAAAGAGCAGAGGAACATTTCTTGGAAAGATTGGCAGAGAGGTCGCAGTATTGACGCTCGTATCCGCTAAACACCTCACTCATTGTTCCGAGTAGGTAGATTGATACTCTGCAGAATCAAAACAAACACAAAGGTGATGGGATCGAAATTTCTTCAGCGATCCGAAATAGGATCGAAGATTAATATTTAAAGCAATCAAAGAATCCTAATATTGCTTATTTCTGAAACACATGTGGTTTAGGAGTGAAAAAGAAATAGAAAAAGTAAGAATTCACCGATCGACGAAGCGTAAGCGAAATTGGGAATTTAAATTTAGAGATTATAAAAGTAGAATTCACAATCAGGAAAAGAGTCCAGATGAGACCTGAGAAACGAAGATGGAAGAAGAAGATCCGGAGGAGGTCCTGTGCCCAAAATTCTGAAATGCGACAATGAATAATTATTTTTCTAGGGATCGTCGGAAAATATGTTGTAGAGTTTGAGCAAGTATTTTAGTCTGCATACACTTTCTTGGGTGTGCCCCCACTCGTTCATAAAGGAAAACAATTTTGGTCATTTTCTTTTTGTCAACCCAATATCAGCATTCAGTAACTTATGAAACGTTTACTATTTGTTTTGGAAAAAATTTCCTAGCTACACGATTCCACTGTTCATTTTTTTCTGTCTGGACCTATACGCAACTCAATAAACGGTTTGTGGGGCTTGTGAGTTGTGCCCAACACTTTTTGAATTGCATCCAAAATATATTTCTAACCAAATCCATAATTTGAGTTCAAAAAAAAAAAAAAAAAAAAAAAAACCAAATCCATAATTTCGGCGTGCATTCCATAAAAGTCCAAAAGCTCCAAACTCCAAAGTATTATAATAATAATCCTAATAATCCCCTATATTCAAACAAAAAGCTATACTGCAAAACAAATACTTGGATATAGTGTCTAAAAAACTTCTTTAATATGCTTTTCTCTTCTTCTGTATGGAACAAGTTCTTTCTATTCCACCCCAATCTCCGGTGGAGTATCCTCAGGCTTTGCGTTTCGTCTCTGAAACTGATCGAGCTCTTCTTGAGGGAACACTTCAGATTGCAGAGAAGGAGATATCTTCTTCACATGAAGCCAAGTCAGTTGCCAGAAACTATCACTTCCGATATCATCACCTGGTAATAGAACACCCGTTGTCTTCATCACCAGCAACGTGTTCTTCAGCAGTTCCGGTATGAGTTCATGGACTTTCTCGCTTCGTTTTCCTCTGAACTTGGTCGACATGTACGTCTCCATACGCTCCAATACACCAAGCCAGAGTCTGCAGAACGATGGTTGCTGCGAGATGTCTTGGAGAGATTGAAGAAAAGCCTTTGACATGAGCTTTGTGGCGAGCACAAGCGTTTCTTCAACCGTTTTCTTGAATGTCTTTCTTGAATTCTCGACTGAAACAGCGAGCAATTCGTCTAGCAATGGGAAGATTGCGGAATCGAAGCATTGGAACCATAGAGGTTGCGGTAACATGATCCCGTCTGCACCGGCTACAGATCTCTGCAGCATTAAGATGGCGTGGTTTCTCACTTGGTCGCGTTGATCAAGACAAACTCTTTTAAGGTTGTTCACAAGCCTGAGCCACATTTCTCCAATATCTTGACTTAGTTTCATCATCGCTTCATCTTCTCCCACCGATTTTTTCGCCTCTTGAGACCACCTAGCAAGACAGAAGACAGAGTTTGACATTAAGTCGATGGCTGATATAGACCTATCGATTTCGCCGACTCGGGATTCAGCAAACTGTCTAGCTGCATCTAAACAGAGAATGTAGTTTGATGGTAGCAAGTGAGCTCCTTCTGACATTATAAACCGGAGAGCTTCGAATCCAGCATCAGAAGCTTCTGGATGCCGAGCTGTGATTGATAACAGAGATATGATTGTTCGCCACCCAACATGAGATCTGACGTGAGATGCATTCGCTTTTACAAGACGGGCAACTTCTTGTGTAATGGGCTCACAGTACGCATCAGCCACTCTTGCATCAAGCTTGAGAACAAGTTGGAGTGACTTCAGAAGCTCGTCTGTTAGGTTCTCCTTGTAAGGCAATAATCTCTGACAAATCTTCAAGACACCAAAAACAGCCTTTTCAACAAGCGGGCAAGGTGTTGTCGTTGATTGAACAATACCCGAGATGTGCTCGTAAACAGTTTGCCAGATCAGTAGGATTCTGTCTCGGTTGTTCAGAGTTACAGCAATCAGAAGCTCCAGGCAAAAGACCGCACTAGTTTCATCTTTCGCAGCTGCTTTTATGAGAGAGCTAACAAGCTGCTGCAGAGACTCAGCTTGGAGAAACTTGCTGTCTGAGAATATGCTATCAATGTGACAATCTTTCACTATCCCACGAGCGAGTTTATAAGCTGCCAGTTCTTCCTCAGTTGGTAATAATGGCTCTGTCTCTTCCATGTCAAAGGACAAAAGCTGGCTAAACCGACCAATAAAGCTAGAGGATTTTCTAGGCGCCGCTGAGGGTTGTACCTGTGATACTACGGACACGGGATTTACTAAAGGTCTTTCTTGCTCTGGGTTACTAGTTGATGGCTCCGGGTCATCCGCTGCATCACTAGCTATATGAGCTGGTAAGATCTGGAGTTTGTGGAGGCTCAAGACACATTCCAGGATGTTTTTCCAGCCCGAACTGATATAGTCACCGTATTTATTTGCAATAAGAAAAACAGCTTCAGTAGCCATTCTAGCTCTGGCATCTTCTCCTAGAGCAAGAACAGCTTCATCAACAGATAATGAAACGAAAAACGGCGTGAATTTGCAGAGAGACACAACCAGATCATCCAATACCCTATTCAAATGATAGTACGCTGAAAGTTTTGCAATGGCCAATAACCCATCAACACATCTCTGTAAAACATCTTCTTGCTCTGCTTGCTCAAAGACCACTGATGTAGCTGCAATAGTTGGACCATACAAGATATGAAACATGTCACGGTCCAGATGCGATGCGCTGTCACATATGATATAGGGACTGGTTTCTTTGGACTTGTAAATCACACTAATCCACCTACTGGATGTCATCATTTGGAAACCGGTTCCCTGATCTGGGATCATCTCAATCTCACTGTCGCAGATTGAATGATACAGCTCAGATAGGTACTCCCTAGGAAGATCTGCGCCTCCGTTTATGCACCTGTTGTTACGGATGAAATCTTCTTCAGTCATCTTTTTCTTAACTTGCGCGTTGTGGTGATCTGTGTTCAGCAAGATAATAGAGTAAGATAACAAGAGGGCAGCATCTTTATCAATCAGTATCTGTGGTGACTGCTCATAGTATCTCTCAGAAAACGCCTCAAGCACCCTCTGTATCTTCTGCGACTCGCCAGGCAATCTAAATGTACCCACAAAGAGACGCAGGGCATTATCAAGATTCATGTTCTGGAAGTCAAACGTCTTGGCAAACTCATGAAGCACCTGAACACAAAACTGGTCATGATTTCCCAGGAAATCTCCTATAAGATTCTTATCTATCCCACATGTATACCTGAAGAAACACGCCACACTCTTTGGATCAAGTTCCTCCGGCAGCAAGTGCAACGCTTGGAGTTGTTGCAGACCCTTTTTAGGATCACTGTTAAAATGATCAGCCCCAACCATCAACCTTTTCTTGATGTGCTTTGACTTACGGACAAAGGGAACCCATACGTTAGGATCTCCGTAGTTCTCACATTTCACTGTCCAAAATGCTTCATATCCTTCTTCGTGTGTAGGAACATTTGACGCCGGCAATTCCTCACCAACCCTTTCAGCCATTCCCTGAACCATGGAAATTAACCCATCCAACGCAAGTATATGCATAGCTGATAAAGGCCCATTCACTGGGAATGCACTCTTTGATAGCAAGTTTGAAACATCTTCGAACACATTACTGCAGCTTATATCACAATCAAAATTCGCAAACACTTCAGCCATGAAATTATGTTGTCTGCAAAAATCAACCAGAGCTTCCATAGCAACCTCCTGTTGCTGGTAAGAAGAGCCATGTTTGCTCTGTGCAATTCTCAGAAGTACACACGAGAAGAAAGCTTCAAGCTGCACCTTAAGCTCAGTACGGAGACTCAGGTAAAGATTAAGGACGATGCTGCAAACTGTAGAAAGAACCAGGGGGCTCATTGACATACCAAACTGCATCAAGTTACAGAATAACTCATCCTTAATCACACTCAACAACTTTGGGTGCTCACGGAAAGAAGAGCCTCCAAGTTCTATAGCGGAATTAATTAAACCCAGAGCGAAAAGAGGAACGTCTTCATCAAATGCTATAGGGTTGGACCTAGAATTGACTTCACCGTTTTCTCCAACATTCAACAGAGTACACAAGAAATGAAAAATCTCTACCATGCATGGAATACCAAAAGGTGCCAACATTGCACTTTCACCATTCGCAGCAACATTCAAGTCATCGCTGACCTCAGTTCCCTTCTCATCATTTTTAAGCTCTTTTTCTGGAGTAACCATCTCAGAACTTCTAGAATCTTTGTCAGTGCCGAGAGTAACAGATACGCTATCAATATTTCCATTTTCAACTTTGCTTTCTCCAGATTTCTGATCCCAGTCCACTGTTCCCATCTACACAAGAAAGAATACCGTATGAAATTTGTGAAACAGACACTCTGAAAAGATGGTCAGCACAAGTCACCTCAAAACTTAGTCATGGTACAATTTGTTAAAAATTCTATCCATAGAACAAACAAAATAGTGCTGGCATAAAATTTTAACGTGATTTACCTTATCACCGACATTTAATTCGCTTTCATTAGCTAGAGGGCTGATATAAGGAAGCTGAGAGAAGATACACCTAACCAACTCATGCATAGTGTGTCGCGCTAGACGCTGCAACAATTCACTTTTGGAGCTTGACTGATGAACAATACGCAAGCAAGTGTTGATGATGGTGAAAATATCTTGATTACTCAACCCATTAGCTGCCTTACACTTTATACAAGCCAGAAGAACTTGAAGTATCTTCATAAGAACCACTTCCTCCGAGGCAGGATCAGTTACTTCGAAACGACAGCTTTTCACAGCATCAACTATGATATGCATCGCCTCTCCCACATTCACGGTATCAAGTGTAAACACGTCAAGGGTTAAGATCTTGTAGACAGATGACAAAGCAACGCCAGTGATGGGAGCCCCAGTTTCATCAGATAGTATAACATCTAGAAACGGCTGTATGTACAGCTTCGGGTCAACGTTTTGCCAATTGCTTTGCCACAAAAATATCTGTTTACGCAATTCTTTCAAAGAATGGATAAGAGAATGCTCCAACTGATCGTCATCTCCAATGTAGCGAACACCCCACCGTACATTCCTCCTCATCACAGCCAAAACTGCGCCAATTTCGGAATTGATCATGGACGCCACAGCAACCTTGGACGGTTTGGAGTGACAACTCTTGAACTCTCCTCCATGGAACGAGTTGCTTCCCGAAGGATGATGATTCTGATGCCCCATAAACTCGTCCCAGTTTCTTGCCTCAAACAAAAAAACACACACGAAGCATGCAGAGCTGCAAAAAGTTCAAAGCTTTCATGCTTAGAAAGACACAATGGCCAAACAAATTTAGAGAAAATCCTCATCATTGACAAGTTATTATCACCTGGAGACTACACAGACTATCTATGTAGTCATTGTTACCTAAGCTTATTAAATAGCATAACAAAACAATTCAGATCCAACGAAAACTATTAGAGCTAATCACACAGTACAGAGAACGATATGAAATTGGAAAGCTTGGATCGAGAGAGAATCTCACTGTTACCTGGCGGCAGATCACGACAATGTCGAATTATACAGAAAAATGGCTGAAGGAGAGATCGGGATCTGAATAGAGATTCGATTTCTACTCTTTGAAAGCGACAAAGAGAGGAAGATAATGAACTGTTCCTTCGGTTTCTATGGCGTCTATAGTGAACGGAGAAGAAGCTCTCAGTGAAGGCACGAGCCGATGCGGTAGCGTGAGCGCTTGCCCCACCAAATTCAACTGAGATCAGATCCCCTGAATCACCAGCACGGCATCACACGAGGATCCTTCCTGAAATTGGCTCCGTGAAGTGTGACGATGACGGAGATCGGAGAAGCATCGGATGTTCTGAGAGAGATGATCCAAGAGAAAAGGTTGTGAAAGCTAAGAGAGCCAAAGCTCCTAGATGGGCCGAATCGTGGGCTTCGTTTTGCCATTAATTCTTAACAGACTCATGGATCTCATGGGCCGCAAGTACAATCATGTGTTAAGCTTGGAGATTATTTAGGTCAAAATAAAATGAGAATGGAGAATTTAGCAAATGTATTTGCTATTGTTCTTTTTTTTATTCAAACCAACTTTAATAAAGAGAAATTAGCATCCCTATACAGATATAACTGAGTAATTTGCAAAAATGGAAAAACAGCTGTTGAGCTGAGCTGTTTTTTTATAATGGCTGAATTACCCCTACAATAACTATAGCCGGATAACTATATTTCTATATTTGTAATCTATATCTAAATGTCTTTTATATTTATTTTAGTGTTTTTTTAATTTCTTTTTGTTTGGTAAAGATGCAACTCTTCCATGATTACGCCACCACAGGACCACCAAATTTTGCGTTGTTGTCATCTCGTACCATGAGCTTATGGATCGCCAGAACCGGAGCCGGAGCACCATTGTGTACCACCTTCGGCTCTGTTTCATCATGCTCGATAGGTTGCAGACGGAATCGACAGAGGTGAATCAAGCGCACCAGTCATCACAGCTCGATCGATTTGCAGCATACAAGACAGTAGGATCGAAGCTTGAAGGCGTCACATCAAGCAGTTATGTTATTCACGAACCGATTGATTCAATAAGCTTTCGGTTGTGTGAGATATGAGCTTTTCCATCCTTTGCGATTTTGGAGATTTGGTCCCTGATCTTTGTGATTCTTCGATTCCGACTCCAAAACTTTCAAATAAGCAGATTTTCTTCATTAATTTTGCCCCAAAACCTTAAAATATGCTGAGATTGCTTCTAATATTTTTATGGCTCTTAGTGAAAGTTATTATACATTTAGCCGACCATTGATCAAAAAATCCAACTAAAAATTATGATATCCGGATAATTGATATACACTACTCAACTTATTAGAGTTTGAGTCTATAGTGATAATCGACTACTGATCAAAAAATCCAACTAACAATAATAGTATCTGGATAATTATTTTAGTTAGCCAACCACTAACATAATAATCGGTTAATATGTAAAATATATGGATAAATTGGAAATAGCCATGCGAATTCACAGAAAAATATGAATAAAAACATATGTTTATTAGTCGGCTAAACTAATTTATAGACTAGAACATATTTGTTAGCCGTCTAAAATAATTTAAGCTCTCTAATTACAAGAAACAAGGAAAATAATGTCATTTTACCCTATTTCTCTCTCCACTTAATATTGTTTTTCCATTTTTGCAAATTTTCAAGTTATTAACTAATTTTCATGCAATTCACTCTTTAATAAATAAATAAAGCTTAAACTTTATCCATAGAGTAATTGTTAACTAAGTACAATAACACATCCAAACTAGCTAAACAAATTGTTGCATCAAAGATAAAGCATGTAACATAAACATAGATATAGGCAAACATACTACACAAGCAACTCAAGAATGAAATTTTAGTGCTAATCGGTGAAAAGACGCCACGGGAATCAAAAGCCACATTCAGTGAGCTGCTACCTAAACATGCTGCAGCGACAAATGCATAAAAAGCAGCAAGAAGCTTGGCTACAAAGGTGATCATATTTGATGAGCTTTGGAATTGTGAGGAGATCTTCTACCATAAAAGGGTGTGGAGTTGCAAGAATAAACACAGACAAACAAACAAGTCTAAAAGTAAAGAACCAAGGTTGGTATTTTTTTGTATCCATCTCCTACACCAACATACAAAAATATGGTACTGAGGGTAAAGGGAGATTTTCAACAACAACAACTGCATGCTTCATACCCATGGCCGAGAGGAGTCATTGGCTCCGATACCATTTGATAAGGTTGGAAATGATTTAGGTCAAAAGAAAATTAGATTGAGAGTTGAGAGAGATGAGACTTTAGCAAATGTATTTGCTATAATTTTTAATATTGTTTTTGATGGCTAAAAGATAGGAGACTGATCTCCTTAAGTAATACACAGAAACATACTAACATAATAATAGTGAACAGTCTTTCTCACTTAGAGCGTCTGGTACCTTCTTTGGTTACTTCCCTCGCTTCCTGTGCTCCAACGTTACTTTTCCTGTCAGTAAATGGTGACCAGAGAACACTGACCCTATCATAATGTCGCAGATATGCTTTTGAGCCGAAGTGATGCATTAATTTGTAGTGTTTTAGAACCGTATCGGCGGGAAGATATTCTTCTTCTTCTTCTTCTTCTTCTTCTTCTTCTTCTTCTTCTTCTTCTTCTTCTTCTTCTTCTTCTTCTTCTTCTTCTTCTTCTTCTTCTTCTTCATGTATAGCAAAATTTAAAAAAAAAACCATATATTTGGATTTAGCAAAACAAGAACATTGGAGCTTGATTGAAATAATTTTAAGAACTGTATATTTGTTTTGGCCTATGTACTGCTCCTAAATCATTTGTCAATTATCCCATAATTTTTGGTCAAAATTTAATACACTCCCTCCGATTTTTAATAAATGATATTTTGGAAGATTTTATTTGTTTTAAATTAGATGATATTTTAAAATTTTAATGCAATTTTTTAACCTTACGTGTTATATAACTTTTATATTCTCCAGTTTGTTTTTTAATTGGTTGAACTTTGATTAGATGAATAATTAATGATATTTTTATTTATAAAAATTTAAAATAAAAATATTTTCTTAATCCGTTTCTTTTTTTTTGTTCACCATTCTTAATCCGTTTCCGTAAATCTAAAACGTCAAGTAAGAAAAAACGGAAGGAGTAGCTAAATTCATTAATTTTCTTTCTAGAATTTAATTTGTCTAAATTAAGAACTGTTACTTTATTAATCTATAACGTCAAGTAAGAAAAAACGGAGGCAGTAGCTAAATTAATTAATTTTCTTTCTAGAATTTAATTTGTCTAAATTAAGAACTGTTACTTTATTAGTCTATAAACAGGGTTTCACAATTAAATTAAGACCATTCATATTATCCTCAATCTCTAAAACGATATGGAGAAAATATCAAAGAAACTTGCATTCCTTATCTTCCTAGTTATTAGCTCTGGTAAAATTTTATATATGTATATTTTTCAAAATAGTGTATTATTGTTAACATACGTTTTCTTATGGTTTTGTAGTGATGAGTATGACGGAAACTGGGGCAAATCGGTTACTACAAGAAGAAGCTTCTCAAACTGTGTTGTTGCACCATGAAGTTTCGCCGGAGGTACTAGAACCAAAAAAAATTCACTGCAAGAAAGGGTGTCATATTAAATGTGTTCCCAATCCTTTTATTGTTGAATGTTTTTGCCAATGTTAATTTCATATAGTTTATTATATACTAGATATGAGCCTGTGCGTTGCACCGGTTTTGTTTGAAGTTTTAATTTAATAAAGAATATAAAATAATAAATCAGTTTATTATAGTCTTATGATTGTTTTTGTATATGCTGTCTGAGATTTATTTAATAATTAAAAACTCGTTTTCACACATAAGTTCAAGTTTATATTTTATAATTATGGCGCATAGATGAACTTTTATCAACTTTGTATTTAGGGTAGAGAAAACACTATACCTACAAGTTTAAATTGAATCCAACTCGAAATAAGAATTAGAATGAAATAAAAAATTGAAAGTTAAATAACGTCAATCGAGTGAATGACAACATTATACACTTTTTTATGTAATAAGTTAATGTTTTATTAAATAAGTTTTATAATTTTTCTTTTTGCTAGGATTTTTTAAAAAGGAAAACATTAAATTTTATAAATCTCCTTTTTATTTACAATTAAAAAAATACTATTAAATACTCTTTTACATTTTTGTTTATAATTTTAGATAAAGAAATTACTGTCATATAAACTTTTACAATTATCTTCCCTTTAGAATTTCAGAAAAGGTAAATTTCTATCAAATAATTATTTATAGTTTTTCTATCAAATAAAAAATTTTCAAATTACTATTTTTACTATTTGTATAAATACTATTTTTACACTTATTTTCTTAATTAAATAACATTTAGTATCATATTCATCATCAAATTCTCTTTTAAAAATATTATCAAATAACTTTTTACAATTCTCTTTTGGTTAGGACTTAAAAAATATGATGCAAATCTCTTTTGTTTATGATTTATTTTAAAGGAAAAAATTATCAAATATTCTTTTACAGTTTTTAGGGTTTTAGAAAAGGAAATTAATATTACATAATCTTTTGCAATTATATTTTGTTTAAGATTTTGAAAAATAAAATTGCTATCAAATTATTATTTCCAGTTAATATTAACTATTTTTAAGGGTTTCCATTTTCAAAATTCATTTTTTTCAGTATCACTAATATTTTTACAATTTTATTGTTAATTAAATAACTTTTATCTAAAAGTTAATTAAAAATTAATATTAAAATTCTCTCTGGTCAGGATCTAAAAATAAAATAAAAAATAAAAAGAAATCTTATTTGGTTAAGTTTAAAAAGGAAAATGTTCTTACAAATCTTTTTATTTATGATTTTAGGAAAAAAAAATATTTTCACATAATGGCAGGTTTTTATTGACATATTCTCAACTTTTTTTAATTGATACATGTCACAATTATTTCGGGTAAATATTTGAAGTTATTTTTGTTTATAATTTTCTGACACAAAGTTATCTATTAAAAAGTAAAGTTAGTTAATTATAAGAAAATTAAGATTAACTTTACATTTTTATTTTATTTAGACTTCTAAAAAAAAGGAAATACTTATTTTATAATTAGTTTTTCTTTAAAAATTTTATACAACTAAGTTATTTTTTATAAAAAATTCCGTTTAATTAATGTTATGTTTTGTCTTATATGTCAAACACATATTCACACATATTCACACATACAACAACATCATAATTAGAAAATTATGTTAGCATCATAAGATGTATCAAGGATACTAAGAATTAAGTTGTATCAAGAAATTAAAAAAAAAAATATTCATGTATTTTTTTCATGTAAATACTATTGTGTTTTGTAAAAATAATATGTGGAAGCTTAAACCTTAAACCTTAAATATAGATGTGAAATAGTAACTTTCATTTTATAAAATCCTAAAGATTTAAAAGAATATTTGATAGTAGTTTCCTTTAAAAAAAATCTAAACAAAAAAAGAAATGTATCATATGTTTTAAGTCCTAAGCAAAAGAAGATTGTAAAAAGTTATTTGATAATATTTTTTAAAAACGAATTTGATAATGAAAATGAAAATAAATTTTATTCAATTAAAAATGAATTGTAAGAATGGTAGCGAATTGTAAAAATATTAATTTTAAAACTATTTGATAGTAATTTAATTTTTCAAAAATTCTATACAGAAGATAATTGTTAAAGATTCTATGATATTTATTTTTATTTTCTAAAATCGTAAAAAAATAATTGATAGTATTTTTATTTTCTTTTTCAAATTTTAAATAAAATAGATTTATAATAGAATGTTTTCCTTTTTAAAATTTTTAACAAATGACTATTTATAAATTTTATTTTATAGTAATCTTTTAAATAGAATTGATGACAAAAATGATACTAAAACTATTTAATGAAAAAAATAAAATTAGGATATTGTCGTTGTTGGTCTTTATATGTGTTTATTTTGTTTAGTCTTTTTAAAAAGTAATATTATTTATTTTATAGTTAGTTTTTCTTCATGATTTTATTAAATAATTATCCTACTTGTAGAATTTCATAATTCGTTTTTGTTTAATTTTTTTCTTAAAAGTTAATATTTATCTTTTATAATTCTCTTTCTTTAGTATATTGAAAACCAAAAATTATATTTTTGTAAAAAATAAAAATTATCTTCAAATAGCTTTTTAAAAAAAAAATTTGCGTAGAACTTTTTTAAAATAAAAATTACAATCAAATATTTTTAACAATATATAAATGTAAAAGATCACATAATAATAATTTTCTTTTTATAAAATCCTCAAGAGAACCTTATAAACTATTTTTGTAATGAGAATTTTCCTTTTCTAAATCTCTTTTTTTCTAAATAAAAGAAAATTATATCATATTTTGACATATATCTCAATCTTAAAAGTTTATTGACACATGTCACAATCATGTTAATTAGTAACTTTGAAAAACCAAGCTTTATATAATAAGATAACATTCAAATAAATTTGATTTACAATCTGCAGTAAGATGATATTTTATTACTAGTTTTCCATCTGACATTCATTAACTTTCAACCTTGACCGATTATATACTCATTAATTCAACAGGTGATTTAATCTTAAAGCAATATTGAAACTCTTTTTACAAAAAAAAAATAATTTGGAACTCTTAAAAAACTTAATGAAGGCGATATATTTTTCTCATATCGTTCATCACTCAAAATAGGCCTGAGCATTACATGAACCCGAAAACCCGAATCGGAACCGAGCCGAAAACATCCGACCCGAAACCGAACCAAAAATTTGCAAGTACTTACTGGGTCCAAAATTCTTCTACCCGAAAGAACCGGAACTAAAAAAACCCGATCTGAATAGACCTGGACTCGAAAAGAATCAAATCCGAATAGATCCGACCCGATAAGAAAGATTCATACCCGACTTAAAAATATGTATATCTAAAACTATGATTTTTATGTTCTAATTTATATATTTTATTTTATAATTTAGTTAAAAAATATCTTTTTATTAATAATATTTGTTATTATTTTGTAACATTTTTAAGTAATATGAAGTTTTAAATGTAAAATCTATAGTTAAAAATGTTTTATTTTAATTATTAATAGTTTATTTTAAGTTATTTTGTAAAATTTTATATATATATGACAAATTTTGACTAAATTTGATGGAATTTGAGTATTTTATTTCTTTTTTAGATCATAAATATCTGAACCCGATCCGGATCCAATACGAACCCGAAAATTACAGATATGTTATATATAATTTAATTATAGACCCGAATCAATCCTGATCCGAGAAGAACCGACCGGAACCGAACGAAAAAATTTACAATACCTATTGGATCCAAATGTGTAAGACCCGAAGAATCCGGATCCGAAAAGAAACCAGTCTGAATCCGACCCGAAGACCTGAACGCACAGGCCTAACTCAAATGTAATGCAGTCGATGTGCTCATTCGACATCTGCTCTGTGATACACTAGAAAACTACATAACATACCGTTTTTTCTTGATGTGTGAGTGAAAAGTTCTATTCTTGTGGGTAAAGTTTCTTTTTATTGCCAAATTTTAATTCTGAATATCATCAACAAATCCGTCAAGTATTATAGTTTGGCTTATTTTATTAACTCATTGTTATGAGGAAATCTTGTTTATGTATTTTTGTATATTTGCTAAGGCCATCCTCATCACAAAGCTCTAACACATGTTCTCATCGTTATTTTAGTTAACAAGTGAATAAACAATAAGAGAAGAGAGATTCATAACCAAATGAAAGAGATTAACATGACAAATGTTTTACTGGTAAATGGTAATGGGTTGTTCAACTGAAAAGAAGAGATTTGGAAAACTCTTATTCTCTTAGAAGGTTTTATTGCATCAAACATTTGAGAACATTTCATCTTTTTCAAATCCCTTCTTATTGTATCTAAAATTTCTAAATTTATTATGAAGCTTATTGGATTTTTCATTTGTATTAGTTCTCTCAAATTCCAACTTATTGGAAAATATGGATTTGTTAATAAAATCTATCAAATGGGATTGGTGGATTTGGATGATATTTTATAGTGAAAAGCAATGAATCCAGATACCATCTTGTTTGATGGTATTTGAGTTTTTTTTTTTTAAATAAAAAATTTTACTTCACATTTTTAAAAAGAAAATCAACCTGTTTGAAATGAAAAATATGTTGAAATTCAATTTTTTAAAATCTTTTATATATTTTATATATTTCATAAAACGATAAAATATCAAATTATAGTAATTTAAAAAAAATAGTTTAATAAATATTTATAATTGTTAAAAAAAATTCAGAAACTCTGAAATTTATTCAAAAAACCATAAAACTTGTTACAAAATTTTTTAAGATTTATTTAAATTTCATATTTTCTTGAATTTACTCAAATCTTAAATGCTCTCAAATTCTTGGTTCAAGAAACCTCCCCTGGGCTTTAAATGAGTGACATATTAAAGTGGTTCGTATGTCTAAGTGGATCTCATACAAGTAAATTGCCATTCATGCAAATAACCTAATTTTGACAAATTTTTCAATTTAAATAATTAAATAATCATAACAAGGATGACAAACAAAAAGATAATCATAACAAAAATTGCGGTCCACGCTAATCAAAATTACAAAGAGAATTTTTGTTGGGGAAATTGGGAAAATAAACCATATAGAGAATAGATTTGTCCACATATACCTTTGTATTAATTTGTCAATAATGGACACAATTATTCTTATATTAATAAAATAATTTTTTAAAAATTATATACAACTCAGAAAATATAAAAAAATCTATAAATTCATGTAAATTTTTAACATGTGTAACAATTCAAAAACTAAACTTTGTATTTGCTGATCTAGGTTTTCTAGAATATATATTATAACCATAATATAATTCATATTCTAACTTTTGTTCTATGTTCTAGTGACGTTATTATACATATTGTAAAGTTTTCTCTATGGTGTATCTAAATATAGAATACATCAACATATGTTCTAACCGTACTACCCTGTTATTCATAACATACAATACGTGTTGTAGGTTTTTTACAGTGTTTTGGAAAAATATAGAAAGCGTTAATTTATGTTCTATTCTTTACTCTACCTTCTGTATTAGATAAAACAACTAGTTCTAACGTGTATGTTATATTCTAACCGGGTTATAATTTATATTCTAACCATATGTCATTGTTCTACCTAATTTAAAACATGTATTATATATATTTGGTTTGTTTTATTTTTTCGAAATATGAGAAAATTTAGGAAACAATCATAACTGATTTTATTTAAACTTATCTGTATAGTTTTTTCAATTTTTAATATATATCTAATTTTTATAAAAATACTTTTTATAAAAATACATAATTTTATTTTGTTAAATTTTGATGTTATAGATAATGTAACTAATATTTGTATTTGACTAATATGCAATTAGTAAAGTATATTTAAGGCATTTTGCTATGTTTTTAATTTATATTTAAATAAAATTGATATGTATTTCAAATATTTAATGTTATATACAATATAAATAAATTTTTCTAGTTTTACATTTTAATTTTATTTATTCCATCAGTTTTATTTTTACATTTTAAATTATATTCTGATGAATATCTTTTTATGTTTTTACTATTTCAATAAATACATAATTTATTATATATTATACATAAACTAAAAATATTGTATAAATTACATAAGTAAAAATAAGAAGTTAAATTATATTTGGATGAATATATTTTTATATTTTACTAAATATAGAACTAATTATGTATTATACATCTATTTAAAATATTGTACAATATAAATTATTAGTTTGATAAATAAACAAAACATAAACTACATAAATGTTTAAATATTAAATATATACAGTATTTATGAATTAAATCAGAGGATTATAAGGTTAATTTCGTATTAAAAATAATCAAAGGTATAATGAGACAAAACTATAAGGTCAAAGGTATATAAGGACAATTTTACTCTAAATATGGCCTTATTAGCCAATTTTCCCTTTTTTGTTCCACTTTGTACAGTATAACCATAAGCTATTTGATATGTTTTTTGGTGGATCCTTTATTTTTATTTTTATTTTTATTTATTTGATATTCTTTTGCTTTAAAAAGTCTAAAAATCTTAAAACTATTATGTAGTTAACTTCATGAGATAATATACTAATTTATTAATGATAACTCATCCAAAATTAAAGCAATAAATTAATACATTATATTCAAGCATAGTTAACTTCATAAAATAATATACTAATTTATTAAAAACACAATGATTTTTAATTCATCCAAAATTAAAGCTCTAAATTAATACATTATATTCAAGCATCTATACTAATAAAGTAGGCTTTTTTATCTCCTTGGGGGAAAAAATGCCATGTGGCATTTTCTTTTTAATAATTAAAATATTTTATCAATTTAAATTTAATGAATTTTGGTATTAATTGTGAAATAAATTGGGGTTTTAATTTTTTTCGTCATACAAGTCCAAACGTTTATAAGAGTGTTTTGAATCTGACCCGGATCCATAGTTAAACCGATAAATCCGGTGACCCAATATAAATCGAATTTGGATTTTGTGAAAAATCCATAAAACACACAAAAACTCACTAAAACCCGATACATGTTGCAGCACTGGTTGAACCAATAGATATTTTTTTTTTACTATTTTTAGTTCAAGTTATGTTTTAAAATTATTTTTTATATTCTAAATTTCTAATTAAAAATTTAAAATTTTCAATTTTATTGTCGCTTTCTTTTCTTCTACACTATAATTTACGTTTGCAAGAAAGGTGAGTCATGATTGTGCTTGAGCCGCACGTCCGTAAAACAGACTAAAGCACGATGAGGCTTATTATTCCTCTACACTACAATTTACGTTTGCAAGAAAGGTGAATAAATTATTTTTTATTTAACTTAGTTTATAACAAATCATTACATTTTTAATTTAAAGATCAAAAAGAATAAAATCATATGATCATGTGAATTACAAAACAGAGTTTTGGATTGTTGAAGAAGAAAAACCTGGCGAGCTTGATTATAATAAATTAGAGAATGCTCTTGCTGAAGAATAGCCCAAAGATGATGAAGTGACAAATTTATAAAATTTTGTTGGTAAGTTTTAAAATTTAGAGAAAACCAAAATTAGTTGATGTGATCTGGTGTTAGTTTATTTTTGTTATTGATAATTTATTACAATGATGTTTTAATCTTGGTTTATTTTGGATTGGAAGTTTAATTTTATGTCTTGATTTTTTTAGATGTCATAACTCTTATGTTACAATTTTTTTAAATAGTCTAAACTATTTCTTAATATTTTGTATGTACACTTAAAATACTTAACTTTAGTTTTTATATATATATTTGTTTTCATAGCTAATTAATATATTACTATATAATAAAACTAATTCATTTATTAATCCGCGATTCATCCGCGGTTGATCCAATGATCCAGTGATCCGGTAAATCATCCGATTCAATGTCCGGATTAGGTTTCAAAACACTGGTTTATAGGAATTCTTTGTATTTGATGTTGACGATGGAGAATATAGCCTCTACAATTCTTCTTCTTTAACGCAATCGACGTAATTGTTCATATAATCAATCCAGAAATCCCACTCATCCCACTATCTCTTATTGAATGCTTCTTTAGTTCCTGCTTTCTCAGTTTCATTGTATATGTATAGACGGTGTGAGAGTTCGGACGATAATCCCTTTACTTTTTCCAATTCAATCATTGTCGAATTCTCAGTTTCATTGCTCGGAGTTGAAGACAAATCAGTGTAGAGATATTAAGACTAGGCTACAACAATTTTGGCAAGTCTGAAATATTAAGAAAGGGGTGAGATATTGGGGTTGATATGTTGTTGATTAATGGGAAGGTACACCGATTTCTTATTTCAGTTTACCAGTTAATGATTGCTTACTTTTACAGTAGTAGTTTTTTATGCATCATTTCTTTTCTCGGGTGGTGCTTTTACATGCGTTAATCAACTTTCTCAGGTTTAACACCTTCAAACATTTCTTGAAAGAAAGCTCAGTCTATGACATGAGTATTTAAGATTCCAACTAAATTAACTTTTCTACGACTATCGATTTTTATTCTATTTTTATTAATCGATTAGTAACAACTACTTATACTATTCTACTTTGAACTAAACAACTTCAAACAAAATAATATACTACGATCGCAAACCACTATAAAAAGATCAGAAAATATTATTTTTTACATATTTTTATTTAACATATTTTATTTATTAAGAACATATAATAAATTATAAATTTAAGTAAGAATACAACATATGAATCCGGCGCGTAGCGCCGGAATATCACTAGTTGTATATATAAAACACATGTAATGTTAAGTATATATTTATTCAGTAAATTTTGTTAATATTTCATACACAAACTATTAAATAATATTACCATGAAGTAATGATGATTAACCCTAACCTTTCCTCTGACATCAAAAGTTTCTCCATTACTCTTTAATTTAAAAGGCAAAAAATGACAACCACTAATTATATATCTAATGAATAAACAAAAGTATTTTATGTTCAAATCTAATCTATTAAATGGAAGAATATACAATAGTATTAGTTATATATATCATTTGATATAATACCGAAAAAAGCTAAAATTCTCTCCCAGACACATAAATCGAAGTCGGTCCTTACCCTGCAGTCTACGCTCCCACGGTTTTGACTTTCCACCTGGTTTTACCCTCTTTTGGCTAAAAACCACTTAACACCTTTTCCCCTTTTCAAATTTCTTTCCCACTTCGGGACTACCTACCGGTCCGTTACAAGCTCTGCTCTTTTATCCGCCGGGTTCTTCCCCCGACCCGGGTCGGAGGGACCGCCACCGCCATACTTTCGCCGGAGAAGCAAGTGATAATGGCCGTAACCACCTCTAGCGTCATCTACAAGGAAGATCCCAACTATCAGGATGCTTTTCCTTTGCTCTGCTGCTCTGCTTCAAAGTTTGAAGCGAACTTATAGATCCAGCTCTCTCTCTCTCCGTTCAGTGCCATTACTGCTATACATCGCCATTACTACTCCCTGAAGTTCGGTTGAGGAATTTACTGCAGCTCCAAGCTCCAACCGCTTTCTCTCACTAGCTTAAAGTATTTAAGGTGTTATACCTGTTCCTGTTCTCTACGCTTCTGACCTAATGTCTCGCCACTATTCTCGAAAGGAAAAGGAGAAGTGGGTGGAAGAAAGCCGACCACCTACTAAACGACCTCCGGTTCGTATACCCGCGAGTGATAACAACGATCTCATTACTGCTAATCGCCTGACCATCATTGGTAGAGTAACTAACCCCCAGCTCCAACGCCCCCGTGCGGTGGTAGACTTCTTACCTCAAGTCTGGCGTCTGGAAGGTCGCGTCCATGGAAGAGACTTGGGAGCTGACAAGTTTCAATTCAAGTTTGAAACTGAGGCAGAGCTAGCTACTGTTCTCCGCAATGGACCCTATCACTATAAGAAATGGATGCTTATCATTCAGAGGTGGGAACCAGTGGTATCAGAAGAGTTCCCATCCACCATTAGCTTCTGGACCAACATCATTGGGATTCCGCTACATTTCTGGAACGACTTGACAGTAAACACGATTGGAGACGTCCTGGGAAACTGCCCGGAACGCGATATTGAAGGAGCACGACTTAGGATGGACGTCAATGGACTGCATCCTCTCGAAATGACGTTGGATATCCTACTGCCCTCAGGAGATGTCATCGAAGTGGAACTAGAGTACACAAAACTGGAGAAACACTGTTTCCAATGCCACTCTCTACTACATGAAAAAGATGATTGCCCTCTCCTAGCTCGAGGGGCTCCGGCGGTAGAACCTTGCAAGCTTGGAATTAATCAACGCAATGCTCTCATGCGTATCGACGCTGATAAGAAACGACATGATGAGAGAAGAGGATACTCAAGGAACAATGACCCTAGACGATCAGTAGACCTAAGCTCTCACAGAAGAACCAGTAGCCACACTAGGAGTGATCGCGACCTTGGTAGCTCGAGAAGTCGAACCCACACAGCTGAGCCTAGATATGACCAGACGAATCGACCTTCACACCAATACTCTGACTCCTCGAGAACTCGTTCTGAGTACGCTTACCGTCCTCGGGAGATTACTTCCACGAGACGCAACATTACCGGAGTATCCGGATCTTTGGGGAGAAACCTTAACGTCAGATTGACAGGACCGGAGACAGCTGCTCAAGGAGAAGCAAACTGGTCTCAGGATTCTCATACCCCTCCTCCTAAGCCAATGGAGCATCCTCCAACTACAGGTCGAGACAGTGGAAACTCTAAGGAACGTCGCTCTGCGCTCGAACGGCTTTCGGAATCTCGCCCTCCTGCTTTAGCTCGACTTGGAGGCATCTCGAGTCTAGATTCCCGGAAACTCCAGGAGGTGGGCATCCAATACCTCGACGGTGAAAACCAGGGGACTCTAGCCCATAGACTTTCCTGAACTCCAGAGGGTACTCACCCAACCACCGATGATCTAACTGCGCTGGCAAATGATACTAATGCTCTTCACTCCGGGGAAATCTCTGACGACTTAGCACCGCGTAGGATCCATCCCTCCCTAAGGATTGGGGCTCGTGTAGCCTCTCCCACTACTGGGAAGAGGAAAACACCTGCAAGTTCCAGTGCTAATAGATCAGCAGGGAAGCGGAAGGTTACTAAAGCACCAACTTCGAGAAGGATCCCACGTAGCCCCTGTCATGGTGTAAGTCTTAAAAAGGTGAATGTTGCTCGTGCATCAATGCCTTCCCGGAAGAAACTATGCATGGACAAGGAGCAAGCGGGTACCAGTAACCCTACAGCCAACACTAGAAGCAAAACTATGGTGCCAATACCATCCACTAGGAGAAAGGAGGGGTATTTTCACCCTCCTCTGCCTCCGCTTCCTTAGGATTATGTAGCTGGAATTGTCAAGGGCTGGGGAACCCCTCGACAATTCGCAGACTGAAGGATATCAACCGGACCTACAAACCTGATATCCTGTTCCTCATGGAGACCAAGCAACAAGATACCTTCATCAAAGATAAGCTCCAGGCGCTGAACTTACCCAACTACTTCTCCGTGCCACCAATTGGAACTAGTGGGGGACTCGCTTTGTTGTGGAATGATTCTGTAACTTTGGATGTACTCAAATCGTCTCCAAATATTATCGATGTTGAAATAAATTTCAAGGATTCTTGTTCGTTTGTCTCCTTTATTTATGGAGCTCCAGAAGTTGGTAATAGGGCTGAGTTTTAGGGTAGTGTATCTCAAATTGGAAGAGAAAGCGAAGTACCATGGCTGTTGACTGGGGACTTTAACGATATCCTCTGCAATGAGGAAAAGGTGGGAGGACCGGAGCGCTGGGAAGGTTCCTTCACATCTTTCCGCTCTTTCGTATCACAGAACGGACTTTGGGACCTCAATCATTCAGGCGACCACCTTTCATGGCGTGGCACCCGCTACTGTCACTTCATTAAATCACGCTTGGAGAGAGCTATGGCCAACTGCGGATGGGCCGAGAAGTACCCTATGGGAAGCTGCAAGTACCTACGCTTTGAAGGAAGCGACCATCGACCCCTGATCACCTTCTTTAACGACTCTCATACCAAGAAGAAAGGGCTTTTCCGCTTCAACAGATCTTTAACAGAGAACCCGAAGGTCACCGAATTGGTTGAGGATACTTGGAACCAGGCCCCTTTACGATCTGTAGTCTCCAAGCTTAACTCATGCCGCCAGAGCATTATTCAGTGGACCAAGGAGCGTAACCGGAAGAGTAATAAGCTGATAGCAGAGTCGCAAGCCTTGTTGGACAAGCTCTTATCAGCGGCGGTTCCAGATTTACCTTGTATTGAGGCAGTAAACAAAACCCTTGGAGATGCATATCGAGAAGAGGAGGATTACTGGAGGCAAAGGAGCAGAATTCAATGGTTAAAAAATGGTGATAGGAACACAGGCTTTTTTCATGCTGCCACAAGACAACGACGGAGACAAAACTCATTCTCGGTCCTGGAGGACGAAAATGGTGTTGCTGTCTTTGAAGAAACAAAAATTGCGGCGGTCATAGCAGACTTCTACAAAGGTTTGTTTACTTCGAGTGGCAACCAGAACTTCTCTGCAGTTGACCAGGTTATTGAAAAGAAGGTTACACCGGAGATGAACTGCGCTCTAACTACCATTCCCTCTCCTGCGGAGATCAGAGATGCAGCCTTCTCCATCAATGGATGCAAGGCCCCGGGACCAGATGGCTTCTCCGCAAAATTCTACCAGGCTTACTGGCACATCATAGGTGATGATGTTTCCCGAGATATTCGGTCTTTTTTCGAAACCAGTACGCTAGACCCGATTCAGAACCATACTCACATCCGCATGATCCCAAAGATCACAGGCCCTCGTAGAGTAGCGGACTATCGACCCATCGCTTTGTGCAACTCTCACTACAAGATAATAGCCAAGATTCTCACGAGGAGACTGAAACCTCTACTGCGCTCCCTTATCTCGAGTACACAGTCGGCCTTTGTATCTGGACGTGCTATCACTGATAATATCCTCATCACCCACGAAACTCTCCATTTCCTCCGGACCTCGGAAGCGAAAAAGTTCTGCTCCATGGCCATTAAAACGGATATGAGTAAAGCTTATGATCGTATAGAGTGGGGCTTCTTGAGGACTATTATGACCAAGCTTGGTTTCGACGGTACATGGATATCATGGATTATGGAGTGCGTTGAAACAGTATCGTACTCATTTCTGGTCAATGGTTCACCGCAGGGACAGGTTACGCCATCTAGAGGCCTTCGTCAGGGCGACCCGCTATCCCCATATCTCTTCATACTGTGTACCGAAATGCTTGCGGGGTTATGCGAAAAAGCTCAAGCTCAAGGACGGATGCGGGGTATTCGAGTTGCTCGGGGCTGCCCACTGATTACTCATTTGTTGTTTGCGGATGATACAATGTTCTTCTGTCAGTCGAGCCCGTCCTCGGTCGCGTCTTTGAAGGAAATCATTAGTACCTACGAAGAGGTCTCGGGACAGAAGATCAATTACTCCAAGTCATCCATTACTTTCTCGGCCAAGACCCCAGCGGAAGTTAAAACCAGAGTGAAAACAGACCTGAACATAGAAGCTGAAGGTGGTATTGGAAAATACTTAGGACTGCCCGAGCTCTTTGGGAGAAAGAAACGGGATATCTTTGCCTCCATTTTAGACAGGATTCGACAGAGAATTCAGCACTGGTCTACAAGGTTTCTGTCGGGCGCGGGGAAGCAGATCCTTCTTAGGGCAGTGCTGGCTGCAATGCCAAGCTACGCCATGTCGTGTTTTAAACTCCCAGCATCGATATGTAAACAAATTCAAGCCCTGCTAACTCGTTTTTGGTGGGACTCTAATCCAGAGAAGAGGAAAATGTGTTGGGTTGCTTGGTCTACTTTGACCCTCCCGAAATTTGAAGGTGGACTTGGGTTCCGAGACCTGGAAACTTTCAACGACGCTCTCCTGGCCAAAATTGGATGGCGAATTATGAGAAATCCCACCTCCTTGGTGGCGCAAGTGCTTTTGGGGAAATATTGTAAACATGTCACCTTTTGGGATTGCACGGCATCGTCTAATGCTTCCCACGGGTGGTGTAGTATACTGGCTGGTCGCGAGATTCTAAAGCAAGGAACCGGCTGGGAAGTGGGCAATGGAGATTCGATCAAAATTTGGAGCGAACCGTGGCTATCCCTAGCTCTCCCCCTGACCCCGATAGGCCCACCACTGGAGTCCTCGGCGCAGCTAACAGTCGCAGATCTTCTCTGTCCCCTCACCAATACTTGGAACACAGAGGCTATCCTTCTCCATCTCCCTCAGTATGAGGCCCTCATCCACAGCTTGATAACTAGTTCCGTATCACATCAGGATAGACGGGTGTGGCTATTTGATAAGTCAGGGGAATACACCACCAAATCAGGATACAACCTAGCTTGCACTTCAACAACAGTTACGAGTGAACAGCCCCTGGATTGGTATAAAAGTATTTGGTCCATCAAGGTGTCCCCCAAGATTAAGGATTTCCTTTGGCGGGTAGCAAAGAAAGCGATCCCAGTTAGTGCTAACTTGGAGACAAGAGGACTACCGGCTTTTCCATGTAAACGTTGTGGCGGAACAGAAGATGACCTCCACACCTTCCTTCTATGCCCACTGGCCCAGGAGGTGTGGACGTTGGCTCCTCTCATACCACAACCTCAGGTGTTAATACCTTCGTTTCACCAGCTCCTAAAGAACGGAGCTCAATTCATCACTCTCCCACCAGTTGGCCTCAACACCCCTCTATGGCCGTGGATTGTGTGGAGATTATGGAAAGCTCGAAACTTACTTTTATTTGAGAACAGAGCCTTGACGGGGCAGGAGATTATCAATATGGCGATCCAGGATGCTAAGGAGTGGCAAACGGCGCAAACGGTGGTTGCTTTTGTCCCACGCAATCAAACTCGAGGTCAACCAATACTTCCTAAATTTGGTGCGGAAAGATTAGTGTGCTTGGTGGATGCAGCCTGGGATGCTACCACCAGAAATTGTGGGATAGCAGGAGTCTTCAAGGGACTAAATCACGGAAGCCTTCAAAGCTTCAAAGAATCTCGCCGGTACGTGGGATCAGCGTTGGTTGCAGAGGCGCTAGCTGTACGCAAGGCAGTGCTGGAAGCCTTCATCTCCAATGTGGATTCTCTCCTAGTCTGCTCCGACTCACTGACTTTGGTGAAACTCCTCAAGGCCCATAGCTCGGTTATAGAGCTAAACAATATCCTCACTGATGTTTATTATTATAGCAACCGATTGAAGGTTTGCTCCTTTTATCATATTCCTCGCTTGAGTAATGTAGAGGCTGACCTAGTGGCAAAGGCAGCTCTCTTAGATGTAAACTCATCCTTCCCTAGTGGAGGTTAAACTATCTTTTTCTGCAATGCAATCGTTATTTGACCAAAAAAAAAAAATGGAAGAATATAAGTCCAGGAGTTTGTATTGGCTACATCATCATTCATTGAAAATACTCCATCCATCTAGACCTAAAGTGTCAATTTCATAGTAAAAACAACAAGATTTACCTTTTGTTGGCCTAAAATATTCCATTAAAGCGTTGTATGAATGCGACCAGAGCTTTAACTCTTCGTACTCGAAACAAAACAGACCGCACCAATTTGAGACACATCTCCAAAAATGTAATAAATATGTGCATGTATATTTGCCCATTTCTTGGCATTGTGTTATTGGCTGGTTGTCTGTCTTTCCCCGTAATAGGATTTTCAAACTGGTTGTTCTCCAGATTTGGGAAGCTTGTTTGTATGGTATTTGGAAGGAGCGAAACTCTCGCTTTCATCTGGGATTAACTGTCCCCTCTTTAAAGATCTCTGAAGTGGTAATTCGCCTTGTTAGGTCCAAGGCTATTGCGCTGAAGAATTCAGGAAGAATTTTTGGAATTGAGCTTCTAGCTTTCTGGTCTGGGGTTTAATTCCTCTCTTTTGTATCTGAAACCACTCCATTGATGTTTCAATGTGCTTTCTCCCCTCTTTCTTTTTTTAAAAAAAGTTGTAATATGTATTTCTCTTCCTCGTGTATCTCTGTACTCTCTTTTTAATATGAAAACCCTTTTAAAAAAAAAAAATTGTCAACACATTCAAGAAGCATTAAGCCACTAAGGGGGGAAGGCGGTCACACATTCTCCAAGCACATCTCAAAAGTATGTGATATCATCTCTGTTGGGTCACGAAAAGGGTTCCACCATCTCTGAAAATGGTTCCAACAAACTCTAAACTCTGCCAACGGTTAGTTTCAACCACAAAACTCTCTACTCTCCCACATCACAGAAAAAGAAAGTCTGTGGTTTGCAATTAAAGAACTATGAAATATTAAACTAAGTCCCATATTAAAAAGTTAGACAAATAATATCTAATATATAAAGAGATTTCCAATTCAAATTAGTACGAGGACTTTTGAGAAAGAAACCAAAAATAAATCCATGGAGGCCAATCTCTAACGTCCAAAATAGACAATACATACTAATTAGATAATAAAGAATTTGACATGGGCTCATCAATCTCAAAATTGGAATCAGAGTGTTGACGAGAAATCTGCAAGAAGACCAAATTACTTTTTGAGATATGAATGGTACTCTTCTCGATATAAATGGAAGGTATGTGGCAGAGATCAAGTCAGAAGATCCAGAAAGATCGGTTTTGGGACACGAGCTGAGTGTGGTGTGACACGTATGAGTGTGGTACTTAGTTTGAGATGGAGAATATGAGATATCAAATTAAGTCCCACAATGGAAAGTTAGACAAAGAATGTCTAATATATAGAAATATGTCCAACTTTAATTAGTACGAGGTCTTTTGGTAAAGAAACCAAAAGTAAATCCATGCGGGACAGTCTCTAAATCCCAAAATAAATAATATTGTACTAATCGGATAAAGAATTGAACATTAACTCACACAATTCCAACATAGATCAATTCGATGGTGTAAGAAATTACCGAAAGCAATAAGTGTTTAGATTTCATTTAGCCTTACAGTTATGTAACAAGCTATTAAAAACTAGTGTCAGGTCTAAGGGTATTCTTGTTATGCATTTGAATGGAGCTCACATTTTATAGGGCCCATAATTAGAAAACTATATAAAATAGTTATTTTTTATAAACAATTTTAAATAAAGTTACAAAATACATAAAACTAATACAATTTCATAAAACATAGGCTAATAAAACTATCTAGATATGTAAATTTTTAGAAATTATTTCAGTTAGTAGTTTGTTTTTATTTTTTTGTTGACGTCTATTTTATAAGAACAAATGGTAGTTGGAAATTCCGGAAATTGCTCGTTTCAACTGGGTATGATTTTCATGGATAATTATCTACATTCTTGTGTTTTTATAAAATATATAATTATTATTATAATAAATAAATTTTGCATATATTATTAAATATATTTTAATGATGAAGAAATTATTTTTTAATTTTGTATCGGGTCTAGGAAAACTTAGGACCGACTCTGCTAAAAACCCAATTAAATGTGGGAAATGAAGTTATATACGTAGGTTTTCCCTATCACAAAATAATATTAGAACGAAGAAGGGTCAGAAACATTATTAATCGGTTTCATAAATTTTCCGTATAATTTCACATTTTTCTCCTTTTCTAACAACGATAAAAAGTGGAATTTTCCCTTCTCGATAATTTTGAGTTTTCGGTTTATCTGTCATCTTGTTCTGCCAAAAAGAAAAAAAGAAGTGGTTTCATAAATTACAAAACCACCTGGTTATTTTCGGTTTAGTCTTGAGACATTAATTTATTTACCCATTTTGAAGTGGGATTTTCTGACAGCTTGCCGGATATTACTTTCGTTCCTTTGCAAAATTTCGTCGATCTTGCCTGATTTAAATATCAACGGTCCTGACATGCTCTGTTTTCCGAACTGTAGATGCTCCTGGAGCAACAACCACAATTCACAAGCATTTAGCTTCAAACACATATATAAAATTGCATATACCAACTAGCAATTGTATATATGATCAAAAAAGTACTTACTAAGTTCTTCTTCTTTATTGGAGAATCCTCCTCTCTTTGGCTGAAATCCAAACCAGACCCATCAAGTGATCCGTGTCGTTTACCAGTACGGCTTAGCTTGTCCTCACTGGGTAATTCCTCCATATTCTGATCATCGTTGTCTCCCTGAATCTCATAAACTGATTCATTTTCGGGTTTGAGGTTCAAACCAAAAGTGTTCTTGGCAAAAGCGACACTTGTTTCGCTCAATTGGCTCCTTGAACTTGGTTGATAGTAGGTAAGAGTGGAGACATTATCAGGATCTTTTCGTCTTTTCACAGCCCACGAAAAACCACTGGCCGGTCCTGTCATCATCGGGAGGTCAGAGAGTTTGTAGTAATTTCCATGTGTTGTTGTTGTAGTGGCTCGAGGACCCTCATTTGTTATGTTCTTGTCCTCAAACGTGTCCTGCAAGGCAAACCGCTTACTTGAGACTTAAGAAACTAAGCTGAAAGAGGAGTTTTAGATAGAGTGAAACAAGCAAGACCTGTCTTATTGGCTGCTTAGCGTAACTCTTTGGATCTTGTTCTTCTCTATGTGGTTTTTTGTGTTTTCTGCCAACTCCAGATTCTCTAAGCTTGAGGTTTGCCCTTTTCCTGAAAAACATATTTATTCATAGTCTTAAAACATATTCTTTCCTAAGACAAGACCAGAGTCTTCGAATGTAAGTTTTTTGGCTTCAATATTTTAATTTGAAACAAAATGGATACAAGTAAAGAGAAGAACTCTGACCTGCGCATATCGTCGCGATTTTTAGCATCCATCTCTTTGTTTGGTGGGTATTTAGGCAATGAAGAAGGATCACAGGCATAAGGCCTCGTCAAGAAATACTAAGAGTCCAAGGAAATCAGGAAAAAAAAAAATTGAGAGGTAGAAAGAAAAGGAGCAAATGGAAACTGAAAATCTTCCTCACCTCAGAGTTAAGTGCAGATGAAGCAGTCCCACGCTTATATGCTTCCATAGAGAGTAAAGTTTCTAATAGAAGAACACCAGTTGTTGATAACTCTTTGCATCGTTCTCTAAGTGTGGCTTCATAAGTATGTTGAGGCCTGAAGGAAGTTGCGTGAGGAAGCCTAGTTTTTTTCCAGAAACTATCTGGTGGAGATCCACAAAGCTTGTAGATTTTATGTAATTGTTCAATCTACAAAAACCAAAAACATAATTTAAAGAAAAAAATCATCAATAAACAAATTATTTTAGAGTTTTTCTTGTGCAAGATATTTGTAATATGTATTACCTCGGTTCTGCCTTTTAGGATTGGTTTTCCCATGAGGATTTCAGCAAAAACACATCCCACACTCCATAAATCGATTGATACTCCATAACTAGTAGATCCCATGAGAAGCTCTGGAGCTCTATACCATAAAGTCACCACACGGCTTGTCAATTGGTGTTTGTTCTTAGCTGTGACCACATTTGCTAGCCCAAAGTCTCCAAGTTTTAAAACTCCTTTGTTATTGACCAAAATGTTTGATGCCTTAATGTCTCTATGTATTACGCCTCGCATATGACAATGCTCTAGTCCCCAAAGTAGTTGCTGCATGTAACATTTGATCTTGTATACAAGAATCAAAAAGAAAGAATCTCAAAAGCTATATACAATGTGAGAGAAAAAAAAGACACAAAATTTATTGGTTTCCACATATTTCATATTTAGTACCTGTGACTCGGTGAACCTGATGTCCGGATTTGAGGACAAACCGGCAAGATCATGTTCCATATACTCGAAAACAAGATAAATGCTGCTCGACGCACGAGACGTGATAATACCCTCAAGTTTCATGATGTTGGGATGATTGAGTTTGCGTAGAATCAAAATCTCTCTTGCCATAAACCTAATGCTCTCTGGTTGAAGATTATCAAACTTTACTTTCTTTAAAGCCACCATTTTCCCGGTTTCTACTTCCCTTGCTCGAAAAACGCTACTATATGTTCCTTGTCCAATCTACAACCCAAAAAAATCATCAGAATCCTTTTTAATAAATGTATTACTGGTACCTTCCGTCACAAGAAACATAAATGTTAACCTTCTCCAACTTCTGGAACGCCTCTGCCTTAAGAGGAACCCA
Organism: Brassica juncea; assembly: GCA_018703725.1. Lineage (NCBI taxonomy): Eukaryota > Viridiplantae > Streptophyta > Magnoliopsida > Brassicales > Brassicaceae > Brassica > Brassica juncea. The sequence goes on along the minus strand of CM031940.1, from coordinate 5,335,798 downwards.
CCCATGAACAGCCTCAGACGCAACCTCACAAAGCCAAGATGGCCAACCAGCAGCCGCATGCTCAGCTTCTATGTTCCGATGAGACAGCCCGGAAAGGAGGCTCTTACCACCCCTTGAATCAGAACCGCCCAATCTTTTCGATTTCCTTGACCGTCTGTTAATATTGTGACTCGTCTCCAATGAATGATCAACAAAGACTCGATGGTGCTGGTTCGTGGAGGAGAAGTCCGGTTCGGGGGCGTTTTCCCTGTCTTGGACCGGTGAGGCACTCTGGTCCCCTAAATATGAGACGTTCTTGGAGCTGATGCAACCCATTTTTAGAGATTAATTGTTCAACCCCTCATGAGGCCAAAAAAGATGAAATGGGATTGCAGACAGAAGAACAAAGAACAAAGATTAAAAAAAAGGAGGGAAAGAGAAAAGAAAAAAAAAATCACATGACAAAATTATTAAAAGGAAAAGGAAACTCTTTTTTGTCGAGTCTTCTTCTGAAAGAGAGGTAAGGGAAGCTGCAAAAACACAACCGCACAAAGAGAGAGAAAGTGAAAAAGATATATTTAGCTCTGACACCTCCTCCATTTTTTTTACTTTGTCACCTCTGACAGAGAGATCAATCAAATCTGTTTGTGATAGAGAAGACATAACCAATAGGTTAATAAGAAACAATTAAGGTAGATTAGTTAGTTAATCTTTCCCAAGTTATTCAGATGTCTTAACAAAAAAAATAAACAGAGTTCTCAAAATGAAAATCATCACTGACCTTAAAATATCTTCTAATGTACAGAACAATGGGTCTCAAAAAGTTTTTATATCTTATACCAGAAGGTGGGGTTGGATACTAAAGCTTATTTAAGTTGTACAATGATAATTGTTGGTCAGGTTCATTACTTTAAAGGGTCTTCTTCAGTCAAAAGGAGCTTTGGTTTATATAAATTAAGCAGCAGGAAAGAAATGTATACTCTTTATGCATTTTTTATTGGAGATCAAAACATTTGATAGTTTGTAATATCAATAAATTTTATTACCACTATACATACATTTCTGACAGTACAAGAACATATATATTTGATTGAAACTTTTGCGCACCTCGAGCAATTTGGTTGTAAAATCTCTTACGTACATTTGATGTTTTGGAAAAAATGTCCTGGTTGAAATTAAACTTGTATGATCATTTACTATAAAAGAAAATTATATAAATTGTCACGATTGAAACTAAAGTTATAAAACTATTGAGCTGCCAACACAGCTACAAGCTTACAATACATTACAAACCACGTAGGTTAATTACAATGCTCCTGCATTAGGCTAATTAACACAACGCTTATCAAATTCACACTCATGCTTAGCATCCCGTTAATTACATGATAAACAAACCTAGGTGATACTTTTCCAGATTTAATTTTCCTTGAACACAACTTGCTTTAACATTACAGAAACTGGATAACCCCAGAGAAAATGCCCTAAAAGTGTATACTGATCTTACTATATGACAATGGTTGTTTGGTTAAATCTTGGATGTATGATTAAAAATCCTTCAGTAAATAATAAAATTTCTAAAGTCCAACCCTTTATTAATGATATTGAGATATTATATCCTCTGATATTCTTCATGTAGTATGTCTATACCTAATTAATTATTTTTCATCATGTGCAATATTTGATTAAATTGTTGTGGTTTACAGTTTTTCTAATATTTTATAAACTTATAATTGCAGAAAAAAACATTCATGTGTAAGGAGACTATTATGTATGTGATTGGAATTACATGATATGTTCAAGTTGCTCAATGAATCTGAGAAAATCAGCATCATCACTTTATTTCTAAAATTAATGTGCTAAATCACAATCTGTTGTAGTTTTGAGGTATTATTCATTAGCATTATCCTTCATTTTTTTTAACACAAACTTTCTTTCATTCATATTCAATCTTGTTCAGTACAATAGAAAGAGAGAATTATCCATCATCTTTGTCCATAAGCATAACATACAACACATAAATAAGCTAAGTAGGATAAGTCTTCAACCGAAGATGACAGCAGATTCGAGACGGTGCTTGAATGAGTCAGAAGAGCCTTCACGACAAAGTCGGACAGCTGGAGAATAGTCACATAATGTGACGTTGAGGTCCATACCTCATCTACAAGAACTACCGAAGTAGTCTCAATTGCATCTTCAGGTTCCGTGGAAACCGCTACGCAAGATGACAAAACGATGAAGAAACTGAAGCATAAACTCGGCACCAGGACCGAGGAAACACCTATTTCCATAGGAAAAGGGTAGGGTGGTAACAGTGTCTCCTCTGAAGAGGAGGATGGTCGAGAGAGAACCGAGGTTAACACACCGGAAATCTCTGCTAAAGAGACCCTATCACCAAAGACCGTAATAATCTGAAACGCTTTTTCATTCTTGAATTTGGGCTTTGGAAAGCTTCTATTTGGGCTGTTTCTACTTGGGCTGGCAGGTTGTGTAGTTCTAATGGGCCAAGCCCAATCATAAATAAAAAGTAACCCATTACACCTAACTTGCTCGGAACAAAATGCGTCGGATTTTGGCTGTTTGGCGGTGCCATAAGAGAGGTCACCGGAGATACGTCGGAGAAAAATAGTACAGCCGTTGAGGAGGATCCACGCGAGGGCAGAGAGCACCACTTTAGGAGACAAGTAGAGTGAAGAAACATCTAAGAAATTAAGGTCTGGTCTCGTGGAGATTTGAGATCTAATGCCTGAAAGCTGGGAGAGAGCAAAACACAGTATGATAAGAGGCTCAGTCCTTACCAGAGACGGAAGGGAAGAGCTTGTTAGATAAGAACTATGCTCTAAGGACAGATGAAAGTACGGGACTGAGTCGCTCTCTTGACCCGTCTGACAGCTACTAGAGCAAGGTTCATTGGGAACTCTCCCTAAGAACCAGAACACAGCGGTGGCGAGAGAATTCTCTCCCTAAGGTTTATTGTGTTGTATCCTTTGTTCCTCCGATAGAACAAAGGATACAACACAATAACAAATGCTGAAGAAAGTGAGAGGAAACCATGAAGATGAAAGAGATGAATGTTGCCGGTGATAGTGTTCAGCGCCGGCGAGAAAACGCTTCACCAGCGTCAGAGAAAAAAGATCCAGAATGTGCTTCGAAGATTGTGTCTGGGAGAGAAAATAGATCTACTTTTTCTTTTATCTTTTGTTATATATATTTATTAAAAGTTTAAAATGAAATCAAATTTCTTCATTTTTCGAATTGAAGTAATAGTAGATTAAGGAAATGATTATGTAGTTTTTGTTATATTTGATGAAGATGGTTCAACTATGACAACAAAAAAAAAACTCAACCGAATAAGGATTGAAAGATATTCTCAAATGTGTACATTCAGTTATGGGGGAAACTTATTTCTTTGAGATAATTTTAAAGAAAGAAACTTTCAATTTTCGTATCAAGTTTTGTAATTTCAAATATTTATAAACACATAAAGGTAAATATACTACATACTATGTTTTAATGTTTGATAGGTTGAAATTTAATACTTGAAAATTTTGTATTGTTTTTTTTTTTAATTTAGTCACCTTCAGTGGACAAAAATTGCCTAAACAAACACAAATAACGAAAAAAAAATCAAGAAAAAATCACATACTTAATTCAATTGTTTTCCAAATCTTTTAACCGAAAGCTCCTGTATTATTATTGTGTCACACCATAACTGTCATTTTTATTCATATCATAACTAGTTTGTCGGATCAAAGTGCTATGTCACAGTCTTTGGACATACATGTATAGCATTTCATCCTCACGAAACAACTCCCTTGTTATATATCTATGTTTTTCTTTCTTTTCAGGTCAGTCAGACAAGTAAATGAATATATGTATGAATATATGATTCGGTGTTTTTGAGATTATCATGATTCTTTTTGAATTTGTTCCGAATTTTAAATGCAACTTATTTCAGTTAGTGAATTTTAAATGTGTTTTATTCAGTTTTCGAAAGAGGATAAAACGGGTTTTATAAGAATGTGGAATCAGGCTGACAAAAATTCAACGAGTGTGGAATCAGCAGAATGCACACTTCAAACTTTGATCGGGAAATGTTTTTGCTAAATTTGTGATGCTAACACATATGAAGTCATTTGATCAAAAAAAAAAAAAAAACACATATGAAGTCTAGGTGTTGAATTGAGCGTGTTTTATGCAATTTGTAGATTATATAAGGATATGGGGTTGAAATCAATTTCCATAAACGGAACAAAAGGTGTACTATCACATTAATTTGGGTAATATCACTCGGAAAGGTGCAATGTTTCAAGCTACTTGCATATCAGCTCTTGCTATGCCTGCTGTGTTTCCCTATTCACCGAGGAGACCACTTAATGTACCTCTCTGGGGCGCAAATACCTTCAAGCGTCCTGCTTGAGTACACATACATCTCTCTGAATTTCATATCTCAGGCCAAGGCCAAACTAATCTTGAAATCTGTAGACTGTAGGAACCCGTATATTCTTACCAAATATTTTGTTTTGCAGAACGAGTGGATTCCATGAGATTGAACTAAAGTTCGCGATTATGAGTTGGTTCAGTTTGGTGTTGTGAACAATGCTGTTTACGCAAACTACTGCCAACACGGTTAGTTCAATTGGGTTGCAAATATTTTTGCTTCAAACTATGATAAACGTCGTGTAGAGTTAAGCTCTGTTCTTACTAGGCTTCCCATTCTTATCGGTTTTTTAACATTATCATACTAAGGTCGACACGAGTTTATGGAAAGTATCGGTGTCAACTGTGAAGAAGTGTCCCGTTCTGGTGAAGCGTTGGCAGTGTCCGAGTTAACCATTAAGTTCATTTTCACCTCTACGTGTAATTTTGACCCGTTTCTTGTTCAATATTTGTCACATATTATTTTGTCCATGTTTTATATAATACTTTTAACAGAGTGGTTGCAAGTTTGTGGTGAAAACGAGGATAACGGGGACATCTGTGGCGCGCATTTATTTTGACCAGTTCATTTTTAAAATTCCTAATCAAGAGGTTAATATTGTTGCTATTATTTAAGTTTTTGTGTAGATTTTCATTGTGTACTGATTCGAATCCTTATTGTATATGATTAACAAAGCAGCCTATTTTGGAGGCAAAAGGAACGGATGTGTGGCTTGACAAGAAATACCGTCCTACTCGTATCCCATCTCATATACGCTACAACTTCATTCACTTCCAACGCTAAGACGCCGCCGTTTGTTATAATTTACAACGCAAGCATCAGTACAACTTATGAATGCTATTTGAAAATTTTGTAAAATGCATGAGTTTTTCCCATATTATATTGTTTACACCGTACACCGTACTTCATGAATAAACTTTTTCCGTTATAGATTTATGTAATCTGTACCACTGATGACATGTTTTTTTTTCCTGAAAGCAAATCTCTTGAAATGTTTTGTTTTCCAATATGAAATGTTGTGTGGCTAAGACGCCGCAGTTTGATTCATTCCCGTATTGTTATAATTTACGACACAAGCATCAGTATAACTTATGAATCATTTTACTAGTTGGGTTAAGGAGTTTTACAAAGGGGATTTCATGATGTATTGATCTAGAAACTGTTATATTAAAAATCTATCACTTTGGTTATTTGTCTACTCTTATTCCTAAGGCTGTGACTTGTCTGACCACCTTGCCTCAAATTTTAAGATTTTTTTTTTAACTCACCGAAAGTGTGTTTGAATTCCAGAACTGAAAATAAGTGAGCAAGGCTTCTTTGACAAGCGGAAGCTGATGTTATTGCGTCTTGTGAACTGATCAAACCTGAATATAACGCATGTTTAGAATTTGAGATTCAGTAGAAGCTAGTAATTAGGATTCTGAAACATAGGGTGTTAAACGAAAGTAGGTTAACTTTAGTATTGTGATTTGAGTTTAAGAATTGATCCCATGTCTCCTTGCTTAATCAATATTGAAATGTAATCCCTAAGAATTTCCGTTACCAGCAATTTATCTAATTGCTTACAATCTTGAGTTTATTGTTTTTTTTTCTACTTGTTTTTGCTTTCCGAATTAAGAAACCGAAAAACCACAAATAATCTTTCTTAATCGCTTTAGCTAATAACTTGTCTTAAAACTCCACGTGTGATCGCTGGTCCTTATGGATTCGATCCTGTATTACTAATGCGCACTGGCACTTGCAGTCAGATATTTAGGTTAAAACCTAACCTATCATCTGACACACCCAGCAGTGTGTGTGGTTCAACTGTTATCCAGCAGAGACTCCAAGACAATAACATTTCTTTTGAGGTGATTTGAAAGAACAATAATCAAGACCAAAAATAGATCTCTCTCATGCTTTTCCCTTCTGTTTTAAATTCACAGACAGGATGAAGACAGTTTAATGTTAAGTTGTATTCAATAGAATAAAACCGTTTCCTTAACTCTTGGCAGAATATCTGGTGGGGAAAATGAGAACTTTATTCAGTAATATTAATTGGAAACAGACCATCCTAGTGTTAAATGGATGGCAAGATAGTAACAATATTACATTAATGTCTATCATTTACCAAAATTTCAGTCCCTGCTACCAAAAAAAAAAGATCGTTGAGAAAACTATATTTGTGCCATTTGCATCAGCTACTTGCTGCTAGTGTTTCAAGATTTCTCATTTGCCTCTGATTTTGTATCGGTGTAAGAAATGGAGGTGTTTGCAGCATCAGCTGAGTATTCATAACTCTTTCATGGCTTCAACGACTCGGGTTTGAAGGAGCAAAAACAGAGGCTCAAGGGAGACAAAGGTCATCTCGGGAAAGAAGCTTTCCTGATTTGGAACTAGCTGGACTAAAAAGCAACTCCAAGCTAAAGTCAGGACCAGCTATTGATCTTCCATTACCACCAACTTTATCTAACTCTCCTATGGAAAACTGCATAAACAAAAATGTAGATTGATAAGCATGTTCAAGGAGAATAAAAATGACTTGAAAGATTTGGAGAAGTTTACCTGAAGCAAGCCATTGGTTATAAAGGCTGTGTTGAAGCAGGTATAAAAGAGACGGCTTCCAATCATTTTCTGATAGAATGTGATGCGTATGTCTCCACTCACCTATCATAGAATCATATACTTATCAAAGATCTTATCAAACATTGTCTGAAAGATTAATTTTTGTGACTTACTCTGACAGGTTTGTCAAAGTAGAAGTCAAGACATGTTTTCTCGTCGATGATGGAACTCTCTGTATCCATTTGAACAACAAGACGCGGTTCCTCTCTATTTTTTAGCACCTCGTCTTCTTCGGAATCACAGTTCATATGGGAATGAGATATATAATACCGTGGACTCAAGCTTCTACAGTACCCTTTCTTGAATTGTCTACAACAACCTCTTGAAAGTTCTACAGATGGTGGATACATCTCATTGGGAACCTAACATCAGAAACAGAGTCGGCAATGCATTAAAGTGTTTATAACAAGAAGAAACTGAGTTTTTGATGCATCAAAATGTATATATCAAGCAGAAACAGAGTCTACAATGCATCAGAACCTATGCATTAAAGTATATAAATGAACTACAAAATAGAGTCTGCTTTACATCAAAATGTATATCTCAAGCAGAAACAGAGTTTATAATGCATCCAAAATGAACATTTCAAGCAGAAACAGACTCTAATATGCATCAAAATATATATATCAAAGTATAAACAACAATTCGTCCAATATGTACATATCAAGCAGAAACAGAGTCCAATATGCATTAAAATGTATAATATTAAGTAAAATAGAGTCTAGTTGACCAAAAACAAAAGAAGTAAAATACAGTCTAGTTGACCCAAAAAAAAGAGTAATATAGAGTCTACAATGCGTCCAAAATGTATTATATCAAGAAGACACATAGTCTACAATGCATCAAGATGTATATATATCAAGCAAAAAAAGAGTCCACAATGCATCAAAATGTATACATCAAGCAGAGACAGAGTCTGCAGTGGATCAGTATCTAATTAGTTTTACCTCCTGGAGTTCTGAGACCACAAAGAAGACGGAATCAACATTGACGGTATCGTAAAGTCTAATTCTCAGCAACTCTCTGCTATGTTCTTGAGGTAATTTAACCTCGGGAGGTCTGTTTCCAATTCTTTTACAAAACGAGAGTAAATGTGACCAGTATTTCACGTAACGACGCTGGCTAGGTATCGAGACCTGTCAAGGAAGAGATTAATTAATGGTTTTGCTTTATATTAAGATAAGCTTTCTCTATACGTAGAGGACTTACTCCATTATTGTTTGTGGTTCTTCTGCTCGCATACATCTCTAGAGCTTCCTCAGCTGACATTCCACTATAGACAAGGTATGCTGACACCATTAGTCCTGTTCTGCCTTTTCCTGCCTGCAAAAGTTACATTAGAAGATCTGATATGGTTCAACAATTTGATCGAATTTAATTTATAATTTGTAGAATACCATGCAGTGCACCACTGCGATGTTTTTGGGATCTAATGAGAGCCAAGAATGAACACTTTCGCAGAATAGTTGGATCATTTTAAGAGTTGGGACATGGTTGTCATCAAATGGGAATCTCTCCACGCGGCCGTAAAAGTTTTCTGGATCATAACATTCTTCTATGCATAGGTTGTAGACCTGAGCAAAACAAGATTTGTTTTAATCTGTTGATATAAATGGTAATATGATTGATTATATGTATTATTGACCTTGTAGTGATTATGATGTCGCATATCGAGCACGGACTTGACTTGCCAAAGAGGGTTTCTATAAACTGCTCTCATCCGTTCGGCGGGAAAGGACATAGCCAACAATTTGTCAGAGATGTAAGACATGTCGAGATCATATCCACCCATGGTTAACCGTCTTCGTTTCTTGGACACCAAGTTACGTAGGTAAGAATTTGTGGTTAGGTAAGTCAGAATGTGAGGCCTTAGTTCTAGAGCTGATTTCTCTTTTCCAGGCCCTCTCGAGAGCTTTAGACCCATTCTGAAGGATGAAACGTACAAATTAGGTTAGGTACCGTAGGTTGCAAGCGAAGGAGGTAAAAGGTTTTTTCTTTACCTGAAGAAATGATTGTGAAGTTGAGGAATCGATTTTTCAGGTTCCCAATTTGAGGGAGATGGGAACCCGAGGAAGAGAGAAAGATAAGAGGTCGGAAGGCGAAACAAAACAGGAAAACTTTAAACTTTTTGGAGAAAAATGGGTTTTGTTTTTACCTGAAAATGGAGAAAATGATCATACAAGGCAACGATGAACAACGACACAATTCCATTTTTGGAGCTCCTGAAATTTAGCAAAGCATTCCCTATTAAATTTAGGGTGCTCTCTCTCTCTCTCTCTCTCTCTCTCTCTCTCTCTCTCTCTCTCTCTCTCTCTCTCTCTCTCTCTAAACAAAAAAACTGTGTATTCCTTCTCTCCTCTAGTGGTGTACGATAATCTCCATGCCGTCGTCGGAGGTTCTCAAATCCTTCTCCGTTTTTTCTTTGGTCTTCTCTCTTTTCTTGAGTCGATATAGTATACTAGAAGGTTTTGATGATGGGGTAAGAAACATTAGGGCTAGTCTGTCACCCCTGAACTCAGAAGTGGAAGTGCTCATCTGGACAATGAAATGTACGAGGAATTTACGTTAGTTTCAAGTCACATTTGCAATAGATTGTTTTCAATTGGTGAAGATGAGTTCGGAACCAGAAGAATTGCCAGCTTTTGCAAGTTATTTGAAAGATATCAAGATCCTCAAAAAAAGTTTTCACAACTCAGAGATCATTCATGTACCCAGAACGCATAATTCAAAGGCGGATAGTTTTGTATGTAGGGCTAGGAAGCAGCCGCTCGTTTGTCGTTCACATGGATGCGAAATTACCAGCTTGGTTTGCAGAGTCCTCATGAATCTGTATATGTTAATGACAAAAAAATGCACCTGGTGCAGGAAAAGGATAATTAAATACACTATAGCGTATAAAATGGAGACACCTGGTTTGTGTAAAATAAAAAGGTTTACATCATTTAATCAAAATCATATAAAATAAAAAATATAGCGACTTAAATTAATATTATTGAATTATTTGGTGTTCAAAAAAAAAGAATTATCACTAAATTTCATGCTACTAAAAAGCAATACTGAAATTTTAGATTTTCAAACTATTAAGTTAAAATTATATTTTTAAAGTTTTTTATCATCAGCATAAACAAACTTAATTAATACTCTGTTAACCAAACTAATGACTATATGTTCATATGAAGAAAAGGACACTGACTTTGAGTACTACATGCAAGAATATATGTCTTTGTATTCTGAATCTGGGGTACATGAGTGAGCTGAAAAGTGCTACAACTCTCTTTCAGCCTTTGAATGTCATCGAGGTAAATTGCATAAACAAACCACTCTTCCGGTTCTGAAATCATTTTTCACCAACTAAGAACAATATGTTGTATATTAAATTGTTTTTTACTGTTCTAATTTTTTCTAATGTATAGAATTTTATTAATTTTCCCGAAGGGAAATCGCATAGGAAATACAACTGTGAATTAAATAAAATCCGCACGACCTAAAACCACCTAGCTACATTTCCGAAGGATACACAGACAAGTCACTTCGCAACTACGGACCCGACTCTAGGGAAGGATACACAGACAAATTGGTTATCGTGACTCCGGACCGATATCCATGGTCGCCAGTTTGCACCGGTTAATCGGGGTGGGAGGACAGCAAACTCTTTTGCTCGCTTTGAAGTCCACAACTTACCAAAGATCGGATTCGAGACAACAACTGCAACACTGTCAATACGATCTCTTGAACCTGCACAAAGGAAAGGGAATAACACCACCGGCAATGATCAAGAGACCAAATGTTGGAACTATGATGCATTATTCCAACCAAATGCTGTCACCGCAAACACATGGTAGTCGTAGACATCTCGACCCCCTTGTCTCTACACCATTTGCCCCCTCCAAGAACCAGAGGACATGACACCTTCGATGCTGAAAGCCATGACTGCGTTGACAAAAGGAGCCAATCAAAATGAGAAGAACATAAGCTGAACCTTTATAGGAAGTTGTCACTGCCACAAAAGGATGTTGAACGAGATGCATGGTAATGAACATAACAAGTAAGAAAGGGTGACAGAACCAAAGACGATGAGGCCATAGACGATCCTCGCCTCTCACGCTCTCCGGAACCTTCACGCGTTAGAACCAGATGTAAATCACCGCCACACGACAATAATCGTACATCTGCACGCGCCTCCGAGGACCGAGGTTAAGGGATCCTATGGAGCTTGCTCTGACGTAGGGATAAGAATACCGCCGGTCTAGGACGCCCCATAAATGGCCGCAACTCCGAGTCGCCTATCATTCCAGTTCCGATGGGTCTACAACATAAGCTCGACATTGAGGCGACTCTGAGGATACGAAACCATAAGACAACCACCAGATTTGGAAAAAACTTCTCCCCTTAACAATCTGCTGTTATCAAAGACGGATCAAGAAGTGGGAAAATCAAATCCACCGACAAACCCTAAAATCCGACACGTTGCACCATCTCCGCCCAACCAACCTTGCCGCATTTCCAAGACAGTAGCACGCCAATGGATCTGGTCACCTCTTGAATGGGACCATAGCTAACGACTGGCCAAAGTTCAGAGCAGAGAAACAATGTCGGTCGACAGGAGAGAAGATGGACAATGGAGCAAAGAGAAAAGAGGGAGAGAGAGACTCCTCCAGCGCTGGTGCTATCATTCACCGGATGCCGGAACTACAATGACTTCTGCGATGGAGGAAGAGAGAAGATGAAGAATTAGGAGAGAAAAGACGCATTTGATAATAATGCAATTTGAATTTTTTCTGTTTTAATTATTATTCAAAATTTATTTTCATTCAAATTTATACTGCCGAATTGTGGGCAACCATCTAATTACATTAAACACAAAACACAGATGTAATTAATTTTCAAAGAGAACATACTTTTTTTTATCAAAAGAGAACATACTTATAAAGCCAAAAATTGAGGGAAGAAATTGAAATTTTGGCGAATTTGCAAACGTTTGCTGGTGAGCTCGTCGTGCCACATAACTCTGCATGATGGACGGCTTAAAAACATGGGCTACTCTCAATAGGGGCAGTCTCGTCATTTCGAACAATACTTCCAACGTACTCTCTGTTCTACCCTTGCGTGTGATTGAATTCTTGCTCCACCAAAAGGTGGGACGTCAAAGGGCAAAATCGGAAATGCGTCTCCTATAAAACGCACCCCTCTCTTCGTCGTCTTCTTCCTCCTTGGCTCAATACTTCCTTCTCCTTTTCCAAGAGATCAATTCCTTCAACGCTAATCTTCGGAGGTAACACCGATCTCTCTCCTCTTTTGATCCTTTACATTTCTATGAGCTGCATTGTCGATTTTTTGTTCTCGCGAAACTGTAATTGATTCTTAGCTGATCTCTCGCTCTCTCTCTGGATCGTTGATTAATATCTCTCAGATCTCAGATATCGCATCATCCTGTCCATGTATAGATTCTCAAACGTATAGATCCATTGTTAATCGTGCTCATTTTATCGAAATCAAGCTAGATTGTTCTTAGATCTACGTGATTCTCGAGTACCGAGTGATCTCTTTGTCCAGATCTGATCCGTTTCTGACTTTCATTTTGAAATACGAACGTGGATCTCTGTTTCTATTCGATCTTGTTGCGATCTGTTGAAACTATTCATTTTTTTTGCAGAGAGAGATTCAGAAACAATGGTGAAGATCTGTTGTATTGGAGCTGGATACGTCGGTGGTCCAACAATGGCTGTGATCGCACTCAAATGTCCACACATTGAGGTAGCAGTCGTTGACATCTCCGTTCCACGTATCAACGCATGGAACAGTGACCAGCTTCCCATCTACGAGCCAGGACTCGAAGACATCGTGAAGCAATGCAGAGGCAAGAACCTCTTCTTCAGCACCGACGTGGAGAAACACGTGAGGGAAGCTGATATCGTCTTTGTCTCTGTCAACACACCGACGAAAACCACTGGTCTTGGAGCTGGCAAAGCCGCGGATCTCACTTACTGGGAGAGCGCTGCTCGTATGATCGCTGATGTATCGGCTTCTGATAAGATCGTGGTTGAGAAATCGACGGTCCCGGTGAAAACGGCTGAAGCCATCGAGAAGATTCTGATGCATAACAGTAAAGGGATCAAGTTCCAGATTCTTTCGAACCCGGAGTTTCTTGCGGAAGGTACTGCGATCGCCGATCTTTTCAACCCTGACCGTGTTCTCATCGGAGGACGAGAGACCCCTGAAGGTTTCAAAGCTGTTCAGACGCTTAAGGAGGTTTACGCCAACTGGGTTCCTGAAGACCAGATCATCACAACGAATCTCTGGTCCGCAGAGCTCTCCAAGCTAGCAGCAAACGCTTTCTTGGCTCAGAGGATTTCATCCGTCAACGCCATGTCGGCTCTGTGTGAATCCACCGGTGCTGATGTCACTCAAGTGGCTTACGCCGTTGGTACTGATTCGAGGATCGGTCCCAAGTTCTTGAACGCCAGTGTCGGATTCGGAGGTTCTTGTTTCCAGAAGGACATTTTGAACCTTGTCTACATCTGCCAGTGCAATGGTCTTCCGGAAGTGGCGGAGTACTGGAAACAAGTGATCAAGATCAACGATTACCAGAAGAACCGGTTCGTGAACAGAATCGTCTCTTCTATGTTCAACACCGTCTCCAACAAGAAGGTTGCGATCCTCGGTTTCGCGTTCAAGAAAGACACCGGCGACACGAGGGAAACACCAGCCATTGATGTCTGCAAAGGTTTGTTAGGAGACAAGGCCCAGATCAGCATCTACGATCCTCAGGTCACCGAGGAGCAGATTCAGAGAGACCTCGCGATGAAAAAGTTCGACTGGGACCATCCGCTTCACTTGCAGCCAATGAGCCCGACCACGGTGAAACAAGTGAGTGTGAAATGGGATGCGTATGAAGCTACTAAAGACGCACACGCGGTCTGCGTTCTGACCGAGTGGGATGAGTTCAAGTCGTTGGACTACCAGAAGATCTTTGACAACATGCAGAAACCAGCTTTTATCTTCGACGGGAGAAACGTTTTGAATGTGGACAAGTTGAGGGAGATTGGTTTCATCGTTTACTCCATTGGTAAGCCACTTGATGCTTGGCTCAAGGACATGCCTGCTTTTGTCTGAACGAGAACAAGGTAATAATAATGATAATCTGTCTCATTCTTTTTCTTTCTACCTTTGATTGTTTCTGTTTTTGCGTTTTTGATTCTTATAATTTCTACTTTTGTTGTTTGTTTTCTTATATAAGCTCTCGGAATTTTGTGTTTCAAATTTTGTAACAGACGACTACTTTGTATTCGATACATTTGCATCATTTTTCGTTGTTTCCTTAGAAATGCAATAATGTTTAGTTTTTAATTCAAAATGAACGTCAAGGCCTAAAAGTTGCAGATTCATCATATCTTTAAACTGTTGAGTTAACCAACTTTTGTTCGTCAAAGAATATATACGCAAATAAACATGGCCCCCTTGTAGCAAAACTCTTCTGTTGTTTGTTTTTTTTTTGTAACACGTACTCTTCTATTGTTATTTGTTAAAAGGTTTAAAAAAAAGTGTTAAAAAGTGTTCTTTTCTTACTTGTGAACAAGATCTTGTGAGAGACGTGCAGTCATAATTGATAATGTGAGTTAGCCAGGAGTTAGTGTAAATGTCAGAAGCGTGGGACAGAACATGCGCGTCCGTGCATGTCAGAGTAGCTGCTTTGCTATAAGCTAAGCACGAAGTCATCGCAGCTCAAAATGCCACAATAATAGTATTTCCTATTATTTTTATAATTCGATTCTTACCCAACTATTTCAAAAGTTTATATAATTTTTATTCGCTTCAAGCATATGCTCAAAAACTGAGAGTATTATTTAAATGGTCCAAGAACGGTGATCGCAACGCTAAGTTTTTCTATGCTTCAGTTAAAATGAATAGATCCAGGAATGGTATTTCTAAATTGGTGGATGTGAATGGTGTTAAAAGGCGGGTCCAGAGCAGCAAAGGAGGAAGTGTCAGTGGCTTATTTTAAGAATATTTCAAGGATTCTTCTCATGAAAGTTCTCTCAAAGCTGAAGTGTCAGCCGCTTTCAAGGAACATTTTTACCAAAGAGGTTACTAAAGAGGAAGTCAAGTGTGATGTGTTATTCATTAAGCCTTCTAGTGCACATGAGGCTGATGACATGCATATTCTTACAACAGTACTGAGGTGTGATTCGAGAACATGTTACAACAGAGATGATGAGTTCTTTTATATATACAAAGAGACGAGTAATGCCAGAACCAGAAGCACCCTAAACAACAGAAGATTCTTGTGGATGAGAACTACAAGAGCACGTACAAGATTACAGTCTACAAACTGATCTATCGCAATCTGATCTTAAGGAAACTGACACTTAGCCTCTCTGAAAGAAAAACCACCAAGAAAACAATGCCATAAACAGAAAACCAAAAGAACAAACCAAGAAGAAAACCCTCACAACCGTCGCAGAGAAACCCTCCAAGTAACTAGAATACACCAACGTTTCAAGGTTCCATCTTTAGTGGCAACGGAGGAGAGAACATCAAACTTCCTTTTCCAAGACGAACCTCCCGCTTGTTTTCGTTTCTTCCTGTATGACTGACATGTCCTGAAACTTGTACTTCCTCTTTGCTTCCCTGTGAAGAAGAGGACTCTTCTTCATTCTCAGAGAGACTTTCTTCGATACCATCATTCTCCTTGGGCACATATTTGATATTCTCTACCTCAGAGTAACCATCTCCACTTTCATTGTTTGATCCACTTGTAGAACCGTCATCTCCATAAACCTTATACACATTCCCATTCTCATTGAAGCTCACATTTTTGACAACTCCTCTTCTACTTCTCGAATTATCACCAGACACCATCAAGATTTCCTCTCCATTATCAAATGAATCATCATCATCATCATCATCCTCTGCACTCGAAGTCACCTCATAAACCGGGGTCTTAACTTTGTAGCCTTTAACCGATTCAACACCAAGCTTTCTGTTTTTTCCAACAGAAACAATTGGGATCTCTTGACCATCGTCACTCACGAAGCGAAACTCTTCAAGCTCAGCAATGTTCTCCTCCTCGTCACCATCGGAACTCACATAGATCCTTCTTACATCTTTCTTTAACTTCTCACGGGATCTATCTTCTCCTACACGACATTTACCCCCAAAACTCACAACATTACGTCTTCTCACAGCACAATCATCAACGTCATGCAAAAACCTCACCAAATCTCGACACAATGTTCGTTTGCCATCACGTACCATCGAATCAGCACCACCCTTAACGGAATCCAATCGCAGAAGCAGACGAGCAGCTTCTCGAGAGACAGCTTCCAAAGGGAAACGGTTTTTACCAGAAACCGAAGATCTGAGAGATACGAAGCTCGATTCGATCCTCGTAAGCTCCTTGAGCTCCCTGAGCGAAACGGATCTGCGGACAAGGTAAGACCGGAAACGCGTCTGAATCACACGCGCCGCCGATTCCTTCACCGTAGAGCGAGGTCCGCGACGAGCGGAGAATGAGAATCGGTCGAGCGAGAGATCGAGATCGTTGATCTTCCGGAGCAGGTTGTCGTATTCTCGCTGAGCGTTCTCTTGGTCGACGAGACGGCGCCGTCTCGCGGCGTCGGATCTCGTGGACGCGGTTTCGCAGCGAGGTTGGGTTTGTTGTTGGTTTTGGAGATGGGAAGCGATGGTGAGACGAAGAAGATGATCTAGATTCGGCGGCGAGGATTGGGTACAGCAAGGACTAGAATATGCGGAGAAACAGGGTGGAGTTTTCGTGTAGTAAGCGGGTGTGTGAGGAGTGCTCTCATGGTGGTGAAGACGGAGGCAGTCACAGTCGAGGTGGTGGTGGTGAGACGCCATCGATTCTAGAGAGAGAGAGTGAAAGAATGGGTTTGACTAGTGGGCCTTGGAAAAAAATAAAAGTGACAATTGCAGAACGACCCTCAAAGTAACCAATGTTCATAATATAACTCACCACCACCTGTCCTAGGCAAATTGCAAAACAAATCAAATTGTCTTTGTCTTCAAGAAAAAAAAAATCAAATTGTTGTTTTGAAAACCGGACCGGACCGTCCGGTCGAACCGGTTCGACCGTGACTCGTTGAAAAAGCCGGTTCCGGTTCAATTTAAAACCCGGATTTGAGAAAAATCGGTAAAACCGGTTAAAACCCGGTAAAACCGGTGACCTGGGTCAACTTTAAAACCCGGTTCTAAAAAATTAACATATAAATAATGTTTTTTCAATTGCTTTTAAAATTTAATATTTCATAACTAATGTTTAATAATCATTATTTAAAATATTTTTTATTTTATTCAATTTTCTTAAGAAAAAATATGAAAAATCTCTTTTTGGATCTCATAACTATTCTGATTTTCCCATATTCTATATTGAGATTTTACTTGTAAAAATAAATAAATATGGTAATTTTTAATTGTAAATCATTTAAATTTATAATTTACATAGTATTCACTTGTTCACTTTATATATAGCTAGACTTATGTTTACTGTTTATTTTTCATTTAATAAAAAAGAATAGAGAAACATGTTATATGTAGAAATAATTTTTAGATTCATATATTGTAAATATATGATTATTTACATTTAATTTAAAAAAAAAATATAAAAACCGGTTCGACTGGTTAAACCCGGTTCAACCAGTTAACCAGTAGCTGCACCGAGTCGGTATCCGATCCGGTTTTCAAAACACTGCTTAAAACTGATAATATAGCATTTTTTATAAGTAAGAAGAGAAAAAAGGATTGTTGTGTCTAAGTCATTACAATAGATTGGGTACAATAAAAAAAAAAATCAAATTGTCTTAACAAGTATATCTAAGATTTTCCATATGTACATCACTACAATGTTCATAACACTTCTCCTTTATGTCCATTTTACCAAAGTGCCATTATCTAGTTGTTCAAGTATTTTTCTCAAAAGTTCATACAATTGCAAGAAATATTTATATTCTAGTGCGCCGTGGTAAATGCATATTCTCCCAACAATGAGCCTGTTTCAAAACCCATAACACTATTCCAAAAAGATTCAAATGATACTAATCCAAAATTACTAAAATTAAAGTATTATAGAATCTATTCAGTTTCAGACATTCAGAAATGTTACAGATCATAAATCTTACAACAATTCCCAACGATCAATACTCATAATGAAAAAAGTCTGAATGGTCTTTAAGATAAAAAGAAATTACGAAACAGAGGTTTTAGTTGTTCAGAATTGTAAATAAACAACAAATCATATCCAGCGCAATTTGAAATCGCATGTCTAAATAGACTGAGTCAGCCTTTTAACCTCTGCGTATCATAATCATGTTTCTATTATGTGCTCGCAGACAAAAGAAAAATTATCACCAAGACTCAGGAGCAGTATTTCCCTTCCTATTTTTGAGAAGCCTTTTCTTCCTACAAAATTAGAAAGAAAAAAAAAATTATGATGCAAATAAAAATATGCAAACCCATGAAAAAAATTAGCGTCATTCGAAGTACAGTTCAAGTGCAAAGAAGTTATATTTAATTATTCACACCACAAACATAGTATTCAAAAGAAGAAATGATATGCAAAGCTGAAAATGCAAAGCCATGAACAAAACATATGGCTTGAGAGTTCAAGAAAAGCACAATACAGTTTAATGCGAAGTTAGTATTTGATGTAATACAGTTTCATACGAAGTTAGTATTTGACTGTAAAACATGGCATGGATTCCAAATTATGTGGATAAATGCTTTAGTTGCAAGTGTATATATACATATATGATGTGTTTGAGATTAATAAAAGAACACTTGAATCCTAAAAACCGTTAATAAAGTCCTTGACCTAAAAAAGTTTCAATGAATTTATTCACCAAAGTAATCTTAAACCTAGTAAGTTCTAATAAATTCTTTAACCTAAAAGGAATTTAGAAGCCTACAACCCTTAATAAATTCCTTGACATTATAGCATTAGAGAGAGAGAGAGAGAGAAAATGATTTACCTTTTGCAAACAATGTACTTATCTACTTGCGGTTTTTGCTCAGGGCTAAACGCAAACCACCTTTCATGAGGACATACGTCACTCTGGCTTCCTAAATCTGCACACAATCAAAGGAAAGAGAACAAAAATTACTACATAATACTTGTTAAGACAAGAAAATAGTTTATATGTTTTTCACACCTTGAAGTAAAATGTTTGGTTCTTTGTTGTACGACTTCAATTTCCAGAGAATAAGACCATTGTCATCCAATTCGACCGGGCTGGTTCTAAGAACATCATCATATTCTTGAACTTCTGCAAAATAATTTAGAAAGAATAAGCCTCTAAACCATTATTATAAACAATCAATCACATGAATTCAGACTTATACTTTGCATTTTTAACGCGTTTTGCATTTCGGCAAAGACTAGTTCCGATTCAGCTTCCATTTGTGATAGAATTGCAAGGCGTTGTGTACTTGTCAATCCAACCCCATTATTCTCTGCTTGAGCTTTGGAGAACTCAACTTCTATCTTCTGATAAAGTTTTTGCTCCTACAACAAAAAGGTTTTAATATTATGAATTGTCAAACTTAAATTGTAAAGACCTAAGTAGAATATTTTACGGTTACCTTAGCTTTTGCTGCATTAAACTTTTCTTTTGCTTCCTTTTTCTTATCAACAGACTCAGGATTAGCAAAGCAATCCCTCAGCACCCTGAAAGATTGTTTACACCATGTTAACTCTTAAGAACAAAAAAAAAAGAAGAAGAACTGATTCAATATAATATAAATATATGTCTGTGTGGGTGTGTATCAATATAACTTACGTTGTGCTAAGCGTTTCATCGCACAAGAAATTCAAAAGCTTCAGCCTTTGCGATGAACCCATCTCCTCATACGCAGCAATGCCTTTTTGAAACATCTCAGAAGGAAAGTCATCAAGATTAACTTCGGATTCGGCAAGACAGTTTCCAAGAACATTGAACCACCTATCATCAGATGCACTCAGGCCAACCGATCTAAATTATCAAAAAAAAAAAAAAATGATATCAATCAGTTATGTATCAGAGAAAAAATTATAGTTTCCAAGAAAACAATACTTACGTGTCTCCTGTGTCAACCAATATCAGAGTCAATAATTTGATTATCATTTGCGTGAGGGCAGAATGCTCTTGGCTCCATGTGTTTCTCCCGGATACAATCTCACTTACAACAAGTTGAGGTTCTCCTCCTCTCAAACCAAGAGCCTATTCAAAAAGTCATTTGCATTAGACAAGAGCCAATAGTAAACATTTCCACTGTTAAAGAAAAAAAAAACTAAGTACATAGAAGACACCTTTCCAAATTTCGAACAGAACTCCAAAAACTGAAGCACGCTTCCAGCATTTTCAGAGGGCAAGTCAATGCCGAAGACATTGATTGACTCCATGCCCTGAGGTAGCTTAACCTCCTCAAGCTGAGATTTCTCTTTCTTCTTGAGAATGGGTTTTGTTCTATTTCCGGTTGCAGCATTCACCTCGTTGTAGCCTTCACTTGAATCATTCAGCTTCAGCTGGCGTTTAGAAACATTTTCTCTAAGAAACCCAGTCGGCTTCTTACCTTGTTTCTTCCTGGAAAAGAAAAAGTGAAAATTTAATTTCTCTTAAAATTTACAAAGTGAGACCTACAGCATACACAGTCCTTTTTGAAAGAAAAGAAAAAACTAAAAATGTAATGAATGATTTAGACTTACATGCAAGAACTACAATTGCAAATTCCCCTACATTTGTAACAAAGCCAATCTTCTTTCGATGCAATATTCTCTGGGATCTCTTTGTACCTTTAAATTAGAGCCGTAATCATATATAAAGCAATCACTAGAGCTTCTACAAATCTCAAAAACATCAGATCAAACCTGTTCCATAGGCAACTACGACAATACTTCACCGTGCATGTCGTGTTTGGCCTCTTTGTCACGCAAGTTCCAACAGCATCCGATCTCTTTTGATGACACTACAACACAAAGATCACTGATTCAGACAATGACTCAAATACCATTCAAAACCAAAAAGTCACCCAATTTTGGATGAATAAGGATAAAAACAATTCAGAATATAAAGTGCCTATTGAAGATGGGTTGATCGAAGCAAAAACAAACCCTGATATCATAAGGTTTGATAAAAAAAACGTTTGAACCTGGTGGCAATACGACGATTGGACAATTTGGGTTTGATCTTCGATCCTTGATTCAGAGATGCTGTTCATGATTTCCTCGACCATACTCTCAAGACAAAACACACGCAAACCCAAAAAAAAAAGAAGGTAAATCCGATAAGAAAGTCTTAAACGAAGACAGATGTTAAATCTTGGTTTATGTGTCTTTGATTTCAGATAATGTGAATCCGAAATCTGTAGATTTCTTACCTTTTTCAGTCACTACCAAACACTTTTTGGAAAGCTAGTACTGGCGGGCTAGGATGTAATTCAATTTTATGTTTTTTCGGGGGTCTCCTCACATTTCGCATTTAATTAGTGACCTATCTAGAAGGCTTATATACGTTGGTAAAAAAATTCAATCCTTTATTCAAATTAGTGATTACTAAGGTCCAATGTTTTGAAAACCGGACCGGATACAGATTCGGTGTAGCTACTGGTTGACCGGCGGATTTTCCATTTATGAAAATTATATATATATATATATATAATTGTATATTTATATTATATGAGTTTTAACTCTACATATAATACATTCTCTATTCTTTTCTATAATTAACTAAATATAAACAATAAACATAAATCTAACTATATATATAGTTAAAAAAAAACTGAATAGTGAATACTCCCACTGCTTCTAAAAGATGCATATTTTAGATTTTTCACACTTATTAAGAAAAACATAAAATTTAAATTACCAATGCATTGTTTTGCTTAATTAACAATTCCCCATAATTTTAAACCAATAAGATTTTAGTAAATATAATTATATTTTTGGAAATGTACAATTTTTCATTAATTAATGTATTGAAAATGTAAAAGATGTATTTTTTTGAAACGAAAGTTTTTTCTAAAACATGGATCTTTTAGAAACGGAGGGAGTACTATGTAAACTGAAATTGATAAAATCATATGATTTACAAATAAAATTATCATATTTATTTATTTTTACAACTAACATCTCAAATTTTATAAACATGGTAAAATAAAAATAGTATATGAAAGTCAAAAATATATTTTTAACATTGTTTTTTAATAAAATAAAAAATCAATTAAATAGTAATAGTTGAACATTAATTATAAAATATTAAATTTTAGCTAATAATAATTGAAAACACTTAATTATATGTTAATTTTAAAGAACCGGGTGTTAAAATTGATCCGGGTCACCGATTTTACCGGTTTTCAGCTGGTTTTACCGGTTTTTTCATAAATTCGGGTTTTAAACCGAACCGGACTCGGCTTCTTTAGCGAGTCACGGTCGGACACGTTCGACCGGCCGGTCCGATCCAGTTTTCAAAACACTGCTATGGTCTCAATAGGTGACCACACTTTTTTTTATCAAAGGAGGTGACCACACTTTAAAAAGAAATTAAAATGAATTCTTCTCAAATGATATACCAACTAGAAATCTCACATCATTCTTCATTTTTCTTCATATATTGAAGAACTAATAATGAAAAAAAGTTCTCTATTGTGTGATCGTAGAATCTATGTGGATTCGACCCTTAAATAATGTATCTGAACCTCAGAATTTGCAAGTAGCTTAAAGGGATAATTTGAGCATATTATTCATTCATCCTCTATAACCTCCATGAAACTCTGTCGCTTCTCCGACTAATCCATCAAGAGATCCACTGCTTCTCTCGATTTTCGCCTCCAATTCATCAAACTTCCTCACCATCACGTTTGATTATATCTATCTTCACCGTTTCTATGATAGAGTTTACAAATCCCTAGGAAATTTATTGATAACAGAAATGGATTACAAGAGTAGCTTTGCAAGTTTAGATCACAATCACCTTCTGTGGTGAAAGATGATTGCTCACGATGATCTCATGGCGACCGTCTTGTGACTCATGGCGTAAACAATACAAACATACAAAACATAAACTCCATAAAAGCCTAGACTCTTCCTTTTATACTTCTCGAATCAATAATTGCAAAAGATCTTCCGCAAACCGAAGCTTAACTATAGTCATTTAGTCAGCCAGCTCAGCCTCCACGTCATCAGATTTGGCGTCTTCAATTTAAGTATCTATAAAACTAAGTACAACGGTTTCAGCACCCATTTTATTTTCAACACCATCTTTTTCCCTTTAAACATTGTACATCATCTTCTTTCTCTCTTCCACCTAATTATTCAACACTCACTTCATTTAACCTCTACAATAGTTTGTTTAATATAATTCAACATCCTACCCACCATTTTTAATTCATACTTTTATCTCTTACAATATAATAACTACATATTAATAATATTTTTTATTTTAGTTTACTTAAAAACTAAAATAACATAATTTTTTAATAATTTTTATTTTATTTATATACTTACCTTACTTTTAAAAATAATACTAATATTAACATTATTAAAACAATTAAAATAAGAGTATCTTCATTTTTTAAGTTATATATTTACCTAATTATATTTTTAAAAATACTAAACTTAATATTATTAAAACAATTAAAATTAAGAAATTATAAAGAGATACAATACAAACACACAAAATTTTAAATAGACTCGATAACATCACTCATGCGACCAAGATATTTTTGTGTAGAAAATTCGGGAATTCAGTTGCTCCAGTATTTAAAACATTTTCATCACCCGTTGGAGTAGAAGAAAGATGAGGTGTTTGAGAAAAATATTGCATATATCATCGATCCATATTGTGAAGGATGATTTGGAACATATGATGGCACGAAGAAATTTTGTGGAAAACTATAATTTGGTATATTTTGGGTTGGTCGAAGTTTGGTTTGAAATTGATATTGGAATTTTTGGTAGTTAAATGGAAAACTAGAAGAATTTTGGGTGTGAAAAAGATTATTATTGGGATCTATTTAACAAAAAAAATGTTTAAACACCCTCATTGTTACTTATTCAACACCTCTAATGGTCTAAATCACTACCCAGAAAAGAACAAGAGAAGCACGGCTCCAACACCGTAGAAACCACCATAGCCACCTTAGAGAAGTTGCATATCTAAATATACATTGTAGATACCAAGGAGAGCCCTTTGTTATTAATCAAAAGCCACTGAAAGCTTACAATGAAAGTAAACTGAAAAAGAAGGTAAAAAGCCCCAACAAAAATAAAAATGAGTAACTAATCGAAATAAGAACCATGCATACAACAATAATAAGATAGATCCAAGGCAATGTAGTCAACGATATGTCTAAGTGAGATGCTTAGACCATGTTTATCGGGAGGGAGAGAGAGTTTCTTAAGGGAAGGACCCATTGTTACATATTCAACACCTCTAATGGTCTAAATCACTACCCATAAAAGAACAAGAGAAGCACGGCTCCAACTGTGTAGAAACCACCAGAGCCACCTTAGAGAAGTTGCATATCTAAATCTACATTGTAGATACCAAGGAGAGCCCTTTGTTATTAATCAAAGTTACTGACAGAGTTACTGCTTCTAGGGATGATTTCATAGTAAACTTCCCTAGCGAGAATACAACTCGCGTCCTAGGCATGAGTTCACCGGTCAACTCACCTAGTAAGAGTACAACTTGCCTGGATCGTCAAATGTAAAAACGCTGAATCCATTTTCTTATAAATCTCCTTCGTAAAATTCGCAGAGATCAGTTACATCTCTCTCCACAAACTAGGGGGCTTATTGTTGGAGGTGGTCTTTGCCCCTCAACAAGGTTTATAAGACAATGAGCTCAGCCCATTTAAAAGGAGGTCAGACCTCATCTTTCTATAAATAAGGAGGTACCCGCTCTTTGAAAAAGATCCTTTGGCCATTTCTTACACCTTCTCTCACTTTCTAGAGAGTAAGTGTAATTACTATAATTCGTCTCCTCCACACCTCCTAGAGAGAAAAACACCTCAGCACAAGCTTTTTTCTAGGCACTTGTGATCCGATGTTGCAGAACTACGATTGGCTTGATCCTTCTTAGGATACGCAGCCTTCACCGGATCCAGCCACAATCTATTATACCTCTTTACTCTCCATCTATCCAGTTCAATCTCAGCATGAAGGCTTCTCCTAATCCCACCATCGAAATCTGTCTACTTCCAGTAGAGCACCTATTTTTAATTATTATAGATTTTGTTAATAAGTGTTACTATAAACTCCTATGAATAAGAAATTCAAATAATATCCAGTTAATTTGATGTTTGTATGAATCATCGAAAAAAGAAAAATGTTCAGTCATCTATATTATTATTTGATGAAGAGGAATTTATTTTCTAAGCTTTACTGATAATTTGTGATTATGGTTTTATTTTGTAGATTTATATTTTATGTGATTTAAAAATATTAATAGAACTTTGTTAAGTTATTATAATGACAATTTTTTACATGTGGGATTAGGTGGATGACAAAAACAACATGTGGGATTTGGTGACAGAAGTAAAAAAAAAATTGTAAGTAATAAGCCACTATCTAAGTTTTGTTGTAATAAAAAAAGTTAAATTATATATTATGATTAATTTAATAGTTACCTAATTAAATAATTTTGATTAAAATAAAATTTCTATTAAAGGTAAAATTGGTTTTATATATATTATTCCACAAAAAGTGTGATCCATTATGAATTACTATTATTAACGAATGTTATTAAATTTTAGCAATAATTTTATAGTTTTGCTCATCTTATGTTTAGTTTAGTAATATTAAATTGTATATTTTTTATTTTTAAAAGAAAACTTTTTTTAATGCTACTGAATCATCTTATCAATCAAAAAATATAGTCAAAAAAATATGATCTCTTGTCGTTATAATTAAAAATTCCGCTTTTACTAGACATTATAATGTATTACTTTTATTTTGTAAAATTTTAATTAAATAGAAGTATATATTTATTTATTGTAGATTTTGTTAATAGACGTCACTACGAACTCCGATAAAGAAAAAAAAATTCATGTAAAATGTAATTAAGACTTTGATGAAGGGGATTTGATTTTATATGTTTCACTGATAATTTGTAGTTATGTTTTAAGTTTTTAGATTTATCTTTTATATTATTAAAATTTTACAATGTAAAATTTTAATTAAAATGCATTAAGATGCAATAACGGCTAGAATATAAAAAAATTCAAGTACCAAACTTATATGTATTGCGTTGTAATAAAAAGGTAAATTATATCTTATAATTAATTTAATATTTGAAATTAATTAGATAATTTAGATTAAAATTTAAAAAAAAATGAATTAGTTGGATATATATTATTCCGCACAAGGTGCGGACCATTATCTAGTTGTTCAAGTATTTTTCTCAAAAGTTCATACAATTGCAAGAAATATTTATATTCTGGTGCGCCATGGTAAATGCATATTCTCCCAACAATGAGCCTGTTTCAAAACCCATAACACTATCCCAAAAAGATTCAAATGATACTAATCCAAAATTACTAAAATTAAAGTATTATATATAGAATCTATTCAGTTTCAGACATTAAGAAATGTTACGGATCATAAATCTTACAACAATTCCCAACGATCAATACTCATAATGAAAAAAGTCTGAATGGTCTTTAAGATAAAAAGAAATTACTAAACGGAGCTTTTTAGTTGTTCAGAATTGTAAATAAAACAAAAATAATATAATCAGTGCAATTTGAAATCGCATGTCTAAATAGACTGAGTCAGCCTTTTAACCTCTGCGTATCATAATCATGTTTCAATTATGTGTTCGCAGACAAAAGAAAAATTATCACCAAGACTCAGGAGCAGTATTTCCCTTCCTATTTTTGAGAAGCCTTTTCTTCCTACAAAATTAGAAAGAAAGAAAAAAATTATGATGCAAACCCATGAAAAAAATTAGCGTCATTCGATGTACAGTTCAAATGCAAAGAAGTTATTCAAAAGAAGAAATGATATGCAAAGCTGAAAATGCAAAGCCATGAACAAAACATATGGCTTGAGAGTTCAAGAAAAGCACAATACAGTTTAATGCGAAGTTAGTATTTGATGTAATACAGTTTCATACGAAGTTAGTATTTGACTGTAAAACATGGCATGGATTCCAAATTATGTGGATAAATGCTTTAGTTGCAAGTGTATATATACATATATGATGTGTTTGAGATTAATAAAAGAACACTTGAATCCTAAAAACCGTTAATAAAGTCCTTGACCTAAAAACGTTTCAATGAATTTATTCACCAAAGTAATCTTAATCCTAGTAACTTCTAATAAATTCTTTAACCTAAAGGCAATTTAGAAGCCTACAACCCTTAATAAATTCCTTGACATTATAGCATTAGAGAGAGAGAGAGAAAATGATTTACCTTTTGCAAACAATGTACTTATCTACTTGCGGTTTTTGCTCAGGGCTAAACGCAAACCACCTTTCATGAGGACATACGTCACTCTGGCTTCCTAAATCTGCACACAATCAAAGGAAAGAGAACAAAAATTACTACATAATACTTGTTAAGACAAGAAAATAGTTTATATGTTTTTCACACCTTGAAGTAAAATGTTTGGTTCTTTGTTGTACGACTTCAATTTCCAGAGAATAAGACCATTGTCATCCAATTCGACCGGGCTGGTTCTAAGAACATCATCATATTCTTGAACTTCTGCAAAATAATTTAGAAAGAATAAGCCTCTAAACCATTATTATAAACAATCAATCACATGAATTCAGACTTATACTTTGCATTTTTAACGCGCTTTGCATTTCGGCAAAGACTAGTTCCGATTCAGCTTCCATTTGTGATAGAATTGCAAGGCGTTGTGTACTTGTCAATCCAACCCCATTATTCTCTGCTTGAGCTTTGGAGAACTCAACTTCTATCTTCTGATAAAGTTTTTGCTCCTACAACAAAAAGGTTTTAATATTATGAATTGTCAAACTTAAATTGTAAAGACCTAAGTAGATTTTACGGTTACCTTAGCTTTTGCTGCATTCAACTTTTCTTTTGCTTCCTTTTTCTTATCAACAGACTCAGGATTAGCAAAGCAATCCCTCAGCACCCTGAAAGATTGTTTACAACATGTTAACTCTTAAGCACAAAAAAAAGAAGAAGAACTGATTCAATATAATATAAATATATGTCTGTGTGGGTGTGTATCAATATAACTTACGTTGTGCTAAGCGTTTCATCGCACAAGAAATTCAAAAGCTTCAGCCTTTGCGATGAACCCATCTCCTCATACGCAGCAATGCCTTTTTGAAACATCTCAGAAGGAAAGTCATCAAGATTAACTTCGGATTCGGCAAGACAGTTTCCAAGAACATTGAACCACCTATCATCAGATGCACTCAGGCCAACCGATCTAAATTATCAAAAAAAAAAAAAAATGATATCAATCAGTTATGTATCAGAGAAAAAATTATAGTTTCCAAGAAAACAATACTTACGTGTCTCCTGTGTCAACCAATATCAGAGTCAATAATTTGATTATCATTTGCGTGAGGGCAGAATGCTCTTGGCTCCATGTGTTTCTCCCGGATACAATCTCACTTACAACAAGTTGAGGTTCTCCTCCTCTCAAACCAAGAGCCTATTCAAAAAGTCATTTGCATTAGACAAGAGCCAATAGTAAACATTTCCACTGTTAAAGAAAAAAAAAACTAAGTACATAGAAGACACCTTTCCAAATTTCGAACAGAACTCCAAAAACTGAAGCACGCTTCCAGCATTTTCAGAGGGCAAGTCAATGCCGAAGACATTGATTGACTCCATGCCCTGAGGTAGCTTAACCTCCTCAAGCTGAGATTTCTCTTTCTTCTTGAGAATGGGTTTTGTTCTATTTCCGGTTGCAGCATTCACCTCGTTGTAGCCTTCACTTGAATCATTCAGCTTCAGCTGGCGTTTAGAAACATTTTCTCTAAGAAACCCAGTCGGCTTCTTACCTTGTTTCTTCCTGGAAAAGAAAAAGAAAATTTAATTTCTCTTAAAATTTACAAAGTGAGACCTACAGCATACACAGTCCTTTTTGAAAGAAAAGAAAAAACTAAAAATGTAATGAATGATTTAGACTTACATGCAAGAACTACAATTGCAAATTCCCCTACATTTGTAACAAAGCCAATCTTCTTTCGATGCAATATTCTCTGGGATCTCTTTGTACCTTTAAATTAGAGCCGTAATCATATATAAAGCAATCACTAGAGCTTCTACAAATCTCAAAAACATCAGATCAAACCTGTTCCATAGGCAACTACGACAATACTTCACCGTGCATGTCGTGTTTGGCCTCTTTGTCACGCAAGTTCCAACAGCATCCGATCTCTTTTGATGACACTACAACACAAAGATCACTGATTCAGACAATGACTCAAATAACATTCAAAACCAAAAAGTCACCCAATTTTCGATGAATAAGGATAATTCAGAATATAAAGTGCCTATTGAAGATGGGTTGATCGAAGCAAAAACAAACCCTGATATCATAAGGTTTGATAAAAAAAAACGTTTGAACCTGGTGGCAATACGACGATTGGACAATTTGGGTTTGATCTTCGATCCTTGATTCAGAGATGCTGTTCATGATTTCCTCGACCATACTCTCAAGACAAAACACACGCAAACCCAAAAAAAAAAAAAGAAGATAAATCCGATAAGAAAGTCTTAAACGAAGACAGATGTTAAATCTTGGTTTATGTGTCTTTGATTTCAGATAATGTGAATCCGAAATCTGTAGATTTCTTACCTTTTTCAGTCACTACCAAACACTTTTTGGAAAGCTAGTACTGGCGGGCTAGGATGTAATTCAATTTTATGTCCTTTATTCAAATTAGTGATTACTAAGGTCCAATGTTTTGAAAACCGGACCGGATACAGATTCGGTGTAGCTACTGGTTGACTGGCGGGTTTTCCATTTATGAAGATTATATATATATATATATAATTGTATATTTGTATTATATGAGCTTTAATTCTACATATAATACATTCTATATTCTTTTCTATAATTAACTAAATATAAACAAAAAACATAAATCTAACTATATATATAGTTAAAAAAAATTGAATAGTGAATACTATGTAAACTGAAATTGATAAAATCATATGATTTACAATTAAAATTATCATATTTATTTATTTTTTCAACTAACATCTCAAATAATAATAGTAAAATAAAAATAGTATATGAAAGTCAAAAATATATTTTTCACATTATTTTTTAATAAAATAAAAAATCAATTAAATAGTAATAGTTGAACATTAATTATAAAATATTAAATTTTAGCTAGTAATAATTGAAAACACTTAATTATATGTTAATTTTTAAGAACCGGGTTTTAAAATTGACCCGGGTCACCGGTTTTACCGGTTTTCAGCTGGTTTTACCGTTTTTTTCATAAATCCGGGTTTTAAACCGAACCGGACTCGGCTTCTTTAGTGAGTCACGGTCGGACAGGTTCGACCGGCCGGTCCGATCCAGTTTTCAAAACACTGCTATGGTCTCAATAGGTGACCACACTTTTTTTGTCAAAGTAGGTGACCACACTTTAAAAAGAAATTAAAATGAATTCTTCTCAAATGATATACCAACTAGAAATCTCACGTCATTCTTCATTTTTCTTCATATATTGAAGAACTAATAATGAAAACAAGTTCTCTATTGTGTGATCTTAGAATCTATGTGGATTCGACCCTTAAATAATGTATTTGAACCTCAGAATTTGCAAGTAGCTTAAAGGGATAATTTGAACATATTATTCATTCATCCTCTATAACCTCCATGAAACTCTGTTCTCCGACGAATCCATCAAGAGATCCACTGCTTCTCTCGATTTTCGCCTCCAATTCATCAAACTTCCTCACCATCACGTTTGATTATATCTATCCTCACCGTTTCTATAGTTTACAAATCCCTAGGAAATTTATTGATAACATAAATGGATTACAAGAGTAGCTTTGCAAGTTTAGATCACAATCACCTTCTATGGTGAAAGATGATTGCTCACGATGATCTCATGGCGACTGTGTTGTGACTCATGGCGTAAACAATACAAACGTAAAAACATAAACTCCATAAAAGCCTAGACTCTTCCTTTTATACTTCTCGATTCAATAACTGCAAAAGATCTTCCGCAAATCGAAGCTTAACTCTAGTCATTTAGTCAGCCAGCTCAGCCTCCACGTCATCAGATTTGGCGTCTTCAATTTAAGTATCTATAAAACCAAGTAAAACGGTTTCAGCACCCATTTTATTTTCAACACCATCTTTTTCCTTTTTTAACATTGTACATCATCTTCTTTCTCTCTTCCACCTAATTATTCAACACTCACTTCATTTAACCTCTACAATATTTTGTTTAATAAAATTCAATATCCTATCTACCATTTTTAATTCATACTTTTATCTTTTACAATATAATAACTACACATTAATAATATTTTTTACTTTAGTTAACTTAAAAACTAAAATAACATAATTTTTTAATAATTTTTATTTTATTTATATACTTACCTTACTTTTTAAAATAATACTAATATTAACATTATTAAAACAATTAAGATAAGAGTATCTTCATTTTTTAAGTTTTATATTTACCTAATTTTATTTTTAAAATACTAAACTTAATATTATTAAAACAATTAAAATTAAGAAATTTTAAAGACATACAATACAAACACACAAAATTTTAAATAGACACGATAACATCACTCATGCCACCAAGATCTTTTTGTGTAGAAAATTCGGGAATTCAGTTGCGTCAGTATTCAAAACATTTTCATCACCCGTTGGAGTAGAAGAAAGATGAGGTGTTTGAGAAAAAATTGCATCATCGATCGATATTGTGGAGGATAATTTGGAACATATGATGGCATGAAGAAATTTAGTGGAAAACTATAATTTGGTATATTTTGGGTTGGTCGGAAGTTTGGTTTGAAATTGATATTGGAATTTTTGGTAGTTAAATGGAAAACTAGAAGAATTTTGGGTGTGAAAAAGATTATTATTGAGATCTATTTAACAAAAAAATGTTTAAACACTAAAATCGTTCATTATAATAAAAATAATTTTTTCTATATCCAAATGAAATAAAAATAGTTTTTATTAATAGAACATAAAGAATCATGAATTTTGATACAATTTTTTATTTTCTTAAAAAAGTTTTATTATATACTAAATTAGTCTCAATTATTGGGTAAGGATAAAAATAAAAAAGTTTGAACAAACAATGAAAACATAGGCATTTAAATTTTATTCAGATTTTTTTTTTTTAAATTATTTACATAAGTGTGCATGTACACACACATCCAACATTTCTCCTATTCAAATTACGCCATTTGGCTAAGCTAGAACACACAAAAAAACTACTAACTATTAAATCTTTACAACTTGTTTGAAGCCACATAGATGTTCCAAATTTTCTAACACCCTCATTGTTACTTATTCAACACCTCTAATGGTCTAAATCACTATCCAGAAAAGAACAAGAGAAGCACGGCTCCAACACCGTAGAAACCACCAGAGCCACCTTAGAGAAGTTGCATATCTAAATCTACATTGTAGATACCAAGGAGAGCCCTTTGTTATTAATCAAAAGCCACTGAAAGCTTACTAGGAAAGTAAACTGAAAAAGAAGGTAAAAAGCCCCAACAAAAATAAAAATGAGTAACTAATCGAAATAAAAACCATGCATACAACAATAATACGATAGATCCAAGGCAATGTAGTCAACGATATGTCTTAGTGAGATGCTTAGACCATGTTTATCGGGAGGGAGAGAGAGTTTCTTAAGGGAAGGACCCATTGTTACTTATTCAACACCTCTAATGGTCTAAATCACTACCCATAAAAGAACAAGAGAAGCACGGCTCCAACACCGTAGAAACCACCAGAGCCGCCTTAGAGAAGTTGCATATCTAAATCTACATTGTAGATACCAAGGAGAGCCTTTTGTTATTAATCAAAGTTACTGACAGAGTTACTGCTTCTAGAGATGATTTCATAGTAAACTTCCCTAGCGAGAGTACAATTCGCGTCCTAGGCATGAGTTCACCGGTCAACTCGCCTAGTAAGAGTACAACTTGCCTGGATCGTCAAATGTAAAAACGCTGAGTCCATTTTCTTATAAATCTCCTTCGTAAAATTCGCAGAGATCAGTTACATCTCTCTCCACAAACTAGGGGGCTTATTGTTGGAGGTGGTCTTTGCCCCTCAACAAGGTTTATAAGACAATGAGCTCAGCCCATTTAAAAGGAGGTCAGACCTCATCTTTCTATACATAAGGAGGTATCCGCTCTTTGAAAAAGATCCTTTGGCCATTTCTTACACCTTCTCTCACTTTCTAGAGAGTAAGTGTAATTACTATAATTCGTCTCCTCCACACCTCCTAGAGAGAAAAACACCTCAGCAGAAGCCTTTTTCTAGGCACTTGTGATCTGGTGTTGCAGAACTACGATTGGCTTGATCTTTCTTAGGATACGTAGCCTTCACCGGATCCAGCCACAATCTATTATACCTCTTTTACTCTCCATCCATCCAGTTCAATCTCAGCATGAAGGCTTCTCCTAATCCCACCATCGAATTCTGTCTACTTCCAGTAGAGCACCTATTTTTAATTATTATAGATTTTGTTAATAAGTGTTTACTATAAACTCCTATGAATAGGAAGTTCATATAAAATCCAATTAATTTGATGTTTGTATGAATCATCGAAAAAAGAAAAATGTTCACTCATCTATATTATTATTTGATGAAGAGGAATTTATTTTCTAAGCTTAACTGATAATTGGTGATTATGGTTTTATTTTGTAGATTTATATTTTTATGTGATTTTAAAATATTAATAGAACTTTGTTAAGTTATTATAATGACAATTTTTTACATGTGGGATTTGTTGGATGACAAAAAAAACATGTGGGATTTGGTGACAGAAGTAAAAAAAATTGTAAGTAATAAGCCACTATCTAAGTTTTGTTGTAATAAAAAAGTTAAATTATATATTATGATTAATTTAATAGTTACATAATTAAATAATTTTGATTAAAATAAAATTTCTATTAAAGGTAAAATTGGTTGTATATATATTATTCCACAAAAAGTGCGATCCATTATGAATTACTATTATTAACGAATGTTATTAAATTTTCGCAATAATTTTATAGTTTTGCTCATCTTATGTTTAGTTTAGTAATATTAAATTGTATATTTTTTATTTTTTATTTTTGAAAGAAAACTTTTTTAATGCTTCTGAATCATCTTATCAATCAAAAAATATAGTCCAAAAAATATGATCTCTTGTCGTTATAATTAAAAATTCCGCTTTTACTAGACATTATAATGTATTACTTTTGTTTTGTAAAATTTTAGTTAAATATAAGTATATATTTAGTTATTGTAGATTTTCTTAATAGGCGTCAATACGAACTCCGATAAAGAAAAAAAAATCATGTAAAATGTAATTAAGAATTTGATGAAGGGGGTTTGATTTTATATGTTTCACCGATAATTGGTAGTTATGGTTTAAATTTTTAGACTTATCTTTTATATTATTTTAATTTTACAATGTAGAATTTTAATCAAAATGCATTACGATACAATAACAGCTAGAATAAAAAAAATTCAAGTACCAAACTTATATGTATTGCGTTGTAATAAAAAGGTAAATTATATCTTATAATTAATTTAATATTTGAAATTAATTAAATAATTTAGATTAATTTTTTTAAGAAAATTTGAATTAGTTGGATATATATTATTCCGCACAAGGTGCGGACCATTATCTAGTTGTTCAAGTATTTTTCTCAAAAGTTCATACAATTGCAAGAAATATTTATATTCTGGTGCGCCTTAGTAAATGCATATTCTCCCAACAATGAGCCTGTTTCAAAACCCATAACACTATCCCAAAAAGATTCAAATGATACTAATCCAAAATTACTAAAATTAAAGTATTATAGAATTTATTCAGTTTCAGACATTCAGATATGTTACAGATCATAAATCTTACAACAATTCCCAACGAGCAATACTCATAATGAAAAAGTTCTGAATGGTCTTTAAGAAAAAAAAAATTACTAAACATAGGTTTTTAGTTGTTCAGAATTGTAAATAAAACAACAAATCATATCCAGCGCAATTTGAAATCGCATGTCTAAATAGACTATGAGTCAGCCTTTTAACCTCTGCGTATCATAATCATGTTTCTATTATGTGCTCGCAGACAAAAGAAAATTTATCACTAAGACTCAGGAGCAGTATTTCCCTTCCTATTTTTGAGAAGCCTTTTCTTCCTACAAAATTAGAAGAAAATAAAAATTATGATGCAAATCAGAATATACAAACCCATGAAAAAATTAGCGTCATTCGAAGTACAGTTCAAATGCAAACAAGTTATTTATTCACACCACAAACATGGTATTCAAAAGAAGAAATTATATGCAAAGCTGAAAATGCAAAGCCATGAACAAAACATATGGCTTGAGAGTTCAAGAAAAGCACAATACAGTTTAATGCGAAGTTAGTATTTGATGTAATACAGTTTCATACGAAGTTAGTATTTGACTGTAAAACATGGCATGGATTCCAAATTATGTGGATAAATGCTTTAGTTGCAAGTGTATATATACATATATGATGTGTTTGAGATTAATAGAAGAACACTTGAATCCTAGAAACCGTTAATAAAGTCCTTGACCTAAAAAAGTTTCAATGAATTTATTCACCAAAGTAATCTTAAACCTAGTAAGTTAATTCTTTAACCTAAAAGGAATTTAGAAGCCTACAACCCTTAATAAATTCCTTGACATTATAGCATTAGAGAGAGAGAGAGAAAATGATTTACCTTTTGCAAACAATGTACTTATCTACTTGCGGTTTTTGCTCAGGGCTAAACGCAAACTACCTTTCATGAGGACATACGTCACTCTGGCTTCCTAAATCTGCACACAATCAAAGGAAAGAGAACAAAAATTACTACATAATACTTGTTAAGACAAGAAAATAGTTTATATGTTTTTCACACCTTGAAGTAAAATGTTTGGTTCTTTGTTGTACGACTTCAATTTCCAGAGAATAAGACCATTGTCATCCAATTCGACCGGGCTGGTTCTAAGAACATCATCATATTCTTGAACTTCTGCAAAATAATTTAGAAAGAATAAGCCTCTAAACCATTATTATAAACAATCAATCACATGAATTCAGACTTATACTTTGCATTTTTAACGCGCTTTGCATTTCGGCAAAGACTAGTTCCGATTCAGCTTCCATTTGTGATAGAATTGCAAGGCGTTGTGTACTTGTCAATCCAACCCCATTATTCTCTGCTTGAGCTTTGGAGAACTCAACTTCTATCTTCTGATAAAGTTTTTGCTCCTACAACAAAAAGGTTTTAATATTATGAATTGTCAAACTTAAATTGTAAAGACCTAAGTAGAATATTTTACGGTTACCTTAGCTTTTGCTGCATTAAACTTTTCTTTTGCTTCCTTTTTCTTATCAACAGACTCAGGATTAGCAAAGCAATCCCTCAGCACCCTGAAAGATTGTTTACACCATGTTAACTCTTAAGAACAAAAAAAAAGAAGAAGAACTGATTCAATATAATATAAATATATGTCTGTGTGGGTGTGTATCAATATAACTTACGTTGTGCTAAGCGTTTCATCGCACAAGAAATTCAAAAGCTTCAGCCTTTGCGATGAACCCATCTCCTCATACGCAGCAATGCCTTTTTGAAACATCTCAGAAGGAAAGTCATCAAGATTAACTTCGGATTCGGCAAGACAGTTTCCAAGAACATTGAACCACCTATCATCAGATGCACTCAGGCCAACCGATCTAAATTATCAAAAAAAAAAAAAAATGATATCAATCAGTTATGTATCAGAGAAAAAATTATAGTTTCCAAGAAAACAATACTTACGTGTCTCCTGTGTCAACCAATATCAGAGTCAATAATTTGATTATCATTTGCGTGAGGGCAGAATGCTCTTGGCTCCATGTGTTTCTCCCGGATACAATCTCACTTACAACAAGTTGAGGTTCTCCTCCTCTCAAACCAAGAGCCTATTCAAAAAGTCATTTGCATTAGACAAGAGCCAATAGTAAACATTTCCACTGTTAAAGAAAAAAAAAACTAAGTACATAGAAGACACCTTTCCAAATTTCGAACAGAACTCCAAAAACTGAAGCACGCTTCCAGCATTTTCAGAGGGCAAGTCAATGCCGAAGACATTGATTGACTCCATGCCCTGAGGTAGCTTAACCTCCTCAAGCTGAGATTTCTCTTTCTTCTTGAGAATGGGTTTTGTTCTATTTCCGGTTGCAGCATTCACCTCGTTGTAGCCTTCACTTGAATCATTCAGCTTCAGCTGGCGTTTAGAAACATTTTCTCTAAGAAACCCAGTCGGCTTCTTACCTTGTTTCTTCCTGGAAAAGAAAAAGTGAAAATTTAATTTCTCTTAAAATTTACAAAGTGAGACCTACAGCATACACAGTCCTTTTTGAAAGAAAAGAAAAAACTAAAAATGTAATGAATGATTTAGACTTACATGCAAGAACTACAATTGCAAATTCCCCTACATTTGTAACAAAGCCAATCTTCTTTCGATGCAATATTCTCTGGGATCTCTTTGTACCTTTAAATTAGAGCCGTAATCATATATAAAGCAATCACTAGAGCTTCTACAAATCTCAAAAACATCAGATCAAACCTGTTCCATAGGCAACTACGACAATACTTCACCGTGCATGTCGTGTTTGGCCTCTTTGTCACGCAAGTTCCAACAGCATCCGATCTCTTTTGATGACACTACAACACAAAGATCACTGATTCAGACAATGACTCAAATACCATTCAAAACCAAAAAGTCACCCAATTTTGGATGAATAAGGATAAAAACAATTCAGAATATAAAGTGCCTATTGAAGATGGGTTGATCGAAGCAAAAACAAACCCTGATATCATAAGGTTTGATAAAAAAAACGTTTGAACCTGGTGGCAATACGACGATTGGACAATTTGGGTTTGATCTTCGATCCTTGATTCAGAGATGCTGTTCATGATTTCCTCGACCATACTCTCAAGACAAAACACACGCAAACCCAAAAAAAAAGAAGGTAAATCCGATAAGAAAGTCTTAAACGAAGACAGATGTTACATCTTGGTTTATGTGTCTTTGATTTCAGATAATGTGAATCCGAAATCTGTAGATTTCTTACCTTTTTCAGTCACTACCAAACACTTTTTGGAAAGCTAGTACTGGCGGGCTAGGATGTAATTCAATTTTATGTTTTTTCGGGGGTCTCCTCACATTTCGCATTTAATTAGTGACCTATCTAGAAGGCTTATATACGTTGGTAAAAAAATTCAATCCTTTATTCAAATTAGTGATTACTAAGGTCCAATGTTTTGAAAACCGAACCGGATACAGATTCGGTGTAGCTACTGGTTGACCGGCGGATTTTCCATTTTTGAAGATTATATATATATATATATATAATTGTATATTTATATTATATGAGTTTTAACTCTACATATAATACATTCTCTATTCTTTTCT
The DNA here is from genome assembly GCA_018703725.1 of Brassica juncea. NCBI lineage: Eukaryota > Viridiplantae > Streptophyta > Magnoliopsida > Brassicales > Brassicaceae > Brassica > Brassica juncea. The sequence continues at coordinate 5,297,181 of CM031940.1, read as the reverse complement.
ATAATTAACTAAATATAAACAATAAACATAAATCTAACTATATATATAGTTAAAAAAAACTGAATAGTGAATACTCCCACTGTTTCTAAAAGATGCATATTTTAGATTTTTCACACTTATTAAGAAAAACATAAAATTTAAATTACCAATGCATTGTTTTGCTTAATTAACAATTCCCCATAATTTTAAACCAATAAGATTTTAGTAAATATAATTATATTTTTGGAAATGTAAAATTTTTCATTAATTAATGTATTGAAAATGTAAAAAATGTATTTTTTTGAAACGAAAGTTTTTTCTAAAACATGGATCTTTTAGAAACGGAGGGAGTACTATGTAAACTGAAATTGATAAAATCATATGATTTACAATTAAAATTATCATAATTATTTATTTTTACAACTAACATCTCAAATTTTATAAACATGGTAAAATAAAAATAGTATATGAAAGTTAAAAATATATTTTTAACATTGTTTTTTAATAAAATAAAAAATCAATTAAATAGTAATAGTTGAACATTAATTATAAAATATTAAATTTTAGCTAATAATAATTGAAAACACTTAATTATATGTTAATTTTTAAGAACCGGGTTTTAAAATTGACCGGGGTCACCGATTTTACCGGTTTTCAGCTGGTTTTACCGGTTTTTTCATAAATTCGGGTTTTAAACCGAACCGGACTCGGCTTCTTTAGCGAGTCACGGTCGGACACGTTCGACCGGCCGGTCCGATCCAGTTTTCAAAACACTGCTATGGTCTCAATAGGTGACCACACTTTTTTTTATCAAAGGAGGTGACCACACTTTAAAAAGAAATTAAAATGAATTCTTCTCAAATGATATACCAACTAGAAATCTCACATCATTCTTCATTTTTCTTCATATATTGAAGAACTAATAATGAAAACAAGTTCTCTATTGTGTGATCTTAGAATCTATGTGGATTCGACCCTTAAATAATGTATCTGAACCTCAGGATTTGCAAGTAGCTTAAAGGGATAATTTGAGCATATTATTCATTCATCCTCTATAACCTCCATGAAACTCTGTCGCTTCTCCGACTAATCCATCAAGAGATCCACTGCTTCTCTCGATTTTCGCCTCCAATTCATCAAACTTCCTCACCATCACGTTTGATTATATCTATCTTCACCGTTTCTATGATAGAGTTTACAAATCCCTAGGAAATTTATTGATAACAGAAATGGATTACAAGAGTAGCTTTGCAAGTTTAGATCACAATCACCTTCTGTGGTGAAAGATGATTGCTCACGATGATCTCATGGCGACCGTCTTGTGACTCATGGCGTAAACAAACAAACATACAAAAACAAAACTCCATAAAAGCCTAGACTCTTCCTTTTATACTTCCGAATCAATAATTGCAAAAGATCTTCCGCAAACCGAAGCTTAACTCTAGTCATTTAGTCAGCCAGCTCAGCCTCCACGTCATCAGATTTGGCGTCTTCAATTTAAGTATATATAAAACTAAGTACACGGTTTCAGCACCCATTTAGTGTCAACACATCGTGGCCGAAACAGGGTAACAGCAGCGGTCGTGGCGCGCGGCCACCGAAGGAGGCAACACGCACGGCAGGAACCGACAGAGTGGGGGAAAGAAGGCAACAGCCGACCCACAGGGGGTAAGGGAGGAGCGTACAAGAGAAGAACGACATAGGAAGAAAGGGTGGTAGTTAGTACGGAAAAAAAATAACATAATTTTAATAATTTTATTTATATACTTACCTACTTTAAAAATAATACTAATATTAACATTATTAAAACAATTAAAATAAGAGTATCTTCATTTTTTAAGTTATATATTTACCTAATTATATTTTTAAAAATACTAAACTTAATATTATTAAAACAATTAAAATTAAGAAATTATAAAGAGATACAATACAAACACACAAAATTTTAAATAGACTCGATAACATCACTCATGCCACCAAGATATTTTTGTGTAGAAAATTCGGGAATTCAGTTGCTCCAGTATTTAAAACATTTTCATCACCCGTTGGAGTAGAAGAAAGATGAGGTGTTTGAGAAAAATATTGCATATATAATCGATCCATATTGTGAAGGATGATTTGGAACATATGATGGCACGAAGAAATTTAGTGGAAAACTATAATTTGGTATATTTTGGGTTGGTCGAAGTTTGGTTTGAAATTGATATTGGAATTTTTGGTAGTTAAATGGAAAACTAGAAGAATTTTGGGTGTGAAAAAGATTATTATTGGGATCTATTTAACAAAAAAAATGTTTAAACACCCTCATTGTTACTTATTCAACACCTCTAATGGTCTAAATCACTACCCAGAAAAGAACAAGAGAAGCACGGCTCCAACACCGTAGAAACCACCAGAGCCACCTTAGAGAAGTTGCATATCTAAATATACATTGTAGATACCAAGGAGAGCCCTTTGTTATTAATCAAAAGCCACTGAAAGCTTACAATGAAAGTAAACTGAAAAAGAAGGTAAAAAGCCCCAACAAAAATAAAAATGAGTAACTAATCGAAATAAGAACCATGCATACAACAATAATAAGATAGATCCAAGGCAATGTAGTCAACGATATGTCTAAGTGAGATGCTTAGACCATGTTTATCGGGAGGGAGAGAGAGTTTCTTAAGGGAAGGACCCATTGTTACATATTCAACACCTCTAATGGTCTAAATCACTACCCATAAAAGAACAAGAGAAGCACGGCTCCAACTGTGTAGAAACCACCAGAGCCACCTTAGAGAAGTTGCATATCTAAATCTACATTGTAGATACCAAGGAGAGCCCTTTGTTATTAATCAAAGTTACTGACAGAGTTACTGCTTCTAGGGATGATTTCATAGTAAACTTCCCTAGCGAGAATACAACTCGCGTCCTAGGCATGAGTTCACCGGTCAACTCACCTAGTAAGAGTACAGCTTGCCTGGATCGTCAAATGTAAAACGCTGAATCCATTTTCTTATAATCTCCTTCGTAAAATTCGCAGAGATCAGTTACATCTCTCTCCACAAACTAGGGGGCTTATTGTTGGAGGTGGTCTTTGCCCCTCAACAAGGTTTATAAGACAATGAGCTCAGCCCATTTAAAAGGAGGTCAGACCTCATCTTTCTATAAATAAGGAGGTACCCGCTCTTTGAAAAAGATCCTTTGGCCATTTCTTACACCTTCTCTCACTTTCTAGAGAGTAAGTGTAATTACTATAATTCGTCTCCTCCACACCTCCTAGAGAGAAAAACACCTCAGCACAAGCTTTTTTCTAGGCACTTGTGATCCGATGTTGCAGAACTACGATTGGCTTGATCCTTCTTAGGATACGCAGCCTTCACCGGATCCAGCCACAATCTATTATACCTCTTTACTCTCCATCTATCCAGTTCAATCTCAGCATGAAGGCTTCTCCTAATCCCACCATCGAAATCTGTCTACTTCCAGTAGAGCACCTATTTTTAATTATTATAGATTTTGTTAATAAGTGTTACTATAAACTCCTATGAATAAGAAATTCAAATAATATCCAGTTAATTTGATGTTTGTATGAATCATCGAAAAAAGAAAAATGTTCAGTCATCTATATTATTATTTGATGAAGAGGAATTTATTTTCTAAGCTTTACTGATAATTTGTGATTATGGTTTTATTTTGTAGATTTATATTTTATGTGATTTAAAAATATTAATAGAACTTTGTTAAGTTATTATAATGACAATTTTTTACATGTGGGATTAGGTGGATGACAAAAACAACATGTGGGATTTGGTGACAGAAGTAAAAAAAAAATTGTAAGTAATAAGCCACTATCTAAGTTTTGTTGTAATAAAAAAAGTTAAATTATATATTATGATTAATTTAATAGTTACCTAATTAAATAATTTTGATTAAAATAAAATTTCTATTAAAGGTAAAATTGGTTTTATATATATTATTCCACAAAAAGTGTGATCCATTATGAATTACTATTATTAACGAATGTTATTAAATTTTAGCAATAATTTTATAGTTTTGCTCATCTTATGTTTAGTTTAGTAATATTAAATTGTATATTTTTTATTTTTAAAAGAAAACTTTTTTTAATGCTACTGAATCATCTTATCAATCAAAAAATATAGTCAAAAAAATATGATCTCTTGTCGTTATAATTAAAAATTCCGCTTTTACTAGACATTATAATGTATTACTTTTATTTTGTAAAATTTTAATTAAATAGAAGTATATATTTATTTATTGTAGATTTTGTTAATAGACGTCACTACGAACTCCGATAAAGAAAAAAAAATTCATGTAAAATGTAATTAAGACTTTGATGAAGGGGATTTGATTTTATATGTTTCACTGATAATTTGTAGTTATGTTTTAAGTTTTTAGATTTATCTTTTATATTATTAAAATTTTACAATGTAAAATTTTAATTAAAATGCATTAAGATGCAATAACGGCTAGAATATAAAAAAATTCAAGTACCAAACTTATATGTATTGCGTTGTAATAAAAAGGTAAATTATATCTTATAATTAATTTAATATTTGAAATTAATTAGATAATTTAGATTAAAATTTAAAAAAAAATGAATTAGTTGGATATATATTATTCCGCACAAGGTGCGGACCATTATCTAGTTGTTCAAGTATTTTTCTCAAAAGTTCATACAATTGCAAGAAATATTTATATTCTGGTGCGCCATGGTAAATGCATATTCTCCCAACAATGAGCCTGTTTCAAAACCCATAACACTATCCCAAAAAGATTCAAATGATACTAATCCAAAATTACTAAAATTAAAGTATTATATATAGAATCTATTCAGTTTCAGACATTAAGAAATGTTACGGATCATAAATCTTACAACAATTCCCAACGATCAATACTCATAATGAAAAAAGTCTGAATGGTCTTTAAGATAAAAAGAAATTACTAAACGGAGCTTTTTAGTTGTTCAGAATTGTAAATAAAACAAAAATAATATAATCAGTGCAATTTGAAATCGCATGTCTAAATAGACTGAGTCAGCCTTTTAACCTCTGCGTATCATAATCATGTTTCAATTATGTGTTCGCAGACAAAAGAAAAATTATCACCAAGACTCAGGAGCAGTATTTCCCTTCCTATTTTTGAGAAGCCTTTTCTTCCTACAAAATTAGAAAGAAAGAAAAAAATTATGATGCAAACCCATGAAAAAAATTAGCGTCATTCGATGTACAGTTCAAATGCAAAGAAGTTATTCAAAAGAAGAAATGATATGCAAAGCTGAAAATGCAAAGCCATGAACAAAACATATGGCTTGAGAGTTCAAGAAAAGCACAATACAGTTTAATGCGAAGTTAGTATTTGATGTAATACAGTTTCATACGAAGTTAGTATTTGACTGTAAAACATGGCATGGATTCCAAATTATGTGGATAAATGCTTTAGTTGCAAGTGTATATATACATATATGATGTGTTTGAGATTAATAAAAGAACACTTGAATCCTAAAAACCGTTAATAAAGTCCTTGACCTAAAAACGTTTCAATGAATTTATTCACCAAAGTAATCTTAATCCTAGTAACTTCTAATAAATTCTTTAACCTAAAGGCAATTTAGAAGCCTACAACCCTTAATAAATTCCTTGACATTATAGCATTAGAGAGAGAGAGAGAAAATGATTTACCTTTTGCAAACAATGTACTTATCTACTTGCGGTTTTTGCTCAGGGCTAAACGCAAACCACCTTTCATGAGGACATACGTCACTCTGGCTTCCTAAATCTGCACACAATCAAAGGAAAGAGAACAAAAATTACTACATAATACTTGTTAAGACAAGAAAATAGTTTATATGTTTTTCACACCTTGAAGTAAAATGTTTGGTTCTTTGTTGTACGACTTCAATTTCCAGAGAATAAGACCATTGTCATCCAATTCGACCGGGCTGGTTCTAAGAACATCATCATATTCTTGAACTTCTGCAAAATAATTTAGAAAGAATAAGCCTCTAAACCATTATTATAAACAATCAATCACATGAATTCAGACTTATACTTTGCATTTTTAACGCGCTTTGCATTTCGGCAAAGACTAGTTCCGATTCAGCTTCCATTTGTGATAGAATTGCAAGGCGTTGTGTACTTGTCAATCCAACCCCATTATTCTCTGCTTGAGCTTTGGAGAACTCAACTTCTATCTTCTGATAAAGTTTTTGCTCCTACAACAAAAAGGTTTTAATATTATGAATTGTCAAACTTAAATTGTAAAGACCTAAGTAGATTTTACGGTTACCTTAGCTTTTGCTGCATTCAACTTTTCTTTTGCTTCCTTTTTCTTATCAACAGACTCAGGATTAGCAAAGCAATCCCTCAGCACCCTGAAAGATTGTTTACAACATGTTAACTCTTAAGCACAAAAAAAAGAAGAAGAACTGATTCAATATAATATAAATATATGTCTGTGTGGGTGTGTATCAATATAACTTACGTTGTGCTAAGCGTTTCATCGCACAAGAAATTCAAAAGCTTCAGCCTTTGCGATGAACCCATCTCCTCATACGCAGCAATGCCTTTTTGAAACATCTCAGAAGGAAAGTCATCAAGATTAACTTCGGATTCGGCAAGACAGTTTCCAAGAACATTGAACCACCTATCATCAGATGCACTCAGGCCAACCGATCTAAATTATCAAAAAAAAAAAAAAATGATATCAATCAGTTATGTATCAGAGAAAAAATTATAGTTTCCAAGAAAACAATACTTACGTGTCTCCTGTGTCAACCAATATCAGAGTCAATAATTTGATTATCATTTGCGTGAGGGCAGAATGCTCTTGGCTCCATGTGTTTCTCCCGGATACAATCTCACTTACAACAAGTTGAGGTTCTCCTCCTCTCAAACCAAGAGCCTATTCAAAAAGTCATTTGCATTAGACAAGAGCCAATAGTAAACATTTCCACTGTTAAAGAAAAAAAAAAACTAAGTACATAGAAGACACCTTTCCAAATTTCGAACAGAACTCCAAAAACTGAAGCACGCTTCCAGCATTTTCAGAGGGCAAGTCAATGCCGAAGACATTGATTGACTCCATGCCCTGAGGTAGCTTAACCTCCTCAAGCTGAGATTTCTCTTTCTTCTTGAGAATGGGTTTTGTTCTATTTCCGGTTGCAGCATTCACCTCGTTGTAGCCTTCACTTGAATCATTCAGCTTCAGCTGGCGTTTAGAAACATTTTCTCTAAGAAACCCAGTCGGCTTCTTACCTTGTTTCTTCCTGGAAAAGAAAAAGAAAATTTAATTTCTCTTAAAATTTACAAAGTGAGACCTACAGCATACACAGTCCTTTTTGAAAGAAAAGAAAAAACTAAAAATGTAATGAATGATTTAGACTTACATGCAAGAACTACAATTGCAAATTCCCCTACATTTGTAACAAAGCCAATCTTCTTTCGATGCAATATTCTCTGGGATCTCTTTGTACCTTTAAATTAGAGCCGTAATCATATATAAAGCAATCACTAGAGCTTCTACAAATCTCAAAAACATCAGATCAAACCTGTTCCATAGGCAACTACGACAATACTTCACCGTGCATGTCGTGTTTGGCCTCTTTGTCACGCAAGTTCCAACAGCATCCGATCTCTTTTGATGACACTACAACACAAAGATCACTGATTCAGACAATGACTCAAATAACATTCAAAACCAAAAAGTCACCCAATTTTCGATGAATAAGGATAATTCAGAATATAAAGTGCCTATTGAAGATGGGTTGATCGAAGCAAAAACAAACCCTGATATCATAAGGTTTGATAAAAAAAACGTTTGAACCTGGTGGCAATACGACGATTGGACAATTTGGGTTTGATCTTCGATCCTTGATTCAGAGATGCTGTTCATGATTTCCTCGACCATACTCTCAAGACAAAACACACGCAAACCCAAAAAAAAAAAAAGAAGATAAATCCGATAAGAAAGTCTTAAACGAAGACAGATGTTAAATCTTGGTTTATGTGTCTTTGATTTCAGATAATGTGAATCCGAAATCTGTAGATTTCTTACCTTTTTCAGTCACTACCAAACACTTTTTGGAAAGCTAGTACTGGCGGGCTAGGATGTAATTCAATTTTATGTCCTTTATTCAAATTAGTGATTACTAAGGTCCAATGTTTTGAAAACCGGACCGGATACAGATTCGGTGTAGCTACTGGTTGACTGGCGGGTTTTCCATTTATGAAGATTATATATATATATATAATTGTATATTTGTATTATATGAGCTTTAATTCTACATATAATACATTCTATATTCTTTTCTATAATTAACTAAATATAAACAAAAAACATAAATCTAACTATATATATAGTTAAAAAAAATTGAATAGTGAATACTATGTAAACTGAAATTGATAAAATCATATGATTTACAATTAAAATTATCATATTTATTTATTTTTTCAACTAACATCTCAAATAATAATAGTAAAATAAAAATAGTATATGAAAGTCAAAAATATATTTTTCACATTATTTTTTAATAAAATAAAAAATCAATTAAATAGTAATAGTTGAACATTAATTATAAAATATTAAATTTTAGCTAGTAATAATTGAAAACACTTAATTATATGTTAATTTTTAAGAACCGGGTTTTAAAATTGACCCGGGTCACCGGTTTTACCGGTTTTCAGCTGGTTTTACCGTTTTTTTCATAAATCCGGGTTTTAAACCGAACCGGACTCGGCTTCTTTAGTGAGTCACGGTCGGACAGGTTCGACCGGCCGGTCCGATCCAGTTTTCAAAACACTGCTATGGTCTCAATAGGTGACCACACTTTTTTTGTCAAAGTAGGTGACCACACTTTAAAAAGAAATTAAAATGAATTCTTCTCAAATGATATACCAACTAGAAATCTCACGTCATTCTTCATTTTTCTTCATATATTGAAGAACTAATAATGAAAACAAGTTCTCTATTGTGTGATCTTAGAATCTATGTGGATTCGACCCTTAAATAATGTATTTGAACCTCAGAATTTGCAAGTAGCTTAAAGGGATAATTTGAACATATTATTCATTCATCCTCTATAACCTCCATGAAACTCTGTTCTCCGACGAATCCATCAAGAGATCCACTGCTTCTCTCGATTTTCGCCTCCAATTCATCAAACTTCCTCACCATCACGTTTGATTATATCTATCCTCAACCGTTTCTATAGTTTACAAATCCCTAGGAAATTTATTGATAACATAAATGGATTACAAGAGTAGCTTTGCAAGTTTAGATCACAATCACCTTCTATGGTGAAAGATGATTGCTCACGATGATCTCATGGCGACTGTGTTGTGACTCATGGCGTAAACAATACAAACGTAAAAACATAAACTCCATAAAAGCCTAGACTCTTCCTTTTATACTTCTCGATTCAATAACTGCAAAAGATCTTCCGCAAATCGAAGCTTAACTCTAGTCATTTAGTCAGCCAGCTCAGCCTCCACGTCATCAGATTTGGCGTCTTCAATTTAAGTATCTATAAAACCAAGTAAAACGGTTTCAGCACCCATTTTATTTTCAACACCATCTTTTTCCTTTTTTAACATTGTACATCATCTTCTTTCTCTCTTCCACCTAATTATTCAACACTCACTTCATTTAACCTCTACAATATTTTGTTTAATAAAATTCAATATCCTATCTACCATTTTTAATTCATACTTTTATCTTTTACAATATAATAACTACACATTAATAATATTTTTTACTTTAGTTAACTTAAAAACTAAAATAACATAATTTTTTAATAATTTTTATTTTATTTATATACTTACCTTACTTTTTAAAATAATACTAATATTAACATTATTAAAACAATTAAGATAAGAGTATCTTCATTTTTTAAGTTTTATATTTACCTAATTTTATTTTTAAAATACTAAACTTAATATTATTAAAACAATTAAAATTAAGAAATTTTAAAGACATACAATACAAACACACAAAATTTTAAATAGACACGATAACATCACTCATGCCACCAAGATCTTTTTGTGTAGAAAATTCGGGAATTCAGTTGCGTCAGTATTCAAAACATTTTCATCACCCGTTGGAGTAGAAGAAAGATGAGGTGTTTGAGAAAAAATTGCATCATCGATCGATATTGTGGAGGATAATTTGGAACATATGATGGCATGAAGAAATTTAGTGGAAAACTATAATTTGGTATATTTTGGGTTGGTCGGAAGTTTGGTTTGAAATTGATATTGGAATTTTTGGTAGTTAAATGGAAAACTAGAAGAATTTTGGGTGTGAAAAAGATTATTATTGAGATCTATTTAACAAAAAAATGTTTAAACACTAAAATCGTTCATTATAATAAAAATAATTTTTTCTATATCCAAATGAAATAAAAATAGTTTTTATTAATAGAACATAAAGAATCATGAATTTTGATACAATTTTTTATTTTCTTAAAAAAGTTTTATTATATACTAAATTAGTCTCAATTATTGGGTAAGGATAAAAATAAAAAAGTTTGAACAAACAATGAAAACATAGGCATTTAAATTTTATTCAGATTTTTTTTTTTTAAATTATTTACATAAGTGTGCATGTACACACACATCCAACATTTCTCCTATTCAAATTACGCCATTTGGCTAAGCTAGAACACACAAAAAAACTACTAACTATTAAATCTTTACAACTTGTTTGAAGCCACATAGATGTTCCAAATTTTCTAACACCCTCATTGTTACTTATTCAACACCTCTAATGGTCTAAATCACTATCCAGAAAAGAACAAGAGAAGCACGGCTCCAACACCGTAGAAACCACCAGAGCCACCTTAGAGAAGTTGCATATCTAAATCTACATTGTAGATACCAAGGAGAGCCCTTTGTTATTAATCAAAAGCCACTGAAAGCTTACTAGGAAAGTAAACTGAAAAAGAAGGTAAAAAGCCCCAACAAAAATAAAAATGAGTAACTAATCGAAATAAAAACCATGCATACAACAATAATACGATAGATCCAAGGCAATGTAGTCAACGATATGTCTTAGTGAGATGCTTAGACCATGTTTATCGGGAGGGAGAGAGAGTTTCTTAAGGGAAGGACCCATTGTTACTTATTCAACACCTCTAATGGTCTAAATCACTACCCATAAAAGAACAAGAGAAGCACGGCTCCAACACCGTAGAAACCACCAGAGCCGCCTTAGAGAAGTTGCATATCTAAATCTACATTGTAGATACCAAGGAGAGCCTTTTGTTATTAATCAAAGTTACTGACAGAGTTACTGCTTCTAGAGATGATTTCATAGTAAACTTCCCTAGCGAGAGTACAATTCGCGTCCTAGGCATGAGTTCACCGGTCAACTCGCCTAGTAAGAGTACAACTTGCCTGGATCGTCAAATGTAAAAACGCTGAGTCCATTTTCTTATAAATCTCCTTCGTAAAATTCGCAGAGATCAGTTACATCTCTCTCCACAAACTAGGGGGCTTATTGTTGGAGGTGGTCTTTGCCCCTCAACAAGGTTTATAAGACAATGAGCTCAGCCCATTTAAAAGGAGGTCAGACCTCATCTTTCTATACATAAGGAGGTATCCGCTCTTTGAAAAAGATCCTTTGGCCATTTCTTACACCTTCTCTCACTTTCTAGAGAGTAAGTGTAATTACTATAATTCGTCTCCTCCACACCTCCTAGAGAGAAAAACACCTCAGCAGAAGCCTTTTTCTAGGCACTTGTGATCTGGTGTTGCAGAACTACGATTGGCTTGATCTTTCTTAGGATACGTAGCCTTCACCGGATCCAGCCACAATCTATTATACCTCTTTTACTCTCCATCCATCCAGTTCAATCTCAGCATGAAGGCTTCTCCTAATCCCACCATCGAATTCTGTCTACTTCCAGTAGAGCACCTATTTTTAATTATTATAGATTTTGTTAATAAGTGTTTACTATAAACTCCTATGAATAGGAAGTTCATATAAAATCCAATTAATTTGATGTTTGTATGAATCATCGAAAAAAGAAAAATGTTCACTCATCTATATTATTATTTGATGAAGAGGAATTTATTTTCTAAGCTTAACTGATAATTGGTGATTATGGTTTTATTTTGTAGATTTATATTTTTATGTGATTTTAAAATATTAATAGAACTTTGTTAAGTTATTATAATGACAATTTTTTACATGTGGGATTTGTTGGATGACAAAAAAAACATGTGGGATTTGGTGACAGAAGTAAAAAAAATTGTAAGTAATAAGCCACTATCTAAGTTTTGTTGTAATAAAAAAGTTAAATTATATATTATGATTAATTTAATAGTTACATAATTAAATAATTTTGATTAAAATAAAATTTCTATTAAAGGTAAAATTGGTTGTATATATATTATTCCACAAAAAGTGCGATCCATTATGAATTACTATTATTAACGAATGTTATTAAATTTTCGCAATAATTTTATAGTTTTGCTCATCTTATGTTTAGTTTAGTAATATTAAATTGTATATTTTTTATTTTTTATTTTTGAAAGAAAACTTTTTTAATGCTTCTGAATCATCTTATCAATCAAAAAATATAGTCCAAAAAATATGATCTCTTGTCGTTATAATTAAAAATTCCGCTTTTACTAGACATTATAATGTATTACTTTTGTTTTGTAAAATTTTAGTTAAATATAAGTATATATTTAGTTATTGTAGATTTTCTTAATAGGCGTCAATACGAACTCCGATAAAGAAAAAAAATCATGTAAAATGTAATTAAGAATTTGATGAAGGGGGTTTGATTTTATATGTTTCACCGATAATTGGTAGTTATGGTTTAAATTTTTAGACTTATCTTTTATATTATTTTAATTTTACAATGTAGAATTTTAATCAAAATGCATTACGATACAATAACAGCTAGAATAAAAAAAATTCAAGTACCAAACTTATATGTATTGCGTTGTAATAAAAAGGTAAATTATATCTTATAATTAATTTAATATTTGAAATTAATTAAATAATTTAGATTAATTTTTTTAAGAAAATTTGAATTAGTTGGATATATATTATTCCGCACAAGGTGCGGACCATTATCTAGTTGTTCAAGTATTTTTCTCAAAAGTTCATACAATTGCAAGAAATATTTATATTCTGGTGCGCCTTAGTAAATGCATATTCTCCCAACAATGAGCCTGTTTCAAAACCCATAACACTATCCCAAAAAGATTCAAATGATACTAATCCAAAATTACTAAAATTAAAGTATTATAGAATTTATTCAGTTTCAGACATTCAGATATGTTACAGATCATAAATCTTACAACAATTCCCAACGAGCAATACTCATAATGAAAAAGTTCTGAATGGTCTTTAAGAAAAAAAAAATTACTAAACATAGGTTTTTAGTTGTTCAGAATTGTAAATAAAACAACAAATCATATCCAGCGCAATTTGAAATCGCATGTCTAAATAGACTATGAGTCAGCCTTTTAACCTCTGCGTATCATAATCATGTTTCTATTATGTGCTCGCAGACAAAAGAAAATTTATCACTAAGACTCAGGAGCAGTATTTCCCTTCCTATTTTTGAGAAGCCTTTTCTTCCTACAAAATTAGAAGAAAATAAAAATTATGATGCAAATCAGAATATACAAACCCATGAAAAAATTAGCGTCATTCGAAGTACAGTTCAAATGCAAACAAGTTATTTATTCACACCACAAACATGGTATTCAAAAGAAGAAATTATATGCAAAGCTGAAAATGCAAAGCCATGAACAAAACATATGGCTTGAGAGTTCAAGAAAAGCACAATACAGTTTAATGCGAAGTTAGTATTTGATGTAATACAGTTTCATACGAAGTTAGTATTTGACTGTAAAACATGGCATGGATTCCAAATTATGTGGATAAATGCTTTAGTTGCAAGTGTATATATACATATATGATGTGTTTGAGATTAATAGAAGAACACTTGAATCCTAGAAACCGTTAATAAAGTCCTTGACCTAAAAAAGTTTCAATGAATTTATTCACCAAAGTAATCTTAAACCTAGTAAGTTAATTCTTTAACCTAAAAGGAATTTAGAAGCCTACAACCCTTAATAAATTCCTTGACATTATAGCATTAGAGAGAGAGAGAGAAAATGATTTACCTTTTGCAAACAATGTACTTATCTACTTGCGGTTTTTGCTCAGGGCTAAACGCAAACTACCTTTCATGAGGACATACGTCACTCTGGCTTCCTAAATCTGCACACAATCAAAGGAAAGAGAACAAAAATTACTACATAATACTTGTTAAGACAAGAAAATAGTTTATATGTTTTTCACACCTTGAAGTAAAATGTTTGGTTCTTTGTTGTACGACTTCAATTTCCAGAGAATAAGACCATTGTCATCCAATTCGACCGGGCTGGTTCTAAGAACATCATCATATTCTTGAACTTCTGCAAAATAATTTAGAAAGAATAAGCCTCTAAACCATTATTATAAACAATCAATCACATGAATTCAGACTTATACTTTGCATTTTTAACGCGCTTTGCATTTCGGCAAAGACTAGTTCCGATTCAGCTTCCATTTGTGATAGAATTGCAAGGCGTTGTGTACTTGTCAATCCAACCCCATTATTCTCTGCTTGAGCTTTGGAGAACTCAACTTCTATCTTCTGATAAAGTTTTTGCTCCTACAACAAAAAGGTTTTAATATTATGAATTGTCAAACTTAAATTGTAAAGACCTAAGTAGAATATTTTACGGTTACCTTAGCTTTTGCTGCATTAAACTTTTCTTTTGCTTCCTTTTTCTTATCAACAGACTCAGGATTAGCAAAGCAATCCCTCAGCACCCTGAAAGATTGTTTACACCATGTTAACTCTTAAGAACAAAAAAAAAGAAGAAGAACTGATTCAATATAATATAAATATATGTCTGTGTGGGTGTGTATCAATATAACTTACGTTGTGCTAAGCGTTTCATCGCACAAGAAATTCAAAAGCTTCAGCCTTTGCGATGAACCCATCTCCTCATACGCAGCAATGCCTTTTTGAAACATCTCAGAAGGAAAGTCATCAAGATTAACTTCGGATTCGGCAAGACAGTTTCCAAGAACATTGAACCACCTATCATCAGATGCACTCAGGCCAACCGATCTAAATTATCAAAAAAAAAAAAAAATGATATCAATCAGTTATGTATCAGAGAAAAAATTATAGTTTCCAAGAAAACAATACTTACGTGTCTCCTGTGTCAACCAATATCAGAGTCAATAATTTGATTATCATTTGCGTGAGGGCAGAATGCTCTTGGCTCCATGTGTTTCTCCCGGATACAATCTCACTTACAACAAGTTGAGGTTCTCCTCCTCTCAAACCAAGAGCCTATTCAAAAAGTCATTTGCATTAGACAAGAGCCAATAGTAAACATTTCCACTGTTAAAGAAAAAAAAAACTAAGTACATAGAAGACACCTTTCCAAATTTCGAACAGAACTCCAAAAACTGAAGCACGCTTCCAGCATTTTCAGAGGGCAAGTCAATGCCGAAGACATTGATTGACTCCATGCCCTGAGGTAGCTTAACCTCCTCAAGCTGAGATTTCTCTTTCTTCTTGAGAATGGGTTTTGTTCTATTTCCGGTTGCAGCATTCACCTCGTTGTAGCCTTCACTTGAATCATTCAGCTTCAGCTGGCGTTTAGAAACATTTTCTCTAAGAAACCCAGTCGGCTTCTTACCTTGTTTCTTCCTGGAAAAGAAAAAGTGAAAATTTAATTTCTCTTAAAATTTACAAAGTGAGACCTACAGCATACACAGTCCTTTTTGAAAGAAAAGAAAAAACTAAAAATGTAATGAATGATTTAGACTTACATGCAAGAACTACAATTGCAAATTCCCCTACATTTGTAACAAAGCCAATCTTCTTTCGATGCAATATTCTCTGGGATCTCTTTGTACCTTTAAATTAGAGCCGTAATCATATATAAAGCAATCACTAGAGCTTCTACAAATCTCAAAAACATCAGATCAAACCTGTTCCATAGGCAACTACGACAATACTTCACCGTGCATGTCGTGTTTGGCCTCTTTGTCACGCAAGTTCCAACAGCATCCGATCTCTTTTGATGACACTACAACACAAAGATCACTGATTCAGACAATGACTCAAATACCATTCAAAACCAAAAAGTCACCCAATTTTGGATGAATAAGGATAAAAACAATTCAGAATATAAAGTGCCTATTGAAGATGGGTTGATCGAAGCAAAAACAAACCCTGATATCATAAGGTTTGATAAAAAAAACGTTTGAACCTGGTGGCAATACGACGATTGGACAATTTGGGTTTGATCTTCGATCCTTGATTCAGAGATGCTGTTCATGATTTCCTCGACCATACTCTCAAGACAAAACACACGCAAACCCAAAAAAAAAAGAAGGTAAATCCGATAAGAAAGTCTTAAACGAAGACAGATGTTACATCTTGGTTTATGTGTCTTTGATTTCAGATAATGTGAATCCGAAATCTGTAGATTTCTTACCTTTTTCAGTCACTACCAAACACTTTTTGGAAAGCTAGTACTGGCGGGCTAGGATGTAATTCAATTTTATGTTTTTTCGGGGGTCTCCTCACATTTCGCATTTAATTAGTGACCTATCTAGAAGGCTTATATACGTTGGTAAAAAAATTCAATCCTTTATTCAAATTAGTGATTACTAAGGTCCAATGTTTTGAAAACCGAACCGGATACAGATTCGGTGTAGCTACTGGTTGACCGGCGGATTTTCCATTTTTGAAGATTATATATATATATATATATATAATTGTATATTTATATTATATGAGTTTTAACTCTACATATAATACATTCTCTATTCTTTTCTATAATTAACTAAATATAAACAATAAACATAAATCTAACTATATATATAGTTAAAAAAAACTGAATAGTGAATACTCCCACTGTTTCTAAAAGATGCATATTTTAGATTTTTCACACTTATTAAGAAAAACATAAAATTTAAATTACCAATGCATTGTTTTGCTTAATTAACAATTCCCCATAATTTTAAACCAATAAGATTTTAGTAAATATAATTATATTTTTGGAAATGTAAAATTTTTCATTAATTAATGTATTGAAAATGTAAAAAATGTATTTTTTTGAAACGAAAGTTTTTTCTAAAACATGGATCTTTTAGAAACGGAGGGAGTACTATGTAAACTGAAATTGATAAAATCATATGATTTACAATTAAAATTATCATAATTATTTATTTTTACAACTAACATCTCAAATTTTATAAACATGGTAAAATAAAAATAGTATATGAAAGTTAAAAATATATTTTTAACATTGTTTTTTAATAAAATAAAAAATCAATTAAATAGTAATAGTTGAACATTAATTATAAAATATTAAATTTTAGCTAATAATAATTGAAAACACTTAATTATATGTTAATTTTTAAGAACCGGGTTTTAAAATTGACCGGGGTCACCGATTTTACCGGTTTTCAGCTGGTTTTACCGGTTTTTTTCATAAATTCGGGTTTTAAACCGAACCGGACTCGGCTTCTTTAGCGAGTCACGGTCGGACACGTTCGACCGGCCGGTCCGATCCAGTTTTCAAAACACTGCTATGGTCTCAATAGGTGACCACACTTTTTTTTATCAAAGGAGGTGACCACACTTTAAAAAGAAATTAAAATGAATTCTTCTCAAATGATATACCAACTAGAAATCTCACATCATTCTTCATTTTTCTTCATATATTGAAGAACTAATAATGAAAACAAGTTCTCTATTGTGTGATCTTAGAATCTATGTGGATTCGACCCTTAAATAATGTATCTGAACCTCAGGATTTGCAAGTAGCTTAAAGGGATAATTTGAGCATATTATTCATTCATCCTCTATAACCTCCATGAAACTCTGTCGCTTCTCCGACTAATCCATCAAGAGATCCACTGCTTCTCTCGATTTTCGCCTCCAATTCATCAAACTTCCTCACCATCACGTTTGATTATATCTATCTTCACCGTTTCTATGATAGAGTTTACAAATCCCTAGGAAATTTATTGATAACAGAAATGGATTACAAGAGTAGCTTTGCAAGTTTAGATCACAATCACCTTCTGTGGTGAAAGATGATTGCTCACGATGATCTCATGGCGACCGTCTTGTGACTCATGGCGTAAACAATACAAACATACAAAACATAAACTCCATAAAAGCCTAGACTCTTCCTTTTATACTTCTCGAATCAATAATTGCAAAAGATCTTCCGCAAACCGAAGCTTAACTCTAGTCATTTAGTCAGCCAGCTCAGCCTCCACGTCATCAGATTTGGCGTCTTCAATTTAAGTATCTATAAAACTAAGTACAACGGTTTCAGCACCCATTTTATTTTCAACACCATCTTTTTCCGTTTAAACATTGTACATCATCTTCTTTCTCTCTTCCACCTAATTATTCAACACTCACTTCATTTAACCTCTACAATAGTTTGTTTAATATAATTCAACATCCTACCCACCATTTTTAATTCTTACTTTTATCTCTTACAATATAATAACTACATATTAATAATATTTTTTATTTTAGTTTACTTAAAAACTAAAATAACATAATTTTTTAATAATTTTTATTTTATTTATATACTTACCATACTTTTAAAAATAATACTAATATTAACATTATTAAAACAATTAAAATAAGAGTATCTTCATTTTTTAAGTTATATATTTACCTAATTATATTTTTAAAAATACTAAACTTAATATTATTAAAACAATTAAAATTAAGAAATTATAAAGAGATACAATACAAACACACAAAATTTTAAATAGACTCGATAACATCACTCATGCCACCAAGATATTTTTGTGTAGAAAATTCGGGAATTCAGTTGCTCCAGTATTTAAAACATTTTCATCACCCGTTGGAGTAGAAGAAAGATGAGGTGTTTGAGAAAAATATTGCATATATAATCGATCCATATTGTGAAGGATGATTTGGAACATATGATGGCACGAAGAAATTTAGTGGAAAACTATAATTTGGTATATTTTGGGTTGGTCGAAGTTTGGTTTGAAATTGATATTGGAATTTTTGGTAGTTAAATGGAAAACTAGAAGAATTTTGGGTGTGAAAAAGATTATTATTGGGATCTATTTAACAAAAAAAAATGTTTAAACACCCTCATTGTTACTTATTCAACACCTCTAATGGTCTAAATCACTACCCAGAAAAGAACAAGAGAAGCACGGCTCCAACACCGTAGAAACCACCAGAGCCACCTTAGAGAAGTTGCATATCTAAATATACATTGTAGATACCAAGGAGAGCCCTTTGTTATTAATCAAAAGCCACTGAAAGCTTACAATGAAAGTAAACTGAAAAAGAAGGTAAAAAGCCCCAACAAAAATAAAAATGAGTAACTAATCGAAATAAGAACCATGCATACAACAATAATACGATAGATCCAAGGCAATGTAGTCAACGATATGTCTAAGTGAGATGCTTAGACCATGTTTATCGGGAGGGAGAGAGAGTTTCTTAAGGGAAGGACCCATTGTTACATATTCAACACCTCTAATGGTCTAAATCACTACCCATAAAAGAACAAGAGAAGCACGGCTCCAACTGTGTAGAAACCACCAGAGCCACCTTAGAGAAGTTGCATATCTAAATCTACATTGTAGATACCAAGGAGAGCCCTTTGTTATTAATCAAAGTTACTGACAGAGTTACTGCTTCTAGGGATGATTTCATAGTAAACTTCCCTAGCGAGAATACAACTCGCGTCCTAGGCATGAGTTCACCGGTCAACTCACCTAGTAAGAGTACAGCTTGCCTGGATCGTCAAATGTAAAAACGCTGAATCCATTTTCTTATAAATCTCCTTCGTAAAATTCGCAGAGATCAGTTACATCTCTCTCCACAAACTAGGGGGCTTATTGTTGGAGGTGGTCTTTGCCCCTCAACAAGGTTTATAAGACAATGAGCTCAGCCCATTTAAAAGGAGGTCAGACCTCATCTTTCTATAAATAAGGAGGTACCCGCTCTTTGAAAAAGATCCTTTGGCCATTTCTTACACCTTCTCTCACTTTCTAGAGAGTAAGTGTAATTACTATAATTCGTCTCCTCCACACCTCCTAGAGAGAAAAACACCTCAGCACAAGCTTTTTTCTAGGCACTTGTGATCCGATGTTGCAGAACTACGATTGGCTTGATCCTTCTTAGGATACGCAGCCTTCACCGGATCCAGCCACAATCTATTATACCTCTTTACTCTCCATCTATCCAGTTCAATCTCAGCATGAAGGCTTCTCCTAATCCCACCATCGAAATCTGTCTACTTCCAGTAGAGCACCTATTTTTAATTATTATAGATTTTGTTAATAAGTGTTACTATAAACTCCTATGAATAAGAAATTCAAATAATATCCAGTTAATTTGATGTTTGTATGAATCATCGAAAAAAGAAAAATGTTCAGTCATCTATATTATTATTTGATGAAGAGGAATTTATTTTCTAAGCTTTACTGATAATTTGTGATTATGGTTTTATTTTGTAGATTTATATTTTATGTGATTTAAAAATATTAATAGAACTTTGTTAAGTTATTATAATGACAATTTTTTACATGTGGGATTAGGTGGATGACAAAAACAACATGTGGGATTTGGTGACAGAAGTAAAAAAAAAAAATTGTAAGTAATAAGCCACTATCTAAGTTTTGTTGTAATAAAAAAAGTTAAATTATATATTATGATTAATTTAATAGTTACCTAATTAAATAATTTTGATTAAAATAAAATTTCTATTAAAGGTAAAATTGGTTTTATATATATTATTCCACAAAAAGTGTGATCCATTATGAATTACTATTATTAACGAATGTTATTAAATTTTAGCAATAATTTTATAGTTTTGCTCATCTTATGTTTAGTTTAGTAATATTAAATTGTATATTTTTTATTTTTAAAAGAAAACTTTTTTTAATGCTACTGAATCATCTTATCAATCAAAAAATATAGTCAAAAAAATATGATCTCTTGTCGTTATAATTAAAAATTCCGCTTTTACTAGACATTATAATGTATTACTTTTATTTTGTAAAATTTTAATTAAATAGAAGTATATATTTATTTATTGTAGATTTTGTTAATAGGCGTCACTACGAACTCCGATAAAGAAAAAAAAATTCATGTAAAATGTAATTAAGACTTTGATGAAGGGGATTTGATTTTATATGTTTCACTGATAATTTGTAGTTATGTTTTAAGTTTTTAGATTTATCTTTTATATTATTAAAATTTTACAATGTAAAATTTTAATTAAAATGCATTAAGATGCAATAACGGCTAGAATATAAAAAAATTCAAGTACCAAACTTATATGTATTGCGTTGTAATAAAAAGGTAAATTATATCTTATAATTAATTTAATATTTGAAATTAATTAGATAATTTAGATTAAAATTTTAAAAAAAAAAATGAATTAGTTGGATATATATTATTCCGCACAAGGTGCGGACCATTATCTAGTTGTTCAAGTATTTTTCTCAAAAGTTCATACAATTGCAAGAAATATTTATATTCTGGTGCGCCATGGTAAATGCATATTCTCCCAACAATGAGCCTGTTTCAAAACCCATAACACTATCCCAAAAAGATTCAAATGATACTAATCCAAAATTACTAAAATTAAAGTATTATATATAGAATCTATTCAGTTTCAGACATTAAGAAATGTTACGGATCATAAATCTTACAACAATTCCCAACGATCAATACTCATAATGAAAAAAGTCTGAATGGTCTTTAAGATAAAAAGAAATTACTAAACGGAGCTTTTTAGTTGTTCAGAATTGTAAATAAAACAAAAATAATATCCAGTGCAATTTGAAATCGCATGTCTAAATAGACTGAGTCAGCCTTTTAACCTCTGCGTATCATAATCATGTTTCATTTATGTGCTCGCAGACAAAAGAAAAATTATCACCAAGACTCAGGAGCAGTATTTCCCTTCCTATTTTTGAGAAGCCTTTTCTTCCTACAAAATTAGAAAGAAAGAAAAAAATTATGATGCAAACCCATGAAAAAAATTAGCGTCATTCGATGTACAGTTCAAATACAAAGAAGTTATTGAAAAGAAGAAATGATATGCAAAGCTGAAAATGCAAAGCCATGAACAAAACATATGGCTTGAGAGTTCAAGAAAAGCACAATACAGTTTAATGCGAAGTTAGTATTTGATGTAATACAGTTTCATACGAAGTTAGTATTTGACTGTAAAACATGGCATGGATTCCAAATTATGTGGATAAATTCTTTAGTTGCAAGTGTATATATACATATATGATGTGTTTGAGATTAATAAAAGAACACTTGAATCCTAAAAACCGTTAATAAAGTCCTTGACCTAAAAAAGTTTCAATGAATTTATTCACCAAAGTAATCTTAATCCTAGTAAGTTCTAATAAATTCTTTAACCTAAAAGCAATTTAGAAGCCTACAACCCTTAATAAATTCCTTGACATTATAGCATTAGAGAGAGAGAGAAAATGATTTACCTTTTGCAAACAATGTACTTATCTACTTGCGGTTTTTGCTCAGGGCTAAACGCAAACCACCTTTCATGAGGACATACGTCACTCTGGCTTCCTAAATCTGCACACAACCAAAGGAAAGAGAACAAAAATTACTACATAATACTTGTTAAAACAAGAAAATAGTTTATATGTTTTTCACACCTTGAAGTAAAATGTTTGGTTCTTTGTTGTACGACTTCAATTTCCAGAGAATAAGACCATTGTCATCCAATTCGACCGGGCTGGTTCTAAGAACATCATCATATTCTTGAACTTCTGCAAAATAATTTAGAAAGAATAAGCCTCTAAACCATTATTATAAACAATCAATCACATGAATTCAGACTTATACTTTGCATTTTTAACGCGTTTTGCATTTCGGCAAAGACTAGTTCCGATTCAGCTTCCATTTGTGATAGAATTGCAAGGCGTTGTGTACTTGTCAATCCAACCCCATTATTCTCTGCTTGAGCTTTGGAGAACTCAACTTCTATCTTCTGATAAAGTTTTTGCTCCTACAACAAAAAGGTTTTAATATTATGAATTGTCAAACTTAAATTGTAAAGACCTAAGTAGATTTTACGGTTACCTTAGCTTTTGCTGCATTCAACTTTTCTTTTGCTTCCTTTTTGTTATCAACAGACTCAGGATTAGCAAAGCAATCCCTCAGCACCCTGAAAGATTGTTTACAACATGTTAACTCTTAAGAACAAAAAAAAGAAGAAGAACTGATTCAATATAATATAAATATATGTCTGTGTGTGTGTGTGTGGGGGTGTGTATCAATATAACTTACGTTGTGCTAAGCGTTTCATCGCACAAGAAATTCAAAAGCTTCAGCCTTTGCGATGAACCCATCTCCTCATACGCAGCAATGCCTTTTTGAAACATCATAGAAGGAAAGTCATCAAGACTAACTTCGGATTGAGCAAGACAGTCTCCAAGAACATTGAACCACCTATCATCAGATGCACTCAGGCACACCGATCTAAATTATCAAAAAAAAAAAAAAAAATGATATCAATCAGTTATGTATCAGAGAAAAAATTATAGTTTCCAAGAAAACAATACTTACGTGTCTCCTGTGTCAACCAATATCAGAGTCAATAATTTGATTATCATTTGCGTGAGGGCAGAATGCTCTTGGCTCCATGTGTTTCTCCCGGATACAATCTCACTTACAACAAGTTGAGGTTCTCCTCCTCTCAAACCAAGAGCCTATTCAAAAAGTCATTTGCATTAGAC
This sequence comes from Brassica juncea, assembly GCA_018703725.1. Lineage (NCBI taxonomy): Eukaryota > Viridiplantae > Streptophyta > Magnoliopsida > Brassicales > Brassicaceae > Brassica > Brassica juncea. Next base: position 5,273,367 of record CM031940.1, on the reverse strand, counting down.
AAGAGCCAATAGTAAACATTTCCACTGTTAAAGAAAAAAAAAACTAAGTACATAGAAGACACCTTTCCAAATTTCGAACAGAACTCCAAAAACTGAAGCACGCTTCCAGCATTTTCAGAGGGCAAGTCAATGCCGAAGACATTGATTGACTCCATGCCCTGAGGTAGCTTAACCTCCTCAAGCTGAGATTTCTCTTTCTTCTTGAGAATGGGTTTTGTTCTATTTCCGGTTGCAGCATTCACCTCGTTGTAGCCTTCACTTGAATCATTCAGCTTCAGCTGGCGTTTAGAAACATTTTCTCTAAGAAACCCAGTCGGCTTCTTACCTTGTTTCTTCCTGGAAAAGAAAAAGAAAATTTAATTTCTCTTAAAATTTACAAAGTGAGACCTACAGCATACACAGTCCTTTTTGAAAGAAAAGAAAAAACTAAAAATGTAATGAATGATTTAGACTTACATGCAAGAACTACAATTGCAAATTCCCCTACATTTGTAACAAAGCCAATCTTCTTTCGATGCAATATTCTCTGGGATCTCTTTGTACCTTTAAATTAGAGCCGTAATCATATATAAAGCAATCACTAGAGCTTCTACAAATCTCAAAAACATCAGATCAAACCTGTTCCATAGGCAACTACGACAATACTTCACCGTGCATGTCGTGTTTGGCCTCTTTGTCACGCAAGTTCCAACAGCATCCGATCTCTTTTGATGACACTACAACACAAAGATCACTGATTCAGACAATGACTCAAATAACATTCAAAACCAAAAAGTCACCCAATTTTCGATGAATAAGGATAAAAACAATTCAGAATATAAAGTGCCTATTGAAGATGGGTTGATCGAAGCAAAAACAAACCCTGATATCATAAGGTTTGATAAAAAAAACGTTTGAACCTGGTGGCAATACGACGATTGGACAATTTGGGTTTGATCTTCGATCCTTGATTCAGAGATGCTGTTCATGATTTCCTCGACCATACTCTCAAGACAAAACACACGCAAACCCAAAAAAAAAAAGAAGAAGGTAAATCCGATAAGAAAGTCTTAAACGAAGACAGATGTTAAATCTTGGTTTATGTGTCTTTGATTTCAGATAATGTGAATCCGAAATCTGTAGATTTCTTACCTTTTTCAGTCACTACCAAACACTTTTTGGAAAGCTAGTACTGGCGGGCTAGGATGTAATTCAATTTTATGTCCTTTATTCAAATTAGTGATTACTAAGGTCCAATGTTTTGAAAACCAGACCGGATACAGATTCGGTGTAGCTACTGGTTGACTGGCGGGTTTTCCATTTATGAAGATTATATATATATATATATATATATAATTGTATATTTGTATTATATGAGCTTTAATTCTACATATAATACATTCTATATTCTTTTCTATAATTAACTAAATATAAACAAAAAACATAAATCTAACTATATATATAGTTAAAAAAAATTGAATAGTGAATACTATGTAAACTGAAATTGATAAAATCATATGATTTACAATTAAAATTATCATATTTATTTATTTTTTCAACTAACATCTCAAATAATAATAGTAAAATAAAAATAGTATATGAAAGTCAAAAATATATTTTTCACATTATTTTTTAATAAAATAAAAAATCAATTAAATAGTAATAGTTGAACATTAATTATAAAATATTAAATTTTAGCTAGTAATAATTGAAAACACTTAATTATATGTTAATTTTTAAGAACCGGGTTTTAAAATTGACCCGGGTCACCGGTTTTACCGGTTTTCAGCTGGTTTTACCGGTTTTTTCATAAATCCGGGTTTTAAACCGAACCGGACTCGTCTTCTTTAGTGAGTCACGGTCGGACAGGTTCGACCGGCCGGTCCGATCCAGTTTTCAAAACACTGCTATGGTTTAAATAGGTGACCACACTTTTTTTGTCAAAGTAGGTGACCACACTTTAAAAAGAAATTAAAATGAATTCTTCTCAAATGATATACCAACTAGAAATCTCACGTCATTCTTCATTTTTCTTCATATATTGAAGAACTAATAATGAAAACAAGTTCTCTATTGTGTGATCTTAGAATCTATGTGAATTCGACCCTTAAATAATGTATTTGAACCTCAGAATTTGCAAGTAGCTTAAAGGGATAATTTGAACATATTATTCATTCATCCTCTATAACCTCCATGAAACTCTGTTCTCCGACGAATCCATCAAGAGATCCACTGCTTCTCTCGATTTTCGCCTCCAATTCATCAAACTTCCTCACCATCACGTTTGATTATACCTATCCTCACCGTTTCTATAGTTTACAAATCCCTAGGAAATTTATTGATAACATAAATGGATTACAAGAGTAGCTTTGCAAGTTTAGATCACAATCACCTTCTATGGTGAAAGATGATTGCTCACGATGATCTCATGGCGACTGTGTTGTGACTCATGGCGTAAACAATACAAACGTAAAAACATAAACTCCATAAAAGCCTAGACTCTTCCTTTTATACTTCTCGATTCAATAACTGCAAAAGATCTTCCGCAAATCGAAGCTTAACTCTAGTCATTTAGTCAGCCAGCTCAGCCTCCACGTCATCAGATTTGGCGTCTTCAATTTAAGTATCTATAAAACCAAGTAAAACGGTTTCAGCACCCATTTTATTTTCAACACCATCTTTTTCCTTTTTAACATTGTACATCATCTTCTTTCTCTCTTCCACCTAATTATTCAACACTCACTTCATTTAACCTCTACAATATTTTGTTTAATAAAATTCAATATCCTATCTACCATTTTTAATTCATACTTTTATCTTTTACAATATAATAACTACACATTAATAATATTTTTTACTTTAGTTAACTTAAAAACTAAAATAACATAATTTTTTAATAATTTTTATTTTATTTATATACTTACCTTACTTTTTAAAATAATACTAATATTAACATTATTAAAACAATTAAGATAAGAGTATCTTCATTTTTTAAGTTTTATATTTACCTAATTTTATTTTTAAAATACTAAACTTAATATTATTAAAACAATTAAAATTAAGTAATTTTAAAGACATACAATACAAACACACAAAATTTTAAATAGACACGATAACATCACTCATGCCACCAAGATCTTTTTGTGTAGGAAATTCGGGAATTCAGTTGCGTCAGTATTCAAAACATTTTCATCACCCGTTGGAGTAGAAGAAAGATGAGGTGTTTGAGAAAAAATTGCATCATCGATCGATATTGTGGAGGATAATTTGGAACATATGATGGCATGAAGAAATTTAGTGGAAAACTATAATTTGGTATATTTTGGGTTGGTCGGAAGTTTGGTTTGAAATTGATATTGGAATTTTTGGTAGTTAAATGGAAAACTAGAAGAATTTTGGGTGTGAAAAAGATTATTATTGAGATCTATTTAACAAAAAAATGTTTAAACACTAAAATCGTTCATTATAATAAAAATAATTTTTTCTATATCCAAATGAAATAAAAATAGTTTTTATTAATAGAACATAAAGAATCATGAATTTTGATACAATTTTTTATTTTCTTAAAAAAGTTTTATTATATACTAAATTAGTCTCAATTATTGGGTAAGGATAAAAATAAAAAAGTCTGAACAAACAATGAAAACATAGGCATTTAAATTTTATTCAGATTTTTTTTAAAAAAAAAATTATTTACATAAGTGTGCATGTACACACACATCCAACATTTCTCCTATTCAAATTACGCCATTTGGCTAAGCTAGACCACACAAAAAAACTACTAACTATTAAATCTTTACAACTTGTTTGAAGCCACATAGATGTTCCAAATTTTCTAACACCCTCATTGTTACTTATTCAACACCTCTAATGGTCTAAATCACTACCCAGAAAAGAACAAGAGAAGCACGGCTCCAACACCGTAGAAACCACCAGAGCCACCTTAGAGAAGTTTCATATCTAAATCTACATTGTAGATACCAAGGAGAGCCCTTTGTTATTAATCAAAAGCCACTGAAAGCTTACTAGGAAAGTAAACTGAAAAAGAAGGTAAAAAGCCCCAACAAAAATAAAAATGAGTAACTAATCGAAATAAAAACCATGCATACAACAATAATACGATAGATCCAAGGCAATGTAGTCAACGATATGTCTTAGTGAGATGCTTAGACCATGTTTATCGGGAGGGAGAGAGAGTTTCTTAAGGGAAGGACCCATTGTTACTTATTGAACACCTCTAATGGTCTAAATCACTACCCATAAAAGAACAAGAGAAGCACGGCTCCAACACCGTAGAAACCACCAGAGCCGCCTTAGAGAAGTTGCATATCTAAATCTACATTGTAGATACCAAGGAGAGCCTTTTGTTATTAATCAAAGTTACTGACAGAGTTACTGCTTCTAGAGATGATTTCATAGTAAACTTCCCTAGCGAGAGTACAACTCGCGTCCTAGGCATGAGTTCACCGGTCAACTCGCCTAGTAAGAGTACAACTTGCCTGGATCGTCAAATGTAAAAACGCTGAGTCCATTTTCTTATAAATCTCCTTCGTAAAATTCGCAGAGATCAGTTACATCTCTCTCCACAAACTAGGGGGCTTATTGTTGGAGGTGGTCTTTGCCCCTCAACAAGGTTTATAAGACAATGAGCTCAGCCCATTTAAAAGGAGGTCAGACCTCATCTTTCTATACATAAGGAGGTATCCGCTCTTTGAAAAAGATCCTTTGGCCATTTCTTACACCTTCTCTCACTTTCTAGAGAGTAAGTGTAATTACTATAATTCGTCTCCTCCACACCTCCTAGAGAGAAAAACACCTCAGCAGAAGCCTTTTTCTAGGCACTTGTGATCTGGTGTTGCAGAACTACGATTGGCTTGATCTTTCTTAGGATACGTAGCCTTCACCGGATCCAGCCACAATCTATTATACCTCTTTTACTCTCCATCCATCCAGTTCAATCTCTGCATGAAGGCTTCTCCTAATCCCACCATCGAATTCTGTCTACTTCCAGTAGAGCACCTATTTTTAATTATTATAGATTTTGTTAATAAGTGTTACTATAAACTCCTATGAATAGGAAGTTCATATAAAATCCAATTAATTTGATGTTTGTATGAATCATCGAAAAAAGAAAAATGTTCAGTCATCTATATTATTATTTGATGAAGAGGAATTTATTTTCTAAGCTTTACTGATAATTGGTGATTATGGTTTTATTTTGTAGATTTATATTTTTATGTGATTTTAAAATATTAATAGAACTTTGTTAAGTTATTATAATGACAATTTTTTACATGTGGGATTTGTTGGATGACAAAAAAAAACATGTGGGATTTGGTGACAGAAGTAAAAAAAATTGTAAGTAATAAGCCACTATCTAAGTTTTGTTGTAATAAAAAAGTTAAATTATATATTATGATTAATTTAATAGTTACATAATTAAATAATTTTGATTAAAAGGTAAAATTGGTTTTATATATATTATTCCACAAAAAGTGTGATCCATTATGAATTACTATTATTAACGAATGTTATTAAATTTTAGCAATAATTTTATAGTTTTTCTCATCTTATGTTTAGTTTAGTAATATTAAATTGTATATTTTTTATTTTTTATTTTTGAAAGAAAACTATTTTAATGCTACTGAATCATCTTATCAATCAAAAAATATAGTCCAAAAAATATGATCTCTTGTCGTTATAATTAAAAATTCCGCTTTTACTAGACATTATAATGTATTACTTTTGTTCTGTAAAATTTTAGTTAAATATAAGTATATATTTAGTTATTGTAGATTTTGTTAATAGGCGTCAATACGAACTCCGATAAAGAAAAAAAAAATCATGTAAAATGTAATTAAGACTTTGATGAAGGGGGTTTGATTTTATATGTTTCACTGATAATTGGTAGTTATGGTTTAAATTTTTAGACTTATCTTTTATATTATTTTAATTTTACAATGTAGAATTTTAATCAAAATGCATTACGATACAATAACAGCTAGAATAAAAAAAATTCAAGTACCGAACTTATATGTATTGCGTTGTAATAAAAAGGTAAACTATATCTTATAATTAATTTAATATTTGAAATTAATTAAATAATTTAGATTAATTTTTTTAAGAAAATTTGAATTAGTTGGATATATATTATTCCGCACAAGGTGCGGGCCATTATCTAGTTGTTAAAGTATTTTTCTCAAAAGTTCATACAATTGCAAGAAATATTTCTATTCTGGTGCGCCTTGGTAAATGCATATTCTCCCAACAATGAGCCTGTTTCAAAACCCATAAGACTATCCCAAAAAGATTCAAATGATACTAATCCAAAATTACTAAAATTAAAGTATTATAGAAAGAGAGCCCAAATGCTTTTAGATCGCCTCCTCAACAACTCCCACCCCCGCCTGGAACGGTTGTTGTTCGGTCTGATGCTGCCTGGTCCTCTGTTTCGAAGAAAGCAGGTCTTGGATGGATTATTCTCGACGAAGTAGAGACGCAATCCTTCCAGCATTCGGCGAGCTCGGTGCTTTCCCCACTCGCAGCAGAGGGGTTGGCTCTTCGCGAGGCAGTGAAACATTGCAGAGGAGAGGGACGAAGTCGGACCGCCTTCGAACTGGACTCAGCTCAGCTAGTGAAAGCTCTCAACTCTGAAATCCCTTCCAAGGAGCTCTATTGCATTATCGCTGATGTTAACTTCTTTATCTCAACTTTTGATTTTGTCTCCTTTAACTGGATACCTCGTGAGAGGAATTTCATGGCAGATTGTCTTGCCAAAGATGCATTGAATGTATCAGAACAAGAGGTTGGTGGTGCTTTCATAGCTCCCAACTAACTACTTTGGGTTAATCTAATGAATTGGTGTTCAAAAAAAAAATATTATAGAATCTATTCAGTTTCAGACATTCAGAAATGTTAAAGATCATAAATCTTACAACAATTCCCAACGATCAATACTCATAATGAAAAAAGTCTGAATGGTCTTTAAGAAAAAAAAATTACTAAACAGAGGTTAATAGTTGTTCAGAATTGTAAATAAAACAACAAATCATATCCAGCGCAATTTGAAATCGCATGTCTAAAGAGACTATGAGTCAGCCTTTTAACCTCTGCGTATCATAATCATGTTTCTATTATGTGCTCGCAGACAAAAGAAAAATTATCACTAAGACTCGGGAGCAGTATTTCCCTTCCTATTTTTGAGAAGCCTTTTCTTCCTACAAAATTAGAAGAAGAAAATAATTATGATGCAAATCAGAATATGCAAACCCATGAAAAAATTAGCGTCATTCGAAGTACAGTTCAAATGCAAATAAGTTACTTATTCACACCACAAACATAGTATTCAAAAGAAGAAATGATATGCAAAGCTGAAAATGCAAAGCCATGACCAAAACATATTATACGAAGTTAGTATTTGACTGTAAAACATGGCATGGATTCCAAATTATGTGGATAAATGCTTTAGTTGCAAGTGTATATATACATATATGATGTGTCTGAGATTAATAAAAGAACACTTGAATCCTAAAAACCGTTAATAAAGTCCTTGACCTAAAAAAGTTTCAATGAATTTATTCACCAAAGTAATCTTAAACCTAGTAAATTCTAATAAATTCTTTAACCTAAAGGCAATTTAGAAGCCTACAACCCTTAATAAATTCCTTGACATTATAGCATTAGAGAGAGAGAAAATGATTTACCTTTTGCAAACAATGTACTTATCTACTTGCGGTTTTTGCTCAGGGCTAAACGCAAACCACCTTTCATGAGGACATACGTCACTCAGGCTTCCTAAATCTGCACACAACCAAAGGAAAGAGAACAAAAATTACTACATAATACTTGTTAAGACAAGGAAATAGTTTATATGTTTTTCACACCTTGAAGTAAAATGTTTGGTTCTTTGTTGTACGACTTCAATTTCCAGAGAATAAGACCATTGTCATCCAATTCGACCGGGCTGGTTCTAAGAACATCATCATATTCTTGAACTTCTGCAAAATAATTTAGAAAGAATAAGCCTCTAAACCATTATTATAAACAATCAATCACATGAATTCAGACTTATACTTTGCATTTTTAACGCGTTTTGCATTTCGGCAAAGACTAGTTCCGATTCAGCTTCCATTTGTGATAGAATTGCAAGGCGTTGTGTACTTGTCAATCCAACCCCATTATTCTCTGCTTGAGCTTTGGAGAACTCAACTTCTATCTTCTGATAAAGTTTTTGCTCCTACAACAAAAAGGTTTTAATATTATGAATTGTCAAACTTAAATTGTAAAGACCTAAGTAGATTTTACGGTTACCTTAGCTTTTGCTGCATTAAACTTTTCTTTTGCTTCCTTTTTCTTATCAACAGACTCAGGATTAGCAAAGCAATCCCTCAGCACCCTGAAAGATTGTTTACACCATGTTAACTCTTAAGAACAAAAAAAAAGAAGAAGAACTGATTCAATATAATATAAATATATGTCTATGTGGGTGTGTATCAATATAACTTACGTTGTGCTAAGCGTTTCATCGCACAAGAAATTCAAAAGCTTCAGCCTTTGCGATGAACCCATCTCCTCATACGCAGCAATGCCTTTTTGAAACATCTCAGAAGGAAGGTCATCAAGATTAACTTCGGATTCGGCAAAACAGTTTCCAAGAACATTGAACCACCTATCATCAGATGCACTCAGGCCAACCGATCTAAATTATCAAAAAAAAAAAATTAAAAAATGATATCAATCAGTTATGTATCAGAGAAAAAATTATAGTTTCCAAGAAAACAATACTTACGTGTCTCCTGTGTCAACCAATATCAGAGTCAATAATTTGATTATCATTTGCGTGAGGGCAGAATGCTCTTGGCTCCATGTGCTTCTCCCGGATACAATCTCACTTACAACAAGTTGAGGTTCTCCTCCTCTCAAACCAAGAGCCTAATATTCAAAAAGTCATTTGCATTAGACAAGAGCCAATAGTAAACATTTCCACTGTTAAAGAAAAAAAACTAAGTACATAGAAGACACCTTTCCAAATTTCGAACAGAACTCCAAAAACTGAAGCACGCTTCCAGCATTTTCAGAGGGCAAGTCAATGCCGAAGACAGTGATTGACTCCATGCCCTGAGGTAGCTTAACCTCCTCAAGCTGAGATTTCTCTTTCTTCTTGAGAATGGGTTTTGTTCTATTTCCGGTTGCAGCATTCACCTCGTTGTAGCCTTCACTTGAATCATTCAGCTTCAGCTGGCGTTTAGAAACATTTTCTCTAAGAAACCCAGTCGGCTTCTTACCTTGTTTCTTCCTGGAAAAGAAAAAGAAAATTTAATTTCTCTTAAAATTTACAAAGTGAGACCTACAGCATACACAGTCCTTTTTGAAAGAAAAGAAAAAACTAAAAATGTAATGAATGATTTAGACTTACATGCAAGAACTACAATTGCAAATTCCCCTACATTTGTAACAAAGCCAATCTTCTTTCGATGCAATATTCTCTGGGATCTCTTTGTACCTTTAAATTAGAGCCGTAATCATATATAAAGCAATCACTAGAGCTTCTACAAATCTCAAAAACATCAGATCAAACCTGTTCCATAGGCAACTACGACAATACTTCACCGTGCATGTCGTGTTTGGCCTCTTTGTCACGCAAGTTCCAACAGCATCCGATCTCTTTTGATGACACTACAACACAAAGATCACTGATTCAGACAATGACTCAAATAACATTCAAAACCAAAAAGTCACCCAATTTTGGATGAATAAGGATAAAAACAATTCAGAATATAAAGTGCCTATTGAAGATGGGTTGATCGAAGCAAAAACAAACCCTGATATCATAAGGTTTGATAAAAAAAAAACGTTTGAACCTGGTGGCAATACGACGATTGGACAATTTGGGTTTGATCTTCGATCCTTGATTCAGAGATGCTGTTCATGATTTCCTCGACCATACTCTCAAGACAAAACACACGCAAACCCAAAAAAAAAAAGAAGATAAATCCGATAAGAAAGTCTTAAACGAAGACAGATGTTAAATCTTGGTTTATTTGTCTTTGATTTCAGATAATGTGAATCCGAAATCTGTAGATTTCTTACCTTTTTCAGTCACTACCAAACACTTTTTGGAAAGCTAGTACTGGCGGGCTAGGATGTAATTCAATTTTATGTCCTTTATTCAAATTAGTGATTACTAAGGTCCAATGTTTTGAAAACCGGACCGGATACAGATTCGGTGTAGCTATTGGTTGACTAGCGGGTTTTCCATTTATGAAAATTATATATATATATAATTGTATATTTGTATTATATGAGCTTTAATTCTACATATAATACATTCTATATTCTTTTCTATGTTTAACTAAATATAAACAAAAAACATAAATCTAACTATATATATAGTTAAAAAAAATTGAATAGTGAATACTATGTAAACTGAAATTGATAAAATCATATGATTTACAATTAAAATTATCATATTTATTTATTTTTTCAACTAACATCTCAAATAAAAATAGTAAAATAAAAATAGTATATGAAAGTCAAAAATATATTTTTCACATTATTTTTTAATAAAATAAAAAATCAATTAAATAGTAATAGTTGAACATTAATTATAAAATATTAAATTTTAGCTAGTAATAATTGAAAACACTTAATTATAAGTTAATTTTTAAGAACCGGGTTTTAAAATTGACTCGGGTTACCGGTTTTACCGGTTTTCAGCTGGTTTTACTGGTTTTTTCATAAATCCGGGTTTTAAACCGAACCGGACTCGGCTTCTTTAGTGAGTCACGGTCGGACAGGTTCGACCGGCCGGTCCGATCCAGTTTTCAAAACACTGCTATGGTCTCAATAGGTGACCACACTTTTTTTTTATCAAAGGAGGTGACCACACTTTAAAAAGAAATTAAAATGAATTCTTCTCAAATGATATACCAACTAGAAATCTCAAGTCATTCTTCATTTTTCTTCATATATTGAAGAACTAATAATGAAAACAAGTTCTCTATTGTGTGATCTTAGAATCTATGTGGATTCGACCCTTAAATAATGTATTTGAACCTCAGAATTTGCAAGTAGCTTAAAGGGATAATTTGAACATATTATTCATTCATCCTCTATAACCTCCATGAAACTCTGTTCTCCGACGAATCCATCAAGAGATCCACTGCTTCTCTCGATTTTCGCCTCCAATTCATCAAACTTCCTCACCATCACGTTTGATTCAATTTTATGTTTTTTCGGGGGTCTCCTCACATTTCGCATTTAATCAGTGACCTATCTAGAAGGCTTATTTACGTTGGTAAAAAAAATTCAATCCTTTATTCAACCGGTCGAACCAGATTTTCCATTTATAAAAATTATATATATATATATAAATATAAATATAATTGTATATTTGTTTTATATGAGCTTTAATTTACTTCTACATATAATACATTCTCTATTATTTTCTATAATTAACTAAATATAAACAATAAACATAAATATAACTATATATATAGTGGAAAAAACTGAATAGTGAATACAAAGTAAACTGAAATTGATAAAATCATATGATTTACAATTAAAGTTATTGTATTTATTTATTTTTACAACTAACATCTCAAATTTTATAAACATGGTAAAATAGAAATAGTATATGAAAGTCAAAAATATATTTTTCACATTGTTTCTTAATAAAATAAAAAATCAATTAAATAGTGATAGTTGAACATTAATTATAAAATATTAAATAGCTAGTAATAATTGAAAACACTTAATTATATGTTAATTTTCTTAGAATCGGGTTTTAAAATTGACCTGGATCACCGGTTTTACCAGTTTTCAGCTGGTTTTACCGGTTTTTCATAAATTCGGTTTTTAAACCGAACCGGACTCGGCTTCTTTAGCGAGTCACGGTCGGACCAATTCGACCAGCCGCTCCGATCCAGTTTTCAAAACACTGCTAAGGTCTCAATAGGTGACCACACTTTTTTAATTAAAGGAGGTGACCACACATTAAAAAGAAATTAAAATGAATTCTTCTCAAATGATATACCAACTAGGAATCTCACGTCATTCTTCATTTTTCTTCATATATTGAAGAACTAATAATGAAAACAAGTTCTCTATTGTGTGATCTTAGAATCTCTGTGGATTCGACCCTTAAATAATACATATGAACCTCAGATTTGCAAGTAGCTTTAAGGGATAATTTGAGCATATCATTCATTCACCCTCTATAACCTGTTTCAAAACCCATAACACTATCCCAAAAAGATTCAAATGATACTAATCCAAAATTACTAAAATTAAAGTATTATAGAATCTATTCAGTTTCAGACATTCAGAAAAGTTACAGATCATAAATCTTACAACAATTCCCAACGATCAATACTCATAATGAAAAAAGTCTGAATGGTCTTTAAGATAAAAAGAAATTATAAACAGAGCTTTTTAGTTGTTCAGAATTGTAAATAAAACAAAAATAATATCCAGTGCAATTTGAAATCGCATGTCTAAATAGACTGAGTCAGCCTTTTAACCTCTGCGTATCATAATCATGTTTCTATTATGTGCTCGCAGACAAAAGAAAAATTATCACCAAGACTCAGGAGCAGTATTTCCCTTCCTATTTTTGAGAAGCCTTTTCTTCCTACAAAATTAGAAAGAAAAAAAAATTATGATGCAAATAAAAATATGCAAAATTATGATGCAAATAAAAATTATGATGCAAATAAAAATATGCAAACTTGCAAAAAAATTATGATGCAAATAAAAATTTCCCTTCCTATCGCTTCTCCGACGAATCCGTCAAGAGATCCACTGCTTCTCTCGATTTTTGCCTCCAATTCATCAAACTTCCTCACCATCGCGTTTGATTATATCTACCCTCACCGTTTCTATGATAGAGTTTACAAATCCCTAGGAAATTTATTGATAACAGAAATAGATTACAAGAGTAGCTTTGCAAGTTTAGATCACAATCACCTTCTGTGGTGAAAGATGATTGCTCACGGTGATCTCATGGCGACCGTGTTGTGACTCATGGCGTAAACAATACAAACATACAAAACATAAACTCCATAAAAGCCTAAACTCTTCCTTTTATACTTCTCCGATCAATAACTGCAAAAGATCTTCCGCAAACCGAAGCTTAACTCTAGTCATTTAATCAGCCAGCTCAGCCTCCACGTCATCAGATTTGGCGTCTTCAATTTAAGTATCTATAAAACCAAAAACCAAGTACAACGATTTCAGCACCCATTTTATTTTCAACACCATCTTTTTCCCTTTTGACATTGTACATCATCTTCTTTCTCTCTTCCACCTAATTATTCAACACTCACTTCATTTAACCTCTACAATAGTTTGTTTAATAAAATTCAACACCCTACCCACCATTTTTAATTCATACTTTTATCTTTTATAATATAATAACTACATATTAATAATATTTTTTATTTTATTTAACTTAAAAACTAAAATAACATAATTTTTGTTTTATTTATATACTTACCTTACTTTTTAAAATAATACTAATATTAACATTATTAAAATAACTAAAATAAGAGTATCTTCATTTTTTAAGTTATATATTTACCTAATTTTATTTTTAAAATACATAACTTATTATTATTAAAACAATTAAAATTAATAAATTTTAAAGACATACAATACAAACACACAAAATTTTAAATAGACACGATAACATCACTCATGCCACCAAGATCTTTTTGTGTAGAAAATTCGGGAATTCAGTTGCTCCAATATTCAAAACATTTTCATCACCCGTTGGAATAGAAGAAAGATGAGGTGTTTGAGAAAAATATTGCATCATTGATCCCATATTATGAAGGATAATTTGGAACATATGATGGTACGAAGAAATTTAGTGGAAAACTATAATTTGGTATATATTGGGTTGGTCGGAAGTTTGGTTTGAAATTGATATTGGAATTTTTGGTAGTTAAATGGAAAACTAGAAGAATTTTGGGTGTGAAAAAAATTATTATTGGGATCTATTTAACAAAAAATGTTTAAACACTAAAATCGTTTATTATAATAAAAATAATGTTTTCTGTATCCAAATGAAATAAAAATAGTTTTTATTAATCGAACATAAAGAATCATGAATTTTGATACAATTTTTTATTTTCTTAAAAAAGTTTTATTGTATACTAAATGAGTTTCAATTATTGGATAAAGATAAAAATAAAAAAGTCTGAATAAACAATGAAAACGTAGGCATTTAAATTTTATTCAGATTAAAAAAAAAATTATTTACATAATCGTGCATGTACACACACATTAAATATTTCTCCTATTCAAGTTACGCCATATGGCTAAGTTAGGCCACACAAAAAAACTACAACTATTAAATCTTAACAACTTGATTGAAGCCATATAGATATGTTCCAAATTTTCTAACACCCTCATTGTTATTTATTCAACACCTCTAATGGTCTAAATCACTACCCATAAAAGAACAAGAGAAGCACGGCTCCAACACCGTAGAAACCACCAGAGCCGCCTTAGAGAAGTTGCATATCTAAGGGCCCGACTGGTTCAAACGCAGCGGTTGCGGTTGCGGCTGCGGCTGCGGGAGTTTGCGGATTCGGGTGGTTGCGGTTTCAAGCGTTATGTTGCGTTTTGTATGACTGGCATAACGTGTGAAAATTGTTGCGTTTGCGGGATGTTTATGACTGGTTGATTATGAAATATTGCAGCGATTTAATAATAAATTACCAATATAAACATATTATAACATTATAGAAATATAAAAACATACTTTTGTGATAAAATATAATAATTACTAATATACTATGATTAATAATAATATCATGTTTATTTATTTAATTTTTTAAATAGTTGAAAATTATAATTTTAATATATATTTTTGAAGTTTTATATTAAAAATTTTAAAGAATATTTTGTTTCGTTTTATATATGTGTATTTCTTTATAAATGTATATATATTAAGTTTAAAAAGAATCTAATCATGAATAGATAGTTTAAAGTTTTTATAAAACAAATTATGACACTGTTTGTGAATTTAAATTAATATATAAATTGTGTATATATTTTAATTTATAATATTTCCAATTTTGATTTTTAATTTTAATTTTAAAATATTTAGAAAAAATAATTTTATAATTTTGTATCCAACCGCAACCGCCCGCAACCACAAACGTTAGCTGGAACCAGCTTTTGATTTTAAGAGGTTCGGAGCGGTTTGAAGCGATTTGTAGCGGTCTGTATGATTGTTTTGAAACGTTATCAACCGCCACCGACCGCAAAAGCTGCGTTTGCGGGTGGTAGTGGGGAAACCATTCAAACCCTAAATCTACATTGTAGATACCAAGGAGAGCCCTTTGTTATTAATCAAAAGCCACTGAAAGCTTACAATGAAAGTAAACTGAAAAAGAAGGTAAAAAGCCCCAACAAAAATAAAAATGAGTACCTAATCGAAATAAGAACCATGCATACAACAATAATACGATAGATCCAAGGCAGTGTAGTCAACGATATGTCTAGGTGAGATGCTTAGGCCTCACTTTTAAAGCCTAATCGCTTAGGCCATCTTTAAATAAAGAAAGAAAAGTGTTCATCTCGCCCTTCTTCAAGCACACTCCAATCTCTACACCACCAGAGTCATCCCTCCTTTCCAACATAGAGAATGCTTCACTGCGGTCAATGGACACAAACTCGGTTTTAACAGGTCTGCCCCATCCAAAATCTGTTCGGTTTATCGCTAACCGGGTTGACCCCGCCACACTTCCCGCCTGTGCATCTGATATACTATCCTTCGCTCTGTGCACATAGTCCTCAAAGAGTGACTCTATCCCTTTCGAACCTAAAATTTTTACCGATTCACTTAGAATCTCGACTGCTTTAGTAAAACCATCTTCTTTCAAAAATGCTCTCGCTTCGTATTGGAGCCAACCTATCGGAAACACACAGCTCCCGAAGTATGTCGCAGGAAGTGGCGGGTCTAAACGAGACCTAAAGTCTGCTGTATAAGTAAACCGTACTGGTCTGTTCGGGTTGCCTCCACGCGCTTTCACAGCACACGTCCATGAGTAAGCATACGCGATGACAAAGGCTGACAAATGAAGCTCGAGCTCTGATTCGTTCTTGACACGTGCCCTGAGTTTCTCTATGTCCTCCGAAGTTAGCTCAATTGTGGCACGGACAACGTCGGGGCTTACTTCATCGAGGGGTGGTGGTTTCAGGGTTTTAAAGTCGTCGCTGTCCTTTGATGACAAAAACTCAATCAGTTTGAACTCAAGTCCGGATGGAATGTTGATGACCGTACGATCAAAAGTCGGAGTCAGATCCTCCGGAAGAAGAGGAAACTCCGTATGTTCTTGCGATCTGCAGATATGAGCCCATGATTTGATGAACATTGCTGACGTGGTACCGTCGTTGACGGAGTGGTGCGATGCGATGCCGATACAGAACCCTTGGTTCGGGAACAACGTGATCTGCACGGAAAGAAGGGTGGCCGAGTCATCCGAGATTTCTAGCTCAGGTACCAGGGGATGAAACAGGGTCGCGGGACGTAGTCCGTTGCTGGATAAAAAGGAGAAGTCTGCGTCGGTCTCTGCGACGGTAAGGGACACCGTGTCGTGCTCGGAAACGATGATGGACGGCTTTGGATGTTGTGGATCCCACGTGAGGCGGCCGGCGAGGGGGAGGTAGTAGCGGAGGACGAGGGAGAGGGAGAGCTTGAGGTTTGGGAGGATGTGGGAGTGGAATGTCTGGGAGGAGGATGACGACTCGGTGAGTCTATAGAAGATGACTCGCTGATTGGGATGGAATTTTATCCAGCGTAACTCGAAGAAGGTTAGAGGGAGAGTGAAGGAGTTCGCTGATTGATCGGAGGATTTGGTAGCAGGGCTGACTCGGACATTCTCGATCACTTTTAGCGCCATTGATAGTCTCTGAACATTGAATAGTAGTCTCTATCTTGCTAAACATATTATCACCAACAGGTGATATCCGACAACTAGAACCAAGACACGTGAATCATGTCAGTCATCACCAATAATTTTGTTTTAAAATAGTTAACTGCGGCGTTATAGTAGTCTCAGTAATAAATTACCAAAAATATTTAGATACATAATAAGAATTTTAGAAAACAATTTAAATACGATGTACATAGAAAACCCCATTAAGTGTGCCTTTTAAAACTTTGTTTTTTGATGAAATTGGATTTGATATCCATTGATAGCGGAGGAAGAAATGTTAGTTTTATCTTTTCAACATTTAATAGGAGTCTCTATCTTGGTAAATAGTTTGAGATCCGACAACTCGAATCAATGCACGTGAATCATGAGATTACTAATACATTTATGGGAAAACTGGAAATATAGACCCGAAAAATCTAATGTTTGTTCCAGTGGATACTATCAACCTAACTTTGTCCCATTAGGAAAATAATTGTTAGAAAGTTAATTTAGTCCTTGACTTCTTATTAAATTTAATTAACATTTTGTCTACGAATAAACCAATTAAAATAATAAAATCTAAACAAAAATCGTGAAAATGGGCTTTTAATTTCCAATCTATTTGTAATAGATAATTTTAATATCCAAGTTTTAGTTGCACGTTTTTATTCCTCAACTTAATGTTGATTCGACAAATTAGGGATTAAAAAAGTCAGACAATCATATTATGAACAGACCCCGTTTGCAATACATGAAACACTGTTCGTAATTTTCCTTAAAATCTCAGAAATCTCCAAACTGAAATCCTAGGTCAAACTGTAGAGAGATTTTCGGCGTGATGTTGAAGGAGTTCACGGAATACGGGGAGGAGCACAGAATAAGCTTCAAATCCGAAGGCGGTCATCGAATCCCATAGTTCCTGAAGCTATGTTTCTGTTGCTCCTAAAGTTTCTGAATGTCCAAAAGTTCCTGAAGTTACAATAGCGGCTGAAAGAAAAAGGTAAAATCAATTCCTTTCATATTACTAATTTAAAATGACTTCAAAACAATTTTTTTAAAATATAACTTTTTAAACTTTGATAAGAAAACACAATCAGAATAAGTTGAATATATAGTTCTATTTGAATCTAACAAGCAAAACCACAAATATATTTTATATTGACTGAAACTACATCTCTTACAACTAAAGTAATAACAAATACATGTAATCATAATGAGTTGTACATAGTTTTACTTGGTTTTAAACACACACAAAACAAACAAAAAAGTCAAAAATTTAATGATTCATATCTTACTTTTTGATAGAGAAATATGAAAAAAAATTAAGCTAGAATAATAATAAAATAATTACATTAAGTTGAATCTATATAACTTCATTTGGATTTAGCACAAAAATAACTGGTCAAAAAGACATATGCTAGTTTTGGTTAAAAATATAGTGAAAAGTATGTAGTTAAGTCGGAAGACCGATATATTAACCTGAGATCAGGAAAACCTACAAAAACGTTGAAATAGGTTCTAAACAAATAAAAACTAAAAAACTAAAAAAACTTATTCTTAAATAATAAAAACAATCACATTAGGTTGTATATATTGTTTTATTCAAATCTAACACACAAACACTTACAAAAATACACATTCAAAACTTATAGATCTACTTTTTTAGGATGAGAAGATGAAAACCATGAAATAAAAAAAAATCTGAAAAAACAATGAAAATGTGAGAAAGACATGCGACAAAGAAATCAGAAATTGATATATATTTTAGTGTTTTCAAATTCAATGAGATCATAGAGAGATTAGAGAATTTAGAGAAAGAAAGATTATATTTTTATTGCAGTTATTTAACAAAAACAAAAAAAATGTTAAAAAGGAATTTTCAATTAGGTTTAAAAAATTGGTGTTTAAGATTTGTGAAAAATATGTTAGTACATTACAGTTTAGCCACTAGTTTAGTAGTCTCCTAACCCTAAGTTTACCATACGTTTGAGAAGACTTTAGAAGTCTACTAGTGCGTAACTTCTTTACTTCCAGTCTTATAACCCTAAAATTGAATACTCTTAATAGATTGCAATAAACACTTCATTAAACATAACATTAACCTATAAAAAATTAATATATACATAATTAAATATGTACATATTTAAATTTTCAAAATCTAACTCTTAAATTACAAACGTTACTTGAACATATTTTACCAAAATCTAGCATGTGGTAAAAGAGTTTATATGTCTAGGGAAGACCTCGCAAACATATAATGATAAAAATCTTTAAATATTTTTAATTGTTCATAAAGTGGTTATAATTTTATCATTATTTTAGATTATATTTGCATTTGATTGAATTTGATATATATCTATTATATATATATATATATATATATATATATATTTGAATTCAAATTTAAGTTTTAAGTCACTTTTAGCAAATTGCCTCATACTCAAACATGAATTTTATTTTTTAATTTAATATTATTAAACTTGTCATTTGATCAACTACGTTGAAATCCACTATTATTGTAGTTGTGAAATATATGATTCCTCTAGTCATTTTATAGTGTTTTGGTAGAATTTCTTGGTCAAAAAATAAAAATTCAGATATAATAATTTTAAATGAAATTTTTGATTAGTTTCAGTAAAACCATAGCAATTTTTCTGTTAACTTAAAATAGTCTAAAACTTATTAAAATCAACTGTTAAAACTCTATATTAATACACTTTCCCATGGAGTTTCTGGTTTTCGATTTTAAAAGAAAAATATGCTAGAATTAATACCAAGATTATTTGAGTTCACTAATGATATCTTGTTAATTTTGTTATGTTTAGTTTATTGATGGTTTACAATTGAAATAAATTATGTACTTAATACGAATTTATTATTTTTACTTTAGGAACTTTGGTGGTTTATTTATGTTTGATATTTAGTGGTTTTAGTTATGTTTGATTTATGTAACTTGTTAAATACAGTACATTAGTGTACTAATATGTGATTAATTCATAACAAAACATAAATATAGTTACAAGAAAAACTTAATTTAC
This sequence comes from Brassica juncea, assembly GCA_018703725.1. Taxonomy (NCBI): domain Eukaryota; kingdom Viridiplantae; phylum Streptophyta; class Magnoliopsida; order Brassicales; family Brassicaceae; genus Brassica; species Brassica juncea. The sequence continues at coordinate 5,253,422 of CM031940.1, read as the reverse complement.
ACTGTTTTTTTTATCTGAGAACAAATTTATACTCTTTTTTTCCAACAATTACGTACATGTCGCATATTCAACAATCTACCGTGCTTTAGGTTCTTTGATCTCCGAAAATACTCCCCAACTCGATCCGCTCTTCTCATCACCAGCAAGGCGAGCAGAATCATCGCTGGTCGTCGTAGTAGATTTCGACACGTGTCCTGTAGTCCTACTAAACAAGTCATCTTCTCCTTCTGTCGTCGTACCTAACTCGCCACGTGTCGGCAGATCCAGAGAGTCCACGCCATTCTTATTCGTAGCAGTCTCATGAAGCTGAAGCGCAAACTCAAGCGCCCAAACGACGTCGTTCATCGGTGGCCGTTCGACACCACGATCTCGAACACATCTCACAGCGATCTCACAGAACTTCTCCAGTGATACAGGAGTGATATCAGCCGTCAGATCTGCATCAACGATCCGATCAACGGTTCCTTTTTTGTAATTTGACTTCACCCAACGAACCAAATCTGCTTCTTCTCGTGGGACATTTTCGAGTCTGACCGGTCTGCAGCATAGAACTTCGAACAGAACAACTCCAAAGGAGTACACGTCAGATTTTTCCGTCAAAACTTGACGTCGGTAATACTCAGGGTCCAAGTAACCAAACGAACCTTTAACAACGGTCGAGACGTGCGTTTGAGAGGCACTAGTAGGACCAACTTTTGATAACCCAAAGTCAGAGACTTTAGCTATGTAGTTCTCATCAAGAAGTATGTTTGTTGTTTTGATGTCTCTATGTATGATCATGTGCTTCGCACCTGTATGGAGATACTGCAGTCCACGAGCCGCTCCGATGCAAATCTCCAGCCTCCGTGTCCACGACAATGGAGGATCAGAAACCTTGTTTCTCTTGTAGAGATGGTCCCTAAGTGTGCCATGCGGCATATACTCGTAGACAAGAACCATCTCGTTCTCATCTTCGCAATATCCGATCAAGGAAACGAGATGTATGTGACGGAGCATTGTGAGCATCTGAAGCTCTGTGTCGAACTCTTTAGCGCCTTGGTTCGATGTTATTTCTAACCGTTTAACAGCCACAAGCGTGGTTCCACCGTCGATTCTTCCTTTGTAGACGGGACCGAACCCGCCTACTCCAACGATCAGCTCTTTCTCGAAATCGTTTGTGGCGGATTTGATTTCCTCGATTGTGAATCTACGGCAGAGATCTGACGGGAGAGATGTGGCTGATCTGGTATGCGAGGACCCGGTAACAAGCGGAAACTGAGTCCACGAGTCCGTAGGCTTGCTCTTGGTATCTACATTCAACTCATTTATCCTCTTGTTTCTCCTCTTTATGATAAGAACAACAACAGCTACAAACATTGCTACCACAACGGCAGAACCAGCAACTCCAAGTGTGATCACCAAAACATGTGACATGCCTTTGCCATTTCCTACATCCTGCGGTATAGAGTTTGGTGTAAGACTCGGTGTAGGAATAGGATTAGGACCAGCGAGACTACCGTCAGAGACATTAAGCTTGAGAATCTCTACACCATTGAGAACTGCATCATAATACCTTGGAAGAACTTCGGCAAAAGGATGCAAGTCAAGCCGTAGATCACGGCTCTTCCCACTCTCGTCATCCTCATCACCAACATCTACGATGAAATCTAGATACATCGGCATCCGAGGACCACCACTCAATTGAATCACGTCGGTTTCGAGTTTGGCCATCTGCTCATTGATGAAGATGGAGAAGATCCGTTGCCCCGGTTCGGTCACATCCGGTAGCGTCTCGCAGAAATGAAGCCTAACGAGGTAGGTAAACCCGGGATCGACCGTGAAGTGCCACGTCAAGTTGAAATTCAAGTTGAGCTTAGGGTTATCTTTGTTCCCCATCGAACGAGACGTCTTGTACACGTCATCCGGTGCGACGTAAGCGGGAGTTTTCTCCGTGTAGTTTATCGTGACGCCCTCTACCTCCGGTTTGGTTCCTGAGTTCTCACTGAGTATGAACTCATCATCGGAAAGCCATCGCCGTAACATCCCCGTGTCACCGTCGTCGATTTCTTGTCCTCCAACGTTTAGCCGGTAAACGGTCTCGAAAGCCGTCGTGTTGTCTATCCTGAAGTCAACGTTAGTTATTATCAAGTCGTCAAATCCTCCCTTCGAGTAAAACCGATCAGGCATGGAGACGATCTCGATTCCGTTGACAAAAGCTAACGACTTATTAGACGGCGTGAAGGTGAGATTTAGCGTATGGTAAACCGGAACGATAAACTCTTTGATTAACGATTTCGATTCCGGTTTGGAAGCTTTTACCGTTAAATCAGCGCTGAAGTTGTTCAAGAGAGTGAAACCGTTGACGTTGACGGAGAAGAAGGAACTGACGGCGTCGAAACCGGATCCGTAACGGGTCGGGTGAAAGTATAACCGGATAAATTTCCATCCCGGGGAGACTGGGAAGCTGTAAGTGAAATCGGATCGGAAAATTCGAGCCGTCTTGTATGGAATCCGAGGAACACCAGATTCTTGGAACGATGCATCTGAGGAGAGAGACGCGTCGGCTGCGTTCGACGGCAGGGTTTTCCGATTCTCCGCTGTCCAGTTCCGGCCACTGTCGATGACGTCGGAGTTTGCGCCGCAGTTGAAGAGAAAGAGATCGACGGGAACGTACGCCGCCGTTGCTCCTTGTCCTTGTACGGCGGAGGAAAAGAGAATGGATAAAATTAAGAAAGCTTGACAGATCATCGGAATTGAAAGAATGAGAATTATTGAGAATGAGGAAGAATAAAGATAAGTTTTATTAATGGGTGGTGAGTGAGTCTACGAGTCAGTCGTTGACTGACTTTTGGAGGTCAACTCAAGCAAAACAAACATACCAAAAAAAACATTAGTTTCGATGAAGGTTTGTATGATTGTTTAACGTCTAACTTTCTACTCCATGTTTTGTTTTTGTCCTTGGAATTGGAAGCTTGCTTCTCGTGAATGAAACTTTGGCTGTAACTGGTTATTTCTAGAAGGAATATATGGAATAGATTGAATAATTATATTTGGAATGAGAAAAAATGGAATGATAAATAAAATGGAATGATAAATAAAATGGAATAAAAACTGAAATTGTTATTGGAATTGGAATTCCAATCATTCCACATATTCACGAGTCTTTTTAATTTGGAACAAATGGAATAAATTTTATAAAGGATTTGTTTTTAAGTTTTATTCCATTTTTGGAATATGTGGAATTGATTTCGAAAAGTATTCCATGTAATTGGTGAATATTTTCGGGAATTCTATGGAATGATGCATTCCAAACAATTCCATTCCATAGTTTAGCATTCCAGTTGCAGCCTTTATTTTTGATGGGATAGTGAGATATTAAGTTCTTAGTATTACTTTTAACTTAATATCCCACTATTTGTTCAAAAATAATTGATTATGGATTTTAGAAAAATGTTATTTTTTTATTGTTGATGAGTTTAGTCAAGTTTAAATAGCTTCTGATGAGTTTACTCAAGTTTAAGGAGCTTATATCTCAAATTAAGTTTTGAAAGATGATGTTCTAAACATTTTAATTTTGAATGGATATATTGATAAATCTGTGAACCGTAAATAATCTGGTTTGGATTTAACAAAAAAAAACACATTAACTAAAATCCCGATAAAACGCGGTAAAAACACAAAACCAGTATTAACATGTGAACTAACGTCGGTTGACCCGGTAAAACTCCAAAAAGTTAATAATATTTCTAAAAAGATTTGATGAAACTTTTCATACACTTTTTAATATTACACAAAACTGAATAAACTACAAAATTTGTAAATTTTTAGACTTTAATAAAATTTGTAATATGTCATTCAAAGTAAATACATAAAATAGTAATATTTTGTTATAAGTTTGCATTTTTATCTATTTTAGAATTAAAAGTTAATCTTATAATATTAAAAGTTCTTATTTGGTATTGAATTTAATAAATAATTTTTTATGGCTGATGAAAAATAAAATTAAAAAAAAATTAAAATATTTAATTATATTATTTAAATAAAACTTAAGATCAATTTATATTTTCAATGGTTAATAATATTATGTTTATATATAACTATATATTACAATTTATTAATTTATTGACCCGTGGTTCAACCACGGTCGATCTAGTTATCCTGTGATCAAGAGAGTAACCGATTTACTGTCCAGGCCGGGTTTAAAACTTTCACTTTAACCTATAGTTAATTTTTATGGACATTAGATAAGGGAAACAAAATTACTTTCAACGCTTATTTTTACCAGCCTTGTTGATCATGAATGGCTACCTCATCTTTAGTTAGTCCCCACTTTGAAATCTCACTTCTGTTTCACCTTCATGCATTTTGTTTTTCAGTTTCATATGTGCAGATATGCAAAAGGGTCGGAGAAGAAATGATCGATGCTGCCTCTTACTTGTTTTTGATGCAATATAATTGATCAGAAAAAGTGAGCAAGTGGTCCAAAACAAAGTGACTGCTCCGGACATTGTCAACATGAAAGATGGGGGAGAAAAAGGAAACGATGAAATCAGAAAATACCAGGAGCACGACAATGATAAGCTTTAACTCCTTCGTCATCACATCATCATCAAAAAGAAAATCAGGAAAGAAAGATGATGAAGAAGGGGAAAAATAGTAGAACAGTTGTGTCTCTGCCTCTCTGGTGCAAGAAGAACAAGAAGTAAGGAAACCAAGTTCAAAAGTTGAGGAAAAGAGGAATGAGAACAAGTAGAGGCTGTGAACATCAATATATCTAAATTCTCTTAGAATTTCGTTCGACATCTTGCATCCTCTATATCAAAAGGTTAACCCTTAAACACTTCTAACTCCACCATCAAACTAGAAAGTTTATTACGTAGCGTCGTCTGCCCTGAATGATCCTTGTGATGAGAAGCTCATGCCACTTTTAAATGAATAAAAAGTTTTTTTTTTAAGTATGACTTTTGTAGGTTTGGGTTGACAAGTATGGATCAGGGTTGAAAAGACGTCAGTGGGGTTTTGGTGAGAATGTATCGTTCATGTTTTATTACTCCTTCGTCATCACATCATCGTTAGATTTCTGACCCATTGCCCTAGACCTAGCTCCTTATTAATCTGAATTTACATCATTTTTGCAATTCTGTTTTGCTACACTTGTTACCATCGAAACCTATTCTTTTTTCTTATCTTAATATTGTTTCTCATAAAAACGGTGTAAAAATTTGTTGGATCATTTACTACTGCAACAATCACTATTAGTTTGCAGTAGTAAAGGATCCAGTTTTAGCAATCAATAAACCCAAAACATTTAACTCTGGTTTAAGCAAATCTTATATATAAACTCAATATGGAAATAGTATTTTGAAGAAGAAGAAAACACATGTAATGGAACAATAACTTGTTCTATATCGAATTAAAGAATTATAACTACTTATTTAGATTGTACTTATCTATTGTAAAGAAATATATACATTTTAAACTCCAAACATACTATATGCCAGTTTTGCATGTCATAGTTTGAAGTTTAAAGAACGGATACAAATTAATTTCTAATAATATAAATAAATCTTAGTAAGTATTTTTGTTGTATAAACATAGATGTAATAGAATTCTTTAATGTTTAATATTTAATTTTTAACTATTAGAAATGAAAAGATGATGTGGTTTGTTACAAGGATCTAACAAGTTTTCATCAACATCAAACTATGATGTGTGGTGTTAATCACTCCAATATAAATTAGTGATCCAACTATTTTTTTGGTTGGACCAAACAAGTTTTCAGAGCGATTAGTGTATGTTGGCCCAACTAAGAATTTATAAAACCGAGCGCGGCCTATTTATAGTTAGTTCCTTTTTCAAAGTGGGAAACAATTTGTTTATTAGAGTTAAAAAATGAATTTTCGTTTTGAAAAATAATTTTGTTTTTGTTTTTATTCTTTACATATATTGATAGAAAATTAAAACGCGTGAAGTGGATAGGAGAAGTAATTTTGTAAGTATTACTTTATGTCACTTTATTGATGCACTGATGGATAATACATGATCCTTATTCGAAAACGTTAAAGAAAGCGAAAGCAGTTAAAAGCGAAATACTTTTCATTCCATGATCAGAATTTGGTCTGTAGGTTCATGACAATCCTAGGATCCAACTGGAATGCTTTTGCAATAACATTTGGGTTTATCCGCGGGTTAGACCCAAACACGGTTTTAGCAATAGTGATTAGACCTGGGTTCTGGCTGTTAAAAGCAGTGAATGCAACTGCTGGACCTCGTCCCACATTGGAATGGAAATGGACGAGTCCCACTGGAAACACAATCAGATCACCCTTGTTGAGTATTTTGGAGAATAGACGATTTCCGTCTTGGTCTGACGAGACAAAACCCGCGAAAAGCGTTCCTTCTTGGACAATCAAGAACTCGCTGGCACGTGGATGGGTGTGAGGTGGGATCAGCCCGTAGGGTGCATAGTCTACACGAGCAAATGCTATTCCAAGGGTGTTGAGCCCAGGAAGGTTATCAGCAAAGACGGGTGTCACATTTGTCCCGACCGCATTAGTTGCGACTCTTTGCCTGTCAAGCCCTGTGAAAAAGAAGTCGTCTACTGTGGCGAGCTTTGGGTCTTTGCAAAACTTTCCGTTAACAAACACTGAACATAATAACCAAATAAAAAAATGGCATAAGAATGAGAAACTAATGAGAGATGGGCGTATAAACGATAAGGCGCAAATGTACATACCACCATCCGCTGGGGTGTTTACACCGACACAAAAGTCTTGAACGGGGCTTGGGTCAGAAGCAATGGCTACTGGAAAGATTAAAGCCAAGAGAGATAAAATTGCGAGAAATATAAGACTCCTCATTGGCATATACTTTTTGAATTAGATTTCTGTGGAGAGGTAAGGTGCTTATAAGACACTGAGCTTAATTTTATAGATGAGTACATTAACTGTTCAAGTCTATATCTACATGAAGGGATCCAGAAATGAATTTTACTGGACAATAAAGGTATTTTAGAAAAAGAAAATTATAAAATATTAAACGAAGGATGGAATCGTACATTTGATTTCTCTACAGAAGATTAGCCATCACTTTTCATAGGAGATCAGCCACTCCTTTCCGTACGTAGGGTTGGTATTCTATGTTTCAACGCTTAACTAGGGTTGGTAAAAAAACTGCAACTGAAAAGGAGAAACAAAAACAAAATGTAACTAGATGAAAGTTGGTTTTGATTTAGTTTTGTTGAAAATCGTAGAATTAAATATTGTTTTAACTTTTATATTTTGTTACTATAACCAACTTGATTATATCAGTTTTCAATCCAAATAAGTATTTTGAAACCGTTTTCACATATATTAGATATATAACATAAAATTACAACAAAAGTATATAAAAATAGTAAAGATACATCCAATGTAAATCTAAGATGAAAAGAGAACATTTCAAGTTACAACACTTAAAACAAACAAGAGCTTGAATATTGGTGCACCGTATACATATAAAATTCTTCATAGCATAAGAATGTGATGGTTTCACAAACATGTTGGATATGTTTGATTTGTAATATACAATATTTATGATAGATCGATGGTTATTAATTATCTTTAATTTGTTAGTTGCTCATATTGTGTTTAGATGTTAAACCAATCAAAATGATATGTTATATAACATTTTATCAATTAATAATTTTAAACTACATTAACCTTTTTGATGTACTTATTTATAAATGAAAACACCAATTAGTATGTTCATGTATGTTAATAAATCCATCTTTTCAAATTAAAATATTTTCTGTCAAATAAAATGTACCTCAGTTTTAATAAGATAGATAGATATGTCTCTAAGTATTTTATATGCAAAATAACTTCCATTTTATGCTTATTTTTGATGAAAATATTAAACTAAAATTTTATTTGTTGTATTTTTATAATTCAAAACATATATGTATGAGGTATAATAATCATCAAATTAATTAACATATTTGAAAAATAAGTTTATATGTTTTAATAAAACATGTGTAGTTTATATTTTGTATGTGAAATGAAATAATTATAGACATGAATACATAACATTTAAAGTTTGTATGTCTCATTTTAAATAAATACGTTTAATTTCATTATAAAAAGGTAGATTACACTATGACGTTCAAAAACTTGATAATTCACAAACTAACCAAAAAAGTCAAACTGATATTCTTTGTATATTCTATAATAGTGTGGATTCTATCATTTCTCTTTCTTCTACTTACCGGTTTCTTCTTTCTTCTCTATTCTTTTATCTTTCTTTTGTGTTTTTTCTTCATTTCATCACCAATGTTACATTATTGGAAACAAATCACCTCATCTCTGATCAATCCACCTTAACCGCTACTTTGCGTTTCTCTTTACCATAATCGATCATCGGATTTTAATATCATCAATTTTGATCTCCTCTGTCGTTGCTCCTTTCATCCTCCTTTTTCCAATAGCGTCAATATGGATCTCCTCAGTTATTGATCTTAATCTCTTTTGATACCATCGATCTTGAGAACTTTCATCGTTACAAATCTCTTTCTTTGTTATTGATTTCTTGATTCACCACAAATTCTCTTCCATTGTGACTCAGAAACGATGATGGTATCAAAGACGAAAAGGAAAATTGTGTTATCACTATAAATTTTAGGCTTATACTATACGATAAACATATATAGTATAGTATTCATCGACCTTTTAAAATTATATAGTTTAATATTAAAATAATTTATTTTATTTTTAGATTTTAATTTGATTTAAAGTATTATAAATATATATTATATTTTATGTTTGGGTTTATGGTTTAGTAATTAAGGTTTAAAGTTTAGAATTTAGAGATTGGGGTAAGAGTTCGAGGTAAGGTTTATGATTATACTATTTATAGAGTTTCTATACTATTTATCTATTAATTCACTATTAGTTCCATACTATTTTTATATGATGCTTATCTTTATCACTTTATGTATGTAAATGAAATAGAACATCATCTGTTGCCCAAAAAAAAAAACAAAGAAATAGAACATCTATGATGTACTATTGTCTAGAGTTTATACTATGTATTCTATTTGAAAAATAAAATCTTCGGTTATTCTCCATTGTTGTTTTGCAGCCTACATTGCTATTGTTGTTCTTTCATTTTCTGTATAAAAAAGTGAAGCTTTTGTATGTGGTCATTGATTGAGTGTCACAATGTTATATGAATGATTTAACTTTTTAATAATATAATAATTTTTATTTTGTTGATAAATACGAAATCGTAGACAACATCAATTTCCATCTCATTGTTACCCGCAATTTGAGAAAAGAAAGGGTAATACCAAAAAAATTTGGTGAAATTGTTATAAATTTAATTATGTCAAAATCGATGTTATATTCTTAATTTCTAATGAAAATTTGGTTATTTAGCAAATTCACCTTTAGAAAATATTATCGTTAAAGAATAATCTCATAAAATAAATGATTTGTGGTTAGCTAATTAATAGTTATTAACTTAATTTTTCAAGTTGTATTCAAAAAGTGATATAATCAGTTAGGTGTGGGTCTCTATCTCTCCTTGTTGGTTCGTGGTTCTTCTCCATTGGAAGATGCTTTGACTGTTTTGGAACGGGTTTGAGGAAGCTTGCGGGTGGTTAGTTCGGTCAATGTAGTTGGCAGCTCAGGCGGTCTTGGCTCCAGCGTATTCTCCGGGCTTCGAGTTTTATTTCCTGATGCTTTTTGTTTACTGATTACCGTCTGTACCAGGCCCACTTGTGGACTTATAACTTATGAACAAAAAGAACAAAAATATTTAATATCAAAAAACCCAAAAAAAAGAGATGTGGGAAACTCAGCATGGTTTGTGAAAAGTCATTATCTTTTTTTTTTTTGAACTGATCATAAATCGAATACTGAAAAGAAAGTCATTATCTTTGTATGTATATTTTATATTATATGATCTTTTGAGTTGTTTCTCCCGTAGAGGATCACGATCATCTTCCTCTAATCGTTCCCAGGTAAACCCAGAAATTTATCTTTTTGATCATATGATACACGTGATAGAAATGCTTAGATTTGTATAATTTGGAGTGGATCGTTCTTATCATTAGAGATTCTAACCTGAAAATATTCAAATAAATTAAAAAACTGAAGCCTAAATTCAAAATAAAATGTTCATCCAGATGAAGATCGAGTTTCTGTCTTTGTTATGGTTCAGTTTATGAGTTTAATTAATTCTTGAAAATTATCAAATTTGATTTCTGAGTTTTGAATGAAATTCGTTAGCAAGAAAAAAAATTTCCAATGGCCGAGTCTGCAAGCGGAAACTTTTCAAAAAAGCTCATCGAAATTGATGTGAGCTCGGATACGGTGTGTCCATGGTGCTTTGTGGGGAAGAAGAATCTTGACAAAGCTATTGATGCATCTAAAGATCAATACAACTTCGAGGTTAAACTCTCTCTCTCTCTCTCTCTTTATAATTTTGTTTACTTGACAAACGATGAAAGTGCTCATATCTGAAAGATAAATGTAGATTCGATGGCATCCGTTTTTTCTCGATGCATCTGCACCCAAAGAAGGTGTGAACAAGAAAGAGTTTTTTAGACAAAAGTTTGGAAGCAGAGTTGAAGGAATGTTCAGAAGAATGTCTGAGGTTTTTTTTTTTTTTTTTTACTTACTGATACTTTTACTTGACAGAATCTTGAGGTAAATCTCTGTTTCACTTCAGATCTTCAAAGGTATTGGGTTAGAGTATGACACATCGGGTCTCACGTAAGCACCAAAAGTTATCTTCTTTAAACAAAAAGAGAGATTTCTTCTGTTTTATATAATTTTTTTTTTGTGATATGAACAGAGGCAACACTCTGGATAGTCATAGACTCATACATTATACGGGGAAACAAGCGCCGGATAAACAACATAGCCTCGTTGAAGAGTTGTGTCTTGGTTACTTCACGCAGGGAAAGTTCATAGGGGACAGGTATGAAACTGTTTGCTGAGTTCTTGATGAGTTAGATTTAAGTCGAATTGGTAAGATGTGAATCTTGTGGATGAATGCAGGGAGTTTCTGGCTGAGACGGCTAAAAAGCTTGGCATAGACGGAGCAGACGTATTCCTCTCAGAGCCCAGCAATGGAACCACAGAGGTGTCTTTATGCCAAATCATGTGGCCATCATTGTTTCTTCTATTGGATTATATTAACTGGTATGTGTTGTAATGAAGGTAAAAGAAGAGCTGGAGAAGTATTCGCAGAATATCACTGGGGTTCCACATTACACTGTAAGTTTATGTGCTGTGTGATATTCCAAATACTTATATCTGCATCAAATTGCCACTATACAAATGAGATCATAATGAAGCTGTTGTTACAGTGATACAGACGCCATTTTGTATATATCCTTAGTCTTAAGTCTTGCTTCTTTACGTTTGAATTGTTTGTTTGTTCAGATCAACGGGAAGGTGAAACTGAGTGGTGCACAACCGCCTGAGACATTCCTGAGTGCGTTTGAAGCAGCTTCTTCTTAATACACAAAACAGTGAACCTAAGTGGATATTATGTATGCGCTGCGCTGTCTGTAGTTTGAGCTTCTGAGTTCCAACTTTTAAAGACTTAATGTAATAATGAATACAGGTTTGGTCTTTGATGGAATTGTCTAAACAACATATAAAGTTTCTTTTAAATAACATTCTACTTCTTCTTGCTTTGACATGCAAAAGATCATTTCTTCTAGTAAGGTCTACAAGAAATCATGTCCTACATAACATATTGTTGGGAGATTTTTTTTTTTATTATTTGTTTCAGTTCCAATAATCTTATTGAAGATAAATGTTAATATCATGACAATAAAATTAAGAGAAATTAATCACACTTTCTCATATTTACTGTAATGGCCTAGTGATTTCTCTCTGAATGATTCAAAGACTCCACTGCTTTTTCTTCTTCCCTTAGTCAGTTTCATCAAATGCCAACCTGCAACAATTAGATTGCACACTTTAATGTCTATGAAGGATATCGTTGGAATATTCGACCATATCCAAACTTTGTCGAAAGCAGAAAGTTACCTTTCCACAGACATGACACGTTTCACTTCTCTCCATCCATTCGTAATTACTATGTTGCACCGGATACGGAGATAGATACATGACGAGAGCAGGGATATGAAACATTAAAACTAAAATTCTATAGGTTGGAACTGATTTTCTATGAAGACGATTGTTTTGAAATGGTTAAAATGTCAAACACAGCTCTACCGTAAATTAGCTCATATAATATGTGATATATAAAGCATTTTGATAACTACAGTAACATCAGAATCTAGTTTTAGCATTGATGTTTATGTCTTAAACAATGTAGAGTATTTGGTTGGAATGATTTACATTCTACCGTCCAAATAACATATTAATATTTTAAAACTTTATTTTATATTGATATATACATCAAAATTTATATCTTTTATATTTAAAATATGTAGTTCTTGATGATGATGAGAATATGGAAATTACTGAAGATTCTGATCTGAATTTACAGTTTATACTGATAAGAATTGAAAGGATTTTGTTTTATTTGTATTCACTATTACTATTTATTTGGTTTATTGTGGAAGATATTTATTTTAGTTTGGATTTTATATATATATGGATAATTATTTAAATTTTGAACTAAATTAATTTTAGTTTTAAATTTAATGTTATTCTGTTTTTTAATATTTACAACCAAATTTTTTTAATGTATTCAATTTTAACTTATATTTTTCAAAAAACTGAAAAGTCCAAAAAATTCTTTTAGGATCAGACCGGATTGTTGACAAAAAAAAAGGATCAGACCGGATTTTGAATTATAAATCTAAAATTTTAGCGCACCGAATAGAATTGGGCTTAAATAGAGTTTTGCGGATTTTGGGCCAGATCAGCCCGATCGACATCATTAATATAATAACGACAGTAACTGTTGAAAATAAAGGAACAGCTCACACGAAGAAAAGGGTTTTCAAAACATTCGATTCCTTCCTTCCTTCCTTGGCCGTGGAATTGTGGTGGCGGCGACTGTGAGAGAGACAGACATGGATGCAGAGAAGATGAAGCTGAAGCTCTACAACACCATGACTCAGCAGAAGGAAGTCTTCGTTCCGATCACTCCCGGAAAGGTCGGATTGTACGTCTGCGGTATCACAGCTTACGATCTCAGCCACATCGGCCACGCTCGCGCCGCCGTCTCCTTCGACGTTCTCTTCAGGTCTCTTCTTAAACCTTAGATCGATGATTTCAATTCTGGGTGTATCTGATCTCTAGCAACTTAGATTCGTAGATAAGAAAGCTTGATACTTGGATCAAATAGTTTATTAGATCTCTCTGCGTGTCTACTGGTTATGCAGATACTTGAAGCATTTGGAGTATGATGTTAATTTCGTGAGGAATTTCACAGATGTTGATGACAAGGTTTGATCTTTTGTCTTGTGACATTATGAATCTTGTTGTTTTAATGCAATGTCTATGAAAGCTACATGATCTCTGCAGATAATCATACGTGCTAAGGAGAGTGGAGAGAATCCGTTAGAGCTGAGTAATCGCTTTTGCGAGGAGTATTTGAAGGATATGGGTGCACTTCAGTGCCTCCTTCCCACCCACCAGCCTCGTGTCAGTGACCATATGGACCACATTATCAAGATGATTGAGACGGTATGTTTTGATTGATTAAGAGAGGCTCTCACTGTCTCCTTAAAACGCTGTTGTTGGAATGATGAGATACAATATGGTTTGCTGTGTTACAGATCATTGAGAAAGATTGTGGGTATGTGGTGGAAGGTGATGTGTTCTTTTCCGTCGACAAATCACCCAACTATGGTAAGTTATCTGGTCAACGGATGGAGCATACACGAGCTGGCGAGCGAGTTGCTGTTGATTCCAGAAAACGTAACCCTGCTGATTTCGCACTATGGAAGGTTTGAGAATCGAAATCTTTGTAAATTGAGGCCTTGGAGTTTATGATGAAGTGTGGTTTGAACATTATGCTGGTTGCAGGCTGCAAAACCTGATGAGCCAAGTTGGGAGAGCCCATGGGGTCCAGGAAGACCGGGATGGCACATCGAGTGCAGTGCCATGAGTGCTCATTATCTGTCTCCCAGATTTGACATTCATGGTGGTGGTGCAGATCTGAAATTCCCCCACCATGAGAACGAGATCGCCCAGACATGTGCCGCATGCGAGGATGGCGGTGTCAATTACTGGCTGCATAATGGGCATGTCACTATTAACAACGAGAAGATGGCAAAGTCAAAGAAAAACTTCAAAACAATCAGAGAAGTATGTTTCCAAATATAGTAACTCAATATTTTCATGGCTTAAACGCAAAATTGTTGACAGGGGTTGATCTTTCTTTTGTTTTCTATCTGTACTGTATGTAGATCACAGAAAGTTACCATCCATTGGCTCTGAGGCACTTCTTGATGAGTGCACACTACCGGTCTCCTCTGAGTTTCTCAGCGTCACAGCTAGACAGTTCGTCAGAAGCTTTGTATTACGTTTATCAGGTGCAGTACAGCTAGGCATTTCCACAGTGATGTTTTAGATTCACTTCTGAATGTAATCTCTCTCATCTTTGTTTATTAGACATTGCAAGATCTTGAGGATGCCCTCTTGCCATATCGAGAAGCAATGGCTGAAGACGGTGGAAAAGCTCAACAGACTGCAGAAGCCAAAGACGTCATTAACAAACTCAAAAGTGAGTTTGAGGCGAAGATGTTAGACGATTTGAATACTGCTCATATACTCACAGGTGCTTACCAAGAAGCATTGAAATTCATCAACGCTTCCATCGGCAAGCTCAAGGTTTTCTGCTTTACTCTTCGTTTTTTAATTTTGTGCATCATGACAGTCATAATCATTGCATACCAAACTTGTCTTGTTTCTTTTGCCAAAAATTCAGAAAATGCAGAAGAAACAGCGAGTGTCCATGCTTGTGTCACTCGTTGAGATTGAGAAAGCAGCCAGGGAAGTTCTTGATGTGCTTGGTTTGCTCACAACCCTGAGCTATGCTGAGATTCTGAAAGAAATGAAACAGAAGACACTAACAAGAGCAGGGCTGAGCGAAGAAGACATTGCACAGAAGATAGAAGAAAGGATAATGGCGCGGAAGAACAAGGAGTTTGAGAAAAGTGATCAGATCAGAGCAGAGCTGACTGTTCAAGGAATTGCATTAATGGACATTGGCAAAGAGACTGTGTGGAGGCCATGCTTCCCTTCCCAGGCTGATTCCAGCGATGGTGATAAGTCAACCTCGTAAATGTCAACCCTTTTTTTCTTATTCTAAGGCTCTTTCTTTATAACTCTTGTTTTGTTTTGAGTTGTCCCGATGACTCCTGATAGACTTATGTTGCTGTTTTTTCTTCTGTATGTTAAAGATTCACAGTGACAGTTATATCAGTTCAACAGTATTTTACTTTAAATATGATCTAGATTGGAACCATACTTCATGAATGCAAAGGCAAAAAGAAAAACTTGATGAGATTACATGGACGCATCTGACATTTTTATTATATCAACTGTAACAACATTGTGTTCTAGAGTTGAACAAGATCTAAAGATTGAAATCACAGGTGTCATCTTTACATTTCTTCCTAATGCCTGTTCAGAACTATCTAAAGACATCTTACCACCAATAACTCTTTTTTTTTTTGTTTGGCACGTAGAGTAAGAGAAGCAATCAAAACCAATCTTCTCACATTGGAAATGTGGATTTGTCCTTCTTGAACAAGACGTAAGCATCACTGTAAATGGCGACTGCATTGGAGAGCACGGCAAGGGCTATCACGAAAATGGCTATGGTCTTGTCCATCTTTGTTGCTTGGTTATGACGATCCCTGAAACAAACACAAGAGAAACACTCAGATAATTAATGATCCGTCAGCTTACAAAAACCAGTCTGTTATGAAGCAAATGGGAGTTTACTTTAAGATGACAGCAGCAGGGAATATGAAACCGATGCAGAGAGAAGCTGTAGCTCCAGTGAGTTGGAAAGCAACCCAGATCCCTGGAATGAAGTTTGCACCAACAAAGATTACAGCAACGAGACCCGCAGTGATGGAGCCAAACCTCAGATTAGAGGTGGTAAGCGAGGGAGCCGTAGGGAAGAAGAGACCGTCCACGTTAACCCGCAAAGGATAGAAGATGATAGGGAACACGAGCAAGAGATGAGCTGCGTAGCTGAGTCTGACAGCGTTACTGAGAACCGTACCAAAAGGGATATCAAGATCGGTATTAAAGTTTGCAAGAACATCGTCACGAGTAGATTCGCCAAACAAGAGGTATCCGAACAAGCTTGTCAGTACGTAAACAGAGGAGGACATGATAAGAGCTGATCGCACGACAGGTTTGATCTGAGTGGGGTCTTGAAGCTCGTTCTGTATATTGTGGACTGATAACATCCAAAGTATATGAGTTAGTTCTTGTTTAATCCTTTTGAAATGTTAAACGTAGCGAGAAAGAAGTTGGTTACCGTTAGTATGACAAATGAATGCGTTGACAAGCACAGGAACAACGGTGAAGATTTTCCAGAACGATGACAAGTCAGTGACACTTGGGAACAGTCTTGGCTTCTTCAAACCACCTCCCAAAAACTTTGTAACGACGATTCCCGCAGTGATGACAAGGAAAACAACCGCTAGAACAAATGATATGGCAGATGAGAATCTCAAAGCATCTGCAATAACCAATAAGATTCATCAAAGAGAAGAATGCAAACAGATTAATTGTTGAACATAGATATACTACTACTAACCAATCCGCTTGAAGGCTGTGAAGGGAGCAACACATAGAGTCGTAAAGAGAAGAACAAAAGTTCTCTGGTCCCACCAGGTTTTTCCACACCATCTTTCAAGCATACTCTCAAAAACTTCACCTTCATAAGCCAACACAAGAGGTTAATTAGATTAAGATCCAAAGAGCTACGTACGTACGTTTACGTGATTAGTATCAAAGAGATCAAGTAAGTAAGCACCGATGATGATCATGTAAACGATCAAAACGCCAACGTTGCTAACAACAACAGCGACTTGCAACAGAATCCTCCCAAATCTACCGAAAGAATCTTGCATCAAAGCACCGTACGATGTCGCGTTCCCGATCCCGCTAAACCTGAGCAAGAACTTGATCGTCGTGTCGGTCAAGAAAGCCGTGAAAACGATCATCGCGATCCCGGGGACGAGTCCGAGGATCTTCACCGCCGCGGGCAGAGCCATGATGCCAGCACCGATGATCGTTGTTGCGAGGTTGAAGACGGCTCCGGTGAAAGAAGCTCCGTTGATCTCTTCGTTACCGTTACTTTCTGCTGATTCCTTCACCAGTGGCTCCTTAAGATCGTTCTTGACTTCTTCATCGCTACTCGACATTGTTTCTTCGAGGAGGTTAGAGAGAGATACTGTACAAGAATCACAGAGATTATAGCATAGAATCTTTGGAATGGATAGAAAGATCAAGACGAGAATGGGAACTACCTTTTCTGGAAACGTTGGGAGATGATTGAAAAGAAGATGCAGAGGATGGAAGGTGAAGGCAGAGAGGGAAGTTATAGTTTCGTGACTGATTGTTGGCGCTGAAGCTATTATAACGACTTTTTGAACCAATATCAGCTTTTTTGCTGTTTTTTTTTCTTAAAAAAAATCTCAGATATATTTACATTTATGATTTTCAAGGACATACTAATTCATATTATTTGCTGATGACTCCTTGTTCTTTACACTAGCAAATAAGAAGAATGGATTGGGAATACAAAGAGTTCTCTCCCAATATGAAAGGATATCGGGACAAGCTGTGAATCTGAGAAAATCTGCTATAACTTTTGGCAGTAAAGTAAAGCCTGAAGTCAAGACGTTCATGAGAAATCTCCTGGGAATTCATAATGAAGGTGGAGGAGGTAAATATTTAGGGGTACCAGAGCAATTTCGAAGAAACAAGACTGATATGTTCCAGTATATTATTGGAAGTGTCAAAGCTAAAACAGAAGGTTGGAATGCAAAATTCCTATCACATGGAGGCAAAGAAGTACTTCTGAAATCGGTTGTCACAGCAAAACCAGTATTCACGATGAATATCTTCAAGCTACCAAAGACAGTGTGTGATGAACTCAATGCGATAATGGCCAAATTTTGGTGGGGACAAGGCGACAGAAAAGGAATGCATTATTTTGCGTGGAAGAGATTATGTATCCCTAAAAGAGAAGGTGGACTAGGGTTCAAAGATTTAGAAAGCTTCAATTTGGCGTTGCTAGCAAAACAAGCTTGGAGGGTTCTACAAAATCCAAACTGTTTGATGTCTCGGGTTTTAAAAGGACTATATTTTGCAGATGATACCATTATGACAGCCAAAAGAAGAAGGATTAACTCGTATGCATGGCGTTCTTTACTCCTTGGCAGAGATCTTTTGAAGAAAGGTATGAGGGTGGTAATAGGAAATGGAAAAACAGTGAATGCATGGAATGATCCATGGCTGCCTCTACACCCACCTCGACCACCAAGACCTTTATCTCCAGAACCACATGGATTTTATGTTAACCAATGGATGAACTCCACAGGAACAGGATGGAACGAGGAGACAATCAGAGAACAAGTGGTACCAGAAGATGTTGAAGTAATCTTGGCTTTGAAAATAACCTCAAATGCGGAGCATGACCTTCTAGGATGGCACTATAATGACTCTGGTATCTATTCGGTCAAATCAGGATATTGGTTAGCAACTCATCTACCAGACCCTGAACCAATTGTTGCACCACCAGGAGATGTGGAAGTCAAGAAACTGATATGGAAGACAAAGACTGCTCCAAAACTGAAACATTTCCTGTGGAAAATGATCTCTCATGGATTACCAATTGGACAAACCCTGTCGTTTCGACATATAACTCAAGAGGTAAGATGCCCACACTGCCTTCAACCTGAGACAACCCAGCATGCCTTCTTTGACTGTTTATATACACAACAAATATGGAGAGCTTCAGGCATTCCATTTCCGATATTATATAACTCTACTGCAACATATGAAGACAAAATCAAGACCTTGCTAGCAGATGATCCAAAACTACCTAAAGAGCTTCGAACTTTGGGGATATGGATATTATGGAGAATATGGAAAGCTAGAAATATGTTGATATTTCAAAAGAAGAGGAAAGATTGGAGGACAACACTCTCTTTGGCAAATACAGACAACAAGGAATGGAGAAACGCACAAGAGTTTATAAATTCCACACAGATCTCACACATGAATGTAACTCGAAATGATCGAGTTAATACCTGGAAAAGACCTACGACCGATTGGATCAAATGCAACTATGATGGTTCTTACAAGACCAATACTAATACAGCAAGAATAGGATGGCTGTTCAGAGATGCAGAAGGAATTTATAAAGAAGCAGGAAGTGTAGCAATGGAGTACACTCATTCGGCTTTAGAAGGAGAATTCAAAGCTCTCATTGTCGCAATGCAAGCTGCTTGGTCAAAAGGCTATACCAAGGTCATATTTGAAGGAGATTGCAAAAATTTGATAGACCTTATTTCAAGAAGAAAGATCAATTTCGGAATGTACAATTATCTACGGGAGGTTTGGAAATGGGAGGCGAAATTTCAAGAGGTTGAACATCGATGGGTTTCAAGAGAAAGCAACAAGCCTGCAGATTTACTTGCATCAAAAGCCACGCAAGATAATAGTTCCTTTACAATTTATAGCTTCCCTCCTATTGTTTTAACTGATGCATTGCATCATGATTATATTATTTCAATAATATAACCATATTTCGGGAAAAAAAAAAAAAAAAAAAAATATATTTATGATTTCCAACTAAAATTATTTAAAACTAAAATAACCGCCTGAACAGTTTTTTTTGTTATCCGTATCATCCTAGTTACTCAACATATTCATTGAAAGACCCGATATTTTGTATGGAATAATTGAAATTACCAAACCAAAATCCAAACCAAACGAGATCTAAATTTTTTTGTGGGTATTTTTTTATTCTTAATTTGACTATTAAAACAGACCCGAATCCAAAACTACCCGAACCAAAAAATTTCCGGTTCCTATATGGATCCTCTAGCCCCATACCCGAGCTAAACCGAATTAGTACTTGAAATTCCCAGTCCTAGACAGGATATAAGGAAACTTGAATGATTATTGACTTTCTTTACTTGAACTATTGCAGATTTTAGTGAAGCTATTTGCCACACTTCTTCTGAAAATGTGCACTAAAAGATGAAAATGATTAAGATGTTGTGCTGCTTTTCCTTGATTGCTCAAAGGTCATATTTTGTGTTTGTGTCACGAGGTAAATATTTATAAAATACTCAATCTTCTTTTTAGATTTTGAAAATTCTAAAAGTAAATGAAATTTATTATATTTAGACTTATATGAGATTTCAGTATCTTACAGTAACATCATAAAGTAAAAAGTAGGAGATAGTTTGGTGCGGAGTCAACCGGGATAAACTCAAAAATAATTGATTCCAATAGAAATAGACAGTCATTAAACTAGGATTCAATGAAGGTTCTTGAAAGTTGTTGATTTGCAAGGAATAGCCGTTAACATATGAAATGAACTGAAGAAATCAGGCTTTTTTATTCAAATAAATGTCGAACAACAAACAATCGTGTACTCAATTAAATAAGAAGATAGCAAACAAAAACCCCAAATCTAATGAAAACGCAAACGTTTAACTTAGTAAACCCCAACACAAAAAAACAAAGACAAGTGATAAATGAGTCGTGAACAAAGCCGGTGGACGGGGACGTGGATGCTGCTGAGATAAGTATGATACGTTTCGTCTTCTTTATATTGTTTAAACATGATATAACTTGATGACCTGATCGATGCTGGCACGACATATAGGACATCCCAATTTCTTGTTTTTGATCTCTTTCAAGCAAGAAATGCATCCAGCGACATGTCCACATGGCACACACGCTGCCTCCGCTGATGCATCCACGCAAATCACACACACTCCAGATCCTCCACTACCTTCTTTACTCTCAAAGTTTGTAGACGGGAATGATTGATAGTGAACAGAACCGTCTTCTAATTCCACCGGTAGAGGAACTGAAGGTGTAAGCTCATTGGAAATGATCTTTTCAGTTGTCTGCAGAAAGTTTGGAAGATTCATTGGCTGTATAAATTTCCAATTAGTATCAAATGAGTCAGATTCAGAGAGACACACAAATAACAATTATCTTCGCTTCCTAAATTGTATATATCATTATGGCAAAATATACCTTTGGTGTTCCTTTACATGCCTCACAAGACCAGTTCAGCTGTTTTATCTCACCTTTGGTCTCCGCTGCCTGCTTATGGCGCATTTCTAGAAAGTTGACATTAATAAAAAAAAACATAAGTTTATGTTTTCAATTCACTGAACAGTTTTAAAATGCTAAAGCATCGATTAAATGAAGAAAAGATTTCTATGGTTACTAAATATTCTTTCAAGAAATAATAGACAAAACTATGTACACTTACGCCTATCGACTTGAGCCCAACGCCTCGCTTGAGAAATGTATCCCCTTCTTCTCTGCCTCTTGCGCTTTGAGGAGTTATCAACAATCATCACTGAAGCATCAGACTGATCCGATCTTGGCTCCTCCAACTTGGCTTTCCACAAAGGCATCACCGTTACGGGTTGTGCATCCTAGTTATATATACATCATAACATTTTCATAAGTATATATAGTAATATCAAAACTTGGAAACAAATCATAGTTTCAGAAGTGAAAGGATGATTTTTTTAGTACCTGAAGACTAGCAGTTGCAGTTGCAGGGTTTCCTGAACTAGTTGATTGCCCCATTTACACAAGAATTTGGTTTAGATCAAGATGATTAAACTGAGAAGATAGGGAAACACAATAGAAGAATTCTATGAAAGAAGAATATATATATAGAATACATAAAAGGAAACTTCTAAGGAAACACCAAAGAACTTTCTTCATTTTTTCTTACAAAAAAAAAACTTTCTTCATTTTCTCTTCTCTTTTACTAAACATGAAGTCTCCGAGAAAGTAAGGAGTTGACTCAGGACAAAATGATAGACTTTTAAAAGTAAAAATGATGGGACTTCCAAACCGTGTTTTACTGTTTTGGATAAGGTTATTCGACTTTCAAATTGTTCGGTAAGAAATTAAACAGTTACCAGATTAAAACCACAAAATTGATTTTCTAGTTTTTCAATTAAACTTGAATAAATTATAACTACAAGTTTACGGTTTGTCTAAATTTTAATTATATAAAATTGAGTTTTAGTTTGGTTGCAAATATATAAAAATAACATTAATAAAGTGGTAACTAAAACTGAAAGTAAAGTAATGATTTAATTTTATAAGTATGCCAATAAAGAAGAGAAAATTTTATTTTATCAAAGTAATATTAAAAATTGAGAAATTATAAATATTGAACTAGGATACAAAAACAATAATCGATGAAGATTGAAATATAATAAACCTTTTCAGTGGAGTTTGTATTTTTAAAATATAAATTAACACCACTATAATTTTCTGAGAAAAAGATGTAGCCGTTTTATTAAACATTTTAAATTAATTCACATCTAAAAAGTAAATATATAGCATCTAATTATATATATAATCAATTTTTATGCCTTGTTATTCAAATAATTTTTTTGACTCCAATTTGAATTAGGCGAGTTTTTTTAATGAGCGACTTATTTCATAAAGCTTTGACATTTTTGTTTGCAGGTTGGAACAAATTAAGCCTAAAGGATACTATATCTTGTTATGGAAGCAGAAGATTATGGACGACTTTTCATTCGAGATGCTGAGCTAGCTAATACCCAGGTTATTGATGATAAAAACCGAACTAAGACTTTTCATGTCCTATCCATAATCCAAAACCGAACTAAAACAGCCGGATAGTATGGAACGGTTTGACCTGGTTTTCGTAGACCAGCACCAGAATGGTCTGAATCTAACGTCATGAAACACTCTTTTTTTTTGTCAACTAGCGTCATGAAACACTTAAACCAAGAATTTCGGCGGACAGTTCGTGGTTTAGTGAAAACCGGTTTACGTAGAACTAGTGATGAATATCTTAACCGGTTTGCGTAAACCGAAATCAGAATAGAGAGAAATCGTGGCCATAGTTTTTGCCTCAGCCTCACATTACTCTCTTCCCAAAGGTACCCAGAGAGAAGAGAGAGAGAGGAGGAGAAATGGGATCCTTATCGGCAACCACCGTCTTACCCTTCCATCTCCGTCGCCAAAACAACCAGCGATCAGGTCTCTACGACCGTCGCCATGAGAATCTACCCGTCGGCGTTTCATCTTCACAAATAACACAGAAGAGATGGCTCTACGTCCCCGAGACGAAGCTGAAACGAGAGACTCTGAGACTCGGTTTCGTGGCAAGAGCTGCTGACTCCGCGAGCTCGCCTCCTCCTTCCGCGGCTTCCGGTGATAAAACTTTGATCCCTGATGATGAATTCACTCTAGCCAAGGTTCGTTGTCGACTCTTTTTTTTTTAACAAATCAAGATTTTCTTGAAACTGTGTTGATATATGATTTACATGTTCGCGCAGATTTCATTTGGTGTTATTGGGCTAGGCCTCGGGGTCTCGCTCCTCTCGTGAGTGTTTCTTTCTTTGCTTTGCTTGCTGCTATAGTGAAGTGTGTGTGTGTTTTTCATTGTTGGATTGTGTTAAAAATCTTGCAGGTACGGTTTCGGAGCATACTTTAACATCCTTCCTGGATCTGAGTGGTCTGCTATTATGCTCACTTATGGATTCCCACTTGCTATTATCGGTATGGCACTCAAGGTACATTCCATCTCTTGTCCACTTTGAGGAATTGAAATTTGACTTGTGTATTTAGAGATGTTCATTTCTTTCTTTGGTTCCTTTTTGCAGTACGCAGAACTCAAACCAGTTCCTTGCTTGAGTTACGCAGATGCGGTGAAGCTTAGGGAGAGCTCTGCTACTCCTATTTTAACGCAGGTTAGAAATGATGTCACGAGATACCGTTATGGAGATGAACAACATTTGGAAGAAGCACTAAAACGGATCTTTCAGTATGGACTGGTACTAAGCTATTTTTATTACTGAAACATAACACACACACTTTTCTACGTCCGCTTTAACTTCTCTTTCGATTATTAGGGAGGTGGAATCCCAAGACGTAGTGCACCTACCTTAACGATGATAAAAGAAGAGGTGAGTGAACTCTCGTTTGCTTACTTGTTGCATTTGACATGGACTTAACTTACCCGGATGATACTTAACTTACCCGGATCATCTTTTCAGGTCCTGACCGATGGTCGTTACTGCCTGGTCCTTGTATTTGAGGCCAAAGCTCTCGAGTTGTCAGATTTCGAAAAAAGACAGGTAAGATTTAAAGACAGAACACGTATGAGATATCTTTGGTTTTCATCAAATGTGGTCTCTAAGAAGGTTCAAGATCATAAAATTAGCTGAAAACATCCTTTTTTTTATCAGGCGAAATTCACTTCCTTCTTTGGACCAAACATCACTGCAGAAGTCGGTAAGTAGTAATGGTAGCAGTTCATCAATACAGCCATTCAGAATTTCTGAATTTCTGAATCTTTAACAATTGTTTTTTTTCTTCCTTGTTGTTTTTGTTTTGAAGGTAAAGGAGAAAGGGAGAATCTCTATGAAGTAAGATTGATTTCTAACGTCTCTGCATCTTCTACGACCTCTTGAATATGAACAAAGCATATACGATCACTTGCCTCTTGTATATCAACTTTGTATAATCATCATCATATGTATAAAATGTTCAGATATCTTTCTTTTTGGCTACGTGCGTATTATGTCATCTTTTTGATTAGTTGAGCATCGGGCCAGTCCTCATGACTAATGTATAACCTAAGAGCATGTCCATCAATAAGGACCTCTTATGGGTACTAAACAATAAATTACTAATAAATATAGTGATTTGAAAGGTTAAGTATCTTAGTTTGTTCCTCCTCCAATGGTAGGATCTCATGGAAATCCTTAAACTTTTTTTTTTAAGTAGAATTTCATGGATTTCATAATATGGAAGAACATACAAATTTTTTTTATTAGATTGTTGATTCAGATCAGATAGGAAGATCGGAAGAGATACAAAGAGAGGAAACATAACTATATAATTTATTTGCTTGCACTCCCTATTTTTTTTTTGTGTTCTTCCTCCCTTCATAACCAGTTGCAAAAGCATTATAACAACAATCACAAAACATTTTTATTTGGTAACATGATGTAGTCTTTTTACACACACCTGAAATTTACAACCTTTTCAGATGTGATCATGTAAACATACAGATAAGATCAAAATCGCAAAACCAACAAACCCAGAACATGCTCTGCATTGATTCCTCTGAAAATCACAAGAGATATGGTGTCTCAATCACAAGAGATAAACTTTTGTGATACCTTCCTCGACGCACTTGTGATTGTGTTCGGAAAGTTGAATGCACCAATCACTTCCCACCATCTCTGATCCTTAATCACCTTTAGATTAACACACAAAAGAATATAAAGATTTCAATACTCAAATCCAATTTGATTCTAGTTTCCTTATGAACAAGATAAGTTTCCAAACAAACATATACACAAGGTAAAGAAGACAAATAAACCCAATTGAACAGTGATATTAAACGCAAATTCTGCATATATTTAAGTAATCAATCACCATAAAGGATGTGTCTTTAACTGCATGCAATACATGAGATTCCATCAAACAACCCTAATTAGAATATCCACTAAGCACACAAACATATCAACATCCCTTAACCAATCTCAAACCGCATCACGAACCAAGAAAACTAGCATGCCGAGTTCTATAATCACTGAACAAACGATCAAAAACCCATTCAATTACATCAACATGAGAAACTAACAATACCCACAAACGAAACAAGAAGCAAGGCTCACCATTACTACCACCACCACACGACCTCCGTTCGTTGCCGTCCCAGCATCACCACCACCACATGACGTCCGTTTGTTCGCCTTCCCAGAATCACAACCACCACCACACCACCTCTGTTCATTCAACATCCAAGCATCACCACCACCACCACACATCCCCGTCCCAACATCACCACCACGGTTTGACCTTTTTCTCCCCATCTGTATGTCTCTGCCTCTCTCTCTATTTCGAACTGGTTTATTTTTTTAGGGATGGAGGAGGCAAGGCAAGGCCAAGATTTCGACAAAGATGAGAGACCGAGGAAGCTGACGGCTTCAGATTCAAGATCGAGATTGGAGGAGGAAGAGAAAATTGATTCGGAACAGAGCCCCGACGAGAAAGAGAGAGAGAGACAAAATGGGGGGATCCAATATCAAAGTGACACGTAAGGGCTCCTTACCAATTCTTAAACTCTCCAATTCAGTACCGGTTCTCTGTATTTTTATCATTTTTCATTTATTTTTTTTGTCTTTTGCTTTTAGTACCCCACTTAAGAAGCACCGATGGAGGTGGTCTAAGGAATAAGGATTAGAGTTTAGCCCTGACACGTTAATTAGAATCTAGCAGTGTCACATTCGGTTAAATCCGGTATAGTTTCTAAAACCAAAAAAAACTCCAAGGAGTAGAACCAAACCGAATAAAACCACATTCCCCGTTTTATTCATCTGGGAAAGTAAAATTCGATCCCCAAACCAAAGCTATCACTAGGGCGATGGAGTCTCGACGGAACCCTCGCGCCGTCGTCGATCCAAAAGTCCGTCAAGTCGGTTTCTTCACTTCCGATTCGACCCACCCACCCGACCCGATCGCCACAGACTCTCATCCCATTCCCACCGTTTCTCCCTCCCGTAACTCCCTCTCCCCCGTCATGATTCCTCCGCCACGCCACAACTCCTCCGACGCCTTCCCTCTCCGCGCCGCCGCCGCCGCATCCGCAGTCTCTCCCTCTTCGTTCTCCTACTCCACCCGCCGCGATTTCCCGGACGGATCGACGACGGCGGCGTCTCCTGGACGCGTTTCCAGGGGGAGTTTCTCGAGATCTTCCCTCGCGTCGTCGTCGCTTCCCGGCGTCGGGATGGATTCTATGGCGGCTGCTAAATCCAGCAGCGTTCCAGCTAGTGGACTAACCACTGCCTCCGTCGTGAACATGCCTCTTGGACTCTCTGGTATTCTCACTTTGCTTCAAAAGAATCTCTCACTTGAATAATCACAATGTTTAGTTTTTTTTTATTAAATTGCAGAGAAGGCTAGTGGAGTGAGTGACCAGAAGAAGCCATTGAAAGAGAAGACCACCAAAGCTGAGAGACGAGCTCTTCAAGAAGCTCAAAGAGCTGCTAAAGCTGCTGCAAAAGGTGTTGTATTTATCATTGCTTTGCATGTAGGAGGACTGTGCTAAATGTATTTAATATCATTTCTTTAATGAAATTGCATGCAACATTGTGGATTTTATCAGCTGAAGGTGGGGGGAAGGCGCCGCTAGTGAGCTCAGGCTCGGTGGCTTCAACGAGTGTCAAAGGTGC
Organism: Brassica juncea; assembly: GCA_018703725.1. Taxonomy (NCBI): domain Eukaryota; kingdom Viridiplantae; phylum Streptophyta; class Magnoliopsida; order Brassicales; family Brassicaceae; genus Brassica; species Brassica juncea. The sequence goes on along the minus strand of CM031940.1, from coordinate 5,226,001 downwards.
TAAACCAGCAAAGCCGTCTTCTCAGAAGAACGATGTTGCTGTTGCTGCTGCTGCTGCTGCTGCTGGACCATCTGAGAAGAAGGGAGGAACATCTGAGAAAGACAGAAAGAAAGATGCTCCACATCCCCGCATGCAGTATGATGATGAGAGTAGAGTCGTGAAGGCGAAAAGGCGTGCTGTTGTGAAACAGACTGAGGCTAAAAACAGGGTTGAGCTGTTTAGGCATTTGCCTCAGTATGAGCATGGGACACAACTCCCTGATCTCGAGACAAAGTTCTTCCAGCTCGACCCTATGCATCCTGCTGTCTACAAGGTAGTTACTTTCTCTTGACCGCATTTCATCTATAAATACCCTATTGATAGTACGAACCCTTTGTTTTCTGATGAGTGGTTGGTACTGAATGAGTATTGGTTGTTGTGTTTATCAGGTTGGTCTTCAATATCTTTCTGGGGATATATCTGGTGGCAATGCCAGGTGTATTGCGATGCTTCAGGCATTCCAAGAGGTGGTCAAAGATTATTCGACACCACCTGAGAAGACTCTTAACAGGGACATGACTGCAAAGATAAGTAGCTACGTCTCTTTTCTCATAGAATGCCGCCCTCTTTCAGTTAGCATGGGAAACGCAATTCGTTTCGTGAAGAACAGGATTGCAAAGCTGCCCATAACTCTCTCTGAATCTGAAGCAAAGGCTGCTCTTCAATCTGATATCGAACGTTTCGTTAGCGAGAAGATCATAGCAGCAGATAAAGCGATTGTCAAGCACGCTGTTTCTAAAATAAGAGACGGTGATGTGCTTCTGACCTATGGATCTCCAGCTGCTGTTGAGATGGTGTTATTCCAGGCACATGAACTCGGGAAGAAGTTCCGTGTCTTGGTGGTGGATTCTCGTCCGAAGCTTGAAGGGCAGCTACTGCTTCGTAGATTGATCAAACGAGGGATTAACTGTACATACACTCATATAAACGCCATTTCTTATATCATGCACGAAGTCACCAAAGTGTTTCTGGGGGCTTCATCAGTTTTGTCAAACGGAACAGTTTACTCGAGGGTCGGCACTGCTTGTGTTGCAATGGTTGCAAGTGCGTTCCGTGTTCCTGTGCTTGTATGCTGCGAAGCCTACAAGTTCCATGAGCGGGTCCAACTGGATTCCATATGCTCCAATGAACTCGGTATGCATCAAAATCATCTCTTTCTGTATCATATCTTTTGGCATCTCTGATTTAGATTTGTTGTTCTCGTCCTGTAGGTGATCCAAATGCGATTTCAAAAGTTAATGGAAGAGGAGACATAAACTACTTAGATGGTCTGACCAACAACGCAAACTTACAGTTTCTCAACTTAATGTAAGATTCTTTATACTCTTGAACTACTGTTCTTAATATGCTGCTAAAGTCTAAACACGTTTGAGATGTTTGTAATGACAGGTATGATGCTACCCCGTCAGATTACATATCCATGATAATAACAGACTACGGCATGGTAAGATCAAATCATAAGAGGTTCTTTACTCTATTGTTTGCAAGTCAGTCCATAAGAACATCACATTGCGGTCCTCAAAACTCTCATCTCTAAGCATTATTCATGCAGTATCTCAAACATGGAACATCATCTTTCTTTCTTCTTTTCAGATACCTCCCACGAGCGTGCCTGTCATAGTGAGAGAATATCAGAAAGAACATTTGCTTGTCTAAGCTGCTTTATAAAAGTTTTGCCCTCTCGTCACAGACCGCAGAGAATAACTTACCGGCACTGCCTTCCGTCACCCGCTTCTTTTGTCATGAGTACCGGATTCATTTTTTTGTTGGCCTTTGACATATTTTTCTTTTAGAAACTCTGTGAAGAGTGCGATTCATCAACCGCCTCTCCGGGATATCAGTGATATGCTTTTTAACTCTCTGTCTGCTGATGTTACGAGTGAAGAAGGTTGATACCTCTTTCTCAAATTCTATGTCAGAATGTTTGTTGGTTCATATAAACTCACAGATGTTTCGGATGTTTTTTGGTTCATATACACTCACAAATGTTTCAACTCTTGAACTACAAACGCTAATGGAACATCCTCGTGAAAAAACATGAATCACTAGGTCTTGTTCGTTTTTCATGCTGGATGCAATACAATTGCACTAGCATATTGAGTCGGTACGATAGACTGAGACGACCATATGTCTCATCTAACTCAACATTCTAGACACAACTTAGTCACATTCTAGACATTTTTCACTTACACACATGCTAGCACCAACATTTTAGGGGTAACTATTAAGCCATACTCCCAAACACTCCCAACTATAAACACAAGAGCCCATGCAATAATAAAGTTAACTTTGATATTAAAAAAATCCAATAGTTTTTTGTTGTTAAGGCGGAATGTTCTAAACCCAATAATGCTGATCCAATTGCTTGAGTGATGTAATTGTATTAGAGTAGAAGCAAGTGAAACCCCTCATTGATAATGCTTTACTCAACCATCCACTCATCCATCTATACATTCCCACAACCCGATACGACATCGTTACACACTCATCTTATAAAATAGCCTTTTAACACCTTAGACTATCTCATAATTACAAAAAAAAAAACAATGAATCTCTCTCATCTCTTGTTCTTCTTCTGCTTACTTCTCCTTGTCTCGCAAGTAAAGTCAACGGAAGATATGATGATCGAAGAAACCTGCAAAACATGTGCATCCAAATCTACGATCTTCGACTACAACTTCTGCATGTCCTCTCTTAACAACTCTCCAGTATCTCCACCTCCTCCTCTTCTTCCGACCGATCTTTCTTTCCTTGCCCTAACTCCAATGCTCCAAGCTCTCGACAACGCAACCGCAACAGCTTCCACTATTCAACAACTAATGAGCGAGGGAGGAGGATTCGAAGACGACGTTTACGGCCGTGCTTGCCTCCGTGACTGCCTCGAGCTTTACGAAGACGCAGCGGAGAGGTTGGAAGAAGCAGTGAGGGTTTTTGTTTCGAGGGAAGAGAAAGAGACTGTGAAGGTGATGGTCAGCGCCGCCATGGAAGCGGCCACGACGTGTGAGACTGGTTTTATGGAGAGAGACGGCGCTGACGGTGGTGGTGCGATGACGTGGACGTCTCCGGTTGGTGGTGAGAATTATAAGTTGTTCGAGTTGGGTCAGATTGCTATTTGTGTCATCAACATGATCTCTTCTCCTGTTACATCCATGTCTTTGTGATTCGTCTCATTTTCCAGTTTTTTTCCTTAAGTAAATGATATATACTAATAGTATGTTTGTAAATGTATAGTTAAGCTTAAAGATTCTTAGGGATTGTTTGTTTTACGTAAACCTTCGTTTCAAAATCTAGAAAACATTTTTTTTTTAATATAGAAAACATTAGATAGACAATTTTTTTTTTTGTAAAAAAGATAGACATAATTTCCTTCGATGTATTATGTTAAACAAAAAAAGAAGAATTTGGAAATGTAAGTTTGTTTATTCAGATGTTTCATCCGAAAAAACAGTATTAATATTTTGTCCAATGTCAGAAATGAACAATATTTAGATAAACTCTCTGAGAAATAAGTTTTTATCAAACTCCAGCAAAATTTTTGAATTTATTTCGCTGAATAAATGAAAACATTTGGAGAAAGATGTTTCGGTCAAAATAGCAAATGATGAATTTAAATTTCATATTTTTCAGCAAACAAACATGTTAATGATTTATGAGAACACTATTTTAAAAAGAAAAAGAAAAACTTAGTTTCCGCCAAAAAAAAAAGAAAGAAGAAAAACTTAGTTAAGCTGTCAATCAAATCAAGAACATTATCTTTTTTTTTTCTAAAATCCAGATAAGTAATAGCGAATAATTGGTTAAGAAGTCGCTTTATATCAAAGTAATTTTAGTCAACGAAGATGTTCGCTTCACACAAAATTGCAAGTATTATTAATTGTTATATTAACTTTTCATTCTAAAAAGATTCATACAAATTGATAGTATTTCTGATATAATCCTTTTAATACACTAGTAGGTATTTTTGAAAGTAAATGATCTAGCAACATACTAGACACTAACGATACGCTGGATAAAAGTTAAATGTAACTTTATTTTATACCAAAAAAAAAAAAAGCAGGTCTCATCATATCTTCGTCCCAAACTAAAATCAAAAGTCTGAATAGTAAACAAAAGCTTCCACTTCAATGGACATGATACAACAACAAAATCCAAACTTAAAACGAGAATGATGACAAAGGAAGTAGAAAATGAAACTCTAAACCTCTAAAATCACAACACAAACACAGCTACAACCTCACTAATCATCTTCTGCTGCTAAATCTATAAGACCAATCACGATCGTCCCTATCCCTGTCCCAATCTCTATCCCTATCTCCTCTGTCCTTGTTCCTATCTTCTCTGTCCCAGTCCCTATCCCTGTCCCATCCCCTGTTCCTATCTCTGTTTCTGTCTCTGTCCACGAAATCAGGATCACGAGAAGAATAATAATCCCTCTTACTTCTGTCGGTAAGCGATCTTTCCATGATTGGACTTCTTGATCTAGACCTACGATCTTTTGAGCCGTACCCGTAATCACTTCTACTGCCATACCTTGGAGGATAACTAGACGGTTCAAAACCGAGCTGATCATCGTCTCTGTAATCATGTCCTCTGCTTGTTCTCTGCTGCCATCGGTTGTTGTTACTTCTGCTGCTCCTATGCGAAGGTGCAGCTGCTTCCCAGAGCCACTCATCTGCGTTTTCTGGTAACGGAGCGTTGATTCCAGGGAACTCAACAGTCATCTTCATTTGTGGCTCTGGAGGGTTGGCTTTTTCCAAGATTTCCCCATCTTCACTCTCTATTTCCTCCCGAGTCTCCTCCATCTCGTCTCCAAATATAGTGATTCCAGACATATGATCATCTTCTGGAGCTAGAAACTCAGCACAGTAAGAAACAAGGAGAGCTCCAGCTCTTTTTGCATGAGCAGTGACGATAGTAAAACAGAGCAGGAAAGCTTACCTAAGTATCCCGGAGGGTATCCAATCTCTCGCATTCTGTTAAGCCATGGAGGTGGGTCTAGTTCCTTCACAAGAGGAAACGGCATAGTTAGAATCCAACACAGAGCTAGTACTATACACAGAAAATCAAAAGGTTCAAAAGTTACCCCAAGATTCAGAAGCTGACGTGTCTCTGCATCAAGTGTGCCTGGTTTCAAGCCATCGTACTTTCCACTTTGAGCTTTTTGATAATATCGCGATGGTAGACGAGATCCACCGTTTTGATTTCGTTTGGATTTCTGAAGCTTCCGGGCACTATTAACGGCTAATCGATCAAAAGGCTTGGGACATTCTCTCAAGGAATGACTGTAGCCGCCACAATTGAAGCAACGTGGGGGATCATCATCAATGATCTCCACTCCCCTGAAACAATAGAGAGACATGTGGAATGTTACAATAACGCACCCGGAGACGAAAGACCTTTAACACAGTCATTGTAAGGTTATTCTACAGTATATGTTAGCAAAACCTAATAGAGGGTGCATCACAATCTACGGAACATAAAACTAGAAATACGAGGACATTATTAGATTCGATTTACCCTTGCAAGCTGATTGGTCCATTTGTCGAATTCGAACCAAGTGAAAATTTACGGTCATATAGAGGAGTGGTGCTACTTTCCACTAGAACAAACTCTTCCAACGGCTTAGGACCAGTTTGATTGTCGATCCAGAATGACTGCATATGCAAGAAAGTATCAGTTGACATGTCATAAAAGATTATCGAAATGGACACTTCATAGCTTTTAGTTAGCGTTTTGATAGCACTTTCACTCACCACAGACGAAGTCTTCTGCAATCCAACGCGTAAGGCGGGGAAATACGTCTCCTCGCCAGATTCTAATGGCTGTTCTTGATCCTGAGAGCATATAAGCAAAGAAAGATTCTACCTTAAAGTCTCATACATGATAAGTAAAAAATTATTTACTCAGGTGAAAACCAAATCAACAACCAAGAGCCCAAGTCTGAAATCTTATCATAGCTGAGTTGCTCATAGGAAGATTTTGGTCTAAAGGACTATGATCTAGAGACTATGATAAACATGTGTAAAAATTCTACTTCAATGCTAATATGGCTAACACATATCTCGTACAAGTATAGTAAATTGTAGGTTCAATCTAGTATCAGACTCTTGCGAACTTTCTCGGCCTCATGTCCAATAAGAATTCTCTTAAAACCAAAATCTTAACTGATCAAAAGTTATAACATTCACTGTTATATTGGCCACAGATACCATATAGGAAGAGAGTAAATTGACCTTCTCCATTCAGAGATACCTGAGCCTGTGAAGTATATTCTGCCTCCCATTCTGACCATTGCTGTAATAAACTTTCCAGCTTCTGCTTACTAGCTCTGAAAGATGCAATCCATTGAGAAAGGTAAAGCACATAATAACAGCGATGCTTGACAATTACAATTTTTAAAGTTTACAAGGAAGCATCACTTCATTGCAACTTGTAACCAAATGCAATTGAGTTATGAATCTAACCTCGTTAAGTGCTTAAAAGTTACATGGACTGTAGGTTGTTGTTGGTCAGACACTGAGTGTGGTCTTTTAACACCCGAATCAGCTGTCACAAGGAGTTATGGTAAAACAGAAGAAGATAACATAGAGTCTTGACTAGCAAATAATGATAGAAGCAGATTAATGCAAGCAACCTTCACAGCATAGAAGAGCAAAAGAAGGATACAACTAACATCCAAAGTGGCGCTACGAACCAGCAGCGTCTCCTTCTGGAAACAAAGTTTCCCATCTACCGTCAAATTCGCTTCCACTAAATCTAAATCTCTTCCCATGCTCTCCTCATTATCAACTAAAAGATTAGCTTCAGGTGACCCACACCCAGATTCAAGGCCATTGTTCTGTACTTTCAAACCAGAACTGCCTGAAGCTGGTAGGTCAAGCACATCCTCAGCTTCCATCTTTTAACAAAAAGTGAAAGCTTTATTATATCCTTAAGGAAAACTGGGAAACAATTCCACTAACCACCCTCAAAAATACCCTGTTATAAGAAACGACAGTATCATCAGCCAACATTAAATAGACTACAAACTACTTTTAATTCAAGACCAAAACAAGATTTAGATCCTTGAGTAAAGAATCAACAAAACTTAAAAGCCACAAGCAATAACTACACCTTTCTCCTTTCAACAGATTTGTAGAGATAAACCCTAGAGAAATTTCCAAACTTTAAGCCATTATTAACTTCAATTAGGGTTCAAAATTTCACATAAAAAAAAGTGAACAGCGATTGAATCTACTCAAATTCGGAAACATTAAGGTATGTACGAAGATTAAAGTAGAGAAATTTTCGAAAATTTATTGAAACGAGGAAGATGAAACGACACGAAACAGCAAATCTAAAACATCTCCTCTGCTTATTTTCAAGAGTTTATGGTAGAAATCGAAAGGCTTTTGGGAGATTTTCGTAGAAGCTTTTCTAGTTACTTACTCAAGGCGAGTTTAAAGAGGCAGGAGAGGAGTGAAGAAAGCAGCAACAATGCCGATTAGATAGATCTGTGAGATTCAAAAGGAAGGGGATGGAAGGCTATATTTTTTTTTTTATGGATTCATCCGCCTAAGAGTAAGAGTCAATAATCTTATGCTGCGCAGCACACCCCCTTACTATGGATTACTACCCAGCAGGAACCTACCAAAACGTTGGTCAATGTTTTTTTTTTGCCCTCAACATCAACTTTCATTAACCAAACGGGAGATTACATGATTTTTTTAACCACAAAGATTTTTAACCATATTTACATACAAAATGATTCAGTATCATCAGAGATCACTAGATTAGATCATAGACTACCAAATCCTATATTTTGATGTAATTAGACCCAATGAGAACAAACTCTATCTTCTAACAGAAAGAGCTGTGTCATAAACCCCTAGCATTCAACCACTTAACTTGAAAGCAAGTACTAACACAATGACATAAACCTAAACAACCGGTATTACATTTCTTCAACTAGCTATGGTCCCATAAGGTAAGAGTTCTGCTCATGTCCCAATAGCATCGACACAACAGGCGCATTACCGGAAATGGTTTGTATCCATTGGCGTTCACTGCTCCAGTCCTTAGCCATATACGGAGTCCGTTGGTCAATGTTAATTGGGAAACTAAACTAAATAATGAATTAATCTATTTTTAGGATTTTTGCTAAAATAGAACCAAAAACAGATTTGTTGCTCTTTGTCATAACTCATTTTTTTCTCAACTTTGGATTTTTAGTATTTTTAGATTATTTATTTCTTCTTATAACAAATTTTTGTATAAAATTAAGAAATATGAAAACTATAAATAATGTGTAGAACATACAAGAACTCATATTAAAATATCTTTGTTATATAATCTTTCGTGAAATATCATATGCTTTTTTACTGAGATTTCTTTTGGAGTTGCAGGGGACAATATTTATTTGATCTGATGACCAAATTTATCACAATGGCAGCATGTTGTCAAAAAAAAAAAAAAATCACAATTGCAGCATTTAGGAGGGAGCCGCAGATAAGCCGCTGAGATATGAACTGAGAAGCCTTGAGAGTTGAGAGTCTCGTAAAATCACAGCAGCAGTTGGTGGAGTCGACCTTAACCTTCGTATCACCAAATTGGTTACACTCTAATTTCCTATATTAATTGTTTCTACACTCTTCTATAAGTTTATAAAAATGCTCTTGCGCACCGTAGCTGCTCACATAACAGGGATAATAACTTATCCCTTTCTTCACATTATTTTAAGAAGACATATCTGACACAGTTTCTTCTTTCATCATCTCTGACATACACTAGTCTGAAATTTAGAGTGAATGTACTGAACATAAATCACAATTGACATTATTCTATTTTAAAAATTGTAAATGTCATCACCGCCACTTTCTGACTTAGGATTTAAGGATGGTGGATTATGTGTTTGATGGATAAAGATCAATACTAGAAACAGAGGATTTCATTTCTAGATCAGTCATACCAGTTGTAGTGCTCGAACTACCATGTGTCGTGGTATCTGTATCCATCAGTTTCGAGATGCTCAAGTTATGTCCATATAAACCATGATCTGGCATAACACTTGTTATTTCGAGCTCTCCCTCAAGCATTTGCACGGCCTCTGACATCGTTGGCCTTAATGAAAGAGTTGAATTTGTGCAAAGGAGAGCAACTTTGATCATTCTCACTGCTTCTTCGCTTTTGAAATCACCTTCGAGGCTCGGATCAATGATCTCCATTATGTCTCCTCTCTTTTCCAGTGTCAGCGCCTATAATTAATGTTAAACACACAAAGATTCAGTGTAAAAATGTGAATCAACTAAGCCCAAATAAAAGCTCCATGGTTACCCAATTGATAAGCGGGACGTCATCAGCACTTCCTTTCGTCTTCACAATACTCCTCCCACTTACAATCTCCATTGCCACAATACCAAAGCTGTACACATCTGCTTTCTCTGTTAATTGACCCCATAGTGCATACTCGGGAGCCATATATCCGCTGCATAAAATAAACCAAGACTAAGCTATAATAGAAGTTCTGGTTTTTGTTTTGTAATAGTAATATACTCTTACATAGTTCCAGCAACTTTGGTGCTAATGTGACTGTGTTCTTCGTCATGGAGCCTAGCCAATCCAAAATCAGATATCTTTGCATTAAAGTCAGTGTCTAGAAGCACATTGGTGGTTTTTATGTCACGGTGAATCATCTTGATCGTAGATCCGTGGTGGAGGAACTCAAGGCCTCTTGCAATTCCAACACATATCTTTTGTCTCATTGACCAGTTCAATTTATGGGAGCTCTTTCCTAGAATTAGAAATGTAAAGCACAGAAAAATGATATCAACATCACATATATGTATATATTTACACAGTACATTCTCGAAGTAGGCTAAAAACTTATTCCACAAGGAAAGATTAATTATATAGGTATCCTAGTGATTTTTTTTTTTAAATATCCATATATTGCATATTATTAAAAGAAAGTATGAATGTCTTTTATTTACCATAAAGGGCAAGAGCAAGGGAGTTGTTTTCCATGTACTCGTATACGAGAAGCAACTGGTTCTTCTCAACACAACATCCATAAAGCTTGACAAGGTTTGGATGATTCAGACCTGAAATCATGCCTATCTCATTAACAAATTCGCGATTTCCTTGGGATGACTCAGAAGAAAGCTGCTTGACCGCTACGATAGTTCCATTTGATAGTTCTCCCTGCATTAAGTTTCTTATATCAGCATGTTTTGTTCAACTGCTTTGATATAACACAAAATTTGTTTGAGAACTTGGCATCTGTATATACCATACTTTGAATACGGATCCAAAACCCCCTTCTCCAAGTTTATTAGCTTGGTCAAAATTGTTTGTTGCAGCTTGTAGTTGCCTCCAGGTAAAACAAACCGTTTGTAGACCCTGAGCTATGGTGATCAGGTTCCAAAGAAAATTCATCAGTAGTTTTATGAGCATATAACAAGGAATGAATGGATTCATTATACACTTTGTAAAATCTGATACCTCTTTCTTTTGTCCTCTTGTCTTCTATATATCTTTTTCGAGCTGCATATATCCCCAAAGCCAAGAGAAGAATTGCTACCAAGCCACCTATTGCCCCCGCGGAAATCATGGGATAATTAGTGTGATGTTTTGTTTTCTCCACTGCAAATGAAACACTGAAGATGTGAATATCATTATTGTTACCAAGCTATATAAATGTGTTTTTGACAAAGTAGCATGTTTCTATTTTTATTTTGGACCTCCACATCGTCGCTCCTGGCCTGAAATTTTGAAAGATGGATCATATTATCGCCATGCGGCCACAACTAGCATCAATAATATGAAGTTTTCTGAAGCAATGAACAAGTTTTCTTACTGTGACACAATGAAATTGCAGAGATAAGAGGACCATAGTATCCTCTGTTGGGAATGAGGGTTGTCCCTTTCCCGGCCCAATACAAGTGAATCTCTAACACATGATTGGTCACATTAACATCTTTCAATTCTTGAACTATAGGCTTCATAGTCCCATTAGTCTCCTCTTTGATGTTAAAATCTCTCAAGAACAATTTTCCCTACTAGTGCAAATAAAGTTCAATCTTCCATGCAACTTATGTTTTCAAGAACGATTAAAGAATAAAATTATGAAGTAAGTTATGATGCTTCACCTGGATGTACACATCAAATATGCGCCTACCTAGACTAGCGTACAGTTCTCCTATAAACTGAATCTCCATGAAATGGAGGTTTACATTGTAGATTCCGTTTTCCAAGCAAAATGCATAATAAACAAGAGAGAGGGCAGATCTACGTGCAGTCTTATAAAGATCGGAATATTCTCCAAATAATGTTGAATCAGCTGAGATGATGTACGTGTCATCATCGTTTCCATCATCGGTAAAGTCACCTGTGTTGCTGACTCCCCAGGTTATCGAGTGCTGATTTGTTGAGGCGGTAGTAGTCTCATTGTTATCAGGTTGATAATTGATTTTACCCAAAGAGTTTATTATATTCACACTTTCTCCACCACAGTTAATATGCAATGATCGTTGATCTACAATCAACAATGAGTATCACCTTTAGTAGATAAACAATACTCCAAAAATGTTTGAAACATGATTTTCAAAAGAGCTATATTATGTACCTTATTAATTTTCTCTCAGATATTATTTTTTTTTTTAGATTTTATGTACTTATATTTACATAATTATGTGAACAACTTTTTAACAAAAATAATTACATAATTATAATGCAATATATAGATAGTTTTTGGAGGTTGGTGTGAGGCAGGTAACCCTATAAGTTATGAATACCCAACCCTAGCTAATCAATGTTAGAGATTAATTAACATGTCTAATGGTTACTTACAGCCTAGGCACTTGATTGGACCAGCGCATGGAAGCATCCCACTTCTGTATGACAAGATGATCAAAATATTTAGGTATTTCATATGACAAACAATCAAACCATTTCCATATTTTTACAGTTCAAAATTAGCAAGAGGTACTATATATAAATCATTTCTTACAAATTATCCTTCCAATTTGAGCTCCGGTATGTGTTAATGTCACTGTTTAAAATATAATAAATAAACACAACATGAGGTGACATCACATATACAAGATGTTAGCAGGTTGGATACCCTCTACCAAGATTTGATGCTCATACCTCTTGTCTTGGCAGCTAGATGGTAACGAGAAATTGTTGTAAGAGAGATCACTGTTAAAATTCACCACAAGTAAAAAACCAACAAGAAGATTAATTGGCATAAAGACCAACCAACAAACAAGAAAAGAGTTGAAACGTACATATGAGATTTGTCGTTGTTGAGGAAAACACCAGAACTGATGTTTCCCGATAGCATATTACCAGTCAAATAGCTGAAAAGACATGTCGAAATAATAATTACGAACAAGTAAAAAAAACTGTAACAATGTTAACTAAACAAAACAGCAGATCAAATTATACTAGGTGTTCGTGAAAAAAGTTTTAAAATTTAAATTATATTTTTTCAAACATTTTTAGTATTGTAAATTTTTTTATTTTCTTATCAAAATTTTATAATAAATTCCATTTAAATAAAAATAAATTAAGATAAAATGATTTTGTTTATTTTAAATTGTATTTAAGAATATATATGTATATATTTAAAATTAGGTAGATTTTTCTATCTATATCTATTGGTTAAATATATAAAATCAACTTGTATTAAATTTAAAAATTGATATAAAAATTATATAATTATCAAAAATTAAAACTAAACAGTATTTATAAAATCTGTAGATATATAAAAAGCTAATGAATTTACGATTAAAAGTTTATTATTATTTTTTAAATGGATACATTTTAAAAGATTTAGTAATAAAATTGTATAATTTAAAAATATAGAATTAAATAATATTTCATAATTTGAATGTTATATTTTAATATTTACTTTATTAATGATGTATGAGTTATTATCTTATTATATAAAATTTACCAAAAATATTATTTAACATTAAATGTAATAAATGTGTTATTACTATATTATAAAAAGTTTATCAAAAATATAAATCATCATTAAATGTAATCATCTATGTCATATTTAATATACGCTTTATCATTTTTCTAGAGTGTCATATCATTTTTATTTAGAGAAAATGATTGTAGAGATGACATGTGTCTAAATAACTTTGCAAATAATGTTTAGAAGATGACCCTTAGAAGATTTTAAAAACAGTTTAGGGTTTCAGACAATAAAAATATTTAGCACTTTAAAATACTTAATCATGCATAGTAGTAATACTTACGTATTTTTGGGTGCGTTTACTGCTTCAACTTTACCAGTCAACTTGTTAAACGATAAATCTCTGCGCAAACTTGTAAATATTATTTGGTACCAACGCAGTTGTATAGATAAGAATTCAGTAAATGTTTGCACATAGTAGAGACAGTAGTTTTTTATATATCCTTTCATAATTGCACGCCGCTCTTACAAAAGGTTTTTTTTATGTGCTTAATTACACACTAGAGAAGTGATTCTTAGACTTCCATGGCTAAATCTAAATTAAAATATATAAAAATTAAGAGCTTATTGTATATGTTTTCTTTAAATTTATTTGTTATTTTGAATAAATACTCCATGCGTTTCTGAATAAGTGTCACTTTGACATTTTTCACACAGATTAAGAAAGTAGCTGAAATATATGTAAATTGTTATTAATTACACCTCTTTGACCAATAATATTTCAGATAAATAAAATTATTTATAAAATCAATACAATTTGCAATTAATTTTCAGCTGAAAGTAAGTATAATTTACATTGGAATTGTAAAGTGACACTTTTTATATGACAAGAAAAAATGGTTAGAATGATACTTATTATAAAACAGGGGGAGTATTATATTAATTAAGGCATAGTGGGTCAGATCGGAACAGTACATGGCGCTAGTAAACCGGGAAAAACAGCGACGATCTAAATACTCATCCGCCTCTTTACAGTCTTGAGCGCACGAACCATTTATTTCAACGAGCCATCAGAATCTCGAAGCTTCCTTGGAGGACCACCACAACAGAGTCCTAACCGAGCTCGAAGAAGAAAAGGAGGAACCTTCAAGCATCTTGGACCATGACAGGTCCGTCGATGAAGAGCGATTTGCCGAATTAAAAGACAAGGGAGGGATGAGAGCTTGTCTAAGATCATCTCCAACCCCACTCCATATTTTACTGTAAAATAGAGTGAGAAATGGAGTAATGAACAAATAAAAAAGTGATTGCTCTATTTATGACAACCAACAGAAGCTATAGACAAGGAAGAGATAAAAGCAAAGTAGTGTTCTATCGATGTGACAAAACATGCCATTATGTGTTCATTTGTCCTGATAGATTGCTTAAATTACAAGAAACACATGAAAATGAAAATGAAGACATACAAGAAACTGATGACTTGATGATGCACAAGATGGCGTATTTCATGAAAAGAACGTAACGGCAAGTAAATTTGATACACACACAGATGGAGACAATGTATGGTACTTAGACAATGGAGTCAGTAATCATATGACTGAAAATCGTTCCTATTTTTCTAAAATTAACGAGAAGGTCACCAGAAAAGTAAGGTTTGGCGATGATTATCGTATAGATATAAAATGAAAAAGCTTAATTCTCTTCATAAGAAACTATGGCAAGAGAAAGATATTGGCCGACGTATAATTCATTCCGATCTAAGAAGCAATATTATAAGTCTTGGAAAAGCTAAAGAGTTCGGATACCACTTTAGAATGAGAGAAGATTATCTGTCTATGTATGATCTGGCAATCTGTTGGTGAAAGCAAATAGGTCAAAATATCGTCTATAAAAAGTAGTCATGGAAGTTGGGAATACTAAGTACCTACAGCCAGTGAAATGGCATGCAAGGATATGACATTTTTTATTGAGACTGTAAAGACGATGATGAATAAAGAGATAGTCACTGGCATACCCAAAATGTATGTTGAAAAGGAAATGTGTGCTTCATGCTAGCTAGAAAATCAAACAAGGCAAGTTTTTCCTCAAGCAACTTCATATCATGCCAAACATATACTTGAGTTCATACATGGAGATCTTTGTGGACCAATTTCACCTCCAATGGCGGCGCATAACCGATACATATATGTATTGATTGATGACCATTTATGCTATATATGGTCCATTCTATTGAAAGAGAAGAGTGAAGCCTTCGATAAATTAAAGAAGTTCAAGGTCCTTGTCGAGCAAGAAACGGGAGCTACCATCAAAAACTTTCGAATAGATAGGGGTAGTGAGTTTACATTTCAGGAGTTTCAAATGTTCTGCGATAATCATGGGATAAAACGACACCTAACTGCATCCCAATTTCTACAACAGAACGGAGTAGTTGAAAGACGAAACGGAACACTGAGGGATGGAGATGATTATAAGTATCATGAAACATATGAGCATACCAAACTATCTCATATTAATTATTTTAAATATGATATAATATTTTTAAAATTCTTTTAATGATGTAGACACCTTAGATTAAGAGAATACTCACTAATTAGATATTTAGATTTGTGACAATCAAATTGAACAACCAAATTAAGATATTTATGATCAGTTGTAATTTTACGAAGTCTTTTACATATTAATTAAGGTGATAGAATGTTTCACATTATAGTTGAATTTTTTAAAACTTCTAGTATATATGGTTTATGGGCTATCTATTTATAATAATTAATTAATTTTGAGTTGGAATAAAACTTTTTGATTCCTGAAGGACTAAATAAAACTTACAGAGTGTTTAAGTCTGTCTTATTCCAGATGTAAGAAGGGATGGAACCAGACAAACTCACATTCCTCAAGATCCTAAAACAAAAACCAAAATATTAGTTTGAAAAAAGTATAAATAAAATATAGCCTCGAGAAACAGAAAAATTCAGCGGAAGATACACACAGGTTTTTAATGGCGTTGCTCGATATATATGGAAAGGAGTTTACTCCAGTCGTATCACTAATACTCCTGTGCATAAATATAACAACTAAAAACCATCAGTCTAATTTCAAAGGTCCTTTAGCTAATCTATAAATGGTAGTTAGTTACAGTTCAGTGAGATTTTCTAGGCGGGTCACTTCATCAGGAATAGGTCCTTTCAGTCCACTAGCATATAGATGTCTGTTGATCATAACCGACACACATTAGTAGATGGTAATAAAATGACAGATACAATTTGTGATGAAGGACAAGATCAAGCTTACAAATTTCTGAGCCGAGACCAGTTGCCTATAAATTCTGGGATGACTCCGGTAAAATCATTATCACATACCCTACTGCATGCAACAATGAGAACATACAAATTAGTTTAGAGCTCTATATAATTTTATCTTCTCGAATTGTCTGGGATGGGATGATGCTACTAAGATATCTCATTTTTGGAAGAAATTAATCTCTAATACCATTCCAAATCTCATCTCAAATGAAGTAATAGATAATATTAGTTCTACATCAATTGGGAGTGAATTATTTCTATTTATAGAAAACAATTATTAGTTTATTAAAATTTATAAAATAAGAAATATATGAAATTAAAATATAAATGAGGTAACAAAATGTAATATGGAAAATACTTATAGCAAAACGATATACATTTTTTGTTTAAGCATCATCATCACTAAATTCAATTTTGATTAAACATCTATTTAATTAGGATAACCTTATGGTTTTATGGAAATATTGCTATCAACTGAGTATAATTTGTAAAGCTGAGATTAAATTCTTAAATTTTTAATAAATTAAGTGAAAAAGCATATATATTTTTTTTTAAAAAAATTGTAAAAAAGTTTGGAAAAGCTCAAAATTTTAGAATTACTCGTTTGAAGTAAGAAAATAGGGGGAATTGGATGAAGATATTATATATAAGCATTCTAGGAGAGTATATTAACACATATAGGACAAAGTAACAAAGCATGTACGTAAAAAAAAAAAAAAACAAAGCATGTACGTATTTAATTAAAAAATTCAACAGGTTCCAGTCCAATATATATCTTTAATATGTATTTGTTCATAGAACGACAACTTCTTCAAACTTTCTGGCAAAATGTAACCTTGTACTACACGTCCAAATACAGAAGAGCATTTCCAGTTAAAAAGTGAAAAAGGCTTTTGAAAATTCCGATAAAAAAAAAAATCTGATTCAAAGTATAGTAACATTAACGTACACGTCTTCAAGGTTTACTAGTCTAGCCAGCGTGCTAGGAAGGCTTCCCGTAAAATTATTGGACGCAAGATGTCTGCAAAACCCCGATTTCTTTCCGTGAAATAAAATATAATTATTGTGGTTACAAAAATATTAGACGCAAATTAACGGGTCTTACAATGTGATTAGGCTGGTCACATTACCGAGCTCATCAGGAATGGTGCCAGAGAACTGGTTTGCTTCAATAGATCTGAAAATTTTAAAGCAATTAGGTGTAGCTAAAGCTGAAAGGAGTACCTTGAGACGTACAAGTATGTCAGATTCTTGAAGTTTTGCAACCCACGTGGTAAATTCCCTGTCAAACGATTAGCGCAGACCGAGCTGCAGAAGAAAAAAGACAGCTATTATAAAGAACAAGTGTATGAGCTACAAAAAAATGTATTTTCTTTGGCACTGAGAGAGCTAAACATGGAAGTGAGGTATTGCAATGAAGCCCACTCCATTGGAATTGTACCCGAGAGGTAATTTAGGCACAGGTCGCTGCAAAGAAGAGCATATAATCGCTTAAAACATTTTCACCTCTGAAGCTCAAGCAAGTAGTTTGGAAGAATTAAAATGAACACATAAGTTAAATATTTACATTATTGTTGTAAAGCTTTTATGAGATCTGAAAGAATTCTATCCAAATAACAGCATAAGAGCTCGGATTTGGTTTTTCACATTTTATAAAATGACTGTTCCATAAATCTACACAACATTTAATGGAACTAATAAATCAATACAAACGAATAACTCTAAAATTTAAAGTATTTTGAAACCTTTTTTATTAGCACTAAATTTATACAATATCCATATTCATATTATGTTTCGGTTAAATTCTTGGTTCAACACTCTACAACCCCCCTCCCCCCCTTTTCGGCCTTAACTCAAAGCTTCAGAAGGCAGGGGAGTTCGATTAAAACTAAATTGGGTTTTATTGTTTGATAAAAAACAATTAAAAATGTAAAGATTCAAAATAAAATAGTCCATGATCCAATAAACCATCTTTACATTTTTTGGAGATATCGGAGCTTCGCAAACTGGGGTGGAAGTTTCCCTGGAAGACTAAGGGTCTTGAGTTCTCTGTATTTGTCAAATTATAAAAAAAATTATTTAAACTGAGAAAAATATTGCGCTCTAAAGAGTAGAAGAGACAGGATAACACTCACATGACTTTAATATGACAAGTCATGTTGTTGTTGAAGCTACAATCACATACAATGCTGTTACTTTTAGCGGAATTCGGAAAAACGTCCTGTTTTTCTTGTACGAACATTAAAGTTCCTATGTTGCAAGGATCTCCAGCACTCAAGTTTAATCTTTTTATACCAAGTGTAGTAGCTATCTCCTTTAGTGCGCTCACTGCATTAGTATATGAAAAACATTGGTTATATATAAAACATACATATATTGACTGGCGGTTTTTCTCATACATTCATCTGGATGAAGAGATTGCGAAGCGGCCGATGTTGATAGAATTGTGAGGAAACATGTAATGATGACGAATAAGAAAATCGAGAAGATGGTCGACATCTCGTTGATTCTTAGAGTGTATTTGGTTGGTTAATCACAGTGTTCTCTTTAGCAAGCGGTTCACTAGTGACTTATATAATATATATAATACTGTATTTGATATTTTTGCAAATGTTTTGTTGGGTTGTGTAGAGAAAGTAGAGACGTAAATGTTGATGTCAGAAGTTTTAATGCTGAATAGGGAGATTCATGAATGCTTGATGTTTCATGTCTCCTTGTGTGTTTGTTTCATTGTTTGTGCTCAAACAACGCTGCGGAGGAAGTTCAACTATTATTCAATTGGATTTTATGCATTTGTTCTATAGCGTATTCTTTAAATGCTTCAGTTTTGAAAAAAAAACTTTAAATTGGATATTATACTTACCAATTGATAGTACTTTTATGGTTGTTAAGTTAGTAATAAATATAAGAAGTTTGTTTAGCCATTTCCTTATATCGGTATACCTAGGAAGATGACGACATTCTCCACGATTTACTAGTATCAAGTGTAACAATAAGGTAGAGACTTAAGTTTATTGTCACTATGAGTGTGTAGGAGATGAAACACACAATAAAAACATATTAATTGTCTCTAATCCTTGGTTAATTAAGGGTTATTTTTAGGATTATGAAAAAGTTTATACTATTGGGATAATTTTAGGATGGATTTATACCATAGGAACAACAAGGATGTTTTTTTGTTTTCTATTGGCAATTTTCCCTTATTTTTTTAGATCTGACCCCTTTCATATGAGCTTGTTTGTTATACAGCTTTTCCTCATTAAAGACTATATAGCTGCTGATAGTACACGTTCCATCTTCCACCACACTCAGGAACCTTTAGTTCTCTGCTCATGAAGATTCTTTTAACAGATTTTTGACCTATTTTTTCTTGTGTTGTGTATACATAAACAAGACATTCAAACTGTCTGAGATGAACGTAATGAACTTTTGGTATTTACCAAATTTCTTGTGGAATCTAAAACTTCAAATATGCATTCGGAGACCTGTTTATCAGATATATAAACCGCATTAGATGCAGTTCCAGCCCAAAAGTTCTCTTACATTCTCATTTCTACCAATATACACCTTATCTTATCCGCTATTATCATGTTCATCCTCTTAGAGACTATATTCTACCTTGGAGTATAAACACAATTCTTATGATGTTTACTCGATGAGTCTTGACAAAGTTTATCTATCTAATTGTTGCAGAGCTAATCTATTGCATGTCAAGAAAAAATGAATATTATGAATATTTGGTCAAAGAAGTTATCCAGACTCAAAAGAGGTCCACATTTTAAATTTATATGAAGAGTGTGTGTGTTTGTGAAGTCTTCTTACAAGTAGAGTTTTCGAGACGGAAATCAAAACACTGTGAACCAATTGGTTAGTATTGGTTAGAGCCAAAATTTAAAAATGTATTATTACCTATTATATTAGAGCATGATTAATGGGGGTTTCTTAGTTTTTTTAGTTAAAAGTTAAGAGACGGTTTCTTATATTCCGCTAAGAACTCCACCTTAAGAACCCTCCATTAGTCATGCTCTTAATATGTTTTTAATTTTTATTTTATTGAGTTAAGTGTTTGGTTGTTTGAGTTTGAGGAATTACAATGTAAAAACAACAACTGCCCATCCCGTCATATAAGGGACCATGTGTCTGACTGACTCTTCGTCGTAGGAATTACGCTCAATCCAACTCTCACTGCAGTTAATATCAGCCGTTCAAGTTAAAGATATCTGAGCTAATCTGATAAACCATAAAGCCATGTTTTTTCACTGATCCATAAGTCCGTGTTACGTCTACTATTATGTCCATTTTATATGATTAAATTAATTTTAATAAGATCTCTATTTGTAATTCTATTTTTAATCATTTTTCGTAAATAATATGATAAATAAAGATTAATAGTATATAATGACTCTAAATAAACATGATAAATTTACTATGTTATCAGCAACAAAATATAGTCTCTTCACATCGGTTCCAGCAACCATTTCATAGGTATCGATGAACTAAAAATACCAGGAATTGTATAAGATCAAAATCTACATTACTCGGATATTGATGTCATAGACCATCTCCAACGGTGTTTCATTTTTCACATTTTGTTTTATTTTGAATCAACTTTTGCTCTAATAGTGTTTTATTTATTTCTTCAAAATGAAGCAATGAATAGTACTACTTTAAATTTGAAGCAATACTGTTCATTGCTTCATTTTTGAAGTTCAACTTTCTAAATTATAAATTGGTTCTTAACTTTTACTTATTCTTATCTTTTACCGAAATAAATTATATACATTAATATTATCCAATCAATTTCAAAATTTCGACTATTCTTTTCATCTAATTAGATATTTATATTGAAAAACATAAGAATATTCGTTTGTAAGAACTTTAACTCGTTTAAAAGTAATGGAAGACAAATAAGCTCACATTTTACTTTTAAACACTTCTATTGATCATTTAAAGAAAAATATATATATAAGATGTCCTTTTTTCCAAAAAGGTGTTCTATGTTTGTTTATTCTTGTTATGTAATAAATTTCTTATATGATAATGTTGAATTTATATTAAATAACAATTGTGTTGGATTATTGTTAAAACAAAATAGTTGAGTAAAATTAGTAAACATGAAAAAGTATAAGGTGTTATTAATAATTAATGATAAATTGGACATAGAATATATTTGGAATATTCCTTTTACAATAAATAAATGAAGCAAAGCATTAGAGAAGATGTGATTCATTTTCTGTTTCATTTTTAATACAATGCATTTTTAAAGCAGAAAATGAAACCAACTATTGGAGATACTCTAAAATAGCTACCATTTTGACTACCATGAGCTTATGAAAATCTTTCTGAATTAAATCAACAGTTTAATAAACAGAAGCTTACATCCCTTATATTGCTGGAAGTGAATTAGACATCTGACCTGACAGGATAAACAAAATAAATGGATGAAAATAAATGTAGCTAAATGTTCAGATAATAAAAATAATGTGGCTATGATTCTTTGAGCAGTTAATGCTCTAGATAAGAGTCTCTGTACCTCTCTTTTTTAAGTCAATGAATTGAGACAATTAGAAAATGTTATTTTCCAAAATTAAAAACCTAAATATATGTATAGGTCGGAAAGTAATCAAATAATAAACACGAAATCATATCAGCTTATAAACCACTACTCTATAATTTTTTTTTTGAAATAGTGTAAAATATGATATAACTCGATAAAATAATAAAAATAAAACTTTTAAAACTCCAAGTAGTAATGTTGTTCCATTTAAATTATAAATTAATAATTATTATATGTAAATATAAAACTGTATATAAACAAAATAAAATATTTTCTTGTTTATTTTTCAAAATAAAATTTTTACTATAGTTTTAATAGTTTAGAGTTATTTTAATGAATTACATCTTAAGACATATATTTTATATGGTACGTATTTGTGATAAATAAAATATATAATTGGAAAAACATTCTTCCTAAAGATTTTACGAAAAGAACAGTTTCACGAATAAACATCCGTGGAATAGGTTTCATAAAGTTTGTTCGGAAAGATTTATGTGAAACAGGTTTCGTAAAACAATCTTTTGTAAAATGACAAGTGACAATTCTGAAAGTACACACAACCATCAAGGAAAAGCAGAAAACTCGTAAAATTTGTTATTTCTTGCAAAAACCTTTTGTAAAAACGTTTTTCCAACCCTTCATCGTGTTCTTAAATTTGAATTGACAACCTGAAAATTTAGACCATAGGATAATTTCTAGATACTTCGGTGTTATTGATTACCTAAAAGAATCTTGATAAGGTAAATAACTATTCGCAAATTTAGATCATAGAATAATTCACTTAATCACCCTAACCCATGAATCCAAAAGAAGTTTACTCACTAATCTTCATGATTAACCTTAAATCTATGGTTGATTTAAAAAAAAAATCATGTTAAGAAACAAGTTTAATCCAACAAACACAGAGAAATAAGATAAAAACTAAAGATTCAATCTTTCTCTAAAATATTAATTTGTTGAGAAAAAAAAAACAAGATAAATCTCAGTATTAGATCTAAAGGGTATTTATAGAAGTCTAAAAACACCCAACAAACCTGGATCAATTCAATAAAAAAAAAATGGTCTTTTTATCTGTAGTGACATGGTGATCTCGTTACACGTAGATCGCTACAACACTTAGTCGTGTTGGCCTTCTAGGGGAACCGTAGCGACCTCTCCTGGTCCAAAAGAACCAATTTATATACGATTTTACCCATTTTTATTTACAAAAATGGTTGAACCATTTATATACGATTTTACCCATTTTTATTCACAAAAAATGGTAGAATTTGGCTATCGGGTGCATAGACTCAACACATGTTATACATTTCTAAACACCGTACAAGTAAGTGTATAGTGTATACATGGCTAAAAACAAACCGAGACTATGTGGAAGAAAGCTGAGCCATCCATGGAAGGAGACGTTCATGGACAAGATCGGGACGATCATCTTGTGGGCAATGTCCAACACCTTCCAGAACATAGAGGTTGAAGTTAGGTAACTGGTCCGGAAGAGACGTGAAGTATTTACCCACAGGACCGTCAAGAGGAGTTAATCCATCTTGGTCTCCCCATAAGACAAGAACCGGTTTGGTTATTCCAGGAATCAGCGTAATCGGGTTTGGTCCAGGTGGACCCGTTAATATCGAAACAAAAGCATCTAGCGCACCTTCGCTGTTTGCTGGTCCAGCGATAATCTGACATAATGTTTTCACATAAAATGTAACACATTTAGTTGGTTCCTATGTTGTTGAAATGAGAGTGCGAGTAATATAGGACAATACCTCTACAAGGGTATCATCTACATTGTCTTTGTTGCCATATACATTTGTCAAGATGTTCTTGAGATTCTCCCTGTGTTTTATTCATCCATCAATTCGTTAGAGCTCTCGATTAAGAAGAGTGTAGATAATATAAGTTGGTAATGAGTCATGCCTGTCTTTAACGCGGTTGAAGAGTGCAGAAGCAATTCCCCTTTGCTTGAGTAAGAAGTCAATAAGCAAGAGCAATGGCATCAGCAGCTTGATTCTCCAGTCGTCAAACACGGCTTTGTTGTTCATACCACCAGCACAATTCAACAGAACAAGACCTTTAACCAGATCTCGCTGTGATCCTTCTTCTTCTTTTTTTTTTTTTTTTTTTTGGAAGAAGTCACAACAAACAATAGAGTCTTAGATCAAAAAGATAGCAGACAATAGATAACATCAGATATTAGAACAAGACCTGAAGCAGCTATAACGCAAGCAAGGCTTCCAACAGAGTTTCCAATCAAAACCGTCGGTTTCTGAACCACTTCCTCCAAGAAGTTGAGTATCAACTGCAAGAAAAACAAATTAAGAAATCAAACAAACCAAGACACTAGTTTAAAACAGATAAAGCCAGGTGGTTACTTCAGCCCATGACTCCATTGTGTAGCTGAAACCAGGTGGCTTCTCTGAAGCACCAAACCCAAGAAGATCAATGGCATACACTGTATGGTGTTTGGACAGAGCATTTATATTCCTGCAAATAAAATTTAGTTTGTTCTTATAAGAACCAAATCCATATACACAAAAATCTTCCACATACAATAGTTTCTTGATTCTTAACTAATTACAATTCTCCTACTCTCTCTCAGCTTCATTTCATTAATAAATAACTTATCTACACTTGTCCTAAACAACAATACTCTGTGTCAGCTTCACTTCATTGATACAAAACTAATCTACAGTTCTCCAACACAACAGAACTCTGTTTCAGCTCCACTACATTGATACATAACTTCCGAACAGAGTAAGATCCTTAACGAATCAAAGTGGAAACTGATACCTTCGCCAGTGAGGAATAGAGGCGCCAAAGCCGTGAACTAAGAGAACAGTCTGACTCGCCGGAGTCACTTCCTCCGGCGAACTCTTGACAAAGTAATTGATTGAGTATTCTCCCTTCCACTTCCATTTCTCACTCTTCTCTCCTATCTCATCCAATCCCACCGCTTCCACTACTCCTCCGCTTGAAACCGCCGCGCTAGACGACGCCGCGGCTCTAACACGGACACGATCTTTTCGGAGGGTCATCCGTCGTAAGGCGACCATCTTGGAAGTCATCGTCGTTCGCGCCACCATAACCGGCGGCGGCGGAGATAGTCCTGTCCATGTCAGAGCTCTCATCGTCGTCGTCGTCTCTCTGACTCTGCTTCTTTAGTTATCCGTTTTGGTTGATTGTCATTAGAGACAACCTTACGTGGCTTTCTCCTCTTGTTTGATTAGTTTCGGTACACGCTGGTTAACATATTATTCGATTAAACCAAGTGGTTCGGTCTCAGAGATTAAAGGTAACGATTTGGAGAGATGATGTTCGAACAGAAACAACAACAACCACGTGGCGTTTGATTGATGGTTAACGAAGATAAAAGATATATCAAACTAGATTCCCACGGCATGGATAAAGGAAAGGCTGCATGTTCTTTTTTTTTTTTTTTTTGACTCAAATCAGCCAACCCGATTTTTTTAGGAGAATTAAAAACATAATCAAATTGCTAGAAAAAAAAAACATAAATCAGAAAAACTTTAAAAGAAAAGAAAAATCATAAAATTGATTGAAGAACAGAATTCATGCAGCGAATGAAAATCACATTATTTTAGACACAACTATAATCTCATTCACTCGATTACCGTGTTATTATTATATTTACCAAATTTTTTTTTATAAGAATATATAGGTTATTGATTATAGACTAGTCAATTTTGTAACATGTCCAACAATGTTGACATAATGTCCAACCTTTTCTATTGGTATTCATAAAGTATGTTCCAAAATTATATATGTAAAATAAACTCAAAATATGTGTTTTTCATTTATTTTATTTTGCTTTATATTAATAGAATAAAGTAAGTTTGGGTAAAATATCTAGATCCAAAAAACTAAACCGAACTTGGTTTGAAAATAAAACTAAACACAAACTGAAACTCATTATAATATATATTTACATGGACCAAATTATTTTTCTAAGGTCTCTAAGAATGATTCTGGAGATGACACTACAAAAATACGTTGTAATGCTCCAGGATTAATATATAGGGGATTGATATAAGAAATATAAAAGATACTTGTAGAACTGATTTTCGAACATGTATCTTTTTAAAAATGGAGGAGGTACTGTATATATTTCTGTCAGAAAAATCTCCCGATTATAGTAAAAAGAATCAAATATATTTGCTTTGGGATGTAAAGTTTAACAGAAAGAAAAGGAATGGTCAGGTCTGGAGAGTTGTACTTGTGACTCGTGACATGTGAGTCAGTACCGTTCAAACAATAAAAAAAAAAACTGTTTTTGTTATTTTTTTGTCGGTCTTTAACGTAATCTTCATTACCCGAAGACACTCACTTTATCATCATCCTAAATCCTAATCCTACTTAGCAACCACAAATCTTCATCGTAAGGTCTGAGCAAGCCAAATAACAGGATCGGGTTCTTTCTTCTTCCTAGGTAAAAGCCCATCACTTTTCTCTGCTTCCGATTCTGATTCCGACCATTTTGTGTTCGATGTTAGTTTCTCCTAGTAATCTTAAAATGAATGACATGTTCTTACTTAAATGCACAGATTCGAGCTTTTATAATGGCGTTGTTTACTCTTCACCATGAACTCCCCTGTAAAGATCACGTTTTTAAGCATGGAACTTCAAGTCGGCAGAGCAGAGGAGAAGTGTTGTTTGATTCGAATGGTCCAAGACGTTTTCCGTCTGGCAGAACCTTCCCATGTCCAGCTTTTGACGTGTTGACGAAGGCAGAGGCTACTAGCAGTAGCACTAGTGGTCTGAGACATAGAACCACCGCTCTGGGGAGGGATTGTATGAGAGGAAAGCTTTGCTTGGTTAGGGCGTCATCAGAGACCAATACTGTCAAAAAGAGACTTCAACTGTTAGATTCTTACTTTGGGAAACTTCAAAGCGAGGATGAGAAGCCTTCTATCTCAAGGGCAGATGAACTGGATAGCAACGCTGAACTCAGTGCAGAGGAGGAGTTGGAATCTTTGAGTGTTTATTTTGACAAACAACAAAAAGGTATAAGTTTAATATTATGATCTTTTTGAGATAAGTGTTTCGTTTGATTTCCTCTTGTTAATAGTCACTTACTTGGCTGTTTCTTTGACCCTCAGATGCGATGGTTAAACCAGAGGGTGGTTCAGTAGCGAGCAAATTGAGAGAGTCTGATATCAAAAGTAATAACAATAGTTCTTTTCAGCAGCTCGATGATGATGATGATGATCAAGGAGAAGATACATTGAACTTCTATGCTGTGTAAGAACCCTACAATCACCTCTTGTTCGTCTTAGATGTGTGATAAAGCTTCTTGTAGATGCTTAGAAAATCTTTTGTGTGTTTCTCCAGGAGCATATTGGCATCCATAAACGTTGGAGTGTGTCTGTTTGAAGCGGCGGCTCCAGTGAGGAACAATGATATGGGACTCTTATCGCTCCCGCTGTTATATGGAGCAAAGATAAACGATCTAATCGTGGCTGGGGAATGGTGGAGACTGGTCACACCCATGTTTCTGGTACAAGACAAACAGATTGGGTCTGTTCTCCCATTCTTTTTACTGTATCAGAAAACACACTTGACCAGAACAGCTACAAATCTTGTCAAACTCAGCTCTCTTGATGTCTTGGTTTCATGTAAGTTTGTCACTGAAACACCTTTTATTTTTACATTTGCAGCACTCTGGAATCCCTCATGTAGCACTTAGCTCATGGGCTCTGCTTACCTTTGGACCAAAAGTCTGCCGTGACTATGGGCTACTCATGTTCTCTCTCATTTATATTCTGGGAGGAGTCTCTGGTAATTTCATGAGCTTTCTTCATACACCAGATCCTACAGTTGGAGGAACTGTAAGTTAAAACTTGTTTGTTCCCACCAAATTGCATTGCACCGTTCCTAAACTTCAGAATATCCAAATCATGTAAAAACTGGTTGGTGTAGGGACCAGCATTTGCTTTAATAGGAGCTTGGCTTGTTGACCAAACTCAGAACAAGGAGATGATCAAAAACGATGAGTATGAAGACTTGTTTCAGAAGGCCATTATAATGACAGGGCTTGGTCTCATACTAAGCCATTTCGGTCCGATAGATGACTGGTAAGCTTTCATCTGATCATGGGGGGTACTGTGTCTTTTATGCTTCTAACATGTGTGAGTCATGACAGGACGAATCTGGGTGCACTTGTAGCTGGGATAGTGTATGGGTTCTTCACTTGTCCGGTGTTTCAACTTGGGAGTGGGAGTGAAGGGATAGTGACGGTTGGAGCAGAGAAAGAGAACAGCGCTGACCCGTGTAAATCGTTTCTGATTTTCGCAATCTTTGTCGCGGTTCTTGTGACTTGTGTGCTAGTCCTTGGGGATGGACCATTGACCTTCCCTACGTACGATGATGTTGTCTACTCTCTTATCTAGTGTATCATCATCGTCAAGACATCAACTATATAAGCAAACTTGTGTGTGTGTGTGTAGTAGAAAGTTGAATTCTAGTACCGGTAGACGAGGGGACAAGTTTGGTTTGGGGGTATAGCAAAATGAGAAAACTGTACTAAACTCGTCTACCTGAAGTCTTTTCTTAATCAAGTTTAAAGCAACCATGTCTATTCGTAAAATTATTACTTCTTATTCAATCGACCAAAATCATTGGCGGATCAGTAATACGTATTGTGGAAAGAAGGTTTGAGAAGTTCATCAATTTGTCAACTACGAGGCATCTTTTTATCGGGTCATCAGTATCATAACTTTCACGAAAAATATATGTTTAAACTTGTCAAAATCTAGAACGAAAAATTAGAAAAAGAGCCGAAAATGCATGATTTGATTTCATTGAAAAATAAGAGATCTCGAGGAATTAATCGCAAATTCGCAAAGTGGTTTTCAAATTGTATCCAAACAAACAAAACAAACAATAAAAGTGTATCTGGTACGAGTTCTGAGCTATATCACTCAGAATTATCACATAACCATCTAGGAAGTTTCTACCTTCATAAAACCACTTCCTCGTCTTCAGCTTTACTCTGCTGCACCTTCTGGCTTCGATGTCTCCTTAATCTCATCTCCTGCTTCGTCCTATCAACCACAAAAATGTCAATCACAGAGAAAACAAGGCCTCAAAAATACATATTGAATAGATAGCCTATGAATCTAATGTGACAAGGCTTACTGTCATGTCTGAAGTCCAGAGAGTGAGATTGTCCCTGAGAAGCTGCATGATCAGTGTACTGTCCTTGTATGATTCCTCACCCAACGTATCCAACTCAGCGATTGCTTCATCAAAAGCCTGCACAACCATAACGTGATCAAGTTCCAAAAAGTTAAACAAGTACCCATAACAGTTTCACATGAAGCAACAGAGGTTAAAGAAGATTGGTGTAAAAAAACAAACCTGCTTAGCGAGGCTGCAGGCACGGTCAGGGGAGTTAAGGATCTCATAGTAAAACACAGAGAAGTTGAGTGCAAGACCAAGCCTGATCGGGTGAGTAGGAGCCAACTCAGCAGTGGCAATGTCCTGTAAAACAACAACATCAATCAAAGCACAGAAAGATAGAGATAATGAATTCATAATGAGCGGCGAATCACTAAACCTGAGCAGACTTGTAAGCAACCAAAGTGCTTTCAGCAGCATCTTTCCTCTCATTCCCAGCCTTGAACTCAGCAAGATACCTGTGATAATCTCCCTTCATCTTCAGGTAAAACACTTTAGACTCAGCAGGCGAAGCAGAGGGAATAAGATGAGCTTCGAGAACATTCAAAATCCCGTCGCAGATCTTGCTCAGCTCGGCCTCGATCTTCCCCCTGTAATCCTTGATGACAGCAACGTGATCCTCGTTCCCTTTGCTCTCTTCCTTCTGCTCAATGGAAGAGATGATCCTCCACGAAGCCCTTCTAGCTCCGATCACGTTCTTGTACGCGACGGAGAGGAGGTTCCTCTCTTCGACAGTGAGCTCTTCGTTATCAACGGATTTAGCAACTTTCTCCATGAACTCCACCATCTCTTCGTAACGCTCGGCTTGCTCCGCTAGTTTCGCCATGTACACATTCTCTTCACGTGATGATGACATCTTCGATTTCAAGAATCTGCAAATCATTGAATCAAACTCATCACAAATTCAGTCCGATCTATGAATCCTACAACGCAGAAACAAATTAAGAACCCTAGAACCATTAACCAAATCAACCTTTACACAATCATTTCACTGAATCAAACAGACTCATAATCTCACTATAGATCGATCAGATCGGCGAATCAATCACAGATTAAGATGAAGACACTATGATTCTCAATGAAAACAGCGAATCTATCGGATCGATTTTAGAATGGTACAATAAAGGATCAGATCTATACGACAAGATTGAAGAGATCAGAGGGTTACCCTTTGTTTTTCGTCCAAAGATCTGAGTGGTGGTTTGAATTTTGGAATATGGGAGAAACTGAATCTGATATAATGCGAAAAAAAGAATAACACTGTTTTCGAGGCGTTGAGTTAAAGTTTCCAATGGTTGGCTGACAAGTGTCGGATTGTGAAGGTGACTGATGGCTAGGCCAGACACGTGTCCCGTCATGCTGCATGCTGCATGCTGCTTGTTTTTTTCTTTTTTTGAACAAACTAATGGGCTATTTGGTTAACATGTTGTACGTCTAAAAAACTAGACTGAATCAAAATTTTGTTCCTAATCCAAAATTTAACTTTATTTTAACTTTTAGATCCGTGTTTTCAACATACATAAAAAAAACTTCATTCTTTTTTCTTCTTATATTTTCTGTATACAACAATTTTTTTTTTCATTTTTGGTTTTTAGACGGTTTCAAAATATAAATTATATACTTATAGATATTAATTATATTTAATTTTCAAATAACTAAATGTCATAAAAACACCATTTATAAATGAATAATCCAAAAATGATTTACCTGAATATTTTTTAATTCAAATATGAAAAATTATACGAATTATATCCGAACAATATGATATTTAAACTGAAAATCTTAATTATCCGATATTTTCCTATATATTTAAATTACTCAAAAGTCCATAATCGAATTAGAACCAAATTGGACTCAATTTCTTAGGATATTAGCTTATTCCTAATTTTACTACCCGAACAGAATAAAAACCAAAATACCCCAATTGAAACTGAACAAAATTTTTGTAAATACATAAATAGTTTCTTAATTTCTAGAATCAAAACACCAAAAACCGAAATATCTAAACTAAAACCGAAATATTCACATTTAAATGGTGCGAATAAAGCATTTTATTTATACAAATGAGTTTAATTCTTTTTAGTAGGGATATATATATATATATGTGGTTTATAGAAGAACTAAGATATAAATAGTGCTTTATATTCGATCTAGATTAGTGGTCAAATTTGTAAACTCGATGACCATATATAGTTCTCTTTCGATTTAATGAATAACTCATTAATTAAAAATTTGATAAAATCTAAGAACTCACTGTTAAATCGTGAACCGACAGATCCGGCAAAAACTATAAAAATCTGATAATATTTTTAAAAATTGATTAAACTTCTCATATAGATGTAAAGAATATATAAAAAAAAATAAAATAAACTATTTTATTTGTCATATGAGGTAGACGCTTTGTATTTATATTATGCACTTCAATTTATAGGCTTTGTAATGATTATTTTAAAGTTACAATTAAAATTATTATTAAATTGAGTATAACTGAGTAAACTATTATTATTAAACATAATTTTTTACA
Source organism: Brassica juncea (assembly GCA_018703725.1). NCBI lineage: Eukaryota > Viridiplantae > Streptophyta > Magnoliopsida > Brassicales > Brassicaceae > Brassica > Brassica juncea. Next base: position 5,194,484 of record CM031940.1, on the reverse strand, counting down.
AAAATTAATATTATGTTTGTCTATGGAAAAAATATTTTAGATTTTATTTCTATATAATTACGATTTAATATTCATATTTTGTATTTTAAAATATAATTAATACTATTACAATTTTAGTGTTAGATAACTTTTTTGTTCAAAAGCATACAATGGGTTTATGCCTACTAAGAAAATTTAATTTATGATTGTTAGAATGAATTTATTTAATGGATCATGAATGTAATAAACTAAATCAACAATTGTGTATCGTTTTAAGCCCAATAAACAAAAGACATAAATACCAAATGAAATTATATTTATCTTGTAAAATAAGGTAATGTAAGTAAAATTGCGTTTTCATGGAAGACATGATTCTGTTTTGACAAAATTGATTAATGTAATTTGTAACTCTTATATATTTTTATGTTTTAAATTTATATACAATTTTTCAGATTGCTAAAAATTTGAAACTTGAATAAAAATAAAAACTGCTGAACTTTTCTAAATCTTAGAAAAGTGTAAGCGTAAAAAAGAGGATTTTGGAAATATAAAAAATGATTTTGTGACCACAACTAAATGTGGTTCACACACCCTTAGCCCTTAGGGCTGCCTCCCATCTTTTAGCAAAAGGGAGAATCAGACACAACCAAATATTTTTGCTCTAACGGTCAAAAAAATGGTGCAACTGGAACCATTATATAGGTTTTTAAGCCCAAAGTTATAAAAGAGGAACATCGTCAAACCAGGTAAATCTATGATATGATAAGTTTTAAAATGTAACATAAACACATCAACTCCCATGAACATAAACATGAAACTTGTCAAATGCATCGGAGAAGACAGATTATCTCATAAAAGCAATTGAAAAACAAGAAGAAACATAAAGATGGGTCTCTTGAGTTTAGGAAGGAGAAATGGATTTCTTCTTCCATTATTGTTCCTCAAACTCGTGCATGTGATCTAGAAGGTAGTTAGCTGCAAGTTCTTCGTTCTTGTTACACGCAAAGAACACCTCTAAGACCATCGCACGATCAAACCCCATCGCTTCAAGCTGTGCACCAAAATTTCAATACAAGACAGAAGTATTACATATCTATAGTTCTAGTTCAAATACAAAGGCAAGGAAAACGAGGGGACAAACCCGTTCAATGGCTTCACGCTCTTCAGGTGTGACGGTAACAGCTTGTGGCATTGCTGCTTCCAACTGTTCCATGACATTCCTGCAGGTTGTATTGGTGAGTAAAGGAAAATTCAGCATGGATTGGATGCATTGTTGGACAAACAAATAAATGAAAAATGTAAAGGAGAATGAATAATGCTTTAAACTCACTCTTCTCCCTCGACAGGTTCATTTATCAAGCGTAGGAAGTCAGCCTGGTGCTCTTGGATAAGTCGCACAAGCTGCGGGTTTTGTTTACCGAGCTCTTGTAGCATAGGCTGTGGAACAAAACAGTATAAGCGGAAAATAAGTATGTGATATCAAAGCAGGAATCAAACAGAAGTGGCGAAATATGTACCTGTAGAATTTGCGGGTTTGCTTGTACCATAGCTCTCAAGGCTTGGAACTGAAGAATTTGAAATTACCATAAGGGGAACAGGTTGAAGATTTCTCTACTCAAATGGAAAAGAATATGAAGATACCTGTTGACTGTTACGCAGGAAATCAAGATTACCAGCTCCAGCACCAGCATCTGCAGCGGGCATGCCCTGAGTGATGACATACAAGAGTGGATGTCAACAAACAAATCCACACGCAAGGAAAACAAAATGAAATAAGTCAATTATATGCTACTTTGATATTTAAAAAAAAAACTACCTGAGGGAACAGGTTTAAAGGATTAGCGTTTGGACCACCAGTTGCAGGAACTGGAGCAGCTTCTTGTTGGGTCTGTGCTAGAGGGTTTGCTGCCTGTCCACCAGTAGCTGGGGCTTGAGGGGCTGGCGGGATTTCAGCTTGTGCAGGGATTCCCTGGAATGTATCAAACAAATGTTCAATAGATAGATCAAAGCATACTAGAGCTGTGGCAAACCGAAGGTAAGTATAACTAACGAGGATGTAACTAGGATCAATAAGTGGAATGAGACATACTGAGTACAGATATTCGACAGCTCTTTCAGGGTTGTTAAAGGCGGCTCTCAGGGCACGGATAACAGTGTCACGGTCCCAACTACCTCCACCCATGTCAAGAATTTGCTGAACAGTGGACTCAAGGTTGTTTCCAGCAACAAGGTTTGACGCTGCTTGTCCATAAACATCTGTTTGAGTCCTATTTTCAGTAGAAAAAACAGAAGTTACATGATGATCAAACAATGAAAGATTCAAAATTCGAAAATATATAGTAGTTCTGATAAATAATGAATATATTGCAGTTCTGACAAGTACTTACGAAGCAGCAGCTGCAGTAGGTGCTGCAACGGTTGCAGCTCCAGTTGTAGGCTCTGGACTGTAAAACGCAAAAAGTACAACAAATTAGCAAAGCGGCATACAGAGGGATTTTCATCAACAGAAGAAAATGATAAATCCTCTTCCAAACTGAGGTAAATCAATGAGAAGGCTTGGAACTTACACTGAGGCAGTTGGAGTAGCAACCTGAGGTGTGGCTACTGTCTGTGCAGGTTGAGCCTAAAAAACCAAAGCAGTTCAATAGTGTGCCATTTTGTTTCGTTTCACTTGCAAATAGAAAGCCTAAAACACCACAGTAAACCATAGCAAAATACGAAAAAAAAAACTTTATTCACCTGAGCAGGTGCAGGTGCTGGAGCAGGTGCAGAAGCAGTTGAAGCCCCGCTTGAAGAAACCTTAGCCTATATTTCACCAAGTTAAAAATCAATTGTACAACAAGTTAGCAACCAGAAACTAGTAAGAATCCCTGCTACTAATCCAATTAGTATTTGAGAAACAGTGGACCTTGGACAACATGATAACAATAAAACTGTTCTCAACAACGCTGTTCTCTTCCAATGTAGTCTCATCCTTGAGAACTTTTCCTTGGTGGATCAGCATCTGCTGAGCAGCTGGGTATTGAGCACCATGAAGCGTTTCTATAAGCTTTTTAGTTTCAGAGATCTGCAACAAACAAAACAATTAACACCCATCTCAATGATATTGTGAATGAATCTATGATTTAACTTAAACATAATCTAAGATCACGAAGTTAACCCAAAGTACTAAACTCTCAGACTCAGAACGAAAACCCTAATTCAGATTCCAATCGATCGACATAAACGGAACCACGAATCGCCGCAAACGTAATTAGCAGCCCGCAACAACAGCAAGTCGCAAAACGAAACGCGGAATTTCAAATCAGAGAGACGCTAGATTCACTAATCTCAAACCCAGTTCCACCCAAGGTAGGTAGAATCAGACCTAAGGAAAAAGTAATAGAAACACTGATGTTATCGAATTGAGGAATTAGGGTTTACCGTCTCCGCCGGATTCACTTCGATCTCGAAGTTTGTCCCCTTGAGAGTCTTCACGAAAATCTTCATCGTTCGTTTAGAGAGAGAGAAGCAAAGTATTTAGAGAGAGAGCGAGCATTGGGGGTCTCGAGTCTGCTTATATATCAACACTAATTAACGAATGATCGGCTACACGCGAGCCTATACACCTACCGTGTATTAAAGATAGTGATGTGTAGAAGAAGACACGATTATGGATTATAAGCCGTTGGATTAAGAAGAGAGCATATGATGAAATGGAGATGTGTATCTGTGATTGTAGCCTCTCCAGAAACCAATGTTTTGAAAACCGGACCGGATACCGACTCGGTGTAGCTATTGGTTGACTGGTTGGACCGGTTCAATGTGTATATGTGATTGTAGCCTCTCCAGAAACCAATGTTTTGAAAACTGGACCGGATATCGACTCGGTGTAGCTACTGGTTGACTGGATGGACTGGTCCAACCGGGTTTTCTATCTATGAAACTTATATATATAATTATATAACTTTACTTCTACATATAATACATTTTCTATTCTTTTCTATAATTAACTAAATATAAACAATAAACATAAATCTAATTGTATAAATAGTAAAATAAAACTGAATAGTGAATACTATGTAAATTAAAATTGATAAAATCATATGATTTACAATTAAAATTATCATATTTATTTATTTTTACAACTAAATCTCAAATTTTATGAATATGGTAAAATAAAGATAGTATATGAAAGTCAAAAATATATTTTTCACATTGTTTTTTAAGAAAATAAAAAATCAATTAAATAGTGATAGTTGAACACAAATTATAAAATACTAGATCGTATTTTCGCGCTACGCGCGAATAATTACTTTTAAAAATTTACGATTAATTTGTTGTGAAATATAAAATATTGCAAAACTTTCATATGTACTATGTAGGATATAGTAAATGATAGGAGACATGTTCCTTTTGTTGTTGTTGGAATATTGCATATAGTTTCTTTTTACATTTTTGCAATAAAATTCTTTAATTAGTTTATTAAAAATATCAAAACTGTTCTTAGTTATGTTTCCTCAGATTATTATGGTTATAAATTTATTAACTTTAATCTTTACTAGACCTTGACCCGTCCGGTCGGGCGGGTATTTATTTTGTTTTTTATTTTTTTTGCTTATACCAATGATGCATTTGTAATAGTTAGTTTTATTACATTGAGTTTTTTTTTTTGCATTTTTATTAACAATCAAATGTGTCACGAATATTTAGTATTATAAAGAATACGGAAAATAAATAAAAAGATAGATAATGATACATTATATATGAAATATATTATTCAATTTCGATAATTTCAAATATGTCAAAATAAATAATATGAAATATATTATTCAATTTTGATAATTTCAAATATGTCGAAATAAATAATATGAAATATATTATTCAATTTCGATAATTTCAAATATGTCGAAATAAATAACTATGAGTTAGTAAGATACATGAAATATATAAATAAAGTATAGATTTTGTAACATCAATTCATTTATTCAGATTTTATGGATATATAATATATTAAAATGTTGATTTAAGATTTTTAAAGAATTAATAAAAGTGAATTATATAACAAATAGTTATTTTAGGAAATTATTAAATCGTCATATTAATGCTAAAATTATTTTAGGAAATATTAGGAAACTATTTTAATAATAAAGATAAAATTGAAATTGATTTAATTAGAGAAGGGAAGTTAAATTTTATTTTAAGACAACACATTAATGGAACTGAAAAAGACAAGCATTAAAATAGGAAATTTAATTAATAGTCTTAGTGGCATGCCATTGTAAATAAGTTGAAAAACTAAGGGATATTTTTAAAGTGTACTTCTGAATTAATAAAATAGATGTACATTCTTATTTTTTCACATTATATTTAATTTAATTTAAAGTTTGGAATAGTCGTTTATTTTATTATATAAATATATAATTTATTTTTTCATTATAACAATAATTTATATTATTGTCAAATTGGTTTTCAAGACCAAAATAAAAGTACAGGGACTTAAAATGGTGAAAGTAACTTGAAACTGTTGTTCTTATTCTGTTTTGTAAACTAAGTAAAGTTGCTTCGAAAAAGTTTGAATCATCTTATCTAAATGTGGAAACACTGTAGCCTAATAGTTAAGGTTTAAATGCTTGTACACATATGTCTGGGTTTGAATCCCAGAGTATGAAATTTCTTATAGGAAAGGTTTACAAAAAATCTTCAACATGGTGCAAGTAGATCTGATCAGGAGTGGATCTTCATCAGACGGCTCGGATGATGCAGTTAGGCGTAGACCCTCATAAGACAGGTAGTATAGTCGGTTGTCGAATCGTCTATGTAATATTTCCATAATTGTAATATCATAATAAATCAGCGTTTTAAAAAAAGATTTAAACTTCATCATAAATAAATAAATGCAAAGAATATGAAATACTGATAAAAAAAGATTTAAACTTCATTAACATACTGTTTAAGATTTATGTCAACATTTTGAAATCGAGTATGAAATACTGATATTAGAAAATAAACCATTTGTGTACTATGTATGATGGTGCAGTATTAAATTTAATTTTAAAATTTAGTAATTTATAAGATAACATGAATTTGAAGTGTGTAAAATATAATATTATGTAAGGGTGCCTATATTTTACTTTAGTGAAATTATCTCTTGTTTTGTTTTACAGTTATTTAGGTGTTATTTTTTAAAGTTTGGTTTAATATAATTTTGATAATATTATAATAAATACGTTTTTGTTTTTGTTGTTGAACTTCCGAAAGATGATGTAAGACTTTGGATCCAACGTTTGTTAAATAAATGCATGAATGAATAGTTTTAAAGTTATTTAGGTGTTATTTTTCATAGTTTGGTTTAATATAATTTTGATAATATTATAATAAATACGTTTTTGTTTTTAGTGTTGAACTTCCGAAAGATGATGTAAGACTTTGGATCCAACGTTTGTTAAATAAATGCATGAATGAATAGTGCGTGAATAGATGTATTGGATCAAAATGAGATGTACGATATTGGGTGAATAAAAAATAGGAAGCCGTTAATGAGGCAAAACATTGGTTTTAATAAATCTAAGAAGTGAGAATGTATTTGTTTTGAATATTATTACACTTAATTTTATATGTAACTTAATTTATGAGATTTACTTTTTACTTGAAAATTTTGTGATTGTGGCTTTCTTGTTATAGTTTTCTCCTTGGATATATAGTATGTAGTAGTTTGTTCATGCATTTAAACGAAAATAATTATTAGAATAGTACATAAAGGTCGAATTAAAGCCACAATTCCAACTAAAACGTATTTCTTTCAGCCTTCTTAAGTTGTAAAGCATTGTTTATATATTTATAAACAACATTTTTAACTTGACATTTTTGGTTTTCTCCTTGTATGATATTTGTTTTTGAATGAATCCTTGTATGATTTTAAGCCCTTTGTTTGAAAAAAAAATCTCGATAAAGCGACATATATTTGTTATCCATGATGAATATTGGTTATGCAAGTACAATAGAACGGCTTTCATACTTTTGGCCTTGATCATCATAACATAGTTGTACTGGAAAATTTCTCATGTTTCTTAGAGTGTTCAGAGTACATACAAAGAATAGATAACTATAAAACCTGTCAAATTTATTTTTGTTTCATTAACTCCTGTTTCCTATTTTTAACATCAGCAACTATCACAGATTTTGCCACATTGACATAAGTAATCTCTTCTTCCTTTTTGTTCTTCATACCATTTTGAGTCAGACTCACATGCTTCTATCAGCCTCACATCCATCTTGGAGTTTAGGTTGTTTCTGGCAATCTCCCTTGTATCTCATTCAACTCTTGTCCATTGACCTTGAAAACTTTAAAGAAAATTCTTGAAAAGAGATACAGCAATGATCATAACCAAGAGTTCGATAGACTTGCAATGTAGTTCAGTGTAGTTAATCAAACTCTTGATGGTGCTTGGATACAGCAATGATCACATTATGGCATCGGCGGAGGATTTAAAGAAACCGATTGCTTACCGTTTTCTGCGATATAATTCTTAAAACTAAAAGAACAACAACTGATTTTCTTATCATAGACAACATAGCCAATGAGATTAATGATTGAATGTTCTACTATTAAAAGTTAAAAACTGAAGTTATAATCAACAACCTTATGTGTTGGAACACATAGAATTTAATTGTAATTTTTAGTATTCGGATTACATGTATAATTGTAACTTCTGTATTATGATTGTAATTTCAAGTATTTAAACCGCAGTAGTTATATGTATACTATACGCTAATTGAAAAAATAATTTCATTTAATTAAAGAAAAAACAGTAATTCATTCATTTTAGTATTAATATAAACTTAATCTTTAATAAAATAACAAAATTTACATAGTAAAAGGGTAAAATATAATTTAAGTTTTTAGTTGAAATAAGGCACAATCATTTTTATTACAAATGCTCTATATTTATATGGCATGAAGTGTAAAATAGTACGTAAGCTATGTTATATAAGGAGAAATATGCTTTTATGTGTAAAATTGTAAAAAGGAAAGGGAATATTTTAGACAAACATTTTGCTTTAGAAAACATAACAGTGGGTCAAAAAAAAAACACAACAGTGTTACTTACTATAAATAGATCTCCTCTTGATCGAGCTCCAAGGCTTAAAGCTGCAAATTTTCCTTCCAAGATCAATATTCTTCCACATAATATGGAATTAACAAACTGTTCGATTCAAGAAAAGGAAAGAAATACCAAAGTTAGTAAAGCACCAAGAGACAAAGTAATCTCAAACTGTTTACAGTGGTATTTACCAATGATAGCATCAATGGTCACTATCATTATCTAAAGTTGAATGAAACTAAGAAAGAAATATTTTAACCTCCCTCTAACGATAGCATCAGTGGTCTTTTAACCTCGGTTGATAACATGTGGTATTATGGGAAGCCTTAAGTTTACCTGTCCATCAACAATATTGAGAAAAACATGGTACTGCCCTCACTTTCTTCCACAGTCGTCATGGCCCTTTCGATAATTGTTGCAAAAAAGTTGCCCAGTGACAGAAGGGACCTAAGATCATGTAACAGAAGATACAAACATTGATTATTTCATTTAAAATTTGGATTAGTTTAGTACCTGAAGGAAGTGGAACCAGTAGGGAACGATGGCAACAATAAGATAGAGTTTTTTGTAGACGTCACTCCCATATCATGTGTGTGTTCGTTTCTCAGAATCTCCGCTTCAGTCATAATAACAAACATGCAAAATAAAAATAAAAACAATAAGCTTTTGAATGTTTTTTTCTTGCAAACAAAAACATAAAAAAATTCTGAAACTCGCTACCTGGATTGGCAATGGGTCACAGTTTTTACCACTTTTTATCCTAACAAAAATAAAAAAGAAAACAATCGATAGGAGTGACTCAACTATGATTCTATCGACTCTGGCAGATGAAGGTCGGTTCAAGACAGTCGCAACGTCCGGAGATGACAGTTTGGTAGATTCTCTTTAATGGCATCGTTGAATAGAACAGATGGCAGGACTGCGGCTGTAGATTTGGCTGATTTTGAAACCATCTACGATTTGTTTAGGGGTTCTGAGGAATAGGTGAGGAAGAATGACGCGAGTGAGTTATGCGTTATTACATTGAAGAGAGCTTTGAAGAATCATAGTAATAGAGAGGAGTAATTATGTTAAGGTGGAGTTTCTGAAAGGGTGTCGTTAGGGATTCCGGTGAGAGGAAGGGAAAGCGATAGCTCGAGGAGTTTAAGTGGGCCAAGGTTGGGCTTATTCGGTAAACAAAATAAAATTTAGATGCAGGTAAAGTGACGTGGCAGAATCAAATCTTTTCATTAGTTGATTTTTTTTGCCCACGTGGACACTCTCAATGCACAGCTTATTTAACTTTTAGTATAGTAGTGATTAAATGTTAGCTAATATTAAATGTTTGCTAGTAATAATTGAAAACACTTAATTATATGTTAATTTTTATAAACCGGGTTTTAAAATTGATCTGGGTCACCGGTTTTACCGGTTTTTTAGAAATCCGGGTTTTAAACCGAACCGGACTCGGCTTCTTCGACGAGTTACGGTCGAACCGGTTCGACCGGTCGGTCCGGTCCGGTTTCCAAAACACTGCCAGAAACCAACTGAATTACTATTAGAACTTTTGCTTTAGGTATGGGCATATGCGATATTTACTCAAAAGGTTAAATGTAAGAAAACAAAATAACTAACAGATATTTATATTTGCAAAGATAAGCATATGCCATAATACAAATCTATAGTATTATCTATGAAGTGATTTTTCGCATTTGAACCCTCACGGTAAAAATTTGAACGGTTAATATCATTTATACAAATATTTATATTAAGCTTAGGAAATATTAAAACTTCAGTTGCTATGATATATTTGTTATGATGTTTTTTTGTCTAAAATAAATAAAATGATGTGTTTTTTGCTTAAATATAATTTATTAGACACTGGCATAGATATATATTCAAAGAGTTAATTTTTACTTTTTCCTTTGGTTCTGGTTAAAAGTTAAATAAAAAGCAAAATAATCTCTAAAATGATTTATTTGCAAATGTAAGCATCTATCTATCTGCCTATAATTCTATATTATTATTTATGAAGTAATTTTGTTTATTTGTTAGCTTCTTCATAATATTAAGTAATTTTTCTTATTTGTCATTACTTATTGTTTATTTGTCATATATTCCATAATCTATCTATACAATTATTTGTGAAGTGAATTTGATACTTGTCAGCTTCTCAATACTCAATAGTAGTAGATGATTTTGCTTATTTTTCGTTGCTTATTGATTATTGCTTATTTGTCATATTTTCCATAATTTTAAGTAATTTACTTATTTGTTATGTTCTTAATATTTTAAATTTTGATTATTTTTTATATTCTCCATAATTTAGGTTATTTATTTATTTTATGTTCTTATAATTTTAATTGGTAATTTTATTTATTTTTCATATTTTAAAAATAATTTTAGGTGGTAATTTCAGTTTTGTTTACTTATCATGTTCTCCATGATTTTATGTTATTTTGTTTATTTGTCATTTCCATTATTTAAGTTGAGTCATTAGTTTTAATAAATTAACATTTGAATTGTTAGTTTTTTTAACATTTTTAGTGATTATTTAATAAATATATTCATTATATATAGATATAATTATTATTAATGAGTGTAATCAAATTTTCTAGTGATAGAATAAATAAAAAAATTTGCAAGTATCAAACTATTATCTATGTTGCATTGTAATAAAATGGTAAATTATATATTCTAATTAATTTGATATTTGAAATTAATTAAATAATTTAGATTGAAATTAAAATTATGTTAAAATTTGAATTAGTTGGATATATATTAGTCTGCACAAATGTGCGGGCCATCATTTAGTTAGAAAATACTACCGGATTCGATCCATAATACTTAGATGGAGACTCTTCCAGATCTGGCGTTTTCGGCATTGGCTTAGACTCATCTAGAGCATCGTGCCATTCTTTTTCATTGTTAAGAAACCCACACGCGTAGAAAGCATCTCGAAAATCCTCATTTAGTACTTCTACAGTTTAGAGATCATCAAAACTTAGTGGACCTCTAACAATGTTGATAAGAATCTGAAGGTAATAAAGATCCCCAGATGCTGGATGAATATATATTACTCTTCCTATGGATGTGCCTTGTTTCCTAGGTGTCCAACTTATTACATCACTGTAGTAGGTGAATCTTGTTGAGAACTGTATGTAAGTGAATTCTATGGCTTCTTCGTATGTTTGATTTGCAACAAACCACTCAGTGAGCATTTTTTTTTCGATATCTTCTTTTGACAGAACTCCTGCTAAGATTTTTGTTTGATAATAAACCAGCATGTGCTTTCCAGGAAAATGCTAGTAAAGCTTTTGTATCTGGTTCAAAAGATCTCGTTGTCGGACTCCCAAATCAGGATAAAGTTTTTCCGTTTGATATTCAGATTTAACGGTATATTTACCTTAATATGTAAAATGCCACCCATATGAATCTGGTTTCCGTCGGCGACTAATAGCTGACCCCTGAATAATCTTCATATCATTCGGGTGAATATATACTTTAAGTAAATCCAGATTCCAGGAAATATTCATTGGATTAGTTAAATCCGCTACCTTAAGTATAGGATTCAAGAATTGTTTTGGTAATTTTGGTAGTGCTGACCTCAGACGAGGAACGGGAATCCATAGATCAGTCCATACTGAAATGTTTGAGTATGTTCTCACTCTTTCGATTAGCTCTTTTTTAACCAGAGATCGAGCTTAAGTAATGCTCTTTCATCCATATGATGGAGAGTATGACTTGATTGGATCCCAAGGATCTAATTTCCTATAATATCTTCCTTTGAAAACCCTGGCAAATAAAGAATCATGTTTACCTATACGCCTCCATAGCTGTTTTACTAAAAGAGCTATATTAAAATTTTGAAGATCCCTAAATCCAAGTCCTCCTTCGTCCTTTCCTGTACATAATTTATCCCATGAATACCAATGAATACCTTTATTATTTCCACTACTACTCCACCAAAAGTGTGCTATTACACTTGCAAGTTTTTTCGTAACCGCTTTTGGTAATCAGAAGCAGGATATGGCTTGAGTTCGCATAGCTGATGTCACCTGCTTAATAAGAACTTACTTCCCTCCTTTTGTAGTAAAGCAAACTGTCCAATTATTAACCTTGTTATTTATTTGTTCATTGAGGAACCCAAAGATATGTATCTTGGAACCACCAAAACTCTCCGGAATCCCCAAATAAGTTCCCATTCTGCCTATCATTGTTATCCTCAACACATGTTGGACCTCTAAGCGCACAGCATCTGGTACTTTATGTCTGAATTATAAGAAGAAGAAAGAGTTGTAGGACCCACGAGGGAGTTTGATGCAAATGGGTACAAATATGGTAAGTTTGAGTAAGAGAAGATCTGTGTGATCCTCTGAATGCTGGTACATGGTAGAATATCTCAGACAAATTCTAAACGATGTAAAATCTTTCCTGTTAGCCATAAAAAGTTATGGAAACTTCCAATCCAATCAGGTCAAGCACTTACCTTCAATAGAACTACTATGACCGTAACCAGGGACGGATCCACGGAGAAAAAAAGGTTCAACTGACACCAGTTAAATATAAAAAGTTGATTCGTAAGCTTATTTTAGTAATGAGAAAGAGCTCAGTTGGTCATAGTTCCCTGAGTTCGAAACCCTCTACTACACCCGTATTTTGTCCTTTTTATTATTGTATCATTTTTTTGTTATAGTTAGAGCTTTCTTGGACTATGGTAAAAAAAGTATGACTCTGGTTAAGCGTTTTTCTGGGTCCATCAGTGACCCTAAATGGGTCATAACTTGAGTCTCCAATGGATTTTTTTTTTTTGGTTTTGAACTTGTTGAATAACTATGAGATCCATCTTGAATTTCCAAGTTAGATTTGGTGGCGGCGGCTTCAAGTTTAGGCAGGAGCTGACTTCCATGAGCTGTCACTCATAAACGGATGAGCTGGAGAAGTGTGGGTTTGTAAATCCATAACTTTTGGGGAGAGAAACTTTTAAGATAGTTCAACTTTTTTGGGGAAAGAAACTAATTTGATTGCTTATTTTTTCTTGGGTAAAAAGATATGCTCCTTTAAAGATATATATATACCGTGGTTGGGTTATAAGTGACTTAAGTGGCACGTTTGATGGAGCTTCAGGCATCTGGTGATCTGGTAGCTGGATCATGTACACATTATCTTTTATATACTAAATTTTTCCACTGCAAATAATCAATGTGAGATATTTGCTAATTAAATAGTTAGTCAAAATTTGAAGTTTTACGAGCTTTCAAATCACTCATCTTGAATTTCAAATGGAATCGAATATCCGAATCGGATCCAACTTGAAATGGACTGGTTCGGTTTTGGTGTAAGTCAATTTATCAACGAGTATTATTATGATTATCCATGAGTATCGGTTCAGTTTCTGTTTTGATCTGTTAACTGATCGGGTATGCGTTTGAACCGAAGTCCATTTTTTTGAAGAAAAAAAAACACATAATTGTACATACTTGAGTAAAACTTGGATTGGGAAAATGAAAAATACAGGCAATACAACTAGACTATTTCAACTTTGTTGTAACTGCGTTCGTATTATTAATATATATCGTATTTTTAATATATACACGATTTTGGTTTTTTATTTATTAAAGAAACAGAAAAATAGATAAAAGTATAATAGTTTGGGTTTAAAATTCGGTTGGAACCGATCCAGATCCAAACTAAACTATTACCCAGTACTGTATGGAAATAGTTTCTCTATATCCGATTTATTTGTAACCAAACAGGTTTTACCCGACCAAATATCTGAAATCACATACCTAATTTGAAAATTGGATAAATTATCTCAAACTCATGGAAACAATATAACATCATGTTATTCTAGCGAACGTCTTCATTTGAACAACTAGAAAATGTAAAACTATTTTGTCAAAAAGAATTCTGACACCTTACATTTAGCCCATTTATTTTGGTTCGAATACCACGAATGAGGATAAAACCTTCTCAGATTGGACAGATTGGGATTATCTAAGATGTGGATGAGGACTTTTTAAATCATATAAATATTTTGATTTATATAACAAAATACATACATATTTTAAAGGTGCCTTTGGTAATTTATTATAAAGGTATCCTTTCATAATACACAAGAAAATAATTACTTTTCGGAAATTTAAACGAAAAGTGAGCGAATTTTATTTCCACTTGTACTCTAACTTGGGTGTTTTCTGGCCATGTGTGAAATAAATTCCATCTTCTCTAGCATCCCAAAAATTCTGTTTACCATAATGAACTATGAGACCACCACCTTCATATCCTGTGAACCCAGCATGGAACTTGAAATTAGGCCCTTGCCATAGGTCACAGAAAAATTCTGTCTTGAAAACACTATCATGAAAACTGAATTCGTAGGTTTCTCCAGGCCGCAAGAAATGGAAGCCTAGATCGTCGTCGTTTGATATACACTTAATCTTCAAGATATTGTTTCGACCAAGAGAGTTCCTGAAGTGTACGGAGTTTTTCTCATTCCATTTTGCGTAACTCAGCCCAACGCACAATCCAATAACGAGCAGAAAAGAAGAGAGGCGAGTCATCGTGTTGGCTGGTCGAAATGACCGTCTTCTATAATTCTTTTATAGTTATTTGTAGATAATTAAGAGGCAACATGCATGTCTTTATATACAAAAACATTACATGGATAATCATTCCGTTTTAACTATTTTAAACATCTTTGTTTTGACCAATATTATGAATCCGTTTAATTGTTTATCGCTTTTGCTATTTTTGTGTCCTTATCGCTTTTTGCTGTTTTGCATCTAATTAAAGAGTAATGCGTTTGATAAAAAAAATTCAACGTTCAGTTTTAAGATTTGTGATGAATCAATAACAGTTTTTGTGTATAACGGTCAGAGGGTTGTGTTAATGTCAAAACCCAACTAAAGTTAAACCGGTTGAAAATCCATATCGAACCTTAAAAAAAAACTCGGGAACCGACGACCCAATGAACTGACCAAAACCTAGTTCGTATATAAACTAAAATTTTGTTAGTAGAATTATTTTTTCTTATTTTAAAGTAAAAGTAGGATTTATGAAAGATTAATAAAGTATCAGTTCTCGTCTTTTTCTTTTAACTTCTCTACAACTCACAGATCACGAGATTCACAAAGTTTAATTTTCACGTCAAGATATCGTTTTTGTCTGCTTGTAACTTTGTTAAAATTTTATTTCATGATCACTTGTGTTGAAAACTGTAATTTACGTTTGTGAAATTTGTATAATTTATAAAAGAAACAAACACTTGTTTACTTCAAATTTTATTTTTTTAACTAATATTTAAACAAATATATATATATATATATATATATATTTTTTTTAAAGGTGATGAAGATATATAGTGATAAAGATCTGGAGAATAAAGTTTATGTACTTTTCGTATTGGTTATAGATTTGAATTATTAAATTCTTTAATTACTTTTTTTATATTTTAGTTGTTATTTTTCAAATGTCTTAAAACAATATGTCAATATAGCTATTTAAACAGTTTAATTGATATGATCAATCTTCGTAAGAATATACATATTATTTACAGAAAATCATTAAATTTATTTTAATCCAATCAAATCCGATCGAAAATGACCCATGAACCAAAATATTTCCGGTTTGCTAGCCGGTTCGGGAGGCCATAAACCATACACATTCCATCATTCCCTTTCTTTTGTTTTAAAGGACTTTCATATTTAAATTAAAGAAAAACTTAAAGGTATAATACATGAAAATTGAAACAGAGTGAGAGAGAGAAGGGGCTCTGATATTTAGAACAACTTAACAGTGCAATTGACCCAAGAACCGGGCGAAGGATAGCCTTTACGGAAGAGACCAAAGAAACAGATAAGATAGTAAAATTTTCTGCCACGTGGCCTTATCACAATGGTCTTTCTTGATAAGGGTGTCAACACCTTTCCTTAATTCTGTGGAAGTAAACGACGTTATCATGAATCCTGGACCACTTGTTCACTAGGGGATTTTGCCTCATGCAGTTTCCACTATATATATGTATGACCAAAGCAATAGACAAACAAGTAAAAGAAAAAGAGAAGAAGAAGAAGAAGAATTACTTATGGCTTCCTCTATGCTCTCCTCCGCCGCTGTGGTTACTTCACCGGCTCAAGCAACCATGGTTGCTCCATTCACCGGCTTGAAGTCATCCGCTGCATTCCCAGTTACTCGCAAGACCAACACTGACATAACTTCCATCGTAAGCAACGGAGGAAGAGTTAGCTGCATGAAGGTAAATATCACTCGAATTCATTGTACGCCCTCATTTATGGTGTGAAACTGGTATATTCGAACATGAATCCGATTGAACAACATATATAATGTAGCTTGGATTAATAAGATGTGTAATCAACCCTATATATAAATGAGAGTTAATATTTATTAATTTGAAATGTGATTTATAGGTGTGGCCACCAGTGGGAAAGAAGAAGTTTGAGACTCTTTCTTACCTTCCTGACCTTACTGACGTTGAATTGGGTAAAGAAGTCGACTATCTTCTCCGCAACAAGTGGATTCCTTGTGTTGAATTCGAGTTGGAGGTAGTAGAAATAAAATATTTTTTTTCTCAGTATTTCATTATTACACAAGTTGAATCCTAATGTTTAAATAACATTTTTATGCGTTAATAGCACGGATTTGTGTACCGTGAGCATGGAAGTACACCTGGGTACTATGATGGACGTTACTGGACAATGTGGAAACTCCCCTTATTCGGATGTACTGACTCTGCTCAAGTGTTGAAGGAAGTGCAAGAGTGCAAGACCGAGTACCCTAACGCCTTCATTAGAATCATCGGATTCGATAACAACCGTCAAGTCCAGTGCATCAGCTTCATTGCTTACAAGCCACCAAGCTTCACCGGTGCTTAATTTCCTTTTCTAAAACATTCATATAAAAATGTTTACTCATCTCCCTGTCTATTGTCTGTCTTTTTTTTTTTGTTGGATTTATGTTTCTGAGACATTTTCTATCGGATTGTCAAATATCTGATTTATGAATATGTAATTTCTAAATCGCTTCTTCTCTTGGTTATCTTTTGATGGGTATTAGTTTTTGAATCTATGTAGGGGCAATAAGAAAAAAAAGAGAGACAATATAACTTTACAAATAAAAAAGGGTTGGATAGCTTTAGTTTTACTATTTTCTCGAAAATAAAACAATTCTGATTTTGACGAACGAATATATTATATCATAGTGTTTATGGTAACGATTTCATAATTGCCTAATTCTGGGGTTGATTAATAAAATTAACTATTAAAAATAAATTTAAATTCCAATTTCACATATCCTAACCGGATTAGCAATGGCTATCACTTGTACCACATTATCATCATTTCCATCACGTTTATGCATTATAACAACACTTAACTTATCATATGTGGCTAGTAAATACCCTGGACTATACTTAACTTATGCATTATAACAACACTTAACTTATCACATGTGGATCCATCCCTTGTATATCTCATGAAGTCCAGTTTATTTCCAATATCCAATTTTTTTATTTTATTGGATTCTTGGAGCAACCACAATATCCAAAATTTATTTGAATGGATGAGTTAATGGATAATCAACAAACGTTCCGCATGATCACGTATTTTTTGTGTTTTACACTTTCTGTTTCATTTTAGTTTTTGTTTTAGATTTGTGCACACTAATTAAAAAATTAATTTGATATATTTTCTAAAAAAACCGTTACCTATACACCTTACTACATTTCAACTAATTAAAAAATAAATTAGATAATACAAAAAACATATAGTGTAGCATATAAAATTAATAAATTTTCTTTGAAAATTCTAAAACCACTTATTTCGAAACGAAAATATTATTCTACAACTTACAACGATAACTAAACTGAAATGAAGAGAGTATTTATTTTCTTATTTTTTCTAATGAGTAGTTTTTTTTTTGAGCAAACTAATGTGCAGTTTATGTTTTATTTTGCTTGATTCTGCATTTACTTAGTTGCTTGATTCCCAAGTACAAGAATATCTACAGATTTGGTTTTGGACAATTCTTTTTTTTTTTGAAAAGAAATAAGACCATTTCTCGATTTATACGTATCATCCTTGTGCAGGGGCCATGCTAATCCTCTGTATCGTTCTAATTTTATCGGATGTCCCCGAACGATGGTTTTGGACAATTTTTTTTCCCAACATTTCTGACTTTTGAATAAATTTAGGCTGTATATGTTATGTATCTTTTTGTTCACAGTTTTGTTCAGTTATTGATTTGGTTTGGTGAATTTTACCCTAGGTAAACGATGATTTTCAATTAGTATGGTATCCTCTCATTCATCAAAATCCTTTTTGGTCATTTTTATTTGATAGATAATATAGTAAAACCATCATCACATTGGATTCACATCACCCTAAAATATATTACTCGAGCTTCTGTCTCATTTATGATGTTGGATCGTTTAGTCATATTATGGGTAATTTTGTTTATCAACTGATCAAAATATTGTTATTCTATAATATCTTTATTGAAAAGTTAAAATTGTATTTTTTTTCAAGAACCCGATATATTTAAACAAAAGAGTCAAAGAGATGGTAAAACGAATATGTACTTAATGAACTGAATACAACCTAGATATTATGATTTTTGTATTTTCTTACAAACAAACTACAAAATTAAAGACACTCCAAAATACTTTAATATAAAATAAAGCAGAATTATCTAAATATATATTATGTTCTAGATGAATAACTCAGTTAATCTTTCAATATAATATGTGATCTTCAGGATTTTCCAACTAACACCAGCCCAAAACTGACTGTAAAAAAGCCCTTGTTTATAATATTTAGCTAAACCAATTTTTACCGCTCATTACCGCGTCATAACGCCACCACCATCCCCACCCAAATGCAAACGCAAACCATATCCACTCCTCTTCATAAGTTGATGTGTGCGGCCACTCCTCGAGACATTCTGAAGATGGCATTTTCATTTTTCCCTCCATAGTCTCCATGGCACCATCATCATTCTTTTCTTTTTCTTTTTCAACAACCCTAACAATAACACTGCTTTGATTATCTTGCATAGATGCTTTGTTTCTCATTGACTTAATGACCATCGATTTCTTATGCTTTGGCAGAGATTTCGTGCTATCTTTGTGAATGTTCATGCGGGCTTTTGCAGTAATTCTTGCGTGTTTCGAGTGATCCCTTCGAATTTCATCTCCTTTTCTTGATCTCTTACGCTCTTTACCTTCATACACTGAGCTTACTCGAGCTCTCTTCATAGAATCCGCAGACACATTTATTTTGATATTGTTGCTCTAAATAAGGTAAGACTTAAATTAAGTCCTATAAAACGCTTGTTTAAATATTAACCACGTGCATTGGTTTTGTGTATACACACGCTTACAAGTTACCAACGACTTTGAATTTTTCTCTTTTGAAAAGAGATCCAAAACTATAATGGCAAGAAGCCAAGAACAATGAATCGAACCCGAATGTGGAAAAAGAAGCAATTAATAAAAGCAAAGAATCTAACACAATTTTCGACAGCAAAAAAAAAAAAAGAACCCAACAAGTGAGAAATATAAAACTTATTTGATGAAAAAGGGATAAATGTGAATTTCTGATGATATGATAGAAGTTATTAAGATAAGAACAAACACTATTATAAGGTTCTCAAGCGTTTCTATAAATTTTGCCTCTTTTGGGTAAATGTACACTCTCGTTTGACATTCTTACATACATTCTGAAAATGGGACCTACACTGGCCAGCATAACACTCTCATTTGACTTTAATAAACCAACATACGAATTCTCAAGTTCTTGCTTTGATTCTTGATGTGTGAAATAGATCAATCAAACTACTGAATTTATCAATCAAAATACTGCGGAAACAGAAAATAAACCAGTTGAACAAGAAAAAAAAAATCAAATATATTGTTTTATTGATCATTTAAAACAGGAATTACAACGTATATATTAAGTAATTTTCTAGCCATATGTCTATATAGTCTAAGGGTATGATTGACAGAGCATTAGCATAAACATTATGCTCGTCATTATCCAATCAACATTTATCACAAAAGTATTTACAAGAGCATTTACAAGATGTTAATGCTCTCCAAATGTTCTTTGCTCAATGCTCTCATATGGAGCTTTTGATAGAGCATTTGCAGTTAGAATATATAAAAATTTTAAAATAATTATATATAATTAATATATTTTATTTAATAATATAAAAAATTATGTTCATAATAAAAAAAATTACATTTTAAAAAATAAAAGTTGTGATTAATTATTTTAACTTTTTAAAAAGAACAATATTTCACAATTGAAATATAATATAACTTATATAATTACACATATCATTCATTATTTTTAATAAATAAAATAAAATAATATATATCTATATATTATATATTAGAAATTAAACATATCTCTATTATTTATAAAAAATAAATT
This sequence comes from Brassica juncea, assembly GCA_018703725.1. NCBI lineage: Eukaryota > Viridiplantae > Streptophyta > Magnoliopsida > Brassicales > Brassicaceae > Brassica > Brassica juncea. Next base: position 5,173,990 of record CM031940.1, on the reverse strand, counting down.
ATATGTCATATATTAATTTTTCTGATAATATTATATGAATCATTTATTGCTCTACCAATAGATAAATAATGATAATTTTATATATATAATAAGTTTATTTTATTTAATAATATAAAAATTACTTTTATATCCAAAAATAAATTTATATTTTAAAATAATATTTACATTTATTTTTTAAATAATAATATTTTATATTTAAAATAATTAAATAAGATTCATTATTTTTAATAAAACATATATTATTAATATATATTATAATTTAATATATATTATTTTAAAATAAATATATTATATACTAACTTTTATGATAATTTTAAAATTGTATACTGCTACTGCTCTACCAATCACTTTATTAAAAATTTTAATGAGAGCATACAGCTTATGCAGCATACTGCTTCTACAGCATACTGCTACTGCTTCTTCATTTGCGGTACCAATCGAGGCCTAAGTAGTCGATCTCTCGTTCTATGGTTTAGAAACCTTTTTAATAGGTTTTTGTAGTCAAAATTTATAACAGAGATCCTTTTATATCTTGAAATTGGAAAATTTTCTTATAGTAAAAATTTTCCATTTTATAGGAAAACCAGTCTAAAAACTGAAAGTCAACTAAGCAGAAGTAAACAGGAAGAAAGTCAGAATTAATTATCCATTTATTCCTGACAATTTGCCTTTTATCTTTTGATTTCATAAATAAAGTTGGGAGATATTATTTAAACCACTAAACTAAAAAGATTTCCACAGACTATTAATCAGCTAACAAAATACTCCTTCCATTTCAAAAAAATGTATGATTTAGATTTTTCACACTTATTAAGAAAAACATAAAATTTTAGTTACCAATGCATTATTTTTCTTAATTAACTATTCCCCCATAAACTTTAACCAATAAGATTTTAATAAATATAATTATACTTTTGAAATGTACAATTTTTTATTAATAAGTGTATTGAAAATGTAAAAGATAAATCTTTTTGAAACAAAATTTTCCCCACAATATGGATCTTTTTGAAATGGAGAAAATATTAATTAATTCTTACGATTTAAGTATTTTGTATGTGTTATCCCAGGGAGGGTTGAGTCACGTAGTTAGTATGAATTATTAAATTAATAATACTCCTGGGTGTGTTTCTGTCTGCCCCGAAACAAAAATTGTATATGCTTTTCCAAGGAAAAAGAAAGATGGAAGGTACAAAGACTGAGAACCGAGTAAAAAGACAAATTTACATCGTCATGGACAATAACATTTCAAGAGTACGACGTCGTTAGCATGGTGAGGATTGGTAGCTAAGCTATATTGGAAGAATTGGAGAAGTATCAAAGTCATTACCAAGGACTCCGTTTGACAGATCTTCTGATTTTATGGAAGAGTCTTTCTTGCTGCGTTCTAGAGATGTTGCTTCGAATATTCCAAAGCCTAACACTAAGCAACAGACAATGAAACCAGGAAGAGAAAAGTCCATCTCGTAAGCAATCTCCATGACGATTATGCATGCTCCTGCTACCATTAAATGTCTTGGGGAAGAAAACACCATATGCAATCTGTAAGAGAGAAACACGTAAAACATAAAGCAGCTGTTGTGTGTGTAAATGAAATGTAATGATGAAAGAAGTGGTAAAGCTTTAAAGGAAACCTCTCTTCTGCGATATTGTCAACATAGAATATTAGAATGATCCCGAAAACAATGGTGCTAAGGAAAGCCCACGCAGAAAATGGCAGCTCGACTGTTTTCCCTGAAGACGACCCCTGAAGTTAAAATTTATTATTAGTAACCGATATGGCCTTCTCATTACAAAATAGTAGAATCACTTACTATGACAAGGTCCCACATAGCCAAAGGAAACAAGAAACATGTTGCAGAAGTAATAGTTATCGCATGCAGTCGTTTCTTCTGCTGGTTCTGTAAAAGCGGAGAATCAATTGGTCGAAAAGGAAGCCAATATGAGAGGAAATAGGACAGGCTTAACAGGAAAAATCTGAGGGTAGTACCTTAAGAGAAACACGCCGTGCAATAACTCGCCTTAATGCAGATAAGATTCCAGCAAAAACGGGTATCATCATTCCCATCAGCCCTAGTGCTTGTGCTGTTAGTACTTCTTCCTCTTTGATGTCCGTACTATCTTTTGAGGGTGGTTTGTTGTTAAGTTAAACAAACCAACGTTTAAACGACCCATACACAGCTAAAAGTGAAACAAGATGAAGAGAGAGAGAGCTACACAGATATAAGAGAGAAGGAACTTGCATAAAAGGATATAAAACGGGGAGAGAGATGATGTCGCCCATCCTTGAGACAAGAAAAACAGAGCTAGCAGCATTGCAATAAGGCCACCTACCTGACACGATTTGTGAAATATGAGAATTTGTTTGTCCCACTCGTTTAAATAGCACAGGGATTAGGCAAGAGGAAACATCATAAAATTCTACAAAGTTCAAACTATTTCACAAGTTTAAGCTCTATAATTTGTCTGCGAGAAAACTGAGTCGATGCATGCCAACTTGCCAAGTGAATAAACAACGTAATAATGCTAGCTAACTGGTTACATTGACTACAAATGATTACCTTTTTCCAGACATGGCCTCTTCGCCCATATAGTACTCCAGAAAGTACTCCAAGAACAGCACCAGAGTACTCTGACAAGATAGCTCTGCCAGTAATATACAAAGAGAATTACCAACGAGAACCGAACTTTTCAATGAAGATAACTTTTCTTCTTTTATCAAATGACAGAAATGGAGTACTGCAGAAAGAATTGTAAGACCACAGTTCAACACCAAACTACTATACTGGATCATTTAGCTTAGAGGTAAAATTTCAAATTCCCAGCTTTAAAGAAGCCAAAATAGAGGATAATTTATGGTACCTAAGCGGTCCACAAGACTTAAGACCTTTTCCCCACAAGATGAAGTACAGAGCTGTGATGACCCCATTGATAAGAGAAGGTACAATCTGAAAGAAAAAAACTTTCCCCAGAAATTAGTACAGTAATTGTTTTAGTCCAAACACTCTTATCATTTTATATGTCTATCTTAGCCGGTAAATAACAAAGTAAAACCTGTTGATTGGAAAGCGCCCTTCCTTTCCATGGCTGATGAAGTATCAAGAAGATGATGGATGAAGGCACGAGACAGCAGAACAGGAAGAGAACAACAGGCGCTCCAGTCTGATTCAAGTAGCGGTACATAGAATAAACTGACCATATCCTACAAAAGTTCCCAATGACATGGATGATCTGGAAAGGGGTGCGCCTGAGGAACACAAAACATGATTTCAAAATTACAAGAATTATAACGTAGTTTGTTATAAGTGTGTATAACTAGGTAATCTGATGAGTGCTACACATAAACTTCTGAACAATCTATAAGATTTAAGGTACCTAGCTACTCGCAATCTTGAAACTGTTAACACAGGGAGCTTCTGTATTACGAAAGAAACAGAGTCTTATGAGACTCTATTGACTAGATGATACCATAGAACCTACTCAAACACACAGTGACTAAAAACCGTAAGATAGTGATAATCAAGCGAAGAAAATGAATCCAAGCTACAGTTACACATTCCATCGCGATTTGAATCGATTCCATTGTAGCAGTACGAAACTTCGTTTCAAGATTTTCATATCAAACGAGCAAAAGCCTTTACCTGAAATGTGGAGATCCTCGATCGTCGGAGATTTGCTTCGGCGACATCATCAGATCAGCCTAACTTAGCTAAGATTCTGAAAAGACTGTTATTGTTCAACGAAGAACTCGATCGAGCTCAGAATCTGGAAACACGATGTAACTGAAGAATAATCTCGCGTCTTCTTCGTGTGAGGTCGAGCGATCGATCAATCGACGAGTGAGATCAAGCAAGAGAGGAAATAATTTTCTTTGGGCCTAAATAAAGCCCATTAAAGTGGCCAGTATCTTGAGGATACTTAAAGCAGCGAGTCAATTCGGCTCTGCGACCAGTAAAAGATTGTAGGAACTTGGTTCAATTTTTCGGATTTTAAAATAATTAGACTAAACCGGTCCATAATTAAATATGGTTTTTGGTTAAATATTTCGTTTTTTTTTGTTGGCTGCAAATATCCAGAAATGACGAGGGTAAAACAGTAAAATTTCAGATAGGAAAGTTCGGTAAAGAGAGTTCTCTCTCTCTCTCTCTCTCAGAAAGCTCGACCTTGACGCACGAGAATGGCTTCTTTCTCTCTTGTCTCGTTCCCATGCCTTTCCTCTCTGAAAACGGCATTCAAGCCAATGGCAGCTCTCAGCAAATCCTCCACAACATACGAGCTGAAGAAGGGGCAGAACCGTCTTTACCATAAGCTTCCCTCTGGTTTTAAAATGGAGGTCATCGAGCAGAGAAAAGAGGGAGACGAAAAAAGGAGAAGAAGCGAGAAAGAGAACCCACCATTGGTTTTTGTGCATGGAAGCTACCACGCAGCTTGGTGCTGGGCTGAGCATTGGTTACCTTTCTTCTCTTCTTCTGGGTTTGATTCTTATGCCATCAGCTTATTAGGTCAGGTAAGAAACTCCTTTCTCATTTACAAAAAAAATCTCATTTCTTGAAATTTAGTTATCTTTGAGTTTCTTCAGGGTGAAAGTGATGAACCTTTGGGAACAGTTGCTGGAACACTTGAGGTACTTGAAACTTTTGATTATTCATTACAAATGTGCATTTGTCTGCCGGCAAGATACGTAAAGTCTTTTATTACTTGTTTGTGGAGTAGACGCACGCGAGTGATATTGCGAACTTCATCGAATCAAACCTTAGCTCTTCGCCTCCTGTTCTCATCGGTCATTCTTTTGGAGGGCTCATTGTTCAATATTACTTGGCAAATATCTCAAATAAACAGCCGTTAGGTAAAGGCTAATTCATAGAAAATGCTTGTTGTTTTCTTGGAACAGCTGTAATAATGGGGTCTACGCAATAATAACTCGTTTCAATTACAGGAGCTACAAATGCATATCCAGACCTTTCAGGGGCTGCACTCGTTTGTTCGGTGCCACCTTCAGGTAATAGGTAAGCCTCCTCACAACCTATTGGCTTTAGCTCATATATGTAACTAATGAGACTATCTTTCTTGTTCAGCGGGTTAGTGTTACGCTATCTTTTTTCTAATCCCGTAGCAGCCTTTAAGGTAAAACTCGTTCTCCGCTCTTTGATCTCGTAAGGATGGTTAATGTGCCATGTTCTGTTTTGTTGAGAAAAATGTTGGTTTCTTCAATTCGTTTGTGTGTTTTGAGCAGGTGACTCTCAGTTTAGCCGCTAAGCGTTTTCAGACATCTATTCCTCTTTGTCGGGAAACCTTCTTCTCTTCAGCCATGGATGATCACCTTGTGCAGCGGTATATACGTATGAACTAGCTTATAAGTACCCTTGAATCTTAAGCAAAATGTCAGTCATCTTCTTGAGTTCGTTTGTCCTCTTTTTTTTTTACGATTCAGTTACCAGGATCTGATGAAAGAGAGTTCAAGGATGCCATTGTTTGATCTCAAAAAGCTAAACGCATCACTTCCGGTACCAAAACCAAAAGAAAATTCGACAATAGTTCTGGTTCTAGGTGCCAAAGATGATTTCATAGTGGTACGAGCTACAAAAAGTTTTATGAACCAGAAAGTTTTAATAATTTGGTATGTGCATTAAACTACAATGGATTGTGGGTTTGCAGGACGACGAAGGACTAAAGGAAACCGGGAGGTTTTATGATGTTGAACCGGTTTGTATTGAAGGTGTCGCTCATGATATGATGCTAGATTGTTCATGGGAGAAAGGTGCTGAGGTTCTTTTGTATTGGCTATCTAAACAGGGAAATCTATCTGCTTAACCGAACTGAACCAAGATTTTCTGTTTGTGGGTTTGGTTTGGTTTGGGTATGTAGGTTGAATTGATCAGCATCTCTAAGTCTCTTAATTAAACTAGTCGGTTGACCGTTTATAATTTTACAGAAACCTAAGAACATCAACGTAGCTCTTAATTTGAGTTTCTCATGATTATTACAATATTATATGAATATTTAAAAATATCTTAATTATGTTTCAAATTTCAATTTTGGACAATTTCGAAAGATACATGGTTTATGGATATCTTCAATTTTGTATTGGATCTTGTTGTTGTTGATGTGCTTTGAATCTGAATATTACATGTTTTGTTGTATCAAAAAATGTTATGAAAGTTACAACGGTTTATGGTCTTAGGTTCATAACATTTTTTGATACAACAAAACATGTAACAGAGATAAACAGCAATTTTGTATTTGACCAAACAAAAAACACAGCAATTTTGTCGAAATAAAAAACGAAAATAACACTTTTAAATGATCTTCAGTTTACAATATAACCTACCCCTAAGACAAAAGACTAATGATACTAACAGTATAATGTTTGACTAATGGTGTTCCTTGCTACTGTGGCAGGTATGGTCCAAGATGAAGCAAAAGTGAAAGATAATCAAACTGTATGGAACTTGTATTTCTGCCCCAAATTGAATCGAGATATTGTGTCGTTGAATCCATATTCAACGAGTGTCTTCACGGCATCAACTCCTTGTTCCATTCCGGCATCAATCTAACATGATTCAGTTCAACATAATAGAATGTCTTTAATCCAGAAACTGTTTCAGACTTTCAGAGATCAATTGACTGGCGAGACATGGGTTTGAAGGCTAAGTGTTTTTACCTGCTTACGCTCCGAACGGCTGAATTTCTGGAGAAGAAACGCTTTCATGTCCATGCTACCCGGTGGATTCCCAATTCCTGCAGTTTACCATACAGTTTTAGTATCATTGTAGGGGCGAGAACATCCACAAGGTGTAACTGGAACACAAACCAATTGATAAGCGGGGGAAGCTACGACAGCCATTTAGATGTTCTGTCACATTCTTCAACCTGACACAGTCACAAACCTTTTCAGTCAAAGCACAAGATGTAGTTCATTTCCTAACAAGAATAATGCTTTAGACTCTTTTGATTTAGACGCTATTTTTCATCATCCACCTTTTGTGTCCGTTCAATTTAAACATCTCCCTTCCTTAACAGAAAGTATAGGAACTGAACAAATGAAAAACACTTCTAATTCCAATAACTGGAGATTTGAAAACTGTTAACTTCATCTATGGTTCATTGCCTTGTATCTTTATAAGCCAAGAAAATAGTCATTGTCCATTCTGTTTAAACAGAAGAGTCCACAATTGATCACTTAATCCAAAAAACAAAAGACATCGCTTACCCGTTGTGGTGGCTATGTCCTCCTTTTGGTTGAAGCCTCAAGACACCATTAGGCAAACCCATGTCATCATATATCTACACCACAGAGGCAAAATACAAATCTTTCCATCATCATCATCACGCAGCAAAACAATAAGATTTCATTCTTACCATCAGAATGTGGTGTAAAGGTACTTGATAATAAGCAGCTAATGGCCCAACCTTCAGAACACATTAGAAGAAGACGAAATCAAAACATATACAAAGCCAAAGACTTTGGGTTATCAAATAATATGTAACTAACCGATTCACCACTAAAATTCATGTAAGCTTGAGGTTTAACCAACAGAATCGGCACTTCTCCAACCGCACCTATTCCGACCAAACCCTTGGACTGAATTGTGTTCATGGAAATGTCTGTCGCTCGAGCTATATGATCAATCATCTCAAAACCAATCTGCATAAAGAAGATACCTTTGAATCTATAAAACATCGAAAATGAAAAGGAAAGATTGAAACTTTTTTACATTGTGTCTTGTTCCGTAGTACTTTGTTCCAGGGTTACCAAGTCCGACGATAAGCCACGGTGTGTACTCAGCTTTAAGCTTGGTCTCATAAACAGGCAACGAGGAGGAAGCACGAAGAGAGATTAATCTTTTGGGGTTCGATTTCGATTGACCAAATCTACAAGCTTTTGGGTGGAGAAGAGATGTAAACGGAGGAGATGACGCAGAAAGCATCACCGCAACAGAAAGAGGCGAGGAGTTTCCAGTGTAAGAGGATAACGACATGGGAGACGATGATGTCTTCAGTCAATTAAAGTCTTAATATTGGGAGAAAAAAGAAAAAGAAAAACACAAGAAAACAGGATATTTTATAGCCACATGAATTTTCCAATTTATTTCTTCCAAAACGAAACTTTCTTCTCGGGTGTTTTGAGTCAATGTACTGTATACAGATTACACGCTAGTTCTCCTGTTTATTTGTTTTTGCTAAAGACTTTCGTTTTCCTTCTTCTTTAGGCCAATGGGTGAGGGATTTGTTGCATTGATGTTCCTCCTTGTTTCACTACCAATCTTCTTAGGTACGCTTGTTCCGACTATTCCAGAAAATGTTTTTGGTTTAGTCAACCATTGTAGTTGATTTTGTTTTTTCTTTTCCAGAAGGGTTTGTTTGGGTTGAGGCACGTACAGCCTTAAAGCCGAGCAGTTCCACAAACTTTACCATAGAAAACAAATGTGATCATCCTGTCTGGCCGGTGATCAATGGCACCGCCACTGAATTTTCGATCTCAACCACCTGCTTTGTCCTCAAGAGAGGAGAGGCGCGTCTCATCAGTGTTTGCCCGTCCACTACTCCCAACAACACAAGGTTAGTAATAGTAGGTGACCACTCATTAGAGATGTTTGGATCTAGGATTATGTTAGTTCCGTTGGTGTTAGGATGATTCAAAGTTGTATGTTCTGAATTTCATCTGGCTACTTCTTGTGAACTGATATGTAATTTATGTCACATTTTAAAGAAGCAACAACGGAAGCGCAGTGGCTCCAACAACTAGTGGACTTCCCCCAGAGTCTCAACCCTTCAAATTTCCAGCAAAAAGTAAGTTTTATCTTGTTTTTTTTTTATCATTCACAGCGTCATGTTTTATTTTTATTTTTTACAGAAAAATCATCATGGAAGTCAAAGCTTATACCTGGTACCATATCCATGAATCTATGTGACATTATAACTCTCGTTGCATAAGACCTATAGTTTGATACTTCTTATCTTATTCCAGGAATCTCGGCAGCTTTAGTTGTGCTGATCATTATTGTGATTGTGGTAATGCTGAGAGCAAAGAAAGTGAGAAAGAGTGATTGGAATGATAAAAACGTTGAGGCGGTTGTACAGTTGAGGCGATATAGTTACGCAAAAATCAAGAAGATGACAAACTCATTTGCGCATCTTCTCGGGAAAGGAGGATATGGAACTGTCTACAAAGGAAAGCTACTGGATGATGGCCGGGATGTTGCAGTAAAGATCTTGAAGGAGTCAGAGGGAAATGGAGAAGAGTTTATCAATGAAGTGGCTAGCTTAAGTAGAACATCTCATGTTAATATTGTTTCTCTTCTTGGATTCTGTTATGAAAGGAACAAGAGAGCTATAATCTACGAGTTCATGCCAAATGGATCCCTAGACAAGTTTATTTCCGAAAATATGTCGGTGAACATGGAATGGGAAAGGTTGTACAACATTGCGATGGGTGTCTCTCGTGGCCTGGAGTATTTGCATAATGGTTGTGTATCAAGGATTGTGCATTTCGATATAAAGCCGCAAAATATACTCCTGGACAAAGATCTTTGTCCAAAGATTTCAGATTTTGGTCTTGCTAAGCTCTGTAAAAATAAGGAGAGCATCATGTCGATGCTAGACACGAGAGGAACAGCAGGATACATTGCCCCTGAAGTCTTTTCAAAGAATTTTGGAGGAGTTTCGCATAAGTCAGATGTGTATAGTTATGGGATGGTGGTTCTTGATATGATTGGAGCAAGAAATATAGAAAAAGTCGAACATTCTGGATCCAACAATAGTTCAATGTACTTTCCAGAATGGATTTATAAGGATTTTGAAAGGGAAGGAATCATGACGATTTTTGGTGATCGCATAACAGAAGAAGAAGAGAAAATTGCAAGGAAAATGGTATTGGTTGGTCTGTGGTGTATCCAGACCAATCCATCTCATCGTCCAGCAATGATCAAAGTCATTGAAATGTTAGAGGGGACTCTAGAGGCTCTCCAGGTTCCACCTAAACCTCTCTTGTGTTTACCTGCAACAACGGTTCCAGAAATTGTTGAAGATAGTAATGAGACTTCAAGCTTCTCTTGGCAAAGTCAGTTTGAAAGAGGCACTGTCACTGGTGAAGATACTTTACACATTTCTGAAGAAGACATAGTTCAATGTTCCAGCTCCTAAACTAAAGTCAACATATAGACCGAGTCTTTTACAACTTTCGAGATCTTGAGATACTTTTGTTGATTATTTTTGGAAAATTTCTGATTTGATTGTGTTAATTACATGCTTATGAGATTATGCTATTATCTGACACGCAAACATCGTTGGTTAATTTGGATAAGAAAAACGAAGCTACTTTCTGTTGTTTTTTGGAAACAATGCGATATACTTTGGAAGAGAGCAACGTAAACATAAACTATGCAAAACTAAGTTTATCTACGAGTATCTAAAAATGTTGTTTCTTTACATATGTGCTAAATTTATTGTTCAAGTAACAAGACTAAAACAAAAATTAGTAACATGACTTACTGATATGAGCATCTTTATTTATTATAAAATTAATTAAATTAATGGATTATTTTATTAATATTTTCATAAATAAAAACTGCATTCATTTAAACTTAATAACTTTCCTATTAGATATTTTCTTCAATTTTTTTAATTCTTAAAAGCATATAATTATTAATGCGAGATTATGTTTGGTTTAAATTGAAATCAAATAAGTTTTATACAAATAAAATGTTACTCAATAAAATGGCATAAAATAAAATTTTCTAATTTAAAATTTATCAAATAAGTATGTATCACACAATTAATCCAAACAATTACATAGATTTTATTAAATATTTTTAACAAACAGGTTGAAATAATTATTTTAAAATAATTAATATACAATTTTCATATTTAATATAAACACAAATAATATAATTATATAGTTTTAAAATACACTAAAATTAAAATGTTAAAACTTTATATATCAAAAATGTTAAAATATATTAATTTTATAAATTTGGTCTTATTAAAAAGTATTTCCGCTCTGTTAAGTCTGGATCAGAATCTAGTTGTAGTTAAAAGTAATTGAGGCCGAGTATTAAGCGGAGCATAAAGCCGAGCATGATGGATGGGCAGTTTGTGCCAAGAATAGACCTCAACTTTAAAATCTACAGACTATTCATGGCCGTGTAATAGCCGTTTATATTTCTGGTGTTGTGAAGTTTGTGGGGAAATTTCGGTTGTCCTTATCATTTCCAGTGAAGAAGTCTTTTTTTTTTTTATGTAATCAAATATATTTTGACACTAGTGACTTTTATTTTGTTTAATTTACTTTTAAAGACAACCAACCATATTTAAACTTGTCGAACATGGTTCCTGTTAGTTTAGTTAGTAAATGAACAAATACTAAGAATCACTATGATCAAGCTTTCTCTGTCTCTGATAAGATATTTTCCCTATATCCAAAGGATCTACTGCTGGATAGATAACTTCAGCAGCAATCATATAGATGCCCTTTGTAATTCATATTGTTTTGACCGTGTTGCAGAGCATAACAACTCCTCGGTTAAGTTCAGAATCCTTGAAACTAACTTTGATCGCTCGCCAGAATGAATTATCACTACAATCTTTGCAGCGATTTGGCCGAGAGACGGGGAAATACATCCTCCGATCATTAATTCCCCTCCATAAGAAAACAGTTTTTAGTGTCGCCTCCGCCTAACATAAGATCTTGTTTTTGCATTTGAAATATTTTTAGTAGCATGATCTGTGACTTCAATAGATTTTTATGGAATACTCTGATCAATGTGGCACTTTGTAAAGTTATGTCTTGAAAACAGCTCTGAGCAATGGTAGAGACTCTTTTTTTTGAACAAAGCAATGGTAGAGACTCTTGATTTGCAGATACTTGACATATTTACTGGAAGCTTTCCATCAAATTTCTTTGCGTAATAGGAGATCGGAAGTTCGAAGAGGTCTCGCTTGCTATTCAAGCCATATCAATCTACCCTTGTGTGATTCCTGTTGAATCATATACTGCGGGGCGCAGGGCAGACGATTTCAAAGCGGACTCCTCCTCCGCATTCATTAGATTAAGAAAATCGCCAAGATTTCGCGATCCGCAGCCGAAATTATTCCATTTCAATATTATACCTTGAAGAGGCGTTCCTCGAACCTCCACACTCTTTAGCACGAGATTTTGAGACTCGCGTGTCTACCATTTCACCACCAAGGCGTTCATCGGAGTGAATCGTATTCCATAAATATGATATATATTTAGTATGGCCAATTGGACTGAATGTAGTAAAGACGGAAGCATATCAATCTGTTTTCATTACTCTGTTATTTTTTTTCTAAACCTCAAAGGAAGCTGAAGTATATTTTTTTGTTGGATTGAATATAACTTTACATTCAATTTAAGAGGAAACCATGAGTAAGCGAAATTGGATAGTTTAGGTTACGACTATAAGGATGGAACTTCAGTAGGAAATGAAGCTTATGTATCTTCTTTGTGTATGCTATTGATGGCTTAAAGGGTTGTATGAACATTGTATAGAATGCAATTTTTGTGAGAGGATCATCAGATACAATTTTAGTGGTTGATAAGTAATGAACAATGTTTGTTCTTATCAACCAACTGAGTTCTGAAAAGTCAGAAATATCTCAACTTGATCCAGACAGGAGCAAGGCAACAAGACACAGAAAAAGCTTGGAGAAAAAGACAAGACATAAATTATTCTGTTCATCAGACGAATGATTTATTATAAACCAGGCATGTCATTGATTTCAAAAGTCTTTAGAATAGTCAACTAATTCGCTTCTTTTAAGTCTCTCTGTATCCTTCCTTATTCACCTTCTGTCTTTTCGTTTCTAATCACACCAAAAACAACATTCTCTATTATCCCATGGGATCTCCACCATCTGTATTATGTCTAATCTTTTTCCTCTCGTTTCATCATCTTCCTTGTGTTACAAGCCAGCGAGCACCACGTGGGTCTTGTGATACTCTCATCCACTGTGGCAACATATCTGTTGGCTTCCCTTTCTGGGGAGAGAAACGCCATGAAAGATGCGGTCACCCTTCTCTGAAACTTAACTGCAACAAAACCTCAAACACGACCACTCTTTCCATCTCAGGGTACAACTACAGTCTCCTCCATGTAGACAACACGTCCAACATCATTCGACTCTTCAGACAAGACTTCTCGCGCTCTTTCTGCTCTGCTTCGTTCTCCTCCACACCTCTGCCTTCTGAACTCTTCCAGAACCTACCTTCTTACAGAAGCCTCACCGTCTACTACTACTGTGACCTTCGCCGCCATTTCTTTGGGAACTTCACATGTCCGTATCCAGAGAAAGCTCTTGGCTCGCTGTTTCAGATCTCCAAGTACCGTAAGCTTTGTGAGAAGAGTTTCAAAATCACAGTTCCTGCAAGCTACGTTCCAGATGCACAAGATTTAAGTTTGACTCATTTGGAGAGTGTTCTTAAAAAAGGATTTGAGGTGAAGATGACGATTGGTGAAAAGTTTTGCCAAGACTGTATTATCCCTGGTGGACACTGCGGCTTAATTTGCAGTGATACAATGTATACAACTGGTGGTAAAAATCGCTAAACTCTCAAATGTTTGTATCCATCATATTCTTTTTTTTTTCAATCTTGTTCATTAGGCCACCCACTTTTGCAGGTACTTACCGCATGAACCGATCCATTGTGATCACATTTGGTTCAGTTGTAGGGACAATATTAACCGTATACGTTGCGGTTCTTCTTGCATTTGTGTTAAGCGAGAGAAGAGCAATCAATGCTGGGAGAGATCATAACCTCGAGGCACTCGTAAGCCTGAGACGGTATAGTTATGGACAAATCAAGAAGATCACAAAATCATTTACAGAGGTAGTTGGGAGAGGAGGCTTTGGAACTGTATACAAGGGGAGGTTGAGTGATGGTAGTAAAGTTGCGGTGAAAGTCTTGAATGATTCAAAGAGCGACTGTGAAGATTTCATCAACGAAGTTGCGAGCATGAGCCAAACTTCTCATGTTAACATTGTCTCTATGCTTGGTTTCTGCTACGAAGGTTCGAAGAGAGCGATTATCTATGAGTTTCTAGAGAATGGTTCTTTGGATCAGTCTTGAATCTTGATGTGAGTACGTTATATGGAATAGCGCTAGGGGTTGCTAAGGGGATTGAGTATTTGCACTATAGCTGTAAAACAAGAATCGTGCATTTCGATATTAAACCTCAGAACGTACTGTTAGATGAAAATCTGAGACCCAAGGTTGCTGACTTTGGTCTCGCCAAGCTTTGTGAGAAGCAAGAAAGCATCTTGTCATTGCTTGACACGAGAGGAACTGTGGGATACATTGCTCCAGAGTTGTTTTCGAGAATGTATGGAAGCGTGTCTCACAAGTCTGATGTGTATAGCTATGGAATGTTGGTTCTTGAGATGGTGGGAGCGAGGAAAAAAAGGGTCGAAAATGCTGATGCGAACAACAGCTCGGTTTACTTTCCGGATAGCATCTATGAAGATCTTGAGATTGGAAATAGCACAAGGTTTCTTGGCGATGAAATAACGCAAGAAGAAGATGATCTTGCCAAAAAGATGGTCTTGATCGGTCTTTGGTGTGTTCAGTTACGTCCATCGGATCGTCCATCAATGAACAAAGTGGTAGAGATGATGGAAGGTAGCTTGGATACTCTTAAAGCCCCTCCTAAGCATCTCTTGCAAATGCAAATGCAAAATGTTGCAGAGTGTTCTCAGCCATCAGGTGAAAGTTCCTCAATTTTTACAAAGAAGTATGATTCCATGAATGTTGAGAGCCTATAAATGTTAACATTTGTAGATTTTAAGTTGTTTTGTTGTGGTCGCCAAATGTCACATGTACATTTTTAATTGTTAAAACTTGAAAAAATGTAAGAAATATATATATGATGACTTGACATGTTTGGTTGTTGTTAATAAATTATTTTGTTACTTTTTATACTTAGTTCGTTTTAATATGTGAAATTATCTTCATATATTTTAAAGTTTGTAAAGCTAATATTTATATTTTTGAATTTGAATTATATTATTAATTTTTATATATTTTGTTAATTTGTGATATTATAAGAAATAAATATTTTATTATCAACTTATCGCTATTTTAGTTTTTGATTTTATTTGAACTAACAACTATAAATGTACACGTGTGATATGTTAAATTATTTTTAAATATCTCTAGTATTTATTATTGGTTTTTACAAGTATTTTAACTATAACTTTGAACCGATCAAGATCCGAAAAACGGACTTGAATCCAATAAAAGTTTAAGTACCTAATTGAGTCTTCATGTGTAGGACCGGACCAGAACTCGACCCATCCCAATTTTTATGATTTCAGATATAGAAAAGATGACTTTTGATTATTGTATAAAAAGAACTATAATACACACACACATATATATATATGTTAAAATCAAATGATAACATATATGCATCAATCACCATATACACATGAAACATAACTGCAATTTGTTTCAGTTTACGCTGTCAAACTAATCAGTCACCACAGCTTTTTTTAACACTCCAAGTAACAAAATCTAGGACATTTGAGTTTGATGTCTGTCAGAAAATACATACAACAAACCTGAGAGAGAGAAAAAAAACACACATCATAACTTATGTAGAAACAAAAAATACATAGGATTACAGCAACAGGTGGTACAACAAATAACCTTTTTTGATCGTTGCTTAGACACGTATTATGTCACCAGACAAGACCTTTTTTCCTTCTAAACCTATCAATACTCATCCGAGACTTCTCAGGTTTATTAGTCTTCTTAGATTTCTCAAGCTGACTGTCGACACTGTTTCTAGAAACTTCCGGAAGGCAACAGCCGAGTTGAAACGTGTCAGCACGTCCATTCTCTGAAGGCTTGCTCTGGTCCTTGGTTGCATCGGTTGCATTCGTCTTGTTTGAACCGTTTCTTGGTCCCTTGGGTTTAGAAATAGATATTACAAACTTCTTCAGATGTTTGATGAACTCTGGATAGAGTTCAAGGTTGCAGTGTCCTCCTCCAGAGACCCAGAGAGGTTCATACTTCTCTTTGGAAAGTTCCCAAAGTTGTTTCCCATGAGACCAATCAACTACTTCATCTGCAGTTCCCTAAAATACCAAACAACACCTCAATGATTTCTTCAACTAGCTAACGTCACCGGGAGAAAATTAGATAGGAAGTAATGCCATATGAGAAGACAGATCATATTATATTAATGGCTACACGATAAATTCAACAACTTGAGTTTCACCAAACATTTTCTTGTCAAAATGGTCCTATAAACCAACAACTTTTAGTTCATCGCCAGAAACTTTGAAGGCAATGGATGACAGTAATGATAACAGAGAAAAAAAACAATAATCAGAAATGAGCATTACTCACATGGATGACTAAGACAGGACAGGTAACAGAACCGATCTTGTCGATATTCTGAAACGAGGAATTGTTCATGTATAAGCATTTATTAATACATGGAAACCAGAAACAAAGATGGGGTAAAATGTACTTACCTTGTAAATGTCAAACCAATAAGTTCGTTTAACCGGGTACAGAACTCTCATCCCAGAGAGAATAGGGCTATGCAAAACCACTCCTCTTAAGTTAGGCGTCCGCGAAGCCAAATCAATCGTGGGTCCACTACCCACAGACTGACCATATAATATCAGTTGATCATCTTTTACACCATACTGTTCTTTCAGGCAGTTATACGATGCATCTATATCAGCATATGTGTTACATTCGCTTGCCTGATTCAAAGTAACAAACATTAAAAATCCATTAGAAACAATACATGGAATCTATTAATTTCATATTTTTTATTTCCAAATGAAGAAAAATAATGGATCTTGGAAGCTTAGGATACACTACCTTTCCAGTAGACTGACCATAGCCAGAGTAATCATACCTGGCAAAGAACAAAAACCAAAGGACGGATTAAAAGAACTCTCACCTAAGAACACTGCCAGAAGGTAAGTAAAGCGAAAAGCTTATGCTATTTCAAGAAATGATGCAAGAAAACCAAAAAAAAAAAACATTTATAATGTAGCAGAACTCCAAGATTCTTCTTATGCAATGACTGAAACAGAGTTGCAGTGAAGCAAGAGTCCAACTAATTCTATAGAAATGCCAAAACATTTGGGGAAGAAAACACTTGTCCTCAAGACACTAACTAGTTTAATCCATTCAGGTCAACAACAACACATAGATTTGTCATTTATTACATTAAATTACCAAAATCCAAGCTTTTAATCAATTTCACAAATGACAAACATGGAAAAGCCTTTAAAGTCTATATTTTTAAAGACTTAAGGTGAGAGAGAGGATGGTAAGGGTACCCCATGAGATTAAGACGGAGGCGGCTGCTAAGCTCGACGAAAAGCTCAAACATCTGACCCAAATCAGCGGCGTTTCCATGAGAGTACAGAAGCGTCGTACCATTCGCTTTAGGGTGTTTGACATAAACAGCGACGATCTCGTTGCCACGACGAGTGCGCAGCTTCAGGACGTCGACGTCATCGCGGCGGGGGACATCGGTGATGTACAATCGGTCAACGGAGGAGCTGTCGCCGTCGACGGTGATCAAGCCGTAAGAAGGTGGGGTTGGCGGGAAGAAGGCGAATTTAGCGGCGATCGACGAAGTTACTCCTCCCATAGCGAAGAGAAGACGATCTTATCATCAGAACTACTAAGCACCTCTTCTTAACTGATAAACCTCTAGAAGATTCCTCTCTCTTTTGTTTTTTTTAAAGGTTTCCGAGATCTTAAGGAAAAATAAAAGTTGGAAAAAAGACGGAAGAAGAAGATAAAGAGGAAGGAGGAAAGTTAAAGGGAGGGAGCGAGAAAAGAAGGAAAAAGATAAGAGGGAGGGACAGAGTTGAAAAGGAAAGACTATGATTTTTGCGGTGGCGCGTGTGAGAAAGAAGCCGCGCGTGTAAGAAGAGAGCAAACGTCGCTAAAAAGTATTTCTCGTTAGAGAAAGGGAGAAAAATAAATAATCGTGCTTGTCTCTAAAATCTAAGAGGGTGTTATTGGTTTATATATTTTAATGGATTTAAAAATACAAGTCAAATCTAGTGTTATTGGTTATGTGATTTTAGAATCTATATTCAAATTCATTCTTATTGGTTCTATAATTTTAAAATCTATACTAAAATTCATTGTTATTGGTTTTATGATTTCAAAATAGATTTTAAAATCAGGTGTTATTCAATAATAATGATTTTTGTAAGGATTTGATTTAAATTTTGATTTGGATGGATTTATGAGTGATTTTAAGTTAAAAATACAAAGGATCAAATATTGAGTTGACCTTTGATATTTTGATAGATATGTATACGAGACTTTTGAAAGTTTTCTTTTTCTTTTTTTTTTGAAATTTTCCAATTGTCCAATTTCTACATTTTCCTAAATGTATACGTAAGTTTTCTATTTTCTGTCATAATGGTCCATCATATATATAATCTCTCTATTATACGTTAGATAACTAATACAAGAAACAAACACTTTAAACTCTAAAGAGCATCAATGGAAGAATCACAACAAGAACCACAAGAAAAGAAGCACCATCAATATAAAAGTAATGCTTAACCTTTTTATAAGATCATCTCGTCAAACAAACAGTAGTGCTTACCCTTCTTTTTTTTAATCATAGATACACAATATCAAACATGAATCCAGAATTTCTTGGGCAACAAGAAACCACTGGTGAAAAAGAGAGATGTATGTCACATGAGGATGAGGAGTTAGATGTACATATTACTCTCTTGGTGCTCTTAATTTTTCGTCAGATGATGTGTTTGAAGAAGAGACAACGAGAATTTCAATTGCAAATTGAACGTCCCATTCGACGTGTAATCACAAGAGCTGGCCAAGATTATATAGAAGGTGTCTTAAAGGAAGATCCTATTCATTTTAGAGAGTTATACCGAATGTATCCAGATATATTTTTGAAGTTATGCAATCTCATCCGAGAGAAGACAGGTTTAACTGATACAAGATATATTAGCCTCGAAGAAATGGTTGCATCTTTTCTTTTAATAGTTGGCCAAAATGCAAGGTATTGCTATACACGAGATAATTTTAAGAGATCCAAATTTGCTGTAAATGAAAACTTTCACAAAGTTTTGAGAGCTTTAAACCAAATTTCACCAAGTTTCATGGCTACCGCTGGACCCGGAATACCTCAGAAAATTAGAGAAAATACAAGATTTTATCCTTATTTTAAGGTACTTATTATAATATATATATACATATATTGTTTTTGATCCATGCTTTTATCATTATTATTTGATCATATATTTCTTATATTTTTATGATTGTGTTGGAGCTATCGATGGTACACATATATTTGCAATGGTACAAAAAAAGAAGCAGCTTCTTTCCACAACAGAAAAGGAGATATATCGAAAAATGTGTTGGCTGCATGTAATTTTGATCTTGAGTTCATATATGTACTTAGTGGATGGGAAGGTTCAGCTCATGATTCAAAAATACTAAATGATGCTTTAACAAGGAACACAAATCGACTACCAGTTCCAGAAGGTACATATAAATATGTATTATATATATTGTAATCCTTGATAAAATTTCCAGAAATAGTTATTTATTTTTAAATATCAGAAAAATTTTATCTAGTTGATTGCGGTTTCGCAAATCGTCGCAATTTTTTGGCTCCGTATCGTGGTGTTCGATATCATCTAAAAGAGTTTTCTGGTCAAGATTACACTCCACAAAATGACAAAGAGTTGTTCAATCATCGTCATGCTTCCTTGAGAAATGTTATCGAGAGAATTTTTTGTATTCAAATCTCGATTTCTAATATTTAAGTCTGCACCCCCTTTTCCTTATAAGACACAAACATAGATTGTACTTGCATGTGCTGGTTTACATAATTTTCTTCGAAAGTTCTGTCGAACAGATATTTTTCCTGAAGAAAAAGATTCTAATGAAGTAGAAGAAATTGAAGAAGTTAATAAGAGTGGTGAAGACATTCATGTAATTCAAGATCAACAAAAAGAACATGTCAATCAAGTGAAAGTCACAATAGCTACAAATATGTGGGCAGATTTTATGTTATTATATTTATTTTATTAATAAAACTGAAGTTACTGCAAATCCATTTGACAGATTTATGATAATCCAGTTATTTTGATTTTGAAATCTATATCATTGATTCTGAAATCTACTTATTTGATTTTAAAATCAATGGATTTATCAAAATTTCTAAATCTAAGAAAGAATCCTAAATTTATTAAAATACTACAACCAATAACCCCCGCTAAATGTCCGTTGTGACAAGCAGGTGTTTTGTATTTTCTTTTTGATAATCATTTTACTTTAGTTATTATTTTTATGGGAAATTATCCAAAATGTCTTAGAACTTGATTTTACCCTGATTTCAATCATATGCAAAAGTAATCTAAAAGTTAGGACCAAACAAAAAAAATAAAATGTATTTTTATGAATATAATCTATAGAAGGATTCTGTAGTTTTGTAAGTTTTTTCAAGTAGTAGATCTTACAAATAATTTATAAATTTTATAGAAAATATTTCTATAGGAGAAAAATCAAAATCATGTAATTATAAATATTTGTAAATGATATAAATTAAGATATAATAAAATTGAATTATTTTCAAGATAGATAAATGAATGTAGATTGAGTCATAATATTTTTGTTGGTTTACAGTTTGGTAACATATGTCGTAGACTCATAGTATTGTTTGTTTTTTAAGGTTAGATTTTGGAATCTTAACTTTTTTGAAGAATTAAATTTAACCTATATGTGTTTAGTTTTATGTATATTAAACACTTTAAAAGGATTTTAAATTTAATGAATTGTTGGTTTATGTTTAGTTAGTTATTTGATTTTATGGTTTAGGTTAGTTAAGTCTTCTAACAAAAAATGCACTAGAAGACTAAACGAATAGTAAATTTAGGGTTCATAAGACTTTCAGGAAGAGTTATTTGAAAGTTTTCTAGATCGAAAATATTTAGCCTAATTGAAAATTTGTCTCATTATATAAAGAAAAATTACACATTCTTTCTCTTTCTGTCAAATGACTGCAACAAAATTGTAATATTTCCCACTATAAAACTCACCAACCTCTCTCTAATCTCTTTAAACTCGAAAACACCAAACTTTATATCAATTTCTCGTTTTGTCTCATGTCTTTCTCACTAACAACCTTTCGATCAAGCGTTTTGCAGCCGCGTGAGAAAGAGTAATCCGCCCCCTCCTTCTAATTCCAAACAATGGGAACTGAAATTCGCACTGTTAAATTTGTTAGGGAAGAAGTGTAGCTTTTCTTGAGGTCTGTATTATCTGCGATCAAATAAATGAAAAAAATACATTAAAACAACAAAACAAATTAATTTAGAAAAAAAGTAGATTTTTATCTCGAACTTGACCAATAAGTTCATCTGGAAACGGGATTACAATGAAAACCTAACTAACGGGATTACTCGGCCCCCTTTCCTGAACATTTAATTTCTTCGAGGACGTTTTCAGGTCAGAGATTTAAGACATCAAACTTAGTCGGACATCAGCGACAAAAGAATTCGTTGTCAGTTTGATCGCACACAAAAATGTACCAGTTCTTCCATATTATTTTCTTAAGTTTGAACACCGACTTGTGACTTCACGTACTAATTCTACTCCTTCTTTCTTTTGGTTAGTTGACTGGGACACCATAATTCCTTGGTCAGAAGACCGTGGTAAGAGAAAAAAAAAAGCACCCGAAAGGCCATGGGAAAAGTGAGTAAGAACATCCCTTCTTAACGCTCATGTATTTGATGAGGAACTTTTTTTTTTATAATTATTATTTGATGAGGAACTTGATCTCAAGGCCAATAACCCAATGTAAATTCTTGATGATATGCTGTCGACGCCTTCTTCAGCTCCCGTCACAGTTTCTCAAACTCAAAATTCAAAGATGAAGAAGACAAATCTTTCGAAAAAGACTAAGTCCGAAAAGTCGACCAACGGAGTGATTGAAACGAGCACTAGTTGAGGCCACTCCCTGAAGCTCCTGACATATCTGTCGAGAAATGGACCGAGCTGGAATCCACGTAAGTAATCGATACCCTTTTTACTCCTTATTTTTTTTCCTTCTTGCGATCTGATCGCTGACTTCCATTCAGTAAGCCGCTCAGATCAATATCGTGGTGTCTGACTATGAGAGCACATTGAACTAGGAGGTCAAGCTCCAGCGGCCTTAGGAATTTCCAAGGTCAAAATTGATCAGTATAACATAATTAAGGATGAACTCCATGTGATTAGAGAGCGAAGCGGGCATTGCCGCCGAGAAGAAAAATACACTTGCTGAGATGAAGCGAGTCAACGAGAAGCTCGTTGTCCTGTCAAAAGAACTGGAAGTCACCAGGCTATTTCCAAAGAGTTAGTCCGAGAGGGATATATTTTCTTATAAAAGTGTAGCTAGCTGTTATGTATAAAATTTAAGTTTAAGAACACTATTTTAAAAGAGATATATAATATACTTGAACTAAGACGAGATGTTACTCTGCATATCTCAAGTCTGCAACTAATTGTCTTGAAGTGAAAATATATGAATACATTAATTGATGTAAGCAAATTATTTTCCACGAGTGGCTCAAGAGGCCGTCATCAGATAAGAATACAGTGTTAATCCTGAGGCTCTCTTTTTTTCCCAACAAGCATATTATATGTACTATATATGGAAGGAAAGAAACGCTAGAATCAACTCCATCACCACTTGTTCACTGGAATCACTCATCTTCGACATCAAAGACACCAGACTCAGACTTGACCTCCTCTCCAGAGCAATTAGACCTGCTTCATCATCCTCAGCCTCAGCTACTTCTGTCCTTGGCACATGGCTCTCTCTTTTCTAACATGTTTTTTCTTTCTCTTCGTGTTAAGCCTTGTATACGTAAGAGCTTTTGGAGGCCCGTGTACACTTGTTGGACCTCATCTTTATTTTCATTTTTCATTAAACAAAACTAATGAGTGGTTATATTTTTTTAACACTAGATAAATCAATAATTAAATCATCATATAATCTCTAATTTCATTGGATATGACGATCAACTAGCTACAACAATTTTACGGATGATGATTCCATGATGAAACTTTTCCTGGAACATTTGGATCAACAGACGGTTTATATATTATACGGTTGAGTATTTACTAAAACTATTATTCATGCATCAGATTCAGAGTAAAAAATAACACACAATCGCTGAAAGCAAGAAATCTCAATTACGTCTGCATCGATACAATTATAATATTTGTTATAGATTAGTCAAGCATGTTAACTTTTTTGTTGTTGTTTTGATTTTCTTGAATCTTTGTCTTCACAAAAGGTGGAGATTGTTCACACTTTTTATGACAATCAGAACATTCTTTTCCTGTTGCATAAGGTTTGCAATGAGGAATGCAAATCCTATTACATTCCGCCCTTGATTTTGTTTCAGCTGCGATCACGATTACCGCTAGTATCATCATCATTATCCATACCGTGCGCATACTTTTACCCATCTTTCTTTTATATTTATATTTATATTTTAATGTATAGGATTGAATGTGTGATGATATGAACTTGCATCTCTACTATTTATAACCTTGAGTATGTCATTTGGTAGCATTACGTTTGTTATTTATTTTCATTTTTGGACACAAAAATTTGAAGGTATAATATCTCAGTCGAAGTGATTTTGTATCATAGAAATATTTTGTTTATAATCTCTGTTTGAAAGTATAGTATCTGTATATCTATGGAAAGACAATCTCCGTTTCATTTGTTCAGATTTGTTTCCATGTAGTTTCTTAAATTTCAAATACAGAATATTTTAACCCATTCTAGCATGGAAATGAATTTATTATATGATATTATTACATGTTTAGCAAAAATTTATTATATATATATATATATATATCTTTTTATCATATCATTCACTATTTAATAACTTCATATTTTTATTCCGCATTTATATATTTGACTAGGTGTTTTCCAGTACCATGTGCATTTATAAAAAAATTTAGATTTAATTTTTTTTTCAAAATTGAAGTTTATTAATATTATATATTTTATTATTTTGATTTATTTTTAATAGAAATTTGATTTAATTAAGCATAAAATTAAGAGAAAATTAATTTTGTTTATTTTAAATTATATTTAAGAATATATATGTATATATTTAAAATTATAATCTTAGAAATTTTTTATCTATTTCTTTTGGTTATATATATTAAATCAAATTATATAAAACTACTAAAAATTCATTTAAAATTTGTATAGTTATCAAAAAAATTTTAAAAAACAATATTTTAAAAAATTGTAGATATCTAAAAGAAAGTAACGATATTACGGTAATTTTTTATAATTTTTAAAAAAAATTGTAGAAAATTTTAATAATAAAATTGTATAATTATAAAAATAAAATAACATAATATTTCAAAATTTATAATGTCATATTTGAATATATTTATTTTAGTGATGATTTATGAGTTATTACTATATCTAAAAAGTTTACCAAAAATATATATCAACATTAAATGTAATTGTCCATGTCATATTTGACCATAAACCATGTCTACTAAAAACTTTTTGACATCGAACGACCATCCTATTACTCAAACAAGAAGTGGGCTGGATAGCAAGACCGGAATATAACAACCAATAAAAAAGAGTTTACTATGAAATGATCTTGTAGTTATACCTAA
This sequence comes from Brassica juncea, assembly GCA_018703725.1. Classification (NCBI taxonomy): domain Eukaryota; kingdom Viridiplantae; phylum Streptophyta; class Magnoliopsida; order Brassicales; family Brassicaceae; genus Brassica; species Brassica juncea. The sequence goes on along the minus strand of CM031940.1, from coordinate 5,149,299 downwards.
AGAATTAACAATTGCATTTTGAACTTGAGGTATATAGAGAATCTTAGACTTGAAATTTTCTTTGGAGCATTGATATTTCATTCAACTATGTAGAGATGTTTGGACGTGTCTGAGGTTTCTTAATCATTGCTATTAAATCTTTGTAGTCTGTTCTAAATTCTGACAAGCAGACTGACGTAGCATACTTTCTATTTCCCAACAAAGTGTTTCTGTCTCTGAGTGCAGAGATGACTTTCTTCTTCTTTGATTTCTTGCACCTATCAATTGAGTTTGTCCGTCCATGTATTTCCAAACTCATCCACAACCACTAAATTTTGATGTAGAAGTCTAAAAACCACATACCAAACATATGTTATGCAAGCATACCCTTGCGAATGTGGTGGTTGCCTCTATAGTAGCTGGTGTAGTTTCCAAAAACCAAGATTTTTATTCTCATTCCGCATGTTTAATTAACTCTAGTTGGTCTCTGTCAGTTCCTCTGAACAACTTGTATTTCCTCCCTTTCCAGAAATACTAGATTAGTTCATGATAAGGATCTCTGTCCAGTTGCGGATCTTCAATATTGTTTTTCTGCCATAAGAGGTAGTCCAAATTAGTTTATACACCCGAGACATGGAATATGTTCGGATTGGAAGGGGTGATTGATAAGGATCATGCATGTAAAGGTGGGGGCATTCAAAAATAGCATGGGTTACAGGTTCACCGAGTTCTCTACATCTAGGAAAAAGATTATCACATCATGTATGACAATATGTCAGATTACTTGTTACTAAGGAGCATAAATTTCCAAAGTGAAGGCTTGAAGATTGTGATACTTGGCTCCAAATATACGACCTCAGTTTCGTTCTCTAAAATATTTCAAGCTGCTACAAGCCTGACTTCACAGTATAGTGGTCACTCTTTGTAAACTCCAACAATAAGCATCAAAGCTGTGTAGTCCGGCTTATGGCCAAGTTACGAATTAGCGGTATATTCTCTCGGAAAACAAAATTCTCAAGCATCTTCTCATCCAGTCCTTTGAGTCATCTCTAATGAAATCACTTTCAATCATTCTAAGATAAGCTATCGAAACTTTAGGCGGGACTGACCTCAGAGGAGTACTCGGAATCCAAGGATCCTCCCATAGTTTAACCTCATAACCTGAATGAATTTTTTAGCTGATTCCCAACGCCAATAACTCCTTCGCGGAAAGACTTGTCCATACATAAAAAAAAGATTACATGTGGAACTCATTCACAAAGATGAACTCAGTCTATAATATGTGTCCCGCAATACTCAATCTAGCAAAAATTCAGGAAGTGTAACTAGCCTCTGTAGTTCTTTGCGAACAACGCCAGATTAAACTTATAGATCATACGAAATCCAAGGTCGCCCTCATCTCTAAGTAAGCATAATTCATCCCATTGTACCCAATGAAGACCTTTTCGGTGGCAAACTCCACCAAAAACGTGAAATGACACTAGCTAGTTTTTCAAAATGTCTAAAGAAATTAGAAAACTGGACAACATAGTTTGAGACTGCTAACACAATTGCTATACTGAGAACATCCTTTTCTCCCTTCCTACGAAATTTCATTTATGTTGAATATATATATTGTTTAATTATTAGAAGTGTAATTTAGAGTATTCTAATTATAAATATCTAACCTATATTAAAAGGAAGATATTCTCAACAAAGAAGATATCCACATCAGCACAAAAAATCAACCATTCATAATATCTAAAACTTCCATATCATTTTACATTAATACAAAAGCTTTTATAAAAAATAAAAAAAAAAATTCACCGCAAATCAACCAATAAAGGTTTCTGACTTATCGTCTACTCTCACTTATCATCTTTCTCTCAGTAAAGCTATATGTTTCATAGGTTGTGAAGTTTCAACCTTTTGGATTCTATCTGTAAATTTAATTGCTTTCAGTTTCTGCCATTAACAGACCATTTCTTCAGCCTCCACAAATCAGAAACTGGTTTCCATTATAAATCCTATAATGATCTCACACCAGAAAGAACGTTCCCCAATGCTTCCAAAACTAGGCTTATTCACAATCTCCTCGCAACACTTACACCGCCGATCCCTTTTCTCTTTACTATCCACCTATTCCTCTCCGGCGAAGAGGAAGCTTCCCTTTATTTTCCCTTTACTCTGTCTGTAAATTCGCCACTCGACTCTTTCAACATCTTCCCCAATAACAATAACCATCTCTGGAAAAGTCGAAACGTTGGCGCAGAAGATCAGTGGCCGTCGAAGGATCATTACGCCGACGTCAACGTCTTTAGGCCTAAGAATAATCGGGGCCACGAGTTCCTTGCAATGTTGGCATCTTCCTTCAGTAAGTGAGTTTCTTTTTCCTACTTAGTTAGGAGAACCCGAATCTTCTTCACTTTTGATTTTAAGCTTAAAGGGTTTCTCAAAATTTCCAGCTTTTTCGTATATCCTTCCATTTTTTTGTGTTTCCATTCGTAATCCTAAATCTTCGGAAATAAAAATTCGTGAAATCTCAAATCCTTTTTGTTTTTGTTGGGTTAGATCCTGTAAACCAAACTTGAAAGCAGAAACCGATTATCATTGAAGTTGTGTCCTAATTCGCTATGCTTTCAAACTTGTGCAGCTTCAGAACTGAATACATTGTTCAGCAGTATGCATGCTCGAGCACTGTTAACACAATGGACAACATCAGCTGGTGATCCATGTGACCAGAATTGGAGAGGCGTAACTTTCTCGGTTACATTGCTAACATCAATTTTATTATATTTATACTTAGCAGAAACTTATCAGGTCTTGAGCTCTGAAACGCATGGGGACAAACTTGATTGATTGAATTCTATTACAGATCATTAAGATTAATCTGTCGAATTATATTCATATTTTTCTACATGTTCTAGATCTCGGATGCTCTCATCTAATAAATTCTGGTCAGGTTGTTCAGAACAACTGCAAAAACACTAACTATTGTGCGTATGCTCGTGTTAAAGAACGTGAACTGGGACAATTGTTTCGGTGACAGCATATTCTTCCATCTTTTTGATTGCTAATGGGACACATAGTTCTTCCTTCCATCTTCTGCTATGGTGGTTTTTGGTAACATTGCTTACTATTACTGGGCTAAAGGGGGGTATCGGTAAGCTAACGTAAATATGTTTCTCTAGGTTTTTGCCTGAATATGTGGCTCTTGGTTCACTCATTGTCTCTTTTGTGGACTAAGTTCGGTTCATTCTTGAAGCAATTCGTCGGAGAACAAAAGTAAACGGGACGACACCTGATCACTGGTTGTTGAGAGTGGCTCAGTACCCTTCACGTGGTTGTCTCAAAAGCGTTGAGTGGACTATCAGATCGGCTGCAATGCCTAAATGATGGTAACCAGAATATCTCCCTTTTGAGCAAAATAAAGCCCAATTCTTTGACCACTTCTTGATAGGTTGTTGTCTCTCGGTCTCTTATACACATTGCTATAACAGGGAAAAGCTTCTGCAAATCGTCTGCAATATAGGGAAGCTTTTTGTGACCAGGCCTGTGTGTGAGTCTCTTCAGTGCTCTCTTTGACTTTCTTATGTTCGATTCACACAAGTATTGGTCTTTCACAAAAAGACTCATCCACATTATTACATGTTCTGGTAAAAACCTTTTCTTTTACCTCTAGACTCATTGTCAATACCATAAGACAGATGGGTTTTCGACCTTGACTAGGTGTGATTGTGACTTTCTCTCTCACTCTATCGATGCACATGGCTACACTTTTCTTTGCGGTGATTGAGATGTCGATAGACACAATCACTCATAAAAAAATCAGGGGGATGATCAACATGCGCCGCATCTTCTGCTTGAAATATTAGAGACCAATGAGGAAAGAGGTTTAGAGACATCAATTGGTAGATTCATACAATATAAGCTTAAAGTTTTGTTTCTTCTTTGATTTTTGGGTTTGATTGGTTTTAGGAAATGGAATCCTTTCTCTCAAAACATTATAAGCAGATTGTAATGTCAGATGGCTTGATGATTCTTCGATTTAGAAACCAAAATTTATATTCCTGCCAAAATGCTTCTTTGTTTTCGTTACATAGTGGAGTGTTTAAAATATTTCCAAACCAGTTTAGTCAAAATTTAATAGAACGAAACAAAAGATTATCTTCTGTAGACCAAGAAATGGCTTCTCCCTCCACCACTTTTGCAATAACAGCATGCTACGAAAGATATGAAGTTAGATGTGGAAAGATTACCCAACACTAGCAAATTTTCTTTAGGTCCAATAAAGTATCGTGATTTTAAATTGGTAGAAAAGGAAATTATTGCTACTTATTAATTATATAAAACAAAATTTAAATATATTAAGAAATGGACAATATAAATGAAAAGTAAGAAATTTTTTGTTTAAAATAATACTTATGAAACAAAAATCCCAATATATAATATGTATTGTTAAAGTAACTAAAGTTGTTAACACACGCATAAAAATATTTACAAAATAATTAAATCATATATCTTTGGATTTTATTTGTGTATAAATTTAAAACCGTCTGGTAATTTGTAAGTAATGGAAATTTGGAAAAGGTAATAGAAGTTTGTACACTTTTAGGATTGATACATTTATTCATGTTTGGATATATTGCACTACAACTATTTTTTTAAAAATTGAACACGTCCATTCATTGAACACATCCGTATCTGCGAGCATAATAATTTGAAATATTTTATAAATAAATACATTATCAATTCAAACCACTAGAATAGGTTACTGTTCATACGTTCAAAATATTTAATAATAAATCAAACAACAATTTTTTTTTTCAAACATACTTTTTTATCATAACATATATTTATCACATAAAATAAATTGTAAATACTCATGCGGTTGAAATATTTGGTACAAAATAAATATCAAATTCTTTACATATGACAAAGTTTTTTAGTATAATAAGACTATCTTTTACCGCGTAAAAAAAAACTTGAAAACACTCATGTATACATAAAATTATATATATATAGAGATCTATCCCTTTTTAATTTTTTTTTAAAAAAGATTATGATGTAAAATATTTGTTTCCGATAACACAATATAAACTATTTTTATATAATGATAATGATCAAATCAATAAAATTCATTTTAACTTATGGTTAAAATTATATTAATAAATCTAATTGTTCATTAAAGTTAATAAATACTTTATAACACAATATAAGTCATATTTAGATAATGATAAGTATCAAATCAATGAAATTCATTTTTAACTTATGGTTAATTATATATTAGCAAATTGAATTATTCCTTAAGAGTAAAAAAGATTTTAGCTGCTCTAACTTTTAATGTGAGAAATTAGAAGTAAAAATCATTTTGTAGATAATAGTTTAAATTATTTAAGTTAAACATAAATAGAATAATTAAATAGAAGTTTAATTATAACAAACAATCCGCGCGTAGCGCGGATAAATGATCTAGTTAACCTAAAATGTGGATTCATTAGTACTGAACCTAAAATAAATTGAGTAAGATTTTCCACTTATAATACTTTTTAAATAAATGATTTTTTTTTTTTTGAAAATCAAGCACAAAATTTTTCCCTTTCAATTATCTTCGTTTGTATCATGTACAGACTTTCCAAGCATAACATTTTTATTCAAATATATATATATATATGTGTAATATATATATTAACAAAATAAAAAGCGCCACATCGCGGTTGACTAACTTAATATGTCACCTAATAATTTAATGAAATATAATCTAAAATAAATAAATTTCAAAGTTAAATAAAATTTTAAAAACAAAAAGGACGAAATTTTGATTCTGATATTATTTTTCATGTCATCAAACCACACTATTGAAAATTAAACAAAATGAATTTCACAAAATTATTTCCATTTTTGGTTACAAAGCTCAATTTTAGATAAAATAATAAGATATCAATTATATAAAATCACAACCCAAAATTATATATTTACATATATATTTAAAATCATTTTTTTAAATGCGAAAAATAATATTTTCAAAAAAAAGTAATTAAATATGAGCCAAGTTAACATCTTCTTTCCTTTTTAATTGCTAAACTGGAACCAAAATAAATTAACAAAAAGTTGACAGAAAACAAGAAAAATTAGTACTTAATCAAAACAGAAATTTGAGAAAAAAATAGTTGAAAAAATAAACATAAATAACAAGATATATTAAATAAAAAATAAACATAGGAACAAAAATAAAAAGTGAAAGATATTTTTCATGATGAAAAAATATATATATATTTAAAGTTATTGTATCCAAAGAAATGTGTAATGTTCTTTAAGAAAATAATCAGCATGAGTTCTACGAAAATTGTCAAGCATAGATCTATTACTGATATGAAAAAGAATATATTTGAATAGTAAGAATGAGAGACACAATATAAAAGAACATAAAAGAAATACATTTGCACAAACGAATATAAATGATCTGGCAGTTTAAAAAGTCTACACCCCGAAAATAAAAATAGAACATCTATACTATTAAAACATAAGATCTTTTTTTCAGGTGCTTTTATATTTTTGAAAGTATTTACAAACCACTACCACTGCATTTAAATTAAAACATATTAATATATTTTCTTATACTTAAAAATAGGCAATAAAAAGATTTAGTAGGGATTATTGGTTCTAGTATTTTAATGAATTTACAAAAAATTTTAGATTTAGAAATCTTTGCTAAATCCAAGATTTTAAAATCAAACAAAATAGATTTAAGAATAATTTATATGGATTTCAAAATCAAAACAAGTGAATTGTTATAAATCAATCAAATAGATTTATCATTACGAGGAAAAATGCTTGGATCTGGAAAAATTGTTCAGAACACGTTTTATTTAGTTAGTGTTGGAAGGTGACAAGATGACACTTACGTAGAAGATAGTAAATGCTCAAAACTTTGAAATATAAAGTAAAACAGACAATTCAATCAAAAGTTGTAAAATTATACAAGAAAAATCAATTACCATTACATAATGTCTGATAAGTAAATGTGTAAGTTAATCATACAAAAATGCTAATATGAGAAGAATAATCTAAGCCCTAACAACCAATTAAAAGAGAATGAAAAGTAATAACATGTCTGGGATTGAAAAAATACTTTTGACCAATTACTAGTGACTTTATGTTTAAACCAAAGAAGATGAAGATTTATTTGGTACCCAGAAAAAAGGAAAATGATGAACAAGATACAAGATATTAAACAAACATATAAGATATGAAAACTTGTCGAAACGTAAAAAAAAGAAACTCAAAAAACAATATTACAAATCCAAGTCAAAATAACAAGGTAGAGTTCAATATTTGCTCCTTTGTATTTTTACACTAAAAACATTTATAAATCCACTCAAATCCAATTTTAAATCAAATCCTTAAATAAATCTATATTATTGAATAACACTTGATTTTAAAATCTATTTTAAAATCAAAGAACCAATAACAGTAGATTTGAATATGGATTTAAAAATCATAGAACCAATAACAGTAGATTTAGTTTGGATTTTCAAATCCACTAAAATACATAAACCAATAACACCTCCTTTAGTTACAAATACGGTTTTCTTTATATAATCTATTTACGCTTATCTTATTTAGAGATTACATACAAAGTAGCAAACGAAAATACAAAAGCTATAAGAACACTTGACCTATTCGTATCAATACTTATTATTCAAAACTTATAGTTTGAATAACAACAAATCATCGAAGAGTACATACAATGTTATCATCAAACATGATCACTTTAATTTATTTTATTCATAATTGTATGTTTATAATTTAACTGGTACCAACGACCAGAAAACCATTTTTGTTTTTCAGAAAATCATTTTGATCTACAATTTAACGTCAATTATATTCATGATTTATAATCCTCTTATTTTTGATTGTGTAGTACTGCACTATAATCTATGTAGATTATAATTAAAGATTATTTTTTCATAATTCAATAACTCTAAATTACAAATCTTTCCATTTAAAGAGATCTAAACTAACAAAAAAACAGACAAAAAGTTAAACTTTTAATTTAAACATATTCAGTTAAGCTGTAGAATAAATGGGAGCAAATCTAAATTTTGAGAATATTGTAAATTTCAGATTTTGTGCCAAAATTTATATATTTATTCATATAAATTAAGTATTTAAAAATAAATAGGAGCATATCAAGATTGAAAATTTTAATATTAAAACTCGAATATTGTTTTAACATAGATTCTAGAAACTCCAATTATTATTTCCAAAATAAAGCAATTATTTGATTAAAATTAATTATTCTTTAATCACAAAATATAAAAATTATTATTTCCAAAATCAAGCAATGAAAAAATATTTCGATATATTTTCAGTAAGATTGCATTCATTTAATTTAATATCCTTTTATTTAAAATTTAATTGTATATTATATTTCTACTAAAAGAAAAAAATTCTTTGAAATTTCAAATATATATTTAATCACATTTTAATTCTAGTTAATGCTATTATTGATATTTTTATGCGTATAGTTTTACGGGTTATTCCATCAAACATGTAAAATATTTATCAAACATAAAATTAATTTGATAAAACATAAAACACATTTTAAGTTAGTTTTGGGCGTTCATGTACCTGGGTTGATACGGGTTGGATAATTTGAATTTTGGTTCTAATTTATATCACATCCTAGGTTTTTGATAAATTTGTAAGTACGGATCTGATTCAGATATAACATATAGATTTTGTTTCTAATTTGGATCACATCCTAAAACTCATAAAGTAACCATATATCCTTTGGATTCGGGTTGCATTAATTTGATTCATTATATCCAAAGATAAAACTAACATTTAAATACTTATTTTAGATACCAATTCAAAATAAATATATAACTTAATATTTGAAGTACATTAATTTTCAAATATTTATATTTTTGATTAATTTGGACATTCAAATCGGTTTTTCAGATATTTTCCAGTTTTTTGGGTTATCCGTTCGTGTTCCATTAATAACAGTTCACGTTCAAATATGTTTTACACAACCCTACAAACTCCATTCTGGTATTTCTCACATTTCAGTCTGTACATATTGCTTTTTTGGTTTAGTTTCGATTCATAATTCAGGTTAGGAATTTTATATCCGAACCTATTTTAGATAAAGAAAAAAAATACAATTATATACAATTTTCACCAAAAAATTATCCCGTGCTTTTAAAACGTGGGTTAAATTCTAATAACACCTTTAAAACTGATGCAAACCTGATTGAACCAGAAAACAAATACAGCCATAAACGACTCCGGGTGGTCAATGGAAGACAAATCAGAAAACAATGCGGCCATGTACGAGTCGAAGTGGTTAAAGGAAAACGAATCAGAAAATGATGTTGTCCTGGATGAGTTAGCTTCGAATGAACATGAATGGATGCAACAATCAAGTGACCATGAAGAAGGTTTCAAAGTAGCCCAAAGTATGATGGATCAGATTCAATTTGAAGATAGAAGAGTAAGGCATTTTCACCCTAAGATAAGTTTCTTATGAAACTAAAGATCTAATTGCATTCTTTGATTGGGCTATGAGAATCAATTGGATTCAAGCGAGGCAAAAAAAGTTGTTGGTCAAATTACAGCTTTGTTCATTTACTCCACCTTCTCAATCACCACCTCAGTATCTATCCCTTTGTCTGTTTTATGTTTTCTATACTGAACATGCAGCAAATTTGTCTTTCCTATTTATCATTTTCGAAATTGTAGTTTTATAAATTTATTTTTTATGTTTTTAAAGTATTAATAAACCATTATTAGGTTATTTTGACGATAATATTTTTTATATATATGATTTGGTGATAGAATAAATTAAAATTTTTACAAATACCGAACCATTATATGTTGTGTTTTAATAAAAAAAAAGTAAATTATATTTTCTGATTAATTTAGTATTTTGAAATTAATTAAATAATTTAAATTAAAATTATATTAAATTTTTAATTAGTTGGATATATAGTAGTCCAACTAAGGGTGGACCATCAACTAATTGATAAATAATTAAGAAAATGTATTAGGACAGATGATTAGTTAATGTGTTCTATATTGACAAATTCCCCTAAAATAATATCTTTAATCCCATAATTCAGAATAAATAAGCTAGTTTCTCAAAACTTTTGACTCATCGTTGTATTTGCATTAGCATTGCTTGATAAACGTTACCAATTTGTTGACAAATTCATCATGTAACCTACGACCGTTAGGTACCATTAAATTAATCACATACACACGTTACTTTCCCATCTTTTAACCAAAAAAAGCAAATTCAAAAAGTCGCCTTTTTCTTATTGCATCCTCTTCCGTTTCATGTGAACTCTCTCACAGATCCTTAAAGCATTCATTAACATTGCCATGAAGCTTTCTCTCCAAAACTTCTCCACATATATTTCCCATCAAATGATAGAATGCCATAAGCTCTGATAGTTGCTCAGTGTTCATCTTGTTCATCATGTTCCTTGCCATCCTCTGCTTCTCCTCGTCTACTTTCATCTTTTTAATATATGATCCCCCGTTCCTCACCGTGGCTCCCATCTCCTTCAGCCTCGTCTCTTGCTCCGCGCTTAGCGCTGTGTTGGACTGTATAAACCCCACAACATACACAAAACAATAACTAACTCGGTAAAAAGTAAATAATTATACTATATATTGATAAACCATCTCTCAATACGAAAACAGTTGTTGTGGTGGGCTAAAGATCCTATGGGTCAAGCCGTGTCTGAGGATCGTTCTGCATGGAGACGTTTTTAAACGAGATGGCCCGGTCTGGGGTCCCCTTGGCCCATCACGACAACCATAGACATCATGTAACCCCCACTGAAATGAATATTGAAATACAACAGCCGTATTTCAAAGACTTAGCTTTTACTACGTAACCCTTGAGGACTGCGAAAAGCCAAACAAGTGTTTCTAAACACTTTTGCCTCTTTGCAACAATACCAAATCAAAAGACTTACGTAGAGTTAGGCAGATAGATTTATAGTATTCTTTACCTCAAGAAACTCGGCACCAACTTCGAGCTCTGATCCTTTTGATGGGTTCTTACCAGGTGATCCTTTAGCATACATATTCCTCGCAAGTGAGAAACTTCGAACGAGTATCTTTCTTTTATTCTCCATCTCTCTATCAAGCTCCAACGTCTTTGGAACAGACATTGTGCTGTTCAGCTTCTTCTGATACGCAATCACAGCCTTTGCAAACTCCTAAACAATCAAAACAAAAACCTCCAAAAGTCATTTTCACAACTTCATTTTGTATACAATGTAATATCTTCTATCTTCAAGAAGACAAACCTGATACGCAGCAGGACAACCAGGGTAATCAAACTCATCAAGATCATCTGATCTCATTCTCTCGGGATGAAACTGTAAACCCATTATGAACTTCCCTTCTTCAGGATTATACGCATCCGGATCGTAAAACCCTTCCATCAACCCATCAGAAGCGAAAGCCATCGGCACAAACCTCTGCGCCAACCTCTTGACACCTTGATGGTGATAACTATTAACCAAAATCTCCATGTTTTCTCCATCCAACGAATCTTTAAACCAAGAATGAAGCGGACTCTTCTCTACAATCCTCACAACGTGTCTATGCCCATCATAGTTATCGTAATCGATATGCTTCGTTCTACGTTCTTCCGGTAACTTATTCGCAAGCTCTTTCTCTAAATCAAGATAGAGAGTCCCACCACAAGCAACATTCAAAATCTGCCATAAAAAATGTTATCAACCATCATTAACATGAAAACTACTACAAAAAAGACATACAGTTTCAAAAAAGAGAGAAATAAATATTTACTTGTGATCCTCTGCAGATTCCTAGGTAAGGAATGTTCTGTTCAAGACAGAGCTTAGCAAGACCTAACTCAATTGAATCTTTCTCTTTGTCAATAGCTGTATCACTGGCATGTGTGTCTCTAATCTCTTGAAGCTCCTCCGGTGAAAGAGAAGAGATTTCAGATTCATAGAGAGAAGGATCAATGTCCTCTCCTTCACAAAGAAGAACTCCATGGATCGGCTTGAAGCTATCGAGCAACATATGAACACCAGTGACACGTGGAACAATCACGGGTACACATCCGTAACGAACTATCAGATCAAGATGATATTCACCTGAAAGATCAAAAAACACTCACAATCATCAACAGAGAAAACCCACGAGAATATTTATAGAAAGGTTTGATTTTTTTAAATCACACAAAAAAAAACAGAACCATGCATGGAACAAAACACAGAGAGAGGTTAGAGAAGAACCAACGAAGTCGACGAATTTGTTTTTACGAACGGTGCGTCTAGAGACGACGAGGACGCGAGGGAGGATTTGAGAGAGATTCTCCATTTTACCCAGAAAGAGGAAAAAGATTGAGAGACTCAGGAGGAAATAGTTTCTGTTTGGAGAGATCCGATGTGACGTGAGGAGAAGAGTTTATTGTGGGAAGAGAGAAGCGGAAACGCGAATTTATAGTGAAGAGAAGAGGTTGAAACCGACTAGGCTTTCTTCTTATTAATTTTTGTTTCATTTGTTACTCTTTTAAAGTTTTTTTTTCCGAATAATAGATTTAATAAATTTGTTATACGGTTTTTTTTTTTTTGATTAGTTGGATGGCGTGGAAGGGATACAGAAGGAAACAGGGTATTTAAAGTTGCTGACTAGGTAGCTACATTGGAATGGATATATATCCCAAGTTTTAGTGAAAACAATAAAATCATTTAAGGTAATATATATATTTATTAGGTGAAATAAAGGAAATGAACAGGATCTCACATAAGTTGTGTCTGGTTAACAACTTCCTCAGATCAAATCTGAACGTTTTGATTGTCCCTATGCAATTAATTTTCTTTTTTCACGTGATATCCCACTTCATTTGTACAGTATTTACCGGTCTATTAAAACCTAACCTAGACTCACTGGCCGACCATCAAACTTACTGACCCGATATATAATCTAATTTAGATTTTAGAAAAAAAATTATTATTTAAAAACTTGATAAAACTCACGAAAAACTATTAAAATTGAAAATCCCATTTCTGGTTGAGCCAATGGTTAAAAAACAGTACGTAACTTTTACTTGTTTTCTACTTAGATTATTTCAGTTATATATAATAGAGTTTGTTTCACATTCTAATTAAGTTGTTTGTTTTTCAAAAATAAAAATATCTTAATCCTGTTATTTATAAATCTATTAACAAAACTAGTTGTTATGATTGGTATCAATTTATTTTTGTTATTGATAATTTATAACAATTTTATGTTTTACTCTTCGTTTATTTTGGATTTAAAGTTTAATTTTATTATTCAATTTAGACATTTAAATACATAAGGATTTTAAGTCTTTATGTATCTTCATTTCATAATTCTTAACTTGTTAAGAAAAATGTTAAATAGTCCAGATTATTTTTTGATATTTTCTATGTGAAATAAAAATATCATAGGATTTTCTCATGATGTGCATCGCAGTTCAGTTACAAATTCATGGAAGAGAAAGTTAAGCAAGGACTGGTGGTTTAAGTTCGAACATAAACACAACGTTCTACAGATTTCACAACTAGAAGCTTGGGGTCAAGCTTTTCTTTTCAAAGGAGGGGGTATTGATAAGCTTGTCGTAGTTTTGAGGAGATGCTCTACTTGCGTTAGAGTGTTTGCAGTTAAGCGATAAGTATAAAAGCACATAGTAGTCATTTCTGGGGGATCAACTTTGAATTGGGACTGAGTCTAGAGACTTGAGGAGAGCAGCTTGGTTAGGCCAGTGTTCTTGAGGAGATTGTAATCGGGTTAAGCCGACGCATCTCAATCATTCAGATTCAAAGTGTAGATCATTTCCTCTTTCATTAAATAGATTGGTGTTTGGAATTGAGTTTGGTGAGTGATTGTGAAAGAATCTATACGTAAACTCTATCAGATTTATGGTTTGGGGGAAGAGAGAGATAGCAAGACTATAGCGAGATATACAAAATATATAAAGAAATAACCTCTGTTGCATAAGCAACCGGCCATCAAAGATAGAGTGCAGATGGGCCTTCAGAGGCATAGATGGTGAAGCCAAAGCACAAGCAAGCACTTTCTTCAGGTGATCAAGATATTTACGGTAACTGCGCCAGTCTTAAATTCAATGACGTCTGTGAATCAGGAAAGGAGTATAAGATTACTAAGTAGTCTATTTGTGAGCTTGTAAATGCTCTTGATAGCCTCTTGTTTGGTGTTTTACTAGAGCGAGTAAGTTAAAAAAGCACTTTAAAATTTACCAGAGCTTGATCCGTACATCCGCCAAAATATTTACTTTAATAGAATGAACATATGAAATTTTCCATAGAACAAAAATGTAATAGTTACACAGACGTGCATCTATAAAGCAGTTTATTTTAGATTTGTATAGTATGTAACATTTATGATAAATCGACGATATTTAATTGTTGTAATTTGTGGGTTGCCTATATTGTGGTTGGATACTAAACCAATAAAATGATATGTTATACAATATATTTTTTAATTAGTAGTTTTAATTACATTAACCATTTTGATGTATTATTTATAAATTAAAATACCAATTAGTATGTTTATGTATATTAAGAAATCTATCTTTCTAAAATAAAATATTTATGTTAAATAGAATTATTTCTATTTTAATAATATATATATGTTTCTAAGTTTTTTATAACCCAAATAAATTTTCTTCTGTGTTTATTTTGAGGAAAATAATATATTAAAATTTAATTATGTACTCACATAATTCAAATATATATGTGTAAATAATCTTAATTATCAAATTATTTAACATATATTTGAAAACAACTTTATATGTTTTGGTAAAGCATTTGTAGTTGAAAGAAAAAATGAAATAATAATATACTTGAATATATAATATTTAAAATTTGTATATCACATTTTAAATAGTTTTATTTTAATTTTTATTGTAAACATTAATTAGAGAATATTCCGGTTTAGAATAATGTAAGTTTGGTTAGAGAATAATTTAACAAAATAAATACTTTATACTTAATTGATTAAAATTATTAAATGTAATGTCACAGATTTTAATTTTAAGGTAAAATAATGGTTAATTTACAAGGTATTTAAATTTAATAATATTTATAGATTTACCATCTATACTATTATTTATGATGAAGTGATTTGGTTTATGTGTCACTTTCTCCATGATTTTAGGTAGTTTTGCTTATGTCATTGTTTATTATTTATTTTAATATTTTCCATAAATTTAGGTAATGTGCTTATTTGTTATGTTTTTAATAATTTTAGTTTTGCTTGTTTGTGATATTCTCCATAATTTTAATTATTTAATTTATTTGTCATGTTCTAAATAATTTTAATTGGTAATTTTATTTATTTGACATATTTTAAAATAATTTCAGTTTTGATTAATTGTCATGTTATCTATGATTTTAGGTTATTTTATTTATTTTCATATATTTTACTATTGTTAAAAGTATATTTGTTATATTCTATGATTTAGATTGAATCATTAAATTAATGAATAACTTTTAAATTGTTATTTTTAAACATTTTTAGTGATAACTTAATGAATATTTTCATTATATTCATGGATAACAATTTCTAACGAGCATTATCAAATTTTAACAACAATTTTATATATTTTTTTATCTTATGGTTACTTTAGTAATATTAAATCGTTTAATGTTTTTTAATTATTATTTATAAAAATAGACTTTCTTCTCTTTTATGTTACCAAATTATCTTCCCAAATAAATAAAATACGAGTCAAAAGAATACAATTCTTGCTATTATAATTTCAAAAATCTAGCTTTTTAGATATATATAATTTATTACTTTTAGTTTATAAAATTTTAATTAAATAGAAATAAGTTTTTGATTATCATAGATGTTGTTAATATGTGTCATTATAAAATCTGATGACTAGGAAAATTCAAATAAAATGCAATTAAGACTTTGATGAAGAGGGTTTAATTTCATAGATTTTCATGATAATTGGTAATTATGGTTTAATTTGTAAATTTATATTTATGTTATTTTAAAATATTAAAACAGTTTTATTAGGTTATTATGACGATGATATTTTTTACATGTTTGGTTTGATGATAGAATAAATAAAGGTTTTGCCAAAAAATTATCCATGTTGTCTTATAATAAAAAGATAGATTATATCTTATGATTCATTAATATTTGAAATTTATTAATAATTTAGATTGAGATTTAAAAAATTATATTAAAAATTGAATTAGTTGGATATATATTATTCCGCACAAGGTGCGGGCCATCATCTAGTTATTAGTTTTAAATCTAAACGAAATAAATATACAAGTATCTCAGAAGATATCATTTTTGGAAAATGAGCACTTGAGAGTACAACCAATAGACTATTTTGAAGTATCAGCTTGGAGACTACATAGACCAAAGCTGTAAGAGTCGTCAAGTATTATTACCACACATTTGATTTTATTTCATCAAAGCATATAGTCAGAAACCAAATAGACAATGTTAGAACATAACTTTTTTTTTTTTTTGGAGGTGTGCAAATTCAACAACATTCCTTCAGCTCCCTTGGTCTCCTTTACTCAGCTCCTCCGGTTAGCCTGAACCAGATGAAACAAGCAAATCACGATCAACTCCAGAGATTCAGACTAACTATTGTCCACCTTTAAGTTAGCATGTATAAAACAGTTAATGAATTAAACATATGAGAAGTCTAAATAGATTCAAATTCTGCAAAAGCTAGATGAAAGAGAGGGAAAAAACCTAATTGTAGTAAAGCTCCAGGCCCATCCCGTCGTGGATCTCATAGTCCTTGAGAGTGATATGATCCTTGTAGATGTTGTACCACTTCTGAATTCGAATCTTCTCCGCTCGCGTACCGGTCTGCGCTGCGACAAGCTTCTTCAGATCACCGATCGTATCATCTTCGTTGCACTTAACCCTTACTTTCTTCCCCAGACGATCGTTGAGTACCACTTCGATCATCTTCGCTCTTTGCAGAGTTACCAACCCTAACCCCCCATTTTCAAAACGGAAAAGAAGAAAATATGGTTGGTTGGGATCAATCAAACTTTTATTTGTATAGAAAAGAGGAAAATATTTTTAACAAAAAAAAAAAGAAAAGAGGAAAATATGCAGAATTTACATTCTACAAAGTGAAAATCAAAAGCCACTTTTTTAAAATTAAATTTACTAAAATTAGAATAAGTCGTCTACCTAGATAAAAAAAAATTAAAATCTGTAAAACACACAATCTACACATAACTCAAAATCTAAAATTTGTAAAAATAGATTTCAAAAATGTGTTCTAAACTCTAGTAAAGAGCAGCAACTACTAAACTCTTTCGAGGATAGAAGCATGCAAGTACGACTAAGGTGTTCAGACCAATACGTTATATTCATGCTATATATTTTGCTTTATTGTACTATTTCAATAATATCACGAAAAACTTTGCTTCATTATAAGATAATTATTTAATTACTCGAAATTGCAACTTTCATACTGTCTCCAAATTTAAAATAATAAAATTAATTTCTCAAATTTACGTTGACTTCTCAAATGTACGTAGTAAACACACATTGACTTAAAAACTTAACTAACTCAAAAGAAAATTTCTACAGTGAAAACAAAGAAAAAATGATAATGAACTTGTAAATATATTAGTTCAATTAAATACATTTGTAAATACCCATCATGAATATTAAAGAAAAATAGATGAATTTTCAAAATATTATACATATGTATTACTCTGCTATTGTTCTTAACATCCTTCTATTTCTAAAACCACTATGTATATTATTATCTCATTCATTTTCCATTTCATTTATTTTTTAAGCTATTCGAATTAGTCCTACAAAGAGATCAATTTACACGCCTTATTTTCTTCTAACGCCAACAAGTCATATTTTCCGTTCGACTTTGTGGTCTTGAGGTAAAGAGACTGGCTTGGGACATCAACATTTTCAAGTTCGATCGATCTGCCGTATGAAAGTAAATCACATTTTTCCTGGAAACCTGCACAACTATAAGCTTCTGTTTACGGCCCAATTTACATATCCAAAGTTAGTATTACAAAAAATTAAAGTCATATTTTCCATTTTTTATTAAAGAAAAAGTCAGATTTGTTTCTCATCACATGAACTTATTTGTTCAACTTGTTGTTTCCTAGCCACCATATCATAAAGCCTTCACTTTAGAGCTGTACATAACATTCTGATAGATCAATAAATTTTAAATTTCATTAAAAAAATATTTAGAAATGTACGAAACATTTGAATAATTAAATACTTTAGACTTCTGCGGGCAGGTTTGAATAGTCTCAAGGAGTTGAAAATTTTAAATTACATAGTTAATACTCTCTGCTACCACATTTTGAATTTTCTTAGCTGAGTGCAAACATTTCAAACAGCATAATTTTCTATTCCTCTAACAACATTTCAAACCACATATTCTCTCTTTCTTTTCACAACATTTCAAACCACATAATCTTTTCAAATCACACTTTTGGAATTTTTTAATTCGGGGTCAACAAAAAAATTCAGATAAAACGACTGGCTTCAAAGAATTGTCTTCCCAAATGTTTTTTTTTTAAATCTCTTCTTTAGTCGAGAAAAAAAAATCTCTTCTTTTTGTTTTTTTCGCTAAAATTTGGAAAACAAAATATCTTCTTGTATTGTATAAATATGTAAGTAATGTCTTCGGTTACTAAACCCAATACTCCAAACATTTAGAGATAGTTCAGCACAAAACAGACTGCAATGTCAACATTTCCTCGATCGTACCCGATGAGCAGTGGTGATGATCAACACAGTTACATCAATAATTCGTCATATCAAGTATGTCTTTTTATTTTCAATGCTATTATTATCAAAGTATATCATATGTTATGATATAACGTGAGTTTTTTTCTCAAGCTTAAGTGATTCTACGCTATATTCTAATTAAAAAAATGGATTATATGGTATGGATATTCTAACTTTGTTATTTCTTGAATTTAACCATGTTATTTGTATATATGTGTGTGTGTGATTGTCAGATTGTGTTTGTGTAAAACATGTTTTTCTAGCTAACATTTATATATGCATGGAACAGATAGCAGCTATAAATAGCGTTGGAGAAAAGACAAAGCAATGCATCATAGAAAAGCTCGATCTCCCTCTGAATTCTGATCCTGGCACTTTTAGAATTGCCGATTATGGTTGTTCCACTGGACCTAACACGTTTCATGTTGTTCAAAGCATCGTTGATGCTGTGAAATTCAAACAACTGGAGTACAACAACGAAAAAAGCCTTATGCCTCTGGAATTCCAAGTGTTCTTCAACGATCAACCCAACAATGACTTCAACACACTCTTTACAACCCAACCACCTTCATCTGAGCTAGAGTATTTCTCGGCCGGAGTTCCAGGGTCCTTCCATGGCCAAGTTTTACCAAGGAACACCGTCCACATTGGACACACTTCTTACACGACCCACTGGCTTTCCAATGTTCCCGAGCACGTAGATGACAAGAACTCTCCAGCTTGGAACAAAAATTACATTCAGTGTAATAATTCAATAGAAGAAGTGACCAAATCTTACAAGGTCCAGTTCACAAAAGACATGAAGCTTTTTCTTGAAGCTAGAGCAGAAGAGATAGTTCCAGGAGGATTGATGATCGTTCTAGGACAATGTTTACCCGACGGTGTCCCCTTGTTCAAGACATATCAGGGTATTTTGGTGGATACGATTGGTGATTGTCTTATGGATATGGCGAAATCGGTTAGACTTATATTTATATCATGTTTCTTTAATGCTTTAACTTAATTTTTTTTTTGTAAATGTTTAAAACCGATTTAATGTCGCCGAAAATTTCTAGTAATCAGATGTTTTTTTTTTGTTTTGTAGGGACTAACGAGCGAGGAAAAGATCGGGCTGTTCACCCTTCCTGCGTATTTCCCACAATTTAGTGAATTAAAGACAGAGATTGAGAAAAATAGAAGCTTTACCATTGAGACTATGGAGAGTGTAAGTCATCCATTGGAGGATATTCCATTATCGAACCAATTCTTGATTTCCATGTTTAGAGCTATTCTCAGCACGATCATAAAAGAACATTTCGGAGAAGATGTGATCGATGAGCTATTTGATCGGGTTGCTAAGAAACTCGCCAAGTACCCGATTGATTTTAAAGTGTGCGAGAAAAATGTTACCTATTTTATATTGCTTAAGCGAAAATGAATAAGTGAGAAACTTAAAATAAAGAATAATGTCGTTGCTATGTTCTGTTATGAATAAAAGGTTTGTTTGTCTTTTTCTCACAATTATGTCGTTGCTATGTTCTGTTATGAATCACAAACGCTTCTTATATCTTCTATCTAATCAATTTGGAATACCATGCCAAAGCAACATTTATTTAAATGGGTATGTATAGTTTGTGTATTTTGTGTTAATGTTACACAATCGCACAAATCAAACCACATAAAGAGAACTTATAAATTGTTTGTCTTAGTTTACGGGAACATGAAGTTCAGGTCGTTCGGACAATATCCGAGGCGGCGAAGTTTCTTCATCAGAAGAGAAACCAGAGAATCTCGTATCCTAATTGAAAACAAATGTTTAAATACCTCTGCAAGAATAATATTCTGGGAGTCAAAGTAGCTTTTTTTTTCTTACCATTTCTTGCCTGCAACGTTGTATAGCTGTGAATGACTTGACAAATAAATATGCAACCAGCAAGATTCCGAGTGTTTTCAGTAATGGTAACTGCAAAAAGACAACAAAAATCATTATCTACCTTGGGAAAAATGAAAGGAGATGTATGTTCGAGCTTACCAGAAGCAAAGTTAAAGAGAAATCATTGATACCACCTAGAAAGACTGGAAGAGAATGGCGCAAGAACAGCAGAAAGATGAACTGCACATGAAGATGATAGTATTCATTCAGGGTTTTTTGTTCTCAAGAATCTAGAAAGAGGTGAAGAAACGTACCAGCAAGGCAATTACGCGACAACAAATCAAGCTTGTGGGGCTGTGAAACGAATAAAGCTCGTGATCGTCGGTTAGAAAATAAGGGTTACGAAGATCTAGTGCCTCTATTCCCCAATCACTCCTGTGACAATCCCATCAAAGAACATCATGATTCTCTTACATTTTTGAACAATAATCAAGGTAAGAGCAACCAAAAAAAAAGGTACCTGAAGTTCATAGAGATGCCTGTGTAGTGAAACAATTGGCGAGGAGCTGTGTAGCCAGATTTATATTGCTGTCATTCAAACAAGGTTTTCATGTGATTGTTTCAAGAAAGCAGAAGAAGCTATATGATTATGTTGTGCTTTGACTAACCTGACGGCAAATTTCGCATAAGGTGTCACCTTTCTCGTTGCACCATCTCTGGATGCAATGATGATGTGCAAACTGCAACGGTTAATAAAATGCTCCTTGAGGTTAAGAATAAAAATAAAATAAAACTGGATTCTGTTTTATAGAAAACAACTGAAAACAAAGATAAAAGAACCTTTAATGTTCCTGAACAAGAACAGGGAGTATCCATGTTGGAATCTTCATCTTCATCATGACAAATCCTACATTGTACAAATTCTCTTTTACAGATATCATCAGTTCCTACAGATGCACCATCTTCCTTAACCGTGTCTACGAGACCAGAATTGCTCGATAACCTATCAACCACCAACACTAAATGATCTCCCATCCTAATTTTTACCAACTACAGAAAACTGAAATGATATATAGAGAGAATCAAACGACAATAAAAAACATCAGAATAAACTAAACCAAAGGCTAAAAGCTAACGTTTTTAGTCATCACGACAATAAGCAAAACCAAGATCACAGGACAAGAATCAATCTATAGACGACAAGAAAAAACTAACAAGCAAAGCTAGAAGCAGACCCAAACCTTGTTGTGTACAATATGGCAAGGTAATGTGATTAAAGAATATTCTTTTCCTTCGTATTAACTTTATTACATTTTTTTTAAAAAGATTACATTAACAAAGAAAAAAAATTGCATTCAATCGTCATATGTGGAGTGAGGGGAAGCAGTACAACCAGGATCAAAGGGATCTTCGGAACCACAACAATGCCAATACTGTAATACTTTCCCAGAGTTTGGTGTATCCATCGTCCCTCCAGTGTATACACTCTCGAACTTCCTCTTCGTCTCTCCTAACAAAATTAAAAAAAAAAAAACAATCGTTTCTTCAAATTCTCCGAAACAGAGTTTGAATTAAAAGACGCGAACTTTACCTCCGAAATGAGCAGTGTGGAATCTACAAGCTCGTGGATGGTTGAGTATGGGATCGAATTGGGTTTTGCAATTCTTGCAAGTTCTTACGGTGTTGCCGGCGACACCGTCGGATGAAGCTGAGCATCGGATTCGATTAATCAGGAGGCGCAATCGCGGGTTTGAGCTCGGATTCTTCAAGGTCTTGAGGGAGTGAGAGTGATTAAGTATGGTTTTAGAGATGGGGAGAGACGGCGAAAGCTGAAAGTTGAAAAAGGTTTGAGCCATCGTCTTGCTTTGTGAAAAATGAAAATGGTGAACGGCAATTAAAGGGATGGAGATGTTGTGATTAAAAGAAATAAAAACAATTTCGTTTATTTAAACGGCTACGTTTGGGTTAGGGCTGGGCATTTTATTGTTAAATTTGATTCGATTCGTTATTCGTTTCGATTCGATCCGAAAAATCCGAATATCCATAAGTCTTCGAAGCAAAGCAAATACTGAAAATCACTATCCGTTAAAAACGAAACAAAACACAAATACTAAAAAAAAATTAGAGACAAATATCTGATCCGCTCCGACTTTTATATAAATAGTTATATATCTATAGTTAAATAGAGTTTTTAATGTATAATCTTATATAATTTTATTTATAAAATTACGTATAAAAATGTAATATGAAGAAAAGAATGATAAGATCTTTATAAAAAACTACAATTCTTCTTAAAACATTTAATTTATAAGAATTTTTTTATGAATTTTTAAGAATTTATAAATAAACAGGTTCATTAATGTTTTAATTTATCTTTTATAAGAACAAATTTGTATAATATTTTCAGATTTACTTGTATTAAACATAGTGAAAAAGGTATCCGTGAATATTTGCAAATATCCATAAATTTTTTGGATATCCGTAAAACCGAATATCCGTATTTTTCCGAAGCAAAGCAAATCGGAAAATCAGATATCCGTGAAATCCGAAGCAAATCACAAATACTGAAAAATACGGTAATATTCGATCTGTGCCCACCCCTAGTTTGGGCACCCAAGTCGCAGATATATTTCATCATTTTTTATTCACAACTTTATGAGAAGTCAAGTTTTCAATCAGACTTTATTTTTTGTTAAATATGTCCAGTCAGACTTATCTTAGGTCTGGGTGTCGGGTTTTGGCTCGATTCTGATTAAGATTGTTTGGTTTTTCGTTTCTACGTTTTAATCATTCAGTTATTTATGAAATTTGGTTTAGTTTTGATTCTGTTATTTCAGTGTTTGGTTCGGTTCTAATAACAATAGTAGAAACTAACTAGTATCCAATAAAACATATAAAAATATTATGAACAATATAACAATTTTAGGAACTAGCTAATATCCAATAAAATTTTGGATTCAATTAGTTTCCGGTTTTCCAATCATTTTAGATTTCTTTTTTGTCATCAACTTGGAAAAGACTTATATTGACTCTGTAAACCACACCAATAACTCCAATCATTTTAGATTATTCTGGTAAAAAAATAAGATTTTCTGATCCTTTTAATAAAATATTAGATAATTCAAATAAATTTAAATATTTTAGATATAAAAACATTTGAATGGTTCAGTTATTTTTATAAATTTATATATTTGAATATATGGGTATTATATTTATAATTATTATTTTAATATATTTTGTAATTTATTTTCAAAAACATTTTTAATTTTATACTAAATATTGTTAATATTTTATTATGTAAAGTTAATGTAGCAAAGCAAGACAAGACAATAATTTCCTCTTTCTAATTTGTGAGAACTTGTAGAAATATTGTAGCCTGTTTGTTAATGTTTAAGGGCTTTTTACACACAGATTTGAGATTTAAATCTCAGACTATACAATTTTTATGTAGATTATATGATGTAAAGATTATTGGAGGTTCCAGAGTATCATAGGCAGAATCGTTCGTTGTGATGTCTACTACGGAGAAATTGTCCATCGAAGAGGTCATACATGCAAAACCGTCTATTGATCCAAGTGTTTTGGGAAGAGATTTTCGTGAAATCATAAACTATGGAGTTATTCACCAATATCGCATTTGTTGCAGATAGTTGATCATCATATCTAATAGAATTATAGATTATATGATGATGTACTTGGTTATCCAGTATTAAAAAAAATGCTCCGAACTTAAATTTGATACATATGTCATAATGTACCGAAATTTGATCTCTCTCATAAACCTTGATTTCAGTCCGTGAGGTGGAACTGAATAAAAAGGCTAATGATCTTACAAAATAAAAAGGCTAATGATTGGTTTTAGGTTAGTGTAATAAAAAGACATAATTGCCACTAATAAGGTTTCTAGGAGTAGTTTTAAATGCAATGACATTTCTAGGTTAGACGTTAAGTTTCATCGGACATCAGATTCCCGTTTTGAAACGAAATCAAAATCGGAATTTTATAGAAATTAACAGAATTTCACTTCCCAAACATTTTTAAAATATTATATTTAAAAGAACGATGACACTTTACTGTTCTGTTTTGAAATCACGTTTCCATTCAAAAAAACACTTGTTATAAATAAGTATAAAATATAAAATCATATTTTATATAAAATCTAAAATTTAATAGTACTGAAATAAAGAAAATAGAACTATATGAATATTGAAACTAACGTTATCATAGATATGTGAGCGTCTAATTGTATCATTAGCTCCTTCTTTTTTCTTCAGCATGATATTCTTTCAAATCGGTTTTAATAGACCAAAGTGTTTAAAAAACAAGAAACATTTTTTCTTCACCATCGTCTATAAATATTTGTTTCTAAAAAACATTTATTTCTACATATTAACTTCCAACGGAATTGATTGATTGCAGAATCTGTTGCACTTGATTTTCGAGCGGAACACATTCTCTAGGAGCCAAAGTAAATGATAAGGATTTGGAATCTAGAGACTCATTGTTCAACATGGCATGATAGGAAAGGTTGATCAAGTCTTCTACGAAATTAAATTAATAGATTATGTTTGTTATCACTTATCATCCGACATCTACTGTTGAATTACACTATTGTCCTCCTTGTGCTCAGTCAATTACTTGGCATAGAAGTACTTATGGAAATAGCTCTAACATTTCCACTTGTGTATTATATATATAGATAGATCATAGATGAATTAGGAACTGATCCAAATTAACTTTGGCATTTGACATGTTCATGATCATTTTCTTGTTATTCTCTGCTTCTTTTTTGTTCACCATCCATCTTCTGGGTTTTGAAGAAGACAAACTTATAGATTGGGTGAGGAACTGGAGACTGGTAAGGCAAGGACCGTCGGCTCCAGAAGAGACAGAATTTGAGGAAACGTTTGAATCATTCACCAAAGAAGATGACTCAACCAGAGATAATCATTTTTCTGTGACGCTGCTAGATCCAGATGTTCTTGACTGTCCGATTTGCTGCGAGCCTCTCTATATTCCTATATTTCAGGTTTGATCATTCGTCATGACTCAAAGACTGTGATTCACGATTCCATATTATTTACTTGAGTTACTAGACTCTCTTCAAAAACATTCACATTCATTGCAAAACGTTTTGTTTATTTGAATCCATTTTAACATTCATTTAAAAAAAAAATATTAGACTCTCTTCCATATTGTTTCCTGAGTTACTACACTTTCTTCATATTTCAAGACCTGTAATTCAAGAATCTCTTTTTCAGCTCCAAACTAGAGGATCCTAAGACTGATGTTAGAGGAGCATTAACTTCTGTCCACAGAAGAAACACATGGAAATTCTAAAATGAATATAGAATTTGTTGCTTATTTTTGTTCTGTGAAATATCCAACGGTTTCTAACCGCAATTTTATTTTCCTAGTGGGTTGTTCTACTTTTGTCTCCAGTGCCCACGCAACTGTTTGTGATATCACCTTATGTTCTGCCTTGCAGTGTAACAATGGTCATCTAGCTTGTTCACTTTGCTGTGGAAAACTAAAGAATATATGCCCATCCTGTAAGATACCGATTGGGTACAGTCGTTGCAGAGCCATGGAGAAGGTTGTTGAGGCATCTATAATATCATGTCCAAATGCCAAATATGGGTGTAAAGAGAGTACGTCGTATGGGAATCGATCTAGCCATGAGAAGCAATGTGTTTTTCACCCATGTTCATGCCCTATGCGTGGCTGCAACTATATCGGATCATACAAGCATCTCTACAACCACGTTCGTGCTAAACACAGAGAGGAACTGATTCGGTTTATTTGGGACATTAGCCTTACGCTAGAGTGGGACCTCACTAAGACCATTGACGTTCTTCAGGAGGAAGAAGACGGGGAACTGATTGTAGTTCAAGTTTATAGCAAACCACACGGTTTGATTGTCCGTGTGAGCTGCATTGCACCTTTAGAACAAGGCGAATTTTCCTGCACTCTGAAATTTGCAGTCTTGGGTATTGAGCTGAAGCAGGCATTGGTGCTGAGGAAAATTCGGAAAGTGAGGGATAACCAGCCTATATACGGTTTCATGTTGATTCCTTCGTATATGTTGCCTAGTGATGGCAACTTGAAAATGGAGATTTGTATCAGCCGCGGTCAGGTCCATCTTAATCATGCGTGAGTGGTCGTCAACGTAGTTGCTGTAAATATGTACAACGTTGTGTATAAGAAGTTTGATTTGAAGTAGTTATACTAGTGTATCTGAAGACAGTGTAATATACAAAAGACAACTGAACATTTACATATTTACACCAAGTATCTATTTACACGCCCTGGAGGCAAACTGCTAACAAAATTCTTCAATCTGACTTCGCTGTATGGTTCACAAAACTTATTTCAAAAGGCAAGATTATACATAGATGTTTTAGTGGGTACTGGGTAGCGGTTTTTTTAATACCTCATATTCTCTCGGGTCATTCACATTAACTCACAGTATACTTCAATACTAACTCACGTGTATAAACTTTGAGCATTGCTTTCCGTGAATAATCATTCGATTCCATACACCATTATAGTATCAGAGCTCAAAAGATCCTCTCTTTTTTCGGCGTCTCTATCTTCGTCTTCTTCAACGTCTCCTTTCTCTCTTCTTGTTATCTGAAACTCATATTCCCTCTTCTCTCTCTCTCTCTTTATTGCCATGGCTAACAAAATTTTATGTCGGTTTCGGTCATCGAATGCAGTTGAAGCAAGCAGCTTACAAAGCTGGTGAAACAGAGCACGAGGTGGCATAGAATGCAAATATAAAGCAGACATGCAGGTGAACCAGGTAGTCAAGTTGGTGTAGCAAGACAAGCTGTTGAATCAGGACAATCACCAATCAGTTCAACCTTGTCTAATTAACCGATATAAATCGAAACGTCCCACTAAAAGTTCTTATCAACCCAATAAGAATTACAACATCTCACATTCAGTCTGAACCAAGTTGAGTGGTCTATACTTAAACAGTTTCCAATATATGCTCCAAACTGCTTATCTAGAATTATTCACAAACCAACTATCTTCTTTTTGCTCCAAACTCACTTCTCAAGGCTACATTAACTTTTTCAACCCTAATAAATCTTTTTCCAAGCCATAAATCTTAGTTGACCTTAATAGATCTTTACCATCCTTGTCATTACCATCCTTCTTGAAAAAGATCAAACGTTTTGATAGACTATTCGAACAGGCTATGGCTTTGCAGCGTCATTCCTTTCAAAAACTCTTTCATTTCTTCTCATCTGCCTTATAATTAGGTTTCCAAAACCCTAAAAATCAAGTCTAATGGATATGGATGCACTCAGACCATTCTCGGGTACGTGGTCGTTTTAATGGATAAACTGAGTAACTCGCGTCGACCGCATCAACCATACCATCATGTTTAGTCTTTATAAACTTTCTTTAAAATATTTCTAACATTCTCTTACTCAATAAACCCTTGCGATCTCTTCCATAATGTATTGCATGTTACCAGTCAAACTGGTATTTTCGTAGCCAATTATAAGTTCTTTGTACGGATCATTACAACGCCGATCATTTGGTTTCAACTGTCAGGTTCATTTTGAGTCGTTGGATTAATTTATTTTTGTAGTAGTAAAAAATATAATGTCGTTTATGATTTGATAGCGTAAATATTTTTCTAAATGTTGTAAGTGATACATTTGGGTGAAAATCTCTATGAAGCTGAATTTCCACCTGAATTTGTAAATGAAAATTGATTATCCGATCCAATTTTTTTTTTTTTTAAATGCGGGCGATTATCTTGTTTAAAACTTGCAATTTTTATTTGCGCATAAATAATTGTGGGTCTCACAAATCAATAAATAAAAAATCTAAAAACTGGATCGGTTTAAATCGGTTCGGTTTGAGTTCTGCTCCGACCTATTCCTTTATAATTTGCATTCTTCAGGAGTCGCCGTATAGATCTGATCCGATCAAAGATCAAAAGATGGCGAGATTCTCAATTTCTGGAGGAGACGACGGCGAAGGATCAAGCAACCATCAATCCCGCAAACGACAGCGACTTCCTTCAATCGACGAAGACGAAGAAACCGCCGGAAGTTCCGCTGAAGAAGACGAAGAAGAAGACGATCGTCCGATCGAATCCACGAGCGATGACAGCGACAGCGAGGTGGTGATAGAAGAGGCGAGACGAATCACCGATCCCGTAGTAACCAGCCAGATCTCTTCGAGCAGAGACTCTTCCTCTCTTTCCGTAACGCTTTTGGATCCAGATGTTCTCGATTGCCCCATTTGCTGCGAGCCCCTCAAGATTCCCATCTTTCAGGTTTGCTTCCTTTTGTAACTGTTTTGATCATTTTCATTTATATTTAATCATTTCATCTTTTAACACGTGTTTAGCGTGATTATTAGCACTATTGCAATAACTCTGTGGTTCTGTGGTTTAGTGTGATAATGGCCATCTAGCTTGTTCTGCGTGCTGCACCAAAGTCAGGAACATATGTCCCTCCTGCACGTTACCCGTCGGTTACATTCGCTGCAGAGCCATGGAGAAGGTCATCGAAACGTCTAGAGTCTCGTGTCCTAACGCCAAGTTCGGGTGTAAGGAGAAAATGTTATACGGTAATCGATTTAGCCACGAGAAGCTTTGTGTCTTCTCCCCGTGCTCCTGCCCCGTGCTTGACTGCGACTACGCTGGCTACTACAAGGATCTCAACAGCCACGTGCGTGCTAAACACAGAGACGAGGTGGTTCCTTTTGCGTGGGACGTGTCCGTGACCATTAGGTTGGATAAGACCACGATCCTTCAGGAAGAAAAGGATGGGGAAGTGATGGTGGTTCAGGTTTTCAGGGGTGTGCACGTTGTGTATGTCGTTGTGAGCTGTATCGCACCGTCGGCACGGGAAGCGGGGAGCTTCTCGTACTATCTCGTAACTGTGCCTTTGGCTGTCGATGGCTCGCTAGTGCAGCGATCCATGATGAAGAACGTTCAGAAACTGAGGAATGAACAACCAGAAGATGGTTTCATGGTGATTCCTTCTTATATGTTGTCTGGTAGTTCGCGGATTTTACTTGGCCGTGGCCGGGCGTATGGTCATGCCTGAGTTGCGGAAAAGAATTGAATTTGTTATTTCGTTCTCTCAGATTTTTAGGTGTATATATGATTTGGTTTGCGAACCGAACCTTTGAGCCTTTTAGCATAAAGGTTTTCTGTGATTCGAGAATCGATGTCTTAGGATTTTAGGGAATGATCATTATGGAATACAAAAGTTGTGGCCGTAATAGTATTTGCGAGATTCCATAATCATATTGAATCCGTAGTGTGTTCAAACTTGGGGACTGTAGCTACCAAACCGGACTAACCGGGATTGAGATACCAACTAACCTGCTAAGGTAAATTAATGCAAAAGTAGGTTTAAAATTTTTAATAGGTCTGGGTAAATTACTTTCGACCGAAAAATTTAACTATACTAAACTGAAATTATCCTACCCAAGTTTTAAATACGTCAATATTTAAATATATAAATTCTAATAAATTTTAGATGTTTTAACTAAAACAAGTTAAACTGATAAAAAATAATTTGTCAATTAATCTAATAAACTAATAAATTTTAATAAAATTTAAGTCATTTAACTGTCAAAACATTTTTTATTTTCATAGACACTTACAATTAATATTTAATTAATTATTAATATTTTAAAAGCATGAAAATAATTTATGCTAATGGTTTTTGAATAGATAATACACCTAGTAAATATTTATTTACCTTTTAATGAATTTTTTTGGTTATTTTGACTATTAAAAACTATTTTTGTTATAAAAAAAATTTGTTATGTTTATCTTATGGAATTTTTCTTTAAACAATGCATAAGTAAGTTATAATAAAAGTTTTGAAACGCTTAATGATTTTAGTAATAAAACTTTTCAACTAAAAATGGATCGGCAAAAGATGATAGACATAAACGTGACTAAAGTTGAAAGATTTTTAATCAAATTTTTAGTTGAAGGGTTTTAGTACTGAAAACCCTATTTATTAACGATACAAAACCCCATGTTTAACATGTGTATGCTCAGCTACCCAATATGATCATATAATTAATTAGGCTCATTAAACTTTCAATAAAACATGCTCACCTACCTATATATCTATCTTAAAGAAATGTAGCAGACGTAAAACAAATTACAAAAAACAAAGTAAAAATAGAAACTTTATCAGCAGGAGAGGCTGAACTGAAAAATAGGTAATCCGGTTAGGTTCTAACCAATAAAACCAACGGTTTAGTCAAACCAGAAAAGCAAATTAAACCAGAGCCCATCCTTCATATCCTTCCAGATCATCGTCATCATCACCTTCATCATTCACCCACTAAGCTCTCTGTTGACTCTCTGCTAAAACTCGCTCTTCGAGCTTCCTCTCCGGCGAAAAGGTATACTCATCAATATCTGAATATTGATTCAGCGATTCGTTACTCTTGTAGTTTAATTTGAAATTGATTCTACTTGAATCTCGTTATCTACCACTGATCACGATCATCTAATCGATTTCTTACGATCTAATGGATCTAACCTTGTGATCTCTTAGTATCGATCCTTGTGTCAATCTGAGATTTGATTATGTTTGATTATGTACGCAGAGATGGGTACTGTCGTTGATGGGAAGCTGAGGTTTTGTATTGACAGAGGAGGCACTTTCACTGATGTTTACGCCGAGATCCCTGGTCACTCCGATGGTCGTGTTTTGAAGCTTTTATCAGTGGATCCAGCCAACTACGACGACGCCCCGGTGGAAGGAATCAGGAGGATACTCGAAGAGTACACGGGGAAGAGGATCCCAAGAGCGTCTAAGATACCAACGGATAAGATTCAGTGGATAAGGATGGGTACGACCGTGGCAACAAACGCTTTGTTGGAGAGGAAAGGGGAGAGGATAGCTTTGTGTGTTACAAAAGGGTTTAAAGATTTGTTGCAGATCGGTAACCAAGCTCGCCCTGATATCTTTGATCTTACTGTGGCCAAACCTTCGAATCTCTACGAAGAGGTTATCGAGGTTGATGAAAGAGTTGAGCTTGAGCTTGGGGTTGAGAAAGATGATACCTTGGAGGGTTTGATTAAGGGGGTATCTGGCGAGCTTCTTAGAGTTGCGAAGCCCTTTGATGAAGGAGCTTTGAAACCCTTGCTTAAGGGTCTGCTTGATAAAGGGATAAGTTGTTTGGCTGTTGTTCTGATGCATTCGTACACGTACCCGAAACATGAGTTGGCGGTGGAGAAGTTGGCGTTAGAGATGGGTTTTAGGCATGTCTCTTTGTCTTCTGCATTGACTCCGATGGTCCGGGCTGTTCCTCGGGGTCTTACTGCCACTGTGGATGCTTACCTAACACCTGTGATCAAAGAGTACCTGTCCGGTTTCATCTCAAAGTTTGACGATGATCTCGGGAAAGTGAATGTTCTGTTCATGCAGTCTGATGGAGGTCTAGCACCAGAGAGTAGGTTCTCAGGGCACAAGGCTGTGTTATCAGGTCCAGCAGGAGGTGTTGTTGGTTACTCTCAGACACTCTTTGGTCTCGAAACTGAAAAACCGCTGATTGGATTCGACATGGGTGGTACATCAACGGATGTTAGTCGCTATGATGGAAGTTATGAGCAAGTTATAGAAACTCAGATTGCTGGAGCGATCATACAAGCACCACAGCTTGACATCAACACTGTTGCTGCAGGTGGTGGGTCCAAGTTAAAGTTTCAGTTTGGTGCTTTCCGGGTTGGACCTGATTCTGTGGGTGCTCACCCCGGTCCGGTTTGTTATCGGAAAGGAGGGGATTTATCAGTTACTGATGCCAACCTTGTTTTGGGATTTGTTATTCCTGATTATTTTCCATCCATATTTGGTCCCAACGAAGATCAGCCCTTAGACGTAGCAGCAACTAGAGAAGCATTCGAGAAGCTTGCAGGACAGATTAATTCGTATAGAAAGAGCCAGGATCCATCTGCAAAGGACATGACCGTGGAGGAAATAGCAATGGGGTTTGTGAGTGTTGCTAATGAGACGATGTGCCGTCCCATACGGCAATTGACGGAGATGAAGGGTCACGAAACAAAGAACCACGCACTTGCGTGCTTTGGAGGTGCTGGACCGCAACATGCTTGTGCAATAGCTAGGTCTTTGGGCATGAAAGAAGTTCTTGTTCACAGATACTGTGGAATTTTGAGTGCTTACGGAATGGGTTTGGCAGATGTCATTGAAGATGCCCAAGAGCCATATTCAGCTGTTTATGGCCCTGAGTCTCTTTCGGAGGTCTTTAGAAGGGAAACTTTATTACTGAGAGAAGTGAAAGAGAAACTTCAGGAGCAGGGCTTTAGTGATGAGAATATCTCCACTGAGACATATTTGAACATAAGATATGACGGCACTGATACAGCGATCATGGTAAAGGGTAAGAAAACTGGAGATGGATCGACCTTTGATTATGCTGCTGAGTTTCTCAAGCTCTTTGAACAAGAGTATGGCTTTAAACTTCAGAACAGAAGTCTTCTTATATGTGATGTTCGAGTTCGGGGAATTGGAGTGACTAGTATACTAAAACCACGGGCAGTTGAAGCTGCACCTGGTGCTCCTAAGGTTGAAAGTCACTACAAGGTTTACTTTGAAGGCGGATGGCATGACACACCGTTGTTCAAGTTGGAGAATTTAGGATTTGGACATGAGATTCCTGGCCCTGCGATCATCATGAACGGCAATAGTACAGTTATTGTAGAGCCTCGGTGTAAATCCATAATAACAAAGTACGGGAACATTAGAATCGAGTTAGAGTCTGCAGCGAGCAGTGTGAAGCTTGCGGAGAATGTTGCAGATGTTGTTCAACTGTCTATCTTTAATCACAGATTCATGGGTATTGCTGAGCAAATGGGAAGAACTCTGCAACGTACTTCCATATCGACGAATATCAAGGAAAGGTTGGATTTTTCTTGCGCCTTGTTTAGTCCTGACGGCGGTTTAGTTGCTAATGCTCCGCATGTTCCAGTTCATCTCGGTGCCATGTCGAGTACTGTTCGCTGGCAGCTCAAACACTGGGGTGAAAATCTGAACGAAGGAGATGTTTTGGTGACGAATCATCCTTGCGCCGGTGGTAGCCATTTGCCTGATATAACCGTTATCACGCCTGTTTTCGACAAAGGCAAGCTTGTGTTCTTTGTGGCGAGCAGAGGTCACCATGCAGAAGTTGGAGGCATAACTCCAGGAAGCATGCCTCCTTTCTCCAAGGCGATTTGGGAGGAAGGCGCTGCGATAAAAGCGTTTAAAGTCGTTGAAAAAGGAGTTTTCCAGGAAGAAGGAATCATCAAACTTCTTCAGTTCCCTTCTTCTGATGAAACAACAGCTAAGGTTCCTGGAACGAGAAGGATTCAGGACAATCTCTCGGATCTTCAAGCTCAGATAGCTGCCAACCAGAGAGGAATTGCTCTTATTAAAGAGCTCATTGAGCAATATGGCCTTGGAACTGTTCAGGCTTATATGAAATACGTGCAGCTTAACGCAGAAGAAGCAGTCAGAGAAATGCTGAAATCTGTCGCTATTAGAGTTTCTTCGGAAACTCCAAGCTCAAGAGTTGGTAACTCTGTGACCATAGAAGAAGAGGATTACATGGATGACGGATCCGTGATTCACTTAAAACTCACAATCGATGCTGACAGAGGAGAAGCCTTCTTCGACTTTACAGGCACAAGCCCTGAAGTATACGGCAATTGGAACGCACCGGAAGCAGTTACATCCGCAGCAGTTATTTACTGCCTCCGTTGTTTGGTTAATGTCGACATTCCGCTAAACCAAGG
Source organism: Brassica juncea (assembly GCA_018703725.1). NCBI lineage: Eukaryota > Viridiplantae > Streptophyta > Magnoliopsida > Brassicales > Brassicaceae > Brassica > Brassica juncea. The sequence goes on along the minus strand of CM031940.1, from coordinate 5,114,881 downwards.
CTGCCTAGCTCCGGTTGAGATCCGTATACCTGCTGGTTCGTTTCTGTCGCCAAGCGAGAAAGCAGCTGTTGTTGGAGGAAACGTACTAACATCTCAGAGAGTTACAGATGTTGTACTAACAGCTTTCAAGGCTTGTGCTTGTTCACAGGGGTGCATGAACAACCTCACATTTGGAGATGATACATTTGGGTACTACGAGACCATTGGAGGAGGATGTGGAGCTGGACCGACATGGGACGGGACAAGCGGAATCCAATGCCATATGACGAACACGCGGATGACTGATCCCGAGATCTTCGAGCAGAGGTACTTAAAAACTTCCTCTTTAACCTAAACTGAACCTAATTGCACTAGCTAGACTAACAAAAGGGGTTATTTTTTAGGTATCCGGTTCTGTTGCATAGATTTGGACTGAGAGAGGAGAGTGGAGGCAGTGGCTTGCACAAAGGAGGAGATGGATTGGTGAGAGAGATAGAGTTTAGAAAGCCTGTGGTGGTTAGTATTCTGTCAGAGAGACGAGTTCACTCGCCACGCGGATTGAACGGTGGCCAAAATGGAGCTCGTGGAGCAAACTATCTCATCACTAAAGACAAACGGAGAATCTATCTTGGAGGAAAGAATACTGTACACGTGGAAGCCGGTGAAATCCTACAGATTCTTACTCCGGGCGGTGGCGGATTTGGCTCAGACGTTTGAGTGACTCATCATCCCTGACTCTAAGTAAGTTATCATGTTTGCTGGCGTCTTAGTGTCAGAAGTGGGCCACTTTCAATAAAATAAAGAGAAGACTCTTGATTCAGAACAAGAGCTAATTATCTACCCAAAAAATAAAAGATAATCAAAATCTCTTGGAGTTGTAGTGAATAAGCTGTAATTGACTTTATGTTTGTTCTTCAACAATTCAGGCATTGTACAAACGTTTCATTTGGGGTGTAATCTTGAAAAACGTAAGACAATAAAGGTGTTTTGTATTTTTATGTAATTATAGCTCTGTTTTGAGCCTGAATTGTTCTGGTTGGTAGAAAAGCATAGTGATAGTAGAATAAGTGTCAGTTCAAGTGTTGTCTGGTGACTCATTTTTTGCAAACGTTTGTAGGACGAGCCGAGAAAACAGTCGTTTTCACTCCGTCAAACTAGTTCTATTTTTAATTATGTGAGTTTGAGGATTTGCGTTCGATTGGGGATGAACAAAACTTGGTTCATATGTTTTTCAATGGATTTAAACCTGAAATGCAGGAAGTACTGAAGATAAAGGAGCCTCAGGGTTTGACTCAACACATTGTTGCAGTTATCGGAATGGAGGGAAGCGCTTTCTGCAAGTTTGTCAATATGGCCTTACAGTCTGAGGCTCGTTCGTCGAGGCCAGTTCAGACCAATCAGGCTTGTTCTCGGGGGGTCTTTGGGTTCATAACAGAAACATTTGGTTCAGACTGATATGGGAAAACAGACTGGTACTGGTTCGTATCGCTCTCGTCAGCGTTACACAGATGCAAATCAGTTTGACGCTATGCGCTGAAACATCATTTGCTTCAAGTGCCATGTTCCTTACTCCAAGACTCACCTTTGCGCTAAGAAGGAACTGCGGGTTTTGATGGTGATAAATGGATATGGGGTGAAAATATTGGATGAGTGTGCAAGAGTTAGAAGTTTGTCAGGATTGCGAGACAAAGAATCAAGTTGTGGAGCTCTCTTTAAATGCTTTCATGGGAATAGACATGTCTACGACGACTAAATTGATGGGGGTTATTGGTAATTTGGGGGTGGTAGTGATGATTGATAGTGGAACTACCCACAATTTTGTGGCTCGTATAGTGGTGCAAGCGGCCAAGTTATATGTTGCTACAAAGCATCTTCACAAGGCTCTGCTTAGTACTGGGGTGACTATGGAAGGGTTGAGTGTTTGTCGGGGTGCTACATTTGCTCTTCAAGACAAGTTTTTCTCTAGTGACTTTGTCGCATTGGAGCTCGAAATGTGGACGTCATGTTGGGGTTCAATGGCTGCGTACTTTGGGTAAATGTATAGTGGACTAGGAGCTGCAGGAATGGTCTTTTATTCATCAAGGACACTGTGATACTCCATGGGGATTCTTCTTTGCATCACTCTGCGGTGTCAATCCGTTCTTTATCTATTTATGTTTTCGAAGATGCGTTGGAGTTGGGTACTCTGTGTACTGCTGTTTCACCTCTGGGTGCAGCTATTTGTGGTGTATCAGATCAGTTTCAGGATGTGTTTGCAGTTCCTAGAGATTCAAATAGCCACAAAAAATCGTAAAATCGTAATTATTTTAAAATAGGCACAAAAAATGTATGACTAAATCGTGGCGTAAAAAAATATTTTGTGGATTATTTACAAAAATTCTTTGACAAAATGTAGATGAATATATTTTTGCTGATTAGTCGATTTTAGCCACGATTTATTTCGTGGCAAAATCATGGATATTTGTAGCCATGGTTTATTTTAGTGGAAATTTCGTAATTTTTTGCCATGGTTTACACATGGATAGCCATGTTTTCAATTCCATAGCCTTTTTGTAGAATTTTCGTGGCTTTTAAAAATTTTCCACAATTTTTTTTTGTGACTATAGCCAAGATTTTGACCAGCGAAATTCATTAAAACAGAGATATTTTTATGACCAGATTTGAGGTTTAACACTCACAACCATGATGTCAGATTATTGGTGGGAGTTGTTAATGAAGATTTGGCCATAACATATAGCTTAGAGATAAAGATGGATCAAGAGATTCAAATTAATACCAAAAAAGTTTAACCCCATCGATTAATTTAGGATTAGACTAGAGAACTTAGTTAATTCTATGGAAAAACTGAGTTGTGTGAAGTTTAACAGGATTTTGTGGAGTTGAACAAGTCGAGAAAATTGATTGTAAGAGTAAGATTGGGTTGATAGAAATTAGACAATATGTTGATTCACATGTGTGAGGTCAAATCAAGGTAACTTGTTTAAATGATTTCTTATAAAAGACAACCATTATTTAGAGAATTATGCATTGATTATTTTGTTCAACTAATTTCTGTGTTTTCAGTTTTTACAAAAGTAAGCCTCTCTCTTTAGCCTTTGTACCATCTTCACCTTATTCAACTAGAATTAAGTTATTAGAAGAATGTAAAAAAATATTCAACAAGTAACAATAAGATAAAAAAAAAAAAACGAAAAGAGAACAAAAGGATTAGCTCTTTGAACTAGGAGAAACGCTACGAAGGAAAGACGCACTTTTGGTGAGTTCTTGGAGTGGCTTATCGGTAAATCTTATAAAGTTGTAAACAAAACCTCCAGCCATGATACCGACGATAGGACCAACAATGTAAATCCAAATTCCTTTATATACTCCCATCACTATTGCTGGTCCAAGACTTCTTGCTGGATTCATTGACGCTCCAGAAATCGGTCTAACAAAATAATCCAAATCCGAATAAATATTTACAATTACATATGAATTGTGCTTCTACTAAAATGAAATAAAAGGATAGTAGTTTTACCCGGCTACAAAAACGTTCAATATTATAGTCATCCCTACAGCAATTCCAGCTAATTCTCCGATCTGTCAATATATATTAAGAAAAGTCCCAAAACATGAGAACTTCCAGTTGCATAGTTTTGTGTTTTAGTGTTTACTCATGCCGAAGATATATTGTGTGCCCATTTCAATTCATAAGAACTACCAATATGTTATAACAAGAAGGACATAAGAAATGAAACAATGGTGACATATATAGAATACACTAACCGCACGACTATCAGTGGCAACACCGGAGATAACAAACATGAGGAGGAATGAGATAATGATCTCTGCCACGAGTGCTCGTGCCACTGAATCAGCCGGAGTTGTTCCGAAGAAAGCTTCAGGTGTGACATTGAACATAAGTCTTAGTGTCAAACTCGCAAGTAACGATCCAGAAAGTTGCGCACCAATGTACAATGGCACCTGCCCAAAACAATTATTGTAGAAATTCAGTCGCACATTTGTTGTCCCAACTATCCATTTGCTATACACGCTTGAAACAGTGCATACGTTTTTTTATATAAACAAAAGTAAAACTGAGAGTTGATGAATGACCTGATACCAAGGAAACCGCCGGAAAACGGCGAAAGTAATGGTGACTGCAGGATTAAAATGTGCACCGGAGATGTGACCGACAGAGTAAATCATGACCATAACAATAAGACCCCAAGTAACACATATCCCTGGAAACGTTACTTTACCACCGTATAATACATTCACCACCACCACTCCACATCCAGAAAATATTATGAAATATGTCCCAATCAACTCTGCTATCAACTATGATAAGAATTTTTTTTTTTTCAAAAAGAAAACAACAAATCAGTTTGGTTAAAATATTTATTATCATTATAACTATGCAAGAAAAAACAGTTACATTGTTTTCTACCTTTTGTGTAAGGCAAACAATGGTGGGAGAAGTACATATGACAGTCTCGATTCCTCCATGACAATCTTTTTGTATGCCTTTCTCAGTTCTTGATATTTGCTCCTCTTCGATTCCTTCACCATGCGAAGTCATTTTCTTCTAAATTTTATAACTTAATTGTTTAGTCTTTGTTATTATAAGAAAAAAAAACAAAAAAAAACTGCAAACTTTGTGTGGTTAGAGAAGTTGAAGATTAAAGAGTTTTTATACATGTAAACAAAAATTAGTTGAAACAATCACAGAAGGACCGGATTAAATCTAATGAGTTGAGACGACAAGCTGTGATTGGATGTAACAGATGAAAAATAGGATAAGATTGTGATGTTATATGTAGGAGTGGTAAGAAAATTGACAAAAATTGGTAATAAATCAATGAGTCAAATATTGTCTTTCTTCAGTTACTAAATGGGTTCAAATTAAATTTTAAGAATTTGATCCAAAAAAAGAAAACCAAATATTGTTTACGTTGTACCAAAGGTAACAACTTTTTTTACGAAGCTAGAATTTTAGGCAGTAATTTTGTGACACACCTAAATCTCAGTTGTGCAGAATACATTGTGATATCAGATATCTCCCTTAAGCTACATCATCTCCAACCCATAAAAGATAAACGCTATTTTGTGTTAAAATTACACTATTTTAATGGAATTTCAAAAAAAAAAAAAAAAAAAATTCATTTTTCAGTCAAAACAGTGACACCAAGTTCTACACTAAAAAATATTTTTATATTTTATAATTTTTATTGTTATTCAATATTTGAAATAAATAATCATTTTTATGTAATTACATTACATTCAAAACATATTATAATATCTTTAAAATGATATATATATATATTATTTAAAAGATAAATATTAGAATGCGAAATTTAGATAAATTATTTCATTATATATATGTATTTATTTAATTATTGATATTTTCTCAATTTAATATTTTATTAATATAATAAGTTAATTGTATTTAGTTTTCACACAAAATTTGGTGTCGTATTATATCTCTGCAATGAGATTTTTAACATTGAATGGAAATGTTAATTGTGAAAATTATACTAAAATCGTGCTTTTATTAGTTTGGAGATGGCATACGACCATATATATTTTAAAATAATAAGATTATATGATTTTTTTGGCAACATTTCACCAATGTAAATCAAATTTATGAAAAAAGATAAGTATCTCAATGAAAGTTTTAAAAGCTCCAAAATTGAAAACCGAACTGATTCAGAAGCCCGAACCAAACTGAATCGACATATAAAAAGACCTGAAAAATGGCTATTGACTTAGAAAAGATCGGATACCCAAACCCGAACAGGTAGTACCCAATATCCCAGCAAATCTGAGCATAATCAAACATATATATACTTAACTCTAGATCCCTAGTCTACTTCTCTCATTCTCTCCAAAACAAGATCTTGAGATGGGTGCTTTCAAGCATATGTCCTTCCATGGTTATCATGATTATCGTGAAGGTAAGCTTTGCTCTCGTAGCACTTCACTGATTGTAACTGGTGAAAACTTTGTCTCGCTTCATGGTTATTACAAACAAAAGTTGCAACCAAATTTTCAAAATAGCAACCAGATTAATATCTATCTACCTTCAAGGTTTTTCTCATAAACCATCAATCATTCAACCTATTAAAATTTTCAGAATCAGTTAATGGTAAATTCTTACGTGCAAAGCCTTGAACCATGCCTTGAATCATGAAGAATCTGAAAGAAGAAATTCAAAGTCTAAATATCCGGATCACCCCATAAAATAACTGAATTAGAAGTTTAATTCCAAACCTGACAATATGTAAAACTTTCCGAACATATACTAGAACCTATACCAAAATATCCAAAAATCTGAAATATTCGATTAGAGCCTGATTAGGTATCTGAAGTAGGGAAAAAATCACAATGCTTAGTCAAAATCATAACCATTGTTCTAAAATACACCCTATACGGCCGCATGTTCGGCGAATATACGTTGAACGGTGTCTCTCTGTACCGAATACACATAGTTCGTTTGATTATGCGGTCCTTTTGAGTTTAACCAATTATCTTGCTCATGTTATTTTATGGTCAACACTTCTAATTTGTTTCTGACAATAATCCACTTATTATCACGCAAAGAAACAAAAATAAGCTTTATATAGACTAAATTGTAACATAATCCTCCTCATTTTTACTATACATTTTATTTCTAATAATGAAGAAAGATGAATATGTTGTTGGTATTTATAATTTTAAGCATACATATATTATAGACTATTGAACCTTTGTATTATCTAGTATTAACATTATTTTGATGGTAATAACTAGTATATTATATATATTTATTATAATTTTAATATCCATTTAGTTTCCCGCTTAGACGTCCGCGTATACAGTTAGACGCCTAGCACTAGGTCAGCGCATAGGGAGCGTATAACACGTTTTAGAACACTGATCATAACACAACACAATACACTTTTTATTTTAAGTAGGAAAAAGGTTAATCTTACCCTTATTTTATCAATTTATTTTATACAACACAATATGCTATGTATCCAAACCCAACCCCATATGCAATTTTTTTAGTTTTTATCACACAACACAATAAGTTATTTAACAACTTATTACTAAATCAACTCTAATTTTATTTCAATTAATAACTTAATTTTCATACCTAATTTCTCCTACTTCATTTGTTATCAAAAATAGTAATTACAAATATATCATGACTATATTTTACAATTCAGCGAATTTTGCTATCAACAGATTTATTTTGTCCACGATATTGAGAGAATGAGAGGGTGGTGCTGTACACGCACAAATCTATCACGCTAATTTAATATGAATTAAGAAATAAAGCTTTATTTCTATCTTTTATTATGAGAAAACATAAAAATTCTCTCAAGATGAAATTCATAAATATCCAAAAATGTGTACCATCTCATTAATTGCGCATTTTTGGAGAATTAAAAAAATAGAAAGCTACATGCACCTATCTATAAAGATTCCATCTTCGTGTGGACCGACTTCTGACAGAAATATCATCCGTGTTCAATGTTGTTGGGTTGTAGATATAAAAAGGAGTCTAGAATTTCTCGATTGCGCATAACTTAACGTTAAACTTATTAACTATTTTGAAACCGAATTCAAAAGTAACGGCAGCATAATAAATCCGGATTAAATTTATAGAATTAATTGCAATTGGTTTCTCTAGTTCGAATTCATATCTGGTTGTGATGATGAGAGGATTGCATCAATGGCTTCTTTAACTTGAGAAATGTTCGGAGCTTTTTGTCCTTGTGCTGGCCAAAATTCATCGGCCGCAAGTACCTATAAAAAAAAATCTGATTAGTAAATATGAGATACTTCTGAAAAAGGAAACCCTGATTTTATATGACATAGCTTATGATATAACTAACTAATGGAATGTTTGTAAGAAATACCTTAACTTGTAGTTGAAGAAATTTGACGTAGCCAATGGCTTTCTCAAGCATAGTGACCAAATCAACCTACATATAACCAGCATAAATATCAAAATCTTGAATATGTGTTTATTGTTCTATGAAAAAATAAATGTGTCGGAGAGGGTAAAATATATACTGTATGTATGATACCTTTGTGCCATTGGGTACAAGTTCTTGCAATACTTTGAGGCGTTCACTGATCCTTTCTCTTCGATTCTAAACAAAAAAAAAAATCGTATAGGTTGTTAATTTACAAAAACACTTAAATATAGTTCTTATATTTTTTTTGACTAAATATAGTTCTTATATATTCTTATGATGAAATCATTTCTAATTCAAAAAGATCACCATGGAAATAAAATATTGGTAAATAAAGAAAAAAAAAAAGCATACCTTGGCTGCCAGGCTTTGTGGATCATTTGGTGACGCTGTTGGCTTCGGCTTGGCCATCTTCCCCTTTGCACCGCTACACGGCTTCTTTAAAGATTGATTGTTCTCTCCCTGTATTGATGATGATTAACTTCTTCAAGTGATCTAAATTACATTTGAGAAACATAAGTTATATATAATTGTTACCGTGCAAGGACGTTTACTTCCAGCCGGTTTAGGGGACGTTGACTCGTGCCATGAACTGGTGTTGACAATGGATGAATCAGAATGTAACCAATCTCCATTTCCATTGTTTGTCACCGGTTTTGTCAAACCAAAACTACTCGATGTTTCAAAGTAATTTGGAGTTTTGACAACTCTAGGGCTAATAGTACTATCGAACTGGTTATGGCTCCAACCTGTGTAGCCGTAGCTCATGTTCCCGTCCAGGACCAATGGCGGAGGGATAAAGCTTCTGTGGCGATCGAAGCTAAGATATGACGAAGTGTTGAAATCCATCAAAGAATTATGATCTTCGATGGTTTCACTGGAAGGGTAAAACAGAAAACCTTGATGATTCTGTTGACGATCAGAATTCATGGTGCTACTGCTTGAAGCCGAACCTCCTCCTTCGCCACCTGCATAAGCTACATCTGCGTGATCTAAACCATAATTCTTCTGCGCAGATAGATCTTCAGAAGAAGAATTTGGTTTAGAGATGTAATTAGGCTCATTTAGATGGTCATTAACGAGTGCCATTGACATTAAGTATAGGGGTTTTGTGGTGAGATATTTAGGTTTTTGCCTTTGGAAGATTATGGATACTTGAAAAAATTGAAAGACGAGGAATGGTTATAAGGTGGTAGACTGGTAACAAAAGAGAGACAATTTTCGTGTAGTTATGGTATCATAAAGGTTTATATATAAGCGGTCCTTTTGGTGAAGGTGATGATTATATATAATGCATATGTTTGTTTCTATTTAAGTTAAATGATTAAAACAAGAAGCTGGCATGAGATCAAAATAGATATTTTTCTAGTTTATTAATAGATATGTTTTACATAAGTCGAAGCTTAGATATGTTTTACATAAGTCGAAGCTTCGAATTCATTATAAAATTAGTATCCACATGCAAGTACAATTTCTTACTTTCTAAAGAAAACGTTTAACAAACAAAACGAAACCGCTTACAAACTTTCAACTAAGATTAGCTCTTCTTAAAAAAAAAATCAAATTAAGATAACTTACTTTACATTTTGGAATTTTTTTACTAACTCAAGGGAAGAGATGTGTAGCCAAAGAAAGAGTTTAATGTATTGTTGTGATTCAAGACTATATAATATTTTTACCAAAAAAAAGACTATAGAATATAATTTGATGCTCGAGTTCAGTTTAAAGGTTTAACCGGATAGTTGACATCGAATTTGGCGAATCCCCATGCGAATATACCATTGTGAAGATTTCAGATTCGTGTCATCCTTGATTATAAAGGTTTTAAAATTCTACTATAATTTTTCTCAATGAAAAAGTTCAAACAATATAAAACTAAAATAAGGTAAATGATCAAATTATTTGGAAGATAGATCACTATATATTAAGTTGGCATATCTAAATGTTTAAAAGTAGTTTATGGAAAATAAACTCTTAAAAATACATAAAAATGAAAAATATTTTTTAAATGTAAGCTTAAAACCCAAACATTAAAATTATTTGATAGTTAAATTTAAAGTCACAAAAAATCAATCAATCATTTGAATTTTCTTAGAGTAACTTAAGAAGTCAGAGATAAAATCGAGTGGAAAATAACATTAAAAGGTTTTAAAATAAAACAGATGAAATATATGGCTTGATTGAGTAGGTCCATTTTCACTGGTTAGCCAAACTATAGAACAATCCTAACAAGAGTGGATGACTGGCAATTTTTTTAATCATTAAGAGGTTCTGAGTTTGAAGATCCGTGCATCTTTCTAAAGACCATGTTAAATTAACTATCGTTTGAAAAACAGATTTTTTTTCCAACAAAAATTAAACACGAGATCTCTTAAACTCGTACTAGGTGATCAAGAGTTTGATCAGTAGGCTAACTTTTTGTTGGTTACCTTTTATTTTGAAAATCATAAGCATGGATGTGTGATATACTAGTGCGAAGTAATAACCTATATATGAATGATGTATGTAACATATAAGCAATTAATGAATGTGGTTCCAAGTGTATTAATTACAATAATACTGTTAGTTATGATCTCTCATCGGGATTGTTAGCTGGCAGTAGTGAAATTAATGGACTGGAGACTTCACAAATTATAAACAAAATCCACAGAGATGGAAAACTAAAGAGATTGAAAGGACAATGGAGCAAAAGCATCGCCGTATCTTCCGCTAATCTTCACGTCGTTCTTATTCCCATTTGAATACTTCTTTCAAGTTTTGTGATTATTTTCCCAAAGTTCTGAAAACCAAACTTTGATATTATTTATTAAGGTGTTGATTGTATGTATATTTTATAATATTTTTTAGTTTTTGGTTTTCAGAAAACCACATTTTAACTAATCAATTTTTTTGAACAAAGAAAGTCCTTATAATCTTAGCATGTATGCTACGACCAGAACTAAAACTAGCTTTTTATAAATTGTATGTTTGGTATTCCCACATTGGGAAGTGATTTGCTGGCGTCGTACATTAGATATTGCATGTCTTTTTTCTTTCACTAAGACAATTTCACTGCATGCTCTGATATACTGCATCTCTCTTTCAATTGGTTCTCCATTCACTCGTGGGGTATGCCAAATCGTGGTTCCTCCCTCAGACAGAGTGTTAAGGGGCTGCATAGGTCGAACGCGGGTTCGAAACCTGGTTTGTTTCTTTCGTGCAGTGTCGAGGATTGAGTTTTCCTCTCCGAGAACTAGGTTCTCAGCTTCCAGCTGTGATAGTTTCTGTACGCCCTGCTCCAAATACTTGCAGTATTCTTCCATCATTTCTTTCAAAATTTATATTTCCGAGATACTTACGGGATTATCCGTGGGCTGTTGCTATTTTCCCGAACTGTATTCATCTCGACAATTTGCCTCCGCATGGCTTTGTTCTGGGCTCGTAATTTGATTTTAACCAAGGTGGCCAAATGTTTCTTATCCCCCTCCTTCTAGTGCCAAAATTTTAGGGTAAATTTAAGCAGAATTCTAGTGGAAGCACCCTTGGTTCAATGATTTGACTAAGGGTTCATTAATGCTTCTACACTAGGAGGTCTGGGTTTCGAGTCCAAGCGAACGAGGAATTATGCAAATTAATGGAGACAATGTGAGATCTGCAGCATGGCGCAAGGAGTACCGTCAAGCGTCGATCCGATAGGACGCCTTAAGTGATGCAGTCAAACGTAAATCTTCATAAGACAGGTAGAATTGTCGGCTGTACAATCGTCTATAACATTTTTTTTAGTTTGTAATAGCATAATTATCCAGCGTTTAAAAAAAGCAGGTCTCTTTGTAATACAGAAATAGGAAGTAAAACGATTGACTAAGGAATAAGGATCAAAGATAGTGTTTTGTAGATCAATAGAACATGAATACAACTTATAGGCCCGAAAACCCTAGTTCTAGTTGATGCTGCTAAAGTTGAGGTGTAGAATAGTCAATCCCCCTCTTATACGGTTTTGGAGTCCCTTTTATAGGTCCATGTAGTCGGAAATTAGGTTAGATCTTTTCATATCTCGAAATATGGAAAGATCTTCTTTAGTAGAAGTTTTCCATTTTACCCAGAGGCAGAAAGATAACCCAACCTGGAAACCAGAAATCATCTAAATAGTGGAGAAAATTCGGTGTCCTGCTATACACTTTGAGGAATGGCATCACAATTTAATTATCTTCAAAAATTTATACGATTGGTACAATGGTTAAAAATTGATGCATTTGCAAGATATTTATAAATTATTGACTATAATATGTTGCAGCAGTTTAATAATAAGTTACCAATATTAATACAATATAACATTAAAAATATCAAAATTATATAATTATGATAAATATTATAACTATTAATTTAATATAACTAATAACAATATTACTTTTATTTATTTTAGTTTGTATGAAATTATAATTTCAATAAAAACTTCTGAGATTTATATTAGATTTTTTAAAAATATATTGTTTGGTTGGTATATATGTATAATGTTTATATTTGTATATATAGAAAGGGCTTTTAGTAATTAAACCCCTCAACTAAAGATGAATCGTAAAAAAATAATTAACTAAAAATTTTATGAAATAAATCCTCAACTTTAAATTTTGTTAATGTTTGTTACCCTTCGTCACAGTATTTTACATGGAGGGTAACAAAGGTTAACATAATTAAAAGTTGAGAGTTTATTTCGTAGAATTTTTTAGTTCAAGGGTTTTTTTTACGGTTCATCTTTAGTTGAGAGTTTAATTACTAAAAACTCTAATCAAGACTAATGAAACTCACATACCATTTTCTTTTAAACTATATACTTAAAAAAAATGAAATTCACATACTGTTTTTTATTAAGTTCGTTTCAAAGGGTCTTAAACTATATACTTAAAATATTTTTACTTATTGATGCTGATTTATAAAGATCACGTACACATGGTTAATAGCGGAATTTTGGATTTTTACAATCAAATTTTTAGTTAACGAAATTTTCTTTAAATCTGAATCGGATTATAAATGGGACGTCGTTCCTATTAGTGCGATCACGGGTATAGTTCGGATATGGAAATACTGCATAAAGCTCAAACATTATAATAGAACAACTTTAAAATTATTAGTTTTCTTATTAAAAAAATTATAAATTCATGAAACTTTATAAAAAACGTCAACCAAAAATTAAGAAAATGGTATGTGAGTTTTCTTATTAGTTTTTTTATAAAAATTATAAATTCATGCAACTTTGTAAATTATTTTTTTTTAGATTTTATTATTTACTTATAATATATAATTTAAAATTTTAATTTAATTATATATAAAAATTAAGGTGGCTTAGAAATGGTATTAAAATAAGAAAAAGAAATGAACTAGAGTATATTTTACTTTCCAATAACATTTGGAGTTCAAAAAAGTATTTGAAGTAAAAAATAAAACTTATATTTTGTAATTTTTTTTTCTTTTTATTAGACCCTTATTTATGACTCAAAACTGTTTTATACTTACTTTGTTTCAAAATAAATGATGTTAAGGTTTTAGTACACTAATTAAGTATTTATTAAATTTTACTTAATTTATCTTGTTTTCTATAATAACAACATTAACTATAACTAATTCAACAAAGTAAAATTTATACTGCAAGATACAGATGGTCACAAACAACAAATATGCAACACTATCATTACAATTTTTTTAGCAATTAAAACACTCAACTAAAGATGAATCGTAAAAACTTCAACCTAAAATCCTACAATATAAACCCTCAACTTTAATTTCATTAATTTTTGTTATTCTCCGTCTAAAATACCATGACAAAGAGTAACATATAGTAACAAAGTTAAAGTTGATGATTTATTTTATAGGATTTTTAGTTGAGCGATTTTTTACAATTGATCTTTAGTTGAGGATTTAATTATTAAAATCTCATATATAAATTTCTAAAAATTCTTACTATGAGAGTTGTGGTTCCACATTTTTGGCACTTATATTTTTAATTTAAGTATTTCTTAAATTTTATTAAATGTATCTTGTTTTCTATAATAACAACATTATATATAACTAATTCAACAAAGTAAAATTTATACTGCAAGATACAAATGGTTACAAACAACAAATATGCAACACCATCATTACAATTCTTTTAGCAATTAAAACATTTAACTAAAGATGAATCGTAAAAAAACTTCAACCTAAGATCCTACATTATAAACCCTTAACTTTAATTTCATTAATCTTTGTTATTCTCTATCTAAAATACCATGACAAAGAGTAACATATATTAACAAAGTTAAAGTTGATGATTTATTTTATAGGATATTTAGTTGAGCAATTTTTTATCATTGATCTTTAGTTGAGGATTTAATTATTACCATGACAAAGAGTAACATATATTAACAAAGTTAAAGTTGATGATTTATTTTATAGGATTTTTAGTTGAGCAATTTTTACCATTGATCTTTAGTTGAGGATTTAATTATTAAAATCTCATATATAAATTTCTAAAAATTCTTACCAGGAGAGTTGTGGTTCCACATTTTTGGCACTTATATTTTTAATTTAACGTATCAATTGTAAAAAAAAAAAAAAATTGGGTGTCATGTACACAAGTCGATACATTTGATGTAATCCTCCCATATGTAGTACCATCATCAACCCACAACTCACCTGGTAACAATTTTAGCGAAAAATCCTCAGTTGGTGAGAACAAGAAAAATTAAAACCACAAAGATCGATAATATAATATAACGACAACACTAAGTCGTTCATTCGTACTCGTTTTTCGGTTTCTTAAACTCATAACCAAGTTGCATGACATTCGTTCAACTTGTATCTACTTTAGTGTGTAATTATACTATTATTAAACACCCGGTACTCTCAAGTTGTGGGGCTTTATATAATACTAGTATATCAATTGGTTCCATTGAGTTTAGAAAGTTTACACTTGATTCCGATCCATTCGTTTAATCATTATTAATTATGCTCTAAGTAGACCGAAAATATATTTTCTTTACTTGTTTTTGTCAAGCAATCTACGTCAAGAAAAGGAAAGCCACTTGATATTGAGTTTCTCGCATAGAAGGGTGTTAGTGGAAGTTGGATTTATAGAGTTTGTTTATTGTAAAAATTGAGAAACTTGTTAAATTTGGAAAGAGTTGTAGAGAATTTTATGTATTTTGAAAATTTATGAAAAGAAATTATTATAATGATCTTAATAATCCAAGGAATTAAATAGTAGTCTCAAAATCTTGTTTAATGAATTAAATTGTTAAGAATACAATCTCATAACACTAACTTTGATAGATTATAGAATCATTAAAATCCAAACTTTTTGAATAACAAAAGATTCTGTGTAGAATTATAAAATCCTCAAACCAATAACACTCTATTCTAGTAAGAATGTGAGAATATATAAACCAATAACACTATATTCGAAAAATTCTAACAATCTTTCTAAATCATATTCTCACTGACAAGAATTCGTTATAAATGTTTCAGCTAGTCACCTAGTTTATATTTATAATAAATTTTGTAAACCTATATTAGAATTAATAATAAGTTATTCTTTTGAATTTTTTTTGTCAACCTTATATATTATTAAGCAAACCATTTGATTATACAAGATTGATCTTCAATTCTAGCTATCTTAGCTAATTTGTCAACAGTTGCCACTGGATCTAGGTACAGAATGAAAAGTGTAGTTACAATCATTTGCCATTATATTGATGTCCTGTATCAAAGAATGAGCTTCAGTGATGCGGACTGTTTTGAGGGTTTGTCTTGTATAATCCTGCTTTAACACAACAACTAGCAGCTTGCAATCTGTGATGAAAATTACTCTCTTGTATCCTAATTCTCTTAGCTGCTGGACTGCCATTTTCATTGATGTTGGTTCTGCCTCCAAAGGAGAATTTGTGGGTGTGATTAAAGATGCACCTTGGAAACAATTGATGCCTTCTTTGCTGTATAATTAAGGACTATCCTTCTCATTTTCATTTTTCCATGAAGCTTCCACACAACAATAATAGTCTACTGTGTCCGTAAGTAACTCTCTCACATTAGTAGTCTTCGCATGAGGATTACTTCTTCGTGAAACCTGTTCAACATCTCCTACAAGAGCCTGCAGCCAGAGTTTGAAATCCCTAATTGCCCCATGAACAATGTGATCATGCTTCTGTTGAAAAATGATATTATTTCCCATCCTCGATATTCACCATCCTACAAAGAAATTAATCATCTCCCTATCATCTGCAGCCTTATGATCTAGGAAAGTTTTATTATTATAAAGCAGATCTCGTTGATTCGTCTGAGGTATATTAAACGCAGAAGGGACTAATGAACATATTTCCTTAGACACTCGACAATGGAACATCATATGGTTAGCAGTTTCTACTTTGTAATCCACAAGTTTGAAAGATATTATTTACTTGTATACCTCTCTTTCTTAGATTTTCTAAGGCTTGTTGATCGGATTTAGGAATACCTTTAGATAACGTTATGGCCGACTTTGAGTAATTAACCTCTTGTCTTGATGCCTTCTGATATATTTGCAGGATCTCTATTAGCTTCTGACAGTCTTCAACTGTGGCTATACAAAACAGGAGTGAGTCGTCAGCAAATAATAAATGAGAGATTGCTGGTCCACCTCTTGATACTTTGTACCCGTGAATATCTTGTTTATGAATAGCCTGCTTAATCAGATAAGAAAGACCTTCTGAACATATAAGATAGAGGTAAGATGATATAGGATTCCCTTGTCGGATTCCTCTCTGAGAACAAATAACATCAGTAGGTTCACCATTTATCAAAACAGAATAGGAGACAGATGATATGAAATTATAAATCCAACTACACTAGGTATCAGTAAACCCCATTTGATTCATTAATGTAATCAAGAAGTCACATTCCACTTTGTCAAAAGCCTTCAAGATGTCTAGTTTTAATGCCATGAACTTTGTTTTAAGATTTTTCGTATGCATCAAATGCATAAGTTCATGATCAATTAAAACATTATCAGTAATCAATCTATCTGGAATGAAAATTGATTGATTATCTAATATGATTCTATGAAGTAAAGGCTTCAGTCTCTCAGCTAGGACTTTTGAAATAATCCAAAACTAGAAAGACTTATAGTTCTATAGTCTTTAATACTTGAAGGAGCATCTTTTTCAGAATGAGACATATATGAGTGTGATTAATATTGTGATCCAGATAATTATGTTGAAAAAATACCTTGACATGGGCGATCACACTCTGTTTGATAACATCCCAGTGATGTCTGAAGAAACCCACATTCATTCCATATGGGCCCGGTGATTTGTCTGGATAAATTGCAAAGGCAGCCTCTTCTATCTCCTGTTCTGTGACCTCTTTGGTCAGCACAAAATTCATTTCTTGTGGTCACTACATTGGGATTCGATACAGAAGGTCGTTAGTAATATCCCAGCCTTTACTGGCAAAAAGAGTTTTGAAATATTCTTCTTTTCGCAGTTGGATATCACCTGGTTCTGTAAAGATCTTTCCTGTATCTTCTGTAATGTGAATAATGCGGTCTTCTTTGCTTTGTCTTTGAGTGAAAGAATGTAGTGTTTCTGTTACCATCCTTTAGCCACTGAAATATACTGTTGATTCTTTAATATTCTTCTTCTAACCTGTATTGGATTGAGAATCCAGCCATTAGAGATGATAAGATCTCATAATCAGTACTTGCAGCTTGGTATGCTTGGTGAATTTGATCCTTTAACCGGTAATTTGTTTTGCAGTGTTAACATGACTACTACTCTTCTACTTAGAAAATGAACTTCTACATTTCTCAATCACCTTATAGAAGTTTTGAGGAAGAATATTTGAGCATTGTGCTTCCCATACTTCTCTTACAACTCTCTTACTTCAGAAGCCCCATCAATTATCAAACTTGAACAATCCTTACTTATGACTTTTATTACTATCAGTGTCAACCAAAAGAGGCATATGATCGGATCCTATCCAAGGACCGTCCAGTATAGAAGCAACAATGCAAAGTCTAATCCTCTTTACAAACATTAAAAATCTTGGTTAAGTAGCTGTTATCATGAATTGAATTCTCTAGATTCTGAACAGATTTGAAGGTCACTAGTTTTGTGGTTCTCAGCATCACAATGGTTTTCTTGTCAATGAACAATCGAACCACAGTCACCAACTCACGAGAACATAGGCTCGGTTTTAATAATACTGGAAAGGGCATAAGCCTTTCGACTGAAAGAGACAAAAGAATGTATCGTAATTTTAGATACTAATGATTATAGTTTGTTTTTGTTAGATGGATTATAATACTCTCTTTAAGTAGATAAAGTTGGTCTGTGGAAGCCTCTTTGGTACAACGGTTTGACCGATGGTTTTTCTACATCAAGAGACTGAGGTTTCAATTTCTATAAAAGACGAATTATACAAAATATTGAAAGAAAAGATTTACAAGAATGTTCAGCAGGAATCCCGTCGAAAATGGATTTTATAAAACGATTTAAAATGATGCAGTCAGATATAAATTTTCATAAGGCAAATAAAATTATCGGCTGTAATATTATCCATGTTATATTGGTCATAATGTACAATAGCATAATTAATCAATGTTAAAGAAGAGAAAGATAAAGTTGGTTTGTTGTATTTGATTAATGTGCTACTTTACTCGAGATACATGTTTAAATGTAATTTATTTGGCATATCTCACTTTAGTCACTTATCACATTACTCTCTCGGAATGGGGACAAAAGCATGCCAATCAAATTTTGATGGGTTAAAGTTATCGGATTTATGATTTAAAAACTCTTCTTTGGTTGAATTTATAAAAGGTAATATTTTTATGTAACTTTCGCATTAGTTTATAAAATATTTTCGTTCGCACTTTTACATCTTATCAAAAGTAATATTTTTGCCAAAGATCCACTTTTAAAATATATTCCCCCTGTTTCAGATTAATTTTCACTCTAGAGTTAAAAATTTGTTTCATTTTAAGTGGCATTTTATGTTTTTAATGCATTTATTTACTAGTTTTTTGAATTATATTTCTATTTTTACACGTTAATTAACATAGTCAAGTAAAACAATATATTATTTAGGAACAAAATATAAAATTTAAAGATTTTCTTAATCTGTATGAAAAATCTTGAATGATAACTAATCTAAAACGGAGAGAATATATGTTTATTATCTGGATCCAAATTTCGGAGTTATGGGTATTTTATTTTTGGAGAGGATCCAAAGCGAATCTCGGATTGGATCCGGATCTCGAATAATTAATTCTAGACCTACTTTTTGCATACTACTAAATAGATGAATTATTTGCATTGAACATAATTTTCTATCACAGTTGACTATTTTTGTGTACATAAGCTCTGTTAATGATTATAGGAACAATAAGTTTTGACAGACAGAAATATTTACTTTCCGCTGTGATCTGTTCAAATCATTTTACCATGTGAACATTAATGTAGTTCCCTGTCGTGAATAATAATTTAAATTTTATGTAACTGGAATATGAGATATTCTGATTTCAGTACTCAATTAATAATACTGAAATTTTGATTTGTACAAGTTCATTTGGTCGTGGAGCCTGCTTTCACCAAATCTTGATTGAGAAACAATAATCAGACAATCAATGCACCATGTGCTGTTGGTCTGTTCACAGATATATTAACCAAAAAATATACATGCATTTTTAGTGGAGAATTTTTCCCAAAGTTTCTCAAAAATATTTTAAAAAGTACGTATAGGAGAGGAAGGGCAGAATTTTAAGAAACGCTTCCAAAACAATAAAGAAACTGGTTTACACCTGTCATTATTTGAAAGCGTTGTCGTCAATTGACCCCCTCAATTACTCAAACCAACAATTTTTCCACCCCAACTTTCGACCTCATCAATTGTGCACATATACTTGCAATTGTATCAATTTTCCACAATTTCGGTCAATTAGACTAAACCACGTTTTAGTTAATAAAACACATTTAAAAAATTTGATTGCCCAATATCCTATCCGATTAGCACTAAACCCGACCCTAACCCTCTAACCCGAATTCCCGACTAACTTAAAGAGATGAGCTTCCCCCTTTCTCTGCAACAAAAAAAAAAAATCAAATTGTTCACTTGTAGATTGTACATAACTCAAGCCAACAACATATACTGTATATACAATGGGTTAAACGTACCTGCATCGCGATTTTACAACGGTAGAATCTACGAAAAGGATTCTTATTTGTCTTCGAGACGAATGTATCAATCCCTTTTCCGCACCAGCAGCGTGTTGGAACACCATGAAATCGTCTGTTTTGCCTTGAACAAGCACCTCTATAATGCCCAGAAACGATCATGACCAACCCATAAGAAACAGTAGAACAATAGAAATTGAGAGAAGATTTGAAAAAATACCCAGATGTCGCTATGTCTGATGCACTCTTACTCTTCTCCATGCTTGCAATTCTATTTTCCCCCAAATCCGAAGATGAACCCTAATTTTTAAGAGAGAAAGAAGAGAGAAGAAGAGAACGCGACAGAGAAGAAGAGAGAAGAAGAGAACGCGACAATCTAAAGTTAGTTGGGAATTCGGGTTAGAGGGTTAGGGTCGGGTTTAGTGCTAATCGGGTAGGATATTGGGCAATCAGGTTTTTTAAACGCGTTTTATTAATTAAAACGTGATTTTGTTTAATTGACCGAAATTGTGGAAAATTGATGCAATTGCAAGTATATGTGGACAATTGATGAGGCCGAAAGTTGGGGTGGAAAAATTGTTGGTTTGAGTAGTTGAGGGGGTCAACCGACTACAACCCTATTTGAAATGACATAAATAGTTTTTACATATTTAGGGTCCGACTGGTTTCCCCGCTACCACCCGCAAACGCAGCTTTTGCGGTTGCTGGCGGTTGACAGCGTTTCGAAACAATCATGCAAACCGCTACAAATCGCTTCAAACCGCTCCGAACCTCTGAAAATCAAAAGCTGGTTCCAGCTAGCGTTTGCGGTTGCGGGCGGTTGCGGCTGGATAAATAAATATAAAATTATTTTCAATTTTTTTTTCAAGTTTTAAAATTAAAAATTTAAAAATGAAAATATTATAAATAAAAATATAAAAATATTGTATATATTAATTTAAATTCACAAACTTTATCATAATTTGTTTTATAAAAACTTTAAACTAACTATTCATTAGACTTTTTAAAAATTAATATACATACATATATAAAGATATACACTTATGTAAAACGAAATAAAATATTCTTTTAAAAGTTTTAATATAAATCTTCAAAACAAATTTTATTAAAATTATAAATTTCGACTAATTTAAAAAATTAAATAAATAAGCATAATATTTTTATTAATCATATTATACTGATAAATATTATATTTTATTACAATAATTTTTTTAAAATATTTTTATAGTGTTATAATATGTTGATATTGGTAATTTATTATTAAACCGCTACAATATCTTATAATCAACCAGTCACAAATATCCCGCAAACGCAACAATTTTCAAACGTTGTGCCAGTCATACAAAACGCTTAATAACGCTTGAAACCGCAACCACCCGCATCCGCAAACTTCCGCACCCGCAACCGCAACCGCTGCGTTTAAACCAGTCGGGCCCTTACTAGATGTTTTCCTACATATCATTTGCAGTAATAGATTTTTATTTAAATTATCTTAAAAATGAAATTTTATTAACATTGTAGATTTTATTATTTTCTTATCAATATTTTAATATAAATTTGATTTAATTAAACATAAAATTAAGATTAATATATAATACTGTTTATTTAAATTATAATTAAGAATATATGTGTATATTTAAAATTATAATATTATATAGATTTTTTATCTATTAATTTTGGTTAAATATATTAAATTAACTTGTATAAATAGATAATAATTGATCTAAAAATTGTATAATTATCAAAAATTAAAATCGAACAGTATTTATAAAATTTTAGATATATAAAATAAATTGATGGCATTACCATTGAAAATTTATAATTTTTTAAAATGGATTGTGGAAAGTTTTGAAAATTTCAGTAATAAAAGATGTATAATAAAAAAATAGAATTAAATAATATTTCAAAATTTGTAATGTCATATTTGAATATATTTATTTTAATGATGATGTATGAGTTATTGCCATATTTTAAAAATTTTACAAAAATATAAATCAACATTAAATGTAACCTATGAGTTATTACCATATTTTAAATTTTTTTATCAAAAATATAAATCAATATTAAATGTAATTGTCTATGTCATATTTAACCATAAACCATGTCATCAATTTTATTAGTCAAGTCACAATTTTTTTTTTGTGAAAATGATTGTAGAGAAGACATGTGGCAACATTTCTCAAATAATGTCTAGGGGATACATACATATATATTTATATATACATATAATTCTAATAAATTTGAGATTTCGTTGTTTTAGTTACAATATGTTAAACTCATAATTTGTTAATTAATCTGATGAACATATAAATCAAAATAAAATTTTAATCATTTAATTATCATTTTTATTTTTTTTTTATTAGTGTTACTTTAGTTTTGTATTTGTTAATGCATATTTACAATTATATATATACAAATATAATATATAAGTCGATGTAAAAATTATATTTGTAATCTGATTTAGCTAATTTTTATTAATGTGATATATATATATGTATATATATTAATTTAATAGTGATTTATGAGTTATTAATATATTTTAATAGTCTTACCAAAAATAAATATTTTTATGAAAAATTTACATTATTGATGATATATGATTTATTAGTCATTGTCATATTTAAATTTTATTACTAAATAATATAAATCTTTATAAGGAAATTTACATGTCACAATTAGCATGATGTCATATCACTATTTTCTAAAGCCAAGTCATCTGTTTTAGTAACATGTGTCTTTTTTAGTGAAGAGGATTATGGTGAAGACATGTGTACAAATCAATTCTCAAATAATATCTAATGAAATTTAATACAAAATAAAGTTACCTAATAAAGTATTATGTAGAAACTAATGTTGAGAGACTAACCACTAAAAATGTTCTAACTACCCTAATGAACAAAAAATAAATATTTTTCTAACAACATACTAAAAATACACTTGGGATCCAGAAAAAAAGGGGGCACTACAAGAAAATGTTTTTTTAGCATAAGAAAACAACTATAATATGTTTTTACTAGTGTTATTGAAACCGTTATGTCTGTCCAACTATCTTAGGTCTCTTCTATATGATAGCAGTTTCTACTTAGTAATTCTAAAAGATATAAGCGGAGCCAGAATAAGCTACTAGCCTTTCTAAACTAAAAAAATTATTGAACGGAATGAATAAATTGACAGATGGCTATCACAAAGAAGAAAAAAGGTCCTAATCAAATCTATTTTATTAGCTCTTCCAAAATATGTCATGTCCAGCTTCTTGCTCTTATTGGAGATATGTGAAAATCTCGCAAGTGTCATTGCTCAATTTTGGTGGAGCTCAAATCCGCTAAAGAGAGAAATTCACTAGGCAAAAATGAGAAAAGCTCTACTTGCCGAGAGAAGAGTAGGATTGGATTTTGTATGATTCATGAGTTCAACCTGGCTTTACTAGAAAAACAACTATGGCGATTGGTTCGATATCTAAATTAGCTAGTGACTCGAGTTTTGTGGAAAAATATTATCAAATGAGTACACTGAGTGAATAACCCATCATATGTGTGGATTAGTATCTCAGGCGCACGAAAGTTATTGCATGTATTGATATTTTGCCACATGTACAGTAACAATAAACCTAAAATAATAACAATTGATTATAAATTTACTAGGGACATGTCCACGCTTTTCGCGGGATATTGTTTTATTATTTAATTGTTGTTAATTTATTTGTTAAGAACATTATTCTAGGTTTTTTGTGTTATGTTGTAAGAAGTGATAGATTAATATATTTTATGGTTGTTTTTCAATAATGTGTTGATGTGTGTATAGTAGTACTTGTTAGTTATGAAGTAAGCATGTGATGTAAAGCGTATTGAATTTCAATAAATTTGCAGTTAGGCTCTTGTATATTCTAAGATTAACGGTTTCAACGTCAAAATTATATATATATATATATATATATATATATATTTTTTTTTTTTTTTCAAAATTGTAAAAATTATTCTTTTTCTTTTATTTTTCTTGTGTGTGGTGTTTCTCCGAGGAATGAGTGTTTTTTAATAAAGTTCTTCCTTGCCTTCTTCTCATGTGAGATTATCTGGTATTTGTTGTAGATCGGGTTTACGAGTTCCAAGTTGTACGGTTGTTTCTCACAGCATTGTAGGCTGTTCCATTCAATATTGACTGCTCCTTTTCTTCCTTAGATTTCAGCTGATGTTAGAGACTGCATCTCCTTGGGTTGGGTCAGAGTTTAGTCGTCTTTGATGTTGTCTTCTTCATCATTGGCTTGCCGTAGGTAGTCCATGCTTGTCTTGTTTTCAAGATCTGATTCTTGGTGATCTGACTTCTATGCTCACTTTCTAGCTTAAGGATGGCTCCACGGTTTGCTGATTTCTTTTTGTCTCCTCTTCTTTTTTTTGTTCTCTTATCTCGTTGCAACTTTGATAGATGCTCGTGTCACTAGTGGCTCTCCCTTTCGCCATGTTTGCCACTCTAGGTTTAGATAGTGTTTTCCTTTGTGTATGTTATGTGGGCTTGGAATTTTGTTTTTGTCTCAAGTTTGGGCTTTGTTTCTCTGTGGTTGGCTTCCATTCTCTTTCCCTCATGTTGTTTCTCTTCTTTCCCTACTTATCTTCGTATAGGTGTGCGGAGTTAGTCTCTTGGAACTTTGGTCCTTTCTATCCAGAGCTTTGTGGTTCTTCGTTGGGATGGGTGTCTTGTCTGTGCTTATTTAGTTTGTAAGGTGCTTCTTACTTCTTAGGTGGTGGTTGTGCTTTTGGTGCTTTAGGCATGTGACTTCCTGCTTCGTGGTGACTTTGGACTTCTGATGATTATTCTTTTCTTTGATCCGTTTTCTTGGTTCTTTGCATAGGTGCCTGATCGCGTTCCTTTGTATTCGTTGGATTTCTTTGTCTCTGATTTTATCTTTCTACCCTTTTATGGCTTCTACTTGTTTAGGGCAAGACACTCTATGGTAAGGTTACATAAGTTAGTCTTCATTCTTAATCTCTTTTAAGCTCCGAACCTTTGTTGAGTTAGTGTTATTGTGACATTTCCTTTTCTCTATTATTGTGGAGATTTTAGGTTTAGATCATATGTTGTGCTCTATTTTCTTCTTCTTCTTCTTCTTCTAAGTTTGGTTATTTTATGATTTTAATAGTAAAATAAATATATAATTTTAAATAAAATCATAGAAATAGTAAAAATAAGAAAAAAAAATTATGTTAATTTTAGTTCTGAATAAATTAAATATTTAAAATATATTTATTATTATTTTTATTTATCTTAAATTTTAGTGACCATAAATAGATTATCAAAATTCATATGATAATGGTTAGTGCGAGAATAATTAGATAACTAAAATTTTTAGACCAGTTCTATCTATCAAATTAAATCATGTTTAACTAAGTAGTTGAAATTAAAAGAGAAAAATAGACATTTTTACATCAGTTCTATCTATCAAATTAGATCATGTTTAACAAAGTAGTTGAAATTAAAAAAGAAAAATAGTCATTTACAAAAATATATTTTAATTACTTCTAGCTTTGATACTCCATTTTATTGGTTTTCTAAATCTCAAATACTTAAACCAACAAAAAGAAATATTATGGCTTCAAGTATTTATAAACTGCACAGTATATAGTAAAAAATTTCTATATATTTATATATCTATATTTTAACAAGTGCACCAGAGTTGTTCTGAATGTTGACATTTGAACGTTATAACTTGATCAGTTTTTTTTATTGTGTGCTGACACTTCAATTTTTGTTTAATATTTGTACAAAAAAAAGAGAACATTTTTCTGCAGTAAAAATTATTCTCTTTCTCAAATATTTTGTCTCACATATAGAGTTGTGTTTTTTTTATATTTTGCCACATGTACGAGTAAGAATAAAACTAAAATAGTAAGACTTGATTATTAAATTTATACCGACAGTGACACTTGTTATTTTTAATTTGATTTTCTTTTTAAAGTATCCTCACTCTCTCCTCCATAATTTAACAGAAGCATAACCTCGTGGGCTCATCTTTTGTCCCCTTATTGAGTATTAGCATACAGCTTTACCCATATGACCTAATCCTTAAATTATTATTATTATTACATTTTATCTTCTACATTAATACATTCATCGATTTTTTTTCTTTTTGTTTCGTAACGCTCTCAATTATTCTAAACTCAATTATTTTTAAATCCACTAATCATACCTTCTCTTGTTTTTTCTTGTTCAAGATCACCACAACACCTTAACGGTATAGAAAAATAAAATTAAAATGTATCCCACCTTCCACCATTAATCATATAATTAATTTAATCACTTATAAACCTAAAAATTGCTTAAGAAAAAAAGAACACCAAATGTTTTCTCTTTCTCTTCCATCAAGCAAAGCTACAAGAATCAAACATTTTCACTAGAGAGAGAATCAACTCTCTCTTCCTCTTGAAATCTGTAAATGGGTTTTCATGAAGGAGCGTCTGTTCATCCACGAAGCTCAGGCACTTCCGTAAACATCCCCATTCTCACTTCTCCACCTTCTCCAGATCCCGACGGTGATCACAATGAGAGAGGAATCAAAAACCGTTGGAAAAAGCTGATCTTTGATATGGGTTTCGCTTGTTTCTTCCCTCCTCCTCCTGCTGAACCCAGCAGCTCAGCCGTGAACTCCGGCAGCGACGGAGGCGGCGGAGAGAACAACAAGGCGTGGCTTTTGGCGGAGACGGCTCCTCCGGAGAACATGAACCCTGATCCTCACTCTGTCCATTCCTCGTTTAGGTTCAGTCTCTGCTCGCAGATCGAGCTCGAGAAGAAGATGAAAGGAGGAGAGCCTTCGCTCTCTGCTTCGTCGTCTTGTCGGAATCTATCGGTCTCCGGCGGCTCCGCGACGGTTCTGATGGTGAATCTTGGGAATGGGGTTAAGGAGACCACAGACGAGTTGAGGTGGACGAGAGCTCGGTCTCTCGAGAAGAGCATTTCTCCGGTGGCTAATACTCTTGTTCGGTTCAGCTACGGCGAAATCGTCGCCGCCACTCGTAACTTCTCCAAAGGTAAAACTCTAAACTAGTTATTGAGCTTTAGAAGAAGATTTGAATAAAGGCTTTGACTTTTCTTTTTTTTTTTTTTTTTGAATCTGTGGGTTTTTTAGGGAGAGTGTTGGGAAGAGGAGCTTGTAGCTATGTGTTCAGGGGTAAAATCGGTATTTGGAGAACGGCTTTAGCTATCAAGAGACTTGATAAAGAAGACAAAGAGTCTCCAAAATCTTTTTGCAGAGAGTTGATGATCGCGAGCTCTCTTGATAGCTCAAACATAGTGCCTCTTCTTGGTTTCTGCATCGACCCAGAGGAAGGTCTATTCTTGGTTTACAAGTATGTCTCTGGTGGTAGCCTCGAACACTATTTACACGGTAATAAAAAAAGCTTGCCCATCTCCACTGATCTTAAAGGCTAGTTTTAATTTTGAATTTTTCGGTTTGTGTAATAGATAAGAAGAAAGGTGTGAAGGCTGCTTTTGGTTTGCCTTGGTCAGCAAGGTACAAGGTTGCGTTAGGGATCGCCGATGCAATTGCTTATCTGCATAATGGAACAGAGCAATGTGTTGTTCACAGAGACATTAAACCCTCCAATATTCTTCTTTCCTCAAAGAAAATACCAAAGGTAAGAGGGTCTAAAAGACAAAGCATTTTTGGGAATGCATATGATTGATTTGATCATTGATTTATGCTTTCCTTTTCAGTTATGTGATTTCGGGTTAGCTACTTGGACCGCTGCACCTTCTGTTCCTTTCCTCTGCAAGACCGTGAAAGGCACATTCGGGTAATGATTCGAGACATGAGTTTTGTTCTTTTTATCCTAGATAGCCTGTTTGTAATGATTTCATCAACTTTCTTGCAGATATCTGGCTCCAGAGTATTTCCAACATGGTAAGATATCTGACAAGACCGATGTTTATGCCTTTGGCGTTGTGTTGCTTGAGCTAATAACCGGTAGAAAACCAATTGAACCAAGAAGATCATCTGGTGAAGAAAATTTACTTGTTTGGGTATGTCATCTAGTGTCACACTTTATAAACTTTACTGCTATATATTGGTTTGCGTCACCATATATTTAGGGTTGTTTTGTAATTTTTCTATAGGCGAAACCGTTGTTGGATAGAGGGATTGAAGCTAAAGAGGAGCTGCTTGATCCCAGGCTGCGATGTACAAGAAAAAACTTGGTTTACGTGGAGCGGATGGTCCGTGCTGCAGCTGCTTGTGTGATCAATGAGGAGTCTAGAAGACCTGGTATGGAAGAAATTGTGACAATCTTGAAAGGTGGAGAAGGAGGATCAGAGGCAAGAACATACTCGAGCAGGAAAAGTAATACGAATCTTTCGGGTATGATCGACTCTTATACACAGTTGCAACAGACCAAATCCGAGATGAAATGTCATCTTGATCTTGCTATGCTTGGAGTAACCGATTTTGAAGACGATGACCATTTGTACGAACGGTGAAGGAGATGGATTCAAGTGTGTAAATAGGTTAGTAATGAAAAGTTTTCTGAATCAGTGAATTTGTTGTGTGTGTACATGTGTTTAGTCTTTTTCATTATGGAGAAAATCCTGTTTAGTGCTTTGTCGGTTTGATCATGTAGAGAGAACCGATTCTCTGGTTTCGTTTTCAGTTTCTAATATTTTGGGGCTTTTTGGGGAAGTCCATTTTGCCTGCCTAGCTACATTTTTCTCGTTTTTTTAGTTGTAATGTTGAACTAAATCATGATTTTATGTAAATCATTTATCTATTTTATTAAAATATATAATTACAAATAAGAAATACCCTAAAATTTACAACTAATTTACAATCTAATGCACTGAAGTTATTAATAAACGTATATTTAAGAAAATATTACATTCAAGGTCACTTTTATGAGACTCAATACCATAAATTTTATAAACTCAAAACTCGACAATTATCCATATTTCCTAAAATTTAATTTTTTTGAAAATTTCTTTTTCCACTTTTTATATTTTATCAAGAAAGTTTAGTTTGTTAATTTTTATTAATGATTTAACTTTTATTTTTATTTAATTTAAATTACATTATTTAAAAATATTTTAAAAATTTATGTCAAGAATGCGTAAAAATATCTCTCAGGATTGGCCAAAATAAACAGTAATAATTCTTTCAGAATTTTTCTTTAATAATTTTTAAAAATCTGTCATAATTAAGTTTCTTGAAAATTTAATGAGAAGTTTTTGGAAAAATTTCATCGAATATATTTTCCTCGTAAATTTGTCAAACATATTTTTGATAGATTCTTGTCAATTTTTTAAAAACTCCAATTTGAATATTTTCTGAAATTCTTAATATTATATTGTTTATCATTTCTGCTCTTTGTTATTTTACATTTGTGTTTCTATTACAACTATATATTCTACATATATTTAACTTTGAAGCAATCATTATCATATTCATTTCTCATTTTATTCATGTCAAAATAAAACCAAGTCTTTGATATGGAAATTTCATGATTGAATCATTAAAATGTGAAATTTAGTTACGGCTTGTCAATAATACCGGAAATGGAATTTAATGCAACGCATTTGAAAGTAGAAAATTTAAAAACTAAGGCAAACCTTGTAGACGATTAAGAAGTTTCTAACATAGACATTTAGATGATCACTGATTGAAAGATTGTTCTGTTGTTACTCTCTTACTACCAGTTATCACCCTGCAAACTTCGGCCATATCCATTTCATTTCATCCACAACCACAGCTCTCATTAGGAGGGTTTTATGTAGTAGTAATATTGACTTCCGAGACGAGGTAATTTTAGGATAGATCTTCCTCAATGAACCGTGGCTGCAACCTCACAAGTAGGTGCTTGTGTAGCTAAGGCATATACTTTTCATAGATATTGCTTGGATATTGCTCTAACAAGAGTACCCTTTGAATTTAAAGTGATCATGTTTAAGCTATATGAGAAACAACTATGTCTTTGAAACCGAAATTTCCAAACTCAATATATTCTTGTCTTGATTCTTTAACACAAAAACACTAAAATGTACCTTAAACAGTCAAAAGTCAAACCTAAGAACAACCGATTACCATCTGAGTTTTGGGATAAATTTAGCTTAAGTTATCGTTGAGGTTTGATCGGTTGAATAGTATCCAATTCAAGCTAAAGAGAGGATTATTATTGAGAGATCCAAATGCTACACTTAGTTAGTCCTCATGGACGTGCACATTTTTGGGACTCAAATAAAAAAAGAAGAGGAGATTATTACATAACCAGTTCGAGATTCTTTCACTGACCAGTTGGAAACCCCACCGTAGGTCTAAGTTCTAAACCATGTATGCACAAGTGATTAAGAATCGGATCAATAAGATTGGTTACTTAAATACCCTTTGAACCGGGGACATCGATCCACTCAAGCTGTATCTCGACCTCTCCGCATTCCACGTGCTGGAGCCTAAGGAACATGTTCTGAACCAGCTTACCTTGGTTCCACACAATATGGCTCTCTTCAGACAAACAGTTCTGTCTGGTCGGCTGTATCTTCATTATAATAGTTCCATTGGGAAGTCCTCCTTCGACCTTAGGGCGGTATTTAACGGCTTCAAGATATGTAGCAATGCTGAACTCTGCTTCTCCCATCTTATCATCCGCCGAGAACAAGTCCTTATCGTAAACTGTCTGCGTCAGGACAAGGAATGCTTCATTTCTCAGGTGAAACTAGCTAAAAGAAAACGTAAGGATCACTTACGAGTTTAATAGGTAGATTTGGATCAGTCACGGAAAGAGTCAAGTCGTCGTTCCATTCGGGGTTTACACTATGTTTGATCACGTGGGTTTTCAGCTTCTGTGTCAAATAAATAAAATTGAAAAAAAAAATCACAAACTACAAGAGTACGATACAACTCAATCAAGTAAAAGAATCAAGAATTCTTAAATGCTTTTATTTTTTTACCTTACAAAAAATCATTTGATAGCTCTTGATTCTTATAATGAATATGAATAGAATACATATCCCAACCAAGTCATCATTTCAATTATTTTGTGGTGGAAATGGAGTATTTATGTTGACAGAAAGAAGAAAGTTGGTGGCTTAGAGAAAAAAGGTACCAATATGCCAGTTACATAATTCAATACAAGGACCCACAAATATGAACATAATCATAAGTCTTCTTTTTGCAGTGGAAAAACAAATCACGTCTTCTCAACCACTAATCAAGCAGAGAAGATGGATATACAAGAAAAGTCTAATCACTCATTTAGACATAAGACACCATAACCACTCTTCAAACACATATTAAAAATCAAGACTCAAAGACTTCACATTAGTTAATGCATAACTATGACATGTAAAATTAGTTCAAAAAAAAAAACTATGACATGTAAAAGCCTCTAAGTCTGCCTTCAAATCCCATTAACATCTTGAATCTCAGTTCTTGGTGAAATTATGTTAGAGATCTACACACTCAAGAATAGATAAACCACATCAAAAGACCCAGTGAGTTTTCACTATACAGATCATACTATCTTTTATTAATTACCAACCAACAGTTTAACAAACACACCAGACTCGAGCAGATGCATCAATAGATTTAGTTTTTTTCTTTTTCTCGAAACACATCAACATATCTAGTCAAACATGCAAAAACTGAAATTAAGAGACCAACATCTTTTCCTTTACCTGCTTTCCAGAGTGAACGACGACGTAAGGATCACTGCTTGAGATATCTCTAATGGCGAGATTCACTCCTCTCTTTACATGAATTCTTAGAAGACCCAACAGGTTCTCCATTGACTCTCGACTGATTTAGGAATTTGGAAAGCTGTGGTAGGTTTTTAGTATTTTATATAGAGATGCCTCAGAGGAGAGAAGGTCTCATTTGATTTACAAATCAACTAGTTATTTTGTTATTTATTATTGACCCGAAAAATATTTTCTTATTAAACCAAAATATTTTTTATTTAATTATTCTACCTGTAGCAACCTCTGTCTTTTTAGTTTTTACATACAGAGAATATATATACTATTAACTTTGTTTCCTTTGTGGTCATCAAAATTTCAAAATATACATGAATAGAATCAAAAGATTATAGGAACAATATCCATTAATTCTCTGTTTATCTTAGGGCATAATTAATTCAGATCTTTTAGGGAGAGTCTCTTACCAAAAATAAGAGACGGCTTTTAACTAGAAAAAGCTAAGAGACATCTCTTAAATAAAAGATTAAGAGATATCTCCTAGCTTTTTCTAGTTAAAATCTAAGAGAATGTCTTATATTTTCGTTAAGAGACCATTCATAAGAGAATGTCTTTTATTTTCGTTAAGAGATCATTTCTAAGAAACCAGCAATAATCATGGCTTTAACCACGTTTTATATTAAGGTTATGAATGGCGATGGACGGAACTGTCAATCGAAGAAAAAATACACATAAATTACCAGTTAAACAATTTATAAAATTGGTGGGATGTTATTGACAAATATGCACTCACCAAAAGTAAAAAAAAAATATTGTTTTTGTTATCAATATATACAGACTGATATTAACTCTATGCACCAGATCGATAATTTTGCATCTATGTGAACGACGAAGGACGGCTCTATTCCAACACTATAAGTTACTGTAACTCAACCTTGAATTGTGGTGCGGTTTTGAAATTGTCAATAAAACTTTTTTC
This sequence comes from Brassica juncea, assembly GCA_018703725.1. NCBI lineage: Eukaryota > Viridiplantae > Streptophyta > Magnoliopsida > Brassicales > Brassicaceae > Brassica > Brassica juncea. The sequence continues at coordinate 5,082,155 of CM031940.1, read as the reverse complement.
TCTGTTCAGCTTTTGTCAATATCGCACTCACTGTAACTCAACCTTGAATTATGGTGCGGTTTTGAAATTGTGTGCGTTATCCATTATATAAACAATATTTATTTACTCGTTTTAGTTATGGTATCTAGCGTATTGTCTAGCGTATTTGACAAATACGCACTTATGCTCAGAGAAAATAATAATTATTCTTTTTGCTTTGTTTCTTTTATATTATTAATAAATTAAAGAACTCAGTAACTAGCCCATATTTAAAAGTAACTATTATGCTAACAAAACTTTAGAAACTAACACGTAACTGTAAAGTTTATAGATTTTTTTTAATAATAATGCAAGAGACATTAATAAACAACAAATATTTTGAACTTAACTTGTTCACCGAATAATGAAAAACATATGTTATAAATAATAGATAATAATTTAAATATATTACCAGAAATCATAGCAATTAATAGAGTATAAATGGTGACCAATGAATGAAGAGGAATAATGCACCTGTTTCTAAATTTTTTTACAATTCACAAGAAATATTTTTTCCTTCTCATTCCTACTCATTCCCTTTTTTGCAAAGGAATATAGAACAAAATTATTCTTTGTTAAATTGGAGAATGAACAAACATTCTTTTTTTATTCATGCTATTTTATTCCTATATGTTTCTTTCATATTCGTTCCTTGTGTTCCCAAAAAGGTCACCAGTCGGAGCCAATCTTCTTGTTGCATACTATTTTTGTTACTTAACACTTTATTTAAAATAGATATTATGTAATTGTTTTTTTAAATAAGTAGGTAAAATTCTAAAAAGAAAAAAAAGATATATATATATACGACTTTTATTTTAAATAAATATTAATATTTAAAATTCTAAAAATAGAGAAATATTATGAAATTATCACTAAAAGATAATTTAATTTCAAATTGTATTATATAATTATACAATATCATTTATCAAAACCGCACTACCTTTTCTATCAAAATTGCACTATTTTAAAATAATAATAAACTAGATCTTGACCCGCACATCCACATGTTACAAAACAACATACTGTTTTTTCTATCAAAACCGTACTTGTCTAGCAAACCGCATGAACCGCTATTACACCATACTGTACTTTAATTCCACCCGTTTATATTACCAAATCCGCTGTTACCATTCGGACCTTAAAGCTTGACGGTAGATGGTAACATTGTAAATAATAAACTAGATCTTGATCCGCATATCCATGTGGATTAATTTTCATTTTATAAATTTTAAACTTTGATAGATAGCAAATATTTTAAATATATGATTTACATTTTATTATTATATACTGTGTAACTCTAATTTTATTGGCTAATGATTTATTTTAAACATTTTATTTTTTTATTAATCGTTATAACATATTAATATACTTTCGAGTTTGGTACAATAAATTTATAGTAAGAAAGAATCAAATAGATAATCCCCTTCATGTTTTAAAAAAATTCTACAGTCTGCATACAATACATATTAAAATTTTATTTAGTTATAATATAAAAAATAATATTTGTTTAGGATAATTTATATTTTCATGGTGTGTTTAAAAATATACTTGAGCATATATCGTTTTAGTATATTGCGAGATTTTACAAGTAATATATTGTTCAATTTAAGTAACTTAGCCTTATTATTTTAATAGATTTATATAAATAGTACCTATCATATTATTAGTAAATTTTATCGATATATGATATTTTCTGATGTTATGATAATAATGTTTTTGCTATTAACTTAAATTCTCAAAATATTATACCACTTTGATTTTTGCAACATATTTTTCTCGTGTTGTATTTCAAAAAAATATACTTTAGCATTTATGATTTTATCTTTTGTAAAATTTGAATTATTATCATTTGAGTTTGGAATATTTATTTTCAAAATTTTATATTTGGTCAAGAGAAATTTGAAAAATTCAATAACTATTTTTGAATGTGAAAAATTATATGACTTTTGATTTTTTTATTACTAAGCAAATGCATTATTTTATTTTAAAAGCTAAAATTTCTAGTACGATGTTTTATATTTTGTTATAATTAAAGTAAACATTAAGTTTATAGTTAAAATTGATTTCTCATTTTTATTTTTAATGGATTTATAGTTAAAATTTTAAAATTGATTTCTCATTAGTATCTTTAATGAATATATATATGATGGAAAACTCTCATTTTTGTTTTGAAATTGACAATTCATATAACCATTGCAAAAGAAAAGCCCAATCAAAATCTAGCTATTTATTATTCCAAGTTCTGTTCCTCTTCCTTGTTCGTCTATTAATAATATTTTTATAAAAGGCAGCAAGCCCAAACGGGCAAGACCCAACAAAGAAATACAAAGGGGCAAATAGCCCAAACTAAACAAAACATAAAAGGCTAAACCGAAACTAAGGTCCAAACAGACAGGTCCACGTATAAGCAACTTGTGGCCTTCAGTCCACAAGAGATAAACCGTCGAGGAAGCAAGCCACGGCACGTCATCTTCTACGTAGACGATCGCCCGGCGATCAATGAACACGGGTCAAAACAAGGAGCCACTTCCTTCCACTAGAACCAGAGAGAAGACACGACGGCGCTCCGCTGACGGCGAAGACGAACCACGGAAGAACCAATCTTCATAAAGGCTCGGACCGAAGAGTCGAGACTGGTGGATCTATGAATCGGAAATAATATCAGCCGTCTACAATCGATGCAACATCTTCGACAAACGAAGGCTAAGAACGAGAGGCAGTCGGACGAAAAAGAACGGATCCGTAGATCAAGCGGTGCCGGCGAAAACGATTCTAAAGAAGCAATCGTCTCCCGGAGACAGAAGCCGGCGAAGTCCGTGCTATCAGAGCCACAGCTTCCCAGAGTCAAAAGCTTGACTAAGCGGGTTGATGCACCCTAAATTAGGATCACTCGACCGGACTGATAAGGGGATATGATCTCAGACAGATTGAATGAGAAATGATGGATTGAAGGGTCGCACAACAGTTGCGGAAGGCTGTTGATATTCCCGAACTCCGATTGTTGCTTCATATGACGCACAAGTCCAACAAAAAGGAGATATAGATGGATCGAAGGGTCGCACAGCAGATGCGGAAGGCTGCTGATATTCCCGAAGCCAATTTGTTGCCGGATGTGACGCACCGGTCCAACAAAAGGGCAGTCTCGATCTGTTGCCGGATATGACGCACCGGTCCAACGAGAAAGAGAGAGTTACTTGGAGCTAACCACACCAAGAACAAGAAAAGTGAGATTCCCTCTCAAGGTTCCAAAAATAATCACTCAAAACTTATTTTATTTCATTGATCAAATGGCCTTTATATAATAGGCAAAGCATACAAAAGGTTGGAATACAAAAGACTAGTCAAACATAGAAATTAGCAACTTATAAAAACAAGGAAGACTTGACCAAAGACCAAAGACCAAACTTTTGACCGAAAATGGGAACTTGTGGTCTCAAAACTCTTCGGCTGATCTCGTCCTTTTGCATGGTCGACGGGCTCTCGATTGCCGTCAGATTGATATATTATTTGACCATACCTCCTCGTTTTTTGTTGGGCCTTTCTTTCTTTGGGCTGAAGCATGTTCATAAACATATTTTCATAAATCGTCAAGCCCATCTCGATTAAAACTCAAGCCCAAAAGCCAAACTTTCTTGATTTGTTTCTGCTGCTGATTCAGGGCACATCATTCCCTCCTTCTTTAAAAAGATTTGCCCTCAAATATGTCTTTCCTTAACTTCAGATAGAATGATCTCTTGGCTTTTTGTAGAACTCTTTTTTTTTTTTTTTAGAAAAGAAGATGAAAGGTAGAAGATGGATGAAGAAGATGGAAAGATGAGAAAAAAATGAACAGACAAGTACCGGTTGAGTGGCTCTGATACCACTTGATGCACCCTAAATTAGGATCACTCGACCGGACTGATAAGGGGATATGATCTTAGACAGATTGAATGAGAAATGATGGATTGAAGGGTCGCACAACAGTTGCGGAAGGCTGTTGATATTCCCGAACTCCGATTGTTGCTTCATATGACGCACAAGTCCAACAAAAAGGAGATATAGATGGATCGAAGGGTCGCACAGCAGATGCGGAAGGCTGTTGATATTCCCGAAGCCAATTTGTTGCCGGATGTGACGCACCGGTCCAACAAAAGGGCAGTCTCGATCTGTTGCCGGATATGACGCACCGGTCCAACGAGAAAGAGAGAGTTATTTGGAGCTAACCTCACCAAGAACAAGAAAAGTGAGATTCTCTCTCAAGGTTCTAAAAATAAGCACTCAAAACTTATTTTATTTCATTGATCAAATGGCCTTTATATAATAGGCAAAGCATACAAAAGGTTGGAATACAAAAGACTAGTCAAACATAGAAATTAGCAACTTATAAAAACAAGGAAGACTTGACCAAAGACCAAAGACCAAACTTTTGACCGAAAATGGGAACTTGTGGTCTCAAAACTCTTCGGCTGATCTCGTCCTTTTGCATGGTCGACGGGCTCTCGATTGCCGTCAGATTGATATATTATTTGACCATACCTCCTCGTTTCTTGTTGGGCCTTTCTTTCTTTGGGCTGAAGCATGTTCATAAACATATTTTCATAAATCGTCAAGCCCATCTCAATTAAAACTCAAGCCCAAAAGCCAAATTTTCTTGATTTGTTTCTGCTGCTGATTCAGGGCACATCACGGATTTCGAAATCCGGCCAAAATGCCGGTGATAGCTTCGTCTCCTCTCTCTTCGTCTATTAATAATATCAAAAGGAATTTTGTCATGTATATATGAGCTAAAGACGTATGTCTGAAGGACAATTGTCATAACAATGATCTTTGCTTTTAGACACTGCATCTTCTCTTCTATCACCGCTTCCTTGTTCATCGGTGGCTTCTAAACTGCCTCGTTTTGTTCTTCTGGGCAGTCTCTGAGAGGATCTCTTCTAGCTGGGCTTGTTCCACTCGCTAAAAACATTTCAAATATAAACTCCATTTTTTTTCAAAATAGAGTAAAAGAAAAAATGAAATAAAATTGTTCTAAAACAAAAATAAAATATAAAATTGGATTGTAGCATTTCTTACTCCATATTTTTTTTTTTGGTCAAAACTTACTCCATATTCTATTTCACTCTATTTTGAAGTAAAAAAATAGAGTGATGTTAGAAATGCCATAAGCAGCTTTCATCACATAAAGAGTGGATCAAGCAGTGTGGATGTTTATGAAAGTTTGGGGTTAGAGCAGCTTGGATAAAGCTTAGAATTAAAAGTTAGATGCTCTATCAAAAACTAATGTTGTACTCTGGTCATATTTATCATACACAAAAACCGAATACTTGGTCAATATACTTCTGCATTCCACTGCGGCTACTCCATCAACTCTTTTAATTTCAGCAAGACACTGTTGAAAAACAGAGATACTCAGCGCGCTTACCAGGCAAAGATGAAACTATCCTTACAAAAATGAAAAACAAATTGAAATAAAGTGTATATACCTTTTATCAAGGGAGGGAATTATCTCTTGGACAGCAGTAACTATGATGGACTCGTACGACTTCTCTTCAAACTGTGAAGCCTGCTTTTCTTCACTCACTGAAACATATGCAAGACATTATTAACACAAGTAGAATGAACATGTACGGAGAGAAAAGGTGTTTTGCTTATTACCCTCGCCTTCTTGAAGCCAGGATTCTCCTCTAAGATATGAACGTTGATCCACTTCTAAGTCTAGGCCTTTTTGGTCTGCAAATTTCTCTAGCAGGCGTCCTATTAGGTTATACGCAACCAAGCTTGTGTCGTCACAGATTTCTTGGACTGCGAGGTACTGGTTCTTCTTTCTTTTAATTGGATTCTGCTGCGCACCGTGATCATCACTCTTTATGTTTTCAACAGAATACAACGAACGGGGGCTAATCTGGTTATCCACTCCCACCTTACCATCCCTCCCAGCCTTGCTCGTACCTGTGTTATCACTGAGAGGTGTAGATTTATTGGAAGTGGGAGTGACAAAGAGAGACCTCGGTCGTGTAATACTCTCTGTCAGGTCCCTAATAACGAGAGAAGAGCTGATACGATGCTGGTTGGTCGCGTCTGAAGAAACAGCCGGATTCAAAACCGAGCATTCTGCGCCAACTTCGTCTTGATCCGGATCAGAGTCATCGAAAGCATTGTCTTGACTGTAATCATCATCATCACTGTCTTCTAGCTCCTCCATATAAGCATCACCAAAGTCCTTATCAAGCTCATAATCTGGTCTACACTCCCAAACTATTTGCTTCACTTGAGCGCTCACGTTTAATATACACTCGGTCTCTTCCTCAATCGCTTCCCCTGGACACACTCTATGATCCAAACTCTGCGTAGTCTTGTTGACGAGTGAGAGAGCGTCTGTCAAAGACTTTGGAATCACGTCCATATCACAGCACTCGAACAGATACTCGATCAACATTCTCTCAACCGCTGATCTTAAGCTGTGATTCGATACTTGGGATTCCGGGTCTAAGACAAGACCCACTCTCTCAAACGCAGCATCGATCCTGGCCGTACGGAGTAACCACACTGCCTTCACTATCTCCTTCTGTAGCTTCTTTGTCTCTGGTGAAAACTGGAAAAAATCTGCGGGAGCTGTCGTTTTGTTGTGGCCAGGACTTAACTGAAGTGATAAATCTACTAATGACATTGCCTTAGCCAATGGCTCCGGGAGTTTCTCCCCTGCTGAAAGTTCTGAGAGCATCTTCTCGCTAGCTTGCTTCACTTGGTTTATGAGATCCGTTTTCTTTCCACCCGTTTTACTTGGTTTCAACCGAGGTATCGTAACTGAACCTTCAAGTTTCCTCTTCATCGCAAGCAGTGTCTGAGTCGACGACTTATCTAGCTCGTTAAGTACCTTCACCGCAGCGTCACGGTGAGACGGAAACATTGGTTTTGCGGAATCCAGGGTGCAATCTTTCCGGAAGTTTCCAGGATCAATGAGAGCTTGATGCAGCTGCTCAACAACGTCGTCTCTTCCTCTCCCTCTCTCTTTCAAATCCGTGCGGAGGGATTCTCTGATAATCTGTTTCATTTTCGGCCGGGTCTTGTCAAACGAAGTAGAGCCAGTGATGATCTTCACAACGAGAGATAGACCTTCGTTCGTTAGAGAATCAAGATACATGCTAAGCCTTGTAACAACGTCTTTAGTGCAGAACTGGGAGTCCTTTCGTTGTTGAGCGTTTTGGTTCCTGCAGAACCCAAATGCTTCTTCTACACGTGACTTTGCTTTCTCGTAGAATAACTGAAAAACAAAATATTCATCAAAGGCTGGAGATCTTGATGAAAAATATCAAGAGATAGAGCAAGACTTTTACATCATCTTCCCTGAGCAAAGATTCAGGGAGGCATCTGTCAAAAAAAAACACAAGAAGCTCATCATAGTTGTATAGTATAATCCAAGCAGTATAACAGAGACTCAGTAACCAACTCACTCGTATTCGAGAAACTCAGTCTTTCCTGGAATGTGATCCTCAGATTCGAGAAACTCAGTAGTATGATTATCAGGTTTAGGCGTATCAAGACCCAACAGCCACCTATATTTTTTTTTATAAAGATAGAACTAGTAAGTAAATAGGGAGATTGGTTCAAGAATCTAATCATTCGAGAATCATATATAACCTTCTCTTGAGTCGAATGCGCTCCTCTTGATACTTCATCTCTGCAGCTATCGAATCACAATCATCCTGGAGGAAATCTGAGCCATCCATCGCCCTCTTCTTTGGATTAGGGTTTATCAGCTCATATGTTTTATCTGGTTTGAGTCTATGAACTTGGAAGTTGAAAGAACGGGCAGAGGTCTGAACACTCGGTTCGGTTCCGTTCAAGTAGGTTTGATTTACAATCGGGAATATCTTCTTCTTCTTTTTTTTGGTACGGTTTAGATATTGTTCGGTTTGGTATGAGATATTCGAAATTAGAATATACATCAACTAGGCTACCTGGGCATTTGAGTCTTCCGATTCGCGTTCGGGTCTTAGAGTTTAGAATTCGATACGGTAATTTGAATTTCTCGGTTCCGAATCAGTTCAAATTGTCTCGGGTCCGGGTCGGTTCGGATCTTTTTTTTTTTTTTTTTTTTAAGATCCGGGTCGGTTCGGATCTTAAATAGCTGGATCCAATTGGATAATTAGAATCTATCAATTCGAATTAGGTTCAGGTCCTATCGGATCTGACCCAAAAAATACTCCAAAACACACAAAAAATAATCTAAAAATACAAAAAAATATCTGAAAATATTTAAACATTCGAAATATATCCAAAATTTATCAAAAATCTGACCCGAAAACATGAAAAATACCAGAATTTGATTACCCAAATTTTATTTTTTTTTTAAATCTAAAATTTTACTCGAAACCAAAACCATACCCGAAAATACAAATCCAGAACTTAAAAAAATACCTATAATACCAAAAATATACTAAAACATCCATATATACCTAACATACACTAGAAATTTCGGATATTTCTGGTTCCCATCGAATCTTCGGATTCAGGTCGGATTGGGTCGGGTCCAAAACCCGCGGATCCTCCACAACAAGATTCAATAAGGTAAAATGACATTACCCGTATCCGACCGGTTCGAATTTTTTCGGGTCGGTTCCGGTTTGGATTTTTGGGTTCTGGTAAAATGTCCAGGCCTAAACTAGGCTTGACATTTTTTATCCATTAAATTTGATTTGATTTGTTATTTGTTTCTATTTGATCCCAAAAATCCAGATATATGTAAGTATTCGGAAAAAAAACAAATATTAAAATTTAATATTCATTACAAATGAAACAAATCACAAATACTAAAAACTTTAGAGATGGATATTCACTACGCCGATTTTTGTATACATGTATATTTATAATTAAATATTGAATTTTAAAATGTATAATCTTATATAATTATTATTTTATATATAATTTTATTTATAAAATATTTTTTAAAATTAAAAAGAATATATATTCTTTATAAAAAACAATATTTTTCTAAAAACATTTGTTATATAAGAAATTTTATTAATTTTAAAATTTATAAACATATAGTTTCATTAATCTATGTACTTTTTATTTTACATTATGTAAAATATATCTTTAAAAACAAATTTGTATAATTTTTTTTATTGACATGTATTGAACAAAGGGGATGAAGTATCGGTGAATATTTGCAAATATCCATAAATTTTTTCGGATATCCGAAAAACTTATAATATTTGTATTTTTTCAAAGCAAAACAAATTGGAAAATCAAATATCCATGAAGTACAAAAAAAATCAAAAATATTAAAAAATATAGTATTATTTGATTCGTGTCCATCCCTATATACAACCATAGAAATATGTTAAATCTGGTTTGGCTTGATTATTTTTGTATTAAGAACTACCTAGATAATTATTTTTAATTATCATAAATATACGGGATGACTTCTTCTTTAGGGGTGTTATTCAATCATTGATTTCAAATCAATAATCAATGTTTTATAATCTATCAAATTTTAAAAAATTTAGATAGTTTAAGTTGATGAATACCAAAATCTCTAAGCTTTAGATTTTGAATTCATTCATTTGTTCATGAGAATCCATAAGATATGATTTGAAATCAATCCAAAATATAAAAAAATTTAAAATCCTTAAAAGTTGAATAACACTAGATTTCAAAATAGAATTCAGAATCATCAGATGGATAACAAATTTAATTTTTTAAATACGATAATTTAAGTGTGACTCTAGGGTTCTCCTAAGAAAGCAATATTGGTGATTTGACAATGGCTTTTCCTGATCATACAATCCTTTGAGTTTAGCAGTCTCAATCTTGATCAAAACGCTCTTGTCTTCATTCGGGTTATGGTGGCTGTGTCGATCTAGTGGTTCTTTACTTGATTAACAAAGCCACTGATGGAAGTTGTATCCGTCATACCGCATCATCAAAGGAGACACCTTCATGAATCCTCTTCACCCTCTTGTGAAATTCACCCAACTCTTTTGCGGATAGGTGGTTTCAAATGCTTGGACCCTGCAGAGTACCAAACCTTAGGCTTGTAAACTTTTTCTCAATCGGTCTTGGCTCAATCACACAATTTGGTTGTGCCTCAAAACATGAGCTTCGATCAACGCAGGAGTTTGATGCTAGTGGGGCGTCTCACTCTTACTCTTTTTTGTTCTCTGTTTTCACCTTCACTCACTCTAGCTTGTTTCTCACTTGTGTTACATACAATAGAGCACAGGCACACACACGTTGTTCTTCACAGGGTGCAAGTTCTGGTTACACAAACCAACCTTGTCCTTGGCTTCTTGTTGTCCACATTGGCTTTGCTTCTTTTTCTTCTTCCTCCGTTTCTTGTTCTTCAAGTTTCTTCTTCTTTTCTTTTGCACTTCAAGCTTTCTTCTTTTTATTCTTCTTTCATGTATCTTGTACTTCTTTGTTCTTCTTTTCTAGTGTTTAATCAAGGTTTTAATCTCAACAAAAAGACAACACCTTTCAATTATTGCAAGTCAAGAACGAGGTACAAAAAAATCAGAGATCCATTTCATTGATCAACAAATGCTAACGGGTTTTAATACGTCTTTATAAGCAAGAACAAAAACCGGTTTTTGTCATGTTCTTTTCGAACCTGTAGTATGGACAGCTGAAAGACAAAGATAAATACACTATTGTACAAAAGTCTCTTGCTTTATTATCATTATGATGTTTGGAGATATAAATTCGATGGCTTTTAGAATGAAAAATGATATGAAAAGAGAAAATAAACTCACCAAGCTTATTCGATGCAGAGATGATAAGATTTGTTTTGTTTTGCATTCATGGGTTATATGGTTTTGGTTAAGTTAACGTGATTTTAGAAACACACTTTTGGTGAGTGTTGCTCGTTGATATTGTAATGTTGAAATTTTGTTAAGTGTTGCAATCTGATCCTGGAACTTGTTTGCAGACGTGAAGAACAAGTGGGAGAAGAGCTCTTGGGGTGGGAAGCTTATTGTCCAGAAGCGTAGGGCTAGCCTCAATGATTTCGATAGGTTCAAGATCATGTTGTCCAAAATCAAGGTCAGTGTGTTAAAGAGTCTTGAGAATACTATGATGTGTTAAAATCTGAAATGTTAATTGGCTTGTTGGTTGGTTTGTTTGCAGAAAGCTGGTGTTGTCGGGCAAGAACTTGCAAAACTCAAGAAGGACATCACTGCTTGAGTATATTATCTTCGACTGTTATAGTATTTTCGGTTTTGGATTCCTAGTGTTTTGAAATTATCTACTCTGTTGAATGGATGTTAGTTTCAGTTTTGAAACCTTTACAACTTTCATCTTTCGTTTAATGTTAAGAAACCTTTACGACTTGAATGTCTCGACGACAACAGTTATCTCCTATGATCTAAGACTTTATCCAAATGATGATTTAAGACTTAAGCCCTATGTCTTTCTCGTGATTCTTATCAACCGAGTGCCAAAGAAAAGGGCTTCACTCAAGTAAGTGACATGGCCGGTGAATTGAGCTTTATTTGTTAGTGTTTTCACTTTTCTAGTGATAATATGTGACCTTTGACAAGTTAACAAAACGCCAAAGAGCTTTAGAGATTTATCGAAAATACCTTAAATATTTCAAAGGATAAATGTTGGTAAAATTATTTTGGCAATGAAATGTATGAGGCTATAAAATCTTTCTTTTCAAGTGTGGTTTGACGTCCTAAGAGCATCTGCATTAGTGAATTCCCTATGGGATTCACACAGATTTTTAGAAGAAAAAAAAATATTAAAATAAGGAATAGTGTTGAACCCATCTCTTTCCAAGCTCTTTCCGATGAATCTCTGTCCCACGAATTCAACACTGTTTCGCGGGCCCTACGACACGTGGCGGCCCGATTGATCCGATTAATTTTTTTTTAAAAAAAAAATCAAACAGTAAAAAAAATTAATAATAAAAAATTAAAAACATGAACCCAAGAGAGGTTCACTGATGCAGATGATCTAAACACAATATCCTGTTTGAACATAATTTTCAAACTGAAACAATATCCTAACGTGATCTGAATAAAACCCATACTTCTCCAAATTGAGACTCTAAACACAACATCATAGAATGAAATAAAAAATGATTTTTCATTTAACTAAATTATAAGAAAAAAAATACTAAATTTGACCTTCGAACTTGGATTGGGACTTTAGCGAAACATAAACCAACCACCAGACTGCTAAATCTTTCATGTTATCTTTGATAATAAGTTAATAGTAAATGTACGTTGTCTAATAAACAATACAATTTTTTCAAATATAGAAACAAAATATTTGCAAATATTTTCTATAAAAAATAGGTTACAAACTAGTAAAAACACCGATATCTCATTTTGTCTCTTCCAGTATACTCAAGCAATATTGGTATGTTAACATTATTACTGCCTTGCACCTCTAGAAAAAAAAAGAGAGAATTGTAGCAAACTTGGCAAAATTTGCCAATGATCATCCATACAACTACGTACACTATTCTACGCCAAGTTTCCTTGTTTTTTTTTCATGCAAACCCAACTATCCTGTAATTAATTTGTTTCTGTAGTTCTACAAGAAACCAGAAGAATTTCTGACAATATTTCCAACGAAATCCTGACAAAACACATATGTTGAAAAATTTACCAATGAATTCTCGACAAAAAAAACTATCCATTAACTAGCTGTTATGATTTCTGAAGGATTCCTTATAGAATTTATAACCATTATGTAATTTTGAAAAATATAAAAATTTTGACAAAATTTTTATGAATTTTTTTTTCTATAGGGAACTCGTCGAAGATCTGTCAAAATTTTATCCACATTTATCTATAAATACCACCTCTTTTCTTTCACAATGAACAGATAAAACAAGTGTTCTCCTAACTATTTTTCTATCAAAATTTTAGTAATTATTTATGGCCCTAAAATCTTAAATCTGGTCTTGCAGAATAATGGAGATCGGAGAATGTCTGGTATAGGGGAAAGAAGAAGAATCACCCCTACAGTTTATAAAAACAAAAAAAAAAGTCATCGGCACGTGAATCTTTTTTTTTTTTTGAAGAAAAATTGGCACGTGAATCTTATGCGCTTCAATCCTCGATCTTTGATGATAGAATATATTTTGAAAACAAATTTATATTGTAAAACATAAACATGTAAAACAACAACTTCTTTTTTTGACAAAGAATTAACTTATATATTGAAAAGAAATATTGTAATTGGAATGGTCATTACAATCTTTAATTATTAAATATTACATTTATAAAAAAAAGACATTCTCCGACTGGACTATATTGTAACTAGAGACTGATCATTATAACTTTCTTTTGACAAAGAAAACAACTTATATATTGAAAAGAAATATTGTAACTGGACTGATCATTATAATCTTTACTGATTAAATATTACATTTCAAAAAAAAAATACAATTCAGTTAATTGTATGATTAACCGTTTTCAACTTTAAACCCTAAAAAGATTTTTTTTTTGAAAAAAAAAAACTATAAAGATTCATAACAAGTAAGTTTCAAAAAAATAGAAAAAAAGAAGATCCATTACAAGTCGTGCACGTTCACCCTGTGTAATTCCATCAGTATCTGAGATCATTCATAACCCCTGTTCTAAAACTCGGTCGCGTAGCTGATTTAGCGACCGAGAAATCGCTCAACGGTGAATAACCGTGGCGAAGTGCAGTGGCGAATCTAGAATAAATTTTTTATGGGGACATAAAATAAATAAAAAGGAAATTTATGGCTAGGGGAGGAATCGAACCAGGGTCTGGGGGTAGCAAGCAAATGACTGAAACCATCTCGGCTACGGAAAGCTTGTTGTTTCTTATGTAAATACAAGTATTTCTACATTTTTGTGGGGGCAACTGCCTCCTTCCTGGCCAAGGTAGATTCGCCACTGGCGAAGTGAAGTTATACGTTAAAAAAATCGGATTAAAAAAAACTAAAAATTTCACTTATTTCAACTTGTAAATCGAATCATCTACTCAAGATCAACGAAGTTCAGGTAAAACAATGAGAAAAACGAAGAAAATTACTTTAGAAATAGTTAAAATCAGACAGTCGTCGCGAAATAAAGTTGCAGAAAACAAAAACCTAGGGAAGAAGACAAAATGGAAATGACGATTCTGCCCTTCATTTAAAAAAAAAACGTAAAAACTGTATAAAAGTGCACTATCTAATGTTCAAAGTCGGGTCGTCAAGCTAAACGAGACATAGCTGACCACCACACCACACTGTCTTTAGCGTATTATGATAGAACTATGTCATATATGACCAAAAAAAATCGCCGATTAATCTCCGTCTAATCTCCAATTAATTGATTCGGCGCTAGATCCTACCCGACCGCACGCGTTATGCCTAGCGTAGTTTCGAACATCGTTCATAACAATTTGAGTTACTTATTAATACAACAATATATGTTTGGTATCCGATTTTAATATAGTAGGTAGCAGCTTAGTAGGTAGGTACATCATACATCTACAACGGACATAAAGTTGTTCATAAATTTTGTTGAACACGCGTACCGTTTTTCATCTATCAAAAGCTACGTGACTTTTAATTAAATGTCATTTGAGCTATACCGTTGAAGTCATTTTGTTCGACACGTCGCGACATCTCTCTCTCAATTATCTATTTATATAATCTAACTAATTGTAAATAAAATATCTCAACTGATACTCTGTATATTTGTGTGATTCTTTGTAATTAGCTTTCCATCCAAGGATCTCTCATCTGTTTGTATATAAGTGTATTTAGATCATAATTATAATCATCTTTCATATCTTTTATGGTATCACAGCTTTCGATACCCTAATTCTTAAAAAAAAAAAAAAATTCTTCTCTTACGATTGATCAAACAACTCACCGTCTGTAATGGCAACCATCAGAAAAACTATCCAAACTTCAACACAAACTCTCTTCAACATGAACACCTCCAATATCACCAAGTTAACTTCCACTGACTATCTTATGTGGAGTTTTCAGATCCATGTCTTACTAGATGGCTATGATCTTACTGGTTTCCTTGATAAATCAACAGTCGCACCCGATATAACTCTTATAGTTAAAGAAGCTATTGTCGTCAATCCCGATTATGCAGCGTGGAAGAAACAAGATAAGCTTAGTTTTAGCACTTTGCTAGGAGCTATCTCTCCTTCCATTCAGCCTGTGGTGTCACGAGCCACAACCTCTGCTCAAATCTGGCATACTCTGGCGTTTACATATGCCAAACCGAGTAGAGCTCATATCAAACAAGTGAGAAACCAGATGAAGCTATGGACAAAAGGCACTCGGACCATAGATGAATACTTTCAAAGTTTTACTGTCTGGATCGATCAATTTGCAATTCTTGGTAAGTTTTTGACCTTGAAGATCAGATTGAATTCATTCTTGAGGGATTTCCTGAAGATTATAAACCGATCGTTGATCAAGTTGAGAAAAATGAACGCTCCCTTGTCTCTGACTGAGCTCCGCGAACGTCT
This sequence comes from Brassica juncea, assembly GCA_018703725.1. Classification (NCBI taxonomy): domain Eukaryota; kingdom Viridiplantae; phylum Streptophyta; class Magnoliopsida; order Brassicales; family Brassicaceae; genus Brassica; species Brassica juncea. Next base: position 5,066,693 of record CM031940.1, on the reverse strand, counting down.
TCTAAATCATGAGATCAAGTTGCTCGCTGCTACTCCGCCATCTCATTTGCCTTTCTCTGCTAATGTGGCATACAACACCAACAACAACAACGTCAGGAACACTCAACGCCACATCAACAATCCAAAACAGTACAACAATACTAATCAGCAGAGTAACTGGAATGACTCAAATCAGAGGTAGTACAACCGCTCCGGTAACAGACAGCCTCGCTCCTATCTTGGTCGTTGCCAAATCTGCAACACTCAAGGACATATTGCTTGTCGTTGTCCACAACTTCAGTCTATACAACAGAATGTATCTTCTTTTCCAACTGCTGCAAAGATGCCTTGGCAACCACGAGCTAATGCAGCCATGATTTCTCCTTACCCAGCCAACAACCGGCTGCTTGACAGCATTGCAATGCATCACATCACAAATGATATCAAGGTGGAGATGAAGTCCTGATCGGTGATGGTTCCCCTCTTACCATATCACACACTGGTTCCACTTTCTTGTCCTCTCTAAGTCTCTCTCTTAGTCTTAATAAAATACTTAACGTGCCAGATATTCAAAAGAACTTGATTTCAGTGTATAGATTATGCAATACTAATCAAGTTTTGGTTAAATTTTCTCCGGCCTCATTTCAGGTGAAAGACCTAAGCACAAGGGCGCCTCTTCTTCAAGACAGAACCAGGAGTGAACTTTATGAATGGTATATGAGTGCAGCACAAGCACGAGTCTTCTCAGCTTCAGACAGAATCAAGACGATTTGTGATGTGTGGCATTTGCGTCTAGGGCATCCATCTTTACCATTACTTCAATCTATTATTACTAAAAACTCTTTGCATGTTGCTGCAACTTCTTTGGAATTTCAGAAACCTTTCTTTTGTTCTGATTGTCATAATAAGAGTCATAAAATGCCTTTTCATCAAACATCTATTGCTTCGATAAGGCCTCTGCAATATGTGTTTTCAGACGTGTGGTCTTCTCCTATTTTGTTTACTGACAATAACAAGTATTATGTCATTTTCGTGGATCACTTCAGTAGATATACCTGGCTCTATCTGATACAAAAGAAATCACAAGTGAAAGAAGTTTTTTTGGCATTCAAACCGCTTGTTGAGAATCATTTTCAAGTAAAGATTGGCACTATATTTTATGATAATGGTGGTGAATATGTTGCATTACGATCTTATCTTCAGACGCACGGCATCTCACATCTAACTTTCCCTCCGCATACACCAAAACACAACGGCCTCTCTAAACAAAAACACAGGCATATTGTGGAAACTGGTATGTCATTACTCTCGGCAGCCTCTATTTCAAAGTCCTACTGGTTTTATGCTTTTGAAACTACGGTGTACCTTATTAATCGCCTTCCAACACCGGTGCTTGTGAATCAATCTCATTATCTAGGACAAACACCAAACTATGAGAAGCCATGGACGTTTGGTTGTCGTTGCTATCCTTGGCTCAGGCCATATGCAACTCATAAACTCGACGATCAATCAACTCCATGTGAGTTTATGGGTTACTCGTTGACTCAAAGTGCTTACTATTGTCTTGATATTGATACTGGTCGACTCTACACATCCAGACATGCTCAGTTTGATGAGTTCATTTTTCCGTCCAGCTCACATACAGATCATGCTAAGGTTCAACAATCTGAAGAAGCACAGTCTAAGAGATCAATTCCATTCGCTAAAGTTCATCTGGTTCAGCCTTCGGTGCCACCAAGCTTGGGTCCTCACCAATCTGCTACACCAACTGCGTCTGCAACAACTCCATCTCAGGTATAACCTCCTTTAAACTCTTCTTCTACATATTCTACTACTTCTTCCTCTCCCAGCCCCACTGACCAACTGAATCTTCTAAATCACTCGTCTATTCCAGACCAACCTTAACCTAACCACCGAAAGGCCCACTGGTCCAGTCACTGTCCCTAACACACAAACAGATACCTCCACCTCCCAAAGACCCACTGGTCAGTCTTCTGTACCCACTGTCTCTGTACAACATCCATCTCAACCACCACAAAACACCCATCAAATGAGAACTAGAGCCAAAAAGCAGATCTCAAAACCAACTAAAAAGTTTTCCCTCACTGCTGCATTCAATCAAGTGTATGAACCTGAACCTTCTACATACAAACAAGCCATAAAAGACAAGTTGTGGCGTGATTCAATGTCTGAGGAAATTACAGGTCAAATTAAAAAAGAAACATGGGAGCTAGTACCTGCTACGCCTTCACAAAATGTCATTGGTTGTCGTTGGATATATAAAAACAAGTTTTTGTCTGATGGGAAGCCTCGTCAACGCAAATCATGATTGGTAGCCAAAGAAAATCATCAAGAATATGGACTTGACTACAAGGAAACGTTCAGTCCAGTCATCAAAGTGGTCACCATTCGTCTTGTACTTGGCTATGCGGCAAGTAATTCTTCGCCTATTCGACAGCTCGATGTCAATCAAATGTTTCTCCAAGGTACTCTAAATGAAGATTTTTTCATGGAACAGCCACCAGGGTTTGTAAATACTGTTCGTCCCACGCACGTATGTCGTGTCAAGAAAGCGATTTATGGTCTGAAACAAGCTCCTCGTGCTTGGTATATGGAACTTAAAAATTTCCTTATTTAGTCCGGCTTTACTAACAGCTATGCAGACGCCTCACTCTTCGTATACTCTCAGGAAAAGCTTCTTGTCTACGTCCTCATTTATGTTGATGATATGCAACAATGATGAAGTTGTCTCTCAGGTGATTACAACATTTGGTCATCGGTTCTCTCTTAAAGATCAAAGCGAAGTTGATTACTTTCTTGGCATCGAAGTTACAAAAACAAGTCAAGGTATGCACCTAATGCAACACAAATACGTACTGGATCTTCTCGTCAAGACAAACATGCTTGACGCTAAGGCAGTAGCTACTCCGATGCAGACCATACTGAAACTCTCTTTAAAGTATGGAACTTCGATCACTAATGCTACTGAATATCGTATGGTTGTTGGAAGCTTGCAGTATCTAGCGTTCACTAGGCAATATATCTCCTTTGCCATCAAATTATCACAGTTCATGCACCGTCCTATAGATGAGCACTTGCAGGCTGCTAAATGCGTTCTTCGTTATCTAGCTGGAACCTCTTCTCATGGTATTCTACTTCGATCCAACAATGTTTTAAATTTTCATGCTTTCTCGGACGCAGATTGGACAGGCGATGCTGATGATTATGTATCTACCAATGCTTACATTGTATATCTTGGCAATCAAATTATCTCTTGGTCTGCAAAGAAACAAAATGGAGTGGCGAAATCATCAACAGAAACTGAGTATCGAGCCATCGCCAGTGCAGCTTCTGAGGTTCGTTGGATATGTAATGTTCTTTCTGAGCTACACATCAAACTTCCGAATGCACCAGTCATCTACTGTGACAATGTAGGTGCCACATATCTAAGTGCGAACCCAATTTTTCATTTCCGTATGAAATATCTAGCGCTGGATTATCATTACATCAGAGGTCAAGTTCAAGCTGGTATTCTGTGAGTAACTCATATTTCATCCAAAGATCAGCTAACCAATGCCTTATGAAACCTTTACTTCGTACAAGTTTCAATATGGCATGTTCCAAGATTGGAGTGATACACCTCCCTCCATCTTTAAAGTGTGTACAAATTAAGAAGATATCTCAATTGATACTCTGTATATTTGTGATTATCTGTAATTATAGCTTTCCGTTCTAGGATATCTTCTACTTTTATATAAGTGTATTGTACATCATAATAATAATTATCCTTCACATCTTTTACTAATAATAAAACAAAGCCGCATTAAACTAATATTTTTAAAACAACCGATTAAATGATCTAAAGCAAAGGTTGTCGAATCATCAAACTAATTATGGAAAAGAAAAAAAATCTGGAGGGAGACGATCTCGAGACAACGTCCATGTTATTCGAAAATAAAATCATTTTTATGACAAAATGGAAGAAGTCGTTCTTTTTTTTTGCCTAAGATAATAAAAACTAAAGTCATTCTTAGCTACATAAAAGGTCACAAGAATAACAACCACAGAACCCTAATCTAACACCAACCTTCATTTAATAGGACAAAGAAACATTAGTATAAATCCATAGTATCTCAAGCAAAGGTTGTCGAATCATCAAACTAATTATGGAAAAGAAAAAATTTCTGGAGGGAGACGATCTCGAGACAACGTCCATGGAGCCGCTTAGCCCGATGTCACAGATGCTAAGTTCGCCAAATTTGTTCATTGTGATAACTTTTGGGTTTAAAACTAGATGCAACCCATCGGCCTTTGTTGAAGGTCTCAAGACCACACTGATTAATGCTCCCAGATTTTCTAGCAAAATGGTAAAACATATGTGTAATAAGTATAGTTATGATTATTATGTCTAAAACTAAAAGTCTTCATTAAACGATAGGAATATTATATGATCCTCTTAATTGGTTAGTTAGAAACTGATTATATATATTTCTATAATTACTAGTTTCTACTTTAGATTGTGTTCTTATTTTCTTTAGTACTATTTACTTCATGATTGTATAAATCGTGTAGTTAAAAAATATGTATCTATTTTTCAACAAGAAAATACACTCTTCGAAAAAATCCCAACAATAATATATGCATTTATTATATTTATATTTTTATTTAATATTCAACAAAATGATCACTATATATACTCTTCTTTCGGCAATAATCATTACATATTCCAATGCATGCAAAGATGAAAAGATATCGTACAAACATAAATGAAAAGAAAACCATACGCCTTATGTTTTAAAAAAAAAATATCTTAGATCAACGCAAAAAAAAAAAACAATAATTAACGTGTTTATCTTCGATACTATAATCACAGTTCTTAATTTCACCTTGCCTGAACTTTTTTTGACAAATACTTTGCCTGAATTCCATTGACAATGTCTATTTTATATCTTCTTTTGATCATGATGATCTATATAATTCGTTTGGTTCACTCAATTCGTATAAACAGAGAATTTAAATTCGCTCGTCTGTCGTCACGTACGGGTTACTTTTTTAATCAATGTTAGTTAATTTGATGTTTTTACATTTGTAATTGTTTAAGATTATCAATGAAAAATCATGTTATGAACCAAAAAAAGTTAGAAGTTAGTTAACTTGATCTATTTTATAAATTAAAATTTTCAGGTTATTAACTATAAGAAAAAGGGAGAACCGGTTTGGATTCCTGTAAGAATCCGAGTACAAGATCATGTTACTGTTCCGGATCTTGATTACCCCAATATCAAAAATCCTGATCAGTTCCTAGAAGACTATACTTCAAGAATTGCTAATATTCCAATGGATATGTCTAAACCCCTCTGGGAATTCCATTTACTCAACATAAAGACATCAAATGCAGAATCTGTGCTTCTAGCCAAAATACATCATTCAATTGGTGATGGAATGTCTCTTATGTCTCTTTTACTTGCTTGTTCAAGAAAAACATCCGACCCTAGCGCACTAATTTCTAATACCCCGACCACAACAAAACCCGTTAAATCCATGATTTCAGCATGGTGGTTGATTGCTGGACTTTGGTTTATGATAAGAGTCACCTTCACCACTCTTCTTGAGTTTTTCAAGTTAATGCTTACAATATGTTTCTTGCGGGATACCAAAAATCCTCTAATGGGAAACCCCGATGATGGAATTCAATCTTGGAAGCTTATCCATCGGATAATAAGTTTTGATGATGTCAAATTAGTGAAGAACACAATGAACATGGTATATATTTATTGTTGTCTTGATTTATATATATAGAGTTGATATCGTCTTCTTACACTAACAACTTCATTATGTGATTTTTTCTTGCAGAAGGTGAATGATGTCCTTCTTGGAATGACCCAAGCAGGCATTTCAAGATATTTGACTACAAAATATGGTAAATTTTAAAGTTCTCTTAGCATAATCTTGTTATCAAACTTACCATTTATTTAATACCTAGTTTTGCAATAGTCTATGTTTGAAAATAGATGTAACAAGCTAAACATAAAAAAATGTTCGAAATAATTGCCTACTGAATGTGATCTATACATTAATTGATAATATATTTTTATTTATTTTTGATACTCTATCTTATTATATTTTAAATATAATAATATTAACCAAGTTTTCTTAACCCACTTATCATCTAATCCATATAATAATATTTGAGAAAATTAGTTTCCTATATGTCACTCTCATGTTAGTGATCATTACAAAATTATCTCTAATAAACTAAAAATTGTACATAATTATCATTATTTAAACTATTTTAATTTATTTTTTGCTTAACTAATATAATTACAATGTGAATTTTAATTTCCTTTTAAAATTACTAATATCAAATAAATAATAAAAATGAAATATCTATAAAATAAATAAATTTTACATAAATGACGATTTTTATACACGTAAAACAAATTAAATAAAAAAAGGAAAAAATCTATACATATATATATATATATAATTTAGAAAAGAATCTATAGTTATTTTTGAAGGAAATATATTTTTACCATGTAATTATTAAAACTATTTTTATTTCATTTTTCCATTATTAACTGTAGTAACCTTTCATAATTTAAATTTACATGTTAATTTTATTAAAACCAAATAAATAACGTAAAGGAAATATCTATAAAATACAAAGATTTTACAAACATAACTAATTAAAAAATTATTTATCTTTTCATAGAACAACATAAATTTAAATGTAAAATATCTATTAGTTTTAAAATAAATATTTATATATAAACATAATTTTACAAAATAGTTTAGAAGTTTTCTTTACAAATTTAAAATCTTATTTTTACTTTAAATAAAATTTTGATCAAAAAAATATTTTAAATAGCATTAACAGCTTATCAAATATTAATTAATTTTACTTACCTTTATATTAATTTAGTTTCTTTTTAAATCTTTCTTTAAACAAAATGAATAACTAAAATGAGATATATACTATTATTTGCGAAGTAAATCTCTCACGCTAATAGTTAGAGTGGTTGATATCAAGATTTCCCTTAATGAATTTTTCATACATAATTTATTATATAATTAAAATGAATTTATACTCATAATATTAGATTTATTATCTGTTACATTAGATAACTGATTATAATTTAATATGATAAATTTTCAAAAAAAAAAATTTTTAAAAGTAAGATAATTCTTATACATATTGTGTTATTATCCAGAAATAAATTTTTTCTGTTATGAAATTTAAGAACTTAAGATATATTTTATAGTTCAATACTAATCAAACAAAAACATTTGTGTAAAGTTATTTTTATAATAATTTTAATATGTGTGTGTTTTAAAATTCCAACACAATAATAACCATATATATATTTTGATAGATAAAATATTTTTCATATATATAAATAATTTGATGTTTAATTTAGTTTTTTAAATATAAATAATAACTTATCATACTAATTTTTGAATCAATAATATATAAACTAATTATTTTGTTATTATCTGGAAATTATATTTTTCTATTATAAGTTTTAAGAACTTAAGATATAAAACATTTTAAAGCTAAATTACTAATCACAAAAAATCATTTGTATAAATATATTTTTAAAACATATTTTAATATGTAAGTGTTTTAAAATTTCAACACATTACTAAGAATATATATATATATATATAAACCTTTTCATATATAGAAATAATTTGATGTTTAATTTATTTTTATGTATATAAACAATAACTTATCATGCTGATTTCTTAAATTAATAAAGATATAAAATAATAAGTATTTGTAAGAAGATTATGCCCGCATGTGTGAACAAAATACATAGTATCTATAAAATATATATATTTTACATACATAACGAATTTAAATTTTATTTTCCTTTATGTTTTCATAAAATAGTATAAAAAGGAAAATATCTATTAGTTTTAAATACATATATATATATATTTTTATATATATACACCAAATTTCACCAAAAAAAAATTAAACATTGAATTTTACAAGATTAAATAATATTTTTACCATAAATATAAGTTTGATCGATAAAATGTTTAAATAGCATTAACAGATTATCAAATTGTAGCGAAATAAAACATACTCCCTTTGTTTAGGTAAATTTTGTATTTCTTATCAAAAATTAATATGTTTTTAATAGGTGTAAAAACACATAAATGTGCATATTCTAAAAATAGATGGAGCATATATTTTAAAATATAAAAATAAGAACCAAACTATATACAGTAAAAATAATCTGTTTGTAGTCAAACTAGAACAAAAATAGTTGTGTTTCATTTAGATGAAGATATACAACTCAGTACCTCAAATAATATGAGTAACTGTCTATTCCATCATTCTCATGACGCTGTTTAAATTTCTCAGCAAATCAATGTCTATTCTCCTATAATTTTGGGCCATTTACCCGAAACTTGGCTGGTGCTCTCTAATTAATTCCTAACTTAAGGATAATTGAACCATAAACCCTGAAACTTTTTTTCAAAAAAAAAAACCTTGAAACTTTAAGCCTTGGACTTGTAACATTCATATTTCTCCTACAATTTTAAATGTAAAAGCCTTGTAACAAAAAAATAATAATAAAGAATAATTGAATGGGTCAAATTCTTATAATAAAAATAGAAACCTAATTAAGACAGTAACATATTATTATTTGGAATATTTCTATTTAGTTTTTATGAATAAAAATTACAAACAATTCAAAACTAATGTATAAATGAAAACGACATATTGACAAACTATTACGATTCGGTTTTGTAAATATTTATATGTTATCATATATAAAAATATTTTTAGTATTATCCACTTATGCAATTTCCGACCAACAATATTTTCCTATTGGTTTTACAAATTAACATATATAAAATTATACATAATTTAACCAAGATATATTATAAATCCAAGACACTGAACTAGAGTAAATGCAAGGAAAAAAGTTACTTTAATTTCAACTTATTTAGAACAATTAAAGAATTATGGTCTATTGGAGTGGAATAAATGCAATCCGATATTATAAAAATAACCGATAATATTTTATAAGCAAAATCATACATCTCCTAGACATTATTTGAGAAGTAATTTTGACATATGGCATCAGCACATTCTTTCTCAGTAAAAAGATGACATGTCAGTAAAAAAGATGACATCACTTTAAGAATTTATGACATGAAATCACTTAATTATGTTTTATATAATCTTCTAGACATTATTTAAGAAGTGATTTTGACATGTGTTATCACCACATTCTTTTTCAATAAAAACGATGGCATGTCAATAAAAAAATATGATATGGCTTTACGAATTATGATATGGCATCACTTAATTATGATTTACATAATTTCCTTTATTAATGTTTATTTTTTGGCAAGGCTTTTTAAATAAGATAATAACTAATAACTTCTACATCAAAACCATTAATGTAAATTTTTTTACAAAAATTTATTTTTGTCAAGATTTTTGAAATATAGTAATAATTAATCTTTTATTTATGTGTCTAAATATTAGTATAAATATATATATATATATATATAATCAAATTATTTGTAAGTTTTCCCTACAAATATAAAACTAAAACAATACTAATCAAATAATCTGACTGGAATTTTATTTAAATTTATCGGTTCATTAAGTAAATTAACATATTTATTTTTACAAATTTAATATATTTTAACTAAAATAAAAAAAATCCAAAATTTATTAGTGATATATATATATATATATATTTATTTATTTAAATATAGACCTATAAATCTTGGGGATAATATACATATTTAAATAAATAACCATTATCTTATAAATAAATGTTATTCTTAGAAAATATAATTTTCATTTTTATCGAAGTTTAAATAAAATTAAAAAAAATAATTAAATCAATTCAAAAGAAAAATACTACATATAATTAAATTTGTTATTTTATTTTTTTCAAATCGATAAAATTAAGATGAAAATATTGATGTTCAAATGTAAATCGAATATTTAAAAAAAGATTAAACATATTTAAAATTATTAGTTCTACGGATGGCATAAGAACATTATTTATTTTTATATATATAATTTACATTACAAATGCTTGAAAACTTATATAATTGAAAACAAAACATTAATCATTTGTGATATATATATATATATAGCATGAGCATGGGAGAGTCATCTAGGATAAATGTGTACTAGAAGATTTCAATCCAAGTTTCAAATTAAGATGAAAATATTGATGTTCAAATGTAAATCAAATGTTTAAAAAAAATAAGGTTAAACATATTCAAAATTATTAGTTCTACGGATGGCGTAAGAACATTATTTATTTTTATATATATAATTTACATTACAAATGCTTGAAAACTTATATAATTGAAAACAAAACATTAATCATTTGTGATATATATATATATATATATATATAGCATGAGCATGGGAGAGTCATCTAGGCTAAATGTGTACTAGAAGATTTCAATCCAAGTTTCAAATATTATTCGAAACTCATATACTTTATATTTTTCATAATGTTAGGTTTCCCACGAGATAAGACAGTCTTGTAAAAACATTTTTCTGCAACAGTTTAATATCTGATAATCATTGGCAGATGGCTATACAATGACCCAAAAGAAAAAAATCTTGGAAAAAATCCGTTTTCGTGGAGCTGTAGCTATAAACCTAAGACCAGCAACGAATATAGAGGTGATAATCAATATAATTATACAATCATACGAAATTGTATCTTTTAACTAATTAACTAGTGTGTAAATTTCTGATAAATTGTGAAAATGTAGGATTTGGCTAATATGATGACGAAGGGATCAAAGTGTAGGTGGGGAAACTTCATAGGAACTATTATATTTCCATTATGGATAAAATCAGAGAATGATCCTTTGGAGTACGTACGACGAGCCAAAGCTACTATGGATAGGAAGAAAATATCTCTAGAAGCATTCATTTTTTATGGAATCATTAAATTCACCTTGAATTTTTTGGGGGGAAAGGTGAGAATGAGATACCAACCGTATATGATATATTCAATCCACAATATTCATTATTGTGCATATTACTAATTTCGAATGTGATAAAAATAATAGGCAGTAGAAGCTTTTGGAAAGAGGATATTTGGTAACACATCATTGGCATTTTCAAATGTGAAAGGTCCGGACGAAGAAATAAGTTTATTTGGCCATCCAATCTCTTATGTCGCAGGAAGTGCATTAGTTGGATCACAAGTGAGTATATTTTCTGAAGAATATAGTTATCATGTTTTCTCAAGAATATCGGTTTTTTTCAAAAATAATTTTCAGTTTTTATAAGATTAATTAATTTATTGTCCTTTGTGGGTGTTACTTGATGTTCAACAAGGCTCTCAATATCCATTTTATAAGCTACGTAGACAAGATTATCATCAATCTAGCTGTGGATACAGCGACAATTCCAGATCCTCATCAATTATGTGATGAAATTGTAGAAGCGCTTAAGATCATCAAATCTGCTGTACACGAGAAAAGATCTCATAAGATGGAGGTGTGAAGCATGTTATCGGATGTTTAGCCCCAGCTCTCCAATATATAAATATGAAGTCTTTTATTTTCGAATAAATTTGTTAAAATAATATAAGAAAAATGTGGTGAAGTGTTACTTTGTTAATGAAATTTGGTTTAATGTAAAATAATATATGTATCATTCATTTGAATTTTTGAAGTATATTTTTAAACACCTTTTTTAAAAAGAGAATTTGTGATATATAATGGTTTTACCAGTTCTTTTAATTAGGGCTGTTCAATATGGTAAAACCGAACCATACCGAACCGAACCGAACTGAAATAGACAATATGGTTTGGTTTTGGTATATACCATATAAACCGAATGGATATGATTTTCTAAAAACCGTAGGATTTGGATATGGTTTGGTTTATAACCGATTAAACCGAATAAAACAGATTAAAAGTAAAACATGTAAATATGTATATATTTTATAACGACACATAAAAATCTATTTGTTATATAGTTAATTTTTTTTATAACAATTACCATATTTTTATAGTAATAAAGAATCCTACTTTGTAAAACACTTGAACTATAATTAAATAACAATACATCACAATCGAGGCTTCTTATTTTCTTAGTCTTCTTTTTTGATCTTTTTGCTTTATTTTAGTATTGACTAAATTGAAGTAAAGATTATAAATTTGATGGACAACAATTAGTAGAAATTCTCCTCAATTTTTCTCTTATCTATAAGAGAAGAGAGTTTCGTGTTCAATCGAAGAATTATGACTTTGATGAACACTAAATATGGAAGAGTGGAAAAACTTTTTTATCATGTTTCTATTTTGTTTTTTATTTTTGTTTTCAAAATTTTGAGCGTTTTTATTTTTTATTCATTTATTTGAACATATAATATTTTTTAATAAATGACTGTGTTGATAAATGACTTTAAAATTCATATAATATGATCTCAAACTACATAATTATGTTATTTGGTATAAAACCGAATAAACCGAAAACCGACGGTATATAAACCGAACCGAACCGAAGTAAATATGGATTTAGAATGGTAGTTATATTTTACTAACCGAAAAACCGAAAAAACCGAACCGAAACCGAACCGATATCCGGATTGAACACCCCTACTTTTAATCATGATATAAGTCATATTTAGAGTCTACTATATGTATATGGAGTCATCTAGAGTCTGAAAACAGGTTAAGGTATGTTTCAAGCAACTTTAAGATTTTAGAATTTTTTGAAATGCAAAACTGTATAGATGTGCCAGAAGTTTAGTTATATATGGACGAAGAAATTCCCACCAGGCGATTTCCCTCAAGTTGGATCAAACGTTATGTTAGTTTTACTGAACGATGGTCCGTCTGACACACGAAAAGAAGCTGTCGAGAATTCAATAGAACTAAAAGACATCGAGCGATGCCACTTGGACATCGAATAAAGCCCCTCCTAACCAAGTGCCCGAGGTGTTTTAATAAAATTTCAAGAATTGTAGTTTGACTCAAAATTTTCCTTATTTACAAAAGAGCACGGAACGTGTTTTACTTTATATTATTTATTTCTAAACCATTGTTGACGGCTAAACTTGATTTTAAATTTGGAGAGATAGATTAGAACTTCTTCAAAGTTGATATGGAACTCCTTTTGTTTATCATCTATTCATTCGGTACGATATATCATTATGCTTTACATGAATATGTTTGAGTAGATCTCTTGTTAGATTTACGATTTTTCAAAAGTTTGTGAATGAATCGTTAGGCTTGATCAGATTGTAAGGGTAATCAAATAGTTCTTCACTAAAATACTGAAATACTAAATTAATATAATTTCAACATCAAATTTCGTGTTATGGTTGAAGATGATAAAAAACTTCTAAGGCTAAAATACTAAATTTAATATAATTTCAACACCAAATTTAGTATTATGATTGAAGATGCTCTAATAGAAATCAGAAAAACAATGAATTTTAATAGAAGTAGAAAAACAAATTATTACAAAATGCAGAAAATACATGAAAAATGACCCAATAAAATCTCAGTGGCCACTATGCCAGTATTTCCTGTATTAATATTATATATTATCCAAAAATCGTGTGTAGGTTCGTAAGATCTGTAAGGTTATGATTATAAAATTTTGGAGTAATGAAGAATAAATATAATGGTGAAAAACAAAGTAAATATTAAAAGGTGAAAAGATGAAAGAAAAACAAAAAGTAGAGTTAATTGTATTTTTTTTTTTGTCAGCTAGAGTTAATTGTATCTTTCTTGTTAATTTAAGGATATGACTGAATGACACTTTTAGAGTAAATAATTTAGATTAAATTTATTTTACTCTACATTTTGCTTAATCATTACCAATCAGGTTAAACTAGGCCTCATACTTATTATTCGGGATCCGGATTCGATCCGAGATCCGCTCCGGATCCGCTCTGAAAATAGGATATCCAGGATGCCCGGATCCAAATCCGGATTAATAAAATTAAGGATCCGTCAAAACCGAATCCGAATATCTTAATTTTTAGGTCCGGATTTCCGGATCCGGATCCGTACTTTTAAAATATATTAATTTTCAATTTAATTAATAATTATATTTGATATATTAGTATTTATTCATAAAATTAGTTTTATAATACTATACTAGATAATGGTCCGCACCTTGTGCGGAATAATATATATCCAACTAATTCAAATTTTAATTTTCTTTTTAATTTCAATCTTATTTAATTAGGTTCAAATATTAAATTAATTATAATACATAATTTAATTTTTTATTACAACGCAATACATATAAGTTTGGTACCTGAACTTTTTTTTATTCTAGCCGTTATTGCATTTTAATGCATTTTAATTAAAATTTTACATTGTAAAATTAAAATAATATAAAAGATAAATCTAAAAATTTAATCCATAACTATCAGTTATCAGTGAAACATATAAAATCAAACCCCCTTCATCAAAGTCTTAATTACATTTTATATGAATTTTTTTCTTCATCGGAGTTCATAGTGACGCCTATTAACAAAATCTACAATAATTAAATTCATACTTCTATTTAACTAAAATTTTACAAAACAAAAGTAATACATTATATATTTCTAGTAAAAGCAGAATTTTTAATTATAACGGCAAGAGATCATATTTTTGGACTATATTTTTTTATGGATAAGATGATTCAATAGCATTAAAGAAAAATTTTCTTTCAAAATAATAAATAAAGAATGTACGATTTAATATTATTAAACTAAACATAAGATGAACAAAACTATAAAATTATTGCTAAAATTTGATAACACTTGTTAATAATCATTAAAAATGTTAAAAAACTAACAATTCTAAAAATTATTTATTAAACTAATGATTCAACCTAAATTATGAAATATGACAAGTAAGCTCCCAGAAAATAATTGAACGTGACAAGTACGCAAAATAACCTAAAATCATGGAGAACATACAAATAAGCAAATCTAAAATTATCGCCTAAAATTATTTTAAAATAAGATAAATAAATTAACTTACAAATTAAAATTGCTAAAAACATGTAAATAAATATTAACCTAAATTATGGAAAATATGACAAATAATCAAAACTAAAATTATTAAAATAAGTAAATTACCTAAAATTATGGAAAATATGACAAATAAACAATAAACAATAACAAATAAAAAAAAAAACTAAAACTATGGAAAAGCTGACACATAAGCTAAATCATTTCATAAATAATAGTATAGATTTTAACTTTTTAAATATTATATTCATATTTACATTTATAAATCTTGTATAAATATTTAATTAATGTATTATTTTGAATTTTAATATTTTTAAAAATATTATTTTTTATTTTATTAATTATTTTTACGAATCCGGATCCGGATATCCGCGGATAGTATGATAACTAGACGAATATCCAGAAGCCCCGAATCCGGATCCGGATGCTAAATCCATGGATCCGACGAATCCGAATCCGGATACCCCAAATTTCCGGGATATTCAGATCCATCCCACCCCTAGGTTAAACATAGTAGAAATATATTTTAGCCATTTTCAACTAATATCGCTGGAAAACTTACAAAATTTTCCACTTGCTTTTAATAAAATAAAAGTTACGTCCTCTCTCTTATTTTTTCTCAGTTCATTTTTTATTTATTTATTTATTTGTATTTCACCATTTAACTCTATACTAGGTGATTTTCCTGTGCTCATGCACGGATATAAATATTTATAAAGTAAATGTATATTATAATAATTTATTGCTATTTAATTTTGATTTTAAATTAATTTATAATTTTTATACATAATATATATTAATAATATTATATTACTTTAATTAGATATATGATTTTAGATATGTTAGATTAGATCTAGTCAATTTAACTATCATTGGGATCATTGGGTTATATTGAATTGCATCTATTTTTCTGAATTCAACTATAATATTTTTTTATTCTAAATCTATTAAAATTTTGATTAATTTTCTTATTTGCATTTAGGTTGGTTGTTTTCTTAGATATGTAAATATATATTGAGAAGATTATGTATAACTTAAAATATATTGTGCTCATAAAGAAATAAAAAATAAACTAAAAATTTTGATTCCAAATTACGTAAATTAGTATAATGATATTATTATGAAGTCTCATGCATATATATAGTTTTTTACGAAAGAACTAAATTGTAACAGTTGGTTAATATTTTATTTTCATTTGTTAATGTGTTTTGAGTCTTCTTATAATTTATATTTATAAAATAAATTTTTATTATTACAAAATTATAATTTCTTATTGTAGCTAAATCTATGATTTTAGATCTAAATTGGATTAGTCGAGTAACTCATATTATGAGTATATTGGGTTACATATATTCTTTTAAATTCAAATGGAAGTATAATTATTTTTATTATAATTAAGCCAAGTCAGACTAATTTTATTTATCATTAAATGTGCATGTATTTTCATAATATATATCAAATTAAATGCTATTTTTTAAAGATATTAGAAAATAAAGCGATGATCTATAAGAAGTTACATACATAAGTAACTGATACTCTTTTGGAAGCTCATGAAGACATATCAATATTTACAAAAATTAAAATATTTTTATAATTTCTAAATAATTTTATGAATATTTATTAAATTATATTTTTTGCTTTAAATGAAAGATATTACAATCAACTAAATATAAGAAAAAATAACATTTCAATAAATAAACTATTTTAAGTGAGCTAAACATATATCAGTTTATGTTGCTTAATTATTTTATGTAATCATCTAAAAAATAGATAGATATATAAAAAATATTTCTATTACTTTGAAAATATATTGGTGTACTGTTTAAAATTGTGTTTTATAAGAAATATTATTTATTTTTATAATATCAAGATTATCTGTGAAAATATAATTATAAATAAAGTATTTTATTAGTATATTTTATGTTATCAAAAAAAAAATTTAAATGGAATATTACTATTTTGTAAACTTTCCTTTTTAATGAAATCTTATTATTTATACATATAATTTCGTTTTAAATTCGTTTTTTTTTTACTTTATAAACGTTTCCTTTTTTATTATATATGTTAGTTGGACAATTTTATAAAGGAAACTAAATAAAAATTCAATAATAGTATTTAAATATAATATTTTTAATTCATTAAGGGTATCAGTGTAAACAACCATCGTGAAAATTAACGTGAGCGCGACACATAGGAAACTGACTTCTCAAATAATATTATAGAGATATCATTTTATTTTTCCTCTCATTCCATCCATTTGATTTACTCCAAATGACTCTATTTTTAACCAATCACACTCTAAGAGTAACATTTAGACTGTTTTTTCCACTTTATCAATAGTACACAGTAAAAGTAAAATAATAATAGTCAATTGATTGATAATATTTCGGTAGAACTTAGAGTGTAATTGAATAGCATCTTTAGAGTAAAATAAAGTGGAGTGAATGTTTTTTCAGATAAATTACTCCTTTTTCTACCAATCAAGTTAAATTGTTTTTCAGCCCATTTACTCCAAAAAGATATAAATGTGGAGTAATATATTTCTCTACCTTTGACAAGTTGAAAACATTTATTCCCAGTTTCACTTTTTAATTTATTTCCTTTTTCACCATTATTTTTCCACTCCCTTATGCTAGTAGCCGCTTTTACGTCCGCGTTCACGTGACACGGGTGTGGGCCATGTGGAATAAGGCCAACTCGTCTCCATTACACGGCTGTCCGATTTAAGCCCGAGTGGAGCGTGGAAGTGTAAAACGTTGGGTCCAAATACTGTTTTTTACGCAAATTTACATGTTTTTGGCCCAAAATTATTTGGCCCATTCCATTAAAAATCTTAGTTGTCCCAATAACATATTTTTGGATTGTGTCAAACTGAATCCTAAACTCTATTGTCTCTACTCAACTGAAGCTTACGGCTGGTGGGGTATTATACTTGTTATCCTCTTCTTTGTGGATTGGCAAGGCTCTATAATTGCTTAAGTTTACCGTCTTGTCTATGAAAGAAGAAACAACTATTATGATATATGATCTAGTTTGGTATTTGATGAATGTTTTATATATTTTAAATTTATAACTTGCTGAAAATAACTTTCCGCATACTTCCCGAGTTTATCCCGATTTTCAAGTAACTCGCTAGGTCCGGATCGCTGCACGGATAACGCCTAGCGCGATTCCGAACAGGGTTAAATACCAATGAGAGCCTTTGAGTAAAAGTGTTTTACTCTAAAAAGTTTACTCCAAAAAGACTATACAATTACACCCTAGATGTAAACTTTCATAAACAATGACAAAATGAAAGGAAAACATAAACCTAGAAGCTTAGAACACCGAACGAGTGGTCTACGATTTTTTGGCATTTAAATAATAATCGAGTGGCGTACAATTGCAAACCATTCATACCTTATCTTCTCTTTCTTCCCTAAACACTCTGACACGTGTCTGACCTTTCGAGCACCCAGAAGACACATTTGCTGACTCGGCGAAAAAGTGCAAACCAAAGGTATGTTCTTTTTCCCTTTAGTTTGAGACAGTTGTACAAGAAAAAGTCTAAATGGATAAATAGTTATTTTAGACTAGATATTTAAACAATTTTTGTCCTTCACATAAAATATCTATTTCGTTTATTTTAAAAGTTTGTTTATGAAGTTGACGGCTACTGAAATTGAAATATCTTTTCCTTCTTTTGGCAACCACCCTCGTGTATGTTCAATAAGCTACTCGCTTTCTTTGCCACATGATTTTGGTCAAAAGAGAGCACTCGAAAAGTATGATCTGTCATTAAAACCTAACTATTCATGATAACTCTAGGTTCTTAGCCCATGTTTCGGTAGATGTAAATTCTAAGATTCTTAAAGATCATTAGTGGGGTAGTTGTGTTCTAAAGAGTATCTCAGCATTTTTAATATTAGTATACATCTATCATGTAATTACAGTTTAGATGTGAAAAACAAAAATTAATCATAAAATGACACATATAATTTAAGTTTCACAAAATATTTCAAATCTGTCAAAAAAGAAACGTCTCTCACATTTTTTTATCTCATTATTTATTTTAGAGTATTTGATATTACTTTTGACTAAGAAACTTAGCAAAAAACTATCATTATAAAAATATTTTTTAAAGTTAAAGTATGAGAAATGGTAAAAAATTTAAGAAACATTTTTTCGTATAGAAACTTGAAAAAGGCTAAGAGCATAATTAACCCTGAAACCCTAATGGGTTTCTTATTTTTTTTTTTACTTCTCTGATTTAAAAAAAAAAAAATTAAAATCGAACCAATTGCGGGCTGCCACGTGTCGGTGGGATTCGCGAATAGTGCAAAAAATCCACCCCAAACGATCCTCTTCTCATGCTTTTTCTGATGGTTTTAAAAATTAGATGGGTTCCACATATTACTTTTGGATCAGAAACTCTTTTTGGAAACTCCAATATCAATGCTCTAAGAAACTAATTTTACACCTATCACTTAGGCACAAATGATTTTAAATAGTTAATTTTAATACAAAATAAAATTATCTTAAAAGTACTAATAAAATATCACCTAGAAACTACGGTTGAAAGACTAAGGCCATGTTTATCGTTAAAGTAGTTTTAGGTTTCTTATGAAAAAAATAAAATAAAAAGTAACCAATCGCGGACTGCCACGTGTCAATGGGGTCCGCGCACAGTGCCAAAACCCTTTCAACAGCGATCTTTATTCCACGCTTTCTGTTATCGGTTTTTTTAAATTTTGTGGACCACCTTGCCTTAAGAAACGCAGAAGAATCTGCGATAAACCTGCCCTAACGATTAGAGATGTTTTTAGCCAAGATTCTTGGCATTAGATATTTTGTGTCGGTCTATGCTAAATTAAAATAAAAAAAAATTAAAAGGAAATTGATAAATTTAATTTATTATCTTTTAAACTTCAAATAAAATGTTAAAAAATTTAGCAAAAAATATATAACTGTGCTTAAGAACTTTTAAAATATTTGTGCAAAATATAAACTATATTTTTAAAAACTAAATATCCAATTAAAATACTGAGTATTATTAAAACTAAGAACATTATAAGCAAACAAATATTTGTAATCATTAACTAGACTTGACTATATTAAAATTAAATATCCATTTATTAATACGCAATATGTTAAAATGTTCATAGATTAAATGTATTTATTATATGTTTCATAATTTAAAAAATAACTATATTAATTATATACTTGTAAGAGATTCAAATCTTTGGTGTTTAAACTTTTTTTCGAAATTATATGATTCTTATTTAAATACTAAAATTTGATTTGAAAAATTTAAAATGTATAAATATTAAAAATTATTTGAAATTTAAATCATTGTTTTTAAAACATATCTAATTAAATTATTTGATGATAAATATATCTAAAATAAAATCATCGTAACCATACCAATATTCAAAAGAATAATTGGACTTAGTTACATTAAGTTTTACATATATTTTTTCTAATATAAAAATATATGAGATATAAAATAAATAATTTATTTGTATTTTATCCTATGTTTCACAACTAAAAGACTATATTTACCGGATATTTGTAAGAAATTCAGTTTTTTTTTTTTTTAAAAGAAATTCAGGTTTTAGTGTGTAAAAATTAAAAATTTTAGTAGAAATTTTCAGTGTTAATCATCTTTTAAAAAATAATGCAAATCATGTTTAACTAAAAATATGTTACAAAATCTTGAACAAAATATTTATAAAAGTTAATTCAATTAAACTAATGGGATAAACTTATTTTAGTTAACTACTTTACTGTAAATAAACTAGTATCCAAATCCAAACATTAAATAAATCTAATTAATTTAGAGATTATATTAACATAATGAAATACATGATCAGGACATTGAGGCCGGCAAACCATATAGCTTATGGAGACTAGGACAGCAGATGAAAAATATATCCTTGGAGACTTTAGCTGGCGAACAATAGAGATGTTCCTGAAACTAAAAAGTAAAGCTTTAAAACTTGTATTAAACAAAATTTAGATCAGATCCATCAAATGAACAAATTACGAGCAACTTTTTTTTTCTCAAATAAGAGGTTTAATTGTAATATTTAGGGATCAAATCCACATATAACATAGACACAATAGACTAAAAATATTAAGATTAAATTAGAACTGCTAGACAAACAATATAAAAACAGTAAATAAAACAGTAAGTAACTAGAACGATTTGTAAGTTATAAAAAAATATATGCTAGATCCAGAGATATATCAATCAAAATATTCAAAATTACAACTTAAGGATGCCAAAGATTTTATAGGTTAAGTCCTATAAATCAAATTCAATAAGTACGTAATTCAGTTCTTGTATGCAATTACTAATTGGCAATTAGATATCTAAATCATATGATTCCAACTCTTGTATGCGAATTCAGGAAGAGTATCGATCGATACTACATAGTGTCGATCGATTCTTCATTAGACAAGCATTAATGCTCAGATCGATAATATTCAATTAAATCCTAAACTAACTCTCGTATGCGTCTAGGTATTTAGTCCATCAGGGTTCAGGTTTTGTTAATCGATTACATTCTCATGCCTCTCAATTGTCCTATGATTCTAGGTCAAATAATCAGTCGTACTCTCGTGTTATTCCAACTACTCTAGATCCTAGTATTACAAGCCACTCTAGTGTAGAAATCTATGAATAACCTAGAAATGTACGAATAACCCTAGCAATCCTAATTGTTTATCAGTTTGACATTAAACTCATAAATCCCTAAACCTAACAGGATGATTACTCACACATACAAACAATAACATAAATCACAGTCTGAATAAATAATAGATAAAGAAATCAATGACAAAACCAATAAAGTTCCATATCAACTATGAAGGAGTTCTAAAACTAAAAATATAGAAAGTGTAAAAAACGCTCGATACTTGGTCTATACAGCCGATCGCTGCTTAAAGGGTATCGATCCATAGCATAAATGAACATGAGAAAATTAAATGAACAAAAAGATGAGAAAAAGGATATAATCATCAAAGATCAAATTATTGACAAAATTCAAGACTACATTCTTTATTATGCTCCAAACTTCAGCATAATATACCACCTAAGGAACGAAGAGGTAGAACACTTGACACCTCCAAAGAAGACTCTTTGAAGAGATCTGTACAGCTAGCACCTTCACGAAATGATGTTACAAAGCCAAAGCTCTAAAGCCTTCGAAACTAGTTGGATATCTTACATATAAACAAATATAAACAATATGATAGCGGTCAAACCGTTGCAAACACCTTCAAAGGTTAAGCAACCTTCTGAACCCACCAATCATCCCAACAGTGTGAGACCACATAACCACTAAATCACAAACAAATAGAGCAACAAAAGAGGAAAAGGCTATCAGTCAAACCGCAGAAAAGAACCATGTTCAAAATCACCAGATACAAAGAGCAAAACATATTCAATCACTCCCAAATTAGCACCAAAACAACCGAAACTAAAAACTCATCGAAAAGATTCACGATCTGGATGTAAAACTGAAAGAAGAAAAACCCAAGCTAATATTAAAACCGATAAAACAACCAAGCAACTAAAAAGCAAAACAAAGAAAACAAGAGAATCCCATTGGCATTGTGGCTCTAGAAGTCCACCTATGTTGATCGGAGATCATAAACTTTAAATTAACAAGAAAAACATGAATAAGAGAAAAATATTTAGAGAAAAAAAATTAATATCTCATAAAATTATTAAAAAATCTAAGAGCAATATCAATGCTAAGACTCAAAATAGATTTTTTTGACTATATAATAATATTATTTCGATATATTTTTAGTAAGTAATTAATTTTTTTATTTTAAGAATTTAAACTACTAAAATGATGACTAGTTTAGAAAATACTAAAGGATATTTTGCAGGTTTTAATTAGAACCGATATCTGTGACTTCCTCCACTTTTTCAAAATTTTAATATTATTTCTGACAGATACTCATTGAGAACCTATGTATTAGAATTTAGAGGTTCCCTAACAAAATTAAATTCGTTGGAAAAAAAAAGAATATTGTTGTCTACTTGATTAATATTAAAACAAACAAAAATTAGGTTCTTGACCAAGAGAAAAAAAAAACAAAAAATTGGGTTTAAATATGTCTGACAACGTTGTTAAACAGCACGCGCTCGCCATTCGCGTTTGTCAACAATTATAATAAATGTTCCGACAGGATTTAACAAAAAACAGATAATATCTTCTCCGCGAAAACAAAAGCGAAAGCGAAGAAGATGAGAAGACATCGACCACGTGTCAAAGCATCTTTTAACCTGAGCCACATGATACAACAGAGTTCTCGACTCATCTCACTTAATATTTTCTAAAATTTAAAAAAAACTTATACTGACGTGGCTTATCTTCCTCTTGCTCTTTTAAAGTAACCCTTGACTCTGCTCATTCCATAAAACTTCTTTCATCTCTCTCACCAAACATAAAAAGACTTCCTCTTTTTTTCGCCTCTTCTTCTTCGTTTTCCGGTGAAACCAATCTAATATCGGACGAGTCTACAACCATGGCTATGCAGGTTTGAGATCTTTCTTCATATATATGGTCTCTTGCTTTTGATTCTATTACTATTGTTAATTGGGACGGAGATTTATTGTATCTTAGACCAAACCTGAAATTAGGACAAAACCAAGAGAGGTATGTTAGGTCTTTCCAGATCCAAAACGAAAATTTTGATTGTCCAAGAGATATTGGAACTGAGGAATATTCGATTGTCGCAGGTTAATTGTGTAATAGACCAGGCGAGTTTGTGGGATGTTAAGGTCGGTTGTGTGTTAAAAGAGAGTCCTACTTAAATGTTATTGGGAACTATAGGTAAGAGCAAGTCTCAAATCCCCTGATTATTTGATGGTCTAACTCCTCTAGATGCGTGTTAATTAGTTTTGAACATTCACTATCTGTTTAGAGACTAATTAATTGTTTTCTTTTTTTTTTCTGATTATAGGAACATTGTGAGAGTTTATGCGACCGAGCTTCGGATGAGCTTTCCGCTGATGCCTTTTGTCTCAAGGTATTAAATTTGGTTTCTAAAATCTCTTGATTGGTTTCAGATTTTTCAAGTTTAGTTCTAAATTTGTTGTTTTTTTTTCCAGACAAGAAAGCCTTACACCATCACTAAACAAAGAGAGAAGTGGACAGAAGCAGAGCATGAGAAGTTTGTAGAAGCTTTAAAACTCTATGGCAGAGCTTGGAGACGAATCGAAGGTGTGTGTGTGTGATTTATCTGACTTTAGAGTGTTTTTTAATATATGTTTTTGACATTTTTTATTGATTCTTTTTTGTTGGAACAGAACATGTTGGAACAAAGACTGCGGTTCAGATACGAAGCCATGCTCAGAAGTTCTTTACTAAGGTTTCTCGTGATTGCGGTGTTGTCTCTGAGAGATCCATTGAGATCCCGCCTCCAAGGCCGAAAAGAAAGCCGATGCATCCATACCCTAGAAAGCTAGTGATTCCCGCTGCGCTAACCGGCGGCAAGCTGGTTCCAGATGAAGATAACCGATCTCCAACATCGGTTTTATCAGCTCATGGCTCAGATGGCTTAGGCTCCATTGGTTCAAATTCGCCTAATTCTTCTTCAGATTACCAGGTATGTAGTTACGAGACACACAGTCTGATTGTTTATAAGTTGTCGTTTTGTGTTTGACTATATTCTGACATTGTTACGTTTTCGACAGGTGCATGAGTTATCATCTCACACAGAGGAATCATTGTCTCCTGAAGCAGAGACCAAACAGCAAAGCCTCAAGCTGTTTGGAAAGACTTTTGTAGTTGGTGATTACAACTCTTGGACAAGCTCTAATGATTCGGAAGATGTTAAGAAGAAGTCAGACTTAGAAACGCAATCTGTTCGTTGTTCTTCTTCTTCTTCTTCAGAAAACGCTGAAACAGAATTGACCACGCAGGTAGTAGTAGTAGTAGTATCGGAGGAGTTTAAAAGAAGCGAGAGATCAGCATTTTCTCAGTTGAAATCATCTGCGATTGGGATGAAGAATATGAAAGGGTTCATGCCTTACAAAAAAAGAATAAAGGTGGAAGAAAACAGTTTAGCGAGAACGTCATATCCATTGTGGTGAGGTGTTTTTGTGTAAACTTTTTCTCAAGTCATTTTGTGAAAAGTCTTTTGATCTCAATCAACTACAGATCCTGTGTATAAATTTGTCGAGAGAGCTAGGGACAGTCATCTTGTTTGGGGTTTTATTCGTAAGAAAAGTCCAAAGTTCCCAAGTATTTCCTGTAACCAGTATGAAATTGATGTATATCTAATAGTCAAGTTTTCTCTAAGTTAAAAGAAAAAAATCAAATCTTCGTACTCTTATCTCCTTTATTGCATTTCCACATACTCTCAGACACAGATTCATTTTGCGATTTTATACTGAAAACTACTGCTTGCCGACAAATAAAACCAACAAAAGAACCTCAACAAAGGGAAAAAGTTCAGTAATCTAATGACTACAAATCTATTAGCATTTTCGAGCTTATTAAAAAACTTAGAATGCAATGATTCAATGATGATTAATTATCGAATGAGAAAGAGCTCTCAATCCCTCCTAAATCTTCCTCTTAATTTTCAAACGTTTAAGACAAAATATTTATTCACTGCAGATGAAAAGTATTGTTTAGAAAGAGCTCTCAATCCCTCTGGTGTTCGTCACATTACTGTAGTATTACCAAATAAGCTTGTTGATTAACATATTAAAATATTACTTCATTATGTTAAATTACTTCGGCGTATATATTTCAAATCCTTCAGTTTCAGCATACTAAATATTAATCACACTTAAACTTTCAAATAAGAACAATGGTAAAAGTGAAATACATTTATGTGCTTTCCCTTTATTTTATTGTATAATCAAACAATTTAATACACATAAATATATGAAGTAGAACACACCAACGACGTCTGGATATTTCTACAATCAGCTACACCTTTTCAAGAGAGCTTAAGCACCAAACAGCCTGAAACTCAATCGTGACTGTGTTCGCTTTGAGCTGAAAAGCAAGAAAAAAAAAACTAGTAGTAATTAGCACATATACAGTCTCTAGTTATTTTTGAATAGTTACTTCATTTTACCTTCTAGTTGCTGATGATTTAACTAAAGGCTTAGGAGGAGGGGGAGGAGGCTGAGGAATATCACTCACAATCGGTATAGTTTTCACCTGGTCCAAACAAAACAAAAACATGTATTGTTTCAAACTTTTGATTCTGATCATATCATAAGTTTAAAAAAAATCAAGATTAAATGGTTTTACCAAACTCCTGTATTGGAGATTGTAAAATGAATGGATGTATCTTTGCTTTGCCAATTTCTGATCTTTGTTCAAATGCCTCCAATAGCTATAAGTGCTTCCCATGTTTATCACTTTATTTGCATATATCTTCCATGTATAGCTGCACATATATAAACATAGAAATAATACTACTCTTAGAAACTATTCCCTTTGGATGCCATATAGCTGAACATATATTATACCATTCATATATGCGTTGCAGCCCTTCAGCCGAAAACAGATTCCAATAATTAGGATCAATATTGCATTTCTCAAAGAAATCTGCAATCTTATCACTCGATTCTTCTCCATCGCTCGGATCAATGTGGAATCCAGAGACACCATCCACAATAATCTCGGCAGGACCCCCTTGGTTCGTGGCGAATGTGACCAAACCACAGCTCATGGCTTCAATGACAGTAAGACCAAAGGCTTCATAATGTGCAGGCTGCACAAAAGCACCTCTCGTATCCGCAATACACCGGTATAGTTCCCCGTTTCTTGTTCGATCAGTTTGAGCTGCGATCCATCTAAACTGACCCTTGAGTTGGTATTTCTCAATCAGGGAGTGCATCTTCTTGATCTCTGAGATCTCTTCCCTGTCTTTAGACTTGGAAGGGTCAAAGAATCCTCCTACGATTACAAGGTTGACTAAATCTCGTAGCCTCTTGTTCTTGGCGTACCACTCTGTTAATCCGGTTAAGTTTTTCACAACATCTAGCCTTGCCATTGAGAAGATGATCGGTTTCTTCTTGTCCACCAAGTAGCCACTTTTGTTCATTAAAGAAAAAATATCCGTTAAATTTTACCATTGACAAGAAATATATCAGGTTAGAATTTTTAAATAAACATCTAATATCTATAGAGACATACATGTGTTCATCATTCTCAATTTGGCTATACAATAGTTCTTCAATGGAAGGATGAAAGTTGGTGAATCTTCGGTCTTGTGAGGTAAAAGGGAAGTATATAGAGTCATCCGCGCCAGGAGCAGCGATGTTGAACCTCGGATCAAAGACATTGATGCCGGAGACAACTCTGTATAGTCCCGGAAGTGTGAAGCTCATGTGGCTCTCGTATTGTCCCGCTCTTTCTTTGCTGTCAAATTTGAACCGAACAGGATAATGTTATAACCATGGTCGAGTTTTTTTTTTTGACTGAAAAAAAAAATACACTGTCCTCGTGGAATAAATTAAATTACCTTCCAGCAATCTCTTGATAAGTGCTAGCTATGATGAAATCGGCAGAGTTCATGGAGATTAAGTCTGCCGTAAATTGAGATGAAAAATGATATTTAGGATCAAACTCTTTCCATTTGTTGTCCGAGTCTTCGTATTTAGTCTTCTCCAAGGCATGTGCAATAGTTGCCTGGATTCACACACACGTATATATTTCATTTTAATTATATGAACAAAATAAACTTTTCATTTCAATTATGTTGTTTTGACACCAAATGAGTGTACATTATATATATATATATATAAAGGTAAGAAACCTGAGTAATTCCAAGCTTATTTGCCATCAGCGATGCCACCAAGTTTCCATCCGTATAGTTTCCTATAACTAGGTCAGGTTTTCCCTCCAAAATATCCAAGATTTTTGTTGTTGCATCCTACTCATGATATAATTTTACAAGTACAGAGTAAAAGTTACACTAAAATACAGAGAGATTGGTTAATAGTTTAAAAATTAAATTCACATTCTTATATTTGGTTCACCTTGGTGAATTTCTCTAGGTAAGGGTAAATATCAAAGCGAGATACCCACCGACGTAAAATTCCATTCTCTGTTACTGATACAGCCTCAGAATCTCACTTTAGCTTTTCTCACAAGAAATCAAAACCGACAGCCTAAATGGAATGAAGATCGCCACTCAAAGATGTGAAAGGCTTTGAGATAAGATCATGAACCAGAACCTAAGTGAATCACACACAAAGATAAAGGTTCCACACTTGCATCCTAAGAAAGAATCTCACATAACTTAGAAATAACAAGAAACAAGCATAAAAGCTCTCAAGAGAAAATCTCACTTTTTATTCAATACTCAAGTCTGATTTTACAATGAAATGAGAGGAGCTTTATATATAGCTCTTGGACGAAATCAAAGACATAAATGAAAGACAGATTTTTAGGATAAATTATAATTAAAAGAAAATCAAATGGCTGGTCAAAAGGGCTGATCTCAAGGGATTGAGATTTGCTTATTAAGTAGATGTTGACCACACCTTTAATTCTCTTGGGACAGATCTTTTGGAGCTTATAAGGAGGCTTAAGTGGTGGCCTTTGCTTGGGAACAGCCAGATGAGTCAAACGAACCATAGGCTTGATGGTATCTAGGTTCATCCGAGTCCAAACATGGAAAGTCTTGTCTACTTTAGGAGCAGTGGATTTGATGCCCACATCATTCCCTCCCACTTGTAAAAGTTTTGTCCTCAAAACTTGCTCACGTGATATAGGGATGTACCTCGGATTTTGCTGGACCTCTTCTGATGGATTAAGCGGTTCTGGCTCTTTGTTTTCATGCTCAATTTGGGCCGCCTGTTGGGCCAACTCCTCCAAACAATTGCATGAGTACCTTTGTATGTGGAAACGGATCTCATTGCTTAGCCCATAAACAAACTGGTCCATGACATCCTCATGGCTTACTCCTGGATTGAGCCGAATGCGAAGATGGTTGAATTGCTGGTGATACTCCATGACCGTTTTATCTTCTTGGCAAAGTGTACGAAACTGCCTCCGGATTTCTTGATATTGATCGCGTGGGATGTATTGCTTCCTCATCAGATTTTTCATCTCATCCCAAGTTGATTCTCGAGAAGACCGGAGACGATTTTCTTTTGCAGTAGATTGGCTCCACCAGTGTTGAGCTTGGTTGATGAGTTGATCGGCAGCAATGTATACCTTCTCAAAATCTGGACAGCCGCAAGAATTGAAGAACTCATTCATCTTGTGCTCCCATTCAAAGTACTCATCAGGGCCTGATCTTCCTGCAAAATAATAATCTTCTTGCTTCAATAGACTCCATGGATGGTTCGCCATGTTGCTGTTGTCGGACTGGTTTTCCATATCTCTTTATATATATATATATATTTTTTTTTTGACTGAAACTTAGAAAAACAAAACAGAAAAGAAAGAAAGAGGAAAACAATTTTTTTCAAAATGATACAGCCTCAGAATCTCACTTTAGCTTTTCTCACAAGAAATCAAAACCGACAGCCTAAATGGAATGAAGATCGCCACTCAAAGATGTGAAAGGCTTTGAGATAAGATCATGAACCAGAACCTAAGTGAATCACACACAAAGATAAAGGTTCCACACTTGCATCCTAAGAAAGAATCTCACATAACTTAGAAATAACAAGAAACAAGCATAAAAGCTCTCAAGAGAAAATCTCACTTTTTATTCAATACTCAAGTCTGATTTTACAATGAAATGAGAGGAGCTTTATATATAGCTCTTGGACGAAATCAAAGACATAAATGAAAGGCGGATTTTTAGGACAAATTATAATAAAAAGAAAATCAAATGGCTGGTCAAAAGGGCTGATCTCAAGGGATTGAGATTTGCTTATTAAGTAGATGTTGACCACGCCTTTAATACTCTTGGGACAGATCTTTTGGAGCTGATAAGGAGGCTTAAGTGGTGGCCTTTGCTTGGGAACAGCCAGCTGAGTCAAACGAACCATAGGCTTGATGGTGTCTAGGTTCATCCGAGTCCAAACATGGAAAGTCTCGTCTACTTTATGAGCAGTGGATTTGATGCCCACATCATTAAATGATGTCCCTTGTAAAAGTTTTGTCCTCAAAACTTGCTCATGTGATATAGGGATGTACCTCGGATTTTGCTGGACCTCTTCTGATGGATCAAGCGGTTCAGGCTCTTTGTTTTCATGCTCAATTTGGGCCGCCTGTTGGGCCAAATCCTCCAAACAATTGCATGAGTACCTTTGTATGTGGAAACGGATCTCATTGCTTAGCCCATAAACAAACTGGTCCATGACATCCTCATGGCTTACTCCTGGATTGAGCCGAATGCGAAGATGGTTGAATTGCTGGTGATACTCCATGACCGTTTTATCTTCTTGGCAAAGTGTACGAAACTGCCTCCGGATTTCTTGATATTGATCGCGTGGGATGTATTGCTTCCTCATCAGATTTTTTCATCTCATCCCAAGTTGATTCTCGAGAAGACCGGAGACGATTTTCTTTTGCAGTAGATTGGCTCCACCAGTGTTGAGCTTGGTTGATGAGTTGATCGGCAGCAATGTATACCTTCTCAAAATCTGGACAGCCGCAAGAATTGAAGAACTCATTCATCTTGTGCTCCCATTCAAAGTACTCATCAGGGCCTGATCTTCCTGCAAAATAATAATCTTCTTGCTTCAATAGACTCCATGGATGGTTCGCCATGTTGCTGTTGTCGGACTGGTTTTCCATATCTCTTTATATATATATATATATTTTTTTTTTGACTGAAACTTAGAAAAACAAAACAGAAAAGAAAGAAAGAGGAAAACAATTTTTTCTGGGTTTTCTTTGGAGAGAATGAAAAACAAAACAAAAACATAAAGATAGATGATAGGAGCTTTTAGCTCTGATACCAAATGATACAGCCTCAGAATCTCACTTTAGCTTTTCTCACAAGAAATCAAAACCGACAGCCTAAATGGAATGAAGATCGCCACTCAAAGATGTGAAAGGCTTTGAGATAAGATCATGAACCAGAACCTAAGTGAATCACACACAAAGATAAAGGTTCCACACTTGCATCCTAAGAAAGAATCTCACATAACTTAGAAATAACAAGAAACAAGCATAAAAGCTCTCAAGAGAAAATCTCACTTTTTATTCAATACTCAAGTCTGATTTTACAATGAAATGAGAGGAGCTTTATATATAGCTCTTGGACGAAATCAAAGACATAAATGAAAGACAGATTTTTAGGATAAATTATAATTAAAAGAAAATCAAATGGCTGGTCAAAAGGGCTGATCTCAAGGGATTGAGATTTGCTTATTAAGTAGATGTTGACCACACCTTTAATTCTCTTGGGACAGATCTTTTGGAGCTTATAAGGAGGCTTAAGTGGTGGCCTTTGCTTGGGAACAGCCAGATGAGTCAAACGAACCATAGGCTTGATGGTATCTAGGTTCATCCGAGTCCAAACATGGAAAGTCTTGTCTACTTTAGGAGCAGTGGATTTGATGCCCACATCATGACCACACCTTTAATTCTCTTGGGACAGATCTTTTGGAGCTTATAAGGAGGCTTAAGTGGTGGCCTTTGCTTGGGAACAGCCAGATGAGTCAAACGAACCATAGGCTTGATGGTATCTAGGTTCATCCGAGTCCAAACATGGAAAGTCTTGTCTACTTTAGGAGCAGTGGATTTGATGCCCACATCATTCCCTCCCACTTGTAAAAGTTTTGTCCTCAAAACTTGCTCACGTGATATAGGGATGTACCTCGGATTTTGCTGGACCTCTTCTGATGGATTAAGCGGTTCTGGCTCTTTGTTTTCATGCTCAATTTGGGCCGCCTGTTGGGCCAACTCCTCCAAACAATTGCATGAGTACCTTTGTATGTGGAAACGGATCTCATTGCTTAGCCCATAAACAAACTGGTCCATGACATCCTCATGGCTTACTCCTGGATTGAGCCGAATGCGAAGATGGTTGAATTGCTGGTGATACTCCATGACCGTTTTATCTTCTTGGCAAAGTGTACGAAACTGCCTCCGGATTTCTTGATATTGATCGCGTGGGATGTATTGCTTCCTCATCAGATTTTTCATCTCATCCCAAGTTGATTCTCGAGAAGACCGGAGACGATTTTCTTTTGCAGTAGATTGGCTCCACCAGTGTTGAGCTTGGTTGATGAGTTGATCGGCAGCAATGTATACCTTCTCAAAATCTGGACAGCCGCAAGAATTGAAGAACTCATTCATCTTGTGCTCCCATTCAAAGTACTCATCAGGGCCTGATCTTCCTGCAAAATAATAATCTTCTTGCTTCAATAGACTCCATGGATGGTTCGCCATGTTGCTGTTGTCGGACTGGTTTTCCATATCTCTTTATATATATATATATATTTTTTTTTTGACTGAAACTTAGAAAAACAAAACAGAAAAGAAAGAAAGAGGAAAACAATTTTTTTCTGGGTTTTCTTTGGAGAGAATGAAAAACAAAACAAAAACATAAAGATAGATGATAGGAGCTTTTAGCTCTGATACCAAATGATACAGCCTCAGAATCTCACTTTAGCTTTTCTCACAAGAAATCAAAACCGACAGCCTAAATGGAATGAAGATCGCCACTCAAAGATGTGAAAGGCTTTGAGATAAGATCATGAACCAGAACCTAAGTGAATCACACACAAAGATAAAGGTTCCACACTTGCATCCTAAGAAAGAATCTCACATAACTTAGAAATAACAAGAAACAAGCATAAAAGCTCTCAAGAGAAAATCTCACTTTTTATTCAATACTCAAGTCTGATTTTACAATGAAATGAGAGGAGCTTTATATATAGCTCTTGGACGAAATCAAAGACATAAATGAAAGACAGATTTTTAGGATAAATTATAATTAAAAGAAAATCAAATGGCTGGTCAAAAGGGCTGATCTCAAGGGATTGAGATTTGCTTATTAAGTAGATGTTGACCACACCTTTAATTCTCTTGGGACAGATCTTTTGGAGCTTATAAGGAGGCTTAAGTGGTGGCCTTTGCTTGGGAACAGCCAGATGAGTCAAACGAACCATAGGCTTGATGGTATCTAGGTTCATCCGAGTCCAAACATGGAAAGTCTTGTCTACTTTAGGAGCAGTGGATTTGATGCCCACATCAGTTACAAATGGAATTCGAAGAATATTTGAATGTTTGGTACCAGTGATGGGTTCTAATTCTTGGTTACATTTAGTATCCTTGGCGTCTGGGATTAATCTCGTCACCTAAATCAGTAACACGATTTCAATATCATTAAAAACTTTAATGTGGCTACCACTAAGGGAGGATGGAAAAAGATTCAAATTAAGAGAACTTACAACAAGAATCTGAGGTTTGAAATTTAGGCCTTGAGAGTTGATTCTGTGAAGCAATTCATCTTCAAGGGCCTTGACTTGGTCAAGAATGTAAACGACCTGACCACCAGTATCAGGCAAACCAAGAACATCGTTTTGACCAAAATAGCCGTGAATCGAGAAGATGACAACGTTGAAGATTCTAGGAATCCTGGAAAAGAATCTATCAATATTTAGAGGGTCAGGGGCTTGAAGAATCTCTGACAAGATCCTCATTGTCTCTTTTACTTTCCCTGCGTTTTCTCCCCATCCTTTCTCGAAACCCCACTCCTTAAACCTGTGTGTGTGTGTTTTTACTCAAAATCAAATCAGTTAACTAACGCATCGATTAGCAATGCATGTACATAGTTTAACGGTTGACCTGAGTTCAAAGGCTTGGAAAGGTGTTTCCTTAGGCAGCTCCGATAGGAAAACATCAGCCAAAATCAAACTCATCTCAAGCTTTCTTGCCGTATTTAGTGTCTCATTCATCATAAGGTTCTGAAAAACTTAAACGTAAGCTCAGAATTACGGTTATGCTCGCAAGTGTGTTATTATGTTCAGTGTGATTTTTTTTTCTTCAAAAGAATATACAAGTTTTGTTAGTTAAATGTAAACTTAACACACGAAAGAAAATAATATCATAAGAAAACGGATAAAAGTCTGAGAAATTCTAAAAATGCCATATACGTTTTTTGAAATTATCATATAAACCATAAAATTCCAAAGATACCACATTTTAGACAAATGAAATGTTCTGTTACAAAAAAAAAGACAAATGAAATGTTCCTAACAGTTTAGGATGGGGATCTAAATATGTATTAGAACCATTCATAAGTTCAAAAGCCCTTCAAAAACCTGAAATTTATGGTACTTTGATTACTTCAAGGTAAATTTTTAGTATTTTTAGGAATAATACATATTTATTTATTGTTAAAAAAAAAAAAAGTTTTGTGAATGTCTTCATGAGAAAATATTAACCTCTCCTTGATGCTCAAGTGACAACAAGTAGTCCACGAGAGACTGTGGGTTGTCAGTTAAACGGCCTCCGAGCTTTGAGGACACAAAACTCATGCCGTTCCCTACTGAAGACGACAGTGAAAGCCGAGGCAGAGTGAAATCTAACGCCCCAAAATCGACCTCCAACGCATTTTCATCCTTAGCCCTGATTACAATCATAGATCAAGACACCAAGAAAGTGAATGTATTTGGTGAAGAAAAAGAGGAGAGACTGTGTAGGCACCAGTTCTCATCAAACAGAAGCTCTTTGAGTCTGAGATATTGTGTGTTCGATAGAGCCTCCACCGAGAGATCGGAAGAGTTAACCTTCACATATTGCCAATTTCCCGGGTTTCCTCGCACCGCAAAGGCTACGTTTGGTGGAATTACCGCTGCTTCCTGCAGTTTTATTCACAATTATATGGTTAAATTTAGCTCACCATATGATTTTTTGGCAAAGAATTAATATTATTAGGTAAAAAGAAATTAATATTAGTGATTTTGCGTATATTAAAAATTAGTTATTTTGAAAATCAAACTAAACACAATCAAGTTTGTAAGAGATAACATCATATATTGCCAAGTATCTGGAAATAGAAGTTTATAGACCTATAAATTAAAAATGTACTTGCCATTTGACATAATATGTTTGGAAAGTATTATGCATTAAATATATGAGATTCTTAGCATAATGTCAATATAAGACCCTTCAGATACATAAAAAGCTTCTTGAAATGTTAGTTTCATATAATTTTCCTCAAAAATAAAGACTGTATAATTTAAAGAGTATGGTAAGACCTGAGTGAAGCATAAGATCTTGCCAAGATCACCTTCCATGACCCGCTTTCTTTGGACTAAATCATTGATAACAATCTCCATCTCATCACTACAAGAAAATGAGTGTATTGTGACAAACGTTTTCGTCACAATACAAAATATTTCGTCACAATATTGATATTGTGACGTATTTGTAACCATTTGTATATGGTTGCAATACAGTCGTCACAAATTCTTTTTGGTAACAAAAAAGTAACAACATTGCGACGTATTGAGGCAGTAACAATTCCGACACAAATCGTGACAATACATAAAAGTGACAAAACAGTCACAATTACCGACTAATAATCAAGTCACAAAACTGTCGTATTATGTGACCATTACACCGTCTCAGTTTTGTCACTTGGTGTGACCAAACAGTAGTCACCAATCGTCACAATTGTAGACTGATGGGTTGTCACTAAATAGTCTCAAATATGATATGCATTACCACTAAAAATCGGTCTCTATTTTGTCATACATAGCTACTGATTTTTTATCACAAAATTTTGCGATATTTTGTCACAAATCAGTTTTAACTGGATACTAATATTTATCTCATATTTTCACAATTGTCACTAAATTAGTCATATTTTTACTGAATTAAACACATATCCACATATTTTATATACATTCTATCATTGTAGGTTATATTAAATTGTGATTTTTTATTTATTTACCAAAAATAAATAAGAAAGAACAAATTATTAAAAATTAAATTTCCATGAAACTCTTGTAAATATAGTATAACTTGAACAACAATTAAGAATGAAAAAAACAGCATAAAAGAATTAAATACAATTAAAAAAATAGCACCAAAAACGAACTAGTTTATTCTGATGCAGAAAGCC
This sequence comes from Brassica juncea, assembly GCA_018703725.1. Classification (NCBI taxonomy): domain Eukaryota; kingdom Viridiplantae; phylum Streptophyta; class Magnoliopsida; order Brassicales; family Brassicaceae; genus Brassica; species Brassica juncea. The sequence goes on along the minus strand of CM031940.1, from coordinate 5,030,706 downwards.
TCTATAGCTTCTAGTCTTTCTTGAAGAGTGCATTATATCGAGATGGGTGGAGCTTTCTAACATAAGTTGTACAGGAACATATGCAACTTCTTCCCTATTATTGATTGGTTCAGAGTTTGCTCCATGTCTTTGGGAACCAGCAAATTGAAAACCAATAGGTTGGCTATTTGGTCCTCTCTCATATGAACGTCCATCTGTTGCTATTGGTGGTCAAGTCACCTACAATAGGAAACAAAAAATAAACTGATCAGTTGCACTAATTATCATTATAGTTCTCCGTATACATATCTTTATCCCTCGCCAAATGACAAGAACACAAAACAATCCAACTTCTGTTTCAATAATTAATAGTTATCTAAAATATTCCAATAGCGGCCAATAATAAAATATAGATGTATAATATAACACATCAAATTTTGTTTAAGAGCACGATTCCACCGAACTATAAAAATTAAATTGTAAAGATTATCAAAGCTGTATAAGAAAGTGGCAAAGCACAAGTTTCAAAGCAAACATTGATAAAACATTTCTGATTTTCACCTGTATGGCGCGGATATTATATTGCAAACAAGTTATCCATAAATTAAAAAAAAAAAAAGACATGAACAACACCAGATCAGGCGAGAGGAAAAGTTTTCAGAGATATGGTTACTCTGAGAGAGTATTTTTAGGGTTATAGCTTTGACGGCAAGTTGTGAAGTTATTTATATATTGAGAAAATATTTAGGGTTTATGATCGGTTAGTGGATACATTTAGTCAGTAAAAAGCCTTAATGTTTTACGAATCTTTTGGCAGATTTTATGGTGGTGTATCCTAAAATTTCAGAATACCGCCTCTAGTGCCCAAATTTTTTAAAAATAATATTTCATATCAACTAAACTTTTGTATGTATAGTTTTATAATAAAATAAGTAGCTGAATTTTATTAAAAAACAAACTAAAAATTGACAATAAATACAGATCAATTAATCATACACGTTTATTATCCGAACCATATTGACAATAATTTTGTTATCTGAACCAAGTTCTTCTTCTTCTTCGATATAATCAAAATCTTCTGTTTGACCATACACGTTTGTTAGTGTCTCAATTTGCAATGGTTCAACATTACAAATTGGACAGCTTTTGATATTGCATTGCAGTGAAATTAGTTTTTGTTTTACTGTTTACAAATTTCATTAAACTCTCTAATCATTGACAAAAGTTTCTGAAACTTGATTAGTGACACCATCGATTTTTTCATATATCATTTGTAACTTTAATATCATTATTCAATGACATTGGTCCAGAATATCAACATTTAGGAATCCTTCTTCTTTTTTAGAATAAACTAGATCTTTACTCGCGCAACCGCACGAGTGTTCTTTTTCAGTTTTATAAACATATATTAGATCTTAATCAGCACATCCGTGCAAATTTTTTTATTTTCTAATGAATACTAATTATGATTACCTGACGGTTTTTATTGTTTGTACATATGTTGATTGTTTATACTATGGTTGAATTTTAAACTAATCAAAATGATATGTTTCATAAGTTATTTGTCGGTTGATTTTATTTTACTATATGAAATATTTTTCTATTGTATTTATTTATTAATTATACTATTTACTATTCTTGTGTATATTATTTTAAATGTGTTCAATTTTGAAAGATTTGTTAAAGCTGTAAGTTGTGTAAATTTTTGTTATACTTGAGATGGTAAAAAAGTTGTTTATATAATTATATTACTGGATTTAATTTCCTTTGTATCGAATAATATTATATATCTAGTGCAATCTACATAATATGTGAGGCGAATATAATGTAGTGAATTAAACTTAGTATCATAATTTATATATTAACTAACTGACACTGATTTATATATAGTGTATGTATTTTTAAAAAATTGCTTTGTTGAAATGAAAAATCGTAAATATATTGATTAATATATTATTTTATAGATTGACAAAAAAATTATCGGTTTGTATAACTCAAACCAGTTTGATATTAAATCGATATATGATTATTTTCTAATAATATATTAAACTTGTAGTTCTAAAAAATAATACTAAACTTGTTTAGTAAATTGTTTTGGTATTTAGATCACAACTTAAATGATATTTGTGTATAGGGTGCAGATTAAATAATATTTGAACTGGGTGTATTTTCATGTTATCGTAAATGTATCTTTTATATATGTCTTGTTCTTAATTTTAAAATTATACTATATTGGTTTGCTGGAATAGTTTATAGTAGAATCTGTACCAAAATCTGTTAAAATTAGATAGTGGGTTTGGTTTAATAGTCAATCCATGTATTGAGGCAATATATATGCCATGGGATAATAAACATAATAAGGATATTTATAGATGATCTTGTAGACTAAATTCAATGGTCCTTTTATCTTTAATAAAAATTACAAGCATAATTATCATATATATGTATAATTGGTTATATGAATATGAACGTATCTGTTAAACATGAAAGTTGTTTTATGATATCTGTTAGTTTAGAAAAAATATTTATTGCTGGAATAATATTAGCTTAATAACCAAATAGATTTAATAGATTTTCTAAGGAACAGTCCAACTTAAAAAATTACACATGAAAAATGTTGTGATTTCTATTTTAATAGAATAGATAGCTTGAGAATTCTTTTTTTTTCTTTTAGATGATTATCTCATTCAACCAACACAGTTTTTTCTTTGTTTTTATCTTTATTTTTGTTGGTCTCTTTTCTGATAAGTTTTTAAAGGTCGTAAATATATGAACACTTAGATATACTAATTAATAATATAAATAGGAAATAATAAAGTATATTCTCTATTAGATTAGAGTATAGTCCTTAGCTATAATTATGTACTGCATACGACAATGTAACATTGACTTATATGTTTAAATTTTACTTTTAGATATCGTTGCTGTTATGTTACTAATTTAATAGTCTCAAATTTGTATAAGTTATGAATGGTTAACTCACAAACGTGGAAAAAGAAATATGAGCAATTTGGTTTTAGTTAGCTACCAATTTGCTATATCATTTATGTCACAATTTGAAACGACAAAAACATATTTATTTTGTGCTAACTAGTGACTAAAATTAAGTCACGATATCATTACAAACAGAGACGTATAGTTTACGTCGCAATTTCGTATCTAATTGGTTACACTAAATGTCGTCACAAACCGTCACGAACGTTACATTTCCTATTATGGTAACAATTGCGTCTTAAGTTGTGACAAATTTTAGCTACTATCTACAACGTTGCAATGTTGTAACGAAACAACTACGAAATTAAGACCGAAAATAATAGTCACAACACCATATTAAAAACGTCACAAGAAGACAGTTAGTCACAAGATGTAGTCACAATATCTCTTTTTTCTTGTAGTGCATCCATCAACTGGTTCAATTTCATCAGCCTTCTGCCCTTCTCAATGTACTTCTCGAGGCATCGTTTTATGTTCCCGCGGTTTTGTCCCATCGCTTCAGGGATCCCATTGCCTAACAAACCAGAAGTCATTTCCATTGTGTTATGTATCTCAAGATTAATCATAAGAAGAATAAACGTGGGGTTTCACGTTGGTTTTGGGTGGTTTCCGTAATGACAACTTTGTTTACTTTTATAGGGAAGATATGACATGCCTTTGTGAATATGTTATTTGTGTTTGTCATATACCTTTCGTTTTCGCAAGGCCATGTTTTGTCCTCCAACTAATCAAATTACTTGTTTGTGTTTCGAAGGATTCAAAGCAATGTATATATATAACCAAATAAATATTTGGCCACATAAGAGAAATTAGGAAAAATAAAATTTGGTCAAGCAAAATTCATTTAAATTGGTTTCAAGCTCTATCACAAGTCATAATATAATAACTAGGCTTGGTCGGCGCGGATATTAGTTTCTACTTTTTTTTATATATAAATTGTATAATGACATTTCTAAACACATATATTTTTTTTGTTCATTGTTATGTTCCTACACATTAAAACCGGACCCATCTGGATCTAGAAAGACCAGACTCGAATCTTACCCGAAAATTTATAATACTCGAACAAAGCCTTATTTCAAAACCAAAAAAATTCGATACCCCAAAGAACTGATCAGTACCCTAACGTGTACTTGAATATCTATACCTAACTGATTATGTAAACACTGAATATCTATATCTAACTGATTATGTAAACAAGTAAAAAGTAAAGTTCTTTATTAACTAGTTTGAATTCTTATCACAAATGGAGAAAACATATGTGATTATTATGATTAACACGTAAAATATTCAAGTCAAATTATTATGGTAAAAAAATTAATAAAGTAATTAAAAAGTGTGAAAAAATAAATGTAAAAGATATAATAAAATATTTACATAGGTAAGTTTTATTTTATACTTCTGTAATAAATACTGTCAATATATTTGAAAATATGCAATTAATAAAGTAGTTAAGACGAGTGAAAATAAAGAAATAAAAAATATAATAAATTTATTGAAAATATTGTTAGTTCTATTTTGTACTTCAGTTTTAATAAGATAGATAAAACTAATGAATAATTACAGTAAAATTATGTGTAAGAAGTAATAATTATACCGTCGAATAAGTCAAAAATAACCAATATTATATAGTTTATTATTTATAAACGTTACAGAGAGTATATGCACTAATTAAACATATGTAGGCCATTTTTTTTTATTTTTCAAAACAAGATGCAAAGGAAATCATAGATATGAATATAATGTGGTCAAGGATACGAATAATTTATTCCATATTTTCTGCAATATGGTTTTAAAAACAGTTTATGTTATTAAGCTGTTAACAATTTATTTGATTACATGATATGATATTATTGTAATTGCATGTATATATGGTTTACAACCGTGTAGTCATCTACCTAAATTACCCAGCTTAGTAAATACTAAATACCAAGAGATTTAAAAAGGATTTTAATGTTTTATCCTATATGTAGTACGGCAGAGGAAATAAAAAGTAGGGAAGAGGAAGGGGAAAGGGAAATTCTAAAAGCATAGAGCAAGACGAAAGTAAAGGATCTGAAAGTAGACCATACACACAGATTCGTTCCGTTTCATAGCTGCCATAATCGATTCTTTTCTTTATTTTATTTGATGAATTCTTTTCTTTATTTTATTGTAAGAAAAAGTTATATACAGTATACTTTGACCCCAAAAAAAAGTTATACATGATAATTTCGTCAACAGAAACAGAAAAAATGACCTACACTGGTTCTTACTTACCACCACAAATTCCAATATTAACTTTCAAACTAATTTTCAGTGCCGGTTCTTCCCTTTTGTCCTCTACTTGGTTTGTTTCGGTCCGCATGTGTTTGTGTTGTGGTTTATTTCTGGTTGACCTTTTGTTGTATTTTCATTTATTGTATCTAAGAAAAACTAAAAAATAATATTAGGAAAAATATAAAAAAACTTTTAAATTCAGTTAAACAAGTTACTACACCCACAATCATTTAAAAAGCACTGATCTCCTTTACCCATTTTCGTTCCATGTAATTGGATATAGGTTTTTAATCCAGTTTTTTATCTTAAAATATAAATTGAAAATGGGCCAAAATAATAATCAAATTAAGAAAAATCCTAATTGTTTTCCTATATAAATAAATAGACTTCACATATTTATAGGTTTTTAATCCAGTTTTTTATCTTAAAATATAAATTTAAAATGGGCCAAAATAATAATCAAATTAAGAAAAATCCTAATTGTTTTCCTATATAAATAAATAGACTTCACATATTTTTTATATAATCTTAATGGTTTTCATCATGATTTTTGTTGCTTAGCGGTTGTTTGCGTTGTTGTTTTTGTTTATATTAAAAGCAGGAGGTAGATTACAAAAAAAAAAAGCAGGAGGTAATAATTTTTTTCCAATAATCGAAGCTGATTATACAGAGCGGTTTATGTTTCTCTTTTACTAATAGATTCCAAGCCAATTTCGAACTTAATTCATATTTTTGGGTGATTAGATGTTTGTTTCCCCAGAGGATAGAATCTACATGAATTAAGCGTTTTAATTTCCTTTTTAGAGAATTCCAAGCCAATTTTTAATCTATCTTTCTTTTAGATCCGCTTTCCACATTGCTAAGAAACCATATTTCTAGCAGAACAGAGTAACCAAGTTTATCTTTTTTTTTTTAACTGAGTAAAGTGAGCAACCAAGTTTATCAACTATATTCTATAGCTAACTACTTGTAGTCTTAGTTTTGAACCAAATGAGAACGTGAGTACTAACAAACCTTTTGATTTATATAGTTGTCATAACAAAAACTAGACATGTTTCTTCTAGTACAACTTTCTAGATAACTCCATGACTTAGTTATCTTGTATAAGTTGGTACGTGATGGAAAACCTTTTTAAGTTCTGAACATTTACTGTAGCATCCCAAAATTCAAGTCCAATTTTTTTTTTTTTTTGGGTTTTAAAAGAAGCCGGTCAGGTCTATGACATGTTATGGTTAAAACCTAGGATTCCAATATTGATTGGATACTAAAGTTACCTTCGTCTGAACCGATAACAGTTTGTCTTCATTGCCGTTTGCTTGCTTCTCTCTCTCTCTCTCTCTCTCTCTCTCTTGATATCTCGAGCGCTATCTCCGCGCAGAGTAGAGAGAGAGAGAGAGAGAGAGAGAGAGAATGCGAGAGAGAGGAGACGAGAGGCTCTAGAAGAGAGCAGAAGCTGAGCGAGAGAGCAGAGCGAGCAGAAGAGCAGATAGAGAGAGAGAGCGCGAGAGAGACGAGCGAGCGAGAGAGAGAGAGAGCGAGAGAGAGAGAGGCGATAAGCTACTCGAGACTAGATGATGAGTAAGAGACGCGCGAAGAGAATCGCGAGATCGAGGAGAGAGAGAGAGTAGCTGCATCCTCTCTCTCTCTATCTCTCTCTCTCTCTCTCTCTCTCTATCTCTCTCTCTCGCCTCTCTATCTCTCTCTCTCTTCTGATACTCTCTCTCTAGCTCTCTCTCTCTCTCGCTCTCTCTCTCGAGTCGCCCCCGTGAGCAGCAGCCGGCAGTCGCCTTTCTCCAGCCAAGCCCAAGCTTGGTTGTTCGTTGCTCGATCTCATTCTTGTTCTTTGTCTTCATGTCTCAGATCTACGACGTGATTCGAACCTAATTATCTTCTCATGTTCTTGTATCCTGTTGAATGTGGAATTAGGATTGGTTAGTTCTGATTGATGCTAGGTTGATAGATCATCATGGATTCTAGGTGGTTAGATGCACAAATCATGTTGCATAAGAACGCCCACACTGTTTGAAAAGTCTTAATGAACATGATTGATTGCATGATTAATTGTTTTATGGATTGTTTGAATGATTGGTTGCCATGTTTGCTTAATATGATTGTTTGGTGAAGAGTTAAGTTGCTAGCAATAATTTAACGAGTAGGTTATTAGAAAATTTGGTATCTAAGCTAGATAGATGGATGTTAAGTTTGGGTGTATTTATTTATATTGAAATGCGTGTCACCGGAAATGGGTGGCGTTTAAAAATGAAAGAATGTGATTAAGGAAAAGAAACGAAATGATTGATGAATAAGAACTGAGAACGGTGGGTGTCTAGACATGAAATATTGCCTGCGGCGGTATAAGGTAGCGGTGGGATTAAAGGTACCGTAAGATCAAGTCACGCCGAGTCTTGGCGGCAAATGATTAGTCAACGCAAGGTGTACCGGTATCCCATCCGAGTTTCGGATGTTGAGCATACAGGGCCACCCCGCTGGAATGCCACGATGGGGGATCTGTATATGACCCTTGTGAGCGTACTGTAGGTCCTAAAGTCCTAGATTGCTTGGAGTCAAATTCTATGTATGTTGATGACTAAGTTCATTACAATGTTTGATTGCATCGAACTGCTGATTGTTAGTGGCTAGTCAGTTCTCATTTCTCATTAAAAAGTATTGAGGTTCATGCGGAGAGGCTGGTCTAGAACTGCTTTACTGATCGAGTAACCCATTTACTCATGTCCTTACTTTCCATTCCCATAAGCGCAAGACTCATGTAAATAGAAGTTACAGAAATGGGTGGGATGGTAGATTTGTGCAGAAGAAAATGCATTTGGAATCTTTGGGACCAATAACGGAAAATGGAAAATGTCAATTGTTTAGACATTTGTCCTTTTAATTTCGTGCTCAGTAATCCCGGATTAATATTGGGGGAGGGGAATATTACAATCAGTATGCTTTTTTGTTGTTGGTCCCACTCTTATTACATGAGGATGACCCCAAAAAAGAAATACTAAGAGCATATTTAATGCTGATTGCTAGAGTAAAAATTGTTTAAAAAAATTAATTAAATAGTCGGTGGGTTCCACAGTGGGACCCACAAATTTTAAGCAATCTTCCCTTCTTTGCTTGTTTAAGCAACGTTGCTTGGCCTTTTCCGCAGGCCCCACTGACACATGCTCTCAGTGCTCATTAAAATACATATGGTAGAACCGTTGCTACCATGCACGAATTTTCATCCTAACGTCCGCGGAACCCAGAATTGACATCGAGTTAATTATTCTTGGTTTAACACAAAACTATACGACTAATAATCAACGGTTGACGACTACGGTCCAAAATGGTACACAAGGCATTCAAAAGAACACGTTTTGTCTGAAAATTAAATGTTTAATTTATTCCGTCGAGCAAATGCTTTTTCCTACTTTTTTTTTTTAATATTCACACATACATGCATACGTATAAACAAAACACCAACCAGCTTATAAATACAATTAACCTAAAGAAAACGTGAAGAAGATCCTCTCTCCATTAAAACTTTCTTCTCTTTGTTTGCCTCAAAAACCTAAAGAGTACTGGAATTTTAATCACCAAAACCTATAGACCAATCTTCAAGCACGTAAAAACATGTCCGATCACCAGAAAATTCATCCCGTGAGCGACCCGGAAGCTCCACCTCCGGCGCATCCAACGGCTCCTCTAGTCCCACGTGGCTTCTCAAGATCGGAACACGGTGACCCGACGAAAGAATCTGTGACGAAACCACCACTGTTGGATACTCCGAGGAAGAGAGGAAGCTGTTTCTGCAGGTTCATGTGTTACACGCTCCTTGTTATTTTCCTCCTTATTGTCATCGTAGGAGCGGCCGTTGGTATACTCTACCTTGTCTTTAGACCGAAGTTACCGGATTACAATATCGACCGGTTACAACTCACCCGGTTTACGCTTAACCAAGATTCCAGTTTGTCCACTGCGTTTAACGTTACCATTACCGCCAAGAATCCTAACGAGAAAATTGGAATCTACTATGAAGACGGAAGCAAAATTAGCGTCTTGTACATGCAAACCAGACTTAGCAATGGTACGTCACATACTTTTTAACTTTGATATTTTATTTGTTTTGGTTTAAAGTGATTTATAAGAAAACCAAAATAAATTCGGCAAAAAAAAAACCAAAACATGATATCATATGATGCATCTAAACATGCATGTGGGTGGCACTAACCGGGGTTTATAATATTTATAGGGTCGTTGCCGAAATTCTACCAAGGACATGAGAATACGACTATTATATTCGTAGAAATGAATGGTTATACTCAGAATGCAACCAGTTTAATGGCGACACTGCAAGAGCAACAACAGTTAACCGGAAGTATACCATTACGGATTAGAGTTACACAACCAGTTCGGATCAAACTCGGGAAACTAAAGCTGATGGAAGTAAAGTTCTTGGTGAGGTGTGGTGTATCAGTTGATAGCTTGGCTGCTAACAATGTGATAAGAGTTCGAAGTAGTAACTGCAAATTTAGGTTTAGACTATAATTTCATTTTTTCTAAGTTCACAATTATTTAATATTTACTATTTTATTCTGCATAACAATATGGAGGGGTTGAGTTTCGTAGTACCTCCCCCCCACCACACAGACACATGATCATCACATTTGTTTTACACCTTCTCACCTTGTAAATAATTAATAAAGAATATACACTTTTGTTTGTTGTTGTTTATTATTGATTGGGTTTTTGTTCATTAAAAATAGAAAATGACTTGGAGACTCAAAAATGGAATTTTCTTTCTCATTGACCGAAAAGAAAAGCTAATAAATATTGTTTAACTTTCTAGACCAATGTTTCGTGAAACATTGAATTTTAATTACTTACTAAACATTTTCTAGGACAGGAAAATATCAATTTACATTTCAACCCTTGAAAAAAGAAAAGAAAAAATTGTTAAAAGTAAAAGTCAACACAAAGAGGCTTTCACGTCTCTTATCTTGTGGAGACAAAGTTGAGCTCTTTCAAAGTTTCAAGAACCATTTCAACTCTAGTTTTTCTCTTGGTGACAACTCTCTGAACCATCTTGTTATTATTGTTCTGCGGATCCCCAGACGATCGACGGTTCTTGATCTCCTAAATTTTGCTGGACTAGTTTCTTTTATTGTGTGTTTTTTTTTTCTCAATATGAAACTAACTAGGCGGAAATAGAATCTAATTTGGATAACCGAACCGGGTGAATGGAATTAACAAACGTCATAGTTGAAGATAGACTCCTAACATGCCGCCTACCTACTGGTGCTCGTAGCTCGATCGGAGGCCAAGAGCTGTTAACAGTCCTCTGGTTCCTCCCATTCATCCCATGAGATGATCCCCCGTTGACGATATCTTGCTGTCCCTGACCTGTGATGACGCACGACGAACTGGCATTGCATCATGGTTTAAATTGTTCATAGGAAACAAAACACGTGACACACTGCTTGGTTTAGAAGTCGACTTTGGTAACCCTGATCTCCTGCTTCCTTCTCAAATACCACAATGGCTTTAGTTTCCTCAACATGTGCCATAAACTTATTATCATCTTCTGTTGGCTTTAGAGCGCCAAGCTCCTTCCCCAAAAGATTATCCTCATCCATAGCCATCCGTTCATTACCATTTACATCCATCATCGTGTCATCAAAGAGATGATCCTCATTGTTTGTTAGTGCAATCGCCAACGCATCATGAACATCACTTATCTTCTCGATCCCATGAGATCTGAATGTAACATTTGCTTCCTTTCCAAACGAGGGCCCATATATCTTTCCAGCAGAAGCTTCCTTGCATATCAAGACAGCGTTCTTGGAACGTTGCGCTTCAATGGAAAGACCAGCGGCATGTGCTCCATCTGCAGAAGATGTTGCTTTAGCTTCATTGATTTTTAAAACATGTTTCTCATGCCACGTAGAAGCAGACTTATAGTCTGACTGATTTGTCGGTTTTGCCAAATCAAAGTGGTTGTTGAGCCCGCTAGCCTTCACTCGCTTATAAGGATTGTAATGCGCCTTATTCTCCATGTTTGACTTGTCACTTCGGTGAGAATGTGATGATCTCATAACCCTCGAGTTGTTATGGTATCTGGTGTCGTGCCTCATCCGATCAAAAGGCATATTATCATTCTTCTCATAGGCCAAATGGAACCTCCCTACTTTACCAGCAGTTTGAGAGCCAGGTCCATCAAATAAAGCTGTATCAACCTGTCTTGGAGCCTCTCTACCAAGCTTCTGCACTTTATCAGTTTCCGTCATGATCAAATTGTTCTTGGCTGTCTCAGCTTTTAGGTTGAAAGCTTTCTTCGAGCAATGACCCATTTCATGAGACAGCAAGCCATAGTATGTGCAATGTTTGAACAGTATTTCATACTTCTGCTGAATGGATATTTCACCATCTTTAGCCTTGATTTTTCTAGAAAACATTAAGGGTTTCTGCTATCAATTTTCACCTTAAACTTCCCCAATGTAGCGTACGTCCACTTCATGGACCATACCAAGCTTGTCCCTGATGCTGTTCAGATTACCAGCTGCCCCGAGATATAAAGGAAGACCAATGGGTTCTATCCAGAAGGGTATTATCGATGCATAATCATCATCAACCACAAGTTCCCAACGAACTAAAACAAACATGAAATGGTTGTAATGGAAAGAACCCATTTTTAAAACAAGAAGTAGATCATCTTCATTATAGAAGTTGAACAGAAACCTTCTGTTTCCTAGGTCCAGAGCAGTGGTACGATCCTGCATTTGCCATTGGGTTGGCATATACTCTATGAGTTTTGCAACGTGTTGTTTGAATGGTTTCAACACCTTCCCAATGAGAGAGAGACAATACTCATCAGCCTGATCTACCAAAAGGATTGGCTCAGCGTCGTCATCAGATCATACCAAATAGCCTTGCCTTTTCTATCAGCCATTACGATTGTCTGAGCAGCGTCGTACGTGAAATCGTTTAGGAGTCCGTAAAGATCAGAAAGGATCGTTTATGAGAGCAGTGAAATCACGCCACTAACCGAGGGTGATAATGATCAAACCCTAAAACCAGAGAAGAGAAGCCGGAGATCCTTGAATGGAGAAGAAGGCACTTCCACGACAAAGGTCGCTTGGAACTATCCTATCATCTCACCCCAACGAGCGTAAGATCAATGAGAGATCAAAAATTTAATGAAATCTTGCTGATCAGAGAGGGAGCCGCCAATCGCCATTCTTATCGCCAGAGCTGCATGGGTTTTTAGTGGTTTGTGAACATGACATGTTTTTTGTTTTCTTATCCTAAAGAAACACGAAAAAAGTATTCAAGTAAGCCATGGACTTCATAATTCACATGCATGTACATGTTATCTCTTCTTATATTCACTAGAAGACTCAACTGCAAAATAAAATGATAGCTCTTCTCTAATTTTATTATGTCAAAATTAATCTGAACAACAATTTTATAATTAATTAATCTCTAAAACTAGATTTTTTTCTCAAAATTTTAGTTTGTTTTCCTGTCCGTGTCTTCAAATCAAAACGAAGCAATACAAATACTTAGATAAAAATATCTAAATTGGATTATGACATTTTGTCTCTAAGCAACTAACAAACTAAATAGGCTGATTATGCAGAGATATTCTAAAGGAGTATTTGAATTGTGAGAAAAAATGCTGAACTCATAACAGCTCAAATATTGCTTTTTCAGAAAATTAAGGTACCAAAACAACTGACTCTACTCAACTTAATTTGCATGTTTGAACCTCCCCTTCTTTTGATAAAAAAAAAAAAACCTCTTTTATGGATTGAGAATCTACTTTATTAAAAGAGAAGGAGTTTAAATAAATTTACTTATGAAAGTTGTTTTAGACCCTTTATTAATTGTATAAAAGTCTATTAGACCAATTCATTAAAAACATAATATACAAAAATATTGGTAACACACGAATCTTATCAAGATCTTTCTCTTATATTTAGGTAACTGTTAGATATTTATTTATATTTTAGAAAGTTTGTGACACATCTGGTCTATTAAAAAGATATACCCTTTTAGATACTTACCAAATACAATTTGCAAATAAATTCTGTATATATGTCGATACAAGTATGTAGCTTTTGCATTCATGTAGTTATTGTAATTTTATGTTCATTCAAATATATTGGATACCTTTCGTGGTTTGCAAATGTATGACAGTCTGTAAGATATTATATTTTAGTATATCATACATTACTATATTAGAAATATCTTTTTTATCCCATGCAGTATCACATTACTCAGTTTCAACTGTTCTATTAATCACTTTCGTTATTTATTTATTTTAGCTTCTTGAAAATGGCTATTTGATAATTTTAAATATATGAATAACAACCAATCAGGAAACTTAAAGTTTTAAACCACTATTTGATTATTTAATTTGTTATTAAAGGAAACCTTATTTTTAAAGGCAACTAAATTTTAAACAATCGAAAATTTAACATTCTTATATTTTCATTTTATTTTTAAATATCAATATGTAACATATAATTTTACAAAACATTTTAAACAAAAAAATATTCTGTAGATATGCTATTTAAATACACTAAGTTTATTAACTTTAGTAGATTCCGAAACTCATTTAAAAGTTAGCATATATCATACATTATATAATACTATGTCATCTTACTTTATATAGTTCCAAATATTGATAAGATCAAATTTAATACAAACACTTTCACAAATTTATGCAAAAAAAAGAAAAATTATATATTTTATGTTAAATTATTTTTTATAAAAGGGTTTTAAATAAAATCTGTTAGTTAGTATAAGCTTAAAAAGTTATTAAAACACTTTATAAATCTATACTATTAAATTAGCCAAGATGTATCAAGTAAATCTTAAGTCTCACGAGCTCAAAAAATATAATTCTTAAAAAACGCACACAAAAAATAATGGGAGAGCATAGGTCAAGGCATCCCGTCTTCTGGCCGGGTACGGATCGGTTCCTTTCAGGTATAGGTTTTTTGGATCCTAAACATTTGGACATAACTAAATATTTAAAAATTATCTGGTTTGGATTCGGGTCGATTTTTTTGGGATCTGGGTTCATAATTAAAATACATATAGAATATCTAGAATTTTTAGGTACATAACAGGTCCGAATTGGTTTGGGAAGGACTCGAAAAAATTTTGATGTACCCCAAATTTTTAAATACTGAAACACAAAAAATATCTGAAAACACAAACAAATACCAAATATTTAAATTCCCAAAAAACACAAAAGCTTACCATAAATCTAATCTAAGGAACCGAAAATACCTAAAGATATTTTCTAATACCCAAATTGTTTTTTTTTTAATTTGAAATTTGACCCGAAACTCGAAAATATAAAAACTTAAAAAAAAATTCATAATACTGAAACCACATTCGAAATACTGAATGTGTATATGAGATACCAAATATATCTAATATACACAAAACATTTGGCATACTCTAGATACCCCATTGAGTCTCGGGTAGGATCCATAATGGAATAGAGGTCGCGGGTCAAAGAAAAAATCAAATATGTACTTTGTCTTGGACCCAAACCACATATATATATTTCCCAGTCGATTTTGTTTTGATTTTTTAGATCCGGAATTATGTTCATGCCTTAAAAATTTATATAAGAGTGTACGTACAAAATTTAATATAAACTAATTCATAAACTATATAATTTAAAACAAATGCCCTTCTTCGATATAGTGACTTTGTAACAAAATAATGTACATCAATTCTAAAATACTTATTCACAAATTTTGTTTACAATCCAAAGAAAAATCCGGGCTTTTGAAACGCGGATCATAATCTAGTATATCATTAAATTAGAATAGTTTATTTTTTCAATGATTCAAACAAAAATCAATATTTTGAATATATTCTGCAGTGGGGTTTGGAGCTATTTGTTTTAGGGAATGGAAAAAAAAATGTTTAACGAAATACGCTGTTATAATGGACTTTCAAAGTCTAAACTCTAAAGAGACGTCGAAGTTGTCGGCCATATGCCCAAAGGGACTTTCGTAAATTATCTTCCACTTATGCTTTTTTTTTGTTACAAGATGCTCCTAATAAATAATTAACAAAAATCCTCCTTAATCAAGTCAAATTTTTAGTTGTATGAATTTCTGTTCCATTCGCAATAAAACGATGGTACAAATGATACCATTGTGATTTTTTCTATCATGAAAACCAAATATAACATGCTTTAAAGCTGTATGTGTTTTTTTCTGCAACACTTGTGTTTCTTAATTCTAAACCAAATATAACATGCTTTAAAGCTGTGTGTGTTTTTTTCTGCAACACTTGTGTTTCTTAATTCTTTTCCTCCTGTGATGCTTTAACTTAATTTGACTTGAGCAATCGTAAATGAGACAACTCTACCCATGTTTCCACCAGCCACTAATAAAACATTAATAAACAAGTTGGTGGAAGTGGGTGTGTATATATGTATATGTATATTGAGGATGAAGAAGAGAAACTAGATTTGTGAATGTCAGATTAGAGAAGCAGCATCATGAGTCAAAACAACTCACAAGTCTCTACAATTCTAATTGCTTTGCTCCTCCTATGTCCTCTATTTCTTAGCCAGTCACAAGCTTTTTCTGTTGGATTAACATTAAACCGCAACATCAGTGAGTTCTTATATTTTATATGTATATGAGTGATGCTCTAAAATCTGATTTCTCTCTAGAATATATTTTCTTCCTCGATTTTGTATTTGTTCATTACAAAAAAATAATCAATTACCTTATGAATTAACATTTTAAAAATAGTTTGTCACTAAGAATTTAGCCCAAAATCTGCATGATTAATTACGATGTAGTCCGTGGATCTATGTTACAGTAACATGATGCGTCATCTAAACTTTAATTAATCATCTTAAGAAAATCGATGAACGAATGTTTATAAACTATGATATTATATTCCATTGTTCAACTTTGTGATTAATCAAGATTTGTATATTGTTTAGATAGATAGTTTTTAAGGTGTTAGTACGACTATTTGATAATAATGGGATGTGTTATGATCATTGCAGTAAGGGAAAAAGATGGAACGAGACAAATTGTATACCAAAGAAAGGTACGAGTAACGCCAAGTGGCTCGAGAAGAGGCCCGTCAAAGGGTCGTCCTCCTGGCTCCCCAATGCTATGATCTCCTCGTTAGCTTTTATCATATAGTATCATGCGTCTTTAAAATAAAATTTTATCCAACACTAATGGAACAATATTAGGCTGAATTATAAGATCTATGCAAGGTGGAGGTTGAGTTTTTGTGTCAAATTTGATCTCAGAGACTGGAAAAACTACCTTACATGTGCTATTTTTTTTTTTGTTTAAAGAGACTGACTATGAAGAATTGTGACCAAAAAAGAACGAGAGTATGTTTGACCCGCAAAAATAGAGACTATGAAGTAAAGTCATAATTACTCTTTTGATAAAACAAATTCTTTGTCTAGTTACTCTTTTCTTCGGCTTCGACCGAGCCTTCTCCCAAGTCTTGAAATTTGTCACTTAAAATCACATGACATAAGTAGTGTACTAAGTTACGTATGCATAGAAACCGTCAGACCGAGGACAGTTTGGCGAAAATTTCGCGAAAATGAAGTATTTACCGAACAATTGCTCTCCAGGCAATGCTAGATAGTCTCGTATCACTAGGCTCCGCAATTTATATGAAGTTTTTTTACCAAAGAAAAAAGTTACCTGAACTTTGATTCTTATTATTCTACCGGATATCAAAACCTTTAGGATTATTTCCAGCCATATAGCATAAACACTATTAGGTGGTGTCGTTTCATCAAATTGTTGAGAAGAGGATTTATTTTTGTACAGTGATTTTAGAGTACATAAATCCAAACTGAAGTGACATATACATCATATATTTGAGGTATAATATTTGAATTATCTTGTCTAACCTAAAAAGAAAAAGTTACAATGAAAAACCATAAACGTGAAGGTCAACTGTAAAATTTAATCGTTGAAAGATAAAAACGAACAAGAAACTCTTGACCTGTAGAAGTAGGATCCATACTCATTTGTGTTGTCCATAGGAAACAATTATTTTTCAATCCTCACAGAAAATCCAAACTCACATTATACAATGGTTTAAGGAATCCATATACGATGAGAAAATACAAAGAAGACTTCTCTTCAGCTTTCTTTTCTCTTCTTTTTTTCTCTTTTTTCATGTGTTATTGCCTTATATCATACGTTGCAAAAAGTTAATTCACCAATCCTTGTTCTCATTAGCTTTTCTTCATTTTATATCCTTGGTGAACTGTCAAAATCCATGTCATCAAGAGGTGTTGGGTTCACGAAATGTTTGTATTCTTCAGTTTATCTAAACATTGTATTAACCACAAGATGTAACAAAGAATAAACAACGTTTTATAAGTCTCTACAAATATCTAATTTATAAATTTATAAACCTCTATAAAACTATATTTATAATCTTTTATAAAAAACTTCACATTATTGACAAAGACACCGACTGGATAATCACTTTTGAATTATCTAGTGGTTCTATTCCAGCTTCATAAATCCTTGGAGGTAGTCTCAAAGATGTGCGAAATTCATTGCTATCTAACTGCAAGACGAAATAAAAAATGATGTTAACTTTTAAACATGGTCTAAAGATACCTTATCCAATCATAATGTTCACGTATTTCGGTAAAAGTCTTACAAAGAATATAGGATAATATAAGACAAGATACCTTGTAAATCATTGAGTTGTACTATCGACAATATCCTAAAACCCAGATTTATAAGATGTTATAATTCTTTAAAATGAAATGTTCACTATCCGAAAATATTTCTCCTAACCAGAACTATTCGAATGGTAATTTTAAGTCAACCTTATTTGTTTTTGGATAATAGAGAAATGAAAATCCTAAAATTACTTGAACCCAGATTTATAAAGGTTATAATTTTTCAAAAACTCAATGTTCACTATCGAAACTCTTTCCCTTAGATCGAACTGTTCTAAACCAACCTTCATTGATTTGTTTTTAATAACAGAAAGAACAAATCCAAAAAATTACTTGAATCGAACAAAAAAAAACACAAATTAGAAATATACCAGTGTGAATCGGGGAGAGGAGCCAACATCTTTGAAGTTTTGAATCGCGATTCTCGTAATCTTTTGTTGCGGCTGCGTGAGAGAGAGTGACGATGGATCTCGACGGAGGCAACGACGGATCTCGATAGAGACGACGACGGATCTCGACGGAGACGACGATGGATCTCGACGGATCTCGATGAAGACGACACTGAAGCTTGACGAAAAGATGACAACGACGCCGATCGAGACATCAAACTTGGAGAAATCAGAGATAGAATAAAAAGGTTAGTTTAGTCATTTGACCATTAATGATTTAGGTATTTATGAAAATGTCTTTCTATCAAAGGTAAAAATGAAAAGTGGTACAATGAATGTGGTAAAATTGAAATTTTCCCAATAATCAAATATAAAATATATATTGAATAAATGAGAAACCATTAACTATTATATATATAATTAAATTGGTTCGGCCACATTAATAAAAATAATCAATGTTATTTATTTACATTCATTTTATGATAACAATCACTTATCTATTTTATATTATATATAAATAACTAAATTTAAATGATATTAATATAGATATATAGTGAAATTCAATATAGTTATCTATTAAATGAGGTTTCCTACTCATATAATTTATGAACATTTGTATTTTTTATAGAAATGTTTTTAAATCATTGTTAAGAAATTTTTAATATGGACTTTTAATAGTTTTAGTAATGTTTTAAAAAATTCAATAAAAATTATGAAATTAAAATTTTAAATAAAAAACATTTATTCAATGCAAAATTTTTAAATTTATGTATTTTATATGATATATAGTTTAATTTAAACAATATTAATATTAATATATATATACATATATATATTTTAATTGAAATATCTATTAAATGAGATTTCCTACTCATATGGTTTTATGATCACTTTTATTTTGTTATAAAAACAAATTTAAACCTTTTATTACAAAATTTTCAATGTAGAATTTTTAACAGTCTTATTATTTTTTATCGTTTTACAAATTTAATAATATAACATATACGAAAAAATCCAATTTTTATCATATAATTAAATTACTGTCTAATTTATTTTAATTATATAAAACTAAACAAAAGTGATAGATGATAAACAAAGTGTTATTAAATTTTTATTATTCAAAAGCATTAATTGTCAAATATATTTTAATTATATTAGGTAACTGCATCGTTTTTTATGAAAAATATAGTATAAGATTAGATCGATCAATCTTTTTTAATTATAAAAAGCAGATTGGATAATTTTTAATGAAAAGTATAGTATAAGATTAGATGGATCTTAATCTATCTATAGTATACTATAGTTATACTATACAAGCATTAATTGTCAAATATATTTTAATTTTGTATAATTTTATAGGTAATTATATATTTAGATATTTTTTCTTCTTTCAATATAAAGCGATTCTTTAATGAAATTGGGGTCTTACTGGAATATAAATCTATTTTGAAGTAGAAAATGAAATAACGAACAAAAAAATAAAATTATTATTTTATTTATAAAGTAATTTTATTTATTTTAAAATAAAGGGGAATATGGATTGAAATGGGAGCATTTCTTCCTTCAAATTATATTTGGTAGTAAAAAAAAAAATAATTTAGGGTCGCTAAGGGCTCTGGTCTTGCAGAGAAAAACGTACTCGCTCCACTTGGTTACGCTCGATTCTTAGGTTTGTCTCTTTTTTTTTTTCTCGGCTCATCCTATTCCATTCCAGTGATCGATATGGGTCAAATTTGATTTTTGATGTTAAACATGTAAATGCAGATGGCGACTCTGAAGCGCCTCGATTTCTCCGATGCTTCTCTGCACAAGTCTCCCTCAGAAGAAGTTTCGACGGAGAAGAAGAGGAAGAAGAAGAAGAAGAAACTGGCTTCTCCGGTGATCAAACGGATCTGGAACGAGGACGATGAGCTCTCTATCTTAAAGGTTCCATTTTCCATCATCATCATCTCTACTCCTTTTTCACTGTATTAGATCCCTCTTCTCACTCACTCGCTGTGTCGAATTTAGGGATTAGTCGATTACAGAGTGAAGACAAGGAACGATCCGAGTTTCGATTGGGATGGTTTCTTCGGTTTCGTGGCAGGTTCCATCCACGTGAGATTCTCCAAGGAGCAGCTTTTTAGTAAGGTGAGGAAGCTGAGAAGGAAGTTCGTTCTCCACATGGAGAGGATCGAGCGAGGGGAAGATCCGCTCTTTACTAGGCTTACTGACTCTCAAGCCTTTGGATACTCCAGCATGATCTGGGGCGTGAACCAAGCTGAAGTTGGTGCTGCTACTGAGAAAGCACAAGAAGGAGGCATTGAGAAAGCACAAGAAGGAGAGACTCCAAATTGCGTAAGTGTAAGGATTCATCATTTGTTAAAAAAAAAGTGATTTGGGTATTGAGTTTCGACACTATTGTTTGCTGATCAATCAATCAGGAGGATAATGCTGGACATGTGAATGACAATGGGGATGAAAGTTGTAAGCTTGATGGCAAAGAATCTGAATTTGCTAATGGAGTCATGGAGAACGTAATGCTGATCGACAGTGATGTAAGTGACTGATTTATCGATTTTTCTTTGTTTTGATTCAGCTTTGTTAGTAACAGCTTAGAGTGATTTTGATGAATCAGGGGAATGCCTTTAGGGAAAATGGGCGAGTGAGTAACGATGAACCTGTAAAGGATAATGGGCGAGTGGGTAATAATGAACATGTAAATGAAAACGGGGCGGAGAATGGCAAATCGCTTCATGAAGTGGGTGTTGAGAAAACAACCGAGTACAAGACTGACGGAAAAGAGAGTCATGATGATGATGAGGTACGCGTTGTGGAAGATGCGTTTGAGACCACGATTTTGCAAGGTTTAAGTGATTGGCAGAGGAAGTTACAGCTTAAGATGCTGATGATGAACCTTGGAAGGGAAAAAATAAAAGAGTTAAGCAATGAATGGAGAGCATTATGTTCTGAGGAAGTAAAATTGGAAATCAAGAAGCTTAGGTTTACCGCAAAGCTTGTAGAGGCAGCAAATGATGGATGAAACTCTGCCATTGCATCGTTTTTGTTGTAATGGTGTTGTTTAGTTAGAAAGTTGGTAGAACGTATTACTATAAGTTTTAGTCAGTTTGCATGTGGTTATTTTCTACAGAGCTGCAATATTATTTTTCTTCTCTTGTCGCTGCCCTTTTCATGATTTGAAACAAATATTTGGTCAAAGTGACGTTCAGAGTTTTTTTTTTTAATGTATAACTCTCATCTTTGAAAGACTTTGGTTTTCAGAAAACATAATGAATTATTTGCCAAGGTTCTGGAATTAGCATAGCAATTATCTTCTCATGTTAGACAAAGTATGTTGGCTCTGGTCATATGCACATTCAACAAAAGCTCGGTTGAACCTCAAAACTCCTGAGAGTCTAAGTGAATGCTGCAAAATACCTGTTACGTGTTTCACCCCTACACCCTCCCCCCGTTACGTGTTTCAGCTAAGAATGGACGTAAGGTGAGTACTTGCATTTTTACGTATATTTGATATTTGCTTTATTTTGAACGAGTAATGAATTTTTAGATTTGTACTTGCATTGTCGCAAAGGAATACTTGTTATTTCAAATACTTATCCAAAAATATGTTACTTGCAAGTTACTTGTCTTGTTCGATTACTTACTACTTACATATGCTTATGAAATATTTGGATATAATTTTAAGTTTCTAAGAATTACTTGATAGATACTATTCTATCAGAAAATGTTATAAAATTTCGTTTTGTTTACTCGACTTGGTAAAAACACGAGAGTTATTTCAAATAAAATATTTGCACCTAATATAAAAAGAAAAAAAGAACAGAATACATATATTTCGACTTGAAAGTAATGTTTATTTCTTACAACAAAGAAATATCAATTTAGTACTTTGGTTTTTATGGTTTAGTTATCATTTTTGAGTCGTAAAATAAGTAACGAGTAATATCAAGGCGAGTCGTTAACTTTTTTGTGATACTTGTTATTTGCATTTTACTTGCAAATAGCAAAATTCAACGACTTGATACTTGACTTGGCAACAACGAATACTTGAAAAAACGAGGTAAATATGAGTCAAGTAACACATATAAGACAAGTAACGAATATTCGTGTCCAATCCTAGTTTCAGCCTAGACCCACCCTCCCGCTCAATGAAATAGTAAAGTACCGCTTGAAATTAACTAAAATAATTTAATATTTTAAACTGTAGATTTTCACACAGAAAATCTATCATTTAAATAAATTTTGCTTTGTTCAAAAAAATAATAAATATTGCTTTCCGTTGATTAAAGAATACATTTAGTAGTGTTAAGAAAATAAAATGTCATTGTAAATGCTAATTTGTCAATTTCTTAAATTTAAATCTGGTTTGGTGTAATGAGAGGAGAGAGCAAATAGCCAAATATATAGATACAGTATTTCAATTTAGCTATACGCTATTCATCTCAGTAGTCCGTGTTCTCTCCCAATTACTCTGAATTCACTACCAATCTTCTATTGCTCTTTCTTTCTATTTATCACTTACTTTTCTTTCCAAGTCGCTTACTTTCAAATTTTAATTAGTCCAAATTAATCTAATGCACACCAAATCACACATTTAATTAATTTCACTACACTCGAAGCAAAAAGCGTTGACTTTGGACTTGCTTGGTTTTCGTACAAAAATCAAAGGAGAAAAAAAAAAAGACGAGAGATACTTTACTTAGACAATGTCTCTCTAACACCCATTTTCGCAAGTATAAGAAAGAAGCACATTTACGTTGCAGAAACATGGCATAGTGCAAAACAACACTATAGTGGAGGATAGAAATAGGAAGAGACTGAAAAGCCAAGGAAGAGTAAGCCTCCAACAGTTGCGACTGTGCGTTGCGAGATCCTTGAAGCCAACATGCTTCCTCCTACAACCGCCAGTGATGTACAAATTGTGTGCCCTACTGATGCCCCTATGGCCACTCCAACAGCGTTCTTGTGTGTCGCCAACTTCACAAGAGATAAAAGTGGATGATTGTTTCAACCAACAAAGTTTTAATGAGACAGGTCAGAAGTTAGATATGAGAGGTGAAAGGGACTTTTTCTCTTACAGCTATTGTAGCGATCTGGCTACGGTCGCCCCATTCGGCAAGAAAGGTCAAAATGAATGACTGCGCAATGATAAAAGAGAAGTTCATAGTCATCTTCGAGGGGAAAAAAATTGAAATGAACAAAAAAAAATATGCGGAGCTGTAAACAACACACTCGAAAGCAAACCAGTAATACCTCAAGAAATATTGGAGTACAAAATCTTGAGAAAAAGCGACGGAAGGGTGTCTTCCCTTGGCCTGATTCAAGCTTCTCTTCAACCTTTACCACAGTGAATGATCAGTTAGTCAGAGTCATATGCCAAACTGAGAGAAAAGCTAAAAAAACAACTCCAGGAACAAATAATGGAAATACTGAAAACTTTGAATTAAGAAGCAAACAATTGGCAACACAGACAGATTGAGAAGCACATACTTCCTCCATTTCCTTCTTTTGATGTGACTTTGAATCAGATGATCTCCAAGCAATGTAGAGAAGTCGTAGACCGAAAAATGCATAGAGAACTGCATGTTCAAAGATGTAAGATCCTGAAGTGAGACTCAGATAAACAAAATGTAGGAGCAACCATACAACATGATATATTTTACAAACTTAAAAGAAAACATGATGAAATCAGTTTTGATGGCTACCATTGTATCAAACAAATCAATGTCCTTTCATTTCATTGTGTAAAGATAAACTTAGACACCAAGCCATACATTTTAAGTATTTATGATCACAAGACCCGCTAAAAGGTAAAAGATGATTGGATAAGTTTTAAGATTCAATCAATACATTTTTAGAAGACAAAACACATAACCAATATACTAGATGGTTGCATAGCGGTCTAAAGTCTTTGAGAACCAAAAAAATAAAAGGGTTGACAGGGGGGCACATTTTTAAAGAGAAATACACACACCTGTAGCAGCGCTGTTGGTGTGCTTCCTGGATATCAAGTTTGGCACTATCCTACCAAGTCCAGTGGAGAGTATCTAAATCGAATTCAGGAGAAAACATATTACTCAGATTTGTCAAGAAACACACAATTGAGTAATCTATAAGCACTTACAGTCATAACAAACAAAGCTGAAAGTGCACCAGACAAAACAGTAGCTTTGGGGTGTCGCATAGCCATCAGTGCCGCTATTATAAAAGTTTCATCGCCAATCTAAACAAAAGATCACAACTATAAAAATTGTTTTAACTAAGAAGAAGGACTTAAACAAACCAAATAAACAGAAACAAAAGGAGACGGAACCTCTGTGACAAGAATCATGGAGAAACTCGAAAACAAAGCATCGAATACACCAGGGCCAGTGGATTCGAGGTTCAAATCAAGAGCACCGAGATTGTCACCACCACCACCAGCAGCATTAAGTCCAATTCGTTCAGTGCCAATCTTCAAATAAAAATAAAGAGAATAAAATCCAGATTCCAAAGAACAAAAGAATCCTATTCGGGAAAAAGCAGATCGAGCTTTAGAATTACCATTCCACGACGGCCAAGCTCTTTACCAGATCCTTCCGATTCATTGTCAGCCCCAGATTCCTAGGATCAAAATCGTTAACCGACTGGATTCATTAAAAAAATACGAATCAAATCGAATACCTGCGCAGAGACGGCGGAGAGAAAGATGAGGCAGAAGATGGTGGAGACGAGAAGAAGGCGGGCGACGAAACCCTTACCCATGGTAGTACTTGTACAGATCTGTGATTGACGAGTAAGACAACGAAGAATCTGAGAATATGAGTTGTTACGATTCAGAAAAGCATTGGAAGAAGCGGTGAGAGGAGAGCTTGATGCTGCCGCCAAACAGAGATCTGTGTGTGTGGGGGGATTTTGAAAGCTGGTGTAATGTAAATGAATATACCACTTGGTGGACAAACTCACAAAATAAACATAATTTAAAACCTATAATATCTTTTTTATATTGCAACTAAATGAAATGAATATACCACTTGGTGGACAAAATCTTCAATAAACATTTAACATATTAACCTTTTCACACACTTTAAAGTTTAAACAAACAAATATATAATGATATAAACTCGGAAAAGTTTGTGAAGAAACTTGGAAAAAGGTCAAGGCTATTCATCTTTTGTAGAACTAATGGCTGTTTTAGACCATCTACACAAAATACTAAATTTGGTATAATTTCATCTCCAACAAACTATCAAATTGACACTATCTCATCAAATTTATTAATCTGTCAAAAGAATCTTATTTGCATCTCAAAATCTATATAAAAGAATAATTCTAGCTCGTGTTATAGGCAGTGAGTTAAGCTACGATGTTACATCGAACCATCGTTGAAGTAAACCAGCATGCTTGTGATTGGGCTTATATCTGAGGGAGTATATTCGGTTCCACTGCCTTATCGATAAGCCGTCGTATTTGTTCAGCAGAGGTCCAATTTTGATGATGGCGTCTTGCATTTCTTTCTCTCCAAATGTAGAGATTGTTATTTCATCAAAGTTTGTGTAACATGAATAGTATAATATTAAATTTAGTGTAACACTATTCATCATACCAAATAAAATTTCGTATTCTTTAGCTAGGACTACGAAGTCTTTCTATAGAGAGTTCTTTTTTATTGGTTGTTCTATTTCCAGTATTGTTACCCAGACCACTTCAAGTTTAAGTAATAGAATGTCATTCTTTATATAAATAAATATTTTATTATATTTTGTTTAATAATATAGTTCAATTACTACAAAATTTGTAATTAAACATAAATATATTGTATTATTTATATTTTATTTATTTTCACATATTAAAAAAATATTTTTTTTATTTTCAAAATAAATCACTAAATAACTATTATCATCTATCATTTATAAATGATAAAAATAACTTTTTGATGTAAGATTTAGTGTGATTGTTGGGATGACAAAAAAACTTATGACACCAAAACACCAAATTTAGTGTCATTGTTAAAAATGCTATCAAAAAAATCATCTGACGCTTTTAAGATGGATTGGTGGATCACAAAGTCATGGGCCAAGAGAAGAATAAGTCGAAACTGGAAGAAAGCCCAAGCCTTGGTAAAGAAACCGCGCAACGTTCAAATTTGAAAGCAAAGGAAGAAGACAAACAAAAAGTACAACTGATGACGAAAGAAAACAGAGGCGTTAATGGCGTGAGATTGTACAACAAGTTCTCAGCCCTTGATCTTATGGACGACTAGGATTCACACTTTTGCCTAGGGTTCTCTTTGTATTAAGGTTTTCGTTTACAACTATAAAACCCCTATCTTGTAATCGTTGGAACTCAAGAAAGAATGAAAGTAAAGTTTCAGTAAATCTAAACTTCATCTTCTTCACTTTTACTCAAACTTCTTTATGGTATCAGAGCCATGGCGATGGAACCTTACACGCCACCGTCTCTGAAGATTGTCAACTCAGTAACCGTCAAGCTCACCGACAAGAACTACATCTTATGGAAGCGTCAGTTCGAGGCTTTTCTGAACGGACAAAGTCTGTTGGGGTTTGTCAACGGATCTACGCCTCAACCTGTTGCAACCATACCCGTTCCAGGCATCAACGGAACAGTAACTACGGCACCAAACCCAGACTCTGCACTATGGTTTCAAACTGACCAAGTGATACAATCATGGCTGCTCGGGTCCTTTACAGAAGACATTCAAAGTCTGGTACTTCACTGCTCTACTGCAAAAGAGATCTGGGTCACTTTAGCCAGCCACTTCAACAGAGCCTCATCATCTCGTCTCTTCGAACTTCAACGGAAACTTCAGACCATCTCTAAGCAGAACAAAACCATGGCGGAGTATCTACGCGAGTTAAAGACCATCTGTGATCAGCTTACTTCAATTGGTAATCCTGTTCCTGAACGTATGAAGATCTTTGCTGCTCTATTTGGTCTTGGAAAAGATTATGAGCCCATCAAAACAAGCATTGAGGGATCTATGGATGGCACAAATGATCCAAGCTTTGATGATATCATCCCTCGACTAAACACTTTTGATGACCGCCTACAGAGCTATCAAGTGGACACTGGAGTAACTCCACATCTGGCGTTTCACACCACCAGAGGAAGACCTTTCTTTAACAGAAACAGAGGAAGAGGCCGCGGTGGAAGAGACTTCTTCTCCACTAGAGGAAGAGGATTCCCTCAACACATCTCGTCTTCCTCATCGTCAAGATCTTCGGTCTCGTCAGATGGTGATTCAAGACCAGTATGTCAGATCTGTGGAAAAACAGGGCATGTTGCACTACAAGAAAACAGGGCGATACCGATGGACGAATTCGTCAGAATGTCGTCGGAATAAGCATATTTTGACGAAATTCTGACGAAAAAGGTCGTCGGTATCATTTCGTCGGAATTTAAAGATTCGTCGGAATTTCGTCAGAGTCTCCGACGACATTCTGACGAATACCGAGAAACCACATTTTGACGAACTTCCGACGAAAGTCCGACAACATTTTCCGAGACCAGAGTTCATCGGAAACACAAGATACCGACGAACCAGAGTCGTCGGAATATTCTGACGAACCGGAGTCGTCGGAATTCATCATTTTTTAAAAAATATTAAAATTTATTTTTTATTTATTTTTTAATATTAAAAATTAATAAATAAATAAAATCCGAAATTAAAATTTAATAATATTATAGAATTTAAAATTTCATACAAACTGAAATAGAAAAAAAAACATTCAGAAAGTTTTAAAATTAAAAAAAAAAACTAGGGACCGGAAGGAAATAAACGATCAAGCTTCTCCAATATCTCCGCGTTGGCCCTCCTTGAATCCGCTAACTCAGCAAGAATTGTGGCATTCTGCTCCTCCAATGCCACAATCCGTTCATCTCTGCTGTGTATTGCTCCAGAATCATGGGATCGGCATATGGAGCTTGCGAAGAAGAAGTCGGATACGAAGAAGCACGGCGGGCCAACCCAACTAAATAGCCTCCTTTCCTTTTAGGAACCGCCTACAAGAATATTTAAAGTTAGTAAACAGTATTATAAAAGAAATATATATTTATTTTAAAATTTACCTTTTCGACCATCTCGTTGATTTGCAGTCGGGACATGGTGGTTGAAGCACCCGTAGAATTGCCGTCATCAGAGAGAGGCTGAGAAGCTTGATAAGCTTCTTTCTGAGATTCCACCAACTCAACGACCTCTCTGATTAAAGGATCCTGAACTTGTCCGGTCTTCTTATTAGTGTGAGCCTCTTTAATAAGCTCGAGGCGATCTACGGAATTACCGTCGTTTGCTTCAATCTAAAAAAAACATTAGTTAAAGAATATATAAAAAAAATAATTTAAATAAATGTAAAGATAAATAAATATAAAAAAAGAATCACTTACAAGTTGATCCTCCTTAGAGGACATAGAGCAAGCGCCGAGGTTGTGCACATACATTCCTTTCCCGCCACGATCGCTCTTCCGATTCTTCGAGTTCTTACGAGACGTCGTTACAGTGTCGTCCTTCTCCCAATGGACTATCAACTGCTCCCACACCGTCCCATTAATGAACCGTGGCTTCTTGTTTTTCAGCCATACTGTCTTCCACGAGTTGATCTGCTTCGTATAAGAGTCCATGGCCTTCTCGTTGAATTTCTGACGGACTGTTTCCGTCAGACCGGACTCCCAAGTGAATTCTTGCTACAAAACACACATAGATTTAATTAGTAATGCAAACATACATTAAAATATTAAAATACATTAAAAAAACTAAAAAGTTACCGCAAATTGACGAAACCACAACTCCCGCTCCTCGGAAGGGATCACACTCCAATTCGGATATACGGTACGGAGCATGGAATACATCATCTGGTTGATGCTCCTGCTAATGCCATTGCTGGACTTTTGGAACCTTTAAAAAAATTTCATGTTAGAAAGTTAATTAAGGGAAAAAACATAATGCTTGAATAAAGTAAAAATACTAACCAAGTTGTATATCTCGGTCGTGGGTTGGGATGGAGAACCGGGAGATGCTCTCGACCTGGTTGTTGAACCAATAGTTCAACTGACATGAGCCCCGGTTCCTGCTGAGCATGAGCGGGTTCGACAGCTGGAGCGGGAACATAAGCGGGAACATAAGCGGGAACCGAGTTTTGTTCCTGAGACGATCCCGATGCACGGGAAGTACTCACCGAACAACCTCGGCCGCCACGGGGTGCTGAACGACGAGCGGTGGAACGGCGTGCCTCGTCAGACCTAAAATTTTTTTAAAAAATTAATAAATAAGAAACCTTTTCAAAGATTTATATATATATAGATAGATATATATATATATATATATATATAAAAGATTATCAATATTTGTAAAAATGTTTATAAATATTTATAAATGTTTATAAATGTTTATAAATATTTATAAATGTTTATAAATATTTATAAAAGTTTAAAAATATTTAAAAATATATTAAAAATTAATATTACAAGTTTAAATATATTTATAATTATAAAAATGTTTTAAAAATGTTTATAATTATAAAAAATGTTTTAAAAACGTTTATAAATATAGAAAAATGTTTATAAATATTTTAAAAATTTTATAATTATAAAAAATGTTTTAAAAACGTTTATAAATATAGAAAAATGTTTATAAATATTTAAAAATGTTTAAAAATGTTTATAATTATAAAATATGGTTTAAAAATTATAAAAAAATTTAAAAACGTTTTATTATATATAATATATTACTGGAAACCCCCAAAAACGTTTTTAAAAATCAAAAATACATTTAAAAATACAAAAATTATTGAATTTCAACAAACAGAAATTATTAAACCCCAAAAAAAAAAATTAAAACAAGTTTGTAAACAACAATCCCTAACTAATAGATCCTAATTATCCATTCAATCCTAGAGTTTTCAATCAAACAACCTATAATCCCAAGATCTAACTTTCTAGATCTTAAAAATTGAAAAAAGTTAAGAAAATTACATGTTTATGGTGTGTGGGAGGGAGATGTCAGAGAGGGGAGAACAGACGTCGCCGGAGAGAGGAGGAGGGACGTCGCCGGAGTCGCCGGAGTCGCCGGAGAAGGAGGAGCCTCGAAATCGCCGGAGAGGAAGAAGAAAGGAGATGCGGCCGAAATGACAAGGAAGAAGAAAGCTAGGGTTTTTAAGTTTAATGATTCCGACGGACCCGTGTTCGTCGGTATTCCGTCGGAATCATTAAACTTAAACCAATTGGCGGTTCACGAAAATTTTCACGCGGTTTAATTTCCCCGGGTAATTTGGAATTCTGACGGAATTTTGACGGAATTAAGGAAAGTCGTCAGAATTCCGTCGGTATATTCTGACGGATTTCTGACGACATTGTGTTTAGGTCTTTTAAAACAAGTTTGTAAATGCAAAATCCAAATCTTTGATAATATTTATAGTATTTGCATAAAGATTTAACTATGAAAATGTTTTCATAACAAAATTTCACACAAAACAAATTTGTAGTGTAAGATTAGATGAATATGATTGTATAAGTATATGTGTGTGAAGATAAGATGCTAAGAAAATATATTTATACATACATAAATATTTTAATGAGTTGTTATATTGGAACGGTTGTGATCTAATATTATACTAAACACTTAATATGTGTTATTTTCAAAGTTTTGTGCCCGAATA
Source organism: Brassica juncea (assembly GCA_018703725.1). Classification (NCBI taxonomy): domain Eukaryota; kingdom Viridiplantae; phylum Streptophyta; class Magnoliopsida; order Brassicales; family Brassicaceae; genus Brassica; species Brassica juncea. The sequence continues at coordinate 4,999,723 of CM031940.1, read as the reverse complement.
TATTTATTTTTTGATGTAGAAAATGTTAAAAACATATGTCGTCGGAAATTCGTCGGACAATTCTGACGACATTCCGACGAACCTGAGAGGTTCGTCACAATTCCGTCGGTATATTCTGACGGATTTCTGACGACATTGTGTTTAGGTCTTTAAAACAAGTTTGTAAATGCAAAATCCAAATCTTTGATAATATTTATAGTATTTGCATAAAGATTTAACTATGAAAATGTTTTCATAACAAAATTTCACACAAAAAAAAATTGTAGTGTAAGATTAGATGAATATGATTGTATAAGTATATGTGTATGAAGATAAGATGTTAAGAAAATATATTTATACATATATAAATATTTTTATGAGTTGTTATATTGGAACGGTTGTGATCTAATATTATACTAAACACTTAATATGTGTTATTTTCAAAGTTTTGTGTCCGAATATATTTATTTTTTGATGTAGAAAATGTTATTTACAATAGTCGTCAGAAATTTCTCGGAAAATTCTGACGACATTCCGACGAACCTGAGAGGTTCGTCGGAATTTCGTCAGAATTTTCCGAGGAATTTCTGACGACTATTGTAAATCATGAATAAACCACATTCCGTCGGTATGTCGTCAGTAGTTTTCGACGACATACCGACGGAATCTTTAAAAAAAAAAAAAAATTACAACTTAACTAAGATGTTATAATTAAGAATTCCTAATCAGAATCTTCAGAATCTTCAGAATCTTCATCAAACTCCCCAACCTCAGCTTCTGACTCCGAATGTACAACAGCATCAAGTCCAAACTCGGAAAAATTCTCAACGAGTCCAACATCTCCCAAATCTTCATCCATCGGTACTGCACAGGACCACCAAGTTCCAATTCTCTTGCGAGATGAATAGCAAGATGCTCCATTACATCAAAGAATGATGGAGGAAATATCTTCTCGAGGTTGCACATGCTGACTGGTATGTTTGCCTTCAGATTACTAATACCCTCTGGAGTCACTGCTCTGGTGCATAAATCGCGGAAGAAAACACTTATCCCTACATAGATAAAAGACAAAATTTTCATAAGTATTAGGTTTATATAAGCATAAAATATAAAAATCATTTAAAATATAAAGATAAAAGATACCTGCAATTGCTTCATGAACATTACGTGGCAATAGTGCGGAAAAAGCAAACGGAAGGAGGCGCTGCATAATTACATGACAATCATGACTCTTTAAGCCAGTAAACTTTCCTTCGCTTCTATCAACGCAGTTCCGCAAATTTGATGCATAACCGTCTGGAAATTGCACTCTATCTGTAATCCAATCAAAGAACTCTTCTTTTGCAGCACCATCCAGCCGATAAATGGGAAAAGGGGCCATACCGTTCTCATCAACGTGAAGTTCAGAACGATCACATATATCGACTAAATCCAACCTTGACTTCAAATTATCCTTCGTTTTACCTTGGATGTTAAGGATTGTGTTCATCAGATTGTCAAAAAAGTTCTTCTCGATATGCATGACATCTAAATTATGCCGCAACAGATGATCCTTCCAATATGGCAGATCCCAGAAAATACTTTTTTTTTGCCAGTTATGTAGCTCTCCAACCGCATCGACTCGAATGTTTTCATGTCCACCTACGTCTGACGTTCTATCTGCACCAAAATCCCTCAACTGTTTCCACAAATCTTCCCCACTAACTTCCTCAGGTGGACCATCAAACATCTGCTTGTTCTTCGTAAACAAAGTCTTACTCCTTCGGTATGGATGATCAGGTGGTAGAAATCTTCTGTGACAGTCAAACCAACACGTTTTCCTTCCGTGCTTTAGTTGGAAAGCATATGTGTCATCTTGACAATATGGACATGATAGCCTCCCATGTGTTGTCCATCCGGATAACATACCATATGCTGGAAAGTCACTTATTGTCCACATAAGTACTGCCCGCATATGAAAATTTTCTTTGCACGAAACATCGTATGTCTCAAAACTATGCGCCCATAGTTGTTGCAACTCATATATCAGTGGTTGAAGAAACACATCTAGTGATCTCTTAGGATGCTCTGGCCCAGGGACGAGAATTGAGAGGAACAAAAACTCTCGTCGCATGCACAAGCTCGGCGGTAAGTTGTACGGTGTCACAATAACTGGCCATAGAGAATACTGTCTTCCATGCTTTCCAAATGGGCTGAAACCATCAGTACATAATCCAAGATAAACATTTCTTCTCTCTTCCGCAAATTCTGGATATGTTGACTGGAAATGTTTCCAAGCCTTCGCATCTGAAGGATGTCTAATCTCACCATTTGTGGAATGCTCTGCATGCCATCTCATTGCTTTTGCTGTGCGCTCACACTGATACAACCTCTTCAATCTTTCCGTCAAAGGCAAATACCACATCCTTTTGAACGGGACCGGAACTCTTCCCCTCGTCTCCTGATAACGAGGTTTCCTACAAAATTTGCATTTAATCCGTTCCTTATCAGCTCCCCAGTAGATCATGCAGTTGTCAATACATACATCTATCACTTCGTACGGTAGTTGAAGACCCGCAACAAGTTTCTGAACCTCGTAGTATGAACCCGGTGCAAGATTATCCTCAGGTAGAATACCTTTGACAAAATCAGTAATCGCGTCCACACATTCTTCAGCCAAATTATAGTCTGTCTTAATACCCATCAATCTAGTTGCAGATGATAAGGGTGAATGACCATCTCTACAACCTTTATATAAAGGCTGTTTTCCTGCATCCAACATGTCAAAAAATCTCCTAGATTCGGGGTTTGGTTCTTCCCCTCGATAATGATCATGTACCATCTGCTCAGTACCTATACCATAATCTATATCCGTTCTAGGTTCTTCTAACCTAATATCAGGCTGAGGTTCGCTAACAGACTGAGGTTCGCTAGTACTACCATATTCATAACCAGTTTCTCCATGAAGATACCAAACTTTATAATTACGTGAAAACCCTCTCATATACAAATGAGACCAAACATCAAATTCTTTTATAACTCTATTATTATTGCAAGTAGAGCAGGGACATCTTAACATACCGGTTTTTTGATTCGGTTGCTGTTGAACAAGCCTCATGAATTCTCCAATCCCTTGACCGTATTCATCTGTAAGCAAATTGGTGTTGGGATCCATATGAGGTTTATCCATCCACGAACGATAATAAACTCCTGAAGACATGATTTTCTCGGAATTATTGTGATTAGAGAGAGTGAAGAGTGAATGAGGAGTGAATGAGTTGAATGAGGAGAGGTTGCATTTATAGGAAAATGGTTCAGGCAATCCGACGACATTCTGACGGAATTCCGACGACCAGCGGTCATATTCGTCGGAATTCCGTCGGTGTTTTCCAATCTCAAACGGCTATAAAACAGTCATATCTAATTGTCATAAAGTTCGTCAGAATTTCGTCAGTATATAGTGACGAAATTCCGACGAACACAACGGTTATATATATGATCGGGAAGTCGTCGGAATTTCATCAGTATATAGTGACGAAATTCCGACGACCTCAACGGTTATTTATATTATCGGAAAGTCGTCGGAATTTTGTCAGTATATAGTGACGAAATTCCGACGACCTCAACGGTTATATATATGATCAGTATGTCGTCGGAATTCCGTCACTATATTCCGACGGACACATATTTCTCCGAAAGTCGTCAAAATTTTCCGACGACATTCCGACGACTTCGTTTTTTTAAATTTCGTCGGTATGTCGTCAACAAATTCCGACGACCCTCCATCCGTCGGAATGTTCGTCGGAATATGCCGTGTTTTCTTGTAGTGTTGCTATGAAATGCTGGCACAGGTTTGACAACTCTTACCAGATAGATGAGATGCACAATGCTATGGCTGCTCTTCGCATATCAGAAATAACTGATGGAGCAGGACACGAGTGGTTCCCAGATACTGGAGCTTCAGCACACATCACCAACTCGCCGGGTCACTTACAGCAAGCGCAACCATACAGTGGCTCCGACTCAGTCATGGTTGGGAATGGTGAATTTCTGCCTATAACTCACACAGGATCAGCGAGCATAGCATCTTCCTCAGGTAATCTGCCGTTAAAGAATGTTCTTGTGTGTCCTAAGATTGCTAAGTCTCTACTATCTGTGTCAAAGTTCACCAAGGATTATCCATGTGGCTTTGATTTTGATTCTAATAACGTGCATGTGTATGATAAGGGAACCAAGAGGGTTCTTCTTCGGGGAAGAAACACTAATGGGTTATACAAGGTGCGGAGTCCAGCAGTTCATGCCTTCTTCACGACAAGATGTGTTGCTGCCAGTGACGAGGTGTGGCATCAAAGACTGGGACATCCCAATCCTCTTATCCTTCAACACCTATCTTCAACTAGGACCATATCAATAAATAAGGGCTCCAAGTCTCAGTGTAATGCGTGCAAGCTTGGCAAGAGTACAAGACTTCCTTTCATGGCGTCTTCGTATGTTGCTACACGGCCTCTGGAACGAATCCATTGCGATCTATGGGGACCAGCACCAGTAGCTTCAGTTCAAGGGTTTCACTACCAAGTAATCCTTGTAGACAATTTCTCTCGAAACAGTTGGTTGTTTCCTTTAAAGAAGAAGTCAGATTTCATGTCTGTGTTTGTAGCGTTTCAAGAACTTGTTCAGAATCAATATTGTACTAAGATTGGATCTTTCCAGTGTGATGGTGGAGGAGAGTTCATAAGTACACAGTTTCTGCAACATTTAGAGAATAATGGCATTAAGCAGCTCATCTCATGTCCTTATACCCCGCAACAAAACGGGTTAGCAGAGTGGAAGCATAGACAAATCACTGAAGTTGGCTTGTCTCTATTGTTTCAAAGTTGTGTCCCTCACAAATATTGGGTAGAAGCCTTCTTTACAGCCAACTACCTCAGTAATTTCTTGCCTCACAGTGCACTAAAAGGAGATAAAAGCCCCTATGAGATTCTTCACAAAAGAGCACCACAATACTCGCTTCTGAAAGTGTTTGGTTGTGCGTGCTATCCAACCCTTCGAGATTATGCTGCGAATAAGTTTGATCCGAGGTCGCTACTGTGTGTGTTCATGGGGTACAGTGAAAAATTCAAAGGATACAGATGTCTACTACCTTCAACTGGAAGAATCTATATCAGCAGACATGTAACGTTTGATGAGCAACACTTTCCATTCTCAAAAGAGTACAGACATCTTATCCCACCTCCAAGAACAACACTCATGTCATCTTGGTTCAAGAGTCTGCCTCCTGTTATCACAGAAGCAAGTAGCTCGGAAAACTCAAGCGAGTCATCTGGGTCAGATCAGTCATCAGACGCAGCAAGTGACTTCACACGAAACAGTCCACCACTGCAAATAGTCTCAATGCTTCCGAAGCTGGGGCAACAAAGAGAAATTACTCAGCAAAGGATCTCTTCACCATCTTCAACTACGGATGCTAGAAGTATGGATACTGTCTCTGGTACATCAGTGAGAAACGAAGTTCAGGAGAGTGAACAAGGACAGGAGCAGCGCAGAATGGTAACTCGATCTCAGTTGGGAATAGTCAAGCCCAATCCAAAGTATGCTCTTCTCACTGAAAATACAGTCCTGCGAGAACCAGAATCTGTTCAAGAAGCCCTTGCACACCCAGGTTGGAATTCATCAATGAGTGAAGAGTATGACAACTGTGTAATAACAAAAACATGGTCGTTGGTACCTAAAACTCCAGATATGCATGTTTTGGGAAACAAGTGGATACATCGAATAAAACTGGGATCAGATGGCACAGTCAAGAAGCTGAGATCTCGAATAGTAGCTCAAGGATGTGGTCAGGAGGAAGGAGTAGACTACTGGGAAACCTATAGTCCTGTAGTGAGAACAGCAACAGTGAGACTGATACTTCATACAGCTACTGTGATGAAATGGAGTATAAAACAAATGGATGTAGCCAATGCTTTTCTACACGGAGACTTAACTGAGACTGTATATATGAAGCAGCCAGCAGGATTTGTGGATCCGCAGAAGCCTGATCATGTCTGTCTTCTACATCGATCCCTCTACGGTCTGAAACAGAGTCCACGCGCATGGTTCGACAAATTTAGCTCTTACCTCTTGGAGTTTGGATTTAAATGCAGTGTCAAAGACCCCTCTCTATTCATATATTCGAAAGGAAAGAATGTAATCATGCTACTACTATACGTAGACGACATGTTAATCACGGGAAATGCATCAGAAGTTCAACAACGCTTTCTTGACGATATCAGTACCCAGTTCAGAATGAAGGATCTCGGACAAATGGAATACTTCCTCGGGATTCAGGCAAAGTGTCATGACTCGGGTCTGTTCCTTTCACAAGAGAGATATGCTTTAGACTTACTGGCGTCTGCAGGAATGACTAACTGCTCAGAGATAAGCACGCCTCTTCCTATCAGATTGAACAAAGTACCAGATCAAGACACTCTGTTCTCAAGTCCAAGTTACTTCCGAAGCTTAGCTGGCAAGCTTCAATACCTTACACTGACAAGACCAGATTTACAGTTCTCTGTCAACTACATCTGTCAGAAAATGCATGCTCCATCAGTCTCAGACTATCGACTTCTCAAGAGGATTTTACGATATGTGAAAGGAACTGTTAGCTATGGTATCAACCTAAATCAAGACACAGATTTCACTCTGCGCGCATACAGCGACAGCGACTGGGCTGGGTGTCCTCATACACGAAGATCAACTGGTGGTTTCTGTACATTTCTTGGCAGCAACATCATCTCATGGTCTTCTAAGAAGCAGCCCACAGTGTCAAGGAGCTCAACTGAAGCCGAATACAGGTCATTGTCTGAAACAGCTTCAGAACTCAGCTGGATATGTTCGGTTATGCGTGAGATTGGTGTGCCTGTTCTGGTTACACCAGAGCTCTACTGTGATAACCTCTCCTCAGTACACCTCACTGCAAATCCAACATACCACAAGCGATCTAAACATTTTGAGATTGATTATCATTATGTCAGGGAGAGAGTTGCTCTTGGTGCTCTGGTTGTTCGTCATGTTCCGGCTTATCTTCAGTTGGCGGACATATTTACCAAGTCCCTACCGTATACTGCATTTGATGATCTGAGATTCAAACTTGGCATTTCTTTATCACCAACGCCAAGTTTGAGGGGGACTATTAATCAAAGAGCTCAAAACGCTGCAGCTTCATTGGTGGATCACAAAGTCATGGGCCAAGAGAAGAATAAGTCGAAACTGGAAGAAAGCCCAAGCCTTGGTAAAGAAACCGCGCAACGTTCAAATTTGAAAGCAAAGGAAGAAGACAAACAAAAAGTACAACTGATGACGAAAGAAAACAGAGGCGTTAATGGCGTGAGATTGTACAACAAGTTCTCAGCCCTTGATCTTATGGACGACTAGGATTCACACTTTTGCCTAGGGTTCTCTTTGTATTAGGGTTTTCGTTTACAACTATAAAACCCCTATCTTGTAATCGTTGGAACTCAAGAAAGAATGAAAGTAAAGTTTCAGTAAATCTAAACTTCATCTTCTTCACTTTTACTCAAACTTCTTTAAGATTTAGTGTGATTGTTGGGATGACAAAAAAACTTATGACACCAAAACACCAAATTTAGTGTCATTGTTAAAAATGCTATCAAAAAAATCATCTGACGCTTTTAAGATGGAAAAAATATTTTGAATACATGTAAAGTTCTTTGACTTCAAAAAAGTGACATGAACTCAAAAAATTTCATGCACTAACTAAAGGGAGACGGGTAAGAAACAAGATTACATGTTTAAATGATGATTCAAGGAACATTGGTGAGACGAAAAGGTGTAGGTAGCCATTACTAATAGTTATTTTGGTAATATTTTTGAGTCATCAAATCTGTTGGAGTAAAATTGTGCAGAGTGCTTTATGGTATTACGAAAACTGGAAGAAAGCAATAATAAGTAGGATTAAGGATCAAAGTATAGTTTTATTGATAGAGTCGGGACTACAATGTATTAGATAAAGAATCCTAGTTATATCTGCCTAATTCTTTAGCTGAAATCTTTAATAGAATACCTCTTATTTTAGGTTTTGATCTCCCCTTTTATAGATAGTCGTTAGTCAAAAATTAGATTATGTATTTCTATATTCTGAAATATGGAAAGTTTTTCTTTTAGTAGAAATTTTTCTTTTTACCCGAGGGCAGGAATGAACCCGGCTCTGAAGCCAAAATTCGTCTAGAAAATAATCAAATGTTGGCGTACTGCTAAGAAGCAGGAGTAATGACTCCCTCGATTAATTATCCCCAACGGTTTTCCCCATCTGGTGAAGGCAGGAGATAACTTGTATCATTTTCATCAGTAGTCTCTCGACCAGTTTCTTTCAATGGAGATGTTGATCATTCCAAAGAGGTTGAAATTGGTTTCTTCCTTGATGAGTTGGAATGCTTTGTTTCATAGTCGTATCTAGGATAAGTCTTCTTTATTCGTGAGTTACCCATTAAGATTCAAATTTTAAATTATCAAAAACAATTAAAAAAAAAAAATCCAAAAAATAAAAAGTTTTATAAAAAAGTTATTTTCTTATTATTTAAATATTCATTTACATCTATATATTTGAGTAAAGATAATTATCGTTTATTTCTTGATAAATCTATTTTAGTTATTTTAGATATTTATCTACACCGTATAATACTCTACTCATTTGCTTAATATTGTTACTTTGTTAATTATAATTCTTTTTGACATAGATGCAAATTTCCCAAAAATCAATCACCGTTGAAAAGGCGTTGCTTTCGCTTGCGTTTCCCTCTCTTCTCGTTCCCATGTCTCCCTCCCTTCCTTTGGTTCATGTTTGAATTTAAGTTTCCATCATCAAATACCAAATCTAAAAGACGTCACCAAATAAAATACAATATCAGAAAGAAAGTCAATTTAATTCAATTCGAAGCAATTTTTCAAAAAAAAAAATTATATTTATTTTATAAGACATTTGAAATCGTAGCGAAGGAGATAATCTCTAGTTTACGTTAACGACGAGGGTGATGGATCCGAGTGTAACTCTACGCATCTTGGCAGCAGTGTCCATGGCCGTGATCCAATTAGCTACGGGTAACTTCGTGTTTAATGTGACGCATAAGTTCGCGGGAAAAGATAAACAGCTATCGGAGCTCAGATCTCACGACAGCTTCCGTCACGCTCGAATGCTTGGCAGCCTTGATCTACCTCTCGGCGGGGATAGCCGCTCTAATTCAATCGGGTTCAATTCTACAATCCAAAATCGCTGTCTCCAGACAGAATGTGATGTTACAATTATTGTTTGATTTGTGTTATATAAATTTCAGATTGTACTTCACGAAGATCAAGCTTGGATCACCGCCAAAGGATTACCATGTTCAAGTTGATACAGGAAGTGATATACTTTGGGTCAACTGTGCACCTTGTCCTAAATGTCCTGTCAAAACTGATCTCAATGTAAGAGCAATGGGTATCATAAGAAATTTTTTACAAAAATAGGAGAAAGACAAAGAAAAATATCTTAAAAAGTGAAACTATTAGATACTCTTAAAAACTTTTGACACTATATGTTTATTTTTAATTGGTTCAGTTTATCAAAAATAATTAATTTTAACTAAATAATTAAATTAATGTTAAAATATAATGTTTTTTAGTTAAAAACTCATGTTTAAGAAACTTACCACTATGGTTGCTCTAATGCTTCTTTCAAACTCTTACTTGAGCTTCAGAATCATTAATTTCTCTCAACTAGTGTTGTGTTTTATGTGTAGATATCTCTGTCCTTGTACGACTCAAAAGCTTCCTCCACTTCCAAGAAAGTTGGGTGCGAAGATGATTTCTGTTCCTTCGTCTCGCAATCGTCGGACACTTGCGAACCCAAGAAGAAGTCATGTATTTATCGTGTTGTGTATGAAGATGGAAGCACAAGTGATGGAGATTTCATCAAGGATAACATTACCCTGGACCAGGTCACTGGAAACCTCCAGACTGCACCCCTCGCCCAGGAAGTCGTGTTCGGGTGTGGAAGCAATCAATCGGGACAGCTTGGGAAAACTGACTCTGCAGTTGATGGCATTATGGGATTTGGACAAGCTAATACCTCTATCATTTCGCAACTCGCCGCCGCAAGGAATGTGAAGAGAATCTTTTCGCATTGTCTAGACAATGTTAATGGAGGTGGAATTTTTGCTGTTGGGGAAGTCGAATCTCCACTAGTGGAAACTACTCCTTTGGTTCCTAATAAGTAAGTGAGAGAGCCCAGACCAGACCATCTTGGTTCTGTCTTTTTTTGGTTGTGCTTTTTTTTTCTAAAAAGGCTTTTTTGGTTGTGTTGCATATAATAAACTTTTTGTGTTTTGTTTTAGGGCACATTACAACGTCATTTTAAAGGGGATAGATGTAGATGGAGAACCTGTTGATCTCCCACCAAGCATAGCTAGTTTGGGAGGAAATGGAGGAACCATTATTGATAGTGGTACAACTTTAGCTTACTTACCAGAGAATCTCTACACTTCGCTACTTGACAAGGTGAAACTCTTTTCCACTATTTTTTTTTAAAACTTTCTAATCACCGATCCTCACATGGATGTTTTCAGATTACTGCTCGGCAACCGGTGAAACTGCACACGGTACAGGAGACTTTTGCGTGCTTCAGTTTCACGTCAAAGTATGATGACTCAACCTTTTCGATATACCAGTGCATGCATGTGTTCCTTTGTTTTTTGTTTTTTTGAACGCATTGATCTGGAGTATTACATGTTGTAAGATATTCTTCCTTGTTACCTGCAGCACAGATAGAGCATTTCCGGCAGTCAATCTTCATTTCGAGGACAAACTCAAACTGACTGTTTATCCGCACGATTATCTTTTCTCCCTTCGTGTAAGTCAAATAGCTAACTTCCTACTTTTAATGAGTTGTTTTTACCGACAGACTTTGTCTCATCCACAAATTGAGCTCTGTCTCTTCATTTCACCAACAGAAAGATTTGTATTGCTTTGGTTGGCAATCTGGTGGAACGACGACTCAGGACGGATCTGAAGTTATCCTTTTGGGAGGTTATCATTTTCAACTGCTTTTTTACTTTGCAACCATATTCTTGTTTCTGACTTCACATGTGGTTTCCACATATGCAGATTTGGTGCTTTCAAACAAGTTAGTAGTATACGATCTGGATAATGGGGTCGTTGGATGGGCAGAACACAACTGTAAGTATCTAGAACCTGAGAACTAAACTAGATTACCTTCGATTAATAAAAAGAAAAGAAGTTTTAAAAAAATGTTTTTGTTAGGTTCGTCAAGCATTAAAGTGAAAGATCGATCAGGAACTGTTTACTCACTCGAAGCAGATAATCTCATAGCTTCTTCTTCTTCTTCTAAGGTGATTAACGGAACACTTGCCATATTGTTGTTGATACTAATTTCGCTTTTCATTTCTTTTACTTCATAGTTTTGCTAAAACGAGATGGATTGGTTTTTCATTATTTGATTCAACTGATCTTTGTGGATGTCATGTAATTTACATAGACACTAACTTACACATTCTTTGTTCTATAACTTCCAAAGGCAAAACTATATTGTACTGTATTGGTCTAACTCTTTCCCTGTAACTAAGTTATTTAATCATCTTTTTTTTTTCTCAGATTGTACAAGAAAGTTTAACTGTTGATATTTGAATGTAGGAAACCGGAGACACAACAATTAAAGGCGTTTGAGGCAAATGCGGAAGATTTTTTTTTTTTTTTGGGGGTTGAAATGGAGTGATGTGGAAAACCAGAGCAAGTGGTCTTATAATATCTGATGGTTTTGTTGCATTTTACAAAGTAATCAAAGATAGAGGAACTAATAGATAGATTTTAATAAAGAAACGAGTCAACATTGTGTTTACAAAAGTTCATCTCCTTATCATTTATCATTATCTTGTTTTCTTTCTTCTAATTCTAAACTAATTTTAGGCCTTGATTAGCAGAATATTATCTTTATGGTTTTAATACCTAAAGAACCAAAACCGAACCTGACTCGAACCAAAAAATACCCAAACCACACTTATGATACTTAAATATATTAATTATTTTTAGATTAATATACACAAAGTATATCAAATAGATTAAAATTATTTATTTAAAATACCTGAAAATATCCTAAAAGTATCCAAAATTAATCAAATGTATATATCCAAAATAGCCAAAAATATATGAAACACCTACAAGTTCTCCATCCAAATATTCATACCAAACTAACTTTCATGTTAATTTTAGTTTTGTGGTCATACATCAAATTTATATGTTTATTATTTTATTTTCAAATTTGTTATTTTAACGTATATTTAGATTTTTGATTATTTTATACATAATTTAAAATTTCCAATTTGGACACTAGCCTACATTACTAGATTGTTCTTTTTGTTGTAAAGAAAAAAAGATACAGATTTTATAACTTAAGAAAGTAGAACCAAACTCAACTCGAACCAAAAAATAGTTGAATCACACATATATTATTAAATATATTATCTTAGATTAATATCCACAAATTATCGCAAATACATTAAATTAGTTGAAATTATGTAAAATAGTTGATAATACCTTAAAATTATTCAAAGTAATCAAAAGTAAATATCATAACATATTAAAAATATCCTAAAACCAAAAATTTATGAAATACCGACTAGTACCTAAGCCTGACCAACTAAGACCGAAATATATAGATATCTTAAATGGAGCCTAAACCACTAGTCCCGGAAACCAGAAACCAGAATCAACCGCCCAGCTCTAGTATAAACCGTTAGCAAAAAGAATTCAGAACCCCATATTGAAAACAGAGAGTAAAATATTCAAACACTAAAAGGAAATACAATCATCTCATAGCAGAATTATTGCCAAAATACATCAAGAAAAACAAAGTGCAGCAAAAACAAGGAAAAGAGTTTAGGATATAAACTCTGTTGATTTATTGTCTTTAGCTAAAGAAACACAAACACACTGAGCAGGCTTTTTATTGGAAACACGGTTCACTCACTCTTCTTCCTCTGCCTCTTCAAGCCAATTCACAAATGGCTCAAGGCTCTTCACAAAGGTTTGCCTGCAACATTTACCACACGAACAAAACCATAAGATAAATCGCCCAGACACCGGATATTTTGTTACACAGAGCTTTCCAAATGAGTATAGTGCTATGGGACCAAAGCGCATACCTGCCCTTCGAGTTGCTTCCTTTACGGAACCAGTGGAGGATGGTGTCTTCAGCGAGGACATCCAGATCATAGAGCGACCTCACTACTTCTGGGAAAACTTTCATAAGCTTGGCGTCCTCATAGCATTGCATTTGGACCTTGTACATCAGCTCCAGCTCTAGCTTTCCGCTGCTGCAGACCGTGTTCAGAAGTGGAGCCCATGCTTTCACCTACGCACAGGTAAAAAAAAAATCAAGAGATGAAACCGTGACCATACATAATAGGGATCATAACATACAAGTCTTACATGAATTAACACAGAGTATATGCAACTCTTACATGACATGACAGGTATAAATTGAATCTTACCTGGCGCAGAACAGAATTAGCATTTTGCTGCTGGTTTTTACCAGACCACTGAACAGCATCCATCAAACCATCCCAGACGACACGCACAACCTCAATCTCTGGGAGTTTAGCATCTTTGACAAGCTGCTTCACCGTTTCAATGACTTCATCTACACTACTTTCCTCAGTGACTTTGCTTGTAAGAACGGTTTTGATTTCCTTCAGCTTCACCTCAAACATTTTCTTTGAATGGTACTCTACTAGATCAGTCAACCCCTCTTTCCTGAAAATCCAAGAAGTATAACACAATTATTTGTCAACTAACTGTAATAACACAGCAAACAGAAGATGAGAATGCAGACAAAAGAGGAATACAGCATCAGATGTACAATATGCTTGATTAATGAACAATGATCAAAGATGCATCAATCAAACTAGGATGTTGAAACGGAACAAAGTTCAAGGGAGGAAAACTCACGTGAAATGCTCAGCAAAACTTTCAGCAGTCCGCCTTACCGGTGGCAAGAAATCCAAAAGGTTGTCCTCCATTTTGCCACGCCTCAGAATAGAAATCAAGTCTTCAAGACTGTTCTCAACCAAATACTCCTTGAAGAAGTCTGTTACAAAAGTGAGCACTATCCCTTTGGCAACAAGATTATCCTTGAGCAAAGGCTGGAAGACAGTCTCCGGAGGTAATCCAGAGAGCTTCTGGGAAAAGGCAAGTGCTGTGAAGATGGCAAGCTTCTTCCTTTCATTTTCCTCAAAAAGCTCCAGCGACTGCAGGAACCTCCTCGTAACATTTTCAAGGTTCTTTATGAGCGACGGCCTCCTCCGCAGAATCTTCTGTATGTAGACAACAGATGGCAAAATGGCTTCACGCTTGGGCTCGCAGTCGATTACAGAGTAAGGATGGCGTTCACCCTCATCAGGCTTCACTGTTCCAGGTTGTGTACGTCGTCCTATGAAAACAACCTTCAAGACAACATCTCCCAATCATAAAACAGATACGGAAAACAAACAAGAAAGTGAGAGAGTCAATGATTTGTCCAAAAAGTTTACCTCAAAGAAGATGTCACCGTATCTTGAGAAATTAAGATCTGTTGACTCAATACTTTTGGCAACAAGTTCCTAAATCAAGACCTATAAGTTTAGACCAAACACATATATTAATAACAGGTAGAAGGAGGACATGAAACATACCAGATCACCAGCATTATCAAGGTAAATCTGGACTACTGCATCAGAAAAAGCTGCAGGGTCCAGAGGAGCAGCAATATTCCGCTTGCGGGTCTTAATCCGCGTACCTCTGCTCGTACAGATCAACAATATAAACATACACGTTATGCAAAGAAAGATCCACTAAAAAAACACTTCAATAAAAAATTTCAAGTCAAAAGAGTGACATCTTAAACAGTTCTTCCCACACTCTAAAAAACAAGTTTACATATTTTTTTAACAAGACAAGATACATCATTAGTTATGTAAAATAAATTAGCGAACCACTAACTGAGAATTTAAACACTGAAAACTGTTCAAAACATAAAACAAACGATGTTTCAAACAACAAAGAGATGAAAGAAAAATGCAGAAAACCCAAACCCAAGTTCTGATTAGTTTCAAACAACAAAGTAAAAGACTTAGAACATAAGTTTGATAAAGAAAAGTCAGCTGAAACACATAAGGGGAACCACAACTTTTAGTCCAGATGACTTACCCGAGAGTGGGTTTCTCCTTCGAGCTGCACAACAAAACAAACCAAACTTTTTTTATTAGCAAACTGAAAGAGAATAGATATAAAGATTTGCCTTATCAGAAGAAACCCTATCAATCGAAAAAATCAAGGAACCCTAATTAATCATTATAGCTCGAATTCAAATCAACAGTCATGGGTGACAGATAATCTTTCAAAGAATATTTGAACAAATGAAAGAAGAAGAGAGTATCAATCCATCGCTCGGCGGGGGAATCTTACCTCATAAACCAAGATGAAGAGGGATCGAAGAGGAGATGAGACTCTGTGGATCTGAGAAGCGTATCGAGTGTGAAGAAGAAAAAGGAAGGAAAGGTGAAGTAGGCGAGGCTGTTAGAAAAAGACGAATATATCCCTCACTACCAAAAATATCTTCTGACCCGGGTCGGAAGTTTGTGATTATTATTATTACGTCAATAGTCTTTGGGTTTAAGATTAAACCGTTTTAATTAAAAAAAATTCTTCCGTACCATTAGCAGCTCTAGACATTGCTATTCTAGTGCTGGTACATCTGAACACATTTTCCATTAACAAAAAAAAACTTCTGCTTTGCACGACACTAACAAAATCACGGTGGTTAACTGAGTTGGTACCGAATGGGTGTGAACTAACTTGGATAATGATTGAATCGCGCACGTCATTTTTCTTAAAGAATATTTCGATCATATTCCAAATTTTTGGACAAGACAATCAAAGTCTTATCCTTGTTCTAGGATAACATACAAAAATAACATATAGAGTTTTAGCGTTTGTATGAGTTAATTCTTCGAATATCTTTGATGCGACTATGATTTATGAGTACGATACTATTATTAAAAGTGATACTTTTGATCTTGTTTCTAGACCATGTGAGTCAAATCAATGTGGTTAAAAAACCATATGTTCGATGTGAATGCAGTGGCGGACCCAGATTTGGTTTAACATGGGTCAGAATTTTAAATGGACTTTAAGATATTAGAAAAAATGGTAAAAATATGGTGTCAACTGGGCATCGAAATCTGATTTAGAGGGTCAACAAAGGTGATTTAACCGCCAGAACTAACGAATCTTTCTGTGTTTACATGTAATAAAAGACTGCAAACCTTGTTCAACACACTTGGATCTCAAATCCAAATTCGGAGAGACTGACGATGACAAATTTAAAAACGTTACAAAGTATCAAAGCCTATCTGGAGCATTACAAAATCTCACCTTTACGGGACCGGATATAGCATACACAGCATAGACCGTAACAATTATGCCTCTTCATGCATGATTCATGAGAATCTCACATGCTAGCTCTAAAACGGATTCTACAGTATATTCAAGGTACAAAGAGGAAATGTTTACAGCAACTCAAACATTAAAGCATGAAGATGACAGTCTACATGGACACAGATTGGGTAGGCTGCCTGTCCGTGTTGGCGGCCTGTCAACAAGACGATCAACTTCTAGGTTTCACATGTATTTGGGTGATAATATTATTTCTTGGTCAGCTAAACAACAAGCCAAACTTTTACATTCAAGTGTGGAGGCAGAGTATAAATGGGTGGCTAGTATGGTCGCATAAGTGTGTTGATTAAGAAATCTGCTCCTGGAAATGGAGTGCCCGATCAAGCAAGCTACACTTGTGTATTGTAACAGCATAAATGCAGTCTATCTCTCTTCCAATTTGGAACAATATCAGAGGACAAAGCACATAGAAACATTTTGTGCAAGAGAGGGTCCAAAAGGATGAGGTTCGAGTTCTACATATACCTTCCTCATCAAAATATTTAGACATATTCTATAAGGGTTTACCGTCTTCTTTGTTCATAGATTTTCGATCCAGTTTAAGCGTGCTTGCATTCTTACTGCGGGTGAGTGTTAGAATCTAAAGAATATCTTTTATTCTTATTCAGATTAGCTAGCTTGCATTCAGGAATATCCCTACTTTATAGTAATAGCTTGTGTTATATATTTGAAAGTAAATACAACATTATTCAAGAGAAAGTCTCCAATCTTTCAGTTTGTCACACATATTACAACTTAAAAACTTTAAGAGAGAATCTTATGTAGAAATGGACGAGCCTTGCAAACGGCTTGCAATGGTACTGCTTTGGGTACTGTATTACCATTTCCTTCCTTCATATCAACTTCCTCTTCCCCAACTCTCTCCCACTCAAAGCATTGTATCAATGACCCGAGAGCAAACCCTACAATTCGCTGGGCCAAGCCCGATCCAGGACATGCCCTTCTCCCTAATCCAAACGCCATAAGCTTTTGTGCTTCCTCTTCTTTCTCAAACCGCTCTGGTTTAAAGCAATCCGGATCATACCACAAGTTTGGATCCCTGTGTATGGCCCACGCATTCACCAACAACATTGTGTTGCGTGGCATATCGTAGGATCCCACCTTGCAATCTTCTGATGCCATGTGTGCAACCAACAATGGTGTTGCCGGGTGTAGTCGGAGTGTCTCGAGGACGATGTTCTTAAGATATGGTAGCTCGCTGAGATCTGATTCTTCAATAAGCCGGTCTAAACCAACTTGTTTATCGATTTCGGTTCTCGCTTTACGTATTACGTCAGGATGGTTAAGCAAATTGGAAAGTGCCCATTCTAGAGTGACAGCTGATGTGTTAGTCCCTGCTATTACCATAACCTACGCTAACGTAAAATAGTTTTAGTTTAGTAATAATAGCAAAAACGTTACGAAAATTCATCATAAAAAGACGTAAATAAAGAAGCAGTTATCAAACAAACCAGTAGGATGCCTTTGATGATTTGATCGGTGTAATACTCAGTATCAGATTTTTGGAGAACAAGCAAATGATCGATCATCGTATTACCGGTTTCTTGTTGTTGACGTTTATCGTCAATAAGACCTTGTAAAAACTTATCTGTCTTTTTCCCTAATTCTTTTACCCTTTTCTCATAGCTTGAGAACAATCTCAAGATTGGAACATAGTCAACGGCATTGCCCGAACTCGTGTTGGCTCCGACATCTGCCACTAGCTTACGGACACGTTTTGCTTCTTCCTCATCCGTTGTTTCTTCGCCGTAGTATCGTTTTCCTGTCATCATTCTCATTATGTTGTTGAACGTCAAGTCCATTAGCAATGGTTTCATTTCCACAACCTTCTTTTCAGTTCCTGTAATTTATTCTCAATTAAACCGAGTTTTGGAACTTACATAGAACATGGTAAACTCTGACGACATTTACTAACTTTACATGAAAAGTATTAATTTAAATTTTTTGATCAGTTACCAATGAAAACTATTTAGATGACGTGGAGCGCATTGAATTGAACGTTTTGGACCTTGTGGTGACGCATATGAATCAATCAAGTTTATTAATAAGTCAAATTTTATAGTGTCTAAGAATTTAAATAGTATTACTAGATTTTTGATCCGCGTTAAAAAAACGCGGATATTATTTTATCGTTTTTTCTGTATAAAGATTAATAATTCTTCATTTTAATTATATAAACTGTGACATAATCAAATTTCAATTATGCGGGTTTGTTATTGTAGGTAATTATGAGGAAATTTACAATACCTCACACAATCGTTTTATGTTTCTAAATAAGTTAAACAATAATACTTGGCAAATCATTTATATTTAACAATTATAAATTCTATAAAATATTTTTAAACATAAAAAGTGGCCCAATAATTTTTTTGATTAAGTCGTGAAATCATTTAGTTACAAAATTTCAATCTCTAATATTACTTTTAAAAATTATTGCATACTTTAATTTATTGTTATTATAAAAAACGTTTATGAGCTATGAAATGGATTATATAAAAACATAACTCATTTAATTAGTTAATAGATTTCGACCATAGTTCATCTAAATGTTGAAATAGTCCCATAAAACCGAAAGACAATAATGCCATTAATGAAATTTTTTAGTTAGTCATATCATTAAGGATATTTTTGGAAAATTTTAACATTTCATTAAGGGTATAATATAGGAATGATCCTCTTTTAATGGTATTGATAAACGTAAAGAAAGGAGATGTCAACAATGCATGCACCGAAACTTGACAACTATGTGAACGTTTATGTGGAGCCCACCGTCACTATGCATGCACAGTAACTTCTGCTTTTTACTTCTATATAAACGAACGTTTGTGTTCGACGAAAAACCACACCATTCTCTTCTTCCTCTATAACATATTCTCTCTCGTTTATTCTCTTATATCAGTATTATCTCTCTGCTGCGAGTATAAAATCTCGCTCCTATTTAAATTCTTCGACACTATAAAATTATAAGTTATTTTATAACACGTTATCAGCACAATCACTCTGCGATTCGGTAAAATATATGTGTATCATATATACCCTATTATAATGGTCAGTGTACCGCCTATATTACTTATTATTTTATAATAATTGCTTTCATTTATTATTTATAAATATTAATGCGGGCGGTATGTCGCCTCGTTAATAAACCTTGATTATTAAATACACTATAATTATTTGGCTTGGCTGTGTCGCCGCAAATTCAAAACGGAAATTAATCTATCACTATAATTTGATTGATACTTGCTTGTCTATTAATTATGGTTATTATATAAATGTTTGGTCACCTATTCAAAATATTATGAAATTTGGTTGACTGGTAATTACAATATTTTCAGACTGATTTTTGATTCAACGATTTAATCTCAATGGTCACAAATAAAATTTTCAAAAATTTTACCTTTTTACAACGGCTATGAACAGTAATTTTCATCTATAAATACACTCATATTTCACTCATTTTCTTCATCCAAAACATTTCATCTTCTCTCAAATATTTTTAAAATAATTTTCTCCCGATTTCTACTCTCAAGAAGATGATTCGCATGTTTTTGATTTTATGTGCAATTTTAATTTTTGCTTTTATGTATGGTCTTTTCTTTGGAGAATTTACTCCGACCGAGTTTACTCTAAACATCGGTTTAGTTCTCATGCACTTTTTCTCCTTGTCATTGCGTGTATAGTTAATGTTAACGGTTTATTTTAAATTATGAAGTTCTAATAAAATTTAATATTTTGTGTTTTAAAAATTTAAATGGCAAGAATTGAGCATCTCAAAATAACTGGCGAAAACGATGTCGGATGGGTCACAAACATGAAACCATACCTGGTGATGAAAAAGTTAACCGAAACGATTGTAATCGGTAACAAATCGCCGCCTGAACATAAGGCTAAAGCAATAATTTTCCTGAAGAAACACCTCGATGAGAATATTACGCATGACTATGCGAGCATTGAAGACCCAGCTGAACTATGGCAAGCCTTAAAAGAAAGGTTCGATAACCAGAAGGAAGTCAATCTCCCTCACGCTATAGAAGAGTGGAAAAACCTGAGGTTTCAGAATTTCCAAAAGGTTGAGGAATACAATTCTGCTGTCTTGAGGATAGCTTCACTCCTGAAGTATTGTGGTAACCCTGTCTCTGAAGCAGAAATGATGAATAAGACATACAACACTTTCCACAAACAGCTCCAATCCATTCATGTATGCTATAAAAACATAACTCAGAAAGGAGAACTCAGAAAGGAAATGAAACAGTTTGTGGAAAGTGTTGTATGTCTTATTCATCATTTCTGCTTCAGAGACAGGGTTACCACAATACTTCAGGAGTGAAGTATCCTCAAGACAGCAGAATTGTATTCCTCAACCTTTTGGAAATCCTGAAACCTCAGGTTTTTTCACTCTTCTAGAGCGTGAGGGAGATTGACTTCCTTCTGGTTATCGAACCTTTCTTTTAAGGCTTGCCATAGTTCAGCT
The DNA here is from genome assembly GCA_018703725.1 of Brassica juncea. NCBI lineage: Eukaryota > Viridiplantae > Streptophyta > Magnoliopsida > Brassicales > Brassicaceae > Brassica > Brassica juncea. Next base: position 4,978,755 of record CM031940.1, on the reverse strand, counting down.
GGGTCTTCAATGCTCGCATAGTCATGCGTAACATTCTCATCGAGGTGTTTCTTCAAGAAAATTATCGCTTCAGCCTTATGTTCATGCGGCAATTTGTTACCGATTACAATAGTTTCGGTTAACTTTTTCATCACCAGGTATGGTTTCATGTTTGTGACCCATCCGACATAGTTTTTGCCAGTTATTTTGAGAGCCGGAAACTGAAGATGCTCAATTCTTGCCATTTAAATTTCTAAACACAAAATATTAAATTTTATTAGAACTTCATAATTTAAAATAAACCGTTAACATTAACTATACACGCAATTACAAGGAGAAAAAGCGCATAGAGAACTAAACTGATGTTTAGAGTAAACTCGGTCGGAGTAAATTCTCCAAAGAAAAGACCATACATAGAAGCAAAAATTAAAATTGCACATAAAATCAAAAACAAGCGAATCATCTTCTTGAGAGTAGAAATTGGGTGAAAATTATTTTAAAAATATTTGAGAGAAGATGAAATATTTTGGATGAAGAAAATGAGTGAAATATGAGTGTATTTATAGATGAAAATTACTGTTCATAACCGTTGTAAAAAGGTAAAATTTTTGAAAATTTTCTTTGTGACCGTTGAGATTAAATCGTTGAATCAAAAATCAGTCTGAAAATATTGTAATTACCAGTCAACCAAATTCCGTAAATTTCATAATATTTTGAATAGGTGACCAAACATTTATATCATAACCATAATATAATAGACAATCAAATATCAATCAAATTATAGTGATATAGATTAATTTCCGTTTTGAATTTGCGGCGACACAGCCAAGCCAAATAATTATAGTGTATTTAATAATCAAGGTTTATTAACGAGGCGACATACCGCCCACATTAATATTTATAAATAATTAATGAAAGCAATTATTATAAAATAATAAGTAATATAGGCGGTACACCGACCATTATAATAGAGTATATATGATACATATATATTTTACCGAATCGCAGAGTGATTGTGCTGATAACGTGTTATAAAATAACTTATAATTTTATAGTGTCGAAGAATTTAAATAGGAGCGAGATTTTATACCCGCAGCAGAGAGATAATACTGATATAAGAGAATAAACGAGAGAGAATATGTTATAGAGAAAGAATAGAATGGTGTGGTTTTTCGTCGAACACAAACGTTCATTTATATAGAAGTAAAAAACAGAAGTTACTGTGCATGCATAGTGACGGGGGCTCCACATAATAAACGTTCACATAGTTTTGTCAAGTTTCGGTGCTTGCATTGTTGACATCTCCTTTATTTACGTTTATAATAGTTACAATTTATTTTCTTGTGTTCTTTCTAATTGTTTTAAGGAAGACTGGATTCTGACCAAAGCGCGGGAATACTTTTAACGAAATTTTGTTAAGGAAATAAAGTGTTATAACATTTCTATTTTAGTATATTTGTTATATATATAATTAAATTATTTCGTATTTATATTAATATGGAATTATATAAGATAGTACTTAATTTATCTTCAATCATTTTTAATCTTTTGCGTGATGATTTGTTTATTAAATTTATGCAATTTATTTCATTAATTGTGTGATATATACTTTTGATAAATTTTTAATTATAAAACTTATTTGATTTCAAATATATTGCCTCCAACATTTTGTATATAATATCTAGGTTAGTATTAAGCTTATTTAAGGTTAAATGAATGTAATTTTTTTATTCATGAAAATATAAATAAATTTATTAATAACTGATTTCATATTAAATGAAATTATTCTGTAGTATCTAACCTGAAAAAATAGTTATACTTATTTTTTATTTTGTTTTATAAATTATTTAGTCAATTATTTAATTTATCAAAAAATTAAAAATATTAATTAAAAAAATATTAAAAGGTAAGACTTAATGTTTTATTGCGTTTAGATACGAGTTAATTATTCTATTGTTTGAAAATATATATAGTAGTATAATAGTGTTCTCATAATTAATTTAATGTAGATATAATTTTTTTCATTATATCATTAATGATATTTTATGTAATATTAAATATTAATGTTAGGTCCTACACAATGTTTCTCTTTTAATAAAGAAGATATAAACGTAGTCCCATTATTAGGAGTAAAACCCCAATTTGTTCTCTTTTAAATCTAAAAAAAAAAAGATGAAACGAATGAATGGTTGTAAACTTGCGATTTATTAAAGTCTTGATGGGACCTCTATTCTCAAAAAAAAAAAAAAAAAAAGAAAAAGATGGGACCTCTATCATATCATCTACCACAAGGGCCTATATCGCATATTTCCATATGATATCTATTTCATTTTCATTGTTCAACGTTCATGGTCATGACACTACAAAAATGTTTTCACTATATCAACAAATATTCAAACAATAAAAACACATGTAGCATATATACCTGCGCTACGGAAGAGACGGCTTATGAGACGGCGTACTTCGTCGGTACGGACAGAAAGGAAGCAGTTAAGACGGTGGGTGGAGAAAATCTCAATGGTGCAGAGGCGACGGAGGTTGCGCCAGTGATCACCGTAAGGTGCGGCGATTATGTTTGTGTTATTGTAGCCAACGTGTTTTCCGATGATCACCTGAGGCCGGTTAGCTAGAACGACGTCGTTCTTCCCGAAGCACTCCTCAGCCGCGATCCTATGAGATGACACCACGTATACTAGGCGGGATCCAAGTCGGAGTGACATCACGCCGCCTCCGCCGCCGGGGAGGGACTCGGTGAGGGAGCGGAAGGTGCGGTGGATGGGCGGTTTCAGGAGGCGGAGGTGGCCTATCACTGGCAACCATCCCGGCGGAGATGGCGGAAGATTCTGCTTGCTTGGTTTCAAGAACTTGAGGAAGATAATCAATAACACGAGGGGGAATATGGAATAGAGAACAGCTCGGCTGTAATTATCTTCCATTTGTTATTTCTTTTTTTCTCTATTATTGTCTTTAGTTCAAGTGGTTATATAAAGTGGTGAAAAAAGCATAAAGTAGTTAATATGATTTGAATTTCGGCACGTTGTAAATTAGGGTATAGTAATAATACGAAAGAAATGTTGATGGATTTGACTTTTCATCTTATTAGAATGGAGTTGAAAATTGCTTTAAGCTATGTGATTTGATGGGGTTAGTGCTAAGTAGGGCGCATTACATTAATGTCTTTGAAAAATCTATACTAGAAATATAATAATTATAGCGTTTTATATTACACAACTAGTAGGTAATAGGGGTGGACACAACGCAAGTACTTGCCAGTTTTCGGTTATTTGCTACTTGACTTGGTTTGTCCGAATAATTTGTTTTCGATTCGATACTTGACTTGCTTGAAACAAGTACTTGCTTTATCAAGTAATTGGAAAAAAAATTAATACTTGCAAGTAATTTACCTTGTCTTGTTACTTGATAAACTAAGTAATTGGCTCTTGATTACATATAAAAAAACACATATTCTAAATTTTCAATATCCAATAGTCACATGAATTTAGAAAGAAGTAGAGACAAAAATAATCATTCAAAATATTTGAAAGACTATATGAAACTCATTGTTCTTCCATTTTATTTCGGTGTTCCAAAAAAGATTTTTGTCTACTTCTTGATCATGTTTTGCTCCTGCAAAACCAAAAAACATTTTGTTCTTGCAAAAGAAAGTACTTAAATGCAAACCAAATGTATGTGATAATATAAGACAATATAAGATAATAAGATATATTCTAACCTTTTATTCTTCATCCAAAGTTAAGCAATTCCTTGGACCAAATTTCCATAAGCATTTGAAGTTAAGCTAACGAGTATTTTATAGAACGAATAACAAATAACGAGTAACAAGGCAAGTACCAAAAAATGAAGCGATACTTGATATTTACCTTGTCCTTACGAGTAGTGAATTTTTTTGACTTGTTACTTGCCTTCCTAACGGCGAGTCTTCGGTTTTTCAAGGCGAATATGGGTTGAGTCACGAATATAAGGCGAGTATCGAATAATGATGTCCAGTCCTAGACTCCTAGTAGGTAAACATAATTTTTCGGTTTTAATCTGACATCACGTAGCAATATTTTAATGAGTTAAAAATAATAATTCTTAAGATGTTTCCAATTCTTACATAAATGTGAAGTGTTGTCATTTCGAGTCATGCGACTTACTCATGTTTGGGCCATTAACCGAAACATCTCTAACAACATAAGACCATCATTAATCCGGAGTTCTTAGGGTGAGACCGGTTCCTAACTTTTTTAGTTAAAAGTTAAGAAACAGTTTCTTATATTTCTCTAAAAGCCCCACCCTAAAAACCCCGGGTTAATCATGCTTTAATGGTCTGGGTTTACGGGTTAAGTGAGTCGGATTTTTATTCAACCCGGAGGTTGTAACAAAAGCCCAACGGCCAAAACAGATCAGCATCGTCTTCTACATCTAAACAGAGAGTAGAGAGAGTTGATACGGTGGAGAGAAATAGTGAGTCAAGAGACGAGAGATCAAGATGCTATCGCAACTCGTGAAGCTCTGGTGCCTTCTTTCGGTTTAAGCTGCATGTCTTCAAGGTTTTCCGAAGGATCGAGGGCTGATAGATCGTCGTTCTCATTGTAGTCGCTGTGATACTCTTTTTCGAGAATCTGTTCGGTTCGGTTCGGTTTTTGTGGGTTCGATTTAGATTCGGATAATCTATTTAAATTATTTTTAAAAGAGACTGGAATCTTGTTATCTACAAACCAAAATACCCAGATATTAAGTAAGTAAGAGAAGACCAAGTGTCTACTGGATCTTCTAAAAAAGCCCGACATTTAAAGGAAGATCTGCTCTTAAAGACTTTGCACATATGCGAGATCTGCTCTTAAGGGAAGAAAGCTTTAAACAAGAATGAAATTCCAAGAGATTTAGAGAATAGTGGATGAGAAGGTTTAGAGATTCAAATTGCAAAAAAATGGTGAGGAGAGTTGATAGGATGGAGGTCTCTGAAAAGAATAGATTTCAGAGGGAAGTCTCCAAAAAGAGCAGATCTCACTTTGAAGAGATTTAAAATTTTAAATAATTATTTATATTTATATATTAGTGGATTCTTTTTTGACAATTTTACTTTTTGTGTACTTTTTGATCAAATCTCGGTGTACTTTTTAGTGAAAATTCATTGTAGTGTTTTTTGATCAAATTAATATTTGTATCCCCTGTTCGGAACTACGCTAGGCGCTAGTCGGATAGTAAGTCCAGGCCTAGCGAGTTACCAAAAATCGGGGAGTATTCAGGGTTTACGTGGGATCTAGTTTTAAAAACAATTTACTATATTTATAATATGTTTAGTTAATTTTAAACATGATAATACAAGTTCTTACACATAATTGTATAAATTTTTAGATAATTTTAAATAGTCTCTTTTTGATGTGTCTAACATTCAGATTAGGGTGTGTTTGATACGAAAAAATCCCTAAATATAGTATGCATAATATGCATATGTCTGTTTTGGATTTGATAACTAATTATAATTATTTAGTAATGAATAATTATACAAAATCTGTGAATAATGAGTAAAAATAATCAACCATATTTCAATTTTACGTGAAAAAAATAGATTAGACAGTCAATACAAAAATTATGCGGAAATTAAGCGGTCAACACAGGAATTAGACGGTCATATGCGGATCAACGTCTATATACGGATTAACGCCAACCGATTTGGTCAAATTCATCGCGGTTAATCTCCGAACAGCATCTAAGCGACCGTGTTTTCGAACAGGATTTGTATCTAAAACAATAAACTAAAGAAATATTTTTTGTAAACCGATTATGTTGTCAGAATAAGAAAACGAATATTATTTGAAACCGATGACGTGGCGGCTAGCTTGGTGTGGGATAAGTTGAAGCAGGAAAAAGAGAGAGGCGATTAGATTTGGAGAAACAGCAGAAAGGAAGGAATGTCGATGGAGGTCACCGTTCTCCGACCTCTCGCCATCGCCGGAAAACCCACGCTTCCTCTTCCTCGACCGAAGAATCTCCATCTTCTTCCTCTCTCACTTCCGCTTCGTCTCCCCCATCTATCTTCTTCTTCCACCTCTCGCCTCACTTCTCCCAGTCTGTTCTTCTCTCTGTGTCTCTATAGCTACAGTTTAACAATTTTCTTATATTTTTAATTTATTATGTATTTCAGTATTATTCGCTACACAGGAGAGTAACCTAAGCGAAAGCGATACGAGTGAATGGGTGATGCAAGGTACCACTTCAATTCAAGAATTTTAAAAGTGATAACAGCTTATTCATTTCGGTTCAATTTGGTTATAGATTTCTATACACTGAGGAAGGATGTAGAAATAGCATCGGCTCGTGTCGAAGAGATCAGAGCTTCTGCTGGTTTGCAGCAATTACAACGCGAAATCGCGCTTCTGGAGTCGAAAGCTGCCGACACCTCCTTCTGGGATGATCGTGCCAAAGCTCAAGAAACGCTCTCCGCCTTGAACGATCTCAAAGACCGGTTGCGATTGCTCTCTGAATTCAAATCCATGGTAGTACCGGACCTCTCTTCTTTTTTGAGTTTCATTGTGTCCTTGAAGTTTCTCTTACTGTGTAGTGTTGCTGTTTTGAGTCCAGGTTGAAGATGCGGAAACGATTGTTAAGCTCACAGAAGAGATGGATTCTACTGATGTTAGCCTGCTTGAAGAGGCCATGGGAATCATCAAAGAGCTGAACAAATCGGTTGATCGATTCGAGCTAACGCAGCTTCTGTCAGGACCTTATGATAAAGAAGGCGCTGTGGTGACCATTACTGCCGGAGCTGGAGGAACAGATGCTCAGGTAATCGCTGTTTACCTCACAATCCTTACCTGAAGAAATGTTTTGTGTGGAAGTAACTGATACCAAGAAATTCTCTTAGAGGCTAGCTAGGCTTCTATAATTTTTGTGTGATAACTTCCAGTGCAGGATTGGGCCGACATGCTGCTTAGGATGTATATGAGGTGGGGGGAGAAGCAGCGGTACAAGACTAAAATTGTTGAGATGTCGGCTGGAGAGGAAGCAGGGATTAAGTCAGCCACGCTTGAGATTGCAGGGCGTTATGCTTATGGTTACCTTTCAGGGGAGAAAGGAACCCATAGGATCGTACGACAATCACCATTCAATTCCAAAGGCCTTCGCCAGGTAAATTAAGCTACGCTTCTTACTAAAGCTTTTCTTACATGAAACATTTTGTTCACATGTATGGTAATAGCAGCGTTGTGGTATCTTACCATTGCCTTGTAGTTTTTATATTACCATTGCTCACTAATGTGGAGTGCTAATGAACCCCAAAGGCATATGTGGTTTTTGTGCTATACACTTATACTGATGTTGCACACAGACAAGCTTTTCCGGTGTGGAGGTGATGCCGCTTCTGCCTGATGAAGCAGTGGGAGTTGAAATACCAGAGGAGGACCTTGAGATTACTTTCACGAGGGCAGGTGGAAAAGGAGGACAGAATGTCAACAAGGTTGAAACTGCTGTTCGCATTACTCACATCCCTACTGGTGTTGCGGTCCGTTGCTCAGGTTTGTCCTTGCAGTCTCCTCTAATCCACTCTATGCTGGTCTGAGTAAACATGTAGTGAAGAATCTGAATATCTCCATGATCTTCTGACGCTCTCTGCGTGTTGTGCGTTACTGATATATATGAGAATTGATTCTATATTGTGTGGCAGAGGAGAGAAGTCAATCGGCGAACAAGACGAGAGGTCTGGCCCGACTAAAGGCGAAACTGTTGGTGATTGCGGAGGAGCAGCGTGCGACTGAAATCAAGGAAATAAGAGGAGATGTAGTGAAAGCTGAGTGGGGACAGCAGATCAGGAACTACGTGTTTCATCCGTACAAACTGGTTAAGGATGTCCGAACAAGTCATGAGACTTCAGATATCACATCTGTAATGGATGGTGACTTGGACCCTTTCATCAAAGCTTACCTGAAGCATAAGTACACCTTAGCCATGGCGTCTGTTGTAGCCAACTAGAACATACTGATAGGTTTCTTCTCTTTTATTTCTCTTATTAGATAGAATCATCTCCCCCTATTCAGTTTACTATAAAATCTTGAAATTACAAACAGAAGCTTAAACAAGATCTTAATGCAACTCAATTCTGTTCGTAACTGCTACACGAGTGGTAAATTCCCAATGTAAACAAGGTATATGATACGGAGTCCGTATCATGGATCAATGTTCAAGTAATAAAGATCCACAAATTCACTAGTTGGAGATCGATGAATAAGAACAATCTCAAACATAGCAATCGTATAAACTTTCTGAGAAAGTACTGAGAAAATATCAAGAGAAATACAAAGATTCTTTTACAACTTTTCTGAATGAATAAATCAACTCGAGAAACCGATTACTTAGGCTCCCTCTGTTTTCTTTCTTGCCATGCATTAACTTCTAAGTGGAATCGTTGGTATCTCTCCAACAAACTCCAAGGAGCTTCTAACTAACTTTTCCTCCTCTCATTTTCTGCCACGCGTCCTCGTTTCTTCTATTCGATTCTATGTACCAAATCCTTCCCCTCCAAACAATCTTGCCCACAAGGGTTCATAAAGAGAAGTCAAGGTACTTCTTCGTATCGAATAGAAACTCCCATGTACCATTCTCCTCACTCCTGTTGACCCATTTCACCAGCACTACTGCTGTTGCTTTCCCTTGTCTCTGCACCATCTTTCTTTCCATCACAAACTCTAAAACTTTGCTTGTAGCTTCATGTAAGATAGAAGGTAACTGTGTTGATGATGAGACGTCACCAATGACCTTAAGTTGTGAAACGTGGAAAATTGGATGAATTTGAGAAGACGATGGTAACTCAAACTTGTAGAAACCTTACCTCTCGTGTCAGTCACTTTATACAGACAATAGTATTCTGATTGGAACGGGAGATCACTGAGTGTTGCACGTAAGGTTATAGCTTCACGAACACATAATCCCCTATCTCAAAACTCCGTTCACTTTGATGCTGATCTTTCATTTGCTTTATGCAATGCTGAGCTCGAAGTAAGTGAAACTTCAAGACCAGTAACATGCCTTCTCTCTCCTGTAAACATTTAGCCACGGCCTGAACCTTCAACTTGCCAGGAAGATAACTAGATAAGGTAGATGCACTAGTGGAGACTGTCCATAAACCACCTCATACGGAGTCACATGTGTTGAAGTGTGGTAATTGGTATTGTACAAAAATTCTGCCAAAATAAGCCATTTACTCCAAAGATGAGGTTTGTCACTAGTCATACACCACAAATAAGTCTCCAAACATCTGTTAACTAGCTCTGTTTGCCCATCACTTTGAGGATTGTAAGTTATAGACATGTTTAAAGAACATCCTTGTAACTTGAACAATTCCTGCCATAACTCTTAAGAAAACCGAGTCCGTGTCACTCACTATTGATCTTGGAAACCCATGAAGTCTGAAAATAGTATCCAAGAACACTTGAGCCACTGAAACCGCAGAATATGGATGACTTAAAGCAATGAAATGAGCCGCTTTTCTCAGACGACCCACCACTACAAAGATCACTGTCTTGCCAAAAGAAATTGGAAGACCATCAATAAAATTCATTGAGATGTCAATCCAAACTGATTCAGGAATAGGTAAAAGTTGCAACAAGCCTAGAGATGCAGCATTGTTGTATTTACAATGTTGGCAGACACCACAACTTCTTAAATACGTCTGAATGTCGTTGGCCATGCCCTTCAAATATAATAACCCTTTAACCCTCTGCAATGTTACTTCCCTTCCATAGTGACCAACTTTTTCACGTCCCCGATCCTGGAAAGGATCGTTGGGATAGACTTGGGACGAGAGAATGAGCAAGCTGGTCGAGAGACTTTAAGGCAAGCGTCCCAGGTCTGAATAGAAGGGGAAAGTGGTCTAGGAGCTTCACATAAGGCCTAGACATTTCAATAAAAACGTGGCTGCTTTGATTCAGATCATGAGAAATTATTGTGAACAAGACGTGGTCGATCGGTTTGGTGTATATCATTCACGAAATGATCATGGGTGATTAGATCAGGTCAGGAATGCACCAATGGACTTAGCCACATGTATTGGGCTAAAAGAGAAGGAGCAGAACGAGATGGAGTAGCTGATCTATTTACTAGACTAGCTCCACACTAGCTAGACAGCTCACACTAGCTGGATTGCTAGCTGGCCGAGCTGGGTGAGCTGGCGGTCAGCTCAACCTAGCTGGCCAAACTGGTTGGGTACTGACCTTACTGGGTCGACTCACACTCCAGTTGAGTGGTTGGACAGGTCAGGTGCGGTTAGTAACTGCCTTGGGTGAAAGGGTGTGATCTGGTTTATCAATTAAATTGATGGTCAGAAATAAAGCCGAAGGGGTGCAACCCTTGGGAAGGAAACTGCCATTCTTTCTATAAAAGGAAGGGGATTCCGTGGGTTGCAGGCACACCCAGGATTGTCTCTTACAGCCTAAACATAGAGAAATATAGAGGGAACGATAAAAGGCCTGATTGAACAATCCAAGGCCGAGACATATGTGAAGGCAAAGTGGAGAGTGTTTTATGGGCGATGAAGGGGGGAGTGATGCATGACCCATTGATGGGTATGATCATTGTTGACCACGCCTTAGTTTTTAACCACGCCCTAGTCTTTAACCACAGCTTTAGAACACACGAAAATAACCAGGGAGAAAGAGACATAGCTGGAATAGAGAGTCCAAGGCTGAGACTCATGAAAGGAAAGTCAAGGCCGATAGGACAGCACACTCCTAGATCAAGGAGTAAGTATGGAAGACATGGCCGATCAGGGAAGATCAATGGCGCATGGTCCATGTGTAGCCAAACATGTACAAAGGTGAACTAGATCTGCACAAGGATCATGAAACCAATTCGTGGGTGATCAAGGACAAGGGACTAACGACCCATGAATGGGTGTTACCATTGGTGGAATATCACTTTCCTGGCAAGGCGAGTATGAGAGGAACATTTTCATCTAGGATAAGGGAAGGCACAAGATCTAGCACCACCAATATATGATAATCGATCTGTGATTACTTCTCGGGTTATAATTTCTGTCTCACGTAGGAACGATCACAATCAAGCATGATGCAACCATGTAAGAAAAGAGATTGTGATGGGAACAAAGAAACATGGGACTTGGAAGAATGGGCCGGATCATAGTTGGTCTAACTCGTTCATATGGGGTGATGATCAGATGCAATGCATCGGCAGATCATAATGAGCAAGACATGAGAACTAGGTTTGTGTTGATCACATCATGACCCATGTCAAAATTATGTCAAGGACTTCTTTGTAAATAAGGAAAACTTTTGGGCCAATCTGTAATTCTTGGAAGTCAATAAAAACTCGTCGGACACTGATCAGAATGGGCGTCATTTGATGCTCGGGTGGTGTTGCTCGATGCTCTTTAGATCTCTTGAATTTTCGACAACTTCCTCTCGAATGTAAGACATATCACTCTTCAGTAAAACGAACATAACTTTTGATCCAACCGTTTGATTTATCTCAAACCGATGGCATCGGAAATCTAACTCAGAGATCTATCGTGTGTCAAAATATGAGCTCAATCTCACCGTGGAAAGTCCTCGATAGATGGCTAAACTTCTGACGCATCCGCACAGTTTTGCATCTCAAAAAGCTCAAAAATCTCCAAAGTTATCCAAAACGTACCTAGACCTGCAAAAAACTCCAAAAAGACTCCAAATATATATAATAGAATCTAACATCAATAACTGGTAAAAACCATGATATATCAGTCTATTTGCGACAAACTCCAAGGACCACGATATATCAGTCTATTTGAGACAAACTCCAAAGACCACTCTCTCATATCCTCATGCTTGACTTAGCCGCGGACAAGGCTGTCTGGCAACGTTATTTACGGCTCTCATCACCTCGTGTTCGCAATTAATCGTGAGAATGGATTATCTATTTGATCATAAGGCTTAACACAAAGCTTACAAGTAGAACAAAAACATTTATAGGTCTTAAGGTTAAAACAAAACCTTCATACAATAAATGAAACATTCAGGGTCATACCACTTAAACAAAGTCGTCACACCAAACTAAAACAGGTTCTCCTAACACTAATTTATGTTTACTCAAAAGGAAAAATCCAGTCTTTGGAAACGTGGGACGTTAAAAATTCAAAGTATTGGCTTCTTTCACTAAACGTCTTCCTTGATGAAAATTTCATCGTAAAACTTGTACAATCACACCGACTAACACTTCTCGTAAAACACCCTCTGTGAAGGTTTGAACCCAAAAGGATAAACATACAAGACTTGTGATTCTGTCGGTTCCTGATCACAATAGACGATGCCAGTATCTACAAAAACTTAGCATTCTCCCCTAGGTTTTCGAACATCCGACACAAGGAAAAAAGCGAGCTGAAAGTAAACCAAATTTTGGTTAGTATCTTCCAGATAAATCTCAGGCTTCAAAATCGGCCTAAATTCTAAAATGGATAATGTGAAGGATCTGAAGCACATCTACAAAAACTTGTTTTAAACAATTTTAAAATGAAATAGACACGCACAAAAAAAAAGAGATAGAACGCACAGTTGTGAGAAAACCAGTGTTTTTAAAACATGACCGGTTAGCGAACCGCAAATATTTTGGGTCATAGGTCATTGTGGTTCGACCTGGTTCGAACCGGATTTGATCTGTTTGATTGAATTAATGATATTTTATAAATAATATGCATATTCTTACAGAGATATATCATATCAAATAAAATATTTCAATAGTCATAATGTTTAGAAAAACTTAAAAAATAACAACTAAAATGTAACAAAAGTAATAAAATTTATTAGTTAAATCTAAAATCAATAGAAAAAGCATATTTAAACTTAATTCTCCAGATCTTTATCAATCTAAATCTTCATCATCTTTAGAAAAATTTATATACATTAGTTAAAAATGTATATTTTGAAATAAAACAAATGTTTGTTCTTTTATAAATTATACAAATTTCAAAAACATAAATGTTTCAATTATTGAAGTCTTCAACACAAGTGACCATGAAATAAAATGTTCCTATTTTTAGTTTAAAAGAAGAAAAATTAATTATTTTATTAATAAAATTTTGGTTTATATACGAACCGGGGTTTGGCTGGTTCAATGGGTCAACGGTTTTCGGGTTTTTGACGGTTCGATATGGATTTTTAGCCGGTTCAACTTTAGCTGGGTTTTGACATTAAACCAACCCGGATTATTTTTGGTTCATGGTTTAACCCGGTCCGACCGTCGGTTCGATCCGGGTTTAAGAACACGGGAGAAAACAAAGACAACTGTAAAAAGAAATATTTAAAATAAAATAAAACAGAAAATATCGTCTGTCTGCAAAAATATTTTCAAAATTATCTACGACAATCTCTAATTTTCAGAAACAATTACAAAATAGAAAAGAAATTAAACATTAGATACATTCAATTAAATAAAAGGAAAGAGGACCAAGAATAGTTGAAAATAAATATATGAGAATTAAGATTTTTTTAACATCAAAACGTTATCCTATTATTCAAACTAAAGGTGGTATGAGAATCAAGACCGGAATATAACAACCGACTACAATAGAAAAAAATAAAAATTAAGATTTATAATATACATATATGTAAAGATTATATTGTATACAATGAAACAATAGATATCCCAAATTTTTATTGACTACTTTTGTCAAGGAAAAATGAGATAACTAAATCTTTCTATTCATTATCTTTCATCTACTTTTTTAAATTTGTGACCCTCACATATGTATAAAACGAACACATTACATAACGAAAACAATACAGTTTATCTAATTCATTTTCACATACTCCAAACTTTCGGCGGTCTGTATTTTTTCTAAGTTTCTTAAAAATCCCAATCAGTTATGTCAAATTGTAGCATTGAACAACTGCATGCTTTCTATGATCAAGAAAGACTGATTTTCGTTAAGTTGGTCCAAAAATTTTCAAAATCTCTAGCTGAGTCACTTCTTATCATGGCCACATGGCTTTGGCTTGAAGACTTTGGCTTTGAGCAAATCTTCTCAGTCATCATGGCTCTCGACGATCCATTCATTGCAGATCTTGCTAATGAAGCGGTCTTATGCTTCCGGTGTCTTGAATCCAAAGACGCTCCAAATGATTTCTGTCAGATCCCTGTGACTGCAGAATTGATGGACATATCTCTTCAAATAATATACCAAAATCGATACACTGCCATAGCAGGAATCAAAAACTTTTTAACCACTGTTTGCTCCAGAATTTTCTCTGACATCATTCAACAAGTTCTTCCACCCTCCTACATTCATAGCCACAACCAGCCTCTCATCATCCCCGGGTTCCCGCATCCAACTTTTGGGAGCATCAACGTGATGCCTAGTGTTGCTTCCTTGAATAATGTCTCCAACATAAATTTATTCCATATCCCTAGTGGTATATGGGGCTGGAATGCTAGTTGCACCGCAACTGAAATCGACCGGACCCTTTTTCTAACGTTTTCTCGAGGATACCCAGTATCTGAAGCGGAAGTGAAGCTGCTATTCACCGAAAAATATGGAGAAAACAGTGTTAAGGGCGTTCACATGCCTAACTACAGTGGAAACTTACCCAACCAGAACTTGAATAGTAATGGTAAACAACAATCACTATATGCAAGGATGGTCGTGGATTCGGTCGTTACTGTGGATCGTATACTTATGGGCAAGAGTAAACAAAAGTTTACCAAAGACGGGAAACATATTTGGGCTCGTAAGTTTGAAGATAGATACAGAAAATAAAGATGCCTATTTAACTTGTTAAAGCGAAAATTTTATTATTTTCTCTTTTGATGTTAAGTCTTTTATCTTTTTTTTTTTTTGCTAGCAAGCCTTTTATCTTATGTCATAAATAATCATATCGTTGGATATGTTGGCCAAAAAAAGTTGTATTGGATACCTTTCTTTTCTTTTCTGTCAAATCAAAATATTTTGATTGGGAATAATGCAGTACCTTTCACATAACATAAATCTAATCTAAAGATAGGACTTAGAGCATCGTTAGTGATGGTTTGTCACCCAGTACCTTACAATTTAAAAACTAAAAAAAAAAAATCATAAAAATACGAAAGACAAACAGAGTTTGGAGGAAAAAAAGAAAAACGCTTCTTTTTGCAGAGATGTTTTTAAGGGGAAAGAGAGTATTAAGCTTGGTGTTAACTTGTTAGTGGTTCAATTTATTTCTATCTAACTTTTCGTTAATTTATTTATATTATTATAATATGTTGTTAGGTATCCTTCATTCCTTCCACAAACTTTACCACTAGCGATGTTCTTAACTTTTAATTATATAGGACATGTTTATTGCGGGGTTCTTAGGATGAAGTTCTTAACATAATATAAGAACTGTCTCTTAACTTTTAATTAAGAAAAATTAAGAACCGACCATTAAATAAGATATTTAAGAAACAGTTCTTAGTTTTTCTTAGTTAAAATTAAGTGATGATTCTTATATTACGCTAAGAACCTTATCCTAAGAATCTGGCAATAAACATGGCCCGAAAGCCAACTACTCCCAAAATCTCACTCAAAATACACAACTCTAAGCATAGAAATCCGACCAATTAGCTCGAAAAGAAAAAAATGATCTAAGACAGGAATGACACAAAAATAAACCATCAAATAAAGGAGACAACCTTTTCACTAACGAAGAGCTCATTAAGCCAAAGAAAATGACCAGCAGCATAAGATTCTCCACTGCTGTCTCTCAAAATACTTTTAATAACTTGTATACTTCTGTTTTCGTTTCTGATGGTGAAAATTGTCCACATCAAATGTAAGTGTAACAAAAGAACTATGAAGTGTTCATATTTTTTAAATGATGATGATGTTTTGGGTAAGCTTGTGTATCATCTATACTATTATTTTTGCGAAGTGATTTTGCTGATTTGTCAGCTTCTCCATAATTTTAGGCGATTTTGATTATTTGTCATTGTTTATTGCTTATTTATCATATTTTTCATAATTTTAGCTAATTTTCTCATTTGTTATATTTTTTAATAATTTTAGTTTTGTTATTTGTCATATTCGCCATAATTTAAGTTATTTATTTATTTGTCATGTTTTTAATTATTTTAATGTTAATTTTATTTATTTCTATTTAAAATAATTTTATGTGGTAATTTGAGTCTCGCTTATGTATCATGTTCTCCATGCTTTTAGGTTATTTAACTTATCTATCATGTTTTCTTCTTTTTAGAAGTTTATTTGTCATATTCCATGATTTAGGTTGAGTCATTAGTTTTAATAAATAACTTTCGAATTGTTAGTTTTTCAACATTTTAGTGATTATTTCATAAATATTTTCATTATATTCAAGGATAATTATTATTAACGACTATTATCAAATTTTAGCGATAATTTTATAGTTTTATACATCTTATGTTTATTTTAGTAATACTAAATCGTTAAATATTTTTTATTTATTATTTTAAAAATGAATTTTTCTTCTCTTTTATATTACTGAGTCATCTTATCAATAAAAAAATATGAGCCTAAAGAATAAAATTTCTTGCCGTTATAATTAAAAAAATTCAGCTTTTACTAGAAATATATAATTTATTACTTTTAATTTAGAATTTTTAGTTAAATAAAGTATGTTTTTAATTATTATAGATTTTGTTAATATAAACTCCAATGAAGAGAAATTCATATAAAATGCAATTAAGACTTTGATGAAGAGGAGTTTGATTTCATAAGCTTCACTGATAATTGGTAGTTTAATTTTTAAATTTATGATTTATATTATTTTAAATTATTAATAAATTTTTATCAGGTTATTATGATGTTGATATTTTTTACATGTGTGGTTTGGTGATAGAATAAATAAAAAAATTTGCAAGTACCAAATCATTATCTATGTTGCGTTGTAATAAAAAGTAGATTATATCTTTGATTCATTTAATATTTGAAACTGATTAAATAATTTAGATTGAAATTAAAAAATTTATGTTAAAATTTGAATTAGTTGGATATATATTAGTTCGCACAAGATGCGGACTATCATCTAGTTTTAAATTAATTCTCTTTGCGGGTAGACCTTTCATATTGGGATTTGAAACAAAATCCGATATCTTTGGTTTTCAGTTTATACTTATTTTTATAAAAGATATTATAAAATATTTAATTATTGTGCGCGAAAAATAGCAAAAATAAAGTTTAACCGCTGGTTCATGTTGTTTGTGCCTTCCCTTTGAACTCCGTCTCTTTCTCTCGATCTCTTTATCTCGGTCTCTCTGTCTTCTTCTCTCTTTCTCTTAGTAAAATATTCCCAAATCAACGAATCCTAGTTACATTTAGGTTTGGTCGGGTGATTGCTTAGAGTGGCTGGGTTATTACTTAAGTTGGGTCGAGTTTTGGTTTTATTTTGATTTTCTGATTAATTACGGATTCATCCAATTAACTTAGATTAAAATCAATTAAATCAGATTGTGATGGTTGTCACCATATAATTATTTATTTCATATATATGACATGTATCAATATAAGCGTCCTGTAGTTGTTGATACATTGTCAAACATTGGATAGTGGCCTTGTTCTAAAACTCGGCCGCTTCACCGATTACGCGGCCGAGAATACGTTGTTCGGTGGTGCAGCGTGGCGAATTAGGGCTGCTCGGCCACATTAGGCGGTGAGACGATTTGTATCCACCTGTGCCGTAGAACGGTAAAACGCGGCGAGTTATCTGGTAAAACGGGGCGAGTTATCGGTAATAATTTCGTTTTCGTTACGTAGCAAATGAAGAAGATGATCACGTGCAATCACGTGACTTGTACAGATTTTTAAATTTTCTTGTTTGCTATCTCATAGGCCCAACTAATTATATTTCCTACAGGCTCAGTTAGAACAAAAGTCTATTCTTGTAGTTATGACTAGTTAATCAGTATATTTTAAATAAGATTTATTATTATTTTATTTTTAACAAGGTTTTACTTATGTAAAAAGTGGTTTTATACGTATGAAAGGTTAATTTATATGTATAAAATATGAAACCATAAATATATACATCTTTAAATGTTAATTTATTTGTATAAAATATGGTATTATACGTATAAAATACGAAAAATTCCTCCCCGCGTACTCCCCGATTTTTTTCCGCTTTTACAATAAATCGCTAGGCCCCGGTGTGCCGCACGCGTAGCGTCTAGCGAGTTTCCGAACAAGGGATAGTGGTTTTCACTATATTAGAGTTAACTTTCCCTAGTCGAGAAACTTTTTTAATTTATATTTTATTCTATGGATTAGATATTTTGGAAAGAGAATCTCCTTCCACTAACATACGTCACATATCACGAACAAAAATACAAAACGTTAGCTTCAGTTTCTCTGTGTTTACGTCTCCCACAGAAAAAAAAAAGATGGGTGAAATCGGAGCCAAGCGATGGAACTTCGGAGCCAACGAAGTAGTCGAACGTTCAAGCTCCTTAAGCATTCGTGAGTATCTTAATACCTTAATCAGCAATGTCGACAAAGGTGACACCAGACCCGTCATCGCCCTCGGACATGGCGACCCTTCTCCGTTCCCGAGATTCAGTACTGACCCATCAGCCGTTAAAGCCATCTGCGATGCTGTTACCTCCTCCAAGTTTAACAGCTATGCTTCTGCTTCCGGTATTCCTGTCGCTAGGAAGTAAGATTACTTCTTCTTCTTCTTCTTCTTCTTCTTTTGAGTTCGTGCTCTGTTTTCGCTACGGATATGTTCTTGTCTTAAGGGTCTGTTATTCGTGTCATTATAAGACAATAATCTGAAACGTTTAGATGTTTAAATCATTGATAACATGGGATGCTGTGATTATAATCTTTCTTCATATCCAGACAACATGTAGTTTTGTTAGTCGCCACATCATTATTCGTGGGTTATCTTGTCTTAAGGGTCTGTTCTTGTCTGAATTCAAATCTTGATGACTTTGTGTTTTCTCTTTTTCCCCACATCAAACAGAGCTGTTGCAGAGTACCTCTCTCGCGATCTCTCTTACCAGATATCTCCAAATGATGTTCATATTACTTCTGGTTGTCTGCAAGCAATTGAGATTTTGATCTCAGCACTCGCAAATCCTGGTGCCAACATTCTGCTGCCTAGGCCCACTTTCCCTATGTATGATTCCAGAGCGTCTTTCAGCCAGCTCGAGGTCCGTTATTTCGACCTCCTACCAGAAAATGGTTGGGATGTTGATCTCGATGCTGTTGAAGCTCTCGCAGACGACAAAACCGTAGCTATAGTTGTTGTCAACCCTTGCAATCCTTGTGGAAACGTTTTCTCTCGCCAACATCTTCAGAAGGTGTGTACTTTGCTTCTTACTTTTCGTTTTTGTTTAATCACAAAGTTGTACTCATTTTTGGGTAAATGTCATTGGTGAAGATTGCGGAGACAGCTTTCAAGCTCGGAATACTTTTGATCGCAGACGAAGTTTATGACCATTACGCATTTGGGGATAAACCATTTGTATCCATGGCAGAGTTTGCAGAGATAGTGCCTGTAGTTTTGCTAGGCGCCATATCGAAAAGATGGTGTGTTCCTGGCTGGAGACTTGGCTGGATGGTGACTCTTGACCCTCATAACATCATGAAAGATTCTGGGGTTTGTTGATTTACATTTTGGTTACTCAAATCAAGAAAGTATATGTTGTTTAACCTCTGCATCTTTTTTTTTTTATATTAGTTTGTTCAATCTCTTACCAACGTCATTAACATGACGACGGACGCTGCAACGTTCATTCAGGTATATGGATGGGATGCATTGGTGTTGTAACACATATCTCTGTTAGTAAACATTATTTTCTTCTTATTATTTTTTTTCCATCTGAGCCAGGGTGCCATCCCTGATATCCTTGGGAATACGAAAGAAGAATTCTTCTCACTGAAACTTGAAAGGGTGAGAGAATGTGCAGAGATTTGTTATGAAGAATGTACTAGCAGGAGAGAGAGGCTGTATGGATCTTGGCATTCCAATAAATTCCACGGTAGAAAGTGCTATCCGGATCTACAGAGCTAGAAGACATCGGGTTAATGTGCTACAGCTTATAGATCAAGAGATTATGGGTCTCAGGAATCGAGGTCTCAATCAGTTAGAAGATATTTGTCTTTGGAAGAGGGCAAATGGAGACTTCAAAGAGGGTTTCGTCACCTCGCACACTTGGGATCTCACAAGAAGCCATTCTCCAAAGGTGTTGTGGATGAAGGGAATTTGGTTTGCAGAGGCAACTCCAAGATTCTCTTTCTTAACTTGGCTGGCTATTCATAATAGGCTAGCAACAGGAGATAGGGTGCTCAGATGGAATCCTCTTGCTGCCTCCACTTGTTGGTTGTGTAAATCAGAAACTGAAACCAGGGATCACCTCTTTTTCGAATGCTCTTATTCTAAGGAAGTCTGGAATGGAACCGTTAGAAATCTGGCGGGGAATGGAGATATGTATCAATGGTCCAGTGTGATTCGGGTTGTGGTGAAAGGTTTACATGAACGAAGCTTAACTTTCCTGATGAGATATTGTTTTCAAGCTGTGGCTTATGAACTATGGTATGAGAGGAACACAAGAAGAGTGGGAAAAGCGTCTAGACCGGCTACTTGTCTGATTGCAAAGTTGGATAAACTAGTCCGGAACAGAATCACTTCCTTGAGAAGAAAAGAAAGAAGCAAGCATGAGAAGACTATGGAGATTTGGTTTGGCAGAAATTGATGGAGATTTCTGTTTCTTTTTTATTTCCGAAAGCTTGTAATTAGGCTACAGAAACATTTCTGTACAAAGGTTTTTTTTTGATTTGAATAAAATTTAAAATTCTTTCAAAAAAAAAAAAAAAAAAAAAAAAAAAAAAAAAAAAAAAAAAAAAGAAGAGGTTATGAAGATCCCTTGCATCACTTGCCCCAGCAAACCCGAGGGGTCAATGTTCACGATGGTAAAGAACTGAGGCAATCAGGTTAACTCATCAGTCAATCTCAATCTCGGAGGCTAATCCATTTGTTTATTGGTGCAGGTGAAGTTAAACTTGTCGCTACTCGAAGATATCAATGATGATTTGGACTTTTGCTGCAAGCTGGCTAAAGAGGAATCGGTGATCATCCTACCAGGTGAAGTATCCTAATCTTCTTTAACGAGCTTTGTTGAGAGTTATGGGCTGTTAAGATAATCAATGAGGTTCTTGCAGGTGGAGCTGTTGGGCTCAAGAACTGGCTACGTATCACTTTTGCGGTTGAGCTCGATCTCCTCATAGACGGCTTTTCCAGGCTAAAGAACTTTGCCCAGAGACACTCCAAGAAAAAGGCGCCATGAATGTTATAAATCTCTCTCTCCTTTCTCCTTCTCAACTGTCCAAGCAAATTACATTTTGCTTAGAAACTTCTAAAACAAGACATTGTAATATCTTGTAAGCTTTGTTTTTCTTTGTTCAAAAATAATAACCAAGTGATGCCAAGCAGCAGCTGTTACACTGAGGTTCTCTCTATGTCAAACGTTAGCAATGCAAAAAAAAAAAACAGCCATCACTATGAGATATCCTATCTAGTAGTTGCCAGTACACAGGAATCCAAATTGAAAATTATGAAACAAAACAATTTGAAAACGATAATATAAGACAATAAAGCGATTATAAACAGTTAAGGAAATAGTTGACTACGTGAGGTCGAGATTTTATCTCTTCTTTAACTAAAAAATCACTCGTAGGTGAAACGATTTATAAACGATTTTTTAATCTAAGAATAAAACCAGGTGAGACTGTTTTGTATCATCCAAACAGTTTTTCCAAACTTAACATCTAGCCATGCTATCGAGACTTACTTTAAAAGACTAGAGGTTTTGCTCGAAATTTTTATTTGAAAGCTTATGAAAGCATGTAGTAGTATTTCATTAAAGGAGATGAGATGTATATTTATAGGAGAGATTTACCAAGCTTAATCGTATAGTAATTTAGACATTTGTCACTAAGTTCAGTAAGCTTTAGCCATCCATCACTAAGTTATTTTCGGTTAGTCACCAAATGTACCTAGTCAATGTTTTGAAAACCAGATAGGATACTGACTGTATATTTACTGGTTGACAGGTTGGACCGGTTACACCAGTCCATCTCGGTTTTCTATTTTTAATAAATTAAATATATAATCATATATTTACACTTCATAGACTTAAAAATGTAGTTCTACATATGATATGTTCTTTGTTCTCTTTTATCAACTAAAAATAAACTATAAACAATAAGCATAAATCTAACTATATATAAAGTAAACAAATGAATACTATGTAAACTGAAATTGATAAAAACCAACCGTTTAAATTACCGTATTTATTTATTCATTCTCACAACTAAAATTCCAAATTTATGAATATGGCAAAATAGGAATAGTATATGAGAGACAAAAAGTTATTCTTTTACATTCTTTCTTAAGGAAACAAAATTAAATAGAAAACCAATCAAATGTTAATTATTAAAAATTGATTGTGAAATATTAAATTTTAATAACAATTGAAACCAGATTAACAATATGTTCATTTTTCAGAACCGGGTTTTGAAGTTGACTCGGGTCACCGGTTTTTAGCCGGGTTTTCTGGTTTTTCTCAAATCCGCCGGACTCGGCTTCTTCAATAAGTCACGGTCAGACCGGTTCGACCGACCTGTCCGGTCTTGTTTTCAAAGCACTGTACTTAGCGTAGCCATATATCACTAAGTTGATTTAGCTTTGTCACTAAGATATCATAGTCATCAAGTTTACTTAGCTTGAGCCATTTACCACCAATAAACTTAGCTTAATCATAAACTTAGATTAACGTTTTTTCATTGTCCAAAGACAACTTCAACATTTTACCCAGCCCATTGGCTTGAAAAATATGGTGGTGATTCCCCATTAAAAGTCTAACATTTACTTCACATTATATTTATATTTTTACCTGACTCATTATGATTGTAAAAATTTTACTCACACTTACTCATTTTTACTCGGCCTAACATGTTTGTAAAAATAGATTCAACAATCGCCAGCATTAATAGAATTACTATAAACATATGCAAGACTCGCAAGACATTGCATACTCAATAGTCTCGACTCACAAGACTTAATAAGACTAAACATACAGAATTTGCGAGAGCATAAGTGAATACTAACTATATATGCTGTATTAGAAATTTCACCCTTGAACTACTCATTGTTAGTATCAGTCGGATTTACTTTTTAGGTGGTGAACATGATGTCTTGAACCGCCAGAATATTTATGTAAACTGAATCAGTAGATATAACACAACTGCATTTTCTCGTACAGTTAAGTTTTGTATTGGGTTTATTTTGGCCGTGAACTTGCATGGTGTTTCATGAGTGAATTTGGAGGGTATAGGCTGATCTTCATCCTCTTAAAAACGATCGCATATCATACTCACTAGGTGATTACCATGTGCATTTGTTATTTACACAAAACGTACCATGTTATACTTTATATACATGTAAAAGAAGTTCTTGGTATTATCTCACTAAAAGTCAATGCTTAACCTTAAATACTTACAAGAGAATTGTTATCATCTTGGGATATGGATAAGTTTCAGTGCTTTTATCAAATTTTGTTTTTCCACTGAATCAAGTTCTTGGGATCTCCAGTTTCGTTGGTGGGGTTTCCATCAAACATCCTTAGTGGTAGTAAACTCATTTCCTTCGATCATGTTTATACATGATCTCTTGATAAAACTTTGGTAAATGGATCCACAAGGTTCTGAACGGATTTTATGTAGTTCACGGATATTACATGCTTGATATCAAGTATCTAATGGCTTTATGTCGTCTTCGTATGTGACGTGATTTACTACTACAAAGAGTATTTGGTGGTGGAATTATAACGGATTGGCTATCTCAATATATGCGTAGAGTTGGGACTGGTTTCTCCCACATTTGAATATCTTTCAAAAATTATGAATCCATTATGCTTCTTCAACTGCTTTGGCTAAAGCAATGAACTCATAGTTCATGGCGGATCTGACAAATAATGTTTTTTTGGTAGATTTCAAATATACTGTTGCACCTCCAAGCGTAAAGACATATCTGTTTGTGGATTTATTTCGAGTTCTTAGGGTCGAATATCCAGTTGGCATCACTATATCTTTCTAATAATTTTGGTTCTTTACCATAGTGCAGCCCATAAATTTTGGTGTATCGTATATAATTCATTATCCTTATTATATGACTTTCTAGTGTGTATGACCTGGATTACTTGAACATTGATCCAATACATTTACGAGATGTTCTAAATCAGGTCGTGTACAATTTTTAAGTACTTTACCCTTCCAATTACCCGTGCAAACTCCACTTGCGACACTGCCTCATCTACATTTTTAGTCAAATGCGGTTGAGTGTCTAGAAGAGTTTTTTCAATGCCACTTGAGTAGTTCAGTTCTTAAATTTCTCAAGTATCGCTATAAAATTATCCCATCAGGATTCCTTTTGATTTTAATTCCAAGAATAACATACATAAGACCCATGTCTTTTATGTCAAATTGACTATGAAGCATGTTCATGGTTTGTTTGGATGATATCTATATTTCTGTGGATGATGAACATGTCATCAACATACACACATAACAAAATATACCAACTAGAAGTATATTTAAAGTAATTGCATTTGTCACGTTCATTGATACTGAATCCATTTCACATCAACACATTATCTTACTGTTCATGTCATTGTTATGGAACTTGCTTGAGCCCATACAAGGACTTCACAAGTCGACTGACTTTGTCTTCTTGACTCTGGACCACAAATCCTTCTCGTTATTTCATGTATGCTTCCTTTTCTAAATCTCCGTTTAGAAAGATAGTTTTAAAATCCATTAGATGGATTTCCTAGTCTTTTAATTCTCCAATTGCAACCAATAACTGACTGAAGTTATTCTCATCACGAGAGAATAAGTGTCAAGGAAATATAGACCATATTTGAGTGAATCCTTGCACCACATGTCTATCCTTGTACTTATCAATTGAGTTATCAAGTTTCAACTTGGTTTTGAAGATCCATCTTTTCCCTATTGCTTTGAACCCTTGAGGTAACTAAGTTATCTCGTAGGTATGGTTATGCATTATAGAATTCATTTCACTATTGATTGTTTCTTTCCAAAAAGGTGCGTAAGATTTCGGCTCATTCTCAGTGAGAATTAACATTATGAAATTTTCACCAGGAGACTTTTCCTTACAATCTCTTTTGCTTTGTTAGGTTCGTCTTTAATTTCTTCGACATCGGTTATAGAAGTGACAGAAGTACTTACCTCATTAACAGATGTTATCACACCTCTTTCTTAACTAATGCATTTCAGATATTGTTTATCTTTACATTGAAATATGTTTTCCAAGAATGAAGCATTAATGGATTCCATGATTATATTGGCATGAAGGTACGATATATCTGATTCCGGAACCAGAAACCGATAAGCATTACTATTGTGTGCATAACCAATGAGTATACAATCCATGGTTTTCGGTTCAGTTAAAAAAGAGAGAGAGTGGCATGTACCATAGAATCTATTTTATTAGAGGGATATTATAGAATGAGAAATCCATGTGGATAGCTCTAAAAAATTTTTTTTGTCACAAATATAAATTCTAAATATCAAAATGATCAAAATATTTCGTTAAAGAGGTAAATATACATTTATATCTCTATGATTAACTAATCTAAATTTTAAGATTGGGGTTTTGAGATTGAGATTTAAAATTTTATAAAATAAAATATAAATACTAAAAATTTGAAAATAAAATTTTTAAAATAGTTTCAAAAAGCATTTTCGAATTTCAAAAAGAAAATTTGAAAATAAAATTAAAAAATTTATTAAAAATCGAATTTGAAAATATATAATTCAAAACTATAAAAAATTATTTTTTGCTTTATTTTTTATTTATTTATTTATTTATATTTAAAAGTCTTTTATCTTTTAAATGAAATATTTTGATCAGTTTACTCTTTAGAAATTATTTATGTGATAAAAACATAAAAAGTTCTATTTACGAGGAATTAAGCTTTTAGAATTGGATTTTAGATTTATATCTGCGTTAAAGACGTTTGGGGGCCGGGAGGACTAATAATTTTAGATATTCCATGTCAGCATTATCCTCCTGCAAGATTTTCTGAGTCGTTTCTGTATTCTCAACCTTACGCTCAATCAAAAACAGAGACAAAAATCAACATTATTTTGGTTCACTAAGTACAGAGTTCGCGATGACAACAGTAGCCTCCGGCTTCGTATCTTTCTCGCCGGCGCTGAATCTGGTGAGACAAATCGACCAAGGTTCAACGAATCTCCATCTTACACAACCTGTTTCCTCTAACCATCTCTCGAATCCAATACATTTTTTTCAGGCCAAAACTCGACGGTCATGTCCCAACATCCGAACTCGGTCTGCATGTCTTCCCGTGGTTTCAGCATCGTTAACCCAAATCGAAGTAGACACAACAACAAGCCTCTATTCAAGTATCGTCTCGTCGAAACCAATCTCGGAGGCCTTGCATAACGTATCTCTAGCAGATCTGGATCCAGGAACCGCAAAGCTTGCGATCGGGATCTTGGGTCCCGCCTTATCGGCTTTTGGGTTTCTCTTTATTTTGAGGATCGTTATGTCTTGGTACCCGAAACTTCCCGTTGAAAAGTTCCCTTACGTTTTGGCGTACGCTCCGACCGAACCGATCCTTGTTCAGACGAGGAAAGTGATTCCGCCACTTGCAGGAGTCGATGTAACTCCAGTGGTCTGGTTCGGGCTTGTGAGTTTCCTTAGCGAGATTTTGGTTGGTCCACAGGGGCTTCTCGTTCTTGTTTCTCAACAACAAATTAGCTAGAATCTGAGAATAATACTCCGTAATACCATTTGTTTCTGTACACTCTTGAGTTCATTTTTAATAGATGTTGCATTAAGATGCAAATACTCAAAAAGTTGTTGTTTTTATAAAGCATTTTACCTTCCGCAACTTCTAAAATGTTTAGCATATATTACTAGAATTGCAAAATCGTAAAATCACAATTTTGTTACAAATATATTTCTAAACATATTTCTTTAAACATAATAACTAGTAATAATATGCAATTTTTGAGTTTCTTTTTTGTTTTAACTAATAGCATTCAAGTACTATTATAAAAAAAAAAAAACAAATTAGCATCCACATGATATATTTAGATACAAATACTAGCTACAAAAAATGTTAATGTTTGGATGAAACATCTAGATATCCTATTTAGATGATGTATCAAAATACAAAAACAAACATGACACTTAGCACACTCTTTGAGTTTATTACTAGAGATGAAGTCTTCTTGTGTAGTAGTAATAGTATCATCAATCACGATTAACTGTTAAAACCATGTTTGCTTGGAAAGCTGCAGGGTTACCTCTCTCCCCCCGAGAGGGTTTTCACCAAACTCTGTTTTCCTAAACATGTTTAGCTATTTGATAGGCAATAGATGTAAAATCATATGTTTCCATCAAAATTCTAAAATTGTATGTTTTACTAGAATTGCAAAATAGTAAAATCACAATTTTGTTACAAATATATTTCTAACCATATTTCTTTAAACATAATAACTAGTAATAATCTGTGTTCAAAAAAAAAAACTAGTAATAATATGCATTTTTTGAGCTTTTGTTTGGTTTTAACTAATAACATTCAAGTACTATTATAAAACCAAAAAAAATTAGCATCCACATGATATATTTAGATACAAATACTAGCCACAAAAATGTTAATGTTTGGATGAAACGTCTAGATATCCTATTTAGATGATGTATCAAAATACAAAAACCAACATGACACTTAACACACTCTTTGAGTTTATTACTAGAGATAATGTCTTCTTGTGTAGTAGTAATAGTATCAATCACGATTAACTGTTAAAACCATGTTTGCTTGGAAAGCTGCAGGGTTACCTCTCCCCCGAGAGGTTTTTCACCAAACTCTGTTTTCCTAAACATTCACCACCTCTTGCCGTGTATCAAAAGCAAAGACTGCCCCTCACACCTCAAGCGTAGCATTCCTTGGATCTTATGGCATATATGGAAGGCGCGTAATGCGCTTGTCTTTGAAAAAATCAGACTCGATCCATCTACTATCCTGTTGAAAGCTGAGGAAGATTCTAAGAGCTGGCATGAAGCTAACTCTCATCATGATCAGGCACTGCAGTCTGCAACGGAACACCAAAATAGTGGGTTTCTGTGGAAAGCTTCTCCTCCGGGGTCTCTGAAATTATTACTTATTTATTTATTAATTATAATTTATTTATAAGCTCTAATCATAGTATATTTACAATTAAATAAGCAAAGGGAATATCAAGTCTTCAAAAAATATTTGGTATAGTCAAATCTACGATTTGATAATATCCATATATATATATTATATTATATTATATTATATTATATTATATTATATTATATTATATTATATTATATTATATTATATTATATTATATTATATTATATTATATTATATTATATTATATTATATTATATTATTTGTGACATCTAAGTTATTTAACCATTAAATATATGCAAAGATAAATACGTAATAAAATTACTAGTATTAATTTAAGCTGAAATTGTTTTTCGTATGTTAAAAAAACGTCAACATTGTTCTAATAGGCTAAAACCAATTATTTACCATTTTTACCTTTAACTAAATGATAATCCGCGTTCTGCGCGGAGTGAATATTTTAAAAAAATTTGTATTTAAATATTATAAAGAATATACATTTTGTTATCAATAACATTCTTTACATTTGATTAGAGGTAGATATTTGAGCACCATTTGATTTGGTCCGGTCCGGATCATTGTGGTTTTGGTTCGGTTCAGATTTTCGTGGATTTGGTTCGGTTTTGGGTTCAGATAACCTATTTAAAAAAGTTTCAAAAAGTAAAGTTCATATATGTTTTAAATTTTTCAAAGTCTAAAAATCAAAATAATATATCATATAAATTTGAATAATGTACGCCAAAATACTTAAACTTAACATAAAAATTGGTTTATCTTCAATTTTTAGATAGGAAATCAAAAGATATTTTAAATATTTTGGTATTTTAAGTATCAGTTAGTTATTTTAAACATGTACTTATAACTATTTGTATATATTTCAAAATATTTTAGACAACGTAAAAACAACTTATATTTTGTGTATATTCTTTTAGATATTAAATTTAAAAATAATTAATATATTTAAATTTATAAATCTGGTTCAGATATATTTAAGTTTATAAATCTGGTTCAGGTATATTCGAATACCCAAAAATTTCTGTTTGGATCGGGTTCAGTTCCGGTTCTTTAGATTCCAAAATTTTGAACACATTCGGATATGTAACAAGTTTTGTTTAAAGTTCAGTTCTACTTTTTGGATCAGACTTAGTTCGTTTTTAGATTTAGATTTTTTACCAGCACTATATTTTTATTGTAACAAAATTTTAAACGAAAATGAGGATGGTTCATATTGATTTTGGATATGCAACAATTTTTAAACTAAATCAATTTTTACTATGCACGTGACCCATTTAATTAATCATTAAAAACTGTTATATGTCAATTTGAGAAAAACAATTGACTGAACTTAAAAAAATATTACCATTTCAGATTGTCAATCGACATTTCCAAATATTCCATTTTGGTGTTGTAATGAATAGAAAGGGGGTTAGGGTGAAAACAAATTTGATATGCACTTCATGTTTCGTTAGGTGATTTCAATAGCTTATAAATAAATCTTCGTTTTATCGATCTCTTGAAAGATTTTTGAAAAATATTAATTAATAAAATCTTACACTTGCTAGAGTAATCAATTGTTTCTCAATTAATATATAGGAGATTAGAGTAATCACATAAATCAAAACAATACATCTTGCTTATTTACAATATTTTCATGGTAAATAGATCAAAATAATCATTTTGTTTATTTTATATGGTATATAATTAAATTTCAATGATGTTAACATAAATATATAGTATATTTGAATATAAACATTTATTATTGAGACTTCCTACTCATATGGTTTTATTAACATTTGTATATTCTATGTAACAAAAAATTTAATCCATTGATCTCAGAATTTTTGATGTGATATTTTTTCGAACAAAATTTCAAAATTAAATATTAAGTCTCAATACTTTGTCAATGCAAATTCTAAAATTAACATATTTATGTATTTTAAATGGTACATATATATTAAAATTGATATATATATATATTATTTAATGTGAATGTCTATTACATAAAAATTCATATTAATACGATTATGATCATTTATATCTTGTTATAATAAAAATAATTAAGACACTAATCACAAAATTTTCAAAGTAATTTATAGCTGTTTTAAAAATTCAAAATATAACATATACGAAAAAAATCTGATTTTTTTATTATATGGTTAATATGATTATTTAATTTTTTTAATAATATAAAATTAAACAAAAATGAATAATGATAAAAAAAAATTGTTATCAAATCTTTATTATCTATAATCATTAATTGTCATAAATATGTAATTGTATTAGGTAATTCCATAGCTTTTATGTAAGGAATGTATACTTGATTCTAATATCTTGGGTTAGTATAATGTTTCCTAACACATTATATTATATAGTTGATGCTTTAATATATCTAGCGAGACATATTAATTGAATTGGACATTTTTTCTAATTAACTACCTAATTGATTGACACATAGCATTGGGCATTTTTTAATTATTACAAAATTAAGGTTACATCTTTTTCAAATCTTTCTCTATTAATATATAGGAGATGTCTTTTCTATTTATTAAAATAAACTTAAATAAATAGTTTTATAAAAATAGGAAAAATAAGAACTATTGAAGAAATATGTATATCAATATAATGGTATATGTTTTTGTTCTAAAAATGCTTTAATTTTTTTTCAGATTTTTACCTATTGATAACAAAATTTACATTCTACGAAAATTGGTTTAGCAGAAATTAAAATTCATGTTTTGTTATTGAATCTACTTCGATTAAAATAAGCAATTTACTTAAATAATAGTTATCTAAATATTTTAAAATGCACACCTATCGTTCTAAAATTCTTGGACAAATAATCTACAAAAGAGTCGATCTAATACCGGTAGAATGAGAGTTCAAAAATTGTTCTTGTTTCTGCAGTCCGTAGCACATTATGTATTCTATAGATAATTATGTATAGTTGTGAAATATGGGAAGTGTAGTTATGAAAATATTTGTAAATATTTCGTTTTCATATTTAAAAATCAAATTTGTTAACCCAAAAAGAAAAAAAAAATCGAATTCGCAAATATTTTGTTTCCATATTTGAAAAAGTAAAAAAAATTTAATCAGTTTATTTTTTTAAATATTTCATAATTAGTTTGTTAATTGTATTCTCGAATGACACTATTGGATTTTTGTAAATCATTAACCTAATGGAACAAATATAGGTTGAGATTATCCCATAAGGTCAATGATTTTTCATGACGAAAGAAACATACTTTGCAAATCAAATATTTCAGTGGGTGTATTCAATCTAACATTTGAGGTGATTTGATTTTTAGTGGATTTAGATGATTTCAATAAGTTGCAGAGATTTAGTTAATTTTTGGTAAACCACTCTACAATATCACCTAAAACCATGAGATTTGAGTTTTATTTTTTTTTAACTAAGAAACTCCACTCAAACACTCTAAAATCACCTGAAAACTTTAAAACTCCACAGCTTAAAATATTTTCAATAACATTGGATTTCAGAGTACTTTAATAATAGTGGATTTGTCATTGGATATTTTTAATAACAGTCAAATTCAATAACAGTGGATTGTAAATGAATTTTTAAAATTCATGTTTGAATAATAGTGGATTTTTCATTTTAATACAAATCAACTAAAACTCTCGGTTGAATACACCCCCCCTAATAAAATTAAATATTTGCACAACCAAGTTTCATTAATTAAAATTGTAGGAATATAAAAAGGTTAAACCAATTATGATCAACAATTACATCATTTGTTAAACCAGATAAAAATCTATTAGGGAAGTAAGCTCTCATAATGAACAATACTGATGGAAAGTTTGAAATAGTTACGGGATATTTTGAATAGGTTACTGATCTTAGCCTGTCAATATAATATTATTGACTTTCATGAATGGTGTACATTAATGATAAACTTATTATTGACAAGCTAATGGAAGAACGCAAAATATCCGAAAAATCCAAATCGAAATCCAAACCGAAGTACCAACATATCCGAACGGGTATTAAATTAGGAGATACTGGATATCCGAACCCGAACCGGTATTGTCCGAATCCGAATAGATATCCGAAGATAACTGAACATATATTAAACATTATAATTCCAATTTACTTCTCTCATTTTATTTAAAATATTTATATTGACGTTACACATATTTTAAGATCATATAATATATATATAATGACAGAAAAAATGATTTGTCAGTTATTTAAAATACATGTTAAACTTTTTATTTTATGCATTAACAAAAGTTACATTAAAAATTTAAAAACAATAACCACATTATTGTTTTATTATTTTAAAATATTATCTCCAAATCTATTAATCATTCAATCAATTAAAAAAAAAACAATTAAGTGAAAATTTATTTTTAAATACAAGAAACTTGAGAAATAAAAAATTTAATTATCTTTTTTTTTCAAAATCTAAATATCCGAACCCGATCCGAAATAACCGAACCCGAACTAAAAATACTCGAACCCGAACCGAAGCATAGAATTATCCGAACAAATTCTATACTACTATGCAGAAATACCCAAAAATCCAAAATATCTGATCCAAACTCGAACTGATATCCGAACGCCCATCACTAAACGCAAGTACAGTGAAACCTCTATAAATTAATAATGTTAGAACTACACCAAAACTAAATTTTTTATTAATTTATAGAGATTATTAATTTATCGAGATACTAATTGAACCAAAAACTCAATTTGGAACTATGAAATTATATTAATTTATAGAGATATTAATTTATAGATTATTAATTTAAAGAGATTATACTATATGGAACCAATTCCTCCACGATATATATGATTATTGCTTATAACCACCTCCATAATGCTACTATGTTGTCTTACATCCGTTAGTAAATTAAGGAGAAATGACTTCCAACTAACCAAATGTTGATGGGACGAAACTATTCAAACTTTTAAGCTACACCACATAATCATAGCTTAAACTGTTTGATATTCTATGACATAATTATGTGGCAAATTATTTTTTGCTCCACAGACTTTGTAGTCTTTATGTCATGGTTGGGACAAGACCCAAACATTTTATCCGTTAAATTTGATTTCATCAGTTATTTATTTCTATTCAACCTTAAAAATATGGATATCCGTAGGTTTCGAAGCAAATCAAATATTAAAAATCAATACCCGTTAAAAATGAATCAAATCACAAATACTAAAAAATTTAGAGACATATATCCAATCCGCTCCGACTTATATACGGATAGATGTATATATGACTAAATATATAGAGTTTTAAATGTATAATCTTGTATAACTATTATTTTAACATATAATTTTATTTACAATATTACTTATAAAATATAATCCTAGGAAAAATATAAAATCTGTATAGAAAACTAAAACTTTCTAACAATATTTTTCTAACAAGAAAAAAAATATTAGCTTCAAAAATTCATTAAACAAATAGTTTAATTAATTTTAATTTATCTTTTATATATGTAATTTTTTTCTTTAAAAGAATAAGTATGTATAATACTTTGTAGATTTACTTGTATTGAACAAAGTATATAAAGTATCCATAAATATCCGTGAATATTTACAAATATCTATAAATTTTCCGGATATCCGAAAAATTGAATATCCATATTTTTCCGAAGCAAAGCAAATCGAAAAAGTAGATATCCATGAAGTACGAAACAAATCACAAATATTGAAAATATGGTACTATTCAATTCGTGCCTACCCCTAATTGGGATCTACTGACCAATATCTTTAACTGAGATGACTACAAATAAAGATCAAAAAGTATTATTTAAGTTATTTCAATTTATATATTTACGTTATAGCTTTTTAAAACTTACAATTGTTTTTGAAAATATATTATTTATATATATATATATATATCATAATTTTAGTAATTAGATCCTTAGATTAGGGTTTTTAACCCACTACTAACTTGCCCAAAAGTTGAAATATTTTAAAATTTGATCTCTTTTAGATACTTTAATTATAAATAACATTTATATAAGGATTTAATCTAAAACTAAAATAAAAGTAAAATTACAAAATAAATCAGATTAAAATATCATTACAATTCTTTCAAAAAAATTTAGATACTACATCAATAGAGATGCTCTTAAAGCATATATATTAATTTTTAAATGATCCTCTCACTGTTAAAATCGGACCCGCTTGTGAACCAAAAATATTTTGAGTCATAGGTCGTTGTTGTTAAACCGGTTTCTATCGAATTTAAGGAGTAAACTGAATTTAATGATATTTTTTAAATAATATGCATATTTTTACAAAGATAAATAATATCAAATAAAATGTTTCAATAGCTATAATATTTAGAAACTTAAAAAATAACAACTAAAATGTAACAAAATAATAAAATAATGTAATAGTTCAAATATAAACTAAAAAAAAGAACATCTAAACTTTATTCTCCAGTTCTTTTTCACTCTAAATCTTCATCACCTTACACAAGTGTTTTGTTCTTTTATAAATTATACAAATTTCACAAGTATAAGTGATCATGAAATAAAATTTAAAAAAGTGAGAAGCAGATAAAAACAATATCTTGACGTGAAAATTAAGCTTTGTACGAATCTTTTGATTTATGAATTGTAGAGACGTTAGAAGAAAGAGGCGATACTTTATTAGTATTGCATAAATCCTATTTTTACTTCAAAAAATAAAAGTTAATTGTTTTATTAACAAAAAATATGGTTTAATATACGAACTAGGGTTTGGCCGGTTCATTGGGTTGCCGGTTCCCAGTTTTTTGACAGTTCGATATGGAATTTTAATCGGCTTCGCTTTAGGTGGGTTTTGACACTAACCAATCCCGAATTGTTGTCTGGTTTATGGTTTAAACCAGTCAGGTTCGGGTTTAAACCATGGTCTTTGTTGCTCAAAAAAAAAACCATGGCCTTTAATAAAAAAAAGATTCCCTACTATAATCTTAAGAAAATGTAAAGCCACATGCCTTTTTTAATCACTCAACCAAATTACTAATGTAGTAATATGAGAAACCGAGTTTTGAGAAACCTAACTGATGATAGTGTTCTTATATATATTTATATACAGTGAAACCTCTATAAATTAATAATGTTGGGACTACACCAAAACTATAATTTTTTATTAATTTATAGAGATTATTAATTTATCGATATACTAATTGAACCAAAAACTCAATTTGGGACTATAAAATTATATTATTTTATAGAGGTTTTTAGTGTATATTAATTTATAGAGTATTAATTTAAAGAGGTTATACTGTATATAAATATAAGGGATTGAATCTTTATGAGTATCTAATACTGTCTTTCTTTATTAATGTTGCATTTTCATACAAATATCAACAATAACTCCGTAATGAGATTTTCATCACGATTCGTAATTCAGTCGACAATGGTTTTTAGTCGTTGTCAATCTATATTAATTTTTCGATCTTACAACAGGTATCAAGAAAGGTGATATATGTAACAGCGAACGTATACTCTCGGCTGTGAAGAACATGAACACAAACCTTTTATTATTATCCAAGGACCAACGATTACTATGAAAACCTGACACCAATACACTTAATTTTTATACATGCTGCTGAAATAATGTAGTTATTAATAACCAGTGCTTCACCAACTTCAAACTTCGACTCAAGATTGAGGAAAAATATTAATGGGGAGACCGTTGGCTGGAACCGGGAAGGGATCAATCACTATTTTATTTTCTTTTGGAAACACTTTTTCCCACTTAAATCTCTTAACAAGATGGTGCATAAATATAAGAATCTGTAGACGAGCATACTCTCTCCCTGGACACATCCTGGGGCCCCCTCCAAATGGAACATATGTATAAGGCTTCGGACCACTCCCTTCGAACCGGTTTGGCTCAAATATCTCTGGTTCCCGAAAGTAGTCTGGATTCTTATGTGTCGCGAAGGCACTCCAGTATAACTAGATGTTTACCAGAACAGATACGATATATTGCGTGAGCGTTAGTGTATGTCCATATATTTAAAGGTTTGGAGTAGTCTTACCTTCCATCCTTTGGGGATGTAAAAGCCATTAAAGGAAAAGTGATCGATGGCCTCTCGGAAAGCGCCAGGAACAGGAGGAACAAGCCTCATCACTTCACACGCAACGTTCCATGAATATCTCATCTTCTCAACGTCATCCCATCTTAATCCCTCTTTTCCTTCATTTCCCTTCAGTATATCCTTTTGTTCTGTACTTCCACAATTTATTTTCTTGAAATTTTTTAACGAAGAAATAAAATTTACTAGCCAACATAAAATTCTCTTTATTAGTTAATGAGTAGCGTATATGTAAAATAAAATATTGTATATTCACACCTCTATTTTTCAGGCTACTTTTGTTCTATTCTTTACTATTAAACCCAAGGCCTTTTTTATCAGGAACTAAATGAGAAACTTGAGGCCTTGTAAGAACACGATTAATGAGAATTCTTATATTGGAATTGTTAACAGAAAGAAATCGTCTTTTAGCTTTTAACTAAAAAAGCTAAAAATCGATTCTTAAATCTTTTAATCCGCTAAGAACTTCATCATAAGAACTCCCATTAATCATACTTTAACAACCCGTTCCGTGGGAACTACCAACCCCGTGGACCCCAGGCCGGGCCTACAGCAACCCTAAAACCGTACTTCATATACCATGAACATGCCCTATATATAAGGACATGCATGTAAAGAAGACATCGTAATTTCTGACTGAAATATAAGACATTCAATCTTTTTGGAAAGTTTTTGGCATGCATGTCCCTATACTATGAATGGTCAAATCTGTGATAATAATAATATTATTTTAAGTTTTTGATTAAAATAATATTTATATACACTTTTACTCTTTTCTCTTTTTGTCCGCAATATGCATTACTCGAGTTTTTTTAAAAAAATGTGTAAAACTTTAGTCATAAAATAACCATTTTTACATCAAACACATCGGATTTTAACTTTCTTTTGGGAATTTACCAATTTCTTATTTGTGACATTTGTTAGGATTTGAACATTGGTTAACCAAGCTCTTGGATTAAATATATTTATCAATCTTCACTATATTGTAATAAAAAGTAATCAGATTTGTCTAATTTATAGCTGTCATGAAGGAAAGAGCAAAATGAAATATTGAAAACCGTTGCACCTAAACATATTAAAAATATATATATATATAAGAAATGAGGGGGTCGCGTACCTTGTAGCACACGTTTGTAGACATCAGGGAATTCAGCAAGATAGCTGACAAGAAAAGTACACACAATACTTGCTGTGTCATATCCACCGATTAATAGTCCAATAATCTTATCAGCGACATCCTCGTCTTTTGTCTCGCCTCCTATACTCATCAACAAGTGAGTTAGGATGTCATGTTCCGCTGATGATTTTCCAGCTTTCAGCTCTTCTTTCCTTAGCCTCACGATCTTGGAAACCTCTCTTCTTAGTAACCTAGACGCCTTGATGGCTCGGTTAAACCGTGTTCCTGGCAATTCTATTGGGATTGAAAAGACCCCTGTCGCTACCATTTTGAATGGTTCTTCCAGTTTCCTTACTCTTTTCGGATCATCCATGCTCAGGAATAAACGGCATGCTATCGAAAACGTGAACCTGCTTCAGATTTTTATATTAATCGTCATGGATGTGTGCTGTGAATGTATCAATTTTCAATTTATGTACTTGCATTTGTGTATACGTTAACATAAATGTATAGTTGTGGTTTTGTTTGGAAAATAGTTATAATAACTAAAAATTGGCTGAAAACTAACAACATAAGGACACGTATATGAAAGAAGACGAAATGCAAATATTACATACTCTTTGGTGAGAGGGAAGACAATAAGTTGATCTTTATTGGCCCATTCTGTCTGAAAATGTCTATCAGCAATCTCATCCATAACACCAACGTACCTCCTCAAAGCCTCGGGCTTCAGGAACGGCATAAGAAGCGACCTCAGCTTCTTGGCCTCCTCCTTGGAGCTCGTCTCCGTTGAAGAAGGGAAAATCTTATTGACAGAATCTGGCCACCAGGAGACCACAAGCTTGTTCTCGTTGGTAAATAAAAACCTATTACCCGAGGCACCGGTCACTACCGCTGTGGGAGAGCCAAAGATGTGGGTCTTGAAGAGACATGAGGAGAAGCGACCAATTCTGTCAATGACGAACTTCTCCGGATGGCCTTGACGGCCAGCAGACAGGAAGGATAAACTCTCTCCGATTAAGGGAAAGCCAACCTTTCCTGGAGGAAGGTTAGGGTACGAGAAGTGTGATCTATGTTTTGTAAGGAGAAACAGAAGCGAAATAATAATGAGGCTGATGAAGAAAAATATGATTGCCATATACATATTTTTTTGGTTTGTCTTACGTCTGTTTTGTTGTGGTCTTTTGTTATTGGATACATAGATTTAT
Organism: Brassica juncea; assembly: GCA_018703725.1. Classification (NCBI taxonomy): domain Eukaryota; kingdom Viridiplantae; phylum Streptophyta; class Magnoliopsida; order Brassicales; family Brassicaceae; genus Brassica; species Brassica juncea. Next base: position 4,940,182 of record CM031940.1, on the reverse strand, counting down.
AGAGTACGTGGGTTTAGGTTTTTAGATTGCGTACAGAACTGACAAATACGTAAACCAAATGGATTAAACCAACTTAGCTTTGTCATAAATGTTCATCGATAAATTAAATTCAACCGGAAAGGCGGTTAATATTAATGACTAAACGCTCTTTGACAGAGACTTACGAATAGACTGATAATTTACTATATGCAAAACACCGAATATTTTTAATAAAGATTCAAAAATTGCAGTTTTAGTCCAGATTGATCTATATTTACTGTTTCTAAGTTTTTTTTTTTACATCAAATAGCTAATCTATTACTTAGATTAGAGATGATCTGAATAACTAGACCGGAATAGATCAACCAATAAAATAGAGTTCCCAATGAAAAGACCTTGCGGTTCTAGCTAATAAATCTGAAATCGGATTCTGCGCTCATGGAATATGTGTGATCTTGAAGTCTGGAAAACATATCTGAAGAGTCTCTATCCTCTCCAATTCTGTTGCAAAACTCGGCCACGCATGAGACTCTTTAATCATCATAATTAAATCTTTGCAGTCTGTTCCAAAACTCTGACATGTCGAGTGCTGAAACATGTTCTCCATCGTCCATCTTCAGTACGTCCAGATCAAAATGCAAAGTAGATTCTCTATGTAATTTTGCATTCCCATAAATTAGACCTTCCCAAAGCTGTTACATAAGTATGTAATTTACTGTTTTTAAGTCATTATTTTATAATTGAAAAAAGAACTAAGGATTGGAGAAAGAAATTTAAACTCTTTTACAAAAAAATTTCGAACTCCCTTTGTTTTTCTATTTATTCTATCCAGTTTATTCAGATTATTATTACGTTTTGGGTTGTTAGGCTTGGTAAAATTGTTGGGAAAATAAATTGGTTCGTCATCTAATTGATTTTAATGCTAAGCAATTTTTTTGCATATGCGAATTGGTCTATGTAATTAGTAATTATATCAAACATGTACGTTAAAATTTGTCTAGAAAAAGCATGGATCGACACTAAATTAAGTATCAATCGACACTCCATCCGAATTCGCATACGAGAGGTTGAATTCTAGTATTTGAAGGCTAGAATTAGGATCAGAACCAAATCGGTACGAGTATTTGAAGGCACATACTTAAATTTTTATCTTCAGTATGCATTTAATCAAAGTTGCAAAACGCGACCATTGACTTCTGAGGAGCAGGCTGCTCGGAGCAGCCACGTCAACACTTGCCATGCAACCTTGTGTTGCGCTGCCCCCAATCCCAACACGCGTCACTCTGCTTTTCTTGCCTTTAACTAGAGATTCTTTTGCAACCCTTTGATGCTTTGCTGAATTTATGATGGCAACTTAGTCTCCGTATCCTCCGTCTTATTGCCAATCAGGTTCGAGTCTTTTTGTTTTATTTCTTACAAGTCGATGTTAATTTTTTGTACACAATAATCAATCTCTTAGTAATTGTTTTTAATAATTAGTCAACCATCACTAGTTTTATCTCTTAGTCTGATGATTTTACTTGAGATTGAACAGAGTTGTTACCGGAATTGTAGCAGAATATATTGAGAAAGGGATTTTCATCGAGATGCGCTTTCTGAATGTTTTAAAGAAAAAAACAAAATTACCCAAGTGGAATCTGGATGCATGTGCAGATGAATAACGAACAAGGCTTAAGAAAGTACTTGGTGAAGGTTCTTGCAGCACTTCTTGTAGTGTTTTTTGCACCATTCCTTGCTCCGCCACTCGTTGTTGCCACCACGATCGCCTTCATCTCGTCCCTTCCTTATTGTTTTTTCTTGGCCAGCTATGTTTGTACTGAAAAGCTGATGAGAAAACTGCTTCCTGATTCTGCTTTTGGTGGAAGAGATGAGAGAATGGTGCCACTCCGAGACAAGTTTGGTATTTATGATGATGGCATGGCAAGAGTGGCTATGAGTGAGCCGATTAACTTCTTTGATGTGTATGAAAGCCATGAGGAAATGAGAAAAGAGTCAAAGAGCTTGGTAGATAGTATTAGAGATGAGGATAGAACTAATCAAATATCACTTGATAGAAGAATCTCTGCAAAGGATTTCAGAGAGGACAACAGAGAGTGGATAACAGACAAGTCAGAGAATGTTGGAGTAGGAACTGAAGATCTATCAAGAAAGAAGAATGTGTCTGGAACTACACATGAAGGTGTTTTATATAAAGTGCCGCTTGGGTGTTTAAATAATCTGTATATTTTCAAATGTAGCTTAAGAATCTTCAAGCTTTTTTTTTTCCAGAGGCACTTGACTCTATTACAAAAGAAACATCTAGAGGAGAGGATATGGAAGAATCTTCAAATGAGGTTAGGATATTTTCTGTTCATCCTAAACATGACAACCCTTTTACGGGTGAACTGAATGGAATTATAGTTTCCATGTACAATTTCGATGGTATTATTGAAGTGATGTTGGGACCATTTGTCTTGGACTAGTTCTGCTTATGTGATTACGTTATCTGTTTATCGAAGCCTTTCTGTTCCACACTGACCCTTGGGCCAGTAACAGATTGTACCTTCTTGTATGTTGTATGACTATGAATCTTTTCAAGGTTAGTGTAATAGGTCTTTGTTGGTCAATCCTGGTGCTTCTTGATTGGTGTGATACTACTGTGATCTATCTGAAAAACTTGCAGGAGAAATGTATTTTGGAGGGTTGATTTGATATTGTTATTCGCCCGAGTCGAATGGTTTTTGAATGTATAAAACCATATGTAAATTAGTCATTTTCAACTTAACGGTATCAAACTCAGGAACCATGTACGTAGTGTCTAAACATTAACATAACATAGTGCAGGAGGTGAACTTTTTCAAGAAGTCTGCCGATCTCATATGTGGAGTATGTTCCACACTAACTTGTTAAATGTGATCATGCATTGTATCGTTTGATTCCAAAATCACTATTGTTTTTTTTTTCTCTTGATCGGAAACAAACTGTACAAGTTCAGTTGCTGAGATTTGAAGTTTTTGTGGATGTAGATGAAGGTGTTGTACAGTGAAGAGCAGATATGGGAAAAGATGGAGACACTAAGGAAGATAGTCGGATACAGTGTTGCCAGAAACACTAGATATTCTGAAGAACTAAAGGCACTTTACATGTTTACGGGTGTGGAACTCCGTACATCATTGTTGGAGAATGAGAATCAAGATATTGCACAAGTCAGTGAGAGACTTTACTCTCTAATGTCTGTTATTGGAATAAAATAGAGATTTTGTTGAGACTGCTTAATGACCATTTCATTTTGTGTTTAACAAGAGCCAATGTGTATCAATTTAAGAGATGTTACTCACCAAAGGTGGTGGAGAAATAAAGAGGTGAACAAGAGAGACTACAGAACCTGCAGAGGAACTATGGCTCAAAAGAGACTATCTGATTTAAACTAAAACATTTTTACCAAAGATATTAATACGAAATAATTCCAATAAATTGATGACCAGAGAGACGACAATATCAATGACAACAAACTGTTTTTTTTTTTTTAGTTTTTGTGCAAAAAGCACAATGAATAAGCATTTTCTGATCAAAAGCCCACAAGCCATGAACTAGTTTTGTTTCTCCAGCAAGAAGATTGCACACTAAGGGAAATAACAAAAATAAATGAGAGTTTTTAAGACTGCGGATTCAGGCAATACTTCCATAGTCCATCCTTCCATGAACATTCGGGACATGATGGTTAGTCCTACGTCCTCCTACAAGCCAATTTAATTTACGGACAGTCTAAGACCAATCAGAAGCTGTGAACAAGAAAAAAAAAAAGTTGTAGAGACAATTAGTTATGAGTGAAATGAAGTACCCCAAGGGGCACCATTGGTATATGAGCTACTTCTGGGTGAGCGTTGACCCCCAGAACTAGTGTTGGACGGAGGAAGCTGAGCGTTGACGTGATTCCGATCCATAGCCCTTCCAGCATTTGGTCTCCCATGATTGGACCGTTGCTGCCCTAAGCGACTTGGAGAGTTCTGGGTGACATGAGGAGTGAATTGCGATCCTGGCATAAGTTGGCCAAATCTGGCATAAGGATCATTACTTGGAGGGCTGCCAATCTCAACTTGCGAAAAGGGTTGATTGGGAACATATCTCCTGAAGTGTAGATATAAAATCAATTAAGCCAATCAGATCCATAAAAACTAAAACAAAAAAAAAAAGAAGTGAAAACTGCTTCCAGGACAGAAGCTTAACTTTCCCTATCAAGAGCACGTTCATGTGATAAACAATACATCATATCGTCTAACATCTCAAGTTCAAATTGCTTTTTACTGGGTCACTGAATAGTGTAGAAGGATTTGTTACTCTAATTAATTGCTTCAGATACACATCCACAATCAGTCTTGTACAAGGTTCACACATACGGTACAAAGCATTGTCTACATTTTCTAATAGAATATATAAGTCCCATCAAGATGACTATGTGCACATAGATAATATCACAAATTCAGGAGGCATCAACATCAAGTATGGGACTTTATGTATTTCTATAATCTAGTTGAAAAACCCTGAACCAAGTATAACATAGCTCTGATACTCAAAATGAATACATAGTCTGCAGTGATAAGTTAGTATGTATGAATGACGTAGATCTAAGTATCACCGATGTTACTCGTGGGGTATATGTTCACGCATTCTAAGTTTCTAACAGAGGTTCAACAGTTAAAGAAAGAAAGGTTCAGCACACTTTCCCCAGGTTGTCTTTTAGGTTACCTTTGGGTTACCGGATTGGATGATGATGAGGTCGAGGGATTACTGTTGAACCTTCTCGAACTGGAGGCATCCGTTGAACCAAATTGCATTCCTCTGCTGAATGCATTAGCAATAACACTTTCATCTGCGCTATCTTCTTGTAGAAGCAATTCTTCACTGTTCATGTAACAAAACTGTGCATATTAGAACACTTCTAATTAAATGTTTGGAAGCAAACATGTATCTTATGCAACTGCAAATAGCAGAATGAAAAGAAGTTGATACCATTTTCGCTGGGAAGATTAAACAGAACAGAGAATAACATCAAGTAACAAAGAATGATTTCCCTTATATGGACACTATAACGTGATTGGTTCTAGATGTCACTCCACCGATAGCTTTTGTCTATCTAAATTTAAAACCCAACTTCCAGTTAACAATGATGAGAGATCAAGGACTGTGACATGGCTGGTCCGAATGGTTGGACTGAAGGCAATACACAATATCACTCATATTCTACATAAGCCTCTCCTAGATTTCTATATACTATCGCAGGCAAAGAACCTTGACATTTTATAACCTAAAAGTTAGGGAATATCTTGAATACTTGCCTGTAATTTGGGTCCCAATCTCCTGGATCAGGCACTGATAAGGCATTTTCCGTATTCTCAATATGGGGTCCAGTACTGGACCGAAGGGATGAGCTGGAAATGTTATGCGTAGAGTACCCAGGACTTCCTTGTGACTGTTTACGGTTTTGGAACCCAGGATCCAAATGTCGATGTGGAAATGAACCAGAGAATTGCCCAGAATAACCCTCATTTTGATGCAAATTGTCCATCCCATGCCCTTGAGCTTGTGACAAGGAAGAATCCTGAGACTGGGAACCTCCAGAATATCCAACGGTTTGTCTCCTGTTAAACTGACTGAATGCTGCCATTTTTCCTAAAGGAGACCCGTGACAACTGTTTCTTGCTGGAGATGTCGGACCATGGTGTCCAGGAGAGCCAGCTAAAAATTGATTGTTTGGATTTGGTGGAGTAAATTGTGATGGACTAGTGCCGAGGGGTAGTGGAGAAAAATTTCCCGCGGATGGACTTGTACCAAGGCTATTTCCATGTGAATACTGCATAACCCTACGTCTGGCATCAGGACTAGTTCCAACCATTGGGACACCACCACCTCTGTTTTGCATGTATTGGCCAGTATGATTCACAGGTGAATAATAGGCAAACATATTGCCGTTATCTCCATAGCTCCCGTAGCTACTTCCCTGTATGCCACCATCATTGTAGCTACCATAGCTTCCAATACTCCCATAACTATTTGCATGTGAATAAGGCATCATCTGAAAATGGGGACTATTGTGCATTGGGATTCTGGTTCTCCCTGATACCTACAAGAGAAATAAATAATTTTAAAAAGGAGGCGCACAAACAACTTGAAGGTGTTGCAAATATTCTATAGAGAAAGAGTCATACATTAGGGGAAAGACCGGCGGCAAACCAGTGCCCTCCACCTGGATGATGGTCAACTTTGAAATTTTGAGCAACATGCTACAAAGAAAATGGAAAGATAACAAGAACCAATTCAGCGAATAGAGGAAATTTTTACACACGTCGGTCCATAAGAAAGAACTGTATTTGTCTTGTCTTTCAGCTAACTTTCTGCAAGATCTTTAAACAGTGAAGCATATCTAACCACCACAGAAGATTGAAATATAGGAAGAATGTGCTAGAATGAAAAGTATCTTCAAGTTATCACGTGATTGTTTGGTTTAGAAAATGATGAAATAAAACTACTGGTATGACAGCAAGGCCACACAAGAAGTTTGAGACATGGGAAGAAATTCAATCTGACTAACCACATGAGGTGTTTCTGGCGGAGGGTTGTATGGGCACGTAAAAGGTTCCCCGGTGATAAAAGGGTGCTTAGCGGCCTAAAGAAGTCAAAAGTAGATGTTTATCCACTATGGGTAGCAAGATAATATTAAGCCTTTAGAACAAGATATACAGATGATGTTAGCCAGGAAGTTCAATACCTGAAAAGGTGACCAGCGTTTGGCTGGATCAAATTCAACAAGTCCTCTCAAAAAGTCTATAAGAGCTAACCGGATTTGAGTTTCTGTGATAGTTCATGGAAAAAAACCGTCACCATGGAAGATAGTCCAGCGATTATCCCTGAAACTTATAACACTATAAGGGCCTGACTTTACCTTTGACAACGTCGTTTTCAGGCAAGTTTATCTTGTAAGGATAGCCTTTTACAATTTCTTCAAGGTTCTTATGGCGGAAGTACTCTTTCCCAATATCTGGCTTTTTCTTTTCTCTCTGAATGAAAGGTAAAAATAGCACAAGAGTTATCCAGAGATCAATTACCAAAGTCAAAACATAATGACTCTCTAAGAACAAAATTAATTTCCTCACGAAACAATCTAAGCCTTCTTTGTTCACTGACATAATTATCTTCCTTTGGTTTCAATATTTTTATATTTTTGTTTGTCTCAGAGAATCAATAATTTACTTACAGCTTCAAATTCTTCTTCCGTCAGTGCCATATAAGCACTTTTGAGGCCACCATGAGTTCCACCATTCCCTAAATTGTGGACACTCCCAACACATTTAAAGAACTTATTCGCATTTTTTGCTTCCTTGAGTACATAATCAGGTGGTTGCTTTCTGGAAACAATGACATAATATTGATACAATCACAACACAAAAAAAAGGCAACAAACAGAATAAGAAAAGTTCCTCGCTCCTAGAAATCTCGACACTTATCGATTAAATAGAAGTGAGGACTTCATAATTGCACAAAGATTGAGAAGCTAAAATAAAGACTGCTGAATACAGAGGCCAATGAAAGAACGACTGCAAGCACCATAAGGCTAAGACCATAAAATAACCGCTACTAGGAAAGTTATTTATTATACAATATTATGAAACAAAAAATGCATGAGTACTAGTATTGACCATCATGGCTGCAAAGCCCCAAAAAATTTCCCTGGCCCCTAAAATTATAGTCTGCTTTTGCTCATTCACCAAATTCATAATAAAAGATCATACCCCAGTATTTGAATCATACGCCTCATGATATCAAATTCTGAAGCTCCTGGAAACAGTGGCAATCCAAGAAACAGCTCGGCGACAATGCATCCAAATGACCACATGTCGATAGCTGTAGTGTATCTATAGAGTAGTTAAGCCTCAACATACAATCTCAAACCACTTTAAGATATCATGAACCATGGAAAGAAAAAAAGCAAAGAAATTTTGTTAGCATTCAAATTAATGCGGGACAGAAAAGTTACGATTTGCTCTAATTATAGTAACCCAGTTATCGCCAAGGACAGTGAGACATTCAGCTACCAAAAACTTTGAGAAAATATTCTGATTTCATTTATTATATTTAAATTAAAAAAGGATACTGGTGACCAAGTAAAACTTCCGGCGATCTGTAGTAACGACTCTGTAGAAAGAAAGAAAAAATAAGTAACTTAATTTAATTTTTTGTATGACATAAGAGAATAGACAGATAAATAGGAAGCAAGAAGAAAACCTGAATGTATGAATAAACAGTTCGATCTTCCATGCACGCTGATCCAAAGTCGATTATCTTAATTTCAGTTGGCTTCACACTGATGCAATTGAAAAAAATAGTCAACTAAGTTAAAGTTATGGACTCCAGTTGTGTGTATAGTATTGGTGGTAGAAAGTAAACCTGGCACACAGAAGAATGTTCTCTGGCTTCAGATCACAATGAATTATGCCAGCATCTTTCAAAAGAGCCAGACCAAGTAAGATCTGTGTGGTACACAATAAGAAAAAAGTCCATACAGTAAATTCAGACGCTAAAACAAACAAAATGGTGAAAACACAGATCTAGAAAAATATAAATACCTGCTTAGAGAAGAGCTGGACTATGCTTAACGAGAGACCTCTAAATTGATTTATTTTTATGAGCTCATACCTAAACCACAAATTACCACGGAAAATAAAATTATAATCAACAAAAAAAACTGTATACAGTTGGCATTAGGGAAATAAGAGGACAAACATATAGTCACAAATACGGAGAAGAATACTTTAGTTATAAACTTACAGATTCATGTCCAGAAGTTCAAAGCATATGCACAAATGACGTTGATGTAAGAAGTAGTCGTATATGCGAACAATATGGTGCTTATCCTCTGGATCATACTTCTTGTTTAGCTACAAACTCAACCAGTCCAAAAATTATGAGACAGACCTCGTACGATTTTTAGTACTAAGACAAAGTATCATTCAAGTACAGAAGAATCGCATACCGTTGTCAAAATGGATACTTCAACCAGCGCCTGCTGATAGTATGCAGGCTGGTTTTTTATTACTTTAACAGCAACAAAGCTGTTTGTCTCAGGAACCCAGCATTTAGCAACCTGACCAAAAGTCCCATGGCCAAGAAGATCTTTGACAATGTATCTAAGAGCACGTAGTAAAGCTTAATCAAAAAGAAATCCTTTGTAGATAGAAAGCGGTTCAAATTTTATGCCTCTAACAGCACAACAAAAGAAGGAAGAGTATCGGTGAAATGAAAATTGAAGATAGATAAGACAATAGCAAACCTCTGCCGTGAATCTGAACTGCACAAATCATCATTTACAGCCAGAATTAGGTCGGAGTTGACATTATCAAAGCCATCATTGAGCACACCAACCGATGGAGTAGTCAAGTACCGCTTGGGATTCAATTCTCCTCTATATTTGAACTGTGGATTGCATATCTTGTATGTCTCAACCAAGCCTCTAGTTAGTCTCACCACTACCTGCAAAGAGACAAATATATCAAAAAAGCTAATTTGAGCTCAAAAATCTCGACTGTGACCATTCTCACGTAGATATACATTTCTGATGAATTGTCGCAAATCATAACAGTGATCAAGTAGTAAATAAAGCATGGAATACAAGAATAACCTCGTGTAAAGTTATGGCAAGAAAACAACAACATTTACTCCAGTATAATCCACTACCTCTGTAGCAGCTAAGTTAATGCAGAGTTAAGAAACACTGAGTATGTCATATCCAATCATTCAACCAGAACCTCAGAGTAAGAAAAAGGAAAACATTTTGCACCAGATTCAAAAATGAGTTGATTTTGGTGGGACGATACCTAAAAGCATGAAGGGGCAGTAGATAACTCTAACCCGAACCTTGCATAAAGACATATTTGTTGAACTATACATCCTTCATCTAATGTACTATTGTAAATGCATTGAGCTGTGTTAGGACTAGGCAGTGCATTACCTACTTAATAATTCATTACATATTATAATTTAGGTAGAATGAAAGGAGTGGTAAGTGGTAACATCTTCTAAGCAAACTTTTATCATAGACCTCCTCTATTACTACTGGACCTAGAGCTAGTTCTGGCAGCTTACAAACAACATTGGCTTACTTAACGAACAGACAAGTATTGCTTTTTTCTCTAGTCGATCTCAATTACTAAATCTAAGAGCTGTTATGCATTTGAAAGATGACATGAAATGTGCGCAGAGCTCCCTCTCAAAACAAAGAGAACTTCTCACCGACTTCTTCTTCGCAGTCCCACCTCTGATATCAGACACATTCGGTGGGACGTAACGCTTGAAAACAAGCTGAGCTGGCTGCCACGGTGTTGAAGCCCCTCTAGAGCCCGCACCACCGTCAATGTCATCCATAATCGGAATGAAGCAAAAACCTCAATTGAACCACACCAACACCAACTTGAGATAGTAGAAGATTACAATCACCAATTCTAAGCGCAGAGCTCAGAAAATCACGAGTTTACGATGATGATCAAGCCGATTGACTCAAGTCCCATGTGCCCCCTTTTTCTTCATCAAATCAAACCCCAAGTCAGCGCACTCCAAACCCTAAATCGATCCATCAATCAGCACAAATGTATGAAAAGGAATCGACTTTTATGGAACACCAGCAAAAGGGTAAGGCCGGATGATGATGATTTCAACTATGAAATTGAAATCGGAGGGAGGAAGGACACGCAGGCAGCCCAGGTTTGGGAGATTGCGAGGAAGGGGAGGCGACGACGAAAGAGGAGAGAAGATAATCAGAGGGAGAGAGGGAAAAGTGAAAGCTTTCTGATTCTGATTTTGATTTTTTTTTGGGTCTGAGGAGGAAGATGAGATGACGAGTCGATGTGATTTCGTCTTCGATTCGACCACTCCTGATTTTTGTTTCTTTCTTCTCTCCCTTTCCCCTTTGCAGTTTATGTATTTTATTTAAGAGGGATTATTCTTTTAATTTTAAATCCATATATATTAATGAAATATATATGGGAAAATTTATTAACAATGTATTCAACAAAATATATATGGGCAAATTTAGAAAAGATTCAAAAAAAGTTTTATGGTCAAAAAATGAAAAAGTAACCAAAATAAATTTTATTAAGAAGTAGGTGACAATTATATCATTATTCTATAGATACATAAAATAAATATTTAAATAATTATATTTTTATAAAATTTGAATTTTTTATTTTAAAAAATTATTAGAAATTTTTTAGTTTTAAAACTTTTTCGATTTTTTCAATTTTTTTCATTTCTGATATTTTTAAAGATTATTATTTAAAAAATTTATATCTGTGTTTTTATTTTTGGACAGATTTAAATTTTATGTCCTAAATCTTTTAAATTTTTTGACCATAAATCATAATCTCCAAATTCTAAAACTCAGAATCTTAAATCTAAACTCTAAATATAAATTAATTAATTTAAAGGTATATTTTTTATTCTTAAATAAAATACATTTTGATCATTTTAATTTTTAAATATTATTTATGCAATAACTCATTCTAATTTTTAAAGATTATTTATGTAAGGACTCTTTTTATTTAATGATATTTATTTTATATTTGACGAAATAATTTTACCAAAAAAAAATACTAGTGATTTGACGAAATAAAAAAATAAAGGTGTACGACAGACAGCGATGAAGTTACGTTATTGCCCTCAATGTACTAAAATAGCTCGCTCGATCGAGAGCAGCAGCCCTGGAGAGGAGTTCCTAAAACCCTAGCCAAGCCAAAGAGAGAGATACACAGATTACCCCTAAATCGATCTCGAGCCCAGAGAGAAGAGAAAAAAATGAGCGACGGTACCATGGACGTCGACGAATCATCATCACAGGTCTCTTCCAAAGTAAAGTCACTGGAGACCTTATCCGATGCTTCTTCTTCTTCCTCTCTCTCAAGAAACCTATCGAGACTCTCATCGTCCTCCCGTCTGATCCCGACGAGCAAAGACTTTCACTTTTACTACAACTTCGACGAGTTCAAGCGACCCACCGACGAGATATCCGCGGCCTCGCAGTCCCTTCTCGAGACGATCGGCGGTTCCGAGCGGGTTCTGGGGAAACCGATCGGGTTCCCCGGGGATGTGGAAGAAGACGACGCCGATGATTGGCTCTGCAACGTGAACGACGAGTTTCTCGAGAGGTTCGACGTCTCGGTGGATGAGTTTCAGAGGGTGAGGAAGAGAGAGGAGGAGATCGGGAGGACGTTATCGGCGGCTCATGTGTCTGGTTTGGAGGAGGATGGGTTTCAGATGGTTTATGGTAAGAAGAAGAAACCGGTGATTGGTGGATCTGGTAGGGATGGTGTTGGTTCGGTGGTTGATGTGAGAGTGGCTGAGAGGGATAACAAGAGTTTGTCTGGTAAGGCGAAAGTTCCTTTCCATGTACCGACTATAAAGAAGCCGCAAGAAGAGTTTAACATTTTGGTGAACAACGCGAATCAACCGTTTGAGCATGTTTGGTTGGAGAGGAGCGAGGATAATCAGCGGGTTGTGCATCCATTGGTTAGTCTTATTGAAAGAATTAGACTTTTGAGTAATTGCTTGAGGACGTATTTTTTTTTCCTCTTTTTTATATGTCTCTTATATATTATGCAGGAGAAACTTTCAGTGAATGACTTCGTTGGCAATATTGTAAGCGAGATGGAACCTGTTAAGCCCCTCCCATTGGAAGAGACTCCATTCAAGCTCGTTCAAGATGTGAAAGAGCTTAAAGATTTAGTTGCCAAATTGCGTACTGTTGAAGAGTTTGCGGTAATTTCTTTTCTTGTTGTTTATTAGTGCATTGTGTGACTATAATGTAAATAATACTGAACTACCAGCGTGATAGTTATTTCAGCTTTTTTTTGGTTTGGAGGATAAAAAGTTTTGGTTATTTCGTTACCCAAAACGGCTCAGATTGTTAGTTACCAAGGCTGATGCCTCCCTACCCTTCTCTTAAAGTTGTTTTTGCTCTGTTTAGGTTGATCTGGAGCATAATCAGTACCGATCTTTTCAAGGATTGACGTGCTTAATGCAAATTTCCACCAGAACGGAGGATTATATAGTTGATACATTCAAGCTTCGTGTTCATATTGGTCCTTACCTAAGGGAGATTTTCAAAGACCCTAAGAAGAGAAAGGTTTTTGCCTCTGATACATTAATTTCCTTTGTAGAAGTTGTAAAATATTTTCCTGCACTCTGAAATCTGTTTATTTAATCAGGTGATGCACGGAGCAGATCGAGATATTGTTTGGCTTCAAAGGGACTTCGGGATATATGTCTGCAATCTCTTTGACACAGGACAGGTTTGATTCTAGTTTCAGGAATGACTTCGTAATTTTCGTGTGATGTTTCCTATCACAGTAAACATAGGAGGTCCATTTTCCATAATGTACACCTTTTGCTATATTGAAGATGATGTGCTGGCATCTGAATTGAGTAACCCGCTTCCTCCTTTCTTTTCTCTTGGTCTGGAAATGGATAATCTGAACTTTTCTCCTTTACAAAGTACACTAACCAAGTTAATGGAAAATATGTTTTAGTTAGTTTTACTGTCTAGGGGACAACTAGAAAGAATTTCGCTGGAATTTTAGATTTTTTTAACACCCTCCTGACTGTTATTATTAGCTTATGATATGTATTTTCCAAGACACACAAGTCAATAGGTATAACAAAAAATGCTTTGGATTTGATATTGTGGTTATTAAGAAGCAAATAACTTTTAATCTAATTTATATAGTTTTCCCCCAAAAGTAGGGTGGTTTTGGCTTACATATTCGCTTTTTTTCAAGGCGTCAAGGGTGCTAAATTTGGAGAGAAACAGCCTGGAGTATCTTTTGCAGCATTTTTGTGGTGTAACAGCAAATAAAGAGTACGTTCTAGTCCAATCTGCTTTCTTTTTCGTTTTCACTCATCTTGTCACTTCTCTATCAACTTCTTTGTTCATTGCTGCAGATACCAAAATGCAGACTGGAGAATTCGACCCCTTCCAAAGGAAATGACAAGGTTAATTCTTTTCGTCCTGTATCGTTTCACTATTGTTCTGGTATTAGTTTATTTGAGCTCACCTCTTCTTGGAATTCCGTGCAGATATGCAAGAGAAGATACCCACTATCTTTTGTACATATATGACGTAATGAGACTAGAACTGCAAAGAATGGCAAAGGGTGACCAGCATACAGACTCTCCCCTGCTTGAGGTAGTCGTCATTAAACTATTCTGACAAGTCTAATAGCCATCTGCATTTTGGTGTTAACCCGATCAGTATACTATCTTTCTGTTAGATACTTACACTGGCGAAGTAGGAAATAGCTTAAAAACTTGATGTCATAACATTATTTGTGGAAAATTATGTGGCCAAATGCGTTGGGTTTGGGTGGGTTATATTGTCTTCTACACTAGTTGGATTTTCAGTGATCTTAATGTATATTAGCTGCCTAATTAAGTGATTCTCTAGTTTTGCAACATTCCTATGCTTTCCCAACTCTGGGAAGGATTCATTGGTACATCATAATTGGTGGATTTTATTGTATTGCGAGCTAATTAAATTTCAGTGTTTTATTGTTTATTAGCTGCCTTACCTAGGTGATTTCCTAGATTTGCTACACTCTTATACTTCTTTAAGAGTAAATCTGGGAGGCATTCATCATGCATTTAATTGTTCTCTGGCTGAATTGTCTTTAGTAGCACTAGCAAAAAAAGTTCTGTCAACCACATGTTTTGGGAAATCATATTGTTTATCGGCATTCGCATTTGTCTGGAATTGGCGATTTAACATCTTTGCTTGTCTATATTTTGTTTCATGCAGTAAATGTATAGCGCAGGACGAATATGCGTTTTCTTCCTCAAACGTTCTGACCATTTTGATTTACTGTTTCTTATAGGTCTACAAGCGCAGTTACGATTTGTGCACACAACTATATGAAAAAGAGCTTTTGACTGAGAATTCATACCTTCACATATATGGGTTTGTTGCTTTTCCTTCAAAGGATCATTATAATTTAGTTTTGATTTGTCTCAGTAGACAGGGTCCATGTTTTAAAACCTATTAAGATTTATTTTGTTTCACTGGCCAAGAGTATTTCGTGAACAGACTTCTCTTAAGCCAAGTTACATAAACACCGATGTTGTTTCTATTATCCTGGTATTTTGTCAGGCTTCAGGCAGCGGGCTTCAAGGCAGCTCAACTTGCCATTGTTGCGGTAATATATGGTGTTCTGCTTTTGCTTATACTATATGGAGCTCACTTCAAATTTTCTGTTTTTGTAGGGACTTTGTGAATGGCGCGATTACGTTGCACGTGCGGAGGACGAGAGTACTGGTTATGTTTTACCAAACAAACTTCTTCTTGAAATAGGTATATAGCGTAGATTTTGCCACTGAGTGGATTGTTCTGGTAGTTACTAACTTGGTCTAATGATTGCTATCATAACAGCCAAGGAGATGCCTGTTAGTGTTGGCAAATTGCGTCGGTTGTTGAAGTCAAAGCATCCTTACATCGAGCGTAATGTTGATTCTGTTGTCAGCCTCATCAAGCATTCGATGCAAAATTGTGCAGCATTTGAGTCTGCTGCTCTATCTTTAAAAGATGCGTCTCCTGGAACTGTAAGTCTGTTAATCTATTTTCGGGTCTCGTTCTGTTTATATAATTATAAGTGTAAGTTTTCAGTTGAGGCTAATTGAAAGCCGATTAGGGTATTTAAAATCCTCTGCTACTCAACCTCCAAAGAAACCAGAGCCTAGCGTTGAAAGAATTTAATTTCAATGGCTAATTGTGATAGCAAATTCCTAGTACTGAAACCTGACCGAATAGCTCGATGTACTGCCTATTATTCTGATGATTTGCTGTATTCTCTATGCCTGCTTGAAAATGTACTTCTCCTGTTGTAGGTAATGGATAATAATATTGAACCTCGTAGTGAGAAGAAAGACTTGTATATTCGCACAGAAGACGTAGCTTCTCCGAATCTGAAGGAAAATTCTTTGCAAGTTGAGAATAATATCTCGGGCCTGGTCACGGTTGCAGCAGATGCTAGCGAACGCAAGGGTTTAGGGACAGGCTTGTTTGGTTCAGCTAAGGTGACAACTAGTTATTTATTTGGTCGGTGCTCTTTTGTAATCCATGCCACATTCACAACAACCTTTCTGTTATTTATTAGGTTCCTGCGACTGTTCTGATCTCTAAGAAACCAAGCAGTGGTTTAGGAGCATTACTGGGAAGTTCAGCCTCAAAAAAGAAATTTCGAACGGATAAAAATGTAAGTTTGTTTAACTGAGTACTCTAGAGTTGGTTTCAAATGCAGAATGATTGATGAAAAATGTTCTCAGGTGAATGAAGAGGGGAAGCTCGAACAGATACTATCATCTGTAGACCTGCAATTTCAATCTTTTACGGACAAAAGTTCCGACTCAAAGTCGGCTACTGGACCATCACCAAAGGTTCATGGGAAGCCTGAAGAAGTGTCGACTGCTATGCCAGCCTCTGTTTCCGAGCAACATGGTGTGACTGTGTTAAAAGATGATTCAGAAGAAGCCTCAGAAATTGTTGGTACTTCTGATAGAGTTTCAGATGCCGAAGGATCTTGTTTTGAGACAGAGAATGTTATACTGTTAGACGATGGTGGTGGGAAGGAAGTTGATGCGGAAGATGAACCAATGTCCCTCTCGGAGTTGTCCACAAACTTTAAGAAATGCTTTAACTCCATGAATAAGAGCAACAATAAGGCCCAAAAGCCCGAGTTCTTAAACATAGAACCGTTTGATTATGAAGCTGCAAGAAAAGAGGTGACATTTGGAGAAGGACAAAAGGGAAGACAAGGCGGAAAGAAAGAAGGTGGGTCAAAAGGAGGTCAGAAGAAGGGGTCTGCTCCGGAACAGTCAGAGTTTGGGCAAGGAAAACGCCGTCAAGCCTTTCCAGCATCCGGGAATAGAAGTGCAACCTTCAAGAATTAGGCTCTCCAACTGGAATCTAATCAATGACTGATCTCCGGACAGTCAGTTTTGATAGGTTGTGTTTTATTACAATTTATTTTGGATGTTGTCAATGGTGCCTTTTGTTTTCCTTATTTTCATTGTCCACAACAGATTTTCCCATTCTTATGGGACTTATGGATACAAACTATTTGGTTTGAAACATTTATTTTTTTCACTGAAGGATTCTTTGTGTAATAAACAAAGAGATTGACAAGGAAAGATCCTAAGCTAGCGCTTTGAACCAAAGCCTAAAGACTAAACCAACTGGAAATAGACATTCCTTTGGAGACGTAAGCCGACAGAGGCATAACGAATCTCCGGAGACAGCCAAACATTTCAACCAAACCCTTTCACTTATGCCTTCGTGCTTGATATCCTTTCTCCAGCAATTTAAACCAATGACAAAACCCTTTGTTTAACAATTTTTTTTTCAGATAGTAATTTTAAACACTCGATTTAGTGGTTTACCTTCACCACTAAAATACAAAAATGGTAATTTACGGAGTTGGACTGTTGGATCTGCACCTTTTCTCATTAGAGTTTACTTGGCATTTGATTTTTATTATATTTATTATGATTAGATACTTAGGCACAAATAAAAGAAGTTTTTTAAACTAGGAATAGTGTTGCAGCTAATATATAAGCAAAACCCCATAAGACTGGAGAGATCTAAAACAAAGAGCACTTGTAACGTGCAAAAATACTTTACATGTAGAAAATATATGAAGCTGAATCATGCTTTGATCTGGAACCTGGAACACTTGATGGATCCGATGGAAATATCGATTTCAATCAGATTATCGTCTTCAAACTCGGGTAATAGTTGGGTGAGCCCGAGATCTTCATGTCCAGTGATAGTACTGAAGTCTTGGCCAACGTAGTGGCCGCTTGGTAAGGAGAGCTCTATGAGGCTTTCCTCATCAGGGATTGCTGTTCCATCGTCTTCGTCTTTATTTCTGACAATCTCATCAATTACGATGTCTCCTAAAGAGTCTTGTTGACCAAGATCTTGATCTTGAACCCTGGACTCTTCTTGGATTGTGAGAGGGAAGAAGAAAAAGGAGAAGAACAAAGCAGCTGAGGTTAGGAGGATTTGCGAGAAACCAAGCCCTATGATATGAAGAAGTGGCGGGGCGATGAAAGACAACCATGAAACTGGTTTCTTAAAAAGTAGTGAAATAAAATTTACCGCATCTTTCATTGTTTCGTTCTCAAGATTCATATGAAAGCAATTACTTTGTAGTTCAACCAAAAAAGAAAGAAGAAATAAGAGTTCAACCATGATAACCATCAGATTTAAACAAGAACAAAAAGAGAAGAAAATGAATTATGTTCGAAAACAAAAACCCTAGAAAAAGATGAATATGGATTGATGTAAAAACAGGAGAAAAATGGTTACAGATTACGATCAGCAGTAGCTGTTATTCAGGAGTATGTAAACGTTTTACTTCTTTTTTTTCACTTATGTAAACATTTTACTTCAAATAATGAAACGAGAAAGGGTTTATTAATAGGAGACTTAACTAGTTGTTACAAATTTTTTTTTTTTTTGCATCGAGATTTGAAGAGCAACAGCTCAATCCCTAACTAGGCTACCGATTGTCGAGAAATTGGAACCCCGAGGTTAATTTAACTCGATAAAAAATTTGGCCATTCTTTGTATTATTTATTTTAAATTGAACCTCCAGAAAATAATACTAGAAAATGTATTTTTTATTTCTTTTTGCTAACTAACTTTACAAAAACTATATATTTAATTAATGATATTGTTCATTATGCAGAAAATGTTTTTATTTTCACAAACCACTTAGCATTTCATGCTGCAAGTTCCTTTATTACACACAATCAAAAACAAGTAAAACACGTACAGTATAACCTCTTTAAATTAATACTCTATAAATTAATATACATTAAAAATCTCAATAAAATAATATAATTTTATAGTCTTAAATTGAGTTTTTGGTGCAATTAATATATCGATAAATTAATAATCTCTATAAATTAATAAAAAATTATAGTTTTAGCATAATCTCAACATTGTTAATTTATAGAGGTTTCACTTTACATCACAACCCGTCGACTAACAATTTTAGTTAACAAAACGTTTGCATTTGCCAAGAAAAAGGGGTGAAAGTTAAAGTTATAGTAATCTGTTTTTTTTTCGGTGAGGCTAAAAGGCAAAAGCCCTATCCAGACTCTTTTTCATTCATCCTTGCCCATTCTACGAGGAGGGAAGTGTCGGTCGCCATGTGCATCCTTCTTTGCTTAGCACCTGGCGACATGTTAGTTAATTTCTTCAAAATCTAAAACTATTTTATTCACTACAATCCAAAGAAAAATTACAGTTGACTACGGTGGAATAGTACGTAGTTTATGGATATTCGTATTTTCAAAGATATTTACGAGGCAATCCACTAAATTTTTTGAATTAGAACATAATATTAAAAATAACAACCAAGCACATTTTCTGTTTGTTCACTACTTTAAAAAAATAGTTGAAGTTATTTAAATTTTTTTAAAGATAACTGTAGGGAAAACATTATCCAACCCATTGTATCTCTAATACTGATCTTGACACCAACAATCAAAAGAGTAGGAGTTGCATCATAAAGTAAATGGTCCAAATACAAAATTAGAATTAAAATGAAAGAAAGAAGGTCCGAAATTAACTTTGGGACTACAGAAATTAAAGAAAGTCCAAAATTAACTATAAAACCAAAGAAAAAGAAATATAAAAATCATGCAAAAAGAAGTGCCACTTGTCGGCCAGTTGCAAGGGTAGTAGCTTAGCAGCCTCTTGTTTCCCGACTAGGGTACAAACAACCTTGAAACCACGAATTAATACCTAGATTTGAGATTTAATTACTACATAAATTTCTTGATTAACCAAATTTAATCAAAATTAGTTTGCAATTGCATAGGAAGTGACATTAAGTTAGAAGGTACATCGTTTACCTAAGACTGCGGGTGAAACTAGGAAACGGGGACCATCTTCTCAATTTGGCGAAGGGACCCGTTCGTGTGGTAAATCCTTAGAAATATGAAATTCAAAAGAGTGTTTATATCTTTTGATCCAAAAAAAAAAAGAGTGTTTATATCTATAGTTCAAAATACTAAAACCTCCTCGTAATAAACATGAGAAGTCTACTTTTAAAAAATTAGTAGAAAAATAAATCCAAAATACTCTTCTTTAAAATTTTGAAGATTATTGCTGCTGAAAATATCAATTGTCAATTTTTTTTTTTTTTTTGTAACTTCCAATTGTCAATTTTTGTAAATAAAAATAAATTGATATTGGATCCAATCAATAATGTAGGAGGGTTTGAACATAATTTGTGTACATAAATAAAGAGTTCATCTTCTAAAAAAGAAGTAGCTAACACTCAGACTCAACTACATGATCATAAGAAAGAGTGGGCATATAAAAGATGCTCAATCATATCAAAGGATGGTGTGATCTCCGTCGTGCAGAGGGATATACTTCTCATTAACTCTCTGAGGGTTATATTTTTATCAAGTCAAAACAAGGGTCAAACGTCGTGGAAAATGCAACAATGTTTTTCAGTTGATTGATGACATAGATGAAGAAATCGGAGAGAAAATTGTTTTGAATTAGTCACCTAACTATGTACAAGGTGGTAATAATATACATATATATATTTCATCTCTTTTCTTACTTTTCAATGGTAGAAAGAATGAACGTGATAACATTTGTGAAGGTCTCTGTCTAAGTTGTCGAACATGTTCTAAGAAATCTGGATGTCTCTCAACTCATAAGTAATTTTAAATGTTTTCATTTACATCAATGTTATATAAATAATAGTTCTGACTTTTAACATCTTCACATAAAGCGAAAGAATAAATTAGCCCGAAATTGATTGAATGACATAGTATTTGTCAAGTATAATTGTTATTTGCAACGTCGGATCAAGAGAAATAAATCATTGATAATATTCTCTTAGAAGAAATTGATGAAAGCAATGACAGGTTAGCGGGAACAATGGTTGAAATCTCATCTACTGATGAAATTGCTGATCTTGTTTTTCAAAATGATGACTTAATTTGGAATGTCGTGAGCCAAGTCATGATATTGACTAATCCACTTATTATCAATTGGTTTTAGATTAGAAATTTTTTTTTTTTTAACAGAAACAAATTAGCACAAAAAAAATTATTGCACATTCCCAAAAGAGAAATAGGTTGTGAATCTCTCATATGGTGCCTAATTCATTCACCAGTAGGTCATCCTCAACCTCGTAACACAAACCTATCGCTTTGGTTTACACATTTCTATAGCTAATTGGAACTATCAAATCTCGATCTTCTGCTTCACTTGAGTTTCTTGCTTCTATATTGTAGTGCTCTGTTTTTTTTTCTTGTATCAAGAGCTGCCTAATCTGAATCTTGTAATATACGATTCTGAATTAAGATCTTATGATTTATGTTTCGTACGTGATTACAGAATACATTTTTATGGAATGCATTTTCTTATTTCTCAAGTTTGATGTCAATTATGTTAAAGAAATCATTAGTTTTGAGATATATTATAGTTTAGTATCCTAGTGGATGTCTGTGATCTCGCGAATTTGAATGTTTTGTACCAATATATTTATTGTAATCTGTCATGTGAAAATATATTTTTATCATAACATGTGTTTTTGTTAAATATTTTCCTAAGAATATTTGTTTTTGAAAAGATAAATATGACTACTTTAAATATTTTTTTGATATCTTGTATAATTTTTTTTACTAAAATTAGTTATAATATAATATTCATGATTCAATTTTTAATAAAATTACTTAAGTTTTGAAGGTGTATAATTTGAAACAGTTGATTTTTAAATAATTTGTAGCTAAAAATTTATGTCTTTAATAAGTTTGTAAGTTAAAACAATATAATTGTTAAACATTCTCTACGTATTCATATCCAATTACATAGGAATATCAAACTACTATATCAATTCGATAAATTATTTTTGGAATATATTATATAGTTTATAAATACTTGATTGATAAAAATAATTTTATGAAGCGTTATATAAAATAAATCTCATATTTAATTACCATAAATTATTATATGCAATATATTTAGGTCGTTTAGATACTGATAAAAATTGGTTCTAGAACTGATTTTCTTACTCATAAATAAACAAAAAAAAATTCATTAACAAATCAAATTATAATAATTTTTCTTAAACTCTCTATATGATTGACATCTAAGCAAAAATCAATTAAGTGATTTCTCATTTAATATAAAATGAATTCAAAATAGATTTTATAAATTAATTTATAAGATTGTATAAATGACTTAGAACATCCTATAATAGTTTAAAATATACAATAAGTCAAGATATATAATTTTATAAATGATTTATAAAGCATATATGAACTTTCTAAGACATTAATAGTCATTATAATAATTTATAGACAAATATAATGTTTTAAATAATTTATATACAAATATTATTTTATGTAGCTTATAAATATATAAAATATGGTCAAACGTTATTATTCTTCTTTCTATAATTTCAACAATTTAGCAAGTGATATTAATTGGTTTTACTTTTTATTTTTAGATCTAATTAAAATAAATAAACTAAAAATCATTGACCATTCAAATTATAACAATTTTTTAGACAGTTTACCTATGATAAACAAAAATCATGTATTGTTACTACTAGACTACTCTCAAGGGACTGTCTTAGAAAATGTCCAGGTTCTAAAACGTGCCTGAGTAGCCGAGACCTCGGTTGGATAGTCGCTGCTCGGAAGGTCACCGTGACAAGAAGGAGCTGATCGGCGTGGACAGGCGGTACACCGGAGTTTTCCCCAGTTAGCAATGAAATCGAAAAAATCAGCGTCTAATATCAAAAAATTATCTTTGAAATCTATCAGATGGACAACAACTAGAAAGTTTTTGGGTAAAAACATAGAAAAGAAGCAGAAAAAATGAAAAAAAAAATCATGTGGAAGATACAGATAAGGCGGCTAGGATTGCAGGGGTAACAAAGAGGTCCATGCGGGCTTCGAAATCGGGTATATGGCAACTAAAACTTGTCTCTTAGCCACTAGACTATATCGATATATTGTAACATTTAACCAAATCTAATAAATAATAGTAAACTTGTCCTGAAATTACTCCCCGATCAATTTCCACTAAATCCTTGATATTTCGGTAACTCGTTAGGTCCGGAATTACCATCTGACTAACGTCTGACGTAGTTCCGAACAGAGGAAAAATGTTATGTGTTTGTTATGTTTCTTTTTATTTTTACATTAGAATGAGATTCTACTATTCAAACAACAAGGTAGTCTAAGAAACCAAATTGAAATAAAATAATCAACAAAATAAAGTTGCATTGCGTTTGTTACATTGATCAATACAAAAGAGTTAACTATATATGTATATATCAAATTAACGTCCTATATGTTACAGTAACTAAACATACATTGATGTGAAAACCAATAACGTCCGATTATTTATTCAATTATTTATTGAAACCTTGGAGAATTGCATTTAAATCAATGGGAACTCTGCGAGGATCACAAACGCTGACATTTCCGATTCTCTCAAGTATCTCAACGTTCCTCCCTCCATGAGTTTCACCAGCTTCTGTGTTATGTGTAGTCCCAATCCTTCCCTAGATGTATCTTTCCTCAAAGGCTGAAACATCTCTCTTACCAGATCATCAGGCAGTCCCGGTGCCGGGTGTATTATCCTGAACTCTAGCTCCACTCTCTTCATTCTTTTCCCTATAGCTTCTATCCGTGCCATTACCTTAAATGATACGCACAATCCCTTCAATGCAGGAGTGAACCGTATGCTGCTTAAGAGTGTCTCTGAAAGGATTTGCTGA
The DNA here is from genome assembly GCA_018703725.1 of Brassica juncea. Classification (NCBI taxonomy): domain Eukaryota; kingdom Viridiplantae; phylum Streptophyta; class Magnoliopsida; order Brassicales; family Brassicaceae; genus Brassica; species Brassica juncea. Next base: position 4,916,366 of record CM031940.1, on the reverse strand, counting down.
AGCCTTAAGGAATCTCCATACAGTCTCATTAACGAAACTTCGCGAGGATAATCGCAGATGATCTGCACTTTACGTTCTATGCTCAGCTCCATCACTTGTTTTACAACTGCTTCGAGGGATTCCTCAAGGCTGAATTCGCTGCAATCCAGCTGCAAATACCTGATTTAAAGACATCAACAAACAAACAAAAAAGGAGCAACAGGATTAGAACAGAAGATTCAAGAAATAGTAACCAGTCGAACCAGAACAATAACAAGAATCCAGGTTACCCATCCTCTATTCCCTCTATGTCTGAGTCGCTTAGGACTTTGGCTAGCTGCTCCCTGCATGACACGCTTGTACTCAGGAGCTGCTTTTGTTCTTCATTTAATCCAGATGAATGTAGAAAATCTTGAAGTAAGGATATTGCTTTTTCTGGATTCTCCACTTGTTGGCGGAGATATGCCATTTTGTTGACAGCGCAGGCCATTGCCTGCTCTGATATTCGCTGAACCCGTAGAGCGTATTGGAGTTCTGGACTAGGTACTTGCAGAAAGCATAAAACCCCTGTAACTTTTCCCTCAATATCAGTCCTTTTGTTTGCAGAAAGCAATGCCTCGATGAAGCTACCATCACGATGGTAGAAACCAAATAAAAGCTTCTCTATGTTATCCTGGCCAGAACTCACAGCATTTAAAGCTATCCTGAGTTTAGTTAACGTGTCATGGTCTTGAAGGCGACAGCATGAATCATTTGAGGTGAAAACCTCTCCAAGAAGCATTTTATTGACAGCTTCTTCTCTCTTTATACCAGAGAGCTTCTGCATCGCGTCATTCCACTCTGAGCATAACCCATTCTCAGTGGTCATAAAAATTGGTGGGATCAGTTTTGAAGGGCTCCACATGATTCTGGCGTAATCTCCTTGCACGCGGCTATACTTCTCAATAAGCGTCTTCTGGCCTGTAACATCTTGTCCAATGAAGCACACACCAAGAACATTGTTCGTTGTATCTCTGCTACAGCAAGTGTTGACGACTAATTCAATAGGACTGCTTTTCCTTTTAGGACCAAATGCTCTGATCCTGATATTGGCGCCACGTTCTTCGCTACCTATTTATGTATTATGAACACAATGCACAGATGAATATCTGTGAAAACAGTCGGAAAATATAAAAATTAAATATAAAAGGGAACCGGAAACAACACAAACGACATTTGCTTCCATATACTGACCTTGGAGAGCCAATGCTAACATGTTCTTAACGGTTATTGCAGAATCATCTTCAACGAGATCTGATACAGGTTTGCCTATCGCTTGTTCAACAGCCAATCCAGTCACCTCAGCCGCTTTTGAATTCCAACCGTTTATAACACCAGAGGCATCGACCGCAAAGATCGGAACAGCAGCTGTGTCAATCAACCGCACCATTTCGTTCACAATAACACACATTTCATCCACCTTCTGGACCCTATTATCCACAAACGGCACATTCACAACAGTCTCTGGATGCTCCTCTTGCAATGAGCCTTTTATTATCAGCTGCAGAGAATTGATCGCATCCATTTCCATGTCATCCCAGGGCATACTTTTCCACCGGACTATTTCCATAAAAGCCTTGAACGAGGATCTAGGATGCATCCGTTTACCATCTCTGTCATCAGGATCATGTCTTGCACCACCCCACTTGATCTGTTTTGCAGTGCCAGACCGGAACCAGAAAAGGAAAACTTTTTCAGTAATATGTACGGCAGCCATTCCACAGATTGACTCCCCGAGGACGGAAGCATCTGGATAGCCAGACTCCATTAGACTTTCAGTGGTAAACCCACCGTTTCCTCCTTGACTTTTGAGAACCCACTCGATTAGATCTCTAATTTGTGTCTCTGTAGGAGTAACCCCTAAAGACCAGAGCTTATCTCTGTAATAAAGAGCTGCTCCATCACATTTAACAAGATCCATTATATTTGGAGACTGAGTGACTATACCCATAGGTGCATTGCGAAAAAGCATGTCACATAGCACACTCTGAGTTTGCAGAATACGCTTCTCTTTCAACAGAAGAGCAGATTCCGCTTCCTTGTTGATCTGCACGCCAAACACCTGAGTCAAGAACTCACAGGCATATCTCAGAGGAAACGGGACGACCCTAGGACTCGCGTGATGACACACCACTAAGCCCCATAAGGTTCTGCCTGTCTGTAAATCTCTGTTCACCTCATCACTGTCACTACCATTGATAGTTACGGACATAACAAGAGACGCCACTGAGCCCATATTACTCATATACTGCGCGTGACACCCATGAGGAGCTCTCAGAGTAGACCCAGCGAGACTAATAGGCTGCGAGAGACTCTTGTCCTGGATCACTTTAACCGGAACAGCCGAACAGTCACAAATCATCCTAACCTTGTTTCTCATAAAGAGAAACCTAGACGCCTGCGGTATATCAGTCGCCGAGTAATGCAAACCAAGATAAGGCTCCAAGCCTTCTACCTTACAGCACTCAGCAATCACTTCCCCATGCCCATCTTCATGAAACTTATAAACCATCACCCTATCATAACCGGTCAACTCACTAACTTCCTTAACCAAAGCATCACACAGCAACGACATATCCCCACTAGGCAACGCCTGCAACCTCGAAATCGACTTAGCAGCGAGCCTGTACGACTTCAACGCACCAGCAGTACTCACCGGCACCTCATCAGGACTCACCGGCTCCAAATCAATCACAAGACCCTGTTCAATTCGATGGAGAATGGCGTAGAAAGGCTTCCCCGAAGCCCTGCAGTGAAGCGTGAGAGGGTTCAGAACACTAATCTCACCAAAGTCGGCAGCTTTCTGCAACGCAGAAGACTGAAACAGTGATTGCACATCAGTTCCGATACTCAGAGCTTCCCTTTGCTCCATGCTCGGCACAGTGTGTGGAGTCAAACCCAACATCTCTTGTGTGTTCTCGCTAAAGGCGACTACTTTGAGGGTTTTCTCGTCCACGACGATTAAGCAACCGAAGGGCTGAATCAACATCCCTCGCTGAATCTTCCGTAAGTAAGTCGAGACGTCTGAAGAAGAAGGGATGTCGTAGTAGGAGGTGGAGGAGGTCGGCGGCATGTTGACGTTGATCGAAGCTGAGTAGTCGAATAATCGCTCGGATTCCTCGAAATTCCCGTGGAGCTTTGCATCGGCGAGGACTTGGGAAGTGACTCGAGAGTTGTTGTTTCGGGATCGAGTTGAACAGCTTCCGGAATTGCTACGACCTGATGACATTTTTCTTCTTCCTTTTACGAATCACAGAGCTTTTCTTCTACTCGGATAGGATTTCGTTTCCTGCGAATTGTTTGAGAGTTTGCATCTTTGGTTAGTCTCGTCACAATCCCACCAGAGTGGAGAGAGAGAGGAAATGGGTAGATTCATTCATTAAACGGCGTGCGTTTTATATCTGGATAGAGTGAACTACGTGGCGTGTAGAAAGAAGCGTGGACCACGAAAAGTATTCTCGCCTCTGCGTGCCATCTTTGATATTTTTTTTTTGGCTCAACTTTATATTAACAAGAAGAAGAGATTACAAACTATTTAGACCACAGACAAGTTTCAGCCGCAAAGACAATAGAATGATCTTAGTATCATCTAGGAACACGTTTATGGATCCTACACTACCTAATCAAATTCCATTGTACTCTTCAACCACATGGAACGAATTCATTCTATACTTGAAATGACCAATTCCTTGAACCATCTAAATTCTTCCATTAAATATCAAGGGCACAAAAGCTATTCCAAAGCCAACTAATCACTCCTAAGATGAACACAATAGTTACACTCGAGGCAATTGGTGCCATAAGATCAGCGTATAGTACATAACCAATCACCACAACACCACGAATACGCATTGTCCATCTAAAAAAGGATTCAGTTGACCAAGAACCAAAGCTTTGATGCCTTGATAGGGAATGGTAGATCAACTCCAGGACATGTAACCGTTGGTATCAGGATCTAGCTGAGCTACCAAAACGTTCCACTGGAATTACGGGTTGAGACTTTGGCAATACAACAATCCAACACACTGAATAGAGGAACACGAAGCAAACACTACCGGATGAGACAATGGAACGGTATTGTGAATTTGTCGCTTCAAAACGTGGATAGAACCAAGACTCGTACTACATCGTTGATCAAGTGATGAAGTTTGAGCCTTGTCATGTTATATCTCAGAGAACCGGAGAGCAGCTTCTCCTTGGTGGACCTTCTCGCCGTAGACGCATCTCTGCTTGTCCATAGTGAACCACCCATCTTCTATCCTCTGATTGGGCCATCGATGACCCATCCCGACTGTAAGAATCTAAGTTGACCGCGACTCAAGAGCCAATCCTACTGACACACATCAGCCTTTTGAATCTCGTCATGTAGCTAAGAGAAGGCTCCCTCAACATTCACTTGGCAATGGTAGAAACCAGTGGCAGAAGTAGTCTAAGGGTGAGGTGGGTCACATGATCCATGTGAAATAAAGGAATAATTTTTTTTACTTGTGTTTTTACTGAAAAACAGAGAAAATATAGTGAAATATGCTCATTGACCCATATAAAATATATGTTGATTCTAGAACTGACTCATGTAAATATTTTGACTGGTTCTGCCACTGGTAGAAATGACTGAGCCACCTAAGTTCTGGTTATGCTCATCATGTCCTACCATGCGCCTCTCTCCTTTCGCATCTGAGTCACCAACCTCCGGATCTACGAAATAAGGAACAAATAGAGAGCCACGCACCTTCATCTCTGCGTTGAAGCTCGAAGAATCAAGATTGAAAACACTAACACACCTTAAAAGCTGACATTTCCAATGGTTCCACGGCTCGCCGACGTTCCAGAGATCAAACCTCCTCCTTCCTATTCCATCTCCGCTGCAGTCAGATCCGTAACAAGGTACTAATCGACTATTTTTCTTCCAATGGATTTTAGTTACCAACTTCTCGTCCCATCTTTCTAACCATGTAACAGTATTTTAAGCTTTTTCAAAAAGTCTAAACGAATTCTTAACTTATCATTTTTTCTAAAAATATAGTAGATATTATATTTTTTATTTTTAATATATTCTTAGATTTATATTGAAGCTAAACTATTCCAGTTACGATGACATTAATTTTATATTTAATTATCACTAAAATAACATTATCACTATACAATATTATCATAATTTTTGTTTAAAATTTTTCTTAAATTAAAAAAAAAAATTATCAGAATTATAAATATTGTTTTCTATTTAAATTATTAAAAATTTATGTAAATTAAGAATAAATTATAATTTTATTAAGTTTTAATGATGTTTCTAATAATTAAGTGAGAAATATCATAGGATAGCCGTAAAAAGTTTTTGTCACAAACATAGCATTCAAGGTTAAAAATGATCAAAATGTTTCATTAAAAAGGTAAATATATACTTATATCCTAGGGTTAACTAATCTAAATTTAGAGTTTAAACTTTAAAGTTGAGGGGATCAGGATGGGTTTTGGGATTGAGGTTCAAATTTTAACTAAATAAAAAATATATTTTAAAAATTGAAAATAAAAATTCTAAAAATAGTTTTAAAAAGTATTTTCAGATTTCAAAAAGAAAATTTGAAAAAGAAAGTCTTGAAAAATATTTTGGGAAGGTTCTTTTTGTATTAAAAATTTCGAATTTGAAAATATATATTTTGAAACTATAAAAAAGATTTTATTTTTATTTTTCTAACTTTTAAAAAAAAAATAATTATATATTTATATTTATATATCTAAGGTATAAAAATCTTTCGTCTTTGAATAAAATATTTTAGTCATTTTCTTCTTTTAAAATTCTCTGTGACAAAAACTGAAAAAGTATATTTAAGTTTCGAACAAAATTAAAATGATGGGAAAGAAGACAGTAATGGTCTCTAGAGTACCGGCCCGAATTAACCCATATCGGCCTTAATGACACAGCCTTCCAAATAACATTCCTAATCTCTCTTCCTTACACCGCGTCTACCCCGAGAGAGAGAGAGAGAGACGAGTTGCGAAGAATAATATGGCGACCGAGAATGTGAACGAAGCCCTTGCGGCGGCGGCGGAAGTACCGACGACAGAGTCTACGGAGAAGCAGCAGCCTCACAAGCTCGAAAGAAAGTGGTGTTTCTGGTTCGATAACCAATCCAAGCCAAAGCAAGGCGCCGCCTGGGGAGCTTCCCTTCGTAAAGCCTGCACCTTCGACACCGTCGAAGATTTCTGGGGGTATGTGTCCTCCTCCTCCTCCTTGGTTTCCTCATTAGAGATTCATCTTCTCTTCGATCTGTGATTCATGATGAATTTTAGATCTGAATCTGAATGTTTTAATTTTCTTTTTTTGGGATGCGTTTTGCAGTTTGCACGAGAGTATATTCATTCCCAGCAAATTGACACCGAATGCTGATATTCACTTGTTCAAAGCCGGTGTGGAGCCAAAGTGGGAAGATCCAGAGTGTGCTGATGGTGGCAAGTGGACTTATGTTGTTGCCAACAACAGGAAGCAAGCTTTAGACAAGGCTTGGCTTGAAACTGTAAATATCTTTCGTCTACCTTTTTTTACTGTTTTTGTGTTTGCCTTTCACTTGCATCTTGTTTATGTCCTAATGAACTATTTCTCTCTCTCGATAATTTGGGCAGTTGATGGCTTTGATCGGAGAGCAATTCGATGAGGCAGATGAGATTTGTGGTGTTGTTGCTAGTGTGCGCCAAAAGCAGGACAAGCTCTCACTGTGGACAAGGACTAAATCAAATGAAGCTGTCCTGGTAAGATGTGTTTCTTTTCTCACTATGTACATTGATGTTGTTGTGCTGTTTTCTTCTAGTTGTTATCTGGTATTTTCTTTGGTTATTTTTTTTTTCCATTTTCTTGCTTGTTGGTGGTGTACGATGAGATGTGCGCGTACTATAGACTAGCTTCGTTTGTTGAACGAGTTGATTGCTTTCTACAGTGAAATAGCATATAAGCTGTTGAATATATCAAAAAGGCTACTCTAAATTATCAGTGACAGATGTAGTAGTGCGGACTGTTATCTTGTTGCTTTGTCGTTTGTCCTTGGGAGTCTTACCAGCTTCTGATGATTGAGATACCCTTGCTGCTTTAAATAACCCATTCAGAAGTAAAATTAGTTGTTATACTGAATTCATGTTTCTATAGTACTTTAATTCACTGTTTTAGCTGTATAAACATAGCTATATATTCCCAATGGACAGCTCTTTAGAACATGACGGTATCTAGATGCTAAAAGACTGGTTTCTGAATCTGTCTGCTTAAATTACTACTTTGTTGTTTATTATTGTAAATCCAGATGGGTATTGGAAAGAAGTGGAAGGAGCTACTTGACGTCACCGACAAGATATCTTTCACTAACCATGTAACTAGCGTTCTCCTATAGAAGCTAATAATACTTTTGTTCATGTTTATCCTCTCACGTGGCTTACTAGAATGTGGTCTACTTATTTGCAGGATGATTCTAGAAGAAGTCGATTCACTGTTTGAAACGAAGACGCAAGAGGAAGATGAAAGATGCCTTTTTCTTGCATAATTTGGTCGGTTTACTTAAATAGATGAGACCTTTAGGGCCATTCACTTTGAGGTGTAACTCTAAAAGAAAATTATGTTTCATTGAGATTTTTTAATATTAAGTTCAGTTATATAAATCACATTTTGAAAGCATTGGTTTTGAAAATCTTTTTTATTAAATTAATATTTTGTTTTTCTTTGTGCTAATTTCTTTTTTTATTGGTATATTCCAGCAAGTACCATTTTGTAGTGTTTTTGTTCATCTGATGGATGGACTGATGTTTATGAACTTGGAATTATACATGAACCGGCAAGTGGTAAGAGCATGCCCACTTGGGTGTATCACACAATTTCCAAGGGAAAAAACAATATAATAATGTAAACTTTGTGAATCAGGGTCTTGGGGAGTCGCTGGGAAGGGATGGGTTCATCACTGTTTCGCAGGTTCACGTTACATGGCGGTCCGCGATTGATATCTTTATTAATTTTTTAAAAAAGAAAAATCAAACGAAAAAATAAAATAAAATAATCAAAAGTATAAAATCGGGAATCAAATCCCAAGGTTCACCAATGTGTATGATCTAACGATGTCATTTTAGGTTTCCTGCGACCGAATATTCCAGTGACAAGTAATTTTCATTAATAAATACTAATTTTGTATTTTCAAAAAGTTCATGTTTTACAATTTTCACATATATTAACAAAGTAAATATATCTTTTATTTATTACTTTGTGGTTTTATCAATAAAATTCCATTACTCATATTTTTACATTTTATTTATATTTTACGTTTTAAAGACAAAAGAATTTATTATACTTTAAAACATCAATCTTTCAAATACAAAATTAAAATATAAAACATCAATCATTCAAATATATAAGGAGTACATTGTAATCATATCCGGAAAACAAATAGATTTATAGACACATCAAATCAATCTACAAAGAAAAGTTATATCTTCAGTGAAAATCGTTAAAAATAGTATATAAGAACAAAATATTCATAACCGAATAAAGGTACAAAATAAATCTACCATTGAAAAATGCCAAACAACCCTAAGAAATCTATCATATAAGCAAACCAATATTCCATCAAGCAAAATATGTCTTCTTTACCTACGATTTAGTGTAACCATATCCGGAAAATAAAAAATCTAATGAGACATCAAATAAATCTATAAAATATCTTTAACGTTGGTGAAAATCGAAAGAAAACTAGTCAGTCAACCACAACTGATCCCTTCTCACAAATAAAAAACAAATAAAATAAATCTATAAGAAAAGTTTAACCATAACAAAAAAAATACATAGGTGTGTTATTTTTATTTGATTTGTGGCCACATATTTTGCCTCTTACGTCCCGTAGTAAATCCAGAGTAGAGGGATTCCACGAAAGCTCCTTCGTTATCTCAATAATAGAAGCATTTTATAGATTCAACCAGTTGCTAAAGAAAAAAAAAACTGTCAATCCCTTTCTGCAATTGCTTTCTAAAAAAAGCGGTGTGATATTGCTTCAATCTCAATCATATTATAATGGCTTCGTCTTCTTTTTCTCTTTCTCCTCTATCTTCTCTGCCACAAAACTGGAAGCATCATGTCTTCCCAAGCTTCCACGGGGCAGATGTCCGCAAATCCTTTCTCAGTCACACTCTGAAGGAGTTTAGAAGCAAAGGAATTAGCACTTTCATTGACAATGATATCGAGAGGAATAAGTCGATCGGTCCCGAGCTCATCGATGCTATTAAAGCATCGAAAATTGGGATCGTCCTGCTCTCCAAGAACTTTGCTTCTTCGTCTTGGTGCCTAAACGAGTTAGTGGAGATCATGAAGTGTAGGACAGAGCTTGGTCAGACAGTAATGACCATTTTCTATGAAGTGGATCCAGCTGATGTGAAGAAGCAGAGGAAAGATTTTGGCAAGTCCTTTAGAAAAACTTGTAAAGGCAAAACAAGTGACGAGATTGAGACATGGAAGAAAGCTCTGGAAGATGTGGCCACCATCGCTGGTTACCATTCAAACAACTGGTATTTTACTTGTCATTTTTGTTTTTTTTGTCTTTTTACTTGTCCTAACTCCTAACTGATATTTTACATTCGGACATCAAACTCTATCTCTCTGCTTTTTTTTTTGTCCCACTACTGATATTTCTTAATATTTTTTGTAGCTTTATAACTTATAAGAATACCACAACTACTCATTTTAACGGAATTATAAATTGATTTCTCTGTTTGCTAGGGATAATGAAGCAGCAATGATCGAAAAAATAGCAACTGATGTTTCAAACATGTTGAACAATTCCACGCCATCAAGAAATGTCGAGGAATTAGTTGTAACGGGAGCTCATATGGAAAAATGGAATTATTTTTTTTTTGAGTGTGTAAGAGGTTCTGGACATGTAGACCTATACATTCTCTTATGGCGAAATCTGTATCATTTAATCTATCTTATTATGTGAGAAATAATTTTACTGATTTGTCAGTTTTCTATAATTTTAAGTAATTTTATTTATCTGTCATGTTCTTAGTAATTTATAATTAAATCATCATTTTGGATAATTTCTAAAATATAATTTAAATTTTGAGTTTTTAGTTACATAAATTTAATATTATAATTTAAATTTAGAGGTTGTTATGAGTTTACATGATTTTCATCTTATCATAATATAAATATGTAGCTATAAAACAACCGGAAATATCTATATCCTAAAGTTTTTTTAAATAATTTAAATTGATAGATATATATTAATTAGAAACCTAATTTATTGAAAAATATATATTATATTTAATATAAAAATAAATAAATATAAATGTTTTGAGAATATTTACGGGATCTCTTATAGTTTATTTCAGAATATCTAGAAATTAATTTTTTATTGTTAATTAATTGTACACACAGCTGAACCATCTAATAATTAATATTTTTTTATGACAAAAAGAAAATTGTATTTGTTAAAATCCCAAAATAAATTTATATCATATCCAAGTAATATTATAGAATATTTTCAAATTTACTATTTTCTGAATTTGACATAAATACTAGATATATATCATAACACATATATCATAGTTTATCTTTAAAATTTTTACTTTTTCATAATTATGAGATGCATAGGTTAAGATGATTAATATAATATAATAAATTTTAAAGTTAATTTTATTTTATTAACCAACCAAAAATCCTCTAACAATTTTTTATCAACAAAATTTAATTTATCAAAATTATTATAAATTTCAAATATATACAAAACTTATTCGTCTCATAAAATATTTAAATAATATTATCCTGTGATATTACGGGAAGTCTTCTAGATTACTTTTTATTTGAAAAGTAAACCCTTTTCAACGCTATTTGAATATGTGACCTTCATAATTTAATATAGAAAATACAAAACATTACTGTGGACAAATTTGGATTAAGTGAGGATAATTGGGATCTATCGAAAGACACTATCAAATACCTTATCTAGGTATGTCCAATGCACAACAAAACTACATAACAAATATTCTCTCAGATGATCAGTTTTGTTTTAGAATAGTTCAGTCTTTACCAAACCGAACTTTGTAGCGATAAAGTAAACCGAAACCAACATAGGTATTATTGTATAAACAGCGCTCACCCATTTTTCCTTATCTTTTAAAAAACATTTCATCTGTTTTCGTTTCTCCCATCTCCACTCGATGGGGACTCTCACGAGCGTGGCTTTCGCAGCTGCTACCAACATCAGATTCCGATCGTTTCTCCGGGAGAAGATTAAGACACCAATGCCTAAGGTTACGACGCCGCTGAGAGATAGATACTGTTTCTCTACCCACGGATTTAAGGCTGTAAAGTGTTTAGGCAATGATCAAAACGGTAGCAACGGCGGAGAAAACAGAGATTCAACTGTAGAAACAGCTTCGCGTGAAGAAGATGCAGAAGAGAAAAGTAACAGTCGCAGCAACGAGTTCGGTTCCGACAAGACTCCTTATGTTTCTTCAAGGGTATACAGTCTTGTCTCTGATTTTATATTCCTTTTTTTTCTTTACTGATTTCAATTGCAAAACTGAGTCTTTTATTCCTCAAATTTCAGTTTGCTCCGTACTTCCTCATTGTTTCTTCACACAATTTTCTCTGATTTTACCATCTTTTTTTTTTCTGATTTCAAGGGTAAGAATTGCTCTTTTTCACATTATCATTCCTGGGTTTATTCAATTAACATTTAGTCATTTACCCTCATTTGCAAATTGTTTTTTTTTTCTTCTTGTCAGCTTTGAAATTGGTTATAGCTTCCGTGCTTTTGTTTGAGGTTTTACATTGCTCAGAGTTTTTCAAAACCTGTTTCCTACTTTTCCTTGGTTTTAGAGGTTGCTTAAAGCAAAAAAAAATAAAAATAAATGTTTGTGGATTAAGGGTCTGTTACACATTTGCAATATAGAAAAATAGGAACTATGAAGTAGTAACTAAAAGAGGAGGTTGGTGTCTTTATTTTTTTTGTTACAGGCATCAACTGAATCGCCTATTGATCCGACATACAGCACCTTCCAAATAGACTCTTTTAAGCTAATGGAGCTTCTTGGACCCGAGAGAGTAGACCCTGCAGATGTCAAGTTAATAAAGGACAACATTTTCGGCTACTCAACGTTCTGGGTGACCAAAGAAGAACCCTTCGGGGATCTCGGAGAGGGTGTCCTCTTTCTTGGTAACTTGAGAGGCAAAAGGGAAGATGTTTTCGCAAAGCTTCAGAGAAAACTGGCTGAGCTTGCTGGCGGCGATAAGTATAATTTGTTCATGATCGAGGAGCCTAACTCCGAGGGACCAGACCCACGCGGCGGTCCACGTGTCAGCTTCGGTTTGCTTCGTAAAGAAGTCTCGGAGCCTGGACCAACCACGCTCTGGCAGTATGTGATTGCCTTCATTTTGTTTCTTCTGACTATTGGTTCCTCTGTAGAACTGGGAATTGCTTCTCAGGTATACCCATTTTATCCTACATCATTATGTCACTGATTTACTTAAAATGCAGTGATTGGAAAGATACTTGATTTGACAGATTAACCGTTTGCCCCCTGAGGTGGTAAGGTATTTCACCGATCCAAATGCTGTTGAACCACCTGATATGGAGCTTTTGTATCCATTTGTAGATTCTGCATTGCCTTTGGCATATGGTGTCTTGGGAATTCTTTTGTTTCATGTAAGTTATGTGTTTCTACCAGTAATGACGGTTTCATATCTAGCAGGCATGCTTCTTTGTTGAAATGATAAACTTTCCTAAATTGGTGTGATATGTGGTTTTCTTTTTTTTCAAATTTATTTGCAGGAATTGGGGCACTTTCTTGCTGCAGTTCCAAAGAAAGTAAAGCTTAGCATTCCTTACTTCATTCCAAACATTACCCTCGGCAGTTTTGGTGCAATCACACAGGTTGTATTCTTCATCATGTCTACAAGAAGACATTTTACTCTCTTTACTTTTTCTACTTGAAATTTCTATTGAAGACAAGACTATTGGCTGACTTAGTAGTATGCGCTGCTTACTTGATTTTGTACAGTTCAAGTCGATTCTTCCCGACCGGAGTACAAAAGTTGACATTTCGCTAGCTGGTCCATTTGCTGGAGCTGCACTCTCGGTTTCCATGTTTGCTGTTGGTCTGTTTCTATCTACTAACCCAGATGCAGCAGCTAGCGATCTGGTGCAGGTCCCCAGCATGTTATTCCAAGGTTCATTACTTCTTGGACTCATCAGCCGAGCATCCCTGGGATACGCGTAAGCTCTCTCTCTACAGCTAGCGACTGTTCGTTCAACCTAGAGACAGACAAAAAAAAAGTCTTAACTCCAACATCTGTTTCTGTTGATTGCAGAGCTATGCATGCTACAACAGTTTCGATCCACCCGCTTGTTATTGCTGGATGGTAAGCGTCTAGCGCCTTGGCTTATACCCCAATCATTCAACAGAAATTGTTACAATCTTTCACTTACATTCAAATTTTATTGTTAAGGTGTGGTTTAACAACAACGGCTTTTAATATGCTTCCTGTTGGGTGTTTGGATGGAGGAAGAGCTGTACAGGTACTTCTCTCGGTTTTTTTGAAACGGTTGTAGATTCTTCAATGCCTAATATTATTGCACAGTATAAATTTTGGTTACAGAACCTGAAAAAAAACCATTAATCGTAGTAAGGAAAAGGCTTCTTGTCATTAGAACTTGCTGCAGTTGATTCAAGTTTGTTGTATTATTACATATTCTCAAAATTATTGTCTTTAAGGTTCTAAGATATTCATGCAAGGGATCAGAATGTTGACATTATATATATCACGTCTGAAACATGGTTATGGCTTTTGTGCAGGGGGCATTTGGGAAAAATGTACTGTTTACATTTGGTTTGTCAACCTATGTAATGCTTGGACTCAGAGTGGTATTATATTTCAACTGTTCTGAGCCATTGTTTTGGCGTTGATATATTTTGTGCTCTCGAACCTGCGAGTTTATTTGCCCTTTACTTTTTTTCCTACTTTTCAGCTCGGTGGCCCTTTGGCACTTCCTTGGGGTCTCTACGTGCTAATCTGCCAGGTACAAAGAATTTCTGAACTTTGATACGAGCTGTTTCTAAAAGAGTTACAATTTCTTGAACAGAGAACACCCGAGAAAGCATGCCTGAACGATGTGACCGAGGTTGGAACATGGAGGAAGGCACTTGTCGGGACTGCAATTATTCTGGTGGTTTTGATACTCCTGCCTGTATGGGACGAGCTCGCGGAAGAGGTAGGCATAGGGCTTGTAAACACATTTTGATGTTGTAGTTAGGGCCAACAAGATGCAAAATTTTGTTTTGTTATTTATAAGATTGCCAGATATAACGAGTCATATATGTACGATGTAAGCTGACGAAGAATAATTTATACTTTTGATATGTGCTTTTGCGCTACATTATACATTGTATGTGGAGATGATAAAGAGTATGATCTAGTAAACGGAAAATGCCCACAAGCAAGGACGATGTACAAAACATGACAATCTTCTAGAGTTTGCTTCTACTAGCACTTGGTCTTAAAGAAAAGGTCCCAGCGATCACGACTTCATGGAACTATCCATTACAATCTAAAATGCGTAAAATTTGATGGTGCTGTTGATCAATGGAAAAAAAATTAAGGGGATTCGAAAAAAGCAATACCTTGTCACAGATAAGAATAATGTTAATATCTGACAAGGTATTGCTTGGACACTACCTTTTAACACATGTACAGTGAAACCATTCACGTCCTTGACACTATCGAAACCGAGAAAATGATTAAATGTTGTCATAAGAACACGAAAAATAACCTAAGATATGACTAAAAAGAAAGTATCATAAAAATAGTTCAATAGTCAAAATGACCAAAAAAAATTCGTTAAAGACATAAAAGAAATATATATTTGGAGTTAATTAATCTAAACGTAGAGTTTATATCAGTGATGTTATGTTTAGGATTTAAGTTTACAAATATTAATTTTTACAAAAATTGGAAAAAAATTTGAAAAAAAATGAAATCTTTTTACTGGATTGACATAACAAAGTAGGAACAGCCAATGCGATAGACTTTACTAAAACTTAATTTCCTGCATTTCCTGCTGATTATTATGTAATCTTTTCTTTAAGGAAATAAAAAAGTTTGCAGTTAGAACCAATGGCGGATCTAAAAACATTTCTAGTTGGGGACGGAATACTAAAATCAACAAAAACAAAATTAAATTGGGAGCACTTTTGTTACTTATCCACTAAACTAAAAATATTTTAATCAAATTAACATAGAATATTCAAAGGAAAATAAAAAATAGTTGGGGACACGTGACCCCGTTATTCTAACCGTCGGTTCGCCCCTGGTTAGAACTACTAATATCTTTTTGAATCCCCAAATAAAATCTCATTTTTCCTTCATTGTTTATTCATGCAGAAGATTCAATCGACCTTCAAATGTCCAAGAACTCGCTTACCAAAGAGTAAAAATGATATTTCAAAATTAATGCACTGGCTGGAGACTTTTCAATGTCTGAATAGCTTTCATTACTTGATGACACTGGACTCCACCTTACGACAAAAAGGCTATCATCACTGAAGAGAACGTGTGATATCGGGGGACTAACATTTGAAACAAGTTTCTCCATTTTTTTTTTTTGGTTCTCTGCATGATTGAGAATACTAATGAATGTTTCCTCCTCAACTGAATCAGCAAATACAAAGATGAAGAAGACAAAGACTATCTAACATGTAAAAATAAAGACGAAAGATCTTCTTTACTAAATCTCTTTTTTGGTACATATTACCTTTTGGTTGACTATTTAGAAAGGCATAGGGTATGAAAGGTAACTAGAGAACGACGAGGAATAATACATTTCCTAACATTCCTAAAAAAATCACCATTCACAAGGAATAAATTTTTTTTTCTCATTCCCTCTCATTTTTTTTTTGTAGAGAATTTAAAAACAAAAATGTTTCCTTTTCATTCCTGCTATTTTATTCTTTTACGTTCATTTTCTATTTGTTCCCTTTGTTTCCCGAATGGTCACCAGTCGGACCCATAATATTACCTAAAATAATTTTTTATTTTCTTACATAGAATTCCAAAAAAGTAAAAAATTAATAGTGAAATATTATTTTTTAAAAAAAAATAAAGTATGAGAGAATCAGAAAGAACATTTAAAAAAAAAATGAAACTTGAACAGGTTCGGTAAGCTTAGTTAGGGTAATCATACCGGCCCAATGCGGCTCATAAACTTTCCATCTCTAGCCCATTCTCTCTCTCCTCTCGATAACTTAACCGCGCGTGTACTTTCTGAGCAAATGTGGCTTCGCTCTCCTTCTCTACAAATCACTTTCTAGGGTTTTGGATTTTGCATTCAATTCTTGAAAACTTCGTGGACTTCAATCCTCCATGGATTCTCGAGATTCGTCAACATCCGAAGCCGCAAGAGATGGTTCAATCTGCGACGACGCCATTGTTCTCTCTGTCACTTCCGCACTCGCTAAAGACGCTCTCTCCTATTTCCAGTCTTGCAAATTCACCGAGTGTATCCAAACTCTCATTCAGCTCAAGCAGAAGAATCATAACGATCCCAAGGTCAGTTTTGGATTCCCCTGTGAATACGATTACTTGCTACTTTGGATTCTGGTGTTTAGATCGATACTATAAAAAAAGAGTTTGAGTTTGAACTTGATTCGCAGTTAACTAGTTTAGATCTGACTTGGTATATCATTAACAGTCTACATTTTTGCTCCCCCGGTTAACGAAAACCAAAGCTTTTTCTTGGTTAACGATACTGAGCAACATCTGATTACTTTCCATTCAGTTTTCTCTAAAGTTTGAATGTTTACATCGTTACAATCATTCAGCACTAAATCATTTGACTTCTCTTTTGAATTGTTTTGGATTGATTAAGCAGGTTCTTCACAATATGGCAATTGCAGAATACTTCAGGGGATGTTGCTCGAATTCCAAGAAACTACTGGAAGACCTTAACTCTGTCAAGGTATCGTGTTAAATTTTTGTCTAGGTTCTGTCTACTCTCCCAATTATGACTGCTTCACATTTCATCTTGTCTTCCTTGAGTATGTCTTTATGTAAATACCTATGACATACGTTCTTCTTCTTCTTATTTTTTTTCAGAAACAGAGTGAAGAACTTGACCTTGCTGCAAAAGAACAAGTGGAAGCTGTAAACCCTGGAACTAACGTCAATGTGTCAAAGGATCAATTTGATAGTACAGTAACAAACCTCAACATTGTATGTTCTCTGATGTACTCCCATGTTTTTTTCAGTGCTAGTTATGCCATTTGCATATCGTATGGTTAAGTAATGATGTTCATTGGTCTCCTGCAGGCGGTTACCTGGTTTCATCTGCATCAGTATACAAAATCTTTATCCATTCTAGATCCTTTGTTTAAAAATATTGAGCCGCTAGATGAGGTACTGTTTCCATCTTTTTCTGGTTAATTTTGTTTAATCCGGCCTACTGGCTCTAAGTATTGAACTTGGTTGATACTCATACGCAGACAATTGCGCTTCAAATCTGCTTCTTGATGCTGGATAGTGCGCTGGCTTGTCATGATGCTGTGAAATTTTTGGTAAGTATTGTTTTTGCTGATCTGAAAGTCTTGTCTTGAAGTATAGTCCAGCTGATCTCTTTTGCTAGTCAGTTGTAAACATGGTCCAAACCAGAAATTGCTGATTTTCCTATGTTTCCACTTGTTTTTTCAAGCTGAAGTTTTTCCTTTTGTTAAAGAACAATTTCTCTAGTGGCTTCCTTGCTTTTCAGTTGAAGGTTGGTTATTTCTCGTAGTAAGAGTCTCTTACCTGTCACGAAGAACAAAATGATATCTACAACATGCCTATTATGAAATTCTATGAGAGATGGAGAATCTCTCCGTTTCCAAATGTGTATACTATAATACAAATAATTCGGTGACAACAAGTTGTACATAGCTATAATCTGATGAGGTTAGACTTTTGGGTTGATACTAAGAACTCGACTTCCACTTGAATGATCTACTGTTGCGTCCCTGAAAGAATCTTTGGACTGAGTACATTATATTCGAATCGCATTGATTCTCTCTTTAAATTTTCCATTTTCTTTCTGTGTCTCACAAGTAGTTTGGTGCAGGATGTGTTTGGCCGTATGATCAAAGCTTTTGGTGTTTGTTTTGGAAGTAATGAGGAAATTGGAAGCACGATTCAACTTCCTTCAAATCAAGTATCAAAAACATCCCTCCTGAGCAGCTCTGTGGCCTCAGATACTTTGAAGTCTGATTTAACAGCTGCCGAAAGTGGTTCGTGTGAGGAGCCTCTTGACGATGACAATGTTCTAGCGGAAATTGAGGCTGAGAAACGAATGAAGCTAGCTGGCCATATTCCAGAAAACAATCTTCTTAAGACATTAGGTGAAAGGTCGATGTCGACTATTGATCTGAAGCTTGAGTTGCAGCTTTACAAGGTCCGGGTTTTGCTTCTTACGAGAAATTTAAAACTGGCGAAGCGTGAAGTTAAACATGCGATGAATATCGCTCAGAAAAGGGACTCCTCTATGGCTCTCCTCTTGAAATCTCAACTTGAGTACGCTCATGGGAATCATATGAAGGCTATAAAGCTTTTGTTGGTATCCGGTATCCAAAAAGAATCAAGGACTTCAGGAATCTTCAACAACAACCTTGGTTGCATATACTATCAGCTTGGAAAATATCAAGCCGCGTCTGTGTTGTTTTCAAAAGCTCTAAGGAGCTGTTCGTCACTAAGAAAGGAAAATCCGGTGAAGTTGTTTTCTCTGTCACAGGATAAGTCTTTGTTGATCACATACAACTGCGGGATGCTTTATTTAGCTTGTGGGAAGCCTCTACTTGCTGCTCAATGCTTCCAGAAGTCAAGCCTGGTTTTCTGCAGACAACCGCTCCTTTGGCTCCGTATAGCTGAATGCTGTATAATGGCATTACAAAAGGGTCTTTTGGAAGAAGGAAACACGTCTTCGGAAATCAGAGTCCATGTACTTGGGAAAGGGAAGTGGAGACAACTTATGATGGAAGAGAATGGATTCGTAGAACTTGCTGGCAATGCCCAATGGCCAAAGCTCTCATTATCACTAGCTCGGGTTTGTCTCTCGAACGGTATGTATCTGCTCAGTGGGTCTCTCTTGAATGACTCTAAATCAGACATTGAATCGACGTTATCCTTGAAGACTAATGAGACTAAAGAAGCATCATCGTCTGATCATGTTGAAGAGGCGAAAGGTGGAATGAACCAGGACATAATTCAAAACTCCCTCTCTGCTTACAAGGATATCCGCAGTAAAGAGAATCATTTGATCAAACAGGCTCTTCTTGCCAATATGGCGTACGTAGAATTGGAATTGGAGAATCCTGTCGTAGCCTTGTCAGCTGCTAACTCACTGTTGCAACTTCCAGATTGTTCAAAGATTTATGTTTTCTTAGGACGTATTTACGCAGCGGAGGCTCTCTGCTTGCTCAACAGGCCCGTTGAAGCTGGTGCGCATTTATCTGCGTATCTACTCGGCCAGGAAGATTTTGAACTGCCATTTGCGCAAGAAGACTTTGATCCATGGAGAATGAACATGAGTTCCGACTGTGAGGAGACATCGGATTCTTCGACACGAAATGCCCGGGATTCACTTAAGCCAGAAGAAGCTCGTGGAGCTCTTTTCGCAAATCTTGCCGCTCTGTTTGCAACACAAGGGCAACTTGAACAGGCTAAACCTTTCATCACACACGCATTAACTCTCTTACCGAACAATGTACAAGCTACAGTTACGGCGGTCTACATCGATCTCATGTCTGGTAGGGAACAAGATGCCATTGCTCGGTTAAAACAGTGTACCCGTGTGAGCTTTGTCCCAGGCAGATTGGAAGGGAGATCCTCGTAGATGGTTTGTACTCTGTTTTATTTTATTTTTACCAAGCTTTAGAAATTAGTTCCTTCTATAGATAGCAGAGAAATAAGTGTTTTTTTTACGTCTTGTATTGGTGCTGTGAGATGGATGTTTGCATTCTTGACTTAGGTTTGGGTCTTCGAGGGTTGGTCGAGGGTTCATTGATTTCTGTAATTTGTTTCAAAGGAGACCCTTTAAAATCGTTCTTCTTTTTTTTGGTTTTCATGTGTTCCACACATTTGCAAGGTATATGGGTTGCCCTAAAATCTATCTACACTGCCAGTAGATTGTAATCTGAGTTTCTTTCTTATAACATGAACAAGTAACAATGAGATCAAGTCTCCCTCAAGGTCCTAATTCCACTACTAAACTCTAATTTGTAACACAAATGAGCAAGTGAAAATATTGTTAGTTACAAGTTCGCACGCTTCAATAATTATCTCTCTGGTCTAATCGACATTAAATTAAATCATTTTATGCTTTCAAATGATTTATATACACAAGTTAATGGACTTAGTTACTATGTTCCACATTGTGTTACAAAAAAAAAAGTTAGTATGTTCCACAAAAAAAAAAAGTTCAAAAAGGTATCTGATACGATGAGAAGGTTTACTTTAGGAAGAGACTACAAAAGCAAATGCGAGTTTTCAGATTCGAAAATTGTAGAAGGAGAAGCAAAGCCACATAATCCTTTCTCTCTGATTTTGATTGAGTGTTAATAAAGTTCCAATCATCTAAGATTGGATTTCGTGGTGCGTCATTTTTGACATAATAAAGGATGATGTCTCGACTCTATATGCGTCATTTTTTTCTTTTGGTTTTCTCTTTCGACAAGCTTATTCTCTGCAGGCTGCATTTCCTAATGGCTAATAATAACGAAGAACACTTCGAAGATTCAAACTCCAATGGAGGAGACACGTTTGACGCTGTAAACCAACGTTTCAAGGATCGATCAAAGGTACCGCCTCATCAGATTATTATATTTGATTTTGGCTAGTTTTTCTGTTTGGACTTTTCATCTTACAGAAAGTTGTTCATACGAGAGAGTTATTGTCTAAACAAGCTGTGCAGACGCGCGAGATCTTATCCAAACAGGCCGTTAAGATCGCCAAACAAGCCGAAGAACACGAAAGATTCATCAACAAGGTATCAATGGTCTCCTCTTACGTGATGTTTAGACAGTGCTTGAATGTTATGTCAGGTAGATAGTTTGAATAAGAGAATATAATCCAATTACGCCAAAAAAAAAACCTAGAATTTGTTTCATTATCTAAGCAATGTTATTTTTTATTATTATTATTATTATTATTATCTGCAATGTTATTTATTATTATTACTTTTGTTAAGGTGACACATCTTGTTGGGGTGCTTGGATTTGGAGGTTTTTGTTTCCTACTTGGAGCAAGTGAGTTCAAGATGATGATATATATATAATAAGTCTATCTCTCTGATTACAAATGAATGCTGTTAATAATTTTTGATGTTTTGTTCTCAGGACCACAAGACATTCCTCTCGTTTACTGCTTCTTCTATGTCATCTTTGTTCCTCTCAGATGGGTATATTACCGGTTTAAGAAGTGGCATTATTATCTTCTGGTAAATATATATCCCTCACACCCTTTTGAGGTTCTGATAATCTACAAAAAGTGTGTTGATTATTATTATTTTTTATATGTGATAGGACTTTTGCTACTACGCCAACACAATCTTCTTGGTTGATCTTCTATTGTATCCTAAAAATGAAAAGCTTTTCATGGTTTGCTTTTCTTTCGCAGAGGTATGTTTTTTGAGTCTTGTCTCTGTCCGTGTAAAGCTGATTTATCAACTTGGTTGTGTTCTTGTACTGCGGTTTATCTGCAGGGACCATTGGCATGGGCGCTTATTGTATGGCGTTGCAGCCTGGTTTTTAGTTCTCCCGATAAGATTGTTAGTGTTCTTATACATCTCTTGCCTGGTGCGTTAAACGCTCTTTTTTTTTTCTTTTTGTTGGCAAAGATTAATATCCTGGATTCTTTTAGTCTTACAATGACTTTGTGTTTTTTCAGGGCTCGTGTTCTTCACGATTAGGTGGTGGAATCCAGCGACATTTGCAGCTATGCGCCCTACAGGCACCGATCGTCGGGTATCATGGCCTTACGTTGAAGGCAAATCTTACCTTTTCACATGGCTGTTTCTTGTCCCCTTGGTGGTTTATACTCTTTGGCAAGTGCTCTATTTTCTTATCGTCAATGTTCTGCGTAGGCAGAGACTCCTGAGAGATCCTGAAGTTATGACTTCATACCGGTATCATCATCATCTGTTGCATCTTATT
Source organism: Brassica juncea (assembly GCA_018703725.1). Taxonomy (NCBI): domain Eukaryota; kingdom Viridiplantae; phylum Streptophyta; class Magnoliopsida; order Brassicales; family Brassicaceae; genus Brassica; species Brassica juncea. Next base: position 4,894,157 of record CM031940.1, on the reverse strand, counting down.
ATTTTCCCTTGATCTAAATGTGAAACACCTTCTTGGTCTGTGCAGAGAGTTGTCGAAAAAAGCTCAAAAGGCAAACAATAAGTTGTGGCAGCTCAGCGGTGTACTAGGCGATCAGAACCGAATGTGGATGTACATCCTTTTCCAGGCCATCTTCACGGTGGCGACCATGGCATTGACCGTACCCATCTTCTTATCGTATAGACTTCACGTGATCTTTCAGATCCTAAAGATTTCAGCGGCAGTGTGGAACGGAGGGAGCTTTTTACTTGAGGTAATGCCACGGCAAGTGAATCAAAAAGAGAAGAAGAAAGGAGAGATGCATCCGATAGGGGAGCAGCCTCAGTCGCAACATGAACGAACAGGTGACTCAGAGTGAGCCAAAATCTACTACTGAAACATGATGGTACATATATTAAAATAATGTTTCCTAATGCATCCCAAATCATGGTTGTTGTTTGTGATTGGAGGATCATACCAATGATAAAGGCTGATTTTTTAAACATATATTTTGATGTAATGAAATTTGAAGAACAAGTTTCCTTCTCCATTATGGGGTTATCTATGATGCTTCCCTAACCATTGATGATACATCACATTAGTCAACTTCCTAGGCTTCCTTCCATATATAGAGAGACACACCATTAAAATCTGAATGTAAACCAGTTGTGGACTCTTGAATTATTATAAAGCTTCTAGGTTAGGGTTGTCAGCAAAGGTATTAAATTTTTCTAGATTTGGAACATCTGGAAAAGTAGTATATATAGACAAGTTAAGCTCAGATATAAACAACACAAGGAAATCTAAAACAGCAATGATATATATACTCTTGAGCTCTTTTCCGAACTTCCGTTCTGTTGGAGTTGGCTTAGACAATAATACACGTCTCGACAACTCGATCTTCTGGCTAGCTAGCTAAGTTTCGATGCTTCAAGCTGCTTCTGTCTTTTTTTGCAAATACTTTCTTGTGCCGTCAAGTCTGAAAGACGCGAGATCTTCAATCCGAAGAAGTGGAGAGAGAGCAAGAGTAGGTTACATTCCAGTCGGGTTTCAAACAGCTGGCGCTAAGGGATGTGATCATCAACAACATGTATGTCCTTCGGATGTGGAGCTTCGAGATCTGATAGCAGGGGCCAAGAAAGTGGTGTCTAGAGAACAAGGACCAATAGACAGGGGAGGTGTATACTATTTGTATGAGGTTGATGGAGTAGGGAAGCATAGTCTGATCATTTTGGTGAACGCCGATCACGACACACTAGGCCACCTTCGGGAGGACATTGTATTTAATTTGTTTGTATCAAAACCACCATGCTTGCTGGATTGTTTTTTTTTTTGGTGAATATGAAGAAGACTGTGTTAATGCAGTTTATTGTAATAGTTAGGTAGATAGATAGATTAAAAAAAAATGTATCATTAAATGTTCGTTTAACTCTAAAGCAGCAACCAAGCAAATGCCTTGAAGATAGAGAAACAAAAAATGTGGTATATTATTTATATATATGTGTGTGTCTGCAACTTTGCCGGCAATCACACGTTAAGACTTTGGGTACTCTTCACGTTATTGCTTACTATTCTCTCTCATTAGAGTTTCAATTGGACTACTACTATACATAAGACAAGAGACTAGACAAGACCATCGAGTCTACAAAGCAAAGCAAAGCAAGGACATTGCTACTATTCCCACGCCTAAGAGTTTCTCCATCTCCATCCTTTGTCTTCTTTTAATGTCACCTTTTTGTTTTTAAGTCTTACACACTTCACTCTGTTTTAAAAAACAGGCCTACGCCCCTTAATAAATGTTAACAGCTATCTCTCTCTCTGTGAGAGTGTACATGTTAGACAAACATACAGTAGTTGCATAGAGGAGAGTATAAAAATAAAAATAAAAAAAAAAGAATGGGAGGTTGGTTTCCTTTTGTGGGAAAACAGACAAGCAAGTTGTGGTTTTGATAATCTCAAGGTCGAAAGCTGTACTTTGATTTTAAATATTGATGATGATAAAATAGTAAAATAGTAATAAATCCATCAGCAAAAAAGAACAAATCCTAATATTATTCCTTTTAAATTTTAATTTTTGTTGGGGGTACAGTTATTATTAAAGACAAAAGATAGAGAAAAAGAAAGCAAATCTTTGTCTCTGGGTGGGAGGAGACAGGTGTAGGGTTGAGATCAAATCTGTGGTAGGGTGTGTCTCCCCACATATCTTTTTGCCGGCTTCTTCAACGGCTTTTTCGCTTCAACCCCCTCCCCCCATCCTTCGACGTCGTTTTGGCCCCCACCCCCCCTCTCTCCCCTTTTTCCTCTCTCTCTCTCTCTTTTCTGCTCTTCCGTCTCTCGTCTACAGTGCCCCTCCTCGGCTTAACACCTGCTTTTTCCGCTGTCCTATGAATTTGGTCGAAACTCAGCATTTTTATTTTTCTCCTAAAATCAAAACAAGTATCTCTCTCTCTCTCTCTCTCTCTCTCTCTCTCTCTTATATTTTTGGTTGTAATTTGTTATTCTGTTGCAGAGATTGGTCTGAAATTCTCCTTCGCCGTCTTGAATCGCCACTTGCTGCTCCAAACCTCGTCGAATGTATGCATATCCCCTTACCTCTCCTCGTGTTTATGCCTCTTTTGCGTTGCTTTTAATTTTTTTTTTTGTATGCTTTAAGTCTCTTTCTTTACAACACATCTGTCACACTATTGCTTTTCTGGACTTGTTCTGTTTCAATGCCTTTAACATATGTGTAGGTTTGTTGCTAGGGGTCATTCGTTTTATCTTGTAAAAGTATTTCAAGCTGGATTTCAAATCTATTCTTCACCCTCATTTACCTCTAACAATACTTTATGTCTTAAACATTGCTCAACACTTTCCCCTCTCATGCTTTACTTTTTTCTTTTTTTCTTGTCTGTTTTATTTTTAACCTCTCTTACCGCTCCTCCTCTCTATAACACATCTCACTGTCTTCTTCTTCTTCTTAACCAATAGCAATATCTGAAATGAATGGAGATAGACCAGATTCTCATTACACGGAGACGGGATTCCCGTATGCTGCTGCTTCTTCTGCTAGTTACATGGACTTTTACGGTGGTGGTGCGGCTCAGGAGCCCCTAAACTATGCTCATTCCGGAACAATGCATCCTCAGGTACTTTACCAATACCCTTTCCTTTGTTTTCTTTTCTACCGCGGTTTGTATCTTACAATGTGCGTTGAGTCTGCCTTACTTTGCCTATTCTCAGGACAGCTTGTACTGGACCATGAACACAAATGCATACAAGTTTGGATTTTCAGGATCATCAGATAATGCTTCTTCTTTCTATGGTTCTTATGACATGAACGATCATCTATCCAGGATGTCAATCGGGAGAACCAATTGGGAGTACCTCCCCATGGTTAACGTTGATGAGTCTGTTCCACGCTCTGTCCACCAAATAGGAGGGGACACGGATGATCACTCTGGCCCTGAAGAATGTTCGTTATTTCTGCTGATTGTTTTTTTTTTTATCCGATTTTTTTTCTAAGCTAAGCTAAGAATATGTCTAATGTTTACAGGCATTGCAATTGAACATGATCCCGAGAGTCCTCAGGTATGTTGATCGAAAAGAATAAAAGATAGTGCTGTATCCGTGCAGGATGTGATTTATATATTCTCGTTAATGCCACAGGTATCCTGGCAAGACGACATTGATCCCGATACAATGACCTATGAGGTTTGTTCCAGATCTCTTGTGGGCTTTTCTTTTTTCTTTTTCTTATTTGATGGGATATTTTGTCAAGAGAGGCAGTGGACTTGCATGCATCTAAAATGGTTATGTGGATCAGGAATTAATAGAGCTCGGGGAAGCAGTAGGATCAGAAAGCCGAGGGCTATCTCAGGAACTCATAGAAACCCTTCCCACTAGAAAATATAAGTTGGGGAGCTTCTTCTCCAGGAAAAGAGCAGGGGAAAGGTAAAAGAGCAACCTCTTATAACAAAATGTTCATCACAAGGTTTATACACAATACTGAAAAGCGTGTATATGATGATGATGATGATGATGATCAGGTGTGTGATATGCCAGCTTAAGTACAAGATTGGGGAGAAGCAGATGAATCTTCCATGCAAGCACGTGTATCATTCCGAATGCATTTCTAAGTGGCTAAGCATAAACAAGGTATTTTTCATTACATGTTCTCTTCGTTTTACATCCTCAGTTCAACTGAAACATCTCTCTATGCATTATGGAATACAGATTTGCCCGGTCTGTAACAGCGAGGTCTTTGGGGATCCCAGCATCCATTGATTTGTCTCTATTAAGTAATTGTTTTAGTGTAGTGAAAACTTTAGCCTAAACGAAGATGTCCACACTATACTACTCTCTCATGTTCAGTCCTCTCTGTACATGTAATTTTCCATTTTCGTTTTGTGTTTTAACACTCGTATTGTATACTAAATGCTAGCTACAACAATATAAGCTAATTCCATACACGGTGATGGTCCCTATCCTTAAGGTTCTCTAGTTCAGTTCTCCCACCTCCTAAGGCTTCCATTTGTATTTCTCTCTACGTAGTAAGAAAACAGACCTACTATAAGATTTTGAGGTGGGGGGGTTACTAAAGCTGACTGAACCTAGAGAACGTAAAGAACAAAGAGAGCCACCAATCTCCCTCATCAATTCAAAAGGCCAAGGAAGATGGAAGAACCTTAGTTGACTATTGGAACGATGAAATGTAATTTTTTAAGTAAACAGAAACGAGGCATTCAAATGAATATACATGATGCCATAGTATGTGTAATACTAGGGTCCGAATCATTCAATTTCAAAGGTTTTCCACATCTCCAGGGTAGTACATGATATTTATATATAATATGCTCACAACTTGTCTTATGTAAGAGTTTGTTCCTGGAGTTGTTCCTGCAAAGACCAGACCCCTGGTGGTTAGAGCTGCATCGCTTGTAAAGAAGATATATATATGGGTTTAGGTTTTAGTACCTCTGTAACAAAGAAGGCATGGAAGCCATATGGGACCCTATGCGGCAGGTCCACCACTGCCACTGGCTCAGCCGACATTGTTTTTGCGTCTATCACATTCACACATGATTTCCTACCAATTTTCAATCAACATATTATTGTACCAGAAAGACGAAATAAATTAAAAAAAACAATTGATAAATATGAAACTATAGCAAGGAGCGTAATAACTACCCTGTGTTTTCATCATGAACAAAGAAGATCAAGTAACCATCATCTTCTTCCCCTGCCTCACGAGGGACAAATATAGCCTCTGAACCGAATCTGCCTTGACCCAGCTCATAGATTCCTTTGATATTGCCTCCTACTTCCAGCATTCTTTTACCTGTCTCAGCTTCCGCATGCAGATCAAATTTGATTATTCCTGTGACCTTGGCGATACTGTCCAGGATTGTTCCATATACATATCGCTGTTTCCTACACGCACCACCACACAAACAAGAAAACATTGCATTTCCTTGCTAGGGACACAATGCATATCAAACAAACGAGGACAAGGGTGAACTCATACTTTCCAGTGTAGGACTCGTTGATCCTGGGGAAATCAACTGCAGATGCCGATAGTTTTTTCTGAGAAGCTGAGCCCGTTTTCATGTTAAATCTCATTTCGTACCTGCAAAAGAAATAGTTGAGACGAGCATATGGTTTACTAGAGAGCACAACAGATGTAAATGGGTCAGTGCTTCTTACAGTTCGTTGCTAAAATTCTCAAGTTTTTCTTTCACATTCCCGCTGACCATGTCAAGATCTGGATTCTCAAGGCGACAAGTGATGAGGACGACTTCATCCTCTTCTTCCCAGGCATTGGCTGGATAAAAGGATCCATTCTTAGAGGTTTTATTGGTATATGTCGAATACAAAATTTGACAACATGAACCCTTAAACAGACATAGCAAAGCACACACCGTTATGGAATATAAAGCAGTTGGGAAGCTCAAACCATCTAATCATGAGTTCATCCTTGGCATAGCGTGGAAGAACACCAAAACGAGCCTTTTTTGTTGGATCAAATGAGTATACCATTTTCTTCTCTTTCACCATTTCCTAGGGAATCAGTTACAGAGTAGACACATGAATCTCACAAGGAAATTTTTTTATAAAAAAGTTTCCATATTGCTTTATAATCATCGCCTCTTGTGCCATTTCAACAAAAGCAAAAATCTCGTGTAACTTATACATAAACTTGATGAATAACGTACCTTTGGCCTGAAGTGCATAGGAAGATCCATGAAGATAGCGTAAGTCTCGGTAATAGCAAAATCGTGCATCATGACTGGCTCTGATATAGTAATCGGGACAGGGTCATGCATAATGCCATCTTCCGAGATCACTCTGTATGTGATATAAGGTGGCGTTTGCGAATAGCCAAATGTAAACATTTCACCTGTAATGTAAGAGAGGAGAGGGGTCCAAGATGAGTCAAACAGAATCAGTAGCTAGCGGGGCTCAGGAGATAAGTGGAAGGAAGACTTACCCGTAGTTGGGTCAACTTTTGGGTGTGCAGTGAAGGAGTGGGTCAATCTCTTGTCATAATCCATCATACCAAGAGTTTGCAGATCTCCATCTTCCAAGACTTTGACAACATCTACAAACCAAAAGGTTTGAAGTTATAAGATAGCAAACATAAATCTTCCATTCTTGCTTTTTCTTTTATGTTAAAAATGACGCAAAACACTGCCAATATATACCAGAAGATTTGGTCTCTAAATAGATAATGTTCACATATATCTGAGCTAACTTTGTATTCGAAAAGAAAAACGAGAAGGAAGTAGAGACTTACATGGCTTATCTGCCTCCGATAGAGCAAGAAGTTTTCCATGGTGATAGACGAGCGCTGTATTAGCTGGCGCATGGAGAAAGAGAATGAGATTTAGAAGAAAAAAAAATAGTAGCTAGGAGAGAAAGTAAAAGGGTAACAAGCAAGCAAACCAACCAGTTCCATGTCCATAAGAGCCGTCCAATACATTCAGTTTGATTCTCAGCTGTTGCAGATAGACCATGAGCAATCCGATAAAACCCTTAAGGTCCCCAATCTGTAAGAAGAACACAAATGATTGATTGCTCCCACAAATGATATTATATATATATATATATACACACAAGATCAACACCTTCATGAATTTGGCAGCTCCGAAAAACTCTTCCTGCTTGAGGCGTGATGTCTTGACATATCGAGAAACATAAGTTGCTTTCCCATCTTTGATGCGTACACCATGTATCATCCTGCAGTATTAAGGTGGGTGTGTGAGAGACATGAAGGAAGATTCGTATAAGATTAATGAAAAATGAAAAAAAAAGAAAGAAAACAAGAAACAGTTGACGACGTACCCATCTCCATCAAACCTGCAAAAGAAAGGGAAAGCAATAATAATAATAAGAAAGGAAGCCACCACCACCAATACCATGCAAAAAAATAAAAAGGAAGAAGAAAGACATGCCAGTGATATCCAGCGACGGGATCAAACTTGGGATTTGGACCAACCCTCACAAATTCACCATTCAAGCATTCCTTGGAAAAAAATTAACCCCAAAAAAGACGATTAGAACCTTCCGATCATCCTCGGGAGAGGATGGGCGAGTGTAAAGAGTTCACTTACTGGAAGAAATCCATGGACGACGGGGAGATCCTTGACCGGAGGAGTTTCATCGCGGACGGGAGCGAAGTTGCCGGAGAGGTAGTGGAGAGGGAGAGAAGCATCGTGCATGAGCTTCACAACAACTCTCTCCACTAGATCGAGAAGCTTAGAGGATAAACCCTTTGATGGTTTAGGGTTGACGGAAACTATGCAATTCTCCGCCATGACTGATCGATTGACTGATTGATTGCAAGCAAGGAAGGATCTCGAAGCTAGCTAACTTTTCACTCACTCAGGATGATGAAGAGCTGGCAGAAACGCTGCCACGTTGCAACGTAACGGCCTCATGAAATTATTTTTTGCAGAAACGCTGCCACGTGGCAACGTAATGGCCTCATGAGATTATTTTATTATCTGGCAACGTAATGGCCTCATGAAATTATTTTATTATCTTATTATCTTCCAGTTTAACGAAAAATTTATTATTTATTAAAAAACACGTGTGTTGTTCTCTTCAGTGGTGAAGGCATTAGAGGTCTGGCAATTTTAACAGTAATAATCAATACAGCAAATGGTCTATCAGAGTTAAGGTGATACAACCGGTGAGAGTATACAAGAGATAACTAACATACTACATCTTTGGTGTTCGCCTACACTCCCAAAAAACAAACACCTTCCTTCAAACCTCTCATTAGCTATCTCTCAAAAGGACCTCATTCACGCAAATGTGGTTGGTTATTTATGGCTTGAAGTCTATCATCTCCCTTATGTTCAACTTGATGGACGGCCCCATTGACGAGCATATGTGTGCGCTTTTCCAGTACACTCCCTTTGCTCCCTTTGGCTTGTTTGTCTCCACCGATTTCTGCATTCATGTTCCACTCAGCACAAGACAAAAAACGTTGTACTAGTAGTAGTATTAAATGGAGAATCAGCCTACCACTGCTGCTAGGAAGTTTACGAGCAGGTCTTCCTCTGTGAAATTCACTTTCCCAAAGGGAATGTGAACAATCCCAGTTTTGTCTGCTCTGAATTCTACTTTTCCCTTCTTGAACTCTTCTATAGCCTGTGAGAGACGGAGAGAGAGATGTATGCATCATTAAAACTATGATTACCACCAGAATCAGCAGCAGATATGTTGATTGAGTAAGTACCTGTGGAATGTTAGCTGTGACGGTACCAGCCTTGGGATTTGGCATGAGTCCTCGAGGACCAAGAATCTTTCCCAGGCCAGCAACCTAACCCCCCCAAGTTAAAGAACGTTTAGTAATAAGAGATTGACGAGTAACATTTGTCTCATGTCGTAACAGCTATACAAGTTTTATTTTAATTAACAAGGCTTCCAAATGAGTGGAAACACACCTTGACCATCATATCCGGGGATGCAATTAACTTATCGAACTCCATGAACCCTCCTTTTATCTGTTCAATCAAATCATCACTGCCCACAATATCTGCCCCTGCATTTTTTGCTTCATCGACCTTCTCACCTGGATATTATTATTCAACATGGAAATAATTAACCAAAAGGGGGATTGCACAAGTCTTTCAATATTTTGCTTGCATGTTGCTAACTTAGAGACAGGAATAGAAACAAGCAAGAATGATCCCAGTACATTTTCTCTATTGAAATACACACACAAAAAAAAAAAAAAACTCCATCCACAGAATATATATAAAGTCAACCACATAAAGCATTTTCTACAGAAGCAATGTACACTGAAATCGTAGAAGAATCGTTTCAAATGAACTGCAATTACCTTGTGCAAGAACAGCCACTTTAACAGTTAGCCCCGTTCCTTTAGGAAGGCTCACCTACCAAAAAAAAACATTCAGATTTAAAATTTCAACGAAACACAAAGTTATATACATATATCATGTAAAAGCAAAAAAAAAACAAAAACAAAAAACCAAACCGTAGCACGCAGCTGCTGATCGTTGTACTTTGGATCGATGTTGAGACGGAAATGGGCTTCGACAGACTCCACAAACCTTGTGTTAGCGGTTTGCTTAAGCAAAGATATAGCAGTCTTGACGTCGTACTCCTTTTTGGTTTCCCTTAGCTTTTGGATTTCCAGAAACCTCTTAGACCTTGTCTGCAATATGAGAGTAACAAACAAACAGCTGAGACAAAGCCCATGTGATTGGACCGAGAAACAAAGCTGAGATTGCTCTACTCTACTCAAGGATACCAAATTCAACACCCTCATAGAAAGAAAAAATCATGTTTACAATTTCGGATTATCAAAATTAAGCGACGATGTTAATGTTTACTAAACCGGTTTACAATAACCGGTATAAACCAATACGATGGATAAGCAAAGCATTACCCTATCTCTCTTGAGAAGCAAAGCGGCTTTTCCTTTCTTAGGCTTTGGCGGATCAAGAACAGCTGTGGCGGTGGAGGTGGCTTCGTTCTGCTCCGCGTCCTCCTCCGTGTCGACATCAGCCTCTGCGGCGACGGCTGAGACAACTACCGGGAAGAATCGGTTGGAACCTCTTCTACCCCCGAGGAGAGCAAGAGGGGGACAGAGTGCGACGCTCAAGTTGTTGGGTCTTGTTGGGTTGGCAAATGAGAAAAGAGACGGAACTGTGAGGTCCTTGGAAGCGGCGTATGCTATCATGAGAGAGGAGTGAGTTGCGCAGACAGCCATTGTCGGAAGCTCTTAGAGAACCAGTTTTGTTTGTGTAGAGAACGCGAAGAGAGAGCACTGCCTAATCCACAAAGGGGATAATGATAGCAATCTATCTCTTTCTAAGCTATTATACTGTGCATGATGGTGCACCGCTGATACGGTCTTTGCTCTACTCATTATCCGACACCTGTCACATTCTTGACCATCGATGGAGATTGCAAATTCCTCTTTCTTTATTTTTAAAAAATATTTTACACACATTTAAATCTACAATATTTTTTTTTTCTCAACTCCACACCTTTGCTATATTAAACTATTAATCCATGATCTTATTATTGTTTTTTCTGAGAGAACAAAAAATTTAAGACACACGTTATGGTAATTATAAAAAAAAGACTCAAGTGGTTCCCATTTACAAAAGATGACATAAAAATTCATTACTCTGATACTAGTAAAAAATGTAGATGTAGTTTTTTTTTTTGTTTTTTCTAAATGGTTAATATCATTAAGATTAAAAAAAGTTTGGATACAACTATGATGCTATACTCTGATTCTCTGGCAAAAAAAGAAGCTAAAAACAAAAATTCAAAAATGAAACAACTAGAAGATACTAGTTGTGAAGAGGCGATGACTAAATCGATTTGGTGAGGAGGTTCCTGAAGTGCTTTCTATTTGAACGAGCGTGGGTGATAACTTGAATTTTGCAATCTATCTGCATGAAGATGGCATAAGGAGGCACGTATATTTTGTTGTGAACAAAGTTGTTGGATTGCTTCTAGAAGCGGTAGATGGTTATTTGCGCTGCTACTTTCCTGAGAAGGGAAGGAGCTTCAGATGTAGACAATCAAATCCAAAATAATAGCTCGGACCATGAGCAAATCTTTTTTGAAAACAGAAAATCTTAAAAGATAGAAGAAAATGTCTACATATCAGACCGATCATGTTATTGTATGGGACTGTGACTCGATGCTACAACAATCCTGTTATCCTAATGCTCAAATTTTGTTATAACTTATTTATTCTTATTTTATCTCTAAACAGTTACCTGCAACACAAAAGCACATTCATTCACTTCGCAATATGCTCAATGGTAGAGTAATAGTATTTGTTAGGATCTAATTTTGTCCCGCTCATTCTTTAGGAAGTAAAAACATTTCGATCTACAGGAATATAAATCACATGCGTCTACCACAATATTTCTCCCATTGTTTAATAGTAGAGTAATAGTAGTCTGAAATTGAAAAAAATGAAAGACAATGATATGAGCTGAATCGTTTTGCCAGTTATTTAAAAATGAATCACCACCATATTCCCTTCATTTTATTGGATAACCAACAATAATTTTTAACTTTCAAAAACTCGTGACAGCCCATTTAGGGATTACAAATTATGGGCCTATATTAGATGGGTCTTGAGCAAAAAAAAAAACAGCAAGTGACGTGTCAAGCTAAGAACGGCTCTGAGAACTTAGCCGAGATTCCCAGAGGACCCTCACTCTTTTCAAGCAAGAAGACAGTTTCACCCCTACAAAGAAGATCGATGTCCTAAATAATTACTCTCCCCCTTGTTTCGTGTTCAGATCCCAATTTCACATTATTAGAGACCGGACACCCTAATCCCCTCCCCGATCCCGTTGATTTCTCTTATTCAAACCTTGTACTATGGCTTGCATCAAGGGGGTGGGCAGATCCGCCTCCGTCGCTCTTGCTCCCGATGCTCCCTACATGGCGGCCGGAACCATGGCCGGAGCCGTGGATCTGTCGTTTAGCTCTTCCGCCAATCTGGAGATCTTCAAGCTCGATTTCCAGTCCGACGATCGCGATTTGACGCTGGTTGGGGAGATAACGAGCTCCGAGCGGTTCAACAGACTCGCGTGGGGAAGAAACGGATCTGGTTCGGAGGAATTCTCCATGGGTCTAATTGCCGGCGGCCTTGTCGATGGGAATATAGATCTATGGAATCCCCTTTCCCTAACCGGGTCTGTGCTTTTTTTTCTAACTCCTAATTTTAATTTGAATTACTTGGATCACTTAACGAACAGCTGTCACGTTTTTTTTTGCAGTTCAAAGTCAAGTGAAAATGCACTCGTTGGACATCTTTCAGTTCACAAAGGGCCCGTGAGTTTTTTTTTTTTTTTTATTATTCTCTTGCCAAACGGCTGCGTTTTTATTTAAACACTCCTCATTTTTTTGCCTTTTGTATTTTGTCAGGTTCGTGGTCTTGAGTTCAATGCGATCACCCCGAATCTACTTGCCTCTGGCGCTGATGACGGTGAGATTTGCATTTGGGATTTAACTAAGCCTTCTGAGCCTTCTCATTTTCCTCTTCTCAAGGTAAAACCAACACCCCCACTCTCTTCCATTGTACACGCATTTGAGTTGAGCATCTTAAATGTTTACGAGGGTCTTATATGCAGGGTACTGGTTCCGCCACGCAAGGTGAAATCTCCTTTATTTCGTGGAACAGAAAAGTACAACAGATATTAGCATCTACCTCGTACAATGGGACTACTGGTGAGATTCTTTACCTTTCTTTCTCTCTCTATCTGTATTTTCATTTCTGTCCACTCTAACTCTGCTTCTACTCACTTTGTTTTTTTTTGTTTTTGTCCCTCAGTAATATGGGACCTGAGGAAGCAGAAACCGATAATTAAGTAAGTATTCAGTTCTTTAAAGTGATAACTAGTGACGCGCTCTGTTCTTGCTACAGAAACCTTGATCTGGCCGTTATCAATCAACAGCTTTGCAGATTCTGTTCGACGTCGGTGCTCTGTTTTACAGTGGAACCCTGACATTGCTACTCAGATAATGGTTGCATCAGATGACGACAGTTCACCTACTCTGAAGGTAAACGAATCATTTTGCTTCGTATATTCATATTTGGTCCGTCTAGTTAACCTAAAGTATTTACAATCAGCTCTGGGACATGAGGAATACAATGTCACCTGTGCGCGAGTTTACTGGACACGAAAAAGGTATTTTCAAAGCGTTGCTATACAAATGCTTTTTTCCAGTGTTTCTCTATTCAATTGCTGATAACTGAAAAGCCTTGTGGATCAGCCATCTCCTGTTTAACCTAGTTAGTGACTGTTCTGTACTCTTGGGGGTCCAAATATTAAAAAAAACTGTTAAGTTATATTTAGTGTGTGTGTGTGAATGTGTTTTTAAAATCAATATTAAGATTTTTTTGTTTTTATATAATTATCTAATAAAAATGGCAAAAACTGAAGCATTTTGAAAATATTCTTTCTATTTTTTTCAACAATTGTACTTTTAAACTATTTATAACCTTTTTATCATATCATTATTTATTAGTATAACTTAAATATTTCTAAAAATTTTGGGGGCCAATTTTTTTTTTTTTTAAAAACAATGGGAGGCTAAACCCATTTTTTCCGGACCCAGACCATTGATGTGACAAAACCAGTGCCCACCTCTGAACCTAGTCAATTTTTGGGTTATAATGTCATAGTTAGGTCATAGTCCTGCTGTCTTCATTCTTTTTAGTATTAACATGTTGGTGAGTTGTAGTGGTGATACTTCTTATCTTACAGGTGTGATTGCAATGGAGTGGTGTCCAAGTGACAGTTCATATCTTCTTACCTGTGCTAAAGACAACCGAACTATTTGCTGGGACACTAATAAAGCAGAGGTAGGGAGAAGGAATTGATGAAAGATGCATATTTGCTAGCTTTCATCCGTTATTAGCTATTCTTGAAGTTTAACCGAACTTGATCAACTATACCAGATTGTAGCTGAGTTACCGGCTGGCAACAATTGGAATTTTGATGTTCATTGGTACCCAAAGATTCCTGGAGTTATATCAGCATCTTCATTTGATGGGAAAATTGGCATCTACAACATCGAGGTAACTTGTTAGTTTGCCCTTCAGTGTTTGTAAATTGTTCTAGTCTAGATGAAATTTAATGTATGAGGAAAACCGAACCTGTGAATATTAATTTGGATCCTAGTTTATTGCTCTACTGGTCGTCAAACGTATTAGTATTTAATCTTATGCACTTACGTTTGAGATTTAGCTTACTAGCAATACTTGGTCTCTCGATTTCCTTTTTCTCCACGAAGAATAAATTAAAAATATGTATACTACGCCATTGGTGCAGGGTTGCAGTCGCTATGGTGCTGAAGAGAATACTCTTGGGTCTGGTAATGTTGTTTCCCATTCTGAACAATTTGTTTATCATTCCTATGTTGCAGAATGGAATAGCACCAGAACCAACCTCACTTCTAATAATCCTCTTTATGCAGCTCCTTTAAGAGCACCAAAATGGTATAAGCGCCCAGTTGGTGCATCATTTGGATTTGGGGGAAAACTTGTATCCTTTCACGCAAAGGCCTCAGTGAAGGGTGCCTCGAGCATTCAATCTGAGGTAGGTAGTTACGAATGATACTGTCTTCCGTTCTACCCCTTTCTTCGTCGATTCATTTGGCTAAATTTCATGTCCAGGTTTTTCTGCACAGCCTGGTGACAGAACAGAGTTTGGTGAGTCGAACTTCTGAATTTGATGCCGCGATAGAAAATGGTGATAAGACTTCTCTAAGGGGTTTGTGTGAGAAGAAATCTGAAGAGACTGAGTATGCCATCCTTATAATTGACATGTTCATAGTCGCCCTTAGCTATCTCACCAGACAACTCAGTTTTGCTCTGTTTCTGTTCACTGATTTTGCAGATCCGAAGAGGAGAAGGAGACATGGGGCTTGCTGAAAATCATGTTCGAAGAGGAAGGAACTACAAGGACAAAGTTGATCAGCCATCTCGGCTTTAGTTTGCCTTCCGTGGAAAAGGATCAGGCAGTGGATGGGCTCTCGTCAGATCTAAATGGCACTGGATTAGAGGATACTGTGGCGCATGCACCGGAGCCTTTGGAAATTAACGAGGCAGCTGCATTTGCTATGGACAATGGAGAAGACTTCTTTAACAACTTTCCTGCTAAACCTGATACACCTGTATCTACTGCATCTGCCAAAGATTTTATGCCTCCTGAGACAGATTTTGCTGGCAAATTAGAAGAAACTCAAGAAATGCCAGAAGAAGAGGAAGAAAGTTCTGACCTAGTATTTGATGATGCCATCCAGCGTGCTTTAGTTGTTGGAGATTACAAGGAAGCGGTGGATCAGTGTATATCTGCGAAGAAGATGGCTGATGCTTTAGTTATTGCTCATGTTGGTGGTACATCATTGTGGGAGAGCACTCGTGAGAAATATCTAAAGACGAGCAGGGCACCTTACATGAAGGTATATATAGTTCTTTCCAGCTTGATATGTATGTAACTGCCATCGACATCGCAAAGCCTCTAAACTACTGTATGTTAATCTTTTCAGGTTGTTTCTGCGATGGTAAACAACGATCTCACGAGCCTTATCTATACAAGGTCACCCAAGTTCTGGAAAGAAACTCTTGCCCTCCTCTGTACTGTAAGCTTCTCGAACTCTTTACTTTTCATGTCTTACTCATGAACCGAGATGAACAACTCGTCAGTGAACAACTCGTCAGTGTGACATGATGCATGGAACTGCTAGGTGATTTTGGTCACTATAAAACTACTTCGTAATGATTGCTCTCTTATATTCACTGGCAAACAGTTTGCACAAGGAGAACAATGGGCCACCCTGTGCGATGTACTTGCCTCAAAGTTGATAGATGCTGGTAACACTCTGGCTGCAGTTCTGTGCTACATTTGCGCTGGCAATGTTGACAGAACAGTAGAAATTTGGTCAAGGAGCCTTGCAAACGAGCGCGAAGGAAGATCTTATGCTGAGCTTCTTCAAGTGTGTATCACTTTCCAGGTTTTGTGCATAAATTAAGTTGGGCTTCTCTGCTTATATTTTCTACCCTTTTCTTTCATTAGGATCTTATGGAGAAGACTCTTGTTCTTGCTTTGGCAACTGGCAACAAAAAGTTCAGCGCATCTCTTTGTAAACTTTTTGAGAGTTATGCTGAGATATTGGCCAGCCAAGGGCTTCTTACAACGGCAATGAAGTACTTGAAAGTTTTGGATTCTGGTGGCTTGTCGCCTGAACTTTCTATATTACGTGATCGTATTTCCCTTTCTGCAGAACCTGGTACGTATGTAGTAGCAATTTGATTTATTTTATAGAGTTTGACTCTGATGATAAATTAATGTATTTTATACTGCATCTGCAGAGACTAACACTGCAGCTTCAGACAACATTCAGCTTCAAAGCACCATACCATATAATCAGGTCTCATTCTTTTTTAGTTAGCAACTGTCTTTAAACTGGAGCCTGGATATCTCTGGAATCCATGTAGCTTGTACGGACAAGATACTTAGCATGTATTCTTCTGTGACTTAGGAACCAACGCAGGCGCAACCAAACATTATCAGTAACCCATATGATAATCAGTATCAACAATCATACACTGATTCTTATGTTAGAGGATATGTGCCCCCAGCTTCACATGCACCCATGCAACAAGCAACTATGTTTATGCCTCACCAAGCTCAGCCAGCACCGCAGGTTCCTGAAGTTTTGGCTTTGTTGCATTTCCTATTACCCATTCTTCATTACACCATCATGTATAATTGGTCATCATTATCAGGCAGTTTTCAGATGTCTAGATCAGGAGATTTTCCATTTATTTTATAGGGTGTTGGTCAAGTTTTTGAGATAGGAAGACATCATCTGGGTTATGTATGTGGTAGCCAAATGCCTGGTTCTTAAGAAACCCCCGAAAAATATACTCCTGAAAACCGAACATTTTAGCCTTTAAGCCATGTCCGGAAAATGGGATAATGTAGGCCTTTGCTTCAGTTCGGTTTTGTAAAATCTATGTCTTAGAGGTCGTGAGGAAAAGTTTGTGGTGGGGAATTGTTTATGTATAGGTTTCTTGGGCCATTTTCTTGACAAACGTGTGTATATGCAGCCATCATATCCTCCGGCACCTGCAAGCAATGCTCAGCCATCCATGAGAACTACTTTTGTTCCTTCAACTCCCCCTGCACTGAAGAACGCAGACCAATATCAGCAGCCAACCATTGGTTCTCATTCATTCACCGTATGTTAAATTTCTTTGACTCAACTGTGTTCGACTTTTCCCGCACTTATTAGTTTGATTAAGCTAACAGCTATGTGATCAGGGACCATCTAACAATGCATACCCCGCTCCTCCTGGTCCTGGTTCGTATGTATCTTCTGGCCCTTCACAAATTGGACAATATCCTAACCCCAGGATGCCCCAAGTAGTTGGTCCAGGAGCTGGACCCATAGGATTTACACCTATGGCAACTCCAGGAGTTGCTCCAAGATCTGTTATAGGTTCTGTGCAACCAGCAAGTCCTCCAACGCAGCAGGCAGCTGTGCAGGCAGCCCCTGCTCCTGCAGCTCCGCCACCAACTGTTCAGACTGCAGATACTTCCAACGTCCCAGGTATTGTACAACGTGACATTAGCACCATTTGGCTCTTCTGTTCTCTGACATAAAAAAAAACAAATGGTCATATATTGTGAACTTGATCCAGCCCACCAGAAACCTGTGATAGCAACACTGACAAGGCTTTTCAATGAGACATCGGAAGCACTGGGAGGCGCACGTGCAAATCCTACCAAGAAGCGTGAGATAGAAGACAACTCAAGGAAATTAGGTGCTCTGTTTGTGAGACTGAATAGCGGAGACATCTCCAAGAATGCTGCCGATAAACTCGCACAGCTCTGCCATGCTCTGGACAATCATGACTTCGCTGCAGCCCTTCAGATACAGGTAAGTTAGCGAAGTGATCTCTGGTTACTTGCTATTTGGTGTTTTAGCAGGCGAAAGAAACAAAGAAAGAAGCATTCAGTGTATTTTTTTTTTTTAACTCTTGGAACAGGTACTTCTGACGACCAGCGAATGGGATGAATGCAACTTCTGGCTTTCGACATTGAAGCGGATGATCAAAAGCAGGCAAAATGTGCGGTGATTGTTTTTCTTTTTTTTTTTTGGTCTTTGTTTATGGGTCGGTAAAATTATAAATCCACAGGAGAGACGTGTGTATCAGACTCCTTTTACTTCTTAATTTTTGTTCTCTTTTAGAACGCCGCTGCTGCTGCTGTTCCAGTCTTTTTCTTTTTCTACCCAAATTCGTTTAAGATAAGATAGAATCAGATTGCTTCATGTTCTGGATGTTACTTTTCCGGACGAGTTTGTTTTGTCTCTCTTTTCTATTAGATATATACTCTCTATACTGTATTTTGTTTTGTTGTTTATATTTGCGTTCACAATGTTTTGTCATATTGGAAAACTTTAAAAATTTGCCATCATTCAAGCTTTAACATGCATCTATGGATAAATTAATGATACGAACAATGTATCATAAGAGAAGAGTCGCCTAACTCGAAGGGGCCCAAGCCAAGAGTTGGGTTTGTCTGTGGATAGTATTATTATAATTAGAACCCAAACCAAATCAGCATAAAAGCTCATCTAATTACAGCCATACGCATACCCAAAGAAAGAAACGATGAATGGAGAAGATGTCATATACGTTTCTTCATTCTACCTTACTGTACATATGGAGAGTGAGGAATTCGTAGTAGCACTTTTACAGTTTGAAGATGTCATATACGTTTCTTCATTCTACATGACTGCATACAAACCACTAATTGTTCACTTGGGCTGGGTTCCATTTTCGACCTATAGCAGTAGTATTAGGGGTGTGACAGTAATTTGAACTCGAAACTAGTGTGTGTTTCTGTGGGTTATGGGGAGAGACGTGAAGAAAGGTAAAATAGGAGACACTAAACGGCGTTGAAGATCAGGCTTTTTTCTTCTTCATTACCGCACAACTATGCACATTCTCATTCAGATTCCATCTATCAATCTCTATGAAACAATTGGGTTTAGAGAAAAGAAAAAATGCTCCGTAGAAGCTCATACACCATTGCTCGGAATCTCATACAGACAAATATTAATCATAGACAGTTTACATACGTGCAACCAAAACCATTCTATGCAATCCAATGCTCAGCTGTACTAGCATGGGCAGATCCAAACAATGTTGAAACACCCACAATTCTATCATTGTTTGTTTGGTCCCATGTTAAAGATATCTTACCATGTCCAAAACTGCCAGCCTATAAAGTAACTACATTTGACAGTCTTGAATCAAAGTATAAAGCATCTGCAGCCATCTCCCCCATTAGGTCCTTCAAACCACCGGTCCCATCCTAAGTTAAAAGGTCCCTTGGTCCTGCCAAAATTTAACATCCACACAGCAGCATGTGTCAGCAACCAAATGTAACACAAAAAAAAGAGTTAGAAGGTGTAGAAGCAACTCACAGTGGCAAGAGAGGGTCGGGTATTTTCTCGATGACAGAAAGCAGCCTGTGAGCCATGACAATATACAAGTTGATCACCACCACCCAATCTTAGGTTAAGAAAGAAAGAAAAAAAAAACATAGGCTGAGATTTCCCTCACTTACTCCTCACACACGGTTGATACAATATCTGTCTGGCCGAGCTCTTCCAACTCTTTCTGGATAATAATAGTAAAGCTAATTTGTTATTAAATAGCAACGGGAAAGATAAGCTGGAGACAAAAAAAAAAGAGTGGCACATACAATCCTCAGATTGAAAAGCAGATATCATATGACTATGATCACAAGTATAGAGGAAGGAATGATCCCTGAGAATAAACGGACTTGTACGGTGTCTGGTCCCAAATCAAGTTCCATAAATGAGACTGGAAATAATATCAAAAATCAAAGGATCGTGCTCTGATTTCGAACACATGAGCCATCTCTAAAACAATCTACAGACATATCCTACCACAATTCCATCTCAGTTTTTAGGTGCAACAATTATCTGCCTAACATCGAGCAAGTGGGGAGGATTAGGCTAATAGAAGAATCATACCTCCAAGAATCTGACTTCCTGTTCGACACGACCAAGCTCAGCAAGGATCCTGTGCTTCCCCCGTGCATCTCCGACAGATGCACCTTCCTCCACCGTTTCCTCCATCTCAATTTCCACGCTACTTTATGATTGCTCTCGATTACCGATTGTTGTCACCCACTCGCATCCTCCCTCTCTCTCTCTCTCTCTCTCTCTCTCTCTCTCTCTCTCGCAGATCTGACACCGTCAGAAAAGAACCCCTCTGTACACGTTTGAACCTTTTTTTCTTTTCTTTTCTCCAAAAGTCACCTCCCTTTTACAATTCACACACTTTTTTTAAGGATTGTTGTCACAGATTAGTAAAGCCCAACGTAAGCCCAATACTATTGTGATTAAATTATTCAACAGCCACATGGTTATAACAATACGGATTTAAATTACTCAATACGTCCATGACTCACACAACAAAAGGATTCTGTTATCGCAAATATCCCAAATCTATTCTGAAAGAAAAATAGAGTCTGAAAATTTTGATTAAAATATTCAACAAAATCTGTAAAGGAAACAACAAGCAAAGGTGACGAGTATCATCATATCACATCCGACCAACAAACAGATCATTATCGATTTCAAAGACAAATTACAATAACAAAACTCATCAGCAGCATGCAAATCAATCTGCATAGCTAACCAAACCTCTCTGTCCCGATGGGGAGGTTGAGGGAGAAGCGCTGAGCGATTCTGCAGGAGGAGAGGTGCGTCCTCCTCCTATGATGGGAGGAGATCTTTGTGGCCCCAGCCTGGATTTAAGGTCTTCGCTGATTGGCTGCCTCTTTCTTGGGCTCCGGCTAGGGCTACGATGACTTGGACTTTGGCTCTCTCTGAAACGTCTGCGCTCCCCATCTGGACTCCGTGAAATGCTTCTTCTCCTCCGGTTGTACCTACGCAATTACAGACAAGTTATAATGTAAAGAAGCGACTCTAGGTGCTGTCTTAGGGGATTTATATCTTCATAAAAGCTTTTAAGTCAGACTCTCTCTCAATTTATATATAAAGAGATAAGAAAGCGAACCTTGGAGGGCTCCTTCTCCTGGGTGGGGGGCTCCTAAAGCGTCGTCTAGGCGAGCGTTCAGAGTAACTTCTGTTGCTAGGATACCTCCAGAAAATTTAAACAAAAAACAGGGCTTCTTTTAGTATTTATTTACAGTGTCGTCTTTCTTTGTTGTATGCTGTATAGATTAAGTTACCTGTCCGTGTTCCTGTCCTGAAAGCTTCTTCTGCTAGGCCAGTGCCGAGGAGGGGAACGCTCAGGAGATGGTGTACGGTACTTCCGAGCAAACGAATAACGTTCTGTGAACCCACGCCCCTTTCGGATGCGCTTGGGCTCACCATTTGGAGATGGGCTTTTTGAAGATTTGCCCACAGCTTTCTCTGCGCGAGGACTTCTGCTCCTATTTCCAAGATCTCTCACAGGGCTCCGACTAGGACTTTTGCTCCTACTGTTTCGATCTCTTCTAGAAACTGGGCTCAGACTCCTATATAGAAAATGGCAAAGTTTGCCAGGGACCACAAATTAAAACACGGAAATGCAAAAGCAGAGCTGAAGAACACACAGTAAAGAGGATAAACCTTGATTTCACTGAGTCAGCACGTTCATTATCAACTTTGGTGGCTTTTCCATTACCTAAAAGCTCATTTTCATTCAGAAGAGAATCTGGTTCCTCCCCCGAAAATTTCTTCTCCGCAGGACTAGAATCGGCAGCACTCCTTACAGGCAATCCATCTGTTCCAAGAAGAGAGCAAGATTCATATAACTTGCAATGCCACTTCCACATACGATAACTAGTTGCCAAATATAGGCTGAAAGAACCAAGATTCTTAACAGTTACACTTACCTTTAGCTTTCTTTGACTTTTTGGTCTTTTCGTGGCCCATTCTCTCATCATCAGAATTGCTACTCTCGGTGTCACTTGAACTATCCTTGTTTCTGTAAAAAAAAAGCACTAAATAATCAAGCAAAAGAACTGGCAAAGACTGAACTAAATACCATTAACTGAGCTAATAGCCAGACCTGCGCTTAGGTGGTCTATCTCCTCGACCATTCTTTTTCCCCTTTCGCCCTTTAATCTTTCTTTCCCCGCGTCGGCCTTTTTGTCTCTTTGTTGACCTCCTCTTCCTACGCTTCCCATCACTGGAAGAACTAGACTCATAAGAGGATGAATCTGTTTCTGATTCAGAACTTGAGCTATATGAATCTGACGAAGACGAGTATCTTTTTCGCTTAATCCTCTTCTCCCGAGAGTCTTTCCTGCGTGTTCCCCTATCTTCACGATCAGATATGTCACCCGGAGGAATGCCTTTGCTAGATTTTTTCAATTTCCCTGGAAATCATTAATGTACCCGAATCATAAATATAGCCGTTCCACATACAAAAATTAACTTCACTACCTTTATCTTTTTCAGCAGCATCCTCAGCTTTTAACTGAGACATTTCGCCACAGTCAATTATTTTGACATTGCTGGTTGGTTTACCATCACTCGTCCCTACAAGCTCCATTTTCTTGACAACTTCCATTCCCTTCGCGACTTTCCCAAATACAACATGCTTCCTGCAAAATGATTCAAGAAAAAATAAGGACATTTGAAACTGGATTAAACCTTATGACTGTTTTTTACAATGACTAATTTTCTAAAAAAGAACATATCTATGGAACATGCATTACCCATCGAGATGTGGCTGGCGTTTGAAAAGGATAAAAAACTGTGACCCGTTGGTGTTTGGGCCACAATTTGCCATCGAAAGGACCCCACCTTCTTCATGGTCCAGTTCAAAATTCTCATCTGTAGAGGTAACATGATATATTGAGAATTTTTTTCCAACTCCAGAAAGATGAATATAGAGCTTATAAAAAAAGTTGTACCTGGAAACTTCCCACCATAGATGCTCTCTCCGCCGGTGCCTGCAAATCAACCAAAATCCTTACAAATCAGCGTCAAGCGGAGTACATGGGTAATAAGATTCACGAGATTAGATTCAGAAGCCCTACTACGCCCTTCTAAAGTGTCATTTTTCATCATTTGTTAATATATAGATTAGCACCTTGTGTTGGTTCCTTGAACTTGTGTGCAACTAACTACATTTCTTATACGACCATGAGGTATACATAACATATATAATATATATCTACAGATGGCCTTAATAGTGCATAATGTGATGTCAAGTTATATATAATATGATCTAAATATATAAAGGATAACAGGTTCGAAGAATACCATTTCCATTAGAAAAGTCACCACCCTGAAAAAAAAAAGAATTCGTTTGCCATGAAAATGATAGAAGAAATTTCTAAGTAACTGAAGCATAAGTAGAAAAAGGATACATACTTGAGCCATGAATCCTTTAATGACTCGATGGAAAGATGATCCTTTGAAATGTAGAGGCTTGCCAGTGGTCTTTCCAAGGCCTGCCTCACCTGCAACACGAGAGGAATGAAATGTAAAGCCCATTAACCTTGTCAAGTTGACATGCATACCACAAGAAAAAAGGTTGTTCTTTAAGATATTCCTAAAACCTCTTTAGCAATCTAGTAGATATGCCGAGAGTGATAGTGAAGTGAGGAAGCTAAAGGTACCTGTGCAGAGGGCACGAAAGTTCTCGGCTGTCTTGGGGACAACATCAGCAAAAAGCTGCAGAAAAAAAAAAGAAGAATTAAAAAAAAAAAGTCTTAAAAGAAGGAAAAGAAAAGAAAAGAAAGGCACAGTGGATCTAATACCTCAATTACAATACGTTCAAGGGGATCTCCGCCAATGGAGACATCTAAGAATACAGTAGGATTCTTCTTCTTCATTGCTACACAAAGAAGAGGTTAAAACATAGGCCATCATAACAAAATTAAATCATGATTTGGGGGTGGGAATCAAGAACACTATCAAGTAAACATGATTTGAGAGAGTAGTCAAGACAATATTACAGACGAAATCTACCCTGAAAAAAATCAAAAACGCTCTATAGAAACCGAAATTAAAAGTATAAAAAAATATCAGATCTGTGAACAGAAAAACCCTAAACCCCCAAAGTAAGCATAAAAGAATATTCATGCTGGGAAATCAATCAGTGAAGAAGATAGATAGATAGATACCAAAGGGATGGTCGGCGATAATCAGGAGTAATCGAAAGCTAGTATGAAACAAAGATTCTCTCTCGCTCGATTGCTTCGCCGGTTTGCGCTCAAGAGCAAGCAAGCAAGTAAGTAAGTAAGGTTGCTCCGCTCCGCTATGAAAGAAAAATAAATTTTATCCCAGTAATTAATCTACGGTTGTCTGTTTGCCACGTGTCGAACACATAACTGCACCTGTTATCAGTATCGGCCCGCTTCACTCTCAGGCCCGATGGGCCTCGCTAGAACGCGACCACTGCTGCGTTCCGTTGTTCCGATCCCTGGATTCATGGGCATCCATCCGCGTCCAACAACTGTAACCCTTCTTGGTGGACATGAGGAGCGATACAAGTGCGAAGAGCGCGAATTCAAGGAATGTTTGGCTGACGGCGACATGATCGCGAATTCAAGGAATGCAAAATCTAGTTTTTCCACCAGAATCGCAAATCACCATATTTTTCTGTCTCGCGAAACGTATCATGATGTTTTGAATATTTAAGCGATCTTTATAATAAATTTGAATCTTAATAAGTTTACGTATATGGTCAGTTATGGATCCCATGACCAACCATGTTTATATAGGTGTTAGTGGACATGGTTCTTAATGGTGGTTTTAATGGATATGGTCACTCTTTGTCCACAAACAATAAATGAACAAATGGATATGGGCTAATGGACGTGGGCAAACCCATTTTACAGCTCTAGCTGTCGCCCAGGCCAAGTTCTCTGAGAGATTGGTCTTCAATGCC
Source organism: Brassica juncea (assembly GCA_018703725.1). Lineage (NCBI taxonomy): Eukaryota > Viridiplantae > Streptophyta > Magnoliopsida > Brassicales > Brassicaceae > Brassica > Brassica juncea. The sequence continues at coordinate 4,869,202 of CM031940.1, read as the reverse complement.
GTAGGACATCAGGTGGCTTGCTTCACTGGTTCCGGCCAAACGCAACACCAACCGCAGATCCAAGGATTTCTTCTTCTTCTTCTAAACCAAAAATCGAGTTAAATACGATTCTCCAAGTTTTTTTTTATTTTTTATCTTTGTTTCTGTGTGTATGTATGAGAGTTTTGATTGATGTGAAGCGTTCTCGAGTCACTACTAGTGACATTGATGAAACATGCTTACTTTCGTTTATATTCAAAAGCTCATTGGTTTGGATGTTTATATATTAACCTTGGTGCTGTGTGGATTTCCAACATGTATCGCGCGGTTCTATATAATAAATCTGTCCCCATTCATTCATCATCAACTCTTGCTTCTCTTCTGAGAGTGTATCCAAGATTGCAGAAGCATCGCGCCTCTGCTCTCAACACCTAAGCTATTAGGAGGCAAAAAGAGTTGAGAGGAATGTATTTGGTGGACACGTTTGAGATTTAGTGGAGGTCAACTTGATTTGTTTGTTTATCTATATAAAGGTCAACTGCCTTAACTTTCTCTCTCGGTTGTCGTCTTCACATGAATAAGAAAGATTAGATTAGGCTCCACATTTCTTGACAAGGAAATCGGAAACTGCTACGAAGTTTCTCTTTATCAAACTTGCTGATGGCTTTCTTTATCTTTACACGACCGCTGTCTCTCTATTAAATTATTCAAAATTTCTTTTTATTTCGGGTTTGTGGAAAAGTAGGAGTGCTGACAAACTTGTATTTTGATTCATTCGTCAAGTGCACATATTTTGAGTTAAAGTGTGTAAATTCACTTAGCAAAACCCAAGTTGTTGTTGTTGAAGATTCAAAAGGCTCTGTCTACATTTCTTTTGTTTCTTACCAAACTTGTGCTCTTTAAGCGAGAAATTGTCATTTCTTGCGGACTAAGCATTGAGCAAGTTGGTACACACACGTCATTACCCCATCATTCTACAATGACGGCTTGTTCACACCAGATTATTAGACTATGCTTTATCACAAAGTTACCAAGTCTCGATTAACTCTTTTTTGAGCACTCACTAGTTCCAAACCAGAACCAATACGACAACTCAAACACAAAGTACAAAAGGAGGTGCTGCACACGTCCTCTAATGACATGACTCCGTGTTTACGCGTTTAAGCGCTTTCAAAAATTTATAAAGAAAGTAGTAGAAGTTAAATTAATAGAGGAGATTTGATTGCTTTAACTAAATCAAATGGAATACAAGGCGGCGGCCCGCATGTGTGTTTAAATAGTAGCATGAGTCTCAGTTTTTTTAGAAGTGAAAGGGAGGAGAGAAATACATTCCTTGAGTGTCTTACAAGTCACCTAGCAGATAGAGGCGAGAGTGCGCGCGTGATTTCTTTATTCACTCCTCCCTCAAAATTTCTCTCTATTACACACTAACCATGAGAGACCTCAAGGAATACGATTACCGTTCTCTGTTGCTCAACCTTTCCACCACCAGCCTCAACAAGGCCCAGAGGCGTTGGCGTATTGCCTACGCTACCATCTACTCTGTCAGGGCTATGCTTTCCCTCGTCAAGGAGATAGTTCCCGGGAGGATTGATCCCAAATCCTCTGATCTCTCCTCCTACACTGCCCTCGAGTCTGGTGATGGAGCAACGGTCAACTCTATGCCTCTCTCTTACGTTCCTGACATCGATAAGGAACGACTAGTGGAGATCATGAAGGGTAAGGACTTACCTGGCATTCGAGCGCTGGGTGGAGTGGAGGGTATCGCCGCTTCCCTCAAGACAAACGCCACCAAAGGAATCCACGGGAATGAGCAAGAGGTCAACAGACGCCGTGACCTATTTGGCTCTAACACATACCACAAGCCACCGCCTAAAGGACTTCTCTTCTTTGTGTATGACGCTTTCAAAGACACAACCATCTTGATCCTGTTGGCCTGCGCCATTCTCTCCCTTGGCTTCGGTATCAAAGAACACGGCCTCAAAGAAGGTTGGTATGAAGGCGGAAGCATCTTCATAGCAGTTTTCTTGGTCATAGTTGTCTCTGCTCTCAGTAACTTCAGGCAGGAGAGACAGTTTGACAAGCTCTCCAAGATAAGCAATAATATCAAAGTGGAAGTCCTTAGGGACAGCAGGCGTCAACATATCTCCATCTTTGATGTTGTTGTTGGTGATGTTGTCTTCTTGAAGATTGGAGATCAGATTCCTGCCGATGGTCTGTTCTTGGATGGGCATTCCCTTCAGGTGGACGAATCTAGCATGACAGGAGAGAGTGACCATCTTGAAGTCGATCACAAGGATAATCCCTTCTTGTTCTCAGGGACTAAGATAGTCGACGGGTTTGCTCAGATGCTGGTTGTGTCCGTTGGTATGAGCACAACCTGGGGGCAGACGATGAGCTCCATAAACCAAGATTCTAGCGAGAGAACACCTTTGCAGGTTCGTCTTGACACGCTGACCTCCACCATCGGGAAACTTGGTCTCACGGTGGCTGCACTTGTCCTGGTAGTGTTATTAGTCCGTTACTTCACAGGCAACACAAAGAAAGATGGTAAAATAGAATACAACGGGAGCAAAACACCTGTTGACACTATCGTCAATTCCGTTGTGCGAATTGTGTCAGTTGCAGTCACCATTGTCGTAGTGGCTATCCCGGAAGGCTTGCCATTGGCTGTGACTCTGACCCTGGCTTACTCCATGAAGAGAATGATGTCTGATCAAGCTATGGTCAGAAAGCTCTCAGCCTGTGAGACGATGGGCTCAGCCACAGTGATATGCACAGACAAGACAGGCACTCTAACACTGAACGAGATGAAGGTTACCAAGTTTTGGCTTGGCCAAGAGTCAATCCATGAGGATTCTACCCAGATGATCTCATCCGACGTTCTTGATCTGCTTTACCAAGGCACAGGTCTGAACACGACAGGTAGTGTCTGCGTGTCGGATTCAGGGCCAACGCCTGAGTTCTCGGGCAGTCCAACAGAGAAGGCTCTCTTATCTTGGACAGTGCTAAATCTGGGTATGGATATGGAGTCAATGAAGCAAAAATACGATGTTCTCCACGTTGAAACCTTCAATTCAGCAAAGAAGCGAAGTGGAGTTCTGGTCCGGAGAAAATCTGACAACACAGTCCATGTACACTGGAAAGGAGCCGCTGAAATGGTCCTTGCTATGTGTTCTCACTACTACACGAGCACTGGGTCCGTTGACCTAATGGACTCCACCGCACAGAACAGAATTCAAGCAATAATCCAAGGTATGGCAGCCAGTAGCCTCAGATGCATAGCATTCGCACATAAAGTATCTTTGAATAACTCGGGATTAGAGGAAGATGGCTTGATCTTGATGGGAATTGTGGGTCTGAAAGATCCATGTCGGCCTGGTGTCTCAAAAGCTGTTGAAACTTGCAAACTTGCGGGGGTTACCATCAAGATGATAACAGGAGATAATGTCTTTACTGCAAAAGCAATAGCTTTTGAATGCGGAATCCTCGACCACAATGACAAAGATGAAGAGGAGGCTGTTGTAGAAGGTGTTCAGTTCAGAAACTATACTGATGAAGAGAGAATGCAGAAAGTTGAAAAGATCCGGGTCATGGCAAGGTCCTCTCCCTCCGACAAGCTTCTAATGGTCAAATGTCTGAGACTTAAAGGCCACGTGGTAGCCGTCACAGGGGATGGCACCAACGATGCACCTGCACTCAAAGAAGCAGATATTGGACTTTCCATGGGAATTCAAGGCACTGAAGTGGCAAAAGAAAGCTCAGATATTGTCATTTTGGATGATAACTTCACATCCGTTGCTACAGTATTAAAATGGGGAAGGTGTGTCTACAACAATATCCAAAAATTCATTCAGTTTCAGCTAACAGTGAACGTTGCAGCTCTTGTGATCAATTTTATAGCAGCAGTTTCCGCTGGTGAGGTCCCTCTGACAGCAGTTCAACTGCTGTGGGTAAACCTCATCATGGACACTCTGGGAGCTCTGGCTCTCGCCACAGAGCGACCCACCAACGAGCTCCTCAAGCGAAAGCCAGTTGGCCGAACAGAACCCCTGATAACAAATGTCATGTGGAGGAATCTCCTGGTTCAGTCATTATATCAAATAGCCGTACTCTTGATCTTACAGTTCAAGGGCATGTCTATATTCAATGTGCGCAAGGAAGTGAAGGACACGCTCATATTCAACACTTTCGTGCTCTGCCAAGTTTTCAACGAATTCAATGCAAGGGAGATGGAGAAGAAAAACGTGTTCAAAGGAATTCACAGAAACAGGTTGTTCGTTGGAATCATAGCCATCACTATCGTGCTTCAAGTCATTATGGTGGAATTCCTAAAAAAGTTTGCGGATACAGTAAGGCTTAACGGGTGGCAATGGGGAACTTGCATAGCCATTGCATCTCTTTCCTGGCCAATTGGATTTTTCACAAAATTCATACCTGTTTCGGAGACACCTTTCCTCAGTTACTTTAAGAATCCAAGATCCTTATTTAAGGGTTCAAGAAGCCTATCTCCTAAGAAACCTTGAGCAGCCAACCGTAACGTATGCAGTTCTCTAGGGATGGGTGGATAGCCGTCTGAAAGTAGATAATATTACAAGCAGTGTGAAGCTCACTTGAACGATCAAAAGATTCAAATACATACGGTGATAATTTAACGGTGATGAACCTTGATGGATCGCCAATAAGAGACGCTTTTTGATCAAACGAGCCGATGAGCGCAAGGTCAGGGTCGCTGACTTCCAAGTTCTTTCAAACTGCTGCAACACGATGGCTCCAGTTCAGTTCTGCAGTAACATACAAGGACATTAACAGATATGTTGATGGCCTAGGAAAATCAGGGAACATAATTGTTTGAATATCAGCTTTGAGTAGCCTTCATGGATAGTAAGGCTAACTTTGGTTCATCTACTGTATAGTCTCAGGGATAACTTTCACAGTTATACATCTAAAGCTAACTAAGTATGCTTGAAGTTTTGTCTTGAAATAAGAGTTGCTTTTGTGCAAGTTATCATTTGTCTTGTAATGTTTAAGTGAATACGCGAGAGACGCCAATTTGATTTTGTAAAGATTTCCTTTTCTTAAAACGTTTGGCATTGCACAATTCAAGTTCTCTTTGAAACATTAAAACATGATGCACTATGGAATATCGATAGCGCCAAACATGAGAACAGAAAGTGAAGAGGGTGACAGAGCAGAAAAAAAAAAAGTAGAGGGAAGACTCACAGCGGTTTCATGTAGTAGAACTGTGAGCGTTTGGGACTCTCACTTTCTTTCAATCGGCATGTGTAATGTTTCATTAGTGAATAGTCCTAGACCAGGAAGGAGTGAGGCTGTCAGACATGACCTAGCTTGGGTTGAAGCAATATGTTTCCACATTCATCTCTCAACCAAAGATAGATCATGCTGGCAGCTTCACTTGTTCCCTTGTGGATTTGTTACATACAATGAAACGGAAGGAAGTTGAAATCTTTGAGAAACCGGAAATGGAAATGCATACGTTAAGGCAATGAAAGAAAATAAGGAAACAAGACATGACACAAAGAAAGGAGATGAGAGATGCTGCTTTGAGGTTTAAGAGCGTTATAGATATTTATAGAAAGAGATGAGAGCGGATTTGAGGGACAGATGTTAACAATTTAAGGAGATGGTTGGGGTAAAAAGGAGAGAGACACCACGAATTAAAGAAGCCTGAAACAGTGAATTAAAAAAAAAGCACCATAATGCATACAGCTAAGACGGGAAGAAAGAGAGAAAAAGATAGACAAAAATCAATAAGGCTATGAAGAGATTAGAGCCTCGGCCCTGCATACCTATATTTCCACCACCTGTGACCCTAAATATACTCTTTTATTATGATACATCTCTTTCTTTCTCTAATCCCTCTCTCTCTCACGTGATCGTAGTGTCGTACCTTATTTAAAATCTTGACCGTTTCTTATGTACTCCTTGAAGAAATATTCGCCAAGATCAATGCTTGCATTAACCACCCTCCTATGTTTGCGCTCTTCCTGCATTAAGTATCCCACAAAATGAGCCATCGTTCTTATGCAAATACAAAGACCTGAAAAGTAAATAGCAGAGGTTCGGCGAATATATGAAATATTCATTTGGTAGGTGTGGACTTAAAAGCAAATATTATCACAAAGAGAAAAGAGAGACGAGTGTCTTATAAACATTTACTGACAAACTGCTTACAAGGTCTCTGTAACAGCCTAGTTAGACAACTCTATCTATCTAGCTTGATGTTTATGTCTCTGCTTTTAAGTACTGATTTACCTTTAATTTTCCCCTCTTTTCAGGCTTCCATCTTGTCTCTTGCTTTGAATTGCCTTGCAAACTCTCTCTTTCCCTATGATGGTGCAAAACACTCCTAAGATGACAACTTCACTTGTTTTTTTGACACAGGCAAATGACCATATGATATCCAAACCTTGTTGTGAAGCTAAAAACATAATAATTTCCGTATGAACTCTGGACTGATGAATACATGCTTTGTCACGCTTTGATCACCAAGAATCTCCGCAAGAACACAGTCCACTTTCAAAATGATGAAATCTATTGGCATCCCTCATCACAATGTCTCGTCTAAATAACTTAGAGACCAGCTTACAAAAAGTATGGCAATCACTACAAACACGTAAATTTTTTGTGATCCGAAGACAGGCCCTGTCAGGTGTTCTGAGTAGACCATAAGCAATTGCTAGCCTCTCACTATGTCCATGCAGCATCTGAACCTTCACCCCTTCGTCTACGTTGTGCAGAACGAACTTTGTATTGGCTACATAACCTGCTTCCCTCTCCAATTTCCTAGTAACCTTGGACAATTTCTCATATATCACTTTGGTCTCTGGATGAGACTTGTCTCTTGCTGTAAATCTATGAACCTTGCCGCCAATCTCAATCCAACTATATCCAGGGTGTTTCTCCAATCCGTTTGCTTTCATTTTCTCCCTCACGTTTGCAACATCGTCCCACCTTCCTTGTTCAGCAAAGACATTAGATACAAGCACGAGATTTCCTGGATTCTTTGGTTCTAGCTCAATGAGCTTCTGCGCTGCTATCTCACCAACTTCTTTCTCTGAGTGGGATCGGCATGCTGCGAGAAGTGCACACCATATTTCTGTGGTCGGTTCTGTCTTCATCATTTTAACGAATTCAAAGGCTTCCAATACACAATTTGCACGGCCCAGCATGTCAACCAGACACACGTAATGTTCAGGCCATGGTTCCAATTTATATTCATGTTCCATGATCTTGAGAAACCTTCTACCCTCGTCAAGCAGACCTGCATGGCTGCACGCATAAAGAAGTGCCAGAAATGAAACGTGATCAGGCGAGACGTTTTGCTGCCTCATTTTATCAAACAATTCAACAGATGCTTTTCCACAGCCATGCATCCCATATGCGTTGATCATACTTGTGTATTGCAGTAAACCTTTCCTTTCTATCCGATCAAACACCGCGTTTGCACTCTGTAAATCTCCACAACATGCATACATGTCAACAACTGCAACTGCAATGGACCCCTCTAGGCAAAAGCCCTTACGGAGTAAGTAGCCATGAATTTCTCTCCCTTTCATGAGAGCAGATAAATTTGCTACAGCGGACAGTATACTCGACAATGCTATAGAATCAGCTGCCAAACCAGTTTCCACCATGCGTCGAAAGAGTTCAACAGCCTCGTTCTCGTTACCATTATGAGCACTAGAAGAAACCATGCTTGTCCAAGAGACAACATCTTTACCTTTGATTGATTCAAATATTCGAGTAGCATACCTCATGTTCCCGCATTTTCCGTAAACATCTATCAACTCATTCTGTATCACAGTATCGAGTAAGCCTTTTCTCAAGATGTGACAATGAATTTCTCTGACAATGGGCATGGACTTTAGCGCACTACATGCTCGAAGGATGCTTCCCAGCATCATTTCATCAGTCTTCATGCTTTTCTTGGCAACATCCCGGAAGAGATCTAAGGCCTCCACATGACAATCATTCTGAGCATAACCAGCAATGACAGTGGTCCATGAAATAAGATCTTTTTCATGCATCACAAGAAAGGCACAGCCCATGTAACTTGTGTGGTTGCACTTGGAATACATATCTATCAACGTGTTCCCAACCTGCAAATTAGAATCCCAGCCATGTTTAATCACGTAAGCATGCAATCCCATTCCAACCAACAGATTGCCTAATCTTCCTGATGCTGCAATGACACTGGTCAAAGAAACCTCGTCGGGTTTGTGGCCAGCAGCGATCATGTCACAGAAGAACTCTAGCGCCTCCTTGTACATGAGATTCTGTACATATCCCTTAATCAGAGAATTCCACGTCACAACGTCATGGTTATCCATCAGACGAAAGATCCTTCCTGCCTCAAGCATTTTACCACACCTCGTATACATTGCAATCAAGGCGTTGCACACAAAGACTTCAAAAGAGTGAGCTGATTTCAAGACAGCAGCGTGAATCTCCTTCCCTAGCTTAGCAAATGACAAACCTTCGCAGGCTGTAAGCGCCGAAACTAGAGTGTAGCTGTTGGAGGGAGGGCCATTCATCTGCATTTCTCTGAACAGTTGTAGAGTCTCCAAAGATTGGCCAGAGGTGGAATACGAAGACATGATAGAGTTCCAGAGAACAACATCTCCTCTCTCTACTGACCCGTCAAACAACCGCCTCGCTGCGCTTACGTCATCATTCTTAGCATACATGGAAATCAAAGCATTGACGATAAAATCCGTCGATTGGTATTGAAGCTTAACGAGCAGAGAATGAATCTCAGTGCCGGTCCGGATATCTCGGAGGCTGCCGCAGGCTTTAAGCAAAACAGGAAAAGAGTGGAGATGGACAGGAACTCCCTCAGACGACCGCATTCTCCGGTACACAGAGAGCGCCGAAGCAGGTTCACCGTTAGAGACGTATGCCCCTATCATTGCGTTCCATGAAAAGGCCGTTCTGTGACGCATTTCGTCGAACACTTTCTCTGCGTCATCCAAAGACCCACGCTTTCCGTACATAAACACAAGCTTGCCGGCCAAAAAATCCAATTCGATAGCTGGGAAAGTCTTGAAAACGAGGGAGTGAAGCTGTCGTCCCTGAGAGATGGCTCTGCTTTTCCCACAGAGCTCGAGAACGTAGGCATACGCTTCGATTGATCCGTCCAGACGCTGAAAAGCTTCTTCAATCAGGCCTCCTCCATCGGAAGAGGTGAGCTTCCGAGGAGGGACGTGGCAGTTGAGAGATGGGTTTGTTCGAATTCGGCTCGGTTTGAGATGAGATTCTGTCGGAACACTGAAATGGAGACGAGAACACGTCGGAATCGAAAACGCCGAGGCAGAGCACATGTTAATAATATTATCACGGGAGAAGGAGAAATTTTTGTTCACTAGTCTCATTTTATGGCGAGCAAGAAACTAATCAAACCGCAACCTGTAAAGAGACGATAGCCATTGCTCCTCTCCTAATCCAATCATCACCAACGATTGGAGATAATAATTTAGGCCCGGCCCAACAAACGTTACATTTTCTCAGGCCCGTGTCTCTTGCTCGTTATACACTACACTGATTGAACCGGCCGGTTCAATTAGTATATGCTAAAGAAAAAAAAAGGCTGGTTTATTATATTTTGCTTGTCCAGTCTGGTTCACCGTCTTCAATCCAATCTCTCGACTTCACCTTCAACCCAAGCCTGGCGAGCTTAGAGGAAACTGATCTCAATTGATTGTGTTCAGCGTCCGCCTCTCTATTATCTCCTAAAATCCGTCACACACGGTGGGGGCAAAGTACTTGTTCGACGGAGATCGTCCGCGTTCCTCCATCTTCTAGTTGCTAGGAAAGAGTTTGTTATTATTATTAGCCAGAGGAGCTGTTCCTATTTTCCGCGCAATAACTACTAATTCAATCATTAAGGATCCGGAATCAAAATTAAATTCAATCGTAAGTCCAATTAAATCATGCACGGATGAGGAAGATGACGGCCAGTGTCAAATCAAGTCTAGTGTTCATCATCGCCTTCTTCTTCTTCTGGGGCTATTGCAGAGGGGAATCTTCCACGTGTTTGACGGTTTACAAACAAGGAGGAGCTCCCGCCGTGTTCCAATCCCCCAAATGTCCTCGCTGGAATCGCCCTTCTCGTTCTCGTTCCCGCACCGGAGATGCTCGCTGCCACACGGCTTCCCTTCAAGGTCGCCGCAGATACCAAGAAGACCGTCTTCTATGCGCTCTCGATCTTCGCATTCCCTTTCCAGGTATGCCTGCATCTGTTCTCTCTTTAACTTTGAAAGTTTCCTTTTCTCTCAAGCAGCACTGTGATCTGAGGCAGGGAAGAGCGGAGCCAAGGATGTTTTGGTTGGGATCGCAGCTGTCTTCGACGGCCATAACGGTGCAGAAGCCAGTGACATGGCTTCCAGACTTTTATTGGATTATTTCGCCTTGCATATCAACTTCCTCTTGGACGCAACCTTTTCTTCTATGACCACCACCACAAGGAAGCTGATTGGAAGAAGATTACCAAGTAAAGGAGATCATCACCCTGTTATTCAGCCTCGTGATGAAATCATGCATCTTTACAACCTGGATTTTAATATGCAGTTGAGTTCCTTTTTCTCTACAGGTCCCATATATCAACTATAGTGGCATCTCGCCCTCATTCTTGTTTTTTTTTTTTTGGCAGGATGAGAGACTCATTGCCGTTAAATTTCGATGATTCACTTCACTTGGATATAATAAAGGAAGCATTGCTGAGAGCGATCCATGATATTGATGCCACATTTACAAAGGTGTAGGACCCTGTAGTAGTTGTGTTTATACATCTCCGGCTCAGTTTCTTGATTTAGGATGTAACCAGCTAAAAACCTTGTTTTTTTCTCCAGGAAGCATCTAACCGAAAGTTGAATTCAGGTTCTACGGCTACAGTTGCACTTTTCGCTGATGGTCAACTAATGGTTGCCAGTATCGGTGACTCTAAGGCACTCTTGTGCTCTGAAAAATTTGAGACTCCGGAAGAAGCTAGAGGTTGGAAAGATCTGTTTCTAAATCAAGCTACCTAGCGGGAAAGCCAGTATTATGTGTATCATTTAAGGGAATTTTTATTGAAACATTTTGTTGCAATTGTGTTTTCTTATTGCAGCTACTTTGGTGAAGCTGTACAGGGAGCGAAGGCGCAATCCAGACTCGTCTTCCCCATCAAGGTTCTCTGACTTTAAACTGGAACATAGCAATGGGCGACTGCGTTTGGTTGCCAAAGAATTGACAAAAGATCATCATCCAAATAGAGAAGATGAAAAAGATCGTGTTGAAGCTGCAGGAGGTTACGTCACTGAGTGGGCCGGTGTATCACGAGTAAACGGTCAACTCGCTGTCTCCCGTGCAATTGGGGACCTTACTTTTAAAAGGTAGGTATTGCTGGTTGTATCTTAGTTTCTTGCTGTTTTTTTTTTAACAAACTTATTGCTGAAACTCGTGTTTCTTTTGTTATACTTACTTTCCTTGAAGATGAAATATGAGTTTTGATATCTGTTTCAGTTATGGTGTCATCTCTGCACCTGAGGTGTTGGACTGGCAGCCGCTAGTGGCTAATGACAGCTACTTGGTAGTGTCATCTGATGGCATCTTTGAAAAGTTGAAGGTGCAAGATGTATGTGATCGTCTGGGGGAAGTAAACAATCAAACCAGCTACGGAGCAGGAGTGCCTTCGTACTGCTCAAATTCTCTGGCAGACTGCTTGGTCAATACTGCCTTTGACAAGGGAAGCATGGATAATATGGCTGCTGTTGTTGTTCCTCTAAAATCTAACCTAGTTTCTCAGCTTCAACGGAAGGATCAGAGTATGGGTGACAACAGAGATAAGATTAATTCAGCATTGCCGAGTAACACATGTGCACTGCCATGTTAGTTTCTTTGATTGCAATCAAATTTCTGACATCCACATTATGAAATGTGGAGTGTGACACACTCATTTTTGGCTAATTAGTTTTTTTGTCTTTTCAACAGTACCTGATATAAATTCGGGTCCATTGCAATTCAAGCAGCCTCAACCACACGCAACCATGTTCAACAGGTTACTGGTATGACCCATTTGACAGAATTCCACTATTCATCTTTGTTTTTGTTCCAAGGCATTATTTTACCATTTTGTAAATATAGGATTAGCCAATCGTTCTGTTTGAATTGTTGACTTTGACCTGAAAAATATTACAACTTATATGATCTGGCCATACTTCTTATGCTAGGTTGAAGTTAAAAACGGAAGTTTTTACTGCTTTTATATGTCAGAGCACCTTACTGGTACGTCTCTGGTACAAATGGACAATTTGAATGGTTCCATGAGTGACTTGCCTCAGGTTCTACCTGCATCTGTTGAGCCATTCTCTGGTAAATGAAAATTTCTTAGAGAACATTTTATTTTCAGAATCCTTATGGCTGTTGTTTCTTTTAGTTCCACTGAACTAGCATTTATTTATATTTATAATCATATGATCCTTGATTCTTCCGGTTCTTCGGTGCATCTGAACATTTACCCGGTGATAAAGGCTGGTGTTTGCCTTCTGCGACGGCTATTAACGAGAATCAAGACCAGTGCATCAATCCTGATAGCTTTGCTACTTTCCTTGGGTTACTTGAATCTGTACCCTTCCATGGTTTTGGTGCTAATAACGGGACGGAGGAGACTTCATTTCCGGACTCGAGGTACCTTCTTCTTTTCCTTCGTGATTGATAAGTTTTTTTTTTCCCGTTTTCCTTCTTCTTCTTTTCCTTCGTGATTTTATGAACGCGATCGCTGTTCATGATTTTAACTAAGTTCTGATTAGCAATAGCAACCTTACGCCAAACCTTTCGTTCTTTCATGCCCTTGGCTATGTAGTCACTGCTAAAATTGTGGAGGGGCAAATCCTGTTGTTGAGTGCATTAACGTCTTCTTGTTGCATTTTGGCTATAGATGTTTTCTCACAAAGAAACATGTTGGAATTAGTGTCTCCATATTATGGAAACAGTTATCTTTTCAAATAGAAAAAAAAATACTCTTAGAAAATGTCTGATGAAAGTGTGTAATGCATGTGATTTTTAGCTATGTCCTGAAGAAAAAATTTGGGCGTGGTGCATTTGGTGAGGTGTGGTTGGCATTTCACTGGAATTGCTACCAAGGAAGTAACGCTACTAGTTGGATCAAGGAAAATGAGAATACATCAAAAAGTGGTGCTCATACCAACGAATACGCTGATAACGTAACTAGCAGAACAGATCATTATGATGCTAATGGTCCTGATAACTCCTTCATTTTGAAGCGTATAATGGTGTGTGTTCTTTTCGGGGACCTTTTTTTATCTTTCCTTTTATATATAATATGTGTCTGCTATTTTCTCTAGCTTTGTATGCTTAGAATGATAGTAAGAAGACGTGTATCTGTGATGTGGGCAAGTCTCCGGTTATTTTGGGGTGGCAGTAGTTCTCCACCGTTTACTGCTTGCAGTAAAAAATGGTTTTCAGACTGAGTGGTTCCTGCATAATAAATTATTAAGGATCTGGCATAGGTTATACTTTGCAAGAGTTAGCTCCCTGCACGTTATGTCATCTATCTATCGACCTACATGATGTCTTGTAGATGCAAGTTATTCACAAATTAAATTTATACATTGTCTGTTATTTTTCCTAAACAGGTAGAGAGAGGACCAACTGTGTATTTAAGTGGTCTAAGGGAGAAACATTTTGGTGAATTGTTTCTAAATGCACACAGTATAAGTGGGAGTTCTTCTTCAGCGCAAACGTCAAGTTCTCAATCAGCCTCATCAGAATTGGATCTCTCTGAAGAGGGTTTGAAACATATTGCGAGATACATAGAGTATTTTGAATCTCGATATAATGACATATGGCTTGTGTTTCATCACGAGGGTGTGTCTTTGTCAAAGCTGATGTACACTGTGGAAGAAGCAGAGAATATCCCTGCTGGTGAAAAGGCTGAAGAGGCAAGTCATGGGCAGATACTTCGTCCGTCAAACTGGTGGACCTGGTTGAAGACAACAGAATCAGGAAAAGAAGAAATGCGCAGAATAATATGGCAATTGGTAGGAATTTGAGAATGTTCTGATTTTGTTCTTGTGTTAGACAGATGCATCGTGGGGATCTAATCGTATCTGTGCTTGCTCTTCGTTTTACACTTCCTTCTTTTCAGCTGCTGGGTCTAAAGGCCTGCCATGATCGCAATATTACTCACAGAGATATAAAACCCGGTAAGAAATACTCTGGTGTTAATGGTAGTGCATATAGTGTACAATCTGTGACAGATGACTATTCTCACGAAAACTAATTACAATTGACGCATGGCATGTTCCTTAGAGAATATGGTGATATGCCTTGAAGACATCAAGTCAGGCAGATGCTTAAAGGGTGCACCAAACGGAGATTATAACTTCAAAACTAAAATGTACTTTAATAACAGTTCAATTTTCTAGTTTATTCAGTTTGCTCCACGTATTTTAAACTTTTGCAACTAAAATGTACTTTAGTCCTCCGCTTATGTAATTTTTTGTTTCTGCTAACTGATGGTGTTACAATCACTTTTTAGGCGCATCATCGACTTTGGCAGTGCACTTGATGAATTCACAATGAAACATTATTATGGTTCAGTAGGTCCTTCAAGGTATTTCTGTTTTGTATGTTTATTTTGGAAATTATTCCTTTGGTTTGTGATCCTGATTATCACAATCCTTTGGATTATCTTGAATTCAGAGCAGAACAAACTCATGATTATGCACCGCCCGAAGCCATTCTGAACAGCAGCTGGCACCGTGGGCCGACCAGTTTGACATCGAAGTATGGGAATTTTACTTTTTTTTTAAAAAGCGTGGCTCCAACTGACCCTGGCCAAATATATGACACCTTTTTTTCTTGCAGATACGATATGTGGAGTGTTGGGGTTGTGATGTTAGAAATGATTTTAGGATCACCAAACGTTTTTGACATTAGTTCCGTTACACGTGCCCTTTTGGATCAACATATCAGAGGTTGGAGTGAAAACTTTAAAGAGCTTGCATACAAGTAAGTTAGATTTAGGAGTGTAAATCATTTTTGCTTGAGACCGACCACGACACCACTCTTTGGTGACAATTAGTTATTTGTTTGGATTTGGCTGGCAGGCTTCGATCCTTTATGGAAATGTGCATCCTAATCCCAGGTAGCTCTTTAAAACATGGTGGCGCCAGCTTAAAGCAGGTAAATGACAGTCTGTTCCGTTGATTGACCATGATTTATAAATTTATATACCTATGTTTTGATATTGAATTGATGAGATTATGTTGTTCAATTATTCTTGGTAAGCAATTCAGCTTTTTTTGCCTCAATAGTGATCCATGCATATGTTTTCGAGTCTCTTCAATGTTTACAGCCAGAGTGAATTTAATTTGGATGATTTAGAATGGTTATTTGTCTAATGCAAAGGTTATATATACTGTGGGATGTAGGGTGGGATTTCGCTTGCGTCATGGAAATGCTCTGAAGAGTTTTTTGGAGAACAGATAAAGAGTAGAGACCCTCTTAAAATTGGGTTAGTTTGATGAAAGTAGTTTTGAGAAGATGCTTGCTAGGTACAGTTTTTTTTTTTTTTTTCTGAAATGTGAAAAGGAAAATGCAGGTTTCCTAATGTTTGGGCTTTAAGGTTGGTGCGGAGTCTATTACAGTGGTACCCGGTGAGATCCTCTTGTCTTTTCTCGTTATATGTATATTTCTTGTAATGATCTTATCCTTAAAAGAGCATTGGGTTATTTGGATGATATTTGTGTGGGGGAGTGTAGGAGGACAGAGTGAATGTTGATGAAGCTCTGCAGCACCCTTATTTCCAGCCTCCCCCGAGCTTCTGATTGTAGAGAAGAGAGAGGATACGTTTTCTCTTGATGCAGATATAAAATGGAAAACAAAACAAGTGGTGGTTTGATATTTGATTGGAGAACATCCTTGTCAAAGAAGAAATTTAGAAGCCTGTAGAGAAGTCTCGAGTTGTATATTAACGTATCTCACAAGTCAAGCAAGCCCTTTGTGAATGAATAATAGTCCAAAAGAAAGCGGGCAGGCATCAAAAGGTTGTGGATAAAATAGGAAAACTCTCGAGTCTTTTACCTGTAATTTCCTGAAATGTCGTGTTAATATTGTTGTCTTTACAAATTACAACCTCTAGGATTTCATCAGTATCTAGCTAATGCACTTACATTCAATCACTTCCATTCCAAGGTGATTTGTTGCATTAATCCGGTCAGCTATAAGGCCAGGACCGCGGCTTTTTTGGTTTAGAATAAAAAGTAGGAAAACATTTACTAACAAGAATTAAGTATATGGAAATGGAAGATGATCAAGTTTTAACAGTGTAAAGTCAAAACTAACGATTTTTTTTTACCACCAAAGAAGTCACAAACGTTGTAACATCTGGGCCATCGGCCCATAAAATATAAAAGGAGGATAAGTTCAGACTCTCAAGGAATACGATGAACAACTAGGATGTCAACACGTGTCTTGATCTGAGGCGTCAGATTATTTTAATCGCTCGATGTATCGGGAAGTTTCTCTAGTTCGCCGCCGCCTCGTGGGGTGTCGTCTACATATTCCCCTTACCGCCGATCCCCAATTCAATCGCGCTCTCTTCTCAATCGCATTTGTTCGTCTAAAATCTCTGAAATTCATCTCTCTTGGTGCTTTGATTGATTCTGATCGGGAAAGATGTGGAACCAGAAGTATGATTTGGAGTCGGCTCAGACGCCTCTGTACCCGACGATGATGGAGAGCCCCGAGCTCCGATGGTCCTTCATCCGTAAGGTCTATTCCATCATCTCCATCCAGCTCCTCGTCACGATCGCCGTCGCCGCCACCGTCGTTAAAGTTCATCCGATATCCGTCTTCTTCACAACCACCACCGCCGGCTTCGCCCTCTACATCCTCCTTATCTTCACTCCTTTGATCGGTAAATTCCTTTCTATACCCCTCCTACTTGTACTCTGCTCCTCCTTTCTTACTCAATAGTGTTTTGGAATTGCAGTTATGTGTCCCTTGTATTACTACCACCAGAAGCATCCTGTCAACTACCTATTACTCGCCATTTTCACCGTCTCTCTTGCCTTTGCCGTTGGCTTGACCTGCGCCTTTACCAGCGGTAAGACTCTCGTCCTCAAAATGAGAAAGCCAAACCAAATCCTAACCTATTTTGTCAAACAGGAAAAGTCATCCTCGAGTCTGTGATTCTGACGGCTGTGGTGGTGGTTTCGCTCACTCTCTACACATTCTGGGCTGCCAAGAGAGGCCATGACTTCAACTTCCTCGGTCCCTTCTTATTCGGTGCTGTCATTGTCCTTATGGTCTTCTCCTTCATCCAGGTACCCCCCCTTTCTTCTCTCATCTGCTAATTGGAGCCTTGACTTCTTGCTTTAATGATATGTTTGATTGATTCCCCTATGTGTTTATGCAGATTCTCTTCCCTCTAGGAAAGATCTCGGTGATGATCTATGGTTGTTTGGCATCCATCATCTTCTGTGGCTACATTGTGTATGATACAGACAACTTGATCAAGAGACACTCCTATGACGAGTACATCTGGGCTGCAATATCGCTTTACCTTGACGTCATTAACCTCTTCTTATCTCTGCTCACTCTCTTGAGGGCTGCTGATAGTTAAAAAAAAAAATAGCTTTTTCTCAACACTTGTGTAATTGCTATCTTCACTCTTTTATGTGTCTAAAATTTCATTTATCCCTCGTTTGTTTGAAGCGCTGTAACATAAAAAAAAAAAAAAAATGGAAGCTACTTGTGGAAGTTGTTAGTCTTAGAAGTCATCTCTTCAATCAATGGAATACAAAAGCATATTACAAAAGGGGAATGTCTTCTACTCTTTCATGTTTAGACCTATTCTTAATTATCATAGGAAGTTCGACAAAAGCATCTACTTCTCTCTGCTAGTTTCTTTTTTTATTTTGGTTATTACCATTTAGACATGGAGTTTTTCTGCTTCCTCTCGGCAGCGATGGCTACAAGGCGGGAAACGCCCTGAGTCCATATGTCATATTCCCTTTCGTTTCTGCACTCGAATTCGATGACTCTCTTTGTCTCGGTCTTCAAGCCGAAGTAGTGATGCTTGTCCCCGTTGAAGAGATCCCTGCCTGCCCATGCTGGTATGTCCTTTTTCACTTCCAGCACCATATCTGCATCCCACAAAATGCAAACCCAAATCAAATTTATGACTTGAGCTATCTAGTATCTGGTCAATAGATTAGGAAAAGTTTGTACGTTTCTTCTTCTTGGTGAATGTCCCCCCGACGTGTTTACTCTTCATTTTCAGCACAACTTGTCCTGCTTTGTTCATGTAGACAGACGCAATCTTCCAGTGGAGATCACCTGCTTACAAAACACAAGAGTCAGCAAAGCCTACTTCTTTTTAAAAAAAATCATTTTAAACGAGTGTAGTAGCTTTGGAGTACCTCCACGAGTTCGTTTGAGGAGCTCAGTGCCTTTAGCTAGTAGTTCCTGGTTACAGACGCCAAGGAAGTCTTCCCCAGCTATGGGTAATTCTCCACTAAAGCTACTACCGCTATGCTTTGTTTCAACCTGACCACACAGCGCTGAACTTGCACCTTTATCCGCTGGCAACGCTGCAGCTATGTTCCATACTTCTTTAAGCGCTCTTGCCTTCAAAGTGGCTGCTCCTCGCAGAGCTGCAGAACGTTGGTGAAATCCACATGAATTCTCGTCAAAAGGGAATTTAATTACTACGTATATACTTATAATACAATACCTGTTGCAGCAGCGGCAGTAAGTGTCACAATGTCATCATGGGACTTAACATTCACCGCAGAGCTGACAACGGATGTCAAATGATCCCTCTCGGCTCCCATGTTTTCAGCAGCCTCCACACACTGAGCGGCCACGAGTGCAGCAGCAGAAGCCATGGCCATATCAACTCTGGCCATCTGCTCGTTTTTACCTTGTGAAGAGGCAGCTGTAGCTGCTGCTATAGCTGCGACGGCAGATGCAACGGCTGCAACAGAGACAGCTGCGTGGACATGTGCATTGTGAGCTCTACTCTCTTCTTTCTTCTTTTCTTTACGGTCCTTGAGCCACCTACCAACCGTCTTTGGTGGTGCTCCAGCCACTGGGGTGTTGCTCCCGTTTCCAGTGGTACCACGGGTGCCTCCTGTGCCGGTGAAAAGAGGCTGTATGGTGTTGTGGGAACGAAAATACTGCAATGGTAATAGTAGGCTTGGTTTAGATAAACGAAAAGTGGTAAAAGTGAAGTAGATAAATACCAAAGCAGCAAATGAAGAGAAGACTAGTAATTGATTGTTAAAAGTGAGTGTGGCAGGCAATTTATTACGAGTTTCTTAATATGAGCCAAAACATAAAGGAGCTCTAGGTGGAACAGTCACATTTCTATTCCCGTGTCCGAAGATTGTTAAAAGTGAATGCATTCCATTTAATAAATGAAACAAGTTTGTGTCATATCTAACTATATAATCTGCTTTTAATGATCGCCGACTGGCTTTAGTGCGTCTTATAGTCCCAAGACCCATACGGCTCTGTTCGCTTCAGTTCCTTAAATTATGCCAACGATGCAACTTTTCAGTATCCATTTCTTTTCAGTAATTAGAAGATTGTGGTCGCTTATTCATATAATCATATGTAATATGCTAAAATGGAGGGAAAAAATAACTACTTATTTCTTTATTTTTTTGTGAGTGTAATAACAGGTTGTAAAGTGAAGGAGTCAAAGTCAAATCTGGTCTTGTCTGCAAATTAAAAGCGTTCATTTGACTCTGTTTTCACTTCACTGTACCTTTTTTTACTACATAGGCTCCTTTTTTTTTACTTTTAAGCTTTGATATGTTATTCTAGAGTAAAATATGTTGTGTTACAAAAAAATGTGAGAAATCAAAAGTTGATGAAAGGAAGAAAGTACCTTAACGACGTCGTCGAAGTCATCTGAAGGAGATATCGGAGGACTGTCTGTCTCCGTAAAAGAACCACCGCCGTTGAGTGGGCCACTACTGTGTGATAACCTCCCCGACGTTAATGGTGACACCTCCTTCATTATTCAAAACATTTATTTTAAAAAAAAAACTCACTCAGGCACAGAAACAGAGTATATCTGACTGAGAATATTTGATTACGTACCGACTGAGACATAATGCGCTCAAGAACGAGCTGTGAAGTTGCAGAAGAAGCAGCGAACGAGAACTGGCTGTTCTCTGCCTGACATTCTTCTTTCTCAGTGTTGGTACCTTCTTCCGGTATTGACGCGTTAAGGGAAGGCGTTCTGGTGGTGGAAGGAGCTGCTGCTGCTGCTTTGGCGGTGTGGAGAGCTCTGGAGACTTCCAAGGCAGAGACGCTCCAGGATCTTGACAAGAATTCCATCGGGCCTCGTGGGCTTTCCGGTAGTTGAGTGCTCCCGGCGCCTATATCCGGTCGGCGAGAGCTGTTGATTGGGTTCGGTCGTCTCATTTCTCTCTCCATATTCTTTCTTAAAAAAAAACTTGAGTTCAAAGCTTGATAAGGAGACTAGTGAGTCTCTGTGTGTGTAATATATATATTAGGTTTTTTCCACTTTTTAATTTAAAGGAAATAAAACTATTTAGTGATAGTGAGTTTATAAATAGTAAATACCTTGAAAAATATTTATGGTGGTTGCGTAAGTAATGGATGCCACCAGAAAAATAATAAAGACGTCTCTTTTCTTTTCAACAAGGCCGCATCTTTCCATTTGTTTAATTAATACACCTCAAAATTTTACTTTAGGCGTATCAAAGGAGTCTAAGAAAGAAAGAAAAAAAAAAAAGAGGGGATAAAGCCATCTTTGTGTATAATCAAATCTTTAAGTAACCACAATAATGGTTCTATAATACATCTAAAGTAACCACAATATTGGTTCTTGGTACATGTGATTATTAATCAAGCATCTAGTTAGCGGTTTGCAAAGCGATCATTAGAGGATGTTGTTGGTCCCTTAGGCCTCTCTCCCTTTTGCTTTGATTTTGAAGCACAAAGCTGCAACCTGTGTGTACATTTACACATGCTGCTTCGCGTGCTTTCCATTACGTCAGCTTCCTTTCTCCCTCTTCCACTTCTATGCAACTTAGTAATTGTTCTTATGCATTCATTACTATTCTTATGATCAACTAATATCCAAGTTTTTCTACAAGCATATATCTCTTCAGGATTGACAATCAAAACTGCTGATTTTCTTTTCTTCTCGTATAAACATAATTAAGGTGCTAACAAAACCAACAACACTAAGTCACTAATCCTAAGATTATTTGATAACTTACCATACACAAATTAGTGTACACATGCACTTTTGCAAGTGAAGGTGGGTGACCACTTAATAAAGATACATCCTTTATTCCCTTTTGATCTGTCTGATTCTAGGGATACCCACATTTTTCTCTTCTTTATAATAAAAATAATCCATTAGAAAAATTTGTCATTTTTGTCTCTCTGATTATTCCTTTGCTTGCAATCATTGTTCTTGTTTGGACGTTTTGTATTTTATACAAATTAAATTTGAATTGATCATATAGCACTTTGAATGCTGGTGAATCCTCTTTTTCCATTTTTATTCTTCTTTTAAATCCCCTTTTATATCTGTCTTCTTTTGCTTTTCATATGCTCTTATAATAGACACCTATATATGTAAGCTACACCATATCCGTTGCTGTTTATCCGTTTCTATGTAAAAGCAACTCCAAGTCAAAGCAAGCATCTTTGAAGGAAGAAAGTTCAAATCTTTGTTTTGAATTCAACAAAAGAAAAGTATTTGCGAGGAGCCATAACTCCTTTTTTTTCTCGATTTGATCTACACGTACAAAAACCATTCAAGAACAAAAAAAAAAAGAAAGGCTGTAACGAGGCAGCTTTAACTTTATTAACACCACTTTGTCTTAATGCGACTCTTGAAAGCTAACAAACAGAGAGATGTAAGCTCGGGGGAGACACAACAGAAAACATAAACTGAGTCACGGAGAGAGACTAAAGAAGAGCAGGAAAAAAAAATAAAAAATAAAGGCATATGGTCTCTGTCTGAAAGGGAGAGCTTTTTGACTGTGATAACGAAGTAACAACTTTCACTGTTTTGGCTCCAACATCGAAAAGACGAATCCCAACTCTCCCTTTAGTCTCTCTCTCTCAGAAAGAAGGCTGCACTTGTTGTTGGCTCACTCTTCTTGGCTTCACACTCACAATGAACTAATTGACTACCTAAGGATCACACACGTTACTTACCTTCGGGTTTACATTTTACATATGCCTAACGAACAAGGGTTGGTTATTATCTATTACTAGATTGCAAGCCGCTGCCTCCATAGTACTGCTTGGTTGTTTCGCGAGAAAACTCGGCAAATGTCATACCATCCCTAATCCGAGACCATAGAGGTGGAACAGTACTATGAATGTCTACTTTAGAAACCTCATCCCTATCAAGGACCTGATGTCTCTGTAGACAATCCGACCTCAGATGTTCCATTGTGTATTCCGAGACTGAGAAAGTGTGGCTCCAATTTGGCTGCAAGAAGACCGCAAAGGTCTCGCGGCTTATGTGCTCCACACGCTTATCTGGTCTGCACACGCAGTGGAGGGTCGACCGTAGCTTCCCTCTGGACAAAATATCAGCAGATTCTCCAATTTGAACGATGAAACTGTCCTGAGGAGTCTTGACCATGTAGAACTTGTTCTCGCTGGGATGATAGATCCGTAGATAAGAGTGATTGGTAATCGAATTGCACTCCTGGCAGGAATGGGATGACAGAAACAGAGGATCAGTGAGAATGGTAAAGATGCCATAATCGTAATGCCACTGTTGCCAGAGATTGAAGTGACTCCCATTTCTATAATTCACTTGCTTCCTCCTCACGGCTTCTTCTCTGAGAAACAACTGATCTGCAGCGGAGTGGTAATGTATGAGGCGTCCTTTTGCAGTGCAAGAATCAAGTAAGGTCCCTTCGAGAAACCCTCCACCACCAATCTCCCTGTCGCACACTCGGGCTATGGACAAACCCAACTCCATCATGCAAAACCCAAGTTCCCTAAACACAACACCAAGATTGTTGAAGTCCTCATCATCCTCATCCTCCTCCAGGGAGTCCAGTTTAGCTGCAACGCGCTCATACCACAGAGAAGAACTAGAAGAATAGGTTGGTTGATAATTGAGGTGCATAGCAAAAGAAGAGACAAGTCGTTCTGGATTCTTGAGAGGAACGTCACTTCCCAAGTGGTGCTCCTTTTTGTCAGTATAAGAGAGAGTAATGTCAAAAGATGAGATCAAAGTTCCAGAAAGTTCCAACCTTTGAGAGGAAAGCACCAGTTTTTTTTCAAGAGATTACCTTGAGAATGCGATTCCGCTTATCGGGATCAAGAAGAGCGAGTTTCCGAGCCATCGGAAGGAGCTTACGGCGGAGAAGAGCGGAGCCAAGAACGCCGGTGATACAGAGCAGGCCGGGACCGTTCGGGCCAAGTGCTTCCATCACGTGTCTCGAGATCAACTGACATCGTTTTCGGTCAAGAAGATCCGAGAAAGACAGTTGATAAGGTTCCAGAATCTCTGCTTCCATCTTGTCTCCTCCTCCCTTCCTCCTTTCACTTTCAACCCACTGGGTCCCCCACCTTCCTCCTCCTATATTCTCTCCTTTCAATATTACGAAACCACCCCATCTTTTATTAATCTTTACGAAATGACCCCATACATTTCAACATTCACAATTAAAAGTGGCCCAACACAATGACACGGCCCATTTGTTTTTAATTTTATTTATTATACAAAAAAAAAAACAAGGCAAATAGAAAGCTCGAACTACACGGAAGCTTCTTTGAAGCTCTTGGTCAACCAGATGGCCGTCTCTCTCGGAGACACTCTCTCCGGTCCAAAAGGTTTGAGGAGAACACCAAGCTCATCGTACCTTTCCTGCTGCAATAGCCTTGCGCTGAACTCCAGCAGTCCCTCCAGAGCCTCCGCACGCTGCTGATACGACGACGTGTCGAACCTTCTTCTCTGTTTTACCTCCGACACCGACCTTCTTGTCTGCACCGTTGTTGTTGTACACTTGTCTTTCGTCATCGAACGGTTCGAAGAAAAAGAAGATCGCCTGGCTACTCCTCCTCCTCCTGAGGTGGTTGTCTCTCTGTTCTGGTAGAGATCTTCAGGGTATAATTCAACGATCTTGTCGAATCTTGGAGCGTTTACAGATACGTCCGGTGACTTTAGGCCGCAAATGGTAATGATATCCGATTCGCAAGCGTAAGGGTTTTCCACGACCAACGGAAGAGATGCTCTCCTCCTCCTGTCTGTAGGATTCGTCTGATAAACACAACACGCAAACAGATATCAGTTTATTAGGGACATAAATCCCACATCGGATATTGGAAGGAATCGTTAGTAATATATAAGATAGATGGACCACTCCACTAATCACGCCCATCTAACCACCTGCATCTAGCCTAACAATCACTACTCTGTTTCTGTCTCTATTACTTTAAAAGCTTTAATTCTTCTTTTTTTCTATTACCAGTTCAACGGTATTGCTTGAAGGCGTTTCAAGCCTCTTCGGCATAACATAAGCCTTTCTTGAGGTCCCGGCCACTCTTGGAGTTCTAGCTGCACCACCAGATTGCTTCTTGACTACTCCTTCCTGCCTTTGTGCAACAATCTCTTCACTGACGACTCCAACTGTTACTTCTGAGACTTTTCTTCCACTAAACATCGGTGAATGGGAAGAAGACACGGAGCCTGCTTCTGTATCAGAGACACTCGGATTTAATCTCCTGTCGTTACTACTAAAAGAACGCCTTCTTTCCTTCGTCTCAGACCACTGTGGTGGGAAAGTGCTCCGTCTGGGATTCTCTAGCTTCGTATATACCATGCTGATGTAAGGCTGAAGGTGAGGGTGGTTAAGCAGCTCACTAGCCTGCAGTGATATAACAACATTATTGCTTAGCAAAACTATGATTTAATCCCTATTAATAAAGCATTATAGGAAACATACACTTGGCCTCAGTTCAGGATTTTTCCTCAACATACTTTTGATGAGGCCTCGGCTGCAGATAAGCAGGGGAAAGAGGTTGGTTACAGCTCTAAGTAGACTTAGTAGTGTTAACAGAGAGAAATGGTTTCAGACTTACAATGAGCCGGAATACATGGCAGGGATGGGATCCATTATCAATTTGTGTATTTTGCTGATCAATGTCTGCACATCCTGTAAATCAAGATTATTTCACATTTCATCTCAAGCAGAGGTGTTTTAACTCCATATCAGAACTCAACTCAATAAGGACACTAACAGTTGCTTTGAAAGGAGGCTTGTGAGCAGACATTTCATACATGCAGCATCCTGTTTGCCACAATGTCATAAAGGTTAGTCACAAGCTAAATAAGTCGTGGATGGCACGTAAAAAAAAAACTAATGAAGAAATGCATAGTTAGTTATACTCACCCAAAGACCAAATGTCTGACTTTGAACCGTAAGGTATGTCAGCAAGAAGCTCAGGGCACATGTAACTTGGAGTCCCAACAACCTATTAAAAAAAAACACTTGACTTACAGGTGTCTGAGAAAGAACACAAGAAATTGTTAGTGTAAGAGTTATTATTAAGAGCTTACAGAGGAAGTAAGGTCATCAGAAGTGAGAATCTTAGCGAGGCCAAAGTCACCTGAGACCGAGAAGGTGAATGCGTAAATACGACTCAAAAATGGCAAAGACAAGGTGAAAACCACAGAAACTTACCAAGCCGTATGTCTTGCTCTTTTGTCAAGAATATATTAGAACACTGAAAAAAGAAAATGTGAATGACAGTTAGATGCTTGAGACAAAAGAAAAGAGTTGTAGAATCCATGAGGTTATATATCTTGTACCTTGACATCGCGGTGAAGAATATGGTTGGAGTGCAGATAATCGAGTGCCATTAGGAGTTGAACAAGCCATTGGCAGAGTTTCTGCCATATTTGATTGTAAGACAAAGAAATTTAAAAGGCTGTTGCCATAGATTGTAAAAAGTGAAGACATAATAATGGGGGAGAGACAAAACCTCTTCAGGGAAATGAACACCACATGCTCTTTTTATGGTTTCTGTCCTGCAAGAGGATTCAAATTGAAAGTAAGAGGCAAAGTTTCCTGTAACTTGATGTGCCAAAATTTAAAAGAAGTGAGAACTGTTTCTAACATGTCTCCGCCTTCGCAGTATCCAATAACGATGCACACATAGCAACCCTGGAAACAAGATATGATAAGTCTCTTTTTTTTTACAAAGCAGAGAATGAGCAAAAATAAACACATAGATAGAGGCAAAGCATAAGAGACCTTTTCAACCCATGAATCTTTGTACTCGACAACAAATGGATTTCGGACAGTGGAAATAAGCTCCATCTGAAACATCAACGGAGGTCCAAACTTTATCATCTTAGAAATTTTTATTCATTAATTAAAAAAACAAAAGAAGAAGGTGGTGGTGGTGGGAAGAGAAGAGGAAACCTCCTGATGAGCTGATCGGCGAGCTCTATCAGACTGACGAGCGAGACGAATCTTTTTCAAGACGTATCTGTGAGAATTAAACAGAAGCAGAGTAAAGATGGATAAGAAGAGCAGAACCAGAAACAATTTAAAAGAAAGTAGAGACATATACTTCTTTCGTTCTTGTTTGTGTCGGACAAGAAGAGCAGAGCCAAAAGAGCCTTTCCCAATCTGTTCAAGAACTTCATACCGCTCCATGATCCAAGTTTCACCACAGAATCTTGTAACAAACTGAAAGCATGTATATATATAGGATATGAGAGACGAAGAGAAAGAAAAAATAAAATGTGCACAAAAAAAGAGAGAGAGAAAAAATAAACTGCTCTTAATAAGATGATTGAAAACTAGAAAAGGCACAGAGATATTGAAGCACATACCGCAGAAAAGTTTTAAAATAAATATAAAAACGTAATTGAATCAATCAGAGCTACAGAAATGGTGTTCAAATCCAATCAGTGTCACGTCATGCACCAAAATAAGATCGAGATGTAGCTTTCAGCAAAGATTTATAATTGCTTTCATCAAAACAGTAATCATGACAAAGTATGAACCAGCTCCTGTAATCATACTTTTCATATGCACAAAGCCAAATTAAATTTGTATTAAAATTCGAACTTTATATATAAAATATAAATTGTATTAGGTCTTTTTGGACCTTGAATCGTTACCGACACCGTGGTAGATGAGCAGGGAATCGAATTACACTATTACTTCTACCAAAATGCTAATACTTTTATCAAAAGAGACAATTTTTATATAATTTGAAAAGCAGAGAGAGAGAAAGCCACGATGAAGATGAAGATGAAGAATAAGAAGAAGCCAGACGATTCGTCGGAGAGCGGCAAAAAGAACAGTTTCTTTAACCCTTTTTCAAAATTTCAAAATTTTATATTTTCCTTGGAATTTCATAAATAAAATACGACAAAACAAAACTTTTCTTTTTCAGTTTTTCTTTATTGCAAATTGTATAATGATGGATGGATGGATAATGATTTGCTCAAAGTACAAACACTCATCCACCATCTTTTTAATGTAAAATTTTATTTCAGTGTAAAAGCAATTTAATGACTCTATATATATATCTATTTTTTAAAGCAAATTAGCAGACACATTACCAAAAGAAGATAATTTTTACTCTTAAAGATGTGGCTCCTCCATAATGAATGCTTTTTGAAAGTTAATTATCCCATTTAATACTTTAGTTTTTTTTTTTAAGATAAGGTGCACGGGTCG
This sequence comes from Brassica juncea, assembly GCA_018703725.1. NCBI lineage: Eukaryota > Viridiplantae > Streptophyta > Magnoliopsida > Brassicales > Brassicaceae > Brassica > Brassica juncea. The sequence goes on along the minus strand of CM031940.1, from coordinate 4,841,474 downwards.
AGCTGGGTCCCCCCCCCCCCCCAAATAGAGAAGACGTATTCCCGTAAAACAGTATGGGCCTATGTAATTAAACGACCCATTACACACACCGTGGAGGCCTCAAAGTCCAGCAAACAACACTTATAAACTACCATTTTACCCCTGTTCACCTCCATCCATTACAGTCAAGTCCTTGAACGCAGCCGTTTCCACTTGATGATGATGGCTCCTCCCCAGGTGAAGAGGAGGAAGGGTGAGAAAAAGGCGAAGAACAGTGCTCCTCCGCTAGATCCGGAGGCTATCGACTGCGACTGGTGGGATACTTTCTGGCTCCGAAACTCTTCTCTCTCAGGTTCCACACTCTTTCTCCTCGATTAATCAACTATACGGCTTGTCTCTTGTACAGTGTTCAATCTATAGTAGATGAACCAATAAGTATTGTGTGAACTCAGATTTGTAATTTGGCAGGTGTAACCGTCCCCTTGGACGAAGACGATGCCTTCAAGTACTTCTTCAGGGCCTCCAAGACCACCTTCAGCTACATCTGTTCCCTCGTGAGGGAGGATCTCATCTCCAGACCTCCCTCCGGACTCATCAACATCGAAGGCAGGCTTCTCAGCGTCGAGAAACAAGTCGCCATTGCTCTCAGACGCTTGGCTTCCGGTGATTCCCAGGTCTCCGTCGGTGCCGCCTTCGGCGTCGGCCAGTCCACCGTCTCTCAGGTCACCTGGAGATTCATCGAGGCCCTCGAGGAACGGGCCAAGCATCACCTCAGATGGCCTGATTCCGACAGAATCGAGGAGATCAAGTCCAGGTTCGAGGACACGTACGGTCTCCCCAACTGCTGCGGTGCCATAGACACGACGCACATCGTCATGACTCTCCCCGCCGTGCAGGCCTCTGATGACTGGTGCGACGGGGAGAAGAACTACAGCATGTTCTTGCAGGGCGTATTTGATCACGAGATGAGGTTCCTCAACATGGTCACAGGATGGCCTGGAGGCATGACCGTCTCCAAGCTGCTGAACTTGTCGGGTTTCTTTAAACTCTGTGAGACCGGTCAGATTCTAGACGGGAATGCCAAAACGTTATACCGAGGAGCTGAGATTAGAGAGTATGTGGTTGGAGGGTTCGGTTACCCGCTTCTTCCTTGGCTTATAACTCCTCACGACAGTAGCAGCAGCAGCGATGATCCCTCTGATCCCGTGCTGGCTTTCAACGACAGGCACGAGAAGGTGAGGTCAGTCGCTGCGACGGCCTTCGCACAGCTTAAAGGAAGCTGGAGGATTCTGAGCAAGGTTATGTGGAGACCAGACAGGAGGAAGCTGCCAAGTATAATACTGGTTTGTTGTCTGTTGCATAACATCATCATCGATTGTGGGGATTATCTGCAAGACGATGTTCCTTTATCGGGTCATCACGACGTGGGATACACGGACCGGTACTGCAAGCAGGCGGAGCCGCTTGGTAATGAGCTCAGAGGATATCTTACTGAGTATTTACAGAGGTGAGGATGATCCTTGACTTTCTTCAGTATTTGAGAGCTTTATCGATTCTCAAAGCCCATCCTATCAAGTCCACTGAACAATGCAGCATCGGTAAGTAATAGCCCAAGAAAATATCTAAGGGGGCTTTTGCTTGAAGTATTAAAAGTCCATTCGTCCTTGTTTGATAGATTCTCAAACTGAAAATGTTTTATTTTGCAAATGTGTGTAGTTGGGTTCCATTATGAAATTTTAGGTGATTCAAAAACCAATAGAAAAAAAGTATATACTCTGGTGGGATGCGTGTTTGGTGCTTTGTGCTCTTAAGTAAACAATTACGGACGAAGATTCCAAAACATATTCACATGACTGGAGAACTATACTAGTATATATATAATTTTTTTTTAAAAAAAAAAACAAATTACGTAATCTCAAAGAGAGGCGTGAGATGCTGCTGTTGTTAAAAAAGAGTGGACCTTTTGGTGGGTTAGCGTAAAAAAAAAACGTTGTTCGTTTCTCTATGGAAGATATTTATTCGCAAGTGGGGATGTTAATTCACCAGAAAGCGACTCTTATTACATTTTGGGTGTGAGATAAAACGAGAAACTAGTACTCATAAATTAATAAATGCAGATCATATCCCAAGAAGCCGTGTGTTGCTTCAAGTTGTAGGAATCGTTGGACTGTCTATTTGATGAAAAAGTCAAAAATTAGGTTTGGAAGAGAGCAGAAAACATAGTAATGTACATGTTGTTTGTTAAGATAAGGAAAATTTTGTAGAGTTGAAACTCTGAGGGAGGCTGTGTCCAAAGAAAAAGGAGAATCAAAACAAAACAAAAAAAAAGCATATCTCTGTGTTTAAAAGTTATCTAAAAATATTAATATAATAATGGGCGGGAGAAGGGAAAGGAATAATCAATTATCTGGACCCAGAGAGAGAGAGTTGGGCGGTGAAACAGTAAAAAAAAAGACAGAGAGACAGATGATTTGGTCAAAATCATTGAGAGTTTGTCTTCTTCTTCTTTGCGTTGTGTGTGGAGATCACAATCAATCTTATTTCTTCTTCTGCCTTTTGTCCCTTGGAATTTTGTGTTGTGCCTCTCCACCACATAACTCGTGAATTCTAAACCCCCCCCCTAACCTTGCTCCTCAACTCCCCCTCCCTTTTCGATTCCTCTTCATCAGCTGGCCAGATTGAGAAGTCAATGGCTTCCGGCGGCGGAGGAGGAGAGGCGGATAGATCGGTGGGAATCGGATCCGACACCAAATTAGGAGGAGTCGGGAGCAGAAGCGCTGGAGGAGGAGGAGGTCAATACTTCAGGGCGGATACACTTGATTTCAGTAAATGGGATTTGCATATGGGTCAAAGCTCATCCAGCAGTGCTGCCGTCAAGTCCTCCAGGAAGACTCCGATGCAGGAATGGGAGATCGACCTCTCCAAACTCGATATGAATCACGTCCTCGCCCGAGGCACTTACGGCACTGTCTACCGCGGTGTCTACGCCGGTCAACAAGTCGCAGGTTCCCTCCTCCCTAGTAGTTAACCGTTTTTTTTTCTTTTTTCTTTTTAATCTGTGGTAATAGAAAGATTGGTTGATATGATTTCTTGTGTTATAATAATGCAGTGAAGGTGTTAGATTGGGGAGAAGATGGTCTGTCAACAGCAGATGATCTGCGCGTTTCCTTCGAACAAGAGGTCGCCGTCTGGCAGAAGCTCGATCATCCCAACGTTACCAAGGTTGGTACTCTTGCATTCATTCACAACTTCTATTAGTACTAGAAGAAGAATAAGCTTTTGATATTTATTTCCTTTTGCAGTTCATTGGAGCATCCATGGGAACCTCTGATCTGAAGATCCCTCCTGCTAGTGATTCCAGCGGACATGGCAGTGGAGCACATCCTGCCAAGGCCTGTTGTGTTGTCGTTGAATATGTTGCTGGTGGCACCCTCAAGAAGTTCCTCATCAAGAAATATAGGAGCAAACTCCCCATCAAGGATGTCATTCAGCTTTCTTTGGATCTCGCTAGAGGGTAAGTGAAACCTCTCTCTGATTTTGGTATATATATAAATGTGTGAAATTAAGTAGTCAAAGAAAGAACAAAAGATGCATCCTTTTATCGACAATACACCTACTTCTTTAACTGTCTCAGGCTGAGTTACCTCCACTCCAAGGCGATTGTGCATCGGGACGTGAAATCAGAGAATATGTTGCTGGAAACCAACAAGACGCTCAAGATTGCTGATTTTGGAGTCGCTAGAGTCGAGGCTCAGAACCCTCAAGACATGACGGGTGAAACTGGAACACTTGGATACATGGCACCAGAGGTATGTTTTATTTATGTATCCCCCCTTTGTGTTTCGTAATTCTGAAAACAACAAATATATTGAAAAAAGTTTTTTTGGGGGTGGATAAGGTTCTTGAAGGAAAGGCTTACAACAGGAAATGCGATGTGTATAGCTTTGGGGTATGCCTCTGGGAGATATACTGCTGCGACATGCCCTACGCTGACTGTAGTTTTTCCGAGATCTCTCATGCCGTTGTTCATAAGGTCTCTCCTCTCTCTTTCTCTGGTATTCTAAAAAAAAGGTTTTAATCAGATAAAAAATCTAATCCCTTTATCTTATTGGTTGATTCAGAATTTGAGACCAGAGATACCGAAATGCTGCCCACAGGCGGTGGCAAACATAATGAAGAGATGCTGGGACCCGAATCCAGACAAGCGTCCGGAGATGGAAGAGGTGGTGAAGCTCCTAGAAGCAGTAGACACAAGCAAAGGCGGTGGAATGATACCACCAGACAAGTTTCAGGGCTGCCTCTGTTTCTTCAAACCTCGTGGCCCCTGAATTGATCTCTCTCTCCCTTTCTCTTGTATTCTTGAGAGCTGCGTGATTTTTATTTTTTTTGAATTTTTTGTTGAGACATTGGAGTTAGATTGGTGTGGTCTCTGTCACAAGAATCTCTCTGCTCCCTCTTTATGTATTTATACTACACACAGTCCTGTTGTGTATAAAACTGATGACAAAGCTTTGTTTCTTTTTATTTTGTGTGGGGAGGATCCTCTCTTGCTCTTTGAAAGTCTGTAATAATACAAAAAATGTTAATTCGTACAAAGAGAGCAAAGTAATAGTGAGAAGAAGAATGGAACTGGAGGGGGTGTGGTTGAGAATGTTAAAAAAGAAATGGGGTGGTTTTGTTACGAGTGTAAAAGATAAAGGTCTTAATACACAATATTGTGACAGTTTGTAAACAACAACATATGTATGAGTTAAGTAGGTGTCGGCTGAGAGAGAGAGGAAGTAGTTAACATTTTGTTTGGTTTAGTTTTGCATACACGTTTTCAGTTCGGAGTTTTTTTGTTGGGATGGTGACCGGAAACTCGAAGGTGGGGGAGGCGTTTAAATCGATGAAAGAGTGGTTGAAGCAGACAGGAGGGTATGCGATAATAGACGGAGGGCTAGCAACGGAGTTGGAGAGACATGGTGCGGATCTCAACGATCCTCTCTGGAGCGCCAAATGCTTACTCACTTCTCCTCACCTCATTCACACCGTACGATAATCACTTTCTTTTGTTTTTTTCTTTTCTCTTAATCGAACGTTACAAAATCCAGCTGCTAGACAAGGTTTTTGTGCTTATTATATTGTGTGTGTATTTGAATTGAAATGAATAAACCCTAGATTTAGATTTAAAAATTGCATTTTTTTGAATGGTTGAGGAACTGCCCAAGGTGTAACTATCTGGATGAAGTAGAGCATCCTCATGTTCATTGATTTGTATAATACAAGAATACCACTGGCATTGATAACATCTAAAGCTGTCAGCCTTCTGAACGCTAAACCCTTATCTTTTGTGGTAGTTGTTAATGTTCATCTTTCTCCTTTTGTGTTGGAAAGGTTTCTTGTGTACTCTTTAGTGGAAGTATGTATCTCTCTCTCTCTCTTTTGTTTGTTTATTGAAACACAGTCATATACTTAAAATATAGACTTAGGTGTGCTCTCTACTCTCATATATTATTATGGATTAATAATAGCTGATCCTTATGTTTCCTGATGGAGCAGGTGCATCTTGATTACCTTGAAGCTGGTGCTGATATCATCTCCAGCGCTTCTTACCAGGTTCTTTCTTTCTTTCTTCTCTTGATCATCTCTTTTTTTTTAAATGGGGTGTGGGGCACTAAATCGTGGATTCAATTTTGTTGAACAGGCCACGATTCAGGGGTTTGAAGCAAAAGGCTTTTCATTAGAGAAAAGCGAATCTTTGCTTAGAAAGAGCGTTGAAATAGCATGTGAAGCTCGCAACACCTACTACGACAAATGCAAAGCTAGCTCCTCCGTGGATGATAAGATTCTTAAGAAGCGGCCTATACTAGTTGCAGCATCTGTTGGTAGCTACGGTGCTTACTTGGCTGATGGATCAGAATACAGGTGTTTATCCCCTGCATTTCTTACTCTCTTTTTTTCTATATGATTACGTGTTCAAAAGCTCGTATCAGTTGGTTCTTCATAATCTTCTAAAAACGATATTTGTTGGCTGTGTTTCTCTGTCAGTGGAATCTATGGTGATTTGATAACGCTGGAAACACTCAAGGATTTCCATCGGAGACGGGTCCAAGTTCTGGCAGAATCTGGTGCTGATATAATAGCATTTGAGACCATTCCAAACAAGCTTGAGGCTCAGGTACCTGCTCATAAATAACATGTCCCATTCTTTCATAATTGATGTTGTTAGCTTCTTCTTCTTCTGGTGGGATGGTGGTGAGTGTTAAGGTTTTGGGTTTATCTTTCTAGGCATTTGCTGAGCTGTTAGATGAAGGGGAGGTGAAGATTCCAGGGTGGTTTTCGTTCAACTCCAAGGATGGAGTGAACGTGGTTAGTGGGGATTCAATCAAGGAGTGTATCGCCATAGCTGAAACTTGTGAGAAAGTGGTGGCTGTTGGGATCAACTGTACCCCTCCAAGGTTCATAGAGGGCCTAGTAGTTGAGATAGCAAAGGTGACATCCAACACATTGGGTATTCTTTTCTTTTGGAGTGTGTTGGGAGACTAATAAAAAAAAGGTTTTTGAATTTTGGTGTAAGGTGACGAGCAAGCCAATACTAGTGTATCCAAACAGCGGTGAAAGATATGATCCTGAACGGAAGGAATGGGTGGTAAGAGTCCATTTTTTTCGTTTGAGAAAAGAAGTTACTGAGCAAAAATTGCAGACATTAACAAACAATGATAATAATTGGGGTGGGTGCAGGAAAACACAGGAGTTGGGAATGAAGACTTTGTGTCGTACGTAGAGAAATGGATGGATGCAGGAGTGTCATTGCTGGGAGGATGCTGCCGCACAACACCAACCACCATCAGAGCCATTCACAAGCGACTTGTCACCCGCAGATCTCTCTTCTCCTCTTCTTCTACTTCCTCCCACCACTAGCTTTCTTCCTCCACGTTCACCCACGTTCCCTCAACTTTTTGCTCAATTAGATTTGTTGTACCAAACATATGAATGTGTTTTGTTTTTTTTTTCCTTCCTTTGCCAAAAAAAAAACCATAGACAAGCGTTTCACTTTTAATATCAATGCGATTAAAAGTTTTGGGTAGACTCAGAAGCAAGATATCAGTCTTCTTCTTCAGACACATTCACAGACAAATAAAACAAAAGGAAAAGCCACTTCGTGACTTACTATTGACTAGTAATGAATGATGATTCCCATTTCTTGGCGAGGCTCTTTCTAACTCTTTTTTTTGTTTTTCTTTTCTTTCTGTGTATAGTTTATGACTTATAAAGTATCACCAAGCAAGCTCCGAATATGAGTCTGACTTGTATCCACATGAACAAAAGACAAAAACACTTTATTGATTACTAAATAAAAAGACTGTCATATATACACTACTAAATCACCCCCTTTGTACATCATGAGTTGATCGACAAAACAAATAAATGCCGATGCCAACTTATTAAGCCATTCCCTTGTATAAAAAGACACCCGACAAATGGCCTTTTTGTCACAAGTAAATATACACCAAAGAAACCACAAACACACCCAACCCCATAATCATCATCAATCATCATCATTATATATAAAATCGCGGTGGTGATGAGATCCTCTCTCGATTGCCTAATGGTTCATCTTCTTTTGGTTTGATTCCTGCACATGTTCTTACCTTCTTTGCTTTCACAATCTCTCTCGCTTTTTCAATAAAGATATCGCATGCCATCTGTTTAGCTCTACATGCTTCTGAACAGAATGCCCCAAAGTAGCTGAAACAAATTAAAACACACAGTCACTAATAATACTTGTAGATAAAACTAAAATGAATTTTCGAAGAAGAAATAACATTTCCTTAACACGTATGATGTTTACAACGCCACATTTTGCTAACTACTTACCCGTACATGAAAACGTTCTCGTCGTGACGTAGCTTCTTCTTGCAGAAACCGCATAACTCAAGAAACGTTTTTAGCTTAGCCTCATCCTTCCCTTTCTCCTGGAACCAATCGGAACCAATAGTGGCGGCAGCGTGAATCTCCTCCGGATGCTTATCGGCAAAGCTTGGAGTCCGGGGTCGCTTACTCGGAATCACCACCATATCTATCATTCCTCCTACTTGGGATCTCAGATTTTTCAAGTGAAACTAGGGTTTTTTGATATATTCTCTCATATATTTTTACGTATTTATATATATATATATAGGTATTGTGAGATCAGTACAAAGATTCTCTAGGTATATATGACAAGTAGCTATGAATATTTTGTATAAGATTTTTTACTTTTAAGTCTTCTCAAATATGGAATGATGTCAAAAAAAAAGTCTTCTCAAATGTGGAATTATTATTATTGGAAACTTTATCAGTCAAATATTTTACAACTAATAGATTGTAGACAGTTATTCTTTGTTTATGTTATTGGGTTTGATCATTTTTTAAAATTCAAATTAAATACATGAATTATTCCATAAGTAATTATTTACTAGAATCTTTTTTTCTTCTATTTAGCTAATATATCTAATATATTTAGAAACCAGACCAAATTCATATTTTAAATTCTAGCAAGTCAATATTTCTTTCCATTTTTAAAAAATTCAATAATTTTGATTCATTGACTCTACTTTCGATGATCTTTACCAATTGATCAACCATTTAAAAATGATAATGTAGTCAGATTGGGCTTATACGTGATGTTTTTGTCTCTCACTATGTTTCGGTTTTGGGTTTACCAAATCAACTAAAAATGTTATGGGTTTAAACACTGGACTCAACCGAAATCCTAACTTAACAGTTTACACTCACCAATGGAAACGACGAGGAGTTGGTATCTGCGAAAGTCGAAACCACACACACTTTTGTTTTTCTTTTCTTGTGAAATACTAAAACAAGCTTGCCTCGCCAGGGCCCACTCTTTCAGAAGAAAAACCAATATGATTACGTCGAAAACGCGATCATTGTATAGGGCCCATGCACTCCTATCTTTTCATGTGGATCCCTCTTTTGTTAGCCCCACCGCCTAATTACTAATAGTCTTTTATCATAATGATAATAGTGATAAGTTGATAACGAATGATTATTAATTGCAATAATGTACTTTAAAAAAGTTTTAAGCAAAAAATAAAAAAAATAATGTACTTAAAAAAGCAATTTCTACTTTCTCTTTGTGTTGATTAAACATTGGTAATGGTTCACAAGAAAGAAGACACTATTATTAGTTTCAAAAAAAAAGACACTATTTTGTATTATTAATGAGGTTGAGCTAACACAAGATCGGTTTCGCAATGCAAATTACCAGTAAAATTTATAAAGAAATAGAAGTTGACGAGCTTAAACAATCAAATTGGATAGTTGGATGAGATTCGAGAAACACAAGATCAACAACAAGAAAAGTAGTTGCATCTTCCATATACCATCAACCAGTTCTATTTGTGATCATGCAAGTGATTATTAGTATTAATATACTAACTTGTCCTATAATGGTTTATATTATCAGTAATAATATATAGTGGTTTATATTTGTCCTTAATGCATCAAGACCGTTCAACCATGGACAAACACACGTGGCGCTTAAGTAGATCTTAATTATTGGATTAAGCAGAGCAGGTGCAATTATGGGACCCGGTCTGATAAATTATTACAGTATTTTTATATAAAAACGTCACTTGTTCTTTATTTAATCTTACCAATCGAAAATGATTTTATTCATTATTATTAGAGAAAGACAAATGAAATAATGACAAAAATGGCGAATAAAATAACGTATGAAATATACTGTGTGTTACAGAGGCCCAAACATCAATGCAAAAAAATAAAATGGATCGCCGTTAATACAGTATTCCATGAAATAATTGAAAACAATTTGATTGTTTTTAAAAATCTCGAACTTTTTCAACCTACAAAAGAAAACAGTATAAATAAACCATATAGCTTGTGTAAAAATGTCTTAAAAATGATTGAAAAAATGATAGCATTATCGCAATAAATAATGAGGGAGAGGTAAATCCACAGTCCACAGATAAGTTTAGAGCCTTTCTTGATTAAAAACACCACAACGTCCCTGCTCTCGAGATCACCTCACTCACTCTCTCTCCCTCTCTTAGGAATAATAGAAAGAAAAAAAAGAGAGAGAAAGCAACTTTTAATCCGAAATTTGTGAGAGAGACCCCCATAATAATAAGAACAGAAACAGTCAGAAACTTTCAATAATTGAACTACCATTCTTCTTATCTCTTTCATTTCAGATATTTTTTCTTCTTTTAATCTCTTCTTTGTAATTCGATCCCACCTCCTCACTCTCTCTCTCCATGGAAGCTACTGAGTTATGATCTTCACTCTCACCTGATCTGACTGTCTTTTTAAAACTGTCTCCTGTTGAAGAAGCAACCAGGCATCTCTAATTAATGGCTGCTGATGATCAACTTCCATCTCCTCCAACACCTAACACTCATTACTCATCATCTGACTTCTTTACCTCTCCAAAGTTTAGGTTTTTCTCTTCAAAGATCCCTACTCCTTTTGACTCCATCCTCAGCCCTACTTCCATCCTCGAAGCCAACCCTTCCTTCTTCTCCTCCATTAAACCCACTTCCTATCTCGAGCCAACGATCCCTAAACCCCAAAAGTTTCACCCACCTGAAGAAACCCTTGGCCTCGCCGATCTCGTCAAAAACAGAGACCACTCGAGCAAACCTGCCAACAAGATGGTCCTTTTCGGGTCGAAGCTCAGAGTCCAGATCCCTTCTGCCGATTTTGGAACTAAAACCGGTCCCACTAGCCATATTAGACATCCTCATGGACACCTCAGCCCTTGTCTCAAAACAAAGGTCTTGACCGTGAGCGAGATTGATCAGACGGAAGACTACACGTGCGTCATATCCCACGGTCCAAACCCAACCATCACACATATCTTCGACAACTCTGTTTTCTTGGAGGAGGCGACTCCTCCTCCTTGCTCTGTTCCCTTGCCACGAATACCCTTGGTGACCAAGAAAACGGACACTGATTTTCTAAGCAGCTGCTACACCTGCAAAAAGAAACTTGACCAAAAACAGGACATCTATATATACAGGTCGGTCCATAATCTTTATTTACGTATGTACTGTTCCTTGGAAAAAAACTAAAGTTTAAGAAATGTTTGTGTGTGTGTTTGCAGAGGAGAGAAAGGGTTTTGCAGCAGTGAGTGCAGGTACCAGGAGATGCTTCTTGATCAAATTGAGGCCTAGCAGTACCTGCCAACCTTTCCTCCACTTTCTTCTCATCTTTTTTTGTTCTCGTTCTATCATTTTGTCACAAATTTTTCCTTTCTTATAAATGTTGTTATTATCTGATACTGACTCTCTCCTTTTTCTTCTTAGGGGTATTCCTTGTAATAATAACGCCTGCAAAATATATGAAAGATAGAGAGTTGTTGTCTTGTTTATAACACTTTTTTTATTGGTGTTATGAGAGTGAATTGCATAAGATTAAAAATATCGTAAATCTTGCAGAATAAATGGTTTAGAACAAAATCAACATTCTTCACCACAACTTAAAAGGTGAAATGATGTTGCTATATGCCCATTTGCTTTCCTTTTTTTTTGAACACTCCATTTGCTCTCCTTTAAATTGTCTTTATTAAAAAAAAGAAAAAAAAATTGTCTTTATTGGAGTTAGAAAAAAAAAACAATGATAACGTTTTTCACCTCAATTTTTTAACCACTTGAACTCATTATTTATCGAGAAAGGTTTTCAAGTCAGCTATCGAAATTTTGTTCCATCCTGTTAAATATTGTTCTGCATAAACAGTAAAAAACATAGAACAAAAAAAGGGTAAAATCAATTCATTGTTTTGGTTTGCGAGCAAGACGTCCAGTTGATTCGGTTTTTAATTACTACGCAAACAGCATGTGTGGAAGCCGCCCCTGCAAATTGGATCAAATGTAATTCTGATGGTTCTTGGCACAAAAAACAGAGAAAACAGCGGACTGGGTTGGATTTTCAGGGACAGTAAGGGGTAGTTGGTGTGGGCTGGAGCAAAAGCGGTCCCTAGATTGCGGTCAAGTCTTGAGACAGAAGCGGAGGCGATGAAGTAGGCAGCGGAAATAAGTCATATTTGATTCAGATTCTATAAATCTCACCAAAATGCTAAATGGAGAGGAAGAGGTCTGGCCCATTATACGGCCAACTATTCAAGCTATAGCTCACCTTCTGTCACAGTTCCAAGAGGTTGTAGTTTAGTACTATCCAAGAGGAGGCAATAAGGCAGTAGAATAGCAAAGGAGACTTTTACATTTATGTTTAATGTCCTTAAGTTGTATCCTGTTGAGCCAGTGTGGTTAAAATTTCTAGTGAAGGTTGACAAACCTATGTACGGAGAACAAGTTGGTTAATGAAAGTTTGAGTTAAAAAAAGAAAAAAATTACTACGCAAACAAACCGAAGCAGAACACAGTAGATGTCGGAACGTTAAAGACTCAAACAAGTTTTTTAAATATTGATGGACTTGATCATCTTTTAACAGGCCGACCCAGTAGCCACGACCGTAAAACCAAGAGAACCCTGGCCTAACCTAGGCCATTTCTAGTAGACTCTCAGGCGATGGCTTAAACCCAAAAAGAAAAAGAAAAAAGCAGAACGATTCTGTTTGTTAGACATGAATCTAATCTAATGGTAATGAAATGTGAATGTGCACCCACAATACATTTAATATTAGAGTACATATTCCACAATAAGAAGGCCCAATTCACGAAAGTATTTCGAATGACTTTTAAGCCAATCTAATATAATGGATGTGAATGTGCACCCCCAATACATTTGCCATTAGAGTACATACTGTATTGTGTTTTCAAGTTGTGACTGTATTTTTTTTTATTGTATGCTTCGAAATTTATCGCAACTTTTGTGTTCATGCTTATAGTAGTAACTTATAGTCGTTTATATAGGGACCTGAAATATTTAACTATAGTGCGTACCCTATTTGTTTCGCTAATGGTGGAGTAAATGTTAAGACTTACGAATGATGAGAGAAAGGTCACGTTGATTTAAAATGTAGTACAGTATTGTGTTTTTTCAGATTCTGAATTTAGTGTTTGATTATTGTTCATAACTCTCACATTAATCCATAAAAACAAAAATCATACTTTATACTATATCACTTGTGATATTACGTAGACTCGATGCTTTTAAATTCGATCGGACTATTTTGAATCACCATTATTAGTTTGACCATGAATGAACTACGAATCAATAATTTAATTAATTTTAATATATAATTATATAAATCAGCTATTGAAAAATACGAAAGAAAAAAATATGTACATATATCATCTTTCTCGCAAATATAAGTTGCTCAAATCTGTTTTTTCATAGTACAAATCCTCTCAAAAATACTGATCAATTACTATTACAACCAGATTAAAAAAACATATTTTAATTTACTATTGTATAGCTAACTTTTGTAAAATTGAAAATTGACATCTAAAATATATCTACCATTCCTCTTAACATTTATAAATATATATAAGATTATTTTAAAAGTAACAATTTAAATCAAACCGGATTATATAACCGGTCATCTATCGATTCAACCGATAATTTAACAGGCTATTATCGGTTTTATTGAGTTTTTAAATGGTGTGTTTGAAACCCAAACTACGAGGTTTTTCTTTTAAAACATTGTGTATATTGATATAGGTAAACTGAACATTATCATATAACACACTTTCTTTTTGACATTTGTTGTGAATTAAGTGCTTCGTGAAAAATGTACATGCATATAGAAGAAACATAGCTGTCAAAGTTAAATGTGTCTTAAAAGGTTACAGACTCATAAATAAATGAAAGAATAGTAGTGAATAGTTTGATGGTAGGTATAAGATCCGTCGTAAAACATGTCATCGTTGTTATAAAGAAGAGTATTTTATGCTTAGAAAGAAAAACAGGCCTTTCAATGCAGAGATGGCCCCGAGTGGGAAGGTTTCTGCCAGAGCTTCGTCCTTACTATGTCCATTGTCGTCGCTACGCGACAAAACTCCTTTTTTGCAGTAAACAAACACTAACACACAAATTGCTTTTTAATTGTAATAAAATAAAATGAAAAAAAAGTGTCTTATAGAAAGAAAAAAATAAAGAAGACAAGATCTTAGCAAGATCCATGTAATGTTTTTTTATATTGAGCCACTGGCTTCACTTTAAAATTACATATTCGACTTTATATCTTTAAGAAAAATAATTCATTAAAAGCAAAAAACTGAGAAGTACACAAGGCCAGACGTGTGCAGTCAGGTCTCTATACACATGACGGTGACGATATCGCTTCACCTGTATTTGCTGTTCTTTTGTCAACCACTTGTGTTTGTTATTATTTTTTTGCTCTCTTCTCTTTTAGAGTTCTAAATTAAATCAATGCCATGCTTTTCTTTTTAATATCAGAAACTCTTTATTTTGGAATAGTGGTTAAAATATCATTTCACTTTGTTTGGGTCGAGGTTTCTTTTTCCTTTTGGTATGTACGGGCTTGTTTATTAACAAATCATCACCCATTTTTCAAAACTAAAACTCTGAGTGTAGTCAACATATTTAATGCTAATAGCAGTATATAACAATGGTCTGTGAGAAAGGTTAATGTACTCATTGATGTTAGAATGCTAGAATTGTTATACGTCAATGCCAGTTGCCCTAGGAGGATCTTCAGTGCAAAGACTGCATAAATAGATATCCAATTAGGTATATAATATGAAAGTAAGGTAAACTTGTATATGTTATTGATCATCCATCGTAAAGTATTTATACAACATTCATAACCTAAACCACTTAGTATTAGGAACGTATTTAGATATGCCTAAATCCCTAAGATACAGGATTCTATCCTTATCGTATTAGAACCGATGTGATAAGCGCACCAGGATTATCGGATGAACTAAGACGGTATGGTGAATTCATTACCACCGTCTGATTCGATGTGTTAGAAGCAGAAGTAGAATCGTCAGACATCTAAATTGATGCTGTGAAATATTGATAGAAGTAGAAAGAAGAGAAAAAAAAAATCGATCACAAGCTAGAAATTCGTAGATCTTAGCTCTGATACTATAATATGAAAGTAAGGTAAACTTGTATATGTTATTGATCATCCATCGTAGAGTATTTATACAACATTCATAACCTAAACCACTTAGTATTAGGAACGTATTTAAATATTCCTAAATCCCTAAGATATAGGATTCTATCCTTATCGTATTAGTATAATATAAGACATTTACATGATAGTCACTGTATACTTTAACTTATAGTCTAATACCAACAAAATATTATCTAATATGTGACTTGCGATTATTATATTTTTCTTAAATATGCATTCTCATCAAAACAAATACAACTGATTTTTTTTTTCTGTTGGCTAGAAGTACCGTGTCGTTTACTTCATGAGATCAATAAATTGTCAGTTTCATAAAAAAATACTTTCAGTCATAAAACTTATTCTATTGTCTACGGTTATGTAATATGTTAACCTTTGCTAACTTTACTGATGACCATTTTACATTTTTAGTATAAATATATTGTAGTGTAGGTTCACGTCCAACAATAAAAGTTGTTGGAATATAATAATGATATATAATGTGGACGTTCTTGCAATATTGGATCCATCTACCATTCGACTTAATATTTTCGTTTTTGCTAAACTGTAAATATCATGTTAATAATGAGAATGATTACATAAGTAGAATTTTAAGTCTGCAACGCTCTGGCAGAAAAAAAAAAGAAAGGAAAAAACAGAGTGGCCAAAGAAATACGACAGATGGAATATACACATTCAAATCATCGCAGCCAAATAGATTAATAGAAGAAGACCGAAGTGCTTCCTCCGCTTTCTAGCTATGATTCTGTGTCTCAGTTCCCTATCAAAGGCATGAAATATAGCATTTGGCGGCAAGAACGTTTGGTTCTGTAACACATCGATTATGGTTTACATACATGAAAACCGTATTTTCAGAGCATCTTCGAAAAGAATCTCTATTTTAAAGTTTGTGAAATTTTATATTCGAAGTTTTGTAATGTTTTTTTTTTCAAAAGCAAAACTTCAAACCTAACTTAAATTATTTGTATTTCACTCTATAGTTTTTGTATTTGGCATAATTAATATAAATTCATATTTTTTTTATAAATAACTAGCATATATAAAAATATTACAGCAATATTAATTAATAAAATCGTACACTATAATATAAAATTATAAACAGAAATACATAATAATTAATATTAAATTACAAGCAAAATATCATATTATTTTATAAAATTATTTCCGTAATGCTCCATCTTCGGTTACACAAAATTTCTCTGGAAAATATTTTAGAGATTTTGAAGGTTCCTTAGCAAATTTACCAGACTATTATTGTTGTTTTAATATTTAAAATTTATGTAGTAATTATGTCTTCATGTATCTTTTTAAGAAAGAATTATTATTAAGCTTCTTTTGTAATATTCTTCCTGTTTAATTTTGGTTTTGAACTATAATAAATTTTATTTTAAATTTTTTATTTAATTTTATGTGTAAAATGTGAATTTATAAAAACAAATCTAAAATATTTATGAGATATAAATTTTTAAAGATTAAAATAATAAACGATAAATACTTTAGAATCATAAATATGATGCATAATTAATTGTAAGAACCAAAATATAAATTAAAAAATGAAACTTCAAATTTAAAGATATAAAATTTCTTCTGGAGATGTTTTTAGTAAATAAAAAGAACCGTAGTTTGGGCCGCTAGCTTCCGCAGGATTGACGCGGGAGATCGGAGCCATGAGAGCAATTCGACTTAATACTTGAAAACAGTTGTGGCTAGGCTAGCTGACCTGAAGTCACTTGATAGTTGATAAATTTCTCGTAGCCAAATATATCAATTGCATGGGTCACTAGTTGTACGTTCAAACAAATCAGTCATCCAGGTCATACATGCATTTGTAAGTTAGTAACGGATCAAGCCCTTTTTCAAAACAAAAAAAAGTTAAATATATTTGTTTCACGAATGTATTTGTTTCAAGATTAATAGAATAATAAATATAAATTCGAGTAAATATTTATAAGATAAATAATTTGCATTAGTGCGGGTTATATTTGTTATTCTGAAGTGTAAAACATGTTACATATTGGTGAAATACGTAATAATACAGAAAATGTTATATTCATATTAATATTTATAAAACAACATTCAGAAGAGCCGGTTACTGTGAAAATTATATAATTAGACGTATAGAAAATTAAAAGACGACGGAAAATTACAAAATTATTTCAACATATTTGTAAAATAGTTTACAAGAGCTTGGATTGCCAGTTTCAACATATACCGTATAAATATAATATGCACGTAATGACGTACGTATCCAAATATTACAAAACTATTTGTGAGTTCTTATTACCAGAAAGGAAATAAAGTCGTAACCTTTGTGCTTTTTCAAAAAAAAAAAAATTTACAAAACTAAAAAAAAATATATATATTACAAAACTTGAATCCTCATTGTAAACGAAGCTTATATAATGGAATTTATTCTATTTAATGTAAACAAGTTTTAATCATTAGTTTGGTTGGCAAAAAAAAAAACATTAGTTTGTCCCCAAGCTGACACAGTTTTCAAACCAGAATTTAATTACCTGATGTTGGTACTTGGTACAATATAAGAAGGAAAAGAAAATAGAAGTAAATGGATAATTAATTTAATTTATTGTAGTGTTAATTACACAAGGAATGTGGTGGTTCCACGCCATTGACGAGATATGAACAGAAAACGTAAAGCTTTTTGTTTGTTTTGTTAATTAAGTCGTAACGGTAAGCTTATCTTCCTATTCTAGATCACAGACTTTTTGTTTTTTATTTTATAAAAATTTCGTTAAAGTAATATCCCGAACGTTATATGTTATCTTCAAACACACATCCCTCCCAAATCGCTACAGTGGCTTTGCAAAAAAAAAAAGAAAAAAAAAATCACGAATTCTGAAAAGAAAAGTGGTCGAGCTTTAGGTTAAATTTGGAGGCACAACGTAACGCATAATGGTGATTTGAAACAAGAATAAAGCATGGTATTGGTGGACGAATATGGTCCCTAATAATTTGGTGTTCTATTCATATAATCGTTTTATCCCCTTCATTTATTATATTATTTACTTTGTCCAATAATTAAAAAAGACAAGCTATTAAATACGAAAATATGAAATGGTCCGACCTATCCTATTCAATTACTTTAGCCGTAACTGTACATTAGAACTAAACACTTGAGAATTAATAACCTCCACTCCGATTTTTTTTTTTTTACATTTACTTTCAATGCTATTTTTTGTTATTTAAAAAGCTTTCTAATACTAACAGTCAGAATATCTTGTATATAATCGTATTATCCCCTTCATTTATTATTTATTTACTTTGTCCAATAATTAAAAAGACAAGCTATTAAATACGAAAATATGAAATGGTCCGACCTATCCTATTCAATTACTTTAGCCGTAACTGTACATTAGAACTAAACACTCGAGACTTAATAACCTCCACTCCGATTTTTTTTTTTTTTACATTTACTTTCAATGCTATTTATTTGTTGTTTTAAAAGCTTTCTAATACTAACAGTCAGAATATCTTGTATATTCCACCGTCCGTGGACAATTATCCAGTTGACTTTTGGTATACGAGTTTATTTATAAATCAAAGTCACCGCTAGAATTTTAAACGACTTTATAGTTTGCTTCAGTTTCTCTAGAGATATTGCTGCATTTACCAACGAGTATTTATACTCCCTCTGTTTCTTAAAGATGTATGTTTTGGTGTTTTCACACATATTAAGAAAATACATTAATCATGCATTGTTTTTAGAAATTATCAAATTCCAATGCATTTTAACCAATAGTCTTTCAATAAATTCAATTAATTTTATTGAAATTTGTAATTTTTGTATAGGAAACATAAAAAATACATCTTTTTGAAACAAATTTTTTTTCCAGAATATACATCTTTTAGAAACAGAGGGAGTAAACGGAGTTGTCGGTAATGGAGAAAAAGAAAACGAAAGGCCCACGAGGTGACATTGATATTAATTAATTAGCTTAAAATTTTCAATAATTACGTGGTCATCATCAAAGAATGAACAGTGTCTCCCACCAACTACTTTATGAATATAACTAATTTTCTTTTCTGGATTTGTTTTTTTATATTTGCTTCTAGGTAGGATGCATTTTTGAATGTCCAAACCGACAAGTTAGGACTTAAGGTTTGTGAGCACTATAGTTAAAATTATGATTATGGTTTATGATGTTGCTGTACATTCAATCTATTAAGGTCATGGTGGCTCTACCATCCACTCAGATCTCTTTACCGACTAATCAGCCATTCTCGTTTTAAAAATTCAAATTAGGTGGGTAAGGATAATCTTGATATATACCAATACTAATTTAAATGAATGGGATGGGCAAGACGTGAGGTAACGAACTAGAATGCTTTATGAAAGAATATAGAGTAATATACAGGCTTCATCATACGATAGGCATAAATCTATATGCCTTAGCAAATATAAAATTGAAGGGATGAGTATAAACGAAAGAATTGAAGGGCTATAACTAAACAAATTATTATTCCAGTATTTCTCATGATCTTATTAATTGATATTGTCATATGCATATAGTACAAGTATATTGGTTTTTGCATCCTTCTCTTTCATTATTTGTCTGGTACTTTGCTAATTCATTGCATCAAGCTTACAAAACTACATTGTTTGATTAATATACGTACATAAATTTTGTTTGATGTTTGTCATTCATGCGTACAGTATGTAATCAAAGTATCAAATACTTGGCTTGTCTCTTGAATGGCGTAACCACTAACCGGTCGGAGAGAGACTTTTATTTTGATTTTGAAAGAAATAATTATTTCTGACAAAAAAAGAAATAATTATTCAATCAAACGACCGAATAGGTTTAGCATTAACAATTTGGTTTGGATTAACAATTTTAAGATACGATATCGCCAGCTAGTTTGTTAATATATACTATATATGAGTATATTTTTCCTTATTGTGTTTTGGTGACTAAAGAACAAAAAAAATGGGAAAATGCATTGAACATCAATAATTCAGCTAGACAAAGGGAAGATCTCTTGTTATTTTTCGCCCAAGATTGTTTTATATATTTCCGGTATTAATTCGAAGCAATTATTTTAAGCTGACAGCGTATACGACATCAAGTATCTATGCCATACGAATTGTCTGTCATAGCATTTCCGATATTTTGTTGTTTCTAGACAGACATCTTAGGGTTCTTGTAGCTTACCGAGTTTTTACATTTACAATCACAAAAATATGGGCTATCATGTTGTTATGGTCGCTAGTTAGTAAAAGAAAAACACCTTACAAATAATTTATTATCCTAAAATAGTATACAAGGAAAAAATAATTAAAATTAAATAATACTAACTAAAAGTAAAAATAAATTTTTATTTTATATATAGGTTTGGGTTTAGTGTTAGAGTTCAGAGTTCAATAGTTAAGGGGTCAAGTTATAATTAATGCTTTTTCAAAAAAAAAAAGTTATAACAAATGTTTAAGGTTTAGAATAATTTAGTTATTTTGTCTTTTAATTAGTGTTAATTTAGTCATTTTTCTTCTTGTGTGCTAATTTTGTCATTGTATATTTTGTGCTATATAATTCATTTGCTCTTAGTGAAACTATGGATGCAATAAGCAGTATGGATTTTGAGAAAGTACAGTAAGTTTTAGTAGGATATCTTTTTTTTTTTTGGACAAAAGTTTTAGTAGGATATCTAATCTCCTGAGTTACCAATAAATCAACAAATAAGTCGAGTGAGTTACAAATGCACTTGTTAATAGATGTATGCATATTGCATATCGACCAAGGAAACGCAGCAGCTATTGCACTTGTAAATATCATGTCTGTCCACCAACCAATGTATTGGTTGCAACAACATCACTAAAAGTGTGATTGGTAAGTGTTGGAATAAATGAAAGGAATTTAAAGTAGAAAAAATGGATAAAAAATTTATCGAATAAACAAAAGAAAAGAGGTAAAATAATAAAATCGAAACCAACTTAACTTGTTTACTCTGCATAAAGCCATAAACTAAAGAAAAAAGCTGTTTAACTCTCTACTCAAACAATAATTAGAGTAAATGAAATTAAATTGTTATCCATTTGATTGACACGATAAAAACTGAAACGATCTCACATAAAATGTTGTCAGTTGTTTATTAGAATTGACACCAAATGAGATTGAATTTTATAAACACTATATAGCTGAATAATTGATGTTTTTTTTTTTTTTTTTTGAAACTCATAATTGATGTTTTAATGGAACATAGCTAGATAGAAAGAAAACAGCAGAAATTAATTACAACGACGGTTCAATTTGGTATGAAAACAGTAAAAATGAAGGGAGAAGACGATGTCTGTGTTGGATAGAAGAACCATGCCCCACTACTCTGGTTGACTACTTATGTATCACATTGCTCTCACTATTATATCGAGCTGTATTTTTTTTATTCCCCTATTATCTATTATACGCATTGTATCACTGCTATTGCATGAAAATGACAAGTTATAGATTTGGAACACTCTGGTGGTGGCTATCTAAGGAAAGAATATCTGTTTATTTTCTTTCCACCAGTGTACATAATAAGTAGATCATCATTGATTATTAAGTCATTTAAGAAAGCTAACTAACTCGGGAGATATAAAGAAAAAGGATGCAGGGTTAATAATTAACCCTGGGTTTGCTTACAAACTTGCATCACGGGCTTATATTATGCTTAGATCCTAAATAAATAACAATAAACACACACTTAACGGCCGTCAGCGAGTGGATTAACGGCAGATTCTTTGCAAGGACTTGGAGGGAGGCTAGAAGCAACAAGGCGTTGCACGAAACTCTCGATTCTTTCTCCGTTTGTTTCCGTTAGTAACCGTTTCCCCCCGAACGGTGCCGTTTCCACACCTCTCTCTTTCAACAACTCCTCCGCCGTTTTTCTCGGCCCCACAATCCCATCTCCGCCGCTAGTCAAACCGCTCACCTGCATGCACACCCAATTTTAATCCTCTTTTTTCATATTTTTTTTTTTAATTTGTAATGTTTTATTTATTGAGAAATTAGCTTACCTGGATTCTTACGTAATCCGTACGGTTCCAGCAAAAGGCGTTCCCGAGCATCTGGTCCACAGTATCGGAAACTCCGTCAAGCACGATGTCCACGAGGCATGACGTGGAACAGTCTCCACTACGCTGAAGTTTCCTTCCTTGAGTCGAGGACGAACCGTTTCCTATCGACAAAACGAGCAAGTCATCGACGCCGTTAACAGACGGGAAATCTCGTTTGTTGTGGAGCACGTGCGTGACGGCAGCTGAGCTTGGATTGTTCATCACCAAACCGCCGTCAACGGCCGAGCAAGATGTCTTTCCGTCCACCGACACCACATTGACCGGCTTGAACATGCCGGGAGTCGCCGACGTGGCGCGGCAGACTTTCCACAGCTCGAAATCGAAGCTCGGCGACTCGGATGCGCCGGCGCGCGAGAAAACGAAAGGCGCGGAGGTTTCGAGGTCGTAGCAGGGAACGAGGAGAGGCTTACACGTGTCCTTCATCGTCAGCACCTTACCGTCCTCCCTCCGGAACGCCGCCTGCAGCACCCTGTCCATGCTGGTGCCGGAGTATCTCCGGCTCCTCCTGAAGACTCCCGTGCGCCTGATCTCGAAGAGCTCCGAGTTCTTCTCGGAGACGAACTTAACAGCTTCCCTGGCGGTGAACATCGGCCTCCCGGAGCCATCGTCGGCGACGAGAAGGACGGCGAGTATGCCTCCGATTCCGGTTCCGGCGACAATGTCGAAGAAATCGGAGATCTGAGCGTGAGGATCACCGGTCTGGAGGCGGATCTGGTCTTCGAGGTGAACGATAGAAGCTCCGGCGACAGTGGCAGTGGTTCCGCCACCGTCGATGCTAAGGACGCGTGTCTTCCTGGTGGTGTCGCAGTGGGAGAGCCATTTCTGTTCGAGCTTGGTGAAAATGTCAAGAGTAACCTTGCTCAGATCCATCTCCATAGTCTATCAAATAGTAAAAGAAAATAAAAAGAACAAAACGCAAGTTTGATTTTGATTCGAAACGGTAAAAGAGTTATGATTCTCTTTCTCTCTGTCACGCTTTGTTGCAGGGAGGCATTAATGGAGGGAATGCTCTCTCTCTCTCTTGCTCTCTGAGAGACTGTGTGTTTACTAGTCTCTCTCTTGGAGTGAGTGGATTTGAAAGAGAAGAAGAAAGGGTTTAGTGATTGAGAGATAGTTCCGGGTTGGTTTGTTAGTGGGTGGTGGTAGTTATATACTCCCACTGACGGTGCATTTTTTTAATTTGCTTATTTTATTTGCACCGTCTACGAAATAGGTAGGACATTTCGTTTTCTCATTGTTCAAAAAATGATTTAAATTTAGAAGAATATTTAAACCAAAAAAAAAATTTCAGAAAGAAATTTTGAAATAAAGTTGTTAACATAAATTAAAAAAGGGTAAAATCTTCCCCCTTGTTATTATCTCTTCCTTGGCCATATAATTTTTGGTATCATCGCATGACTTATATAGTTACTAGAGTGTCAATTCTTTTTGTTCAGGTATAGGCCAAAGAGTATTTATACTATATTTACATTTCAATACAGTAGTATATATGTTTGCTAAAAGTACCTAAATAATGAAAATTACATTTTATAGTTTTAAAAACCTAGACATTGTACTTCACAGTTTCTTGTTCTTTTTGCTAGAAAATTGTATATAATGCCCAGTTACAAAAAAAAAAAAAAAAAGAAATTGTGTATCTTACTAGATACTTTTACTTACGTAAATCGGAATAAAGAAAAGAGAAATAAATTTGGTAGGAGTAGGAGTGTGACTCGCTCGCACGTGTGAGTAGGCATATTAAATTTGAAGGTCAAGGGGGGTAAGCGCGAACCTCGGCTCCTTTGCCGGCTCGGCTTCCGCTTCCGTTATAAATTTGCCAGCTGCTATTTACCTTCCTACTAATCTCTTTTAACCCTCGTCTTTATATTTATTTATTTATTGATGCATAATAAATGAAACCAGCAAAATTTATTGTTTATGATATCAAAGGACCACGAGAAAAATACTTAATCAACCCTAGATGACACTAATACTATATAAATAGCCTTACTATAATTGATTTTCACTTTTTTTTTGTTTCAATTTAT
Organism: Brassica juncea; assembly: GCA_018703725.1. Classification (NCBI taxonomy): domain Eukaryota; kingdom Viridiplantae; phylum Streptophyta; class Magnoliopsida; order Brassicales; family Brassicaceae; genus Brassica; species Brassica juncea. The sequence goes on along the minus strand of CM031940.1, from coordinate 4,817,327 downwards.
TTTAGTCAGTATGATACTAATAAATAGCCTTAGTATAAATAAGTCTACGTAGGCGTTCGGGTATTCATTCGGGTTTAAATATTTTATCCCCATTCAAGTATTTAGAAATTTCGGATCTTTGCGGATTTCGGTTCGGATCTTTGCGGATTTCGGTTCGGATAACCCCTTTATTTTTAATTTTTTTTTAAAAAATTAATATATACTTTAAATTTATCATAATCCAAAATGAAAATAATATATAATATATAGATTTGAATAATGTATGTCAAAATACTTTAACTTAACATAAATTAGTCTGAATTGAAAATTTAGACATAATACCAATAGATATTTTAAGTATTTTTGGTGTTTTGAATATTGTTTATCTATTTTAGATATTTATTTTTGACTATTTGTATATATTTTCAAATACTTTAGACAACTTCAAAATATCTTATATATTTTGGATATTTTTTGGATATTAAATCTAAAAAATAGCTAATATATTCAAGTATAAAAATCTGATTTAAATATATTCAGATACCCGAAATATTTCGGTTTCGGACCAGATTCGGTTCTAGTTTTTTTAGATACTAAAATTTTGAATCCATTCTGATATTTAACCAAGTTTGATTTGGATTATATATTACTTTTTTGGATCGGATTCGGTTTGCCTTCGGATTTCGGATTCGAATTTTTTACCCTCCTAGATAGGCCTAAGATCTGACTATCTGAGCCGTTGGCAAATATTATTGGTTTTTAGAGTTAGGCCCAGTTTATCACTTTCTTAGATTGGAGGTTGCATAATGTTTTCTATGGAGGCATCACTTTCCTCTAAATGCTGGGCTTTAATTGACGAGGCCCATCCTCAGAAGCCCTCCTAATAAAAAAGATAACTCTGAACGGATTAGAGATTCATCCAAACAAGGGACCCGAAGCGTTTCCTTATCCCGAACAAGGCAGTCTCCTTTCATTGACGAAACAAAGAGATTTTTCTACTTTAGTCTCACCACAACTGCCATGGCTGCTTCACTCTCTTCCACTGCTCACACCATACCGATTCTTCGATTCAGAGCCAGTGATTCCAATTCCCTCGTCTCTCGCCCAGGTACGTCTCGGCTCTCGCCTTGGTTCACTGGGGAATCAGACTCCTGTTTTATTTATTTGACTCGAACACATGTTTTTTCTGTAAAACACCTTTGGGTAGGTTCGTGTTTGAGGGTCGTTGCTTCGGAGAAGGCATCCTGTGCACGCGCAATTGCGTGTTCTTTAAGGAGCGACAATCCTTGGCTCGGTGCGGGAGTTAAGCCCTCCTCTGGTGGTGGCCCCGTTGTCAAGCGGTCACTACAGAAGAGGCATGGTTCTGTTTGTTATATATATATATATATAAACTTATTTATGATAGAGTTTTTGCTAAATTTGTGTGAAAACTCCCATTGCAGAGTGGTGATAAGGTCTGCAACTATTGAAGAAATAGAGGCCGAGAAATCTGCTATTGAGAAGGATGTTGTACGTATCCCCCTACTTGTTTTTTTTTTGTCATTGATTAGCCGATGACTGTGAGTACTAAGATTATGTTTGTGTGTGTGAATATTCAGAAATCAAAGATGGAGAAGACGATTGAAACGCTTAGGACTAGTTTCAATTCCATAAGGACCGGGAGAGCCAATGTAGCTATGCTTGACAAGATTGAGGTTTAAAAAGCTAAAACATTGAGAATGTCTTTATTATGCAAAACTTAGATGTTTTTTTAATCTTTTTGGGTATTACAGGTGGAATACTATGGAAGTCCTGTGAGTCTGAAAAGCATTGCCCAAATCAGTACCCCCGATGGTACTTCTCTTTTGCTCCAGCCTTATGACAAATCTAGGTTGGTAACATTTTCACTTTCTGCTTCTTTTCTTTTTTTTTGTTTGTTTGTTCTCTTGTTTTGGTTCATGATACATCATCCCAAAATGTTTTCATAGCTTGAAGGCTATAGAGAAGGCCATTGTTAATTCTGATCTTGGTGTCACTCCTAATAACGATGGTGATGTCATTCGCTTGTCCTTGCCTCCCCTCACTTCTGAGCGAAGAAAGGTATCTCTTCTGGTGAATTTTTCAAGATAATGAACTGTGTGTGTGAGTGTTTCTATGCTGCTTCCTACTTATGTGTTTTAATTTGTACCACTGCAGGAACTAACAAAGGTTGTAGCCAAACAGTCTGAAGAAGGGAAGGTAGATAGTGTTCTTTTTTTAATAGGGTGCATAACGATGTAGTAGAAATCATCATTGCCTGCTGTCTCTTTATTTCGAACTTTGTATATGTTAAAGGTTGCACTGAGAAACATAAGGAGAGATGCCTTGAAGTCTTATGATAAACTCGAGAAGGTTAAACTCTTTTTTATATTCTTCCATTTTTCCTTGTGTTTCTCTTCGTCTGTTATTTTTTTTTTTAAAAAAGGACAAGCCTCATTTTAACAGGAGAAGAAGCTGTCAGAAGACAACGTGAAAGATTTGTCAAGCGATTTGCAGGTGATCATCTGATCCGACCATGAGAGTTTGTTCTATAAAAAAAATTGAAAACAGGCGAGAGCGTTATATAGGGAGAGAAGTCTTAAGGGTTAAGTGTGTGTTATTGGCTCTGATAGAAGTTGTATGTTGTTGGGTAATGATGACAGAAACTAATTGACACTTACATGAAGAAGGTTGAGGAGCTGGCCAAACAGAAAGAGAAGGTACCTCCAGCTGCTATTTAGTCTTTCTTGAGTCCATGGCTACTTTTGTCTTTGATCCATCTGTAAGTAGAGTCGCCATTAATTAATACATGAATCCACAGGAATTGTTGAAGGTGTAACTGGAATGGGTGTTAGGCGACGTAACTGGTAACATACACATTCCCATCTCCTTTGCCACTTTTACTACTTATCTTTCGTCGGAAAAATTCTGTTGTTTCTTGGGGTACAAGAATGACTTTGGGATTCGAGAGTAACTTTGTTCAAGTCTGTTTTTTTCAGTTCTTCAAGTGTTCCCTCTTTGTACAGCAAACTCTGGTTAACTTTATTTTCTGCTTGCCGTAACACATTTATTTCTACATTCTTAGAATCCTCTCCCTCCTCCGTTGTTGAATTCGGGTTTTCACATGCGTTTTCCTTGTAGTCGCTCTCATCGATAAATCCGTCAAACCCAAATATGTATTACACTTCATTCTATGCTTGCAAAGCATCTTGAAGTTGGATTCATTATGGAGTTAAAGATCTTTTTTTTTTCGTTTAATTAGATAGCACAAAAACATATGGGTTTTTTTAATCGTCGATGAATCTATACACCTAAAAAACTAAAACATAGGTGGCGAATTTGACTTCTCTGTACCTATACACAATTAAAATATTCACTTTTTCTTCCCTAGAGCGCTTTCGTATATTAGTACTTGTTAATGATTCTTTATTCAAATAGATACATTTTGGTTTTAAATTGCGATCGAACAATTCCACATGATTATATTAATTTGATATGAACTTTGAAATGTGAAGGTGTAATAATTTCACGTTTAATAGCAAACGGATACGGATCTTGCTATAAAACTATTTTAAAAATATGAATTTTGATTAGTTTATTCATAATTGTAACTTGTAAGACATGCATGCATTGGTGGTGGTGTACATTTGAATATAGTCTTTCGAACGATTAATAAAAAGAAATTAAATAGGTTAGTCCATACACCATGATAAATAATTAGTAGGGTTGATGGGAAGGTATATTTTAATTTGTCTGTTTGCAATTTTGCCTTATAAAATATTTTATTTCACTGATTATTATACTAATCTTTATACAAAAAGCATTGTAAACATATACTAGTAAAATATGTCAAGTGGCTGAGATGTTGGATTCCTTACATCGGAACTCCAACGAAACTTTCGTTAATTTGTGCTTTCAATTTTTCCAATTATTTTAATCTGTCTTTACAATATACTTTTTTTTTCTTCTCAAAAAATATACTTTTATTTTTTCGTCCACTAGTGTTAATATGTGTTACTATACTATTTAATATAGGATGGGGTCAAAACATTATTAAAAATAATTTCTTAGTAATAAACATGATTAGAATAGTTAATTTGATTCTCCCTTCATTTAACTGCATACGACACGGTTCGCCCAGTCAGCACTTTAAGATGATTAAATTAAAATATTGGTTTACCATCATGCTGCTCTACGAATACTTTACGTTTTTCTTGCTACGTTTGTTTCGTCTGCATTATCTTCCAGCCATATTTTATTCAAACAAATTTTTGAATTTGTTTTATCTTTTCATCTTATTTTTATATAATAAAGCTCGTTTCGATAGGATATAATTTTTGGACCAAGTCATAGCATTATAATATAATACAAAAGTGGGAATCAAAAGTTCAAAACTATAGTAATGTGGTTAGTATACTAGTATTATATGCTTGTGGGCCAGTGCTCTGTGGCGTGGCCAATGTAACGGCGAGGCCATTCCACAGTAGAGCGAATCAGCGGCCAAGCATCCCATTACGGATCCAATCATTTCAATTAGATAACACTATCATCTTTCTTTTGAAGCACCGTTTTGTAAAAAATGTAAATGATTTAGAATAAAATTAAATATATGACAGTATGATACGTGTGACATTCAGACAGCTGTTTATACAAAATGTCATATAAATAAATCACAAATTTTGAATCCTTTTTTTTTTGTAAATGAGCACTCTTTAAATATATAATACGATCAAGGAGATATTAAATAGAAAAGACATGACCATATAGTTTATTTTAATGATGTGTGTTTGGGTGGGCACAAGAAGATTTATTATATATATATAGTATGGTGGACATGAATTGATTATTTGAATAAAAAAAGGAAATAAGGAAGCAAAGTCATAGAATAAATGAATATGATAATAAATAATGTGTGACTAAACATTGAGCAGTGGGCTTTATTCCATAAGAAAGTGACGTTTCTGCCATGCTGGCTCCTCGAGATCCTACCCGTCCAAATTAACTGTATGATCCAACGGTTAAGATGGAGAGAATGTCGTCATTTGAAGATCTGAACCGTTATCTTTTTTTCACAGAAGAAGATATAGTAGGAGAGGGAGAGCACCGGATTGTTTTTTCATCCCTCAACAAAGTCTCAACGGAGAGAAAGGATTTATAGTGAGAATCGGTTGATGGGAGGTTAGGTTTGCATGAATGGATAATTCCAGGGAATCTCGAAGATCATCGTCATCATTAACCACCATGGCTGCTTCAAATGGTGTTACGAAACGGAGGCAAAGAGTCTCAGGTATTGCCTCTTCCTCTTCTTCTTCTTATTCCTCGTTATTTTCCGATTTTTTCTGATGATTTTTTTTTTGTTGCTGTTGTGTGACAGAGAGTAGTCGAGGGCAGGAGGTGACAGATCGAGCGGAGAAGAAAGAGCGAGATCCGGAGTCGGTGAATCGGAGTAAGAGGAGACGGAGTGAAAGGTTCGTGCGGAGAGATGTAGAAGAAGAAGAAGAAGATAGCTCGGATGAGAGTATGAGAGATTACGACGACGACGTAAAGCATAGTTATCAGAGGAAGAGCTTCCCGTCGTCAAGTCGTATCGCCGATGGAATGATCGGCGTACCTGTCCCAAGGAAGGCTCGTTCAGGTTTTATTTTATTATTATCTTCTTCTTTTTTGGTCTCTCTGATTTTCAAAATCTTTTGAGTTCCTTTCGTATTTAATTAATTAATTAATTTATTGTCTCCGGCGGTTGCAGCGTGTATAAAGAGGTCGCATGACTGCCGGACATCGTCGGGAAGCGGTGGTGGAGGATTTGGAGAAGACAGACGAGGACCTCCGACTTCTCCGGGATTCGAAGTTGCCTCACCGTCGTCTTCAACTGTTTCCGTCAAGCAGAAGAAGAAGAAGGTTCCCCGTTCATTGCAGAATGTAAACGGAGCCAAATCCGGGATACCGAAGCCACCGAAATCATCGGGTACGATGGAGATGGAGGACGACTTGGAGATTGAAATAGCTGAGGTTCTATCCGGTCTGAAGCAACAACATCCTCACCGTAAGATACAATACGATTCTGAGAATCCCATTGTATCATCGGAGGTTAACGGTATGCACACTTTTTCATTCTCATCCAATCTCAGACGCAATATATTTATCGCTGCTTGGTTTTGCAGATTTGAAGACGCAAGGTGCTGTTGATTCTTCCCAAGGTTGTATGGAAGCTGAGATCTCAGCCAACATTGATAAGTCCACCAACGGAACAACGTCCCTAGTCCCTGATATCCACAAGGAGAAAGAAGTAAGGCGAGAAACACCGAGCTTATTGGATGGCGTTCTGGAAAGACAAGATTCATTGGTTTCTGCCGCGTCAAAAGGGTAAACAATTAGATTACTGAATATCCATCTTTCCCATGTTGTGAAATCTAATGTCTGTTTTTTTTTCTATTTTTGGGCCTGCAGAGACGAGAGTAATTGTGCTAGTAAGCTCAAGATTGATCTCATGGTGAGATTTCTATTGCTTCCGAGATTCTCAATGTTGCCCCAAGCTAAGCTTAAAGATCTTTTTTTTTTTTTTTTTCTGTCAATAGGTTCCTCCAACTGTTCCTTCCTCACCAGAAAGACTTTCTCTTCTTCCTTTGGCCTCTGATTCTATTGCTGCTAAAGATTGTTGCAAGGCAAGTGTAGTTTTATTTATGTTGTGCCGTTTAGCATGCCCCCACACTAGGTGGTTTCTAAAAATTTTTGTTTCTCTTTTACCAGATGCAGCTAGATAGTTCTGTCAAGATCAAAGAGAAGATTATTCTCGAGAAAGATGAATGCTTGAATCTTGATGATCTAGAGAGACTGAGCCAAGAGACCACCGGCAGAGATTCTAGGCTTAGATTACAAAATTTTGGTTGGACCCAACCTCAGCAGTCTAAATTCGGTAATAAACCTTGAATATGGTTATGTTTCACCATGCAAGTTTTGGCTTCTTAAGTTGATGTTTTTTTTTCTCTAGGATACACAGATTTACCTTTACTAACCAATGTTCATCTCAATTTCAGCTCAGCAGAATTCAGTCTTACCTTTGACTGTATCTGTAGGAGGCTTGCCTAGTGGCCTTCCTCATCAGGGGTGAGTTCTGAAAGCTCCTCATATGTCGTATTGTGCTTGCCTAATGGTCAGACCCTAATTTTTTTTTTCTTAAACATTGGCAGATATGTACCACTGATGCAGAAGGGTAAACCTGTGGATGGTGAATCTTATACATGTGTGCAGGTATATGTTGTTGTAGTTGCATTTGCTCTTCATATAGATGCTGCTCACTGTTTCTTTGCTGATTTGGACCATGATTTCTTAACAAATGCAGGGTGCTTCATTTTCTGCTTCTCAGCCTAGGCCTAAAAGGTGCGCCACACACTTTTTTATTGCCCGGAACATTCAGCTACATCAGCACTTTGTCAAATCAAACCATCTTCCTCAGCCAAACAAAGATTCTGTATATCTGAAAGGTGGTGACTTGAGGCCAACCAACCCATCCTTGGTAGGAAGCCCTCCTATTCTGAATTTAAACTCACAGGAGTCACAAGATAGATTCGTGGTAAAAGCCTCTGAAAGTGGTCATTTTGCTTCAACCAGACAGAAAAAACCTCAACTACCCTCTGCATCTAGTAGTATAGTGGTATGTTTTTCCCTGGCTTCTTTTGTCTTTTCACCAATTTGTGTTTATACCATTGCGTTTTAGTTAAAACTGTTGTTGCTATCTAGTTTTCCTGAATAAAATCATTTTTCTCTTTTAACGCAGCCAGCTCAAACTTTCATCTTCCCAACAAACCACCATTTGCAACCGGTCATTTTACCTTCCAAGTCATCTCGCCCAACAAATAATAATCCGTGTGTGGCTGTTGGTACAGCATCTGTTAACTTTAACCATCCAAGTTCATCAGCATGCGAAGCTTCTTCTCCATACTTTACAGTTCTCCCAAACAATGCATATTCCTTTCAACTGTCATCAACCATCAGAGGTGGGACTCCAAGCCAAGCGTTGCCTTTCTTCAATGGGTCCTTCTATTCGCCGCAGATGTTCCAACCTTCCCAGCTTCTGCAGAATCAGACTCAAGGCCAGAGAGAGACAAAGGCAGCAAGCTGTTCCTCATCATCCCAAAGGCAACTGCAACCGCAAGTTAGTGTGAATAGCGTTTCAAGCCAAGCTAATGTTCAGAAACACCGTCAACAATCTCAAAAGTCTGAGGCCAAAGCGGCTGCTGGAGATAACTCAGATTCAAGGGGTAGCCACACTCATAAAGGAGGGCCATATGGCCAGATCATGACTGCTCCTATGCAGCCACAAAACTTTTCCATGTCATTTGCCTCTTTCGCCGGTGGTTCTGCCCCTGCAAATCTGAATTTCTCTACCAATGGTTACCAGTACGTATCTGCAGCTCCAGTTGTACACCATAAAAACCATCAGGCAAGTGACTCGAAAACGCGAGGTGGAAGCTGTTCAAGTCATGCCGAGGACCCGAAAAAGACTCTTACAGGGAGGACTCCAGCTATGAATGGACAGACGCTGGTTTTCGACAATCCATCGAGAACCCTCAACTTTGTTTCTGGTACTTGGCCTCCTCCTGCAGCGACAACGTTGAGTGGAGATCCTTCAGTGTTTACCCATCATCTTACGCAGAGGCAGCAGCAATCTGGTCGGAGTAAAATGATGACTCAATCTCAGGCTGACGCAGTTACCAGCACGTCATCCCAGAGGAAAAACCCTGTAGCCTCATCTCTCACGTCGTGCAATTCCTTAAACCTCAAGCAGTTCCAGTCTCAGCAGCAGATAAGAACACACGGACAGACTCAGATTTCTTTTGCAACACCATCAAAGTCGCAACAGGGAAGATCTGGTGGTGGCTCTTCTTCTGCAGTCACAGGGTCTGCTCCACATGAAAAAGCAGCAAAACCTAAGGTCAACAACAGCAAAGCCTTGCCGTTATCACCTGTTCCTTCTTCAGCTGCACACGCACAGGACCAGGCAGAGAATTCAGCTTCTGGATCGACCCAAAAAAACTCTCCAGTTTGTGGGAGGAACGTGCCATCGATCATAACTTCTTGCCCTGGTCACCTTTCTGAGCTAAAGTACTAGTTTCATCGAAGCTGGACGTATGAAGTGGCCATTTTTGCAGTGTCTAGCTTCTGAATTAAGCTAATATATAAAACCCGATGAGGTAACAATACCCTGGAATGGTTAGTGACAGAACCTCTACTCAGGGTCGGTATCTTCTTATAAGGTTTCTCTAGATTGTTTAATGTATTTTATGGGGTAGTCGATTTTCTTTCATTATGATCGGTGTAGTGTACATTCCATAGACTTAACAAAACCCTCAAGCAATTTATTTCATTGAAAATACCTCAACAGTATTATAGAGAATCCGGTAACAAAGACCACACTTTGGTTCTGCTATTTAATATAGTGAATCTCATGAGCTACTTGTGTACGGCTAGGGAAGCCACATTGTCTAGAAAATCTTCTCGTGCATTCTTGTCAAACGGTTCTTCACCAATGTACAAGTCTAAGATTGACCTACACAACAGTTTGCTCTTCACACTCCCAACATGGTTTCCCTCAACTGAAAAACAAAGGATGTTAGACACTTTTGAGAGACGGTTTACTTGAAAAGTCATAAAGATGAGAGTGTCTTACTTGCTACGCTGAGAACATGGCCTGGTTCTTGTGTCAAATCAATTATGGAACTTCTTGGAATTTTATACTCATCTTTGAAGAGGCTAGTAAAGCTACAAAAGTGACAGCATCAAAGTTAAAAAAAAAAAAGAATTCCACAGCTAAACACAGAATCAAACATTGAAATTTGTTGTGTGTGTTAACCTTTGGAGCAACTCATCGTTGTCTAAGCCACCAAATTTCTTGAGTCTGTTACCGACAGATTCTTGGAAAGCATTGCGCACGGAACGGATGTTGAGTTTGCCGTAAACAATCTGCAGCCTTATAGTCATCTTTATGTCGGCTTCCATGAGTTGATCGATGAATGCCTTGTTTCCCCTGAGCTCAGAAGCTGCAAGACTCGAGTATTTCTCACCCACAAGTTTCTTCACATCATCACAATCAGCATATATGCCTAAGATATACAGATGCCAGCTCATCAATCAACTTAATGACCAATAAAAGAAAAGAAACAGAAAATGTTCTTCGTGATAACCAACAAGCCAATGCAACAGTTCCGAACATGAAAGTAGATCGGTTGACTTTACCGAATGCGTAGACATCGATGTTCTTCAACCCCAGCACGCTCTTCTTCCTCAGCCCCACGCCGAGCAATCTCCGGGAATCTCCGATTATAGCCGGGAACGAGAAACCAGTATTAGGCTCAGCTACGGATTCGGAGCTGGAATCGGCTAGAGTCATAGATCCCCATGGTAACAGAGACGAACGGTGAGAGGAGAAGACCCAATCCAGAATCGGATGCCTGGGATTCCGCGACGCCGCTACCGCAGCTGCGGCGCCAACGGTGACTGTCACGGCGACGGCAGAGACAGAGAATCTGGAAGATGAAGTAGTGGCACGCGGTGGTTTGGGGAGTGGGGGCTGAGAAAACGAGAAAGGGAAGCGAAACGAAACCATCTTCTTCGTCTTGGTGTTCGTTGGGTGTTAGTTGACTCTCTTTGTTATTACACTCTCATTAAACACTCGAACACACCATTGATATGACTCAGCGACAATAACAGCTGCATTGTCGACACGTTGCCAAAGTTTGGGCTTTATTCGTTTATTAAAGGCCTTTCAAGCGTCTGTATTGGGCTTTTAAAAAAATACCGTGAGGCCGAAGATATAAAAGCTTGCTGGGGAAGGGTCGGGTCAACCCGAATTGAATTCTGGAGCATCCATCCACTTCAGTTGAGGCCGGCCATTCGTAGATCAATTTAATCTCCGCAAACATGATTTAACGTCATTTTCTCTTCATCGTCATCATCTCTCCGATCATGCTAGGTGGATTTGGAGGAAAGTCATCTTCCGGAGGCCGTAAAAGCCTCCGAGTCGCCGTCGCTGGCGACAAAGGAACCGGGAAATCCAGCCTGATCTCGGCCGTCGCCTCGGAAACATTCCCGGATAACGTCCCGCGCGTCCTTCCTCCGACGACTCTCCCCGCAGACGCTTACCCTGACTATATACCTATCACCATCATCGATACTCCCTCAAGGTCTCTATCTATCAATCATTGCTAATTTATGCTTAGTCCTTACAAATTGTCAATGGTGGAAACGTTTTTAGAATCGATTTATCTTATATTGGTGTTATTTGATGGCTTTCATTTGTACTGATACATGTGATGTTGTTTTGCTATTTTTTTTTTTTTTTAATTAGTATTGACAATAGGATAAAGCTCATTGAAGAATTCAGGAAGGCTGATGTTGTGATTCTTGCATATGCCTGTGACCAGCCTGCGACTCTTGATCGCTTGAGTTCTTACTGGCTCCCTGAGCTCCGCCGTTTACAGGTTTCTCAATGTTTGTAATTTTATGCATTACAAACCTTAATTCCAGTTTTATAATTGTATACGTCTATATGTGTCTTAGATCAAAGCACCAGTGATTGTGGTGGGCTGCAAGCTTGATTTACGAGATGAACGCTCTCCTGTGAGACTTGAGGATATTATGGCACCAATCATGAAGGAGTACCGAGAGATTGAAACCTGTATTGAATGTTCTGCATTAACCCTTATTCAGGTATTCTATTCTCTCTTGCGAAATTTCTTTTTTTCTGAGACTTGGATCCTATCTTTTAGCAAAGAGGGAAAATCTGCAAGACACATAATACTGAAAGAGCGAGCAAAACCGTGCCTATGTTTAAGATCTTTATGTGATTAAACCATACCAAGAGAGTTGTATTGAATGCCACTTAAACATTATTGTTTGTTACTATTATTTTTCAGGCCCCTGATGTCTTCTACTATGCATTGAAAGCAGTACTTCATCCAACATTTCCTTTGTTTGATCAAGAAAAGCAATGTTTGAAACCTCGCCTCCGCAGGGCTGTTCAAAGAATATTCAACTTTTGCGATCAAGATTTGGATGGTGCCCTTAATGACGCTGAGTTAAATGATTTTCAGGTTCCCTTTCTCTATTACCCACTGCCTATTGCCTTCATGAAAATTCCTCACCTCTCTATAAATATTTATGCTGCAATTCAGGTAAATTGTTTTGGCGCCCCACTTGACCCTGTTGAGCTTATGGGAGTTAAGAGAGTGGTACAAGAAAGACAACCAGATGGAGTAACTGATCTTGGTCTTACACTTCCGGGTTTCCTTTTTCTTTTTTCTCTATTTATCGAGAGAGGTCGTCCTGAGACAGCATGGGCTATCCTACGGAAATTTGGTTATAATGATTCTTTGGAACTCAACACCGAGTTACTACCACTTCCAGCAAAGCATTCTCCAGATCAGGTGTGTGTGTGTTTAAAATAGTATATAACTACTAAACTATCTCTTAAATTGTTCTGTTATTTTAAGTATGTGATAAACTGGCTGGCCTGCTTCTAAATAATTCTTGCTTTCTTTTCTGTCGTTTGACTTGCAGAGCATCGAGCTAACAAATGAAACTATGGACTTTCTGAGGGGATTCTTCCAATTGTATGACCTTGATAATGTGTGTATGATCGTTTCTCTAACTATCCAACCTTGATTTATGATGTTCTGTATCACCTAAAAGCTTATTTAATCCTCAAGGAGTGATAGTTTTTAATGCTTCTTCGTTTTACTGCTATTTAGGATGGAGCCTTACGACCAGATGAGCTAGATGATTTGTTTCAAACAGCTCCAGATAGGTAACTTTCTGGTGATTACTTTTTTTTTTTGTGATTCGTTGCTAATTCTTACCTCTGTAATTTATGTTTATTAACTGTTACTTCCAATGTTTGTTTAGGTAGATGACCATGTTTTCTTTTGAGTTTTACTGCCAGTGCCTTTAGTGCTCTCGTACATGAGTATTTATATTGTTTCCGTCCTTTACAATTTCAGTCCTTGGCTTGAGGCTCCCTATAAAGATGCGGCAGAGAAAACACCGGGCGGAAAGTTGACAATCAATGGGTTTCTGTCTCAGGTATGTATGCTTGCTGTCGTGTTGACGCTAAATTAGTATGATGTTTACTATCAGATGCAACATTCTTTACCATGAGGTCGATGACGAATCATGCTCTGTTTTATGGTTTTAATGCAGTGGGCTCTAATGACGCTACTAGATCCTCGGAAAACTTTGGCAAACCTGATATATATCGGTTATGGTCACGACCCAGCTTCAGCATTTTCTGTTACTAGGAAAAGATCAGTGGATCGTAAGAAGCAGCGAACAGAGAGGAACGTGTTTCAGTGCTTTGTATTTGGCCCTAAGAAATCTGGAAAGTCTGCGCTCCTCGATTCTTTCTTAGGGAGGTAAACTAGTTTCTAACGTGGCTAATTACCCGTCTTATACTGGCTTTTATTGTTTGTATGTGTTTACTCATGTTATATTCTCTAAGCTGTGTTTAAACTCCAGGAAATTTGCGGACAGCTACAAGGCAACAGTGGGTGAACGATATGCAGCAAATGTCGTTGATCAGCCTGGGGTAAGAAGCGATGGCCTGAACTCTTATGTTCCTTGTCACACATGTGGATGTTTATAAGTGTTGGTTGCAATTTGTGTCAGGGATGTAAGAAAACCCTCATATTGAGGGAAATACCAGAAGACAGAGTGAAAAAGTTTCTGGCGAATAAGGAATCGTTGGCAGCATGTGATGTTGCTGTGGTTGTATATGACAGGTTATCTCTCAGAAACTCTTTGCACTTCTTAGGTAGGTGTTGATGAAGAATTGGGAATATATATTGCAGTTCGGATGTATACTCATGGAGAAAAGCGAGAGAAATGTTGATGGAGATAGCAAGGAAGGGAGAAGAGAGCGGTTATGGGACACCTTGTGTTCTGGTTGCGGCCAAAGATGATTTGGATGCGTATCCAATGTCGGTGCAAGATTCTGATAGGGTAAAAGCATCACCGTAACCATATTAATAGTAGCATTTGATGAGTGGATATATGATATAATAAAGTAGTTTATAACTCAGGTTTGCATGGAATTGGGAATAGACATACCAGTGTCGGTAAGCATGAAAGATGATGAAAGGAATAGTCTGTTCAGGAAAATAGTGAGTACAGCAGAGAACCCTCACATGAGTGTGCCGGAGACAGAGTCAGGAAGAAGAAGCAAGAATATACGCCAAGTCGTGAATAGCTCCCTTCTATTCGTCTCAGGTTCTTCTTCTTATTTTTATAGAAGAATCACTTCCTAAGAAGATAGGTAATTAGTAATAATAATGTTTTAAATGGGCAGTGGGTACAGCTCTTGGTTTTGCCGGATTGGCGGCATACCGTGCATATTCAGCAAGGAAGAATGCTTGAAGGACTAAAAAAGACATCATAGATGATGATGATGGCTTCTTCAAATCTCCTTAATTTTGAAAATTTATAAGATACAAAAAGGTATTCTTCTCTCTTTTGATTGTCGTCAAGACCATTATCCGCGCAAGTGTGGTGTGATCTACGCTTTTTTTTCTCTCCTTATTGGAGGTGTTTGGGGTTTAATTTGTTTGGCTAATCTTCCGAGAACCAAACCTTTTGCTTCTTTATTAACTTTTTTGTTTTCCTTAGTGCACATGTATCGTCGGACTGGTTGATGATATATATACATAACGACGATTTTATTAATACTTTTATTTACTGTAATTGGATTGTATTTCAAACAAAGATGGTTAAGATTAAATTATATAAAAGTAAGCTAAACGGTGGACCGACCGTTATCTTGTAAGATAACATGTAGCCCAATCTTGAAAGATGGTTAAGATGTAAACCACATAAAAAAAATAAGCGAAACGAAAATGGACCGACCGTTAGATGTTTATCTTGTAGAACAATAACAGCCTTACATATTCTTCCGCTTTGATCAAATCCAATCAGATTAAACACAAAGACGACAAGTCAGAGCAGAGCAGAGTAGAGCAGTGAGGGAACAAAAATGGCGGCTTTATCATCTTCTTCTCTGTTTCTCTCATCCAAAACAGCTATTCCAATCAAGAACCTCCTCATCCCGCCATCTCTCCACCGCTTCTCTCTTCCCTCATCATCTTCTTCCTTTTCCTCTCTGTCTTCTTCTTCTGCTTCCCTCTTCACCACGCACTCCCTGAAGAGTTCTCGAAGATCAACTCCTCAGGGATTCACCGTTAAGGCTGAGAAGAAGAATGTGCTTATAGTCAACACCAACAGCGGCGGTCACGCCGTCATTGGCTTTTACTTTGCCAAAGAGCTTCTCTCCGCCGGTCACGCCGTCACCATCATGACTGTCGGCGATGAATCTTCTGACAAGATGAAGAAACCTCCCTTCAGCCGTTTCTCCGTAAGTTTTTTTGATTCCCATAAAGAACATATTCCCCCCCACACTTTTGAGTTCTCAAACTAATCAGCCTTGCAGGAAATTGTTAGCGGCGGAGGAAAGACGGTGTGGGGAAACCCAGCTGATGTTGCGACTGTTGTCGGAGGTGAAACATTCGACGTTGTTCTTGACAACAATGGCAAGGATTTGGATACTGTCAGGTCTGCTTTATCCTTACTATATAATAATAAGCTATATGACTTTTATCAGAATTTTCATGGGTACATGTCCTTTTGGGATTTGTGGTGGGAACAGGCCAGTGGTGGATTGGGCTAAAAGCTCTGGCGTGAAGCAGTTCTTGTTCATAAGCAGCGCAGGGATCTACAAGTCCACCGAAGAACCTCCTCACGTTGAAGGGGTAAATAACCAATAATATGCATACACTTTATCAATGCAGTGCTCACCATTTACTTAATTATAATAATGTCTCCCTTCTTCCAAATCACACAGGACGCAGTGAAAGCCGACGCAGGTCACGTTGGAGTGGAGAAGTACTTAGCTGAAACCTTCGCCAACTGGGCCTCCTTTCGACCACAGTACATGATCGGCTCTGGCAACAACAAAGACTGCGAAGAATGGTTCTTCGACAGTAAGTAAAAGCAGCCCCCACATATTTTTCAAAAAAACGCCAAGTAATGATCAAATTTGTGTTCGCCACAGGGATTGTGAGGGATAGACCAGTGCCAATCCCAGGATCAGGATTGCAGCTAACCAACATATCTCACGTGAGAGACTTGTCTTCCATGCTCACTTCTGCTGTGACCAACCCTGAGGCTGCCTCCTGCAACATCTTCAACTGCGTTAGTGACAGAGCCGTCACTCTTGACGGTATGGCCAAGCTCTGTGCCGCTGCTGCTGGCAAATCTGTTGAGATCGTGCATTACGACCCTAAAGCCATCGGGGTTGACGCCAAGAAGGCTTTTCCATTCAGAAACATGGTAAAACTAAAACCGAATAAAAGAATGCTCTTCCCCTCCATTGATTAGTTTTATATAACCTTTTGTCATCATTGTATGTATGATGATAGCATTTTTACGCGGAACCAAGAGCAGCAAAGGACATATTGGGGTGGGAAAGTAAAACGAACCTACCTGAAGATCTCAAGGAGAGATATGAGGAGTATGTGAAGATTGGCAGAGACAAGAAGGAGATGAAGTTTGAATTAGATGACAAGATACTTGAAGCCCTCAAAACTCCAGTGGCCGCTTAATCATTACTATCTCCCTTTTGTATCTTCTAATTCTCTACCATTATGTACTCTCTCTCTCTCTCTTTTTTTTCCCCACGGCTCATATGAGATGAACACTATTTCAGCTAAAAGACCATATAAATTCATAACCAAAAGAGCAACAACAACAATAATTCTAGTTAACTTGAAGATAAAGGTTTGATGTATCAAGAAAATAGAACTTAAGACGTCTTAGATCCTCCTTACATACCTACGGAAAGAGAGAAATGGATGAAACTGAAATTCTACCTACATAGCACAGCAAGAGCATCACTTCATGTCACATCTTCCTATTCCTCCTCTTGCTTGATTTTCATACCTCCAAGCTTTGCTTCCAGTTCACTGTCTTCTTCGCCTTCCTCTTCTTCATCCTCATCATCAAAATCTTCTCCATCAGGGTCGTTATCATCCAAAAGACCAAGCTTCTCCGGGGAGTCCTTAAACATTTCATTAACCTCATCGACACCTTCCTCAGATATGAAGTTCCCATTGATGTTCAGAAGCTTGAAACTCTGTTTCTCCAAAACAGTTTGTGCCAAAGTTCTTGCCCCAGCTCTTCTCACCATGTTGGTGCTCATGTCAACTTCAGCCAGCTGGTCATGACCTTCATCAAGCGCCTTTGCGATCAAGATAGTCCCTTCGTCTTTGAGTTCATTCTCAGATAAATTCAGCTTCGAAAGAGACTGTTTTGAAGCGATGCATTCCGCCAACTTCCCAGTGGATTTCACAGTAATATCATTCCCAGCCAATTCAAGAACCTGAAGACAAGGAGCAGACTTGATCAGAGCTTCAGAGAGTGCATCTGCTCCCTCATCCTCCAAGTTCAGGTAACTCATATAGATCTCAGTTAACTCACTCAACACCGATAAAGTCTTTGCCAGTGCAACTCCACCTTCAACTCCAAACATGTTGTCACGGAGATCAAGCTTCTTCAAGCGGCTACAGCACGCAAGCGCTTCAGCAAGCGCAACACCTCCATCAGAACCGATCCTCGTAGAAGAGCACCTGAAATCTTCCAAACGAGGACACTGTTTCACGATCTCCGCAATAGCAACCGCTCCTTCGTCTCCCGTCATGTTGTTATGAAAGTGGAGAACCTTGATCTCGCCAGTAGAAGGAAGCAGCTCGCGAACCGCTCTCGCTGCGTCCTCGGAGATGCCGTCGTTCATCAGATAAAGCTCCTCCAAGTGGTGCTGAGAACTGATGAGAGAAGTGAACGCTCGGATCCCTTTCTCGCCCAATGCATTGTCGGAAAGATCCAGATACCTGAGCTTGGAGCCTTCCAGAGCAGACGAAAACATGTTCATGACTTCGAGGGCCTCTGCCTCTGGTCTCCCCGCGACGAAATCAGAGAGATCGACTTCTGTGAGCTGATCCTTGACGGATGACAGAACACTAGCAGCAAACTTGGCAGCTTCGTAGCCGAAGCTGCGGTTTGTAAAACGGATCTTGGTGTAGGAGTTGTTAGGATCGGTCAACGGGTTTAAAAGCTCGCTTGCCTCTGCTTCGTCGATGAAAGCTCTACGTCCACCGGATAAATCAAACAAGGTAGTTGTAGTGGTGGTGTTTGGCTCGGATTGAACCTCTTTGGGACCTTGTTTGATGGCTTCGAGCATAAGCTTGCTGGATTCTTTCGCGTAGATCTGGACAGCAGAGGTGCCGTCGTCACCATCGGGCTGGCTCTGGAAGTGTTTGTTGGCAGAGGAGAAAGCAAGGTCTTCGATGCGTTTGGCGTCTTCCTCGGCCTGTTGAGGAGTCAAGAGACCGTACTTGCGGGAGAAGATGGAAGGTGTGGTTAAGTTGTTGGTCATGCGGTCGACGAGCATCAGGCGGGTGCTCTTGCTCGGTGGCCACATCTTGACTGATAAAACAGTTGGGGTGGTTTTAACTGAATGACGATCCATACTTTTGCTTCTGTGAAAATTCAATGCAAAGGAAACATGATTAATCCAATTTAAAATTGATCTTATCTATTATGGATACAAACTGCAAACCATAGAATTGAAACCGACAGATTTTTTTTTTTTGGGAAGACCAGACACTGGAGAGAGATGCGATAAGGATATCAAGAATCTGAATAGGAAGAAAAGTAAGAGTTTCAGTCACCTTCTTCTTCTTCTCAAAATGGATCTGCTCTAGTTTCCGATGAGGACGGCGAATCCAAAAGGAAGAGTTTTTATTATTCTATTTAAATATTAATCAGAGGTGGAGAAGCGTAAATAAGAAGCAGAAAGAGAGAGAATCATTGAGACGCGTGCGAGCCTGCCTCGCCTTTTCAAATTTCAAAAAAAAAAACAATGAGGACCAATCTATGAAGCGAAGCTTAGGGTTTACTCAAAGCCCAGTAATAATAATAATAAGCCTTTAATTCATAAATCCGGGCTTTTTTTTTAAAAGCCCATTATTTGGTTGCTTGCTTAAAGCCTAAGTTAAAGCGAGGGAGATGATGATGCATTCATTCATTTCAGAAACAAAATAACAGACGGTCTACTCGCCCGACGGTGAAGGGTGAAACTGTCCAGGTCTGTTGATCTTTGTGTTGTGGTGTCTACCCTATGATTGTAATAGTTTGTGTGTATATATATCACATGTCAAAAATATCCTACGGTCCAGCAGACCAGCACTGCTATAGCTTCTAATCGACTTAACTGTGCGTTAATCTCCTCCAACTAATCTTAGCATGCTCTTTTAACCTTCCCCGCACATTCTGTTACAGCAGTTCGGGTTGCATTTTAACAACACGAGTCTGCTCTCCTGTGTACGTATCATTAAATTGATACTGATTTATACCATACTAATAACAAATTTTGCATGATACATATATATATAACTACCAAACTAATGGTCATGGTAAAAATAAAAATAATAATAATAATAACCTGGTAGATTGGGGGTTCCCGTCCATTGCCACATATCATATACTTCTTTATTAAGAAGCCACAAATGAAAATAAAAAATTAACACATCCATGTTTATGTTCAAAAAGGGATCCATGTTACTTAGATATTACTGAAAGAATAAAAGATGAATATGTGTGACTTTATGTACGTACGTGTGCTTAAATCTTAAAAGCGCGCATATGTGCAAGATTTTCCGATAATGATCAATGATCATGCGATTAATCATGAATTTCTTAGGATTTTATTAGATATGTTCAAATCTATCAAGCGTGAAGGTTTGTTTGGCTTTAGCTTACTTACCTACTTTTTGTAAGCTATCAATATCGTTCTTTGTAGAAAATTTACTTACATATATTTTAGTGTATGTCTTGAAAAGACGTTCGAAGTATACATAATACATGAACCTTTTATTTATATAAAACTACATGTTAAAAAATTGATTAAACCGTTAAATTCCATATCCTAAAGCTTGATAGCTACACATATTTCACATATACATATTCGGTTTTTCCGTTCTTTTATTGTTTACGTGCAACACAGTTTCCACATTTGGGGCAATCATATAAAAACAGATACAACGAATGAGCAAATGATTACTGAAAGAGATATAGATTTATAAAAGGTTAGTTAATGCGCTTGGTTGGCGTGACTGCCTTATTGGTCGTATTATTTACTTTTTTATCATGATAGATTAAATATCTATATATATTTATATAAACGTGGGTGATGAGTTAACATCAATCAATCATTAAGCTTCCCGAATTATTTTCTCTGTATGTATCATGAACATTTTATAAATTAAAGAACTGCAAAACTTGGTAGCCACCTATGACTTCAGAGAAACGAGCTAATAACACCATTAATAAGTGTACCTCACATGGTCTCTCACCATAAAATATTAAAAAGAAAAATGAGATGAGAGAGGTAAGAAAAATGCAAGAGACGTTTGCTCCTAAAGAAACTCTTTACACAAATCGAGAGACGTTCATAACATTTGTCATCACATGATTGGATTAGAATTTTATTACCTAAATTTAATTATGCTATCTAATAATATTAGTATAATAAAGGTAAGGTCCTCTTGGAAGATACTTTACCACTAATTATGTTTTAAGAAGCTAGCACGCATATATGATGCTACCAATCTTTTTTTTTTCTTCCTTTTTTTGCATTAACATCGTCACCAAGTTGGTTGTTAGATGTACAAAATGAAAAAAAAAGCTGATTAGACTGTTATCAGTATGTAGTAAGTGAAATGATTCAATCGATAACTTTCAAAGCAAATGACTATAGATGAAGAAATTAGTAAATCGTTTTTATTCTTATCATCATAAATTTCACTGGTACCACTGAAACTGATTATAATTTTATGAATTCATTCTTTATGGATCTATGTGATGGCAACTGAGTAATCAAACAACACTTTTCTAACATTACAAAATTGTAAAATGTACTAATCAACTGATAAGACAAAAAAGGCTAGGATTTAAAGGAACGCTGGCTTAACCCACCCATTTGATTATATTATATATATATATATATATATTTTTTTTTTTCTGATCAAATATTATATATATATAAATTAAATAGTGGAACGGCCAATGAAGATATATTTTCAGAAGAACAGATAGAAAATATAACTTCCGCTTAAAATAACAGAAAAAGGCCAAGCGTAAATCAGTAAATGTACTCATCTCATTTTATATAACTTTTTCTTTTTAAAGGTGGTAGGTACTCATCTAATGTATTTGGTAATGAAGTTTATGAATTATGATAAGTGTAGTGTGAAGATATTTGATCATAAGTTAAAAAAGAAAAAAAGAAAGATATGTAATCATACCTAGCTATAATAAATTTGTATATATTTCAAAATACCGATGGGTTTAGTTGAATTTGTTAAATCTTAATATATGTATATGTTATTAATTACTATGTGCTTTAAATAATGATAATAATGTTATTATGTATTTTTTGGTATATATAGCTAGGAATATAGGAATCAGATACGTACATGGACGTTTAGGAGCATGCACACAAGCAAAATTACATCCCATTAGGCAAATAGCTACGAATTGTCGTTGTAAGAATAATCTTTTTAAAGTCCCTTTCTCAGACCCATTATATTTCTTATCTTATCATGTGAATAATTATATTGTAAAATAATAATATGTATTTGTGTTGGTTTCCCGTCCTAAGATTATACGAAGTGTAATAAAGAGAGGTTGCGGAGATCTTGGCCATTGCAGGTCGACAAACAATTTTGCCTCTCCAACTCATTAATGGACGGTCCAATAGAGAATCTTTAATTTTACTACTATACAACAACAAATAAAAGAATCATGAGCATATCAAAATTATAAAACATGGAATCACATATGCATTAGTTTTTAATGAGTTTTCTGTTTTTCATAAAATCAGGGAATACATATGGAGTATCTACATATAGCATTTAGACTTAGTACTATGCCGATCAGAGGAAGCACAGTAACTCTACTTTATTTTATGTGTTTTAGCTTAAGTTGATGCTAGCGAAGTGTCTCCAAGCTAAATTTACTTCATGCAACAATAGGAATTCAAGCTTATAACAGAACCCAGTTTTCATATAAAAACTAAAAGAAGGGACTAATATATACTGTAAATATTTCGTCTTCTTTTATATCTAAAATCTTATGTGCTTCTGATCAAATTTTTCCAAGAAAATCGTATCTTAACTTCACATCAAACGTAATAGAAGTTTAAAATTGATTGAGACACTATCAATATGTATCATCTGCACTGCACGCGTATCAAATATTCGGCTAGACTAGAAAACAAATAGAAGAGAATAAAGTAAAGTAAAGAGAAAAATAATAGGTTTTGACCAATTAAAAAAGCCAACTCAACTTGTCCTATATTAATATTATTCGTACACAGTTAATTTTTCACAGGTGTGACCCTTATATATATAAATCATATAATCCCTCATGCAAATTCACCTGAGCATTTCATAAGTCCATACAAGCGTCGCCATCTAAATATATATTATAAAACACCTGAAGTCCCAAGTTCATATTGCAAAGTTTTTTTTTTCAGTATATCATCATGATCATGAGGATATCTATGGCCATGTGCAAACAGCCATTGCCTCCTTCGACGGCGTTAAACTTCCCCCCGGCAAATTTTGGTCCAAATATGCTAACTCTAAGCCCATCCGGTCCAAAGGATAAAGTCGTGGTCATCATGGGTGCTACCGGAACAGGCAAGTCACGTCTCTCCGTTGATCTAGCCACTCGTTTTCCAGCAGAGATCATAAACTCAGACAAGATTCAAGTTCACCAAGGCCTCGAAATTGTCACCAACAAGATCACGACCGAGGAGAGTTGCGGTGTACCGCACCATCTCCTAGGTGTTTTGCCACCTGAAGCTGACTTAACCGCTGTAAACTTCCGTCACATGGCGAATCTCTCTGTTGAAAGCATCCTTAGTCGTGGAAAGCTTCCAATCATCGTTGGAGGTTCCAACTCTTACGTTGAGGCTCTGGTCGACGACGAAGACTACAAGTTCAGGTCGAAATATGACTGTTGTTTTCTATGGGTTGACGTGGCACTTCCCGTTTTGCACGAGTTCGTGTATGATAGAGTTGATAAGATGGTGGAAAATGGAATGGTCGAAGAAGTTAGAGATTATTTTGACTATTCGGATTCTGATTACTCAAGAGGGATCAAGAAAGCAATCGGAGTTCCAGAGTTCGACATGTTTTTCAGGAATGAGCCGTTCTCAAACGCTGGAGACAGAGAAGAGTTGTTGAGTAAAGTGGTAGATGAAATAAAGAGAAACACTTTTGGATTAGCTTGTAAACAGAGAAATAAAATCGAACGGTTGAGAAAGATCAAGAAATGGTGTATTCAGAGACTGGATGCGACTCCGGTTTTCACAAGGCGTAGGTCAAAGGTGGATGCTGACGTGGCGTGGGAGAGGCTGGTGGCTGGACCAAGCACCGACGCTGTATCACGGTTCCTGCTCGACATTGCCAGTCCTCGACCGCTAGTGGAAGCATTAACCTCGGTGGCTAGGGAACGTGAGATGTCGCGGTGTCTAGTGGTGTAATAATCGGCTATAACCACATAAAGATAACGTTGGATCTTGGAAATGTGGTTAATATATGCCAAGTCATTTTTGTGCTGATGGTGTGGCAATGGTCAGAAATATTCAAGACTACGACGAGTGGAGAAAATATAAAATATATTAGAAAATAAAGTTAAACCCACGGCTCTCTATATATATATCATATATACTATTGTGAGATACTGAAATTTTGGCATAACGATTATTCGGTATTATCTACTTTTTTGGATGCAAGTGAGACTGTAAGTGGAATGCTATAATTAGAAATGAGACTTGCTTTGTTAACTACTAGTTGATTTTAATAATACAACGACTAAAACGAGTGGGGTTTAAAGTTGGAAAATTTTGTAACTTATTAATGGTGAATAATTGTACAATATTACTGTGCTTTCTTTAAAGGTGATATGTTTAATGCATACACACGTACGCACATATGTAGCAAATACCTGATATTAAAGAGCTGATTAATAATGAAATAATTTTCAGTTGCTATACACAAATATAATGGCATTATCAAAAACGACATTTATACCCAAAAAATTGATTAGAAATGGGACAAGTATTTCACATATATATTCAAGTTAAGAAAACGGAACTGAGCTATAGACGTTATAACCTCTCAAAACAAATAATAATATGATATGTTGAAAAGTCTTGAAGATAGTGACAAAAAAAAGTTTCGAGTTTGAAAATAAGAAGAAAAAGACGAAAGTAAAAAAGAAAAGAGGGAAGTCTAGTAGTAGTAGATTCTTTTAATAATTTGGTAGCAAATGTGAAGGCCGTACAGTAAGAAACAGTAGTACCATCCACACGCCCGAAGCCGTACAGAGAAGCAAGTCGTTGACAACAATGTATTGTTGTATTTATTCTATTTCAAAGTGAGTCCCACATATCTAATCTCAGTTTTGTAATGCGGTCTTAATTGGAACCCATCCCCATTTCTTCTATTATTGTTCTCTTTTATAGAGCTGCTTGCTGGCCGAGTGCTAACTAAGCCTTTATATCTCAAGTATATAAAATTTTATCTTTAGGGGGTCAAGTTTAACATTTCTAAGCAAAATATATAAATTTTTGCGATACA
Source organism: Brassica juncea (assembly GCA_018703725.1). Classification (NCBI taxonomy): domain Eukaryota; kingdom Viridiplantae; phylum Streptophyta; class Magnoliopsida; order Brassicales; family Brassicaceae; genus Brassica; species Brassica juncea. The sequence continues at coordinate 4,792,605 of CM031940.1, read as the reverse complement.
GAAATTATTCTCACACACATATAAATGCACATATATATTATCTATGGTTTTGACTTTGAAACTATAAGAGAAAAACTTTAAAAAATAAATCTATAAGAGATAAGGAATAAAGGGGAAGAAGACAAGAACAAATTGCATTAACAAAAAATGAGTAAAAAGAATCAATTCTTTGAGCATAATCCAAGAACTAAATTCTATTTTGGGTCCCATCAATGCTACTTTTTTGACAAAATTTTAAGAATCCATGAATCTCTATCATCTTTTGTTTGATAAATCATCTCTTATTTTTGCTTGTTAGTTAGTATTAGATGATATATTCTTTTCATTGTCGATTATAATTGCGTTATGGCAAGAAATGGATTCGTTTGAATTATGTCAACGTAGAGCTTTTCTGTGTGTTCTGCTTGAGTTAATTATGTAAAAAAATCGCACAAGAATCATTACTCTGCAGGGTAAATACAATATGTACGGGCCTGAGGTTAATTTATAAAATTGCGATATTCAATACTAAATTCATAATGGGACTACAACAATCTTATAGCCTTATTAACATAGGTTCATTTGCAATGCAAGATGAGGCGCGCATCGATTGAGTGTACCTCACGCATACGATAATCCGTTTACTTTTTTTTTTGGTTTGGTTGACTTTTGACTGGTCGAGTGTGAGCGTACAACAATTGAACTCAAGGCCGTGATATAGAAAAAAACTTAGTAAGATCGGAGATAAGAAGACGATAACAAAAGGGTCTTTCAATTTCAAGGAGAAGACACGAGACAATTAGTTTAGGAGTCTGCCTCCACAGGTGAAACTGACGATGCATGAGTCATCCACAAAGACTGTATAGTTATGAGCAGGTTTTGATAGCAATGGCGGAAGCGTAACCAGAAGGTCGCACACGCACTCGTTGTCTATTTGACTCAACCACTTGCAGCAATTTTGTTGAGCATACGTCTCATCTCCGTGTCCGTGATGATCATGGTCATCATCGTGACTATGATCATCGCTCTCATCATGGTCGTGGTCATGGCCATCATGATCGTGGTGGTGGTCATCGTCACCACGGTGGTGGTCATCGTCATCACGGTGGTGGTCATCGTCATCACGGTGGTGGTCATCGTCATCATGATCGTCGTCGTGGTCATCGTCATCATGATCGTCGTCGTGGTCATCGTCATCGTGGTCGTGGTCATCGTCATCATGGTCGTGGTCATCGTCATCATGGTCATGGTCATCGTCATGGTCATCGTCATCGTGGGGGTGGCGGTGATGGTGATGCTGCTCATGGTCGTGGTCATGGTCATCGTCATCATCATGGTCGTGGTCATGGTCATCGTCATCATCATGGTCATGGTCATCATCGTCATCATGGTCATCGTCATGGTCGTGGTCATAGTCATCGTCACGGTGATGGTGGTCATCGTCATGGTTATGGTCAGGAGGATCGACATGTGGAGCAGGTGGGACAGTGGGGGAAGAAGGTAGGATAGTGGTCACTGGGACACGGGAGCAGGCGTAGTTAGCCAGGGCGTATTGAGAGACGCATAATGGACGTGGTGGTGGAATCTCTACGATTCTCTGGCCTCCTGTGAAAGAGGAAGAGGAGAGAGCCAGAAGTAGAACCGCTACAAGAAAAAGAGTTTCCATGGAGTGTGGTGTGTCTGTGTGTGTGTGAAGAGATCATCTCTGGTGTGTGTTTGTTATATAATTAAGGTGAAAGGAGGCACAAAGAGGATGTGAGGATTGGATGCAGCGGGATCTTAGGGTTCATTAGAGTAATTTCATCTCATTTGCTTTGCGTGACTTTGCTAGGTTGTTTGTAGACCTTTCTTTCAGGAGAGTATTTCATTTTGGGCACTAACAACAACAATGACCTCTTCCACATTCCACAAACAATTCTAATCACAAAAACCATTTACAGCTGCCAACTTCAAATGCGTGACAAAGATCAAACAAATGATGAATCGAAATCTGGATTGAACATCCTAACCAGTTTTGTTAGAGACAACGTTTTTCTTATCTTCCAATAATGGCCACAACTTTTTTTCTTTTGAAAAAATATCACAAATTTGTGTTCTATGACTGTTAACGAAGCTAGGAACCCTTCTCATGCAAGCAAGAGCTCTCTAAGAAACAACAATTTGTAGTGTTTTCAACTTTAAGATTATGGGAGTAGTGCATATATATAACAAAATCAGAGGTCATATATATTGCTAGTTTTTTTTTTCACCCTTCTCTTTCTCTCTTTCTTTCTTTATTTTTTATAAGTAACTAATAGCAAATAGTTGTGGGATATTTTCTTCGGAAGATCAAATACTAAGCCCAAATGGAAGCTACACGAGGTGGTGGTAAGGAAATGTGGAAACTTGTGTATGCATCTCTTTTACCATATCAGGGACACACTGAGTCAGAGCAGGAAGAGTAAGAGATTAACGCTCCTCCACACGCACAAAAAAAAAAAAAAATAGGAAAGAGAGCTAAAAAGGCTTTTTACATGTGATAATGTCATTCGTTAACTCGAGACACAAGCCAGTCCAACATCAAGAGTATCTCTGTGTCTTCATCAAGGGTTCAATACTTGGAAACATCTCCTGCATCTCCAAGTGCTTTCATGATGTCTTTCTGTTTTTTTTTTTTTTTTTGCAAAAGACATGAATTAACCAACGGTTAAGACAGATGTATATACAATGCAACAGATAGCAAGACATTTGTAAAAAGAGTTAAAAAGTTAGTGAGAGAGAGAGAGAGAGAAACCTCGATGGAGAGAGGTGGAACAGTTACGCCATAACGATCAATGACTTGACCATCTTTGCCGACCAAGAACTTGGTGAAGTTCCATTTGATCCTTGTTCCGAAGAAAGTTGGTTTCTTTGACTTGAGGAATTTGTAGACTGGTGCTGCGTTTTGTCCATTTACACGCACCTGAAAAGTCAAATTTTTACATGAAAAATATATTGTGAAAGACAAAACTACAGAGATGCATCAGAGAGTAAAAGTGTTCATGTCTATTTCACCAAGCATATTAACGTCAACCTAACAACATTTCTTGAGCTGTTTTTTTTTTTGGTAAAAGATGCATGGAAGAAATGACTATGTCACAAAGGTGGTTAATAACCTTTTGGAAAACGGGATACTCGGCCTTAAACCTTGTACAAGCAAATGCATGAGCATCTTGACTTGTCCCAGGCTCTTGGTACATAAACTGGTTGCATGGAAACGCCAATATCACAAACCCTGCGAATCCCATCATTATTTAAGATTAATAGTTTTTTTTTTTAATATCATACATGTAACAACAACAATATGATTAAGAGAAACCAACAAACAGAGGATTTAAATAATTAAAACCCTAGAATCAAAGAGAGAGAGAGACCTTGATCTTTGTATCTCTGGTAAAGTTCTGTTAGCTGGGTGTAATTGGATTCCGTGAAACCGCTGTTCCCCACCCCCAACCAAAACACACACAAAATTTTGTAAGAAAATTTGATTGGAACCCAAGAAATAGATAAACGAATGTACGACCATCATGAAACTCAATACCAAAAAGAAAAAGAAAAAGAGAGAGACGGACCATTTAGAAGCAACGTTGACGACGAGGAGAACTTTCCCTTGATAAATACTAAGATCAATCTCCTTGCCGGAACTATCCTAATTTCCGGCGAGAACAAACAAACCAAAAAAATTTCATCTTCTTGGCGATGTGTTCATAAGATCAAAATAGTGTGTTACCATTCATTCTCGTAAAAAAGATAAAAAAAAAAGAAAGAAAACCTTGACGGTGAACTCATGGATGGATTTTTCGGACACAGATAACGAAGCACCCATCTCGCAAGGGAGGGAGTTCTTCTATATGTGTCTGCTGCTGTCTTAACCAATAACCACCCCCACGCTTCCTGGTTATTATTATAGTAAAATTGTCAAGAGTTGGGGTTTCAGGAGATTAAATTTTCCGTTTTCACTAATTAACTTTCTTCTTTTCCCTTAAAGAATGAAAATATTAATATATATTATCAGAGCAGAGCACAGCCTGGTAATGCGTAACAACACACCTTTCTTGCTATTATAGTTTTTTGAGCTTTTGTTCCTCTAACCATATTTTTCCAATCTAAAATAATTCTTGGTGTCTTTCATCTTTTTTAACCAAGAGGCATTACGTTACCATTACTATATTTAACAAAAATCGGCGGCAAGAACACAGATTCAAATGCCTTCCTAAATTTTCACAAATGGATTTTACCAATCTTCTCACAACTTGCTGCTTTTTGAGTTCAATTTATCAAATGAGGTTTTTGCAACGACATCATCATCATCCATCATATGTACACTTACAGTGTGCTTTTTCCTTCTTTTCTCTATTTAAGTCCCTAAACAAAGCCTTGAATACATCTCTCTCTCTCTCTCTCTCAAATGGCCAAGTTATGTTCCAGCCGAGCTCACTTTCTTCCCTAACCTACAAGCCCAATATCTTCAAATTAGAGCAGACAGAGCACCTCCCCGCGTAGGACTTACCCGTCTATCTCCATCTGTAATGTCTGTAACTCACCTCTGATGCCATGTGCCCTGCGGATCTGCAAATCCACACCAAAAAAAAAAAGATACTCAAGTTTACTTCAATATACAAGACAGCCATAAAGAAGTGCGGTAGAAAGATTACAAGCAAAACCATCTCAAATGTCAGAGCCCTAAGATCAGAAATCCCAGTGAAAAGAAAATGGCTCATCTATAGTAACAAGGATCAGGTTTCCTACAGCTAGCTAAGACACAATTCCAGTATAATAATATTTATGTACGGCTAACTAAGACAGCCTGATCTATGTTTGTGGGAGATTAGAGAGTGTGCCCTTTTATTTTCTTCCTTCATAGGGATTCAGCATATGAATTTCCATATTACCTCTCATTGGAACTGGAACAGGGCCTTCCGAATGTGGTTTATATTGAAAAGAGTGTCTGTTGTTGTTATATGCACGCGGAGAATGATGACTCCACCTGTGGTTCTGAAACCTTCCAGAGTCGCGGTGATGGCCACCGTATGAACTGGATTGATAAGGGCCTTTGTGTCTATCATGATATCGTGGACCTGCGATACGAAAAAGGAAGGATCCGAAGGCTATTAGTATGCATGAGTAAGTGCTTGGTGTGAGCATGCGTATATCCATCATCCGTTACTATATATATATGTCCTTTGCCGATGCATGCATAATAAAAAGGTCAAAGGAGCCTACCATGAGAAGGCGGAGGATGATATCTCCAATTGTCTCGACTCTCATAGGGTGCAGGCCTCATGCTCTCATGGCTATCATGATAATTCCTTTCACCAAAATCCGATGTGTAATGAGATCCGTGAGGGTACGATGGACCTTCTGTCATATGGTTGTCCGGTTCCATATATGAATAATAGTGATGAGAAGGGGGAGGTGGAGGATTAGGTGATGGATAAGGCCTATGATGGAGGTCAGAACCCTCACCGCGTGGCATGCTTTTGGACAAAGATGCACGGGCACTATAAGATGATTCAGGACTTCGGTAATGCGTAGATGGATTCATCCGTGCCTGATGATCTCCCTGGAATATTAACCCGAAAATGAAATTAGTATTCATGTCTCAGTCATCATCACTATGTTTAACTGAAAACATTCTTCAAGAAGAAAAAAAGACGCACGTGCATGCTGGGATATCCACTACAGTCGAAGCCATTTGTGTAGGAATCAGACATGGCACACTGAGCATTCTGTGAAGGGGGAGCTAAGGGAGATAACGAGGTCACATTCTGATGTGAAGTGCCAGACACAGGCTGACAATATGCAGACTCTGTATTATCAGTTTGATCAGTGGGTGCCCTACTTCCAACTTCCCAAGGTGGAGCCACGTCTTCCATTTCAAGCTCGCCGTCAACATCTTCAAGTATACGAGTATGCCTTTCAGAAATGGAAGGTGTGACATGTTCTTCTAAAATTCTGGACTCGTGTTCAGGAGTGACAGACTCAAATTCACCCCCATCCGAATCACTTCCTTCGTCTTCAACCTTAAGCATTGCAGGCATGCACAATCCATGAAGCTGGAGAGTTGAATTACTGATACACAAAGATGAATTAAGCTATGACAATAGAGATATAAATAACCAATATCTCAAGACTGAATAGACCCAACTATCACCTTCCATATTCATCCACGAGCATACCCTCCATGTCTCTGACGGGGTCATCCAGCGCCCTTTCTGTTCGAGCTGAGCGTCGAGAATAGAGGCAAGCAGGAACGTTACTATGTGAATCAAGTTCTCTTATATGGTGACGAACAATAGATTCAGGAAGGATCCTTCTTTCGAGCCAAAGCCTCAAAACCTATATAAGAGCAGAAAACGTGAGAAGAAATATTTATAAGAAAAAAAGAGCCAAGTAAAATAATGAATTATCACATACCTTCAAGCACTGTCTCCGATTTTCTTGTGTGGTAGCTCCAGCTGGTACAGCAGCAGCCAACAGGCGAGGCAGCATTACTTGAATGGATGAAAGATAAACACCGCCAGCATCACCTGAAGAAAAAAGACAGTAGCGCCACAAAGTTAACTCGACACTGAGAACCTCGATGATGCGACTAAGCTAAAACAAGATATGTAACTCACCACTCAAACCTTTCGAGCACTGAGCAATAGAATCCACAAGGAAAAATAGGTCCACCCTCCTTTGTAAATTTGACTCACTTTCCAAAGTATGAGCCAGAATTTCCATGGCCTAAATCAAAACATAGCGATTCTTAACAACATAGGCCAAAATCCATAATATAGTGTTTTATAAATCGCACAAAAGCACAGTGCACACAAGTCCCTTTCTTCATGTAAAAGGTAGATACTAGAAGGCTTTCCCAAGTCCTAGACTTGTCAAGAGCGGCTGGATGCAGCATCCGAGAACAGCACACCAACCAATATAAATAAGGGATTTTTATAATTTGTATTAATTAACATTGGTTTGGTAAGATCTCTGTTTAATTAAAGCAATTAAATATTGGGATGATGTGATAGTCTTTATATCATAGGCCAGATCCAGTTATGATGATATCAACAATCTATAAGAATGTTCTCCAAAAAGCAGAAAAGTTGAATTTAGCATCTACATAACACATGAGGTCAACAAACAGATAATATCACAAGTAGGAAGAACGTCTCGTACCTTTGCCGACATACCAAATTTCACCAAGTCCATAGCTAAACGAGTTGCGCGGCCAATGGTCTCCTTTGTCCTCACCAAGGAGGCAAGTGCGGCCTCAAAAGATTCAATAGTGAACTGCACACCAGAACTAACAATTTTCTTCTCCTGCGTTACACCTATTTCAACCCTCCTGTCTTCTTTGACTGTGTCATCACTCATAGTTTTTTTCTCACCAAACTGAACACTGGTGCTGCTGTTCTGCATACCATTTACACTTTCTACAATAGACATATGGCAAACAGAGTTGCCATGTGGAGTCCCCCTTGCAGGAGAGGTTGGAGATAGACTCATTTTTTCACCTGAAAGGTTCTCAGATACTGAGACAGAATTGGTGGCTTGTATCTGCTCTTTCTGCTCATCCGCCTCACAGCTGCCAATGCACACGGACATACCATATTGTTAGTCAACCAGTTCCGGGAACTGGAAAAAATGATGAAGATAATGTCTGAAGAGACTTGATCTTTAAAACTCAATATGCTTATCCTCTACACAGACTTTCACCGAAAGAGCAAATTTTAATAGGAATCTTCAATCATTAAAGGCACATGACTACTACATACAAGTATAAATAATAGGGAAATGGGTTAGTATGTGAAAGTCTAAATAGAAAGATTCCTATTCATTAGCTACATCAATCTGAAGAAGACTCCAAACAAATATTCCAATGTATCTAGAAATTTAACACCTTATTGTAATTTCAAAAGTTATTCTAATTAGTATAACAATAAGAGAGACATCATTGTATAAGAGATTAGCACATGAGCAGAGGGACAAAGTAAGTAGACTCACCTCTTTTCCAGCTCTTTGTTCTCCACAGCATCCTCAATGTGGCTATACACCGTTTCATACTGAGGTTCGGCTTCTTTATCCATCATATTTCGTTCAGTGGCAGAGGGGGCTGGATTCTGTATTATCTGAGCTTGTTTGCCACTATCAAGTTCTTCGCCCAGACTTCCCTGTTTTATTTCGAGTAGAGTGTTTTCAGTTTCCTGCATGTTTACAGCCTCCTGGTTATTGACCACTGAACAGAACGGTGGAGAATGTTCTACAACTTGGGACTGTACAGCCTGAGTCGATTCTTTAAGAGATGAATCTCCAACAGCGACCAATGAATGGTCACAAGAATCTTTGTCCTGGCTTTGGTGTTGGTGAGGAGATTGAGCAGGTACCGATGATGCTGTCATATCCAAACCCGAACGTAAACTCGGGGGATTATTTACAGATGAGTCCACTGTATCAGGATTCAAAGGGGTTTCGCTGTTCTCCCTTTGACGTGTGCATTGCATGTCAATAGGATCGGACTCAACATTTAGACAAGTTATGGTTTGTGATTCCTCCGAACAACCCTGAAAACCTTCAGATACACGAGTGTTCCCTTCTAGCGAACTGCCAAGTTGATTAGACTGTGCTCGAGTTACTTCATCATCTGGTGTCATGCTGAATTCGTTCTCATGGAACTCCATAGCAGTTTGTTTATCTCCTACAGTCTGTATACAGGACATAGACGGAGACATTCTGCCAGAAGGTTTGGCCATATGAGAAGGCACTTCATCAACCATATCACCTGGGAGTTTACCAGATAACTCAAAGCTGTTAAAGTCTTTGGCCGCAGAAGTATCATGACGAGATACAATATCATTATCATGATTAACCGAGGGGCTTGTTTGCATGGCTGCACTTGTTGGAGTGTCTTTGGATGATCTTTCTTCAAACTGGGAAGAGGCATTGGCCTTTTCATCAGCATAAAAAGCTCTACTCATTCGGACTCTGGCTCGTTTTACTAGAGGCAAGTGTTCATCACCGTTCTCTGCACAGGGCCTATCATTCAGCGTTTCATGAGAATTTTGAGATCCCTGGCAGCTATCACACGCCTTGGTCCCAAAACCTTCTTCTGCTTCAACTTTAGCTGGAGGGTCAACAAGGTCACTAGTCTCACGTTTTCTGGTAGGCTTCCTCTTCTTCCTCTTTACCATGGTACTAATTTGGAAATCAAGACCTTTGCTGAGCTCATGATCTCCTTCGCATCCTTCACCAACAGCATCAGAATGCTCAACTTTGGCACCAGAATCCATACCATTGCCCATATTCCTACTATTATTGTCAGACTCACCAGTAGCAATTTCGGAGGCGTTCTCTTCATCAGATCCGTGCAATTTTTGAGCTGATGAAGCAACATCATCTGATTCAGAATGACCTGACCTTCGGATCCTCTTTCTCCTTCCTATAGTTCCATCATCTATATCATCTACACTATGGCCACCATCACTGCATTGACGCATGGACCTTTGAAGCCTATCGAATTCTAACCTTGACGAGATTTTAGAGTGCTGAACCGGTGATACTATTTTCTGTGGAGCACACTTCTGAGACCGAGCCCGTTCATTTCTTCTCCTTGAAGAATGTGTAGCTATCTCACACAGATCTTTGGCTGCTGCATTATCACAGGCTCCATTACGAGCTAAACTGTTGTGGCGCAGAGCTAGCATTTGTTCAGCAGCTGAAGCATCCTCGCTGAGAAGAGTCGATTCATCTCTACCATGATTAGAATTTGATTCTATTTGTGTATCATGTCTTGTACCAATCAGATTTTCACTGGTCTGAGGCAGCTCTATAGTATTCCCAGAACTTCCAACAGTTGTTTCTTCAGCAGATTTAGGATCATTAGATTCGTCCAGCTGTTTCAGCTTCTCGTAACTCTCTGCGATCTCTTTAACCGCACGGACAAAATCTGAACCTTTCGCATGGCGCTTTGTCAAAAGCGATTGCTTTTTCTCCTCCGTAAATGATTCAACATCAGCAGGATTGCAGAAAGCTCTGCAAATATACCAACAAATATTACTAACTGCAAACGAGGGGGGTAAAGAACAGTTAACTGGTCCAGCGGGAAGAGCAAAAAGTGAACACAGCTTACAAGCTTAAACTGATTCACTTAATCAATTTAATTTGATAAGCGAGCAGCTGCGCTAAAATGCTCACTTCATAATAATTATACATTAGAATTCACATAACGGTGGGTATGAATGATGCGGCAAAAAGAACAATCACTAAATGTTGATGCTAATCTGCAAAGTAGGTGATAAAACAGTTTACAGAGAATTCAACATCCAAAAGGCTTGAAGAAGATAAATGATAACAAAAGTCACCATCCGATAGATGTGGAACTCAACCCATAAGAACAAAAGAGAAGCTCTGTTGCCAACAAAAGTCACCATCCGTTAGAAGGAAAAAAAAACTCAACTCAATTAACATTAACTAAAGTGAGCCCCGAATTCCAAACAAGGAATAATTCTGATCCTAAAACAAGTAAAATCATAACTTAGAGAAAATACATCACATTAAGAATACCCTGCCTCAACAAGAGAAGTTAAAAAAATTGTACTGTCATCAAAGAAGCTACCAGCTTGTACTTGTTAATCTAGCAAAACAGGAGCCAAACTTTATTTCCTCGAATGAGGATCATGATTAAAATGAACTTAATCTGCTCGAATGGTGTCGCAAAATTAATGAACTCAAACATATATAGCATCGGAACGGGAACGGTAGCATTCGCCCAAAAAGGGAAATATGAACAGAAAAGCAAAACATATGTACGAGAGCAATAGTAAAGGCATGAAAGAAATACTCACATCTGCTGGGTGCCAAAAAAGTGAACCAGTACTTTCTTCTTATCCGCTGAGTATCCCCACTTTTCTGGTTCGCTAACCTGCAATGGCATTCCAGCAATAAGCAGACGAGCAAGTGATCCAAAAATGAAAAAGAAAACCGGAAAGTGGCAAACAACTAACAGCGGATTGTATCATCATAAGAAACAATGGATCATTGGTCTACTAACAAGTAAAATAATTGCTCATGTTCCTGTTACCACAACTATAGAAGATGAATCAGCCTAAGAAAATAAAAACTATAGATCAGGGGTATATCTACTAACAAGTAACAACCACAATCATTGCTACACTGGTATTTATGTAATCTGCTAAAAGGCATAAACATCAAACCCAAAAAACATTATACAAAGACATGCAACTTCAAACACCTAACCATGAAACTTATGCAGAGTTAGGCCATAACCAAAAAGGAAAAAGCGAAAGGGAAGGCACAAACCGCGGCAGGCCAAGCAGGAAAGCCTTTGACTTTGGCAAGCACGAGATCGCCAACCTTCCACTGTCGCCGAGCGGATGCAGCGGCGGCAGCCTTACTACCACCTTTCTTGCGGCTGGGAGCCATCAGGGGGAAAGACGATAATCAGATTTGGAATCAAACTCCCCAAGTGAATCCAGAACCGCAGGCGACGAATTAGGAGTGGGCTAGGGTTCTTCGGGAGAAGAAGTAGCAGGCATTGAAAAACTCTGACGAACCACCCAATCGAGGGAGGGAGATGGTAGAAAAAAAACTGGTCTAGTAAAATCCTAATCGATGGTGCGAATCTCGATTCGATTTTGGGGAAGAAGAAGAAGATTCGCAGACGGAACCAAAAGGGAGAGAAGATTGAGAGGAGGAGGAGGAGCCTTGTGGTAAACCAAAAAAAAAAAAAAAATTGATAATGGCTCTCGGTGGTCGGTGTAGGGTTTGCAAGTTTCCAAAGGACTTGTATAACGTGCGCCATTATACACGCGCAAGTTATCTTTACGACTATAATATAATCAATTGGGTTTATTTGATACAATTTAAAAGTTCAAGGGTTTATTTGATACTTCTAAAAGGTTTAGGGGCCGGATTTGAGATTAACAATATTCATCGTCCTTTTACCCGAAAGAAAAAAAGAAGCAAACTTTATACGGCGAGACTGATCATTTTGCGCTTTGATCGGCTTTCAGTTTTCTCCGACGGAGATTTGAAGAAGATGGAACAATGGGGTGGGTTATGTTGCCTAGGAGCCGCCGCTCTTTATATCCTCAGCCGCGAAACAGCCAGGTTCTCCACTTCTCCTATTACTTGCGAATCTCGTCAAAAGTGGTTGCCTTTTTCTTTGTTCAGTGTGTAAAATGTTCTTTGGGTGCTGAAACAGGGATGTTGACTTTCTCAAATCGGTCACTAGGGTTGACCAGCTCAATGACTTGGGTATGCTGTTTCGCTCTCTTCCTTTTTACTTTGATGGGGTTCTCAAAAGCAAGTCTCTTTTGCTGCAGAGAGCACGGTGTTGCCTTCGATCATCGCAGTATCAGGGACAGTTGGCTCTGAGACACCCATCAAGAGTGAGCACAGCGGCATTCTTAGTGTTATTCTCGAGGAAACAGTATGTGTTGATTACTGGATTTGCCATTTTCAAAAACGAGAAAGCTTTAGTCTATGAGCAAAATTTTGAATTCTTCAGGCAGAGCAACATTTCTTGAAACGTAATTGGAAGTTTTCATGGGTTCAAGACACTGCATTGATGCTGCCCGTGTGTAAGGAAGTCCCTTGGTATCTGGTAAGCCTGCTGTGTATATGAGTGTTGACTAGACTGGGCTTGATTATAGTGTGTATACTCTTAAACTCTCATTTTATGTGATAGGACGATGGGACAGGCCGCGTGATGGTAGAGGGAGCTCAAAGTGCAATAGGCTTTGCCTTGACGGCCGGTGGTGAAGTATTAGAAAAGCCAGAGCCGTCTTCCCTTGTTCGTGGAACATTAGATTATCTCCGAGGCCTCAAGGTCTTTCCTTTCCTTTCTTCTCATTTTTCTTTGCTCTGTTTAGGTTTTTAAGTTGTGTGGTAACATTATTGTCTTCAGATGCTTGGAATAAGACGCATTGAGCGTGTTCTCCCAATCGGTACACAGCTTACTGTTGTTGGTCAGGTATGCCTTCATCTCTCACTTGTCTTCTTATATACCAAACAAGATACCTTCTTAGATCTCATTTTCGTTGTTGCTTGCTCTGTATGTACAACAGACTATGGAGGATGGTGCTGGTGATCTGAGGATTCAAAAACCCGATCAAGGGCCTTTCTACGTCTCCCCTATACCGCTCGATCAGCTCATCTCTAAAGTGGGAAAGTGGTCAAGGTCGTCTCTTATCTATTCCATGAATAATATACAAAAGTTGTCATGTGGAAAAGTCTAAAAATATCCTTTATGTGGCAGGAGGTTCAAGAAAGCCTCCGTGGGTTTAGCTCTTGTTGGTGTGATTCTAATTTCAAAGCCTGTGATTAAATATATTCTTGTGAGAACAAGAGATCTTCTAGTGAGAACAGGAGATCTTCTAGAGAGAAGGCGGCAGCGACTGTTAGAGAAAAGGTATGTCAGCTGCTAGACGAAAAGGGCAGACAAGTGCAAAATGAATAATCCATTCCAGATTAAGTGGTGTGCTTGTGTTTGTCGCAGAGTTGTTGATGCAGCTGATAAGAGAAAGAAACTTGCAGCTGCTGAGAGAAAGAAACTTGTTGATGCAGCTGCTGCTAAGAGAGAGGAACGAGTGACCAAAAAAGGTTTGCAGTAACTTCCTGGTGTGAATTTTTTTTTACTGACTAGGGTTGGGAGTTGGCTCTGATTACAGATTATGTATATATATCAACAGGTTTGGAGAATGGTACAAGCAGAGATGGCGATGAATATGATCGTTGTGTGGTCTGCCTTGAGCGGAAGTGTGATGCCGCTTTTGTTCCGTAAGAGCACTGCTTTCTCTTTTCTTTCACTGATCAGTGCACGGTAGATTTTGATTCCTTTCTTTTTGTTTTGGTTCGGATTTGTAGGTGCGGTCATATGTGCTGCTGCTTGACATGCTCTTTGAAGTTGGAAGGGAAGCCTTGTCCTATTTGCCGGCAACCAGGGAATTTGATTTTGAAGATTTACCGCAATTGAAGACCACACGTTTGGACTAAACATTCCTATCTAACAATCAACAAACAATCCTTTGAATCTCGTCCGTACTTGACTTTGGGAACCATCTTTTGCATCAAAAGAACGTAATTGAAAGAGTGTAAACAAATGTATAATGTCCAACGAATCCCATATGGAATTTGAAGCTTGTTCATATTATCTTATGAGAAATCAACGTTGATTCTGGGAAACATTGATCTCACTGAGCTTCAGTTATCACCAGGGCAAAGTTTCTCTGTGATCAATGGCAAACAACGAACAAACCCAAAAAAAAAATATATATATATATATATATATATTGATGGAGATGAAAAAAAATACATTACATAGATTTCCGTTAGAGCCGACAAAAAAAAAAAAAGTTTCCGTTTAGAACTTTTGAGTTGCCTTCTCTTTTGCCCCACATCGCTTATTAAGCAAATATCGCTCACCTAGTGCTGCTATAAATAAAGAGACCCAGTCTTACATACAATTCATACCTTTCTCGGCCTTTTGGCTAAGATCAAGTGTAGTATCTGTTCTTATCAGTTTAATATCTGATATGTGGGTCATCGACCCACACGATATTAACTCTATTTTTTAAAGGGAGAAAACCCGTCAAGTTAGCTTGCTAACTGGGCTTTCGTGAGTCGCTTATGTATTGCATTACAACATGGGCTTGGCTCGACCCATCAAACAATTAGTTAAAATTATTCGTTTAAACAGTAATTAGTTGTCAGTAAGCTTATTTGTTAATACGATTTCTAGCATGCTAATCCACGTCGGGAATTGAGTCGATAACACATATACATACATATGTCTGATAAGAAATAGAAATCACACATGCGCTTGTCTAAGGCCCGACCCAGGAAAGTCCCGGGCCACTTAATCCGCAGAGATGCGGCCTCGGTAACGAGAGAATCTTGCGGTTGGAGAGACACAAACGGCTGAGACGCGTGTGTGGAGCTTAAGTGGTCTCTCCTCCGACCGATAAAACGACAGTTATTCACTTGGGTCCTTAACAGAACGGGGCTTACGTTTCCAATGACAAACATCTTTTTATATATTTTTTTCTGTTGTTTCTAGACTACTTCTTACACACGTGATTCACACAAAACGTGAGAATAACAAAAGTGTTGAAGTACTGTTAGAAATCAACAAAAGTCAATAGTAGATAAGAAGAATATTTTCTAGTTTCCGTCCACTCAAACCAACAAAAGAAGCGAATCTCCAGCTCAAATGGAAGAAAAACTTGCACAAAGCTAGCTGCTTTTTTACATAAAGCTAACCAAACACAAACAAGATTATGAAGAAGAAACTAGATAAGTTCTTTTCTCTTTCTTTGATAAATAAAAAACAAAGACGATCACATTTTCTTCGAAAGCGTAGAATCAAAGCAAAGCCAATGGGAAAAAAATCTCTAATTCCCACTAATGTTTTTGTTTTTACATATATATAAACCAACAACGTAAAACATATTTTTGTTGTAACACACAAGAGAGGATGCAGAGAAGAGAGACTAACGATGAAAACAGAGGCATTTGTTGCCGTCTGATAAGGTACGTGGTGGTTAAACTCATGGCGGGTCAAAAGGAAGATAAGTCTGCGAAGAAGAAACTAATCAAGAAGGGATCGAATTCTGATATCACAATTCACTTCAAGGAAAGAGAAGATAACGCTGCTAATGCCATCAACACTCGCTCTAGAGCAGAGAGAGAGAGGGTGATCATGCTGGTCAATGGTAGTGACGTGAAGAGCGTAGCGAGTGAAGCTAGCTTTGTGCGACCTCATGCGGAGGTGGTAGCTAGGCCTGAAGATGTGAGGAAAAGAACACAACCGAAGCCAGTTTCGATTGATATTGATAAGAAATCAGATGCTTTTATCCAGAGTAGACTCGAGATGATGAGAAAAAGGTTATAGTCTCTCTCTCTCCTTAGAACCAGATGTACACACTGGTGGTATTCATATACTAGTATGTTGTTGCTATCCATAAATTCATTTTTTGTTTTTATTTTATGAAACAAATACTGTCATTGTGTCTTGATAAATAACGTATATCTACTCATTCGTATACTTGTATTGTGACTATGTAATATTCCCAGTTTATATGAAAATTTACTTCGTTGAAAAAGAAGAAACAATAATTAAGTGTCATCTAGGTTTGCTTCAACCACAAAGTGTGTGCATGTTGTAGATCACAAGCGGATGTGTAAACCATCAAGTCATTTTATTAAAGTGTGTGCACAGAAACATGGCTTCTCGCATGGCTAGCAACTCACACTCGTCTTCTCCTTCTCATGCACTCCAATACAAGAATCAATATAGTAACAATTAACACAAAGATAAAATGATTACCTGACTACACGAAGTATTGGTCATCACATAGGTAACCATGCAAACTAAACAAATGTATACTTAACTACACGAAACTTTATGTTATGCATGATAACATCCCTCAACTTTATGATGTTATGTAATTAACATCACGAGTATAATTTCATTCATCCAAAAATGATGTATGTGTTAGAAACCGTTCAAATCTCTCGTTTCATCAATTAAAATATGACGTACCTGACGGTAATTTGCCTAAATTAGATTTTGATCCATGTTTTGAAAGCATAAAAATATTTTTAACAAAAACTAATTTACAAAATTAATATATTTTTATAGAATTTTGATAAGTAGTGTTTTATTATTCTTATTCTTTGTTATTTGTATTCTTAGAAGGATATAATTTATAATTATATACGCAAGATTCTGTTTAGATTAAGTTGACATCACATAAGTTTTAAACAAATAAATTGTTAGCGTCAATATATTGACAACAAATAAGTTTGATAATTAAAAATTTATCAAAGAAGTACATATAACACAACTAATCAAACAAATTAAAAATTTTAAATTAAAAGTTCATAGCAAAACATATTAAAATATTTTTTTAAAAAAAACAAAATTCAATAATATCTTATATAACTTTCATATTAATATAAATAAAAATAATACAATTATATAGTTTTAAAATACACTAAAATAAAAATGTTAAAACACTATTTAAAAAGAAATGTTAAAACATATTGATTTTGTAAATTAGATTTTGTTAAAAAATAATTTTATTCTTTTAAAATGGAGTCAAAATCTATTTTTAGTTAAATCATGGTCGGATCGGTCATATGTTAATTGATGAAACGAGATATTTAAACGGTCTCTGACATCTACATCAATTTTTGGATGAATGAAATTAAATTCATGATGTTAACTACATAAAATCATAAAGTTGAGGGATGTTGTCATACATAACATATACTTTGTGTGGCTAGATATACATTAATTCAGTTTGCATGGTTAGCTATGTGATTACCAATACTTCATGTAGTTACATGTAGTTACATGTAGTTAGCAATCGTTTTTTTCTAACACAAACTAAGCCATACTCCCAATGATATGATAACATATATAGCTAATATATTTAGTATCAAAAGAATGTAATCAATGATATGATAGGAACAAGGCCAATCTTTTATTTTATTGGTTCTATTGTTGCGAGAATTGTAACACAATTGGGTTAATTATCAATGATTCGAAACACAGCCTTTTATATACAATTGGTTGATCGTGCAGAATTTTATTGACAAAAGCCTATAGCTAGAAGTGGAGAACCAGTAATACATGAAAGCATCATTCATTCTTCTCTCTGCTTTTTGCGTAAGATTCCAACAAAACCACAACTACTCTTCTTTTCTTTCACAAATCTACTATTGTCTACTGAATTGCTATACATGTTAAAACAATATTGCCTTCATCCAAATCATGAAATTCATCAATGTAATCTTAGGTTTATATTTTTTATAAAAGTGTTGCAGTGTTTTAGTTGATGATGTTCAAACTGCGCAATGCATCTGCTATGAATGACAGGATCACATTATAGTCACTGGGACTTGTGTCGGGGTTGGACACAGGAATGCATATGCGTGAAGCATGATGTACAAGTGGATGGTAAGCGAATCTTTATCTACACGTACCCACAACACCCGTAGATATCTTGCATGTGATAAACCCCTCCCCCCACCTCTATATAATATAACACAAAATATTAACATAGTAACCAATAGTCTTGTAGCCATGAGACCAAAACAAGCGAAGTTAGTAGTCAGTTTTATGTTTTGGGGTTTTCTGGTGCTGTCAAGTGCAACAGAAGATCTGGTGGTGGTGACTCAGTGTAAGAACCAATGCACACATGATCTCCACAACATAAAAGATTGTGAAGATAGGTGCGACAAAAAGGCGATGATGATGATGATGGACCAAGAGGAACCCTTTTTAGAAGATGGGGAAGGAATTTATCAACGCTGCTTGACCGCTTGCCCTCGTACCATACAAGAGACGATGGCCACAGAGAAGCAAGAAGTAGGAAGAGGTTTTAATGGCGTTGAAATGCAGCAGGAAATGCACTTTTTCTTACACACCCCGTAAAAGATGCATAGCCCAATGCTTAAAGTCCATGGTTTGGAAGAAGAAGATGGACAACAACGAGGTAATCTGCGAGTCTTCGTGCAGCATCCTTCAAGAGAGACCGCTCATTGTAAGGTGCACCAGGGTTTGCCACGAGAGAACTCCCGGAGCTGTTGACTTGGTTTTACTTTTAAATAAAAAGAATCTCTACTGAGATTCCTAAGTTGTAAGGATAAAATGTTTTTGTGCAAGGATCCAAATAAAACTAGTACTAGTATTAACATTTGTTTTGCCTCTGCGTTCGTTATTAAGAGAGAGAGGTCAGAGAGCTTCTTCACATGAAAGCCCTTTTAAGAGAAAGTATCTAAAGCTTAGCAAGACATTAAGAAAAGCAACTCTACACAACTGGCAATGCATTGGTTTGTATCATCCTTTGACTGGCTTGGGTTTGATGCTCTTCTCTGAAACATCATCAGTAGTAGTAGTACTAGGAGAGGCAAGCTTAGCATCAGGAGGACAAGTGTCTTCCATGACCTTTGGGACAGTGAAAGTGAAGTCTCCAAGCGGTGCATCCTTGAACTCTGGATTGGTCTCGATGAAGGATGCGACTTCATTGCGACTCCTGAGCTTCTTACCAGCCGGAGTAATGTAGTAAGTATCCATCTTAGAGTAGTCTTTTCTGAGGACAAGGCTCCTCTTGAAACCTTTGGGTGTTTTGGGGATACCAGGCTTGTCGATGACCCAGGTTCGAGAGGAATCATAGTCAAGATCAGCTGGGTCATCACAGGAGACTTGTTTCTTCTTATCGCAGGTAAAAGGATCCTCGATCACTCTACTCCTGATGTCCTCGTACTCCTCCTGGCTATCAATCACCCTCCACTTGTGACAAGTGTCGCATTGCGCCGCATAGGTATCCACCAACCTCCCTGAAGCAAGATCTTTCTGCAATGTAGTCTCAGTGAAACAAAAGACAAGCACACAAGGCTTGTGAGCGTATAAAGAAGACAGCTTTGATACAGGAAACAGTTGAAAACATAAAAACATCAAAGAGAGTGACCTATCCGAAAAATCAAAAGGAAACCCCAACAACAAGTTACATTCAAGATAATGCTGTTGAAGACTAAAGGGTTTAGTAATTACTACAAAAGCTTTCAACTTTATATGTCTCGAGCACCTAAAACTGAAACCTAGCAGCTACAAAAAGAGATCTGAGATCCCCCAGAGATGATAAAAAACATGCAAAAAAGCATGCACTTTGGCACAGCAGAACCAGAAGAAGAGGAAGACGATGACGGTTTACTAACCTTGGCTCTTGGTGTCGTCGCAGCTTTCCCGAGCTCTTCCTCCTCCATCAGCTTATTTCTTTTAGCAAGACGATTGAAAAGTTTTCAGCTTTCTTTTTTTTTTTTTCTTTTCCCAACACCAGTCTCTTCAATGCTTCTCTGACTTTCTCAAAAACCCTTCCTGCGGACACTGCTAATCCCACGGCCCGTGCGAGACGATATCAACAGTGACAGACAAATCTACGCCTGACACGTCATCCTACAAGTTTTTTAATTCTTGAACACGCGAATGATTTTGGGCTTTCAGGCCCAGTATACAAAACATTTAAAATGGGCCTAACGTAAAAACAAAACGAGACAACAACGAATCCCGCGAAATTAGCAACAAAAAATATCAGCGATTCTCTGTTAATCTTCCTCTTGACTGATTCTCACTGTTCCGATTCTGAGTCCTTCCCTTCCACGTACGCTAACGATCTCCGGTATATTCACTGCCACGCTGGCAATCTCCAGCCGTCCTTCGCTTCTCACCCTCCTGTGATGGAATCTCGGCCGTCCGTTACAATCCAGCGTCGTCAGAAACGGCGGGAGATCTCGCTTCCTCGTCACGCTTCTTCCTCTCCTCAACTCTCCGACCGCCTCCGTCCTCTTCGGAAGAGGCACCGACGGCGGCGCGATCGGTCTCGACTCCTTCAGCAACGGCGGTCCGAACGGTCCCCACGCCGATATTTCGCCTCCTAGATAAAAATCGTCAGCACCTCTCTGCTCAATGTCCGTTAGAGATCCGAAGGTGAGCCTGTCGTGGATAGATTCGCCGCCGGATTCGATCGGAGTGCTCCAGCGCCGGCGATGAGAATGTGTTTGCGTATTCTCCTCTGATGGACGGCTCTCTGCTACGCCTTCTTCTCCGATGAGAATCGTAGAGGATGACGTCGTGATTGCCATAATAACTGCTCTTCCTTTCTTTTTACGATCGCAACGCTTCTGGATGCGATAACATTTTTTCCCCCGAGTTTTTATGTCGAGATGGGCTTAAAATCTAACATGCTGAGTTGGTGACTATCTTCGATTATATATATACCATTTGGTGGGCCCAGTAAGGGAGGTTCTGCCAGCGTGGAGGAGTTAGCTTTTTTAACGGTCGTTTGTAAATTGAGTGACGCCTCCTAACGGTGGTTCCACAACATCAGTAACATATATTATGGGCTTATAAACGAATCTTTAAAAGCCCTTTTTTACGGCCCACAAGGAGACAAAAGCTCATCCTAACTTCTTTTTTTTTTTGTGCTAAACGCCTAAACCCATTACTTTACTTTGGTGAAAGCAGCAACGTTAAGACTTAAGAGCACATATTCCTGAGGATGCTGGGGCTCCTTTATGAGAAAAACGCGTAATACAAATTGTACTCGTTTACCCCCATTAAACGGCATGCAGTCTAACACTCAGTGACTTCCTACATATATCTGTTATCTATCTCGAAACCTGCCTTTAACTTATCTGGTTAGAGAATCTTTGCAATCTACATGAAAATCTGATGATGTTTTCAATCATTTATGCACGTTGCAATTGTGAATAACTAATATGCATGTCAAGTACACAATATCAATATCTTTTTTAAAAGAAGAAAGTACACAATATCTACGAATGTGGCGTATATTTGCAATATTGTTTTCCACCGCTATCAACGTTCTCATTTTTGGTTTTCTTATTGGAGTTGTCGCCAACAAGATCTGACAAGAAAGATGAAAAACATGATGACGAGTTGATGATGAACGCAAGTGATACAAGTGAGACATATAGAGAGAGAGAGAGGATGTTTAAACGTGATTTGTGGGGTTTTTAGATTTTGAGAATTTCAAGATGAAAGGTCTGTGTCTTGTTCTTTATATCTCTAGGGCTTAGGTGTAGAGACTAATAACGACAAAGAGTATGCATTGTTGTTCAATGCTTTTGTCTTTTCTTTCCGCTCTCTATCTTTTTTCTATTTTTCTTCCATTTCTATAAAATCTCTGCACATCTATTAAACTTTCCATTCAGATTAGCTAAGCACTTCCATCCCTTTACCCTCTCACATGATTTTTGAAATCCTTACAACGTGGTTGATTGTGAGTTTAAAATATCAGTTTATACTTTATACACATATCTTTGTATTAATCTTCATGTACTTTATCTCTTATGGATCCCTCTCTACATGTATACTTATTTTGTAAATGAATGATAACTTACCGGCCAACAACTAAATTCAATTCAATTTTTGTTATTTTCAAACACGTGACCGACACCTCAATCACCATCAGATCAGTTAAATAGAATTTCCACTGCCAAAAATCTATAACCTTTAAGCTCAAAGTTGTTTTAGATGATGATTGTTTGTAATAAATTTGGGTATACTTTTGAATCAGGAGCACTGAATATAGTCCACAAAGGATAATGCTAATCCATTGACAAAGGAAAAAAAAATCTTAGTGTAAACGACAAATTAATGAATTGTGGAAAGCTAGAAGATCTTGATAAAGCACCAAACAAGCTTAAGTAATTTTTGTCAGAATTAAAGACTCCAAAACCAAATGAGACCGACCATTATAAAAATGAAAATCAATATTTTCCAAACATGAAAATTGAGCAAAAAAACAGTTGATCTATCATTAGTAAATATTCACACTAAACAAAGACACCGTCCCCAAATAATTGCCAAGGCAATTTCATTACAAGACAAACGACAGTCTTTGTCAAGGATGCATCAATAAGCCAAAAGCTTGGTAATATTTTGATAAGATTTTTTAAAAAGTATTGTGGTACTAGAAAATTATTTTTTGAAAGGCGCTAATGCTAGGACTAAGAAGTCAATGTTAATCTGGAAATTGAAATTATATTATTCAGAAGTAATAAGTTACCTTTTATATATTATTATTTATTTTCTTGGTGTCATCATTGTATAGAATAAAAACTACCAAATACAGAGTAAGAAACGTTTTTTTTTTCAAGCTTTCGATACCCCAACCAACCACTTACATCCAAAAAAACAAGCATATAATAAAAACAATCACACATAAGCCATGGTTATAAATGGTATATTTTAGAAACAAACATATGTAGACAAAAGAGATTGTTTTCTCTAAGAGGAGGGGACCATGTTTAGCCACAACCACTACAAGGAAACACCAAAAATTCGAATACATGCACATAGAAGATGCATTAAGCAAAAGATGCCAAAGAAAACTAAAAGTATTTTTTTAAAAAGGAATAGAAAAGAAAAATCTATTGTTGATATTAAGTATGGATGTGTAAGCTTTTTTCTCTCATCTGAGTGGATGGGGACATGGGGTTAGGTTTTGGCATTGTGAAGCTTTTGCCCAAAAGGCACACGCAACACTTGTCTCCTTTTTCTTCTCTCACATTTATTTCTTCTGTCTTTGTCATCATTTAAAACGCCATTGCCATATGTCCCCCTAGGGTTTTCACTTAGATGTTTGAATCTTTCTTTCTATATATGTTTTTTTTTTCTAAAACGGAAGCGAAGGAGAGAGTTCTTTCTATATATGTTTTCCTTTTTTATATTCTAATTACATGTTCACAACTATAGCAAAGATAGATCAAATGTTTGGTGGGTTCGAAGTTTGGAAAACTGCAAAGGAAAAAAGATTTTTAAAGAAGGATTTGTCTTTTGCAAGGCAAAAACCTTCAATGCATGGTGAAAACCAGAACCACAAATACATGTTCTTTCTATTAAAAAAGCAAGGTTAATATAAACATACAAATCCGTACCAGAATAAGTTTTTTCCCCACAACATATTGAAGACAAGTTAGTTGTCTTGTAAATTTACCCACTGCTGTACTCTAGAACCAATTTAAGACTACCTCCTAGTACTACTACAAAGCAAAGTACAACCTCCCGGTTTAGCCCTAAACCGATAGATGCCGACAACCGAATTGGTTTTTGCTTCCGGCGCAACCAACAACATCTCACAAATAAGCCAGACTCATAATGCTTCAGGAGACTAACGAACACATAAAAACGTGACTTAGCACTCCACAATACTTGTGAAAAATGTTCAAGAAAACCCATCATAGCTATGTATAGAACATCAACACGAGCAGACCTCATCATGTTGCTATGGAGTCAGAAGAATAGGACATGACTTGCTCTGGCTATCCTCCTCTATCGAGTGCACAAACTTCTTCAGCTCGTCCATAAGACAATGAAAGTGATCATTGTTAGGCAAGAAATAAAACCCAATGGTCGCCTGCTTCAGATACAAAAGATTAACTTCACGACCATTCTTCTTGAGACCATCGACGTAAGCCAACTGCCAGTCCTGAACAAGGTCTAAACCAGCCACAACGACAAGACTCTTGGGGAAGTCGACACCTTCAAGGCTCTGACCACGAGGGCCAAAGGGATTACAAGCTGGATGATCTCTATCTTCACCTTCAGGTAGATAAGCCCTCCAATACCAATCTCGATCTTGAATAGTCACAAAGTATTTACCATCGAGTCTTCTCTCGGACTGAGTCCTCTCCACTCCACCGAACATAGGGTGAAGAAGAATATTACCCAAAACTTTAACTCCTTCGTTGGTAGCTCTCACAGCAACGTTATGAGCTATGTTGCCACCTGAGCTATCACCAGCCAAGTAAACATAGACACTAGAGTCTTTACCACTCCGAAGCCAGATTCTGGACTTGACCCACTTGAGAGCATTCCATCCATCATCGTAGGCACAAGGGTAACGATGCTCCGGCGATCTCCGGTAATCAACGGAGACGACAACGACGCCGCAGATAGACACTAACCGGCGGCAGAAAGTGTCGTAGATGGCGCTGTTGGCGGAGGAGTGAGTGAAGCTACCTCCGTGGAAGAAGACGAGAACAGGGACGATCTCCGTCGCGCTTAGAGGCTCGGTCAGGTCGACGGAGCCGTGGCGGGAGGGGTCGAGGGGAGCTGGGAGGTAGATTCTGGTGAGGAGGTTTGTGGAGGAGTCGAGGTGGTCGAAGGAGAAGACACCGTCGAGGGGGAAAGAGTTGGAGGGAACTTTGCGGTCGAGAAACTCGGCGAGGTGACGGTTGAAAGAGCCGTCGGGGCGGCGGAGGAGGGTGTAAGCGAGCTTGAAGTTGGAGATGAGGACCCATGTGTTGAGTGGGACTATTCTCTACAGTGAAACAAAACAAAAAAACAGAACTTCTTTCAAATTGGATGGGACGTTTTAGATTTTTTTTTTTAATTTTAACATTTTTTCCGTACGAATGAATCTATGATGATCTTCTACATCGGCTAAGTGTATATTATAACGAAATGAGAATTTAAAGAAAAAAAAAAGATCGACGGGAAGAAAGAAGAAAACAAAACTATTAGAAAATCTCAAGAGAAAAGGATCAAATAAAAGTACCTTGCATTCGTTTAGGTTGACTTCGTTCCCACCAGCCATAGTCATCCTCCTCTACAAAACTACTTTCCTATAAACACGATTTATCTGCCTCTCTCTCTGTCTCGAGGTGGTGGTAAAGATTTTTAAGAGAATATCGATTTCAGTGAAACGGCCTTATACCATTAAATCTCTTTCTCTCTTGGTCTCTTAAGCTGAAGTATGAAGATGAAGAAGAAGAGAGCTGGAGAAAAAAAAATGAGACAGGAGAGATAACAAAGTACAGCAAGCAGAGAGTTGTTCTACGAGAGAGAGAGAGAGTCAAAGGCGAGGAGATGTGTAATATATTAATGACCCATCAGACGGCGACAAATGGGCCGGACTACCCAGTTATACTGTTTCCATGTCTGGGTCCCATAGCTATCCACTTTTACCTCTTCTTTTTTTTTTTTTTGTTTTCTCTGTGTCGTAATTTACTAGTCCTACTACTTTTTTTTTGTCAATACTAGCCCTACTACTAATTACCAAATTTTTAAGGCTAAATAATTTTTTTAAAAAGTCTATTTTTTGTTCAAAATAATAAAAGTAAATCTATCAAACATAAAATTATTTACCGTAACAAAGGAAAAGGGATTGGCCACGGTGTCATGTGAAGAGGAGATTGGCTATTGGCACGCCAGTCCCGACACGCTCTCTCATCATAAGTGCTCCCTTTGACCCCCCTCCCTTCTTTCCTTATATTTTTTTTTAATATATACGGATATGTTTATCTAGTTTCCGGCAAATACTTTTTTATTATTTACTACTGCTTCTTCATTAGTATTGAATCTTTCATTAATAGATTAGATAATCCTTCCCTCATGTGAGTTGGCAGAAACAAAGAGTTATTTTGCATATCCTTTAGTATAATTACAAGTATATCTATCTATATACACATGCTTAGTATGATTAAAAAAAACTATACACTAAGTTTTGTCGTTTGGTGAGAGAGACGAGTTGAGTTTTTTTTTCATTTCTATAAAGACAATATGTGAGCTTTAGCCTATACTGTGACTCTGTGAGAAATAAAAGTTCCATCAAAGGTCATTCATCATCTAATGATATAATATGTCAAGTATGGGATGTCAAAAAAAAAAAAAAATCAAGTATGCTAATGCAGCTTTAAACTCTTTAAAAGATAAAAGTTTGGGATCTTGGATTATCATTGATGGTTGTGACTTATGATAGGTGTAGGACAAAGAGAGGCTAATTTTTTTTTGGTATCTTTTATTTATTATTATTAGATAAAAAAAGTGAATGCAACTCGTAAATAAAATAAACAAAAATTTGGTTAGAGGAAGGTGACAAAAGAAACTATACAGCGTGCGACCAACGCCATGGCATGTGGGTGGCGACAAAAGGGTTGTGTTGTTTTCTTTTGGTTATTATTATAAGAGGAACTAAACTCTCGTATTCCATAAGCGCCCTCGTCCAGTCAACAAGATTACGAATATTGCCACTACTAGCGAAACCTGTTCTATATTGTGCTAATGACATCATTCCCTTCACTCATGGACCCTCCATTTCTACGTTGGGGACACAATTGTTATTGGCAGACATGACCAATTGATCATCCACCCAATACTTGAACTTTGGGCTTCCTTGGTTGAGATAAACATAGTAAGCTCAGTCCAATTTAAAATCCCATAAAAATAATGTCTTTAAATTAGACAACAGCGTTATAATCAAATGGGGATGTAGCTCAAATGGTAGAGCGCTCGCTTTGCATGCGAGAGGCACGGGGTTCGATCCCCCGCATCTCCAAGTTTATGTACTTTTCTGTTAGTGGGAACAATCGTTTTGGTAGGTCGTGTTCATGTAACTTGAGACACAGTGAAATGCTACAACTGAAAACCTAATTTTTTCCTTCAACCTCCCCGTCACTTTTTACGTTTACATCTGAATCAAACATGATTTTTGATTTGATTTATTAAAAAGAAAGAAACTAAACGTTGTACATAAAACAAACCCTGAAGGAGAGAAATGTAAACAAAGACATATATTACGAAATGTTTAACAAGTATTGGCCATGGAGTCGATGAGCAACTCATAACCCTCGGGGACATGAGACTGAAGACGTACGCACTCAGCTAATGCAGGAACATCTGAACCAACGTCTAGGAACCGAGCCACGAAGAGAAGCAGATGAAAATCAGAGATCCTCTTCACGAAGGGGAGGCTCCTTGCACGATCCATATGTGTTTTCAAAGCCCGCATTGTTGTTTCAACGTTCCGGTTCTCTATCGGAAAGGTACAAGACAACGGTCCCTGTTAATTAAGCAATCAAACACACACAAAAGTTAATAAAAGACTAACGACACAAGTGACTTGATCAACATAAAAGCTAATCACAAATGTTCTATAAATCTACAACGTTCGAAAGAACATTGTTTTTCCTACTTAAGCTCTTGATTCAAATCTAAAGGTAAACACACAAAAACTGCCAAACGTTAATTGAGTAATCAAACACACACAAATGACACAAGTGACTTGATCAACATAAGAGCCAATCACAAATGTTCTATAAAATCTACAACGACACAAGTGACTTGACCAATATAAAGCAATAATACACGACAACAGTCCCTGTCAATTGCAATCAAGAAAGCACACACACAAAGGTTATACAAGACAAACTTAAACAAGTGATTTAATCAACATATAAGCAATCAGGAATGTTGTTATAAACCTACAACATTCAAAAGTACTTATCACTTGTTCTACCTACTTGTGCTCTTGATTCAAATCTAGAGGTAAACACACACAAAATGCCAAACTTCGTCATCTTTATCACTAGTAGCTAGAGCAGGTCCTAACCAAGGGATCGCACAGACATAAAGTACCAAACTCCATCATCATCTTATCACTACAACTAGCTAGAGCAGATACCAAGTCTCAAGTCATAAATAATCTAAACGGCACAGAGAGAAACAGAACCTGATGATCCAAGATCTTAACAACAACGAGGAAGAAATCATTATCAACTTCCCTAAGATCCTTGACACCAACAACCACCTCTTTCTTCATCCTGGAGAGCTTGGGATCATCCTCAGGTCCAATCTCCGTCTCGAACCACCCTTCCCTGAACAACCTAACGCACATATCACTCATCTGAAACGCCTCGAAATGAACATCAGCACCACCTTCCTCATTCATCTCAAGCTTCACAACCGCCGTCACCCACTCCTTCATCTCGCTCTCCGCGTGAAGCTGCGCGGCCAGCAGCACCTCCACGTTGGACAGAGTGTACTCCTTCTTGTCCTGCGTAACCGTCTGGCTGAATATAAACCCGACTCTCCTCATCCCCAGCCCCAGAGCGATCGCCTCCACGCGCTTCTCCTCCTCCGCGTCCCTCATCAGGATCAGATCGCCCTCCATCCCCTGCTGCGGCGGCTCGTAGACGAAATCCACCTCCACCCGGCCTCCCTCCGAGACGCTCCCGTACATGAACCCGCCGCGTTTGACGGCGAAGGCGAGCGACTCGTTGACGTAGTGCTGGAACGCGTTCGCGCAGTCGCGGTCGAAGGAGACGGAGTCGCAGTGAGACTTCTCCTGGCGGGAGACGCGCATCTGGCGCGCGATCAGGTCCTCGACGGTCATCTTCCTCCCGAAGGAGCCGGCGGGAGTGACGGCGGGGCCGCCGCGGATCGTGCGCTCGCCTTCGTAGGCGAGGTAGACGATGGAGCCGTGGGAGAGGTCGAGGGAGGAGATGGGGAGGTTGGGATCGGCCATGTCGGTGAAGGCGGCGGAATCGGATGGAGATTTGGCGAGGAGGAGGTTGCGATCGGTGGATAAGGTCTGGTTGTGGATAGGGATCTGGAGCTGGTCTTGGATTAGGGTTTTGAGTTGGGAGACTGTGATTTGAGATCCGTCGATGGTCACTCGCTCCAATCCATCTCTGCTTCGGACTCTGAGCATCATCATCTTCCCTTCCTTCCTTCGTTCGAAAACCGAATTCGCAAGAAAAGTTTTGATCTGTATTATAAGAATAAGGAAAGCAAGCTCTCTCAGATTCCGAAGCAAAGAATCGATGTTGCATATAGAAGACAAAGCAGCAAGTGGGCTTTTAAAGTTGTCAAAAAAAGTGGGCTTTTAAAGTGAGCCTAGAGATTCTCTTTTTAACTGTAAATGGGCTTTTTAATACCTCATAGGTATGTATTTAAACAACACATTCAACTTTTAATATAAATGGGCTTACTAGATAAAAACACTTGTATCCACCATCATTGGTATGTATGTAAGCTATCGGAATTTACGAGGACTGTGTTTTAGTACATAGCTAAGAATATCTCCAATGTAAAATTCCATTTTTTCTTCGAAAATAGAGTAAAAATAATTATGGAGTAGAAATACTTCAACCCTACTCCAATTCTAACTCTATAATTGAGTAATGAACAAACAAAAAATAAATTACTCCATTTATGGAGTAAATTTCATTATGGAGTGAGAAATGAAGTTGAATTGGATCATTCTTTACTCCATAATCACTTTTACTCTATTTTAGTGGAAAAAATGGAGTAGAGTTAGAGATGCCCTGAAAAAACGATTACATCTTTTGTTAATTCGTCGACAGAAGCTATTATAGATTTTTGTTGTATTACAAAATGCCCATGAATCGACTAGAACAACAATTAGGTAAAATATGAGACAAGTGGTCCAGTTTACATGACATTTAATGGTCCCAAAAGGAAAGGCTAAGAAAACCATATGGTGTGTGTCTTTGAGGACCACATTCTTCGATCACGCCATTTATTGGAATCAAATCTATATACAAAATTAGTATTTATTTCTACGCATAGATATTTCAAAAATTAAATGCTTAAAGCTCATAGATTTGACAAACGAACTCGATAGTTCAGTTGCAGCAAAAGGATATACAAAACATAAATAATTGGTCCCATAAAACTTTACAATAATGGCAATTGGCCAATTAAATGATGTATGCTCACTTCTTGGGCTCACCCTTTTTCTTAACCTTGCAATGTTGACATGGTATCATCTTATGCAATTCATTTATCAGAATGATCAGAGCGTGATAATAAAATGTAATTATTTTCAATTATATCCAATTTTTTTTTTGGTTTTTGGCTATATCTTTTGAAAGAACCACATGAAAGAACAATTATTTCTTTTTGTTTTTGTTAAATTTAAAATAAATTGCATTCAATCAAACAAAATAAAAAATCATCAGTAAAAAAATTAAAAAGTTCATGTCGGATTTATAGAAGTCTCCAACTATTTTCTTGGAGCTATATAAAAATGTTTCTCTCTCTTAAATGTTAGGGTATTTTTCGTTTTCCACATGTTAAAATAAAATAAATTATTCTACAACCAATTACCTGAACCAATTATAATATTTCGGTGATTTAAATTTATGTTGTTAACTATTTTAAATCTCACAACTCTTCTAAAAATAGATACTGAAATTTTTGATTATCAAACTATTTGAAGTTAAATTTAAAAAAATATTTTTTTCTAATTATTATTCAAAATTATAACATATATATATATATATATATCTTCTTATAATACCAATATCCGCAAAATCACAGACAAACATGAAACATCAAAAGGCAAACTTCAAACACCTAGTATATGTTAATCACTTTTATTTTCTTTAAATTATCTACAATTATATTGATATGCATGATTTGTATCAAACCGTACTTAGACAAATTATAATTATTGATAAGATATGCATATAAGCACGCAAATATTAGATATCAATAGCTATAATTGTGAAAAGAGAAACATAAAAAAAATTTAAAAAGCTAAATGCTTTTGTAGTAAATAAAACGTGGATACGAATTTGGCATTAGTCGCCAAGCCTGATAAATTTGTTATTTAGTAAAACCATGGAGATACATCCCCACCAAACCAATAGCCTTTCCGTTTTCATATTTTATTCACTAATTTACATTTGCACGGCTTTGACTAACTTGATATTACCTAAATCTATATCTTGAAATAAATCGTAGAAAACATGTATATCTCATGGACTATTTCACACTGGGTTAATTTAAAATTATGACATTTGGATTACTTATCAACCCATCTTTCCAAAAGAGTATACTTTAAAAAACGTATATGAAAATGTGAAATTCATACCAAACAAATAAGAGGCAACTGTAGACATGATATAGTCGGTGTAATGATAACAATTATTTGACAAATTGGAATTAAGAACTAGATGATACTCTTTCAAGACACGTGTATTTTAATGATTAGACATGCTTACAAGTTTTGTTAAAGAGTTATAATTGCAAAAACTGCCGTCAGTGTTAAAGGAACCAACCAATGAGTTTTCAACACCCCCCGTATGTTCAGTCCATATGATGAAAAGAGAGACTGAAAGTTTGACAAACAAAAAAAAAAAAGAGAGGCGCCAAATCACGGTTATGACTGGAACTTTTAGAACAAGTTCTTTATTTCTCCTTTTCAGCTTTAGTTTCATTTAATGATATTCGTTCTTGATATCACTACTAATCTTTTTCAGAAAAATCGATAAACTTTGACTACTCTTCGTACGGCAACATTTTTTTTTTTTTTTTTTTTTTGAAGAAAAATGTTAAATTTATTCACTCAAAAAAGGCTTTCTTACATCATGTGTAACATGTGATTTAGTTTTTGAAAAGTAAAACTTTGCTAAAGGAACCAGAGGATATCTCTGCTAAGCAACAACAGATCTTCTTTTTAACTTCTTGAACCAAACCAGGCCGCCATTGCCTTATCAAAGCGATGGTCTCCATGTCTAGTGAGTGATGATATCCTGTTGCGAACCACCTTATCAATGAATCGTATGAGAACAGCTGTTGTCTTGTGCGCCTCACCGTGTCGTCTCCCATTTCTTTCCCTCCATATCGTGTGTACGGCAACATTACGTAAAACATGTATATAGATTAGAGTGTAACTTCCTTTACTATATCAAACAAGTTTTATAGCCCTGCATTCACAAAATTGTCTCTATTCCATCCTAACCGTTGATAAAATCGTTATTCAAAAAATTGGTTCTTCCAGTAGACAACTCCAACTCATAATTGATAAACAAAGACTTAACATTTCCTTCCAATAAAATCCATTTTCACCAATGAGCTATAGGTGCGCTAGGTATAATTAACACGACTAATAAAATATAAAACACTTGTATACATAATGTGCATGATAACATCATTCGTTTATATCTATCGCACCACAACTAATATAACAAACCCCATTATAGGTTGACATACTAACCATATCGTTAGACCATACAATAGATTTGAATTATAATATGATTAAAAAATAAAAATCACATGTAATTATAAACAGAAAATACGTGATTGGACAAAACAGAAGCGGCAATAGAAGACTCGACGTCCACACCAGCTCCCACCTACTCACCCCCACCCTACATTGTGGCCCCGCTAGCTCGGCCCACTGGGCCTTTATAGCTGGTAAGAACAAATATTATCCATTCGTTTATTCTTTTCAGATTCGATACATATTGAAACGTCGGAAGTAGTATATAGTAGTAGCCAGAATGCGTTGACTAAACTATTATCATCTCTTCGAAATGATGTGGTTTCATGCGTAACGATGAACCACGCAATATTAATTAAAAGCCAATAATGAGAAAGTATAGTCGCGTGACGTATTTTTGCAATATGGAAAATAAAATAATGTAGAGAGACAGGCAAAATAAATGCGGGAAAAGGTTATAATAAAATCGTGACTCGGAGGAACACGAGTTTGAGAAATTAGAAAGCAAACCATATTAGGTATTTAGGCAAATCATATAAACAAACAAATAAGAGGAACAATATAATGAAAATGAAAACAAAAAGCGAAAAAGAATGGCTTCCACTAATGGCGAGGTCATTATAATCAGCATAAATCCAGCTTAGCTTCCATCACGTGCCACTTTACTTGTGCACCACCTCTTCATTAATCTCATTATCACTCATCATCTATCTTACATAAAACATGATTATGTGTGTTGTACTTATGTCCACATGCGTACACATACACAAATACTCATTTACATGACGCGGGTTTAACACATATTTAAACAGTGTTTAATCTTATCTGTGATCTGTTTCAATTGTTTTCAGTTGACAAAACAACTACATGAAATAAGCAATGGACGCAAGCAAAAAAACACAGATCAAGACGCACAACCTTGAACATTTTAAACGGCCTCGTATTTTCACTAATGGCTAATAGTTAAAACTTCACAGAAGTAGCTTTTTTGTTCGTAATCGGATCTAATATTGATAAGGAAATTTACAAGACAATCACGGAGATAAATAATACTCCTACGTTAGTCTTTTATTTTTGGACAACAAAATTAAAAAGAATATTTTACCAAAAAAAATTAAAAAGAATACTGGTAGTATACAGCAAAGAGCAATAGGGCTGGAATTATTATCCGAGATCCGGATCCGATCCGAGATCCGATCCGGATCCGCTCCGAAAATAGGATATCCGGGGCGCCCGGATCCGGATCCGGATAGTAAAATGTCGGATCCGTCGAATCCGGATCCGAATCCGGATATCTGAATTTTTAGGTCCGGATATCCGGATCCGGATCCGTTGTTTTTTAAATATATTAAATTTTAAATATTATTAATAATTATAGTTCATTTATTAATATTTATACATAAAATTAGTCTTATAATATTATATTTTAATTTTAATAATATTATATGCATAAATATATTTATAAATTTTGTAAAAATATTTAATTTATGTAATATTTATAGATTTTTTGTATTTTAAAAAATATTTTTATTTTTTTTTTTAATTATTTTGACGGATCCGAATCCGGATACCCGCGGATATCATGATATCTAGATGGGTATCCGGTACCCGGATATCCGGAAGACACGGATCCGAATCCGGATCCTAAAATCACGGATCCAACGGATCCGGATCCGAATACCCCGAATATCTCGGATATCCGGATCCGTCCCATCCCTAAAGAGCAAGCTAGTTTCGGTACAAAACCCGAGGAGAAATAAGAGAGATTCGCGGGGGAGCCATGCGTGGGTTTATTATTCTAATCATATCCTTAAAATGATTATTAAATAATCAGTGACCTCCAATATCCAGTTAATTAAATTAATACTAGTTTAGTTTCCTTTTTCTGACAACATTAAATTAAATGAAAATTCCTCACGTATTACGTGCAATACAACTCAGCTCCCCGTTCGTATGATAAAATTTAATTTTGATTTCCTGGTAATTAGCTTTCTAGATATAATATATTCCAAAAGACATATAATATTTCCAAAAATATAAGAAAAAACGAAGGTGACAAAAGAAAAACAAGTATACAGTAGATTAACGGTCGCGATCGTATCAAAACATGAGATTCAATGAGGAGCAAATACACTGTTAGATCTGTGACATATGTTTATTTAGAGAGGACAGACCTATCAAGTCCATGCTGAGACAGTGCAAAGCCCATCATACACTGTTTCCCAGCCACAGAGAAGCTAGGGAGAGGGCATTCTCGTCATATCAGTTCATTTCCTCTTCTAGCGATTAACCCAATGTACGTGCGACAACAGCAGAGATAATTTATTTTTATCCTATTTTACACCACAGACGAGGTAATTAATTTCTCAAAAATATAAGCATATACTTTTGTGATTTAAGGAATTCAAGAATTAATTTAATTAGTCTTTTTTTTATCACCATTATGTATGCGAGTGTCCGTACACTGTAAAAGAGGGTCCCAGATCTGACGGTCGTGATTAAGATGCGACGCTGCACTTTCTTCGTACTTTATTCAAATTTTCAGTAACCATTCTCTCTTTATTTTGCCTTTATTTTTCTACTCCTTACTCATAAAGTTATATACACTTTATTTCTACTGGATACTTCCCTCATATCGACATACATAAACTCTTGCTACAATCATTTCAAAATGTAATAATATGAATATTAACTGAAGTTAATCTGTTATCTGCTGCAAAACAACGAAATCAATTTTCATATATTCTACCAACTGCA
Source organism: Brassica juncea (assembly GCA_018703725.1). Lineage (NCBI taxonomy): Eukaryota > Viridiplantae > Streptophyta > Magnoliopsida > Brassicales > Brassicaceae > Brassica > Brassica juncea. Next base: position 4,757,500 of record CM031940.1, on the reverse strand, counting down.
CTAATTTTTTGCTGTTCATCAATTATCCTTTTTTTTATATCATAGTTATTAATGTTATGTGGTATATATGTGATTGGTTGTGACAGCAAAATGGTTTACAATATTTCATTTGCATTCTTGTCGACATTTATTCCTATATTTTGAATATGAAATGGTTACTCAAAAAACAAATGAAATGGTTACTCCAAGTGGTGGGTAAAATAAACCAAGATGAAATTATTGTATAACAATCACTAGGCTTTGAGATGGTCAGATTCCCACATCAAAACATGATTGGACGGTTCTGATGTCATCATAATTAACCATGGCTTTTTTCATACCGTCAGATCATTCATCTGCATTATTGATTAGTTTTTTTTTTCACATTATGTTGTGGTCCCCGCAAACTACGATGGCTTACCGTCATATCCAGCCGTGCATTGCATATCCAACACTATTATTAGATTCTCTCTTACCATACACCTTGCCGCATGCTATCTTTACGCCTGTTCTCGTGATATCCGAGCCTCCATCTTTCTTTTCTTTTTTTGGACAAAGCCTCCATTTTTCTATTTTTATTTTTATTTCGTTACCACCTTAAATATATGATGTTTTACTAAAATATCATAAAAATATTAAATTTAATTAATTTTATTTAGAAAATTTTCTTAAATGTTTTAAAATATTTTACATATAAAAACAATTAAAACTTTTTAAAATATTGTACATTTCGAAATAGAAAAATAATTCATATTGAATTGTAATACATTAAGAAAACATTCCCAAACTACTAATTATAATTTATATCATACACAATTGGTTAGAATATAACTAAAAATAATTTACTGCAAAATTTAGGTTTTTAGATTTTTTTTTGAAACAAATGTATTTAATACAATTATAAAAATTTAATGAGAAAATAATAAAAAGGAGAGCATTTTTACCACAATATTTTTATGTTTAAAAGAAAAAGCTCATGCAAGTTTTTTTGGCTTTACAATTTAAAAAAAAAAACTAATTTCCAAACTACTGATTATGATTTATATAGTAGATGGTTGATTGATCTGTAGAAGTAAAATTTTTATTATAGAGTTTAATATGTAGAATGTTTTGATTATCATAAAAGTTAATGAAAAAAAAGACAAGATTCAGACAATAATTATCTTTTTGTTGGGTTTACCTTAAAAACTAAATAAAACATGAGTGATTAATATTTATTTCTGTTGATAAAAACTAGAGATAAAGACACTTGCTACACCCAGCCAAATAACTTTCATTGTTAAAATAACAGGCTTTCTGTAATTAAGACTAAACACTTAAAATTTTTTCTAAACTGAGTAAAATAATCTAAATCTCCTTTTGAATTAAGCCATTTTACAGATGTTATAGTAAAATTCTCAGAGTCCTAATATCCGTTTTCATCGTCCCCGTTTTGTGTGGCTGCCCTTGTCTGATAAGATAATCTCCCGCTTTCATCCAATCCAACGGCTACCGCTCGAAATCCAAAGGACACGTGTCAAGATCGTGAAGGACAATCACAATCACCGAAAAGGGTCACATGGAGATGTCTGACCATGGTTAACATTTAACCGAACCAGAGTTGGCTTTTTCAGCTTGACCTCCCTCTCCTCTCCCCTATCCTTCCTTCTCTCTCATCTTCCTCTAACCTTGTTTCTGCATCTCCTTCGTCGCTCCGTTAATGGCGCCTCAGATCTATCCCTCCTCCGATATATAACTCCTCTCTCAAACGTGTCCCAATTTTCATTCTCCTCAACCAATCGAGAGATCTCGAGTTTTCTTCTCTCTCTCTCTCTCTCTCTCTCTCAAACGCAATGTATAAGCGAGTGTCCCTATCGTTTCCAGAAGAAGTTCTCGAGCACGTTTTCTCGTTCATACATCTCGACAAAGACAGGAACTCCGTCTCTCTGGTCTGCAAATCATGGTACGAGATCGAGCGGTGGTGCAGGAAGAAAGTCTTCATCGGGAACTGCTACGCCGTCAGCCCCGCGACGGTGATACGGAGGTTCCCGAAGCTGAGATCCGTGGAGCTGAAAGGGAAACCGCACTTCGCCGACTTCAATCTGGTCCCCGAGGGGTGGGGCGGGTACGTGTACCCGTGGATCGAGGCGATGTCGACGTCGTACACGTGGCTGGAGGAGATAAGGCTGAAGAGGATGGTGGTGAGCGACGAGTGCTTGGAGCTCATCGCTAAGTCGTTCAAGAGTTTCAAAGTTCTGGTGCTCTCTTCATGCGAGGGCTTCTCCACCGATGGCCTCGCTGCTATCGCCTCCACTTGCAGGTATCGATCCTCTCAATTGTTTGTTAGGCTTATTGGTAATGATGTTTGGTCACTGTTTGCTTTTGAGATTCTTTGTATGAGTATCTTTTAGTGAATCTACTAGTGAGGTGGGAGAGATCTAGTCAATTTTTGTCTCCTTTTCTTTTACCCTTTTTTCTCTTTGTGTGCGAGTTTCATTGTTTTACTACCTTTTTTAGGCAAAACTCATTCTGTTTTTTTTTTTTTTTTAACCATTTCTCACAATGTTTCTCTGACTAAAACAGTAATAAATCATTTGAATATTATGTAAATTTCCGCTACTATGATAGTAGTATCAACAGTGCATCAAATATTCAAGTTTGAAACAGTTCATTTCATTTATAAATTGGTAAACTGATTCGAATGTTTATTTATATATTTTAATTTCTTGGGCCCTTTGTTGGTTTCCATGTTTCTGGTCTTGGTTTCAAGATTTGTGTCTAATTGAATGATTCTGATGCAGGAATCTGAAAGAGCTTGATTTGCGTGAGAGTGATGTTGACGATGTTAGCGGACACTGGCTTAGTCATTTCCCTGATACATGCACTTCTCTGGTATTACTCAATATCTCTTGCTTATCCTCTGAGGTCAGTTTCTCTGCTCTCGAGAGGCTGGTGACTAGGTCTCCTTCTCTCAAGTCTCTCAAGCTTAACCGAGCTGTTCCTCTCGAGAAATTGGCTACTTTACTTCAGAGAGCGCCTCAGCTGGAGGAATTTGGCACCGGTGGATACACTGCTGACGTGCGTCCAGATGTCTTCTCTGATTTGTCTGTTGCTCTCTCTGGCTGCAAGAATTTGAAGTGCTTATCTGGGTTTTGGGATGCTGCTCCTGCCTATCTCCCAGCTGTTTATTCGGTTTGCAGTCGGGTTACTACTTTGAACCTGAGTTATGCGACAGTCCAGAGCTATGATCTTGTCAAGCTTCTTAGCCAATGTCCTAAACTGCAGCGCCTCTGGGTGAGCCTGGTTTAACATTATGATTTTATAATTTACGTAGATACCTCCCTGTTTTTTTTTTTAATTGGTAATATGATTTTATTGACATTAGGTGTTGGACTACATCGAGGATGCTGGTCTCGAGGTGCTTGCTTCAACCTGCAAGGACCTTCGCGAGCTGAGAGTGTTTCCGTCTGACCCTTTTGTCATGGAGGCAAACGTTGCATTGACGGAACAAGGGCTTGTCTCCGTCTCCGTGGGCTGTCCAAAACTCGAGTCTGTTCTCTACTTCTGCCGTCAAATGACCAATGATGCGTTGGTAACCATTGCTAGGAACCGTCCCAACATGACTCGCTTCCGTTTGTGCATCATTGAGCCGAAAGCCCCTGACCATATGACTCTAGAGCCACTGGACGTGGGATTTGGAGCCATAGTAGAGCACTGCAAAGATCTCCGGCGGCTCTCTCTGTCAGGGCTCTTGACCGACAAGGTTTTCGAATACATTGGGACGTACGCAAAGAAGATGGAGATGCTGTCAGTGGCATTTGCAGGAGAGAGTGACTTGGGGATGCATCATGTTTTGTCAGGGTGCGATAGTTTGAGGAAACTAGAGATAAGGGACTGCCCGTTTGGAGACAAGGCGCTATTGGCCAATGCTTCGAAGCTGGAGACAATGCGATCTCTTTGGATGTCTTCTTGTTCGGTGAGTTTTGGAGCCTGCAAGTTATTAGGACAGAAGATGCCAAAACTCAATGTGGAAGTCATCGATGAAAGGGGTCCACCGGACTCGAGACCAGAGAGCTGCCCTGTTGAGAGAGTGTTCATATACCGAACAGTGGCCGGTCCTCGGTTTGACATGCCTGGCTTCGTCTGGAACATGGACCAGCAACACTCAACAATGAGGTTTTCCAGGGAAATCATCACTACTAACGGGTTATAGAACAACAAAAATAAACGAGGTAGATTTTTTCACTAATCCTTGTTCATCATCTCCCATAATAATCGTTCCAGTTTAGGAACACGAGAGAGGGAGAGAAACATAGAGCTCTCCATTAGTTTAATTCCGAGCTGCTTCATATAACCATCAAGCTCATGAGCACAATGAATAAGTGAAGATAGAGACAGAGAGTAAGGGGGAGATCTGAGAGACCTTTGTTTGTATTGTTGTCTGTATGTTGTTTGTCTACTTACTGAGAGATCCTGGTTGGGTATTATTTTCTGCAGAGAGGGTGATAAGAGATTCTTTTAAGACAATGTCAAAAATGTAACTGTTCTACTTGTTTGGACTTCTTTTTTTATCCTTTTCAATGTTTTTATTTTAGCTGTCTTTGCCAATTTTATTTGTACTGTTAGAGAAACTGTGTGCAGATTCATCGGTTGAAGGAACATAACCCACTTGTTTGATCTCAAGGGGCCCGAGACGCCTATAACCAAAAGAATAGTTGCAGTTTTTCACTAGAGGGTAAAGAGAAGCAAAAAAATAGAAACACGAGAGAGAGAGACATTGCTCTGATTTTAAATATTTTGGCAACTAAAATTGTAGAATGGTCAACTGGTTTCCACTATCAGTAGGAATTTATTCCATAATTTTCACTTAACCCTCGAACATAAGTCAAACCACCACCAAAGCATGCGACGTAATGGAACTTGTTGTCTTTCTGTTTTCTGTGACCCAAAGAAATATCAAGGTGCTATTTTGTGTAACATACATTTTTTGTCAACGCATAAGATGCTTTATCGATACGTTTTTATCTTATCTAAAACAGTAATCGTCTTAGTCTTTTTATGATTGTTTTTAATACAAATGATAGGATAAATATAAAATTATACTACAGATGCAAACTGTTCTTATGATTTGGGTTCACATCCCCCTCTGTTCCCACACTATAAGATGAACCGTATAAGTTGATGCAACGGTTTTAAAACAACCGGACCATGGTCAAGCGCAAACATTTAGGTGACTAGACTTGCAATTTAAACCTTTGACTCCTGGAGTCTGAATCATGTTGTGGTTGAAAGGAAGCAATTGGTAAATGAAATAGCACTGAGTATGACTCAAGTACTGGTCAGTTTTTGCTTCAAAACCTCATCGCTCAAGAAGCGACAACAGCTCTCCTCCTCTGGTTCGTTGTGAGTGGTTCATATAGAACTGCGAGGTTCTAGCAGTTGACATTCCAGGCTTACAAGCCATGGTGACCCACATCTTTCCTCATCACTCTCCCTCTTTTGAGGTGTTCCTGTTTACCGATTCTCTCTCTATGAGCAACAAATTCAAAATATCCTACTTTAGCAAGAGGAAGTAATTACCCTACACTAAAACTGTCAGTTGTGGGAATAAATTCGTATGCTCCTAGAGAACAGTTGATGAAGACAAGTCGCGAACACACCACCAATGTATCTGGAGTAGAATCCCAACAAATGCAAGTTGCTAAAAGAGTACATAACATACATACCACAGCTCTGGCAAAGAGAGAAATTGTGCCACGCCCGCCAACTCCAAAAAAATTAGTACACAACAAAATTAAGTCAGAGTTTAAAATCTAAACAAGATGGATTAATTTCATTTTATGTGATGTAGCGCAAGTTTATCACTCAACACCTCTCATACAAATTCCACAGTCATGACAATTAAATTGTTGTTTCGAGGTCTGCAAACATAATAATAGTGGCACGCAACACGGAGGAGAGTTACTTGCACTTGAAAATAAATAATCTAAAAAGAAAAAATTGAAAACTCACATCATCAAAAAATTTGCAGCTATTTTGATAAATAGGGAGGTAATCCGGACTTCAGACCTGACTAATCCTCCATGCTTGATGAAGCAGTTGGTAATACCGAGATAAGTATAAATTCGTCCTCCCAGCGGAAATCAAACTAGGAAAACAATGAAACTGACTCCAGGTGCTAAACCACTAACCCAACAGCTACTGCAAAAGTATTTTCCCATGCAGACGCTGCAATTTGTGCAGACTTCAGCTGATAAATTTTATTGTAGTGATGATTGATATCAACCAAAATAATATAAGTTTGAGAAATAGAATAATCACCCCTACCCCTTTGCTCAGTTTCTTTATTACTTCCTAAGTTAGCTTTTAGGGTTCTCAGTTAACTTTGTTTAGCCCATAATCGATCTCATTGACTACTTATCTATGTTTTAGAAATACACTAGAGACTCTAACCGGTGGCTGTGAATATGAATAAAATAGAGTGTTCCGTAGTATTATTAACTAGTGTCCATTATTTAAAAAGTTGGGATGCCTTAGAATATAGTTGAATAATTGTATACTGTGTGATGATGCATATGAATAGATCGAGAGGAATGCTTTTCTCAAAGCTAAGAATCTTTGAATCCTACTGACAAAGACAGCGAGTGAAGGTTGTTGTTCCACGTCCCTTACCGATCGATTAGATTCTCCCTCCCAAGATTAGATCCCCCAAAGAACTCGGAAGTTGTATTCCACTTCTCTCGCAAAGCCCTTCCTCTTTATCCACCTTTCCTTTTTTGCCACTACCAATAATTCAAAATACAAATACAACTTAGTTATGCAGCTTTTCTAGTTTATAAAATTAACCTAATTCTGTTTTATGCATCATGTATTTGTGTTGAACTGAACTCAAATTTCAGATCCATTTTTCACTACTTAGCGAATGAAATTTGAAAAGAAGAAGAAAATGAAAATAGCTGTGTGCTTTGTTACAATGATATTATTGAGTGAGCATTTAAAATGAATTTTTCCAAGAATTAAGATTCTATATATCACGGCTATGTTAAGAGACCACATAGCGGATGCATTGAAACATTAGAACATTACCGATGCATAACTTTATTTTTTTCTTTCAAAACAGAGTAGTAGGATAAAATTTTATTTCAGTTTTATTATATTTTGGGGTAACAAATAAATTATGGATAAAAAATGCAATAGTGAGTATAGTTACTCTCTTTATTTTTGTATAGAAATGTAACTGTAGTTAGATTTTTTTTTTCTTCCAAAATAAAATTTGGTGTAGAAAATGAACTGAGATTGTAAATGCTACTAATTACCGTCTCCCTGGTTATCTCTAGAAATACTCCACTCTCTTTTTTTTTTCTTTTTTTTAGACGTTAATCTCTAAAACTATACTATTCACAAACTTCTGAAGAAAAATATCTTCGGACTAATACATCATACATGCTTATTTCTGATAAGTACATATTTATTTATTTTGTTCTGGTAATTTGTTTTATATATTTTCCTGCTTTTAATTTGTTTGTTTTGTCATAGTATCCATGTGATAAACTACTATATCTGATATCATTTTTAATCGACCTTTAGTGCTCTCACTGAAACAATTCAGAAAATGTGATAATAATATCATACGAGAAACAGGCACTAAAAACAAAAGGCAATACAACATATGATATATAATTTTATCCCTTACATATGATAACACATCAGTTCATCCACTGATTGTTTAAGCTGGGAATTACAAATCTAGCTAAACTTCTAGACATGATCAGCAAAACAAAATATAAAATTCGCTATATATATAAGAACATGATACACATTTACGTGTAATATTTCAATCATTATTTGCTGTCTAATCAACATACCAATCATCTTCTTTTCTTAAAGGATCCATTCATTTTCTAGTTATGAAATGACTGATACGGCTTGATCAATGGAACAAGAGAGCCACTTAGATGAAGCGACATGACTTCGTTGGTCGAACCCACCAGCTTACCACTCACAAAAACAGCAGGAACCGCGTTGGTGCAGCCAAGACGGACTAAGGCTTTCTCTATCTCGCGGCAGTCAGGATCATTGTCGATCTCGTGGATGGTTGGTTGAACCCTAAGGTCACGGAAAAGGATCTGCACGGCGTAGCAAAGACAACATGAGTCTTTGGTGAAGATCACAACTCCTTTCTCTGATGACATTCTCATCACCTTGTCCATGATCAGATTATGATCTGACGGCTCCCTCCAAAGATCGAGAACTTATGTATCTTTAGCTCTGGTTTATGTTTCTTTGTTTCGTTTGAAAATTTGATGGTCTGCTTGGGCTATTTATAGGAAGGCAATTATAGTGCAAGATCCCTTGGACTAGTCTTTTTTTCCCCTTTAAACAAGAACTTATTTCCTTTTTTTCCTTTCCACATGAAAAAACAGATTCCTTACGAAGAATTAAGGGTAAAGCAGCTTTCCGAGAAAATGCCAATTTTTTTTAAAGTTCCGTATGAATGCAAGTTGCAGAAAAATGATGTAAACGATTTATTTAGTATTGAAGAAGGCAACGATCATAATTAATAAAGTATACGATTCGAGAGGTTGTTTGCGTACATATTGTAATGACTGGAATATTTATGTCCGAGAGAAGTGAACAGTATCGCCTCAGTGGATCTCAACGCCAGCGAAAGAAGCATACGCGCGTTGTTTGAGTGCATGCTTATGTATCTTTAGGCACTTTATGGCGAATCTCAATGATAATGAAAGCTTAACATTGCTAGTTATACTAACCATGCACAAGGACGCAGCAGTTAAATTAGGTAAGTTTGTTGTGGACTTGTCGCCTATGAAATTTCGTAGTCGAAAAGTTCGTAGACTAAAGGGATGGAAAAACGTATATTAAGAGTATCATTATCCATGGTTTCTTAGGACGGAGTTCTTAGAGAAATGTAAAAAACTGTTTTTTAAAATAGTACTTTAAGAAACAGTTTCTTAATTTTTTATTAAGAAACAGTTTCTTATATTCCCCTAAAAACCCGGTCCTAAGAAATCCTAGATAATGATGCTTTAAGTTTCGTAAACAGAACTTGTGGACGAATGTATTTTTTTAATTATTATTTTTCGATTGTATTTAGCATAGATAAAAAGAACAGAATTTGTCCCATAGATAAAAAGGATGCTTGGCTTGAACAATCTGGGAGGGTTTTCAAATTTCGCCAGATAACTATTTTTGAACAACATACTTATCCAGATAACTATTTTTGAACAACATACTTATCTTTTTATTAGTGTTGGTAAGTTCATAAGCGAAAACATTTGGATGTTTACATGTTTATAATCATCACCGCAACATTATCTTGTAATGTTGATAAGTTCTTTAATTCGCAAACACTATCTGGTAATGTTGATAAATTCTTGAATTGTTTTGAGTGTAATGGGAGATCCAAAATAAATATTATTTATATAGTTTACGAAGTTATATATGTAAAGTATCCAACTGACCAGTCCAAGCTTTAGTTTTGACTTTTGAGATTCCGAATTTTGACAAATGACATCCAATTATATCAAAAATCATTTGTTAAAATACTGATTGATCGATAATACAATATTCATGTAATTAGCTTTGTAGCAACACAAACATTTCAACACCAATTCTTGTAGTTGTCATTGAGTTGATTCTCTTTTAATTGGTTAGACATTTGAACTTATACCTGTAGGGGTATATTACCAAGCCATCATTTCTTTTTCAGATAGTCTTAAAATACAACAATTTTCTTACAATTTTCCTTCTTTTGTGTCAGAAAGTATTTGTGAGAGTCTGATTCGATTCTCTATAAAAAAAATTAAAAAAATTTAGAAAAATACTTTAAGTCTTGAATTTCCCATACTATTTATCGTTTTAATTTGTTATTATATTTTGATTTGTGTTTGACATTTTTTACATATATAAATTGTCTTGTTATAGTAAATAATAAATATGGTTCCTACAATTAGACGATAATACTTCTACATCATAATACATTTTTTTAAAAAATAACATAATACAGTTATGAGCAAGATTGGTTTTGGCTCAAGCCTGATGAAACATCCGTCTCAAACTCTTAATATTTTCTTAGAAAAAAAAAAATATATATATATACATAGCCCTCAATTTTTTTTTTAAAGAAAAGGCAGACTCCCAAACTATTAAATTTTTTACTAATGTAGTCCACAAAATCTCAGGACTTACAAACGAGAACATATAATTTCAAATGTTGGCTTTAGAGTAAGTAAGTGTTAGTTCGTTCGTGGTTTCAAGGTCAAAACAAAGTTTGAAAAAGCTCTTAATGATCAAATCCTTCTGTTTATATTTTTCCTTCTTCGTGTATTTCTTTAATTATCATTCGTATTTATGATTACGTATGACGACAAAACAGCTGTTTTGTTTTTTTTTTTTTTTTTGATTACCAATAGCTGTTTTGTTTTGTTCAGAGCTAGCTGGATCTTCTACCTCGTGTATAGCTCATTGATCGAATCCTTATGGGAGAGGAATGTATAACCAAAACAAGATTCGATATAGCTTTCGGTGATGATATTTGCATATCTACTATCAACTATATATCTATATATATATGTAAATATCATGTAGTGATTTATTATTCTGTTATTAACTGTCCCCTACCACCAACTTGCCTAAAGACAAATATTCTTTGTCTATACACACTCATGTTTGATTCTGCTCTTGCCCTCTCTCTCTCTTCCCAGAGTAACTGTATTGGTTCAAAATGAGAGCAGCTCTCATTAATAAATAACAAAACAAAAGAATAAAGTAAGAGAGAGGGAACACTTTAGAAATAAATGGGAAGAACATGTTCTATGTTCTGCCCCGAGAACACAAAGAAGAAGGCTGAGAACACTTTTCTACATGTGTCATATTGTAATTAGTTTATATGTTTTGTGTTTTAAATTTAATTCTTAATTCAATATTAATTACACAGGAGACTAGTATACAGCTCTCAACCATTGCTGATGCTCTAAACGACTGGAAAACAAACAAAATGAAGTCCCATTTTTTTATTTGAAATATTGTATATCACAGATTCCGAATGACAACATACAGGACAACTGCGTAACAACTACACGAAGGCAGGATGATATGCGATCGCCTGCTATCCATCCCACCCACCCTTCCCCCCCCCCCCTCCCCAGCTCCATTCCTGTTGCAGATCTTCTTCCACTACAAGAAAACAGGGCGATACCGACGGACGAATTCGTCAGAATGTCGTCGGAATAAGCATATTTTGACGAAATTCTGACGAAAACGGTCGTCAGTATCATTTCGTCGGAATTTAAAGATTCGTCGGAATTTCGTCAGAGTCTCCGACGACATTCTGACGAATACCGAAAAACCACATTCTGACGAACTTCCGACGAAAGTCCGACAATATTTTCCGAGACCAGAGTTCATCGGAAACACAACATACCGACGACTTTGGTTCGTCGGAATATTCCGACGAACTAAGGTTCGTCGGAATATTCCGACGAACCAAAGTCGTCGGAAAATTTTGACGAACCACAGTCGTCGGAATATACTGACGAACTAAGGTTCGTCGGTATATTCCGACGACTCCGGTTCGTCGGAATATTCCGACGACTTTGGTTCGTCGGAATTCTTCATTTTTAAAAAAATATTAAATTTTACTTTTTATTTATTTTTTAATATTAAATATAAATAAATAAATAAAATCCGAAATTAAAATTTAATAATATTATAGAATTTAAAATTTCATACAAACTGAAATAGAAAAAAAAACATTCAGAAAGTTTTAAAATTCAAAAAAAAAAACTAGGGACCGGAAGGAAATAAACGATCAAGCTTCTCCAATATCTCTGCGTTGGCCCTCCTTGAATCCGCTAACTCAGCAAGAATTGTGGCATTCTGCTCCTCCAATGCCACAATCCGTTCATCTCTGCTGTGTAGTTGCTCCAGAATCATGGGATCGGCATATGGAGCTTGCGAAGAAGAAGTCGGATACGAAGAAGCACGGCGGGCCAACCCAACTAAATAGTCTCCTTTCCTTTTAGGAACCGCCTACAAGAATATTTAAAGTTAGTAAACAGTATTACAAAAGAAATATATATTTATTTTAAAGTTTACCTTTTCGACCATCTCGTTGATTTGCAGCCGGGACATGGTGGTTGAAGCACCCGTAGAATTGCCGTCATCAGAGAGAGGCTGAGAAGCTTGATAAGCTTCTTTCTGAGATTCCACCAACTCAACGACCTCTCTGATCAGGGGATCCTGAACTTGTCCGGTCTTCTTATTAGTGTGAGCCTCTTTAATGAGCTCGAGGCGATCTACGGGATTACCGTCGTTTGCTTCAATCTAAAAAAAATATTAGTTAAAGAATATATAACGTTGAACGACGAACGGTGGAACGGCGTGCCTCGTCAGACCTAAAATTTTTTAAAAAAATTAATACATGAGAAACCTTTTCAAAGAGTATATATATATATATATATATATAAATATATCTATAAAGATTAAAAAATATTTGTAAACTGTTTTATATATTTTAAATGTTATATATGTTAATGTTTATAAATATTTATAAAAGTTTAAATATTTACAAATATATGAAAATTAATATTACAAGTTTAAATATATTTATAATTATAAAAAAATGTTTTAAAAATGTTTATATTATAAAAAATGTTTTAAACGTTTACATATAGAAAAATGTTTTATACTATTTAAAAATGTTTAAAATGTTTATAATTATAAAAAATGTTTTAAAAATTATAAAAAATTTAAAAACGTTTTATTATATATAATATATTACTGGAAACCCCCAAAAACGTTTTTAAAAATCAAAAATACATTTAAAAATACAAAACATATTGAATTTCAACAAACAGAAATTATAAATTCCCAAAAAAAAAATTAAAACAAGTTTGTAAACAACAATCCCTAACTAATAGATCCTAACTATCCATTCAATCCTAAAGTTTTCAATCAAACAACCTATAATCCCAAGATCTAAATTTCTAGATCTTAAAAATTGAAAAAAGTTAAAGAAAATTACATGGTTTATGGTGTGTGTGAGGGAGATGTCGGAGAGGGGAGCACGGACGTCGCCGGAGAGAGGAGGACGGACGTCGCCGGAGTCGCCGGAGAGGGAGGAGCCTCGAAATCGCCGGAGAGGGAGGGGAGAGAAGTGAGATGGGGCGGAAATGACAAGGAAGAAGAAAGCTAGGGTTTTTAAGTTTAATGATTCCGACGGACCCGTGTTCGTCGGTATTCCGTCGGAATCATTAAACTTAAACCAATTGGCGGTTCACGAAAATTTTCACGCGGTTTAATTTCCCCGGGTAATTTGGAATTCCGACGGAATTCTGACGAACCTAAAGAAAGTCGTCAGAATTCCGTCGGTATATTCTGACGGATTTCTGACGACATTGTGTTTAGGTCTTTAAAACAAATTTGTAAATGCAAAATCCAAATCCTTGATAATATTTAGGGATATTTGCATAAAGATTTAACTATGAAAATGTTTTCATAACAAAATTTCACACAAAAAAAATTTGTAGTGTAAGATTAGATGAATATGATTGTATAAGTATATGTGTGTGAAGATAAGATGTTAAGAAAACAATGATATACATACATAAATATTTTAATGAGTTGTTATATTGGAACGGTTGTGATCTAATATTATACTAAACACTTAATATGTGTTATTTTCAAAGTTTTGTGTCCGAATATAATTATTTTTTGATGTAGAAAATGTTAAAAACATATGTCGTCGGAAATTCCTCGGAAAATTCTGACGACATTCCGACGAACCTAAGGAAAGTCGTCAGAATTCCGTCGGTATATTCTGACGGATTTCTGACGACATTGTGTTTAGGTCTTTAAAACAAGTTTGTAAATGCAAAATCCAAATCTTTGATAATATTTAGGGATATTTGCATAAAGATTTAACTATAAAAATGTTTTCATAACAAAATTTCACACAAAAAAAATTTGTAGTGTAAGATTAGATGAATATGATTGTATAAGTATATGTGTGTGAAGATAAGATGTTAAGAAAACAATGATATACATACATAAATATTTTAATGAGTTGTTATATTGGAACGGTTGTGATCTAATATTATACTAAACACTTAATATGTGTTATTTTCAAAGTTTTGTGTCCGAATATATTTATTTTTTGATGTAGAAAATGTTAAAAACATATGTCGTCGGAAATTCCTCGGAAAATTCTGACAACATTCCGACGAACCTAAGGAAAGTCGTCAGAATTCCGTCGGTATATTCTGACGGATTTCTGACGACATTGTGTTTAGGTCTTTAAAACAAGTTTGTAAATGCAAAATCCAAATCTTTGATAATATTAAGGGATATTTGCATAAAGATTTAACTATGAAAATGTTTTCATAACAAAATTTCACACAAAAAAAATTTGTAGTGTAAGATTAGATGAATATGATTGTATAAGTATATGTGTGTGAAGATAAGATGTTAAGAAGACAATGATATACATACATAAATATTTTAATGAGTTGTTATATTGGAACGGTTGTGATCTAATATTATACTAAACACTTAATATGTGTTATTTTCAAAGTTTTGTGTCCGAATATATTTATTTTTTGATGTAGAAAATGTTAAAAACATATGTCGTCGGAAATTCCTCGGAAAATTCTGACGACATTCCGACGAACCTAAGGAAAGTCGTCAGAATTCCGTCGGTATATTCTGACGGATTTCTGACGACATTATGTTTAGGTCTTTAAAACAAGTTTGTAAATGCAAAATCCAAATCTTTGATAATATTAAAGGATATTTGCATAAAGATTTAACTATGAAAATGTTTTCATAACAAAATTTCACACAAAAAAAATTTGTAGTGTAAGATTAGATGAATATGATTGTATAAGTATATGTGTGTGAAGATAAGATGTTAAGAAGACAATGATATACATACATAAATATTTTAATGAGTTGTTATATTGGAACGGTTGTGATCTAATATTATACTAAACACTTAATATGTGTTATTTTCAAAGTTTTGTGTCCGAATATAATTATTTTTTGATGTAGAAAATGTTAAAAACATATGTCGTCGGAAATTCCTCGGAAAATTCTGACAACATTCCGACGAACCTAAGGAAAGTCGTCAGAATTCCGTCGGTATATTCTGACGGATTTCTGACGACATTGTGTTTAGGTCTTTAAAACAAGTTTGTAAATGCAAAATCCAAATCTTTGATAATATTTAGGGATATTTGCATAAAGATTTAACTATGAAAATGTTTTCATAACAAAATTTCACACAAAAAAAATTTGTAGTGTAAGATTAGATGAATATGATTGTATAAGTATATGTGTGTGAAGATAAGATGTTAAGAAAACAATGATATACATACATAAATATTTTAATGAGTTGTTATATTGGAACGGTTGTGATCTAATATTATACTAAACACTTAATATGTGTTATTTTCAAAGTTTTGTGTCCGAATATATTTATTTTTTGATGTAGAAAATGTTGAAAACATATGTCGTCGGAAATTCATCGGAAAATTCTGAGGACATTCCGACGAACCTCTCAGGTTCGTCGGAATGTCCTCAGAATTTTCAGAGGAATTTCTGACGACTATTGTAAATCATGAATAAACCACATTCCGTCGGTATGTCGTCAGTAGTTTCCGACGACATACCGACGGAATCTAAAAAAAAAAAAAAAATTACAACTTAACTAAGATGTTATAATTAAGAATTCATAATCAGAATCTTCATCAAACTCCCCAACCTCAGCTTCTGACTCCGAATGTACAACAGTATCAAGTCCAAACTCGGAAAAATTCTCAACGAATCCAACATCTCCCAAATCTTCAACTGCACTCACGTTGCTGGTAGAGTCTGGTTGTGATGGCTCATTATCAGAAGTTCCATCCACTTGTCCTATTCGTCGGAATTCTGTCGGTGTTTTCCAATCTCAAACGGCTATAAAACAGTCATATCTAATTGTCATAAAGTTCGTCAGAATTTCGTCAGTATATAGTGACGAAATTCCGACGAACACAACGGTTATATATATGATCGAAAAGTCGTCGGAATTTCGTCACTATATAGTGACGAAATTCCGACGACCTCAACGGTTATATATATGATCGGAAAGTCGTCGGAATTTCGTCAGTATATAGTGACGAAATTCCGACGACCTCAACGGTTATATATATGATCGGTATGTCGTCGGAATTCCGTCACTATATTCCGACGGACACATATTTCTCCGAAAGTCGTCAGAATTTTCCGACGACATTCCGACGACTTCGTTTTTTTAATTTTCGTCGGTATGTCATCGGTATGTCGTCAGAAAATTCCGACGACCCTCCATCCGTCGGAAAGTTCGTCGGAATATGCCGTGTTTTCTTGTAGTGTTCTCTTCCTCACTTTCTCCTGTCTAATATTTCTTTTAAATTTCATTCTTGTAATAAGTAGTTTCTAAGACTTTGTAAAATTGAAAACTGGATATAAATCTTAACATTTTAACCAAAAAAATACTGCATAACAACAGCAGTGCGAACAAAAACATATGAATACATATGTATATATAAAGCCTCAGTTATCTTAGCGACTTATTTTAGTGATTATATATATACTGAAAAAAACTGGCAACAGATTGTTTTGTGATAAGTATACCATATATGTGTAATATTTGTGGACTTGATCTTAAGTAGTCGATATCTAACAATAAAGAACCTAATAAAAATATCAGGTAGTGGGACGTGAATTTTCGCACTGACCACATGTTTAGTTAGTGTTGTTCTATGTTCCAGAGCCTTGTGGGTGAAGCTTTTCAAGTGTTTAAGATTCTCTTCGTTCACCGAAGATAAGCGATCCTATAGTATTACTCGTCTACGTGTATAATTCCTTTTTTATAATCGTCTCTTGTCTTGTCACTTCATCGATCTATTATATCACTATATATCGATCATCTGTTGTTAATTTTTTTTTATATTCGTTTGTACAATAATGGTAATATCAAATCAGTAGCATTTTAACAAACGATACATTAATCATATGATTTAAGACTTTATTTTATCTTCACGTACGTGGAATTTAGCACTAGTGTTACACAATTGCTTTAAGGTACACTGGTCTTTCCTTCCGTACAATATGCAAGTCAAGATACATATACACATCTATAAATGCATATAACTTATTATAAAATCATATCCATACGAAGGAAGCAAAGCATTTTAAAACATCTATGCTTCCTCGAGCTTATCTATATATTTATGATATATGTGTTTTTAACACAGTATTATTGACATCATACATATATATGCATGCATGTAGGTTGGTTGGAAGGGAAGGCTATAACCATATGGCCTTAGCGTCTTTAAGCATCTGTTTGAGCGACCCGTCTACGTGGAACGAGATGATGTCTTTGGATGATCCGATATACCTTCCTCCAACAAAAACAGCTGGAACTGCTGGGTTCGATGAGCCAAGCGCACGTAGGGCACGCTCCATTTCACGGCCTTCGGGGTCCTTATCGAGCTCGTGGATCGCCGGACTAGCTCCTAGTTCGTAGAATAACGTCTTGATGCTATGGCACATACAACATGAGCTCTTTGTGAATATTACTGCTGCTTTCTTCGACGACAAATCTCTTATTCTCTCCATTTGCGATTGAACAACAGAAGTTAGTAGTGAAGTTTTTGTGTTGGGAATGAGAAAGGCTTATGTTGTGTTGTACATGTGCTTGGATCAGCTGTTATTTATAATGGTTATTGTGGAAGATTTTGGATTATTTTATTTCGAGCTTTTATATAAAAATATACTGGATAAATATATAATTGATATAGTACCCCACTCGAAATAATATTGTAATTGAAATGTCCCACAAACCAAAATTTCCTAGCAAGAGGCAAAGTTCTTTGTGATAGAATTTTGGATAAGAAAAAAATGCTTATTTTGTCTGATGGAGACTACTGTTTTTAATTGATTTTTAATCTGTTATTGAAATGGAGTTATATTAGAGGTGTGATTAGTTGTCTCTTCTCGTATATTGTAATGTGTTTTATAGTGTAAGAAAATAATAATAGAGATATGAATGAGTATATGACTTATATCACTTTCGGTCTGTGGCAGGCAGTAGCATCACATACCCAAATCATTCGTCTATAATTATATTTTGTTCCTTTTTGAGGTCATAGTGGAAAACGTGGAAGGTTAATAATTTGCGGTAATGTGCCATGCACAAAAAGGGGATTTTTATGCGTTTTTGGTGTTAGTTAATATATAAATGGTATAATATAGTTAACATTGTCATGATCATAATATAAAACCTAAATACCTGAAAGAAAAAGCCACTTCTAGACTGAATCATCTCGTTCTATACGTGGACGACAAAATCTATCTACAATAATGATTTCTAGATGCATGAATTTTGTAATAGGGCTATTTCAATGTATATGCATTGTGCTTTACAACTAAAACAATCAATAAAGGGGTTTATACATGTAATGTTTCAAGGTGGCTACATTATAAACTAAAACCTAATTGTTTTAAACTTGATCGTGTATGCAAAGAGGAAAAATCAGATGTTTGGTGGTGACTGGTGCGTCATCTTTTGACATGGAAAAAATTTGAGATAAGAAGTTTATCCATATCCGACCCCACTCTACAAACCCATTGTATAATCTGTGTACCTGTAAAGAATGTATAGAAGAATCTATAAATGTATATGTCAATTGTCAATGATTCCATCGATATGTAATATGTGTGTGTAAATGAAGATACTATCCATGTGTCGCCTACTAGTATTGTTTCAACTGTAACCCATTTAATTAATATCTAAAAGTTTTCTTTATATATTCCTTCTTTTTTTCCTATGAACATTGAAATCTAGAGAACCATGAATTTATTGAATTTTTAGACGGGATTTGACATTTGTAAAAAGACAAAGAAGAGACGAGCCATTGCATATGACTGTAGACAGTCCAGTCCTCTAGATACAACTTTGGATCTAGTTTTACAATGTTTTTTTTATTAAAGTTTTACAATGTTTTTGTAACAACATTTTTGTTTGTGGTTAGATAATTGAAATCACAGTAAAAGACGGGGATGATTGGTAAGGGTTGTGAGTGCTCTCTAGAGCTCCTTTTCTTTCTAGAGCCACTTTAATTTACCAATCATGCATTCCTTTCCTTAAAAAAACTCACAACAAAAATATTTCTACACAATCAAAATATGGCTGTAGAAAGTTTTATTTCCAAAGAAAAAAATAGTGTTTTTTTTTTTTTTTGATAAATATGTGAATATCATTAAAATGAAGCTAATTTGTACAAACAAAGAGTTATGCTGTCAAGCCTAATGATGCCCAAAAAAAGATAAAAAACATCAACAGACTTCCAAGTTAGGATTTAATATCACTAACTAACAATCAAGAATGCTTTAGCCAAACTTGCATTAGACCTCTAAATTTCCTTCGCTCTTTCCTTGCAAGGATTGAGTTCCGGATTAGCCTGTCCAGGTCTTTGAAGATCCTTTGAGGCGTAGAGGAAGTTGCGTTATGAAGACGGTTATTACGCTCTGACCAAAGCTTGTATATAGTTGCTTGTGCAGCAAGCCGACGGAGCGTTGCGGGGCAGGTAGAGTCCGATGAACTAAGCCAGTCACCAAAAGCTGTCCAAGTATGGAACAGAGTAGGCCGATAGCCTAGACGTTTGGTTATGAGGTGCCACACTTGTTCACTGAAACTACATCTGAGAAATAAATGGTCCCTTGTCTCAACACATCCAACACAAAGGAGGCAGGATGCATCAATACCTGGATCCCAAGTAGCAAGCCTTGCGCGAGTAGGCAACCTGTCCTGCTGAGTAACCCACATATGAAAGCTATAGTAAAAAAAGTTGAAGCAAATAATTCTACAGACTAAATTCTACAGCCAGAAACATAAAACTACAACCCTTACCAATCATCCCATATGTTCATGTTATCTTTCAACTCTTCCAACTTTGTAATGAATTCTTTTGTCAGGAATTAGTTACAATTGTTTTTATTCTTTTGCCAATATACAATATGATTGTCTCACTGTTCATTTGACGTGTAAATCATTACAATTACCTATTTGGCTATTTTCAAGGTTTATAGAATCATAGGTATAGATTTGATACGATTCATATTTACATATAGGAGTATAAAATATTTATCAACTACGTACCGTTTTGCTCGATATGATCAAAATAATGGGTGGAGCTTGCCTTTTCTATGCGTTTTGTGGGTAAGATGCTTAGGAACCAAACCTACAGTTTAAGACACTATCTCCACTTGGCCATACACGAATCAATCTTTAGGCATATAGGTGAAATATATGAAGAATTTTCATTTTTTATATGAATATATATATATAATATCTTAACTGATTGATATTCTTTTTAAATATCTTTCCTCTACATATAGGTAAATAAATCTTTCTCCACTATAAGTGAATCGAGAACATAAAAATCCTTTTATATAAATTTCTTATACTTTATATGAATACATTTCTAAATCTAGTTCTTCGTAGAGTAAGATATTTTGTGATTAGAAACATTGGAATGTTTCGTCAAAAAAAAAAAGAAACAATGGAATGTTTTAGTGACTCTTATGACTTAAATAAGATACATATTGACAGTGGAAACACCATAGCCTATTAGTTAAGGTTTAAAGATTTCTATACTTAGGTCTAGAGTTCGAATCCTAGACTATGTAATTTCTTGCATATTTTAAGAAATTCAGATTTTCTCTCCCAGAAAGCAGACGTTGATCTTCATAGGACGGATAGTAGATTTCATATAATATTGTCGGTTTCTCATATCATAAAAGATACGTATTGATATTTATTTGTTAGGTCTCACCTAGACCATAGATTGGATTCTTTTTCTCTTTTAATAGGAGTAATCCAAGCCAGAGTTGACAGAATAATATGAGGTTCTACATGTCAAAAAGGAATATGAGTTTATTGATCTAGATGGGCCTTAAGGTCCAATACATGTAGTCTGCACTAAACTGCTACTTCTATAGCCCATTTATATTTAATTTAATTTTGGACAAATCCTTATTTTTATTTGGCAGTAAACCCTAATTCACAAATTGAGCTCTCTCCTTCGATCAAAGGTACGAACTTTGGTTCCCCTTGTTTCACTGTTTGTGTTGATTCAGTTACAACTGTGGGTTTTCAATTTGAAGTGATTTGAAAGCCCTGTTTATGTAATAGAAAAAAGGCAAATCGGCTCTCGTGTAAATTCTCTTAGTGTTTGGTAGAAGATTATTGAATTTGGGAATGTGTTTCGATCTTGGTTTATGCTTTGGAAAATCTCTACATATAAAGATTTTTTTTTTTTTTTGGTTTACGCCGAGTGTTATTATTGTCTGATACTGGAACGAAGTCATTGTTTTTGTTTTTGGTGGTTGTCTGACTATCTTCCTTGCTCATAAGTTTCATCTGTATCCTCTTTTTGATGTATGTTTAGGCTCCTTAAATGGCAGATACTAATGTAGCCGAGGATGAAACCACCAATGCTTCCCAGGAGCAACATGAAACGGTCGATGAGATGCTTGCTAGGCACAGGTAACAACACCACCACTTTTTCTTATTCTCGAATCCATGTTTCAGTTTTGTCCCTCCCCCTTAGCTCAACGTTTTTTTTACATGATTGATTTAATCACAAATGTTGTTGATGTTTGTTTTACTGTTAGGCAAGAGATAAAACAACTACAGAACAAGGAGACGGAGCTGAAAAAGGCTGCTGCCAAAGGAAGCAAAGCTGAGCAGAAAGCTAAGAAGAAGCAAGTCGAAGAAGACGTTTCAAAACTCTCCACAAAGCTCAAGGAGAAACAGCTGAAAGAGCTCGCCTCCCAAGGTTTCAGCAGCAGTAACAGTAGCAGCAACAACATCTCCAAGGACGAAACGAATGAGAAGAAAGGAGATATCGACACTCTAGTGAGAGCCATCGCTGGAGTCTCAGTCACTGCTGCTCAGCAAGAACACTCAAAGCCGAGCAAGAGCGTGAAGAGACGCGAGAAACGAGCTAAAGAAGAAGCGGACAGAGAGCAGAGAATCAAAGAGGAGCAAAGCAATGTGACAAGTGATCGTATGGTCGAGAACCAGAAGCTCGAGAAGAAGCTTAAACCCCTGGGGCTAACCGTCAGCGAGATCAAACCAGACGGGCATTGCCTTTACCGAGCAGTGGAGAACCAGCTTGCCAATCTCTCGGGAGGTGCATCTCCTTACACGTACCAGAAGCTAAGAGAAATGGCTGCTGCGTACATGAGAGATCACAAAACAGATTTCATCCCGTTCTTCTTATCAGAGACCGAGTCTGAATCTGAGTCTGCGGAGGAGCGGTTCGAGAAATACTGCAGTGAAGTCGAGTCAACGGCGGCTTGGGGAGGCCAGTTGGAGCTAGGAGCGTTGACACATTGCTTGAGGAGACACATAATGGTGTTTTCAGGATCGTTTCCTGATGTTGAAATGGGCAAAGAGTATAAGTCCGGGAATGGCTCGAGCCTCATGTTATCGTATCACAGGCATGCTTTTGGGCTCGGTGAACATTATAACTCCGTCGTGGTCGTCAATAACATGACTGGATGATGAGCTTTTGGACGAGAACTTTTGTTTGTATCAAAAGTTTTACTGAAATTCTATTCTTGTTTAATGTTTCTCCCTGTAACTTCAAATTTTCCTTGGTGCAATTGGAAGCATAATACAGTTCCAAGTTTTCATTACATAACACCAATGTAGCAGTTGTGTGGAGAAGATAACATACTATGATGGCCTTTGGCAATTCTTGGAGCCAATTTGGTAAAAGACTGTTCTAGATATCTGGAAGAGAATATATGATGAAGAATCTATGCTCATGTTATTATTTATCACCCATAATCATAAGTGTGCTATAAGTCAATCATGGTGAAAATTATGACACATGGCCTTATCAACGAATCTACCAAAAGATAAAGATTCCTCATTTCTATGGATTTTCCAAATCTGGTTTCAAGAATCCCACAGAAATGGATTGGTTGGTGGGGTCTTTATCTTTCTGTGCGAGTCAATGCAACAACAAAGAAGAAGAACTCTTAGGAGTTAAGACAAAAGTCTCACGTTCATATAACTCGGAAGTTTGTGAAAACACAACTTGGAAAAATGGTTTTGCAGATGGTGTAAAAAGCTAAAAGCAAGATCTTGGGTCTGATCATACACTCACTTGCTCTCTAGACTCCAGGTCAAAAAAGCAGAAAAAAAGTACCCTCACAAACAATTTTTATTTCCCTTTCCTTTCCCTGTGAGCCTAAAACCTGTGGCCTGTAGGGGAATCTACTGTTGCTTGAAAAGATAAACCATAGTCCAATCTCCACCTCAGTTAATGCATCAAAAGCAAAAAGATAATCACACTGTTGGATACCACCTTGGATCCGTGGATCACTACTAAACCATTGGCAATGATATTTCCATATTTAGTAAAAAAAGAAGAGATTCTGATGGACTGTATATGCCACTTGGTTCTCATATTTGAAAAAAAAATGAAAGAATCTTAAGTTCATGCAGTTTTTAGTGAGCACCAAAGGGCACATCATTGGCCAAAGGAACAAAAGGTATATAGTAAAGTAGTGACGAAGATCTGATCTACGCAATCTTCCAAACATCTAAGTACACTATAAATAGACTTATGTTGTATAACATCAAAACAAAAACAATCCTTGAGTTTCCCTCTTACACTGAAGTCCTACATACATACATTCCAATGGAAAGCATAAGAAGTTTAGTTGCAGAGAAACCAGTGGTGATATTCAGCAAAAGCACATGCTGCATGAGCCATTCAATCCAGACACTGATCTCAGGGTATGGTGCAAGAATGACAGTGTACGAGCTCGATCAGTTGTCTAACGGCCAGGAGGTGGAGAAAGCATTGGTGCAGATGGGGTGTAAGCCGAGTGTACCGGCTGTGTTCATAGGGGAACAGTTAATCGGTGGGGCTAACCAGGTAATGACTCTCCAAGTCAAGAACCAACTAGCTGCATTGCTAAGAAGAGCCGGAGCCATATGGGTTTAAAGACTGAGAAGAATCTATACTACCTTGTTTATGCATTTTTTTCGGGTTTTCGGTTTCTACTACAATGCACTGTCAACAACAAGTGCAAGTGTGTAGTAGTCACACACAAACCCTGGTCCTCTAAGATCAAGAACTCTGTGTATTCTAATAAAATTCATACTTTGTTATATCAGCAATGCTTATTCATAACTAAGAGAAAAAACATATGCTTTTTTTTCATTAATCTATTAAGAATTGTTTTTAACAAAATGAAAAGGCATTTTATTCATGAGTCATGAAAATGAAGGGAAACAAAAGTGAAGATGAGCTCACTAGTTCTTCACTTAAAAGATGAAATGATTTAAAACGCCATTAGCATGGTCAATCTCAGAATGTCTCCTCCAGTTCTCGACTGATCTGCACACTGTAGCTTTGGCCTGACGAATCTCTTGAGGAGTGAACTTGTGTTCTATGATTCCTAATGGGCCAGGTTGCAGGACACTGATCACAGTTTCGGCTTCTTGCTCAAGCTGCCTGTAAAATTGAAAGTCTTAGCAGCATTTCGACAGAAAAAAAAAAACAAAGGTACGATTGTGATATTGTGCAATCTCATGTTCAAAGCTCGATCCTTTTTTTCATTTCCGCCGAAATGCAAGCATTATAAGAGAGATAAATCAATTCACATCTTCATCACCGGGGAACTAAACGGAGCAATTTAGGACAAGGACGAGAAGATGAAGTTGAACGAACCTGAAGAGACCCGAGAAGGGTAAGGCTCTGGCGATTCTGTGGATAGACATCGTCGCCGGAATGAGATGAGATTGAGGAATCTGCGGCTGCAGCTTCAAACAAAGAAAAAAACAAAAGTTGTAGTTCCGACAACAGAAAGCTTCCGTACGCTTCAGAAGGTTTTGACCTTTTGTATAAAAAAAGAATATGCGACTTCACTGGAGATCGAACCCAGAATCTCTGGTTTCGTAGACCAGCGCCTTATCCATTGGGCCATGAAGTCATTGATGTTTACCTAGTTGTGAAATTGTATTTTAACCGTTATCGTGAATAAATAAGTTGAAATCGTAAATCACTATTGAAGATACTATAATCCTCACATCCAAACACGTCTCATAACTCTAAAACGCTTCTTCCTTATCCGACAAAAAGGTCACGAGACACTCTGCTTCCACCACCTCTCTTAACGAGATGAATAGCTTCACGACGACGACGACGAGTCCAATGGCTCGAGCCTTCGTTCATCTTCACTCTTATTCACCGTTAAACTTACGTTCAAGACAGCCAGCGCCGTCAGGAGTATGTTTAAGACCGCCTTCGCCGTCGTCTCGCAGGACTCCACGACTCGTCTGTATGGCCGTAAGTGATTGTAGATTCTAGAGTTCGACTTTACGATACACAAATATATAGCTGATTGAATTTTTTATCTGTTGAGAAAATTTAACAGGAACCATACCTCATTAGGAAAATGGAGTCTGTTGAGAAGACTTGGAAGGAGTTATCTGTATGTCCTCTTGCCTTTGATTGGCTTTTTTTGTATTCTCAGTGGAAACAAACATGTTTACGAGTTTTGAAATATTGTTTTGTAGGTAAAACTAGCTGACCCTGATGTTGTTTCTAACCCTTCTGAATACCAGAAGCTGGCACAGTCCATGTCCGAGCTTGACGAGGTATTAATTCCCCCATTACTTATTACTACACAAAGTTTTAAACTTTTTTCTTGGGTTTGACTTCAGTTTGGATTATTCCTAGGTTGTATCTGTATTCAGGAGATTCAAGGACTGTGAGAAGCAGTTAGAAGAATCCAAAGGTTTTCTTCAATTCTCCTCCTTTTCGTTACTTTTTCTTCATTTTTGTTTCCTTTGGAGTTTGTTTTGATTTGGTTTTGTTGCTTCAGTTTTGGCGAAAGAGGCTGGAGATGATGAAGATATGGCTGAGATGATAGGATCTGAAATCAATTCCCTCTCTAAAGAGATTGAGGAGCTTGAAAAACAACTTAAGGTTTTACTTACACCTCTTTATTTCTCATCATGTAACTAGGCAATGCCCTTGGATTTGGTTCCATAGCTTAGCCGGATGTTGCTGACTTAATTATTTAAATATACCCTTTTGTCCTTCTTATTTCGGATCTTCCAGTTGTAACGTTATGTTTTGCTTGTGTCAGATGTTACTTCTTCCTACCAATCCTCTTGATGCAAGAAACATATTGCTCGAAGGTAAACTGACTATCTGTAATGTTGACAAGTAGTGACATTTGTCAGATATATCTACTTGTACACGAGTATAAAGAGTTACTTCTTTCTACAGTCAGAGCAGGAACTGGCGGAGATGAAGCTGCTATTTGGACTGGTGACCTTGTAGGTACATGCTTCCCTTTATTTCTTCATTCTGCTTCTCTTATCTGATTCCCAGTGTCTTGTTGTGATCTCCACTGCTTGGGATTTCCTAAAGTAAAACACAATCCACAATGGTTATTCACCAATTTGTTTCAATCCTATTCATAACCCCCCTTAAATGTGGTTGATCCTATATTTCATGGCTAAGCAACTAAAGTATATGAAAGCGTTGTATCTTACAGTGTATCACTCTGGTATGCATTATTATTTTACTTGCAGGTGAGGATGTATCAGAGGTACAGCGAGCGAAGCTCTTGGAAGTTTTCTCTGGTTTCATGCTCTGAGGTAAGACCCTCTATTTTTCTGGCATTTTTGAAAGCAGATTGCAGTAAAGCATAGCAACGTAGTGTGGTCACTTACATAGCTTCTAATATCTTCCTACTTTTATAAGGCTGAACATGGAGGTTACAAGACGTGTGTGATGGAGATAAAAGGAAATCGTGTCTATAGCAAGCTAAAATACGAATCTGGTGTTCATAGAGTCCAGCGTGTCCCTCAAACAGAGACACAGGGCCGTGTACACACTTCTACAGCAACAGTTGCCATCATGCCAGAGGTAAACTATGTTTCACATATTCCGTTTTTTCTTCTTCGATATCCTCAAGACTTAGTAACCAGTTGGAAACTGTCTGTTGTTATTATAGGCTGATGAAGTGGAAGTTGTGATTGACCCCAAGGACATTGAACTTACAACTGCAAGATCTGGTGGCGCTGGAGGTCAGTCTAAAAACTGGGATAATGTAAAGAAATTCACTAGATTCCTATCACAATTTCACTTGCTAATATGCTGTCTCGTGCAGGGCAAAATGTGAACAAGGTGGAGACGGCGATAGATCTAGTCCATAAACCATCAGGTATACGCATTTTCTGTACTGAAGAAAGGACTCAGCTACGAAACAAGGCTCGTGCTTTCCAGCTTCTTCGAGCAAAACTGTAAGCAACATTATAAAAGTATCAGCCTCCTCTTCTTCATCTTCAGTCTTTCTTTTGATGTGCTGATATATTCCCCCATATATATATAGGTATGAAATCAAATTAAGGGAACAACAAGAAAAGATAAGGGATCAAAGAAAATCTCAGGTCCACTTTTATGAATACAATCTCCATAACCTTTTTGATTCAGAGTCTTGGAATGAATAATTCATCTTTTTTTTTTTTATGTTGATTCTTGCCAAGAACAGGTTGGGACTGGAGCTCGTTCAGAAAAGATAAGAACATATAATTATAAGGTAATACACGGATTGATTATTCAGAGCGTTACTTTGAAAACAGGATGGTTTGTGTGATGCTTATGATGCCTGAAAATTACAGGACAGTAGAGTGACTGATCATAGGCTAAAGATGAACTTTGCGCTTACATCATTTCTTGAAGGTGGCTTAGAGGATGCAGTGCAGGTAACCTCCCTACCTTGAAACTCTACGACCATGTTTTTTGGTCTCAGAACTCTACAAACTTGAAAACTTGTTCCTCTTGTTATTGCAGGCTTGTGCTGCTTTGGAACAAAAGGAACTCATGGAAGAACTGTCCGAGTCTGTAGCTGCTTCTTGATGAAGCCTCAAAACTATACTCAAATGAAAATCTTTGAACAGACATCATAATTATAAAATCTATGTTTACTTATGAATGTCTTTGAACATATATCATATTCATATTTATAAATTCTCCATTTTATTTATGTATACATCTAAGCATATGAATGATTCTATGAACACCGCAAAATTTGAGGTCATTTGAAACTAATATGCTGACATATGATCCATTATACTCGAATCAATAAGAAATGAACAATGTAGTACACACCAACATTCACAGAAAACAAAGAGAAGAAACTATAGATATCTTTTCTTGTCAAGGGGAAAGCTGGAGAGAAGATATCTGCTGAAACTTGAGAACAAACTTATCCACAAAAACACATTCTTTAACCTTAAGGATCTGGAAATAGTTCAAATCTTCTTTCTTGACAAACCCTTTACAGAGAAGCTCAGAGATGACCATGTTCCTTGGTTTGATCCTCTTCTCCAGACTCAGACCCAAAACAAAAGGCTGCATAGCAACGGCGCTGGCCTTCAGACCAGCATTGTTCACAAGGTACTCCATGGTTCCCTTTATCTTCTCATCCGATATCTTCACACAGTTTGGAAACCTCATGAAAGCCGCCACGAACTCGTCTCTGGACCAACCAAACTGTTTGTACAGCTCAAACTTGTGCTCCACAGTGGATTCACTGACATGAAAGAAAACCAACATAGCATGAACGAAATACATCTTCTTGGGGTCGAAACCGAAGCTGCGCACTCTGGTCAGGACCTCGTTGAACTTTCTCTCTGAGCAGAAGAACACGAGCGGACCATTTTGGACCAATCTTCTGATGCTCTGGTCTTTAACTCCAGCGTCTCTACAAAGCGAAAGCCTTGTAGCCAAGTACTTCACAGTGTCCAACGTGAAGATCCAGTACCCGCGTCTCAAACATTTGAGGATACTCTCCTTCTCAACGAGTATGCTCTCGAGGGAGTCATAGCAAGGGATCAGCCTGTTCTGCAAGCTAAGGGACAGCGTGGTGGGACAGTTTGAGATCAGTTTCGCTGTGTCAGAGCTCGTTAGCCCGATTGAACGGAAAAACAAGAGCTTTGGCAAGAGAACTGCGTCAGGGTTCACTATGAGGATACTAGGGAATGATTTGACGACTCTGGTGATTTGTTCAAAGGTGAAGCCATTGGTCTTGAGAAGAGCGAGCACGGAGTCTGGTCTCTTGGAAGATGACAGCTTTACGAATCTGGACCTCGATTTAGCAGATTCCAAGGACAACCCACATGAGTTCACGAGGTATTGTACGGTAAATGATTTCAAAGGTGGTCTCTTTCTTTTGGATTCCTCTGTTTTCGTGTCAGAGACTGAACACAACGTTCTTCTACTCAGTAGAAACGAGGAAATGGAAGATGAGTCAATCGAACCAGAATAAGAAGAAGATCTCAACAGAAAGCGTCGGCAGTATAAAAAACTTGACATGATTACACAAACCCCCCCCCCCCCCCCCCCCCCCCAACAAGTCCTAAGCCCTATATTCCAAATCTCGCAAGCACACACACAGGTTGTGTCTGAACTCTGAAGGGACAAACAGCTGTTTCGTCGGTGAATTGATGAGAGAGAATGTCTTCTTATCTCTCTCTCTCTCTCTATCGGAGCTCCTCGCTATTTTCGATGTGGGTTGTAAAATGTCAACGAAACAAAAATGCTAATTCAAGGTTAATTTAGAACGTACAAAACAAAGAACCTCCGACGAAAGACCAGAGAATCCGATCAAAGGAAGTCCTCTAATACAGAAGCTCTCTTGGGGATGTACGATAGCACACTTTGAGCTTGTTCATTAGCCCATTTAGGGACCAATAAACCGATAATTTTATTAGCCCTTTAAGAGCCCAAAAAATAGAAAACGTGTAGTCAAGTTGGTTTGTGTAATTTTGATATGTGATTTGGTTTGGTTTGGTTTGGTTTGGTTTTGTTTTTGTTTCAGGAAACGAAAGAGTTGTGGAAGATTACTTGAGCATACCAACATCAGCCATCTCTCTTCTATGTATCTAATAAATTTTGTTTTGGATCACATAATCATTTGTACAAAAATTCCAGAACAGAGTCTGCTATTAGGAGGTTTCTGGTAAATCAAAGACATTTGACTCCCGACTCCTTCTGATGCATCCTTTCCAACTAATTATCCAAGAACACCATGTATGGAGTAATATATAGAGCAACCAAAGTGTAACTTCTGGTGCTGGATTCTCTAGTTCTCGATCTCAAGACATAGAAAGCCGTTCTCCCATTATATCAGGTCGGTATATCCTTTTGCCATTTTGATGCATCAGTCACCATATACGTTTTGGTTTTACAAGCTCTAGGCTTAACCAATTATGTTTAGTTTTTTGGGCTGAAAATCCTCAACTTTACGAGTGGATGTATAGATTGCACATTTGTTCATCAAAGATAGATGGAGATTGTCTTTGATATAGAAACGTATATGTAAATAGTTGATACACTTTTAATGTCCTCTGATTCTACACTATCTTAACGAGCTTCTAGTACCAAGCTATTGTTTTTTTTTAATCTTACTAAAGGAAAGAGAATCAGAACGAAAAACCGAACTTAACCGGAATTAAATTCGCCCCCCGGTCCGATTCAAATAATATTGGTTTCTCATTTCGACGGAACACCGACAAAAGGGTTGGTTTCGCTGAGGAGAATAGAATTGAGGGCAATTGCTTGGAGAGGGAGATGGAGGAAGAGTTGCTCGCCGGCGTGCCTTGCTCTTCACGCGCCGTCGAGTCAGTTATTCGCGTTTCCACGGTAATAACTTCTCTCCAATTTCTAGAAATCTGCTGCTATATCACGTACGTTTGCACCTATATGAATCTGCGCTATCCATGTTCAGGCGGGTGGATTATATGGCTTTTGCGCCGGACCTAGTAACGCTCGTAAACTCGGTATAAATCTCTCTTTTATTTATCTATTTGAAAATCTTGACCAAATTCATCTTGCTGATGAGTTAAAGTTGGTGGTTGCTTCGCCAGGTTTAAGCGGCGTTTCTCAGGCTTCCTATGTGGTAAGTAACCACCCCATTCTCTATCACTCTCTTTGCTCTTTCGTTTTCTTCTTCCGATTGCTCTTAAACTGAACCATTTGTCTCATATCAACTTTATTCTCAGGCAAAATCGATTGGCAGAATCGGGTTTCAATGCGGTAAACAAATCTCTCTTCTTGTTTTTGAAGATGACTACTACTAGATTGTTGATTGTTAGTTATATGTTCTTGGTTTAGTGATTGCTTCTCATATTTTAGATTTGAAATGAGCATCGATTATATCATAGAAACCTCCCAATTGTTTTTATTTTTGGGTCTTCGTTTCAGGTATAGTGAGTGGTATCTTTACTGTGACTAACTGTGGGCTTCAGAGATATCGAGGCAAGAGTGATTGGGTTAGGTCCATAGATTTATCTTCTTCTTTTTTGTTTTTTTTTTTTTGTTAGGTTATACATGAGCTGAGAGAGTCTTATCAGTCAGTAGTAGATCTTGATTCGTTGGATGGACCCTTTTTCAGGTGAATGCTTTGGTCGGAGGAGCTGTGGCTGGAGCAGCTGTTGCTATTCGTACTAGAAACTGGTCCCATGTTGTTACCACCGCTGGACTCGTCCCTATTTTTAGTGTTCTGGCTAATTCCACCAGAACTGATCTGAAACAAGAACAGCAACACTAAGGTGTGAATTTCACAACACAATGTCTCTACCAGTTTTGCTCTTGACATTAAATTTTCTTTAACTCTGATGCATCCAAAATTACAAAACAATATTCATCTTATATGTCCGTTCACAGCTGTTGTTGGTTTTGTTGATTGCAGGTCTCAGATAAGTCCATTCATCAAGACACTTGTGTCCTGGAACTGGACGTGGCAGATTATACCGAACTCTTTGGTTCATAGACAAATTTAGTTGCCTGAACCCAGTGGATGGTTGGTTTTCTATAGACCACAAATTTCGGTCTCGTCTTTGTAATAATCTTTGCCAAAAAAAGAATGTGGTTCATAGACAATCAGATATGTCAGTAACTTGGGGGAAAATGTACGGGTTTTGCAAAGGTAAACTATACAAATCAAATATCAAAAGTTCAAAACTGATACTAGTTAATCAAATGTAGTGTATAGTAAACAATAGTTAATAAATTGTTAGGTGGTAACTAAAAATTAACAAATTATTGTTTTTAATATATATTTTGCATTTACATTAAATATTTTAGTTTATGGATTTTGATAAATTATAAAAATTACATATAAAAATAAATTAGACAAATTTGCAGATTTGCATTAACATTATTATTTAATTTAACTAATTTAGATTGATTTAGTCCAGTTTAATCAATTTACTATGGTTTAAACTAATTTAAGTTGCATAAATCGAATTTTAAGGAAATTGTTTAGGTTATAGTCGATGTCCGCCTAGGTTATAGTCAATCATTAAATCATTAATAACAATTTTGTGTTCATCTTCAACAAATCTAAGTGCCATTTTAAATATTCAATCAATTAAGAAAATCATAGTATAATATCACTCATGTTCCATTGTTACTTTTTTTTTTTAATGCTGGTTTATAGTCTGGGCCATCGATCTGGGCTTTTCTAGTGTGTCAAACATTTTGCATAAGAGGCTTTAATAAAGAAAGAGACGCACATACCTGTCCTATATAAGTTGAGATAACAAAAAACCCTAGTTACTGTCTTTGCCGCTCTTCCGCCGTCTTAACTCCAGAAATTGACAGCAATGGTATGTCCATTTACGCCTCCTGCAACCCTCGTTTGTTTTGGATCTAGTTGTTCTTATGTCCTACTCGATTTTTGTTTGTTCTTAACATTCGTAACTAGCTTAAATGAGTACGTGAAGATTCCGGCTTTGCTTGATTTCGTAATTTGTTTTCCGATGCTTATCACCGTCTGTGTCTGATGTGACATTTTTGTTTGAATTGGTAGGCACCCAAAAGGGGAGTGAAAGTAGCTGCGAAGAAGAAGACGGTAATACTCTATTTTTGTTTACATAAAAGCATCATCTAAGCATTATCCTATAACACTGTCTTATTCGATTGTTTTCTTTAATTATCAGGAGAAGGTGACGAATCCGTTGTTCGAGAGAAGGCCAAAGCAATTCGGTATCGGTGGTGCTTTGCCTCCTAAGAAGGACTTGACTCGTTACATCAAATGGCCTAAGTCCATCCGTCTCCAAAGGCAGAAGCGTATCCTTAAGCAGAGGCTCAAGGTCCCTCCTGCTTTGAACCAGTTCACCAAGACTCTTGACAAGAACCTTGGTGAGTCACCTTCTTCCTCAATGGCAAGAAGCGTATCTATCTTCTCTAACGATCTGTATCTTTAATTTTGCAGCAACCCAGCTATTCAAGGTTCTTATGAAGTATAGACCAGAGGACAAGGCCGCAAAGAAGGATCGGCTTTTGAAAAAGGCCCAAGCCGAGGCTGAGGGAAAGCCTTCTGAATCCAAGAAGCCCATTGTCGTCAAGTATGGGCTCAACCACGTCACTTACCTCATCGAGCAGAACAAGGCGCAGCTTGTGGTCATTGCACACGATGTTGACCCCATCGAGTTGGTCGTCTGGTTACCTGCTCTTTGCAGAAAGATGGAGGTGCCTTACTGCATTGTCAAAGGCAAATCTCGTCTTGGAACGGTAATATACAATTCGCCTATTTACACTTAATTAGTATCTTTATCCTTTTTATTCACTCTTACTCGTTTTCTTGTATCTATTTGCAGGTCGTTCACCAGAAGACTGCTGCTTGTTTGTGTTTGACCACTGTCAAGAACGAGGACAAGCTCGAGTTCAGCAAAATCCTTGAAGCCATCAAGGTATGGAAAAGCTACAGAACATTGATATCGTCAGTGACTTGACTATATTATAGCTTTAACGTGTTTGTTCTATTGGGGTAAATAGGCAAACTTCAACGACAAGTACGAGGAGTACAGGAAGAAGTGGGGAGGAGGGATAATGGGATCCAAGTCTCAAGCCAAGACCAAAGCTAAGGAAAGGGTTCTTGCCAAGGAGGCTGCCCAGAGAATGAACTAAGCTGAGCTTCTCGTTTGAGAAAACATAATGATGGTTATGGTTTTGTTTAGCGATTTCATGGAATATTTTGAAACGTTTTGCTCTTATTATCGATGTTGCACACTTAAGGATATTATTCAGTTTCTGTTAAGACATTTTACTTTTGAGATTATTTACTTATTTGCTGATACTTGTTTGCAAATTAAAACAATGAATTAATACTATGTTTAGAGTTATAATTTGGCCCACTGAATATAATGCTTTAACTTAGTTAAGAATTGTTGAAATGAGCAGCTTGATCTAGTTTTGGAAGGAGCATGGGTTTTGTGATAGCTAGTAGTATTACCAAAGCGCTAGGCCTAAGTGAAATTAGCTCTTTCAATTTGTCCTCCAAAACACAGAGAGCATCTGATGGGTTTCTGATTCACACGCCCAGTTCTTTTGGGGGGGGGGGGGTCATCTGATTAGATTAGTCATTAGATAGATATATGTTATTATAGGTTAAAAAATGCTAATAACACATGACAAATCCTTTGTCAAAAAGAAAATTACACAAATGACAGATCCATCTCTACACAGACCCCCCCACAAACAGGTGAACATCTATCCAAACACCTTCCACCAAAAAAAATTAAAGCCCAAATCCAGAACACAAATGAGGACTCTTAATGGATTACTTTAAACCCAAGTTAGGTATGGTTTATATATTCATTTCCACTTTAAAAAATTAAGTGCTCCTCAAAGAAAAGAAAAAACAGAAAAAAAAAAGAAAGTATTATCAATATCAATAAATTATTAAATTATATATAACCGCCTCCAGGCTTCTCTCTCTCTGAAACGCAGTTAGCTAGTTTTCTCTATTCTCTTACCGGGCGGCAATAAATCGAAGTAATATGTGAAAGCATAAAGCATACACCAACGAA
This sequence comes from Brassica juncea, assembly GCA_018703725.1. Classification (NCBI taxonomy): domain Eukaryota; kingdom Viridiplantae; phylum Streptophyta; class Magnoliopsida; order Brassicales; family Brassicaceae; genus Brassica; species Brassica juncea. The sequence goes on along the minus strand of CM031940.1, from coordinate 4,722,576 downwards.
CGAGCATGATGATGATGAAGTTAAAGTTTGATTACCAAGAGGTTTCTCTCTTCGGATCCTTGATCACTTTTCTTACGATAATCTCTCTATATCAGAAAACATAAATAACCTTTTTCTTATTTACTACTACACAGGAATATATAAGAAACTCGAGAGACGTTGAGTTGTTCGCTTGCAGATGGGTTCCATGTTCTTCCCCTCCCAAAGCTCTCATCTTCCTCTGCCATGGTAAAACCTTCTTCTTCTCCTTGTTCACTGAATATTTTGTTTCAAGTTCATCAACCACCCTAATTAATTTTATAAGTTATTTAATTATTTAATCCCAAATAAAATAAAAGAAGAATTGATCAATGTGCTGCAGGCTACGGGATGGAGTGCAGTGTCTTCATGAGAGGTATTTAATTATCATCTTTAATTACTCTCCTTTAATGCTCCTCCTCCTCTCTCCACAGTCTATTCGAAATTAAATCAAAAACATACTAAGAAATAATCTTATTCGATTAAACCATTAAATTCAAACACGTGTATACATATATACATATACTCATTTGCATTGGCTGATGTTTTTATTGAATTAGAATCGTAGCTACTTAAGCGCTACTCTCTGTAGAAGAATAACTATGATCTATAGTCCAAGTTTTGTTTGTTAATTTGCTTGATATGTTGAGTGTTTGTTACACACCGACATGCATGCATATTGGATTTAAATTAATAGTTAATTAAGTATATATATCAGCGTTATTCGCGGTAATCCATAAAATATTTTATTTTCCTACCATTTAAACTTGTATGTAGTATCTACCATGTGTTTATTGCAGATCCGATCTGTAATGGTGGATCCTTTTGTTACTTGTTTTGAATTTTTTGAAGAATTGTTTCTATTGTATTAAGTGGACGATTATGGTCCATGGAACAAAAAAAAAAGAAGCAGTAGATAGGTTGAGAAAAAAATAGACTAGTTGATAGAAAACAATTTATAACCAAAGCTGTTGTTAGTTGCAGAAGTATGACCATTACACCTTTGTCTGCTTCGTACTTATGATTTAGTCTTTGTTATTCATCTACATTCTCCACGTGTTTCTGTGACCATTAATTTTGCATCTAAGTAGTATATTTTTTAATTCCTTAATTTTGGGGAAACGTTATAGCTCTATCATCTTATCTTCAAAAATATTCGTTTTTCTTTTGCTTTGCTCTAATTTATCTTATATACCAGTGTGACCGAGTGTTATGGAGCTTTTATGGTAGATAATAAATAATAATCATAGTATGATGGTATCAATCAGAAACAGGTGATGATGGTATGGTCATGGTGTCTCTAATTGTCTCCAATATGATCAACGTGATCGTGCACCTAACAATAAAAGTAATGAGTTGTTGGCAAGAAACAAATCTCGAGAGAATATAAGAGAGTCCCCACGGATCTAAACATTTAGTTCCGTTTCTTTCAGTCCTTTGCACAACGAGAAACTCGTGACCGGCCTTAATTGATTGTCGTCTTTGACAACTAATCATGTTTCTTGAATCTACCACATTAATTTAATTTTGCTTTACAAAATAGTATAATAATTGCTTCTCTCAGCTGCCAACAAAGAGGTGAGCAGCCATTGCTTTGCCATCTACTGTTTGATATAAAGACGCACATTAATCACTAATAGTTTATAATAAACTATATAGAAATGAAGAAGAAACAAAAAGTAGTTAGGCATGAATTCAGTTCTTTTTGCTTTACATTTGAAAAAGGTTGGTCAATGATAAGTTGTTTATGTTTGGATTAGAATGCGGGATACGGCTGGCTTCAGCAGGATATGCGGTATTTGGAATGGATTACGAAGGTCATGGTCGGTCCAAAGGAGCCCGTTGTTACATCAAGAAGTTCAGTAACATAGTAAACGACTGCTACGATTATTACACCTCAATCTCTGGTACCTTTTTTTAAAAGAATAACCTACTCCTGCATCATCTCTTTTATCTACATAAAACTAACCATTAGCACATAATATTGTGTATTTCAGCTCAGGAAGAGTACAAAGAAAAAGGCAGATTCTTGTATGGAGAATCCATGGGAGGTGCGGTTGCTTTGTTGCTTCACAAGAAAGACCCTTCTTTCTGGAATGGTGCCCTTCTCGTCGCTCCAATGTGTAAGGTAAGGTGTCACGTTTCTTCCACTCTCTAGCATCAAATCATTACTTACTTTTATAACCAAATTGATACACAAATCTCCTTAACTATAAACAAGACGTGTTAGCATTTTACCTAGTTAAATGTGTGAACAGATATCAGAGAAGGTGAAACCACATCCAGTAGTGATTAACCTACTAACGAGAGTGGAAGAGATTATACCAAAATGGAAGATCGTGCCCACCAAAGATGTTATCGATGCAGCCTTCAAAGATCCGATCAAGCGTGAAGAGGTATAAATAATCAAAACCTAAAGGAATTACTTGAGACCAAAGTATTTGTCCTAACTAAAACATGGTTCCAAAAATGTTAGATAAGAAACAACAAGCTAATATATCAAGACAAACCAAGACTCAAAACCGCACTTGAGATGCTTAGGACGAGCATGAACCTCGAAGACAGTCTCCACGAGATCACATTACCCTTCCTTGTTCTTCACGGTGAAGCAGACATATTGACCGATCCAGAGATTAGCAAAGCTCTGTTCGAGAGAGCAAGCTCACGTGACAAAACCATTAAACTTTATCCAGGAATGTGGCATGGGTTGACTTCTGGTGAGACTGACGCTAATGTTGACCTCGTTTTTGCTGACATCATTACTTGGCTTGATGATCGTACCGGCGACACCGCTTCACTCACTGTCACTCCGGTTCGAGATGTCACCGCAAACGTTCAAAAGGTCGTGGAAGGCGCTTGTAACGATCAAGGGAAACCTAAAAGGCAATACGCTAGTCTCCTTTGTGGGTTAAACGGTGGTGGACGCCGTTTGGTCCATCGATCTTCTATGTAATAATAAACTAAACAGAGAATAATTTGTTTCCTTTTGTTCATTTTGGATTAATCCTTGTTCTTGCTCTAGGACCTACTTAATAATAAAATTATTATTATTTTTTTTTCCGACCAATAACTTTCATTGAACATTATCATTGTTTACAAAAAAGCCTCCAAAAAACGAGGACATTCGTGTAACACTCTCCATTGAGTACTCAAAGTATATGACTTCCTAGCTAAAGAATCTGCTACTCTATTGTTATTTTTTCGGTATGTTGAAACCTGCAACCACCAAACACTGCTGACCATGCGGAGACAGTAGATAGATAATAATAATAAAATTATTTATCATCTAAGCTTAATAATATAAGTATTTTTAATAAAATTTAATTTTTAAAACAAAATTAAACCGTCATATATAAACACATGATGAAAGGATTTTCAAATATACCTAAGAGTTAAAATTTTCTCTCTTTTTAATTTGATGAGATATTTTTTGGGCATCCATGTTCTATAAAAACTTTTTTTTTGTTACTAAATTACATAAAATTATTGTCAAGAAACACAAAGTACAAGCTACACACTGTACAAGTTATATACGAGTGTTTATATATGGGATTGAATACTAAAAAGAATTGTTAGCAAAATATATCAAAATATATAGAAAAGATCAAATGAATAAAACAAACGTAATAATAGTGTGAAAACTGAAAAGCCAAAATCTTTGGATAGTCCAAGGAAATCATGAGCGTCGACATTAGTGAAGTAACCGTCTACCATAGCTTATTACTTGAATTTGGGCTTCAATTCTAAATGTTCAATATTATAGAGGCCCAATAGTTACGTGGGCTATAGATACATCCCTCTTTCTAACCGCCATGTGACTCTCGACGCTCCTTCTCGTCTCTCGACTGCTCCTCAAAACCGAGATTTAGCTGGTAAAACCCTAATTTCTTGGATCTGCTTTTCTGTTTGATAGTTTCTTTGATTCATCGTTTTCCCATTCGAATCGTTTGCAGGTCCAAGACTATTCTTCGGAGAATTTGTTGAGCTACAAGTCGATATGAGGTATTCTACTATTCCCCTAGTGTTCTTCGCTTCGTCTCTGCGAATTTTATTTTTCTGACTCAATCCAGATTTTTCTCTCTAACACTCTTTTTTGTGTTTCTGTCTTTTGCAGTAGGCCAATGGAAGAGGATACCAACGTAAGTAGAATCTCTCTTTTACTGTCTTCTCGATCTATTAGAAGTTCCTTTTATCTTACAGAAACTCTAATTCGCTAGAGTTCATGGCTCTGTATCTTGTAGAGGTTATGCTAGAGAGCAGAGACACTGTATCTTGTTGGATTTTTATCTCTCAGAGATGGTCATAGAGTTTTAGGCTGCTTTTGATCTCTTTTAATCTTTGATATCTTGTTGATTGATACTCTTTTTAGTTTTCCTCGAATGTTGATTCTTAGTCGTTACTTTGTACATTGATTAGCAGGGAAAGACTGAAGAGGAGGAGTTCAACACGGGACCCCTTTCTGTTCTGATGATGAGCGTTAAGAACAACACTCAGGTGCTGATCAATTGCCGCAACAACAGGAAACTTCTTGGCCGTGTTAGGGCTTTTGACAGGCACTGCAACATGGTTCTCGAGAACGTCAGAGAAATGTGGACTGAGGTAATCTATTTTCTTTTGGTATCTGTTCTCTGTTTTACATTCATGTAAGTAGAATTTGTGGTTTACTTACAATGGGGGTTCTCTATGGTTTCATTTAGGTACCTAAAACTGGGAAAGGAAAGAAGAAAGCTCTTCCTGTCAACAGAGATCGCTTCATCAGCAAGATGTTTCTCCGTGGTGACTCTGTCATTATCGTCCTCAGGAATCCCAAGTAAGAGAGAGGTCGAGAGGGATGTCAGCTGCTTGGTAGTTGTTTCATCTCGTCATATCCTAATCGTTGCATCAATGGAGGAGATATACATCTTTGAGTATTGAGTCTTATATCTAGCGTTGCCTTGTATTTTTCACTTGTGTTCTCGTTTTATCTCTTTATGACTAAGATGCAGCGTTGAGTATTGCCACCACTAAAACTTTGAGACATCTCCTCCTACTAGCTCTTCAAATGACAGACAATTCTCGCAGCTCATCGAATTCATATTATCTTTGATTTCGAGTCTTCAATCTATATAATGTCGTCTTGTTATTGACTAAAAACGAAGCTATGAGTAATGCCAATACACTCTGTAACTGCAAAAGACAAAAAGGTTTCTTTTTCTTAAAAAACTGTAGTGAGGTCCAGGAATTGCTGTAAAGGCACCATACACCATACTCTTACTCTACGTTACCCGAATACAATATCAAAATATAAAAATCAGAAACAAAATAATTTTTAAGAAACGAAGCGCTCTTCTCTTCTCCATATTGTAGCTGCCTTGTAAGTTTTTTGGTTATAAAAACCATTAACCAAGCGCAATGACCGCTACTTGCAACTGCATTTTGCTCAAGCTGAGGTTGTTGTTTTGGTGGTCACGGAGGAGCCTTCCTTCTTCTGGTCACCAAAGACACGTTGACGGAAGTCGTTGACCATGAGAGGGAGTCCCTGACGAAGAGAGACCTTTGGTTCCCAACCTAAAAGCTCTTTCGCCTTTGTGATGTCAGGCTTTCTCTTGTGAGGGTCATCTTCTGTGTTTGGTCTGAACTCTATGTTTGCGTTCGGATCTATCGTCTCTTGCACCACCTGCCAACCAAAACTCAAAGACATGAACAACATCCACCAGGTTTATTATAAAGAAATCATAAAGGTTTATATGTATAGAAAAAGAGACCTTAGCAAGCTCGAGCATGGTGAATTCACCAGGGTTACCCAGGTTAAATGGTCCTACATGTTCTCCTTCCATCAATCTCATCAGACCTTCGACCTTTATGCATCACAGTAACACAACACTAGACTCAGTACAACACAATTAAGAGCCAAAAAATAACCAAACCAGGACAAAGAGGCAAAACAAAATTGAGTCTCACGTTTAAAGCCTTTATTGTTAGATCCCACAACACACTCTCTTACAATAACATGTGAGCTCACTCGACACAAATCACGTTGCCTTGCCCTCTCATTCTAAAGACCTCTTTCTACGCCAAAATGTGGTTCCCACTCAATTGAAAAAATAACTTAAAAGGTCTGATACTGCAAAAAGCTTTTGATATACACTTACCTACCAATTTGTTTTTGGTTTTCCCTTTTCCCACACTAAAGTAAGAATAAATCCTAAGTTGGACCAAAAGAGATAACACAATAAAAGATATTGTCCTAGCAATTTGTAGCGTACTATAATTGAATCGTTCTTTGCGAGAGAAAAAGCAGAGGGCTTACCAGATCAGAGACAAACTGGAAACTTCGTGTCTGCTTTCCATCACCATAAACAGTCAATGGCTCTTTCCTTAGTGCCTGGTCAAATATTTACCAATTCAGACCATCTATCATTACTCTCATCATCCACTAAACCATTCTTAAAATCATTTCCAATTTGTGCCACTAGATTATTAACCAACCTGCGCAACAAAGTTGCTGACAACACGCCCATCATCTATACACATTCTTGGACCGTATGTGTTGAAGATCCTAGCAATCCTGACCTGTGATCACAATCAAACAAGGTAGACAGAAACTTTTTAGTCACTGAAATGTACTCCATCTCTTTTTCCGCATCAGGTACTAGACAGAAACAAAAGTTGGCCTGAAAGGATTGGGAAAATTGGAAAACTAAAAAAAGAACCAACCTCAACATTGGCTCCACGGTGATAGTCCATGGCCAACGTCTCTGCCGTCCGCTTTCCTTCGTCGTAGCAACTACGAACACCTATTCCAGACCATTACAGCCATAATCAATCATCAATCGAAGCACAAGAAACATGATCCCACCACGTTTAAGGAAAAGTCAAGAAAAGTTCAAAGAACAAAATTCATTAGAGCACTACGACGGCTAAGTAAACCCATCCGAGTCACTCACGTTTCGGTAAAAAAAAAAAGACTGTCATTAAAAGGTCTCGAATTTGAAAGCATGTTATCGAAATGTCAGGCTAGCAGTCAAGTCAGTGTGGTGGCTGCTTCTAAAGTAGAAAGAGACACGTATAAGACCCGTTATTCACGGTTCAATGGGTTTGACCGTTCAGAGATTGGGACCAGATCTGAAAGAAAAGCACATGAGAGGCACACCACAAAACACCTGTTTCTCTCCGCGTAACGTGCGCATTTTCCGAACACAGTGAAGGAAACAAAAAAATTCAAAAGCCACAAAAAGACAGAGAAGCTCCAAACGTCGTCGTGTCACGTAGCGGTGGAATATGTTTCAGATTTGAGATTACGATTCAAGAACACAACCAATGAATGAACATAACAAAGCAAAACAGAGCTCGCTATTATAAATAAATAAAATTACAATAAAATTAATTTGAGGATATTACCGATGGGATTAACGTTGCCCCAGTAAGTCTCGACCTGAGGATGCTGGAGAGGATCACCATAAACCTCACTAGTACTCGTCAGGAGAAACCTAGCACCGACTCTCTTCGCCAAACCAAGCATGTTCAACGTCCCAACCACATTCGTCTTGTATACACACACACACATCGAGTCAAAGAAAACACATTCCATATCTCCAAATACAAAACTCAATTTAAAAAAAAAAAAAAAATCGATCAAAAAAAAGGATATGATAGTCTTGACGGGATTGAACTTGTAATGAACAGGCGAAGCAGGGCACGCCAAGTGATAGATCTGATCCACCTCGAGAAGGATCGGCTCCACCACATCGTGGCGTATGAGCTCGAAGTTAGGGTTCCCGAAATGATGCATCACGTTCTCTTTACTCCCCGTGAAGAAATTATCCACGACGATCACGGTGTCTCCCCTCGCCATCAGCCGATCCACCAGATGCGATCCCACGAACCCCGCGCCGCCGGTCACCACCACTCTCAGCCCCTTGCGTTTCAATCCGAGCGGGATTTTCCCTCCGGTCGATCCGATCCGGGTCATGTACTCGACGCTGGGCCTCCTCTGGGCCTGTAGGGCCGGGACGTAGGACTCATCGGGTCTGATTCCGTAGGCGGAGAACGGATCCGAGTAGGAGGAGATGGAGGAGCGAGGGAAGATCGTGAATGCTAACGTGGCGATCGCGATTCCGACGAGGACGAAGATGAGTCTCTGCTCGCGGAGCATGTAACGCATCGGACGCGTGAACGACGGTTTGGTAGGTCTCGGGTAGTACGCATCGGCGGCGGGTTGATCCGATTCGTGTCGACGGTTGATCAGCTCGTTCGCCATCTAGGAAAGAAAAAAAAAAAATCTCCGAGTCGAACTCGCCGGGAACTGAGTCAGACTTTGAACGAGACGGGAGAGTGAAAAGCGAATCTGGTTTCCTGTGTATTTAAGTAGCGGATGCGTTATGAACCAAGGCTGGTTTATCACTCTTATTTACGAGAATGCCCTTTCGGTTAGTACTTTCGGTTAGGGAGCGAATATAGTGGGAGTTTTATTTATTTTTCTTGGGCTTTACTTCAAAAATGGGGGCATTGATAAATATTGTTACTTACTCCATTATTTGCATCACCAAGAAAAAACATATATAATAATGTGATTTATAATGTTTCTGAAACTTAAATTGCGAATAAATGTAATTAATGATGTGATAGGTTCGTTAGGTATGCTAATGTCCACAAAGTCAATGCCAAACCCTAACTTAGCACTCAAAGCCAAATTGGTAGGAACTTTGAGTGATTTCGACGTTCGTTTTCTCTTTTACCTTTTTCCCTTTAGGTTATTAACAATCAACATGCATACAGAATTAGTAATTTGCCAAACAGTTACAAACTAGTAAGAAAACATCATGTCGGTTTTAAACAAAACAGTTTTTTTACATAATCACATTCATAACGTTTTTGACCATAATGGGTAGGGAAACGTGATATAAAAGTGTCCATATGAGTTTTACATGTGACTTGTTTTTTTGTTTTGTTTTGTCATGTTGTTAACTCCAGTAAAAATTCCAAAGCAACCAAAGATTAAAGGTAAATCCAATTTTGTTGTACATCTCAATGATTCCAAATTGTAAGTTTGTAACCATATGTTTACGGTGACATTATAAGTCAACTAAAAATGTTATGGGAACAGATGTTTAGGAGGAATAATAGTTTAGTTGAAATGAACGACTGAATAAAGTTTTAAACTATATATCATTGTTGATTATAGAAGCATATCCTGACTGTATAGTTGAAACATTTGCTCTATTATAACACTAATCAGATTACCAAGTCAATGAAAATGTCTACTTTGAGATATTTCCTTAGCTGTTTTGATGACATATGTGAAAGATATACATGCAATATCGAATCGGTCCGTGGAGCAGTATCAGATATTTGATGGAAGGGGACATTTGTGATTAGTGGTGAAAATATAGGAAACGTGTATATTGAATAAAAAACAACATCATTAGCTGTTTTGGGTGCCATTTTTTAATTGGATTCATAGAGCCGACGTGGGTGGTGGGTACAAATTAACATAACCATCCATAGCATTTGCATCGTATATTCGTCTTGTTCCTATGCAGTCTTTATGGTATATACAGAAACAGACCATTAGTTATATATTTTGTTCGTATAAATGACAACAGAAGATGCATAATTAAATGAATGCAGTACAACGTGTTTTATCTATGTGTTAGTTGAGGTTTGTCCGAATCATTCATCTGACGACACGAATTAGTTTTGATAGTTAACGACGATTCATAGTACATACAAAGCAAAACAACAAAATTTTCCGAAAACCTGATTATGTATTAATGTTTTTCGAATTTATATGTTGTACTATGGTGTAAGATATTTTATAAACTTTGATTAATATGTGGAAACCCTTGATCCAGTCATTTGATTAAGCGAAGGAGATAAGGGTTTTAAGTTCAAACAAAGACGGTATTATGTGGATTAATGAAGAACGTTAAAAAAGATCTGCATCATGGCATAAAAAATATCGTCAAGCGTGGATTTTATAGGGCGATTCAGATGATGTGATTAAACATGAATCATCGTAAAACAAGTATAATTATATAAAATTATCTATAATATTTCTCGTTGTAATAACATAAATATTTAGCATTAATTTTTTTGATTAATTAAATTTAAAATCTCATAAACTTTGGATCTGAAGGTGAATACAAATTAAAAGAAAGGGATAAGCATTAGCATTTACGTTGACTTGTGATTCTAACGTGGCGGCATATCTCCTTCACTTTCTTGCCCAAATTTTTGGATTTGCGATGGCTAACATGGTTCTTTTTTCAAATCAATTTCTTTATTAACAATAATTGAATATTCATTTTCAAAACATGGAATAAGACTAATCAACAACAAGATTCTGTAAGCGAGTCCAGTTTAGACGATTTACAAAAGTATGCGTTAAGTTGACAACACCGACTTGTTATCACGCTTGACTTTATGATAGGTTGGTTACTCGTTTGGCGGCTTGAGCCTTGAGCTTGAGAGAGTTTAACAATAACGGGAACTGTAATAGTACTGGCCCAATATATGACACTAGGCCTACAATATTTCGGGCTGTAGGATGATTAATTAGGGTTAATATTGAATAGGTAGCACAGAAGTATAATTTTTTTTTTTTTGAAACTAGCACGGCAGTATAGTTTCAAGTGCGATCACAACCAATACTATACTAACCCAGTTTGATTAAGAGTAATTTGCAGATTATTAACTGAGAAAAAAATTTATAGAAATATACAACATATTGCAACTCAACACAAGAAATCAATGATTGCAGAGCAGAGCAGAGCATGAATGAGACAGTAAAGACAAACGTAGAACACTGAACTTGCCACGGAGAACATAATGGGCTCCTGAGCAGAACCATGAAACGGGATTAAAGGGAGAGAGGACTGTGTAGTGTTTCTCTTTTAAAGTATGAACCATACTTATTCATATCTAAATAAAGGGTTCTACTATTTCATTGATTTGAAAACTATCGAGTTAAAAGATCACGGCTTCACTCTTCTCGCATTCATTTTTTAAAAAAATTTCAAACATCCTATCAGACTCTATGAAACCGGACAAGCACGGACAAATAGAGAGATGAACATGATAACTGATGTAAGAAACAATTCAATTCCAAACTAGAACTTAACAGGGGCATATATATAACCATGATGCAAGAAGTGGCTCTTTAAGACAAGATAAGGCTTCCAAGAGATGTGGAAAGTGAGTGTCTATATAGCCTAACAAACAACAGAATCAATATGAGACATTAGTGTAAATGAAACCCTCTAATTCATGGACAACTCATAGATCTAAAATGGAAGAACTTCATAAAAAAAATGTATGTGATGAGCTCTTTATTAATAAAATCTGAGTTGGGTTTGGCTGTGAAGTGTGAACAAAACAGAGAATCACAAAAAAAAAAAAAAAAAGTTACACCTTTCCCTATTAAAACAAAAGAGCAAGGGAGCAGAGATCAAATTTCAGACAGTCTCAATGTGGTCTCAGAGACAAAGACTTACTCATACAGATTTTTTGCGAAGCATCTCTTCTGTAGGAAGCTCCAAAGTCGCTCCCGCGTGTTCCTGACTTGCTTTCACCTCTTCAGAAACGTCAATTTCAAAAGATTCAGTTTTTTTTTAAAACATGATTTTTCAGTCACACATTTCAGCAAACAGGTGGTGCGCAGAGACAGAGAGATCGGGAAGTAAGCAGAGAAAAGAGAGAGAGTACCGTATCCTCCGCGTTCGTTGAGTTTGGCCTGGACGATCATGGTGGAAATGAATTGAGTGGTCTCACGCGCTTGTTCGAGTAGGGGAGGGATGTCGGAATCGGAAGCCACGTGGCGGTTCTCTTCGAACTTACTACGGATCTCGGAAGCCGAAGCCTTGAGCATCTCGGTATCTCCGGCGAATGATTTCCTCGTAGCCCTCAGCAGAGCTCTGTATGCGATCAACGCTTCTCTGCTCGCCATTTCTTCTCCTTTCAGCCCTCTGGTCGTGCGCCGTCTTCTCCGCCAAGATTGGGAATAGAAATGGATTCCAAGGTTCTTAATGGGCCCTCCTAATGTTTTAAGTTTTAACCCCAACTTTTATTGGGCCATTAACGGATATTTCGAGTCGTACCCGTTCCATCTGGATTAAACCCGGATTGTTCGGATCCTGTATGTCTGTCTCACTAGTTTTGATGGACAGAAGAAGGTTAAAACTTAAAAGCTTGTTTCGGCTGTGTGACTCTCTACCTCTTACCTTTTGACTGAGTTGTAATATGGCCTTTGGACTGTTCATCACAGACTCCTTCCTTCATGGTAATACTTTACTGTACAGTTGCATATTATCTTTTTTTTTTTGAAAGAATGTTAAATTTATTCAGATAAAAAAAGGTTTTTGTACAAACTAATGCAACTAAGAACTAAAGTTGTAGAAATATTTTAGAAAAAAAAAAAAACAGAGGTGCCACTACTCTATTCACTAGATTCTGAAGTTTGCCATGTTTTCTGCCATTTCTCTCTAGCCAAATAGTGTGAACTGCAACTAGAAACACATATTGTACAGTTGCATATTAAAATCTTACCTGGATGGAAATTTAAAAGAGACAAGTGGATGTAATAATGAAATAGTCCATTGACTTTCTCTTAGTCGTCTCTGCAACTTTCTATATGTAATGTGTTTAGAGATGAACCAGCTTTTGCATTTCAATCTTTGGTCATTTCAACATGGAGACTAAATCTCTAGAAATCACGGTGACGTCAGCAAAAGGGCTTGAGAAAGTCTCGAAGATGGATGTTTTCGTGGCCGCGAAGTTATCGGGAGATCCCAAATTCTCGAACCACCCTGAGCAGCGGACACAAGTGGCTAAGGACAGTGGAACAAGCCCCAGGTGGATCGATGGCAATATGAAATTCGCCATCGACCAATCTTTAGCTGAGGCCAACCGGCTTGTGATCACTCTCAAGATCAAATGCGAGCAACGTGGAGGAGGAGGAAGTGACAAAGACATCGGCGAGGTTCACGTTCCGGTGAAAGAGCTTTTGGATCATCTCGGAAACGATAAGGCCGGTCAAAGATACGTCACGTACAAAATCAAGAAGACTAATGGAAAACCTGCAAGAGGCGACATCAGTTTCACTTATTCCTTCACGGGTCCGGTTGCTGCCGCGAGCGGTGTTGGATGCTCACGTTACATAGCTCACGAGCCGGTTCGTCCCCCTCCTGCAGCGACGTATCGGCCTGTTAATTCGAACGGACCCGTGTTGAGTCAGTTGCTTCCAAGCGTCGGATCGTTTAGTAGTTACGGTCACGTTCCTTCTCATCAACCACCGGTTTATCCACCGCATTCTCAGCCGGAGACTGTGCCTCCGGCATGTTTCCCTGGCTTGTATCCACCTCATGGCTATCCGATGAGGTATACACCGGAAAGTCGACCGACAATGTATACATCTATATTTCCTGGCTTATCATGTCCACCTGAAGGCTATCCTAATGCTGCTCGGCCGCAGACACAACCTCCTGCACTATACCCACCGATGAGTCCTTACAGATTTTAACGGGTCAACTCGTCGGTGCTAAGTCGTCGATGAGGAGATATTTGTAGACTTTTTCTTTTACTTTATATTTATTTTTTTTCAAACAGAAAAATGAAAATTAATTGTTTGCTTGTTGTTGATTTTATTATCATTGAAAATCTTGAATATATTGGTCATTCAGATTTTGACCAAAAAAAGAAGAAAAAGTATTTGTCATTTAAATTAAAACTTAATAAAAAGAGCAATTGGTTGCGAGATTTCTGTAACAAGCAAAAAATAGTGGTAACAAATAAAACAGAACATATCTATGTCATATCCTTCTAAATAAAGAAAATTAAAAAGTACAATATAAAACATTCAACTTTGTAAGAAAATAATATACATTTGTAAGATGTAACTATACATTTCTGGAGTGTTAACAACAGCATCGATATGAATTTGAAAAATAGAAAAAACTCTGTATTATTCATTCTCAGATATATATAAAAAAAATTATGAACTGTAAAAGAATCAGCTATAATTTTCTGTAATATAATATTTGAGTTTATCCCAAAAAAAAAAAAAATTATATGATAAGAACGTGAGTAGCCGAGCCGCCTGAAAGATACGATACGACGGCAACAAGCAAACCACGAAGTCGTTTAATAATTTCCACGCTTCATTCTCTCTAAAAAGATTCATTTTAGATTCCCATGGCCACCGTCTCCTCCTCCTCCTCCTCCCTCCCTTCTCCCTGGCCAAACGATTCCACCTCCGCCTCAGACTCCGAATCCACCGTTCCCTCCCACCACCACCGAGATCCTGGAGACGACACCGAGTCTCTCGATTCCTTCTCCTCCATGACCCTCAACTCCGAAGAGGTCGTCACTCACAACTCCGACATCCAGACGCCTCTCCCTTCCCTCCTCCACCTCTCCTTCAACCAGGACCACGCCTGCTTCGCCGTCGGCACCGACCGAGGCTTCCGTATCCTCAACTGCGACCCCTTCCGCGAGATCTTCCGGCGCGATTTCGACCGCGGCGGCGGGGTCGCCGTCGTGGAGATGCTCTTCCGATGCAACATCCTCGCCCTCGTCGGCGGAGGACCCGATCCGCAGTACCCGCCGAACAAGGTCATGATCTGGGACGATCACCAGAGCCGGTGCATCGGGGAGCTCTCCTTCAGGTCCGATGTTCGATCCGTGAGGCTGAGGAGGGATCGGATCATCGTCGTCCTCGAGCAGAAGATCTTCGTCTACAACTTCGCGGACCTTAAGCTGATGCATCAGATCGAGACCATCGCGAACCCTAAGGGGCTGTGCGCGGTCTCTCAGGGTGCTGGCTCGATGGTGTTGGTGTGTCCAGGGTTGCAGAAGGGGCAGGTGAGGATCGAGCATTACGCTTCGAAGCGGACCAAGTTCGTGATGGCTCATGATTCGAGGATTGCTTGCTTTGCTCTCACGCAGGATGGGCATTTGTTGGCCACGGCTAGCTCCAAGGGTACTCTGGTTCGGATCTTCAATACTGTTGATGGTACCTTGCGCCAAGAGGTACTAACTACTGTGTAAATCATCGAAAGTCTTTCTCTTTTAGCAGTTTTTTGGTGGTTTAGTCACTGAATTTGAGGATAGACTAGAGAGTAGGAGTGGATATTGATGATCTCGTTGAGTCTGTTACTTATAGAAGTTCTGTTTCATTATATGATTCTTAGTGACTGTTTCCAGCTGATTTTGTTTGCTGTTGTTGGGATGGGTGTGTTTATATTTGATTCTAGCTCGTGGAATCCTTCTATTTTTGCACCTGATATCCCAACTTTTTATTTAGATAGTACTTTTGAGGGAACATTGTATTAGTCTGATATGACCACGTTAAACTGTTAGGGTCATTGATGAATCTATCGTCAGAGGAATTTGGTATTACGAAAGATGTGGTCATGCTATGTTGTAAAAATTATTGATCTTGTTCTTATAGCTGCAAAGTACTATTTCACTGGAGTTTCTGAATTAAGCTCATTTGCATCGGTTACTCCATAGGAGAAACCGCCAGTATTTATCTTATCAGCTATGTTATGATGTTGAATTTC
The DNA here is from genome assembly GCA_018703725.1 of Brassica juncea. NCBI lineage: Eukaryota > Viridiplantae > Streptophyta > Magnoliopsida > Brassicales > Brassicaceae > Brassica > Brassica juncea. The sequence goes on along the minus strand of CM031940.1, from coordinate 4,707,019 downwards.
TCATCATATACAAAGCCTGTGAAGTCTTACGATTTTTATTTTGTTGAGGAAATCTCATATATAATTTTGATCCCTTATAATAATAAATACCTTATGAGTTTTTGGAGTCCATGGTTCAGTAATGATGCCAACGTGTGTATGTGGATTTACAGGTTAGGAGGGGTGCAGATAGAGCAGAGATATATAGCCTGGCTTTCTCTTCAAATGCTCAGTGGTTAGCCGTCTCAAGTGACAAAGGAACCGTCCATGTCTTTGGTCTCAAAGGCAACTCCGGTGCTCAGGTGAAAGACACACCCCGAATTGCATCTGATCTTACTCGTACTTCCTCATCCCCATCCTCGTCCCTGTCATTATTTAAAGGTATGTATAATGACCAGTTACTTTTCACCCATCACCTCTTGGTTCACTAAGCGTAACTCGTTTTTGCTCTATCAGGAGTGTTGCCCAAGTATTTCAGCTCGGAGTGGTCGGTGGCTCAGTTCCGGTTGGTTGAAGGAACTCAGTATATAGTCGCCTTTGGTCATCAGAAGAACACTGTTGTTATTCTTGGCATGGATGGGAGGTAAGCAGAAAAATTTATTGGCAAACTTGAATTGTTCTATACATATGAACTTGAACATAAGTTGAACTCTTATTACATATCTTGATTTGACCTAAGTAGGATTATGTTCTTTGTTGTGTTGTAACAGCTTCTACAGATGCCAGTATGATCCGGTGAATGGAGGAGAAATGTCTCAGCTCGAGTACCACAACTGTCTAAAACCGCCTTCTGTTTTCTAGATGCAAACTATATTCTCTTTAAGTTCCTTCTATCTTTGATCTCTGCTCAACTTAAGTGGTGAGATTTGGTGTGCAACCCCATACGGTGTTAATGTATAGTTTTGTGTGTATAATAACAAACGAATGGTTCTTTATAATTTGCAAAACCTTGCGTCTTCCCCCCAGACATTTCACCAAACCCCAACTTGTCGTGTTGTGTAAGAACAAACAATTCAGTCAACGTTGTTACGGTCAAAGGAAGAGAGACCACGTGAGCTATGGCTGAATGTCACGTGTATGCTCACGGATCCTCATACGCATATATACTAACGATGGCAGGTAAGCCGAGTTTCAAGGAACGAGGAAAAAGAATCCTATAATCAAACCATCAAGTTTCAACGACCAACCTCTGGAAAAAAACAGCAAAGATTCGACTATCTACGTCACCTAATTGCTAAATTCTATATTTCTATATAATTGTTATAAGTCCAAGAAACAGCAGGACCACATGCATATTGGCTTTGGTTATACAAAACACCAAGCATATGCTATATATATATAGAGAGAGAGAGAGAGAAGCAAACGAGATCACAGTTCAATCTCTAACTCACTCTCTCTCTTCCGAGTTACGAAGGTTAGTGTGAAATGGCGATGAAGGTATATGGAGATGGGATGTCAGCGTGCGTGGCACGTGTGCTTCTCTGCCTTCACGAGAAGGAGACTGAGTTCGAGCTTGTCCCCGTCGATCTCTTTGCTTGCCACCACAAGCTCCCTTCTTTCCTCTCCATGAACGTACACGCATGCATATTATGATCAACACACTACTATTATAAGCATTTATATATTATTTGTATCTAATCACATCTCTTCTTCTTGATGCAGCCGTTTGGCCAAGTTCCAGTTCTACAAGACGACGACCTTACCCTTTTTGGTTCGTATCAATCTTATATTATACCTTTAGCTAGTGATGATTTATATATTTTTTTGACAATATTGATATCTATAAATAAATAAAAAACAGAGTCGAGGGCAATCACGGCATATATAGCTGATAAACACAAAGACAAAGGAACGGATCTGACTAGACATGCAGACGCCAAAGAAGCAGCCATTGTGAAGCTCTGGTCAGAAGTGGAGTCCCACCACTTCAACCCTGCGGTCTCCGCCGTCATCCACCAGCTCATCGTTGTGCCGCTTCAAGGCGAGAAATCTCCTGATGCAGCCATCGTGGAAGAGAATCTGGAGAAGCTAGGGAAAGTGCTCGATGTGTACGAAGAGAGACTCGGTAAGACAAAATACTTGGCCGGAGATTCTTACACACTCGCCGATCTCCACCACGTTCCTTACATTTACTACTTCATGAAGACGAGTCATGCCGGTTTGGTTAACGACCGTCCTAATGTAAAGGCGTGGTGGGAAGACCTTTGTTCTCGTCCGGCTTTCCTTAAAGTCTCTCCTGGCTTGACCATTGCTCCGGTAACGAACTGATCGAAAGACTCTCTCTCTCTCTCTCTACATCTTGTCTTTAATTATGATAAGGTTGTTTCTATTTGGATTGTTGTTTTCCTTTCGCATTTACTATTATTGTCTTGAAGGTTTTATCATTGTAATCAAAAGTTATTTGTAAATGTAAGCGCAATACAGAAAAGAAATGATGTATGTATGCGTTTACATTTTACAAATAAATTTGGTGATTTAGAAACTAATAAAATACCTTTTTATTTCTGAGAGCTATTTGCTTCAGATATGAGTTTTCTAATGAAATTACACTCATATTCATCACGGTAGGAATTGGGTACACCTACATGGCAAATCACATCTAACCGAAACGATTTTTCTTAAAATTGGGACTATGAAACCGTTATACAGCTGCGCTTTTGCTTATTGGAACGATATGGAAACATTATTATATTATTACTTAATAATACTTCGGGGAAGCATACGTGGCTGTGTCCTTAGTTACTACTTATATATGTAACTACATCACATAGATGAGGAACCAGAGAAGTGGCTCTGCGGCTGAGTAATATCCAGAGGAGCAACATCAACTGAACCATTGAGGAAACCAGTGTACCAAGAAGCAGAGAGCTTTGGTGACCTCTTGAGACCAGGATCACTGAAATTCACGTAGTTCAATCCATAGCTGATATTGTGGCCAGCAACCAGCTCGTACAAGTCTATCATCGACCAATAAAAGTAACCTCTCGTGTCCGATCCATTCCTAAATCAGTCAAAAAGATTCGTCAAGAGTCAGATCGAGAGCAGAGTGAACCAGAGTTAAACCAATCATACCTGATGGCATTCAACATAGCACCAATGTAACCTTGAATGTATTCAATTCTTGCCGTGTCTTGTAGCGTTGAATCATGTTTCGTCACAAAACCTGTTAGCAACTGGAAGCAATCTTAAAAACAAGAAGAAGGATTGCTTTCAAAGCAGACAAAATAGAGAGCAAAAACAGAGTAAAGAGCGACCATTTTCAAGAATGTAGATTGGAGGATTGTTATAGCTTTGTTTCACATACTCCAAGACAGCTTCAAAACCCCTCGGAACAGTGTTCCCCATGGCTATCCACAAGAAAACAAAAAAAAAAGAACATTCATAAGCTGAAAGAGTCGAGAAAACACTTTCTCTCGATGGATTGATACTTGAAAAGCAAGTAAAGCTTACAGATAAACTCTACACCCATGTCTGTGGAAAAATCTTGGTTGCTAGGAAGGATAGGAGGTGTACTCTTTGTGACATGCATTGTCGTGTAATGGATAAGGCCTATAAAGTCATATGATCCTCTAACTTGCTCTGACTCTTCCTCTGAGAAAACAGGTAACCTAGATCCCACTAATCTCTTCGTTACATCCGGATAGTCCCCAAACACCAAAGGCCTTAACAACCTGTATTATCATAGTCAGAGTCATCAGATTTTGTCCTCAACTGAAACGAAACGAAAAATAGTATCCTCACCAGCCAATGAAGAAATCTTTAGCTCTCTGAGTTGCTATTTCATCTTCCTTAGAGTTAGTATACGGAGAGAACGCATATGAATATATGCAAAAGCCTACAGATCCTTTCTGCTTACTCTGCACCCATTATATTATATTCATAAGGTTTTAAAAGCCACGAAGAGATATATTATATAATCCAAAATGATACATCTAATTAAAATAATATAATATTATTCAAAATAAATATAAATTTTAATTACCATAAATATTCCAAAATAATTAAAATTTAAAAATAATAATAAATTATGATGATGTATTTATTTTATAAATATTTGTACCCAACATTGGAAAATCACGTTGTATATATGTATATATACCTTGTACTTGAGTCTATACAAGTTAGAAACAGAGGCATGAGCTAGCAATATGTTATGGCCTGCAATATATGGTTCAGTTGAAGAATTTCCGTTGGAGCATTTGCCGAATCTGGAAATAGAACAACGTCCTGGCGGCAAAATTCCTTCACTGTAAGCTCCAATAGCGAATATGTTAGCTTCGTTAATTGTAGTCCATAGCTTCACATCATCCCCAAATTCTCTGAAGCATACATCTGCAAAAGCAGTGAAGTCCTCTCTGCGACAACAATCTTTTCTTTTCAGTTCAGTTCATCATTAAAAGAAGTATTAGATCCTAATAGTTATATACATGATTTTGCGGTTGAGCCATCCTCCATACTCATCTTCAAGAGCCTGAGGAAGATCATAGTGGTATAGGGTAACGAGTGGTTCGATTCCTGTTTTGCCAAAAACTTTTATCAGAAGCTATGAATAGGCATTAAGACAGAGTTGTAAGGAAAATTAATCTCACCATGGGTTATTAGTTCTTTGATGAGGTTCTTGTAAAACCGTAGACCTTTAGGGTTGACGGGTCCTCTTCCATCTGAGAAACCAACAACAGACACACAAAAAAGAGTTTAAGAGTCGAAAAAGTTTTTTCCTAAAACTTGCATGTCAAGAAACCAGCAGAGGAGGTGTTACTAGGTATAAGTCTTGACCATGAGATAGAGAATCTGAATGATTCTAAACCCATTTCTTTCATCAGCTTAACATCTTCCTGCAAAAGCCCACAATAACAATACAACTTGAGAAAAATAGAGCCAGAGACTTATAAAACAAGAACAGAGCAAAACAGAAGAAAGAAAAAACACCTTGTATTTGTGATATCCATCACATGCTATATCTCCATTGTCCACGAAACCTGCAAAAAAAAAAAAAAAAAAAAAAAAAAATCAACCAAGATCTATGAATCTAATCAAACAAGCTCTCAGAAAAGACTCATTCAATATTCTTGTTTTTATTTAAATGCCAATGAAATGGATCACACAGTAAAAGCTATGATATGATTATGGTCAACAACATATGAACATAACTCTCTTTTTTTTCTTACCAAAGGGTGAGAAATGATCCCAAACACTAGGTGTTCTTCCATCCACATCAGCAGCTCCTTCCCACTATATCTCCCCCAACAAAGTTCAAAACATGACAATGACAAGTAAAAGGCAAAACCTTATAAAACAACAACTAAAAAAAAAAGCGAAAGAGCACAGAAGAAGAATGGAACCTGATAAGCAGAACTGGCAGCTCCGAAGAGGAAATCCTCTGGAAAATCGTATCTTCTGAAAGCATCAATGTGACTTGTTGCCAAAACGATGGCCACATAAATGGATAACACAGAGAAAGCTTTCATTATTTTTTTTCTTTCTATAAATGTCTCCCGTATCTATGGAGTTTTCCAATAATTTATAGTATATGTTATTGAGAACAAAGTACGGGAGCATATGCAACCCGACACACTTTTGGATACATACCTAATAAGAAAACTCCATACACACTTTTGGTCCCTAATATTAATTGCCAACTACCACGAAAATAAGAAAAAATCTTACAGGCTCGTTTCTGAGTAACACTTTCCCACGGTGGGCGACTGGGCGTTGTGTTTTTATGTCAGCCATTTGTCTTTTTTTTAATAAAAAAATAAGCTTACCTACCACCTTTCACCATCCTTTTTAAATCTGCATTTACTTTCCAGCAACCTTTTGTTAAATTTCAGCCTGAGTATGGTTCCAATTCTAAACTAACAACTTCGTAATCTAGTGTTCATAATCGTTTCTGTATGTCACCTGTTGTTTGGGTATGTGCTTCCCTTCCTATGGGATTTAGTTTCCTTCAGTTCTTGTAATAGACTTTGTATTCCTATGTTGTGTTATCCTAATAAAATCCAATTTGACGGAAAAAAAAAACTAACAACTTCATTACTTGCATTGTAAATAATTGAGCACAAGCGATTTTAAGGAGTTTCCATCTTCCGATCGATACATTTTGCAGGAAAACTGTTGTTTCTAAACTCCTCTAGATCAACAAAAATTATAAGAACTAAGCATTTATAGAACCGTAATAGTTGAAAATAACAAAGAATATATTTAGTATTAAGACCGTCAAGTTAGAATAATATGAGCTTAAAAGACAATATGAGCTTCATTTCAAAAAAAAAAAAGACAATATGAGCTCAAGAGACAGCTAACCACTGAGAACTTAAAAAAAAAGCCACATTAAATATGGAAGACAAAAAATAACAAACTTTTTTTGATATATCGACAATTACTGTTTTCACACATTTTATTATTGGTGTTATCTGTCACATATCGTTAATGAAGTTTTGACATATTGTTGGTGAGAATTTTCGACATACCTTTGATGTGATGACTTTGATATATAAACAATGACCATTATATTTCTTTTTTTGGCATTTAGTTATGAACTTATTTATTGTTTTAAATTTTTATTTTTATTATTTTATTTTAATTACTATTTTAAATGTTTTTATTTATTAATTAATTTTTAAAATAATAGAAAATACTATATGTTATACCTTCTTACGTATGGATGAGCAGTGATATTTTTACGTAGTAAAAACGTAATTTGTTTCAAAGTTTAATGTGTTAGTAATGATTTGAAATGTGAGTTTTCGAGTACAAGGGTTTAAAGTGCGTACTTTTATACGTTTAAAATGTGATTTTACCTTAACATTGTAGAAAAAAAGTAAATTAGATATAAAACTGCGCATCCAGGGAAATCGAACCCTGGTCAGTACCGTGGGAGGGTACTATGATACCACTACACCAAATGCGCTTTTGCTTACTGGAACAGTGTGTAACATTATTCTACTAGATCATACTTCGGGTAAGCTTAAGTAGCTGTGCGAGTGTTGTTATTTGTTATGCTATCTTCCAAGAATTATGCGACCTTTCTATTAAACCATTTCGAAAATCACTGAGTTTTGTCATTGACAAGACTAACTCGCAGACCAAATGAGGATCAAAACCAAACCAGTTATCTTAGATACATCACAAAGAAGACGAACCAGAGAAGTGGCTCTGGGGCTGAGTAATATCCTGAGGAGAAACATCAACTGTACCATTAAGAAAACCAGAGTACCAAGAAGCAGAGAGCTTTGGTGACCTCTTGAGACCAGGATCACTGAAATTCACATAGTACAATCCAAAGCTGAGCCTGTATCCAGCCAATAGCTCGTACAAGTCTATCATCGACCAATAAAAGTAACCTCTCGTGTCCGATCCATTCCTAAATCAGCCAAAAAGATTCTGTCAAGAGTCAGAGAGCAGAGTAAACCAGAGTTAAACCCTTTGTACCCATCAAATACCTGATGGCATTCAACATAGCACCAACGTAAGCTTGAATATATTCAACTCTTTCTGTGTCTTGTAGCGTCGAATCGTGTTTCGTCGATAAACCTGTTAACAAATGGAAGAATCTTGAGAATAAGAATAAGGATTGCTTTCAAAGCAGACAAAACAGAGCAAAAACAGAGTAAAGAGAGACCGTTTTCAAGAATGTAGATAGGAGGATTGTTATAGCTCTGTTTCAAATACTCCAAGACACTTTCAAAACCCCATGGAATAGATTGATTCCCAATGACTATACACAAGAACAAGAACATTCATCAGCTGAAAGGTAATAGATTGATTGTTTAAAAAGCAAGTAAGCTTACAGATCGTCTGTACACCCATGTCTGTGAAGAACTCTTGGTTGCTAGGAAGGATGGAAGGTGTGGGTCTACTCTCTGTGACATACAATGTCGTGTAATGGATAACTCCTACAAAGTCAGACGAACCTTTCACTTGCTCTGACTCTTCCTCTGTGAAAACAGGTAACCTAGATCCCACAACTCTCTTCATTACATCCGGATAGTCCCCAAACACCAATGGCTTTAACAACCTGGATTATCAAAATTCAAACATGTTTTGTTCCTCGTCGTTACATAAACAAGAAAACAAAAATGTCTTCTTCCTTTTTTTTTTATCTCACCAGCCAAAGAAGAAGTCTTTAGCTCTCTGAGTTGCTATTTCATCCTCCTTGGAGTTAGTATAAGGAAATAACCCATATGTATATATGCAAAGACCTACGAGTCCTCTCTGCTTACTCTGCACCGCCACATTGTTATGTTCATAAGGTTTTAAGAGCCAAGAATAGACCTATATATATATGTATGTGTGTGTACCTTGTACTTGAGTCTATACAAGTTTGAAGCAGAGGCATGAGCTAGCAATATGTTATGGCCTGCAATATATGGTTCAGTAGAAGAGTTTCCAGTGGAGCAGTTGACGAATTTGTTAGTAGAACAATGTCCTGGCGGCAATGTTCCTTCGCTGTACGCTCCAGTGGCGAATATGTTAGCTTCGTTAACTGTAGTCCATAACTTCACATCCTCGCCAAATTCTCTGAAGCATACATCTGCAAAAGCAGTGAAGTCCTCTCTGCAACAACAATCTTTCTTTCAGTTCATCATTAAAAAAAGTATTCAGACTTTGTTAGATCAGAATGTTTTTTACATGATTTTGCGGTTGAGCCATCCTCCATACTCATCTTCAAGAGCCTGAGGAAGATCATAGTGGTAAAGTGTAACGTGTGGTTCTATTCCTGTTTTGCCAAAAACTTTATCAGAAGCTATGAATTGGCTTTAAGACTAAGTTTAAGGAAAAACAATCTCACCATGGGTTAGTAGTTCCTTGATAAGGTTCTTGTAAAACCATAGACCTTTTGGGTTGATGGGTCCTCTTCCATCTGAGAAACCAACAACAGACACAACACACAAAACAGGGTTTAAGAGGCAAGAGATTTTAGACTTGCAAGTTAAGAAACCAGAAGAGGAGGTTTTACTAGGTATAAGCCTTGACCATGAGATAGATAATCTGAATGCTTCTAAACCCATTTCAGCCATTATCTTAACATCTTCCTAGAAAAGCAATAATAACAATTGAACTTAAGAAAAGAAAGCCACAGACTTATAGACAACAACAGAGGAAGACAAAGAAAAGTGAAGAAAAGCATAATCACCTTATATTTGTGATATCCATCACATGCTATATCTCCATTGTCCATGTTATCTGTAAAAAAAACAATGATCTATGAATCTAATCAAACAAGCTCTCAGATAAGCAACGACTTGCTCAATATTCTTTTTTTTTTAATGCCAATGGAATGGAACCACACAATAAGATATGGCATACTCTTTTTTTTTTGGTCAACAACATATGAACATAACTCTATTTTTTTCTTTACCAAAGGGTGAGAATGAGAAAGTATCCCAAACGCTAGGAGTTCTTCCATCCTCATCAACAGCTCCTTCCCACTATATCAAAAACCTTATAAAACAACTAGATGGTGGTAGTTTCACCATCTTGTTATTCAATAGGAAAAAAAAGAAAAGACCACAGAAGAAGAATGGAACCTGGTAAGCAGAAGTGGCTGCTCCGAAGAGGAAATCCTCAGGAAAATCATTTCTTGTGAAAGCATAAATCTGACTTGTTGCTAAAACGATGACCACAGAAATGGATAACAGATAGAAAGCTTTCATTTTTTATTTCAGTTTCCTCCGTATCGTTCGAGTTAGTTTTTCGAGATATATAAAGAATGTTTAGTCGTTTGTAAAAGTGTAATGAGAATAAACACCGAACGTATGTAAATCCTACAGAGTTTTGGGTACATAACGAATAATATTAAGTTTTGGGTAAAGGGTTAAATTATTGAAAATATCGGGCTCACACGTATAACCCAAAAGTCACCGGAACAAAGGTAATAAACTATACTTTTTACACTGAACGTTACGTAATAAACCAAAGGTTTTGGCTTAAACCATATGTTTTTTATTGCTCAACAATTCCTTACCATTAACGCTTAAAAGGATCCTGGGCTAATGATAAAGTAAATCATTAAACTGATTATGTACAAGAAAATCATTAGATATACTACTTAATTAAGGAAACTACAAAGTACAAACAAATAAAGGAAGGAATGAAACATTATAATGTGTCCTAAAATAAGAAAAGAATATTCTTCCTCACGTCGATGTCGAGAGCTTGGCCGCTTTAGACGACGGATGAAGCAGCCCAAACTCGTCCTTGACATCTAGCGGCCTGTCCGTCTGGCTGCGCGTTGGTCTCACGCTCCGGCTGCCCAGCGACTTATGCGTGAAACCATACATCTGAAGGATCTGATTGTCTCCGAAGTTAAACGCTCTGTCCATCTGCCGTAGACACCTCTCAACCGGATAGTCACCAAATTTCCCGCACGGTTTGCACCCGACGAAATGCGTCACGAGTGGCCATCGATGGTCTCCAAAACCCGGTTTATGATTCTCGGTCATCTCCTCGTACCGGTCCACCAAAATCCCCCAGTAACCGTGCAAGTAATAGCCACTCTCTAGATACACTTTCCCTCCCCATCTCTCCCTCTCCGTCGCCAGAAGATAAACCATCGCCGACTGATCGTCCGCTTCGAACGCGGGCCGGTCTTTAAGTTCCCGGGTCAGGACTTTACCCGCTTCTTCTCGGATCTTCCCTTTTGGGCCCATGGGAGCCCAAGCGTCGAGAAGATCAAGGGCCCACTGAGAGTTCCGAATCAAGAAACTCCCGGTGTTGAGACCGATCCAACTCTTCTGGTCGTAAACCATCTCCTTCCATCCGTGCATCACGAGGTCGTAATCCTCGTACCTCTCCCACGGAAGCTCGAACACCATGTCCGTGAACATCGCGTCGCTGTCCATCCACCACAGGAACTCGACCTCAGGATGAGACAGCAAGAGCTTCCGGATCAACGGGAGCTTGGCCCAGAACCCAGCCATCTCGGCATCAAACAAAGCCATGTTGTAGAAGATCTCGATCCCGTGGATCCGACAGTAATCGATCTTGTTCTTGATCGATTTCAAGAGGTAATGATCTCCAACGGGATTCTCGCACGGCTTGGGAGCTGAGCCTGTGACGAGAAGCACCCTAGGCTTGTTCGGCGCCGCGAAGCTCGGGAAGCCAGGGTTCTGTTTGAGCCAATCGCGCCTCTGCTCGTCCCAATCGGAGATCTTCGGACCGAGAGAATACGGTTTACTCCGGTCTACGGGTTTCTCTTCGTCTCCTTCGTCGACGAATATCTTCTTGAAATCGAATGTCTCGTAGTTGTTGTTGTTGTTGTTGCTGTTTCCAGCTCCTGACGACGTCGTTTTGGAGGAGGAGGAGACCTCGACGAGGACGCGGTGAGTCTCGGCGCGTTTGCGGGAGTAGAAGAAATGCTCGCGGATCTCCTCGATGTCTTGCTCCGGGGTACCGAACTTACCTGCTCCGATCGTGCCACGTAGGACGACGACGGTGAGAACGAGGCAGAGGAGCGTCACCTTTCCTTGACGCCAGACTCTCTGTAGTCTCCTAAAACGCTGCGTTCCTAAGCATTTCTCTATCATCTTCTTCTTCTGGTTTTTGGAAACACAGATTTTTTTCAGACACAATCTAAGAGAGAATCAGAGAAATTTAAGGAAAATCTAACGAGATTTCTGGTGTTTAGTAATGACGGCAGAAAATTTTTAAGCGTTTTTTCGGTATTTAACCACGTAAAAGGAAGAGGATCAACGAAGAGATTAAAAAGAAGCAAAAAAAAAAAAGGAATTAGATCATTTGGATTAATGAAGTAAATAATGATTTAAAAAAAAAATATTTGAAATCTTTTGAAATGTGTCGGACAGAACACGCCTGCCTGTCTTCTTCTAGACGCGTAATCTTGGTCCTAAAATGTCAGACACAACAGCACTCTTGATAGATTCGCTATCTTTGTCTGATACTAATTGGGCCGTAATAATAATCTAAAGCCCAATTTTAAAATTCGGCCCTTAATTACAGGTAATTTTGTTTTCGTTAACAGAAAAAATGGGAGATAAAACACAAATCGACGGTTGAGTATCATCATCTTAACATTGAGCTCACACAACTGTCCGGTTCACAATTAGAACGCCAACAAATAAGAGCCACTTAATAATTTGCTGTTTGAGCTTAATTAACGCCCTGTTTTTTTATAGAAAAAGAAATACTATAAATTGATTAGTTCATGTTCTCTTTCAATTCAGGATTTAGAAATATTATTATTACTATTTTTAGAAAAATTAATATTCTGAATTCTCTCTGATTAATTAAGGGAGAGGGTCTCCACCAATGGCCGGCGTCAGGAGCTTTTTCTTGTTCGCGGCGATTGCTTTATTGTTCGCCGGTCGTTATGGAGACGCTACCGCAGCCGCCAGAGGCTACATTAAGTACAAAGATCCAAAAGCAGCGGTTGAAGAGAGGGTAGAAGACTTGCTAACACGTATGACATTACCTGAAAAACTTGGTCAAATGTGTCAAGTTGATCGGTTCAACTTCTCACATACCCCCAATGGCCAAGAAGTCTTCACAAAGTACTTGATCGGTATGTTACAAACAAAACTACATGTTATATATATATATATATATATATATATATATATCGAAATATCTAATAAAAATAAATAAATAAAATTACCAAAACAAAATATTGAATAACAATGATTTATGATTTGTATTGGTGCATGAGTATAGGAAGTGTTTTGAGCAATCCTTATGATACTGGGGCTAGTATACCAAAGCGGATTGAAACAGCGACCGCCATGCAGAAACTGAGTCTTTCCACGAGGCTTGGAATCCCTATGCTTTACGCTATTGATGCGGTTCATGGCCACAGTACTTTTATCAATGCCACCATCTTCCCCCACAACATTGGTCTTGGTGCCACTAGGTATATATATATATTTTTTTTAAATGAAACGTAACATATACATGAAGAATAATACCCTATTGCGTTTTAAAGTTTTATTGACTGTGAATGCGTCTTGTTGTAGGGATCCTGAGCTTGTTAAGAAGATTGGAGCTATAACCGCGCTTGAAGTAAGAGCTACAGGAATCGCGCAAGCTTTCGCGCCGTGTGTTGCGGTATGCAGAGATCCTAGATGGGGAAGGTGTTATGAGAGCTATAGTGAAGATCCAAAACTTGTGAGTCTGATGACCGAAAGTATCATGGATGGATTACAGGGAAATGCTCCTTACGTCGCTGATTTCAAGTAACTAAAGAAATAAAGCTAATTAGTTTTTAACCTAAATATTTGATGGTATTAATCACTAGTTAACTAATGTGAAAATGTATATGTCCATGCAATCAGGACTAAACTGGCTGGTTGCGCCAAACATTTTGTTGGGGATGGAGGAACGACAAATGGAATCAATGAGAACAACACTGTGGTTGACAACGATACTCTCTTTGGTGTTCATATGCCTCCTTTCGAGGTAGCGGTAAAGAAAGGGATCGCATCAATCATGGCTTCTTATTCTAGTCTTAACGGTGTTAAGATGCACGCAAACCGAGCCATGCTCACTGATTACCTCAAGGGCACCCTCAAATTCCAAGGCTTTGTTATCTCTGACTGGTTTGGAATCGATAGGATCACAACTCCAGAAAAAGCAAATTACACTTACTCTATTGAAGCTTCCATTAATGCCGGCATTGACATGGTTGGCTCTCTTCTTTCTTTTTTTTTTCAAGAATCAATAAACAGGTTTTTGATATGCTACAAATGTTTAGACTCTAAAATAAGGGATTTTAAAAATGTAGGTTATGGTTCCATGGGCGTACAAAGAGTTCTTGGAAAAATTGACAAACTTAGTGAACGGTGGATACATTCCTATGAGCCGTATAGATGATGCTGTTCGAAGAGTCCTAAGGGTCAAATTCTCTCTCGGTCTCTTTGAGAATCCATTTGCAGAGGAAACTCTTGCCAGAGAGTTTGGATCTGAGGTAAATTCAAATGTACTTTCTGACCATGTTTAAACTTTGTATTAGATATATATATATATATATATATATATAAGATTATTAGATTATTATTAAACATTTTAAAAATTAAAGGAAGGAAAAGATGTCTATAATACATAACATGTGGACACAATAAATGAAACTAATATTAGTCACCATTACATATTAGACCATGCGAACATAGATTACCATATAATTATTATAGTTGTACAATATTGATGTGGGATTAAAGGAGCAAATAGATGTCTATGATACAGAATATGTGGAAAACAATATAAAATTAATATTAGCCACCATTTTCATCATATTAGACCATGTCAACTTAAATTACAACAAAACTATTATAGTTAGTCTAAATACACTTATACACATATAAGTGATGTGGGATACTTAACACAATGTTGTAGGAGCATAGAGAAGTAGCGAGAGAGGCGGTGAGGAAATCAATGGTGCTTCTAAAGAACGGGAAGACAGACAAAGATAAAATTGTTCCTCTCCCGAAGAAGGTGAAAAAGATCGTTGTTGCGGGCGCACACGCCAACAACATGGGTTGGCAATGTGGTGGCTTCACTCTCACTTGGCAAGGATTCAACGGAACCGGAGAAAACATCGCTTATAACAAAGCCTTGCACCTCCCTACCGGTAAAATCAGAGGTAATACAAATAAATTTCTAAAGATACGTAGAATATATAGTCTGTGCACATGCATTATAATATAGGGATGTTTATTCTAAAATGTTGTTTCAATATATATATATATATATATATATATATATATATATATATATATATAGGAACTACAATCTTGGAAGGAATCTTGAAAACAGTGGATCCCACCACTGAAGTTGTCTACGTGGAGGAACCAAACCAAGATACAGCTAAGCTTCACGCCGACGCAGCATACACAATTGTGGTTGTTGGTGAAGCTCCATACGCAGAGACAAAAGGGGACAGCACCACTCTAAACTTGGCCGCACCAGGTCCAGACACGATTAGCCACACGTGTGGTAGTGGTATGAAGTGTGTAGTGGTCCTAGTAACAGGACGTCCTCTCATGATCGAAGCGTACATTGACTCCATCGACGCTGTTGCGGTCGCTTGGCTTCCAGGAACCGAAGGACAAGGAGTCGCTGATGTTTTGTTTGGTGATCATCCATTCACCGGCACTTTGCCTCGCACGTGGATGAAGAGGGTGGCTCAGCTTCCGATGAACGTTGGCGACTCGGCATACGACCCTCTCTTCCCCTTCGGATTCGGAATTACAAGTAAATGAAGAGTCAAATCATCTATCATGTATGTTAATTAAACATGTGAAAAATGTTAAATGTGACGCTTCTTCAATGAATATTTGATCACTTTAAACTCTGCTACGTACGATGCAACTTGTTCACAGATCAAAACAAACTTGTTCATGACTTGATGATTGAGCATGCCTTTTCCGAGATGGACATAAGCCCAATGCATATAATTTCTGAATGAATTTGATTATAAGATTCCTTAAGCTCATTTATAGTTGACAATATTAGCATAACAGCAAAATCCTACGTAAAAGCTAGATATCCATGCATACACATAATGAATCTCTATTTTCGAAAATATATGTGTAAGTGTAACATAATTCCAAATAGAAATGTAAACATCTATACTATTAAAAGAGAAATACAAATATGAAATACCCCTAAGATTTACCACTTATTACTTACAAATAAAATATCATTGAAGTATTAAATACCCTAAATTTAAGGTATGAATGTCTTTTCCTAATTTAATTATTTTTTCCTAAATTGAATTAACAACCTATTTTGAACTCATAATAATTTAATGCCAAAAAATGTCCATTATCTACAACAATATTCATCGTTATAAAAGACCTTTCATATAATGTATCTCCAGCATTACAACTGAATTCCATTCTCGAAAATACACCAGTTCAAAAGATCATGTCAATGTTTCTTTTGCTGATATCCTCCAAATTATTCTCCTAATAACTTTGTTTTTTCATATCTATATTCTTTATATGTATATGTTTTACTTTCACTAACCAAACTAAAGGTGGAATTTAGTATGTCATATGTATGTCACACACACACACACACATATATATATATATATATATATACATATTTATTAAAATTCATAAACGTGTATAGATTTGAAAAAAAAATAGAAATATTCTCTATTTATTAAAAATAATCTTTCTATATATTGGGGACTAAACTAATTACTATAATGTAGCTAACCAATAAACTATCTCTAAATCAAATCATGTATTCTATTTTTTTAAACATACACACTCTTAATTTTCTATTTCTTTTTATTTTAACTCAGTTAATTGTTTTCTATTTCCTTCTTATTAAAAAAACACTGCATTTTATATTATACATTAGTTCAAAATCTAATAATAAGTTAGAATCAGTAAAAACAATATTCTATACTCATATGTAATATAAAAATTTGTAATAGTTTTATGATAATTAAAACTATTTTCTTCATTTATGGCTTATGACATAATATTGTTTAAACCTTAACACATTAAATATGTCACATTATTTCTATTATAGAAAGGAAAAGTTATAAAAATCAAATATAATTTTATATAATATTAAACATCTAGTAAAATATATCTGGATATATTATTGGTATACTAATTACATGAAAATTAAAACCCAATTATTTATAAATGTGATATTTGTTTATATGATACCAATGTTGGTCATAAAATTGAGCGTTAAAACACTAAATATAATTACTTAGTATAAAAGATTATATGTGGATCATATTTTAAAATGTTAGAATAAAATTGTGTAATACATATAAAACTACAAATATATATTATACAATTATCCAAAACAAAAATTTACTTATTAAAAAAAAAACCGCGCAGGTATTTATCTTTAAAAAATAATTTTTATTTTTTGTATGTTACAAATTTGATAGAAATTGAAAAATCATTTATTTTCTTACAAATTTTATAATTAATGTATCATTTTAATACCATACTAACTCATAGGTGTCTCTTTTTCTTACTTTTAATTCAGAAAATTTGTTTTCTACATATCTTACACATAAGTCTAATTATTATATGTTGGATTTGTTTATATGATACTCAATTTTGGTGATACAATTTACGGTTAAAATGTAATTAAGAAATTGTTATCTTTCAAAATGTTACATTATAACAATTTTGTAATAGACTACATTTATTAATATAAAATTTAGTACAAACAAAACTTAAATTTGAAAATAAATATCCGCGCGGTTACGCGGATCAAGGTCTAGTAATATTTAGAACAGTAGAACAAACTCAAAATTTGACTCAGTTAATCTTGGAATAGTTGAGCAGTAAGACCCTCGAGCACGATATTTATGATACTTTGACCAACTAATTATTTATCCAGCTAGCACTGGTCAACTTGTCTGCAATATAAGAATAGTGATTCAATGATGTTATATACAAGGGCTAGACTTAGTTCCTCGACTAAATTAGTGCTGATTCATAGTGTTGTGATTTTCGGATCTACAATATACTAGATAAGTATATCGTGCAATCAATCTAAGGTTAATGACTGTATAGCATCAATTCTATTAATTTAGAATCACTCTTATTATTTATCTTGAAATATTACATCTATTACCACTGGAAGCTACTTTAAATAAACTAACTGCTATTATTCTACCATATCCTATTACGAAACTGAAATAATATAACTTCCACTTAAATTCCAATTTCTAAATTTACGTGATCGATTACACTTTATGTAACTGTACGTAATCTATTTAATAAACGAAGGCAAGATCTTTTCTCTAGACTAGGCTAAGTAGTTACACTTTAATTTATAGTACTTACTTTTCTTTAGGCTATGCAGTTGCACAAATCAGTTGAATTTATACTTTAGTTTTCACACTTTTCAAAAGATCGTACTTGAAAAAAAAAACAGAGTAAATTTTTTAACCCAATGTATGAACAGCAACCTCTGCATTATATGAGATATAATTTGCTATTGTTTTTAAATACTGATTTTTCATTAATATTAAATACATATATAAAAATTAAATTTCTTGAAATAATAATAAAAAATTAAAGTAAAAATATATCCGCCCTTGAAAAGGGCAGATCAAAATCTAGTTAGACTTTAAACTATGATTTATTAAGTCTATAAAGAGAAATAGTTGTTCACAAATTCACAAGACACAAGTCCACACAATATCCAGTAAAGAAGAAACGTTCTATTTTGAGTACAATAAAAAATTACAAATAATCTCTACCAAAGTAACTTTTATAGTAATGAGGAAAAAAGTTATTATTAGTATAAAGTTTTTTATATATTTATATAAGCAGTCGCATAGATTAACTAAGAGTTCATTAACTAAACGCATGTGTTACTCATGACAATTTTATTAAATACAATGGCAGAACATAACATAACCAAAAAGAAAGATTGCATCGGTAATGGAACGAATCAAACGAAATTGGTACAAGAAACAGAAGAACATTTCGAAGGGAAATGTGTTTCAAAAGAAAAAGAGAAAGGGAAAAATGTCAAATTACAATAAATTGATCAAGGTGCCCTCATATATTTTGCCTGCAAGATCATCACCATATTAGTCTGATCATCATCAGTATTTATAAGGAGTGGTTGGAGCAGCCTTGGGACCGGTGAAGTAGAAAGGTCCGACGCTAAATATCTTCAAATTCTTGTCGGCGTGGTAACGGTATCCGTACATAGACAATGGAACTCCGGTGAGACCGTTGTTGACATTGGTCGGGTTCTTACAAGACTCAATAGGAGATGTGTAGAGCTTGACACGACAGTGAAGTAAGTTCTTGATGATGTCGGTCAATGTCACGTGGAAGTATCCCTTAGAGTCAGTTGGATCACTGTAGATCACAACATCCTTCTTCCCGTATGATCCTGGCTCAGAGCACACGATCTTTGCCTTTGCTCCTATATGAATTTAATTAACCAAGTTTTCTTATTAGTAATTTTGTTGTAATCATAGATATTTAATTATGGAAGTTTAAGTATGTATTTATACCTTGAATTGGGTAGGTTTCATAACCGTTTTTGCAAAGAATGATGCCATCAACAACTTTAAGAATCTCTGGAACATATGGCTTGGTGGGAGGAGTGTATGTTGGTTCTGGAACATATGGCTTGGTGGGTGGGGTGTAGGTTGGCTTGGGGACATATGGCTTCGTTGGAGGCGTGTAGGTTGGTTTTGGAACATATGGCTTGGTTGGAGGAGTGTAGGTTAGCTTTGGGATGTATGGCTTGGTGGGTGGAGTGTATGTTGGTTTTGGGACATATGAAGGAGCATAATAGCTTGGAGACTTTTTGTAGACGGGAGGAGGGAGAGTTGGCTTGTAAACCGGCGGAGTGTAGACGGGAGGTGGAAGAGTTGGTTTAGTGTAGACCGGAGGGGGAAGGGTTGGCTTGTAAACTTGTGGAGTGTAAACTGGAGGTGGGAGTGTAGGCTTGTGGGTGTAAACCGGTGATTGGTGAACCGGAGGAGATGAGGGAGAGTAGTAAGCAGTGGCTATGGTGGCCAAAGAAAAGAGTAGGCAAATGGCCAAGGAGGTGCTTTTTAACGACATTGCAGAGGGAGTGGCCTTTTTTTGCCTTACGCTAGTTCTTTTGTTTGTTTCTGAGTGGGATGAGGAAAATGATTACATCAAATGGGGTTATATAAGAAAATGTTAACGAGTAATGAATAATTTAAAATTGTTATCATCACAAGTGAATAATAGAAAATCATGTTTTGATATTCATATTAGTGTGATGCACGATCGTAAACATGTTCCTCATTCACAATCATGCACACGGTCGCCCACCACAGATATGAGCACTCAAAAGGACGTTAATTAAGTCTTCTTTTTTTTGGGGGGGCAACGGACGTTCATTAACAGATACTTTTTACTCTGCTGCGTACGATGGAATTTGTTCACAGATCAAAACAAACTTGTTCATGACATGGTGATTGAGCATCCCTTTTCCAAGATCGACTCGTGCCCCAATGCCTATAATATCTTTTTTATTGCCTATAATTTCTGAATAAATTTGATTAGAAAAATTCCTTAAGCACATTTATAGTTGACAATGTTAGCATAACAACAAAATCATACGTTAAACTATTCAATTGGTTGCACATGTCACGACGATCGACTAGATATCCGCGAATCTTTATTTTCGAAAATATACGTGTAACATGATTCCAAATAAAGATGTAAACATAATGGTGAATAAGCCAATAAGGAGAAACAATGTATTTGTTAATATTTCTAATAAATTTTATCATTTATATAAAAAAATATTTTCTTTCTATTCTTTCTTATTGTTTTATTGTAGGAAAATATAGAATGTTTCTCACTATATTTAATATGGAACATCACTAAGTTCGATATGAAATAATCATTCCTTATTGTTTTCATAATTTTGTTTTCATCCATTTTTTCTTTTTCGTTTCTAGAATTCATGCCATGGTTACCAGTTAGACTCAATATCTAAAGAGAACAAACTCTAAACGTTGGCTAAGTAAACTTAGAATAACTGTGCAGCAAGACCCTCGTGCACTATGATTATTTATTATACGTTGAAACTTGAATTAGTCGTCCAGCTAGCAATAAACTTCTCTGCAATATAAGAATACTGATTATATGATGTTATACAGAAGGGCTAGACTTGGTTCCACGACTAAATTAGTATTCATAGGGTTCTTGTGATTTTCGTATTGTATAATTATATCGTGCAATCAATCTATGGTTAATAACTGTTTACATTAGTCTCGTAAACTATGGTTAATTGGCTCCATAAAGAGAATTAGAGAAATAGTTATTCATGAATTCACTAGACAAAGTCCACACAATATCCAGTTCCACAAAAGAAGAACCGTTCTATTTTGAGAACAATCAACAAATTACAAATAATCTCTACCAAAATAACTTTTATAATAACGAGGACAAAACTTCTTAGTAATATTAAATTTCTTATATATATTATATAAGCAGCCACATAGATCAAACAAATATCTTCTCAGACAATTTAATTAAATACAATTGCAAAACATAACATAACCAAAAAGAAGACTGCATCGGTAATGCAACGAATCAAATGAAATTGGTACAAAGAAAACAATAGAACATTTTGAAAGGGAAAAGTTTCAAATAATAAATTGGTCAACGTGACCTCATATATTATGCATGCAAGATCATCACCATATTAATATGACCATCATCAATATTTGGGAGTGGTGGGAGCAGACTTGGGACCGGTGAAGTAGAAAGGTCCGACGCTAAAGATCTTCACGTTCTTGTCGGCGTGGTAACGGTATCCGTACATCGACAATGGAACTCCGGTGAGACCCTTGTTGACATTGGTCGGGTTCTTGCAAGTCTCAACCGGGGATGTGTAGAGCTTGACACGACAGTGAAGTAGGTTCTTGATGATGTCGGTCAATGTCACGTGGAAGTATCCTTTAGAGTCAGTTGGATCGCTGTAGATCACAACATCCTTCTTCCCGTATGATCCTGGCTCGGAGCACACGATCTTTGCCTTTGCTCCTACATGAATTCAATTAACCGAGTTTTCAGATTAGTATTTTTTGGTGATCATAGATATTTAATTACTGAAGCTTAAGTATGTATTTATACCTTGAATTGGGTAATTAGTTTCATAACCATTTTTGCAAAGAATGATACCATCAACAGCTTTAAGAATCTCTGGAACATATGGCTTGGTGGGAGGTGTGTATGTTGGTTTTGGAACATATGGCATGGTGGGAGGTGTGTATGTTGGTTTGGGGACATATGGTTTGGTGGGTGGAGTGTATGCTGGTTTAGGGACATATGGCTTGGTGGGTGGAGTGTAGGTTGGCTTCGGGACGTATGGCTTGGTGGGAGGAGTGTATGTTGGTTTTGGGACATATGGTTTGGTGGGTGGAGAGTAGGTTGGTTTTGGGACATATGAAGGAGGAGAATAGGTAGGAGACTTTTTGTAGACCGGAGGAGGGAGAGTTGGCTTGTAAACCGGTGGAAGAGTTGGTTTGGTGTAGACCGGAGGGGGAAGAGTTGGCTTGTAAACTGGTGGAGTGTAAACTGGAGGTGGGAGAGTTGGTTTGTAAGCCGGTGGAGTGTAAACCGGAGGTGGGAGCGTAGGCTTGTGGTTGTAAACCGGAGGGGGAAGCGTGGGTTTGTGTTCCGGTGATTGGTAGACCGGAGGAGACGAGGGAGAGTAGTAGGCAGTGGCTATGGTGGCCAAAGAAAAGAGGAGGCAAATGGCCAAGGAGGTGCTTTTTACAGCCATTGCAGAGAGCGTGGCCTGTCTTTTTGCCTTACGCTAGTTCGTTTCTTTGTTTCTAAGTGGGATGAGGAAAATGGTTACATCAAATGGGGTTTTATAAGAAAATATTAACGAGTAATGAAGAATTTAAAATGTTATCATCACAAGTAGATAATAGAAAATCATGTTGGTATTCATATGTGTGATGCACGATCATAAACATGCTCCCCATTCACAACCATACACACGGTCGCCCACCAAAGAGGTATACCAGCACAAAAGGACGTTAAGAAACTAAAATACATACGGCTTTGAATGATAACAAGGGAAGGGAAAGGAACGAAGAGAAATCTATATTCCTTAATATTTCTTAAAAAAATTCCTCTTCGTTCTTTTTCATTTTGTTTTTTTTTAAGAGAATTAAAGATCAAATTTATTCGTTATTAATTTTGATAAATAGTCATTATTTCTCACCGTTCCCAAAATTTTATTTCTAACTCATTCTTTTCATATCCATTCCTAATATTCATTTTTTTTTTTGATCAAACCCTTCAATATAACTTAAACCGAAACAGAGTTTCCTAAAACAGAGAGAGAGTTCGACAAAAGAAACAGAGATTGTTTAGCCAACCGGTCAGCCGGGGCGTTTACAGAACGAGGAATAAATCTAAAGGAGATAGAGGAGAAGGAGCTACTCAACACGCCAATGTCATGGAGTATCCCTCGAAGCGCAGCCACAGTCTTTTTCCCTGTGATCGCATCAATGAGACTTCTCGAATCTGAACAACAGATCAAGTCTTTATAACCAGCAGCTATGATCTTCGAGAGACCAGCTTTCATCGCCAAAGCTTCCCCTGCGAGGGCAGAGGATATATAGCGTCGGGCCTCGGTTCCTTGGAACACATCGGTGCCCGAAGAGTTTGTGCAAACCCATCCTAGACCACCTGCACCAGAAAAACCATTCCAAGCAGCATCCGTGTACAGAGTATAAGCGTTTGATGGAGTTTGAGGAGTAGAGATTGCGGTAGGACAGTCTTTAAATGAAGCAGAGAGACGTTTTTGAGTTGGCAGAGAAGCCTGCCACTCTTTAGCCGCTTTGATTGCTCTAGTTACCATCTCTGTTTCCGAGAAAGACTTGTCTTCAAACCGTAATTGATTTCTACTAGTCCACAGCACCCAGAAAATCCAAGGGTAGAGGGGGGTTTTTAGACCCGTTGGTGGTAGCAAGGTCATGCGCGCACAGGTCTTTAAGAGCTCCTCCATCGAACTGCAGGTGCTACTCGATGGGATCGTCAAGCTTGGCACAAGATCCCAGACCTTTTGTGCTGTTGAGCAGGTGAGCATTACGTGCAATAAGGATTCCGGCTCTCCACATCTCTTACATTTACCATCAACCTGCATACCACGTTTTACAAGAGTTTCTCCCACCGCCATCGCATTGTTTTTTAACTTCCATAAGAAATGGCGCAATTTCGGGGAGCATTGGACATTCCACACATACTGCTTCCAGTTAAATTTGTCCCTATGATTACCGTTGTGGACTTTTGCTAGCGAGTACCCTGACTTCGTTGTATAGCTCCCTGACTTATCATAGAGCCAAGTTATCTCATCTTCAAGGTGGTTCTCGCCCGGTGTTAGCTTCCTGATATGAGCTTCATAAACTGGCACTTTGCGCCTGATCTCAGCCACGTTCCACTCCGTAGAGTCAGGATACATAAGATCGCAGACCCGGAGGTCCTGGTCAACCTCCGTAGGGGGACCTAATGGGCATTCCTGAGCCTCCATAGATAACCAATTATCACTCCAGACATTGATTGATCTGCCATTTCCAACATTCCATCCCATGCCTTTCTTGATGATTTCTCTTCCTGCCAGTATCCCTCTCCAACCATGAGAAGCAGAGTTTGGTGCCGAGCAAGAGAGGATATCTGAATCATGGCAATATCTGTTGAGTAAGATACGCCCTAGCAAGGAGGATGGATTCTGTAAGAGCCGCCAAGTATGTTTCGCCAGGAGTGCATCATTAAACACTTCGATTTCTCTAAACCCAAGACCCCCAGCACTCTTAGGGAGGGTCATTTTGTCCCATGAGACCCAGCTCATCTTTCTCAACTCTGGTTTGGCGTCCCACCAGAAGCGAGTGAGCACCGTCTGGATTTGCTTGCAAAGAGAACTGGGGAGCTTGAAGCATGACATCGTATAGGTGGGCATAGCCGCAAGCACTGCTTTCAAGAGAACCATCTTCCCTGCTCCCGACAAATATCTGCTCGTCCAACTTTGAGCTCTCTGCCTTATCCTATCGATGATAGAGGCAAAAATGTCCCGTTTCTTCCTTCCGAAGTGTTCAGGCAGACCTAAGTACTTACCAATACCTCCTTCGTTGCATATATTCAGCTCTCGTTTGACCCGGGTTTTACACTCTTGATTTGTTTTTGATGAGAAGGTGATTGCAGATTTTGCCCGATTTATACACTGTCCCGACGCCAACTCATATTTATGAAGAATCGAGGTCAAAGTGGCACAGCTCGCTGCATTAGATTTACCAAAGAACATGGTATCATCGGCAAACAGCAAGTGATTGAGAGGAGGACAGTGTCGGCCTACTTTAATCCCCGGGAGCGTTCCATTTTCCAGAGCGTTGTTACACAAGCCCGAAAGCACCTCCGTACAAAGAATAAATAAGTACGGAGAGAGCGGGTCTCCCTGCCGAAGTCCTCTGGAAGGATTGACACGACCCTGCGGACCACCATTAATTAAGAAGGAGTACGAGACCGAAGAGACGCATTCCATAACCCAAGTAGTCCAAGTATCATGAAAGCCCATTCTCCGCAGGACGTCGCGTAAGAAATTCCATTCGATCCTGTCATAGGCTTTACTCATGTCCGTTTTTACCGCCATGGCAACCCGCTTCTTTGCTTCTGATCTCCTCAAGTAGTGTAGGACCTCATGGGTAATCAACACATTGTCAGAGATTGCTCTCCCCGGAACGAAGGCTGACTGAGACGGTGAGATCAGGGAGTGAAGCAGCGGTTGCAGCCTCTTCGACAATATTTTCGCAATTATTTTATACTGCGTGTTGCACAAGGCTATGGGCCTGTAATCCGAAACTCTCTTTGCTCCCGATCCCTTAGGAATAAGCCTGAGGTGCGTTTCATTTTGTCTCGAGGGCATGGAGCTGGTCTCAAAGAAAAGTCTGATGTCCCGGTAAACATCATCGCCGATTACGTCCCAAAAAGTCTGGTAGAAATCTGCCGAGAAGCCATCGGGACCTGGTGCTTTATCCTTGTGAATCGAGAACACCGCCTTCTGCACTTCCAACTTATCTGGTATCTCTATTAGCAGCTGGTTCATCTCTGTTGTTACCTTTGGAGCTAAGGCTTCAGCCACTATCTCCGATGAAACTGTATGCCCCGAAGAGAACAGCTGCTGGTAGAAAAGGGAAAATGCCTGCACAATCTGGTCCTCCTCATAGAACGCTGCGCCAGCCTCATTTTCGATGATAGAAAATTTATTACAGGCCCTGCGTCCACGCGTAACAGCATGGAAGAAGCTGGAGTTACGATCTCCGCCATTCAACCACTGAATCCGACTCCTTTGGCGCCAGAAAGCCTCTTCTTCTGCATAAGCCTTTTCTAGGATCTCTTTTAGGCTAGCTATGCGGTCTGAGTCCGGTACCAGAACAGAGAGAGCTTGCTCAAGTAGAACCTGGTGGGAACTAATGTGATCCTTTGTCTCCGCTGCTTGAGTCTTTGCCCACTCAATGAGTTTTCGCCTAACTTTATTGATCTTTGTTAGCAGCGAGACTGTATCCTCCGATTTCCAAGAATCCTCCACCAGCTTTCTTATTTCCGGTTTCTCGCTTAATCTCCTATCGTACCGGAACAAGCCTTTCTTCTTCTTTAGGTGTTGATCAAAATGTGTTAGAAGAGGTCTATGATCTGACCCTTCAAACCGAAGATACTCACTCCTTGCCGCTGGAAACATCTCCATCCAATCTATATTCGCCATGGCCCGATCAAGTCGAGATTGGATGAAATGGGAGTATCTAGTACCCCTCCATGATAGTGATTACCATTTACACTATTAGTTTTTATCCATGGAATATGGTCCCGTTCAATTCAGAGGCCCAACTTTTATACACATTATATATATATATATATATATATATTGTCGTTGCCTCAGTTTCAACCTCAAGCCATAGCGGAGACTCACTCGCTCATCGTAATTTGATAGTGATTCAATTTTGCGTTCTTGAGTTAGATATATGTCGTGGTGTTTTTTTTTGACAAAAGGCTAAGTCGTGGTGCTTTTCTTCAACGAATATTTGATCACTTCATACTCTGTTACATATGATGCTAGTAGAATAGATAGATCTACTAAAGAATCTTAGATTTCTAAGTTTAGATGAACAAAATCTGGAATTTTTTAAGGTGTCCGAGTTTTTGTCCGATTAAGGTCAAATTGTGGCCGCCGGAGGCCGACGAGCGATTTTCCGGTAACTAAGCGGTTCTCGGTGCCGGTTCTCGGCGCCGCGTTTTCGAACAGAGAATTCAACTCATTCCTTTATAGCCAATCAAACTGCCACTATTAAATATTAAAAATATTAAAAAAAAAATCTAAAATAGCTGAAACAAAATATAACATCAACTATAACGCCGCTAACTAAATCCTAAATCATGAATCTAAACACTAAATCTAAACTCAAACCCTATACCCTAAATCAAAATCTAAGCCTTGAATCTAAACACAAACCCTATACTCTAAATCCAAACCTAAACCCTAAATCCTAAATCTAAACCTAAACTCTAGACTCTAAACCCAAATACTAAACTCTAAACCCAAATCTTAAACCCTAAACCCAAACTCTAAATCTTAAACCCAAACCTCAGGCTCTAAATCCAGAGATTTACTCTAAATCCATAGATTTAGATTTAGGCTAGGGTTTGAGTTTATGATTTAGGATTTTGGGTTTAGAATCTAGGGTTTGGGTTTAGATCTAAGGTTTGAATGGTTTGGATTTAGTGTATAGGATTTAGGTTTAGATTTAGAGTTTCGATTTAGAATGTAGGGTTTGGGTTTAGATTTAGGGTTTGGATTTAGGTTTAGGATTTAGATTCATGATTTAGGGTTTAGGGTTTAGTTGATGACATTAATATCGTTAAAGTTGACGTTATTTTTTATTTCAGCTATTTTAATTTATTTTCTTAAAAAAATATATTTTTTTTTTAATTTAATAGTCTATGTGGCAGTTTGACTGATCATAACGAAAAGAGGTGAATTTAAAGGTTCACCTAGAGGGTAAACCTAAGTATTTCTCGACTCGATTGCACATGTTACGACAAGATATATCCATAAATATTTATTTCCGTAAATATACGTGTAACAAAATACCAAATAAGGATGTAAACATAATATTTAAAGAGAACAAACTCAATATATACGTGTAACATAATTCTAGAAAAAACATAATTCCAAATAAGGATGTAAACATAAACTTGGAATACTTGTGCAGCAAGACTCTCGTGCACGATAATAATTTTGACTAAATACTAATTAGTCGTCAAGCTACTAAGCTAGCAATGAACTTGTCTGCAATATAAGAGCACTTCCAATACTTGGAGTATTTTAGTAATTAAAGAAAACAAATAAGGAAAAAAGGAAAGCGACACTAAAAAAGTTCTAAGAATACATTTTTAGATATTCTTTATAAAATTTTATGCACACATTTCAGCGTATAGATAAACTTAACATTTTGATTTATTTATATAAATAAGTTTTATTAAATTATTAGTTTTATTTGGATTACAACCTTACTTTAGATGCCCAACTGATCTAAGAATACTGATTCTATGATGTTATATATATAGTTCTCTTCTACCTTTACAAAAGTTTCCTACAAAAAAGGTTTTCTTTATAAAAACCCTTTAAATATATATAGAAAGGCTATACTTGGTTCCACGACTATATATTGTGAGTTCTTTCTTTTTGATAAATATTCTTGTAAGTTTCGGATTTACAATACATACTATATATATCGTGCAGTGTATCTATACATGGTTAATGACAGTATAGAATTAGACTCCTAAACTATGGTTTATTGGGTCCATAAAGAGACAAATCGTTGTTTGTGAATTCACTAGACACACGTCCACCACAATATCCACAATATTACAAATAACACCAAAGTAATTTTATAAACAGGAAAAAAATTCTTTATCATTATTATACCTCTTATATTTATATATAAGAAGTGGCATAGACAAAACAAATATGTTCCTCTAACAATTTTATTAAATAAAATTGCAGAAAACAACATAACCAGAACGAAAGACTGCATCGGCAATGCAACGATCAAATAAAATTAGTACAAAGAAACAAATTAACATCTGGAAGGGAAAAGTTTTCAAACAAGAAATTGGTTATAATGTGACCACATATATAATGCATGCAAGATCATCACCATATTAACGTGATCATCATCAGTATTTAGGAGTAGTGGGAGCAGACTTGGGACCGGTGAAGTAGAAAGGTCCGACGCTAAAGATCTTCACGTTCTTGTCGGCGTGGTAACGGTATCCGTACATCGACAATGGAACTCCGGTGACACCCTTGTTGACATTGGTCGGGTTCTTGCAAGACTCAATAGGAGATGTGTAGAGCTTTACACGACAGTGAAGTAGGTTCTTGATGATGTCGGTCAACGCCACGTGGAAGTATCCCTTAGAGTCAGTTGGATCGCTGTAGATAACAACATCCTTCTTTCCGTATGATCCTGGCTCGGAGCACACAATCTTTGCCTTTGCTCCTACATGAATTGAATTAACCGATTTTTCTAATTAGTAACAACATTTGTTGTGATATATATATATATATATATATATATATATATATATATATATATATATATATATATATTTAATTACAGAAGCTTAAGAATGTATTTATACCTTGAATTGGGTAGGATTGGTAACCGTTTTTGCAGAGAATGATGCCATCAACGACTTTAGGAACCTCCGGGGCATATGGCTTTGTGGGAGGAGTGTAGGTTGGTTTTGGAACATATGGCTTGGTGGGAGGAGTGTAAGTTGGCTTTGGGACATATGGCTTGGTGGGTGGAGTGTATGTTGGCTTTGGGACGTATGGCTTGGTGGGAGGAGTGTATGTTGGTTTTGGGACATATGGTTTGGTGGGTGGAGAGTAGGTTGGTTTTGGGACATATGACGGAGGAGAATAGGTAGGAGACTTTTTGTAGACGGGAGGAGGGAGAGTTGGCTTGTAAACCGGTGGAAGAGTTGGTTTGGTGTAGACCGGAGGGGGAAGGGTTGGCTTAGTGTAAACCGGAGGTGGGAGTGTAGGCTTATGGGTGTAAACCGGAGGGGGAAGCGTGGGTTTGTGTCCCGGTGATTGGTAAACCGGAGGAGATGAGGGAGAGTAGTAGGCAGTGGCTATGGTGGCCAAAGAAAAAAGGAGGCAAATGGCCAAGGAGGTGTTTTTAATCGCCATTGCAGATTGCGTGGCCTGTCTTTTTGCCTTACGCTAGTTCGTTTGTTTGTCTCGAATGTGGGATGAGGAAAGTGATTTCATCAAATGGGGTTTTATAAGAAAATGTTAACGAGTAATGAAGAATTTAAAAATGACAAGTGAATAATATAAAAGTTTAAAAATGTTATCATCACAATTCACAAGTGAATAATAGAAAATCGTGTTTTGGTATTCATATTAATGTGATGCACGATCAAAAATCATGCTCCCCATTCACAACCAAAGAGGTATACGAGAACTGACAAGGGTCACTAACTTGAACGTCGTTATATACCCAGCGACATATGGGCCCAGTTAATTCAAGATCTAAATATGTTGGCCCAAAACTTTGAAAACAACAAAACCCTAACGATAGAGAAAAAAAACTATATATTTGTTGTTGCCTCGGTTTCAACCTCAAGCCATAGCGGCGACTCACTCGTTCATCTTGATTTGTTAGTGATCTGTTTTTGCGTTCTTGAGTTAGATATAAGTCGTGGTGTTCTTCTTCTTATGTGTCTTCTCATATCATTAGGAGATTAGTTACGGCTGATAGTTTGGTTAATTGTTCTTATTGTTTGTTTTGTTTGAAAATAATTAGAGATTGTTGAGCCTTCATAATCCCAGCTGAGTTAATTAGATACTTATCTGATTCATGGGAGGCCTAAACCGACGTTGCAAGTTTCGCTGATAATACCTTCTTTTTCTTTAATCCCAGAAGGTGTTTTATTAGTAACTTCGCTTACATTTCATTCTTCCATTCCATCAATCTCAATTTTTAAATTCGACTGTATGAAACTGTTTTGTACTCTGCACTAACTACACCCGATTTCACTTTTTAATTGATTTGGTTTTACTTTTTCGATAAAGTGTTTTCATATGATAATATGATTCGTTTGTAATTACATTGTTTTGGTATTCTGTTTGTAAAATACATATATTTACAATTAAACCATAGAGGAAGTTATTACATAACGATTACTAGCAGTTGTTCTTGTAATAATACATTGTAAAACTGTCTCTAATTTCACTTGGAAGAGTAACTATATTTTGCCAACCAATCTTCATCATTTGATTTTTCATTGCATCACTTGGAAGTTGGAAGAGTAGACTTTTGTGTAGTTGTTGATGGCCATACATGATATATAATACTGGACCATGGGCCTTTACGATTTAAGAACTACTCAGGCCCGATGCTTGACGTCCCAAGTCGATGTGATGTTTCAGTGAGATTTAATTAGCAGGCACTTTTTCATCGTCTTTTGCACTTTTGCAAAAACAATATAAACACTATCACTTTTCATTGTCTTTTGCATTTTGCAAAACGATATAAACACTCTCTCTCTTCATTATCAATTTTTTTTATAAAACCACCAACTATGTGTTGACGATCATTGGGTTGGGTATTCGTATTAGACTAATACCACTAGTAATTAGATATAGTCAAGCGAGACAAACCATGTTTTCCTATCCCATAGGCAAGTTGTACCTATGAAATAAACAGGAACTGCCACATTTGCAAATTAAAATTGTCTGAAAAACATCTAGATGATTCTGAAAAATATTACATAGCATATTTAATCAATAGATCCAACTATCGTGTGTGTTGACAAATGTCAAAATACAAAGTAAAGTGCTATACGTTTTGGTGTACCAACCAGAGGACGACAAAATAAGTATCCAAGTGTGACACTTTTGTATTCGGCTCTAAGTTTGACACTTTATATAATGCAAGGTTTATTAATATCAAACAATCTAGACTGGCAATCAATCATCCCACTCATCAAAAAGAGTCGAGCACTAAAGAAACAATAGTGAAGTAAGCAAAGAGACCGACACCATCGTTCAACCAGAATGTACTCTACTCATCGTCTCCTTCTCATTTTGGATTTGACATGTTTCGATCAGACATCAATAGAGGAAATTAAAAAACAAGAAACAAACAAAACGAAAACTGTAGACCAAGAACAAACAAATAGAGATTATCGGTGAATATTGGAATCATACGTTAGCTGTTGGCAAAACCATCGTAAGTAAAAAATAAAAATTGACAGACTTGTAATGAAAAAAACATGTGGTAAAAATATATGTATGTACATTGTACAAGGAAGATTCACAGCATAATCTGAATGTATCCTATGTATGTTTTTTTTTTTAATGTTTATAACTTAATGCACAGAAGAACGAACAATACAGAGGAAGAACAAAGAATTAATGTGCCGTAAAAAAAGTTTACATCTTTTGTTGCAGTGACATCAGTGTGAGTGTCCATACAAATCATAAGGTGCCCAAAGAGAATCTAACGGACAAGGCCGTCCCGAATCTAACCGGAACCACGGTTTACCACTCCCAGACCAATGCAACAAACTAACCGGACCGGGATGAAGATCTCTACAGCTCCCCCTCACGTTATCTCCACCAAGACCATGCTGGTTCCACCGATGCTCGATCGGCGCCACTTCTCCCGCGAAAACAAGCAAGAACGGAGGCAAAGACCCCAGCTCGTAGATCCTATCCCTCTTCTGAATCTCCATCCACTTCTCGATCGCCTCCGTGTACCTTACCCTCCTCCACCTCTCGAGATGTCGTCGACGAGGATCAGATCGGAGTCGAGGTAGATCACGCGCCTCACGCAGGGCTCCAACAGATCGGGTAAGTAGTTTCTAGCGTAGTTCAACGGCTGCTCGAGCGCTTGCCTCACGGAGGATGAGATGAGTGTGCGCACGATCTCCGGATCGAAGTGGTGGACCTTGAATCTCGACTCGGGGAAGGTGGAGCGGACTAATGATTCGATGTCACTCTCGGAGACGATGAGATGGAAGAAGACGCTCTCGGGACACGACGCGTGCTGGAGAATCGAGTGGACCGCGGCGATGGAGCCGCGGAGGTACTCGGAGTCGAGAGTAATCGCGACGTGGACTAAGGAAGGGTTGCAGACGTTGGGGTCGACGTCGACGTATTGGAGATGAGAGGATCTGATGGCTTCCGCTGGAGGGAATGATTGGAGAGAAGGAGAGAGGACGATGATAACCAGAAGAGCCGAGAATAAACCGGAAAATCGCATGATCCAGAGCATATCCTGAGATCGATGAATCTGGAAAAGCCGTTGTGAGAGATTGAGAGGGTGAATGATGCATCTGACGGTAGACAAAAAAATCCAATTTTTGGAAAAGTATGGCGTGGGATCGAAGCGACCTGAGAGAGGAGAAGAGGAATAATTTGAAATCGGAAGATGGAGAAAGGCGCAAGTTAAGGAGGGGCGGTGCTACGGTGCGCCACCGTCTGCTCTTTTTTACGCTCTCCTCCCCTCTCTCTATGTTAGAAGAAGAAGAAGAGAGAGAGATTGTTGCCTAATGGGCTTTTTCTTTCGATCCCTCCTTTGCCAACGAACCAGTTTGTATTCTACTTAGGCCTCGATTGGTACAGCAGATGAAGAAGCAGTAGCAATATCCTGTAGAAGCAGTATGCTGCAGAAGCTGTATGCTCTCATTAAATTTTTTAATAAAATGATTGGTAGAGCAGTAGGAGTATATAATTTTAAAATTATCATAAAAGTTAGTATATAATATATTTATTTTAAAATAATATATATTAAATTATAATATATATTAATAATATATGTTTTATTAAAAAATAATGAATCTTACTTAATTATAAAATTAAATTAAATTTTAAATATAAAATATTATTATTTAAAAAATAAATGTAAATATTATTTTAAAACATAAAATTTAATTTTGTATAAAAAAATAATTTTGATATTATTAAATAAAATAAAATAATTTTATATATAATTTATATATAAATTATCATTATTTATCTATTGGTAGAGCAGTAAATGATTCATATAATATTATCAGAAAAATTAATATATGACATATAATTTATTTTTTATAAATAATATAGATATGTTTAATTTCTAATATATAATATATATATATATATTATTTTATTTTATTTATTAAAAATAATGAATGATATGTGTAATTATATAAGTTATATTATATTTCAAATGTGAAATATTGTTCTTTTTAAAAAGTTAAAATAATTAATCACAACTTTTATTTTTTTAAATGTAAATTTTTTTTTATTATGAACATAATTTTTTATATTATTAAATAAAATATATTAATTATATATAATTATTTTTAAATTTTTATATATTCTAACTGCAAATGCTCTACCAAAAGCTCCTTATGAGAGCATTGAGTAAAGAGCATTTGGAGAGCATTAGCATCTTGTAAATGCTCTTGTAAATGCTTTTGTGATAAATGTTGATTGGATAATGACGAGCATAAGGCATTAGCATAATGCCAATCATACCCTTAGTTAACCAGTTTGTATTTTACTTAGTTTTTATGAAGGCTGATCATAATACTATTTTATATATTTTGTCAGGTGGCTAATCAAAATTAATTTGGTAGTTAAAAATACAAAGAAAATTGTAACATCGTGACTGAATATGATGTATTAGGTGATTATGCACGGATATAAATATTTACAAAATAAATATATTATAATAATCTATTTATTTATTTTTAATTTTAAATTGATTTATGATTTATATGCATTATTATATTAATAATACTATATTACTTTAATTAGACATATGATTTGAGATATGTTATATTTAGTCAGTTTTGTTGTTTTATAGTCGATTTAGTTATCATTTGGATATATTGGATTGTATATATTTTACTGAATTCAACTATGATATTTTTATTTTAAATATATTAAAATTATGATTAATTTTTTTTATTTCTATTTACGTTTGTTGTTGTCTTAGATATGCAAATATATTTAACGAAGATTAGGTATAACTTAAGATATATTGTGCTTAGAATGAAATAAAAAATAAACTAAAATGTCTGATTCCAAAGTTCATAAATTAATATCAAAATAATATTCTATAGTCTCATGCATATATATAAATTTTACAAAAGAACTAAATTGTAACAGTTGGTTAATATTTTATTTTCATTTGTTAATATGTTTTGAGTCATCCTATAATTTAAATTTATAAAATAAAATTATCATTATAAAATTATATATTCTTATTGTAGTTAAATCTATGATTTTAGATATAAGTTAGATTAGTCGAATCATTCATGTGTTGTGAGTATATTGAGTTACATAATTTTTTTCAAATTCAAATTAAAGTATAATTATTTTTTTTATTATTAAGTAAAATCAAATTAACTTTATTTATCGTTCAATGTGCATGTATTTTTTTCATAATACTTATCAAATTATATGTTGTTTTTTTTAAAAAAAAAAACATTTTATAAAAACATATTAAAAAATAAAGCAATGATCAATGGGAAGTTACATATATAAGTAACTAATACATTTTGGAAGCTCATTAACACATATCAATATTTAAAACAATTAAAACATTTATAAATTTTAAATAATTTCATGTCTTAGATTTATAAAATGATAAACTGAAATTTATTTTAAATAATCTTAAAAATGAGAATTCAGATTTGCTTTGATATTTTGATTATGGTTATATTAAGTTTCACAAAAATAAAAACATAAAATTTAAAAGAAAATTTAATATAAAGAAAACAAATAATTTTAATAATGACAAAATATAATGTATCTATCTCATTAAAGTATATAGTGTTATTTATTTTAAAATATTTTGTAATTATTTGATCAAAAGATATTTGTTGTTAATTGTTTTCTTTAATATCTCTTAAAAGAAGCAGTTTAAACAATTGTGAACTTGTAAATATAGAATATTTCTATTTTGTGAACTTTTCTTTTTACTGAATAATATTATATATAAATATATTGTTTATATTTTCGTTTTTATTTTATTTTACTTTATAAATGTTTCCTTTTTTATTATATATGTTATTTGAAAATTTTTAAAAAGGAAATTTTTTTTTAAAAAAAAATCAATAATAGTATTTAAATATAATACTTTAATTCATTAAGGGTATCAATGTAAACAACCGTAGTGAGAATTAACGTGAGCGCGATACATAGGAAACTGACTTTTCAAATAATTCTTTATAAATACCTATGACCGAGTAAAATAAAAAGATCTCAACTTGTGGTTAAAAAAAAAACTATATCTCAACTTACTTTAAGTTACATTTTATGTATCCAGTAGTTATAAACTTACTTTAAATGATTTGTCACATACTGTAAACTTTTTTTGGAAACTTTGGCTGCGATTGGATTACTTATTTTTGGAATGAAATGTCTAAAATTATCAATTTTATTAATTTCATTAAAATTTGCCATTTAACGTGAATATCAAGGAAAAAAACATTTCATCAATTCCAAAAAATTATAAGCAAAATACAAAGCAAAACATTTCATAAAATTTTGATAAAAGATACATTCCATTCCATTCATTTTATTTTATTCCACTCTACTCCATTTTTTCCATTTTTGATTAACCAATTAAATTTTTCAATTCTCACTTTTTTGGCAACTTAAAGTATCACCTAATTTAAAAATATTATGTTAAAAATCTGAAGTTGTACCAAACTAATTTTAGGTTTTACTTTGATCACTACTTATATGATTCACAGATTTTTTTTTTTTAACTATACTGTAAACCACACGCAAACCAACATAGGAATAAAAATCTATCGTCTAGTTTATATGTGCATTTTCACAAAGACGGGAAGATTCACGAGCCTGTTGAAAAAATTCGATCGTCGTTACATAATTTACATTAGGTGATTACACTTTATATATTAGTTAACTAGGAATTATCCAGCCTTACGGACGGATAAGTAAATGAATGTAAAATATATAAATACTTAAATTTTGATGTCTTTAAAATCGTAACATTAAGTTTTACCTTTTTCTTACATATCATATGTATATCTCACTTTTTAATTTTTCGGCAGTTAATGTGCCACTGCAACACCGAAACCATCTCTTACCTTTGACCAACTATCTGGAAATCCTGTCTGGTCTATTGAACCAATCCTAAGTGATAGTGTGTATTTGTGTATTATTCTGGATAGGAATTGATAGCTTAAAAACTAAAACAAAATTATTTAAATCTTTAGTACATACATAGACGAAGTAAAATCACTAATGATTTATCTGCTGAATGCAAGTGATATTAATTAACAATGTTCTAATTCAGCTGGAACAAGTCATTGTTGGTTAAAGATCATTTAGCACATAACCAATCTTTATGATTCTAACTAATTCGGTGCCATGATAACTTAATACATTCATATCTCAAGTGATTTAAAACTTTATAGTAATTTATTTACTAATGCGACAAAGTTTAGATTTTTGGATCAATGATTCATGATTTATATCTCATGAGTGGCAGATAATAGGAACATTACTTTCATATGAACTATGAACATATGTTTCTCTTCTTTTCGTGTTTAGATTTTCTCTTTTAAAAATGATAAATAGAAACACTAATAAAATTACATTGTTTCAAATCCATATATAATAATTTTTAAAACCATTAGATACATGTAGCCCACTTAACACCTTGTCATCTTCTTTTTATTTGAAATAATATTAATATTTTAGTTGGAAATATAATAATATCTCAATATTACAGTTGAAATGTCTCATTTTTTTAAAAAAAAGTTTCCATAAGACAATGATATTCACTAGGAGAGACAAAGACGTTTCAATGTAAACTCATATTTCACTATTGATAACAATCATGGATGGTTCATATGTCATTTGCATGACTATAGTATCTCTATTTAAAAATTAGTGGAAAATGAATTGGACAGTTCAGTTAAATGTATGACTTATTCGTAACACAAGATTGTATATTAAAAATGTTTCATATCATGTAACTTGTTTTCTTTTATGAACCGACCAAGAAACTCCATGTGCTACCATAATTGTTCAAGTGTAGTGCAGTACTCATCAAAAATGGCTTTATTTTGTTTTATTTGATTACTTTTAGACTATGCTATTCGGACAACTCCTTGATTAATAACCACATATATATATATATATATATATATATATATATATATATATATATCTTATATACTAAATCGCAAATCGCACGACCAATCAAATCATCAAATTCTGGCACGTAACTAATATTTAAAGAAAAAGTAAAAAAATTAAAAACAAAATAATTTTTATAAAAAAAATGTAACTGCCAACTACCTTATTTTTGCATCCAAGAAAAAATCAATTAAACAAAGCAATAGTTTGGAAAAGAAAAAAAAAAGTTGTGGCAATAGTTTCTTTTTCAAACTGTAGCCCACGATCCTTGCTCTTTCTCCTTCCTCTACAAACGTTTTTTTCCTATTCCTATATATTAAATTTGATAGACAAATGGTAGCGGAACTCTCAACTGATGGAATGTTAATTAGGAATACAATCCTTTGATTTTAATGCCTAAATCCATTCTCTTCTAGAGCTCTTTCCCATCTTTGGGCACCAAATTCAGAAACAGATTCAAGTTAGCATATCGTAGCTGCTTCAGTCGGAGAAGCACGAGTGTAAACACTTCATTTCTTATCAGGATTTTCAAGAGTTTTCATAATGGAGACTTAACAAGGCAACAATAAGAAGCAATCACGCCTAAGTTAATCTCTTGAAGACATAGATTTCGTCTCTTTCTGATTCAAATTTACAAGGAAAGACTGACGCGTTAAAGCGTTTCCACTAAAGAGAATCTGTTCTTTTTTTTGCATTAGTTTTGTTTGACACTAAGTTTTTTTGTTATAACTATTTGATTTCTAATTTCAGGAAGTGTTTGTTGTTGGGAGAGAAGCTTCCAAGAGAGTTCATGGACTCTGACCTTTCAACGTGCAATTGATAGGTAAGTTACAATTTTGTGGACATTTACATGATTTTTCATGAAGAAGACGAGAAAAACTTCAAACTAATATTTGTATCCACTAAACTAACTAAAATCAAAGAATTTTTTAAAACTAATCCAATTTATTTTTATGTGTCGTGTAATCAGTGATAAGTGTGTCAATGGTTTGTTAATGTATACACATTTACAGATTTACTTGTGATAAATCAGAGTTTTTTCTTGAAAAATAAATCGGAGTTATTTTATACCTGCAATTTTAGTTATATATAACTGAAACTTGGTGTTATTTGCAGACGAAAATATATCCATACTAAGTACGGGATCAATACTAGTATATATATATATATATATATCAATTGGTTTATTAATTTGAACATTACCTCATAGATACATATGGAAACATATGCATTGTAGAAAGAATTATTTTTTGGTAAAATTTATATAACAAAGAAGTAAGATTCATTATATAACAAATATTTTTTTTGTTTAGTTATTTCATTCAATAAAGGAAATGGTGTTGTTTTTGGTAAATTGTCAAATTAAAATGGTGTTTTTAACAACAAAGTAATATCACTTGGTTAATTTGAATTTAGTGATCATTTTATTTCCTTGTTTTTCATAGATTGTGACAAAGTTTATACATGTGTATATGTATGAATATACATGTATGCAGAACTGATAAGAAGTTATAGTCTTTCAAATTATTAAAAGAAATTTATGAAATTATCCATGTAATTTTTAATTTACTGACTAGATGAGACGCATACATTAAATTTTACTTATCTTGGTGGGACAAAATAAATTTCAAAGTATGTGGCCGCTAAATGCTTAAGCACTACAATGGCAAATTTACTTAAACGTAAATCCTACATGGCAGATGATCATTTGGTATGTTCACTGCTTGGGCTATAAGTAACATGTTTAAGAGTTTATTGTCTATTACAGTTTATTAACTCTTTTTTTTATAAACAGTTTATTAACTTGGAGTGAAAATAAGTCGATTAATTGACAACATGCAATGTCAAACCTTATCATGTACTTTAATATTTAGATCACAAACATCTTATCATCTAGTTGAAGTTTAAGTCGTATAACTGTATAAAACAAAACATAAATTCTTATTTACTATATGAAATTAATATACCTTTAGGCTTTCTTATTTAACAACTCATGCAGTTTTCTCAAACTGAAGTTTATTGATAGTCTGGAATATAGTAATGAAATAACTATATTTACCCTTCAGGCTATTGTAAGCTTGAAACTTCTTAGGCCAACCTACCAAGTATTTAGAGCACCCTCGACACTAAAAGTTTCTTAAATAGAGATCTTGTCAGATTTATATTAGTTTTATAGTTCATTTTATGTATTTGATTTAATTTTTTGTTTTGGATAGCTAGGCTAATTATAAAGCGAGAGTTGTATTAATTATATCAAGAGGAGTTCTATTAGAGCAAGTCCAATAGAAGTATTTAGAGAAGGTTCTCATAATAAAAATAACAAAATTAATAGAAAAGAAATGAGAGAAAAAAAGAGGTGTTAAATAAGATGTTTTTAGAATCTTATAAGAACCCAAACACCACTTGTCTTTTGTGTATTGGTTTATTTTTCTTTTCTAAATTAAAATTTAATTATCTAACAAAATTATCTTAAAATATTAATATTTTTTGTTTAAGAACTAAACGAATTTCTTACCAACAGGATTGCTTTTAGCTCTTCTTTTGAGAAATTATTGCTCTAACTCTTAGTATTACACTATTCCCTTTTTTCTATTAATTTTACTAGAGTCGATGTCCGCGCTACGCGCGGATAATGCGTTTAAATATATGCGTGGATAGTGTATCTTTTTCAAAATTATGTCTAAATGTAACTGACATAATATACAACCCAAAAAAACATAGAATGTTGACATTAGAAAATTCAATGGTGTTTGAACAAAAAAAAAATCAATTGTGCTAGATCTTGGTATTTTTTTCTTAATTTTTTTTTTTGTGTTGATGAACTTCTCTTCTCTTAACACGATATGTAATAACACTGCAATACTTGAATTTAATTTCTATAAGCATGATTTGTATTTGCAAAACATATATTAAGGGATTTGAATTTAATTTCTATAAGCATGATTTGTATTTGACTTTCTAAAGGTCCACTTGAATGAAATAGTTATCTGTCAAGTAAAGCATATCACATCCCTCTTTCAGTTGACAGAAGGGCAGGTGCGGATCGACCAATTCAAAAAATTCAATATGCATATGCGGATCGACAATTTGAATCGCGGGTATCCGCTAACCCACCAAAAGGACATTAAAAAATCAGTATCATTTTCGTAAAAATATATAAAAATGTTAGAAAATTATTTAATTATAAATATTTTTTTTTTTTAAAAAATAAAATAATATATAATTAAAATATTATTAAAATAATTATGTTATTAAATTTATATTATCTGCGGGTCCCATGAGTTATCCGCAAATCTGAATAGAGAGCGGGTGTAGATATATGAATTATTCTTCGCAGGTCATATGGGTCAAAATTTTAAATCGAAAAAATGAATCGATCTACGGGTTAGCATGTCAAGAGTGGGTTGATCCGAGAACCCAGCTCTACTCATAGGTTCGAATATTTATTGAGTCAACGTGAGTAGAATTATAGCAGATATAGAACTGACCATTGTTTATTTGCTTCAGGAGAATTTCACGGTCAAAGACCTTGACCAACATTACATGGAGTCCATCCTTAACCAACCTGACTTTAAGTACACATTAGATAAATATAGAGACGACTGAATCATGTTTGAACATTTATTTGGTCCCATCTCATCTCATACATTTCAAAACCAAAAAAAAAGTATGCATTACAATTACGAAATGGTACATTCCGTCAAAAGGCAAAACGCAAAGATGCCCCTGAGACTGACAAACTTAGTCACAACAAAACGCAAGAAGGTGATCCAACAAACAAATACTATTTTGCACAAAAAAAAATGCCAAGCATACCTTTTACAGTCTCTCAACTTGTATGTTAGTTCCTCTAGCTGCTTTCTTTGTCTAGCTGAATCCATGTTCTAATAAACCTCTGGACAACTCTTGGTATAGCTTTGGTTGACGCTTGGCACTTGTCTTTTCCATTCGTTTTCACTTACAATGGAGAAGCAATATGACTTTCTCCAGTTTCCAGCTTAAGGAAAGTTAGCAACACGGTACAGACGGAGTTGACTTATCTGGTACTCTACGGCATCATGTATTTATTTCTGGGAGAAAAGCCAGCAAAAAAGTTAGAGAAACGCTCTATGAATTAGGCTCCTTATGTGTTTCTTTTAATTAGCTACTGCTGATATGAAAAAGAAGAAATCATAAATAATGTGTAAACTTACAAAGCATTGAAGAACCGTGTCCGCTTGGGAAAGGGAAAGGAACAAACCTTTAAGAACTCATTCAGAAGGTAGATTGACGTGGAGGCTGACTCACAGGCTCAAAACCTCCAAAAGTAACTTTCATATGTGCAAGAAAACATCCGAGAATCAATATTTTTATACACAGACAACTAACAGGTCAAACTTGTGTTGATCAGTGAAACACAGAGGGTTTAAGCAAATTAAAGGCTTAACCACAAAACTGAAACATGAAGCTCAAAAAGCTAATTAACGTGTACAATTAGA
Organism: Brassica juncea; assembly: GCA_018703725.1. Lineage (NCBI taxonomy): Eukaryota > Viridiplantae > Streptophyta > Magnoliopsida > Brassicales > Brassicaceae > Brassica > Brassica juncea. Next base: position 4,664,858 of record CM031940.1, on the reverse strand, counting down.
CGAAGACTTTATGCAAATCAAACATGTTAATTAGTTCGCATAAACTTGCAAACCAAACCGTTATTGGCAGGGAAGCTAATACAAAATTGAAACATCAAGTTTGAAGCTTTAGACAAAAGCAAAAAAATAGGATACCTTTCTAACGCTCCGCATCACCAATACTGGGATCAAAATACTCTTTCTGCTCTAACTCTTGCTAGAATCTCTCAGCCTCGTCAACCTATCTGGGTTATGGTCCTCCATAAGAGATTTCTGGTAAGTCACTATCACATGTCAGACGGTACCTGTTCAAAGAGAAGTGTTAGATTTTGGTGAGACATCATTAACGTCTATATGGATTGCCGGATCTTGCATTCCGCTAGTCTGCAAGAAGAAAAAAAAGAGTTAAACTCACTGGTTGTCCCTAAACTGAAAAAGGAATTCGTTAAAGTAAGTTAGAATTTAACCAGTCTTTCTTCAAACTCCTCGGGAGTAAGGTCTCCACGGTTTGCTTGTTGATATATTGTACATATCTGCATAATTTTTTAACAGAACGTAACATAGCTACTAAGATAACACAATGAATAATTTCTCCATGCCTTTACACATATAGTATACCTTCTAACACCATCGAGAAAACCTCAACATTAGGATCTTTAAGACCCTATTGGTTTGTTTCCATTGAATTTTCATACTCCTTCATGAAGAATTGAACTGCAATTTTTCTGCTGTATCCCTTTGAGAATGTTGGATCGATCTTGATGTACTTCTCCACATCCTTAAATCCTATAGGCATTGCCCCAGCTTTGAGTAACACGCAGCTCATTTTCTGTATGCCTATGTGAAATTCAAGGAAGAAGCAACGGGCTTGGGTCGCTGGATACATGATCGTGAGAAGCTTTTATTGCTGTCACCTGTAAAACCCACAAACCCAACCATGCAGGGAGTTCAAAATCATCCAAACCCAAAAAAGATGGGCATACAAAACATATGAATCGACTTATAGCCTACCCTATTCTACATTGGGGCTCAATCACAGGGAGAATCTAAGATAAAAACGATACCTGAAGATTCCGCCACAGCACAATCGGCAACAACAGACTCTGGTTTGATCTCCAGTTCTTCAAAGCCATTGACGACGCCACTCCATCCAAAATCTCTTGAAGATTACGAAGAAGAAGACGTAAACACCTTGCCAAGCGTATGTGAATCTCAAATCATAAGCTCAATACGTATTGAGAAAAACTCAATACGGTAACCCACCCGCAGTTCGATTAAACAAAAAAAGAATTTCAAAGAAGCAAACAAATTAATTAAAAAAAATCAAAGACCTCCACGCACCACCATCCCTGCATGGAGCCTAAGGGGCTCTTCTCCAAACCCTAAAAGCCGACAACACCAACAGAAACCACACTGTCGATTGATCGATCCGTTGAAGAAAGGGAAAGGGCGAAGAGAGGATCGCGAAGAGATGAGGGCGAAGAGAGGATTGCGAAGAGATGAGGGCACGACGACATTATCCGGCTCTCTCCAGATTTGGGCTTTTGATCCACAAATTTAAAAAATTAACAGCCCAATATTAGCCCAAATCCGGTTATACGTGGAGAAATGAAGCAACTCCATTGGACGATTTTTTTGTCCTACGTGGACAGTCTCACAAGGCTGCATATTCCCCTTTTATTACTTGTTTGATTCACTGAACATGCTTTAAAAGCATCTACAATGATAAGTTTATTTACCCAAGTCTCTCAATATATATATTAATATGTTAAGAGATGATTACATTTAAATTTTTAATGCTGTTAAATGTGTTGTGTCATCTAGAAAATGACATCGGTAGAAAAAGTCTCTCAAAATAAGGTGTGATTCTCTTTAAACAGTAGCTGCTGATGCCCTAAGGCTAGACTAGATGTGGTGGTCCATTTTAAACGAGTTCAATATTTCTATGAGAATACTAATCAGTAATCACGTACATCTTCAGATATATGGCAATAACATGATATATTAGCATAACAATATGTTATTCCGTTAAAGGACCTAACATCGTTTTTTTTGGTCAAACTTATTATGTACTATACTACTATCGTTGAAGGACTTAACATCGTATCATAATTTCCCATTTCTTAGTTATTACCTTATTATCCACTATCGATGAACAAACTAATTGTGTGTTTAGTACTTGCTATTATATACCTTGGTGTAGTGTATAACACTCGAATGTACTTTTATCGGAAAGGTCGTAGTTCACATGATTAGGCATGCATTTAAGTTCTTTGTTTTTAAGTTGGTTGAATGAAACACAATAGGTGCTTGCTGACTCATTTGGAATCATTACTTATCCACTCGGCGCAATAACAAATACCACACCGACACCCTCCACTGCACTCAGAGTTCTTCGAACGATTTCAAGATGAGATCACACATCCCAAAAACACTTTCATTCAGCAAAAGTAGTTAACCAAATTCCGCCACATAGTCAACATATTAAGATTAGTTATAGGGTCGTTTTTAATATCAAAAAATTTACACACATGAAGATGTAAATGCGAGACTTTATATTTCTGAATCACAGATTCAACAAAACTAGCTAAATAATGAAAACTCCATTAAATAAGAGAAAACCCACAATCCCCTATCTATTTCTTTCTTTCTTTCTAATAATTATTTTTATTTATTTATAGTTATTAATACAGATCAAAATCACAACTTTGCTATCAGCAATCTTGAAAAGTAATATCAAACAAGTCAAAGAATTTTGATTCTCTTTTATTACAAGGAAAAAAGGATAACTGTTTTGGTTCTTCAATTACCTAACAACTGGATAAACAGAGACAACCGCTGGTTCAGCTGGAAGCTTATTAGCTGTGTCGTGGTGCACGAGTTTCCCCTGAGACTGCGCCATCAATATCGTCTTGTAAATCTCTACAAGCATTTTCTCATCGTACTCCTTCATCTGACGACCCGACCCAAAACCGGATCCACCGTATCCAGAAGCTCCTACGGCCCGCGAGTTCGCCAACTTCATCATCATATTAACATAAGAGTCGCGTAACCAAACCAGAAACTTCTTAGGCGACGCTCTTCTCAGGATCCTCAGTTTTGGCATAATCTTGATCTTCCAAAAGAGTTTCTTCTTGGTCGGATCCATTTTTACCCGTTTTCCATTCCTTCGACCCGCCGTTGATGATCCATCAAGCTTCTCGTATCCTCCCCACCTCCGCCAATACCTCTTTGGTGCTATCTCCATCACACACACTCTCTCTCTCCCTAACCTATTCTTTCTATATATTTTGAGAGAGAGACAACAAATGAGGAAATTAAAGAGAGAGAGAGAGGTTGGGATTTATAGTAATGACTCGTATACGGTATACCTAAATAGCTAAATCTACAGTGTGTATGAAGCAGCAGACACGTGATTCGTAACACGCATCTATGTTATTTTTGGGTTATACTTTTAAGTTATTTTTGGGGTTATTTTCAAATATAATGGTGAATGTTAGTACTCTCGTTCACTTGTCAGTAAAACATTCCAACCTTTTCTTGTTTTTTTTTTTTTCATCCTCCAACCTTTTCTTGTTAATTTCCAACGTATCAGATGAATTTATTTAAATACAGAACGAATGTTCTGAATGATGAATGAAGCAGCGTTATCGTTGATTTATATGTTGTCGACTATCGGTGACTATTGTCTTTGAAGAAATGATATTTAAGTAATTTCTCAGCATTTGCTCTTTGGGTTGTACCGAACATTACATTAACTGATAAGCATTAAGCGCAATGACGTTTAGCGGAGTTGGCCGCCACGGCAATAATGGCGATATGTGAGGAGATAACCAAGGGTCCATGTGACAACCTTCCACCAAATTTTGACCGTTGGATCTCTATCATTTTCATTCGCAAAGTGGATTGTGAGATAAAGAGGGTGAATGATATACGCATGTTGTATATGTCACGTAGAGTATTATCTCAATGCATAATATTTTCCGAAATCTTTTAGTATTTTGTTTGTAAGTTAGTAGCATATTTGAAGTGCAGATATCTAAATCACATTTAATTGTAATATGTTTTAGGTGGCTCTGCCGCTAACATCCGTCAGTTTTTCATGGGTACCTTAGAGCACCTTTAACATTGGAGAAATCCAAATGAGTTTTAAACAAAAAAATTATTATTATTTTAATGTAAGTTGATTAAATTATTTTACTTTTTTTTCCAAAAATCAACTAAAAGAAGACAAGTGGCTAATGAAAATACAATCAATATGTAAAATGCTCTAATCTAAGAACTTTTTGGCACTTTCTCTTTTTTTTTTCTAACTATTTTCTTTTTCATTAATCATAAGAAATTCTCTAATAAACTATTGTTGGAGGTGCTCTTGATATAGTTATCGTGGAAAACATTTGACTTTTAAAACCTCCAAAGCCAAACATTAATTAGCTTTCTGAGCTGTGATTTCATCAGATCGATATATTCCCTCGTGCTCATCGCCACATGTGGGAAGTTCTCATACACCTGCATGCAGTTAAGCTAACTTCAAGTTAGTTATTTCAACACATGCACACACGTATGTGTGTAACGATATGTATTTTTTAGTTATCAACTTCAACTATTTCTTTATGTTTTAATAAAGAAAAGAGGTAAATCAGGATTTATTAAAAACATAGACATAATCTCTGAGTGGGAGGTGCAGTCCACAGATAAACTCTTTCCCGGAAATTTAAATGGATAGTAAACAGTGGTCCTATATCCATATGACCACATATAGAACTAATAATCTAGCCCTAGAGGAGAGTCGATCTCTGACGTGGACCAACATAGCAACTCATCCTATAATGGAAACCACTAGACCACCACAATGTGATTAACTTCAACTATTTCTGGATCGAAATTTTTTCCATTAATGTTTTAACGTTTTCAAATTTTAATTTTAAAACTTCTAATATATTTCGTATTGCATCTATAATTTCGTCGATTCTAGACGGAATTATAAAGTACTTATAAAGTTCATGTAAAAAAAAGAACTTATAAAGTAATTTATAAAATTTCTAAAATTAGATAAAAATCAATAAAAATAGATAAAATTTTATAAAATTATTTGTAAAAGCTGTAAAATTTATTTAATTTTACCCATTTTTATAAAGAATATATTAAAATTATAAAATTATTTATAAAACCTTATTAATCACTTATAAATATATAATAAAACCAGTTGTAAGAATTTGAAAATAAAAATTAATGTTTTTAAAAGCTTATAATATTATTTTAAAAGTTTTAAATCATTTATACAGTTTATAATATAATTAAGAGACTTATAAATTACTTATACGAATTATAAAACAATGTATAATGCTTATAAAAATTTATAAAATAATTTATAATGGATAATTTATAAAATTTGATAAGTAATGTAATATAAATTTTGAAAGCATATAAAATCATTTTATTAATTTTTTTTAAAAGTTTAATAAAATCAATTATAAAATTGTAAAATATATAAATTTATAAATTACATCTTTCAAAATTCTGCCTAAAGGGTGGTGTTGTAATTGTTAGATCATTTCTAACAATTTTATCCCTTCATTTTTAAGGGGGTTTGTATTGTAACCACCTTTTATCCATTCAAATTTTAAGAGGGTTAATAATACACTAGGTATTTTATTTATATAAGTTTAATAATTAGTATTGACAAAAAAGTTTAATAATTAGTATCTATTCTATTAAAATAGAATCCTATTTGAAATTTACCATGGCATGTTTTAAATTTGGACTTATTGTAAATGTTGTGACTAACATAAAAGACGCTTCACTAATGTCAACCGAAGATTAAACCAATGATTTTATTAATGTTATTTTAATATACTGATCATTAGCGTAAACCTATCTAATGTGTTTTCATCGTCGTTGTCTAGAGCTCGAGTCAAAAAGCTCTGAGTAGTGAAAAAAAATTAGGTAATCTTATGTACGTACGTTTTCCCGATCTCGGATTTTGAAAATCTTCGAAATACTGAATTGATTTGGAATTTGTTATGATGATTGAATCATTCGAACGGGTGAAGATAGTAATGAAGGTGAGATGGGACTAAACCATGAAGATGATGAAAGCGGAATCTCAAGAGTTGGATCTCAAGAGATGGGGATTTATTATCTGTGCTCTTCTATGTAAAGGTAGGTCCTTTTTTTCTCTTACTTTTCATGTTTTGCTTATCCACTTTGTATCAAACATGGTAATCTCTAATTTAGATTGTGTGACATAGCTGAATTTAGGACGAGGAAGCTTTAATTTAGGTTGTGTGACGTAACTGAATTTCTAATGTGTTAATCAAACATGGTAATTTCTTTTGTTCGGTCTCAGGGATTTAGGTTTTGGTATTGTCTCCATCAAGGGAACTTGCTTCACAAACAGAGAAGACAATGTAGTCTATTGGAGTATATACCAATATTCAGGCACATGCCTGCATCAGTGGTAAGAGTATTGGAGAAGACTTCAAGAAGCTGGACCGTGGTGTACATGCTGTATCCGGAACACCTTGTCGAGTCTATGATATGATAAACAGAGGAAGTCTACAAACCAAGTCTATTAAGTTTTTGATTGTTGATGAATCATATGTATTATTTAGTAAAAGTCTCTTTTGATCAATATGGAGATCCAATATGGATGATTAGTTCTGAGACTGAATTCTCTTTTGGTATTTCCATTGATTTTTTTTCTTTATCTTGCCTCTCACAAATTTCGGTACGTTCAACTTAATATTCTACGTTTCTCTGATCATTCTTCACCCTTTTAAGTACCATTTACCGGAGAGCAATACTTGAAAAATCCAGGTGATGGTGAAGCATTATCAATGGTTGTAAAATTGTTATGTGAGACAAAATGAGATGAGAAGAGATCTCAAGGTTTCTTTGATCAAGCTATTAATGCTTCTCCTGATGATTTTTATGTTATATAGAGTTTGGATTCTCAATTTGAGTTTTCATGAGAATGTAAAGCTTTGTGTTTGAAACAGAAGGTGAGGAAGAAGAAGAATTGATAGCTGCTTCCTCGCCAGTTATAGTTTAGAAACGCCAAAAGGCTTATTAACATGAGAAAGAAGAGCAATGAAAAGACTGTGACTTTCTATTACGTATCAACACTTAAACGTGTTTTACTGAATTTTCTAACTTTTTTTTCGTTTCACTTGCATATGATTGTAATCTCATGAGCAATAAACATATACTACACACAATGAATGTAATAATATGATAATGTGTAAGAGGGTAAAAAGCGATAGCAATTAAAGCTTATTTCAATTTAAACATTAATTGTTGATATAAAATCCAGAAAATGTTACAAAGATATAGTTGCTTAAATCAGAATTAAGATCAAAATCTTCATATCCATATTCAGATCCACGTACTCGAATTAAAGTTCAAGTTTAATCGGGTTCCTGAAATTGTTATTTGAACCAAAACAAAAAACCAAAATAATAAAACTCAAACCAAACACAAATTCATAAATAATCAAACCATTACTATATTTTTTGAACCAAAATCCAAAATCCACAACCAGACCGATAATCCAAACATACAATTTAGACGAAATTTGAAAGATATAAAATATCATCAAATCATAAAAAAACTTAATTAAAATAAAAATTATATATATAAATAATCACGCGTTCTAACGCGGGTCAGAATCTAGTAAATAATTATTTTAGCAAACCCTATTGTAAGCAAATTGAATGGTGGTAGCCGGAAAAAAAAAAAGCAAATTGAATGGTGGTAGCCGGAAAAAAATTGGAGTTAAAGGACTGCTTCAGCAAAAACGGGCCTCGTTAGAAATAAATCTCTAAAACGACGTCGTACTAATAAAGTCAAGGAAAAAAAGGAACAATCAGCGATCTTACGATGTCTTACCCACGTGGCTTAATATGATTGGTAATAGTTGTCAGAGACTTAGTTCTGATTGGTTAGGCCGTGCAGTTTACACGTAAAACCCGACCACCTTTTTTTATTTTTCGAATCTTTCCGCGAAAGAGAAAGGGAAATTCGATGTTAAATCTGCATTGAATCATCTCAGGTTGGGAGCAAACCCTAGTCGTTTGAATCTCCAGCTTCAATGGCGATTCGGTGGTCAGAGCTATGTATCGTACTCTTGGCACTGTCTCACGCCATCTGCGTCATTGCAGGGTAATCACTTTCTCTCTCTCTCTCTCTCTGACATTGTGAATCCTTTTTTGTAATCGTATGTTCATAAACGTGTTTTGTGTTGTGTATGAATAACAGGAAGAGCTACTACGATGTGTTGCAAGTTCCTAAAGGTGCGTCTGATGAGCAGATCAAGAGAGCTTATCGCAAACTCGCTCTGAAGTATCATCCCGATAAGAATCAAGGCAACGAGGAAGCGACTCGCAAATTCGCTGAGATCAACAACGGTCCGTACTTTTTTTTTTGAAACTGACACTTTTGATCGTTGTGAATTTGACTGTGTTTGATGTTATTTAACAGCTTATGAAGTGCTTTCGGATGAGGAGAAGAGGGAGATTTATAACAAGTATGGTGAAGAAGGGTTAAAACAGCATGCTGCTAATGGTGGACGTGGAGGTGGAGGTGGAGGCATGAATATGCAGGACATCTTTAGCCAGTAAGTTGTATTGATCTGGCATGTCTTGCTTATTGGAAGATCCACAATGGTTACTCTCTAGGTTCCCCCAACTAGTAGTGCTACAAGATTCTATGGTTATTAAATTCTGTGAATCATGGAACAGTGGCTACAAATGGGTTTTTGAAGACATTTTGCTGAGAGCTTTTATCCTTTTCTTAAACACAGCTTAGATTAGTACAAACTGAGTTTTGTTATGTATGGATAGTGTGGATACTGATGAATCTGGTCATGTTAAGGGTCTTTTCTGTAGTGCCAAAAGTTCAATAAGTTTTGATAATGTTTTACACTCGTGTTAAGAGTGTAACAGAATGCTGATATTGTTGATGCGCCTGTCAGGTTTTTTGGTGGTGGTGGTTCGAGGGAGGAAGAAGAGAAAGTCGTCAAGGGTGATGACGTGATTGTGGAACTTGACGCCACTCTTGAAGATTTGTACATGGGAGGCTCTGTCAAGGTTTGTTCAAGCTCCCTATCAGGATTTTATTATCATCACTCGGTCTTTCTTCATGGAACTCGTCTTAAAATTGTTGCTCTGATTCAAACATCATAACTTACTCAGTGAACATGATTTCGTTCCCACATTTTCCTTACGCCTGAGAGAATGTTTTGGTTAGAGTAGCTTGGTTCTGAGGCACATGCACATTAAATGACTTAACATTTTGGTTTCTTAAACTATCAAAGGTATGGAGGGAGAAGAATGTAATAAAACCAGCTCCTGGAAAGAGAAAGTGCAACTGCAGGAATGAGGTTTATCACAGACAAGTTGGTCCTGGAATGTTCCAACAGATGACAGAGCAGGTAATAAGCCATATTATTCTCTCTCAAACTCATCATCCTCTTTGAGAGCCCAGTATCAAACCCCCCCCACCACCTGTTTCCTCTCGTTCCAGGTCTGTGACAAATGCCCAAATGTCAAATACGAACGCGAAGGATATTTTGTCACAGTTGATATCGAGAAAGGCATGAAAGATGGAGAAGTAAGCTTCCAAAACTCTACTCCACACCCTTATTTTTGTAAACCTTAGATACTGTGAGCTTATCAATCTCTCTCTCTCTCTCTCCTTTCAGGAAGTGTCTTTCTACGAAGATGGTGAACCCATTCTTGACGGTGACCCTGGTGACCTTAAGGTTAGCCTCTTCCTTAAGTTTCATTTATCTTCGTGATCAGAGGATTTTAACCGTTGTATTATTGTACATTTGGTAGTTCCGAATCAAAACTGCACCACATGCCCGTTTCCGGAGAGATGGCAACGATCTACACATGACCGTCAACATTACACTGGTACACTTAAATATTCCACGAACGTTTTCTGTATCTCTACTTTATCTATTTATTGATTCTGCTTAAAAATTAAACACCTTTCAGGTTGAGGCGCTTGTTGGTTTTGAGAAATCATTCAAACACTTGGATGATCACGAAGTTGACATCGGTTCCAAGGTAAACTCTTAACGTTTTCTCTCTCTACACCACAAAAAAAAAACTCGAAACTGGTTATCTGATGGAGTGAATATGATGTGTGTGTGTGGGGGTGGAACAGGGAATTACAAAGCCAAAGGAAGTGAAGAAGTTCAAAGGAGAAGGGATGCCACTTCACTACAGCACAAAGAAAGGCAGCCTCTTTGTCACTTTTGAGGTTTTGTTTCCTTCTTCACTCACTGAGGATCAGAAGAAGAAGATCAAAGAAGTCTTGTCTTAGTACTCCTCTCTTTCTTTAGCAATTTGTTGTTTAAATAGAACTTGTAATGATCCTTAATGTTTGTAACAATTTGTTTTAATATAGAAAGATTGATCGAATTGTCTTTTATGTATCAAATTCTTTCATGATTTCAGTAAAATATGATTTACACGATTTTTTTGTTTTTTTTTGCATACACCGTTAAAGTCTCTCTTCAAAATTTTGGAAAGACACCCATTGCCATCAGGGAACAGGGATTACAAAGCCAAAGGAAGTGAAGAAAGGAGGTTCTGTTCCTTCGTCTCTCACGGAGGATCAGAAAAAGAAGATCAAAGAAGTCTTGACTTAGTACTTCTCTCTCTTTAGAAATTTGTTGTTCTTTTTATGTATCAAACTCTTTCATGATTTCACTGAAATATGATTTACACGAGGTTTTGTTGCATACCTTGTTCGAAGTCTTTCTTTCAAAATTTTGAGAAGACAGCTATTAGGGATATTATATCCCCTCGGGAATTTTAAGGAACATTAACTAATATATAAAAGGTTAAAATCAATTCACTAATTTCCAATTGATTATAAGTTGGAAGCTCATATAAATCTGAATTTAACATGGTATCAGAGCCCAGATCCTAAATACCCTAAGCCCTTAATTAATATTAACTCGCTCGATCGATTAAACGGATATAAAGGTTGTAATTAACTCGCTCGTATAACTGTTTTAAAGTTCCGAGATTTCTGGCCGATAAGAGCCATCATATCGAGAATGGGTATTAGGGATATTATATCGAGAAATCTAAAAGACATTAACTAATATATAAAGAATTATAGGGCCAATCCACTAATTGCCAATTGATTTTAAGTTGGAAGTCCATATAAACCCGAATCTAACAACAGGCATTGCCTTAGACCCCATACGGTTACAGAGTCGCATACAAAATTTAGTTCACATACTTCATCGTATCTAAATTTCATATATCCAAATCTTTAATCTTCTCATACGTAAATCCACACCGTTATGTTCAGAAATTAGGTTCACTTGAGACCTTAGTGATAATAAAAACGTAAAAGTAATTCAGATTATTTGCGTACGAAGATTGATTCAACTGTTACATCAATTGCTTTCAGACATACACAATAATTATGACTTTTGAGCTCGATTATTGCGAGGCATATTCTTCTTTACAATAATCACAGGACATTTCACTTGTTTGGCGCAATACTCGCTCACACTGCCTAGCAGAGCCCTGTCAACGGAACATATACATAAATCATATTAATAACCATTACTAAGCATATCAACCAAGAATAATTAAAAGATTATCTAAGGTCTTACCTTTTGAAGAAGCCATAGTCGTGTGTGCCCATAACTAACATATCAGCCTTAAGGTTCTGAACTGCGTTACATATAACTTCCTTGGCATCTCCTCTTCCAACTTTTCTCTCTATATTAATCTGCGCATTAATTAACGATAAGCTTTAGTTATTCTGTTTTTCATTTGTTTCGTTGAATCTTTGGAAATAAAAAGATCGCTAATTAAATCTAATATGTGGGGTTTGTATTGAATACATATATTTTTACTTCATAAAAATTCCATTATTTTCACTTCTTAGTAATTTGTAGAATAATTTTTGAGCAAAGTGATGCAAAATTTATAGGAAGAAGCTCACATCTGACTCAAAATCTTGGTAGACGGTTCGAGATCGAGACATGACTGATTCCACAAGCTCGTGTTCGTATCTCTTCAAGGCTGCAACGGGGTCTCCGGTCACTATAAACCCTAGAAATTCGACCAAACAAAATTCCATAAGCTGAAAAAATTATATCAAGAGTATTGTTTAATCAAGTTAATGATATATATTTTTTTAAAAAAAGTTAATGATATATTATGTAATGACGAGACTAACCTGCAGCATCGATGGAAGAGTAAACGGGAAGAGGGGGCTTGACGTAGAGGAGGATGAGGGTATTATTGGAACCATATGGAAAAAGATTGTCAAGACTCCATGAAAGAGCTTCCATGCTCTCTTCGCTCTCGTCCACTGCTACTACGATCTTTCTCTCCTTTGTTTCTTCCATTTCTTTACTATAAAAGAAAATCTTTTGTTTGCTTAAATTATTAGAGGAGAAATATCTAATGAAGAAGGTTTGATGGAAGAGACTGCGGTTTTGGCTCTATTTATACAAGTGGCTCGGCAAACCCAAAACCCACTTGACTTCTGGTTCTGGAGTTAAGTGTTTCAGTTTTAGATATATTTTTGGTTACTTGTAAGTAGTCAGTTATATAGGCAAAAGACACCTTATCGTGACTAATCTTACAGCTGAAAAGTTTTTAGTGTTATGTAAAGATAAGATATAAACCCACGTTTGATTGATAACCAATCAAAGAAGATATTGGAGATGCGACTATAAACTACGTTATTTGACTCTTTTCTCACACGATATTGAAGTGTTATGTGATATTTGTATAGAGAAAATCATATTTTTATAGAACCCTTTTGAACAAGTGTATGTATATGTTAGTTTATGAACTAAAAGTTCTCGAACTTTCTTGAAGAAAAAATGAAGATACAAGTAATCTATAGAAAATTGTTGGAAATTTCATTTTTATTCATATGACAATACAGGTTCTTGAAGTTACACTGATCGACTCATCATAATTTTCAGATCTGAATTACCCACCATAAACGTATACAAACTGAAGTGTATTATTGAAGCAAATAAAACCTAAAACGTAGATGGTCCCCTTGTGAAAATATCATGACCCTAAAATGAAGATAAGATGTATACAGATAGTTATCTTCCAACTAAGAAAACGACACCTTTGATGATCTTTATGCGTTTGCGCTTAAATGCTCCTGGTGGACCCAAGGGTTAAACCCGTAATATGACAATGTGATCAGATCAGTGGGCCTTTAATGGGCCAGAGAGAGGAAGATATCTTTGAGCTGATGAAGAAGTACAAGTTTAGAATCAGTGGTGAAACGATTAGTTGCTTGCTAGATAGTATTGAGGGCTAAGCTTGGGAAAGAAGCTCAGGTTCTGTTTGATAAGCTGAAGGAGAGGTTAACTCCAAAACCTGATGACTTACACTGTTCTACTCAATGGTTGGTGCAGAGTTAAGAACTTGATGGAAGCAGCTAGAATATGGAACGGTATGATTGATTGTGCTTGAAACCGGACACTATAGCTCATAATGTTATGCTGGAAGGTTTGGTGAGGAGTAGAAAAAATCAGATGCGATCAAACTGTTCCATGTCATGAAAGCCAAGGGACCTTGTCCCAGTGTCCGTACGTACGCTATAATATCATAATCCGTGACTTCTGCAAACAGTCAAGAATCATCAATATAAGCTCGAGCCAACACTTGAGGTTGTAATGGCTTAAGGAGGACCCATTGAGAAGCATTAATATAAGCCTTTATTCAGAATGGAGATTTCACAAGTTGTTATGTATCACAAAGGCAGCATGTATGGTTACTTATAAAGGCCGGGCCTTAAACATGTATCTGCTCTTTGTACTGTATCATTTGTCTGAATGACACCGTTATATAGGGTTGGGCATTTTACCCGAACCCGTACCCGAATCCGACAGAAAAAATCCGAACCGAAAATGAACTGAAGTAGCAAAATACTCGAACGGGTATTGAATTAGGAGATATTGGATACCCGAACCCGAACGAATAATATCCAAACCCGAATGGATATCCGAAGTTAACCGAACTTATGCATATTTAACCTTAAATTTATAGTTTACTTCTCTAATTTTATTTAATTATATTGATGCTACCCATACTTTAATATCATATAACATACATATATTTATAGACAAAATGATTTGTTATTCATTTAAAATGCATATCAAATTTTTTATTACGTGCATTAACAAAAATTACACCCAAAATTAAAAAACAATAACCTAATTAGTGTCTTTTTATTTTTAAAATGTTATCTCCAAATTTATTAATCATTCGATCTATTAAAAAATAAAAAAAAAATATTTAGTGAAAGTTATATTTTTAAATACAAGAAAATTGAGAAATGAAAAATTTTAATTTTTTTTCTTTCAAAATCTAAATATCCGAACCCGATCCGAAATAACCGAATCCAAATTAAAAATACCCGAACCCGACCCGTAGTAAAGAAATATCCGAACGGGTTTTATACTCCTTTACCGAAATACCTGAAAATCCGAAATACCCGACCCGAATCCGAAAGGGTACCCGAACGCCCACCCGAACCCGACCGAAAAAAACCGAACCGAAAACGAACCGAAGTAGCAAAATACCCGAACGGGTATTGAATTAGGAGAGATTGGATCCCGAATCCGAACGGATAATATCCGAACCCGAATGGATATCTGAAGTTAACCGAACTTATGCATATTTAACCTTAAATTTATAGTTTACTTCTCTAGTTTTATTTAAACTAATTATATTGATGCTATCCATACTTTAAGATCATATAACATACATATATTTATAGACAAAATGATTTGCTATTCACTTAAAATGCATATCAAGCTTTTTGTTACGTGCGTTAACAAAAGTTACACCAAAAATTAAAAAACAATAACCAAATTAGTGTCTTTTTATTTTTAAAATGTTATCTTCAAATTTATTAATCATTCGATCTATTAAAAAAAAAATATATTTAGTGAAAATTATATTTTTAAATACAAGAAATTTGAGAAATAAAGAATTTTAATTTTTTTTCTTTCAAATTTTAAATATCCGAAATAACCGAACTCGAATTAAAAATACCTGAACCCGACCCGAAGTAAAGAAATACTCGAACGGGTTTTATACTCCTTTACCGAAATATCCAAAAATCCGAAATATCCAGACCCGAATCCGAACGGTTACCGAACGCTCACCCCTACCTTTATATATTAGTGATTTCATCGCAACATGATCCAGTATTGTGTTCATATCTTACAAAAACTTCATTCAATCTTCCAGAACCCAAACACATCATTATCCACGAATATGATTACACGTACGTATGCATACGTACGTTTCAGTGAGTATTTTCGCATAATTTCAGAACTTGACCATACTGTTTTAAAACATTACTGTTTTAGTTACTGGCTTACTGCTTTGTTATATAACTTTGGATTTTCTGTTGGTACTTTTTTTTTCTGATATCCTCTTTCGGTATTTAGTGGATTTTTCTTTTTTTGGTGAACTAAAACTCTGGTTAGTGTTTTACAATATTCAACACCAAGAAAAAAAATTCCAACTGGATACTCAAAGTATCACAATTCTAACTTTAAGAAAGAAAAATGATAATGCTTTAGGGGGCATATCACTGAATGTGTCAATACGTTCCAATATCTATTCGGTTAGTGGTTAATAAGTCCTTTGCCTCTACAATATCATGGTTCAAGAGAAATGATTCTTGAGGAGTATTTAGTGGATTTTTGCTTTCATATGTTGCAATGGGTTGATTTATTATTAGCTGGTTTCAAGTTTAGTAACGGGATTCTCCATAATTGAGGGGGTTAAAATCTTCAGAAATGACTTGTAGCCCCAGATGTATCCTGAAATATTGAGATCATCAAACTCTGAAGAAACTGGACATAGACGACTTGGTGCACTTCTCATGGTAAAAAAAACTCTTGTTTCCTCTGCATCAATTCAATTGCTTTCAAACACCATAATACTGTATTCTCTCAAACATGTCAACATGATGATTCTACTTTGACAATCCGTAGAGCTCGTCTTTCATTATAATTACCATCATGACCAAGAGATTCTAGAAATTCTCGTTTGTTCCTTAGAGGATTCCAACAAACATTAAGTAGTCAAAAGTTATTGGGTCCAAAGTTATTACACAAACATTCATTACGATTATATGGCTAGCTTATTATCATCATCAGTACCATGGGAGAGTCACAGTTTCCTGAAACTCTTGCTCCACATCCTGAACCTTTTGGTCTAAAACAGCTGCGTGTGTCTGCATCCGAGCCATCTCCTTCTCCATTGTCACTTTCGCTTCTTTCAGCAACGCTTCTTGCTTCTGCAACTCAACAATCTTCTCCGAGACTTGTTCAATATCTTCTTCACACTTCCTCCTTTTATTATCACTCTCTGTGATCTCTCTCTCAGCAGCTTGCAACTCTTCCAACGCCCACGTCTGGCTTTCTTTAATAGACAGTAGCTTGCTTATCCGAGACAGAGGTGCTGTGATATCGAACCCGTGTTTCTCCAGCTTGAGAAATGACTCTTTGATCCTGTTTATGGCGCTTACTGAACTGTCCACTTGTAAGTTGCTGAGTTTCTCCAACAGCCCGGTGAAGTTCACCATTGCACCGATTGCATCTCCTTCACGAGACTCTTCCTCGCATTGTAGCAGTGGGCTGAAGTGTGGACGCTGCGGCACAGCTTTGAAGATCTCCATTGATTCAAGGACTTTCCAGCACGGTGACTTCTTTGCAAATGGTAGAACCATTGTTGAATCTTTCGCTTTGGGAGTTTCCACAACATGCTTTTCCACTACAGAACTAAGCATTGGATCAGAAGCCACCATCGGAGGAGTGGATTGTCCTGAAGGATCAGACAAACAAAAGAAGCAAAACAATTAGAACCGAAAGCTAAAATAGTATCAAAGACGTGTCAGCACTCAAATCCATCCAAACCTGATGATGAGTTTCCACCGTGGATCCATGAAGCAAGAGGCTGATCATCATCAGTCATATCAGCATTACCATTGACATCCACACCTACATGTTAATGTACCAACAATGTTTAAAGAATCTAAAGAGAGGAATGCTGTTTACTTATTCACTATACCTGTCTTTTGCCTTTGATTAGCATCTGTGCTTATGAACTTACGTGGCTGTCTCCCTCTTTTCCTCTTATTAACACTCTCTCTGTTACTCGTCTCCTCAGGTGTCTGCATCATAGAGTAGTCAATAATAGGATGAACAACCAACAAAAATAAAGCGATGTTTAAGCACATACTAACATTCACCTTCACTTCACTTGCAGAAGATCCCTTTTGATTCTTCATTACTGTTTGTTTCTTCCTCGGAGTTGTTTTCCCTTGTGTTTTCGTCGGCTGGATTGCAGCTACACCCAGCACTACCGATGAGTGAAACTCTTTTGCTGATAGAAAAAAACGTAGATTCATGACACAGAAAGATTTTTTTCTTCAAACAAGAATCATCATAATACTTTTTTGAAGTTAAAGAAGGATAGATTAGGAAACTATTATGTATATAAGGAAGGCGCAATCAAATAATATTACGTTTTGTGTACACATAAGGAAGATGTAATATTCGTTTCCTAATCTATCAGTAACACTTACTTTCTGCAATCTCTGGTTGCCTTAGGACTGGTGTGTTACCACCATTCACCACATTATTCTGCAGAAAGCACACAAAGTTACACTGGGATTCACTGGAGCCAGATAGCAAGTTAGATTCACTGAAAAAGTTATAACCTGAACTGGAGTTTGGGGGAGTTGTGTCTCATTCTCAGTGACAGATTCTTTACCAGCGTCTGCAGGAGGAAGATTCTTAGTGCAACTTGAAGACCGGGTCGTCCTCAGCTTTAACCTGATGCGGCTTGGACCTGTTGCTTCCTCAGCTGCATGCAGACTCTCCTTTTTATCCGAAACCTACACACATTCTTATTTCAACGCATGTTCTCCAAAAGGATCAAGTAATTTAGAGAGGTAACACTAACAATAAAGTACCTTTTCTTTACTTAGCCAAGCTCCATCTTTCCACTCCATGGATGGTCTTAGCTGAGACAGATCAAAGTCTTTACTCTCCTTGTTTGGTCCCAACAGAACAGTGTATCTATCCCCAGTAAGAACCATGCTTACAACACTAGGACACCATCCAGACTCGAGCAATGCATCCACATGTTCCATCAACCCAAATGTTCTTAAATCAAAAGGCGGTGGTGGAGGCCTGACTTCAGAGAAAGGAACGCTTGTCTTGGTCCACTCATCATCTCCTTCACCGCTCAGACTCTTGTACTTAACCAACAATGCTCCATCTTCATCCTCCATTACGGCTATAGCCGAAACCCAAACATCACCAAAAGGTTCCACCTTTGTTCTCACTTCTACATTGGCTCCGGCGCTAAACTCCGAACCAATCAAATGCTTCAGACACAAAACAAAACAAAACAAAACAAAAGTTAAAAACTTTAATCAAGATCAACAATAGCAATAAAGGTGAAGACTTTAACTCGTTTCTCGCAGCGAAACCACTCTTCATCTTTCCAAACCATATGTGTCCTCAGATCCTTCCGTCCAACCTCGATGACATCAGGTTCGAACTTGAGGTACACCAAGAAACGGTGACCAGGCAAGACTTTAACCACCCAACCAGACCACCATCCACCTCTGTGAGCAGCGTCAACCATGTCACCTTCCTCGAAATCAACTTCAGGGGACGGATCCGGCGGAGGAAGGGGACGGATCAGACGGTGGACAGCGGTTGTGATCAACGGAGGAGAGTAGTCTTCTTCGTCGTTGGAAAGAGGGTTCAAGTGGCGAACGGCGAGCTTCTTGCGCTTAGAGACAGCAAGATTCTCTTCGAGGATGGCGCGGTACCATACATTGCCGGTAGAGTCGTTAGAAGAGACTTCAATCTCGGAGCCTTTGGAAGCGGAGAGCTTCTCCTTTTTCCCGGTAGCTGACAACATCTTCTTCACCGAACCCTAGCACTCAAGAGCAGAGAGAGAGAGAGAGAGAGAGAGAGAGAGAGAGCAACTACTTTAGAAGCAGTGCGCTTTAGTTAGTGTTTTGTCCTCTGAGAAAAAATGCTGCTTAAAAAGGTATTATTTATTTATTAATATTAATTAGATTCTTTATTTCTCTCATAGGGGAGAATTAATTATGATTATTATATAATTAAAAATTTAAGCACACCAAGACAAATTGGTTGTTGTAATAGTGTAGTCGTTTCTCGTTTGGTAAGCTTAGTTTTTGTCCGTTTAAGCTTATAGAAGTAACGAAACAATTATCTTAGATCCCGTTTTGGATTAGTCTAATGGAAGTAAGGATTCCATTAATAAAATTTAGTAAATGTAGGAAAATCCGCCGAAAGGTGGGTCCATTTCATAATATTCAGAATTTAGTATGGAAGAAAAACAACTTTAAAAGAATTATTAGGGAGCGAAGAACAAAAGTATGAAATGATAAAAGTCTGATACGAAAGAACAAAACAGAGTCGAAGAAGACAAAACCAAACCCACCAACTGCTCTTCTAAGCCTGCATTTAATCACACATTTAGTTCAAGTCATTAGTATAATTTTAAACAATCAGATATTTATATATATAACAAAATGAATTAGCTGTAAACTTGATATTAATACCTTGTTTGCGATGTTGTTGGAGAGCCAGTCAAGTCCCTCATACAGCCCTTCTCCTGAAGTGGCACATGTGCTCTGTATGTACCTGTTCAAACCCAAACCCAACCAACGATTACATCACTTCTTCTGGTTTCAAGTATCCGGTTTTTAGTTTTTTTTGTATTATTTGGGGTTTACCAGTGTCGTTGACGGAGAGAGTGAAGCCCAAGTTTGTCAGTTATCTCAGCGGCGTTCATGGCGTTTGGAAGATCTTGCTTGTTAGCAAAGACCAGAAGCACTGCATCTCTCAACTCATCCTGCAACAAGAGTTAAAAAAAGAAAGATACATTAACAAGACAATGTCAAACAATGCAACTTGATTCTTCATGTAAAATCAGAGGAGCGAGATATTAGTTTTGAGTATTTACTTCGTTGAGCATTCTGTGAAGCTCGTCTCTAGCTTCCACAACACGGTCACGGTCATTGCTGTCCACCACGAAGATCAACCCTTGCGTGTTTTGGAAGTAGTGCCTCCACAATGGACGAATCTGGATGAGCAACCACAAAAACCATTGTCAGACTGGGAAATAAATAATCATTAAACATAACGATGCAGTTCTTGGATAATCAAGAATGAAACTAGAAATGCCAGTTGGTACTTAAAAGGAATGTAATGAGAATTACCTTGTCCTGACCCCCGACATCCCAGACGGTGAAGCTGATGTTCTTGTATTCCACAGTCTCCACATTGAAACCTAACCGATTCCCAAGAAAACAAACACAAGAACTGTCAATTTCAATCTCCACAGTACTTAAGGGCACTAAAAGCACTCACACTGTCCATCATATTAATAAACAGCGACTCATACACTCACCAATGGTTGGAATGGTAGTGACGATCTCACCAAGCTTGAGCTTGTACAGGATGGTAGTCTTACCAGCAGCATCGAGACCAACCATGAGGATACGCATCTCTTTCTTCGCAAACAGCCTGCTGAACAGCTTCCCGAAAGATAGCCCCATCTTTTTTTTTCAAATCCCTGTTCCTTGTTAAAAAAACATCAAATACGATTTTATAATCCTCTCAGATCTCTCATTCGTAACTGCTAGTTCCGATCAAATCAACATCCCAGAAAATAGATCTAAATGCCGATTTCACTTTTGAATCACGATCATCCGGGTATAGATCTAAGACCCTCCTAACGAAAACACAATCACGATACAGAATACACCGAGATCTGGAAATGACGGAACCAGATCGCGAGATAGGTAATCGAATGGGACTATAGACAGAGACGGATTTGGACTCACCGGAGAAAAAGAGCTAGAACTCAGACTTTCACTGTCGCCGATGCGTCGTCCAAAGAACAAGCTAATGGTCTTCGAACGAGTAAAGAGGAGGATCGTGTTACGCAACCTTACTCTACTTATATTTTTTACGCGTATTTAAAAATAGATTAATATTGATATACATTCGATTATTAGCAAATTGCGGGGATAGCTCAGTTGGGAGAGCGTCAGACTGAAGATCTGAAGGTCGCGTGTTCGATTCACGCTCACCGCATTTAAATTTTTAATCAATTTAGAGTAATGGGCTTGGGCTAAAGTGTATTCAATCAGGTTTTATCAGCAAAATATAAATGGGCTTCGTCGTGAGTATTTGTTCAGGTCTATTTGTCGATGATAAATATACTTCGTCACCCTTCGGTAAATCTCATATTTAATCGATCCAAGTGTCCCAAGTCAACATTTGATGGTACGTACTGATGACTATGAACCACCATTGTCACAATTTGTTAGGCTTTTATTAATCGAATATTTCCCCTTTATTATAGAAAATTGAGAATTATTAGGCTTTTGTCTCCTGTTATTGTTTGTGTATCCGCTATTTATTTAAAGTGACTCTTTACGTACGTTGAACGTAGACTATGGTTTATGAATTATGAATACAAATGTATTTTGCCAGGGAAAAAGAGTAACCTAGTAATAACGTGAAATGGCAAGTGAAGAATGTAAACAGAAAATGAGAAATAACCTACCAACCTGGGGTTTTTTCTCTAACTCTATATTGGTATTTAGGTTAAATTGGTTAATAATACCGATGTAAAGGCTGATATTTAGTTATATATTACTACAGTTTGTCATTCGCCGCTCGCATTTTTATGTTTCCACCTCAATTATTTTCGCTCTCTTCGCAGAAGAAAAAAGTCGCATCATACACATCATTCTTAATGGGATTGAAACAGCTTGTGTATAAAAAAAATAATTACATCATCGATATATATAAATTATAATAAACCTTTTTGAGAAAAAAAAAACAAAAGACTTATAATGAGTGAATGCATGATTGAATCTTTAATAATGTAGTTCTTCTTTTTCAGAAATTAATATGAAAAGGTGTTCTTTTTTTTTGAAAATTTGATATGAAAAGGTGTTCTTCGTGGAGAGGTTTTTGTATGTTACGATTTATATTATAGAAAAGAGCCGAGTGATAAAACTTCCTAAGAAAAACTAAGACAATATATTCAAAAAAAAATATATATATATTATATTGCATTCACTCAAATTTGCATTTTTGTGGACAATTTTTACAGAATCTAGAAGGATAATTAATATGAAAGCTAGCAAAATAATTAAAACCGCAATCAAATTTGCATGTACATGATGCATTAATATCCTTTTCTTTTTTTTTCTCTTCGAAATATTTTGTTCACCAAATGATGCATTTATAGACTATACCTAAAAGTATACTATAATTTTTTATCCCTAACGTGGAATTGTTTCGAAGTTTTTTTTTTTTTTGCTTTCCGTGCTTATAGTTACGTCTTTAGTATTATCGAATTTCATTTTATTTATTTATCGACATTATTCTATCGCAACTATCTTTAGACCGAATATACCTTCACTTGATTTGAGTAAAGTTAAACCGACCAATTATAGCCGCCTTGTAAGTACTCGTTCTCGAAGGATAACCAAAAAAACATATAAATCATCGATACACACGTACACTATACATAATACACATGGTTGTTTTGAAATATTTTTGCCAAGTAATTGTTTGTCATAGTCTTCAATTTCCTTCTAACAATAAAACCCCTTCATATCCAATCCAATGAGTCTATAACATAAAAAAAAAAAGAAAGAAGAAGGCAGTTTAGTTGTTGCATAGGAGCTCAACGTCGTAGTGGGGTGGGGAGGGGTGGTGTTTAACTATAAAAATCTACATATCACATATGTCATCCATAAGTAAAAGTAGACATATATATGAATGGAAAATGTATAGAGACAAAATCGAACTCAATGTCAAAAGACTTGTAGGGGGGCGGGGGTGTGATCTGTAGTTACTTGGTTGCGTGATAACCTAAAATAAAGCTCGTGTAATATGTATATATGTAACTTATTGTTATGTCATGTCCCTTCTTACATCTCAATTGTTTAACCCTAAAATACCTATCGACATGCGTAGTAGTTGACCTTTTATCGTATTATCAAGTAAAGAGACAAACAAAATAAAATAATAATAAGATGATGAACTATAGAAAGTAACACATTTTATAATTAAGTACATTAAGCCAATCAAACTTTCCATAATATGTACATGCTCTAAATATATTGGTATGCTATAACAAATTGAATCCAAATGCATGGTTGGATGAATTCCTCAAAATAAGAAAAAAGGTCCAGCTAAAGCTCTTTTACGTAAATCTGTGATTAAAAACATAAATTTTGATATAAATTATATTTTCTATATAACGATGATTCATTATATATGTTATCTACCTTTTGTCGACTATATATATTATAATTATCTACTAAAAAGAAAAACTAAGGAAGCAAAGAAACACTCGAATTACAGAGGGCAGAACAATCAATACTTACTACCAAGCCACATAGGCTAAGTGGGGGGGGGGGGCAGTTGCCCCAAATGACTTTTCAAAATTAAAATCAAATGACTTTTCAAAATTAAAATTATGCCCCTTAAAGTTTTGCCACTGTACCCCTACTTATTTACACTCTTTCAATCATGCCCTCATAAAATATTTCTCTGCATGCGCCCCTTCTTAGTACTCACATGCGTACAGAGCAAATATAGGCGACTTTACAATACGTGTATTTTGCATGAACTTCATATATACACAAGCCAGTCATGTTAAGGCTTTTCTATAATTGCGTTGATGAATATGTTGGTGTCATGTGAAGAGATTCAAAAGTGTTTTTTGCAAAACATATGATCTTTTTTACTATAAATTATGATTTCTGTAAAACAATAGTTCGCAATGTTTATATTTATTAGAAACGTTAGTTGGGGAACTCGGCTGTGAATTGTAATATTTTATAGGTGGTTGTGAGATTGCGTCGAGTGCCAAGACATGAGTTGTACATAGCACATGGGTTTCAACCTCTCTTCATACATACACACGTCATATATAATTAACTTATTAGTCAGGCATTAATGTGCATATGTATATATAGAGAGAAAGGAAAAGGGAATATTTAATAATTGATCTTAGTAATTACTTTTTATGGTAATGTTGTTTTACAGTTAAGAAACCAACGAATCTACGGTGTAGGTACAATCAGGGCCGGCTTAACATTGTTAGGGGCCCTAGGGCAAAACTTTTTTTTACTCTTTTTAAAATTTATGTTTATTTAATGTTTTCAATATTTTTTTTGTTTTTAAAATTTAGTCAGTAATATTTTCTTTATTTTGTGAAGAAAACAAACATATATATACACATAAAATATTTTTGGATCCTTTTCAATTTTATTTATAATTATTTTTTGAAAATTCTTATATAAAAATATTTATTTATTAAAAAAAATTGGACCAACTAGTAATATATTGAGGGACTCGGGCGGTTGCACCGTTTGTCCCCCCTAATTAGCCGGCACTGGGTACAATCTGCAGCTGCGCAGTGGAAAGACAAACGTAACGTGTCAAAATCTAAATACCAATAATAATCAACTAAGTGACAAAAGAAAGGTTAGTAACAACCAATGGTGATTGGATAACGAGGCCAAGTTATGGTACGTAGTTGTTTAAAGATGCTTGTATGTGTTAGGTTGAGTTCTTACTATTACAACGTCAGTGTATGATTATATGTACATTATCTCCACCACCTTTCACAAAGTGGCCCTTTTTTGTTTGCCTTTACATAGAACATCGTACGGGTCGTTTTGCTATTAAAGAGGCAGGTAACATTTCAAAATTTTTAAGTTGAATTTACCGAAAAATATTTAATCAATTCAAACTAGTGTTCTGCAAAATCGGTAAATTAGGTTTGAACGAAACAATTTTTTCAAATCATTTTTTTTTAAAACCAGTCAATGCATTAAAAATTAGAAATGTCCATCTAAACATTAATTATCTTTTAAAACGTCTAACCACCAAGTATCAATTTTTTGAACATAGATTAAAATTACTAATTTTGTTTTATTTTAATTTATATATTTGAGAATATTTAATAAAGAAAGTAAATTTGCAATTATTATGCTTTTAACAAAAACATCATATGATTATGTTTACGTGATACAAATTAGCATTATAAAAGTTCAAAGGCGCCGGCACGTTGGTAATACGATTATACAAAATAAATGGTATATATATATAGTATTTTTATACCTTGAAAGAGAAAAGTATTTTTAAAATTTTGACGGTCGAAGCTTCACGCGGTTCGTTAATCACTCTTGACTTAATTAATTTCTTAATTTAATGTCCGTCATTATTATACGTATAAATAACGATGCTTCGTCTTCTTTCTTCATTGCCATTTGCCACCAAAGACAGTACATTCAATTTGCTCAGCTGAAACAACTTTGCTACTTTCTTGTCATCCAAACAATACACTCCCCTTTTCCACCATTATTGCTTCTCCTTTACTTCCCCAATAAACACTTTATCATGTAAACTAGTTCCATGAATCATTCCCAATCTTCTTCTTCAGCGAGGTTCACTGTTGTTACAAGCTCCTTAATACTCTGTTCTTCTCTTCTGTGTCTCTGTTCATTTCCATCTTCTCTCCCCTAAACTTGTATTGAGAATGTTCTGTAACATGGGTTTGTTCGATTTCAAGTAGCTTTCCTCTTTGTCTCTCCTTTCATAACCTCATCTTCTTCTCGTTCTCGGAGAGTGTTTTAACAGAAAAACAGAGGAACTTAGAAACAGAGTAAGTTCACAGAGAGAAAAGGCAGCCACCATGGAAGAGACTTTCGTTCCGTTTGAAGGTATCAAGAATGATCTTAAAGGAAGGCTAAGGTGCTACAAACAAGACTGGACCGGAGGATTCAAAGCTGGCTTTAGGTACTCAAAGTCTCTCACTTTATCCTTCTTCCAAAGTTACTCTGTTTTTATGAACAAACTTTAGTACAGAGAACTCTGGTTTTTATGATTCAGACTTCTCTGTTTTTCAATGAACTATTCATATAATATTATGTATTAAAATTTGCAGGATTCTTGCTCCCACAACATACATATTCTTCGCGTCTGCGATTCCTGTCATCTCATTCGGCGAACAGCTGGAGAGAAGCACTGGTATAGAACCTCCTCCTCTGTTTTAAAAAGTTGTGAGCTTTATGAACGTTTTCAAAGATTATGTGTGTGTTTGCAGATGGAGTTCTTACGGCTGTCCAGACGCTGGCATCTACAGCCATTTGCGGAGTCATTCACTCTATTATCGGAGGCCAGCCTCTGCTGATACTCGGAGTAGCAGAGCCAACTGTGATCATGTACACATTCATGTTCAACTTTGCCAAAGGAAGACCTGAACTGGGACGCAACTTGTTCTTGGCTTGGTCTGGATGGTAAAGTCCCTTCTAGTCTCATTGTTAAATCTCATAAAATATCGAGCAAAGAAGGTGTTAATCTAGTGAAACATGTGCAGGGTTTGTGTTTGGACTTCGTTGATTCTGTTTGTGCTGGCTATATGTGGAGCTTGTTCAATCATCAACAGATTCACCAGAGTTGCTGGAGAGTTGTTTGGACTTCTTATAGCTATGCTCTTCATGCAAGAAGCCATCAAAGTAATAATATTTCTTTCAAATTTTATTCAATACCATGATGATGGATTTGATCTGCCACCCTAATGGTTTGATTATATATATTCAGGGACTAGTTGATGAGTTTCGATCTCCAGAGAGGGAAGATCTGAAGCTTCTTGAGTTCTTACCTTCATGGAGATTTGCAAATGGGATGTTTGCTTTGGTTCTCTCCTTTGGTCTTCTTATAACTGCACTTAGAAGTAGAAAAGCTAGATCCTGGAGATATGGAACAGGTATGGAAGTGTAGTTAGTCAACTGTCTTTTTTTAATCTCTCATGAGCTGGAATCTCCTTATTCTAGGGATCTTGACCAATCAATAATCAAACATATCTTCCTTCTTCTTGAAGAAACTCAGTTTTTTTTTTAACATTTTTTTTTCTTGAAACAGGCTGGCTTAGAAGCTTAATAGCTGACTATGGTGTGCCACTCATGGTTCTGGTGTGGACCGGTGTCTCCTACATCCCAACAGGAGATGTTCCAAAAGGAATCCCTCGGCGACTTTTTAGCCCTAACCCTTGGTCCCCTGGTGCTTATGAGAATTGGACTGTTGTAAAGGTGTGTCTTCTTTATGATCTTGAATCTCTAACACATCAACATATGACTAAATCCTAGTGGTAATGAAATTTCAGGAGATGCTTCAAGTTCCAGTAGTCTACATAATAGGAGCATTCATTCCAGCAACAATGATTGCAGTTCTTTACTACTTTGACCATAGTGTAGCATCACAGCTTGCTCAGCAGAAAGAATTCAATTTGAGAAAACCATCTTCTTACCACTATGATCTGCTTCTTCTTGGGTTTCTGGTAAGAATCTGCTGGAACTATTATCTTCTCCTTTTCCTAATGTAAATCTACTAACACATCCTCCATTTTCAGACCTTAATATGTGGTCTACTTGGAATCCCTCCATCAAATGGAGTCATTCCTCAATCACCAATGCATACCAAGAGCTTAGCAACACTAAAGTATCAGCTTCTTAGGAACAGACTAGTTGCAACTGCAAGGAGAAGCATTAAGCAGAATGCGAGTTTAGGACAGTTGTATGGTAACATGCAAGAGGCTTATAACCATATGCAAACTCCATTAGTCTACCAGCAGCCTCAGGTAAAGAGTCTTTTCTCGTTGTTACAATGTAACTAAATATAGTTTGAGAAGCCAAGTTGAGGAGACATTAGTATCTCTTCCTCAGGGTCTTAAAGAGCTGAGAGAATCAACAATCCAAGCGACGACATTCACAGGAAATCTAGATGCACCAGTTGATGAAACTCTCTTTGATATCGAGAAAGAAATCGATGATTTATTGCCCATTGAAGTCAAGGAGCAGAGAGTAAGCAACTTGCTTCAAGCAGTGATGGTTGGAGGTTGTGTTGCAGCTATGCCTATCCTCAAAATGATCCCTACATCAGTTCTTTGGGGATACTTCGCCTTCATGGCCATCGAGAGCTTACCAGGGAACCAGTTCTGGGAAAGAATCTTACTTCTATTCACAGCACCAAGTCGAAGATTCAAGTAAAGTCTCTTAACATCTTCTTTTTCTGTTTCAAGAATCACAACTCAATAAGTTACCAAACTTGCAGGGTTCTTGAAGACAACCATGCGACGTTCGTGGAAACGGTTCCATTCAAAACAATAGCAATGTTCACTATCTTCCAAACAACTTACCTTCTGATCTGCTTTGGCCTCACATGGATCCCAATAGCTGGAGTTATGTTTCCTTTAATGATCATGTTTCTAATACCAGTAAGGCAATACATCCTCCCAAGATTCTTCAAAGGTGCTCATCTTCAGGACTTGGACGCAGCAGAGTATGAAGAAGCACCCGCTTTACCATTCAATCTCGCAGTAGCGGTAAGTTTAAGAAAAAAAGACATTTTCTCTTTTTTTTTTTTGGGATTATTGTTTAACATTTTTATGATTTTAGCAGGAAGATGAAATGGGATCAACAGCTTCTTATCCATGCGACTCTGAGATTCTTGATGAGGTTATTACAAGAAGTAGAGGAGAGTTTAGACACACGTGTAGTCCTAAAGTTACTAGTTCGACTTCAACGCCAGTTTATCATAGGAACCTGTCTCAAGTGTTTAGTCCTCGAGTTAATGAACTAAGGGGTGGCATGATAAGTCCTAGTCTCGCCGGAAGAGGGCAAAATAGTCCAAAGCCAAGTCCTTTGAACCCATCTTCCTCGTCACCGTCGAAGTGAGAATAATTGTCATGGAGGCTTAATAAAAAACAGAGGAGATTTATCTATATATACATATATATATATATATATACTGTATAAGTGTATGCTATGTTATGTGTCGCGCCATATTAATAACGTTTGTTTTGATGAGATTCAAGGACCACATTACCTTCAAATCACACGTACACAAACACAAAAGGTAGAGAAACGAGTGGAAACATGGAAAAATAAAGGTTGGCAAGATTAGTTAGAAAGATAAAGCTAAAGCAATCCTCTTTATGTTTTGGTCGAAAAGAAGTGGCTGTGGCTATAAAGCCAAGTTATGTGGTTCGAATAAGTGCGCACTTGCAAATGCTACAAAACAAGACAAGACTCAACTTCTAATAAACGTAACAGAAACAAGAAAGACAAAAGTATAAACACTAGTGTTTGTTCTTTTGAAGCAAAACTACTGTAAGATGAGATCTAAGAGTTCCAAAATTTTGACTGATATTGAAATTCTCGTTACGAGAGGCCTCAAATCTTTCTCCAAATCAGTTTTATTGTAATAAAAGTTGTGGTGAGAATTCACGAGCTATGACACCGATCTTCTTGAGACAATTAAAACATTGGTGGTGTTATCATCATATGATCATATTTTGGCTATAAATCTGTGTGTATGTTACAGATCTTCACCAAATTCATGATAATCAAAAGAAAGATTACAACTCTAAAATTAAAATAATAAATCTTGCTTAGTGATCATGATTTCATTATATGTATTTTTTTTTTAAATGATTTCGTCAACTTTCTTAAAACAATCTCAATCTTAAGAGGGCAACAACATTCCATAATGATCAAACGAGAAAAGAAACCTATTGAGCCCAATGGATTCCAATCAATTCACCAGTTATCAGATTCATAGGCTTTTTAGCTAATCATGGGCCATCAAAGACGACCGTCATCATTCATCATCAGTGTGACGATATACCAGTACCTGCAACATTTTTGCTGATTAATTTTTTATTCATGTTGGTTAGACTTTTTTTGGCTAAAGGAAATTTCTTGATCAGCATTTTTAATTGCAACTTTCCAAACAAGTTTCTTGTTCTAACAATAATTTTTAGTATAAAAGAAACATTATCATACACAAGTCAAAATAAATAAGAAATATGATTCTTTGCTACATCATGATTGATGAACAACCTGTAAGCGTGGGACGCAAGCTCATGTTGGCGGTCCAGATTAATCCTATTTTCGCGGGTATTATAATCAGGTGTGGACACGGACAAACTTTTTGAGATTCTAGTCGTCAAAGTCCTTTATTTCTTAAACTACCCCTCATTATTTAATCTTATTACGGAAACCTCCCCGTTATTTCTGGTAGTTATTGGTAAGTTTCCTCCTTCCGACGTCGTTTTAGAGCACGCGCGTCAAAGCTCAAAACTCCACTGTGTTGACACGTGTCATCAACAAGGGCTTAGTCTTAGCCGACTGTAATCCACAAACTAAATACCGTTCTCTGATTCGCGACAATGACCGCCACGTGTACAAAGTAATCACCGGTTACACCCAGTCACCCACAATTCGTCTCCTTCAGCGTATATATTCACAGAGGAAAGCAAACGAGTCAGAGAATTTTCGTCTGTGTGAGGAAAAAAATACGCTAACTTTGAATTTGTCAAATATACTTTTGGATTCGATCTGCGTTATAATTATAAGTGAAACTGATTGTGAAAACAGAGAGAGGGAGATGGTAGCAGAAGCAGAGGTTGTGTTTCAACAGAGTTTACCGGTGGTTCTTGATATCGACGGAGTTTCCTCCGCCGTCATATCTCCACTTTCTTCTCCTAAATTGGGTATCCGTCGATCGACGGCGTCGGTTTCCGGCGGTTTATCGTCCTCTCCGGTGGTGGTAAGTATCAAGCTTTCCGACATGTTAAAGATCATGTTTTTTTTTTTTGTTGTTCTTTCTGAAATTAATCGCAATTAAATTGAATTGATGGGTAATCTTTAGATTCTTTAAAAAAGAAAACTGAAACACTTCCGACAAGATCTTTAGGTTTCTTAGAGTATGTTTATTGGGAGTCTCTTAGGTTGGGTCTCTTACCGTGTGATATAAGAAATGGTCTCTTAATTTTTAACTAAAAAGTTAAGAAACGTAGATATAATAGACGTTTATTAGCTTTTTTTTTAGTTATAAGCTAAGAGACTGTATCTTATATTACGCTTAGAGACCCCAATAAACATGCTCTTAAAAGCTTTAGACCAGACATGTTTAGATGCTTGCTGTCTTAAACTTTGCAAACCAACTGAATTTAATGCTGGTGACTAATAAGAGATGAATGCAAACTCTCTGTAGTTATTGTGTGTTGTTAATATGTTTTGTCTACATTACTTGTAATTGAACATGAGTTTTTATACTACCTTTTTAGGGTCTAAAGCAGGAGGACGGTTGCGATTCTAGTTTCCCGGTTTATGTCCCAACCATACGGTCAGGAAGCTACGCTGATATAGGGCCAAAGAGATGCATGGAAGACGAACACGTTTGCGTAGATGATCTATCCTCCCAAGTTGCTTGTCTTTCCGAATTGCCAAAGCCGAGTGCTTTCTATGCGGTAACGTCTATCATTACTTAGAAAATCTAATGCTCTTTGGATGATATAAGATCCTGACATCAATTTCCTTTTTTCAGGTTTTTGATGGTCACGGAGGATCAGAAGCAGCAACGTATGTAAAGCAAAACGCCATTAGGCTTTTCTTTGAAGATGATAAGTTTCCACAGACATCGGAAGTGAACAGCGTTTATGTGGAAGAAGTGAAGAGTTCGTTGAGAAATGCGTTTCTTCAAGCTGATCTAGCTTTGGCTGAGGATTGCAGCATCAGCTCTTATTCTGGTACCACGGCTCTTGCTGCTCTTATCTCCGGAAGGTACGTGTATTTACCTGTTTACTAGTGGTCTATGGTGGTTTAACTGTGGGGTACGTTTCTCTTTGCAGACTCTTAATGGTGGCAAATGCTGGAGACTGTAGAGCGGTTCTTTGCAGAAAAGGCAGAGCGGTAGAGATGTCTCATGACCATAGACCGATCAATCTACTAGAGAGAAGGAGAGTTGAAGAATGTGGTGGTGTCATTGAAGACGGTTACCTAAACGGAGAGCTATCTGTAACGCGAGCTCTCGGCGACTGGGACATGAAACGCACACCACACGGTTCCTCTAAATCTCCACTCATCTCCGAACCTGAAATCAAACAGATAACTCTAACAGAAGACGACGAGTTTCTTGTGATGGGCTGCGACGGGATTTGGGATGTCTTGACGAGCCAAGAAGCGGTCAGCATTGTGAAGCGGGGCTTAAACCGACACGACGATCCCACGAGATGTGCGAGAGAGCTTGTGACGGAGGCGCTGAGGCTGAACACGTTTGATAACCTAACAGCTGTTGTGGTAAGCTTTGTGACGGGAGAACGAGTGGGTGAGGAGGAGGCAGGGGGGGTTACGTTGGAGAGGAAACGGTGTTTTAGCCTTACCCCGGAGGCTTTCCGTAGCTTGAGAAGTCTGTTGGATGGCTGAAACTATTGTGTGTGTTCTTGGTGACACTTATGATGATGACGAAAAAATATCAATCACGCTATTGAGATAGATTTGTAGAATGTATACTAATATATGATGATGATGTCATTGATGTGTGCTTGTGTGTCTATGTGATTACAGTTTTGTGTACAACAAGCTGTTTGATTGTTTTTGTGTATAGTGAGAAAATAACATATGTAAAAGCTTGATCTCATCTTTTTTTAATTAAACAAATAATTTTAGTATTAAGATATGTATAATAAGAATGTTGATAAAAGATAAAAAAGAATCGGTTCTGTATTTATATATATTTAATTGATTAGTTTTTGGTCCTTGTGCTTAACAGTAGTCTCGTTTAGATTAGGCGGATTTGGGCGATAGAAGCAAAGCAAAGCAAAGCAAAAGCAGAGGGAAGTGATGTCCGGAGGAATAGCACGTGGTCGACTCACAGAGGAACGGAAAGCGTGGCGTAAGAACCATCCCCATGTATGTTATTATTCACCCTCTCTTTATGCTCTTCTTCCTCCTCCTTTCTCTTTACTTGAAATCGAATCTGCTTACTGTGTGTTTTAGGCTTTTGTTGCCAAGCCGGAGACTTCCTCAGATGGAACGAATAACCTAATGATTTGGCAGTGCATCATCCCTGGCAAATCTGGGGTGAGACTCTCTCTCTATTTTAGTCAATTGAGTTGTTTCGAGTTATGAGTCTTGTTTAAAACTGTATCATACACTTAAGGTTTGGGCATTAGCTTGGAAGTTGCTAACTATACTTGTTTGGTTATTTTAATTTGGATTTGAGAGATCCTGTAGAATTATTACTGGCAAGGATGTTGATGTGATTGTGAGAAAGTGTGTGCTGTTCTGACTACCTTAACCCGTGAAAGCATTGTTATTGTGGTTTTATGTTTTGATGGATTTGCCCTTTGTTCATAGTGTTCAATGCTTTGCTTAGCTAGTGTTTTGTGCTATTTCTCTGGTAGCTAAATTTGTGATTTAAAGTATCACCTGCCGCCTACATATTGCATGTATGTTCTATTATTTCGTTTTTGAATCATTGTCATGCCTAAGTCCTGTATAAGATTCTCAAGTTGCCAAGCTCCAAGCTGTATGTGCATGATTTCTACTGATAAAAACTGCCTTTTTAGGTGGCTGTTATCTTGTTGAACTTATGTGGTGGTAAAGTTGATTTGATATGGATTCTTGTTACTGCAGACTGACTGGGAAGGTGGTTTTTATCCACTGACACTCAATTTCTCGGAGGACTACCCAAGCAAACCTCCAAAGTGCAAGTTTCCTCAAGGCTTCTTTCATCCTAATGTCTATCCTTCTGGAACAGTTTGCCTCTCAATTCTCAATGAAGATTATGT
The DNA here is from genome assembly GCA_018703725.1 of Brassica juncea. Taxonomy (NCBI): domain Eukaryota; kingdom Viridiplantae; phylum Streptophyta; class Magnoliopsida; order Brassicales; family Brassicaceae; genus Brassica; species Brassica juncea. The sequence goes on along the minus strand of CM031940.1, from coordinate 4,631,121 downwards.
AAGCACTCTAATTGTTTTATTCTTAAGAGCTGATGTTTAAATCAGAAAAAAAGCTTTACAAGATTCTTTAACCTCCCAGGGATGGAGACCAGCCATCACGGTGAAACAAACCTTGGTTGGTATTCAAGACTTGCTCGATGAACCAAACCCAAATGACCCTGCACAGACTGAAGGATACCAGCTCTTTGTCCAGGTTTTTGTGGCTTTAACATAGAAATTCTTATGTACTTGTTCCTCCATTATCTTTGATCACTAGATTACAACGCTTAGATCATACATACTATCAAGTAGTAGCAGATTCAGTATTTCTTTTCTTAAGAGTCTTCATGGCGTCTAGTTATCATGGAGATCACTTGTTCATGGTTCTGAGTTTCTTGACGATTGGGATTGTGAGCAGCGGAAGTAGCCTAATTAAGCACGTTTTGTTTTTGTTGGGGGTTTGCAGGATAAGAATGAATACAAGAGAAGGGTGAAACAACAGGCGAAACAGTACCCACCAACTCTTTGATATCCTGCCTTGTCTCAAGTCAGAAGTCATAGATAAATTTGTTTCCCTGAATGATTCTCTGTGTCTCTCCTTTGTAAGAGACATTAAAAAACACTTTCACGTTTTCATTAATAAGAAAATTACATTTTCATAAAGATATATTTGCTTACGCAGTCTACCAATGGTCAGTATTCGTTAATGTTAAACTTACACACAACCTTTGAACATTATACCTTAACAAAATCTACTGGAGACATGTTTATTCCAGTGTAGAATACTTTGATCTAGATTCAAATTAGTCACATACCAAATTCAAACATAAGCGATGACTGAGACAAAACATAAGCTTAGGCAAGTAAGAAATAGGACCAACATAAGTAAAAATGTAATAACTTTCATCAGTCTAGATAAGAAATCCAGAACAAAACATGTTCAACATCGAATCCATTACAAGAAGATTACGAAATTATCAAAATCATTTCTTAAAGACAGAGAAGAGCGAATCAAGCCTCGGCACCCTCTTTCTGGTAAACGTAGGTAAGCCCACACTTACCACAGTAATGACGATCGAAATGACTCGCCATGAAAGTCCCAGCACCGCAAGTCGCGTTAGGACACTCCTTCCTCAGCCTCTGCACCTTGCCGGATCCGTCGACCTTGTAGAACTGGAGCACCGCGAGCTTCACCTTCTTGTGCTTGTGCTTGATCTTCTTGGGCTTGGTGTAGGTCTTCTTCTTCCTCTTCTTCGCGCCACCGCGGAGACGGAGGACGAGGTGGAGCGTCGACTCCTTCTGGATGTTGTAGTCGGCGAGGGTGCGTCCGTCCTCGAGCTGCTTCCCGGCGAAGATCAGCCGCTGCTGGTCCGGTGAGATGCCTTCCTTGTCTTGGATCTTGGCCTTGACGTTGTCGATGGTGTCGGAGGACTCGACCTCGAGGGTTATTGTCTTACCCGTGAGGGTTTTCACGAAGATCTGCATCTTTGCGGCGGTGGGAACAAACAGATGAAACAGAAAGTGGAAGTTCTTTTGTAGGAGAGGACACTAGGGTTTTGGACTGTTGTTTTATTACGTAACTATCCTTACGGAGATAAAACTAATTGGGTTTTTCGCAAACTCTCTTTAGGCCCATAACATTGTTAATTAAGATTAAAAATAGTACTAAGGCTAAAAAGTGGAGATGCAGGGAATCGAACCCTGTGCCTCTCGCATGCAAAGCGAGCGCTCTACCATATGAGCTACATCCCCTATTGATTTTTATTTTATTGATGAGTCATACTCTTTGTCACATTCCACCAAAAGAAAGTAAGTCGAGTAGGAGAACGGTTTTGTCACTCAGGCTTTCTTTGGATCAATACATGATGATCAAAGTCATGTGAAGGCTCTTTTGCAGTGTTTGTGAAAAGACGGAGGATCAACCTAAAGAAAAAGGACAAGGGCCAAGGCATCGTTTATGGATTGAGAGTGTTGAAGGGTCATTTGTATCATAACCACCGATTGAATATGTGTGGTTTATGTCTGCCATGGCGTAAGAGTGGAGCTATAAAAACTCTCTTGTCTGGTGTTTTTTTTTTTTTTTGAACAAACGTCTGTTGTTTTCTTTGTTAATGTATATCTATGTACTTTGCTTGCTTATGCACTGTTCTGTTTCCTCCTGTTACATCTTCGATTGTTGTGAAGAGATTACAGTCCTCACAACAGAATTCTCATGAAGAAGAAGAAGAAGAAGAAGAAGAAGAAGTGATATCGAAAGATAAGAATGCATACCGGTCTGATAATTTGATAAAGGCAAATCAAAAGTAGCAGGAACGGATGCTCTTTCAACTGGAACCAAGTTGCAACATAAGAAAATTGGTGATGGTTCTATGGCTGCATTGCTAGATTTTCACTCTTCTTACCGTGAGCCTACACCAGAATTAAATTATGCCAGTAGCCAGAATCAAACCAGTTGAGTATTCTTCATATTATTATGCCATGTTTGCTACTTTAGATTTTGTGTTACTTGGAGAAGTTTTGTTTGAATGTAAATTTTGATTTACACAAAGAGAAGATGAAATCAAGGGAGAAGAAGAAGTGGAACAAGAAAGCTTTCCACACAAGAAAAAGAACAATAAAGAAGTAACGAATGAGCCACGTAGAAGAAGAAAATCAAAGTGGGAGAAGATGTTAGTTGACATTGGTTACAAACCAAAGGAGGAGATTGAGTTGTGACTTAACCACAGCAAATAAAGTCAAGATGACGCTAATCATTTGTTTAGATAAAAAGCCAAGAATAAGAAGTGTTGTGTTGGTTAAAGTCTACCAAAGGTGTACTTGTTTAGGAGTTGTTGAAGTGGTTGCTGTCTAAAATAAGCATTGCTTGTAAGAATGGTCTAGTGTCTTAGGGACATAGACTAGAAGAAGCTGTGTAAGCAAATATGTAAGTGTAGCAAGTAGAAATTGTATTTATGTGGTGTTGTAAGAAAACGTGAGAGAGATTTATGTTTGATGTTAAGTTGAAGCACATGTGTATTAACAGAGAGATAAAGAAAGAACAAGAACATGATGAAGATGATCATGATTCATGAGTGAGAGAGAGGCCAAGCCAAGAAGTTCAACAGATTTACAAAGAAACTGACACTGTACTAATAAAAGAGAGAACATTTTAAATTTTGATTAAAACAAGGTTTTGCAAATGTTTGGAGACAAACACAGTAAGCCAATATAAAATTTAATCAAACATTCTGATTCGATTATAAAAGACTACAAGTGACAACATTCTTTGACGCATGGATTATACAAGTAACAACAGTCATTCAACCATCGTGTTGACGAATCCATAAACGCTTCGAAGATGCAACACCCTCGTCACCTAGTGTCTTCATTGTGGCACGTACCAAAGTCTTTTCACTCTCAGAGGTTCCCACCGGCAAATATAGGTCGACTCTCTCCAATACACGACCCGACCGAATCAAATACCTCAACATAACCAACTCGTACGTGCCTCCAGTGAAGTTCCTCACCTCAACAACCTTTAACGTCTTCTTCAAACACTTATGACTGATTGGATACGTCCAATACGACTTCGGTTCAAATCCAGGATTGGTCCTTGACACAGAAACATGAGGAAGCATTTGGAAAGTGAGAGTCTCCAACTCAGGAGAGCTATTGATCATGAGTCTAATCCCAACGAACTCATCCGGTACAAGCCTCGTCTTGATCACCAAATGTCTCGTCTCCATCGGTGCTTTCAACCGAACCGGATCGTCACTATCTTTAATCGCCTTGATGAGAAAAGGACATACCGTCAACTTCCTAGCCGACAAAAGATCATAAAGGAGATCACATAAAAGTGTTCCTATCTCGTCATCTGATTCAAAATCCAAGTAGGCTTCCTCCATTCTCCTATTCACTCTCAAGAACTGAAAGTAATGAAAAGTTCCAGAGTACTTGAAGATCTGAATGCTCGGCAAGTCGAGGAGAGTGTACTCCGTGGCGAAATCGCAATTCTCGAAAACCAGTTCTCTTAACCGGTTGTTGTCTCCGGTTATTGATTCGAGACCGAGGTTCCAGCAGTTTTGTATGGTTAGACTCTCGAGAAGAGGTGACTTCGATAGCAAAGTCATGATCTCTCCGAGTTTGATCCAACCGAAACAGAGGCTTTTGAAGGAGCACGGCTTCGCGAACCTTGATGGGTCGAAACCGCACGCGACTAGCTTCAAGGACTCGACGGTCGCTTGATTGTATACGCATTCCGGCAACTGGAACAAAACTGCTGGTCTTGCTTGGTTACTTGCAACGCAAGAAAGGTCGGAGAAATCAAGAACTAGATTCTTGACTTGTTTGGAGACTGCAAATTCGATCAAGTGCTTGATCTCTGTTTCGAATCCGTTTGGTTTGGAGAGACAGAGATGGAAACTTTCGATGACGTCACCGGAAAATCTTGAAACCCAGTTAACCACAAAGCCAACGAACGCAACCCTAGCTTCCCTTACGGATTCTTCACTGCTGGAGACTGAGTGTTTCACGAACTCTGACTCTTTGAAAGAAACGTTGGTCGTTCCATGATGAAGATGCTTCCACGGCTTAGCGAGGACACTTGTCTTCACGGCTTCCTTGAACGGCAACTTTGAGATAATCAGAACCAACATGTGTTCCGGTAGAGTGGATAATCTGTCTTGGTTTCTTCTTGAATCCATCGATTTTGATATTTTTTTTTTTTGGAGAGAACAGAGGTTTCAGAGAGACGATTCGAGTGTTCGTGAGAAAGGAAAGACGTTTATTTTATTTTCTTTAATAGTCATTGAAAGGTTGCGACTTATTGGTTTTGTTTTGTAAACTATTGAAAACCACTCGTCTCTGTTCTTTCTTAGCGCCGGTTCGAATCGGTTATATAATAATGATACTCTTTAACGGGCTTCATTCAGTGGCCCATGAGCATGAGGGCCCACTAGATGCCGAAATACGAATCTGGAATCTGTTTTGATTCCGTTTGTTTCATCCAACGGCGTTAACGGACGTTGACTAGCTGTCAAAGGTTGACATGCAAGTCCAAGGCCGTAAATTGTAAGGTGATGATGTTCGTTTGTGATCCATCTGGGTGTAGACATAAATAGATGTTCGTTTTACATTTTAATAGGAAAATGAAATAAAAGATTCATTATATTTATTTCTTATCAAAATTACAGTGAAATGTTTTTTTTTTTGTATTTTATTTAGTTTTTTTGTATGAAATGATCATTCTATTTCATTTAAGTTAAATGGTAAATTTTCTTTTTTTTTGGAATCTTTGAAATTGTCATTTTCATATCATTTCATTCCAAAAATTCCAAAAAAGTGCATTCGCCTAAAAGAAAGTGGATCCTACTTCTTCTTTTATCATCACAGCGCAGAAATGATATTACATGTACTCCCCTTAGATTACGTTATACTGATCTTTATCAGGAACAATGAACTGTTTCTGTTGTTTCCGTAAAGATGATCCGGTTGGAGCTGCTGATCACGAAGGCCAGAATATGACAAAACAATCAGGAGGTATTTGAGTTATAACTTGGTGTCTCTCTCTCTCTCTCAAAAAAAAAAACGTGTTTCTTCCTTTCATAACTGTGTTCTTGTATGGATGCGTGTGAAGGAAATGATGGAAGACATACTGCGCAAAAGGGTGCTCAAGATGTGAAGGTGCAGCCAATAGAAGTAGCCGCTATGCTCGCTGATGAAATTAGCCAAGCAACAAATGATTTCAAACCACGTTTTCTCATTGGTGAAGGGTCATATGCAAGAGTATATCACGGTGTATTAAAGAATGGTCAACCTGTAGCAATCAAAAAGTTAGATTCTAACGAACAGCCTGATAGTGAATTCCTTGCCCAGGTTTGGTGTACATATACATATAATGTATGTTTATTGTTGTGTCACGTACTTCTTGAAAATTTGGAAAAGTGGACCTGCAGGTTTCAATAGTTTCTAGGTTGAAACATGATTACTTCGTTGAGCTGCTTGGTTACTCCGTTGATGGTAATTCACGGATACTTGTCTTCGAGTTTGCCCAAAACGGTTCTCTTCATGATATTCTTCATGGTACAAACGGAGAAATAAAATACTAAGTTTAATTGTAATTTTGTTTTATATTAATTTAATATTCTAAGAGACCTTGTCACGATGCTGATGCCCTTATTATATACCACATCATATGCTTCTTCAGGGAGGAAAGGTGTTAAGGGAGCAAAGCCAGGTCCACTCTTAACGTGGCATCAACGAGTGAGTATTGCGGTTGGTGCAGCAAGAGGGCTTGAGTACTTACATGAAAATGCGAACCCACCTATCGTCCACCGTGACGTAAAGTCCAGCAATATTCTAATCTTTGATGATGGTGTAGCTAAAATCGCTGACTTTGATCTTTCAAACCAAGCTCCTGATATGGCAGCACGCCTTCATTCGAGTCGTGTTCTTGGAAACTTTAGTTATCACGCCCCTGAGTAAGTTTGTTACCTTCTTCTTCTATTGCTCATCACTCTCACTCTCATATCTTATTTTCTCTCTCTTTGATCAGATATGCAATGACTGGGCAATTGAGTGCAAAGAGTGATGTATACAGCTTCGGTGTTGTGTTGCTCGAGCTTCTAACAGGTCGAAAGCCCGTTGATCATACATTGCCTCGAGGCCAGCAAAGTTTGGTCACATGGGTAATATTTACTGATGATCTCTTTATCAAATATATTTAATTTGAAATATCTCCCATTACAAACATGTTACTAAATATTCGAAACCTATGTTTTTGCCTTAGGCTACACCAAAGCTAAGTATAGAGAAAGTTATGCAGTGTGTGGATTCAAGGCTCGGAGGAGATTACCCTCCAAAAGCTGTTGCCAAAGTATACATCAAAAGTAGTATTGTCGTATTGATTATAAGACGCAAAATAAAGAGGAAAAATAAAGTATTCCTCGATTCAAATGTATTCACGTTTAATTGTTTTTTTGTTGATAATGCAGTTTGCTGCTGTTGCTGCATTGTGTGTGCAATACGAAGATAACCTCAGACCAAACATGAGCACTGTTGTGATTGCTCTTCAATCTTTGTTGAATGCTCGGACCGGACCTGCGGGAGGAGAATCTTAGTGTTGTGTGTTAACTTTTGGCCGTCCCCCTGTCACCTTCAAAAAGTTTTTTATTTATTTATACAATTTATAATATAGTCTTCATATAATTAAGACATTGATCCTAATGTTTTGATCACTATATAAATTGTTGTGTTTAACTTGAATTTAAAACATGTGGGTGTAAATGAAAACAAAAACAAGTGTTATAGCACATTGTAACATCTTTCCTCCTTATGCACAATTTGAAGACCCCTTGGGGCATCATTATTGGTGTCCTTATACTAAAGTCCTTAAGAAAAATAATATGTGTATGTATATATTATATATGCGTGTGTAATTGTTGGTTAAGGATTTTACGGAAACCGAAACCAAAAGTTCCTTAAATAAGGAACTATAACACTATGTCTGAAAAAATACAAAGCTATAGCTCCACATTTCTTAGAGCATCATTATCCTAACACTCCATAATGGGATGCTTAAAAATTCTTTTATTTATTTTTTTCGGATAAAAAAAAAAATAATAAACGAACCAATCGCGAACCGCCACGTGTCAGTGGAACCCGCAAACAGTACAAACATCGGTGTTTAAATAGGCTTAAGAAGCACTGGTGATTAGAATTTTTGTAGGATCCACCCACTATTATATTAGTTTTTTTGTTAAACAACCCTCTAATCACTTGGGATAATGATGCTCTTATCTTCTTCACCAAACACCAATTATGTCTGAAAAAATACATCAACCATGGATGGTGATCGATGGTTGAAGCGATAATGAATTTGGCAGTTTTGATATTGCATAAGTTGTTATGGTAGAAGCTAATCTTAGAGTTTGTTAAGACCTAGCGTTCGCTTATGCCAAGAGCTCATTTTATTGAGACTGTAAAAAGCCCCCATATTTCTTAAATAAATCTGAGTGGCTTCGCAAATTTTAATTTCGGCTTTCAATTTTACAATTACTTCACTAGACACCCCATTTCGAATCTCTTAACAACGTTACTTATCGTTATAAAAATTAAAGTAGTTTCACACATAGAAATGCACATGAACTGAATAGTCTAAAAAGAAAATGTGCTCAAATCAAATGAATATACCATTCATGCTTGGATACCGCCATAGAGGACACAATATCACACAATTTTTTAGCTACGTATGTTGTTAGTGTCCAAATAATTTAAAATTCCTTAAAGATGACAGTAAACTCCGAAAGATGGTTCCATCATTAATAGGAATGTTTAGTCCAAAACAAATTGCTTTTTTCTTTTAATTAATCTAGAAGAAAATCGATCCCTGATCTACACCAACGGGATGACTCCACATTCAGTAGAAAACACTAGACCACAAGGTCCACAACGATGTGGTTCCAAAACAGATTGTTTGTTCTCTCAGATCCTAAAATTAAAAAGATTGTAATAAACTAAGTTTTTTCAACCTTAAATTACATTTTCTATTTTACGTAATCAAAGTTCCACCTCTTGATCAGGACATAACTAAAACATCTTGTGGTGGCTAATTTTAATCTTAAAGCTAATATTGGACTAGAGAATTTGTAGCCATTCAACGACCTAAAATCTCTCTATCCATGCAAAGCTCACGCGAACGCTAATTTTAGAAACTACAACTCCTATAAGAATCTCCCGTCAATGCACCATTAACAATCCACCGGGCTCTGTTTCAATAAAAATCCCCTTCCTCTCCTATCTACCTCCTGAATAAACCCGGAGGGAGAGAAAAAACACACATAAAAATAATAAAAAGGGGACAATATATAAAAATAAAAAATGGCAGTTGGAAAAATTGTGATATCTGTGGCATCCATCCTTCTAGTGGTGGGTGTTGCTATAGGAGTTGTCACCTTTGTTCATAAAGGTGGTGATGCAGGTGGCGAAAAGACTCTGAACTCGCATCAGAAAGCAGTTCAGACAATATGTCAGACAACCACAGACCAAGGCTCATGCGCAAAAACTCTTGAACCAGTCAAAAGCGATGATCCAAGCAAGCTTATCAAAGCCTTCATGTTGGCTACAAAAGACGCCATCACAAAATCCTCAAACTTCACGGCTGCAACCGAAGAAGGCTTGGGAAAAAACATGAACGAGACTAGCAAAGCCGTTCTTGAGTACTGCAAGAGAGTGTTGACATACGCTCTTGAGGATCTTGAGACCATTGTTGAAGAAATGGGTGAAGACCTGCAGCAGAGCGGAAGTAAACTTGACCAGCTTAAACAATGGTTAACCGGAGTTTTCAATTACCAAAGCGATTGTCTTGATGACATTGAAGAAGTGGAGTTAAGAAAAATCATGGGTGAAGGAATCTCTAACTCCCAGGTTTTGACCAGTAACGCTATCGATATCTTCCATTCTGTTGTCACCGCTATGTCCCAAATGGGTATCAAGGTTGATGATATGGGAGGAATTGGAGCTCCTGGGCGTCGCCTTCTTGAAGACATCGACGAAAAGGGACTACCGAAATGGCTTTCTGCCAAAGACAGGAAGCTTATGGCTCAGGTGGGACGTGGTGGTGATGATGGTATCGGTGAAGGAGCAGGTGATGGCGGTAAGATCAAGGCGACTCATGTGGTGGCTAAGGATGGAAGTGGAAACTTTAAGACGATTTCTGAAGCGGTTAACGCTTGCCCGGAGAAAAACCCTGGACGTTGCATTATCCATATCAAGGCTGGTGTCTACAAGGAAATTGTCACAATCCCTAAGAAGAAGAACAACATTTTCATGTTTGGTGATGGTGCTACAAAAACCATCATTACTAATGACAAAAGTGTTGCCCTTAGCAAAACCACTACTTCACTCAGTGCCACCGTTCGTAAGTCTCATTTAAACTGTAACCACTATTATCGATCTAACTATATTCAGGAGCAGACCTTGAGATTTTGGTTAAAAAATGTTTTCATTTGGTTACGCCTAGAACCAACTACTATATATGCGTTGCTAAATAGCGTTGATATCTAATTATACGTATATGCATGCATGCAGAGGTTGAATCTGAGGGATTCATGGCGAAATGGATCGGATTCCAGAACACTGCTGGTCCATTGGGACACCAGGCGGTCGCATTCCGTGTGAACGGAGACCGTGCGGTCATATTCAACTGTAGATTTGACGCTTTCCAAGACACACTCTACGTCAACAACGGACGTCAGTTCTACAGGAACATTGTTGTATCCGGTACAGTCGATTTCATCTTCGGAAAATCTGCGACCGTGATCCAAAACTCTCTAATCCTCATCCGAAAGGGTAGCGAGGGACAGGCCCACTACGTAACAGCCGACGGTAACATGAAAGGTGAAGCGGTCAAGATCGGTATCGTTCTTCAGAACTGCCGTATCATGGCAGACAAAGATCTCGAAGCTGAGAAACTAACCACCAAATCGTACCTAGGACGGCCGTGGAAGAAATTTTCCACCACCGTAATTATTGGAACTGAGATTAGTGATGTGATTAAACCAGAAGGATGGTCCGAATGGAAAGGAGAAGCTAACCACAAAACAGCTAAGTACATTGAGTTCAATAACCGTGGACCAGGAGCTAACACTGCTGGTAGGGTTCCTTGGGCTAAGATCGCTAAGTCTGCGGCTGAGGTTGAAGGTTTCACCGTCGCTAAATGGTTGACTCCAGTTAACTGGATTCAAGAAGCCAACGTGCCTGTCCAGCTTGGATTGTAAGAAAACAAACAAACAAAAATTAACGAATAAAACAGTATGTGATAATGTAAAGAGGTAACGATATACGACCTCGTCTCTTGGGACCAGGGCTCTTTTTGATATCATTCTACAATATAGGGTTCTAGACATTATGGGATGAAGTTTGTATAAGATTGCTTTTGTTTCACGTGCAAAAAAAAAAAAAAAACTAATGTTGTTCCAGTTGTTTTACCCTTTTTATCCTAAATAATGAATTTCTCCTGACCATTTTGCTGTGTGTATATATATATATATATCCTATCTTTTTTTCTGTTACAATATGAACTAAACATAATGATTGATAAATACAACTTCAAACCTAAAACTAGTAAAAACAAACAAACCTAAATATTTATGTGAAACTATGTGTAAACATGTACTAGCTAGTTTGATAAAACTATTCAAACATGATCTCGTATCACTTTTTTATCGTTAGAGATATCATGGTGGTTTTATCGCATTATATTCATTTAGTTTTCTAATTAATCTCCAAAAAAAATTTACAAGTTTTTTTCTTTTGAAAGCTTTTTTGATTAAATACATTTTCTTAGGTTTTATTGATTGATTACGGAAGCTAAATACATAATGTGAAAGATTGAATATGATGTCCTGTTATTTTTATCGTTAGAGATATCATGGTCATTTGTCTTCATATTATGTTTAAAATAACTTTCTAATTTTTTTTGACATCAAATAACTTTCTAATTAATCACCAATTTTTTTAAGATTTTTTTTTGTTCTAAAAACTTCTGATAAAACAACATTTTTGTATGTTTTTTTTGTTTTTTTATGATTGATTATGGAAGGAAAATGATATTTTGTCATATTTTATCGTTAGAAATATCATGGTCATTTTGTCTCTGGAATATGTTTACTTTGCTTTCTTATCGATTCCAAATGTTTTTCATTTTTTTATAAAAGCTTTTGATGAAAAACAAACAATTTCCCTATGTTTTTATTTGATTGGTTACGGAAACTAATCGATATGATACAATGTTTTGTCACGTTGTTAGAAGAAAACAGAGGATACTTTATGTTGTTTTGTTCAAATGTTAAGATTTTATGCAAAACTTCAAAACTCCACCTAGTATGTTGTATCATTACATAAATGTGTTGCTTCATGTTCAAACACTATGCAGAGATGGCTTCATGTTCAAACTAATCTGAATTAACTTCTGTTTTCATGGTTGTTAGTGTCTAAAATATATCTAAAAACCCCAAACGTCTAAATCTGAAAATGGTTTTACTTTCATAAATTATCATTATGCAAGTTGTCAACACTACTTATTTCTCATTATAGTTAACAGTAACTAGAGTGGCTTATGAGTTTTTTTCGTTTTTTTTCGTTTTTTTCGGATTTGTTTAATGCTTTGGTGAGCAGAACAGTTGTAATATCTCCGACGAGAGTCTGTTGAAATTGTATTTTTGTGTGTTTATTATTGTGAGAACTAATATTTTGTGTTAACAATTTTATTTTAGTTCAGTTTCCACAAGAAGAGCAAACACTAGTTATCAGTATTTGATCAGAAAAAACAACTCCAATCTGAAGAAAAATGAAAGTTAATATAAAAACAGTATTATACCAGAAAATATTCAAAGATCTTGATTCAAACTATGTGAAAACTCAACTGTTTAAAGATAAATTTGATTAAATATCCGTTAATAAACATAAGCTAGCAGTGTATTGAAGATTTATGAACATAGATAAGTATAATGCAATTTTTATTAGTATTATGTAATTATTCATTATTGGATTAGTTTTGAATATTGAAATCCAATATTTTAATTGCTTTTGATTGTGGCTACAAGTGTTCAATCCGGATTTTGTCATTTTTGGTTTTTTCGGTTTTTAATATTTTAATTTATAAAAACAACGACCATATTAATATCATATCTACTTTGATTTGGTCCGGTTTATATACTATCGGTTTTATACCAAAAACCATGACTATATTTACTTTTTATAACAAATTTTATTATATATGATTAGAAATCAGATTTATTAAAATATAAATATATATTTTGCAATCTAACTTTTAAATAAAATATATCTGTTTTATTTAACTATTAAAAATAAAATAAGAAAACAGTAATATCATAATATTAATAAATAACAATATTCTAGCTCAGATATTTACCAGTAAAAAGTAAAAAATATATATTTAATTTGATGAAAATAATAAAAATAACCTTTTAACTTAGAATAATTTTTTTATTAAAATCAATGTCTTAAATATGAGTATCACATTAATAAAATAAATTATGTATTTATTATTAGTTTATTATAAAATTTACATATAAGTTTACTAATATATTTCAGTTAATTGATTTCTTTGGTTTTATAGGTTAGATCAATTTATATACTGAACTATATTCATATATTATGGTTTCTTAAATAACATCCATTCGATTAACCATTATTACCCAATTTAAATTATTTTCATTATTTTTATTCGGCCTGATTATAATTTGGTCGGTTTTACCGGATTGAATATATATCTCTAATTGTAACTCATATGTGTGGACGTCTAGTATCACAAACTTTTAAGTAATTTTAAATCTTAAACTTGAAAGTTGTATTAAAATTTCATATCAAAACTTAGAAAAATATATTTGTAGCAATCTTCAATTCTGTAGTTAGTTTTCATGTGTGAGTTCAATTCCTATAAAATTTAGTTTTATTTTATGCTAGCTAGTAATTTTCTGAAACAAAAAACTAATAAACAACAAAACATAAAGATTCTTGAAAAGGATCTGATTTTTTTTCATCGTTACAAGTTACAACCAAATAATACTAACATTAAGTGACGAACTAGAAACAAAATTTTGAATAAATCTCCGACAAACAGGTGATTTACATAATGACAAAACTTTCTTCGCACACTGTATTGGTCAAATCCTAGATTCCATCTTTACTTCTTTTTTTTTATATCAGTAGTGATACGCTATTGAGATCTTTAGTCTTCTCACGCTAGACAAGAACATCCTGTAGAATAATCAATTAAACCCGATTAGACTTCTACATCATTCATTATATAGTCATTAATCAAAATTGCAATGTGTTTAATTAAAGATTAAATATAATAAAGAAGAAAAGTACTTACTCCCAAGGAACATCTCCAACCATTATCCAGTCACCTTCCTTGTCTGCGTACGTTAGCACATGACTTTTCTCACTACACATCTCTTCTTCTTCAGCCCCTGTTTCAATTTTCATCGTATTTCTTATGTTATGGTTTACATACAAAGAGATTAATATAGATAGAACTGATCATGTTGCAAGAATCATATTCTTTAGCAAAAGAAAGAGCCAAAACATATATATATATATATATATATATATATAATTATTTTGAGTTCGTTATATTCATTTAAGATATTGGTGAATGGTGACATGCAGAGATATATAAATATATGTGAGTAGATTCTTACATAGGATTGAGGCGTTGAACATGTAATCGAGAGTTGTGATCAAATCATGGTATCCATTAAGAGAAAAGAGATCGATCTTTCTTCCTATAGGAACTCCTTCCATGTTCACCTTCACGTAGAAGTTTCCAAGACTATTACACTCGTTTTGATCTTCTTCTTCCATGATCATTTCATGATCAGCTGCAACGACTCCATATTCATCATGATTTTCTCCACCGTTGTAATACTGTCCGGACGATGATCCGAAGCTGAGTCCGAGCCTCAGGTCCGTGCTTAGGTTCCTAGTATTACTGGAAGAGACACCAAATGGGTTGCTTTTGCAGCTACTTTCTATCGATGAAGACGGTGAGCTTCTTCTTCTTCCCATTTTTTTTTCTTACTACTCTCTTTCTCTATGATTTTTAGGTAAAGATGTGATTTATGATTTGAACGTGTGTGTGTATATATAGAGGATGATTTTTAATATAATTTAATATGATGTTCCAAGAAGAAGAAGAATTGATATTGATATGGTCTTCTTAGTATTTTGTTTTTAAATAAATAAAAATGGAGATGGTGGAATGATGAGACACTCTTGTTAAAGATGTTGCTGATGTAGCAGACAAGTATACGTGTCAACCAGACATTTGGTCAAAGTGTTGGTTTAGACTTTGTGCTCGGATTTTTTTGCTGGATGTGTTCTATTTGTATTGTTTCACGTTTAATACTCCAATCCTAGTACTCTTCGTTTAACAAAAATACCATTGTCTCCTTTTCCTTGATAGAAAACCCCCAAATTACAGTCTGAAATATACATATAAATATATTAATGTTGGATTTTAGTTATCTAAGTGGAAAAGATCTAAGATGAAAACTCAGCTGAAAGCCTGAAAGTTCATTTCATGTTCAAAAACGTTTAGAATCAGAATTTTTTAGAAACTCGTTGAAACAAATTGGAAATTCATTTCTGGAAAATTTATCTTCGAAACTTTATGGAAATTTGTGCTTCCAATTTAGAAACTCAATCTTTTTTTTCTGAAACACGAAGAAAAATTTAGTGTATATTAATATTCGTCTTTTATCTAGACGAAGTCTTGCATACAAAGATAGCCCCAATCTTATTCAAGATGTTGGAAATAATCAATTTGATTTACTAGATGAAGTTAACACTTTAGCAGATTCAAAACAAAGATGAAATCGAAAGGACTAATACTCCGTTTAAGTTCTTGTTAAAGTGGCATAATTTCATAAATATCATATTAATTAAAAATAAAATGTAAGGCTAGGTGTAAGGAGTAAGATGAACGTAGTTACGTAGACAAGAGATGCATGTTCTAACCGGATAAGAACATTATTTCTTGAAAAAGATAGTATAGAACAAAGTACATTGAAATTTTTTAAGATCATAGTTTACTTAAGTTTTTCATCCGTATTAAATCAAGTTCAATGCATGAGATTATCATGACGCGCATTGATGCATTCGTGGGTTCGACAAACACCGTTTCCAAATTAAGGGTTTCTTATAACCGCGAGAAACTTATTAAAATATTTTTCCTATTAGCACAAACTAATCTAAATGTTTGTTTAATGATATATCAGCTGTTAAGCACGTCTAATTTACGTCATTAACACTCTAATTATAAAAAATAGGCTAAGTGGACTACATCGTATCCTAGCCAGCATGACATGAGTTTGAGCTTCACATTATTCTAATCCAAGTCGCTTTGAGTTTCACTTCTCTCTTCAGTTTGTTTGATTATTACTATATGTTAACATAAAGCAAATACTTAAGTCCACAACCAAAAAAGTATGCTATTTTCAGTATTAAAATCAACACTTTTATCAGTAAAATTAAAGTGAATCAATTGATACTCCAACAAATCTATAGCAAAAAGGTATAGCTTTTGTGCCTACAATCTCTTCGTGCCATAAACCAAAACACATCAAATTAGTTCTTTATCTGATTTAGGTGCTCTCCAGAAAATTGCATGTTCCTTGTTGTTATACGTTACATATAACACTTTGAAGCAAAAAGAAAGAAACAAATCGGAAAGTTTTAAAATACAGTACTATATAAAGAAAGAGGAAGAAGGGAGGCAAGCATGATGGATGGGTAATGAATGCGTAACCTTAAAGAGAGGAGCTAATGAAAGATGCTTCGCCTATGGATGGACTTAAGGAGACGTCACAATTCACCTCACACACTTGAAAACATATTTTTGCAAGCACGAGAAAATGTTAGACGACACAATGCCCGTAGAAGACAACATTTTCACATTCCCCACGTCACATGCCTTTTTCCAGGTATCTTCTCACTTTTGTCGCCTCCACTTATACAAATTTTCTTTAATCACTCCTTAGTTTCTTCATGACCAATCAAGATGACTCGAAACTCCTTTGTTTTTTTCTTCATTTTGCAATTGAAGATTTGTAACCGAAATTTATGGTATTCTCCAAATTCCTTTTAGCATCAAATAGAATTTTATTTACGGTTTTGTTGATTCGAATAGGGTCTTTAATTTGTTAAGAAGATATTACTATTACTATTACAATTTTTGTTTGGATATGTATCTAGAATTTAAATCCTAATCTATTTGTTTTAAAATCATCCCATCAAGTACATCTTTAGTGGAAAAAAAACTATCTAAAGCTTCTAAAAAATAGTATTAACCATCATGACTCCACCCCTTCTCCTCTGTTGAATGTATCTCACTTTTGGTTTGAAGCAATATTTGAAAACCACACCGAATACCAACTTGATATATTTATTTGGTTAACTGGATAGACAGATTTGGATAGACAGATTTAACCAGTTGAATCGAATTTTCTATTTTTTAAGATTAAATATATATATATAATCATATATTTACACTATATACTATATGGACTTTAAAAAGTAGTTCTATATATAATATATTTTATTAACTAGAAAATAAACAATAAGAATAAATCTAACTCTATATACAGTAAACAAGTGAATACTATATAAACTGAAATCGATAAAAACCAAATGATTGACCGTTTAAATTACGTTATTTATTTATTTTAAAACTAAAATCATATATCTTATGAATATGGTAAAATAAAAATAGTAAATGAAAGTCAAAAATATATTTTTTACATTCTTTCTAAAAAATAGTATTAAATAGAAAACAAATTAAATAGTAATTGTGAATATTAAATTTTGATAACAATTAAAAACACATCAGTTATATGTTGTTTTTTACATCCGGTTTTAAAGTTGACACGAATCACTGATTTTAGCCTGTTTTTAACATGTTCTTCAGTTTTTCATAAATCCGGGTTTTAAATCAAAAGGGGTTCGACTTCTTCACGAGTCACTGTTAGATTGGCCGGTCCGGTCTTCAAAACACTAGTTTGAAGTATGAGTTCATGCATTTGCTAGCTATATATATATATATATTGTCTTTTGGTTTGTTTGAAGGAATATATCAGATATTGTCGTTGTCAATAAACCAGAACTAAGCATACTGTCAAGTTTCTTGGGTTTCCAACTTAAAACCAATTGGCAATTAGTGGAGTGGTTCAAGTCTCTTATATATTACTAATGTCCCTTTTATATTTCCGATGTGAGATCTTATCTCCAACACCCTCCTTCGAGATAGTGGTGTTTATAACCATTAATCTCGCATAATCCATTATACCCCCTCCGAAACAATCAGAACTGAACCTTCTCTAGGTCATCGGCTAATGGGTTGATCGGGCCACTATCCGAACCGGATTAGTAGGTCAGGGTGCTGGGACAGCTCTGATATCATGTCAAGTTTCCTGAACTTTTAACTTAAAATCAATTAGCAATTAGTAGAGTAGCTCCAGTCCCTTATATATTACTAATGTCCCTTTAATATTTCCGATGTGAAATCTTATTTCCAACACATACTCATGTAGTTAATACAAATGGTTTGAACCTGAAAGTCTGAAACATTCAAACAATGTCTTTATCACATTAACCGACATTTACTGCGATGATACCGTTTCGTTTGAAGAAGCAATTAGATAAACAGAAGAAAACGACAGAAACGATTATAGCTTAAACCAAAAGAAACTCTCTAACCATGCTATATAGAAATAGAAGAAAAGAAGGGGAAAAGAAAAAGAACATATATGTTCCCCACCACCCCTACCATAGCCATCATCAGTCTACACTTTTTCTCTCTTTCTTTCTTCTTCAAACTTTTCTTCTTTTTTTTGTTTGTAACCGTTCTTCAAACTTTTCTTTAAACCATTCTTTGTTTTGTGTGTGCTAAAATACACCATTCTTTGTCTCCTGAACCTTTTTATATCCATCTTCTACCCTCTCCTTTTTTCTGGATTACCAATATGTTGCATGTATTTGGTCAGTACTTTTCTTTGGTTCTGATACGATGTATGAATATTTCAAAGAGGATTAAAAAACAGAAAGAGTCATCAAAATATGAAGATCATATTTTAGCAAGGCTTTCCATAAATGGTGGAAAAAAACTCCCAAATTACTATCAAATTTTAGCAAATTAAATAATAGTTCTAAAATTAATCAAACATGCAGAACTGAGATTTATAGAACAAAGGAAATTAATGTGCTCATTGCATAGAAACTAATTTCAAAAGAAAAATAGCGACTCTCCATTTCAAGGAGCTCATAGTTTTCTAGCTTCGAGATTTAATGATAATGTCTTGTCCTTTTATAAATCATTAAGTTGTAGGAGAATTTTCAAACCTCTCTTTTTGAGAACAAAATACTTTGTGTGTTATATAGTAAATTATAATAATTCGACTTCACTGCAATATGTTTGCTTGTCAGTAAAATCATGGGTGGCTTCAACTCAAGGATGATTGAATGTCTCGTGACTCTTTGTAGCCTCTTGCTGGCCAACTCATTTCATTTTCCTCGTTTTCGCTTCTTCTTTCATTGTTACAAAGTTGACCATAGGAACTCATGCAAGATCAATTATTACATTTTTTTTTTGCTAAAAAGATCAATTATTACATTTCTATAGATAATTAAAATATAGCATTTATCAAACCGCATTTCCTTAAACATATTCTTATGTCGATAATAAAATCATACAGTTATGTAATTATAATCAATAGACATATTCTTAATCACTCTTAACAATCCGTCTGATGGTCTAAGGTGACTTTTTGGTTGATTGCAACCCAAAAAAGTAACATACATTCCCCCTTGAAACCGAGTGAAAACATGTTTTCTTTAATCACAATTAAAGGTTTACAAAACAGAGGAAGATTAAGATTTGGTCTTTAAAGTAGACTAGGAGGATTTAAGCAAAAAAAAAAGTAGTCTAGGAGGGAAATCAAGTGAGGTATTAGTAATGTTCTTTTTAGTTTCATGTATCTTGATTATATTTGAGTTTGTTGAAGCTTCTTAAAGCAAAGATATGGGTGTTGCAATAAGATCTATATTTCAACAATATTCTTAATATCATTGTTTATATAATAAACAGATTATGGATTTTGATTTCTTTTTAATGAAAATTTAAGTTGTTTAAAAAGGTTTCAAAAAAAAAAAAAGATACGGGTGTGTGCGTGCGTGTTAACTGTTAATATTGAGGTGTTATGTGCGTACCTTTTTTAAAGAACTATTGATACTATATTTTATTTCATTAATTTGATTTTAGGTTATGCACTAACCCCGTGATTGATTCAGGCCTCTTTTTTTTTTCTTTTTCGGTCTTTTAAATTCCCAAATCTTAAAACGTGACAAAGATATGTGTGGTTGGTTAGTGCGTAATCCAATATCAGAAATATAATTTTACTAGCTAGTAGCTACTAAAACCATGCGTTCATGCATGGATACCCATTCAGATTTTCGAGTATTTTGGTTTTAATTTATATTACATTCTAACAATCTGATAAATTTTTAAGTACGGTTCGAATTTTGGTTTTTATACCCATGCCTACCATCTACTATGGTTTTGCTAATTTCTACTTAAATAGTTTTATAGTACAAGATATAAAACTATCATGATGTACTCATGTAAGTTTTATTTCGCTATAGGATTTACCGCTCTTCTAAACATACTATGTTATTTATTTATTATTTTATTTTTGATATTATGTTATTTAAATTGAAAGCCTCTAAACGTAATTTGTGAACACACGGAAGCTACAATCATCTACTTTATTAAAAGGAAAAAAATTTAAATAAATCTACCTATGAAAATTGTTTTGGACCCTTTCATTAGACTTAACTTATTTTGGTATTAGCAAAAAATTAATCTAACTATATAAAGTCTGTAAATTAATCTAGCCTATTTTAGTCCAACAATCTATATGATGGACCCATTAGCCTCAAATGTAAAACACAATTTATACTAGCATCGATCGAATTCATAGTGAATGACCACAAGATTATTATTTATAATAACATTGATGTTAACGAAACTAGCATAAAGTTGTAACAATGACGAATAGTTACAATCTCATCATCTACATTCACGAAAATCTATGAAATAATTATATTGAAAACAAAGTAGGATTATGCCATTATTCACTTAATAATTTAGTATTATTAGAATATCATCAACTTTTTGATGAAGTGTGTGTTTTCGTGGATTATATTGATTTACAACACATTACTTCAAAAGCACTGAATAAGAATGAAATGTAAATACTTAATATTTTAATATTAAATATTTTAATAATACTATATTCTGAATAACATCGTATAATTCCATAATGTCTAAATCCAATTATTCAAATATGAATTATGTTACGATTTTAGATATCAAAATCGTAACAAAACTGATTGTTTAGTTTTCATATCTAATATTTACATTTTAGATTTATATATACCCAAAATTTCGAAATCGCATTCCAATCAAATTTTCTATATTTCTAGAAACACATTAATTAACTACCTAAATTATTCTTGAAAAATTTTACACAAACAACACTAATACTAACTAATATTTTTAATAATTAATACCAAACTTGCCGAGTTACGAACTATAACAACGTTACATAATAACGTATTTATTACTTTCTAAAATGTGAAAAATCTTCACTATTTTCATTAAAATCATCAATATCAAACTTAAAAATCTAAAATAGTCAATACCCGTTTCCTATTCCATAAATGAATATCAGACATAACGGGTCCAGATCTTTTCGTATATTTAGGATCCAAAAATGATTTGAAACATCTGAAAATCTGAAAATATCTGAAACACGAAAATATTTGAAACCCCAAACAAATAGTCCAAAATATTCAATTAACTAAAAAATCTAAAGTTTTATTCGAAATCTTATCCGATAAACCAAAAAATACCCAACATTTTATCTGCATATCCAAAATATATTTCTTTTAGTTTTGAGATTTTACCCGAAACCCAAAGCTTTAAAACACATCCATAAAACATATTTGAAATATCTAAATATATTTAATATACACAAATATTTTCGACCGGGTCTTGAATAGAACCCGGACTCAAACAAAAACCCGCAGGTCCAAAAAATACAAAATAGGTAGACCTGGACCCAAACCATTTATATTTTCAGGTCGGTTTCAGTTTGTTTTTTGGTCTATATAAAATGTCTAGGCCCAAGAAAAAGTTATATAAGAGTGTACACATAAAATCTCAAATAAACTAAAACATAAATTCTATATTTTAAAAGTATTTCTTCTCCGATATATTACAATCTTGTATTATAACATAAATAAAATAAATCCGTGCTTTCGAAGCGCAGATCAAAATCTAGTTATTCTCTTAAAGCTCTTCCAGTTACAATGTTCACTTTCCCATGCAAAATTATGTCTATAAACTATTTTTCCATTTCATCAAAATGCATGTTTTAAAAAAAGTGTTTCAAAAAATATATTTTTACATTTTCAATGTATTTTTATCAGATTAATTTTAAACTTCAAAAAATTAATTACATTAGCTAAATTTTTATTGGCTTAGAATTATAAAAATAGATAATATCAAAATTTTATACTTATAATTAATATTTAATATATTTTATTAAAATTATAAACTATGCATTATTTTGAGACGGAAAAGGTATAAAATTGGGTCTCGTTAATCAATCATCAGTACTCTTCGTTTTTGTTTGAGGCTTGTGTCGCAAGTTACCTCCGCAATGATCTAATATTGTAGATTTATAAGTCCAGCATAATATATAGTATAACCAAGAGTTTTTATTTCTTTTTTTTTTTAATCTTTCTCTTTGTGATATATTATGTTCTGTGTACATGGATTTGAGCACTAACTTAGATTCGACATTTGAGGTATGAAAGAATAAGGTCTCCCTATACCCTACTTAACTAAGAGGATGAGTGTTGTCAACACTAGTGAGACCAAAGAGGCTCTAAAAAGAGGAACACAAAACCTTGAAGAAGAACCTGTGATCTCTAGAGCTGCTGCATCAACACTATCTACACCTGTTTGATTAACACTGCACAAAGAATATATATATACATATAGGATAAACAAAATCTTTGTAACAAAAGCTTATCTCAATCGAAAATGATGTCAACATCAATATAAATTATGATCTGAATCAACAAATAAAATGGTTCTCTTATGAGAGTTACATGAATGTTACAGATTTGGAGTTTGAGGATAAATAAGATTGAAAGAATAAGATGGGTTTCAAAGATTTACTCACTCGAAAATCAGATTGTGACATGTTTTGTCACATGGGTAAGCACAGTCAATGGCTTTGATATTTTTTGCTCGGTCAAAGTACCAGTCACCTACAGTCTCTGCGACTCTCTGCTTACAAAGACAATCATGAGCAGGAGTTTAATAACTTTTTTATGAATGGTTTTTTGAGGGGTGATGTTTACCTTTCCGTTGAGTTGGGGAGAATCTTGGGCAAACCAAGTGTCTTGTCTTTCAGTTTGACAATGCGCGAAGCAAGAGTTTATGAAAAGACCGTTCTGGTCGGATGTTGAGAATGAATTTACGGCAAACAGCATTTGATTCCTGAACTCTATTTGATGTAAGGAAACAAAAGGTATTAAGAAACCATCAACATGGTGCAGGCTCAGCAGAGAGTAGATAAGAATGACCTTGGAAGAATTGGATCTGTGATGAATTACAATGTGAGTGATCTGCTTTGCATGCCTTCCAGATACCACCTGGGTCAGCAGTTGGAGGAGCTAAGCTCTCTTGGATCTGTTAAGAGAAAGTCCAAGAATCAAAAACTGTGTACGGATGAAGCAATGCTGAAGATGAAAAACAAGATCATCACCTGCCACGAGTCATATGCTGTGTTGAGAAGAAACATTGGGGTTTTGATGTCTGAAACCAAGTTCTGGGGAAAGAAGCACTGAGGAAAAAGAGAAAACGCACAAAAGATTCTCTCAAGGCCTTGTCTACTGATAACTTTGCTGGTCAAACTGTGATATTAAAAAGGGTGAAAGAGCTGTACCGAGGTAGGATCTAAATGGTTTGTACAAGTGCTGGACAAGCCCTTCTGGAGGTTCTGTAAATTAACAGATGTATTAAGTGAGCATGTTAAGTTGTAAGCAATCTATTTCATACCCTTTTTCAAAATGTAAAAGTGAATCTGAGATGACCTGCACTGTAACAACACCTTGGAACATATTCCTGAGCGAGTGACCCCCAGAGACATCCACTCTGCATTTTCCATCTTAACATTTCAAGTTTGAATATTTTTCAACCCTTCTCCTAAAACAGAAAAGAAAGAAGTTGAAGAGATTTTACGCGTCTAGAAACATTCCAGCATCACTTAAGCACTTGACTTTAGTGGAACTAGGCAATAGCTCTCTGAACTCATCACAGTGCAAGATGGAAGCTAATCCTCCTGCTGAGCATCCAGAAAGCAGAGCCTGTAATTGCAAGTAATTAGATAACAAGATGAACAGAACCTAAGCCATTAAAACTGAACGAGACCAAGTGAAATGTAAAAGACCTGATTTGCTTGCTGCATGCCTAAAGACAAGAACTCTTCCATAGCCGCTTGCCAAATCCGTTGCCCTCGATAGAAAATTTGGGAACTCTACAAACAAGCCCATTTGCAACAAACCATAAGAAGAAGAAAAAAAAAAGTAAAGATTGTGAACCACAAAACACTCTAGTCACTCTGACAAACCTCGTCCTGACTATCCCCGGCGAAAGACGCACCATCACAGTACCGCAACTTGATCCTGTTCCAGTTAAAGAAGTCTGTAAAAAGCCACCAACAAAGAAAAACATAATCAATATAATAGTGAGCAATTATAACCACATTCACAAAACTCATGATGATGATGTACAAACCAGGATTCTCTTGAGGTTTATTGCTCAAAATCCCAGTGAAAGGCAAGGACTTTTCCATGAAGTTAGAGGAGCCACGACGACTCGTTTTGCGATACACACAGCTCCTATGGTTGTTACACCATCCTCCACCCTAACACAAACACAGACAAATTGCATTTAAAATTGGTTTCTAAAGTCAGCAAAGAAGTGAAGGGTTTAGAGATACCTCAAGTTGGATAAGCCAACTGTTAGCACCTGAACCAAAACCACGATCTAGATGATAACCAGGTAACGTCCCATCTAAGCACACTGCACATCAATTCACCACCAAAACATTCAAACATTGAAGATTCTACCAAATCAGTTTCCATCAATAAGAACGATTCGATGAACAACGAAAGAGAGAGTGTGTGTGTGTGTGTACCAGCTCCTTTGGAGGCAGCTCCTTGAATCAAGGTGAGAGGCACCATGGAGACCTCAGGCGCCATCAGTTTCTTCTCAAGTAGCGATATCGAAATCTCAGTATCTCCGTCGCTAGATCCGCTCCGAACCACCGCCGCGAACGAGCATACAGCCACCGCAATCCACAGCAAAAACACGCTCCTCATCTCCTTCGTCGACGAAACAAGCGGAGCTCAGGGGAATGCAGGAGAGCTCGAGCGAGCGCGAAAACTTGGATTGATTTTCGATTTTGGATTACTCTTTTTTTTTCGATTTTGGATTACTCTAATCACACTGACTAGTGCATGAAGAGACACAAATAAAAATTCAAAATTGTAAAACAGAAAAGAAAAAAAAAAGAGTAAAGCGGATGAAGCTTTTATAGATTCTCTCACGCGCTTCCATTTTGTAATAATTATGTTCCGTCACGTTCTAATTGTTTTGGTTTTAATTTAATAAAATGTATAAATCAAACTGCATTAAATCCTATATTTATTTCCGTATTTGCTTATTTATTAGGAATACTTTCATACGTTTGTTTGATTTTTTTTTTTGCTTACAGATTTCACATTTAACTTTCTAGATTTGATAATTCAAATTTAAATGTCTAACCCACAATATTTATGAGAAATAACAAAGTAAAAATACTGTTAAATCCTCTTTAAAATTACTGTTAAATGTATGCGCATTTGTTTACAACAAAAAAAAAATGGCAAAAATGGACTATTTCTATTGGATTTAAAATTTATAATAGTCAGGAAATATTTTTATCTCCTAATGTGTGAATCACATTACATTCAAAGCATTTAGCAAATTTGTTTCTTTCTAAGACACATAATTTTGAACTTTTGCCAGTTGGCATTTTATTAGATTACACGAATCCCTGATTTCCTATTAATATAATGACAGGTGCATGTTTTTTATGGTCAAATGTTCCTCCTCTTTTGGCGTAATCTTATTGATTTCTACAACGTATTAATCTTAATGAATGTAATAAATGTTAAATATGCTTAGATGTTCCTCCTCCTTTGGCGCATGTTAAGATTTCTTCTCATCTTTAACAATCTTTTCCTTCGTTTTCTTTGGTGATTAAACTGACACGTCATTTTGCATTTTTTTATGAGTCAACAAATACATTATCACTATATCAACATTATCAAAGGATTGACTAGTACAATTACTGGTAATCAAGGTCTATTTTGACCTTATTTTAGAATTCAAATATAAAATTAAAAAATAAAATATATAGAGGTGTTCAAATAAGAGTGATTTTCACTCTAGGTCACTTTCCATCTTTTTATTACATAATAAGTCACTTCTTGCTATTGGGGTAGTTTTTGTGACTAAAATCCAAACAATTGCTAACTAATCTTATTCTTCTAACTAGAGTGGTCCCACCAATTTTAAGCTTTGTCATTTTCCTTCTCTCTCTCTCCGTAGCAAGAAAAATAATTTTAATTATAGACACAAGAAAATTTTGAATCTGGAAATAAAGAGATACACGACGGTGAGGATGAAGCTATGAAAGAGTGACCGTTGTGGTCTCTTTGAGCTCACCTGGTCGGATTCTCGTTGCGTTGTCGTCACCTTAAACACGAACCACTCAAATTCAAGCTTTTTTCTTCGGCAACTCTTCCTTCCCTGCCTTGATTTGTGCCCTGCAACTCATCTGTACCGTTTCTGTCTCGTCTTCTCTTAAGACGTCAAAGCCCCAAATCCGTAGTAGTTTTCTTTGTCATCTCCTTCGCCGTATCTACATATCTTCATCTCCTCTGCTGTGTTTCTACAACTTTCCCTACGTCGTCACCTTGTCTCTTCGCCGCGGCACTGTTTCGAGAAGCTAGAGAACATCAATGGCCACTTTTATTTTTTGCAACTTTGGTCCTTCGTGTTTTATATAACTTTGGTTTTGCAACTTTGGTCCTTTATGGACAGATTGCTATTGTTGGGTTTCAGGATGAGTGATATAATCTTACTGTAATCCGATATTGAAACGTTTAAACAGTTTATGTAATCGACGAAGAATAAGATGATCTTTAGCCCTCTCTTGTTCATTAAACAAACTTATTAAATCATAAAAAAAAACTGAGAAATTTGCTGTACATATGTACACATTTAACATTTTGTTGTATGTACGGTGAAAACATGAATTTGTCAACGAACAAAGTGTACACATGTACATTTGTGAACAAGCGTACATATGGCAATATCCATACTAATGTAATTGTGTACACACATACGAATTAGTATACATATGAACAATGTACAAATGTTAAAACATACAATAGATTTATAAAGTTTATATATGAAAAGTTTACACATGTACACTTGTGAACCAATGTACATATGGCAATATCCACATATATTTTATTATCCACGTGTACACATATATTTTATTGTCCACGTGTACAAGGTTTTACAAAAACTACATGTACCAGGTTTTGCGAAAAATCACATATCTACCAGTATGTTTGTACATTGCTCTTATGATATTTGATGATCTTAGTATTTTTGGTATAGTTGCTAAAAAATATATTTTAAGTAACTTGTTTTAATTCTTAGATCGTTATAGTTCTCATTATATTTATATATTGAATTTGTTTGTTCAATATTCATATCATATGGGATAAAAATAAATTTTAAATTTTCATTTTTTGTCAACTTTAGAAATTCAATTAAATCATTTATATCATTCCATTCATAATATAGTGTCCACATGGACATCCAAAGCCATTGATTTTTCTTTGGAGTTTTGTGTTTACTTTTATGGAAAACATTAACAATATTTGGTGTCCAAACTAGCATAGAAAAATTATCAGTGTGAACATATGAATTATTATTTTCAACAATGACATCTCATGATTTTTATGGTTTTAACATATGTTTTAGTTTATTTAAATTATTTACGATGCGTTTTGATGCTGTTGTATGTATGTGTTCATTTGCATATTATAAGGGCTCGGAAGCACAATTGGAAGTTTGAAATTAGTTCAAGAGGACTTATACGAAAATCTGAGAGTTTGAGTTCACATTGAGAAGAACAGAAATGTTCAAGGACCAAACATGCAAAAAAGGAGAAGTTTGGCTTGGAAACGATCGATCTATGTCTTCATCACCAAAACCAATCAATCATGGATTAACTAGATGTCGGTGCTGGCTTATCACAGAGTCATGTTCACGGATCGAGCTTGAGCATGACTTGAAGATGAATCGAGACGACGAAGGTGGATCTGTAGTCGGAGATCGCCGCGGTGGCTCTCCGTCGTCGCGCTGAGAGATCCTGGTTGCAGTCGGGACAAGAAGACACATAGGGCCTAGCGATTTGATGCGGTTGCAGCCAACACAGTAACAATAACGCTCCAATCTTTCTTCATTAACGACAAGATCTCACGGCGGACAGGAGACACCGCGGAAGAGAAGCCCCAAGGAGAATGAAGACCACTGCGGTGGATGAAGCTTGCCGTGGCTCTGAAGATTCCGGTGGACAGTTCGGCGAGTCCCGGTGTCTATGGTGTGACGGTGAAATCTCAGTTATGTTTTAATAAAAAAAAACCTGATAAAGATGAAGAGAGTGTTCAAAATAATAAAAATAAAAAAAATGAAGAGAAAAGTAACGAAGAGAATGGGACCACCATTTATAAAAGGAGAGAAGAGAGTGTGTGGAAAGAGAATAGTTCAGTTTTAGTTAGAAAAGCTAACGACAATTTGATCAAATAGTTAAGAGAAAGTGTGTGGGTAGAAGAAAATGTCCTAGGATGTTATTAAAACTGTAAATGTGACCTACAATGTAATACTTTCTTCAAATAATCATGTAAACCAGAGTAAAGCTGTGATTCACTTGAGACAGAACTTTGCAGTCAATACTTGGCTACGCAACAATTAAAGTCTCCGGTTAGGTTATCCACCTTCGTTGATTAATTATTATATTTTTGTAAAAATACTATTAGTTCAACTAATATTAAAACATCTCCAACGCCTCCTTATATTTGCCTCCATAATAGTACTGAGTCAAATCCACTATATTATACTCAATTTTTTTCTCTAAAATAAAAATTGTTATTTTTTTATAAACAGGGGAAATAGCAATTCTCAATTTTTACTATATAAATAGAGATTATTAGACCAAAAAGATAGAGATTACTATTATATATGAATGCATTAGAATAACTCCACCTCTGTTATAGAATTTTTCTATAAAAATAAATAAATACATTGGAAATGATCTTAGTACTTGCGATATATCTGAAAATCAAATTCACATCATAAGTAATAAAAAAAATTATGCAGAGATAAATTTATTAATTTTTGTAAATGGTGACAAGTTTTTTTTTAATTATAGGTTTGTGACAGGTTTATTTAAATAAAATAGTTTCTTAATATAAAAAAGCCTTCTTAATAATCGATTTTCCTTTTGCTTATTCAAACTCAACCTTATCTTGCTGGTTACTTACTCAACCAGATCAACTGATATCCATTCCTATGTTTGTGTTTCAAATAAAAAGTGTTTCAAAAAAAAAAAAACCGTTCGTATGTCTATGAATATTTATAAACAGTTTTCTATGTGGGTGACTGTATGGCAACATATTTTTTGCAATATATTAAGTTTCTTAAAATTATGTTGCAACATGCGCACTTTAGAACTTTCACTAAAATGTTTGACTGAATTAATTACGTTTACGTTTACAGATTACAGACGACGACATTTACCGTATGAAGAAAAGAGAGATTAGAATCCAACATAAGAAAATGAACACATGATCCTTCATCCTTGTCGTTAAGAGTTTTTAGTTAGGTTTTGGCTTTACACCTTTCAGTTATTATAATATGCAAATTCTGTTTTTCTTACGTTAAAATATGCAGATCTGATTGCTTCTCATTATTATGTTGGAAACATTAGTTAAATTTCGTTCTGACACACTGATATTTAACAAGAAACAGAGTATCCCCTAAGACACCCTATCAAAAACGATTGCAGCTGCAAAGGAATGGTCCAACGCTCAGAGCAAGGCAGTACAGCCCACCTGCTCCCCTCCTCTACTTTACTGTCACAGCAGCTGGCACCACCATTGTTCAAAGTGATGGTGCCTGGAATAAGGAGCATTCATAACATAAAAGAAGCTATACCAGATTTATGGAAAGACAATAAAGATGATAAGCTCGAGCCAATCGTTCAGCAAGCCGCGGTTGCAACCATGGTTCAAGCTTAGAGACAAAACTCTAATAAGAGAACCTTATTGTATCTTTAACTCATGCATCCATAATAAAGAAACAAAAGACCATAACTTCAAAAATCTTTGGCTTCTCATTTAAAAAAAAAAAAAACAAAACAAAGATCCACCGGTTTAGTGGCGGTTATCAAGCTTCCATTGGGAGCTCTCCACAGGCATAGATTCTGCAAGGTTTCTTTGGAACATCCATGGCACCCGTCTCCTGAGACTCAAGTCTCCTCACAATCTTCATACCTTCAATGACTTGTCCAAACACAACATGCTTCCCATCTAACCATGAAGTCTACACAAGACAAATAACAAAACTCTGTGAATAAAAAGATCTAGCAGAATGATATGAAGAGTTGGGTGAATCTATAAACCTTGACGGTGCAAATGAAAAACTGGCTTCCATTAGTATTAGGACCAGCGTTAGCCATGCTCAAGATTCCAGGTCCAGTATGCTTCACTGTAAACACACAACCAAGTAAATACTATATTATTCACAGAAAACCTGAACGTTTCTTTGTTAGTAAATATACTCACAGGTGAAGTTTTCATCTTCAAACTTGTCACCGTAGATACTAATACCTCCAGTACCCTGTGAAGCCATATCGAAACAATCACACACATAGCATAAAACACAATCTTATCACAAAAAGAAAGATAAAAACATTACATTTCCCTTGGTGAAATCACCTCCTTGGATCATGAAGTCCTTAATGATACGGTGAAAGGAAGAACCTTTGTACCCGTACTTCTTCTCACCTGAACAAATCAAACTCCTAACTTAGCCACTAGTTCTGTTTATCTACAAAGCTACAGACTTTAAGGTACCCAGATCGCACCAGTACACAAGGCACGGAAGTTCTCGACGGTTTTAGAAACAACATCACCAAAAAGACCCATCACAATCCTTCCAGCGGCTTCACCTCCAATCTCCACATCAAAGTAAACTTTGTGCGTCACTTTAGCCTGAGGAGGTGCTAGCACTTCTTCCTCTTCCTCCTCCTATCAACACAAACACATAAGCAAACATGACATCATCTATTGATTATATGACAAAGTTAGTTTCTTTTCAATCTTACAGCGGCCATTGATTTGACACAAGCTGTTCTCTGGAGCTTGTAAGCTCCGGAGAATGGCTTAAGAGGGAAGCTTGCTGCGTAGTGTAGTCTCGAAGAGAGTGTGGAACCAGAGGAACGAGCTCTGAAGCAAAGTGATTGGGGTGTTCGATGTGCGGAAACGAGCTGCGACTTCACACCAATCTAAACAGAAACCAAGCAAAGGACTTTAATACATCAACACATACAAAGACAGCATAACTCGATGAACAAAGACTAAAATCGAGAAAACAAATCTGTAAAATGTAGGATTGGAGTTTCGAACCTGAGAGATGGTGCGAGAAGTGTGAACCATTTGCAATGGAGACGAAGAAGCCATTGATTGATTGATACTGAAAAGAGTAAAGTAAAGAAGACGACGACTCTGTGTTGATTGTCTTTGATTCAGACAAGAGTGTCTCTAGTTGGGAGATGAGAAAAATGTAGAAACCGACTCTCGAGCTTTTGGTTTTTAAGGGTAAAGCGACTGGTGGTTTGGTGATATCCTTAACATCTCACGCTAGTTTACGCCGCGTTGAGTAAAACAACTGGGCCTGTTTAATCTAAAACTACTAAGCCCAGCCCAATAAGATCACAGACGACGAATCTTGCTCTTGTTAGGTCTGTGTGAGATGTTACTAAGTTTATTATGATTAATCAATACTATTAAAACCGAGGAGTTTTAATAAATCTACTTTAAAAATTTGTTTGGATCTATTCATTAGCTAATTAAATATTGGTCCTACCTAATATTTCCTAATATTTCTCTAACTATACTAACCATAGTTAATGTCCTATTATTATACATATGTTACTTTTACCATTTTTTTACCACCCGATATTTTTACCATCTACATACATAACTCAATTATACTAATTCATATAAATACATTATACTAACATATCATTTTCTCAACCGTGTGTCATGAATCTCAATGACCAAAACATTACTGATTTATCTTAATAAACGAAAAATTATATTATTTTTTGGTACCATCTTTTCTATTGATCGAACTGTGTCTATTAAAAAAAATTATGTTTATGTTTTAGGTTGACCTGATACATTATACCTTCACTTTAATAATAGAGAATATATAAATGTAATCTTCCCAACACATTTCTTCCAACTGAAGCAAAATAGGATATGTCTATACTTTTATTATCACTTATTTATCCCAAAACTATATCTATACTATTTAAAGGAATTCATCCTTAAAATCTACTTACAATAGAATTTGTTATTTAAGATTAGTTTTAAACTCATCAAAAACCTTACAAATTTATATTATTAAATTATACAAAAATATGTCAGTTAAATCTTAAGTTTGACCGGTTTAACAAATATAGTTTTTATAAAACACAAACAAAAAATAACGAGAGAGAGTAAGTTTAGGCATTTAGACCTTCGGGTCGGGTATAAATCGGCTTCTTTCGACTTTCGATCTTAAACATTTAGACGTAATTAGATATTTAGAATTTTTGGTTCATGCTCAGATCCTTTTTTTAGATTTTATTCGAAACCCAAAACTATGATCGAAAACACGAATCCAAAACTTAAAAAAGTATTTGTAAAATCAAAAACATATCTGAAATACCAAAATAGACTTAATATCACAAAAAAAATTCAGAAAATTTGAGTTCCTGATCGGGTCTTGGACTTAATATCATATATAGCCCAATGTAGTTTAATGACGACGATAAACGAATGTACTTTTAGTGGGTCTCCCGTATAACTGCCATTTAAAGTGAGCCCATATTTAAAGGTTACCCCCCCTCCCCCCAAGTTTTTTGTTTGCATTGGCTGAATCGTCATGAGTCTCATTGAAGTAACTGTGAGTTCTACTTGTTGATTAGGTAAAACCTTTGTAACCTGCTTTCTTAATCAGAGGGTTTTAAACAATCCATGAGGATAAACTTATAGAACAGGATCTCTCAACAAATGTTTTGAGACTCAACCCAAGTTTCCGCAACTTGATGGTCCGCCATATAAATCTGTTTAAAATTAAGGAAAGAACTGTTAAAACCAGTGACAAAAAAAAGTTTTGTTAAAACATTGCTTTTTACAAAACAAACACTAGAGAGAAAGCTATACAACTTTATACATTAACGGTGTAAAACTAATCACTTAGCACCATCATCAGTTGATCTCTTATAAGTATTATAGAATAAGAAAATTGATCACAAAATAAGAAAGAGAGAGAAGAAAAAAATTCAAATAAGAAAACTTCAAATATTTTTGAAGGGTTGTTTTACACATGCTGCATAATTAGTAATTCAAATTAAAAAAAAATCATAAAATTAAAATATTAATAATTGAGAGATTCACATATGTTCTAGCTAAAAATGATGCTCTTATGAAAGGCCAAGAGTCCAATACCATTTAATTACTATGATGTTTGACCTCTGTGAACTCATTCTGGCTCTTCTGATTACTTGAAAAATAAAATTTGATTAACCTTTGTTCTAATCACTGAAATAAATGTCGAACTTATTGCATTTTTTTCCGACACGTGGTCAAAATAAACTGATGAACCGGTACACCAGCAACCCGAGATTATGACTAAAGAGAGTGACGTTTGCTCGTTTAGATTAAAAACAACTAGCGTGTAGTTTTTGTTGTCGGCTTGGGTCACTATTATTAATGGTTCCTTGATTGTCAAAAAGGTTGGGCGGGCCAGCGGTACCACCACTTAATTCAAACAACAAGGTTAACACGCAATCGCTGAGAAAAATCTCCAAATCTCTTTAAATTAGGGTTTCGTTCATTCGATGGTATTCACATGATGGCGTCGTTCTCCTCCTTCTCTGTGAGAATTGCCTTACTTTTGTTGGTTTTCTGCTTGATCGGCTTACAAGCTGCGGATGATCTCCCTGATCAAACTGGCGGCGACATCTGCAGCGGGGTTCCTGATCCATTCACTACAAGGAAACATACCATATTCTGACCAAAATTCTGACGACATAAATTGGTTAAAATATTTCCAACCACAAATTAACCATTTTATGATGATTTAAGATAATGGACAAAAGATGGTCAAAAATTACCGACGAAACAAACCGGTTACAAAATGGTCAGTAATTTTTGACAAAGTCTTGACCACTTTTTTTATTGTCATAAAAATAGTCAAAAAAAGATCAGAAAATGGTCAGACTTTTCTATAATATTTAACCATTTCTTCCAGTTTGTGTAGTGGTGAGAAAATGGTCAAAATTATGTTTTAAAACTATCAAACGATGTCGTAGTAGTGAGCTTGTTTAATAAATTCAGATATCTTTACCCTAATATTTCCTTCTTCCTCTCACCTTCAGCGGCGCATATCTCCTTATCAAGACAGATTCTCAGATGATGGCTACTGGAGAGCAATTGGTAAATGTTTATTTAATATATTTGAGTGATTTTCAATGACAGTTTAAGTATTGTAAAGGATTTTCTTAAATAAACTTGCATTGAGTTAAGACTGGTTTATTTCTTACCCAGCAAAGAGATCAACACTCTAGTTTTCATGGTAAGTTAGCTTTCATTGTTAATTATTATTTTGTTCTTTATTATATGTTTCTCAGTTTACAGGAAAGCCATGTGATTAAAGGTAACCGTTTTGGATTTGCAACAATGTCAGACCCCGGACAAATACTTTCTTCGGCTAGTTTCATGTCTTCTTCAGACCAAGAAAAATACAAACGAGAAGATAGCTGTATCAGATGAGCAAATTTCCAGAATTACTTGTTGTAGATGAAGACGCCACTGAAGAATACTTATGTAATAGTTATTTTGCTTGTGGTTAAAAAATTAGTAATAAACAATTCTAGATTTATTTTTGTTTTAAAACTTTATTTAAGTATGTTAAAACTATTTCAATGTTAATTATTTAAGTTTCAACTTCAAAGTGTGTTCGATCGATTTGATTACCAAAAAAAATGTATTCGATTACTCATTTATATTTTAAATACAATTTTATTAATTAATAAATTTAAAAAAATAATTAGATAAATTTATTAATAAGTGGTTAGAATTTCATCAGAATAAGTGGTCATAAATTCGACAAGCAGTGGTTAGAATTATTGACCGTTTTCTGATGACATTTTTGAGGACATACCTGACCATATATTTGGTCACAAATTACTGACCATTTTTTGATCAAAACTTATTTCTGACGGAGCTTTTTTGACGACCATAAATGGTCAGAAAGTGGACAAAAAGACCTGTTTCTGACCAAATTATGTCGGATAAAATGGACAAAATTTAAACTTTTTCTTGTAGTGATTTGGGTGCCCAATAAACTGTGTCCAGGAGGATCTGGTTTGCGGAGCCAATGGGGTCACGTACTCTTGCGGTTGTGATGACGCAGCGTGCAATGGAGTTCGCGTAGTGAAAAGAGGAGCTTGCGACGCAGGTAACGCTGGAAGTGCTTCTGTACGTGGATAAGCTTTGCTATTTGATCCATATCGTTAATTGGCTCTTCTTGCTCGGTCTCTCTCTCTCTCTCTCTTCTCGTTGGTGTTTTCTGATCTCAAGACTTGTGTTTGAGATGTATCATGCTCTGTAGATCACACGTTGAATGTTTTTCTTTTTCTTTTGTGTCTGTATGTTCTAGGTTGAGTTGCTGTCTCAACTTATAATACACGTGTTGTGTTTGTATGTTCTAAGCTGTGGTTGTATGTTTTTATTTTGTACTAGGTAAATAATCCGTGCTAAGCTGCGGGATAACATAATACACGAAGATTTTATATATAATCTTTGTAATTTAATAGTAATCGAGTTTACAAATTGTTTACTAAATATAAAGAGATATATATAGTTTTACCTTTGAATCATATATTGACATTAATAAATTATGGATCATCATACAAATCATATAAGTATCTTGAACATCATAAGTTTTTCCAACCTTTGTTGATTTCTTGGTTATAGCATATTTGTGATTTTTAAATAAGTTTATTATTTTCTATTTTATTAGTAGAAAAATCAAATGAAATTAGTTTGAGGGCGTTATCATAACTCATTTGACCAGAGTTTTATAAATATAACCTCATTCTATTTTCTATTTCTATTTTTATTTTAAAATATGAATTAATAAATAGAATAAAAATTATAAGTCACACTTTTATTTGGATTAATCATATTTACTATTGCATTTTAGAGTTCGAAATACGGTACGATTTTTTTTATAAAGTAAAATTAAACTCCATATGAGTTATTCCCATTTTTATAAAAGTAAAGACACATTAAATATTTGTTCCAGAACCATTTTACTTCAAACAAGCCATCTTGTGGCCAAAAATACGAAGTATTAACTATTTATAAATTAAGTATTAACATATCTGAAAAATACAAATGTTTATTTGGGATTGTCTTGTATATATACTTTTTGGTATATAGTAGATAAGATGAATCACTTCAATAGTCTAGTCTAGTACGTATACTTACATGATTATTTGTTAACGGTGGTGCGTGTACCATTTCAGTAATACAAGTGCATCTTCCTTTTGATTTCCTCGTGTTCTGCATCGAGTTTGATCTATTCATTCCTCAAATAGAAAAAAAAAAAAAATCTTTTGGCCGGTCACAAATTAACGAACAATGTCCCATGAACTTGTGTCTTGACCCAAAGGATCCAGTTATGATGAGTCTCTCCGAGAAACCATTTTCTGTATACAAACTTTTGAAGTATCCTGCAAAATCTAATCTTCAAATGCCAAAGGCGATCTGTG
Organism: Brassica juncea; assembly: GCA_018703725.1. Classification (NCBI taxonomy): domain Eukaryota; kingdom Viridiplantae; phylum Streptophyta; class Magnoliopsida; order Brassicales; family Brassicaceae; genus Brassica; species Brassica juncea. Next base: position 4,594,273 of record CM031940.1, on the reverse strand, counting down.
ACAGGTTCCTCTGATGTACTACCAAAGAACTTCTTTTGTTTCCAACCCATGGTTCTCCATTACTGAAAGCACATCTTTTAGAGCTCCACATTAAAAGATGTGTCTTTTACGTTGCAAACAAGATTCATAAATAGAGAGACCAAATCAGGAGCTTCTTTTTAGTATCGCCTTACAGCATTAAGTCTTTGATCAACGGGAAAACCTTTTGTCACACTACAGATCATGGCCAGCTTGTCCCAGCCGCCACTAAGCCATGACGATAAATATCAGTGCACAAGAAAATAACAAACAACTAAAGTGAAGAAACCCAATGATTTCAAAATAGGATAACACTCTTGCTCAAATGGTGTTCCAATCAACAATCTGTTGTACATGGAGAGAAAGCAATAGTCACATTTTTGCTCAATTTGGCAAATACATAACGTGGTATAACTATAGTTAAAAGATTTCCTTTAAAGTGTGAAAATAATACTAGTATAAATTATGTATATACAAACATTAAATGTCATAAAAATACATGAAATTTGGAGAGAAAAGAAACCGATCAAGTTTCCACCCCACTTTGAAATACTTTGCAAATGAAAAATACTGCAGTTTTTTTTGTCACCTAAAATACATTCAAATCAAAACAAAAGAAAGCTAATCTGGCCCAGGTATAGGTCCAGTCCGAAAAAGCCCATTACACAAGAGAGTTCCTGAGCATCGATTTTGCTAAAGAATAGAGACTTCCTGAACACTGATTTTGCCAAAGAATCGGCTTCGTTATTGTCTTTACGGGGAAGATGAAGAAACGCAATAGAAACAAATACAGAGGAGATAGCTTGAATATCCATGGTGATTCCTAGCAGATCCTTTCTTCGTGTCTTGTTGTTGATAGCTCCAATGAGTGTTGGTTGTCAGAGTAAACTCGAAGGTGGGAGACCTCCTGTTCTGCCGCCGCGTACAAACTTTCTCTCAGCGCTAGTGCCTCAGCAACCAGCGGTGAATTGACAAAATCTTGTACCATAGAGCCTCGAGAAAGGCCTGTATTCCTCGACTCTGAGAAGATCCAAGCTAAGCCTATCTTTTCACGTGTTGCGTCCCAAGCCGCGTCGGTCTTGCATGTGATGAGATCGATGTTCGAGGTCTTAGTCGGATCATCTCCGATTAGAGTCGAGCTGAGTTTTGTTGTTTGTATTGTTTTCAAACTCACTTGTGCTTGATTCCATTCCTCTGCCCACGCTAAACCTTTTGTTGCCACTTCAATTGGTTGTGCTTGTTTGGACTCGAAAACTAGGGTGTTGCAATCCTTCCATATTGACCAACAAATCCAAGGAAGTATGGCGTTGGGAATACCAGTTGGCGGAAGGCAGATAGTTGATCTGAATCGAAGTATAACCGCTTGGAAATTATCTCCCGTAGATATGTGAACTATTTTTTTGAGAGGAACATTTTCCCAAACTTGTCTCGTGAATGGACAGAAGAAAAAGGTATGCATCGGTGATTATGTTTCCTGGCACCTAGGACATTTAACATCTGTTATGCCCCATTTTTGTAGGTTCTCTCCTAGAAATAGCGCACCTTGGATGATGGACCACATGAAGACTCGCAGATTTGGTGAGCATTTTCTTGACCATATGTCTTTTATCCAGCCAAAATCCGTTGTGGATTCAACTAGCTCATTATCTGGTTTGTGGTTTGTAGTTTGCGAGGGAGTTGTATCCTGATCTTGTGGAATAAATATCCGACGGAAGAGGCTGCCAGATGAACCGGTCTTCTGCTCCTGTTTTGCTCGGCTTGAGACACTGGATAGTGTCAGCAAATTCAGGTAGAATTTCCTCTATCCTTTGCTTGTTCCATTTCAAGTCACTAGTCAAAAGATCTGAAACCCTTAGGTCTAGGTCTCTTTCTCTGATAGGTCCAAAAGGTTTAGATTGGTCATGAAGAGATATCCATGCATCCTTCCAAATTCTCGTAGACATCTCATTTCCAATTGTTTTACCCAGGTTGTCTCTTAGTAGGTTCCTCCTATGTAGAATTTTTCTCCATCCATTTGAATAAGTTGTAGGTAAATTTACCTTTAGGAAGTTTTTTTGTGGGAGTATTTACCTTTGAGAATTCTAGTAAGCAGACATTCTGGAACAGTGATGATTCTCCAAACTATTTTTGCTAGAAGGACTTGATTAAAAAGTTGAATATCTCTAAAACCAAAAACTCCTTTTTTATAGACCTTGATAGTTTTTTCCAAGAGACACTTCTTTTTTAGACTTTGATAGTATCTCTGAAAAATACTGTAGTTATTTTAGTGAAATCATGTAGTGACATTTAGCTACTATTTAACATTCATTCATTTCATTCTAGGATTATAAGCTTATTATAAATTCTTTTCACCATAAAGCATGATGTTCGTCTTTGCTAAAAACATGTTTATTTGTTTCTTCCTCAGAATTATTTATTTGTTTTGCTTAAAAGGTACTAGTAGAAATTTGAGTTATTTTATCGCCTTTAATTTTAAATTGATTTGATTTCTCTTTTATTAATTCTTCTTTAGGGAATACGTGGCTTCTGTATCGTCATCATTATTCGTAGCACAGTCCAAGATCTCATCTGCCCTTCACATACACATAGGCAATTATATGATTACATTATGTGATGTATAGGTAAATAGCCCTTGCTAATTTCGATGGCTTTTATTTCACAGCTACGGTATGTATAGGCTGTTAACTTTAGCTGACATGCTCCTGGTTTTGCTTAGTTTAACAAACTATAAATGTTAAAATCTATAGCTATATACTCTATAGCTATATACTCTTTCTCTAGTTTTAGATTCCCACAATAGTAGAAAATCGGACACACCATCATACACACACTTATATATATAAAATATACATCAATAACCATTTCTTAATTAACATCAATAATCATACATGGTGAAATAGCATAATAGATACAACTGCTTCTATATGACTATAAATAATATGCTTATTTTATATATCAAATGTTTCATGTTCATCTCTGCATGCAGTCATAGAGATGAACACACACACATGTATATATGCTTATTTTATATATCAAATGTTTTTAGTTCTACCTCTCTGCTTATCTTATTTATATATTGAATCCTTTATATATACAGATAAGCTTACTTCGCAGTATGCTAAAAACCAATAACAGGCAAATACTGCCTTCCAAAAGGCTCTAGTTTATTTGTTATTATCCGTAGTATCATTCGTGAAAAACTTGAACTTAATCTTAATATTGTTTAATATTAATGTGACATTCTACCAATACACTGAGGCTCTAAGATTCTACTCATCAAAATACATTTTACAGTTTATACTAAACTTAGAACTTGGTAGCTATAAGCACTAGATTTTATGATGGTATATATACTAATTGATTAATGTCTGTGACTATATTCAGAAATCATGAGAATTAAGAACATGCATACACACATGTACATATATCCTATATCAGATTCATGTATATAGTATATAATTTTCACATTGTATTAGTTGTTAAGTTTATTTCATTTGTAGCTAAAACCTAAATAACCAGTGGAATGCAATTACAAGATCGGAGTTAACCACACGCATAGATACACCGAACAAGACCTAAAATTAACACTCCCTACATGTATATAACACACAGACAGACATATGTGTGCGTGTGAGTTGTGCAAGTTTGCTAAGTTAAAAAAATTCATTTACTTCTGTAACCAATATTGCATCAGCGATACTTTTTTTTTTTTTTTTGATCAATCATCAGCAATATATATGTGAAACAGATCATACCTTTTCCATCTTACCCAGATAAAAAGCTCTTTTTATTTTATTTTAAATGGTATAGAAATACAATGATGTTTTTTTTTGAAATGTAAAAGCTATCTGCTTGACTAATTGAGCAGCAGCAACGGCTTCAGAAAATGCAGCAGTAACATGACAGCAGCCATCTCAAACAAACTAAACAAAGTGAAAAGGTCAATAACCATTTAATGTCAGTATGCACACAATGCTGCAATTTACATCACTTTTCTAAGACGACAGCCCATACCTTCTGATTAGTTTCTGACCAGAGGGACATGGTTTTAAGTTTAACGCTGATCCCTAGCCATCCAGGGCTTTATGTTCTGTATACTCTGACACAAAAAAAAAAGCTAATAGGAGACGAGACTCACTCAAAAAAATTTCCAAATCTTTTGAAGAACAAGTTTGAATCAAAACAATCTAGAACCAAATTCAAATCTTTAATGAACATGTTATTTCTTGATGTATTATCATTAAATCTTGAACGACATCGTTCTGTCACATAATATATATATAATATGTATGATTATCATATATAATATGTATTAAAGTTGTGATTAATCTCGTAATTAATCATCATTTATCCAAATCGAAAGACAAAGACGACTTTCCTTTCTTTGTAAACAAGTGATGATCCTCATCAGCCCTAGCAGCTTCCATAGCTATTAGAGACTCATCACCGTCACTGTTCACTAACCTCAACTGGAGTAGAGAGCCAACACCAGCCATAGAAACGCCTCCACGTGAGATACTACCACCGCAATACGACGACTCTTCCTCCGTGCTATTCACACTTCCTCCACCTCCTCCGCCGCCGCCTCTGCCGCACTCCATATCCACTCCAAAAAGCCTTAACCTCTTCTCTCCTCTTGATGAAACCATAGTAGCCACTTGTGCTCTCCTTTGTATTATCACCGGCACAGATTCGATTACAGCCGTTGGATCATATCTCTCCGTTGACCTCACATAATATCCATATCCTAGATCTCGTTGATATCGATGATAAAGGTTGTGACGTTCGTAACTAGCCTGCATCTGAGGATAAGGGTAAGAGTAAAACCTAGGGAACATAGCACCGACGACTTGATGATCAGGAATCTTTGGTCGTCTCTTCCAATCGATGAAAAGCTTGTCTTTATTACAAGAACCTCTCTGAAAAGAAACGACGTCGCCAGCATCAAGCTTCTTGTCTTTAACGAAACGGCTCCAGCCTTTAGTCATCACATAACTTTGGCTACTGTTCCAGTAGGAGTAACGGAAACTCCATGAGATTCCTATTCGATCTTCGAAGTTTAGAAGCAAACCTTTGTTGTTGTCTGAGGAATTGTCTAAAGGGAAGTATCTCTCTGCGTGTTGCTTTGGGATCACGAGTCGGTTTAGTTTCCCAACGTCGCTTGGTGTTACTACTTTGTCGAACATGTGCTCTTTCTCCGTTGAAGAAGCTTCTTGTACAGGCCTCTCTTCTTCAAGATTCATCTTCTTAGTTTGAGAATTAATATTCTCAGATCTCTCAAGATCATTGGACTTCCTCTCCATTCAGTTTGAGAGCAATTCAATGAGAGTTTGGAGGTAAGGATCCAATGAAAGAGGTGAATATTAGAGAAATGAAACCCTAATTTCGTAATTGAGAAAAAGGATGAGATTTGGAGAGAAGAGTATGGTGGTGGATGAGATCGACCTAATTATACAAAAGTAGAAAGTGGGCTTTTTTTTTTGCCTAACTTCACTGATTAGCACGATCCTATCTGATCTCTCTCTAAACTGAAGCTGATCTCTCTCTACTTTTTATGGATCAAGAAGCTCATAAATTCCAATAAAACAAAAAGGCGAATTATACTTGATGCAATCTCTCAAGAACAGAAGAGGAGAGAGAGAACTCACGTAATATAAGAATGATAGAGATATGGGCTAAGCGGTGGGGACCCCTGAACAATCTGGTTCTGTTCATGTGAGCTTCTTGTTCTCGTTTTATTTTTTTCTCTTCGTTATTACATTTATTTGTTTGCCCTTTTCTATTTCCATAATGTGCTTTGATTTACAAATAAAATATATGTATATACCATTCTCGAAATGTGAAAGAGTAAGTTTCATTATTATCCCGAGTGGTCTATTATCATAATCAGTTTATATTTCTCTAGAAAAAGGAGAGGAAAGTACCATACCTTTACATGAAGATGATAGCTATTTACATGAAGAATTAAGAAAATATGAAATAGAGTATTACTATGTGGTGGAACTGGAATATGACGAGATATCGTTACTTTTGGAATGTGTTTATTTTTAGACATTTCTAAACCTAAAAGTTCAATATTGTTATTTTTTCTCGAAAATACCATAATTTAAAATACCAACTAAAAACTAACAAGGGTTCTCTTAAATCATTGAAGACTCTTTTCCTAGATGAATTTGGGCCAATTCTCTAACGTGTAAATTCGTTGGTGTATTTTGAATTTTTGAAGTATATATGTTGGTACCTTACAGAGTTTTGTTTTTCTTGAAGGAAAAAAATACAAAATTAGTTAAAAAAAATACTAAAAAAGACTATTGGATTTTTATGAACAGAGAATAATAAATGCAAATTATTGAGGTCTGTGGTAATTGGCAAGCGTTTTTGGATTCGCTACCTCAGTGTGGTTTTCAAGGACAATATGACATGTTGTTTTACAGTTTTGGTCTTTACTGTTGACTTTTTATTTCTTTGCACACAAATTTATTTACAGGATACAATAATATTCTAGTTAATTAAAAATACAAAAAGTGAACAACTCATCTAACATTGCTAATTCTATCTTTGAAATAGAAAAATTATATACTAGGAGGAATTTGCTCTAATGTATTTTTTTTAAATAGCAATTTTAATTATAAAGTAAAAAGTAAAGATAATTTTACCTCTATTATAGAAGATGAACTAGAAACTGATCAAAATAATTTTACCTTTAAATGTTATTATACACGTAAAAATAATAGTAGGTTAAAGATGCTTTAAACTGAAAATAATAAAATAACACATTTATTTAAGTATATATGCAAATGTATGCATACGTGTTACAACACATGCATGCTCTAAACATGAAGTGATTCTTTTGTTTTATTAATGACACTCGTCATTACTTGTGCATATCAGGGATCTCATGTTTGAACCTAACAAAATTACTAGAAGAGAAAAATTAGAACCCGACGACTTCAACTCATATACATCTCTTTTGGAAGCTATCATACCAATTTAGAAACCTATATTCCATATATATACATATATATATGTATGTGTGTATATATGTGTATATATATGTGTATATATGTGTGTATATATAATGAAATATTTTGTTGTTTCTAATAAACAAGGTCTATGTATTATGATGAATCTATCTTCAGACTCCTCGAAGATATAAAACTAGATGAAAGTGATCCATCACCATCTGCATTATGAAAATGGTGGGCTGATTTTCTACTTTCTTTCAGAAATATTTTGCTATGAATTTCTATCTTGTTGGTTTTATTTCACAATCCCGTTATTTTTAGTTTTACTTCTTTCTTTTTATAGAATGATTAAATTTTGTTCATGAAATTGAAAACCGAATAATGTTGACTTACAGCTAAAATAAGAACCCTTCTTTTAACCTTACTTCCTGCTGACCCGAACTCTTTTTTTCTTTTGGCTCCCGGCTCTTTCTCTTCTCAAGAAGAGTCCTCCTCCTTATCTTAAATGTGTACAAAACTATTTTTTTGGAACGTTCGCGGTTTAATTGACTTGGATAAGCATACTCATTTTTGTGATTGGCTTAAAGCTCATCAACCCCTTTTTGGTACTACATTAGAATCCCATATAAAAGATCAGAACCTGGTTCAGCTTATGAACTCTCTCTGTCGCGGCTGGCATTAAATCTCAAATCACTCATCTGATGAAGACGGTAGGATCATTGTTATTTGGAGGATCCAGTAAAAATCTGTGTCCTATTGCAATCATCTCAGCAAGTCACGTGTGAAGTTCTCTTTCCAGCTTTAACGCCTATCATCTATACAGCTATTTATGCATCTAATCAACGGATGGATAGGGCTGGCTTGTGGGTTGATTTGCTTCATATCTATCAATCGATGAACTTTGATATATGTCCTTGGATTATTGGAGGTGACTTCAACGAGATATTGCACCACTCTGAACATTCTCTCCTTGAGGTCAACAGTACTATTCCACAGATGAGTAAAAACAGAGATACTCTCCACTAAATTGGTATGTTTGATCTCCAGTTTCAGTGACCTCTCTTCACCTGGTCAAACCACCAACCCGATAATCCCATTGCCAAAAAACTTGACCGCCACCTTGTTAACTCCAACCTTATTTCCCTTTTCCCTAACAGTGTCGCTACCTTTCTCTCTCCTGAAATGTCATATCACTGCCCCTGCCTTTTAGACCTTTGTCACCAATTTCCCTTAGGTGGCACTAAACCTTTCCGGTTCTTCAACTACCTCACCAAACACCTGCTCTTTCATCAGACGGTTCTTGAGGCATGGAACCAAGCTGAAAGCATGGCGTTTACACTAACAAATCTTTGTTGGAAGCAAAAATCAGTAAAAGAAGTGATTAAACAGATAAATAGAGAGAACTTTTCGAATATTCAAGTGAGGGTTTTAGAAACTATAAGTTTGTTATAGAATGTGCAGGTACAAGCATTGCAAACACCAACCCCACGACTATTTGAAGAGGAGCGCCTATTGCACCAAAAGTGGATTTTTCTGAGGCAAATCGAGGAGAGTTATTTTCGGCAAAAAGTAAGAGTAAACTGGTTGAATGAAGGCGATTAGAACACAGCTTACTTTTTCAGGATTTTTCAAACAAGGGCGAACTACAATACTATTCGGTTCTTCCTCCTGATTTTGGGTGCCTTGATCACTGACCCTTATCTCATGAGTCTGCATGCTATTGCACATTTTCAAAATCTCTTGGGTCCAGACCTCTTACCTCCTCCGCTATTGCTCTCTCTCTGCCTGCTTGGTTCGCTGAACTCTCTCAATTCCGACCAACTCAAGCTCAGACTCTAGCAATGACGTCTATCCCTTCTGCAGAAGAAATTCAGAAACTCCTATTTAATCTGAATCCTAATAAAGCGCAAGGGCCGGATGGTCTAACTTCTGCCTTCTACAAGTCAACTTGGAACTTTCTCAGCATTGAGGTCTTGACATCCATAACACACTTCTTCCAGCAATCTTTTTGCCAGCTTCAACTAACTCGACGATCCTATCTCTTGTACCTAAGCGCCCAGGAGCCTCCTCCATTACCGACTTTCATCCCATAAGCTGCCTCAACACTCTTTATAAAGTGATTGCAAGACTGCTAGTTAGGAGAATTAAACATATGTTACCTGCGCTTATTGTCTCTAACTAGACAACTTTTGTAAAAGACAGACTGGTAGTGAAAAACACTGTACTTGCAGGGGAGTTGGTAAATGGTTATCACAGAAAGAAAGGGCCAAAAAAGATCACTATCAAAGTAGATATAGCCAAGGCTTTTGACACACTTTCATGGGAGTTCCTTTTTAACTGTCTTCAAGGACTCGAACTTCCCCCACTACTTATAGGCAAGTTGAAAGCATGCATCTGTACATCTAACTTCACGATAGGTTACAATGGAAGGGTCCATGGCTACTTCAAGGGAAAGCGCGGATTGAGACAGGGAGATCCCCTTTCACCCTATCTTTTTGTCATTGCAATGAACATACTCTCTCTCATGTTGAACAAGGCAGCTGCGGATCCAAAAATCAAATACCATCACAAGTGCAACAACTCAAAGCTTACACATCTATGCTTCGCTGATGACCCCTTTCACCCTATCTTTTTGTCATTGCAATGAACATACTCTCTCTCATGTTGAACAAGGCAGCTGCGGATCCAAAAATCAAATACCATCACAAGTGCAGTAACTCAAAGCTTACACATTTATGCTTCGCTGATGACCTCTTGATCTTCATGGATGGTTCTTTGAGCTCGGTCCATAACGTTCTTCAGGTTTTGAAGGAGTTTGAGTTGCGGTCTGGATTGGCTGTAATTGTTCAGAAGTCATCTTTCTTTGCCTCGGGAATGCCCAATGGAACCCTTCCTGTTCGTTATCTCGGTGTTCTTCTCTGTACAAAGAAGTTAACCATTGCAAACTGTGAAATTCTTATCCAGCAAGTCAAAGCAAAATTTACATCTTGGAGTGTGAAAACACTATCCTTCACTGGACGTCTACTTCTAATAAAAACAGTCATTGCTGGAATTACTAATTTTTGGTGTTCAATATTTCTACTGCCTAAAGCATGCATCAAAAGAATCAACTCTCTCTGCGGTCTCTTTCTTTGGCAGGGGAAACTAGACGCACATCACTCTGCTAAAGTTTCATGGGAAGTAGTCACACGGAGGACTAGGGATAAAGGACCTATCTACGTGGAATAAGGCTTGCTGTATAAAACTGATATGACTTTTGTTCTTTCAAGCAGGATTGATCTGGTGGGATGGTTTAAAGAGGAAGTTTTAAAAGGCTCTCTTTCTAACTTCTGGACTATGAGGCCTACAACAACAAATTCATGGCTAACAAACAAAATTTTCAAGCTCAGAGATGAAGTGTATACATGGATAAAGATGAGAGTGGGCAATGGAGTCTCATGTCGATTCTGGTCGGACAACTGGTCTCCGTTCGGTAAACTAACGCAGTATCAACTCGCTGGTCAAACGTCGCATATGGGTATTGGTCTCAACACAACTCTCGCTGATCTTTGCGTCAATGGGAACTGGAGATTTCCTCCACCGCGATCGGAAAATATGGTCCAATTTTATATCTTCCTTACTACGTTTGCCCTGACAGATGAAGATGATCAATATGAATGGTTAGTTGCTGATAACCATTCTCCTAAGTACAACACTAGTCAAGTTTATCAGAAACTAAGAGGTGAGGAATTGACTGTACCGTGGGTTCAAATTGTCTGGATTTCTGGTGGTATTCCGCGCTAGAGCTTTCTCACATGGCTGATTGTGCTGAACAGATGTCCTGCTCGGGGTCGCCTTGTAAACTGGGGATTACAGACTGATACGCTTTGTCTGCTCTGCAATCAATCAGAAGAATCAAGAGATCATATATTCTATCGATGCCCTTACAGTTGGACTATCTGGACGGAAGTTTCAAGGAGATGCTCCCTGCAACCTCAACAACACTGGGATCAAACTCTGATTCAGATGCAAACTATCCAAGGGAAAAAAATCCAAAAGCGCCTAACTTTACTCTGTTGGTAATCTGTGATTTATTGGATTTGGCAGGAGAGAAACAAAAGGCTCCACTCGCAGGTGTTTCGCTCAACAGACTCTCTCCTTACACTCATCACTCGTCAGATCACCGATCGCCTTCTCAGTTACAGACTCAATTCACCGATCGCCTCTTCTCGTTACATGCAACTCTGGTTATCGACAGTCTCTTGACTCTTCCTTTTACATTGGGCTCTTTTTGAACCTTCTGATTTTTTTTATGGGTTCAATTGGGGTTATAATTTTAGTGGGACGAGAGCCATGAAAAATAAACATGGGTTTGTAAAACATTTTCTTTTTTATATATAATATGCAAGCCATTAGTCAAAAAAAAAAAAAGCTAAAACAAGAAAAGAGGAATGAAAATTAATTATTACAAAAGGGAAATATATTGTTGAATAAGATATATGCATTGTTTATGTATTTGATACAACTATATATAATTGATTATTACAAAGCTGAAGGCTCAAATATGGACTTTTACATTAACATAATCATGCTTTAGTCTTTATACATGTATCAGATAACGTGAAAACTTAAATACATTTACAGTGTAATTCTCCTGGACCGATCAAAGTATCTAGAGTCATAGCGATGAAGATTTAAATATACTTTTTGTTGAATATTATATTTTCTCAAAAAAGAATATCATAAAAATGAAAACGAAAAACGAAATCGAATAGTAGAATTTTAATATTGTATACATCCCATTATTTAGACATCACGTAAATATTACTACATACACATCTTATTCCAGTTTTTTTTTTTTTTTTTGACGACATCTTATTCTAGTTCTAGAACTAGACTCTGCTTAAAAAAATGTAGAACTAGACATGTTTTTTTTTACTTAAATATTGTTGGCTAGTTGCATTCACATACTCCTCCCGATTTTAAAAAATTAAAGCTTGTTTAAGTTTCTTTTTCACATAAAGTCATATTAAATCTTACAGTTATTTACGTTCGTGGTGAGTGGTCCTGAAAGAGGCGAAGCACCATTCATGTCTCTCGGGCTAATTTCGGCTTCAATGAAGAAAAATACGTAATTCTTGGTTAAGGCTTGATTTATTAAACAAAGGTTAAAATTCATGTTCTATTTAAAAAAAAAAATTAAAGAGTAGGTGAAACAACATTGATCAAATATGGTCCAAACACTCATCTCATACCACATAATTGAGTGGTCACAAATTTTCAGGCGACAAACTGCTAGTTTTAGTTTATTTGATGGTTATTCACCAAAGACTAAAAAAACATAACACTGCTATACATATTAATCTATATAAGTATAATACACCCTCGCTCACTTTTCTTTTCTTTAGTTCATAATACACACCCAAAATAAAATCACATTGTTACTAGAGGTCATTGGCTCAACTTAAAAATATGTTATGGTCATTTTGTCAGAAGTCCCTAATTCAAATAATCGTTGGATATAAACTAATATTACATGATATGCTATGGTGTCTATCTTAGAGGATTAGAGATTTCGACCCAAATATCTAGTATTTTTTTCAAAAAGAATCATATTGTTAAATTATTCACAATAGCTAATCGGTCCAAATAATTCTCTATTCGTCTAGGCAGTGGGATTTATTTAAATGATGTAAATGATTAAACTTTTCAAAATACGAAAATGGTGAAAATGATTAAATGTTTATTTGTAGAAATGGAGGAAATTAGAAGGAGACGTCGTAGCGTCAGCCTTTTCAAAGCACATACCCTTGTAGCCAAAGGGGCCTATCTAGAATTCTATTTATGTTCTATAAATTTCCCTTTTTCAATCAAGATTTTTATTCAAATTGAATCTTCAAATGCGAACAATTTGTTATAGAATTTTATGAGGATATCGAGTAATTGAGAAGACTAGGTCTCGTGTACTAATTTATTTTTATCATAACTATTCATACCTGTGATGCAAATTATTAGAAACTGGATTATTCTGCTTATATATATATGTGTGTGTGTGGGTGAATATGAGATTTTAAATTACATTTTGATGATAAAGGATAGTAGAGAATATCTACAATAATTTGTTGCTACGTTAATAGATTGGAATGGATTATTTCAGTTATGTTTCATTTGAAAAAAGGAACTACCCGCTTAGTTTTTAAAACAAAATATATATGTGTCAAGGCTTGAAAAAGGTGATGGAAAATAATGGTAGGAAGTAACTAGAGAAGAAAAGTACGATGCAATGCTTCAGAAAGAGTCCGATGCGGTCCCTGACCCAGAATAATGTATATCTCGTAGATATGAAATTATTCGGTTATTAAAATATGAGAAATTCTTGGGTTCACCCCTAGGTAAACATATAAATACACCAACTAAACCAATGAAAATTGATTATTTTATATGCAGATTTTTTTTTTTTTAAAAAAACAGAATATTTAAAATTTGTTTTTAAACAACAAGATAAAAAAAAATAGTAGTAACTGGAAATCTTTTTTTAATTGTTAAAATCGTTCATACTAAGCTCTAAACCCTAAATCATTGGGTAAACCTTAAATTCTTGGGTAAAGAGATATTCCAAGGGTTTAGAGTTTATCCAAGAGTTTAGGGTTTATCCAAGAGTTTAGGGTTTATCCACAGGTTTAGGATTTAGTGTTTAGAGTTTAGGGTTTAGTATGAACAGCTTTAATAATGTTAATTTTTTTCTTTTTGACAGCTACTATTATTTTTTATTCTTTTATTTTTAAAAATGAATTCTAAATATTCTATTTCATTTTTTGGAAAAAAATCTGCGTATGAATAAACAATCCTGATTAAAATAAAATAGCTAAGGTGAATCCAAGAATTTCTCTTAAAATAGGTGGAGAGTAATATGGTTGGGGTTGGCTATATATGAAAGTGTGAATGGAACTAGGTATGAGAAATGAGTATCAAAAGAAGAGATGATAGGGGCAAGGACCACTTCTTATAAATAGAGTAAACCTATGCTTTGCATTGCACATAACTCTTTTTAATGTCTACTTGCTTCTTTTCTCTAGGTCCTCCACCATTATCATTAATCCTCCTTTTCCCACAAGAGTATGTATTCTTCATTTCAAATTTTTATGTTTCACTTAAGTCTTTAGTCTATCCTAACCACGGTTTTTATTCCTTATAATATAAGGAAATCAACAAAAGGACCTAGCCAATGAACTTCTAAACACAAGAACTTCATGCTAAGAAGATGCAATGATTTTTACAGATTAATTTACTATTCTCCTCTATAATGTAGATGATTTACATTATATTCGTGATAGATCGATGTTTCATGAATACAAAATCGATGAGAGGTTTTGAATTACTACGTACAGAAACAGTGGACTTGTCGACAAAGTTGTGCATGTGGGATATCAATGCAATGATATTCTGAAAATGAACTGTAGGCTGGTTTTTTGTTTATAAATACTTGAACGTAGTTTGGACAGAGGCGACAATATTCGTGTTAATCTAGTATCATATGTTACATATACCCACGACCATACTAGAGGAGAAGGAAATCAAAATAGCAAAAGAAAAAACAAAATATTATTTGAATGTATATAGATGCGACAAGTCACAATCAAAGACGCTACGGGTGAAATAAAAGGCGGACCATTTGATTCAATAAATAATAACAACAACATTTGGATGATGAATGGTGCGATAATGGCGACAGCATGTTCCAACTGTCATTTGCCCCAGGGTCTAGGACTCTCTCTCTCCCTATACCTAGCCAACCAGTTCCTATATTAAATTGATAATTTAATCTAAAACTAGATTCTAACCCGTTTTGAGGATGGGTATATATATATATATATATTTTTTTAGAAAAATAATTTTCATATTTATAATTTTATTTGTAATCATATTTGTGTGCAAATCTTAATCAAAATCTATTTTATAAGATAATAGCAATTTAAAATTTGATTTGGCATATGCTCAGTTCTTTATAATTATATGCCCTTATTTTCATTTTTTTGTAATCATATTTGTTTGTTCTAGATCTTGACCCGCATGTATAATGTTGGTTTGTATTTTTTTTTGTTTCTATGAATATATAACATTTTCTGTAGTTTTTTTTATATACTAAAAAAATTTAATTTATATATAGTTATATAACATATTGTTATCCTAACGTAGTGGTTACTGTATATTTATGGAAAACATAGAGTTATATAACGTATATTGACTATATTAACGTAGAATTAATTTTTTCTTACTTGTTGATAAATGTTGATAACCGTCATAATACACTGGTTAGTGTTTAAATAAAATAAGATATAGTTATACAAAAAGAATAAAAAGTGGTTTCTTAAATAAATAGAATAAACAGTTGGATATAACATTTATCAATAATATTGTTTTAATAGAATACATTTATAAAATCTATATATAAAATTATTTAATTGTTGATGCTTATTGACATAGGTTGATAATGTATTCTCTAATAAATTATTTAAAATTTAAAATTTCCATACCAATATAAAGATGAAATTCGATGTTATTGGTTTGGTGTTTCATTATATTTGGAAGGAAACCGTAATAAATAAAGCACAATAATCAGATGAATATCTTTATTAGTCAGGATTTGACTGGTTTATCCGCTACCATCAGCAAACGCAACTTTTGCGGCTGGTAGCGGTTGTTGGCGTTTTGAAACAATCCCAGAAAATGCTACAAATTGTTTCAAACCGCTCAAAACTACTTGAAATCAAAAGGTGATTTTAGCTAACATTTGCGGTTGCAGGCGGTTGCGGAAGGGCAAATTTTTTTTTTTAAAAAAAATTAAAAATGTTCAATAAAAATTTTAAATTGAAATAATAGAAATTGTAAAATGTATACATATTATATTTTAATTAATATTATAAAACTTAAAAATATACTTTCTATAATTTATAAAAATTTAATATTATAATTTTATAAATAAAATTTATATTTATTATAATATTATGATTTTAATATTTTTATAATTATATAAAATGTAAAGATTCTTAATTTACTATTTAACAGCTGTTGCATTTGGTAGTTTACCAGTCATAAAAGTCCCGCAAACACACCAATTTCTAACCGTTATACCAGTCATTCAGATCTCTAGAAAATGCTTAATACCGTAACCACCCCCATACGCAAACTCCCGTAACCGCAACCACTGCGGTTACACCAGTCAGACCCTTAGTCTAATGTGTAGTCGATATATATACGTAGCTGTCCTACCCACGATTAGTATGATTACTTGTTAGTCCATTTGGAAAATTACCATTCTACCATTGATGGGGGATATTTATTTCTTTGAAAATCAATGGCATTTTAAGTAATATACCAAGTGAAAGTAAGGGCAAATAATAAGAGTGATTCTAAATTAATAATATTGATACCAGTGACAAAAAAAAATCTAATTATTTTCGACCAAGAATCTAATTTATTTTAATAACTGTACTTAGAGCACATACATCTTTTAAAAAAAACCCTTAAAGATCATTAATAAAAAAGAAATTAAATTATTAGGTTAAAATGAGTATTTGAACATTTAAAATACTCATCAAATAAAATAATTTTTTTCTTTATTTATGAGACATTTGGTTGATTTTTTTTCAAAGGATGTGTTCTTATAGCATGGATTTGAAAAGTTTCATTTAGATACATATAGTTTATGAAATTCTACCTTTGGTACCTTAATTCAAAATTTTCTGTTAATTATTCTGATAACAAAAGCTTACGCTCCTATCTTTGATTTTGTCCACAATTTTCCCTTACTTGTTTTTTTTTTTTTTTTGTAAAATTCTCTGACTTGGTTTTGTATACTAGTTCTTCTCGACTGTAGTATGATTATTTCATCTCAGTGATAGCTACCAAGAATTTGCATATATAGGAAACAATCGACTACCCAGCTGATACATTTATTAAAAAGTTTAAACTGAAAAGAAGATTGAACCTAGTGAACGTTATATACAAGACATTATAGTTTTTACTCATTATCGGTTTGTTTGGACATGGAGTTATTATACATGATTCTTGCGTAATAACAAAACCTATTAAACCCAAAATAGATATTTAATCCAAAATAATAATTTGTTTCACCATTGTGGATCTTAAACTCACACTAACTCGCTAAAGTATCTGAAGATGTCTTTGTATATAAATTTGGAATTAAAGAACTTAACGTGATTTAGTCATCACAATCGCAAAGTTTGAGATATTATTTTGTAGTATAGGTTTCGATATTGAAGATTGGTTACACATGAAGATGCCATGAATAAGAAGGTGAAGGTGGTCTAACAAAATAAAGACGATAGATAAACATCTAAGAGGCTCCATTGTCCCTTTACAAATCTGATCTTCTTTTGTTTCTTAGGTTTACTTTAGTCGCTTTCCCTCGTCTACCAGCATTATGAAAATGTTTTATTCACTTAAAGTACTATTTATTTTTAACGACTAATGAATGTATAAGTCCATAACATTTCATTGTCATATTCAATGTATAAAAAAAAGAAGAGAAGAGATTCGTATCAAGAAAATAAATAGGAAGGAGATGTTTTATAGGTTAGGCTAATGTAAAAAGCCAAACTAAATGGGCCACCCTATAGCTCATTAGTGGCCTGTAACCAGATGACAGATCTTGGATTTCGATATTTCCCTCGACTTGAGTCAGACCTCTCTTGTTCCGCGGATCAATTCTACCCATGTTTCCAAATAGAATTGGGCCTAAAGTGGCTCTAAACGAGCTTTATTTGTGGCTGAGCTGCATGCACTTTCACGCGAGTGTTTTTTAATGTTTATAAACTTTATATTCAAGAATCAAGACACGTATTGTTTTTGTTCAAAAAAAAAAGACACGTATTGTTTCTTTATGTAACAAGGGCTCTCAAGGCGAAGACGAGACATATATATTATACAAACACATATTCATTCAGTTATTCCTCTTTGATGGAACTCAATCTTCTCGATACCAAGTAGGTTCCACACGGTTGAGGCGAAACATAGTCATCGGCGCCAAGAACCCTCGCCGGTAAGCGACTTTCCATACATTCTTTAAGAATCAAGAAACCAATATTACCACCGTCACCGTCACCGTCAGATTGATCACCACGACGCGCCAAATACAAAAGCTCTTCCAGTTTAGCTCTTCTCATCCTCACTTTTATCCTTAAACGACCATTCTTCTCTCCGGCCTCCACGTTTTCTCTTCGTCCTCCATCGCCGCCGAGAACCACTGCGCTGCTTCTCCTAAGAAAATTGCCCATTTTCTAGTCTTTTTCTTATCTTCAGAATGCTTGCAGTAATTGATACGTGTATGTCTTGTTTACATGTAAGAAATGGTTATAGATTAATATTATATATATAGGCATGGACAAGCTTTTTTGTTTGTTAAGATCGGTTCATGTTTTCAGGTTTCATATTTTTCGGTTTTGTTTAAGTAGGACCGAAACTAGAACTGAATAGAAGGAAAAATGAGAATGGCTTAGTTGGATTTAAACTTGTTTGCTTCTGCTCGCTTTCGGAAGTTACCAAAAATATAAATAATTAAACTAAACAATATCTAGTTTGTCCGAAAAATATTTTCAGTTTATTTCTGAAGCTCAGTTTATTCGACTTTGATAATACGGTTTAGGTTTGGTTTGATTTGTCTGGCATAACGTTTGGTCTATTATAAATAATTAATTAGATTCAGTTATGTTCGGTTTTCGTCAGACTTTTTCTTCCAAAATCGTTATTAAATTATACATATGATGAAGGGGTTGAGTGAGGGTGCGAACTACGATGCATGGGGCATGCGAGGTTATTAGATGAAATCATGAGATGAAAGATAGCTATTGAAAATTTCCTTCTAGACGAAAACTTAAGTGTGTTGTTCTGGTTCACGTATCTGCTGACGTGGATTTTAAGTAATTAACCCATAACATAACACAGGGTATGTTTCACGCGTCAACTATCTTATAGTATGGCCTTTATCTCCCGGATTTTGTCACCTCTCTGTAATTATTGATTAATGATCACCTCTCTGTAATTATTGTCACCTACTATTTCTCGTTTTACATGTTGTTATGTAAACCTCCCCGTTTTTTTCTGCTTGCGTTTGATAAATTTTATTTTTTTGAATTTTTTTTTAATATTTTATGTATACGTTGAAGCAATTACAATCTACTTAGAAATATTTGATATATCGACGACATATCACATGAAACATTTAATTTATGAAATCATAGATGAATTCCTCGTCAAGTGTTAAAAGACTTAAAACATCTCTAATGGGGAGTTTTACCCATTGAAATTCTAAAAATACATACATATATATATGTAATTTTAGAATTCAAATTGGTAAAACCCCAATTAGAGGTGCTCTAGAGAGCAGAAGAAAAGAGTAGACATTTTGTTGGGCCTATTTTGGATTTGTATGTATAACCACTATTGAAATGAATAATTATTAACTAACTTTTAGCCTATTAAATCCAATTTATATTACTGTGCTTGGTGTTTGACTTCAGGCCCAAGGACCCAAATTAATTTAGGGTTAGAGACTTAAAAGTTACAAATCCTGCGTAGTAATCACAAGAAAAACAAAAACAAATAGTTCCTAGACTTGAGTACTTGACCATTTAGGTGGCTAGTCAAAAGTATTTCGAGTTTTTCTTCAAATTTTTAAAAGAGGATTCTATTGACACCTCTACGTTATCTAAAAGTCACCGAAATAAACATGGAAAATTCTTCATAATACGTTTCGAATGGTAGAACAAGATTATTAGTCCTAAAGACGGTGCTTTTAAATTTTTAATATTTTGTAATTAAATTTATACTTATTAGTTATCATGATATGTATTGATATCTCACATTCTGCCTGGTAAAACAATATATTGTTTTTAAACAAGTAAAAAAATGTAAAAGAATCGATATTTCGGGGTAAATCGATTTGTCAATTATGAGGTATGAATTGGTTTCTTAATAGGGAATGAAATACTCCAACTTATTTATAAGCACCACCATTTTCATCACTAGTCAACAAATTTTTTTGGGGGGTAACTATTAGTCAACAAATTTAACCCTCTCCATCACCAACTATCATGTATTATATACGCTAAGAGCATGTCTATCGATAAACTTTTGACAGTATCTTAACAATTAAATAAAATAGAAAATAAAAAAGAGAAAGGCAAAAAGTTATCTGCAAAGTCATTTACCATACGGTTCTAATAGTCATTTGAAGGTAGACATATAAGTGGTTTACATTTTTTAAAAGCATTAGATTTTAATTGTAAAGTTTTATTTGTTTAGAATATTATTATTTTTGGTTTAGATACTTAGTTGTAGACACTAATTGTTAAAGATGCTCTAACGACGTTGATTATATAATTACCATATTTTAAAAGAAAAATTGTCAAAATTGAACAAAAATTCAATATCATTGTCCCTTTGGTATAAATTTTGTTGTCTGTTTTTTTTTTTTCTTTTTATCCTTTCCAATTCTAAAATTTAATGAAATAAATAGTTTTAAGAATCAAAAAAATTATAAAAAATAGAAACAATTGATAAAACATCCATATACACAAACTGATATATTTTTTTTGGTTGAAAAACTTGATAAATTAAAATTTTAAATTATGTTTTACTAAAACTAGTATTCATTTTCTACAGAAAATGGGTTAGTAGAAAGTGAATTCTAAACTAAGGCTCCGAATGTTTACAACCACCCCGCCCCGCACCACAGTTAATAGTAACAAAAATCTCTACATGTACAATATATCTATATATTTTTATAACTGTTAGAACCGCACCACAGTTAAACCGCTTGTCCCGCACCGCTCAAACCGCAGACATCTTTCGGAGCCTAAGCAAGTTCGCCTATTTTTTTTAAACAAACAACTTACTTTTAATTAAACATCTGAAAATGGAGAATGTGAATTCTACTAATTGTAAAGATAGTTACTTTTCTGTCGAATGCAGCTTCTACTTTTATTACATATGCTAAAACTTTTAGAATGCAAAATCTAGACATTACTCTAACGGCTACATGTGGTAGAATCCGCTTATGGGATTTTGTCTTGTTTCTACGCAGTGTAGAAAGTGTCTTCTACGGATAAGACAACCTGATTTTTGCGAAAATTTAGAAAATTTCAGTTAAGAAAATATTCTAAAAATATTTGAAATATTCTAACTTCCTAAAACGTGTCTATTTGGTCATAAAAATATTTTTAAAAATATTTGTAATCTTTGTACTTGCCTAAAATGTTACAAACATATATTTTTAATTTCTTTGGTATGTTTACAAACATATATAAATATGTATATTAAAGTTTTTTTATATATTTAAAAACATATACCGACTGAAAATTATATATGTATATTTGTTTTTTATTTTTATTAATATCTTTATTTATAGAATTATTTGGAATTCAATTGTAGATTAAAAAATAGTAATTGAATTTGAGTATATATGTATCATAAATATATTAATATAAGTGTTACTTATTATAACCGCTTAACATATAAAATATTTAATAAAAGTTTAAGATATTTCAATAATTTATAAAATAGTTAATATACACTAAAAATTGTTGAATATCGACCAAAATCTTTTAGTCGATATTTTGGAAATCTCTGTTTGTAAATTTAAATGTACAATTTATAAAAAGAAATTAAATATTTAACTTTTGTGTGTGCTCTTTATGTCAATTAAATTTTTATTAATGTACTCATTTTTTTATTAATGTATTTATTTATATAACTATTTGGAATTCAGTTGCTTATATCAAATTTTTTATTACTATAAAAACGTTAAATATATTATTTTTCTTAATTTTACTAATATATTCTAAAATGTCGACTTAAAATTATATATAAATAAATATATTTTTAATTAAATTTTTATTTTTTATTTTTTAAAAATATTTTAATACTTTTAAAATGTATTTATTTGACTAATTTCATTAATCAAGAGTTAGTTTTGGAATTATGAATAAATTATAATAAAGGGACAATTTAATGATTGTATTATACCAAAGAAAGAACTATGTTAAATTTTTATTCCGTTTCGGCTATTTTCCCTATTTTAAATACTACAATGTTTCCATGGGTTATAGCCTTATAGGTCTCAACAATGTTACACCTGTTTGAAAAGACAACACATTGTTCAGGTTTTAGATTAAATAGATGGTATTTAATTTATTAAATAATGAAACCAAGGTACGTACCTTTCTCTCATGCATGCGAATTATTTAAGTACATGATTTGCTGGTCATGAGATGCCAAAGAGTGGAAGAACACAAATATTAGACGACAAGGATTTTATTTTAAATCCAACAATGATTCGATTTTATAATAGATTTATTCTCATCTTCTTGTACCATCAATGCTGCTAATATGTATAATTCTGAAACTTTGTGGCCTTAGAAAAGCAATATATCTGCGGTCTATAGCTTCAAATTTTCTGATAGCAGACCTTGGGAATGGTCAGAATATTAGATTTTGGTGGGACATCTGGACCCCTCTTGGTCGCTTGATTGAATTATTTGGTGACACGGGTCCTAGAGAACTCTGCATTCCTTTATTTGCTTCAGTTGCTGATACTTGTGATGAAAATGGCTGGAGATTGAGAGGCGCTCGTTCTCCTGCAGCTGAAAGCTTGCAAATACATCTCACAGGTATAATTCTTCCTTCACTCTTTCAAGCTGATGATGTGTTTCACTGGGCTATTGATGGTGCTGCTAGGCCTCGTTTTTCTGCATCTGATACTTGGGAAGAATTAAGAAACAGAGCGCCTATAGTCTCTTGGTCCAGTAGTATCTGGTTCAAGATGGCCACACCTCGTCACGCCTTCCTCATGTGGATTGCACAGTATGATAGAATGCCAACTCGGGTGAGACTATCAAGCTGGGGTCTTGGGACTTCAACAGGCTGTTGTCTATGTAATTCAGCTCCAGAAACAAGAGACCATCTTCTTCTGGGTTGTGAAATCAGTGAACAGATTTGGAAACTGGTTCTTCAACGGTTGGGCTATACGCATTCAGCCTTCATGACTTGGACTTCTTTTATTGAATGGATTTCTCTAAAAGACTCCACTACTCCTATGATTCTCAAGAAGCTGGTCGCTCATGCAACCATCTACAACATCTGGGCGGAGCGGAATAACCGCCTGCACAACGGAATCTCCTCAACTCCTCATACGACCTACAAGCTCATCGACCGCAACATTAGAGACACGATCCTGGGGAAGAAAAAAATCAAGAACAGCTTCAAAACACTTATGCTATCATGGCTAAGAAATGTTTAGGAGTTCTTCTTCTCGTATGGGTTTCATTTTGTTTTTATTCTTTTTTGCCAAAATGCACCCCATCTGGTTTTAAGTTTTTGTAAAGTTTACAAACATCTTTCATATTTATATGATATTCACATCCTTGGCAAAAAAAAAAAAAAAGAAAAGCAATATATGGACATTTAACTTTTCAATCCCAAAATGAATTTCGTGATGTATTCTTCATGTGATGTATTTATTTTAAATAATTTTATTTGTCTGTATCACCTTCCATTTAATATAAAACATCGTTTTAAGAATTGCTAAATTGTTTCGGAGTTCGATAAGACCTTGGTCACTTGGGTAATAATACCGCCATCTTTTTTTTTCTTTTTTTTTTTTTTTTTGTAAAAACAATACCGCTATTTTAACAAACCAAATTTTAATCAAAATGTACCAAAACAAACGAACGCATGCCTAAGAAAGTCACATTCACCTATGATACTGACATTCTCAACTAATTTCGTTAGTTACACGTATTAAAAAAAAAACTCTAAATTTCAAGTTACAATCACCTCTTCTTGTAATTTTCATTCTGATTTCGTATTTGGTACCAATGATGTAAAAAACTTTAAATTTATATTCAAAAAATGATATCCAGTAATAAAAAATAAAAAACCGCATTAAAAACAAAACAAAAAAAACTCAAAACAAAAACTTAAATTTTGTTACAACCTAACAAGAATCAAAGTTGAACAGCATTTTAAAAAACAAAGAAAACTAATTAATATATCGAAGCTGGATATTCACTGGCTCGTAAGCAAATGAAGATTGGCCTTCCACGATAAGCAGCAGGAGACTTCAAGATCTATTCATTTTACACTAAACATTTACCATTCCTTAACCACATATAAGATTTATCTTATGAATTTAAACAACATCTAGATCCGAAAAATGGTGTGAGTTCATGGATATATAAAATTCTATAGAAAGAAAACGAGGAATTAAATAGTTTCAAAAACATTTTATAATTCCTCAACCACATGTAACCTTATCTTCATTTTGATAGTGAAATTAACATTCTTAGCAAAAAAAAAAAAGTTCATATAATATTTAGCTTTCACTTGTATTTCCTATCGCTTATTATATTAAAGATTCTTACAAAACTATCGCATGCCTATGATAAATTTGGATTTACTCAGAAGTGGTTGAAATTCAAATAAGAAGAAACATAAATGAGGATCATTATCAACAAAAAAAAGAAATTTTTTGAGAGGAAAATTGTCTAGGGAGTTACAATGTAAATGGTGTTTCAAATTGATCCAAAAAAAGGTGTTTCAAAAAACACGTGCAAATAACTTTAAGGCAACAGTAGGTCCTTTATAAAATGTATATTAACGGAGACTTTATAAAATGACAGATCGTACGTCTATTTCACATCTTCTTCCCCCACGATTTCCTATGATTTTCTTCCTGCTTCTTTCATTTTTCTATACTCATTTGGAACCTCCTCTCACAAAAATAAAAGTTTCATTAACATTCCCTAATGAGACGTCGTCATTAGTTTATGTCATTCGTATGGCTTATGACTAGAAGGTTTTTGTATTTATTCATATTTATGTTGCTTATATATAAAATACCAAGCATGCATGTTTTATTATATATTGAGATAGCTAGACATCAGACATCTACCAAAGTTACTGAACACATCACAAATTCCATTTTTTGCTACATCATTCAAGGATTACATTTCTCCTAACATAAGTATTCTTATATACATATTATATATATGCACTGGATTGAGAAACCTTGATAATACTATATTCACAGTGATGAAAGCTGAAAACTGTAATTTGTTTTTATGGATTTCTTACGATAACTAAAGTTGGTAGTTTAGTGGCGATCGAAAGAAATAAAACTCAGTACGGCGAAATGCTGGTTCGATTTCCATGGGTTTTGTGGAATTAGTCGGTTGATTCCGGTAACCGAATCTCCATGATTAATAAAAAAAATTACTGATAGTCTCTTAGAGCATCTCTAATGGAGATTCTACCAATTAGAGTTCTAAATTTGTATATATGTTATATGTATAAATTGTATGTGTATGTAGGTGTGGGATCTATTATTTTGTTTAGAAATCCTCTTAAAAGTTTAGAACTCCAATGAGTTGAACCCTCGTTAGAGGTGTTCTAAGATAGTACCTTAGCAAAAAATATTAATAAAATATGACAAATGATGAAAGAGAAATGCAAGAAACGAAGAACTCTTCTTCTTAAAGAAACTCTCACCAATTCATTAGAAACCAATTCTCCAGCTTTCTTTTATCTATTAGTGCAATTCTATTTAGAAGATTAAAAGTTAATTAGATAAATATTTAAGAAACTGCATTCGAGAGAACTAAACCAATGCTGGTGCTCTATATATTTAAGCAAAAAAAACACTTATACAAAGAAACACTATAACGTTGGTTTTCACCAGCGAAATTTAAATAGTGTTCCTGAGCGCTGAAAGATATATTGCTACAGAGTAAACCAGTCATATAAATGTTGAATATGATTTTGCAGATATTTCTTTTGGAAACGATTTTATCACTTTTAATTTGAGTTACTATATATGTGTCTGTGCCTTAAACGTCGATACTATAATTTAAAGATTCACCCCAGGGGGTGTACCTAAGTTTTGTTCTTTTCAAAACGGGTCTAAATATAAAACTCCATTTTTACCCTCGTCCGACAATCACGAGTATCATATGACTTCTCACCATTAGGTTTAAATTCTTTTGACGAAACAAATGACGATAATGCATCAAAAATAAGATTGCTTCTCATGCAAACTTCCTTCATCTTCTAGAAAGTATTCGTTTCGTTTTTTTTTGATCAATAATTAATTATGATCAAATTTCTTTCATTTTTGGTCTACTTTCACCGTACCATCTATGTTCACAAGATACAAAGACAAACTAATTCATTGAAGAAAACTTAAAGATTTATTAGTGTGAATTTGATAAATAGAAGTTTTGTTAACGTAATAACCAAGAGGAGAGGTCGCTCGTATAAATGTTCCTTTATCGTTATTAAACTATATATATAATATGAATATGACATTTGTTATAAGTTTTTTTGTTAGAATTATAACTAGATTAATACACGTACCAATTCAACGTACAAACAAGTGGACATGCGGGCGTTCCCTACGTTATGAACCAAACCTATTTAAAAATGTACGCATCTCTCTGCTGAGTTGGTCACTATCCCCTGAGATGATGAGGTGATTGGTTCGGCTGTACTTGTCGAAAAATTTACTGTAGATTTTATGCTGTAAGATTTTTTATTTAGCTTTAAGTGATGTAGATTTAGTATTTATTGCTACAACACCTACAACTAAAAAGATGGAACTTTAGAAAATTGGTGTGTTACAACTAATTTTTTATTTTTTTGGTTGTAGCTTTAAAAACCAATATAAAGCATGAATGGTAATTTTAAGGGCTGTTGATATAAATTAAAGCTAAAGTCACCTCATACAATCCAACCAATCACCCCAAATTGTTATAATTTGGTAATTAAATATGGTAAGACAATGGAAAAGTAGATTTGTATAGATATGCTTACGACAAGTTTCTTAATTTTCAGTCTTAGATAAGATTCTTAGGAGGCCTATTAGAAATAGAATTTGTGTGGAGTTTAAAATTTTTGAAAGTTAAAAGATCTTTAAGAGTAAAGTAAATTGATGAATTAATTCTAACCAAATGTGTTGTATAAATTATCATTGCTTATTGTTGAGTGTTATAGATTTTCATATATATATAATTATTTTCTTTCATGAAATATAATTATTTGATATTGAAATATATTTTTTGATTTTTTTAATAGTTTGATTTGTATTGTCTGATTTTTCGTTTAAAGTTTTATAAAAATCAACCTATGAATTTTTTCATATTCTAGATTATGTTATCTTTAACAATTTTGTTATCTTTGATTTTCTTTTTACAAATATCTTTCACTTGACAATAGAGATGTAATACATAAATTTTTGTGTTTGCGTATTTGTGTTTTTGTTACATAGATTTTAAGAATCTTATGAGTATTGTTGATATTGTAAAGTTTAGTGTAATGAGTAAAACTAGAAAGAATTTATATCCTGATAAGAAAAGATTTTAATAAAATTATAAAATCAATACAAACTAAACTTTGAATAATAAAGAATTTTTCATGGTTTTTTAAAGTCCATAAACCAATAACAAAATATTCTAATAAGATTTTATGAATCCATAAACTAATATTCTTATTAGAATTCTAAATTTTATAATTCCTTTAAAATTTAACTACCAGTAGACCCCCCCCCCCCCCCCCCCCCTTAATTAGTTTCGTACAAGTTTTGTGAAGTTATATTTAATTTCAATGTCAGTCTATATATATTACATATATAGAATTTGAGTTCAAGTTTTAAATTCTAAACAACGAAAATTCAGTTTTAAGTCGTACTAATAATTTCTGCATTTTGAAAACATTTGTTTGAAAAAAACTTATATGACAACGAACATGTGTTTTTATTTCGTTAGATGTGATATTTGAAAATAAAATAAAACTACGTACTGTCCAAAAGGATTCATATGTGGCTGTTGTTTGTGATCCAGTTTTAACGAGGTTTAGTACTGCATTACAGTTTGATTTTTAGATTAAGAAATTAAGGCTGCGGAAGCGATCAAATATTTGAAAATTCAAACTAATTAATGAAATGCCGTTAGGATATGGACTAGTGGTTCTCTGGTGACGTCGCGAAAAATACAAATCAGACATTTGGCTAGTCACATGATAAAACAGACACTAAACTTTACTAGTAACATGGCATATTTCGTAAGGAAATAAAATATTGTAAAAAGAATTAAGGAGTAATTGGTTAAATAACCACAGTAAAATGGAATTATCGAAATGATCTTATTAAGAATTCGTTCGAAGTTTTGTATTCATCAATAAATACATTTGGCTTACATTTATAGTTGGTCTACTAATTCGTTTATGTAACATATAATTTCCTACTAATATAAATATATTTCCAAAAAGAAGTGATGGTACGTAGTGAATGCTATAGGATGTTACTTAATTAATCGTTGAATTTATTATAATATATTCAGTAAATAAGGATTTTATAATTTAGTTGGAAAAAATATAAACATTTTTTACGTTCATGTCTGCTTAAACTTATAAAATCTGAGATATTACTAGCATATACGAGTAACGTATACTTTCCAAGAAAACTAATAAGAAGTATTATTAGCATATACGAGTAACGTATGTTTGATATACGAGTCACATATGACAAACCCCGTTTTGCAATGTCACTTGCAATATATTCGATGAACGCTGCTTGAACAGATAGTGATCTCTTTTTTCTTGTCTCCATCTTCTAATTTTCATGAGGAGGCAGTGGATTGTCATGTAGTATATAGTACTTCCCATGATTCGCCTAATGACCTCTGAAATTATCCTTTTTAGGGGTAAAAGTTAGTGAAATTATTTGTACCCACATCGATGGTAAAATTAAACTACGAGCTTTAATCTCGTTATCAACACATGCATGATACTCTTCATCACATACATGATACTTGACACTCTTTTCTCTATTTTTTCTTTTGCCACTACCCTTCACTCACATTCTTTTACTTGTATATAAAGATACCAAATAAAAAATGACTAGCTAATGTCTTGTCCATAGAGATTTTTAAGGTCGAGGGTCACCGTAGCGATGTAGGCTTGCTTCCTACATTACAGTTGACGTGTGGATCCCACGTGGACCCTAGTTTACGTGATCTCACCTATATATCTCCACTTTATACAAATTTTCTACTATTTTGCTATTATCTTCATCCAAAATATCTTTAATAGCTTATAAAATAACAAAAATTAAATATTAGATGGATATTTTAAAAGTTTTTAAGTTAAAAATTTATTGAACAAGTTTTCAAAGTTTGAGATATCAATTTAATATTAATGTAATTTTATTCTACATTTAAAAAAGTTATGGTTGAACTGTACATATGAGATGTTTTTAGTTTTAATTTTTACATATAACCTTCAAAATTATCAGTCATGCTTTATACTGATTTTTAAACTATGTCCAAAAGCCAAAAAATAGATGTAAAAGCTTTATTTTATAAAGCAATTTTTAGCTGTAGAAAAACATTTTATCAATAAATTTTTATACATTTAATAAACTAAATCAAAAAAATTCTACAGAATAAATTTTATAAAAATTGTCTAAAGTTATATCCTAACCAATCATCTACATATTTATTTCGATTTTAATTACAAAATGAAAATAGAGGACCATCTTTGCATCTGGAAAGAAGAGGGACAGACCCTATTTATCTTGACCTTATCTTTTTTTTTTTTGAACTTTATCTTGACCTTATCTCTGTGAATATTTTGAGACCACTATATTTTTAGTAATGATTTGTTGCGCTTTATAATGTTTTTTTCATATAACCAGGGTATATTATATAGGGCAAAAGAACAGAAACGGTTGTGATAAAAATGTAAACTCGGAGACTCTATAAGATTTAACCATTAATAAAGTTCAATTACAAATTGGCAAATACAGTGCTGACCAAAAAAAAAAAATTGGCAAATACAAGTTAAAACTTACATAATTGACCCTTTAAAAGAACTTGCATGATTAAACTATGATTATGCGATTAGGCACGCACGGATCGGCGAAACCGAAACTAAAAAAGCTTGTTCGAGAGAGAGTTTGTATTTTCTTCAAACCAAAACTAAAGAAGCGTGTAGTCGAGAAATATTTTTGGTGATGTCTTGCCTCAACGAAATCGCTCTGCCACGGAAGGATCGATTCACAGTTAGCTCCCAAGCAACAACATTCACTAATTACTATGAGTCCCCTTCGGGAATATAATAAATTTCACAATTATTAAAATAAGTTACTGGGGACTCATATGTTTATTTGTAAGTGGCGGCATATGCCAGCGAATTATGACGTCATGAAAACACCAAATATCCAGGAAATACAACTAATACTACAATTTCAATAGGAAACTTATCACAAAGAGAATTAAACGTGAGAGAAAGGGACACATGCATTCTCCTCATGCATGTTTTTTGTTCTGCCTGTTTATATGAAAAGCACATACACGCACATATATATATATACACACACACACACACTTTTGTTAGTAATAAACTCGTTCGATCTCCTTCCTCTTCCTCTCTTTTATCTTTAACAATGAACATATCAGTAAATGGACATTCACAAGTGCCTCCTGGCTTTAGGTTTCACCCGACCGAGGAAGAGCTCTTGCGGTATTACCTCCGCAAAAAAATCTCTAACATCAAGATCGATCTCGATGTTATTCGTGATGTTGATCTCAACAAGCTCGAGCCTTGGGATATTCAAGGTTCTTCATTTATCTTTTTGTATTATTAATTATAATTTCGGATCGAGTTCATACATAGACTTTTCTTGATTCTTAATAAAACGTATGATTAGGGATTCTAACGACGTAATACAGTCTTTACAATTGATTGATTGTTTAAAATTTACTAGTTGGAAGAAATAAAATTACGCGTCTTAGTTCATCCATTACAATTCACCAGCTGAAACCTAACTCTTGTTTTGCTATATAGAGATGTGTAAGATTGGAACAACACCGCAAAACGATTGGTACTTCTTTAGCCACAAGGACAAGAAGTATCCAACAGGAACAAGAACCAACCGAGCCACCACGGTCGGGTTTTGGAAAGCAACCGGACGTGACAAGATCATATATAGCAATGGCGATAGGATCGGTATGCGTAAAACGCTTGTCTTCTACAAAGGTCGTGCCCCTCATGGTCAAAAATCCGACTGGATCATGCACGAATATAGACTCGACTCCTCCTCCTCTAATCATGATACCGACCTCACTGTAGAAACGTGTGAGGTCATAGGAGGAGAAGACGAAGGATGGGTGGTGTGTCGTGTTTTCATGAAAAAAAGTCTTTGCAAAACTGTAATCAGCAGCAGTACAAGATCGGTGAAAACGTCGTCGTCCAACGAGGAGACCATCGAGCAATTTCTTGAAGCTGTGGGGCAATCTTGTAAAGAAGAGATCAATTTAGAGCCTTTCTTACAGCTCCCCAACCTCGAGTGCCCTAACAACACCGTCGCAAGTTACCAGCGGTTGTTGGACGGCGAAGTCAACAACTGCCACGTCAGTAAATCAGTGGAGGCCAGCTTGGTCACTAGCTGGACCGCTTTGGATCGTCTCGTTGCCTCGCAGCTAAACGGGCCAAACTACACAATCCCAACCGTTGATGAGATCCTAGAATCGCCGTGCCTTGGATTAAACCGTCCCAGTTATTACAATTCCGGTTTAACGCCAGATTATTATATACCGGAGATGGATATATCGAACGATACATACTTTGGGAGAACGGCCAACCCATTGTGGCACGTGTCGAACTGTATTTGATAACGGAAAATGACAGAAAAGAAGTGAACACTCGTTACCAGAAAAACATTTGTGTAGAAAGATATAATAATCATATACCATATAGAGATAGTCGTTGAACATTTGATAAAAGGTCAAATTTGTAATAATTACAGTGATTATGTGAAATCATTACAGAAACATGAAAATTCTCTTTTGTGTGGCTTACATTTTATTTTGATCGTACTTTATAGAAAAAGAATGGTTACATTTTGGCTTAATCATTTCAATTTTGGACACTTAATTATCATTGGTTGACAAATTAATTACATTTTCATTTGTAAGGTATACCAATAATTTTGCCGGTGTTTCTAGTTACATTTATAAAAAGCTTTTGAACAAAAGTAAATTATCATTTTAAAAGTCCGATATTATGAGAATATATTTCGTAGATAGAATTTTTAACTTTTTAATAAATAATTTCTCATTTTAGACTCCAATTGCACTCAAATATTATTTTCTCAGCAAATTAAGATATTTTGTTGGTTAAATACTTAATTTGATGTTGAGTAGTTTGCTTCTTTCATCGGTAGAAATAGATTAATTGCGCAATTAATAAACTCAACAAACTTGGATTAAGATGCATCAAGTGCCTAACGAGAGCTAACTAACCTACCAATTAGTAATCACTTTGAGTATTCCAAAATTTAGCATTTAATCAAATGTTGTTCTGTGTTCTTGTTGAATCATCTTTTAGGGAAATGGAGGGTTCCATTAATCACGTTTTCATCGTGCGTTTTTATGTTAGTAAAAAGGTTAATGCCGGGGTTACTTTCTGACTTTATTTTTTTATATTTGTTGCAATTTGTGATCAAATGTTGTCCCCTTGGTGCAGCGACTTCAAAATGAACATGGCTTTTATTATAATTATATTGATCATGTTACCAACTTATCGACATCAGACCTAACGAAATTTGATTTCAAGGCATCAAGTATTCTGTATCAGCTTTGTGGGTTGGGAGTGTTAGATTCGGATTTATTATAGATTTTCAATTTAAAATCAATTCACAATTAGTGGATTGGCCCTAATCCTTTATATATTACTTAATGTCTTTTAGAATTTCTGATGTGAGATATAATATCCCTAATACCCCTCCTCGAGATGATGGCTCTTTATCGGCCAGAAATCTCGGAACTTTAAGACAGTTATACTCGGTCGAACGAGTTAATTACGACCTATAAATCCGGTCGGGAAGGGTTATTTTAACTAGGGGTATAGGGTATTTAGGATCTGAGCTTTGATACCATGTTAGATTCGGGTTTATTATAGGCTTCTAACTTAAAACTAATTGGCAATTAGTGGATTAGCCTTAATCCTTTATATATTACTTAATGTCCTTTAGAATTCCCGATGTGGAATATAATATCCCTACTAGGAGAGGGGGGTTGGGGGTCCAGGCTCATATTGTTTATAGATCATTGCGCCATATTAATGGATATTGTACTTCCACCCTAGTTCGTTCGTTCGTGTCACAAATTAAAAATTGAGACCTTGTTTGTGTCTCTTTGATTTTCCCTTAAAAGGAACCAGCATATCTATCTATAACAATAAAGTTAAATTATCTGTCTCCTTAGGCCTCCACATCAGCATTGAACATGGGAGAAATGTTGCCACGTGTATTACTCTCTTTTACGTTATCAATGTAAGTTTTCTCTAAACTTTTTGGACTACTAATTTTCTTTCATTTGTGGGTTCTTACTGGCTGGCCCATCTTCTTTAGGGTTTCTAGCTCCTGCGACCATGGCTCGGTTCCTTCTCCTTCGTCTCCTAGAAACTCAGAGGAAAACTTCTGTAACATCATCTGTTTCTTCCTTCAATTTCATCATTTACTCCTTATTCACTACTCATCACACTCTCTCTAAATTAAAGATCGTCATTGTCATCAAAGATAGCCGCTTGAGTACAGCTCATAAATAGCCACAGTTCTACCGAATCCCTTAGTGAAAACTTCATCAAGCTCCGATTTCAGCAATGGTTACTTCCTACACGCTATTGCTGTTCCAACACCCCTGAGGTTCGACTTCTCAGATTCTGGGAGGCTCTGAATGTTAGGAAAGGTGTCAATCAGATGAGCATCGACATGCTTTTCCTGCATGAGAAGGTAACTCCGGCGAGCTCTGTCTTCTTTTTTTATAAATTACGAGTCATTTCTTGGAATTTGATTACGTTTTTCTGAACAGTCGACTCTTATCCAAGGAACCGTTAATGCGTCCCGAGTCCCCCACGAAAACTATGTCTTTGATTTTATCTTCTAAGTCATGGAGTTTGCATCGACAACATAACGCTTATATTTTTTCACCAAAGACCACACCACATGTGCATCTTCGACGGCGTTACGCTTATATTTCAGTTAAGTAATTGCTCTTAATGGTTTCATTCAATCTAAGCAGTTCACTATTTGCTTAAAAAAATCAAGAGACTCATTTTATATTTCAAAATTTGTTGATTGATCATATATATGAATAATATAAAAATAACTATATTGGCTAATTTGTACATTTATATATTTTTATAAATTAATGTTTGTTTCTTATTATTTTATGTATTTTATTTTATAATAAATTTTATTTTAATATTTCTGATGGGTACGTATTATTTATCTGTATAAAGTTTAATGACTATAATTATTTTATATTAAAGTTGAAGATTAAAATGCAAATTACATAAAAGTATATTTAAGGTTTTTTATTTGAACAATTCATTCTTAAACTCTCATTTTGAGGATTTTCTCTCTTAAAATGAGATTTTTCGTAGGAGATGTCATTAAGACAAAAGGAAAAGTGAATGGGGGGTAAAAGAAAAGGAAGGAAAAGGATGAGTACATATTACATCAATGCCTCTTTGTTCGTATTCTCTGCCACCTTCTCTCGTTAATTATTTATTCTGTTCTTCAGATTCCAACTCATTAGTCACTACATACAATCATTTAGTTATTTTTTTCTTCCCCTAATTAACTTGCTTTATGTCTTGGGGTCACGAATAAAAAGCTTATAATCGACTATAGTAGAAAATCTCATCGTAAAACAAATCTCATAAGAAACATTCAAAGGTCTACTGATTATTAGACGCTTGTCAAAACTTTTTACTTTTTTTTTTTACCATGTCCTCAATATTCTCAGTCTCTCTTTTCATATTTTCTTTGTCTCCTTTTATCCATATGTATCCATTATAATAATATACTAGATTTTGATCCGCGCAACTGCGCGGATGTTTATTGTTAATTTTTATATATAGATATTTATTTTATATTATTGGTGGTATATATATTTTTATGTTAATCGAATATTTAAATTTATATAATTATTTCAAATACAATAATTTTATAATTTACATATTATAATTAGTCAATTGTTTAAAATCATCATATGCATTTGTCGCTTCTTATTATATATTTATTTTATTGTATTTGCATTCAGTTGTTGAAAAAAATTAATATATGCATGAAACAACATATCTGAAAATTATTTTGAATTTATTTTATACTAAATTTTAACCAACCATCCTTAAAAGCTGGATTTTCTTTTATCAATATTTTTTACGTTTATTCATTTTAAATAATATATTATTGTATATACAAAAGTCTAAGATATGTCAACTTTTTATACATGTATTATTTAGTTTGCGAATGTTAAACCATTCTATTATCATATTATACTTTTAACATAAATATTTTACATTTATGAAAATAAATATAAAAATTTACCAATTTAATATAATTTATCATATTTTTTCAATACAATAGTTTATTTTAACATGATTTATTATTATTATTATTATTAAATACACAAAATAAAATAGAATTTTTATCTTTCATTTTATAAACGATAGCTGAAAAAAATATATATATCTCAATGCATAATAATATTTATATTTTAAATTAAACTATATCATTATTAAAGTAGCTACAAAGATTTTATATTATTAGCTTTAGTGAATATATGGAAGTTACCAACACAATTTCTGGTTTTACTTCTAAATTTGAAATGTATATGTGGAAGTTGAATTAAATTGGACCTACATAATAGAGAAGAAATATTTTGAGATGATGTTAAGAACAACAAAAATATATTTTTAAAAGAGAAACTATAATATATTGTGCTTACAAACTAATTTTGTAGTAAATATTTTATTTGAAAAATTGCTTGAAATACACTAAGTTGGATAAGATTTTTTATTTGAAACAGAAAAGAATATTTCTTTCTAACAAAATCTTTTAAAGATCTTTATAAAATATATTTTGAAAATTAATCAATTTAAATTGTTATTATCATTAAATATTTATATGATTTTAGTTTTCGTTCATCAATCAAAAATAAATTTAATTTGAAATTCTATTTATATTTTATGATAAATTAAATTTGAATTAATTAATTTTTGGAAATAACTTTTATCCAGATTCTGAATGAAATTAATTTCATTTTCGTGATTATATTTTAGTTGTCATATGGGTACGAATGAAAGACAATCTTGAAAATACGTTTTGTAGTCTATAATCATATGTTCGTTACATATTTATGAGTTTAAATTGTTTTAGTGTAATGTTAGTTTTCAATAAAATAAAAAATAGATATCTATTAATAATCAATTATGTTGATGATTAAATTTTAAAAGTTAAATGCATATGTAACAACCTGATTTGTTGCTGAATATAAAGATATTTCTAATGTAATTAATATGTGGTTTGAAGATTAAAAATTATTGATCATTTTATCCTTAATGATAGACAAATTCATTTAGCTAAAATATTTAAAGAATAGTCCATTTTAAAATATCACATATGAAAGAAGCCATGACTTCTCTCTTAATAGAATAAATAAAAATACATCTACATTACTATATATTAATTATATAAGCATATAATGCAAATGGATCAATTGTGACCAATAAAGTCCAATGTTGCTACCAATAATTGATCGATTGTGACCAATAAAGTACAACGTTGCTCCCAGTGGTAGCTTGTAGGCCTAGTAGCTTGTATCATTTGGTTCAATGATCTAACATGGGTTATTGTTTATAGATATTTTCCAATGAGCCATGAATATCAATGGGCCGAATCCAAGAAATAACCAAGCTCATTCAAAAGATGTCGCTGACAATCTACAAAGAACTTACAAACGCATCCGAGAACGCCCAAATTGCAAACTTTGATATGCATTGTCAAAGCTAAACTTGCGTTTAGAAAACCTTTTATGTTATCCACATGATTTTCAGAAAATATAAAATTGTTTAGATCGTCCTAGCATAAAGTAGACAATCTATATACTTTATAATACTCTCTCCGTTCCTAAAAGATCCGTTTTCTAGAAAAAAAATTTGTTTCAAAAAAATACATTTTTTTACATTTTAAATACACTTATTAATAAAAGATTGTATATTTTAAAAAATATAATTGTATTTATTAAAATCTTATTGGTTAAAATTTATGGAGAACAGTTACTTGAGAAAAATAATGCATTGATAATTAAAATTTTATATTTTTCTTAATAAGTATGAAAAATTTAAAACATACATCTTTTTGAAACAGAAAGAGTATATATAGCTCATTATCTCAAGTCAACTGTACAAATCACACATACCACATTTCGTATCATTAGAACCACGTACCTTTTTAATCGACATGCCAACTCGGTTTTTAAAACACTCTAGAGAAT
Organism: Brassica juncea; assembly: GCA_018703725.1. NCBI lineage: Eukaryota > Viridiplantae > Streptophyta > Magnoliopsida > Brassicales > Brassicaceae > Brassica > Brassica juncea. The sequence continues at coordinate 4,556,898 of CM031940.1, read as the reverse complement.
CTAGGGGATTAAATCGGACTAATGTAATTTTCTCGACTGTTGGCTATATTTTATTTTGACATGTAATAATTTCAGTAGATGTTGGCTATCTGGTTAACTGGATGAAAAATGTCGAGCCGCTTTATTTTTTTTTTCTTTGAAACTGAGCCGCTTTATTTATTTTTTATTTTTGAAACACACTGAGCCGCTTTATTTATCTTTGTTTTGTTTAACGAGAAGAAGCAGTTAAATAAGCACCCAAGATTGTTATAGAGTTTCTCGTGATAGCTAATTTAATCCTAAAATACACTATAAAGAAAGTAGCATCTATAAAATAAATAATGATTACTTTTACCAAAAGTTATTTATAGATGTTATTGTCATCGAATATAAATTGTTTTTAGGACGGTGGTGAAATAAATGTCGCTTCCTCATTGGACCGGCATCTCATAATGGACCCTATTTGAATAAGGTGGATATTAGTATCAATTTAATGTATATGTGTGTATAATGTATGGTAGACTGGACATGTAAGTTTAGATTCGATCAGTTTTCATCTTTCATGACATCGAGCTCACTCAATGTTTTTTTTTTAAAACTGAAGCTCACTCAATATTTTCAGTTTCAAATAGCATTTTTTGACCGAGAAAAAAGTTATTCTAGCCAGTCTATAATAAATTAACTGAAAGTGCAGTAAAAAAATAAAGATAAATTAACAGAAAGTATTATAAGTATATATGTTTTTCCTACTCTATTTAGTGAATGTTTTCATTTAGCTTTAAACACTACATTATAGTGGATTACTAAAAAAAACACTACATATATGAATGATCTATATAATTCCAGAAGCTTTACCCGAATCAAGGCTAAAAAGTTAGGAGAATATACAAGAAAATACAAACAATACATGACAAACGCCTTAGAAAAATATTAAAGATTTTGAATAGATCGGTTATATTCATTTTAATTGAATTAAATCTAATCTATGATATGATGAAAATTCGAAATTAAAGCCGTATACGATCAGTTTCCTACAATTCGACTTGATGATAAGACCATGTTTCGCTACTTCAGTAAAACAACTTTTTACATGAGTGAAACGATAATTTTGTAGCTTTGATGTTTTTACAAACTATAACCAATTAAATTTAGAATCGAAACCGAAAAACCGGGCCAGGTTTTCTATTCTAATTTCACGATTACCTCTAACAAAAATGAAAGAAAAAGAACTAAAGAATCATCTTCTCTTACGCCTCTTATCAACATTGGCTGTATTAAGGGAACGTCGACACGTGCTGATATTTGTCGGACGCCATATTCAGTCACAACCACAAATTTATTACCATGTCATCTTTTTGTCAACTTGGCTACTCCGAATGGTGCCAAATGGCACTGCAGCAATGGTTGATTATGACAACAGCGATTGCTACTTGTCTGAAATTCATATCTAATTTATTACATTGTATACCAAAGGAAAACCATACCACTCACTCTTTAAAACCAACCACTCACTCTAGAACTTTTCTTTTTAGATTTTTTTTTAGAAACATTCACTCTAAACTATTTCCATGAAATACTTCGTCACTAAATTTTTCACAAATGGCTGAATATAATTTGGTGTTTGTTAAGTATTAAGTCGGAAAATATTTCCGAGAAGCAAGGTGAATGTAATCCTAAACCAATCATTAGAACACTAATGAAAAATTGATTTGTCGCGAATACTGGTTGCTTTGATAACAAACTGTCAAAACCTTAGATGCTAAAAATCAATTTAAGCGCCGTCTAATCAATAATCTCATATAAGTATTTATATTTTTACCAAAAAAAAATTGTCAAAACCCCAATGGTGGAAAAGACCTTGTACTTTTATCATGCAAAAACTAAATCAATAGTATTATTTAATATCATTAGGCGGATATTAAACATTTTATATGAGATTATTAATTGGACGGCTGCTTAAATCGTTTTTAGCATATAAACCGATTTTTTCAAAAATTAATCAAAAAGGTTATTTTGTTTAAGTCTGATTTACCAATTACGCAGACAGTTAACCATTTTTGGAATACTAATTTTAGTAGAGAAATTTTACCCCAAAAAAAAAAAGAATCCTCTATAGAAATGGTTGTCACCTTTATAGAAATGGTGCCGGAGTTTAAAACAAGGAAAAAAAAACAAGGAAAATATGTTTTATTACTCAGTCCAAAAATGAAAGGAATATATTGTGTCCGGATATACCATAACTTTTTCTTTTTTAGAATAAAAGCTGATAAGACCATGTTACAAAAAGATAGAAAAAAATTAGATATCAAAAGGATTTTAATAAAAATGAATTAATTTAATCATTAATTGGTATTACAAGAAGTCAATAAATCTAACAATTAGGTTTGCTTGTTAAATATATGCATCAAAGTCAATAAACGTAAAATCCTTAATCTCGTGATCATCTTCCTTTTTCTGAATAAACTCGTGACCATCTTTTTTGTTTCCCGTATAATGCAATTAAACGCGTAAACTATAAACTAGTATACCCTATGTGAATATATGCACATATTTCTTTTTGAAGAATTATAATGTTTGAAAGAAACTAATTTGGTATTGAATCTAAATAGAAGACCATGGTTAATTTAGATTTAAATTTGGAAAAATAATCAAGATAAGATTTGAGTTTAGTATATGATAATCTAATAAACGTCACATCATAACGTGTTTCACGTAATTGATCTGTTAATGGGTTCTCAGATGAAAATTAATCTTATGATTTGTGATGTATTGTAACACCCGTTCAACATCCTGATATGTGAACGTGAAATCTCGTTACGCGATCAAATAAAATTATTGCTTATACGATCTGTTTTACCCATCAATATTTTCTTGACAAAACAAGTATATCGTAAATTTAGCAACAAAAAAAAACAAGTATATCGCAAAGCCGTGCGGTCACATTTTAAATGATGATTATTGTGCTTGTGCGTGTAAAAATATTGTAAAATGATCATCTAAGCTGCGGGAAATATATATACATATATATATATATTGTATAGTACACCATTTTCTATATAGTAGGTATAATAAATAGTCTGGATGGAATTATAACCGTTAGTAAACATTATTAAAATTGTTTTAACTCGAGAAACTTAATACTGATGACTTTTTATGAACCAACTACTATATAAGTTTTATTTCATTTTTTATATTGGTGAATAGTGTGATTAATCGAGGATACCACAACTGTATCGTCCGTTTTGTGGCAACCTACGTATAATAGATTAACTTCCATAGAGCATATTAATATCCAGAGGCGTACCTTGGCATAGCAAGATGAAACATAGGCTTAAGACCCTCATTTTTTAAAAGCTCTCATTTCTAAAAATTCTATTATAAGTCAATGAAAAAAAACACTAAAAAAATGGATACACAACAAAATAAACGTCTAGATTCTTTTTTGTTTATGGCTCCCATTTTGACAGGGATCCCCTGTTAATATCAAAAGCTAAAACTAAAATGGTTGGGAAATTAATATTACTAGTAAATTAGATGACTGGTTCACATCGAAATAAAAATACGTTTTAAACTGAAAGAGACATGAGAGCAGCATTATTTCGGGATATTAGTATAGGATTCTTAACAAAACAATGATAAAATTATAGCGTGGGTTCTACATAAAAATCAAAAATTAGTCATAGAAGTGGCCAAATAAGGATCAATGTTGGTGGTTTTTTGCACTGTTCACGAACTCCACCGACACGTGGCGATCCGCGATTGGTGCACTTTTAAATTTTCTTTTTTTTAGTCAGAAAAAAAATTAAGAAACCCCTAGAGGATTTTAGGGATAAAGATGCCCTGAGCCAATCCGTGTCGAGCCACAAATTTTGGACCTATATTTTATTTAGCCTGTAGTTCCACAATGTTTATCACACCCAAAAAAATTCTCAGACCCTACACTACGTACGTAGCAGTAGTGTGTGTACACACAGACACAGTAACTCGAATATATATATATAAAGAGCCAAAAAAAAAAAAGATATATATATAAAGAGCCAATGTCACTCACCAATACAGTGATTACAGGAAAACAATAAACAAAAGAAACACAAGAATCCAAAATTTTCTCTCCTTATAGAAAGCAAGAAACTTCCAGGATCTGGTGAAAACCATGGAAGAAGACGACTTTTTCAGTTGCTTCAGCGAAATTAATAGTGGCATGACTATGAATAAGAAGAAGATGAGGAAGGGCAATAATCATAAGAGGTTTAGTGAGGAACAGATCAAGTCACTTGAGGTTATATTCGAGTCCGAGACGAGGCTCCAGCCGAGAAAGAAGGTGCAGTTAGCTCTTGAGCTAGGGCTGCAACCAAGACAAGTGGCTATATGGTTTCAGAACAAGAGGGCTCGTCGGAAGTCTAAGCAGCTTGAGAAAGAGTATAATATTCTTAGAGCCAATTACAATAATTTGGCTTCACAATTTGAAATCATGAAGAAAGAAAAGCAATCACTAATCTCTGAGGTACATACTTCTCATCATGATGTACATCTTTATATTAAAAGAGATGGAAACAAAAATTGATCCAATTTATCTAATTAAAATTATACACACACATATAGATGTGTGTGTGTGTTTTATCAAGTTAGTCAGAATAATATAAATAAATTATAATAGAAAATAAAGTATAAACTAGCCAATTAAATCTGACGCATCCTTATTCATTGTTTCGGGAAAATAAACTCTATCACATCATTATTTAACCTTTGTATGATAAAAAATCTATAAACTATGTACACTCATGACACGGTCAAAAAATCAAATATATTAGTTTGTTAATACAATGTTTCAGGGGAAGGTCAGAGTGACAAAAACATCGATAAACACAAAAATAATATAGAAGCCAAGAAAGAATATTACCTTGAATGGAGTTTAATGAATTTCTATTAATCTGCAGTTGCAGAGACTGAATGAAGAGATGCAACAGACAAAAGAAGAAAGGAATGATGAGTGTTGTTGTGGACAAAGAGTGGCTCTAAGCAGCTGCACATGGTCAGATAATGGAAAGTATGAGCCAGAAGTCAGGCTAAATCAAGGGATTGTTCTGTGTAATGACGACATTAAGACAGAGTATTTTGGATTTGAGGAAGAGTCCAATCGTGAGTTCATGAACATTGTGGAGCAAGCCGATGATAGTGGCTTGACTTCATCTGATAACTGGGGAGATTTCAATTCTGAATCTCTCTTAGACCAAACTAGCAGCAATTACGCTTGGTGGGATATTTGGTCATAAATAAAATAGTGAAGAGGAACAGTGTGTATAGTTTTCTAGATTGTGTTAAGACAAATAATAAATTTTCTTTGTGCATTGTGATATTATACGGTATGTTATACTTTATTTTACATAGTTGGAATAAAACTGAATGTAGACTGGACGATATGGTGTTTTTATTATAAGAATCGAGCATTCTACCATATTTGAACTCGAATTATAACACAAAACGAAAATTTGCTACTAGTTTTATACTTATTACCTCAAGACGGGAGGGCGCTTCATGTAATAACGAGCAAGACGGTGATATATTATACCAGAAGCAACCTAAATTTGGGATCCTTGTATTTCCTTTCTCTCAAGATGCTTGCGGATAGCAACTACTATCTTGATAAGGTGATACAAATCCTCAGGCATCTCAGGAACGAGACCTTCAGCCTTCAGGGAAATTATAAAGAAATATTAGTTGTCTACCTTGAATGGTTTAGTCTAGAAAAAAAAAACTAACTAAAGGAAACTCTGGAGGATTTGAAAAGTATCACATGAGCCAAAATTCTCAAAATCTTGTTTCGGGTTATGAAATATAGAATATTATAGAGTAATTAAACTAAAAGTAATTTTTTAATTAACTTTTCCTTTTTTTCTTTTTTCTTTTTTCTTTTTTCTCTCTGGTACATACCAATACGTTATTTGAACCCTGGTGGGACTCTATTTTCATGCAGTCACTACCATTTATACCGAGTCCAAATTAGTTTAAACTTAACTAAACTAAAAATACTTGTGTTGCTATGTTGTGATATACTATAAATACTTTAATTTTATCAGAAAAATCAGAATCCAATCTCCATATCTACTGCACAACGAACATGTAGGAACTGTTTTAAGGGGCGTGCGGGTATTAATTTTTTTTTTTAAAATAAATTTATAATTTTTTTCATTTTACGTATTCTATATTTTATATGTATGACCATGTAATGTATTGTATTTTATTATATTTTTAAACATGTTGTATGATATAAATATGACCATTTAATTATTATGTGTTTATAATTGGCGGCTGTGTCATAAATTTCTGAAAATCTATTTTTTAAAATGTATATTATTTAGTGAATAATACTATACAAAAAGTTTTAACGAATTTATATTGTATCAAAATAATTTACAAAATAAAATTTTATGTTTTTTAAATAAAAATAATATTTTTTTTTTAAATATGTATCTTGTTTCGTTAATAATTTTGATAAAGAAAACCAATCACCATCTCAATAAAAATCGCTTATAATTATGAATTGGGCATGGAGGGTTATAAATATGATTTGGACCAAAGTAAAATTAGATGATTAAAAAAAACATTAGGGTTCTGTTACTAATTTCTCCGGGAACAAACGAACCGTTTTTTGTCACCAACGAATACAAAAAAAAAACTTCTTTTTACTCTCCAAAGAAAGAGATGATGCGGATTTCCGAGCATAGAGACCTGATTACCAATCACAACTGAGAAGATGTATGCAGACCGTAGTGAAAACGGTAGCATCGAAAGGTTTGAACAATTATAGCTTCTTTTTAATCGATTTATATTTTTGGTGCTCTTTAGGTTTTGTTTTAGTATTAGATACTGATAGTTCTTGATCTAAATCATGTAGAACGGGAACACCGATCAAGCAAATAAACTCACGGTATAAGCTCTGATTATAAAAGTCCAACTCCATACAAACCGGATTCAGTGGAAAAGATAAACTCAGAACATCCACGAGGATTCGATCTAGTCAGAATCACATGCAAAGGTTTATTTTCTTAATTTTTCAATTACTTATAGAATTTTGTAGCTGTATAGTAGTGATGATGTTTCTTGACAAATTTTATTTTGTGTGTTTGCTAATTCAGATACGGTAGTCGCATCGATAAACCTGTTTCTCTCGGTCAGAAATTATAGTCAAGGTTTTCATCACAGTTTTGTTTTATGTCACTGGTCATATTTATGTGTTTCTCTAATATTTCTGTCTGAAATTCCACTAAATGTGCCGTTTAATAATCTTGCAGCGATCAAAGGAGCAGAGGATAAAATCTTTCCATTAAGCTGATGATACTTAAATGATAAAGTTCTGTACTTCTGTTATGGTTTGTACATATAGGAGGTAAGAAACATGGTCTCATGTATTATCCTTCTTATCAATTGATTTTGTTATGGTTGTTCTGTATAAAATTTGTAAATAATGCTTATGTTTTTTTTTTTGGCTTCGCAGCTGTCAAACGTTTTGGAGAACGAAGACGATACTGCAGATCACAAATTTACCAACTGGAACAAATCACTGTTAGTTAATCCAATGATTTACTTTAGCTATTAGGTGAATGAATTATAAATTGCCTTTTTATCAGATGAAAGCATCTTAGCAGCATATAGGATCAGTAAAACGTTTTTCTATTGCTTCACTACAAGAAAACTGTTATTTCAGTAAAGCATCTCAGCAGCATATCCGGATCCGTGTCTTCCGGATATCCGGGTACCGGATACCCGTCTAGATATCATGATATCCGCGGGTATCCGGATTCGGATCCGGATCCGTCAAAATAATTAAAAAAAAATAAAAATATTTTTTAAAATACAAAAAAATCTATAAATATTACATAAATAAATATTTTTACAAAATTTATAAATATATATATGCATATAATATTATTAAAATTAAAATATAATATTATAAGACTAATTTTATATATAAATATTAATAAATAAACTATAATTATTAATAATATTTAAATTTAATATATTTAAAAAACAACGGATCCGGATCCGGATATCCGGACCTAAAAATCCAGATATCCGGATTCGGATCCGGATTCGGCGGATCCGACATTTTACTATCCGGATTCGGATCCGGGCGCCCCGGATATCCTATTTTCGGAGCGGATCCGGATCGGATCTCGGATCGGATCCGGATCTCGGATAATAATTCCAGCCCTACTTTATTTAATCCCTAATATTTGTGACTGTATCGAGTCTATGTTGCGACTTATTAATGACTACGGCTAATACGGAAGCAAAGTAGTCGAAGTTTTACGGCAGCCAAATCTAGTCGCCAAACGGTCGCAAATGAATGACGAAACTGAGACTAACTATTGACTCTGCAAATGTAGTCGCAAAGTGGTGTCAAAGTGTTACGCTTTTATGACATTATTTTAGTAGGAGATATTGTAGCAAAAATAATCTCAATACTACGACTTTTTTGTGACGTTTATGTTTTTTGATAATTGTTTTGCAAAATAGTTAGTTAAATTTGTAGGTAAACATGTTGTAATTATTGAACTTGGTAGGCATACCAAACTTTAGTAACAATTGTTTTAGTCCACGAATTTGAATAATACATTTATATAATTTTCGTACTAGCCACTATATGCTGTTAGATATTTAAATGTTTGTAATATAATTTTCTTGTTTGAAAAATTACTCAACTATAAGTTGTATACGTGTTTGTCATTCACACTAGATATATCTACTAATGTCACAAAATACATAATTATCATTCTTGCTCTTTGTCTACATACATTTGCATTTGTTTCTTTGTTATGATAATCGAACCCACGAGTCATCTCCTTTTTTCTGCTTGTTAATAGTAAGTAGTCACAAAGACGTCTAGTAATAACCTCAGTTTTGCCACTAACATCTAGTAATGTGACTCCTTTGCTACTACTTACTGAATTTTCTCAAATATTCCCACAATTTCTACAAGACAGAAGTATAATTACGTTAAATTCTGTATTTCTGCATATATCCTAACAAATACAAACAATCAGTCTAATACAAAGAACTCTCAAATTTTAAATTCTGAATATATTTTTTTAACATGTAGTGACATAACACCTAAAATGTGTTTGTTACCTTGTTTGTTTTTCATGGAACGATCTTGAATGATTTTGTAGATTTCAAAATTAAGTTACCTCGTATTAGTTTACCATCTACGAGTTTAACTATCAACTGCACAATTACAAAATGAATGATTGTAAATTCATTTTATAAGGTTTTGGCATTTTATAGATTTTTGGCATATATAAAATTTAGGGGTTAGGCTTATTTCTGAGCTTGAATTTAAGTCTTTGTTTATCCTAGCATATATGTCTCAATTTCATATATGAATTATGTGTTTTGTCTAAATAGTCTCTGCATAATATCTGACTTTGACCTTTAACCACAAAGAAAATAGTTGTGTTAAAGGTTAAGCAATCGTTGATGACAGTATCTGATTCATGGGGTAGCGAGGAGCAACAATGGTCTGTGTAGACTAATTATTGTTACTTTGCATTCTACTTAGATTATCTTTTTGTGTTTACTTGATGGTACAGTTTTTGTGTTTAGTCTAAAACAGATAACAAGGGAAACCACTTTGAACTTGGACATCTTGTAGAACTTCTTGACAAAGGAAAACAAGGAGCAGAACATGCTCGTTGCTCTGAGGAGTAACAAATTGCTAAAATTCGCTTGTCAAGCTTGGAGATGATTGTCAAGGATTAAGAAATCAAGATCCTGCACTTGCAGCGTTTATGGATGCTCAATTTCCAGCAACTGCACCAACCTATGCGCAAACCACCGCACTTTCGCTTCACCATACTTGATTTTCACCCCGAAAAACTATGTGGTTGTTTCTATATAGTTTATTTATATTATATGGACAAAATTAGGTTTTCTTTCATATTTTGGGAACCAATATAATTTTTTGCTATGAAATATTTAATTTTGCCTATTAAACATACGAATATCTAATTGTTTTATTGTAGTTCTTATAAATTGGAAACAAGATTTCCAAGAAAATCATATAATAATTATTATTGGTCATAACTAAAGTTGCGACTAATATATGATTTTGCTTTACGTTACTAATTCGTCTCTACTAATAATTTCTTAAAATTGTCGCTAATTTATAACTATACACTAGTCATACAAAAGTCTCTAATAAACGACGATAATGTTCGGTCACGCACTAGACCCAAAATATATATTATCACAATTTTGTCTTTAATTGACGTCTATTAATTTATGTATCAACATAGTCGCTATTATAGGACTATATAAGCGCGTCATACCAGAGTCGGAAATGAGAGTTCATTTTGTGACCAATTTTTTTTTGCGACCAAATTTTTGCGACTACAAATAAGAGTCATAACACAGTCACGAATGTCGAAATTGTGACTAATTTGTGACACTTCTGTTGGTGGCAAACAATCTGTTTTCTTGTAGTGCTTTAACTATATTTGTTAGCTTTAATCTTGACTCAGTGATTTGAAAATATTTGTTAATGTGAATGATCTTGTAATCAATCGTAGTAAAGCTGAACTAATGAATTGCTTGAAAAATAACCGAATAAATAGACTATGTATTGTCAAAAACATAAGCGGGTGCAAACTTATATTAATTTAGTATTTCATAAAAGGATAACATAAAGGTTGAGTTCAGCTTATTTTATTGAAAAAATAGATGAGGAAATTTCAAATGTGACAAAACCAAGACTGAAATTAAAAAAAAACACACAGAAAGGTCATAAAACAATAAAATAAAAATCAAATAAAAAAATAACTCTCAATTAGATGGCCAAATCATCACTAATCATTTTTTTTGTCCCTCCTTTATGGTAGCACTGCATAACTTCTTAGATGTAGAAGTCATGTCCATTTGATCAACCTCATCTTCCTTAAGCTTGTTAGTTTGTATGTGGAAAAATCTTCAGAAGAGTTCTCATTGGTATGATTAAGCGCAGGAAGCTAAAAACAAAACAAAAAATTTGAATTAGGTACATATATATTCACATGATTAGTCTATTCATTAAGTAGTTAAATATGATAAAACCACTTACCTCTCCATCAGACAGATTTGACGAAATGGTCTCAATTAATGAGACTGGTTCTGAGAGTGATTCAATTCTCTGAATATGATTTCCAGACCAGACCTTATAAACCTTTTACATATTGTCTGGATTTTATCACCTTAAAAAAAAAACAAAGTAGGATATGATTCAGTATTAGTTAAAAATCATATATATATATATGTATAATGAAACGAAACCTATCTTATAGTTTGGTCTACTAGGGCGCACTCAAGAGAATCTCCTCCAAAACTGGTGCTTTGTTTCCAGGCATGAAGCGATTTGAGAGTTACTCACCATTTATCTTTCTATCATTTGACATGTTTGCTATGAGAGTTTGATGGGCAGTCTCTAATTGTAGACTCAGTACATATAGATGGGTGAAGAATCTAGGTTAAGCTGTATTTATGGCGAGAGTAGATATAGCATTGATATTATATTCTTTTAAGTTTTTTAACCAAATCGTATATACCGTAATATATGTTATTCAATCTTAGATACTATTAAAATTGGTTGCTAAATAAATGGTAACTAACTTAGGAAGTTATATTTAATTTATTGTGTATTTTTAGAATATCTTGCTAAGCAATAGTATAGAAGAAAAGAGATATTGTGATCGTAATATATGATAATCAATCATTGACATTTTTATATTTTTTGCGCAGAAATCGGATGGAATAAGAGAAAGTATATTTATTTAGTTTGTATCTTTTACGTGGGGAGAAAGAGTGAATTAAAAAAAAAGGTAATATTTCATCTCTTAGATGGCATAGGATATTTTGTGTATCAAATTTTTAATTAGCTTTGGTATACATGCAAAGATTTGAGTAATTTTGGCTAACCAATTTACAAATTCGATTTGATGGGCTATTTCTCAAACGGGTCTCGATGGGCTAGGGAAGAAATGTGTGTCGATTCGATTAGATAAAAAACGGGTAGGCAAACCAATAGTTATACATGCTTCCAAATAAACATAATTGATAAACTATTTTTTTAATCTCCTATCTATGTTTCCAAACAAACTTATTTTGCACTTGAGTTTTAATAAGATAGACTATAATACAACCTGCATTAATACGCGGGTTATGACTTTTCAATTTTCCTAATTTACAAAATAAATCATTGCAATTATAGATTAGATGTTTGGTTATTTGGAATTTGTGTAATGCTGATGTCAGTTTCAAACTTACTCAGCGAATCCATCAAATAACCAACACAATATGCTTTGTTCACTGCTTAACATTAAACATAACCATTTTAGTATCTAACTATTTTTGGATAATGCATGAATTTTCATTCCCTGCAAATCAAACTACGAAAATAATTAGAAGATGAAATTACATAAAACAATAAGTTTATTCACATAATATTATAAACATAGCTTCAAATTTAACTAAATATTTTATGCAAAAGTTGTTTGTTTATTATTCATCAATTGTAGTGTATTGAGTCTATATATAAATAGTTTTCATTTGACACCCTGTTTTATCTTTAAAAGTCGTAACTTACAAAATTATTGAAAAGTGAGATTTTAAAAATTATTATTGATTTGTTTTATGACTCCAGAAATATAGTACATTAGTAATTGTATACTTATATTGTTTAATTTAGTTTATTGTTAGTTTAATCCTTCTAAGAAATATTGACAATAGAGCATATAAAATCTTGGAGAATATATTGTAAATAGGATAAGGTGAGTAAATTGCTTAGATTATCTATTGAAAATAAGAGATTGTGGGAAATAAGAAATATTAATTAAATATTTAGTCCAGAAATAAAATATTTGGATTTTTTTTAAAATATGTTCTATTTAAGGAATTATGGCATATCTATTTTAAGGAATTATGGCGTATTTTCCAAAAATAATTTGAAAAATATATTCTTTGTATGGATGAGAAAAGGGATTAATAAAAGAATTTTTAAATAATTAATTTCTAAATATATTAATAACTCTAGTGTGATATTAATAATTTAATAATAGTATATGAGAGTTTCTATAGTGACAAAACATTCTTTTTTAATTAATTGGTATTTTGATTTAAAAATAAGTCTTGTCGGTTTAGTTAGAATGCTTTAGTCATATTATATGTTAATTTTTAAATTTTAATGGTTTAATAATATATGCAAAATTATGTTATAAAATCACAAAAAAGACTTTTTATCATAAAAGTAGGTCTCATGCTATTGCTGTTGCTTATTACATCATAGTTAGTCAAAGATATGTTCTGTCGCTTTATAATAATGGTGTAATCCAATAACCAAATAATGGTATAATAAAATGACTAGTAAGTGAACATATAAATGCCATATATATGCACATATATACACATATAATATAATCAGTATCCACGTCCATTTATGTTTTAAATTATTATTAATAATTTTTGGTTGGTTTGTCTCTATTTAATTAAATTTAAAATTGTTTTTGGTTCAGATAAATATTAGAGATATCATTTTAAAGATATTTTGATTTTCGTTAAAGTTATCAATCTTTTATTAATAAATAAAAATAGAACTATAAATTAATATAATAAATTTTTATTTATATCATTTAAAGTTATCAATCATGCTTATATTAATTTTTAAAGATATAACCAAAAATAAAATATCTGTAAGAACCTTATGTATTAAAACATTACTCTCTTTGCTTTAGAAAAAAGATATGACTGCAGAAATATTTTTACTATTTCATTTTCATTTATTTTTGCAATTATATAAAAATCCTACACCCTAAATTCTAAAAATAATTTACAACATACAATCTAACTAATCATGAACATTATTTTTGTATTATAATTTCTAAATTAAATTTATGATCTCCCATTATTACCGTATATACACTGCACGAACCTGTCATAATAATAACAACATAATTTATAGTGTGATTTGATTTTTAAAATGTTAAAAATAGATTACTTTTTTATTAATCGAATGTGCCTTTATTTAAGTCCAACTAATCATCTAAAGAGTAATTAGTTAGATTGTAGCTGTAGAAAATTTACTGTAGAATTTAGACTGTAGAATTTTTTGATGTAGATGTATCTAATGTAGCTGTAGAAATTAAATGGGAAAATGATAAAAATGAAATATATTCCTACAACAATATTTTAAAAAAGAAATAAATTTCTACAGTCATATTTTTTGCTTTAGAAAATAAGGTTTCTACGGCTATTTTTTTATTTTATTGAATTTAACTTTAAAAACTAATTAAAGCATGATTGATAACTTAAGGTTGTAGATAGAAATTAAACCTAAAGTCAATAGTTACAATCCAACCAATCACCCCCAATAGCGACGAAAATAGTTCAATCCTAAAATTGTAATTAAATCTAAGACATGCTCTATGTTCATATTACTAAACTGTAATAATTTAGTTCGTGATAAGACTTGAATTCATAAGCGACAGATTTATGCCTTACTTCAGGTTTTCTTTTACCACTGAACTACCAAATTTTAAAAGTTTGTTATAAGAAAAGTTTGAAAAGTTCAGCTGGTTAAGTTTCATTTTTAAACGCTTTGAACTTTGAGTGCCGTTAAGAAAGCTGTAGATTCGTTCTTTTGGGTTTACTTTGCTAATTTAAATATATTAAAAAAATCAGATATTCTCATTCCCACTAAAAAGAGTCTAATAAGAGACTAACAAATCTTGCGCCCTCTTTCTAAATATTGAGTTGTAATGGAAAAGTTAATTCCTTCTTGTTGTCTTAAGAGGTTGACTTGTTAATCTGATCCATCATAAAATGGTATGATTTTAGTTTTGGACTGTTTGAATCACACATCTATAGATTAGCTACTTCAATACTATAGTTTCAGTTTTACTAGTCTGAATAGTTTTTTCCTCTCAACTTGTAACAAACTAACAACTGAATTTATCTTAATGGTATTCAAAACTTTCATGTGTCTTCGCGTAAAAGAGTCTAAGACAATTAGATTTTAAACTTTAAGGCTTCGTAATTGTAAAACATTATGGAAAAATGAGAGCGAATGGAGAAAAGCAATGCAACTAGCACTACAGAAAAAAGAAATGATAAATTATAGAGTTTTGTGATTAATAACCAGTGTCAAATTGTCGAATAATTTTGTAACTAGCACTATAAATAAATGATCAAGTATTAGCAATCTTTGTTACTGAGTAATGTCATTATCGATGTAATTTTGTAGATTTTAAAACTAGAACTCTCATGAAAACCGGTGAACCATACACTCTATTAATATCTTAGAATATATGACGTTTCAAATCAATAATTCTTATTATTTAATTCATACATATATGAAGCTAGAGTTACTCGAAAGGACTAAATAGCAATATAGCAATACGTTTTAACATTTTAGCTAAGATATATTTTCTTCAAATCAACAAAAATGCTCAAGATTTATTCTATCTTTAACAAAAATTTAAGCTACACATTTATTATTAGTTATTTTATCAAGTAAAACTTTACATCAGAATAGTGGCGACAAAAGATTTAATGTGATCCATAAGCATCTGAACAAGTGTAGACCTTGAAACGAGACCTTCTATATATTAATTTATGTAATTATTTTGCAATATTGCATAACCTTTTGAATTTTGACCAATCACCACACACAGAAAAAGCGATTGGAACGATTCAAACATTTGTGAATAAGATTTGCATGGAGCATGAATAAGATTTGTGAACGATTCAAAAAAAAGATTTGCATGGAGCATCGAATCCATTTATTATTCAAGCTAAGCAAAAGTGAGTTAGGCCAACGAATATGAATATATATATATATATATATATAGTCTTTTTGAACTACAACATATTATACGATCATTGAGGTAATAATTAACGTATAAATTTCAAATTTGCAAAATTTAAGGAAATATTTGTATAAAATACGTTCATATACCGATCCTCCGAATTTGCATTTTTCTTTCATTTGTCTTTAGAGATTATCGAAAGTTAAACTTGAAAATCATGAATGTTATGACTTGTAGAAGAGAAATGTTTTGCTAAGCCTATTTTGCATTTGTACGGTGCGCATGCATTATAGTTTCTCCTTTTTTTGAACTGATTATAGTTTATAAATAACTCATTCGTATGATACCAAATCTTAAGGAATACATTATACATGCACACTAATTAAATCAATAATATGCTAAAAATATATTCCTACCTAAGATATGTATAACATGGTGAGTTGTGTGACCAACAACACTACGATTTGTGGTTACTAGCTGACTAATATTTTTCCATATATAATAGCTCATGAAATTTAATTATGGTTTCTCTGTGTCTAAACTTGGTCACATATTAAAAAAAAACTTGGTCACATATTTTGAAAATTTGAACAGATCTCATTTCATATCTTACATCTACGTACATGTACTCTTTTTGAAAATTCTGTAACAAAAATCTTATTAACATCTATACATAACTTATATCATCCTAATTCTCACTAGTTGAAACTTGAAAGTATTTATTGTAGACACTAAAAATAATAAAAACTAACTGTAACGAATAGAAAAACTTGAAAATTTGTGTGATAAACGGAATGATTGAAGGATATTAACCCCCATTTTACACGGTTTAGGACTACTAAAAGATTGCCTAATGGTTATATATTTTCCATTTAAAATGATAACATATTTTACAAAGAAACTACATTGTATATGCTTAATTAGCATATTATTTATGATATAGTTTTTTTTCCATTTATGATATGGTTGGGTTCACTAGCTTTTTTTATCGGCAAGTTTAAAACAAATCAGGAGATTATTCGATATATCTAAGCTCAATATTCCCACATAAAATGATCTAATCAATTGGCATTAATCTATGTAAAAGAATATGAGCCAACTTTCTAAAGTACAACGATGCTGTGTACCCAGCTACGACACTAAGGCACCATATGATATATAATTATATATATTAACAACAAAGCTAATTACCCTTTCAAAAAAATAGTTTATGATTTAAATATGTTAATCACTATCTAATCATATATGACTGTAATCATATCATAAAGAGATTAAGGAATCCATGCAATTTGCTCGCTGATTTAGTCACCTTTTGTAAAAGTGGATCGTTTATACATATTGGTTAATTATATAGCTCACCCACCACCAACCCCAGTTGAATTATAATTTTTGCTTCTTCTGTTTATTTTATGTCATCTCGTGTGTCAATTTTTATATGAGTTATTATATATCTACATAAAATAGTGGTAGTTTTGTAAACAGCGTTTCAAAGCTTGTTGACAAAACAATATAGTAATAAATCACTTATACTTATATTTTTAAATAGCTCTAAGTATCTAAATTAAATGAATTAGTATGCAATTCAGTATGAGATATGGAATCTTTTAAGATTTTTTTACTCTCTAAGACACTTTATGTCTTACATATTATTCAATAGCACATTTCCTGCTTGCCACACACATTATGATTTGTGAAAGTCTTTCATGCCCTCATTTCTGACCAAACCACACTAATCTAACCAGTGACAAATAACTATGATTTTTTATTTTTAATAAAATTTTTTTTTTTTAATAAAAACTCTCTCCTCTCTCCTCTCTCCTCTCTCCTCTCTCCTCTCTCCTCTCTCCTCTCTCCTCTCTCCTCTCTTCTCTCTCTTTTTTCCTCTCATCTCTGGTGATTTTCTTTTTTGTCAAAATCTCTCTTTTTTTAAACAAAATCTCTCATTACTTCTTGTTCTAATTAATCAGACTTTTAGTTAATGTTTTAAATTTTAAAAATTAAATTGAGAAAGTCCACTTTCCCAATTGTGCTTCCAAATCACTAATCATATTCCCATTATCTCTCGTTTTCTATTCCACCTGATGAAGAACCAAAACCCTTATCACTAACCTTAATCCTACGCTAAACATATCTTCCGTCTCTTCTCTCAATAAATTTTTCGTGTCCACTCTACTCTCTTAAATATCCACCAGCTAGAGCTTCTTTGACGGTGGCGGATTAAGCAACGAGTTCTTGGTCTTTCATGAAATCGCGAAGCTAGCGATTTCATTGGGAAGTAAAGTGAAAGATGGGCTCTGTTCTGGTTAAATTAACAAAACAATACAGTTAGAAACTTGATGGAGACATGTCCGAATAGGTTTAAGAGTTTACGGGTTTGAGTACTCTTCAACTAGTAAATTAAAATTTAAACATTTTAGAAAATTTCAAAGAATATATTTATGAGTAAAAAAATATTTTTTATATATTATATATCTTTTAAAATTTTGAAGGATTGGATAAGTTTGTCCACAAAATTTTATCCACAAAACTTTGTCCACACAATTTTGTCCATAAAATTTTGTCCATAACCAAATCGTTCCAGCTGCTGCATTACTATGCTAATGCTTGACTTGGATCACAAGCCAACCCAGTAGGCAAAGGCATATACCATTTTGTGATGTAATTTCATCTGTGTACATACGATCTAAAATCAAAGCATTAGTTTTCTCTATCATGATCAATCACAACCGTTGGATGAAGTTTATTAGATTCATATCAATCCACAATAGTTGGATGTAAACAATTACAATGTTCCTATCCACAGCTTTTTTGTCCACATTTTTCATTTGTATTTTTTGAAATATAACATAAAAATATATCAAAGTGGATATCAAACTCTAGAGAATAAAACAACAAAATTTACTAGTTGAATTTTAAGGAAAAATAAATAAATACATCTGATAGGATGAATAATAATAAAAACTTAAAATGAAAAAGAAACCAATTGCTACAAAGACATCTAACTTTCTTGCAAAGACATAAAAAGCAAATAAAAACATAAACATATTTTTCTATCCACATTTTCCATGTCCACACATTTTATATAATCTTTTTAAAATATATAAAATATATATATATATATATATATGAAAGTGGATCTTAAAATGTAGAGAAAAAAAATTACAATCTATTGTGAAATCATATTTGTTTATATATATATATATTAAATTTTAAATAATAACAAATAAAAACATTTGATAGGATGAATAATAATAAAAACTAAAAAAAAAAAACTAACCGCTACAAAGACATCTGACTTTTATACAACCGTTGGATGATGAAGTTTATTAGATTCATATCAATCCACAACAGTTAGATGTACACAATTACAATGTTCCTATCCACAACACTTTTGTCCACATTTTTCATTTGTATTTTTTGAAATACAACAAAAAAATATATCAAAATGGATATCAAACTCTAGAGAATAAAACAACAAAATTTACTATATCAAATACATCTGTTAAATATATCTTTAAATCTATATATATATATATATATATATAATAGACTTTTCTCTCTTCATGTGACATGTGGAAGGGGGGTTTGTTGACATGTGTCCTCTTTTATTTTTATTTTTATATTTTAGGTTCTTCTTTTTTAAATTGTTGCAATTTGGTCATTTTTTAATTGTGCACATTTAATCATTCTCACATTAACCATCATCTTTTGAATTTTTATAATCTATTTTATTAGTCATAAAAATGAAAGATGAATAAAAAGTAAAATAATATAAATATATTTTAAATATTTATTTTATTCACAATTAAAAATAACATAAACTTTTACTATTTTGTTATTTTTTTACTATTTTTATTATTTCATTCACAAATTATATATTTATTTATTATTAACCAAAACAAGAAAAATAAATTACAGCACAACACATAATCTAAACATAAAACCACCGTAATCATAATAGAAAAGTAAAATCCAAAGTAACACTAATTCAATAAAAATCTATAACTAAAAAGAGATAAAAAAAAAAAAAAAAAAACAAAGACTAGACCTCACTTTATAGTAGAATTTCTTGGCAATAAGAAAAAGAGGTTGGAAAATGGTAGAAAAGATAAACTTTGAGATAAAATAATCCCTCGAACACAATATATATATAATAGACTTTTCTCTCTTCATGTGACATGTGGAATGGGGGGTTTGTTGACATGTGTCCTCTTTTATTTTTATTTTTATATTTTAGGTTCTTCTTTTTTTAAATTGTTGCAATTTGATTCATCATTTTTTAATTGTGCACATTTAATCATTCTCACATTAACCATCATCTTTTGAATTTTTATAATCTATTTTATTAGTCATAAAAATGAAAGATGAATAAAAAGTAAAATAATATAAATATATTTTAAATATTTATTTTATTCACAATTAAAAATAACATAAACTTTTACTATTTTGTTATTTTTTTACTATTTTTATTATTTCATTTACAATTATATATTTATTTATTATTAACCAAAACAAGAAAAATAAATTACGGCACAACACATAATCTAAACATAAAACCTCCGTAATCATAATAGAAAAGTAAAATCCAAAGTAACACTAATTCAATAAAAATCTATAACTAAAAAGAGATAAAAAAAAACAAAGACTAGACCTCACTTTATAGTAGAATTTCTTGGCAATAAGAAAAAGAGGTTAGAAAATGGTAAAAAAGATAAACTTTGAGATAAAATAATCCATCGAACACAAAGGAGCACGATTAAAGGTCAATGCAAAGAACCAAGAAAGCGGATTAGAGGAAGAATAATCATCAACTAAGAGGTAAAAAGTACCTCACAAACTAAACAAGCACAAACAAGACGCATATGCATGTGAAGAGCCACAAAGCTCTGGCTAAAAGAGACTAACTCACCACACTTATACTCAGAGAAGTTGGAGAAACAACCCTAAAGAGGAAAAATGAAGCCAAACACCAAAAAACCAAAGCACAAGCTTGAGACCAGAATTAACATTTCAAACCTATAAAACATACACGGAGGAAAACACTATCCAAACTTGGAGTGGCAAACATGGCGAAAGGCAGAGCCACCAGAGACTCGAGCAGTGATGAGAGCTGCAACGAGATGAGAGAGCAAAGATGGAAGGATAGACGAAAAGAAATCAGCAAACCGTAGAACCGTCCTCGAGCTATGGAAAAGAGCATAAAAGTCAGATCACCAAAAATCCGATTTTGAAAATTAAGACAAACATTGACTATCAATGGTAAGCCAACGACGAGAAAACACAGCATCAAAGACGACTAAACTCTGACCCAACTCAAGGAGATGCACTTCCTAACATCAGCCAAAATCTAAGGAAGAACAGAAGCATCCAATATTGACAGGAACAGCCTACAACGCCGTGAGAAACAACCGAACAACTGAAAATTTAAAAACAGAGATCTATAACAAATACTAGATAATCTCACACGAGAAAAAGATGAGGAAGAACAAAGGTGAATCCTTTTCCAGGTGATTGTGAGAAACACATCACCGCCGGAAAAGTAAACGAAATACATAAATTGTGACGGCTCAATGTCAAAACATAGGGAAAGGGTACAAAATATCTTAAAATAATAATGTTCAAATAATTGAAAAAAATAAAATGCAATTTTAATGCTGAAACTCTAAATCTTAAATAAAAAAATGTCTATATACAAAATTATTGAAATTTAATATGCTTTAAATCAGAGACTTACTTCACCACTAATAAGTACTACTATGCACACAACAACACATTATTGACAAACAAAAAAAATCTACTAACATATCACCTATTATTATATAATACAACAAAAATACAAAATAATGCTCTTAATAAATAAATATGACTACATAATTCAAAAATCATACTTAACAATAATGAAATAAAATTCTGCGCGAAGCGCGGACACACCCCTAGTTTTAAATAAACAAAGCAAACTATTAATGGCTAGACAATATTTTAAAATGAATAAAATTAATCAGTCTCTTCTTTCTTCTAACCATGCGTGTGGGGTAGTAATGTAAAAATATAAGGGTAAAGAAAGTATATTGTGTGCCTCCAGCAAAAAATGCCTTATGATGACAAAAAAGAAAAAAAAGTGTCTGAGATAGTGACGCACTCATCTTTTAATCATACCACGATACTTTACAATTTCAAGATATCGCCAAACTTTTTGGATTTCTAAGCGAGCCATTGTAACATTTCTACCCTCCAAACTATGATTTCTATCACGAAATGTCTAGTCCAACACACTGTGTACTTTTTGTGTATATAGGTCAAATATTTTCGAAACCAAATGAGTGGCTCACCGACATTAACGAACTCGACAGATTAGCATTGATAAGTTTTCTCCAGATATTTTTTTGCTTCTTTTGACTCACGAGCCGCGTTCTACTTGTAGTAGCATTGACGTGGCGAGTTACTGTTTTTATTTAATGTCCTTTTACATGTTTTTCTTTCTTTTAGTATGTTAGCATTTATGTACTTGTTTGGTTAGATAACATAACTCGATTGTTCACTGCAAAAAGCAAGCCGATTCCCAATGAAAATAATCCATCGAAAATTACCGAAAAAATTCCGGTAAGGTTTGATGAAACTAAAAATTTTAACTTTTGTCGAAAATTCGTCGGAAATTTCCAACGAATTCTCGACGAAAATTAAAAGTTTGAAGTCAATTTTGAACCTTGAAACTATAATACAATACGGATTAATGGTCTCAAAAAATTATCAAATCATATGATATGTGTTAAAAAAAACTTTGGATGTAATAAACACTCAACATTTGTTTTCTTCAAAATAACATCATCTACAATAACTCGGTTGAAACATAAATTTTAAAGTAATATTACCTATACATACACAAACAATTAACAGAATTTGTCAATAATTTTTTTAAAAATTGCTTTAAGTGTTTTAAAGTGTGTGAAGATAATAAACTTTTGTATATTAATGGTATAATGTAATCGAATACTCTTAATAATTTTTGTTCATTTTTCTTGATCTTAGATCACAATCCATCAAGAACACAGACAAAAAAATGACTTCAACAGAGAATCTATAGAGAATTCCCAACAGAAATATAAAAAAATTGACTTCCACAAAGAATCCTGACGATGGATTTTCGATGGAAGTTAATCTAGGATCTTGAAAATATCACAATTTAGAGGCTAACAGTCTCGTGTTCCAAAAAAAAGAAGAGACTAACAGTCTCAAACAATTACAGGTCATATGATATATATAAATTTTGGACGTCATAAACACTCAATATATTTTCCAAAATAACATCACATAAAGGTAACTTGATTGAATAATAAACTTTAAAGTAATATTATGTATATATACACAAACGGCTAACAAAATTCGTCGATAACTTTTGAAAAATTGTTTTAAGTTTTTTTGATAGTGTGTGATGATAATAAATTTTTGTATACCAGTGATATTACGTAATCAGATATTTTGATTGTTTTTCTTCATTCTTCTTGATCCTAAACCACAATCCTTTGGGAATCCATTAGAATTATTGTTGGAAATCGGAACACACAAAAAAAACCAGGGAAAGTAGACTGCCAAAATTTTCGCTTACCGCATGAAAATGAAATTTCCTAAGAGTTCATGACGAATTCTTTTCATTAGGAACTTTTAATATATATATTTACCCAAATTTTCTTTTTTTTTATAAAAACATAAAAATCGTCTTTATGTCACTATTATCTCCCAAATCCGGATTTCTCTCTCCCTAAATAATTCTAAATTATGTAAGTTTTCTTTTTAGTAGAGATTTTTACATAAAACTTTGATTGTTGTTTTATGTGATTTGGAAGTAGCTTTAGGGGTTTTAAAGTTAGATTTAAGATTGAACAGTAGTTCAGATTTTTTGTTGTTTGTTTTTGATTTTGTTAGTTTTGGAAGTGATATTATTGTTTAGTTTTAGAAAAAATATATATTATTCTATGAAAACGTTTTTCTATATAAAATGTTTTTGTAGATTTCATATTAATTATCGTATTTTTAAAAAATCTTTTAAAGATGTTTTTATTATTTTTCCAAATGTTCTACTACGTAAACGTTTTACTTTATAAAAAGATATTATTATATATAAATTTTGTAAAAATATTTTATAATTTTTACAAGGTAGAGATAGTATTTTAAAATGTTTTTATTTTAAGTAAATTTTTATTCTATTCCTAAATTTTACCAATTAGCAATATTATATTTTAAACTTTATTTTCGAAGTTTCTTAACTTGTTCAAAAATAAATTACTATAATAAACTTTTATTTCTTAAAATTTTCTAAAACAATATTTAAATTTTTTATTCTTATTAAATTTTTGAAAATATTTAATATATAATTTTATAAATTAGCAAAACGTTTGTCAAAAATAAATTTATAATTTTTTTAGTTTAGAACTTGTTAATTTATTTTTTTTATTTTTGTTGCAACAAAATTAGTTTATTATTTTGGGGTTTATATTTTAAAACTTTGATGAATTTTTGTCTGAAAATCATCGTAAATATTCCCAGTATATGAAACTCATGAAAAAATCGTTAAAAAGATTTACTACAGATTTCCGACGATCAATTGGTAAATGTTCATGGAAATTCATTGAGCATTTTTGTTAAATTCTCGACAAAATATTTTTCCCGATGCCGTAGTCTCGACGGATAATTTCGTTGGTTTTTTTGCCGGATCAGCTGTTTTCTTGTTGTGGTTGTCGAATATATTTGATTAATAAAACAAGTGTGTTCTGCCGACAACACGAAAAACACAAATGATTAGACACCACCATGACGAATTCTGAAACACAGTTTGTGCATATTTATGGTTTCTGATATAGAATCATAACATATTAATTTTTTGTTCGACTAGAGTGGTTACTAGTTAGTAGTTACTGTTGGATATTATAAAGTAACTAATAATCAATAGCATATAAAATCTACTTAACATGTTTGTGGTTACTATATATAAACGATCACACTTGCAAATAATTAAATTATGTTCCTGAGTGAAAAAAATAGACAGAAAAACATTTAACAGTATTTTTAGATTGATTTTGCCCCTTCTAAAAGGGCAACCAACACACATTTATCATGTAACGTTAAGTTCAAAATATTTGTACGTGTCCCCCTACTAAATGTACTTATCATACTCACCAAAATGACGTCTTCCAGACAAATTAATGGTCGTAATTGCAATAATGTTCTTTCGTTTTTAGATGATGACAAAACATTCACATAAAATTAATTTTGGTCCATATATTTCGGATGGTAATTATCTATATATGGAAATTATCTAATAACATATCTCTCAGTATTTTCTTATGAATAATTGTTATTGGGTGGGAAGTTGCGATCTGCATCTTGATTTGTTGACGCAATTAATCACTTTCTAGTCTTTGGTCCTCACCTTACGAGTACATGTTAGTTTCTTCTTGACTACATTTAATTGGTCGGTCAAAATATACTATATTTGTCAATATTGATAATGCCAGCTGCTCCTCTCATATGAGTTAATCGATCGAATACGAGTACATGTAATTTTTTTAGCAAAAATGTTAACTCATTCCAACACATCAATATTAATTGTGATAACCCTGAAAGATGGTAAAAAATGATGTGATTTTTGCATAGAAAGAGCTGAAAACTTTATCTAGATTAATAAACAGTCGAGGTAGTGCAACTACTAACTTAATGGTTAGATGAATACATAAAATTTGATTTTTTTTTTTCCCTGGCAAGAAGAAAACAGATGAACACAACTGAAATAGCTGTTAATTATTAGATCAACGGTTAGGCACCTCTCATTCTTCCATCAGACAATGCTGACCGTCGATGTAAGGCATTGACAAATACTTAACAGTTAACAGCGAGCCAATTTGTGGGGGGACCAGATGGATACTAGTCATGTGAGTTGTCTGGTTAATATACACTCGAAGACACGCAAGTGTGTATTTCTAAATTAAACCACCATCCTCCAAAGCATCGACGATCAAGCTGCGGGGACGTTTTGCATGAACCTACGCGTGGCTTAAAGAGGAGTAAAGGTTCGTGATTATCGAAATTAAAAACTAGATCCAACGGCTATAAATTAGGAGCTGCAGTTGTATGCACTGCACTACCTTACATAATATCACAACCGACAGAAGATCCAGATAAAGATAATCTATTCGTGCCTGAAAAGAATGTCTTCATACGCACACAAAGTCAATTTGTGCCCTAAACCCTTACCTAAAGGTCAGGACATGGTTCTTTATGATTAAATATATCAAATTGTTAATCTATGTGCTAACCATTTGTTTTTCTGTTTGGCGACTACATAACATTTAATTAAATGACAATTTGCTTAAATTAATATATACATTTAAATAACATATTTGATTGCTGTTTTTTACAAGTTTAAGCTATGGTTTTATACAATGATAAGGACTTTCGTTCATAAACCTATTTTATATAGAATCTCTCTCTGGATATACGAATATACTCAAGTCCAAATTTTTTGTTACACTTGATTAAATGTCGCTATCTATTTTCGACTCGTTTTTGAATTGCAATCGATAGACCCTTATTATTATTTTGAATTTCAGCATAATTAGCGGATGTGGTCTGACGTCGGTTTAGAAAATTACTATAAACTTGACGAAACATGACGTTTTAGTTTTGATTATCTGTACTGTTTCATTGTTGTCTACAAATATACTTGAACGTCGGAAATGTGACGATGTATTGGACTATGTATATATTAATCTGCGGACCATTGTCTACTCTATAATTTTATGCTAAATTTAGACAGTTTGAAATTTGTTTCAAATGATCAGAAAACAGTTTAGTATTTTAAAGTGCTATTGTTTATAGGCCGTATAATAACAATAACAAGAGTATAAAAGGACGGACGTGGACAAACCATTAGTTGTTCAAGTTCTTGATTGCCTCCCACGTCTTCGATGAATAAAAAGATGTAGAAGTGTCAACAGATTAGCCTAGTAAAATACATTAATCAAAGAACTAATCAAACTTTAGATAGTTAAAATTCTTGCAAAATATAGTTTGTTTAATCAAATTTAAGTATATACAGAGAGATGGTAGTTAATAGTTGATTTAGTTACATTCAACTGGAACAATAGTATATATATAGCTAAATTTTGAAGTACTTATAATCTATTAGTATAACGTTATATCCTTAGTATCTTCTACAAGTTCCCTGATTAATTAACTTCTATGATTTTTATATCAGTTGATACCACAGAGCATATAGTAATAGCTAAAATAAGAAAAAGAGAGAGCTCATCAATGATGCCGTCATGCGAAGTAACACAAATTACGCGTATAATGTAATCTGTCATGAAGTTCATGGCGGCGCAATCCGTTAAGATGAAATCTCATTTGCGTACAATGCAACTCAGCGTTATGGTTTGTCTTGTTATTATTACATAAGTATATCACATCACACTTATGCTGTTTTTAATGACAATCTTTTTTTAGATTGCATAGTTTTGCTAATAGACTAATTCAGATAGATAACTAATGGTTAAAAGGTTAAAAATAAAAGATAAAACACACTTTCGTACCACGGGTGAAAATTTAATAATGCAAAAAAGCGTTACGATCATGGACTATGTCGTTACATAACAAAGATATAATTCTAAATTGCCTTACACGCTTATTGCTTATAACTATGTATTATTTAGTGTTGCAACCGTGCAACATATTATATTATCTATTTTCCTACAAAATAATAATCAAGTATCAATATCAAGATGTCGAATGCTCTGATCGAATAAATATATTTATCTGCGCCAGGATGTAAGTATTTTGATGGGCACCTCAAGTAAAACTAAACGTTGTTTTCAGTTATATTAAACATACAATTATTTCCAGAATTTATAGCTTTGATATAAAATCTCTTGAAAGGGAATAAAATGACGAAAGAAAAGATATATATATATATATATATATATATACAAGCTAAGTCAGCTGATTAAATCTACAGTTTACAAGTACAATTAATTGCTTCGAGAGTGATTCTTTAAATTCCCTCAGTTTTGTTTAACGGACACAAAAAGTTGAGTAATTTCCTTAATTACTTTACATGCATTACATTTACATCTCTTTGATATAACGTTTTTAACTTTGTAACTGTTTTTTTCAAAAATCTTCTAAAATAAACACTCATTTTACAGTCAGATTCATTTATATGAAAGAATAACCGAACTTACGTTTTGCTTTATAAATGATAAGTTTTGTTAGTGGTCTAAAATCTTAGTCACTTTTGGTGTTTGAACTTTTAAGTTTGATGTGTATTTGTCTAATAGATTGGTGGATAAAGAATCAATTAATTCATTGTATTCAATCAACTTTTTTCCTTGTGGCTGCAAGGTGCTTTGAAAAAAAATATCTTAACATAAAATATTTGATTTGGCTTATGTTTAATCAATTAGAAAATTATCAGCACCCACATAATTCATAAAAGGAGAATATATGTTGATAAACTTCAAGACTACTACTTTCGATACGTTGTATATATATATATTGTGTATATATCCTGCTATTATGATTTTACATCTAAAAACAAATGAAGTTGTAGTTTTTTTTTTGGAACACATTAAATGAAGTTGTAGTTATTATAAACACTTAAATACAAATGTTGTAGCCTTGCTGTTGCTGGTAGGGAAAAATTTTAAAAGTGAAAAAAGGTACAAGCTTAAAGTTTGTATATTTTAAGCAAGAAAGCAAATGCAATGCAAGCTTGGCCAAAATAGATCAAGTAAAAAGTACAATACTGGTGGTAATAGAATGAAGTACACACAAAAGATCATTATTAAAATAGATCCATATTAAATATAAAAGACAATATTCCCCTTGGAATATATAAAACAACTAAAATATAAATAATTTATGGTCTTTGAAATAATCTAATAAAATTTTGACAAGAGAGGTCTAATATTTTTCCTATATAAACACCTGAAGGCAGCATTTCATCTCAAACCCCACAGCAAAAAAGCCACTCACCTTTTCTCTCTATCTCTCTCTCTCTGCTTCCATGGCCACCAAGCTCGACACAAGCAGCTTACTGTTCGCTCTCTTGTCCAAATGTAGCCTCCTTACCCAAACCAACCTCGCTTTGTCTCTCCTCGTAGCCTCCATCGCTTGTCTCGCTCTGTCTCTCTTCTACTGGTCCCATCCCGGGGGACCTGCATGGGGAAAATATTTCCTCCATCGCCGCCACCAAACCACCGTGATTCCCGGACCAAGAGGCTTACCTTTTGTTGGAAGCATGTCTCTCATGTCAAACGCTTTAGCTCACCGCTGCATAGCCGCAACCGCGGAGAAATTCGGAGCCAAACGT
Organism: Brassica juncea; assembly: GCA_018703725.1. Lineage (NCBI taxonomy): Eukaryota > Viridiplantae > Streptophyta > Magnoliopsida > Brassicales > Brassicaceae > Brassica > Brassica juncea. The sequence goes on along the minus strand of CM031940.1, from coordinate 4,527,729 downwards.
TTGATGGCGTTTAGCTTGGGAGATACTCGCGTGATCGTCACGTGCAACCCTGATGTAGCTAAAGAGATATTAAACAGTCCGGTTTTCGCTGACCGTCCGGTTAAGGAATCAGCGTATTCTCTTATGTTTAACCGGGCTATCGGTTTCGCTCCATACGGCGTTTACTGGCGAACGTTGAGGAAAATCGCGTCTAATCATCTTTTCAGCCCTAAACAGATTAAACGTTCTGAAACGCAGAGACGTGTGATCGCGAATCAGATCGTGAACTGTCTCAGAAAACAGAGTAGCAGCAACGGAGGACTCTGTTTTGCTCGTGACTTGATCAAAACGGCATCGCTTAACAACATGATGTGCTCTGTTTTCGGGAAAGAATACGAGCTTGAACATGAACACGATGAAGTGAATGAACTACGTGGTTTGGTCGAAGAAGGTTATGATTTACTCGGAACACTTAACTGGACCGATCATCTCCCTTGGCTGTCTGAATTTGATCCTCAAAGAATCCGGTCTAGATGTTCTAGTCTCGTACCGAAAGTAAACCGGTTCGTGAACCGGATTATATCTGACCACCGTGATCAAACTCGTGACTCGCCTAGTGACTTCGTTGACGTACTGCTCTCTCTTGATGGTCCGGATAAATTATCCGACCCGGATATGGTCGCGGTCCTCTGGGTATGTAAACGTCCTTATTTTATTTATTTTTACTAGATAGACAAATTAACATAATAAATCATTTTAAAAAATAATTCCATTTTAGGTAATATGACAACAAAATGGTAATAACGTAATTGCAATTTATGGGTTTTACAGGAAATGATATTTAGAGGAACTGACACGGTGGCTGTATTGATCGAGTGGATTCTTGCTAGGATGGTCCTTCATCGAGATATTCAGACAAGGGTTCAAAACGAGCTTGATCAGGTCGTGGGGAGATCTAGAGCCGTGGAAGAATCTGACGTGGCTTCTCTAACATATCTGACGGCTGTGATCAAAGAAGTCTTGAGGCTTCACCCGCCAGGTCCACTTCTGTCGTGGGCCCGTCTAGCAATCACAGATACGATTATCGACGGTCGTCGTGTGCCGGCAGGGACCACCGCAATGGTGAATATGTGGGCTATAGCGCATGATCCACACGTGTGGGAAAATCCGCTTGAGTTTGAACCTGAACGGTTTGTAGCCAGGGAAGGTGGCGTTGAGTTTTCGGTTCTTGGGTCGGATCTAAGGCTTGCACCGTTTGGGTCGGGTCGTAGGGTTTGTCCTGGGAAGAACCTGGGTTTGACCACCGTGACGTTTTGGATCGCGACGCTCTTGCATGAGTTTGAGTGGCTTGCACCGTCGTCCAATGAAAAGACCGTTGACTTGTCCGAGAAACTGAGGCTCTCGTGTGAGATGGCTAATCCTCTGGCTGGGAAGTTGCGCTGCAGGCGCAGTATAAGCGTATGATAAGATTATTATTATTATATTTATACACTGAAGGAATAAGAAAATAGTATGCGAGTGCGAGGCAGAAAAGAAAGAAAGGATGTGAAGTTTTTTATATTAACATTTTGTTTATACGCAACGTGTGTGGTGGTGTGAGGAGTTGTGCATTGTAAATATAATGAAATTCATTAGCTAATATACTATGTGCTTGTCACAGAAAAGATTAGTTAGTGTTTATGTGGGTTTCTATCTAAATATTTAAACTTTTAATTTCTTTGTTTGAATATCTATCTTATGAAAACTTAATTAATACTATGGATTCCTAACTCTGGAATTCAGGAAAATGATCTTTACTCGAGCGCAAACAAAGCCCCGATTACATGCAAAATAAGATAACACTCTTTCATCCACTTACCAGAAAACTAAAAAAAAAAATATCATCAATATAATTATTTTGAGTATTTTTACCACCAAAAATTAACAATATAGATATTGTGAATTGAGTTCATTAGGCTACAAGCTCATATACACATGTAATATATATATATATATATAATGTGATTTAGACTTAAATTAAAAAGCTTAATCATAAATAAATTGGTTTATATCTTTTAAATGTCACTTAATTTATTTGGTAGTTTTTAACGTATGATATTATTTTAAGTATATCATTTTAAAGTTGACAAAAAAAGTATATCATTTTAAAACGATGAATTTTCTACACATTTAGTTTGGAATTTTCTTACAAGTTTGGAATTTAGTTTGAGCTAAATGGTGAAGCCAATCTCATGTTGGACTGATTGGTCCCATTGATTAATGTTTAAAACCATTTGATTTTTAACAAATTTTGGCGAAGACATTATTTCCATATAGGTAAAATAATATGGAAAAGGTTCAAAATCTATGCATCCTACGTTTTCAAATGATCGACCGACAATTGTAGTGAAAATTACCAGAATAAATCTAAGTTGGGGATGTTTTCACGTTTTTTTGCCTCAACCAAGAAAAGATTCGTCTTTATGAAAGTTGCAAATTTGACATACGCTGTCTTTATTTATGTAACCGACAAATATAATTCTGTTGATATAATAAAACTATATGACGTTTGTATAGATATTTAATTTAACCTAAAAGTGTAGATATTATTTTTAAGAATCTGGCATTATATATAGTCTTTCAAATTATGTTCTCTAATTATTTATTAATTTGTTATCATTCATATTTTAATAATAAAGTTGCAAACAAAGTGGTCAGCCATTCACCCGGTATAACCGAACAGCCAAATACGATATAGTTAAAATTAAGCTCAATTTGTGGTGGTAAAGCATTTTCAACAACTAACAACTTAAATATAGAGAACTATAATTAGCTTACCAAAATCTACTAAACACCTCTTATTGGAGATTGGATCTCAGACGTATATCATTGGGAAACCCTATATACTGGTGTCGCTTACTTAAATTGGAAAATGGACAAAACCATTTTTCACAGATAATATGATTGTTTAATAAGAGAAAAATATTGACTGAAACCACTTTTAAAGTGTGTGGTGGAACATAAAATTTATAACTAGTTGTAGAGTATATTGATATAGTATAAAAAGACTGACATATGAATTATTAAAGAGTGGTGCTATTTCTCATCCAATGGGTAGAAGGCACGTAACCATTGAGGAAGAACAAAATATGATAAGATCTGAATAAATTGGTCGAATCGTCATATAAACTTCTTCATAGATCTTTCTTTTCTTTTCTTTTTTGACTAAGACACTTCAGAGATCTTAAAAGGGGATATAAGACCACCTCCATCGGCAATATACTAACACAGGTTTCGAAAATAAAAAAGCTTAAAATAATGAAAAGTTAAGAAAGAGGAAAGAGACAGATTCTAAAATAACAGTTTGTAGAGGCGGTTTTCTGAACCATATTCCCATGTGCTAACTTCTTATTGGTTCTGGTTTTTATAGAAAAATAAAAAGTAACTAAATTATTAAAATAATAATATCTTTTTTCTTTTAGCAACTTCAATCGGTTGTAACCGATGTAGATGCTCTAAGACCATCATTATCGCCGTTTCTTAGGCGTCTCTTGATTGATAATTAGGATTAAAAAAAAAAAAGAAAAATAGGCATTAACTTAAAGACGTCTCTTGATCAAGCGACCGAGGAGACGGCTCTTGTAGGACACGCGTCACCTTGAAGAGAGAAAAAAAACACTTTCAAGTCTCCTCTCCTCGACGAATCGTGGGTTCAGCTCTCGTGTACACAGATTTGGACGGAGAGACGAGCAAGAAGGGCTGCGTTTAGTTATGCATTCACCGGAACCACCAATTCAGTTTTTCTCTCTTCTTCTAAGAACACCTCTTCCATGGTACTTTGCCTTCAAGCTTGTTTCTTTTTCTCTCAATTTCGTTAGTTTTTTTGGTTAATTATTGTTGTTTGTATTGAGTTAGAGGGATATTTGGAGTTGGGTGAAGAAGTCGAAGACAGTTGGCTATGGAAGTTACAGAAGGAGTCGTCAAGTGAGGTCGGAGATGTTTGGTCAGTTGACTAGTGGCCTCGAGTCTGCTTAGACCAAATTCAAAGGAGAAGGTTCGACCTTTTTTGTTTCTATGTAGTTTTTCTTGTCAATGAGTCTCTTGTAAATGTCAAAGCTATTAGCTTTTGGTAATATTTGCCCCGACACAGAAAACAGAAATTTAAGAGATTGCTCAACAGGGGCGCCAAGCACTCGCTTGTGTTACGAGCCGAGTCCTCTAAATCTTCTTCCACAACAACAACCAAAACTGATGGTGGGCTTCACCACTCTTGTTCTCTCTTTTTTTTCATCGTTGGATCTATACTATACAGTGATGTGAATACTGGAACGTGTTGTTTTCTTTCTTTGACCTTTTGCAGATTCATCTTTAGCTATATACATTACTAGGAGCGGCTTTGACATATTTTATATGCAACTTTCTAGATCTTTATTTGGATGCATAACTTTAGGCAATCCTACTCTTTTTTTTGTTGCTACATAATAATGTATGGACTGTTATGTATATGTTGTTAGATGAATCTTTAATGGTGTTACAGGCACTGGTTCACGAGATGTGTGATGAGATTGAGGTTGCTGTGCTGCAACTCAAGGCAAGTCTCCTCTAACAGGCATTATTATCTATTTAACGCTACTAAAACAACCAGTGCATGTTATTACAACCAACAAATATGGACCTGTTAATCGCTTGTTTGAACTTTTGGCTGATACTGTAGTCGTAGGTTTTAAACAACGTATCAATGCTTTTATGCTTTCTTTGTTTTGTCCTTTTTCCAGAGTTTGTTGTTACTGCTGCTTCTGTGAGAAGCAAAGGATCTGTGCTTGCTCAGAAGAAGAAACCTGGAGGAGGTGCATGATCACAGCAAATGCATCAAAGAGCAGCAGAGTTTCTGGGATGATCACTTCTCTTCTGATCTTCTACTGTACCATGGTAAAGCTCTTGATGGTGTTGGCTGATCTTTGCTTGTGAACTTGTGCTTAAAGCTTGTTCTTTTCTTTTTCTGCAGATTCTTCCAGCTTCAAGGAAAAGCATATACCAATGGTATTTGAATGAATCTTTCTTTTAGTTTTTGAATCTGATTTGGTAATTTGTGTGACTTTACTTTGGTAATTCAATAAAACAATTTTTAATTTTAATAAAAAAAATTAATATTTTTTTAAGAACTCTAAAACAAGAAACTTGCAATGGAGGACCAAAAAATTGAAAGTTTTTAACAAAGTTTCTTAAACACATTTACTCTTTAAATACAATAAAAAATTAATCAAGAGACCCATTAAGGGTCTCTAGGATAATGATGCTCTAAGTATCTGTAAGGATTTCTTATGGTCGAAGCATCTTCAAATGGCGTCGTCATGTATGTTTCTCAAGATTAAATAGATTGCATCTATTACATCAATTTCCGAGTACTATTTGACCCCAAAACAAGATATTAAAAGCATCTTTATCCGTGGTTTCTTAGGGCGGAGTTCTTAAGGAAATATAAGAAACTATTTTTTAACTTTTAACTAAAAAGTTAAGAAACAGTTTCTTATATTTTCCTAAGAATCCCGCCCTAATAAACCACGGATAAACATGGTCTAAAGAGCATGTTTAATGGGAGAATTCTTAGGATGAAATTCTTAGCGGAATATAAGAACCCGTTTCTTTAATTTTAACTAAAAAAACTAATAACCGGCTCTTAAATATCTTATTTAAAAACCGATTCTTTTAAGAGCCGATTCTTAACTTTTTTAGTTAAAATTAAAGAAACGGGTTCTTATATTCCGCTTAGAACTTTACCCTAAGAACCCTTCATTAAACATGCTCTAATAGTTTGTTTTTGCACAATTTTGACTGTTAAGCGTGTATTACATAGATTTATTTGTGAAGCCTTCATTAGTTTTAAGTAATAAATTGGAGTTTTGATGTGAATTTAATTTATATGTTAAGTGATCTATTAATTGGATTTTGAAATTAATATGTGAAAGTAAGTTTTTGTTTTGATGTTCTCCTGTGGCATCTATGTGTCTGTTAAGAAAAACCTTGATGCTCGGCCTCTAATGAATATGTCCGTTGGGATTTTTTGGTGAATAAACGGAGCCCGTGAACATTTAACAAGCCTTTATTATATACTAAAATCCATTTTGAGGCTATCGTTTTTGTGGCGGCCCGTTATATTTGGTTCTTAATATCCATTCTAGTTGGAGTTCATTTTCTACCGTTGGTGCTTTTTTATTGCTTTTTTATGCTACAAATCTTGATTTCTACTACCTTATGGAACGCCACTACATCTCTTGTACACCAGCCTTCACATTCATGCAGATCTTGTGTCTCTATTTAGCTGTTTTCTAGTTGTTTTCCATGAAGCTCTCAGTTAGATTCCTTTTTAGGAAAAAAAGTTTTTGATCCTCGTCTGGTTTTCGGGGTGAACGTGGCTGGCCTCGTGGTGATAGGAAGGCAACTGCAAATCAGAAGCCTACAAAGGCATTGTTTGTCATCAACTTCGACTCTCATTACAAGTTTACAACAAACGAGCACAACATTGAAAAGCACTTTGACCCCTATGGTAAGGTTATCAACGTACGTATTAGACGCAACTTCTCATTTGTTAAGAGTGCAATTCGAAGAAGCTAGAAAAGCCCTTGAAGCTATTCAAAAGAAACACCGCCGCCTGCTACTATTTTTCCAAACATCTAAGATTATTGCTAGCTTCTTGTTGTGACTGCAGCAAAATATTGGACAAGGTTGTCTCTATCGAGTATGCGTCAAAGGATAATCGGTTTGTAACTACTACACACGTCACTTGGCTTTTCCAAGTATGTATAATGAATGATAGTGACTGACAGGGCTTTTGTTCCTTCGGTTTCTTTGGCCTGAAGATAACATCTTTCTATATTTTAAGGAAATACTATATAATTGACACAATGGGATCCATCGCGTTGTGTTTTATTAATAATTTTGAATAAAGCGACCATGCGTAGATAAATCTAGATTTGTTATAGACCACCGGAATATCGCGTTTGATTTTGTCTTAGATATTTAAATATAGGTAAGTATGTATTATTCAAATATAGTCAGTAATTAAATAATCAAAACAATACAAACCCAAGGAAAAATCATGTTTGGTTGGCGGGCACTATAAAGTGGTCTACTTCCGCATTTCAAGCCGGCTACTAATTATCATGTGTTCATACACAAAATTATCCTTATATATACAATATACTATCCTGACAAAAGTATACATACGCAGTACATTATTTGATAACTGATATTAATAAATTTCTAATACATATTAACTTTTGAAGGTTACGGTAAAAACTCTATATATACATATATTTATTTATTTATTCCTCTAGTGTAGCTTCGACAATTTTACTTTCTACTTTGGATTCCCATGATGTTATTCCTTATTCAAAAAAAATGAGAGAAAATTTCGTGGTGTGCGGGTTATGATAACTTTTACCCAAGTAACTTGTAATAGAGCTTTAAATGAAATTATGCTATAATAACTCAATAAAAACTATCTTGAGGCTTCTTTTGCAAGTCATAGTTTACAATCTGTGAGCGTTCGTATCTTTAAAAACGTCTTGCTAACTGGAGAGTGCGGAGGGCCTCTTCAAACAGGTGGATTGGTCTAACCGAGACAGACTTCTCTCCATTTAGGCTCGCTCTTTGCTTTTTTTTTCTTTGGTTCAAACAGGCTCACTCTTTGCAAGAATTGTATTTTTGGCTTTTGATCCTTGTAGTTAAATTGTAAGATCTCCTCTCTCCTAATAAATTATGCTCCTTGTAACAAGTTGCTTATGCAACATTGTAAACTCTAAAAAATGATATGAATTTAACATCTACACCAAAAAAATATGTAAACTTATACGCCAACTGTGATAACACTTACCATGAGTACATTTGGAGGAATGTTTTTCCAGCTAAATGAAGATTAACCAGCGGATTAGAGTTTAGGCGGATGAAACGTGAAGGTACGATTTCATTATTAGAACTAGTGTCATAATTATTAAAGATCATCATAGAAGCAAAAAAAATGTCGAGTGGAATGTGAAATTGCGTAAATCTGGTAATAACAAAAATTCAAGGAAACCGTGCCGTCGTCTCCGAATCTTAGTGGATGTTTGCTTTAAGATGATGATTAATTAATATGACCAAATTACAGATCGATACACACTACAATTATTTATTAGTTAATAATGTTACAAACGGCTTTTAGTGCGAGTAGGTTAACTTAGCCCTGAACATTTCTAAATATGTAATTAACGTGTTAATTCCCAGCCTGAAATTCTCACATTTAAAATATTAATAGTTGTCCATTCGGATTAAAATTATTACTGTATTATTTTGTTATGTTGATCATTAGTTCGTGTAGAAACTTTCATAATAATACTCACATTAAAAGGGACATGCATAGCAGTGAACTTACGTTAAAATGCTTTACATAAAGAATTTACTATTACAGAAAAAAAAACACCTAAAATTTACGTTGAAAAGGATAAAGGATTGCGAAGTTCACGCACGGGCACAAAAGTCAAAAAAGATGAAGAGCTCCTTGAGTATATATTAATGTCCCCATAATGTGATGCTATGGGATTTGATAATCATGACTCTTCGTAGATAATGATCCCGATCATATTTGTTTATTTGATTATTTCATTTCTCATTATTTGGATAGTACAATTATACTTATAAACCAAAGCTGTACGTATACAACAAAACCAAAGTTGTATCAATCTTTAGGTTCACACAATATACATAATAAACTGGATTACGATTTATAGAAAACATGAATAGATTACACAAATACTTCTACTGATAGAAGAAATGATGAATACACACAAAGCCCTCGCATTCACTTATTCTTCTACCCTCATATCTCTCACCATTTTTATGATACAAAAAGACCCTTTTGATACTAAAATACCATCAAACCCAACTATGAAATCTATATTAAAAAAACGAAAAGATGGAATAAAAAGACAATCTCTAAACTAAGTCCTGACAACTTTAACTAAAGTACCCCATGTGAGAAAAATAAAAGATCATCAAAGTAAAACTATGATAGAATAAGGAGGTAAATAAAGTGAAAGGAGAGAAGAAAAGCTATTGAGTTCATGATACCTTCTTCACCACGAAGATCCTCCTGTATTACTGAACATCCCACTCCAATATGTATTATGGCTCTTCTCTTGGGTTGTGCTTGAAAGCTCTTTCATGTCTGAAAAAGGGAATAACACCCTACTTGCGCCATTCATATCATCAGCATGATTGTTATCTTCAGCTCTTTGGTTATGGTTGATGGTGTTATGTCCAATCCCTTGATGATGATCAATGGAGAACGAAAGATTATTGTTACTCTGTTTGTAATCAGCCATTGTTGGAAACCCTAAAGATGAGTACAGGACTGAGTTTGAATCCATCATTTGACCAGGAAAAATCGTGTTCATGCCTCTTGAAGTGGCTCCAGGAGATGATGAAGCATACATTGAGGATGAAGTATTGTTGTTCTCGATCTTGGGCATATGAAGAAACTGAGACATACCATGATGATGATCTTGCATGACTGGAAAAGACAACAAGTTGAGATCTTTTGACGACTTATTAGGGATTTGGCTTGCGAAAAGAAACGGTGGGTTTAGATCTGGAAGTTTGGGATTGGAAGGTGAAGCTAAAGGTGTTGAGGATCTTTTGTTCTTTCTTGAGCTTCCTCCCACAGGAACGTTACGAAGAGAGCCACCTTCGGTCCAATACCTTCGACAACCTTTGCAGAAGTATCTTGGTTGCGTGAGACTATAGTTGTTGTAATAACAAAACTTTGTATTGGTTGAGTTACATCTTGGACAATTCACTTTCTCTTGCGGCCTTGCCTTTCTACTTTCCATCGTAGTAGCAGTGTTGTTGTCATTTCCGGCGCCAGATCCGCCGTTGGATGCGGTGTGGTTTGGTCTCGCTGTGGTGGCGATGAATGTTTGCTGTTGTTGTTGTTGTTGTTGCGAAGTGTTGTTGTTGGTGTTTGAAATTATCTGCTCCATTGGTTTTACATTTATCATTTCTTGAAATTCCTACAAGAATTAAGATAATGTTTAGTTAGTCACTGACCATGTCAGAAGAGAACAATAACGAGTGAAAAAACGAGTCCTGAATCACGTCAAGATTAGGGTTTGGTAAGATGAATTACAATTCAGTAGGAGTAATAATTAAGCGCAACTGAAAGAAAGAAAATTAATTTTTTGTGGTTAATTAAATCGTCGACGCTTTAAAAGAGAATTATTTCGAGAAGTTAAAGGAGGCTAATTAAACCACAGTTTAGAAAGAAAAAGAATTTGCTAAGACAGATGTCAAAAAAAAAAAAAAAAAGAATTTGGTAAGACCTGAACACCAAGAACAAAAAGGTAAATAACAAATCAAACCTTTTTATCCATTAGATATCAAAATCTATAAGTCATCACATAAAAAGGTGAACTTATAGAGAATAAAGTTTCATTCGAGAACTTCGAAAGTTTCGAAAGGATAATTTCTCATACAAATATTCATATATAAAAACACATCCAAATAAAAACCATATAATGTACACATATATCTATAAGACTATGCATATAATCACAAGAAGCATGATAAAAAGGACTTTGTTCCATACCTACATACATACATACATGTACATGTAAATATCCATGTGAGTAGAGAGAGAGAGAGAGGGAAATAGTTAGAGTTTGAAAATAAGAAGATATAGCAAAGAGAGATCTTTTCAACGTACCTGCGTCCACTTCGTAGCATCCATGAACTTTGACAAAGAGAAAGGCAGAGAGAGAATAAAGAGCAAAGAGAGAATGTTTTGAAGATAAATTTCTTTGATATGGCTCTATGCCTTAGCTTTCACTTTATGGATGATGAAAGAAAGGAAGAAGAAGAGAAGAAACCTGCAAAAAATAAAATATAAATTTATATCAAAAAGCAAAAGTAGGGTTTGTTGTTTTTGACTAGTGATTATAATGTCTCCTGGCCTCCCTCTCTAGTTCTTTTCTGGTCCTTCTTTTAAATATTTTTGAAGAAAACAAATTGTGGCTAAAAGTCGTTCCAATTTATTATTAAAAATTGGCTAACTAAGATTCATCTTGATTAAATCGATAATGGGCTTGTTTCATCTCTTTAGTAAAAACTTAAAAAGAGAAAGATACGTGATTTTAATAAAAGAGATAAGTAAACAATAATCGGGTTTAACCAAGATGAATCTTGATAATTATTTAGTTGGTAATTTCAATAACATTAATAATTTTTACAGATTTAGCTTGTATAGAGTTGAACTCAAGTATATATTAATTACTCTACACATCACGTCGTTTTAGATTATTTGTTCGGCAAATTCGGATTGAATCACTTGTCATAATAATTGCATATATTGCGACTGCATTGTCTACGAAAATATAAAATTACTTAACAAATATATATATGTACATCTATATATATAAATTGACCCTCATCGACAAAAAGTGTACAAGTTTATACAATCTGAGGACGCTCAATATGAAGATGGTTCGTCACTTTGGTTTGCAGCTTGCATTTGACATAAATTGCAAAGTACTCATGTCTCTAAATCTCTTTGTAAAATTTCCAACGAATGATACAGTTGATGTAGAACATGTTTTAATCACTTTCAAATTTAAATAATACTAATGATACGGAGCGTGAGTGGGATTATGAGTTGTATACTATTCCCGCCCACCCATTTTGTCAATTACCTTGTCAATTTCGAAATCCTTATACCACGACTACATGTATAGATATCATAATCACTCGTAAATTTAATCTATTCATTATGTGTAGATCAAATTACGAAGTTCGGTGGCGAACATGAAATTCTAATTACTTTTTTGTTCATGTGAATTAACATGGCCGATAAAACATGTTTTTCTAACTTTAAATTATGTAAAGTACTATATGTCTATGATGACTGTGTTTAGGGAATATGAATTGTTCTTTGGATGTAGTAATACTTTATGTTATATCGATCATTGTTGTGTTATCACGACGAAGAAAGGGGACAACAAAATTTCATCCTTTATTTTGCGATCTGCTTTTCGCAAAAGGACTATTATACATGACACCCCACACACACATTACACATGGCTATATAAAGCTAGTATGATTTTATTCTTAAATCGGCAAAGCTATAACAAATGTCGCGTAAATCAGATAATCGAAAGAAAAAAATGTCAGTAATCAAGGCCAATTAGAAGAAACCAAAGAAACTTTCAAACAAGCAGTACTGCACGAGTCATAATGTAATATTGCGTTTATGAATAATCATTATAGGAATATTAGTCACGTGTTATTAAAACGTAATTATCCAACGTGCGACTTTCTATAAACACGCAAATTTTTATAGTCAGATGATCATTGCGTAGTTAACTAAAATTAGATAGAGAATCATTAAAAAAATTAATTACAGAAAGTAGACAGCAAAATTTTGTTTATGCAGTAGTCGTTTACCAAAAAAAAATGATTTTAAGGGAAAAAAAAAACAAATTGGTTTAACATATATTTGAAGAAGAATTAGAGATGGACCGACATGAAGCGACAAAAAGGAAGTGGTGGGCCTCAAGATTTTGGGGCGTGATTGAAATGTTTTAACTTTTTTCAAATCTAAGGACTGTTTTCTTTGATTCAGTCCTTTCCCTTTCCTGACGTTGACACAATCCTCTCTCTCCAACTGCCACCTATGACCTAACCTTCACCTTGCCTGCCGGTTTTTCTCCAGCCTTAAACGACCCCTGCCACGTCCAGTTGTTTAGCCCACTAGCTGCGTAGCCTAGGAAGTATTCGGCCTACTTCATATTGGGCTTTTAGAACATATTTGTATAAATTATTTTAAGGAAAAAACCGAAAACCTATCTTTTTATCAGGCCTATAAAAGCCCATCTTCCTCGAGCCATTTTCCAGCTTATTATTATTCCATGGAACTTGCAGAAGAAGATACTAATTGTTTTTTTTTTTTAATATGTGGCTCTTTCTGTGACAAGACAAGGCAACATTTAAAAAAATAGAAGTTTCCATGCAATGATCATCATCCCCATCGTCTTCGTCAGTAACCATATCTTTCTTGTTGCTGCTTATGATAATATTTTGGGAGAGTGTAGAGTGAAGAAGAGGACAATGGCTTAAACCACACGCAATCTTTCCACCATGTTTTTAACATTGAAAACGCCAACTTGAAAATTGACACGAAAAAGAAAACAAACAAGGCCCAAGCCCATGCCAGTCTTTATATACACTAGAGAAGTACCCTTACGACCCACAAGTTACTAAAACAACGTCGCTTAATAATAAACCTTAAAACTTAAATCTAAACCACTCACACCTAATTACACGATTATTATTAATCCATACTTCCATCATTCTCTAACGACGACGAAGAACTCTTCAACTTAGTTGTCATCTTCTTAACCTCATCACTCGAATATATAAATATCTTCTTAGCCATCTTGCAAAACTCACTGCACACAAACAAAAAAAAAAACATTCAACAATGCACCGTTAAAAAACTGAAAAAATGGCTTTACTACTAGTTGCTTACTTCCATGGATCATCTCCAGCAAGCATCATGTCTCCTTCATCATCAGTGAAGACAACGACCCATTTGTCTCGAGTAAGAAGCTGTCCTTTGATCTCAAACATCTCTTCGAGCTCCTTGATCAGTTCATTATATGATTTCAACAGAGTTAAATCGACCGCACGACCAACAGCTATCCCTTGCATTTGCACCTTTTAAAATCCAAAAGTATGAGTTTAAGCACTTTTGTTATAATGTATATGAGTTTGATAAAAGATGATTTACTTTGGTTCGTGTCCTTAATTTTTGTTGCTTCTTAGGCTCATTAGCTGCGGTTGGAGTGATGGGTTCTTGACACTTGGGAGCTCCAGAAGTGTCAATAGGTTGCTTGTCTTGAGCAGGAGGAGGGTTGCTTGTGAGATCAAATCCAAACAACCTATAGCAACAACTCGCAGAGGGAGGAGGAGGAGGAGTTTCAGCATTGAATCCACCTAAGTTTCTCTCAGCTGATGGATCTTGGCTCTGAGGGAAGCCATACAAGAAAGTAGGTGGAGCTGGAGTCAGAACAGATGATTCTACAGGTCTTGACCGCTTGCATTTGGGTTGTGATTGTTGAGCAGGTGTTGAAACTGGGGAAGATGACAAGAAAGGCTCAATCTCCCATGGTGAGACTCTCTCTGGTCTCTGAACTGTTGTTGGCTCATCCCATTGGACCTATGAAAGAGGAAGAAAGAATGTTAAACGCATAATAAGTAAAACCTAAAAGAACATTGAATGGTTAAGTGAACCTGCAATGATCTCCATTTAGAAGCTGGCCATTGTGAAGATAAATCTCCAGTTCCCACAATAGTACCAGTAAACCTGAAGAAACTCAACGATTTAGAATCAAAACAACACTGAAGTAATGATCAGAAAAGTGGAATCTTACATCCTCTCAGGAGACTCTTCTCCTTCAAATCTCATTCTGAATCGAGTACCAAGAGAGAATCCATGCTTCATAGCTTCCATATACTTGTTAACCCCTACTATGAATTGGCTTATCCTGAAAAGACAAGATTGTTTTCTTACATCCAAGTCCATAACATAGAAGAGTTTCAATGCAATGAGCACTATATGTTACCTAGGCTTGTAAAACACAAGAAAGATAGTTTTGGTAACAACAGCATGAGAAGCGGTAGCAAGAACTCCCAAATGCATGCTCTGACTCGAGATAACCGAAGTAGGCATTGTGCTCTGATGCCTAGCTAAACGCCTCACTCCAACACTCAAATCTCCATTCTCACCTCTATAAACACACAAAAGGCGTTTCATGAGTTTCATTAAAAAACTAAAACAAGACTAGTAAAAGTTTCACTAGTACCTCAAGAACACAAAAGCATCTCCAGCTACAAGTCTTTTGGAGGATACAAATGTACTCCAACCAGTTGTAAGCAAATGCCTCCTAGGTTGTCCTATAACCAAAAAAAAATACAGTTTTTACATTTTCAATACATTACTTAATGATAAATAGTAAATTTCAAAAATAATAATTGTGTTTACTCAAAACTAGAACTGTTTAACAATTGTGGAAAATAGTTAATTACAAAAATATATAATCAAAATTTAATGTTTTTTTTTTCCTGAAAATTCTAATACATATATTTTTGTATATTTCAAGATTTAGTGTCAATTTACCTCTGAATATATGCTTAAACCTCCATTCAAACCCATGAAGATCTCTAGTCACAAGCTCTTGAGTAGGAGTAGCTTGTGTCATGTCCAAGGAAGGCAAGCATTCAGTAGCGTGTTTACGAAGAACAGAGAATCCACCATGAGTGCTTGTGTCTGAAGCTGTTAGAATCTTTACAAACGAGTGGAACATTTGTTTCGTTGGTTCATCAGTGGGTGGATCAAGACTTGTTAGTTCACTTTGCTGCAAATAAAAAAAAAGTTCTTGAATCACTTTTTTATCAAATAACAATTTTTAAAAAAGTGTTCACAACTTACATCTTCCTCTGGTTTTAACGTGATCTGAGCGTAGACTTCATCTGTTTCATGCTCAGCCTATATACATCCAAACATGTTAAAAGCAGATTCATGGTGGGGGAAAAAAACAAGAGTTATGATATAAAGTTTTCACCTTTAACATGACACTAAGAACCCTACAAAGTATCTTGGGAGGAAGTTTGAAATCAGGTATCTCTTGTGATTCAATTCCCTGATTAGTTGAAGCCACAAGCTGCAAAAAAAAAAAAAAAATAACAGAACTCAGAAAGAGAGTGAAGAAGTAAAAGGAGGTTAATTTGGTAAAAAAGACATACTTGTTCCATGTGACCTTGAGGGAAGTAGAAAACTCTCTCTTCAGCAAGAGGAACCTCCACTAATGGACCTGCACAAGCTTTCCATAGCTCTGTGTATAGCTCATCGTTATAAGACCCTAGAATATCAACACAAAAATGTTAACTTTTTGAAGTGGGTTTTTGTCTAGAAGCGAGAAAACGAAGGAAAAATTGAAACTTTACGAAGTAACCAAACAGAGTCGATGGTTAAGTCTCTGCGGTTTACTTACTTGAGAAAGAACTTCTGAGATCATCTCCATCTACATTCGCCATTGAAGAACCCCAGAAGAAAAAAACGAGAAGAAGAAGAGGAGGAGAAAGACCCTTCACGAGCTAAGCATTAGTCTTAACACTCATGAAAGAAACAGAGAGAGAGAAGAAAGAAAAGACCCATGAAAGGAGGATATAAAAGCAAATAACTTTATAACAGGACACCAACGGACGGTTATGTCCGTATATTAATTTGATTACAGAACGTAATTCAAGTTATAAATCTCTCTCTCTCCTTTTGATTCAGCCACGAAACACCATCCTCTCTCTCTCTCTCTAAGCTTTTTTTTTGTCTTCTCCTCTCAGAATCCGTGTTGTTTTGCTTCAACAATCACAAACTTCTCGCCGTTTCCTTCACTTACTTCTTCTCCATACCTAACCCCGATCTGCTGCAAACCAAAGCTGCTTCCTTTCTTTTTAAGAAGAAGTCTCAAGGTATCATGCAAAGATTCATATATATATATATATATATTTAAGATTCTCAAGACCTGTCATTTCCACCCTCAGTAACTTCAGTTGTAACTAAATTACTTAATTCATTTTAGTCAATTTTTTAAAAAAGATAATTTAAAAATATTTTGTCATGTCACCTCTAAAAAGGAAAATGAATATTGTTTCCAAAATATAAAAATCTTTTTGGGGTCAGAATATCCAAGTAAAATTTAAGGAAAACGAAGGGTCTCTCTCTTTTTTTTTTTTTTTCCAACTGAATTATATTAGCAAAAAGGCCGAAGCCCAAA
The DNA here is from genome assembly GCA_018703725.1 of Brassica juncea. Lineage (NCBI taxonomy): Eukaryota > Viridiplantae > Streptophyta > Magnoliopsida > Brassicales > Brassicaceae > Brassica > Brassica juncea. The sequence continues at coordinate 4,510,912 of CM031940.1, read as the reverse complement.
GAGAGTTACAAAGACCAAAAGGCCCAAACACAAAGCCCAACTTAAAAAAAACCAACCCGCTTAGGCCCAAGTCCGATATCCTCAAACCCAAACTCGCCGACTCGCGGTTCGCCCTACTTCGAGAAGCAAACCCGCAAACGTCGCCGCCACCGGGAGCACTTACGTCAGAGATCGGACGCTTCTCACCGGCCACTACAGGAGCATGCCTCACCGTGACAAACCGGATCCCATGACCTACACACACTCTTCACCACCGCCGTCTTGTACTCTAGAGAAATCTTTACCGGCGAGATCAATCGCCGGAGCGAGATCATCACCACCACCGTTCGAGCACACACCAGAGTAACAACCACGGCTCACAGAAACATCACCAACTTGATACGGACGCTTCTCTCTTCCTCCAACGAGAGAACACACACGGGTCTAAACCATCACCAACGCCATAAACAAACCACAAAGGCCCTAAAAAAACTAATCTAAAAATTAAGCAGCAAGAGCCGACGAGGCAAGGTACAAGACGCCTTCACCCCTCGGTGCATGATCCGGCGACGCAGAGCTGAGAGAGCCTCTACCTCCCGGAGACTTTGCCGGCGACGCAGAGCTGAAGAAGCCTCCACCCCCCGGAAACTTGAACGGCGACGGCGGAACTAACGGAGCCTCCGCCTCCCGGAATGAACCCTAACTTCAACCCAAAAAACTAACAAGCTGTCGCGACGAGCCGCGTCCTACTACCTCACCACGAATCCAGAGAAAGAGAGATTACCGCCGTTTGAAACCCTCCGTAGACAAATCTCTTCCGACGATAAAACCCTATTCCAGATCCGAAAATATATCGGATAGGACAGCAGATCGACGCGCACAGAGGAAAACCTAGCAAGGATCGACAAGAAGGGAGCCACCGGCGCCGGCACGCGCGCATACGCGCCGCCGTACGTCGGTGCTTCCCTCCCACGCGTTTTCTCTCTTTTCTCTCTTTTCTCTCTAAGTGCTTCTTACAACTTTTCGTTTAACTTGACGACAACGAAGGGTCTCTCTCTACGTTACATAAATATTACGGGGATATTTTTGTAAGAGAACGTAGTACGGTGCATTTAACAACAGAGAACCAATCTTAGCCGTCCGATAAAAGACCACACTGTGTAATAAATGAGCTACCCATCTCCATAGAGCATGTGAAGCACTAACGCTAGAAACTGATCCCGTTTCCGTTTAACACTTGACGGTGCCGTTACTCACAATCGTTTTATTTTCCTTATGTCTGGATCGTGGCAGGCAAACGTGTCGGCTTCTGTATTATACCCCGGCCATGTTGATTTTACTTTTTTTTTCATGACTAGTACCGTGGAATGGGTTAATTACACAATGTGCCATTTTTTTACTAGGACCCACTGCCTTGGCTAAAACCCACACTCGCACAAACCACAGCCATGACTCGTTATGGGACGAGTGCTTTGGGAAGCGTGTGAGTTATGTTAGCACGTGCCGAGTCAGGTCCAAGTCACGCATGTGTCTTTTTAGTTTTTACTCATATTCTTCACGCGCTTTGCTATTTACAAATTACAATTACAACAAAATGAAAGTGGAGATTATTATATAAGGTGATAAATCATGCATATAAAGATCATCGTAGCAAGAGAAAGGATTATATAATGTTCAAAGGAAAAGATTATATCGGTAAAAAAAAGATTATAACGTTCAAATGAAAATACATATAACCCGCGAGAGAGGGGGAATCACGCGCTTCAGAAAACGAGAGTGGAGAAAAGTGAATATGAAGAAGCCATGCCGAGGTGTCGGAAGAGAAAGTGGTCCCCGCATCTGGACACGTCAGAGAGAGAAATTGCCACGCTGTAAGGTCGTATTCAAGACTGACACATGTCAAATGCTGACTTGTCCTACCAGTTTGCTCAATTACAGAGGGAGAAAACCTGCACTCTCCTATACAACTATTCCATCGCTATTTTTTCTTTATTTTAATCTAACCGATGATTGTGAAGGCGATCCAAAAATAAAATTATGTTTCAATTTTTGTATATATTTTTAATACCCATTTTAAAATCCAAATACTATATTGGAAAATGTTTCAACACGACTCCTATAACTATTGGGTTTCAAATCTTTTGATGCTTAAGATCTACCATTATGTATAGCTTCATTTATCTGTTATAATATAACCTAACTTCTACCGGGCTAAAACGGTGGAAAACATCAATTATTTCAAGGTATAATTTTTTTTTTTTTGAATAAACTTCGCATTGTTATTTTGAAGAGTATTTTTTTGTCATAAACTGCATGGTTTATCAGTGAAAAGGCTAAAACAAAGTTAACTCAACGCAAACTATTTATAGAACTGTTTTCATAGTGTTTGCGATTTTTAACCTCCTCCCCCCCCCCCCCCCCCCCCCCCCCCCCCCTCCAAGCATTTATTTATTGTTGCTTAGCAAAGTTTCGTTTAAAATGTTGTCCTCTGGTTAGTTCTCTTGCTGATTAATAACATAGGCAAAGCGTACGATATAGTGTCTTTATGATGGTAGTCTACATTTTCTAAGCTAGTAGTTGATAAACATGGATCAGATGTCTTATCAAACAAAAACACGGATCAGATGAGAAAAGACTAATTTATTATTTCTAAAAAAACCTTTTAAAGCAGTTATTTGCCCCTTTTTTTTTGTAAATAGTGCGATAATATTGTACGGACGAATCCTTGCAAAGCAGCGATGAGATTTGAAAGAATCGAATTTCATCACCAAATATGAGATTAATGAGTAAAATATAACAATATTGGAAAAGGCAAGAGTATGAAATTACCATATAAGTTATTCAAAGGAACTAAAATAGTTTTCACAGTGATTCTTATTCTGCATGGGATTTCATGCCATAACAACAATGACCTAATTGCAACGTCAATTGTAGTTGCGTTCCTTTTTGGTTAAAAACTGGAATATTTTTTTAAGTCAGTGGCTAATTTGATTAGCTGCGACGGATATTCTCTCTGGTTGTAAATATTTAAACACAAAAAGCTGGAATAGCAAAACTAAATAAATAGGATTAGGAATATATGATCGTTCAAAGTGAATATGAACCCATCGATGGGAATAAATAACTATACATTAGTTAATTACTAACTTTTAATAAAAAATTGATTAATGGTTTAGTGGAATCCATTACACAACATTATTTTATTTGTGTTTATTCTTCTTGGTTACTGTTGTACTCCATTTGATAATATAGTTAATCACTTGTTTAGTCATAGTCGCCACTCACCAAGTAATTAAACAAGAATAAACGAATATTCTTTATTTTATATAATCATATATTGAATTAATCAACGGTACTCATTTGTTATAAACGAAAAGTTTGTGGAAAATACCATCATGGTCCTATCTTCTATAAAAAATTGAAATACGAAAACAAAGTTATGGTTATTAAGTATGTTTAATAATGTAACTTGTTTTTTTTTTGAGAAAATAATAACGTAACTTGTTTAATGTTAAAATGATTGTTTGGCGTAAGTTGTAATCCGGTATAAAAAGAAAGATTTGATTCCAACGTCGTATATAACTTAAACAAAAATAAATTTACTTTCAACTTTATACATATACAGTTATTGTAAATTATCTGTACGTTTTCACTATTTGACCGTACACACACATATCTTCCCTGTCTTCCATAATGTTTATATCGATAAAAAAAAATATCAGAAATGTGTACAGTCTCTATATAATAAAAACTTATTTATATACATATTGCTTTTTTGCCTTTGGGTGGAGCCTAATCAAGAGCATTTTAGGGGTAAAAGTTTCACGAACCCGTAGCATAGGTCTTGTTAGACAATAAACAATGAAAAATATATAGCATATATTATTCGGCACTCATGTTTGGATCTCTATTAATATGTCTTCCAAGTATCTTGATATTAGTAGTCTAGTTTTTTGTTTAAATCAACCATTTTAAGTTATACCAAAAATGACTCTTCCCTTCTCTCAAAGGGTAAGGAGTCTAAGAACTCTAACCTCGTTAACGATCAAGATTAACTCCGATGTAGTATATATAAATTATCTCTCTAGTCAATAACATCATGCAGCAAGTTTATCATATTTTGCAAGTAACACATAAAATACTGACAACTAAAGACCGTGTATTTCACATTGAGTTAATTAGCACGTACATGTGTGCGTGTGTGCGTAGACTCCATGGAAGAGTATGGGGATCTATTTGAATCTGGCTCTCACATGTAATGGACAAGTTCCATTTTATGTGGGGGATACGATCACTACATAATGTAGGATGGTACGCATCTATGATTTTTTGTAGTCTATATTGTTTGTGGATCTAATAAGACTATGACCGAGATCTGTAATATATTAATCGGTACCAGTATAAACGTCGTTTCACATGAGCAAACAAGAAAATGATAAGATAAGATTAATAGTTGAATCATACAGACTTTCCAAATATGAAAAAGTGGGACTTCCGCATTACAAATCAAAAGAATTCAAATGCTGTAATCATATCATTCGCACACACTTTGGCTCTTTCTCTTCGTTCTCCCAACCTGAGGTGGAGTCACGCAGATTGTCAATTATTCAGGGGTATTTTAGTAATTGTAAGTAAGAAATATCATCCGTACATATGGAAAAGATGAACGGGGTCGCTTTCGACCTAATTCACACTCCCACTTAACCGTTAGGTCAAGCTCCCATCTGGGAGAATCTTTTTGAGATCCATTATCAAGAATTTTTAAAAGAGTCTGTACTTTTAATTCAGCTAATCAGTGTTAAATGTACATCATTACCTCGACAGGTGATTGATCAATTTAATTTATAATTTCAAATGGAAAGTAAAGAACAGCGAAAAGACATACCCATATACAGATTTGATTTAAAACATTTAGTTTACTATATAATGAAATGATAAAATGTAATGTTAGATTGATGTAAAAAAAGGGTAAACTAATAATATAAGAGAAGAGGGGACCATGAAAATAGATGTATCACATGATCTTTCTCTGGCTCTCTGAATATGGCCCTCAATATCTCTTCCTCCCCATTATGTGTGCCTGCAAAACCTTCTGGTTCTGGATACGTCTTAACTCATTTGTCTAAATGTTTCTGGAATTATAGCAGCTAACAATCAAAGAACGAATGTTTGGATGATCTAACATATTTTTTTGTCGTAGCATATAACTAAAATGCTAGGTTTTAATAGGAAATCCGAGGTAATAATCTGAAAATGCAATGTTAAAAAATATTTCACATACAAGTATTAATGTAAAAAGGGCGACAATTATTGAGAGAAGGTAGGGACCAAGTGAGGATGAGTTTTATAGGCTAGTGACTCAAGAAATGGAAATTATTGAAAGATAACTCAATTATGGGTGTAATTAATTCATAGAGTAGAGTAGATTAGTAGACAAGGGACTTCCCCATTCCTAGCTGTTCTTCTAATTCCATGAAGAGCTCTTTAACAAAAACATTGCAACATTTTAGGAAATTGAAAACCAAAACGTAGAACCTACTCCTACTCCTTCCACTTTGTTCTTAGTTAACTAATTATTCTATTAGTTATTTTATAAAACAGTTGACTCCAAAACTGAGCGTAACACATATATACCCAATTATGATATTTTTATCCTCAAAGAAGTCAGCGTTATGATCTTCATAATCTACTACTAACCATTAAATCTGAATTGTGAAACTGTTTGTTCTGTCCCCTTCTCCAAATTCCTATAAAAGGGCCACAAGAGGCTTTTGGGACGGGCTAACATTTCTCATCTTTTCATATTGAATTTTTAAAATGCATTCAAAGAGTTTTTAGAGCCCTCAATACATTTTAGTTGGGCTATGAAACCCAACTAGGGCAATACACATTGTCTTAGCTCTCAATAAAAAAAGTACCAAAACTACAAAGGAAAAAGAAAATTTATTAGGCCATGAAACCCATCTACAGTGATAAACATGGGCTTGGTTCTCAATAAACAGATAATTATTAGGCCGTGAAACCCATCTACAGTGATAAACATGGGCTTGGTTCTCAATAAACAGATAAGGTGGTTCCACTAACACTTGAACTCAAATTATTAGGACTGAAAGTCCAATTTCAAGATTCACACAACTGAAATAATGGAGTTCGTTAGGTGGAAATGTGGGAATAAAGTCAATAATTTCGTAATGATGATTTCACTTTGTATTACATAAAAATAAAAAGAAAAAAATAAAGTCTGTCCATATAATTAAAGTAAAGCAAGCTTTCACACACGAGCTTCCTCTGCCTTTATATGCTTTGTAGTAGACAACCTAAACTCCTATACAGATCCTTGTGACAATAGTTATAATTTCAAAACCAACTATGGGAAGAAAAGTCCAAAACACCCTCATCTTCTCCGTCGCCGTTCTCTTCCTCTCACTCTCCTCCGCCGCTTCTTCTTCTTCTTCCCAATACAACACACTCGTCGTCAACACTCTCCCTTCTTCTCAAATCCTCTCATCTCCCGAATCCGAAACCTTGACCACTGTATCCGAATCCACAACTTCACTCTCCCTCCACCTATCACACGTCGACGCTATCTCCTCCTTCTCCGACGCATCTCCGTCGGAACTCTTCAACCTCCGTCTCAAAAGAGACTCTCTCCGCGTCGAGTCCTTGACCAGCCTCGCCGCCGTCTCTTCTCGCCGGAATGTCACGAGAAGAAGGACACCACGCTCGGCCGGTGGGTTCAGCGGCGCTGTCATCTCCGGTCTCTCGCAAGGAAGCGGAGAGTATTTCATGAGGCTAGGCGTCGGGACTCCGGCGACTAACATGTACATGGTCCTCGACACGGGGAGCGACGTCGTCTGGCTGCAATGCGCTCCTTGCAAAGTGTGTTACAACCAGTCCGACGCGATCTTCGACCCGTCTAAGTCCAAAACCTTCGCCGCCGTCCCGTGTGGCTCTCGTCTCTGTCGGAGACTGGACGACTCGACGGAGTGCGTCAGACAGCGAAGCAAGACTTGTCTCTATCAAGTCTCGTACGGCGACGGATCTTTCACTTTAGGAGACTTCTCCACCGAAACGCTGACGTTTAAGGGAGCACGTGTCGACCACGTGGCGGTGGGGTGCGGTCACGATAACGAAGGATTGTTCGTGGGCGCGGCTGGGCTGTTGGGCCTGGGCCGCGGAGGGTTATCGTTCCCGTCGCAGACGAAAAACCGTTATAACGGTAAATTCTCGTACTGTTTGGTAGACCGGACGAGTTCCGGTTCCGCTTCTAAACCGCCTTCGACCATCGTCTTCGGAAACGACGCCGTTCCGAAAACCTCCGTTTTCACGCCGCTGCTGACGAACCCGAAGCTCGACACGTTCTATTACTTGCAGCTCCTCGGGATCAGCGTTGGCGGCTCGCGCGTTCGCGGCGTTTCGGAGTCGCAGTTCAAGCTCGACGCCACCGGAAACGGCGGAGTTATCATCGACTCCGGCACTTCCGTCACTCGGCTGACTCAGTCGGCTTACGTGGCGCTCAGAGACGCGTTTCGTCTCGGTGCGAGGAGGCTGAAACGTGCTCCGTCGTACTCTCTGTTCGACACGTGTTTTGACCTCTCCGGGATGACGACGGTGAAAGTCCCGACGGTGGTGTTTCATTTCGGCGGCGGAGAGGTCTCGCTTCCGGCGAGTAACTACCTGATTCCGGTGAACACTGAAGGGCGGTTCTGTTTCGCGTTCGCCGGAACGATGGGGAGTTTGTCGATCATTGGGAACATACAGCAACAAGGTTTCCGGGTCGCTTATGACTTAACCGGGTCACGGGTCGGGTTTTTGCCTCGCGCGTGTTAGATTGACTGATTTATTACCAAACTCTTTTATTACCAAGCACTTTATCTATATTGATGTCATCATCAGTGATTTATCATACTACTCATTAGTAGGCTATTAACTCATTGTTAATGAAGATCCCGAGATGGATATTTTTATATCTATATATGGTTTATATACGGTTTAAAATTGTAGTTCTTTACTCTCGAATCCAAGAGAAGTAAATCTTTTATGTATTGTTTTCCTTTGAATGTTTTTTTAATAAAAAAGTGAAATTATTGGTAACGCACTAGCGTGTTTTTCTTTATGAGCATCAAAGAGCTAGTGGTTCATTTTCTTTTTGCAATTCTACACCTGTATATCACTTGGCCATTCATATATTGAGAGACACAAAACAACTAATCCAGAAACATTTATACACTCTTGTGAAAGTTAGTTGCACTATTATTTACAAGTTTATGGTCCTCGATTAATGATGTTATATATATCAACCAATAGACTAGCTTGTAGCTAACTCGGATTTGTAATACATATCTAAACTACACAATTTCATATAGACCACTAGGTTTATTTACTACCAACTAGTTTCGGAGTTAAAATCCATGGATCTTCTTCAGTCTTGCTTACCGCTAAATAAAAGTATTACGTACTAGCTATTTATCTTTATCTTTTTGCTTAAATCATCCTTCTGTGTGTACTAATGCCTTACAAATATTATAGTATATTTGGTTCTGTGCATCTCGATATTTTGATATGACTGTATAAATATTATACATTTGTTGTTTTCTCTCCATGTGAGCGAGAGTGTAGAGTTGGGACACTTCTTGGTCATATGTGTATTAAGAAGCATGTATATATTGGAAACTGAAGCAAAATAATTTCTTCAGTGCGTATCAAATTAATTTTATAATAGTAACTAATTAATAATCAAAGTTGAGATATCACTTATAATAAAAAACATCCTCGATGAGGATTCAGAGACATAGCGGCACATGGACCCATATGGTCAGAATAATGCAGCCACCGAACGAGCCACTAGTTTTATACTCATTTTCTTTTCCCGCTGTTTCCTCCGCAAACATCTCCCCTCTCTCAATCCCTTGCGCTTTTAGTGGAATGTGATGACTGATGAGTAATTCTGATTCTTGCGGTTCTAGAAAAGTCGATTTTCTTTGTTTGTCAACCTAATAAAGGCACTAGTTTATTGGATAACTAGTCTACTTTTAGAGATAAAGTGATGCCGTAGAAAATAAAACATACATCCAGCATAATCTCTAGTTTATTGGATAACTAGTCTACTTTTAGAGATAAAGTGATGCCGTAGAAAATAAAACATACATCCAGCATAATCTCTCTTAATTACTATGATATTATAAATAGTTACATTGATCTATCGTTGACATTGTTTTAAACTGTAAACGCATTATCCTTAAATGTCAATTTTTAGTTTCCTTATATTTCAACGGTTGTTTTTATTTTGCTATAAAACAAAAGCCTTAAAGTGTTCATGAATATATAATATAGAACTCTATACTAATAATCGACAATTGCTAGATCATTTTTAATAGAGGACAACTTTCCCTTAACATGATGACAATTTGCATTTCCGAGTTATTCCAGGACAAATGTCTTGTTAGATATTGAAAAATGACTCAAAGTCTACGAATCTATGTCATACTTGCACGTGACATATCAGACAAAAGGAAGGAAATATGTCTCAGTCACTCAAATATCTCCCCACTTATCTATTCCCTAACTTTATTTTTTTTTTTACGAAAAGCCCGATAGGCTTGTAAATACGGCCCATAAGAAAACAAAACACACATAACAAACACAAAGGCCCATAAAATATCAGTTAACAAGTGGCAACACAAATAAAAATGTTTCTAGTTCGTATTCTTTGATCCTGAAAGGCCTTAAATTTGATTCACTAATACAAATAGGTGTTAAAGAGCCAATGACTTTTGGATGTATAATCATATTATGTAGTGATTAATCTCTCTTAACTCATATAGAAACAGTTTGTTAAGTTAAATCTCAGATTCTGTGAAGCTTTTTATGTTGTTAGACAAGAACCCAACAGTTGAACAAAAAAAAAAAAGACAAGAACCCAACATGGAAGAGAATTTGTACAACATTTTTTTTTTTAAAGTAATGATGAAACATGAAAGCTGGCCTGCTGGTCGTTGTTGTTTGCTTTTTCTTTAACGTTGTGTTTTTAAGGATGATCACTATATCCATCATGAAACCAATTATTTATGGAATAATTTTCATTCATTCTCAAAGAAAGTGTGAGTTGCTTGAGACGAAGAAGAGTAAAATGTTCTTTTACATGATCATCGTTGCTCAGATCTTTGCTTTCTTGATTGGTTTTCATTTTGTGCTAAACATTGCCAAAGCTACAAGCTTTTTGATTGTCTCTTTAGAGAATTTTCGGAAAAAACGATACTCTGTTTCAATCTCTTCTTTTCTGAATTTGCCCTGTTTTTTTCAGTTCCCGGATCTTTGCTCTGTAGATTGGTTTTAGGGTTTTGCCAAAAGCTATAAAGATTTTGATTCTGATTTTGAATCATTCTGATTCTCTTGCATGCAGTGTCACAACGGACATACGTTATGTTCAACTTGTAAGAACAGAGTTCACAATCGCTGCCCAACATGTAGACAAGAGCTAGGCGATATCCGCTGTTTAGCACTCGAAAAAGTAGCCGAGTCTCTCCATCTTACTTGCAAGTACACGTCGCTCGGCTGTCCGGAGATACTCCCTTATTACAGTAAACTCAAACACGAGACCGTATGCGACTTCAGGCCGTATACCTGTCCGTACGCTGGTTCGGAATGTTCTGTCATGGGTGATATCCCTTTCTTAGTTTCTCATCTGAGGGATGATCACAAAGTGGATGATATGCATTCCGTCAGTACTTTCAACCACCGCTACGTCAAGTCTAATCCTCGTGAAGTCGAAAACGCCACGTGGATGTTAACTTCATCTTCCTGGCTAATACCGTACGAAATGTCACTCTTGAATATTCATCTTGATAGTTGTTGTTGTTGATGTTACATTGACCATGATTTGGAAACCTTTTCCGAAAAGTGTTGCATCGCAGGTAACTACTTGTCTTGATGGAACTTTGAAAGTTGTTACACGCTCATCCTTGTCGAGGATCTGGTACCTCGACTCAGCGTCCACTTCGTTGACGGCTAACTTGAGGAGTTCACCGGAAGCAACCATTGGAGTCCTTAGCATTAGTAAATTTTTTTTTTTTTTTGTGTTTGAATAGGTAATGATCTATCTCAAAATTTGGAGTCCAATTTGGAGTTCTTAATACTTGTGAAAAAAAAACTTTGGCGAAGAGCAAGAAGTTTTCTGAAGGTTTCAGATTCGATATTAGATCGAGAAGTTCTTAGTACATCAGATTTCCGAAAGTTTCAGATTCAATATTAGATTCGAAACACTATGGAGAAAAATCAAATTGGAGATTCGAAATACGGCGGAAGAATTAGCCGGAAGGACGCGATTGTAACCATACCACACCATGCGACGCTTGCGTAGTGGCTTCGGTTTCGAAGACCGTTAAGTCAGCGGCGGAGTCCGATTTGGTTTGGGAGAAGTTTCTTCTGTCGGAATACTCGAGAAATCATTGGCCATGGCTATGACTACGAGAAATCAGCACCAGTTGAAATGGAAAGACTAAAATTTTTTCTAATCAAGTGTTGCTCGAGAGAGAGATGATGAAGACGATGCCATGTCACTAAGGACTAAATCCTTTTAATCCTTAATTAGGGATCAATCCTTAGGTAGTTTAGATTTTATAATATTATTGTATTCATGTTAACTTAGGATTTTGTGCTAAGGACTCGTGATAAACCTCCATTGTGGATGGTCTAAGGAACCAGTAATGATGTTCTTACTACCCACATGATAAATTAATAAAACTAGGTGATTTTCCCGTGCTCATGCACGGGTATAAATATTTATAAAGTAAATATATATTATAATAATTTATTGGTATTTAATTTTGAATTTAAATTAATTTATAATTTTTATGCATAATATATATTAATAATATTATATTACTTTAATTAGATATATGATTTAGATGTTAGATTAGATCTAGTCGATTTAACTATCATTTGTGTATATTGGATTGTATCTATTTCTCTCAATTCAACTATAATATTTTTTATTCTAAATCTATTAAAATTTTGATTAATTTTCTTATTTGCATTTAGGTTGGTTGTTTTCTTAGATATGTAAATATATATTAGGAAAATTATATATAACTTAAGATATATTATGCTTAGAATGAAATAAAAAATAAACTAAAATGTTTGATTCTAAATTACGTAAATTAGTATAATCATATTATTATGAAGTCTCATGCATATAAATTTTACAAAAGAACTAAATTGTAACAGTTGGTTAATATTTTATTTTCATTTGTTAATGTGTTTTGAGTCTTCCTATAATTTATATTTATAAAATAAATTATTATTATTACAAAATTATATTTTCTTATTGTAGTTAAATCTATGATTTTAGATCTAAGCTGGATTAGTCGAGTCACTCATATTATGAGTATATTGAGTTACATATATTCTTTTTAATTTATATGGAAGTATAATTATTTTTATTATAATTAAGCCAAGTCAAATTAATTTATTTATCATTAAATGTGCATGTATTTTCATAATATATATCAAATTAAATGTTATTTTTTTAAAGATATTAGAAAATAAAGCGATGATATATAGAAAGTTACATACATAAGTAACTGATACTTTTTTGGAAGCTCATGAAGACATATCAATATTTACAATAATTAAAATATTTTTCTAATTTCTAAATAATTTTATGAATATTTATTAAATTATATTTTTGCTGTAAATGAAAGATATTACAATCAACTAAATATAAGAAAAAGTAACATTTCAATAATACTAATTATAAACTATTTTTAGTCAACTAAACATATATCAGTTTATGTTACTTGATTATTTTATGTAATCATCTAAAACAATAGATAGATATATAAAATATATTTCTATTACTTTGAAAATATATTGTCGTACTGTTTAAAATTGTGTTTTATAAGAAATATTATTTCTTTTTATAATATCAAGATTATCTGTGAAAATATAATTATAAAGAAAGTATTTTATTAGTATATTTTATGTTATCAATTTTTTTTTAAAATAAAATATTACTATTTTGTGAACTTTTCTTTTTAATGAAATCTTATTATTTATGCATATAATTTCGTTTTTAAATTCTTTTTTTTTTAACTTTATAAAATAATTTAAAACTAAAAGTAAATATCAATCAATTATTATAATATATTTATTTTATAAAGGAAACTAAATAAAAATTCAATAATATTTAAATATAATATTTTTAATTGATTAAGGGTATCAATGTAAACAACCATTGTGAGAGTTAACGTGAGCGCGACACATATGAAACTGACTTCTCAAATAATATTATGGAGATATAGCTTACCAAATCGGTTAAGGATCGGGTGAATCTAGACCGGTTCCAATACTCAAACCGATTTTAAAATGTGAGAGAGGCGGGTCCCAGAAAGTTTGTTACAGGGGCAGAAACGTCATTTCCGTTCAAATTTTTCGAAAACTCGCTCTCTCCTCCTCCGCGGGTGTGTGTGTATGTAATATACTCCTCACTACGAAGCGATTCAGAGCTACAACAAAAATTTGAATTTCTTTTTTTTTTTGTTTGTTTTCGCTTAACAAACTATCGACTTGTGAGAGATACTGAGTGAGCAGATAGGATGAAGACGAGATCCAGTGATGTACAAGGAGCTAACAGAGGGAAGAGGAAAGCTCCCGAGGGAGACGACAACGTCAGAGGGAAGAGACGATCGGTGAAGATCGACGAACGGAAGAAATCTCCTCAGATAGATAGAAGATTGGCTCCGAAGAGAACGATCCTCAGAGGAATCCATGGATGTGTATCTCCTCGGTGCTCTGCTTCTACTTACCGCTCCAGCTTCTCATGGTATTGTTCTTCTTCTTCTTCCCCTATTGCACTTAGTTTCGATTTTGCGATTTTGATGATCGAAATCGATAGATTGATATGGATCTAGGATATAGAACTCGATCGATCCTCTTCGGAATCAATTGGATTGTATGAAAACCGATTGCTTACACAACTCCTCCGATTTCGAATCAGGAATCGTTAGATCTAGTCTATGCGTTAGATTCATGAGTCTGTTCTCTGCGGAATCAGGTTTGAGCAAGATGTGTGGACACACATTTCGAGGTTTTTGGACGGAAAATCACTGGTGATGCTGGGAGCAACGAGCAAATGGTTTAACAAGGTCGTGATGGAAGATGCTATTTGGAGGTTTGCTTGCTTGCGTGATCTTCAGGTGCCAAAGCCGTATTCAGTTTCTTCAAGCTGGAGTAAGATCTATGCTTCAGCGTTTGGTAAGTAAACGAATAAGATTGTGTAGTCTCCAAAAAACAAATGGTAAACTAAGAATCTGGGATGATGGACATTGCAGATGGGAGTCACTCTTACTTGTTCCATCAGCAGGAAAATCATATTGGTCAGTCACTGTATATGATTCATCATCTGTATACTTTCTAGATGTTTGACATTGAAGTTACTTCATTTGCTGATCACTGCCTTCTCGTTCTACAGACTGGATGCGGATTGGTGCCTTTACTCTTGACTCTCGAGTGTCACTCCTGACTGAGAGGTTGAGTTGTCCACTGAAAGTTCCAAGGGAAGGAACCATAGAACGGATGCTGGATTCCAGTGGTGCATGTATTGTAAAAGACATCAAAAGCGGTATTTGGATTGCAGGTAAGAAAGCATTATCTTCTGGGACTTGTTCACAAACGAAAAAGATGTAATCATGGCTTATCTTATATTACAGATTTACAGCTTGTTCGGTGCCCTGTCTGTGACCTCAGTACCTGTGATGGTAAAAGTAGTACATTTAGTAGTCTCTGCAGTAACTAAAATTGCAGCTAAGAGTTTTATGTTTAACTGTGTAGGAACAATGCAAACACTGGATGCTAGGCACATTGAACTGTTCTTGAATGAAGGATACAAAAATGGATCTTGGGAATACAATCTCATTGCATCTCATAAATTGCAGAAGGACGCTGAGGCAGCTTGTGGAGCTATATTCGATCTCAAACACCTTAAAGCATCTTCATCCTCACGTAAGTTTAAAGCTCAATTACTCTCTTATGTTCCTTTACTACACACCTTGTCATGAAAATGAAACCTTTTTCAGGTATTCTCAATCTCAAGTCTTGGACCGGAGCTCCAGATGATTCCCAGCCGAAAGCAATGGTCACACCCCTCGCAGTCGCTGTTCATACAAGATTACAAGAAAACGAAGGTATATAATTTTTCATAAACTCTGCATAATCAAACCATCTTGAAACAAAAATAAGAAAACATACTCGGTAGTTCTTATACATATCTAAAATTGCAGGAATCGTTGTGAAGTATCACACGATGAAGGCAGGAACTGACGGTGACATAGTTTCCATCAGAATCTCCCAGCAGCTACTCTGAGTTCCTGATCACATTGTGTTATATCCCACTCACACAGACCCCTCTTTAACTATCTCTGTTATGCAAATCCTTTTCCTCTTCAGTAAAATGAAAATCTACTTAGATTTTTTATTATACAGTCTTACATCTTTACAGTATTTTGCAAGAATAGTCTGTTGAACATTTTCTATACAAAACACACGCACCAATGATCAATGTTTTGTGGTAATGGTATGCCAAGTTTTTTCCTCTTTACTATAATCCATGTTTACACAGGACTTTTAATATACGTATAGTACACACACATGTCTACTGTTCTTTGACTTTTCTATATTATCTATAAGTGCTAACAAGTCCCTTTAGTGCCAAACCACATCATGACATTCTCAGAACAGCTTATCACCTTTATGTTCCTCTTCTGCTTGCCTCTCCTAAATGCTTCAGAAGCAAAACGTTGTTCCAGTTCCTCATGTGAAAGTAGAAACGTCGACGTTCGCTTCCCTTTCTGGCTATTCCCCAAGCAGTCTTCAACTTGTGGCCATACAGGATTCAGCCTCCTATGCACCGATCGCCACGAGACAGCCTTTAAGGTTCCCAACTCAGGATTATTTCTCATCCGAGATATCGACAATGAAAAGCAGAGAATCCGACTCAACGACCCCAACAATTGCATGGCCACACGGCTCCTCAGCTTCGACGCTTCGGGATCTCCTTTCTCTCCTCTCCACCTTCTTAACCACACGATCTTGACATGTCCTAACGAGGACATCAAATCCTCCTCTCATTACAAACCCATCCGTTGTCTTGGTAAATCCACGTCTTCCTTCTTTGCAACTCGTTTTGATCTCGCGAGTTCGATGCCGTCCTCTTGCCAAATCGTCAAGACACTACTCCTTCCTGTTTCTTCACCAATGGCCGTTGACTTCAACGATCAAGACCTCTGGCTGAAATGGGACTCGCCGAGTGGCAGAGATTGTGAGAATAATCGTTCCTTACGTGGGTTCAAAAACAATACTACTCTCCAAGTCAAATGGTTCAGTTCCTTCATATCTGGTACGAAATCCAAGTTACTTCTCTCATTCTTTATCCTTCACATCCAATCCAAGTTTCTCTTAGGAGTTCATCATCAAGCTTCAGATTAATCGAATGAATCATAGTTGATTTAGTTATCGGAAATTATCTATTCATTACATAACAAAAGATATAAAATATTTTTACCAAAAAAACATATGAAGTCTATTAAGGACAGATCATGTTGTTGACTTTTGAATACTTTTGAATAAATCAAACACATCTATAAACTTACAATACTACAACATGCGGGAATGTCGGAACCGTAGAATAATTAGTAATATGCAACTTTGAATAGCGCATATATAAAAGTCAAACTGATTACTCTACCCTTTCTTATTTTAATACAGGACTCCACAACTTCGTTTTACTAATAATGAAGTTGATCTGCCTCTCGCTAATGACACTTCTCATCGGAATAACTACATGTGTGGTATATGTCACGTTCAGTTTCGAATGGCTCCCTACTCAGATACGACGACCAGTGGCACGCCATGCCACTCGCAAGCCGCCTAGAGGTCGTGCTAGATCTGCGATCGTTGGATTATACAAGAAAGTGAGAGTGAATAAAAATAAGAAGCTCCCGGGGAGAAATGACAACATATGTCCCATTTGTTTATCAGAATACGCGAGCAGTGAGGCCGTTGGGTGCTTATACAGATGTGAACACTGCTTCCACGTCGAATGCATCGATACTTGGTTACAGTTGCGTAGTTCTTGCCCGATTTGTCGAAACAGCTTCTCCACAAGGTAAAGATTGTGGTACGGTTGATTCTAAAAGAGTAAATAATTAAATTTCGTATTTACCTATATTGTGCTCCTTTTTAATGTTATGTAACCCTTTTAGAGCATCATTAACCACATATATAGACTCCTCCATGAGTCTCTTCTCTATTTAACAACGATTTATTTTATCCACAATGCAACCATATTGAAAGCCAAGCCACCTGATTTACATGCTATTTTTTTTTTTTTTGTCCGCGATTTACATGCTATTCAAAGAAGTTGTTTTCGATTATAGATCGATGACATGTAGCTCTCAATTTTATATATTGCTAACGAAAAAGGTATTCATAGATGACATGTAGCAGTAGCTCTCAATTTTATATAGTGCCCTTTTACATATTGCTAACGAAAAAGGTATTTATAGATGACATGTAGCAGTAGCTCTCAATTTTATATAGTGCTCTTTTATATATTGCTAACGAAAAAGGTATTTACGGTTTTACAAACATTTTTATTAACTCTATTCGTGTCTTCCAAGAAATGTAAAGAAACACATAAACATAATAAGAGATTCCATTTATTATATACACAACTTAACGAGGCATCGACCGTCGATTTCCATTTACTAGGCACGTGTCATGATCTCCTCACTCGCTGTCAGACTCCAGTCATTGACTGAAGGGTTCGGTTCTGCTGACGTCAGCACCGGCCAAACAGTGCTCCTCCTCTGTCTTCTGACTTTCCTGACGATGAGCTTCGTGTGCTGTCGGATAACTCCGTTCACGGCTTTGACGTAGTTTTTGGAGTCGTGGTCTCTCAACACCGAACCTTCTGAGCCATAAGCGGCGCGTTGGCTCAGCGTTTCGAGGGGGTGTGGGCGGTTTAGAAACCCTCGCAACGCCGTGGGAGAGTAGCCTTCGTTATTCGTGTCTAAAACGTAGAGAGCGTTTCCCGGCGGTAGCCAAGGGTGCGTCGGTGAGACGCTTTCACTTGGCTGTAAAATAAACACTTTCCCCATTGGTGAATACAACAGTTTCTGCAATGAGCAAAAAAAACACAACCAAGCACTTCTAGTTAACATCCGTACGTATTTTATTTTTATATAAGCCAAAGAAAGTTCTACAAACGCTAAATATTTTGTACATAGTCAAAGTTCTAAAAATCTAGACGGTGAACACTTGTCACTAGACGATAAATTGGTCATAAACAAAACGACTTTTTAGACCAATTTTTCTAAAAGACGGTCTAGGCACTAATCGTATATATAAGGCGCCTAGGTACTAATCGTCTATATTAGACGTTTAATTATTGTTTAGAGAGTTTTTGAATATATAGTAGTCTCATGTATTAATATTTTCAGAAAAGCTTGATAAAAATCCTAATTTATAACTCCAACATGCAGACGCAAAACAGAAAGAAAGAAAAAAAAAACTAATAACACTTACGTTTTTGTTGAGACAAGGATGTGTACGGAACGACCCGTTCAAACGTTTGAGGACGAGAGCGACATGGTCAGGATAATTACACGAGAAGGCTCGTGGGACGATATCTCTGTGCATCATCACACAGTGAACATGACTCTCGTCAAGACCAAGCTCCTCTAGAATCTTCTCACCACCACAGAACACAAACGGCGAACCAAACGTGACCACAGGTTTCATTGCTTCAGAACGAACGAGTCCTCTACTGAGCAGCATCAGATTCACTATTAGCGAGAGACTGCCTCCAAGAGAATGACCTGTAAACTGAAACTTAGCCCTATGCCCATGTAGAGACAAATGTTCGGTTATTTCAGGTAAGAACTGTTCGTATATTCCTTTTGCTGCCTCGTAGATTCCTCTGTGGACTAAAACATCAGTGTCCTGCAAAATCAATATTAATATCATAAGATCTCGTAACGGATATAATAACTGAAACAATAACCAAATTAACATCCTTGATCATGATCTTTATAAAAACGGTTCAGCTAATGCAGTTAGACGCTAATCAAAAAACATGTAAAGTTGTCGGTTGTATAATATTTTTTTCAATTATTAATAACAATAAACCAAACGTTTAAAAAATATATAAATCATGATTTTCACCTCAAATTTAGTTGGCTCAAAGAAGAGGTTTGCTTTCCAAGAAGCTAAAGAATCAGAACCCTACAAGACAATGACATTAGTTAACACATCAAAGACCATAATTTGAGAAACAGAGGATTTTGATTGTAGTAAAACTTTGAGAACATCTCTCACCTGAATCACAAAGCACCTAGTGTATGAGTTTGGATCGTCACACACAAACCACTCACAAGGAGAAGATTGTAGCGACTGCAACTCCCTCGCCGCTTCTAGTTTCTCATCCTCACCCGCAGCAACCACCGCGGTCATCGTAGACGCTGCCGCCTGAGCCGCAGCCGCTGATTTATATGGGTTGTTCGAGTCCGAAGAATCATATTCTTTGCACGAGTGAATGTATGAAGCAGCTGAAGCAGCAATCTTGTAAGCAGAAGATGAAGATGATCGTTGTTGAGGCTTCTCGGATTCTGATTCAGACGATGTAACAACAGGGACCCGTGTCGAGTCTTGCTCGAGTTTCTCTCTAAGTAACGCTGCTTTGGCTTTCTTCTCTAGTGAAGATGTAACAAACTTTAAACCGTAGTTTCTTCTCAAATCCTCACCCTTGATCTCAGGTATCGTGTAAGCCACGTTACACAAGTAAGCTAACTGAGAAAGCTGTTTAGCATCAGACCAAGAAACTTTCACAAGCAACTTAGAAAACGATTCGCGTTCCCAGTCGCCGTTTCCGTAATCCGCGACACAACCTTCCTCATCTTTGCAGCCACACGTAACGTTTTCATGTTCCGACACAACATCGCCGTTTACATTCTCTGTTCTTGTCTCTTTCTTCCACTGTCTCCTTATCTCAAGCAAACGCTGGACCCAGTTCGCTTTCTTGGCTCCATCAAGATTCTGCTCGACCTCAGGCTCATCACTATCTTTATCGTCCTCTGTTTCGAATAGCAGTGTTTTTATTGGACTCGGGATTATAGAGCTCGATATCTGAAACGAGAACACTCCGACAGATCGGCTGCTTTTCATTCCCTGACCAGGACGTACAGACACAGCACGTATCCTGTTCTGACAACACAAGTGGTTGTCGGAACTCGATCGCCGTATACCACCACCTTTAACGACGAGGTCTTGACCGGACAACGATCTACGTAGGCCGAAATGTTCTTTGAAAACGTCGTTGGCCGCAGCCGCTGGGGATGGAGACGCCATAGCCGCATTAAACGCCATTCTTTTATGAACTAAACTCCAACTATAGCAATCAAGACAAGACCAAAACAACATTAAACTGTGTAACCGTTCTTAGTGGTTTTTTCTTGTCTTTTCATGAACCAGATGTAGTATGAAATCTTGAGTATTTCATAACATAATGTAACGTTTTAGTTGGCGAAAAATATGAAACGGTTTGATTAGCTTTGACCAGAGTCAACTAGGGCATTTACAAATGGAATATGTGGACCTATTTTAGGTAACCAGCCAGGTATTAAAGAAGAAGTGGCAAGTTATTAATTCCAATGTACACCTACGAACCAACTAACAACCTTTGCTTATAACTCTCGTATGTGACTAATGTGTTGGGTGGGGCTCGAATCTTATAGTTGGACTGGGTCCAAAGTACAGATGTACTTCCACATGCGCCACGTACGATGTGCTCATTGTATTATCATTTTCCATGATAATAAAGATCGATCAAAAAGAAAATTTTGTCTAATTTTTCAGACTTTTAATATTGTTATATTTACTTTTAGGCTTGTTATAACATATTTGGAGAAAATTACCTGGAAAGTTTTAGTTTATTCGAGTACCTTTTTTTTAAAACAAAGAAAATAGAAAGAAAAAATGTTTGAAATTTCGAAAACAATAAACAAAGCATAATATGATAGTTTTGAGTTTCTAAATATTGTTCTATCTACTTTTTGGCTTTTTATAATATATTTATAGGTTATGGTCAGAACTACCTAGAAAGTTTTAGTTTATTCGGAGTACTGATCTTTCTCAAAAAAAAAATAAATAGAAAAATTTGTTTGAAATTTTGAAAAGAAATAGACACAAAAGCATAATATGTGTGTTGTTCATATTATATGGAGTTTTTACGGATCTTAACGAGAATAATTCGGAAGAAACAAAAGTGATATTGATAAACACATGAGTCTCGAGATGCGTTACCTTATTTTTTAGGTTTTGATCGATGGCAAACAACAATGGACGATCAATGCAGCGTTTCTGAACCGTCGGATCCGCCGGAGTGGATCATAATCAAACCATCGAGATCAAGAAAGTCGCCATTCTAACCAGTGGTGGTAGTCCAGTGGCGCTTGAGGGATTAAACCCAATACGGTGAACCCTGGTTCGAACCCCGCTGGCCACACGGATATGGGCTATTGCTTTCGGCTCATTTGAATGCCCAGGAGAGGGTCTATCCGTGGGCTGTACCTCCACCCGGGGGTTAGGTCTGTGTCTTTAATAGACCCGGGTTTAACCCTTTTTCTTTTTTCAAAAAAAAAAAAGAAAGTCGCCATTCTCTGGACGAGATGAAACTGATGAACAAATCTTTGATGATTAACACACAACAACAACAAAATTGCCCTTTTTCAAAAAAAAAACAACAACAACAACAGAAAAAACGAGGCGGAGAAACCAATATGTAATGCCAGAGAAATGGTGGTTTGAATACGTACGATGAATCTTAAACGAGAAGGATACAAAAGAGTCAGACCAGACTATTCTGAAACTTGTTCTTGTTCTGTAAAAGATTCATGAATCTCTTTCTCTCTCCCTTTCACAGATGTAGATGCAAACAATGTTTATATATATGTGAAAATGAAAACAAGAGAGAGAATCATGTCACGTGGTAGGAGGTAGGGAGAGAGAAAACCAAAGTTTGACGTAAATGCCATCGTTGTTGTATTTTATTTACTAATCGGAAAACCAGTGGTGGTTGGAGAGTAGTTAGCCACTCTTTTTGCTTAATTAGCGAGAGTATTTTTGGTAAAAGTCGTTATGAAAAAAAATTAGCCATTCTTATACGTTAGACGTTTCCTCGATTTCTTCTAACTATTAGTCAAACCTCAAAAATCTAAACAAAATCTACGAATTGTAATTATTTTTCATACACGAAGGCGACTAAACGCAAAATATTGTATGTGGAGAAAAAAATAACTAGATCAAATATATGTTAACGGATAAGTCGTTATTTTATAAAACATCATTAAATTCACTTTTTATGTTATATAGTTTTCATTATAGGATGCATATTTATGCAATAATTTACTTTTTTGAAAATTACGTCTAGTGATTTTGTTCATATTAAGTTATATCTAAACATTGAGTTCTTACTCTATGAATTCAGAAAAATAAAATTTCTAAATAACACAAAAGACGAAGGTATTTTGTCGCAACAATAACGAAAAGTTGCACGAGAGATGAAAATATCTAATTGACCACAGCTGAAGAAAGGGTAATATAGGAAAATAAAACGACCATGACGAGCCAAATGTTCGGTTGCATGGAGCAAAGAGCTTCAGTGATCTCCACATTTCGTTTCCCAGGTGGTGGCTATCACAGCCGCCTTATGTTTCCCGCCGATTTTCAATTTTTCTCTTGTTTTTTTTTTCTTACACTTATTTGTTGAAGTCAGTGTGTTCCTGCCAAAGAGTAACTACATTGTCAGCTTTCACCGCTAGCCTAGCCTCCACGTGTTCTCGTAATAACCCTCGATTTCACTGTATTCACGGGCTTCTTCAAAGAGTGGACTTCTTAATTCTCCAAAACACTACTAAGGCTTATTGGGTTCCGTTTGAGAGGCCTTTGATGGTCCTCAGTCCTTCCCCATCTGAATCATCACGAGATCAAAGACGTACAAATTTGAGCCCTCAAATATATTTGAGTAAATACTATGCATAAATCAGTTTTACTAATTATTAATGAGAAAGCACAAGGTACAAAGTCCACAGTGACCTAAAGTAAGAAATGACAACGTTTTAAAACCCATGTGGTTCGATTTTTGTTTTTCGTAATTAATGGTTATGATTTTTACACTTAGTTATGTCAAATCTTGTTATATAGTTTTGATGCCACTTAATCCACATTAAAAATGATGAGTTCATTATGTGCAGTCTCTCTAAAGGCTCAACATTGCTTATATATTCTTGGTGTACTTTGTCTATTAGGAGATATACCATATATTTAGTTTATTGTAGGTTAGATTGTTTTTTTTTTTTAATTCTTAGGTGGGTATATCCTAGATCATATATATACTTTTGTAAAAAAAGTTGGCAGATCTTTTATGGTATATCTCCTAATAGATAAAAAAAAAAACTACACCAAGAATATATAAGCGCTTTGTGTTGAGCCTCTAGAGAGACTGCACATAATGAACTCATCATCTTTAATGTATAGCTTCTGGTTATTTGGTATACCTCCTAATGCTGTCATCTCCTTTGATACCAAATATAGCTTATGGTTTTATGGTATATCTCCTAATACTGTCTTTTACAAAAAAGTGAAATTATCGTCCATAACAATTTAACAATTAACAACCTAATTATCTTTAGTCGTTTGTAAAATTTAAATCTTTTGAAATTATCCCCGCAACCATGATCCACGCATTCTTGATTCCTCTATCTCAATAAAATAACAATAAATAATAAGATGTGGGCTTTAAAATCAATAGAGAGGACCCACGCGGTTCTTTTGATTTTTGCGGTTCATGTCATTTTCATTCTCGACTAACTCTTCAAAAGGAAATTCGATCTCTTCTTCGCCGAAACTTCCTTAATTTCTTTCACAAATTATAATCTACCATATACGTTGTTGTATATCTATCACTTACTGTGTGTGTTATATCACACTAAAAGCTTTGTTTCAAAAACTTTTTTGGTTTTAACTTCTTTTTAACGAAAGACATGCATACTAGTCGTTAGAACATTAAATGCAAACGCGTTTTGATTTGTGATTTAAGTTTGTGAAATTTAAATGGTTATCGTAAAACAAACAAGGATATGCGTGGTCCATAGATGCTGATTTTCACATATAATATAATTAATCATGACTACTAGGTCTAGGTGTGGATATGGATCGGAGATCCGGGGTTTTGAAGGTATTTGTGATTTGTTTCGTATATCTCGGATATCTAATTTTTCGATTTGTTTTACTTCGGAAAAATACGGATATTCGAAAAAACGGATATCCGGAAAATAAATAGATATTTACGAATACTTACGGATATCTCATATGTTCTAATTAATATAAATAATCTTAAAAATTTGATACAAATTTATTTTCTAAAATATTTTTTGCATGATATAAAAGATAAAAAAGTTAAAAGAAGTATATCTACATTGTAATTTTTTTTTAAACTTAGTTAACAATTATAATAACACAAAACTTAAGAAAAAATATAATTGTCATAAATGTTTCTCCTCCTTTTATGTAATACTTTTATATAAGTAATAATGAATATAATTTGTTGATCATAATTTATGCATGTAGATGGCTAGATGCTTCTTCTCGGGGCACGAACTTATTTAACTTAATCTCTATCTTAGACTATTAATTCGATGCTACAAATAATCTTTAGCATAGTTAATTAATCTTCACCAGCACTGAATAGCCGCACCTATGCACTCAATTTAACAGCATAACCTTTTTTTTTTGCATAAACTAAAAATTAGATTTTATAAATTACAACCTCTATATAAATACACGACTGTATTAGTATTTATTATAATGTGACATTTTAAAAGTTTATAATGTGATGTACTACTGCGTTATGCAATACAAATATCGAATAACACAGATGAAGATTAATATTCAATAGTAAAAAAGATTCTAGATCACAGACACTATTGGCCAAAACATCATCATGATTTCTTCGTTAATCATATCACTTTACCACCAATAATATGTGAACATGTCACTGTCCATCGTGTGAACGAGAACGCCCCGTTACAAGCCTCTTCATAAACTTGCAGGGTACAATAATACCCATGTAAGCCCACCAATCCCTACGTACGTGAAATAATTTATTTTAGAAAGAAATGACGAACTTCTTTGAAACGTAGGAAAAAAATTAAATTAAAATCAGTTTTCAACAATTCGAGATTAAGTGATAGAATACAAAAACGATAGATAACAACAGGTTTGGAAGAGTCATCAAATTAGCAAGAAAAAATAAACTAAATTAAAATAGAATTACATGTCATTTTCGTAAGTTTCTCTCCAACATCCTTCTCTTTTCCCCACAACTTCTTGCATAAGCATTATATGAAATAAAATAAAAGGAAAAACATAACAAAACACAGACGCACCATCATATATAAAGCCCTACATATGTATCTTCATTTTATAAACATACACACACCTCACAGAGAGAAAGCTCATATCCTCATCAAACCCACCAAAGTTCTCATATAGCGACGGAAGAGATGTTGATGGAAGAAAAGCTTGTGGTTAAGGAGCTGGAGCAAGGGAAAGAGTTAGCGAATCAGCTGATGAACAGTTTGAACAACCCTTCCTCGTCTTCTAAGATATCAAACGAGGTTTTGATCTCGGAGATCCTCCGTTGTTTCCAAAACACAATTGCTATGATGATGAATCCTGACAAGAAAACACTTAAGAGAAGCCCTGAGAGAAGTGATCAGAGTAACAAGAAGAGGTATACAAAAAGATTATTCAATTTTTGTGAGTTTATGAGTTTTTAAATTTGAATTTCAAGACATTTTGTCTAATTCTGTTGATTTCTTGATCTGCAGGAGAATGTTGGAGAAGAAAAAGACAGAGAATGTAAAGATTTGTGTCGGAACAGGACAAGAAGGAACTCCACTTGACGATGGTCATTGCTGGAGAAAATATGGTCAGAAATATATTCATGGATTCAAGAACCCTAGGTAAGTTAAAATAATTACGTATCTTATGAGCATTATATTAATCATTACAATGATTTTAGTTTTAAAGTTATCCTCTGTTTTGTTCATACAGAGGATACTATAGATGTACACATCGGTTCACAAGAGGTTGCTTGGCGGTGAAGCAAGTTCAAAAGTCGGACACAAACCCTATGTGCTATGAAGTCAAGTATGTAGAGAGTCACACATGTGATATCACTCCATCAACTACCAAACACTCTGTTTCTGATGCAAAGCAATCTGATGACACGATAAAACACATTAAACCTGAAGAGTTGATGCTGAGTATCGAAGATCTTGATTACAAGAAGGATATTTTCAGGACGTTCTCATTCTCAAATCCTGAGATTGATGATTTCTTGGAATGGAATGATCTGATGGAAACTCTGTCTCCGACAACATCAGAATCTGGAATCACCAACGAGTTTCATGTTTCGCCAACAGATGATTCATGTTTCTCTTCTTTGGAAAACATTCTCGGTTCAACTCATGATTTGTCGTGGATGTAATGCATACTTCTTAGTTCTTATTGTGTAGAGCGTTTAGTTTTAGACTTTTAGCCCTAGTTTTCAAGTGGAGGCACATGGTTCTTCCTCTGTTTTTTTAGACCAGTGTGATACTTAGACAAAATATTATTACACAATAATCTATGTGATGTCATGAGACGTTTATTCATATACACACATACATACATACATACATACATACATACATACATACATACATACATATATGATGCTCCTGCAAGAATCTGCGAAGGGGTGTGAGTGACCGAGCAGTTCTTTTAGCTTTCTTTGACTGATAGAATGTCGGGTGAACGATCTATTTTCCCATGAAAACTATCATATAGCATCAGATCCCCACCGAACTATGACCTCGTGCTATTATTCCATCAGTACAAAGTTACGAATCTATTTCCCTCCAAATCAATAATTCAGAACGTAATTACCCATAAACCATGAATTAATTGGTTTATAGTTAACTAACCAATTTTGAATCAGCTAAACCAACCGAAATTCCAATTCTTATTATTTTTATTTTTTTTTTACATTTTCCAATTCTTATTTTAAAATATTTGTTCATAAAAAAGTACCATCAGCAAAAATTTACAGAGGAGGGTCTTCTTGCTATCGAGACCATTAAAGCTTCCCATCTCTCCCAAGTCCCAATTGTCTTCTTCTGTGACCGTATGGCTTGCAAACTCTGGCCATGGACACGAGAATTCAGATCAAATCCCAAATCAAATCGCAATTCCCCACTCCTCCACCGCATTCACACTCCACTCCTCCCACATATCTCCCTTCCGACACTAGATCAAACCAAGCTCGTAACAGTTTGTGAGGGAGACAAGAACGGCGGAGATTAGGGACGTAGGAATGGCGAGACCGGAATAAAGCTCATTGAGTTTTGTTCTTAAGAGTTGCCATATGATTTCGTAAGATAATTGAGATCAAGAGGATGTTAATTTTTTTTTTTGTTCTGGGAAATTAATTTATTGATTGACTAAATATTTTTGATTATTTATTGTTTCGATTAATTTTTTTTAAATAGAGTTTTGATTGGCTTAGTTGGTTTAAAACTGATTGGTTAATTAATAAACCGATTCAAACCATTGTCTATGGGTTTCTAAGTTTCGAAGTATTAATTTGGAGAGATATACATTTACAACTAAGAAGTCGGGGGAAATAAGTTTACAACTTTAAACTTGGGGGAAAATAGCACTAGGTCATAGTTTGGTGGGGATCTGATGCTATATGATAGTTCTCATGGGAAAATAGATCGTTTACCCTAGAATGTCCTTCCAACAAGTCCCTTATAATCAAGTTCAGAATCTGACATTAACAAAGACAAAAGGCTAGGAACATTTGTCATCTTATATCACAAAAACAATCAAAACTGACACTTGGTGTAATGTTCTCTCAAAACTCTTCATTCCCTGGGAATGTTATCAATATCACTATAGAACCAAAAACAGCTATCATCAACAGATGCCTAATGTCCACAATTTCGAGAAAGTTCTAGTATGCCTTTTGTTCTGGATTTTTTCTTTAGAACCAAACATCAACTTCAACTTTAGCCTCCATATTTCATATATCCTAATGAACTTTTAGTTTGCATAATAATGTCAAACTCATTGAGTAAACCAATTTTTAAATGAGGCACTCACAAGCACTTGAAGAACGTGATACAATATCAGAAGGTCAACATTTAACCATGAAATAAAGAGCTCACTAGTTCATTTCATTCGACTATATTACTGATATTATGAGCCAAACTTTTTTATTTTATTAATCAGCTAGGGAAATATAAAACAGGAATAAATGTTATTCTTGTATTTTTTTTTTACCATTTGTATTTCTTCCTTCACCAGTTGGCCAAAAAAAGTACTCCTTCACCTCTATAAAAAGTGTCATTTTGACATTTTCATAAAAATTAAAAAACTAATTGAAATACATTTATGTTCTTAAAAATTACATCTATTTAACCAATATTATTTGAAATAAATAAAATTATTTATAAAATCAATGCATTTTGTAATTAATATTAATATTTAAATAGATATAATAATTATAAAGTGACATTATTTGTGTAGACAAAAGTATCTAGATGACATTATATATTAAAAAAAAAGAATTATTGGAAAGCCAAAAGATGAATAGACCTGGGGATGAGTATTTTGCAAAAGAAATATATTCCTTCTCCAGCGAAATTTAAAAGAAAAAACATGATGGGCTCAGAAAATACAAAACAGGCCAACTATAAGCCCAATATAAATTAACACTCTTATCTGAAAGATCCTCCTTCTCTCTGACTTCTCTCCACACGAGTGTCTTCTTATTACTGAGCTGCCAGACTCAGTTTTTTAAAAAAAATTAAATTATCTTCGCCTCAGCCCTCTACTTTTGAAAAGGCGTCCGCGCCAGTGCCAATTTTAGATGGAAACAAGTGATGTGGTTGTCCAGCCTTACAACTCACTTTTGACACTGAAGCGACTTAAACCTTAAATGCTGATTGCGTTGTTGTCCTCGACAACACTGCATTGAATAGAATTGCCGTGGAGCGTCTGCATCTCACAAATCCTACCTTTGCGCAAACGAATTCGCTAGTGTCGACTGTGATGTCTGCTAGCACAATGACATTGCGTTATCCAGGATACATGAATAACGACTTGGTTGGGCTGCTAGCATCTTTGATCCCAACGCCAAGGTGTCACTTCCTCATGACAGGTTATACTCCGTTGACTGTTGAGCGCCAGGTTAGATATCTTACTTGTTTAATAGCCACATAAGTATGCAATGTTCCGTATTGTTGGTTCCATACTCTCTCTTTTTTTTTTTGGAAGGCAAATGGCACTCGTAAAACTACCGTGCTGGATGTTAGAAGGCTTTCTACAGGTCAGCTGTTTGCTTTTTTTCCATCTTATTTCTCGAAACTTGAACCGAATGTTCTTCTAACAAGATTGTATTCGCAGACAAAAAATGTCATGGTGTCGTTTTATGCTAGAAACAAAGAAGCTAGTCAGGCAAAGTACGTATCAATACAAAATATCATTCAAGGAGAAGTAGATCCTACTCAGGTATAGTTAGCTATTTTCTTGTCAATAATATGATAATTCTTTCTTGTTGATGTGATCTGTTTCTGTTTGTTTCACTACTTGATGATACTAGATGCATGAGAGTTTGCAGAGGATACGAGAAAGGAAGCTTGTTAACTTCATTGAGTGGGGGACCGGCAAGCATACAGGTTCCAACCAAACTGTGTCTGCAAACAAGTTATTGCTTTTGACTTTGACCATGAACTTGCATCACCATATCTTATTCTCGACAGGTTGCACTTTCCAAGAAGTCTCCATATGTTCAAACTGCCCATAGGGTAATCTGACGTTATTTGATGTATATATCTCTTAGGCTGTCAATACGAAGAACATACGATGAAGACTGTTTACTTAAGTGGTGTATCTGATATTTCAGGTCAGTGGTCTAATGTTAGCAAGCCACACAAGTATCAGGCACCTTTTCAGCAAATGTTTGAGCCAATATGATAAATTGAGGAAGAAGCAAGCTTTTCTTGACAATTACCGAAAGTTTCCCATGTTTGCTGTAAGTTGACCGCTTAGATGTCATGCGTTTGTGTTTAGTGATGATTAATCATGAGAATATATATATGTGGATACAGGACAATGATCTTTCAGAGTTTGATGAAGCAAGGGACATCATTGAGAGTTTGGTAGATGAATATAAGGCTTGTGAATCTCCAGATTACATCAAATGGGGAATGGAGGTATGTAAATAGTCTCAGACTACTAAGCTTTTCTCACCTATGTAGGGAACAGTAAACGATAATTGTGTACTATGTGTGTGTGTGTCTCTCAGGATTCTGAACAGCTTTTCACTGGTGAAGGCAATGCTTCAGGAGTTGTGGAACTGGCGTTCTAAATCCATAGTAAAGTCATGATGTTTTCACTTTGTAACTGAATTTTTTTTCAGGTCATCATAGGTTTTTACACTTGATAATGGGTTTTGGTTGGACGAAGTAGCAAAACCATAAAGAGTGTTG
This sequence comes from Brassica juncea, assembly GCA_018703725.1. Taxonomy (NCBI): domain Eukaryota; kingdom Viridiplantae; phylum Streptophyta; class Magnoliopsida; order Brassicales; family Brassicaceae; genus Brassica; species Brassica juncea. Next base: position 4,480,280 of record CM031940.1, on the reverse strand, counting down.
GCACGGAAACCTTGAATGGTTTGAATATATTATGTATGATGTGGATGAGTTATGAAAACAGGGCTTGGCCTTACGTTTAGTCTCTCCACCAAAAGAAATCCATTTTTTTTTTTGGTAAAATGTAAAGATCCAAGATATATTCCATAAGTGGGGAGAAAGAGAGAGTCTCATCACATGTCCATGGTCCTCTTCATTGCTTACGTCGCTTAACTATTCCCTCCCGAATATTTTTGTATGACTATAAAAACACTTTTTGTTAATTTTGTTGTTGTATATAACTGCATCAATTAAACTCGGATACAGATTCATGCAGTGTCCGAAGACGCGTCCAGAAAGTATACGCGTGTTAAACTTCTGAAAGATTGAAATTCAAGTTATTAGTTAATATAAATGAGAGGATTAGACATACTAAACGCGTAATTGTCTAATTTAGAAAATAATGTGTCAAATTTTTAGAACGACGTGTTAATTTTGGACAGCGAAAACTCGATTTTATTTAACGAATAACATTATTTTTACTTATAATGTGAATAATGTGCTCCACATACCTATTTTTATCTAGAACAAACCACAATTCCAAAGTTGACGGACAAAATAATCAAAGAACCATCGAGGAAGCGTTGTCAGTCAAAGGGAGAATAATCAACAAGTAAAAAAAAGGGCAGGTGCCAGTAGATTTACTTGAAAGGATCCTCGAGTGTTACAGGCTACAGCCGGTAACCGTCAACCAGTATTTTCCTATAAAACCCGCGTTACCCTTTACGTCATTCTTCATAAGGTTTCTCTTCCCCGTCTCGATCGTCGTCTCTCTCGCCGGAAACTTTTATAACGCTGCTCTCTCTTCATCTCTCTCTCTCTCTCTCGCATTCATCATTGTATTCTCTCTATCTACCGGCTTATATCCAGAAATGGCGTTGAGGAATTACACTGCCGTTATCGCCTTGATCGTTCTCGCCGTCGTTTCTCCTTTCGCCGGCGCTCAATCCCTAGCTCCTGCTCCTTCTCCCACAAGCGACGGTAATTTCACGCTTAGATTTTAGAATCGATTTGATTGTGTATGAACCCCTAGATCTGGTGAAATTAAAATCGAATTTATCTGTTTGATGAACAGGAACGTCGATCGATCAAGGAATAGCGTATTTGCTAATGGTGGTGGCGTTGGTGCTGACGTATATCATTCATCCCCTCGATGCATCATCTTTATTCTGATGATCCTCTGTACAATCAAATCTTAGAGTTCTAATTGACAGTAATGAAGTTTATAGTTTATTATTAATCTTGCTTATGATAATTTGTTTATTGTACATGTACTCCTTTAGTTATGATTATTAAATATTCATTTACTATAGAAAAATTCCTTCGTTACAGCTTTTTTTTTTCTCAGAACATCCCCAGAGTAAAATGAGTAAAACATGTTTCATTAAAAGGTAAATATACATTTTATAACCATAAGTTTAATTAATATACATTTAGAGTTTAGAATTGAACGGTTGAGTTTTGGGGTGGAGTTAAATTTTTAAAAATAAATATTAAAAAATTCAAAAATAATTTTAAAAAATTGATTTTTTTTTTAATTATAAAAAATTATAATTTGAAGCACAAGTTTATTTATTTATTTAAATTAATATTTATATTTATATAGTTATAAAGCAAATAGTAGAAATCTTTTTGCTTCTTTAATGAAACCTCGGTCATTTTTTCTTTTTATAGACAAAAACTTAAAATAAATATTCGAGAGAATTGCTCTTTATTAGTTTGTTTGTTATTATAAATTGTCCCAAATGTTTTTATTTTGTACTCTTTTGTTATTCTATATGTAATTTCGTTTTTATTTTCTACTATTTCTTTCCACTAAAACTATATAAATTAATCATTGATCGTGAGGATAAATCATTTTAAAACATGATGATATTTTCATTATTTCTATAATGTATAAAAGGGTGGTTGGTCACAAACTAAAACTCATCAAACAAATGTTTTAAATGGTAACAGCTTGTATACTAATACTATAATTTGTATCTAAACCCACAGTTTCTCTTACTTTTACAATGAACACTATTAAAACTCATAAAAGTTATCAGTGAATTAGACTTATTGAATAAAGTAGCACACATTTTGATTTTAAGGCGTAGTAGTGGTTTAGTACCCTAGTGTAAATATATATTAAAATTGACTCACTTCAAAAAGAAGATCATCAATCAAGTAACCACATAATAGATTATGTATAATTTCAACATCATATTTTCTTTAAAATGATTTGCGTTATCTATTTAACGGCCGTAACTTGAATAAACATATGTCTAGTCGACAAAGACACTGTCACATAGCCATGTAACATAACCATATATCCGTTGCTCAACTTCAGAATAGCAACCGGTTCGTCATTGATATAACGCACAGATTCTATAACTAGCATGGGACCCAACTCGAGCGGATCTAAAATATGTTGGACTCGGGTAGATGTAATGTCCTCTCGTGTCAAACTCTGGATATACGACGATAAATGCACATATAAGGCTAAACTGTAGGTATGGTAATGCTTCCAAAAGAGTTTATACCGTCCTGATGGACTTAGATCTGGGAAACAAATGGTGAGAAAAGATGGGAAATGGCTGGCAACAACAATGCCAGAATGGCTGATGAAGTGCAAACCATTGGCAGCTAAACCCCCATAACAAATATCACTTATGAGTTCATCCTATTGTCTGCCTAGTATATGTGCATGGGGTTCCATCCCCAATGGGTAGGAACTGATTGGGGATGGAACCCCATGCACATATACTAGGCAGACAATAGGATGAACTCATAAGTGATATTTGTATCAACATATGTGAAGAGGTCAAATCATTAAAGACAACCGACAAAGACTGTGATGCTTTTAATCTCTGGACCCCAAACGATCAAACCAAGACGACTTGTACAAATCCAAAGTAAGCAATTGTGGGTCATGATGCACTTCAAAGAATATATCTGCTCTTTCACTGCATGAAATCCTCTACATGTCTATGTACACATGAGAACTCTCCAATAAATTGACTACACATGGACTGAAGCAATGTTTGAATCTTTGAAGACTTGCAATGACTAGATGTAGCCTTATATCAGACGGCAGAAAATATCGAAGATAATCAAACCATAAAGTCATCTATTGAAAAACTATAATAATTTAACGACGACACGAAAATTTAGGACGCGACAAGGATATAAACAAAACCTATGATGAAGAGATAAATATATGACATAACTTCATCAACGAATATTTTAGATACTTATGAACTTACTATTTTGAATTTTTGTTAACCGTCGCTCATCGATGTTTTGCTGCAAAAATTGTAAGATGGATCAAGTATTTCATGTATGTTTTTGATAAAACATTAGTTTTCTTGTATATATTAGATGTTGATTTGGCCAATAAGCTAAATACAATAATAGATTCCAGTTACATCAATACATATGTTCATTTAAACATTTAATTGTCATTTAGTGGGCTGGTCTTTGTTGGATTAAAGTTTGATACTTCTTCGGAAATAATAATTGAGTAAGTTGTCTCTATGACATGTAACGTAAACCACTATATGTATCTTGCATATTACTAGTTTTTTTTTTATAAATAAATAAGTTGACTAGTGTGTTAATCTTTGTTTGATCAAAGAAACTGTCATTCTTGCGCATTGGTTGTGCATTTGATTTAATGAAAGAAAAATATTTGTTACTAAAATTTGCTTATTGTTTCTGATTTTTGATAAAATCCTGTTTAGTTTTGTTAGATATTAAATATAAAAGGCTTAGTTGATTGATTTTACACTTATACATATACCTCATTGGTAGAATTCAATAAAACTATTTTTGGAAGAAAAAATATAATCCACCTATTCAGTCCATTTTCAATGGTTTTAGTTTTTGGATGTTTTATAATTTAAATGAGATAATTCATTATTTTGTTCAGGTCCAAATTGGTTTAAGATAACAGATAAACATGCACGTTTCATATGAGATTGTAACAATTCTTTGCCCCATTTCATATATGATATTTCAACTTGTGAAAAAGTTGAAGAAGAATTAAGCAATATCATTTTAATCTATATATTACAACTTTCATGACATTTGTTGATTTCTTACCCTTATAAAAGTAAGAATATATGAGATTTTTCTACAAAAGAAGATACAGATCACCCAAGATGAATGAACATCAGATTGAACAACATCACTATTACAACTATCAAGGTGTATTCAAGAGTCATGGATGTAGAGATTCAACATATTTTTATTTTCTTAACCTTTTAACTAGGTGTCATTCTTCTCGGACATAAATTTATTTCTTTGGATTTCATGGTCAGACATGGATATAAGATAATGCTCGCAGAACAAGATTGTGAGAGAGAGAGAGAGACTTCCGTTCGAATATATAATCAAGAGTGATTTGGTTGTGGTAGAAGTTGATCGAAGACGAAGAGCCTCCAAAACTTAGCATGTGCCTGAGTAATTCTCCACGTCTCTATTAGTTGTATGTTTGTCTGGGGACTGGTTAGTTGTTTATTTGTTTAAGGATTGATAGAGATTGACCCCACTATGTTTAGGGATCTGTTTATGTACTTATCCAAATTCTAATATTAAAAGCCACAAATTTGTCACGTTTCTGATCTCAGAAGCTTTTTCTAACATAATTTACATATGTGTCATGTCTCGCAAAAGATTTTTCAAAGCTTCACATAAAGAAATGAGATTTTCGTTTGTCGTATGGCTTTGACTTATAACTATTCACATATCGGGCCTCCAGACTGGTGATAATCACCATTTAGCTAATACTATGGTTCAACGAGAAATTTTTTGTATGTAGTTTGTTTTTATTTATGCAATACATGTAATTTGTTTAAACTCACGGTTTCTGGTGATTTGTTGTAACAGATTTTGCTAGCTTTCATTTCACTGAATCCATGTGATGCTTCCAAGGTGCTTTGATGTCCACTCATAAACATATATCTGGTTCTATGAGGCAACAGTTAGACTTAAATCTAAACACGTACATGTCGTATGGGATTGGAACAATGCCCCGCTTCCCTCTGGATACGACATGTCAACTCTGTTTACCAAGATCCAGCAAGGATTGCAGAAGCTTGATATCCTGCTCTGACCATCAACACCGTGGTGGCTTCTGGTGACCTCCACACCTTAGGTGTCGACGATACGGACGCCGAGTCGAGGTATCAGATTCTCGAGAATGATCACCGTGTTAAAACTTTCAAAGTGGCATCAAGACAAGTAACCTGCGACACTTGTCTGAAAAGTTTTGCACGTTGCAACCATGAAGAAGATGATGATGAATTTTACAAGAGTTCATGTGATTTTAGCACGGGAGATGAGATGAGGTTTCTTAATTTCAGTCATCCGCCTCCTTGTTATCTTCTTCTCATATCTCCTGATAACAAGTTTGACACTTCGTTGAGTTTCATGGCCAGCCGTGGATATAAGGTTTTGCTCTCATCTCCAGATGGCAACACTTCTCTCCAACAAGATTCGGAAGAGTTTTGGTTGTGGCAGAAACTGATCCAAGGAGAAGGTCCTTCCACGTCAGAGAGCAAGTGAAAGATTTGGAACTCATCTGGCAGCGCAGCAAGTGATACTACTCTATGTTGTTATCGTTTTAGTTTTAATGCTTTGATTTGTAACTCTGCATCTATGAAAAACTCTCTCTTGTTTAAAAGATTTATGCAGATTCAATTTTCAAGTAATCTCACAGCTCTTAAGAAGAGCGGACTAATACGCTTTGGTGATCCAGGAACTATAATAGGAACACATGCTCTCTCCAACCTGTGATATCAATACACAAGACAATATTAACAAACAACATGTGAGCCGGTCGATAAAAACTAACAAAGCTTTTACTCTTACATGTAATACAGGGCGTTCAAAGCAAAGACCAGAAACTGAGACATGCAAGTTACTTAACCAAAGTAGTCAGTGGATTTTGCAAATGTTGTGAATCCCTCACTCACCTCTCCAAGTAATCACCAACAATCTCAATGTCTTAAGAGAATCTCTTTCAACCGGCTTCATACATATCATCTGCTGTGCAGGCTTTGCCAATTGGTGGGCTTCTTAGCATGTGTTTCAGTCCTTGAGGCGATGTAACTGCACATTTCCTATATATATTTTGTGATAGTTAGCAACAAACTAAAAAACATTATTTAAGATTTTTTTTTAAAAAAAATACTGCAGAATCCATACAATTTTATAACAGTACATACCACATCAAATTTATGTTACAAAATTAATAAAGCTATTAAAACTGAAATAAGTGATCCAAAATACAACAAAATAGCTGTTATCCAGTACTTGTAAACCTAACACTGCCAAAACCCGACAAATCCCATCATGAATACAGGTCAAGTACAAAACATACAGCTATCTACTATAGTAGATAACAGATTAGAAAGCCACTATGCAAACAATTATTTATTATACAGGTCCAGGAACAGCAACAAGACAACCTCCAGTTTCCAGAACTATCAGATATTGTGGGGCCACACAATGGTAAAAAAAGGTTCTTCCATTTTAACAGATACAGAGAAAATGAGGATTCAATTGATTAAGCTAGAAATATATTGTGATAACAATATTCATGAATACATTTTCTCAATCATTTTAATAAACATAACCCCATATCATCTTCTTCTTCTTCTTCAGAGCTATGGAGTGATCTCAAGTCTTGGTTCGAAGCAAAACCCAGTAAAGAGCTGGAGAGGGAACTTCTTAGAGACAGGACACTTCTGAGACCACTTCCAACACTTGAACTTCATGTCAAACGTCAAAAGAGCAGGAGATCCATAGCTCTGAATGTAAACAAGATCATCACTGCCACTACTCGCGAAAACATCGTCCAACTCACCAAACCCTTGGAAGAATCTCTGAGGCATTCTCGCCATTTCTTGCCACTCTCTCCCTCCTCCTCCTCCTCCTTCTTTCAAACACCATATCCCAATCCCTTTGATAATCTCTGGCCTATCTTGTTTCCCTATCCCTCCAACGACCACAAGCCTCTCCTTGAGGTTCATCAACCTCCCACAGGTTAAAGAACACGGCATTGGAATGAAACTCTTCATCAAGATTCCGCTAGATGATGATGTGGACGAGAGATTCAAAGCAATGAGGCCGTGGCGATGATCAGAGCCTCCTGTGGAGTAGATCAAGAAGTATAGAACATTGTCGCAGATCACACTCTCGTCTCCTCCTCTCCATCCGGTTAAGACATCGGTTACACTCGTTGTCCAAGTCATTGTTTCAGAGCTGTATAGATGAATAGAGAGATCCCACTGGAAGAAATCTCCCGGTACTTGCTTTGACTTCACTATAGAAACAGAGTAACTCTGTTTTGCTCTGTTCATGGAGGTAGACAATGCTGTGTAATCTGTAGTTCTGTGACCTGGTGGTTCGATGAGCCTTCTCCACTGTTTGGTTATCGGATTCGAGACATAGATCTTGTTTCTACAGTCATTGTCCATGAAACAAACCAATCCACAAGAGGAAGCAACAAACCAATTAGATGTCTCGATGCAAGGGAGATCAAAGCTGTACCATTTCTTGATAACCGGGTCATAAGCATAACCTGAAGGATCATCAGTGCTGGTGAACATGAAGTACCAAGGCCCCTGAGAAACAGAGTTGTTGTTAGAGAAGTTCCATAAGAACCTTCTAGAAGATACAATCTCGTTCCATCTTTTGCAGACCGTGCCAGCTCTGAAGATGCTTGCAATGGGGAGGAAGGAGAGGATTCTTTCTAGTAAATCGTTGGGGAGAAGAGAATCCATTGCAAAAGTTTGGAGTTTGGTCTCATCATCATCATCGCTCTGCTCAGAGTATGATTCAGCAGCTTCAGGGACATATGTAGTAATGTAGTTGTACGGATAAGTGGTCCAAGACGCTTCTGCTTCCATCCTAAAACAACACAGATAATCTACAAATTTATAACCTTTTTTACACATCAAAAATTGAAAACTATAGCAATCAAATAAATAACAAAATAATATGATGATATTCGTAAAAATTCAAAGCTTCCAGAATCATATTCTAAATAGAAGACTTGATTAGAGCCTCAACAAAAAGACACTAAAAACAACACAAATAATCGAGAAATTTATAACCTTTTACTGATCAAACATTGAAAACCATAAGAATCCATTACCAGAAGAACATCAAATAAATAACCAAAAATAATATTACAAGAATTCAAAAAATTCCAAAACATATTTAAAATAGGAAACTTGATTAGAGCCTCAACAAAAGCAACAACATGTATCATCTATTAAAAAACATATAACCTCTTTAACTCAGATGTTGTGAAGGGATAACAACAAAAGCAAATACCAGATTTGCTTTATGAGACATGCATAGTTTGCTATTGCAATACATTTTTTCAGACAGTATGGTAAAAACTAAAAGGAAAGGAGAAAGACAGTGACCAATAAAAAAGACGTTTTTTAAAAATTTTAAAAGAGGTTAATTGCATATGAAATTAGGCTAAACGCTTACATCTGGTAACAGCAAACATCATCAACAGATCAATGAACCATCCAAAGAAATTTAAAAAAGCAGACAGTGATAATGAAATCAAACGGAAACCCATCTCGATTCATTACACACCTTTGGTTCTGGAAACTCGTGGGTGTCTGAATTTTCAGAATTCTCGAGATTTGAACCGAGAAAAAAAAGTATCGGTTTTTACAGCTTTGCGAGTGGAAATGCCGGTTTTGTTGATGTTGAGAAGACACGAAAGATGAGATTTTTTTTCTTAAGAATAGAAGGAGGAAACGAAACGAAATGGGTATGTCGTGATTTCAGAATTGTCAATGAGGAAAAGAGCTCATCAAAGGAAGACGAGAGGGAGAGATTGAGACACAATCTGAATTAACAGATAGAAGAGACGTTTCGGGTTTGATTGTTAATATGAATGAAAACGGACAGTGACCAAGGAAAGACAAAAGAGAGGAGCAAAGCTCAAGGAAGAGAGATGAAGGCGTTTGCGCTTTGCTGTTTTCTTCTTTGCTTATTTTATTTTTGATGGGAAACGGGTTTTATATAAAAACACGATGGAATACTGTATAACTGCGTATTGTTTACTATATTTTTATGTGAAAAGAATAATATATAACTGTTATTTAAAGGAAAGTATTTCATGGGAACTTTAGAAACACACAAAACAATTAAAAATATCTTAGCACCAATAATAATGCTGTCTTACTCATCAACCTGTATATTTCTTTTTTAATAGTTGTATTAAGCTGCGTTGTAAAGTAGACATGAGACTTTGGGAATTATAGATAACATGATAAAATAATTTTTAAAAAATGGTTTTTTATTTTATTAACTTGGAGTTTTTTTTTATTTATAAAAGAATTCAGACTAATTTTCAATAGAAAATGAAATCTACTATAGATCATCTCTCTAGATATATAAATGGATATGAAAATATGAATCTCTTAATTTTATTCATAGGGAAAATCGAACCTGAAAAGTGTTATCGTCTTAGTTCTATTCCTTGCTATCTGACTATACTGTCTTAGATATTTTTTAAAATGTTTATAATGATTTTGGAACTCTGTAATTTAAACGAACTTTTACAAATTCAGAGGCCTAAAGTTAATATTTCATTTGATTATATCTAAGAATATTTCTAAATTTTTATTTTTATAATTAAAAAACATTATTTTAAGTGTAGAGTATAAATAAGTAAATAACATAATTGAAAATTTTCGTTAAAACTAATAAAAAGTCACCGATCATAAATTTATGTTTATTATTTTACAAAAAATAATAAAACAAAATTGAAAAAAAAATGTGTGTTAAGTTATAATAAGGTGGAAATGCTCTTATATTATGAAACTATTTGTGAGTTAGAAAAAGGAAAATTGTTTGTTTAATCCCAAAATTTAATCTGCAACCAGACGGATTAGCCAAAAATGACATACCACGTGAGGTAACCTATTGCCTCAATAGTTGTTTCATGATTTTTTTGTATAAAAATAACAATAAACTAATCGAAATGTTTTTATTTTATTTATTATTTCATTTAGTAGTTATACTTTGCTTTTCAAACACTGAAAGGTCTCTCTCTACTTTACTTAGCTCAGACTTCTCGCAGTTTCTTATTAGTGGCCTGCCCTTTACCTAAAACACTTACAAGGTCACTATACAATAACAAATTAAAAATCAAAACAAATAAATGACTATTAGCAGTACGTATTATTATTTAAATTTCGTCAAGAAGTAGAAAATTAAATATATATCTGAGTACAGCTTCAAAATGTTGATGAGGTGTAAATCTATATTGACTCAGCGTCGTACGCTTTACCTTCTTTCTTCGGTAGAGCATATACCCTTACCCTTTATAGTTACGTAACTACAATATTTGTATTCCATATAGTTAACATATTAGTTATTTACCATCAGCGCTCAGATACTAAACTAAAATATATAATCACATTGTTAGTTTTATGCCACGATGTTTTATTCGATCTGAATTCAACTGTTAATTGTTTACGTGGTAGATAGAATAGCAATCACTTTTGAGCATCATAATCTAGCAAAACATAATAATTCTTGTAGCCAATTGAGATTTTTATTTTTGCATATCGCTTATTATATGCTCTAGAAGATATAAAATAATATTATAGTTTTAAATCACGATTTTCAAGGGTGGAATGCAACTTATTTGATTCAAATATGTTTGTTGTGACTTGTGAGATTGTGAATCACGTACCTAGAAAAGAAACTATAAAAGTCGAAGGAAAATATCCAGTAGTATATACCTTCTGCCTGTTTAATTTGCATAAATCCACTAGTTAAGGCATACACATTATAGGCTTATACTATCTATCTACTCCTGATCCATTCCACTGTCTTAATTATTGCTTTAGTTTCCTAGCGAATGTTTTAAATATCCTAAATACTTTATGTGCCGGTGCACCTAATTTTTAGAAAGAGACGAAATTCAACGAATTTCCAAATAGCAAATTTGTAACAGCCTATTACTAATAGGGATTATGATTCATAAAGTATTGAGGATGTGTGTATGTATGAAATTCATAATGGCAAAAGAAAGATGTGTCTAGAGACAAATAATTAGTACTAAAAATTTGATGTCGGAATGATTTGAAGTATAACTGAAGATGATATTTCTTTTACCGTATATAGTAAAATTATTGTTTTATTTGTAAGAAATACAAATCTCAAAAGTCAAAACCATATAGAGGAACGGATCTAAAAATTCTTGAGCAGAGCCTAGTTTCGTGCGTGTGTGTGTGTAATAACGTAGATCAACCCATTCCTCTAGCTGTAGTGGTTTTATAAATATATGGACATTAATTACCCACCGTCTAAAGGCTAAAACAACAATCAATATAGCTATGTGAAGGTTGTTAAAGACTTTGAGTTTTTGCTAAACCCAGATACAACTTTAAGACATGAGTGGTTTAGAAAAGTTGTAGAAAGTTTTTTTTGCAAATTAGTCTTAGTGCCACTGGCCACCTTTAATATTTTGGTAAATTGGTTGTATATAACATTTGTAAAGATAGCCGAGAATAATGTAAAGGCAGTAGTCAAATTGCGTTTAACATTAAATAATAATAGAATATAACATCATTATTATTTTTTGTTAAAAGAACAAGAAAGCGATGTGAAGATTGTGGAAATATCTAAATAAGATCAATATGCACTAATCAATTTGGCCTATTTGGTGGTTTCATATGAAGATATAGTAGACTACAAAACTATAAGAATATGTAAAATATTATTTTTAAGAATTTGTAAAAATATAGGATAAAATGGCATGGTGGCAAATACTAATTTGTCACTTATGGTCATGGACGGGCCTTGTTCATTTTGCCAAAGTACCTTTGTGCACATTAAGTCACTTATTCGTTACACTATGGAGCAAATCCACTCACACATGCACACAGATTAACAGATGTATTTTTATTTCCCATGAATTATATACTAGTGTTAAGATACTATTTGCACACTTCATATGATATCTACAGCTCAAAAGTGATGCTACTGGTAAAAGCTATTCGACCATTTCCATTTGACTTTCGCTTCGAGCCTTGAAAGTCTGAGGAGTGTTTTTTTCAAAAAAAAAAAAAAAAAAAAGTCTGAGGAGTGAATTTGGATACATGCATATGTACATGTGTGTCTACATAGTTTCTCCAAAATTCGCCACACGGTTAAACACGAGAGCCAACTCAATTACGCTGTCACTAAGCTAGTTAGATTTGTGAATTACCAACATAAATAAGGTATCGTAACATTTATAAAAGCTGTGAAGTAAAAATAATGTAAAAAGGGAAATGATTGTTTAAGTGGACTCACTTACTGTAGTTTAATTTGTTTATGTTTATCTTGGCAGCGAACGGTAGTGGACCAAACTTAGAAGTCATACTTATCATGATGATGCTCTCTTCTTCTGTTCCACATTTTGCTGTTCCCTTTTTTACTGTTTCTCAACCACGTTTTCAGCTTATATACCTATCCTCTTATCTCTCTTTTAGTTTTTGAAAATGACTTGTGCCTCTTGTGAAAAATACTCAGCAATATGAGCTAACTCAACAGTCGCGCGTATATAACCCTTACTTCGTCGGGGAGCATGAAGACAAAGAGACGTACGTGTTTCTCTAGCATTCCACAAACAGTTAAATGGATTAAAGGTGAAAAACTACCAACTAGCTTTGATGCTACAGGTTTACAAAATAAAGCTCAACTTAGTTTCAACTGACCTCTGATTGTTGCTTTTGCTCCGCTAGCGCTTGGACACAGCTCCTTCCTCACTTGTTCGGTGACAAGCCCCCGAGGATCTTGCAAATTCAAGATTTGACCAAATGATTGGTAGATCTAAGGTTTGTAACCAAATCACCGATCAGATTACTAGAAAACCTTAAGCAATGCATACTGTCTTGAAAACATGAACTAGTTCAGGAAACTAAAGCTTTAATCTCCTTTTTCTCATCCCAAACCTTTGAAGACCAGCATTCCCTGTGTTATTGGGCTTTCTGACCATTATCCCATATTTCACAGGGTCGAGCCTTGTCAAAGTGGTCATATCGCTAGGCCCATCATTTGAATGTCAAAGATGATATACACTTAGTTTGCTTACCTGAAACGTATGACAAAAGCAAAAGAGCCCACATCCTTGCAACGTGTCGGACCACACAATGATTACAAGACAGTTGGTCTTTTAGACCTTATAATAACATCAGTGACATCGAATAACACCTACACGTAATGATGTAACACAACAAAATTGAAAAAAAGCATAACCACAAAGTCACAGGTATCAAAAACAGCCATGTGAACAGACAAATAACAATATATTATACGAAGAGTTATGTAAAATAAATTAAATCTCGATTCAACTCAATCTAACAACTCTTCCATAGTAACAACACGAATTATTAAAAGATAAAACACATGATGATGATAATGATCAAACAAAACAAGAGCTGTTTGTTTGAATTTGAAGTCAACTTAACCATGAGTATTCAGAGCTTCCCAAACCAAGTTTTTAACCACAGGATTAGCAGCATCTCTAGCTTGATAAGCCGCTTTCTTCAAAGTCCTAATGGTCCACACATTCGCCTCCCACCACGAGAGACTCCTATACTGAAGATTATGCTTTTTGCAAAGCTCTTGAACCACAGGAGACACTTTCCTGAGATGGCAACGTGGCAGCCTAGGGAACAAATGGTGCTCGAGCTGAAACTGTAACCCACCAAAGAACCAATCCATGTACGATGTACAAGAGATATCCAGCGTCCCTGCTGTTTGCTTCTCGAACCAGTCGTTCCCTGTAGGTGGACCCATGTAGACATCGGCTGCAAAATGGTTAAGTGTGAATTGAATGTGTTGAAGCGCCGTGACGGTGAAGCTCGTCAAGACGAAGAAGAATCTCTCGGGCCAAGTTGGTAGACAAGAGACCAAGAGCGGGAACCATGTCCAGAACACCAAGATTCCGGCTAAGTTGAGAGCACGGTCAGGGAACTCACGCTTGGAGAATAGGAGAAGGAACGTTTGGATAAAAAGGTTGATCCTCCCGAAGCACATGACCGGGTAGTAAGTAAAGTGCTGGTAGCTGACGAGGAACCTCGCGAGCGGATCAAACGTGAGCTTCCGATCGTAGAAACGCGACGTCATGGAGCTGAAGAACTTGGAGGAGACGGCGAAGACGGGGATGTGCTGCACGTCGGGATCGTAATCGAGGCTGTTGCAAGAGAGGTGGTGAGCGTTGTGAGTCCACTTCCACCACGCGATGGAGATCCCGGTGATGCAGTTGCCGGAGAGAAGCTGAGCGAACTTGTTGTACGACTTGTTCTTCATGATGACGTAATGCCCCGAGTCGTGGCCTATGTAAGCGCTCTGCATCCAGAGGAGACCGAGCAGAACGGCGGCGATCTGGTGAGCGACGACGGAGGTGCATGCCAGAACGCCGTAGAGAACGGCGGCGAACAGGGCGGCGACGAAGGTTAAGGTGTAGAGCGTGACGTGTTCTTTCTTCTCGAAGAGGCCGAGCTTGCGAAACTCGGCGGCCAGGCGGCGGTAGTCGCGCGAGATCTCGGAGACCTGAGAGTCTCCGATGTGGTAGCCGGTGAAGAGGCTGTCGAGGTGGTGCCACGCGGTTCCGGGATGGAATGCGATGAAGGCATCGGTGACGTCTTGACCGGCGAGATTGACGATCAGCGCTTGGCCGCCGGGGTGGGATTTGATCCAATCGGAGACGTCGTAGACTTTGCCTTGGATCGAGATCCAGAGATCTCCAGGTTTGTTGTGTTTGCTTAGATCTTCTTTCGTAATGTACTTTTTCTCTGTTTGTTCAGCCATTGATGAGATCGGAGAGAGAGGAGACGGGTCTCTCCGAAATTGAATCGAATCGTTCTCTCAGCGCTGTTTTATCCTTCGTTATATATTTATGGTTATTATTGTTTCTATAGTTATTATGAGCGAATATATCGGGACCGGAAGTACGTGGCTAAGCGTGGAAGACAGAACACGTGTTCTAGATCTTTTGTCTGAATGTCCTTGTCTGTTATTACCATCGGTTGCTGTCCGGATTTTTCTTTCATCTGTCTACGCTGTTCCCATTAAAGAATGTCAACCTAAAAAAAGGTATAGGAGCAGTATCACCAAAGGCCAAAATCGATATGTTTTTAGCAAGGAGAATGGTAACTTTACCCCAATTTTAATATTATTTTTCAAATTTACTTTTAAATAATAATTATTTGATAGATATTTCAAATTTATCACAGAAAAAACTAAAATAATCCTCTTAAATTATTTATAAATATTTAAAAATTATTTATAAAAGTTTATAAACTTAATCCCATCCACTAGATATTAAACTTTAAATAATAACCATTAAATCCGTAATTAAGGTGTTAATATATTTTTGATTGATTCTGTTTTTGAAAAAGATATCTACGTTAATGTATTTCGATCAATTTCTCTTTTTAGCATATGTGTTGGCATGATATATAAATTTGCAACAACTTTTTAAATATAAATTCAAGTATTTAACTTTTGGCAACAATATATTCATGACTTTGGCATGTTTCATTTATGTTGCACCGCCCCTGTTGTCTAACTGCTCTCCAAAACTTGGTCTGGAAAGACACACAGCTGTTGTTCTCTTCGAGGTTTTTTATTCCTGTTTTATTGTTAACTCGAAAAGTTGCTTTTTCCTCATTAAGATGACAAGATCTCAAATATATTGTATTTTACTTCAAACATATATTTATCTTTTTTTTTCTCAAAAAAACATTTATTTGTCTTGTTTTCAAGAGTGGTTGTCTACCAGGTGAAGGACAAAAATAAGTCAGATAATAGTAAAATACGTCGACAAAAAATGTAAAGTATTACAAATCAAATAGCATTTGGGATGGAAACTAAAGGAAGACATATTTTTGTTAAGGAATATATAAAGAAGACTGGGCAACCAATGGTAAGGTGATTATTCACTAACATATAGAATGTTCTAATGTCATTTTCTGACTAAAATTCATAAATATGTATCATTCGAGGCTATTAACGTTTTCTATTGGTACAAACTCTAAATACGTATTATACATAAAATGGTATTTTGGATATCAACTTTTTTTTGTTTTTGAGGAAAGTGTTATAAAATTTTTTATAGAGGAAAGTAGTTTTTATTGCGGTTGTGTTTAAATCGAATGAGATTAGACCTATGGGCGCGTGATGGGCGAAAAGGGCCTACTCGAAACCCATTCAATGTAGAAACAGTAGAAAACAGTTGGATTGTTTAAATTTGGATGATTTATACATGTATGGGGCCCATCAGTAATAACAGCTATTGAGTGATTTAAAACGCAAGGCAGAAATGCCTAGACACAAAGCAAAACGTCAAGGGGAAAGATAGAAACAGAGGTTACTTCACTACAAAGTCTGACTCTAACCCAACTTGGCCTTGAGGGAAGCAACAGGCCTCTTAGAAAGAACCTTCTCATCGAAAACCATGTAATGTTTCTTCAGCTCCTTCAACGTCTTCTCTGTCACTGGATCCACCTTGTCATCATGTTTCTCATACATTATCGGTACTGTTTGCAACACCACAAACCTGTTTTTTTTTTCTCTTACGCACAAACATCATAATTTAGTTCCAGTAATCAGAAAAATCAAAACATTTATGTAACTTCAAAACTTATTATTAGGTACAAATACTTACAGATGTATACAAGAGTCAAGAAGTTGAACCAGTTTCTAGGGGTGGGCATTTCGGTTTAATTTTGGATTCGGTTTGGTTTAGTTTATTTGGGTTGAAGAAAACTTAAACCAAAATCAATCCTTATTAGTTTGGTTGGGTTTGTATTCGGTTTTAATTCGGTTTGGTTTATGTTTGGTTTAGTTTTACTTCGGTTTGATTTGTGTTTGCTTCGGTTTAATTTGTGTTTGTTCAATTCAATTGAGTTGATTTTTTATTTTTATCATATTCAGTTACAAAATCAAATATATAAAAACATAAAAAATCATCATTTGACACTAAATCATTATTTTCTTCATATTTAAACGTAAATCCATATATCACAATAAAAATATAGAAAATGTAATATGCTTAATTTATGTTATCATCAACAAACCTAATATAAATATTATAGGAAAATTTTCGATTTTGATCGTGATGAGACTCATATTCTTTTATTTTATTTAGTTGTGTTTATTCTATTCATTTAGAATTAAAATGTATAAATTATATTTAATTGCTTAGTTTAAATAATTAAATATATAAAACCTTAGTATTATTAGTATATTTAGTTAATCTAATAAACATTTCGGTTTTTCAATTTGGTTCGGTTTAAAACCAACCAAACCAAACCATTCGGGTTGACTAAATGTTGAACCAAATGGTTTAGACATATATTTTGGTTTGGCTTGGATCAGTTTGGGTTTGGATGGGTCGGTTTAGAACCGAGATTATTCACAGCCCAACAACCACCTGAGAATTAACATCCAATGCATATTTGACCAAATGAATTCAAGTTCTTCACAAGTTCTTTAACATATACCATCAGAAACTTCTTCAAGTCTCTTCCTAACGCAATTCTCCTTAAGATAACAAATGCCTGGTTCAGCTCGTTTCTCAGTGAAGAAGCAATCAAAAGGAAATGTTCCTCTTTAACATGTATTTCAGGAATTTTAGGTGGTGACCCGGAAACAAAAGAGGTTCTCAAACATATTAAGCAACACACACACAAAAGCAAACATAAAGGTTGTAAAACTTGTGACAAGATTAAGTCAGCAAAAAAAGAAGAAGAAAAACTAGCTTACTTGTTCATAAAGGCATGAGCATTAGACCATAAAAACATCACTATCTTAGAGCATCTCCAAAAAGACACTATGTTTTGAAGTTTAAAGATGTTCTTCTACAAAAGCAAAACTCCAAACTAAACTTCAAAAATACTTATATTTTATATTATGGGTCCTTCTATTTATTATAATTAATTTAGATTCGCACAACTTTATAAATAATTAACACATATATAAAAATATTACATCAATATTAATTAATAAAAAGTTACACAAAATATAAAATTTTGCATAGTATACATAGCTAAATACTAAATTATGAGTAAAATATCACATTATTCTGTAAAAATATTTATGTATTATTCTCATATATGATCAATTAGTGCATTTGTTAAATTTCTTTTGTAGTATTATTGTTGTATGAATCTAGTTTTAAAATATTTTAAGTCTTATTTTATGGTTTTTATTTAATTTTATGAGTAAAACTTAAATTTATGAAAACAAATTTGAAATATTCATGAAATATAAATTTTTTAAAGATTAAAATAATAAACAACAAAATATTTAAGAATCATAAAATGTAAATTTATAAATGTAAGGACCTAAACTTCAAAATTGAAGTTTTGAGTAGTGAGACTCTATATTTGAAGTGTCACTATTAAAAACTTCAAATTTGAAATTTCTTTTTGGAAAACAAAAAACTTTATATTCGAAGTTATAAATTGTCTTTTGGAAATGATCTATTGCTAGGGAGAATATCAAAACGTCACACAAGACTCAACAAATGATACTCCACCAATTCAAACAGAACCCATATGGCAGTACGTGGCTACACCAAGAACAACGGCTGAGAGTTTCTTGTCCTTCCACAAGAACACATCAGCAGCTGCACAGAGACTAGATCCTTGTAATGCAGATCAAAGCGTCAGTGACGCAGGAGATAAGCGATTGAAACAGAGGAGATGCAAAGTGGGAGAGAGTAGAAGAAAACGTACGCAAGCCACCACCTAGAACCTTGTGAACAGGCTTCTCTTTCCCGAACAAACACGCGTCGTTAATCGGATCAAGAAGCAGAAAATCAACGGCTTACTCTTTTCTAAAAAAGGTTGATAAAAAACGACGTCGTGCTTACAATTCGGGAGTGAGAAGGAAAGTCTTAAATAAGCTAGAGACGACTTTCTTTTTGGACCGACGCTGTCGAATTGTGTGCATCATCGTTCTTTTCTACTACATTCGTTGACAGCTTTCTCACAACTGTAACATTTTAAAACCAACAAAACTGAGATCCAATTGCTTAGAGAAAATAGGAGTACTCAACTATAGTTAAGTCAACGCCACCCATGTTCAGAGACATTTTTGCTCAAATCTCAAGTTCCAACTAGTTTGTTCCCATCTTTAGAGACAATTCATCTCGGATTATTAATCTTATACGTACGTACTGGTATAATCTGATTATATTTATATTTGACTTTAATAGCCGAATCTCGATTAGCTAAACATAATTAACTAAATGATATTTCTTTGGGATACAATACGATACAAATCGTAACCAGTTTGAAACAAGAAGACTAATATGTAAAGCAAATCAATGAATTATATACAGCATGTATATTCTAATATAAATGCACCGTATCCATTATACAAAGAATAAAGTTTTATCTTCTTCTCCGATCGGCGGCGTATTGAGACAACGGCACAACTTCCGACAACGGTGTCGACTGAGGCGTCGTTTGCGGCGTCGGAAGTGGATGAAAGGATTATATGATTCGATATATTGAATGTACAAAGGCAATTGCCTATATATACAAGAATAGAGAGGAAGTCTCTAGGTTAGCGTATTAACTAAGTTTCCTTAACAGAGAAGATGAGAATCCCGAGTATCTCTCTATAATATCTCTAACACGCCCCCTCAAGATGGAGGGAGAGGGCTCACTCCAATCTTGTCACGGAGATCCAAGAAACGAGCTCGAGACAGAGGTTTGGTGAGTGCGTCTGCGTACTGGTCTTTGGTGTTGACATGAGAAACTCGCAAAGCACCGCGCTGAACTTGACCACGAACGAAGTGATAGTCTATCGCTATATGTTTCATGCGCGAGTGGAAGATGGGATTAGCACAAAGGAAGGTAGCGCCAACATTGTCACAGTATACTACAGGTGATGATGGTATGGCGACTCGAAGTTCCGTGAGAATGCTGCAGATCCAGCTTATCTCAGCAGCTGTGTTGGCTACAGCTCTGTATTCAGCTTCCGTCGAAGAGCGAGCGACACCATTTTGCTTCTTAGCTGTCCACGATATAGGATGATTGCCGAGGTAGATGATGTATGAGTTGGTAGAGATGTAGTCATCAGCATCACCGGCCCAGTCGGCGTCTGAGTAACCATGGAGAACGAGTTTGTTGTTTGAGCTGAAGAAAATCCCATGTGTCGGTGTGCCCGCTAGGTAACGAAGAATACGTTTCGCTGCCTGCCAGTGATCTTCTGTGGGCTTATGCATGAATTGAGACAAACGATTGACAGCATACGCAATGTCTAAACGTGTAAACTGAAGATACTGCAGACTTCCTATAAGTTGTCTGTACTGAGAAGGATTCGACAAAAATGTACCAGAGTTCAGTGTGAGTCGCGGTGAAGAAGCCATCGGAGTCGAGACCGGCTTAGCATTCATCATGTCATACTTGTGGAGCAAGTCAAGTATATATTTGCGCTGAGAGAGATGCAGCCCTTTGTTTGTCCGATGAGCTTCGAGGCCGAGAAAATAATTAAGATCCTCGGGATCTTTCACAGAAAACCGTTCAGCTAGTAGCCGTAGAATGGTTGCAATGGCTGTTTTTGAATTCCCTGTTAGTAGAATATCATCTACATAGATGAGAAGATACACCAGCTCCTTTCCGCGTTGCAAGACAAACAGAGAGGTGTCCGCGAGGGAGTTTGTAAAACCAAGGCTGAGAAGAAAAGATTGAAGCTCAGTGTACCACGCCCGAGGTGCTTGTTTGAGACCATATATAGCTTTCCGAAGTCGGCATACATGATCAGGCTTATCTTTATCAACGTAGCCTGGTGGTTGCTCCATATATACTTCATCCGTGAGAGTGCCTTGCAGGAAAGCATTGTTGACGTCAAGCTGCTGTATGGGCCAGGAGTTACTCACTGCAATGTCAAGAACAAGACGAAGAGTAGTTGCTTTAATAACTGGTGAGAAAGTATCAGTGTAATCATAACCATGTTGTTGGGTGTAGCCCTTCGCAACAAGTCTCCCTTTGCATGACTTATGAGTACCATCAGCATTGTATTTATTCTTGTAGAGCCACCTACATCCAATGACATTTTGATCTGGGCGTCGTGGCACAAGATCATATGTGTGATTACGAGCGAATGCATCTATCTCTGTAGACATGGCTCCTCTCCATCTCTTGTCTTTTAACGCTTGGAGGAGAGTGTGTGGTTCAGGTGGACCTCTGCCTGAGAGACAGGCGGAGTAGTTATACTTCGGGTTTGGCTTGCTTATCTGATTCTTTCGACGAGTTAGCATCGGATGCATAGTCGGAGGTGGAGGAGCCGGAGCTGGTGGTGCAGCTGGTGATGGAGATGATGTCGTCGTAGGAGCTGGTGTCGACTGTTGTGGTGATGTTGTTGTTGGAGAAGACGGAGCAGTCGACGTAGGTGTTGTTGATGGAGATGGTGAAGTCTCAGTGGGAGTTTCTTCCTGTACCTGCAAGTGAGAATCAGAGCTCGAGGACCCCGTCGGTGGCACTACGAGTGGCGGTTGTGGTGGGTTAAGGTGTATTTTGGTGACTGGTGGTAGGATGATAGGCTCGGTTTGAGGAGAGTTTGAGGTAGACTTGGGTACTGGTTTAGAAAAAGGGAATACATTCTCATCAAAACGAACATGACGAGAAATGTAAATTCGGCCAGAGTTGGGTTGTAGACACAGGTAGGCACTCTGAGTTGGAGAGTAGCCTAAGAAGACACAAGGCGTCGAACGATCTTCAAGTTTGTTGGTTGTGTATGGGCGAAGCCACGGAAAACAGAGACAACCATATACTCTTAGCTTCGTGTAGTTGGGTTGAACGCCAAAGAGCTTATGATAAGGCGAGTCCATGTTCAGAACTGGTGTTGGGAGCCGATTGATGAGATAGACAGCCGTTGAGAAGGCGTAGGTCCAGTACTGCTTAGGCATTGATGCGTGTGTTAGCAGTGTGAGCCCAGTTTCGACGACATGTCTGTGCTTCCGTTCTGAGATTCCATTATGCTCAGGTGTATGGGGAGGAGAGGTGAGGTGAGCTATGCCGGATTCAGACAAGAACTTTCTCATAGCAATGAATTCGCCGCCATTGTCAGTGTAGAGAGTTGATATCTTCGTAGAAAAATGATTCTCGACTTGTGCCTTGAATGCTTTGAATGTATCCAGAACTTGAGATTTGAGCTTTAAGGGATAGAGCCATGTGTAGCGAGTGTAATGATCGACAAGCACCAAGTAGTATTTGTAGTTGTCGATGGATACAATAGGGGAGCTCCACAGATCACTATAGATGTATTGGAATGGTCGGGTTGAGGTAATGGTGTTTATAGAAAAAGGAAGTTTATGTGTTTTATTGATGGCACAATCTGAACATAAAGAAGTTTGTGTTACAGATTTTGCAAAAGGTAAGGAAAAACCAGAAACAATAGAATGAAGAATAGAAAAGGCAGGGTGGCCTAGGCGGTAATGCCAATCAGCCATAGAAGTTTTTGGTGAGGTGTTTGTAAAGAAGGCTTTGAGGGTAGAGGGTTGGGCTGGCCACTCGTAGAGCTCATCCTTGGTCTTGCCTTGGATTAACGGGATTCCCGAGCTGAGATCCTTCACCTGAAAGTGAGCAGGGAAAAATTCCACCGAAACTTTATTAGCATTACATAACCGATAGACAGAGATAAGGTTTTTGCTAATATTCGGGACACATAAGACATTGTTTAAGCGTAAATGTCGAGTATGGGAAGGTAAAGAAAGGGAACCCGTGTGCGAGATTGCCAAGCCCGATCCATCTCCAATTAGAACCGAGTCGTCTCCATTGTAAGGATGATGCATGGACAGATTGCGCAAGTCACTTGTAAGATGATGTGTAGCGCCTGAGTCCATAAGCCAAGCATTGCTCGGATTCTGAGTAGCTAACGCCACATTTGCTCGCGGTTGCCAGGGGGTGAATGGTGAGGCATTGTAGGCATTTGTGTGTTGAGACAGCTGAGGACATCTCTTCGCACTATGTCCAAACGTGCTGCACAGTTGACAACGTCCTTGATAACCCCTAGATTGGCGATTGTCTTGTTGTGGTTGTGGCTGATAGGTTTGTTGACCATTTTTGTTGTTGTGCCAGTTGCGATTGTAGTTCTTGTTTTGCTGGTACTTTGGACGCGAAGTCGCAACATTGGCCGTAACAGGAGTAGTGACCACGGAGCTGGTGGAGAGACTGAGAAGTTTAGCCTCTTTGTTAATGAGTTTCTCATGGATCTCGACGATGGAGGGTGATGTGTCGCGGCCTTCAACTTGATCAGTAACAGACTTGTATTCTTCCGGGAGTCCATCAATAATGTACTCAATCTTGTCTTCATGATCAAGGGGCTTTCCAAGAAGGGCAAGTTGATCAAAACGGCTGGTCAAACCACGCATGTACTCATCAATAGACTTGTCTCCTTTCGTGGATTGCTTGAGCTGTAGTCGAAGTTGTTGGATGTAACCACGGCTCGGAGTAGCATACGTAGCGTGAAGGGATTTCCAGACATCTTGAGATGTTTTTGTGTTGGTGACGAGCGTTTGAATCGACGGTGAGAGAGTACCGATCAAGCCGCTGTAGATGAGTCGGTCTTGGCGTCTCCACTTAGTGTGATCCGGATTGACAACCGTCTGATCGTCGCGGGTAATCGTCGGCTCCGGTGCAGGTGTAGATCCGTCAAGATAGCCAGCTAGGTCATAGCCATCGAGGAGTGCATGAACTTGGAGGTTCCAAGTCATGAAGTTTGTGGAGTCAAGTTTCGTAACATTGACCATATTCACGTTGAGGAGATTGTTTTGGTTTAGATCAATGTTATCGACATTGGCATTGTTAGCCATGGTTTTTGTGTGAGAGAGAGAGAACGAAAAAGAGAGATGAGGGAAGAAGAAGTGCGGCTGCGCCGGAAAAGAGAAAAAGAGAAAGAAAAAAAAAAAATTAGGGTAATCTTAGGCTCTTGATACCATGAAAGGATTATATGATTCGATATATTGAATGTACAAAGGCAATTGCCTATATATACAAGAATAGAGAGGAAGTCTCTAGGTTAGCGTATTAACTAAGTTTCCTTAACAGAGAAGATGAGAATCCCGAGTATCTCTCTATAATATCTCTAACAGTGGAGAGTTTCGACAAACGGGACAAGAACCATTGAGATTAAGCCAAGCATCAAGACAAGAAACATGGAAGTAGTGTCTACACTCGGGCATCATCCTTATCATCTCTTCTTCCATATACTCACATAAACATATGGAACACGTGGTATCTCCTCCTTCTCCGTCTCCACCTTGAAATCCATCACCGGATGCGGCAACGGCGATCTCTTTAGTGTAAGGAAATTTAGGGTAAGAGTTGATGATCGGTTGATCAAGTCCACCTACGACAACGTTACCAGAAACAGCTGACTCTAGATCGTCGTCTTGGGCTACGAATATGATTCTTGGAACGATTACGCTACGGTTACCGAAAAAAGAATCTCCGTTTGGGGAGGCAGAAAAGCGGAGGCGGGAGGCTTGGCAACAGATGTAGGAAGAGAGGATGATGGTAGAGATAAGAAGGAGGAAGCCAAGAGCTATGGCTATGGAGTAGCCAAGACCGAGGCTAGTTATATAAGTAGGGACAGGGACCGGAGGCGGAGGAGGAAAGATGGAGGTAATGGCGGCCGTTGACATCTGATGGTGAAGAAAGGGTTAGGGCCATGTTGGATTGGCGAGAGAGAGAGAGAGAGAGATTCTTGTATTTTGTTTGGTGGGTGGGAAAATGTAGCTACTGCATTGAATACAAAGTTCGGCAAACATTAAAAACTTTGTATACAGGGCATCTCTAACCCAACTCCATTTTTTTCTTCAAAATGGAGTAAAAGTGAAAATGGAGTAACATATGCTCCAACCCAACTCCATAACTCACTCTATTTTGAAGTTTACTACATAAATGGAGTAACCTATTTTTTATTTGTTCATGACTCTATTATGGAGTGAATAATGGAGTAAGGTTGGAGCACTTTTACTTCATAATCACTTTTACTTCTTTTAGAAAAAAAATGGAATTTTACATTGGAGATGCTCTTATGTTCTTGTTACCAGTCTTGTGAATAGTGACTTTGCTTTAGTGGCCCAAGAAGGGTCAAAATTATTAATCTTATTTTATTAGGGTTCTTGTTATAGCTTGAGCCATATGATATGACATTGACATCACGTGTAATATTTCTTATTTATTTTTTTGTTCCTTAGACAAGATAAAAACAATTGGCTAAAATTTTGAAGATTTTTGTTGGTAATAAATTTTTTTTATAATTATCCAAACATACTCTAAAATTAAATAATATTTTTGAAAGTTGTAAAATATAGTTATATTTCTGTTAGCATATTTTTTTAGTGTTATATTTGAATATATTTATTTAATTTTAGTAATAATATATAAATTATTAGCATATTCTAAAAAACTTACAAAAAATATAAATTAATATTAAATGTATGTGTCACAATTAGTTTTCGACATGTTATATTTTTTAATAAGCTTTGTAATTTTTCTAATGAAAATGGATATGATGATGATACATAAATATTTTTATTTAAAAAAAATTATTTCTCAAATAATATTAAAAATAATTTATAATTGTTTTTAAGAGTCACAATAAAAAAGCAAAACCTAGTAAAAACAGAATTTGATGTATGTAAAGACCATAATGCTCTTGGCAGAAGCAACATGAGGACTTTGCTCCTTGAACGAGGATCTGCTGCTCAGAATTTCAAACCAGGAAAGAGTTATCGTTTCACCGATCTTAGACCAAGTCTGATGAAACATTCATTTCAAGTCTCCAAATTTTTTGAAAAAGTTATACATTTTCTCAAATTTGTAAAAAAAATAGTTTAGATCCACAAACTATTGAAATTTTTATTAAATAGTCTAATATCCTCCAAAATCTCAAGGTCTGCTCTGCTCTTACCTAGTGATGACTTCTCGTGGCAGCAGGACCTTCTAGTAGCTAATGGAACTTTACTTAAAGAGGTACTTAATACACACGATTTGGTACTAAAACAGCTTCTCTATATTTTTCCAAATATCTATGTCTTGAAGATAAGTTTGGTGTTGTGATTAGCAGTTGTTAGAAGTGTGTATCATTCTCATGATATGTATTAACCAACAAAGAATAGAAGAGACCACGAACCACAATGTATGAGCATTTAGTCAGGAAAAGAGCCAGTGTTACGGCGAATTCTAACTTGCATTCGACCACAGTTTGTATAAATACATAATATTTTAAGTTCAAAAGCCATATTTGTACAAACATGATCACACAAACGCATTCTCCCTCCCAAATCCTCCTTTCTTGACATCTCACTTGGGTGTGAAAGCCTGTTAAACACACACACAGACAAGATAGCTAGTCAAAAATTAAAGAGTTAGAACATACCAAAAAAATAACTGATTCGGATCACACTTACAGCGAAGATAGTGGCATGGCCAGGATCAGCAAGATGTGCAAAAAGGTTATCAATAGGACCAGTCCCAGTGTAGATGTGTTGGAACCAAGCACCCATCACTGCCAACATAGCCAACCTTCCGTTCTTGATCTCTTTGGTCCTCAGCTCCTTGATCTTTGCCGGGCTACCGGATCCCCAACCCAACGGGTCGAACCATAACCCACCCGGGTATCCAACGTCTGTACCCGTCAGTTTGTTGTTTGGGAAGATAGGGTCGGTGTTGACGCTACCGGGCTTAATGATATCGGCCCATCTACGTCCCTCGGCCCATCCGATTAAGATGAGCTCAACGACGAAGAGTGTGGTTTTGTCCGTGAAATACTCTTGCTCTCCGGCGGTGTACCATGACGGCGTGTTGAGGATCCCGATCTTGGTTAGAAACTCCGGGATAAAAATCCCGGCGGCGCCTAGCATTGCCCACCGGCAGTGAACTATCTCTGCTTGTACGTTCCATTTTAGACTATCCGGGTCAGATGCTGGTACGTTTTATCAAACTGTTAGAAGAATTATGAAAATAACCTAATCTTCTTCACTTAAAAGCATATAAGGGTTAAAGAGAAAAGACTCACAAAGACCAAGAGGATCAAATCCGAAGTCACCAGGGAGGCTACCGTCGAGCCACTCTGGAGGAGTGCTTCCTGGGAACCAGATTGGTCTCTCGGGATCCGCTGCAACGGCCCGCACAGCTGACTTGGAAACAGCTGGAACACTCAACTTCTTGTTCAGCCTTAGTTTCTTGCCTCCCAAGAAACTGCACATAATTATACAATAATATTAATAAATCTTTCTATCACAACAACAACCACGAATACAATCATACTGTAATTCTAGATCGGTGTTACAGATACCACAAACAAAACATATAAACCGTTGTTCTAAATGGATCGATACTCTTTTAAAATGTCACACATGCACACTTTAATTATTTATAAAAATCAGTACATTACAAGCTGTTCCGGTGAATGAATCACTGTTCTAGCCTTGTAAACCTAGGAGAAGATGAGCTTACCTAGGAGAAGAAATGGCAGCGATGGCAGAAGAAGCACAAAGAGAAGCCATTATTCTCGACGTTGATGATGATGACCTTTTCTTCAAGACTCAAAGTGTTAGGAGAAGAAGAAGAGAACAAGGAATGATGTATAAACAATAAAACTCTTTGATGACAAAACTAGATTCTGCTTATCTGATTATCTCTATGGATAACGCAGTGAGCTTCCCTATTGGTCAACTATTCAACACGTGGCACCTTTGTCCCACCATATCTGAGATTCTCTATCTGAACGTAGCTACTTTTAACTGAGTTTCACAAAATAAAAATTATTAACTAGTGTTTCAAGTTAATGGGCTGCAAAAGAAAACGAAGCCATGCTAATTTGGGTCTTCCATGTTTCAGAGAAAGCTATGGCCCGTCAAGAAAAATGCTCTGTTTATTTATTTTTTCCATTTTTGGGACCTGATTTAGTACGTAGTAGTACATGTGGCTTCTACAAACTAAATGCATTTTTTCTAAGCAAATTAAAAATGAAAACATGGAGTGGTTGGTACCAAGGGTCCAAGGACAAAAATACATGAAGCAGTACCGTGTGACATTTGATTTACGAGAAAGACAAGGCAACATCTAACACTACACTCCGTAGCAAAATTATTAGGTTTCTAGTGAACTTCTAACATCGTTGTGTAATCGATAAATTTCTTTGTTTTGTTAACCAGTAATTAACGAAATCTAATTATAGCGATTATATATTTTATTATTTACAAGGCAGAGGCTTTTCTCTTCTTTAAAGCATTTTCGATATACAGTATTACTCTATATGAAGTGGAGATAACCAGATATCCTTTTGAAAGTAGAGCTGAAATGGTGAAGAAAATTGTTGTTACTCTAAATAATATTTATCTCCTTAAAATCATACTACAATCGACTGATACATTCATATAGATCGCTCTAGGGTTTTGATTTAGTTGTCACTATACTCAAGGGCAGCAAAACGGTTTTTGTCCAAAAAAAAATTGCGGATTTAATGTTTCTCGAAATCAATTCAGCATTGCCACCTTGAGGAATTTTTACAACCGTCCATGTGCCAGAAGACAGCAGTCTTTGCAGCTACGTAACGCCCCTCACAATCAGAATAATCATCCTCCTCCTCTTCGTCTACTACATTATACATATAAGAGGGTCTTCTCCACGTTACATGCTCGACCAAAGCCATACTAAACGTACAGAACCAAGTAGTTTACTATCTGGTTATACAGGCTGTGCTAAGAGAACCGGATGCCAACGTCTCAGTTTCAAAAAGCGAAGAGCACTGACAAATCCACAGTGTTGTGAAATGTCACCAATGATTAGCATAAAGTACAAATCTCCATATGTGCCAATTGCCTTGCCTGGCAGAGGGAAGGATTCGTAGGAAGAGATAGAGAGAGATCTTACAGGTTTTCATCGTGATGGTTTTGACGGATTGATCGAGAAAATCCTTCAACGGTGGTGGCTGCGTAAGAGAGATACGGTGGTGCCTTGGGGCTATTTAAGGGTTACAAGTTAGACCTAAACTTGGATCTCACGCGTCTGCTAATTTCCTCTACCCCAAGTATCAACACAAGGAAGTAGCCGAGGTTAATTTGATAGTTTCCCCCTGAATTGGGCTGCACCACGGCCCAAATCTCCAAACTGTTATCAAACTAATCCTTTTTTTACACTGCCTTTTATTAGTGAGACACCAATGATTTTTGGAAAGTTTGCACATATAGCGAAAAATAAAGGTTGTTAGGTTTCTATGGTGATCGCGTTATATATTTCGACGAAATCATTTTGTTTTTTAACTTGTAATTGACAATATCCTATTATAGCGACGCATACATTTATTTCTTTTTCAAACTAGCCCTACTTTATAGGAAACAAACTGTAAATCACATATACAAGAAAACACTAATGTTGGCAATGTTTTCTTTGACGTTTATTTTCCACACTTCTTGATTACTTTTGTTTCCATCGCTACACATGCAATGAAACACCATTTTAAATCATGTTATGGGGGCTAGTTCTCTTAAATGAAAAATACAATAAAAAAAATAACTGAGAAGAGACGGATTGAGCCTCAGATTCCACCAAACATCATTTAAAATTTAATATCAAGCTTGGATCATGAAGTTGGATAATCGTATATCAAAGAACAAGAAATAGTTAATAAAAAAAAAGAACAAGAAATAGTCAATCAAGTATATTCGTATCATTCATGATGGGACCAGAGAAAGAGATGGTGCGAGTAACCAAAATTAAACAATGACAGGACCAAGAGAAGTGTGGGAGATCGATGAGATGAAAGGCATAGAAGCAATAGGGCCATGTGACTGTCTTGGCCTCATTATAACACTTTCAAATCAACACTCCAATCTCCATACCCATTTCGTTTCCCTTATCGTGTAGAGTTTTTTTTTTTCTTTTGGACCGATGGTAATTGCCAAATTCCATGCTTTTTGGTCGTACAATATAACATTAGAACATGTATGTTCGGTGACTAGTTACGACCAAAGAAGTTTGGTTTGAATCTCGCGACATTGTATTAATCATACACTGTAGTGTAAGTATGTCATACTTCTCTTTGTAATTTCATGTAAACTAATTTAATAATTTTAAAATATTATATATATATATATGTATTATTATTGAGTCATTATAGTACTAAACGTCTTGTCAGTTGTCAGAATGACTACTAATTTTGAATATAACAACACCAATGAGCTCAAACGGTTCATACTGTTTGAGTTCTTTTGATATATTTTGTGTATCGTGGAAGTTTAATACGCTATACTAATATCAAAAACAAAAGAAAAATGATAGGCTATAGTATTTTTTTTTATCAAAAAAATGATAGGCTATAGTATTTTTTTTTATCAAAAAAATGATAGGCTATAGTATGTGTTAATTTAATTAGTACGCATAACTTCGAGGATATAATAACCAGGGATTCAGTTTATTATTTTTATATGTTTTTTATTGTGTCATCGAGTCTCCTAGATCAATTCTAAAAATGTATGTAACTCTGCACTCTCATTTACGTGCATCTTATGTAAATTTGTTCATACCGTATTGAATTACAGTATCATTCAAGCACTTGTTTTATTTATCGCAACATATGACTGGTTTCATATCATTTCCCGCAAAAACGACATATCTCCGGTCATGCTAGAGCCATAAACCATTGCCGGTTGGTGGAAGCATCATTACCACCTACGGCTTGTCTCCTATATCTCTGTCCGGCCCACCACTCAGTTAATCAATTGATTAGTCTTCTTTATGTAAGATTAGCTATATATCGTTTTCTAAATTGAGGGAGGGGTATAGATAGATAAGATTGATTTTTCTTCTTTATCAATCATCTCTATTCCCTCTCTTTAAAGTCTCCATGACCCACACACCCTTGGCCTGCTCTCTTTCTCTTTACTTTCTTCATTTTTAACTTTCGCCTTTGTCATGTTTTACTCGACCTAATCCCTTTTATTCTTATATAACCAATGGATTTAATTTCAGTAAAGTTATAGACTTGATCTCATATCATATTATCATAATTATTTATATAAACAGCCACATATATAATATAACCACATTTTGATGGTTATGTATTCAGCACAACTAATAAAAATGGAACATGCTTATAACATAAAAACAAACCAACAAGATGTTGGCTTAGTGGTAAAAGAGTGTCTAGCAGGCAATCCGCCATTCAGTTTCGATTCTCGTTGGATGAAACTGAGTTCCTGTTAAAGAGGTGAAACTATTTTTTAGACAAATAAAACAATTAATGAACAAAAAAACTGTTTAAAGAAATAGTATGTCTAACTTGTTGATCTTTCTTTTATATATAATTTTTGTAATTGGTTTAATTTGTTGATCAGTTTACACTCCAGTCGATACTAATACCTAACATAGAATCAAAAAGTCTCGAAACATAGTATTTTCTTTGTAAAATGATTTTTCTTTCAAATCTCTAAACTTAATGAAACGAACAAAAGAACCTGAAAGTCGATGTAATAACAAATAATTTGAATTGTTTTTTTATTTATTCCATCCTTTGTTATTAAGTAAAATAAGATTGAAAGGAACACGGAAAGGAAAAGGAAAGTGTTATGTATCAGACAGAACTCTTTCGACGTGCAATTCACGTAATGACGCCAGGTCCCAGCCTTTCGATTTTTTCCACTAGATTATTAAACAATCAAATTACCATCCTTTGTTTTCAAAGGTAGCACGATTAGTTAGCACTTTATTTATAACGTAGAAATGAACCCCCATCTTTGATCGTTCTACTGCCTAGAGACGAGAGTAAATTTCACGTGTTATATAGTAACATGTACAACGAATAACACTAGGAAAAATACAATGCACTGCGTTATAAATAAATTATAGGACCAGTTCCCCTATCCACATCAACATCTCCTATCAACCGCACGCACCACGTGTGCCGATCGTCGTGCAGCTTGCAGATGTTTAAATACCAAGACAAGGTGATAGCGTAAAGACGCACGCAGCGAATAACAATATTCATTAATGTTGATGATGATGGCCGGTACTGAAAATTTTTAAAAATCAAAAATATATTTTTTAATAATATATTTAAAAATTTGAGCACTTAGGTGTATATATAGAAATACATGTCACTGATTTTAAACTTAACGAAATCAAATATTTACATATTTCTATAAATTTTATAATTAATGTGTATATATCAGCTTACGGACTAATCATAAAGTATATATAATATTAAAGATTTAGTTATAATATATAGTTATTTTAAGTTGGGAACCATAGACCATAGGGTTCCCATCTTAATTGGGAAGTTCACGTAATAAACGTCACAGCCAGTTAACTCTTATCAAAATCATATCTTCCACAGCACGGCATCGTTTAAACGAATCTTGCACCTTTTCTTTTTTTTTTCTTTTTTTTTTGAATTATACAGAGTTATCTTGACCCCACAGAAGTGGTCCAGACTAGTCACGTGTTGCCACGTGTCAGTCCTCTGTCCCTGGCGATGCCAAAATGTTAATTCCCAGTGGCCGGGATTCGAACCCAAGTGGCAGAACTCACAGCTGTGAGCCCTTTACCACTAGAGCTGGAAGTCCCGGTTATCTTGCACTTCTTTCGTCATCTTCTTCCTTCTCACCTGCTCTATAAAAGAAAACTCTCCGTATATTATTAAAAAACCAACCTTTATAGATCACAGCTCACTCACTCTCTCTCTCTACAAACCTTACCTCCGATGGGATTTCCCGTAGGCTACACAGAGGTGTTTCTCCCGAAGCTCTTCGTACAAACACTCTCGATACTCGGTTTCATCAGAACCGTCGTCTTCTCCCTCTTCCGCTTCTTGGGCCTCTCCGACTTCCTCGAAACGGACCAAACCTGGCCCGACTACGCATCCTACCCGACCCGGACACCCGAACTCCGCTCATCCCCCTTCTCCGCCTTACTCATCCGCGAGATCTTACCTGTTATCAAATTCGAAGAGGTGACGAGCTCAGGCGAAGATCTGCCGGAAAGCTGCGCCGTCTGTCTCTACGAGTTCGAAGGAGAGCAAGAGATCCGACGGCTGAGAAACTGCAGACATATATTCCACAGGAGCTGTCTCGACCGTTGGATGGATCACGACCAGAAGACGTGTCCTCTTTGCAGAACACCGTTTGTTCCGGATGAGATGCAAGAAGAGTTTAATCAACGGCTATGGGCTGCTTCTGGTGTTCATGACTTCCACAGTGACTACTGTCCCGTCACGGAACTATAGAGATAAAAGCTTTTGTGCCTCTTTTTACCACTGTAATTTTGATTTTGCGTATTTTCACCCTTGCTAACATTGGACTTGCCACGCTTTTATGTGTGTGTGTGTATATACATATGAATGAGATGAGCAATAAACTTTACGAAAACACACAAAAAATAGAGTAGTATAGTAGATTGTTTGCTTTCTAAAGAAAAAGTTTGGGTAGCGATGATTTGTCTCCAATCTCAATGCAACGAAGTACTTTTTTGGAATTTAAAATTCAAAATATGTGTTTAGTTATCTATTTAGCAATGTTTTGAAAACCGGACCGGATACCGACTCGGTGTAGCTACTGGTTGACTGGTTGGACCGGTTCAACCGGTCGAACCAGGTTTTCTATCTATGAAACTTATATATATATAATTATATTTATATGATATGAACTTTGCTTCTACATATAATACATTATCTATTCTTTTCTACAATTAACTAAATATAAAAATAAACATAAATCTAATAGGAAAATAAAACTGAATAGTGAATACTATGTAAACTAAAATTAATAAAATCATATGATTTACAATTAAAATTATCACATTTATTTATTTTACAACTAAATCTCAAAATTTGTGAATATGGTAAAATAAAGATAGTATATGAAAGTCAAAAATATATTTTTCACATTGTTTCTTAAGAAAATAAAAAATCAATTAAATAGTGATAGTTGAACACTAATTATAAAATATAAAATTTTAGCTAGTAATAATTGAAAATATTTAATTATATGTTAATTTTTATGAACCGGGTTTTAAAATTGACCCGGGTCACCGGTTTTACCGGTTTTCAGCCGGTTTTACCGGTTTTTTACAAATCCGGGTTTTAAACCAAACCGGACTCGGCTTCTTCAGCGAGTCACGGTCGAACCGGTTCGACCGGCCGGTCCGGTTTTCAAAACACTGCTATGTAGAGATAAACGGATGCGAACTAAACTGGATTTAAAATGCTAAGAATACCAAAAAAAAAAGAAACTAAATCCAAACTAAAAGAGTTGGATTTGAACTCTAGATTTTAGTCCATCTACTCTATTTTAGTATTTTGTGTTAATCCAGCATGTATTTGCAGATTGAAAGTTATGACCTTAAATATCTAATTATAGTAACTTATGCTAAGCCTAAACTTATGCTGTTTTAATTAATTCTGAGAGTTATCAATACATTAATAACTATTTAACCGGGAGTAGTTAAGATCTTGTCAGTACTTGTCTCTCTGACCACTGACCAGTGACCACATCTGTAAATTATGGTAATAAATATTTAAAGGTTAGTATTTCCTTTATCTTTAGGTTTAACTAAAAGGATCTAAATTCAGTGGATCGTGGTAATGCGTGAAGTCAGAATTTGGTAACATGCTTGGTCTGCAGATCCATCAGTCAATTTCAAACGTAATAGTTAAATTGAATATGATTTACTTCAACAAATATATATATATATATATATATTTATATTTATATTTATATAATGTTTAGCTTCTACATTAATAAATAAGACCTGAAAAAAATGAAATTGAATCCTAGTGCCCTAATGTTCGAGTCCTTATAATTGAGGATCAGTATATGTTTGTTGTATTTGATAGTATTTGGTAGAGAGAAGATATGTGTTCAATTCAATGTAGAGATAGACAATTGAAGAGGGTAGGTTAAAATGGGTCAAGTGGCATATACTATTTAGGTAATGATTGAAAACATGACTATTACAAATCATCATCATCTTGTATCATGTCTTCTCTAGATTTGATTTATTAGATAATCTAGCTAGCTACTTTTCTAATAGATCAGTCAATCAGTAACAACAAAGCAAGTCGAGTTAGATGGTCGTAGACTCAGCCCACATGGAATATACGTACACAACACACTAGTATTTATAAATTGTTGGCAGTATCTCTAGAGTTTATTATAAACATGGTTACGCAGGAACCTCCAATAACATTGTCTGCACAGTTAGGGAATCCTCATTGCAAGCAACTGAATGTGTCTCCCAAAAGATTAATATTTCAATTTTACAAAAAAAAAATTTAAATAGTTGGACTAGTAGATAAAAAACAGATGTTGGTTGAGTTTTACAGATTTATTTAACAAGCTCTCTCTCAGACGAAGAGACTCAGTCTCTTCTTTCTTCTATTTTCAGCTATTATTATCTGTTTTTGTTAGGAGAAACTGTTCAAAAGCTCCCACATGAAGATGCTCATAGAACCTGGAGCTGAGTGGTTGGCTTTGGCTCCACCTCGAAGTCACATTAAAATGCTTTCTTACAAAAAGTAAAATACAATATTGCTAGCACCAAATTATTTTTCTTTTCTTGAAGCTCAGGCATTTGGATTTTGCGATGTCTTCTCTCATTCAATTAGGCTACACGAGAACGAGTTCACTCTAGCGTATCCCTGCACATAATTAAAGACATTTATGACTATCGACTTGCGCTGAAGTTTAGTTCGGTGTTTCTTCAAGTAGTATTCGTTCAAGTTCTAAACAAGCTGCTGATCGGCTTTCTTTGACCTTTTAGTTATCTGTGGCAGCACCTTTGAGCCTCACGTTGGTGCTTTTCAAGTCCGTACCTTCCTTCTCAATCCGAATGACATACCAAATCAATGAAAAGGAATTTAGTTAGGTGTTGAATACAGCAGATGAAACATATGGTATCGTAAAAAATGTTAAATCAAGAATAATTGTTAATTAAGTTTTGTATCTATCAAAGTTCCTGTAATGAATGTAGTAGTATGAGAATCACTAAGATAGGATCAATATATAAAGGAAGCCAAAAAATCAACAACAGAGAAAGGTGAACCTCATTGATGTCCGGAGCCATGTTCTTGAGTGTATCCAACCATTGATCCATTTGTTCGATTTTGGTTCTGTTATTCCATTTGTTCGGTTTAGTGCAGATTGAACACTCATTCCCCCCCCCCCCCCCCCCCCCCCCCCCCCCCGCCCCCCAAGATGTTATAATTATAATTATTATATATTACCAGCAAAATCTCAGTTGACTAGATTTTACCAGCATAAAAATCTCTATTTGAGTCTGAAAATGCTTTTATTATTTCCAATATAAAACATTAACATAATTATTATTCCAATATCGAACATCAATATAAAATAACCATTTGTTTATGACATTTTTATTTTGGTGGGCCGTGTCACAATATTTTGCTCCCAAGATGAAGATCTTATAGTAAAGAATCTTTCTTCATCAACTCAAACCAAAACCAAATCAGTTCACTGCTGGCTTCATCGCTTCTGCTTCTTTCCTAAGCTCATCAAACAGAACAGACGACAAATATCTCTCTCCAAAGCTCGCATGAACCGTCTGTTCAACATAAACACAATACAAGTTCACACGGTTAGATTAAACCATAACACAGAACCCAAGGAAAGTACTCAATTAAAATTTTGTTTCTCCTGTCTCACCACAATGAGTTTGCCTTTGTTCTCTGGCATTTTCGCCAGTCTAATTGCTGCCACAGTGTTAGCCCCCGAGGATATTCCAACCTACCAGTTAGGGTATGCATAGTGAGAACAAGAAATAAACAAACAAATCAATATATCTCATTAATTGGTCTCCCCAAAAGGAAACTCACCATGAGACCTTCTTTCAACGCCAATTCTCTAGCCATCTTTATAGCATCCTCACTACTAACCTGCACGTATACTCAAAACATAAGTTTTCACTAGTTGATAGAATACGTAAATGATGGAAGCTTTAAGCCTTGTACATTACCTCAAGAACACTCTCCATAACATCCATATCCAAGATATCCGGCTTAAATCCAACCCCATTGCCTGTGATAGCATGTGGACCTAACCCCCAAGTTCAAAGCTCTAACCATCAGCGACCACAAAAACTAGAATCTTACATTCATTTATATCACTAAGAACTAGTAATGGTGTAAAGATTCAATATTTCTAGCTCACCTGGCTTACCACCGTTAAGTATGTTGCTTCGATGTTTGTTTGGCGGTGTGGTGATTTGTTTTATATGATACATTTTAGAAACTACAAACAAATCACCACACCGCCAAAGTACTACTAGAAATGAGATTATATATGATACCAGGCGTTCAAATGTGTTAACTTACAATAGAACTTGAATCTAAAAACCATCTCAAACGGACCAATGACATTAAGCTTATATATAAAAATTAAAAAAACTCCAAAAATAGTGAAAACTGAATCTTAGCAATCTTAATGGTAGTCTCTAACAAAATTTTTAAGCAATCACAAAATAATAAAAGAAAATGAAAAGGAGTGCGAGAATGAGAAAATTATGGAAACAAAAAAGTGGAGTTATGGGCAGAGAAACAAAAAAGTGGAGTTATGGGCAGAGAAACCAAACAAAAAAGTATTCTAATACTTTACTAACATGTGTCAGTTAGTGATTAGTTCATCTTTTTCATCTGATTTAAAATTTATTTAATAGCGAAATTATAATAAATTATTAATATTTACTGCTGTGAGAAATTTTGGTGGGTTTAACACCGTTGATCATGTTCTAATGTTCTAGAGTCTTTATAATTGAGAATAACTATAAGATTCTTTAAATACTTCTTTTATTTCAAAATAAGTAATGTTTGAGGTTTCAGCATAACGATTAGTGAATCATTAACTTCTTTTGTTTATCGTGGTTTGTATAAAACCAACATTATCTAAATTAATTCAATCAGTTAAGAATTATAATGCATAATATTACAAACGATTTAAATAGTCAATGACATCAAATTTTTGTATGTAAATTTGAAAACATTACTTAATCTGAAAGAAAAAAGTTTATCTTTTTTTTTTTTTTTTTTGATCAACAGAAAAAAGTTTATCTAAAACATCACTTAAAGTAAGTTTTTATTTCTTCTAAAACATCAGTTAAAGTGAAAAGAAATATGTATAACATTTTACCGCACATGTATTTTATAGTGTCTGGTAAATAGGAAAAAAAAACATTCAATTCAATGTAGAAATTGACAATCGCAGAGGGTACGTTAGATGTGTCAAGTGGCATTGCTATTTGGGTAGTGATTGAAAACATGACTATTACAAATCATCATCATCTTGTATCATGTCTGCTCTAGATTTTATTTACTAGAGAATCTAGCTATTCGTCTAATAGACCTATCAATCAGTAACAATAAAGCAATTTGAGTTAGCTTAGATGGTCGTAGATTCAGCCCAGATAAGGAATATACATGCACAACACACTGGTGCTATGGCAAATGTATAGGCTTAAAATTTATTTGTAAATTTATAATATGGTGACAACATCTTTGGACTCAAGTATAAACATGGTTGTACAGAAACCTCCGAAACATTGACTGCACAGTTAGAACCCGGAGCATAGTGGTTGGCTCTAGAGGTGTAAACTGGGTGGGTCGCCCGTGGGCTATGGACGCGCCCAATTGATAAATGGTTCAATTGAAAAAAAAAACAATTGGTCTATGGTACAACCGGACAAAAACCAAATGGACAATAGGTGTCCATGGACCTCTAAAAATATACATTCATGATTGAGAAACACCGTTTTAACGAAAAAAATCAAAATTTTGCAATTTTAATAGAAAAAGTAATTTTACGCTTTTAGCCAGAAACATAATTTATAAGGTTTTCCCAGAAAATATAATTTTACGGTTTTTTGAAAAATGTAATTTTATGTTATTGGCGGCAAAACGTAATTTTACGATTTTGGCGGAAAAACATAATTTTACGGTTTTGACGGAAAAACATAATTTTACGGTTTTGACGGGAAAACGTAATTTTATGGTTTTGGCAGAAAAAAACATAATTTCTCGGTTTTGGCGAAAAACATGATTTCTCAGTTTTGGCGGGAAAACATGATTTCTCGGTTTTGCCGGAAAAATTGTTATTACGGTTTTGTTGGAAAAACATGATTTTTTTGTTTTGACGAAAACATGATTTTTAGGTTTTGGCCGAAAACGTGATATCTCGTTTTTGGCGGGAAACGTGATTTCTCGTTTTTTGGCAAAAAAAACGTGATTTTTCGGTTTTGGCGGAAAATTTGATTTTTCGGTTTTGATGGGAAAACGTGATTTTTTGGTTTTGGCAGGAAACATGATTTTTTGGTTTCGGCGGGAAAACGTAATTTCTCGGTTTTGGTGGGAAAACGTGATTTCTCGGTTTTGGTGAGAAACGTGATTTTTCGGTTTTGGCGGAAAAACATCATTTCTTGTTTTTGACAGAAAAATGTGGTTACTCGGTTTTGATGGAAAAACATGATTTTTGATTTTGGCGGAAAAACTTGATTTTTCGGTTTTTGTGGGAAAACATTGTGTGTTTCCAGTTGTAAAAATAAAAATTAATTTGAAAGGTTAAAAATAACCTACAAATGGGTGGTCTTGGAAAAATGTGATTTCTCGGTATTGAGTTTATAAAAATTGATTATAAATTAATTTGAGCTAATTGTAAAAATAACTTATAAATGGGTGGTCTTGAGTTATTTTCAGTTGGACATGGGCTAAGTTAGGTCTGTGTGTTATATGGGTGTGGGTGTTTTAGGTCCAGAATATAAATGTCCAATTGGATACACCCATTTGGGTGTGGTCCACCCATTTAAAAATGTTTTGTTAGGAGAAGTCGTATTAAAATGTAGGGTTGAACATATCATCAGTTAAATTTGATCTGATCAGTTATTTGTTTGGATTGGATCCGAAATTCCAGATATCCGTAAAGTTTCGAATCAAAACAAATAACAAAATATGATATCCGTAAAAATCAAAATAAATCACAAATATTATTTTTTGGAAAGCCGGATATCCGATCCGATTTGTATATTTATATGTAATGTAATTGTATATACAAACTATTATATCTATACATATTTTATGATATAATTTAGTTAATTTTTTTTATTTTAAGTTGTTTTTTCAAAATTTTGTTTTGGTTATTGCATATCCAAATCAATTTTTATATTGAGCCAAATGTTAACATATGAGTTTTCTTATTAAACTTGTTCATATTGAATTTTGCTTGACAACTTCTGTTAAAAATATTAGTTTGTCAGTATGACATTATTATTTTTATTTTAAAATAATATTTTTTTTAAAAAAATATTTAATTTAATGATATATATATAATTATTTACTATAATTGGCGAATCGAATTGAATAATCAGCGAATACTTAAAATAACTTTGGATATCCAGAATTTTCCGAATTGAAGCAAATCACAGACGTAGATATTCGTGTGGATGCAATGGATCACGGATACTGGTGCCCAGGCCTATTTAAATATATTGCTTGCATCGAGTTGTATTTCTTTTCTTGAAGCTCATGCACCAGGATTTATAATTTCTTTCTCTAACTCAATTAGGATACACGAGAACAAGTCCATGCACTCTATCTACTGACCCCCTACACATCATTAAAGTCAGATATAACTGTTGACTTGCGTTGAAGTTTAGTTCGGTGCTGTTCGGCTTGCTATAAAAAAAGGATTTGCCCTTTTAGTTATCTGTTGCCGTATCCTTGAGCCTCTCCCTTACATTGGTGCTTTTCAAGTCAGTAGCTGCCTTGTCAATCTGAATGATATACTAAGAATCAATGAACACAAATCTAGTTACATGTCGAGAACACATGGTATTGCAAGACAAAAATTAAATCAAGAAAAAATGTTAATTAACCTTTATATCTATCAAGTTCCTGTAATGTATGTAGCAGTAAGAGAATCACTACGATGTGATCAATTTATAAAAGGAAGCAGAAAACCAACAACAGAGAAAGGTGAACCACATTGCTGGCCAGAGCTATGTTCTTGGGTGTGTCCAATCCTTGATCCATTTGTTTGGTTTTGGTCCAAAACTATCCTATTTATATATATGTATTACCAGCAAAATTTAAAATCATAAAAGAGCCAGAGAATGCTTTTATTTTCAATATCAAACATTAACATAATTATTCTTCCAGTATTCAACATCAATATAAAACAGCATATATTATTTATGACACTTTTTGGTGGGCTGTGTCACAATTCTGTGCCATAAGATGAAGATTACATAGTAAACAGTTATTCTTCATATCAACCCAAACCAAAACCAAATCAGTCCACTGAAACTGGCTTCATCGCTTCTGCTTCTTTCCTAAGCTCATCAAAGAGAACAGACGACAAATATCTCTCTCCAAAGCTCGCATGAATAGTCTGTTCAACATAATCACGAAACACGTTCCCACCGTCCGATTAAAACCATAACACAGATCATTACCAAACTCAAGAACAGTTGTTGTTTTTTTATGTCTCCTCTCTTACCACAATGAGTTTGCCTTTGTTCTCTGGCATTTTTGCCAGTCTAATAGCTGCCACAGTGTTAGCCCCCGAGGATATCCCAACCTACAAGTTAGGGTTTGCATAGTCAGAACCAAAAATAAACAAACAAAGCAATTTATCTCAGTAATCTCCCAAAGAAAAAAAATACTCACCATGAGACCTTCTTTCAATGCCAATTCTCTAGCCATCTTTATAGCATCCTCACTACTAACCTGCACGTATGCTCAAAACATAAGCTTTTACAAGTTAACAGAATACTTAAAAGATGGAAGTACATTACCTCAAGAACACTCTCCATAACATCCATATCCAAGATATCCGGTTTAAATCCAACCCCATTGCCTGTGATAGCATGTGGACCTAACCCCCCAAGTTCAAAACTCTAACCATCAGCAAATTCAAAAACTAGGATCTTCCATTGATTAACATCACTAAGAACTATTAAAGGTGTTAAGATTCAATATTTCTAATCTGACCTGGCTTGCCACCATTGAGTATGTTGCTTTCAGCAGGCTCCACTCCATATATCTACCATTAGCAAGTCATTAGTGATCAAATGCAATTTTTTTAAAAAAAAAAAAAAGATATTACAAGATATCTTCAGAACTTAGATCAATCACCTTGACATTAGGGTTTTTAGACTTAAGGTATTGGCCAACACCAGAGACAGTGCCTCCACTACCAATTCCCATCACAAAGATATCAACATTCCCAAGTGTATCTTCCCAAATCTCAGGACCAGTTGTATCAAAATGAATCTACACAAATATTTCTAACATCAACTTTAGATAAAATGTGTGATGCAAAAAAAGGAAGAAGGATATATCAAACTCTTCAAGTACCTGAGTGTTAGCTGGATTAGCAAACTGTTGCAACATATGAGCATCAGGAGTACTCTCAAGGAGATCATAAGCTTTCTTAACGGTTCCACCCATGCCTTTGGTTGGATCAGTGAGGACAAGCTCTGCACCAAAGGATCTCATAGTCACTCTCCTCTCCAAGCTGGTGTAAGAAGGCATTGTCATTATAATCCTGTACCCTTTCATAGCCGCCATGAAAGCCATACTTATTCCCATGTTTCCTGAAGTGGGCTCTATCAATGTTGTCTGGTAAAAAAATCACTTCAATGAGTTAATTCACCATTAAATTTAGATCATGTAAATAAATAAAAAAAGATGATTACTTTTCCAGGAGTGATAAGGTTTTTATTCTCTGCATCTGCAACCATAGCTAAAGCTGGTCTGAAGACAACAAAACCACACAAAGTCAACGCTTATGTAATGATGTTGTCCTAGTTAGAAGATTCACCTGTCTTTGATGCTACAAGTAGGCTGGAAATGTTCTTGCTTGGCTGCAATATAAGCTTCACATCCTTCAGTGACTCTGTTGAGAAACACTAGAGGAGTTCTTCCAATGAGCTACAACACAAGACAGATTTGATCAGACAACATGTGAAGAAGATGGGATTTTCAAGAGGCCCAGGAAACAAAGTTTTAAAATTATCTTTTCTCTTACCAGAGAGGCATCGCGTTTGGCTTGAGTGGAGGGGAAATCTTTAGGAAGGTTTCTGAGTCTCTCGGCGAAAGAAGAAGATGCTTCGGTGGAGAAGAGCTTCCTCGTGCTTTGACTGATGCGGGGGATCGTCTCTGTCTTGAGCAACCTCCTCCAAACAGTAGCCATTGCTGTATAAACAGAGCAGAAACCGAAGCCCGAAGAGAGATAGAGAGAGAGAGACAAAGACAAGTACACAGAACAGAGAGAGAGAGAGAGAGAGAGAGAGAGAGAGAGCAGAGTTGATGAAGCAAACAATCATATAAAAAGGCTCTGAGCCCGATGGAAAAAACAAATGCATTAGGTTGTATTATCTTCCTTCTGTGGTTAAGTGTATAGTGCTAGTAATTATCAAAAAAGAAAAGTGTATAATGGTAGGTATACACATACAAAGTGTTACACCTAAAAATAAAAATAATATAAATATAAATACATAGAGGCGTTATCTTTGATTCGAAAATGCAATGAATGTCAAAAAAAAAAATCCAAAAAGCAAAGACCTTTTTGTACTCAATTCTTATTGGATGTTAAGATACACTTCTTATCTTATAAAATTTTTAAATGGTTATATATTTTTGTTATTGCTTTATAATTTTTACACAAACATATATATATATATATATAGTTACACAAGAAAGACAAATCCC
The DNA here is from genome assembly GCA_018703725.1 of Brassica juncea. Lineage (NCBI taxonomy): Eukaryota > Viridiplantae > Streptophyta > Magnoliopsida > Brassicales > Brassicaceae > Brassica > Brassica juncea. The sequence continues at coordinate 4,436,492 of CM031940.1, read as the reverse complement.
AGATTAAAGAACTATAGTTATTAATGAGGAAGATATGATCTTAACAAAGAGATTATATAAAAAGAATAATCCGTTGAACCAAGATGAACTTTAGTCAACAGATTCTCTAGTTTTAAATATCATTTACGATGTAGTGTTATATTCTTGATCCTCTGTATTTTGAACTTGGGTATAGTCCACTTTCACAGAAAAGGAGCTCTCGTTTGTTGAACTATCATGTTTTTACCGCTTTTATCTATACCGTTATCTTTCTTATCAGCCTATTATGACACTACTATTTTTAACATAACCAAATGACAAGTGAAGGGTTCCTGTCAGAAGAGTTCTAATCAAAGTCGTCATCTTTCACTGAGTTGAATGATGCTATCTAACAGTCAATTGTGTACGTCTCTATTTCTTGCAAATTTTAACTTCGTTTCGTAAATTAATTAACTATTAAGGAATCTTTGTGCTTTATTGAAAAGCATGTGACAACTATGACCATTTTCCAAGGCGAAGTTAGGTGCACTACCACGTTTTAAAATACCCTGAAAACCAAAAACGATAGTACTATTAAACCCGAATTTTAAAACGGAACCGCTATCCGAATTAAATAATAATATGAATTCTTGTACAAAATCCAGATTAAATCTTTATTTCAGTAAATAAAAAATTTCATAATTTTCAAATAAAATACCGTGTGTGGTTCTTATTTAAACAGGAAGGATCTATGTTGAACATTTGAGAAATTCTTGCTTGGTTACAATTTACAACGATTGCGTTAAGCAAAGAAGATGGCACAGAAAAAAAAAGAAAAAAAAAAAAGAAGATGGCACAGATGTTAATACATACACACATCTTACACATGTAATAACAATGGAAGAAACTAAGGACACAAGATGAGACACCAGAGGACTTGATGTCTTGTTTTAACTTAGCTTCTGGACTTAAAGGGGATGGCTCTGATGACAATCACATGGTAAAGAGCAGCAAGTGCTGCACCAATGAATGGCCCAACCCAAAACACCCACTAAAATTGCCAAAAACGAAAGTGTAAGAAAAATGATCTCAACCGAGTTTGGAATGTGATTGGTCTATTATATATAGTTCGTGGAAAACTCACGTGGTCGTCCCAGGAATGATCTTTGTTGTAGATGATTGCAGCTCCAAGACTTCTTGCTGGGTTGATTCCTGTGCCAGTGATTGGGATTGTTGCTAAGTGAACCAAGAAAACGGCAAACCCTATTGGAAGTGGTGCAAGAATCTGCCCAAATTGTCAACAAAACTCAGTGGTTATTGCACACTTAAGGCTGTTAAGATGTTCACTCGAACCTATGTTCCATGGACTAGTTTACTTACGGGAACATGAGAGTCACGTGCGTTTCTCTTGGCGTCAGTTGCTGAGAAGACTGTGTAAACAAGAACAAATGTGCCAATGATCTCAGCTCCAAGACCACTTCCTTTGGTGTATCCAGGAGCCACAGTGTTGGCTCCCCCTCCTAGAGCCTGATATTGCTTAGGCTGGAACCCTTTAACCACACCAGCTCCGCATATGGCTCCCAAGCACTGCATCACTATGTAGTACAGAGCTCTTGTGAGCGACAGCTTCCGGGCTAAGAACAGACCAAAAGTGACCGCTGGGTTGATGTGTCCACCTGAGATTATAACAACGCGCAAATAGAGTGAGTTCCACATAGAACCGGTCCAAAGCATAGTGAGATGAAAAATTCGCATATGACTCCCAAAATATTAGTGGTTAATATGTATATATAATTCGGCCTAATTAAATTGATTAAGAAAAAATATATAAATTGACTAAGAGAAATATATGTATTAATCAATTATTAATTATTTCAAGCCCTAATAATCTCACCACCGGCTCTGGTTCACACATAGGACACAAGACTAATATATATCAAACCGAAATTAAGTTGAGTTACGTACCGGAGATACCAGCGGTGCAGTAGACAAGGGCAAAGATCATACCACCGAAAGCCCAAGCGATACCTTGGATTCCGACAGAAGCACACATGTTTGGTGACCTTTTAACTCCCATGACGGTCAAAACGGTGATGTAGAGGAAGAGGAAAGTAGCTATAAACTCAGCGATACCAGCTCGCCAGAAGGACCATGAAGAAAGCTCACCAGGCTCGAAAAGCGGAGCAGGTGGTGGCTCGTTGTAGTCCTTGTCGCTCTGAGCCGAAGTTCCTATTGGTTGTCTCTCCGGGAACTTGTTAGCTCCAACTCTAACGTCTTCTTCCTTGCCTTCCATCTTGGACTCGAACTAGCTTTGGTTTTGGTTTTGTTTCTATGTTTGTGGTGTTGTGAACAAGTGGAGTGGGGTGACTCTTATAGTTGAAAGATAATGCAAAGAAGTGTCAGAAAATAAATAAAATAAAGACCATGACAATATATTGACAATAACATTAAAATTGTTAATGTTATCTTCAATAGTAATCAATCATCATTCTAATGATTAAAATTAACTATTGGGGTCAGTGATAAATTAAACGTTTGGACAGAGTTTTGAATGCTCAATTCCAGCTATTTTGTTGTAGTTTAATTAATAAATTTAAAATAGATCAATCTCGATTGTTTTAAAAATTCCTCATGATTGTCACTAAAATAGATGTATGTAAAGATATACAATAGATCACTAAAATAGATGTATTTAAATGTATAAAATAGATCAATGTCGATTGTTTTAAAAATTCCTCATGATTGTCACTAAATTATTTGCCTAGTTACTAGCTGCTAAGAGCCTACGAACAAAACTCCAGTTGAGATGATCTGGCGCTTGCCAGGATAAGAAGATGCACATACATTATGCATCATTCCCAACTCGGATGGTAATAATTCTGGAAATTTTATTTATAAAAAGGGTTGGTAAAGAAAAAAGGGCTTTATATGTGTGTTATTATCATTTCAAATCGTCTTCTAATGGTTATCAAAATTGAAAATTGTTATCGAACACGTGAATAAAAAACACTTATACACTACTCCCTCCGTTCGGTAATACATGACGTTTAAGCAATTTTTTTTTGTATCAAAATAGTTGACGTTCACGGAATCCCAAGCAACTAATAACAAAATATGACTTTGTTTACCCTCACAATTGATATTGATACGAAGTCAAATTTAACATTAAACACTAATTGAAAAGGTTAAAGTGGAGAATGCATCAATATTCTTAATTTATGTGCCAACTTATAGAACGTCATATAATAACGAACGGAGGGAGTATTAAAAAGTGTTGGTTCTCTCCTACAACTGCCTTTTATTCTGCTTCAGAACATAATCCTCATTTATAATTCATACTATACTTACCATTCTGCATATATTAAGATGTAAGAATCTAACTATTATTTGTTTTTTAAAATAAAGTTGTAGTGTTCTGTATTTGCCAAATAGGAAAGACAAGGTTGAAGAAAACAAAAAGCTCAGTGGCTGCTATATTATTTTTGAAGTGTGCCAGACACTATTGTACCAGCATCCTCAGGATCATTCTTGATCACCATATTATTTTTTCAACTTATCACCATGACATGTTTAGAATGTTAGCAACCATACTTAAAAAGTTCATGGTTTAAAATCATACAATTTTTTTTCCAAACTAGAATGTTTTTTTTTGTCAACAAACTAGAATGTTTTTATTAGATGGGATTACTTCTTTTTTTTTTTGCTTTAATAGATCGGATTACTTTGCAAAGTGATTTAAAAAATAATAATTGCATTGTATTTTTAAAATCCACAATAGTATAGTAGAGCCAACTCTAAAACCAAAAATGTTGAAACATTACCTAAAATCTCTGACCACTAAAAAAAGACAGACCCAGGAAGTCCCATGGTACATCGAGAAAAAGGAATGTGAAAAATGGTTTTGGAACTTATCCTGGAGAAAATAAATTCAATTATTCATAACCGTCCAGTCCATCCTCGACGTGACACATTGCACAACATATCCAAAGCCGTCCATTCACCTAACGCCATTTGTCTCTTCAGTCAATAAATATAATTTAGAAAAATGGTTTTTATATTGTTTTGGTTGATATTCATGATTGCATTGTACCCCTTAGCTGCCACCCCGTCCTTTGCGTCACCGTCCCATTTTCTTAAAGGGAAAAATCACTCATTAACTAATGTTAAGACTGGTTTTTGATTACTAAAGGTTTCATCAAGTGTCTGGACATTCGAAAAAGGTTTACTTGAGGTGTCTAAATTAGAAACAAATGGTGAGACATGCTAATGATCGTATGCCATTTTCCATAGAGTTCTTTATTACTATTGAAGAGCATAAGATTATGTTGAGAACCTCATCTGGCTTGATACAAAGACGCGTTCTTGGTTAATCGTACTAGCCATGTGTTTGGATAGATTATTGAAGAAACAGCTCCTGAGGAGAACGCAAATATTTCGTTTGCAATATCATATCCTAAAAAGGATGTATCATTCTCACCCTGGTTCTTTAAAAAAAAAAAAAGGTTTTTGCTACAATTTATATATGAAGAGAACCAAAAAAAAAAGAGAACCATGAGGAAAGTTCATCGGGCTCAAGAAAGATCTGAATAGCAGCCTAATTAATTGCGCATACTTCGTTTTACGTGACCTAGTTGCTACATCATATATTCTTGTAATACTAATTGTGCTTTTTGGTTTTGAGTGTTGTATTTTTCTGAGTGTAGGGAGGTTATGATTGCCTAGTTGATTCTTACTTTACCTTGGACCAAGACGAACGATCACAGATGATGAGTTCCTATATATGGTTGAAACTGCTGATCGATTAATCCAACAAGTTGAACAAGAGGTAAAAATGTGTAGGGAAAACATTTTTTCACCGAAGACTGAGTTTGAAGATGGTTATATAGATGATGGATGGACTTGAACAAGCTTTGAAGGAAATGCTTGATAGGTAACATCACTTGTTATTTTAAACTTATTCATTGTTTGGTCAACAGTCATTCCTCCAAATAGAGACCTTCATCATAAATTAAAAAAGGTGAACTTCATGTTATTACAGGGAAGTAGAGGATTTTGCTCGGAGATTGAACTCTAGTTGGGTTCTGTCTCTTTTTTTTTTTTTTTTGTGCACCAGTTGGGTTCTGTCTCTAGGAAATCAAGACAGGTTGTGCACTTTTCCATAAATGGTAATAGAGCTACACACCATAACCTTTTTAATTTTTACAGCTAATGTAACAATGTATCACAAAGGATATGTTTAACTGAATCACTTACCAATTTTAAACCATCTAGAGTCTTGGATATAGCTATAGATGACTGATGGGAGATGGTTTGGTTTGCCTCTGTTTTGAATGGATTTTACAAATACTGTACTACATGCATCGTATTTATAGATGTGATCAAGATCTTTGCAGCTTTTCAGATAATGGTGGGGGTCACTCAGGCTGCTTGTCGTTTTGGATGGCAAGCCTATGCAAGAGTTTGATGGAGTTGATCAGGAAGCTTATCATGCCTCGTCCCATCCCGCTGCACTGGTGGTTCATCAGCATAAGTAACTCAGAGTCAGGCGAAATGAAAAGCAGAGAAAGAAAAGTAACAAAAAAATAAAAATAAAAGGATTTTCTCTTACAGGTAAAGAGGGAGGAGGTGAGTGGTCTGATGTCTCTTCCGTTATACTTGATGAAACTTCATCTATACTTGATGAAGCTTCAGACCCTCCATAGTATGACGATGTACTAGCAGACCGACATGAACTGGTTCGTGATATTCTCTCCTCTTCTTCTTCCTCCTCCACCTCGCTTTCCCCCTTTGATCTTCCACTTTGCATGTCTGAATTGCTGCTACTTTGTGTGGATAGAAGCCCCTGAAAGCCAGATAAGAGAGCTTGGACATCCATTCTAGGTTCCCTGCATTGGTTGCGCACATTCTTAAGTAATAAAGCATCAAACTGTTGCCTCTATATGGAAAAAGAGGACACTGGCTTGAACCTTGTATGGATGAGACGTCCTTTACAGACGAACCGAATGTGACAAGTCAAGGACGCGTGTTGGCAGACAAAGATGGCTTTCCTCGATCTCATATCCACCATTTTCCTGCAAATAGATCACCACCACTACCAATGTCAAACTCGAGAGGATGTGTTGAAAAACATGTTATTATGGAAGTGTCTCAAAGTACTTTTTCTTATAAATATGTTTACCTAAAAGGAAAAAAAAATGGGATTTTGAAGCTATTATAATTACAGGTCTAAAAAATTGTAAATTTATTTATTAACATAATCAGTATACAAACCATAAACGAACTCAATTTGTTTTGCTCTTTTAAGTTTCTTTGCTTTCTTCAAATTAGTTAGTGTTCATTCATAACAAAACAAAAGAGTGTAAGACACAATACGTTGAATAGTGTTTGTCTGCAGCTGCTCCCATTACAAACTTCCTGACTCTGTTCTCAGAAATCATCTGCACAATTCCCTTCTCTATCGAGTCCATCTCAACGCACAGCTTCTCTGCTTGGACCTGCAAAACCAATCCCCTTAGAAATGGAAGTAACCTCATGTCTCATATTTGTATATGCATACCCCTTTCCGCAGGCAAATTCTAAGGTACTCATCAAGAATCTTCTCTGTTTTCGCCTTTTCTTTTTCTCTATATGCTCTCACTAACTCTTCATCTACCGTTGCAGCATGAAATTTTGTACCCACTGGGGAAGTAAAAGGTTTTAAATAAAACTCTTTAAGCTATGTATCATGTCACACCGATTGAATGTATAGATTGTTGGAGTTGTTGGAGTGAGGGAGAGAGAGAACTTACAAACAGGAATCATTTGAGCAGGTTGGTGAACAAGAACGATACAGATCTTGTTTCCTTCAGAGTTATCTATAGCCCATGTGAGATTTGACTTGTTCTTGGCAGTTTCGTTCCCTACAGCAATATATACTCTCTCCTCCATCACTGATGCTTCTTCTTCCTCCGTGTTGTTCTCTCTTGCTCCCTGAAACTCCATACTTTCTGGGCACAAGAGTTGGAGATCTTAAGGATGGTTCCTTTGAGATAAGAGACTTGTGTTTTTGCCTTCTTCCTGTATATTTGGAATCAAGAAAGAAAAGATCCAATGGAAGCATGTGTCTACCCTTTCTTGTGTTACTCTGTTCTTTCGAATATTCCATCTGGATTTTGTATATCTATTATTATTTCTTGTGACTAATCAAACTCAAGGAGATTAGTCAATGTCGTTTAAACATATAAGATATTAACGTATTTGAGTTGAACTTTGAAAAATTGCACCATATGATAAAATATTATATAGAACTCAATCAGATTTCTCAGCAACGAATATGTCGAGGTCATATTTTATCTGTTAATATACTTTACTTTTAAATAAAATTTACAGTAGTAATGAAAAAAATCATGATTTACAAAAAAATATCAGAATAATAAAAGAATATTACAAAAGACTTCGACTCATACCAACCAACAGCGGCTAGTGTTAGGACAATGAGTTTTGATGCTAATGTTTCAGAAGCTTGATGCTTGAAGCCATTCTTGGATTGCAGATCGAAGAGCAAGATTTGGAACCAAGCTCGTGTGAGTAAGCCTCTTGTTTGTCATTGGAGAAGTCTCATGTCCTCTCTCAAACCAACTACTTATGGCTTCTCCTTCATATGTAAAACCATCTGCTGCTACGTGTGGATCCTCCATCACATCCTACAAACAAAATTCTTGTTTAAACTTTTCTTATGATTTATAAACATTTTGATTATTCCATTTTCATTGATCTTTGCATTAGTGGCTCTTACTTGTGTAATGGGGCATATGAAGTACTGAGGCGGTCCATGGTTCTTGCGGTTACTCTTCAGCTTTGATACTTCTCTAAGCTCTATCTTCAACTCTTCTTGTTCTTTTCTAAGTCTTCTAAATGCTTCCAGTGATAAGCTGTATTTGTATTGAAGCCTTCTTATCATCTTCTCAAGTTCTTCTTTAGTTTGTCTCAGTGCCTTCCCTGTTTCCTTCTTACGTTTCAACTCATTGATATACACATTTTCTGACTGTTTAGCCTGCATTTTGGTTAGAGATATAGTTAGAAAAAGTTTGATGCTTCTAGTCCAAGCAAAAGACATGTTGGAGGAACTTTTATATATGTACCCTTTTGATTGCATCAGCTACTTGAATCTGATCATCATCTTTGATCATACTCGAGCTTGGAAATCTTTCAGTTTCTTTAGTCATCTCAAATTGGCTAGAAGAATTTGAAGATGCACATTCTAGATACAAGTCATCTATTTTCCTAGCTTCCCTGCATTGATATCATTTAAAAATAACTTGTGAGACAAGTTATTCACAAGAAAAACTCAATTAGACAAAAGACCATGCCTAAACAAGTGACCCCAATTTGGCCAAACCTTGAACAAATTAAGTATCCCTTGCATGTAAACCATATATGACAAGTAGAAGGGGCTTCTCTGTGAATGTAAATAGCTTTCTTGGACTGTAAGGATCTCATTCTCCTGCAAACATTTGAAGTCTTTACTTGAGATCAATACATCCATACTTAAGATAGTAAAAAGCTGACTCTATGCTAGTTAAACCACTTACATTGAATAGTTTCTATCAGCTGCTGCTCCCATGACAAGTTTCTTAACGCCGCGGTTAGAAATCAAGTGAAGGATCCCTTCCTCTACTGAATCCATTTCAATGCATATCTTCTCTGCACTGACCTAATTCACAAGTTAACTGGAACTTTAGGTATCAAACATCTCTTGTACAATCAAAAACATATAAGATAATCAGTAACCAATACCTGCATTTGCCTACATATATTAAGATACTTGTCCAAACTCTTATGTGCTCTCTCCTTCTCTTTTCTATAAAGCCGCAGTTCCTGGATCGGTTGATGAACATAGACGATGCAAAACTCTCTGCCTCCACTGTTCTGTATCGCCCAAACGAGACTAGACTTGCTCTCCAGATCTCTCCCAGTAACCGCTACATAGATATTCTCATCCATCACCATCTCTCTCTTGCTAATTTCCACTGATTCACCGATATCACTGCCAAAAATTCTTAAAGAGCCAACTGTTTTTTCACCGTTTCTTGGATCACAATCTTTAACGTTATTGTCACTCCTGTCCCTATAAAGAAACAGAGTATTTTGCAGAAACAAGATTTGATCTATCAATAGTATTTGATTTATAGCCTTATCACTTGAGATATATATAGGAAACTTAGAATAATGGATAAGGTTCTGACTTTCAATGAGCCGACCAAAGAATTTGAAGTGATGGTTTCTGTCTTCGTCAAGATAAATGTCTCAACATTAAGGAAAGTGAGATCGAAATTTCTGTAATACGTAAAAAAATAAAACTCAGACATTCTTCAGGTTTGATGTCGTCAAAACTCATAACCTAACGTATGCTTTGCTTACTTCACCTCCAGTTTTCATGTGGTTTTACAGTTATGCCCCTGACAGGCAATCGTTTTTTAACGACCTGGTCTTATTAGCCGCGTAGTGATTAGGCTTTAAATGTTTTAGTTCAAGATCATTAAGCAAACAACCTCACACGTCCACAATTCTGAAATCATCAAAGGAATTAATTGTTTGATTTAATGTGAAAAGGATAGTTTCAATATTTGCACTCTAATACATGTAAATTTCTCAAACAAAGACATTAGAAGTGAGATCACCAATTCAAAGTTGAATGGTCACGCGACCAATGTACATAACATGTTTCCATTTTAGGATAGAATCTCAACATAAATATACACTTCCAAAATAGCAAATAATAGTATGGCCGTGTGGGATAGACCATTAATAATTTAGCATCATTAAGCCCTTCAGGAGGTAAACAAAGTTTTAGTAGTATTAAGCAGTTTTCTAAACGCAGCAAAACGGTCATAAGCAGGCGAAAGTAATTCTCCTTAGAGTTTTTTTTTTAAAAATATTAAAATTTATCCTTCACGGATGAAGAAATTGCTAAAGAGAGAAACACCAAAATGTGCGACCAAGGTGTCAATCCTAATTATTTGGTCTCGGCTGAATGTATAGTTTGTTTGGATTCTAACTGAACTTGGTAATATGTTTATGTAGCTGTTATTTCGTAAATATTTCAAGTCTATGAATTTTAGCACAAGCTCTCACCGAAATCTTGCATTTCCATATGTATACAATTATCACAAAATATTTTCTAATAGGTTCCGATATTTTATCTTATGTTTATGATTTTTCCATAATTCTTTTAAACATTATTATTCCAAGCGTGATAATTTCGTGCCAAGCAAAAATAAATCATAAATGGGTACCTAGTACACATATCTTTTTTTAATGTTACCCAATAAAAGGACTTAGGATAAAGTTTAACATTATACAGTTGGAGCATAGTTGGTAAGACTATGATGACCATCTTCGTCCAATCCAATTCTTAGTTCTTTTTTTTGTCTTGTTTGTGGGTTTAAAATATCAGAAATTCTGTAAATTAGTTCGACACGTATATACATATATTATTTTCTCTTGTTAATTGGATATAAATCCATCTAATATTTAAATTTATTGATGACGCTTACTATCAATGTTTTGTGGTACGAATAGATTATGATATACAACGCCATAGACATTTAATATACGTGTTTAAGCAAGAGACATATACATCGCACAAACCTAACTCAATCATTCACATACTTTTCAAAATCTTCGAACCATGTTATTTACAAAAGTGAATATAGTATAAATCTATATTATTGACACAAATATTGAAAATAAGCATATATATAATTTATTAGTTTGTATATAAATTGGGCTGAGTAGCCTGAGTTAATTGTTAAGTGCCTATTTCAATCAATACATAACTAGAAGGCGTTAATTTATTGGTGGGCATGCTTTGCAAACAGCCAAGGATGTTCAAATACAAAATTATATAATTTTGATAGTTGATTACTGCAATCATATATATGAAACCATCCACTAGTGATGTTTTAGTTTCAACAGAATAATATTCACGCATTTTCATCATTTTCAGGAAAATTACTCAAACACGTTGGTTGGATCAATTGCATGCTGGTGACATCATTTTTGTAATGAAATTATAATTGCTTTTATTTAACGAAAAATGAAATTATAATTGCTTTTATTTAACGAAAGCTTTAGTCAAATATGACGACTTTGAAGTTTTAATATATCTTCACCCTATTTTCTTCCACACACACACACACACACAATATATATATTCAATGTTATGCTAAGAAGCTAAATGATTTAAAAGTAAATACTCTTAACATTTTACTAAAGTTATAAAATTTATCTTCAATAGATCTAAATTTATAATGCACCTTTAAGACTTATTTAAAAGTTGTCTAAAGACAAATCGAAAAGGTATGAGTTGGGGGGAATCCTATGGAAAAAATGATTGGTATGTCCATTTTCACAGCTTTGGTTTCTAATACATATGTGGGTACATATGCAAAGAGATAACATCGTCGTTTATTAATCGCAACACATTCCCTAATCTTCAGTAAACCCTTTTTAGTTATACAAAATATAAACATTCACATATCAACTTAAAAAGACCTTCACATCTGAAACTGTCGGCATATATATTTCAAACTTTTAATTGATTACAAATGATACAAGTATCTTTCGTTTGATGGGATGATCATTACATTGCATAATGGACATTATAACTACCAGTGCATATAAGTACGAAATAAAACTATATACATAAAATATTTGCATACATTTTAAAATAAATATATAAGAAGTTAACTATGTGAGTAGGTGATTATCAACCTCAGCTTACTAACCCATAATTTTCAATTCCAGCAAGAACTAATTAAAAATTAGATAAACTAGGCTTGGTGACATAGGAGAGAACTAGGTATTTGAACTATCAGCTTTTTTAAAGCAAAATGTGTTCATATTGGAAGTCATATTAGAATTTTCTTCATTTAATATCTCTCAACTATTTTTCTTATTTTTTGTTAACTATTCTGACTTAATTTGTAATTTCCATTAAGATTGAAATTACCACTGTACTTCTCGAAAAAAGACCTTGGAAACTTTACATGTGGCGCATGTTCTTTTCAAACTTTGTAATAGTATATATTTCAAAATGAACTAAACAAAAATTCAAAAAATTACATAAACTTCAAAATCGTATCATCAAAAATATTAATTAACTGTTAATTTATCAAAACAGCATACTTTTAGATAAATTCTATAAAACAAAAACTTGGTTTCTTAGGAAATTCGAACTCGCGCACAATTAAGAATATTTTAACCGCTAGGCCAAAGTAAATTTTTTTTATTTTTTTTTTTTTTTTTGTCAACAGTTTCATTTCATACTCAACTCAAACTAGAGTATTTAAACAACAAAGTTTGGGTACTAAACCCTTTGCAAAGGCAACAGCTAAACAAATTGCTGTGCATAAATTAGAACAACAAGATAAAGGAGTGAAGAGAGTGACAAGGTTTTCAAAGATGAAGAAACCTGTGATCTCATTCAAATCCATCCCTAAGCGTAGGGCAAAACAGGGGACAATTGAGTCCGAAAGACACGGGAGACTTGAGAGTCCAATTGATGTTGCAGATGGAGAAGCTGAAGAGCCTAAAAGCTGTGAGCAGGACCACCATAGCCAAGTAGACCAGTCTGATACAATAGAATCCATAGCCACAAAGACACAATTCCATGTAGCAGCCTCGCAATGAGGTAATAAAGTGGTACTACAAAGAGTAACTTCCTCATACAGAGGTAAAACGAACTTCACCCTGAAACTCCAAGGGTGTGTAACATCCTCAAAACGAGGGAAAGAGTCATTCCAGAACATCATAACATCTTGCGACAGCTTGAAGGAAAGAAAACTGGGTCCATCAACGTGTGACCAAGGTTTCCCTGTGAAAAAATGCTTTGGCTGAGACCTGCACATAACAGTAAAGAGATACCCTCCAAAAGCTTGCGCTAAGGTAATAAAAGCTGCCTTTAGAAAGCAATTCACCGTCAATATTTCATCCTTCAAAGCCCAGTCCTCAAGACTTTGAAAAGATGAGCAATGTAAGGAGATACACTTGCAATCAGCAGAGACAAAATTTATCAGCTTGGACACCAGGGAATAACGGAAGACGGAGTACCTCCCCGTAATGGTGAGAGTGCGGATAAGAGAAACTTCAGCCAGTGGAAGAAGCAGCAGAAGAGGCTGAGTGGATATCACATCCACGTCATAGCAGAGATCCCATGGCATAAAAGCTTCAGATTCTGGAGGGACCGGAGGAACTATCGGAAAGGCCCTGTTGAAATCCAGATCTTCATTCTGGTGGAGGAGCTTGTTGTGCGGCTGTCTTGGACTCCGTGCGGTGGAAGAGAGTTCTCTACTCGTGGATACACCAGGAGCAACACCACTCGTGGTACCCAACACCATGGTTGAGGCAGGGGATTCCAGATCTAAGACTTGAAGAACGAAGGTGAAGGTCGCATCTGGAGGGTTTGGCGGCTCTGGTGGCTCTGTGAGAATGAGAGATTCAAACGGTATCGGAGGAATCGTGAATGGTGGTGGATCTGGTGGAGGTCGTGACCGCAGCGGAGGAGGAGCTTTACCCTTTGAAGCCATGGAAGAGGAGACCGAGCTTCTTCAGGAGGAGGAAGACTGAGCGCCGGATTTGGATCGGAGGAGGGCCATCAAACGGAGGCGCCTAGGGACGCGGGCCTGGGAGCTTTTTTCCAGAAAAGGGAGTGATAGATATGGTTGTTTAGTAAATTTTTTTTATTAACGATAGAAATATTAACTTATATATATGTTTTAATTTCCCGTACTCCTCCCGACACATTTCACGGTATTGGTTGCAACTCCTTCTAGAGAGGACCATTACCATACCTGCTTCAGCTTCACCAAACCTTCTCTCTGTATATAATAGTATACATATACGTATTTATTTAAACACATTCGTTACATAGTCTCGTGAAGGCATCAAACACACAAAACACATACAATGTCAAAAATATACCAATATTGGTGAGATTTTCAGTGGCTGCCCCACCTTGAAGTGAACAAAAGCAATACTCCTAGCAGTTTTCCTCACTTTCTTAAAATCTAGTTTATGTCACAACTCGTGTAACTTTATGCCTAATTCTCCTATTTTTATAATAATAGTTTTATTTTCTTTCTTTTAATCTTGATGAGTTTGTGTTCCATTTTTTTGCTGGTGAGAGAAAGCAGCAGGGTCTTCTGCTAACATTGAGAACACTATGTTCAACATCTCCCCTCGTGTTTCGAGCTTTAGTTACTTGGTATTTTCATCATCATTTCGCACATAAAAAAAAGGTTTTCTAATTGTGGAAAACAGCTAAAAAGTTGTAAAATGAACTTTTACTAATATATTCTTGCAGTGCATCAACTATTTTTCCGTTTCTTGCAAGTATCGGATCAGATTCTAAAAGGTATAATCTTCAGTGTTTTTTTTTTTTGAAAAAGATTTAGCCTTTAATGTTTGTGCCTTCTTTTCTTGTTTTCTTTAAGTTCACTTGCTTCCAAAGGAAAGGTATCGAGTTCTTTTCAAGATCACTCAAAAACAGTAATAATCAAACTGCATTTGTATGACTGATGAAAACAAAATCATGAAAAGAGAGTTTTAACAGATCACTGCATGATGATAAATCAAAATATAAAACAAGTATTATTATTTATTACAGACATGATTTTATTCTTTGCTTGTATCAAGAGTTTCTTTACTTTTTTTTTGTATATTAGTGTGAACTGTTTTATGGAGAAGAACTGTGGGAGAAGAGAAGGTATAAATCAAGTAGGATGTATGTGGGTGTTCATGAGCATCTTTGGATCTAACCAGAAGCGTCTCTTGATGGATATGAAACGTAGTAGCAAAAGATTTTCAGGTTTTCTTTGTTTTCTCATTACAAACTTGTCTGAATGATTCTTCCTCACTTTCTGTTATATAAAATTAACTAATAATCTTCTGGTTATATAACTAACTGATGCAGGTAATGATGAGAAGATGCAGCTTACCTGTTCTTCTGAGAGCTCTCAGGATGTTTCTATTGGTGGTGATGAACATGCAGAGACTAAGGTTTGTGAGGAAAAGTTCAGGGAGATAATCAAGCGGTTGATAGCTCAGAAAGAAGGAGAGATCCAAACCTGCAAGGACTTGTTGGAAGCTTTTCATGTTTTGGGTTCTGAAGAAGAATCATTCCTCTCACATGAAGATGCTCAAAGCTTGGGAGAGTCCAAGAGAGTAGTAGTAGTAGAAGAAGAAGTAAAGCCTGAAGCAGTCTCAAAACAAGAGGCTGTGGTGGTACCCAAGAGGAAATGTAAATTCTTCAGCAGGAAATGGAGATCAGAAGAGAGGAGAAACAGATCATCTCAAGTTGCAAAAACAATTGTTGTTTTGAAACCTACTCCAAATAGTTTGGATGTTGATTCTTCTTCATCAAGCATCAAGTCCAAAACAGGAAGAACCTTTTCTCGGTTTCTTATCGGTTTACTCAAAAGAAGACTACACTCTGCCGTTGGTAAGAAGTCATGTGATGCTCCTGTTGATAGGAGCGAAAACCGTTGCGTGCAAGAAGAGGTACAGAGTAAAGAAGAGGCTGATAAAGAGGATACTGGCCACACAAGTGAAGATTCAAAGAAAACTATGTCCAGCTTGTATATTGCAGCTAGGAAACACTTGTCTGAAATGCTTGCAAACGGAGATATAGATGTGAGTTTACCAGATAAGGAAGTACCAAGAATCCTGGGGAAGATTCTTTCTCTCCCTGAGTTCTCTTCACCAGGAGATAGCCCTAGATTGATCCCACCACATGATTTGGTTAGCCCTCTAAGCCAAACAGCCGAGAAACCAAAGACTCTGCAGTGCAATTCATGTACAGATGGTCGGAGTGAAGAAGATTCAGACAAAGATGATGAAACATTGTTTACCATCAATGTCACAGAGATAGAACCACTATCTGAGACTAGCAGCTCTTCCATTACACAACAAGTCGAAGATGTGCTTGAATGTCGTGAGGACGACGGAGATAAGCCATCATCCAATAAGGTTAGGCAGCTTCTGTACGTGATAAGTGAACGCATTCTCCATTTTCTTGAATGAGGTTTCATCATTTTTCTTTTTCTCCAGGGAATGTTCAACCAAGCGCAAGCGCACTCTTCTCCTCCAGAGTCTCCACCAAGTTGTTCAAATAGGATGACTGAATGCAAAGAAACTGCCACTGATGTGCAGGGAAAGTTAAGTCCCGTGTCTGTGCTCGAAACTCTGCTTACAGATGATGAGAGTAGCCCAACAACAAGCACAAGGTTCAGTTCAGGTATGTATGCACTGAATAAGAATCTGCTGAATCAGCTCGTTTCTTACTTCTTTATTTTCTTGATTCACATTCAGGTGAAGTAAGGATACAACCACTCTGTATAAGATTCGATGGAGCAGACGAATCCAACAGTCTCAAAACAAGCATCGATGACAAGGAGTTGATACTTGCATACATTGAAGCCGTTGTGAAATCCTCAGGCTTGAGCTGGGAAGAGCTTTTGAAGAAGCCCTTTTACACAGAACAGCTTCTTGAGCCAGAGTTAGCAGATGACATTGTCTTCTCTTATACACATCTCTGCGACGATAAGAGTCTCCTTAACGACTGTATCAATGAAGTTCTTATGGACTTCTGTGTGAATGAACTGAATCCAGGGCCTTGGGTTTCGTTCCTGAAACCTGAACTCCAGCTAATCTCAGACATGGAGATCGCAGCTAAAGTGGCACAAGAAGGGGTTTACAGGCATCTCCTACCTTTGCCTTCCCCTCACACTTTAGACCAGATAGTGAAGAAAGACATGGCTAGAACAGGTAGCTGGATGGATCTCAGGCTTGATATTGGTTGGATTGGTTCCGGCACAAGTGAAATGATCCTTGATGATTTAGTAGAAGAGATCATCAGAAGCTGTAGAGAGAGAGACATGGTTCACGCAGAACCAATGCAGGACCAGAACAGCAACAACAATCTATGATGACTCTCTTTGTTTAGTTAGTCTTTCATGTACAGTTCACTTTCAATACTCTGTTTTTGCTTTCTAAAGGCTTATGTAGTTTACTCTAGAGCCAAGAGAGTTTTGTATGAGTATGAAGAGTGTGGTAATAACACGAGGCCTGAAATTAAAATAAGATAAAGAATATGACTTTTCCAACGAGAAAACACAAAGCAATGACTAGGATGAAAACTAATGCAAGTAAGGAGGGACTTAAAGGAAGTCTAACGCAAACATGGTGTTCAAGAAAGATCCAAGGAAGGAGACTGTTACAAGTTTTAGTGCCGTATCTTTTGTCTTTAGAATCTGCGGAGTTGTCTTCTTCTTTGACGTTCCCATTTCACTGGCAGAAACTAGAGAATAGTAACAAAGGTAAGATCTTTCTAGATTAAATCCACGTCCTGGAGAAAGGGTATTTGCCCCTCATGGCCACGCATTGGAACTCCTTGAAACTTCAGTCTGTGCAAGAAGAGAGCTAATGATGCGTTTTGAGTGCTCGAGGCAGACAGTGGAGAGAGGAAAGTGTGTGAGTGAACGAGTCTTTAGAATGATGTTAGAGACCTCCTTATCAAGCAAAGGCGAATTGGAGAAACTCAAGAGGAAGATGCAGAAACTGCATAGCTTTTTGCCGCCTCTTGGAACACAACTAAGTTACAAGGTAACTTCAATAGTCCAATGTAATTGGTTCTTGTTTGCAAACCAACCACATTAAGAGATTAGTATGTTTAAGTTGTATACAAAAATATTCAACAATGTAGTTTGCTCCTATATTGAACAATCAAGAACCAAACTATCAACTTATTACATGTAGAATCTGTATGCATATAATATATACAAACATTAAGGAAGAGAGGTCCCTAGCAACTCGTATAAAGTGTTTCTATACAATATGTATATTATCAAAGCTAAGCTAAGCCCATCACATATTCCAAACCCCTCTTTTAAGGAAAATTCAAGATCTATGCCGACCATTTGGTGAGTGCTTGAACTCATGTAGCTTTATCTTTGCAAGGATCCGGTTACGTATGATAGTCTCAGATTTAACAGCTTCTTGGATGTTACTATGCACAAGATCACATAGCTCGTCTAATGCCAACATAGGAAATGGCTCTTCTATAAGAACACCCACCTGCACAGTTTTGATTTGATTTTGTTAAAAGGGGGATGAAATATAAACCAATTGGAGGAGAAACCTACCTCTTCTATGCAGAAGAGAGATGCAGCACTGATGAAAGTAGCAGGAACAACAATCCAATGACATTCATCCCATAGAATGATAGGGAGAGTCAGATGCCAAAAGACTAAAAACCTCGAGGTCAACCGTGTGTAAGAGAGAGGAATCGGAATGCCCATTAGCTGTTCACACACTCCAATACCTTCATGTAAATGCAACATCTTCGATTCCTGCATTGACACAAAGAAACATTGTTTTGGTGCCACAATGGTTTCAAGAATTATAGCAAAAATGGATTCAAGAAAGCTACCAACAAATCTCGCTTTGTATCCTCTAGCTTCAGAAGCTGCAGGCTCTGAGAAATGAACTCTATTACGCAACGTGGACGATGCTTGGACTCAAGAATCAGAGACAGGTCGTCTGCTTCAACCAAGTTCCTGAGATCTCTTGCAATATCTGAACCATAAATCACATGACACTGCAGCAGAAACTTTTTATTACACACAAGTCCACAAACCAAAGCCAATATTAAGACCTTTTTTTTTTGAACACCCGCCAATATTAAGACCATGGTTTTAAAAATCAGCCTAGACGATAAGTCGGTTCTAGCCGAAACGATTTTTTTAAAATCCGATTTATACGACTCTATTCAAGGTTTAAAATTCGTCACCGCCTAGTGATTAGTCCTCTACAAAGCGTCTAGTTATCGTCTAGCAATTTTGAAATATTGATTAAGACACAACTGATAATCACACTACCTTAAGAGCCACAGGGAAAGCTGCAATGTAACGAAGAAGCAGATCTTTAACGACCAACTCATCACCGGAACCATCAACGGAACAAATCACTTGCCTAGCTAAATCATCAGTTCCAGCAATGATCCTAACCCAAGCTTTCCTCCCTTCTTCATACCTAGAATACGAAGCTTCCGTGCGGAACACGAGAAGCAGCGCCAGAGCAGGAGCCGTGAGCTGATACGGCAGAGAGGAGGATCTTAGAATGGGGAAGACACCAGGGAGCCAGTCCAGAGCCACGGCGGAGTTGTAGCTCGCTATCACGACGGCCACGGATGTGAAGAAGAGGACAGGAGGGATGAGAGAGAGTATGACTCGCGAAGAGAAGGAGGAGACCAGGTGACGGACGTGGCGGAGAGAGCTTCTGTGTTCGACCCATTTCTCGTGTGTGTAGAGGGTTCGTTTCTGCTGCATCCCACGCTCTTTGATCTCGTCTGCCCAATCAGGGACCGCTCTGAGGAGGGAGATGAGATTCTCGGTTAGGGTTCTGGTGCCTGGTTCGGGGCCTGAGGAGACGCGGGGAGGTTTGAGATGGATGGTTTTGCGGATTTTGGTGGAGAATATAGGGAATCTTGACTCGCAAGAAAGGGATGGATTCATTGCCTGATACATTAGGGGTTTAAGGTTAGGTTTTGGGAGAGATGAAGATGATGAGGCAGAGGAACAGTGATGGAAATGAGACATGTGGTTGTGTAAGGAGAGAGAGGTGAACAAGTGATAGATTAAAAAGGTGGTTGAAACGGTTGATCAAGGATCGTTTACGTTCCGCAGTGAAACGACGGCGTTTGATGCTTCTATTGGGCCTTAATGTCATAAAGCAGGCCTGTTCTTGTCCATGAAAGTTCCTAGGAGACGGCGTCGTTTAGAGAGAATGAATATCTGACTAATTAATCCAGTAAGTATATTAAGACTGAAGTCTAAATTAGTTATTGATTTTGCAATCAAAGCAGAGTTTGTCATGTGCATAGATGCAAGTAAAACATTGACATATGACCACTAGATAATTTACGTAAACATAAACCTCCAAAATCTCTAAACCTACTCTGCTATCAAAGGTTATGGTAATTAGATGAAATGTAAATGATAATTTTCAGTTAGAAGAAGACACTGAATATAAAATTAGCTCCAGCTGCTCAAACAATGGAGCTTGACAAATGGTAAAGCATACCTATGTACCATGAAACACACATAATTGCTCAAAAATCCCAACTACATCACTAATTGTTGTTCCTTGAGTGTTGGAAAGCTTTTATGTATGGCTCTTATACCTTAATATTTATAGGTGAAGATTTTTTTTTTTTGGTAATCATGTTAAATTATAGGTGAAGATTTTGGAAATTAGGTTGAGAAACCTACTCTCAAGTTCAGATTCTGTATTGTCTGATAGATTCTTTGGGTTTTAGAGAAAACTTTTAAATTTAGATGGGAATAGAATAGAGACAAGAACAGTAGCTGCTTGATATATCACACAAAGGCAGTTTTAATTGATGCTATATAGTTCTCTTAATGAATGTATAGTTATGGTAAACTATATAGTTCAAATGGTAAACTATATAGTTCAAATGTAGAGGTTTGATAAATTTGAAAGCTATGGCAGGGTTTCATCATCATTCATCAATAGCTATGAAGTGGAAGCCAGAGAGGAGGAACAAGTATTGACTACATCACATCACTTTCTCTCACTCTCCATTTGCTAGAGAGTGAGCTTTACTCTCTCATCTCTCATGTTAAGTTTGACACACGCGCCTAAATCTATATCGTTGGAATGAGCCACACATACGCCTATGAATTGCTAGATGCTAGAAAGAAGTCTACTAGAGAGAGAGAGAGAGAGAAAGAGAGAGCCAATTAGAGTCAAAGTCAGACATCAAAAATCTTGAATTTCGAATTTGAAAATCATACCATTGTGTTGTGTTATGTACAGTAAATGCTTTCAAAGTTAGCAGGAAGGGAAGGGATCTGATTGATAGTTTTTTGTTTTCTTCTGTTTCCCTCTGTCACCCCAGTAAAGCAAAAAAAAAAAAGGCAACATCACATTACAAATAAAAGAACCTAGAGAGAGAGAAAAAAAAAATCTTTCTTCACCATTCTTGATGGAGTGAGAAAGCTCTTTCCTATCTCATTTCTTGTTTCTGTTGAGTGAATGAAAGAGATGAAAAAGATTTTTTCTTGCCTTTTCTCTTCTTGATACACAAACCAATTAGGTTAAATGAAACTTTGTGTGTCTGTGTGTTGATTGATAAGCTTTGAGAGATTTTTTTAGGTTGCATGTTGCCTTACCCTTCAAGTCTCTAATCTTTTAAAGTCTTATCAACCCTTTAGATTCTCATTTTGTTCTTATCCTTTCATAACAAAGAAGAAATAAAAAAAAACAGATCTTTCCTTCTCCTTTTGCATCCCTTAGCCACAAAGTTCGAACCTTTTTACAAGCCATGGATCGAAGAGAAGCAATGGGTTCTTACTACATCCAGAGAGGCATGCCTGGTTCTGCTCCTCCTCCACAAACTCAACAGCCGTTTCACGGGTCACAAGGGTTTCACCATTTCTCCAACCCCAACTCTCCTTTCTTGTCTAACCCCAACCAGAACCAAGGAAGCGGCGGCGGCTCCACTGGGTTCGCGTCTCCTCCTCCTTTACAAATCGAGTCTTCTCCGGTTGATTCTTCAGCTCCTCCTCCTGCTTCTGGTGAGACCTCTCTGAAGAGAAAGAGAGGACGGCCTAGGAAATACGGACAAGACGGTTCTGTTTCCTTGGCATTGTCTCCTTCAGCCATGTCCCCAAACTCTAACAAACGTGGCCGTGGTAGACCTCCTGGCTCCGGCAAGAAGGAAAGGCTTGCCTCCATTGGTAATAGCCCTTCTCTCTCTCTCTCTCTTTGAATGGTGGAAAGTTATGAGCTTTCTTGTTTTCATTGCTTCTAGTGATTGTATTTAGTCTTCAGCTATGGAGATTGGCTCTGAATACTGTGGAAAGTTTTGAGCTTTTTGTTGACTTAATATATAGTTTATGAGAGCACATTGGTTCTGGAACTGGTGGGAAGTTAGTTAGGTATTTAATGACTAACTAAAGCTTTATAATTTTTTAATGTCAAGTGTAATATTTTGAATTTCAATATATACTTTTATTACAGGGCCCTTCTCTTAAGTTATGTTTAACTAAGTTCGTGTCCTAATGCAAAAAAAAACTGTTATTTTTTTGTTTGTTTGTTAGGTGACTTGATGCCTTCATCGTCAGGAATGAGCTTCACACCGCACGTAATCGTAGTTTCCGTTGGTGAAGTAAGTCATCAGATTATGCGTTTCTTCGGATGGTCTTTAATCCACACTGATCTTGTGTTGTTTGTGTTTCAGGACATTGCATCAAAGGTACTGTCTTTTTCTCAGCAAGGTCCAAGAGCGATTTGTGTCCTATCCGCTATTGGCGCAGTCTCTACTGCAACTCTTATTCAGCCAGCACCATCCCATGGAGCTATAACCTACGAGGTTTGTTATTATTATTATTAACCCTCAATGCTCAGAAGATAAGAAGATTTACTCGTGTTGGTGTGTATGATATAGGGTCGTTTTGAGCTCGTGTCTCTGTCACTTTCTTATCTGAACGCAACTGACAATGACTACTCAAACCGCACTGGAAACCTAGCGGTCTCACTTGCTAGCCCTGATGGTCGTGTCATTGGTGGTGGAATCGGAGGGCCTCTAATAGCAGCAAGCCATGTTCAGGTAACCATCATCAAAACTTCTTTAGAGATTCATTTTTGTTAAAACTTGTGTGTTGTGTCTCCGTAATAGGTTATCGTTGGGAGCTTCCTCTGGGCGGTTCCGAAAGGGAAGGTTAAGAGACGAGAAGAAGCTTCTGAAGATGTTCAAGACACTGATGCTTTGGAGAACAATGACAACACAGCAGCAGCACCAACGTCGCCTCCTGTTCCTCAGAACCTTGTTCAGACTCCTGTAGGCATGTGGTCTACCGGTTCAAGATCGATGGATATGCATCACGCTCATATGGACATTGATCTAATGCGGGGATGATGATTCATGTGTGTATATAACCCCATTGGAATCTAGGAGAAGAAGAAGACAAAAGACTTTAAAAGCTAACCTCTCTGAGAGTATTGTCATTTGGTTTATGTTTAGGAAACAAAAAGACCTGTAGTGATTTTTCAGAACTCATGTGTGTTTTATTTATATGTTATTGCATTCTACAACATACGATCTGTTTTAGCAGGAAGTCTTTTGAAGAAGTTAACCAGACCAGGAGGTGTCTTTCTCCTGAATCTTGGATGTCTCATGATGTATAACCCACCAAGAAGAACAAAAACCTTAAAGGGGACAACACACAAAACCACAGAAGAAACCAAACAAAGCACCATGAAGATGGACGTTGCTCTTGGATCTCTCCAGCTTAACAGAGCCTGAACTCTCTCTCCTTGACCAGCTATATCTCCCACAAGCGTCTGTGCTCTGCCAGCGATACTCCTCAACCTCTCGTACCGCATTTTAATAACCCCCGGGTCTTGGGAAGAGAATGGAAACGTGTCGAACTCCTCGTTAAGCTCTTCAGGGTGAACGTTGTCTGCAAATGAGAGGCTTGTGTCCATGTGTTGAGGCTGTCTCGGACGCAATCTGTAGTTCCATACACCGAGCACGAACAACCAAAGAGATATTAAAGGAAGAATCATTTCAGGCACACAAACAAACGCAAAGTAGAGTACATGAACCGCTATAGATGTTATTGGTTTCTTCCATGTGCAGATATCTTGAAACCATTCTCCGGTACCGAGTAAACCGGAGAAAACCGATCTCAACCGGTAGAGATTGGCTCTGCTTTTTCTAATGCTCCAGAAATGTGAGTTTGAATCGGTTATGTATTCAATTACTTCTTTCCTAAGTGGCGGCTCGGCTCTGCTTAGCCGAGCTGCCATTAGATTAACCGCGTGATGCCTGAGAACTTCCTGCTGCACTACTTTCAAGGGTCTAATGTAATGCATTTTCGGAAGAAGTGGCTTCCAGTAATGTAGAAGTATCTGAAACATGGAGGTGCAAGTAAACCGAATCGCCAAATGTAGTTCACCCATTTTCTTGACGCCTGAAGGTCCAAGAACAAGAAGCGGGTATGAATGAGTGTAGAGTCTTCCTGATTCAAGAGTCGAGATCCTAACTCTGACTTTCCCAATCTTCCCATCTTTGTTGTTACCACCACTGGTCCCATTGTTATCAAATACACCGATTGTTATCACAGTCGCTGGCTCGTAAACCTCCCATGTGTACTGCTCGTTGAACTGCGGGTTTAAACAGTTCATGACGGTCCGTGTCCTGACCCATTTGGTCCCATACTTAGCCACGCAATAAGCGTCGACCGTCTCTTTCTTCCCATCTTGGCTCAGACTCAAACCTTCAGCTCCTAAGATCCCTAACTCAAGAACACCAACAGACTGTTCATGTAGGTTCCGTACCTCCTTCATCGACGGTCTGAAGTCGCTGCTGTTGTAAGTAGACTCATCAAGAACGTGGTAGCCTCCTTCTAAACAAACATTCAGAAGAATCCTAGTCGTTGCGAATCTCACTCTACTCTGTCTCTCTAACGCAAGACTAAACCAACGGTTAGGTACTATCCGGTTATCATCAACCCGTCTTTCTATTTCATCAAACCGTATCTTAACCGTTCCCAGCGTTTCCTCTCGGTCTTGGATTGAGATTTCAAGATCTTCACACGGTTCAGCCGCCACAAATGTAAACTCTTCTTTCCATTTCGGGTTAAGCGATTGAGCCGGTTTGGTTCGAACCATCTGGTTACCTAACTTGATCTTCACGTAGGGATTTGGAAACCGAGTCCGGTCTGGTATAATAACCAAGTCTTGTGCCTCGATAACGTCAACGCGAAGGTACCATAATCTTGGAGAATGATAGACTTTAGAACGCACACTCGATTTGTTTAAAGCGTTTAGAGCGTCTGAGTACGTCGCGTCCGAGAACGCTTCGTCCGCTTGTGTACCGAACCAAACAGATAACATGATGTCCCCACCTTTCTCGTGGTTGACTATGTACCACTCCGGAGCTAAAGAACTATCTGTTGCAACACGTGTCGGGATCTCGTTGAGATCGAACCGTATCGAACCAACGAAGTCGTCTTTGATGACGTCTTTGTCCATGACGATGACGTCGACGAAGTTTGCTTGTTGGTCCGATCTGGAGAAAGCGAAGACTTCGTTCCAAACCGGATTCTTGTTCTTCTCGAAGTGTGTGGTTGTGGCCGTGAAGTTTCCTAGTTTGACTTCGACGTAGGGGTCTAGACTTCCTGTCGGATCCATGGTCGGAAGATTACGAGCTTTCACGATCTTGACGAAGAGATACTCCATTGGCTCGACAAGATTATTACGAGCGGTGGTGGTGGTTCTTGCTCCAAGAACCGGAGAACCATATCTAACCGGTTGAAATGGAGCAGCTTCCATAACCGGTGGCGGTTTAGGAGATAGCGGTTGCGGTTGAGGAGATGGCTGGCTACGTTTAGGATGATTCTCCGACGCGGGGATGTTGTGGAATCTGTGCCTTGTATTAGAAGTAATCTTATTTCTAGGGTTCGGAGTCGGTACCTTGAGAGAGGGGTTATCAGTTACAAAGACCTTAAGAGCGAGCTCACCTCTAACGGTGGATCCCAAAGAGAAGGCGCTCCATTTCTCTTTCTCGAGAGGGTAATGCAACCCGACAGCTTCAGAGTAGGGTACAAAAGCTGTTCCGAGGATTCGTATCTTACCAAGACAAGATTTCGTTACGTTGCTGGTTTTGTTGTAAACGTAAGCCTCAAGAACCAGGTTCGATAGATTCTCTGTGTCGGAGATGTTGAAGGAGAATCTCTCGTTCCAAACAGGAGTTGAGTCGTCGAGCTTTGTCGAGGTTTTGACTTTTTGATCGTCGAATCGTAGCTCCACAAAGGAGTTGACACCATCTCCGAGCCTTGCGCTTATGACTTCAACACCAAGTTTTAGGTTACTCATTTAATTTTACAAAAGAGGAATCGATTTAGTTCTTTTTTCTCATGAGAGACAGAGCAGAGATGTTGAAACCTTCTTCAAGACTTTGTGAGGTCGTGGAGACTTGTCTTAGAAGGCCAACTAGGCAAATGTTTTTTTGTTTCCGGTGGAAACTATTGGTGTTAATTAAACGTTGACCGTGTTTAATTAGAGACTACGCAACGCGCTTATCTGTTAATAATCATGACTCCAAATCAATCATTCGTTTTGGTCTTAAATAAAAATATTAGTTTGCAAAACATTAGTTAAATAAAACATTAGTTGCCTCTAACATTCCAAAACTTTAAAGAAAACAATAATAAGAGTTCCCTAGTATTTCAATTAAATTATATTTTCATTCTTTTTTTGAAGGATCTTGTTTTGGACCTCCCAATACTCATTGGTCAACTTCTCAACATCTCTCTCTGCACTTTCTTGTTTTTCAAGAAACATTTTGAGCTCATCATCTCCATAAGGCTGCGGCAAGTCACAAGCTGCCTTAACGCTCGGAGACGTAACCAACGAGTCGTCCATGCATTGCCTAATCAGTCCACCGTCAGTGATCGGACAAGCCATCGTCTCCGAACACACTTCGGTCGCATTTTCAGGCACGGTCACGTCCAACTTCATCAGCTTCCCGTATCCTTGCAACACATACAACATGTAATCATATACATACTTCATCTCTAGGCTCTTCATCATGTACTCACTTCCTCGTCTCCCTATATCTTGCGCCTGTATATGTTTATAAAAACATCATGAAACGTCGAATATATAAAATTACAAGATCAACAAGATAATGGTAGCCTATTATTGGTCATTATTGTATTAATCTGTGATAAAAAATCAATCTCATTAGTCTAAAAATATTAGCTAACCTTCTCAGGGTTGTTGTTACCCCATTCAACGGCAAACTTGAGGTCACGACAGGTCTCTTGAGGTCTAATGGGCCAGTAATGTTCCAATGGAACCATACTTCTTCCAAAGAAATCGTGGAACTCTGGTTTAACCAGTAGAGCCATACTGTCACATGCTAATATATATTTTTTGCTCACTGACCATGCACGACCTTCTATGTAAATCTTGTACCTAAATGTCCAATCGAAACATCCAAAATGTGAATAACTATAGGCAACAAAATTTAACAAAATCCAAAAAAATAACAACATGAGTATATAATATCAGGTACCTGTGGGTACACTGGTCTTCTAGGTTTGAACTTTTGAAACCATTCGCCCTCTCCTTATCCCAATCCTAAAATCACCATTACTACTATTACGTACGAAATTTATTTTCTATGAAAATCATGAGCAGATATATAGAACTCCAAAAACTTTTCATTCTTATACCTGTTCATAGAGATGAACCATGGGATCATACTTGTCGGAGAAGTTACATTGCATGAGGTTTTTTCTTTCCGGAGAAACGTAGGAGTTCCCTTTCCAGTGAGCGTAGGGAACTCTATCTTTCCATCTAACCCTTTCGTTGGCTTCTCTAATCGCCACTGATAACGTTGTCCACTCCTTAACATTCACCTCCGGCCTATATAACAATAATTAATAAAAAAAAAGTATCTTACGCTACGGTCCATTAACGTTGCTATACGTACGTACCAACCCCAAAAGCTCCAATCAGGAAAGACGATGTCGTATGCATCAAGGTGACTACAGTAATGAAACAACGGCGGAGGAGGCCATGTAGAGTTTGGTCCTTCTTGCCTATAATCTTTTTTCCAAATGCCGGGTTGATCATGGCAGAGGAAGAGAAGCTCAAGATCAGGGACTTGACCAGGATACATTTTTAGAAGTTGAAGTATCCCCCAAATTGTGAAGACATCTCTTGTCTGGTAACATTTATCATACTGATGAAGATACAATCTCCCTGACTTTATCACAACCCTGAAATGAGCATTTGGTTTTGCTCTCTCAAGTGTTTCCCTTGTGATCCCTGTCTCTTGCCATACCTTTAGGTCTTGGTGGATCCATCTGAAGTAGTCAGGACAAGTTTCCGAGGAAGAGATGGCTGGTATGAATCTGCTTGGATAGTTTAAAGGACATGTTTGTGTTGTGTCCTTGCACTTTAGTGGGATCTTGATGGTTTTCTTTGTACTTGCTACTATTGATGTCGCCATCATTTGGATTTTACTCTTACCTATTACAAACTATATAAACAATCAGATTTAATTATACGTAGACACACACATACACATATATACATGGTTCGAACTGATATTCAGGGGATCATAAATATTTCTAAGTTAAATTAACTATTAAAAATCAATAATTTGGGGGTTATGGGCCATATGTATAATTCTTTAAAATTTGAGGAATAATTAAAGACGAATATTTGTCCAGAGCTGACCATATATATGTATGATTAAAATGATTGGAAGATGAGAAGGAGTTTTAGTACCATATGCATCCAAGCACCGAGGATGAGAATGAAAAGGACGATGAAAAAAGAGACGACTACTTTAGGTGGTTTCTGTTGAAATCCTTTGCTGTTCATCTTCATAGTTGCAGGTCTCGTATCTGATGATCTTGTTTAGTTTCTCAGGACAAACCCCAAAATAAAGATGAGATTTTTGTTCTTTTTGATATGATGAAAAACTGATCTGCCAAGATAGACAATATACAATATGTTTTTACCAAAAAAGATAGACAATATGTGACTAGTCAATTGCATTTTAGAGTAATATGTTGGAAATAAATTGAAGGGCATAAATACTGAAAATAATTAGGGGATCTGATATGATTTATTGCCCAAATAACTTTGTTTAATTACATCTTTTCGATTATTAATTACCATACATGTATGTTATGTGTGCATATTTTTAGTAAACATAGATTTTCAACATACTTAGTAGGAATTAATTTGTTTCCAACACTTATTAATTAGGATTTTCAACCTTATATGCACACATTATACCATTTTTATTAGTTAACCAGTTATTGATTTGATTTAACGCACACTAGTTAACATAGAAGACACACTCACTTATACATCTATCTTGCTCTTTTGCCACGGTTGAATCATATTCTGGATTCAAATCTTGTATAACGACCAATAAACAACTGGATGTGCGTTTTTTGGAATAGAATTCTTTGGAATGGCCAATTTCTGTAGATTCCAAAATAAAGTTACCATTTACCTGAAATTAAAAATAGATCACATTCCAATCATCCATGTGGAATCAATGGAAACAGGAGAAATGCAGTGATAAAACATTTAGAATAAAAATTGCACGTGAATGAGAAGGAATGAAACCAAATTAAGTTAAAAATATTTTTAATTATGTTTAGATATTACCCAACTTATTTATTGCATTTAAATATTAGATTTACTAAGATTTTGAAATTAAAAATTCTGGTAGAATCTTACGATCTGTTACAACCTTAAACTAAATAATAGCAACTTCTTCTTCTTTATTTAAACAATCTCACGTACATTATCAAACCAACAAATCAAGTTGCTTTCTCTTCTACAAGGTACTATCTTCTCTCCTCACTGGTATACTTTTTTGAGTTCAATATCGATGTTTCCTATTGATGAGAGTAAAGTATTATTTTGGCTACATATGAAGTTGAGCAGAATCTCTCTGTTGGTCAATATTTCTCTTTACGCAGAAACAAGTATGACATTTTAATATATAGATGGTTGACTCATTGTTATATTTTTACTGCAAATCTTTAGTTACTTACGGGAAGAACACTTCAAGTTTCTAATTTTCTTCCTAGCTATATGATTTATGTAACGTATAAAACAACACGTTTTCCTTTTCTTATTTAATGCAGAAATATGATAAATAGAAGCAGCAAATCAGGCAACAAAAGTCGGGTAAATCGCAAAGATAAGTCAAGTGGTGAAACATCAACAGCTCGTGAATGAAATGGAGCTCGACTTAATCGCAAAGACAAATCCATTGATGACACACCAGCAAATCGTGCAGGAAAAGTAAGTTTTCTTAACATAAATTTAGCTTTTTTATATATTAGGAGTTATATATAACATATATTTTTATAAACATTTTAGTATAACTATTGGATCCCAAGAAAAACCGAAATTTTACTCAACCTAGTGAACGTTGAGTTAAAAGCAAAAGACTACGCAATAAGACTGCCGGACAATCCCGCTAAGAAAAGAATAGAAGAAAAATATTTTGAAATGATTGGAGATAAGATTATTTATGAGCCAGAGATGAGAAATAGACTAGACTACATGCACCGGCTACGACACCATTACAATATGTTAAGAAACCGTACCGGTGTTCGAGTTAATCCTACGACAGAACAAATAGAGATGCCAAGTTCATGGTGGGACGATCGAATTGCTGTAAGTTTCACAAAATGTTCATAAAACATATAGTACACGTATTTGTGAAGATGAGTCATAATTTTTACATAAATAACTATAGAAGGCTGGAACAACTAATGGGAAATTTATACGAGTGTTGCAAAGCAAACCTCTTCCTTTCAAAGAGCTACTTGATGAAATTTATGGTGAACATGATTTGGATCAAGATGAACGTTATTCATGCTCGGTGAACATATCCAGCAAACGCAAACGGAGGAAGCTAGTGATGATGAAACAACAATGGGAGAAACTGCAGAAGATAGTGGAATTCGAATTCCTTCTGAACCGATTAGCCTCTTAGCTTCAGATGATGAATTTCCCACTAGAGAAGAAGCACATCGATCTCCACCTCGTGCAAACAAGTCAATTTTGCGTGTCCAAAGTACATCTACTAAGCGTACAAATAGAAGAAGAGTTAATTTCGAGACACAAATCCAAAGTGGATTTCAGCGTGTGGAAGAGTCTCGCACAAACTTATTAGATGTTTTACGGTCACGAAACCACCAGAAATCAACTTTTGGAGATGCTTTGGCTCTATTAGAAACATTAGAAGTGGTACCGATGGGAAGCTTTTGGTGGGCTGCAAGTGGGTTGTTAATGAAAGACGAGGAAATCCGAGATGGCTTTATGAAATTACGAAGTGAAGAAAATAAAATTCGGTTTTTAGAAAGACTAAGTGGTGTTGATAGATATGGTGATCCATGCCAAATCATCAACTTAAGAGAGACGTCTACCACTTCAACGTCTTCTGCCCCAATGGCTCATTCACAAATGGCTGGAATTACCACTAGCGCTTCACCAAGTTTTGGTCAGGGACTAGGAATGTTTGAATCAGGATCTTCTGGACTAGTTTTTCATCTTTACTTGGGGTTCTTGGAACTAATTCGCTGGGTTTAAGTTCTGGGTTTTAATCTATTTTAATTTAATGATTTTTTTAAGTTTTGTAATAAATTTTTTTTTACTCGTTGCTTTGAAGAGATCAAATTTTGATAATCACCAAACATCCTGTCAAATAACATTTTACTACATGATACAATAATGACTAATATTAATGATGATCCAAATGATGACCAGAGTGTTCGAAATGAAGATGATACGGTAGCTGGAGCTTATTTGAAAGCTGTTCGTGATCAAATTGCTAAGGATATTTGGATTGCAAAATATTGTATGCATCGTTCCCAGCATTAGATATATTAGTTTCAACAATAAATAAGTTTAGTATAAAATTTAAATAAATATTTTGTTTTCTTTTTGATATTGTTTATTAATTTTAGTGAATTTTATTGTACTGCCAAATATAATTTATTAGTCTGTTGATAAAACTTTTAATAATTTAATTTAAACTAGTTAATTTCCTTCCATTCCATTCCTTTAAAGAGTTACCATTTATGTTACAAAAGTATTTTCCTGCAATTATTCATTCCATTTTGTTATATTCAGTAACTTCCACCGTTCCATTCAATGTATTCCATTTTTTCTAATTCCTTGCATTCCAAGCATTCATAAATTATGTTACCAGTTACAGCCAATGTTAAATACAAACTAAACCAGACTGAAGAAATTGGATTATATTAAGATTAAGGAGACCAACTCACATGTCACACAGTTCTATACTAGTTGATGGTGTGGACTAATATATATTACCTTACAATTTTAATTCAAATATTTATTCTCATTAAAAAAATTAAATTGGATAAAAATTTAAATTAATATTACAAATTACAAAAATTTAATATTCATATTGGTAATCAATGTATTAAGTTATGTTCTTTTGTTTAATAGTTCTATTTATGGGATGTAGATTTTGGATCAAAATCTTTTCTATAGTAAAAATTAAATTATGAAACTTTGATTTGTATTTGTCTGACTGAAAAGAAAGTCAATGGCACTGAAAAGGTTATAAACAATCAAAACCCATAAAACATCAACAAAATAATAAATTACAAAACATAATTATCTATATATTCTCTTATATTATATTTATGTTATGTTTATTATTTGTCAATGTTTTAAGTATTTAATGTTTTAGTCCTAGTTTTCATGCTTCCATATATTTTAATATTTTAGTTAATTTTAATTTTTTGTTTATATAATATTAACTTTTTTTAGTTTTAATTATATTATTTTCATAACATTTGTGATTTTACAGATAAATTCATTATTAGCAGAAATTCATTTGTGATTTTGATGTTCATGGACAAAAATAAATTAATTTATTTTAAGTTAGGTATATGATTGTTTAATATTATAAACATATATAGTATTTATAAATATACAATTTATATTTTACGATATATTTTCAATGATGCTTTACTTTTAATCTTAATTTTAATATTGTAATAATTTGTATTTGGATCAATATTTCTAACAAAAATCAGAAAAGCTGGCTATAGTATTAATCAATAAAATCATTAACTAAATATAAAATAAACGTAATTATGATATTATAGGTAGATATTGGTAATGTCTATTTATTTATTAAATTTCTTAAATATAATGATAAGTATATATATATATATATATTGAAATATATATTTATTAAAATAATAATATATAATATGTTAATTTTTATTATTATCTTAAATATCATGATAATATATATATATATATTAAATACGATTTTAAATAATAATATTAATTAAATTAGTAAAATGATTTTATAGGAAAATGACAAGTAAGCAAACACACTTCTAATAGTATAGAAGATAAATATTTT
This sequence comes from Brassica juncea, assembly GCA_018703725.1. NCBI lineage: Eukaryota > Viridiplantae > Streptophyta > Magnoliopsida > Brassicales > Brassicaceae > Brassica > Brassica juncea. The sequence goes on along the minus strand of CM031940.1, from coordinate 4,403,506 downwards.
CACGATTAAAGAAATGAATCTCATTTTCCACTTCTCAAGTTCCAATACTCATCTCTCGACCTCTCGCTCTCCCTTTCTTGTTTCTCAAGAAACCTCTTGAGCTCACCATCTCTATAAGGCTGCAGCAAATCACAAGCATACATGAGGCTTGGGGACAGAACCAACGAGTGGTCCATGCATTCTTAAAGCTGAAGAAACTGCTGCTAAACAATCTCTCCTCTTGACCTCTTCAAATGCTTGAAATCTTGGTTTGTATATTGACTGTGTGTAAAAAATACATGAGAGTGGAAAATGTTCATTGTTCTTTCTCTTAGAAGCATCATCAAAACATAAAGAGAGGATTGCTAACTATTAAGAAGAATCAACATGGACATTGTTCAAGTTCTAAACAAACTAATGTTCTCTTCCAAGAAGCTCATATCATCATCACTTATTGAGAAATCAAGCAGAAGTTGGAGAGAAGAGTCTGATGAAACATCTTCAAGATTGTTCGAACATGGAGAAGAATCAGAGCTATGAAACCTCATAACATTCTTTTCCCCAACACAAGAACTTGTTGACCTCTTTGGAAGTGCAGCAGATGAGGAAGATGTTGTCCTCGAGCAAGGGCTTTGGCTAGAAGTTGATTGATCAGATGGAGCAATGTTTCTGAAAGATTCACCAATCTCAGAGTTCCAAATGCGTAAGAAGTGATCACAATCAGATTTTCCTCCACCACACGGACTAAAAAGCATCGACTCTCTAGAAAGCCTTGCCTCAGCTTCAACCCTAGCACTTTCCCATTGAGCCATGTGGCGTGTTGTTGGTGAAGCTGGAGCTTGTTTGGCTAACCCATATGAAGGTAATGGCTCATGGGTTTTAGGATCAAGACCCATGCTTAGCAGATGTTTCTTCAAGTGAGTGTTCCATAAGTTCTTGATCTCGTTATCTGTTCTCCCTGGAAGCTGTGCTGCTATAGCAGCCCACCTTACAAAAACAGAGGATTCAAACAACAGAACACATAGTTTCTTAACGGGATATAGACAATGTAGCAGCAACCTGTTGCCGAGAATGGCGTGAGATTGGACAACGAGTTTCTCCTCCTCTGGAGTGAACGGACCTCGCTTTATGTCTGGTCTTAGATAGTTAGCCCATCTCAGTCTACAACTCTTTCCACAGCGAAGTAAACCTAATAAAGATGAAAACTGTTGTCCATGAAAACTATCAAGAATCAAACCAAAGTCCAAAAAGAGGGAGGAATATGATTTTTTTACCAGCTTTCTTTGGAAGTGTTCTCCAGCTTACATGGCTGTTTTGCTTGATAAATTCAACCAGAACCTCATCTTCTTCAGGAGTCCATGGACCTTTCTTTAAATCTTTCTTGTCACAGCATGGCGTTCTTCCCATTTTGATCGCACTCGCTAGCAAAACGGACAAACCTTTTCAAGTTCTTAAGCTTAAGGAACAAGAAACACATAGATTGAACATATACAAGAGGCAAACAAACCTCAAAGTGAAGATAGGATGAAAGAGAGAACTTTTGAAAAAAAGGTAAAACTATTATTATTGTCTTTGGTCTGGTTTTATTTTAATGTCGTAAACATGAATAAAAAGCCAATGGAAAGTAGCAATGAACGTATACTCATATATGTATATATTATTCTTTTTTCTTTTTTTTTTTGAAACAGCTTATATATATATATTAAAAAAAGAGGAATAAGAAAATAAAATAAATACGATTGTGTGTGGAATAGAGTGAAACGAGACGATCAGCGAGCTTGGAGCCGGCCCTGGCCATTTATTACACGCAAAGTTAGTACAACATTTATGATATATTGTATTTAATGTTTGTGACAGCAACAACAGGTCGTTTAAGAACAAAAACTCATGATTGCATATCTTAGAGATTTGAGATATTGATTGATCGCAATGGGAAACACTCTGTGTGTTGTGAAATGGGTTTATGATACGATACCGAAGGTGTGTGAATGTGATTGATATTAGCGTCATTAGGGCTATTGAAAACAGCCAAGGCAAAGTAAGGAAGTGGGGGCAGGGCCTATCAGTAGGGCTGGACATTTTATTCGTTAAATTTGATTCGATTCGTTATTCGATTCGATTCGATCCGAAAATTCCGAATATCCGTAATCTTTCGAAGCAAAGCAAATACTAAAAATCAATATCCGTTAAAATCGAAGCAAATCAAAAATATTAAAATTTTGGAAAGCGAATATCCGATCTGATCCGACAATATATAAATACATGTATATTTTGATTATATTTTAAAGTTTTAAATGTATAAAAGTAGATAACTATTATTCTAACATATGATTTGATAAATTATATTCACATTATTACTTATATAAAAGTATTACATAAAAGGAGAGAAAAACTATGATAATTATAATTTTTTTCTTAAGTTTTGTGTTATTATAATTGTTAATTAAGTTTAAATTTTTTTTAAAAAAATATGTAGATTAACAATTTTTTTTTAATTTTTATTTGATATATCATGCAAAAAAATATTTTATAAAAAAAACTTGTATCAAATTTTTAAGATTATTTGTATTAATCAAAACAGATTAGATATCCATAAGTATTCGTAAATATTTATTTATTTTCCGAATATCCGTATTTTTCCGAAGCAAAACAAATCGAAAAATTAGATATCCGTGGCATTCGAAGCAAATCACAAATACCTTTAAAAATTCAAATATCCGATCCGTACCTAGACCTACCTATCAGGCAGATACTTGAGTAGTAGAGCCGAAGGAGATGAAGTTGATGCGAACGAACACGTTTTAATCAAACTATAACGTAAAAACGAAAAGACGTTCATGATAATAGAGTACTAAATGAACAGTGGTCATCTATAAATACTTTTCTTTTGTAATTTGTGAGTTATTTTTGTCGAAGTTTTATTTGCTGTGTTTTTACTCAAATCTTACTATTACTAGTCCTCTTATTTATACGTGACATCTTTTTAGCCGGGAAACAAAGATCAGAGAGAAACATTTATTGGCATCTATCTTAAAAAAATTGAAGAAGTTAATAAAGAAAGAAGCAGAAGTGGAAGTAATGGATACCACAGGGACTTGTAGACTAGTAGAGCCGAAGGAAATTCATTTATACGTAACTTTTCTTTTGTAGTTTGTGAGTTATTTTTTACCAAGTTTTATGTGCTGAGTATTTAACTCGAATCTTTACTACTCCCTCTGTTTCTGAAAGATAGATTTTTTAGTGTTTTCATACATATTAAGAAAATGCATTAAATCACTATAATAAATTTATCGTTTTCTTTAATTTTCAATTTTCAACAATTTTTAGCCAATAATAATCTAATAAAACCAATTAATTTTCTTAAAGTTTGCAATTTTTTCATAGAAAACCCAAAATATACATATTTTTGAAACAAAATATTTTTTCAAAATATGGATCTTTTAGAAACAGAAGGAGTAGTATAATTTTTTTTTGTGCACTACTAGTATTAGTTCTCTTATAGGAATTTACAGAGTCAAAGAATAAGCCCATACGTGGTCGACGTGTCATGCGTCTAGGCTTAGGGATCAAGAAGAGTCAAAGAAAGAGAAGATACTGTTCGGTCATGACCTTGCAGACAAGTTGGTGTGGTCCATTGAATATCTCAATACATGTGGTCAGCTACAAGTCAAAGCAGTATTTTAATAATACCAACTTATTTTAAATAATAAACGATGATTTCATATTTCAGATAGTGTAAGTGTATGCTTCTTTCTCTGCTACAAATGTTTCATATATGTTTACTTTCATGAAATAATTAAATGCTACATATCTCATTCATTCATTCATCAGCTAAACGAGAGAGTGAGATTTTTTAAAAACATTAGGTGTCTTCTATGAAATTCAGAAATTATCATCCACATGAATCTATTCAATGAGTTATATTTAAAAACCAAGTAAACCAAAAAAAAAATCTTGAATACTAACAGTGGATAACACTAAAGAAAACAAGATTAGGGAACAAAATAACAAATCATTGTATGATAATTTATGAATTTCAGTGAAGACACCTAATGTTAAAAAAATCTTACTCACTCTGTTTTATAAAAAATGTCACTTAAACGTTTTTCACGATATTAAAAAGTCACTTAAAAACTCTATTTTATCTTATACTACTAAATATTTTTCTCTTTCTAATAAATACACTAATAAATGAAGTTAAAAATAAATATTTATTTAATATTCTGCTTTGAAAATACAAAACTACACTTTGAAACAAAAGAAGTATATAATAACATTTCAAAAACGGCATGCTACCTATTTATAAGCTTTGCACCAAACCGGTTGTCTTTTGATGTACTCATGAAAATGGATTAGCCATAATTAGATTATAGAATATAGATATGATAAAAAAAATTAAGGGAAAAAGGAATATTTAAAGGGTTCTCCGCATTCAAATCTCAATCATCAGAACCAAACATCTCAATCTAGAATTTGAATAAAGGCAGAAAACATTGATTCCTTTTTGTGACTCTTTTGTGATCTAAAAGCAAAACAAAGAAGGTCAAAAACAAAAGTGAGAAGAATGGCGTTTACAGGGACACTAGACAAATGCAAGGCGTGTGACAAGACTGTATACGTTATGGATTTGATGACACTGGAAGGTATGCCTTACCACAAGTCCTGCTTCAGGTGCAGCCATTGCAATGGCACTCTCGTGGTATTCTTCTAATTCTTCCACCATTGTTCATCTGTTTCTGTGGATACAAAAACAAAAGAGAATAATGTTTCTTATCTTTCTCAGATTAGCAACTACTCATCCATGGATGGAGTTCTGTATTGCAAGCCACATTTTGAACAGCTCTTCAAAGAATCTGGAAACTTCAGCAAGAATTTTCAGACAGGTTAATATCGTCTTTCTCTGTTGATTTCACCTTTGTTGGAAAGCCTAACATCTTGGCTACTTTTTCTCAATTATTTTGCAGCAGGAAAGACCGAAAAATCGAATGACGTGGTATGCACGTAAACGTTCAAACATTCCTATATTTTTGTTGGTTCATCAACTTTTTAAAAATCTGATTTTCTGTTATGAATCTAGACGAGGGCTCCAAGCAAGTTATCTTCCTTCTTTAGCGGAACACAAGACAAATGTGCAGCTTGTAAGAAAACTGTTTATCCTCTAGAGAAGATAACAATGGAAGGAGAATCTTACCACAAGACTTGCTTTAGATGTGCACACGGTGGTTGTCCATTAACACACTCTTCATACGCTGCTCTCAATGGTATCCTTTACTGTAAGTCCATTTCAATCAGCTTTTCCTCGAGAAAGGTAACTACAATCATGTCCTCCAAGCTGCTAACCACCGACGCACACCTGAGGAAGACAACATCGAACCCAACGAAAATGAAGCAAACCCTGTAGAAGAAGAAGAAGAAACTTCTGATGCAGTCCCTGAAGAACATGAGTCCTAAAATAATCTGAGGAAAAGAAAAGCTTTATTTGTGAAGTGTATAATCATAAACTGCATATAATTCTATAATTATAAGGTACTTATTCAAAACATGAAAAATGTAGAACAAAATCTGATCATAATCTCCCATTACATTAGTTCTTTTTTTGGAGTTTATATAACTTATCACACAAGACATTCAGAACTCTGAAAGTTGCTTGCGGTCAAAGAAACAACCAGAAGGAGTTTCTTGATGTGGAAGCAAAGCCAACCGCACAGGACTTGATGCTCCTTCTTCCGCAGAAAGATCTCCAATATTGGAAGTCATATCTGTCCTAACAAGTCCAGGACAAACCGAGTTCACTCTAATCTTCGGATGTTTCTTCGCTAGGATCCTCGTGTAACCGTTTAAACCTGCCTTGGAAACCACGTAAGCCGCCATAACCCTGCTCCACTCTTTTATCTTAACCACGCCATCTATGAACTCGCTGAGAAGTTTGTCAATCACTTCGTCGATTCTATCCTCTGTTAGATTCTCTGCGTCGCTCAGAATCCCTTTGGCCCATTCGTTTAGTAGATTCTAATAAACATTAATCAACTGTAACGTTAACATAGAGTCTCTCCACCAACGTGTCTCAAGCTTTCTTGAATTTTTTTTGTACGTACCTTTAGTTGACCCATGAAGGATGATACGTTGATGATTCTTGGAGAATCAGATAACTCCAAAAGGGGAATAAGTGCCTCACACATTCTCTTTGGTCCATAGTAATTTATATTCAAGCATTCTTTAGCTAGGTCGTAGTCATTCTCTGGGACATCTGCCTCCCAATTGAAATCTACCTTCCATGTGGAATCAACAAGAAGGTTTCATTAGACTTGACAAAGATTTAATGATAATATATTAACATGTCTTTTGCAACCTGAACATAAAGATATATACTTACTTTCTCTTTTCCAGCTTTTATAGCATCAAAATCAATGATTACACCAGTCACCCCTGCATTGTTGATCTATAAAAGCAATAAAAATCACCCACACTACGTTAAAAATCAATGTTTGAGAAAACGTTAATAATGTTTAGAAAAAATTTTCTAATAAAATCGTTTTGTTTATGTCCGATTGGCCGCCTAAGCAGACACTTACCTATACGAAATTTAGAAAATTGCCAAAACCGGCTACACTATATCTTCCATTCTTCATTTTTCAAGATTAAACGTTACTGCAATTGTTAATCACACAAGTCTAATAGGAGCAGATCAAACGGATAAGCATATACCAAGATATCGAGTTTTCCAAATTTGTTTTTCACAAACTGAGCAAGAGATTTGATACTAGCAAGATCAGTGACATCAAGCTGATGAAAGACAAGGCTTTGATCAGAAACTCCAGTCTCTTGCCTCAGTGTCTCAACAGCATCAAGTCCTCTCTTCTCATCTCTGGAGGTCAAAACAACCCTAATCCCGTTGCTTGCTAATTGTCTGCAAATTTCTAAGCCAATTCCCTTGTTTGCTCCAGTAACTACAGCATATCTGCAAAACCAGAGAAGCAAAACCCACTAAGCTTACAGGTGATATCAAGAACTGAGGGATGATGATTACTGAGACATACCTTGGTGTTTCCTCTGTCATTTTTGAACAATTCGGATTCCTCTTCTCAAAACAACAAACGTAGCCAATGAAGCCACGTAACTCAGAAGTTGATGTTCCTAATAAGATAAGAGTTGAATGGTCCAAAACAAAACCAACAAATTCTCAAACCCATTATGTTAGAAACTTAGAATTGACATTCGAATGTGAATTATTCATTCGTTGGAACACAGTCCAAACTGTTCTACTGCGCGTGCTCACGTGCGATGCTATTATCATTCTGTAACCATTTATTTTATTTTATTTTATTTTGAACATTTATTATGGAGTCATAGTTGTAAATTTCTTTTTTTTTTTTGAAAGTAAACTTGTAATTCACGTTTATGATACAAGAACAGAACGGTCATGGTTCTTTAATTTAACAAATATCTCTTAACTAACATTCGGATTTGTTTCTTGGGAAACTTCAACAATTTAACCAAAAGTTCATTATTGACTTCATATAAGGTTTTAGTATTAAAAACGATTTATTGTCACCAGTCATATAAATTATGAAAATTTTACGATGTAAATACAATTTTCATGTATTTTTATAAAAGTTTTAGTATAGTATAAATAAAATTATAAAATTACGGATTGTCGAATTGTTGATATAACCATTTTTATAATTTAAAAAAATAAAAAAATATGACAAAGATAAAATCACTAAACATAATTTTTTTAAACTATAGTTATTGATTGTAAATCTTCAATAGTGTAATATTCATAACTAGGTGTTCTACCCGCATAAGCAGGTTTAATAAATTTACAAAAATTTGTAAATGGATATATTATCAATTCAAAAACTATTATAATAAATTATGATTTAACAATAAATCAAAGTTGGATTGTTATTATTATTTTCGTGGCAACAAACGGATCAATGTTGGATTATTATAAATCAGTTTTTTTTTTTTTTTTGCGGATTATATATGAGAGAATCAGAGATAGTTTGTTTGGTCAAAGGCCCACGCCAGGCCCAGCTTTCACAGTAGAATTTTCAACTCTAGTTAAATACTTCTCCATAAATAGAAGAACATTTTACAATAATAGGAAAGAAGAAGTCAACACTATATGTATAACAAATCAGTTATAGCTAAAAAAAAAAAAAAACAAATCAGTTTGAAATAAAATTAGGTTAGAATCGAATTGGGGAAAACTCCATAGAACTTGGAGCAGAGAGAGGCAGAGAGCCAACCACAGAAACCAAACAAACAACAATGTCTTCTTCTTCTTCCTCTTCTCCGATCTCTTCCGAGACAACTACGATAAAAGAAATCGATCCCAACAACGTATCCCTCCTCGACAACTTCCTTCAATCTCTCACTTACCCAGACTCCTCCCTCGACGATTTCGCCTTCTTGGACTCTTTCTCCGTCTTGTTTCAGAACAACATCAGAGCTCTCTCCGTCGCACGTGGCCGTATCACGTGCTCCGTCGTCGTCACGCCCGCCCTTACCGTAAAAGCTTCTCCCTTTCTTCATTCTAATCATATGGGTCTCCTAAAGTTTCCATCTTTAATCAAAAATCTACTGTTTTTGTTGTTGTGTGGATAGAATTACTTTAATGGGTTACATGGAGGAGCAGTGGCGTCAATTGCAGAGAGATTATCGATGGCTTGCGCGAGAACCATCGTGTCTGAAGACAAACAGCTGTTCCTAGGTGAATTGAGTATGTCTTATCTCTCTGCTGCTCCAGTTTCGGTAAGCCCCCTCCCGCAACGTTCTCGTCTCTCTCTCTTGTGTAGACTCTTTAGAGAAGAAAGCTTATTGCTTTTGTGAGATTTTGCAGAGTGAATTGGTGGTTGAAGGATCAGTGGTGAGGAGTGGGAGGAACCTGACGGTGGTGAATGTTGAGTTCAAGATGAAGGACACCATGAAAGTCACTTACCTAGCTCGTGCTACTTTTTACCAGTCTATCATCTCCAAGCTCTAAGCAAGATCTGAACTTTTGCTGATTCTTTATATTATTATATATTCAATAAGACACGAGTCTGTTTATGTATACAGATTAGTTTGGACCCCTACGGCCACGAGATATATGATGAGAGCATTACTACTTTTCTCTGTCTTCAGTCACTTTTTTGAGCAACTTTACATTTTCCCACTAGGACTAAACTGAATAGAGTTATGACATGTGAGATCTTTGAATTCTCTGAAGTAGTAGTTAGTGTGCAGTGGTTTTCGAATTGATCTGGAGGGAAGGGATAGAGATATGGAAGAGGTCCTTTTCCTCTTTTCATTTCATGTGAGCGATGACTTGGTGGACTGATCTGTGCTCTGCCACGGCAGTTACTACGCAGCTCCTGTTGTTCTTAAGTCTGAACAAATCAAGAACCTGTGACCTTTGATTGTTGATTGGGAACCAGCAAAGTGGTTCTTACATTTGGATTTACTCTTTTATAAGATGTTTCGGTCTCTGCTTATGATTCATACAGATACTAATTCAAAGTGGAAAAATGAGGGTTTTCCAGGAACACAAACTTATGTTTTACCCTAGCCCAATGGTCAATCAACGAAAACTCATTTAGCAGCGACACAAACGAACTTAACCAGAGTCGTACAAAGCTCTACATCTACAGAGCAACCTAAGTATAAGCAGACGACAAGTAAAATACCATCAAGTGCCATTCTAGAAACCGGTCAGGAACATAGACAAAGGACCCGGTCTGGAACATAGACAAAGGGCCCGGTCGTTTAGGGCACTACCATTTTATTCAACTACTAGATATTTAGCCCGCGCATGCGGGCATAAATATCTTATAATTATTTATGATTGAATTTTTTTATGTATTATAATTTTTTTTTGAAAATCTGTATGTACACTAATAAATAAATTTTAAAAATCACTCAATATTTCTTTTCAATTATATAAGATTAATAATTTTACTTGAGTAATATTTAGTCATGTGTTTTCTGTTTTTTGAAATTTTTATTAAAAGATATTTTCGGATAACAACATAATATATTTATGAATTATCTTTTTATTTAAAAATATATTTTTATATTTTGGATAATTCTTATTCTTATTAATTTTAGTAACTTATCTAATTAAATAAATTTTTAAATTCATTTTTAATTATATATAAAATTCATTAAGGGTAATATCGATATTAACCACTCTAATTTTTAACGCGACAAAGCAATTGCGAGAAATCACTTCGCAAATAATAGTATAGATTTTAGTTATACTTAGGAAATTATTAAAATATTATATGAAGAATAAGAACAAATTATTTATTATAGGGTATAATGAAAAAAAAATGGCAGGCCAGCACTAGCCATTTTAATATCTCTATGAGTAAATAGTCTTATTCTCATTAATTAGTAAAAATGTACAAATGTGAGTTTATAAACAGACATGACAAAAGCCAAAACCAAACCTGTAAACTGAAATCCAAGACTCTGTTTACATCTGGTTTATACAATACCAGAGTACAAAGACTCAGTATACACAGCCTCTATTTAAAGCATATGTACATTAACCAGTGTTTTGAAAACCGGATCGGACCAGCCGGTCTGACGTGATTCGTTGAAGAAGCCGAGTCTGTATCAGTTTAAAACTTAGATTTTGAGAAAATTGGTGATCCCGGTCAATTTCAAAATCCGATTCTAAAATATCAAGATATAATTAATGTATTCTTAATTATTATTAATAATTTAATATTTCATAATCAATGTTTAACTATCATTATTTAATTGATTGTTTGTTTAATTATATCTTCTTAAGAAAGAATGTAAAAAAAATATCTTTTTGGTTTTTATATACTATTCTTATTTTTCATATTCATAAAATTTGAGACTTTAGTTATAAAAATAAATAAATACAGTAATTTTACGGTTAGTCATTTAGTTTTATCAATTTCAATTTACATATCATTCACTTGTTTAGTGCATATATGCTATAATTTATATTTCTTATTTATTTTCTAATTAATAGAAGAGGACATATAACATATTATATGTACAACTATTTTTAGGTCCATATAGTGTAAATATATAATTATATATATTTAATTTAAAAAAAAACATAAAATCCGGTTGAACCGGTTGAATTGGTGCAACCAATCAACCAGTAAATATACCGAGTCGGTATCCGGTCCGAATTTCAAAACTTACCGCTTGTTTTTCTTTTAAAACAAAATACTCAAATTGAACTTGTATTTTGATTCAATGATTTTCCTTATTTCTCCTATTAAAAATAATGTTTTAGATATATTATATTATTTTTATTATTAATTTTAAAATATTCATTGTTTTATAAAATTTGAAATTTTATCTAGATAAATTTTTATTTAAACTACATTTATATTATATACGTAAGTTTAGTTTCTAAAAGGATAAAATAATTTATATAAATTATAATGGTTATTAAAGTATTAATAATGTTTTAAGTATAAAACACAAATATTGAAATTTTTATATAAAACAAAGTTATATAAAATTTCAAGGACTAGTTTATTAAAAAAATTAACCTAAAATTGAGCTTGTAAATAATATTCTTTTGAATTTGAAAAACAATATTTATAAACTAGTCTTTTCTTTAAAATGATATACTAAAAAAAAGTTCTAATTTTGTAATGTTTTCTTTCAAAATAAAATAAGGGACTACCGGAGATGTCTCAGAAAGACTCTCTCGTTAGGTTCTTAAGTCAAGTTCTTTTATTATTATTATTTTTTAAATTAACTTCTTTTATTCATAGCAACATCAGTCACGAGATTGGTTCAGAAATTATTAATTCAATCCATTCACCTAACTTTACTTCTAAAATAAAAATTGAATCATGAAAGTGACCCACTGACTTACTCAAAAACATAAAGATCTACTAATTTATTTGGTGTAATTCGGGGAAATGATCACTTGGAGGAATATGCCAAGTTATAAGCTTAAAAATGAAAATTGATGCTGACATTATCATTTCATATATATAATCCCATTTCAGGCAATTTATTCTTTCATTGTGTAATATATATATATATATATGTGTGTGTGTGTTTCTTTGTTCTGCCATTTGAATCACTTTTTGGCTTAAATGATTTTTTTTGTTTAAATCATCTGAATCACTTAAATAGGGCTCTTTTGGCAACCTTCTATGGTGGAAAATTGAGTTGGCAACTTTAGGAGTGGAACGGATCGGGTATCCGGGGTATTTCGAGGTATCCGGATCCGGATTCTTATCCGGGGAATCTTTATCCGGCGGATCCATGATTTTACTATTCTTATCCGGATCTGGGGTTTTCGGGTATCCGGGTATCGGATATCCTTCTAAAAATTGTAATATCCGGCGGATATCCGGATCCGGATTTGGAACCTTAAAATAAATTAAAAAATAATATTAAATTATATAACATATTAACAATAATTTAAAAATAAAAATGTATATATTGTTTTTAATTATTTTTATGTATGCTATTAAAAACTTGACATAAAATTTATATATACTATTATAAAAATGAAAATATAATAAATAAAATTAGTCTATATTTATAGGTATAACTATTTTAAAATAATTATTAATAAAAATTACGGATCCGGATATCCGGACTAAAAAATTTAGATATCCGGATCCGGATCCGGTTTGGACGGATCCAACATTTAACTATCCGGATCCGGATTCGGCCTCTTTGGATATCCGGATTTTCGGAGCGGATCCGAATCGAATCTCGGATCGAATCCGGATCTCGGATAATAAATTCCAGGCCTAGGCAACTTTACCATAAGAAAATAATGAATTATATACTTCACATCTACCTGTCGCTGAGTGGAAACTTTTATAATCTCTTTTGTTTTTTTTCCTGTTGATCCGGGATATCTGGCAGGTCGAGACTCGGTCGATTAATCTCTGGATATGACTACCATCACCAATCAGACACGATTGCTTGTAAGTGAAATAAAATATTTCTATCGCCTAGCCACACGCTAGAGTAATCCAAGGGTAATGGATTCGAACATGTGACCTTTAAGATCATTGTGGAACGCCATGTACCATCCGACTACTAACATGTGGTTATATAGTTTCTTTTGTTTCAAAATATAATAATGTAGCTAAAAGAATTAAACAAAATATTAGATAATTTTTAAAAATTTATATTGCAATTTTTATAGGTTTAACTAACAAAGAAATTCAAGTAATTATAAAAATATATAAAATATAATTGGTTACATAGTTTTTAGTAAAACTAGTCTAAAATTAATTTCGTAGTACCAGATCATTTTATATATTTTGTAACATAATATATTTATATGTTAGTGTTGAATCATTTTTTCCATTGCAAATTTTCATACATTGTCGAGATGATAGTTTTTCAACTTATTCATTTTAATTGACTTATGTTTTCTCTAAAATTATATATTCATGTGTATATATTAAAATCGAATACCATATTAAAATTACGAACTTTCCATACAAAATCAAATAATAACAAAGAGAGAAACACTTATATTTTTATATGAGTAATTCTTGGGTTCACTCCCTAGGGTGAACATACAGGTTCACCAACCAATAGAATTTCGTTATTTTATACTCAATATCTTTTTTTAAAGGAAATAAAATATTGTCAACTTATATAATATTTTTTAAATTAAAAGTTAGAAAAAATAAAAAATGATAGTAGTTGCAGATAAAAAAACTTTTTTTAAAAAAATATTTTTAATACCGTCAGCAAAACACTAAACCATAAACCTTAAACCCTAAACCCTAAATTCTTGGGTAAATCTTAAATCCTTGGGTAAACCCTAAACCTTTGGATAAGTCCTATACCCCAGGATTTAGGATTTATCCAAGGGTAGAGGGTTTATCCAAGGGTTTAGGGTTTAGTATTTAGGGTTTAGTGTTTTGCTGACTATATTGAAAATATTTTCTTTAAAAAATCAAGGATTTAGGATTTAGGATTTACCCAAGGGTTTAGGGTTTACCAAGGGTTTGGGGTTTAGAATTTAGGGTTAGTGTTTTCTGATGGTATTTAAAAAAAAAAAAAAATTTACAACTACTATTATTTTTAGTTATTTTTTAATTTTAAAAAAGTGATATAACTTGACAATATTTTGTTCCTTTTTTATATACTCTTGTTTAACTTTTTTTTTTATCATCATCACAAAAAAAAAAATCTCGTGTTTAACTCATCTTCACCTTCATTGTTAATATTTTACTTGAAACCCAGTCATGTTTTGTCTGGATTTCAGTCATTTCACTGTCTTCTTTGAATAATTGATTTCCAACCACTACTTTTTAAAGCTTTTATCTTCTTTTTCCATAAGAGTTTTTTTTCTCCATGAGCTGTTGAATCAAACTTATAATTCTATCCGTACCGTGTTTTAATGCGTTGTCGAAGCACGTGACTTCGGCACGGTGACTTAGCATATATATGGAGTCAACTCCACCACTCTAGACGACAAAAGAAAAGAAAATATTCCCTTAAAAAAGAAAAAGAAAAAAGAAAATATACCCTAATTTGATTCAATCAAGTATCATACTTAGTCAGGGTACCCTGAAATTTTGAAAACTGTAGACAAGTAAAGAGAGAATTTAAAAATTTGGGAGACTAAATTTTTTTTTTAATAAATTTTCCAAAAATTTTACGAACTTAAGTCGAATGTTTCGTTAGGCTTGGCCCAAGATCAGTTTTTTACTTAGTTTCAAACAAAAACAAATTTAGAAAAACAAATTATAAAATATTTTGCAGGCCGAAATCTGTTAAACGGAAATATTAAAGTTGATACATACATCATCCTATGATAAATACTTTCGTTTATTAATTTTTGTTTGTTTGTTGAGAAAGTACTTGATTTATTAAGAGGGGGTTTTTTTTCCACAAGTTCTGCCGTCACGTAATGACGTCTAATAATGTGATACATGCATGCAAGATGGATCCAACAGAGCCAATAAGATTTAAGCAATTTAAGTTTGATACTGATATATAATACGACGACTCGTTCAAGAATTTAAAAAACACTATATGCACTAATACCGAAACCTGGACAATCACAGCAAAAGGTTTGAAAAATACCATGGCAGATCTATATCGAATTTAAAACAAATTAGCTGTGGATATATACATAACATACATATGATTTAGTTATTGATACAAATCTATTTCAGACAAATTTACTCACGATTTTATATATACAAGTTTGATCGTGAAAGTGAGGTTAAACTGATTGCTTATATGATACACACAAACAAAGTTAACCAGAGCACTTCCGCTGCTCCGCATGAGCAAGCTAAGTAAGCAAACAACAAGTAAAACTACCAACAATTATCCTTTTTAATATCTTACACAAGATTAAAAGTCATCCATTACTTAAAAAAAAATCTGGAAGTATATCTTGTCTATGAAAATCTTGAACTAATTTAAAAAAGTAGTGTAGTTTACAGATAGATCTTTTCTTCGGTAATTCAAATAAGATTTGTAATATGGTTTCATATCTGTATGACCACACAAGTTTCATGTCCATAGGTATTGATTTGAATCTATATCACTTAATTTCTAAAAATCCATCTATCACTTGACCACCAATGTGTGGTTAAGTTAACCATTTATTTCGGTGAGACCACGTTCCAAAACTCTGAAATGTCGAATATTGAAGCATGTTTTCCATTGTCCATCGTAGAGCTTTCATTTCAGAATGTAAAGCAGTTTCTCACCTTCTTAAGTTTCGCGTCCCCACCAGTTGAATCTTCCCCAATATAAAGGATCTAATCTCAATGATAAAGGAACCTCATGCATGTCCAAGCTTTGCAACAGAGCTAGAGACGATAAAGACGTTGCTTATTTATTTTCCGAATTTCAAGATATCTCATATTGCAAGAGCGTAAAATGGAGTAGCAGATTCTTTAGCAAAGATTGCAAGATCATTCTATAGAGAGTTATGTTATGTTGGTTATTTGTTCCGGTCTGATTACCAGACTAACTCAAACTTGAGTAATATAATAGCCGTTTATTGTCAAAAGAAAATTAAAAAAAAAACTTGAGTAATAAAATAACCATTCGTTTTGTTAAAAATAAAAAACAATTTTCCACGTACGTACATAGAAATTACATTACATGTACATGGTGATCGTAGGCTGTAGATACCTTTACTTGCTTTATGTATTGAATTTCACAGACATTATATCATCTGGATGCCTAGCAACAACCCTAGTTTATCCAAAATTAATGGGGTAGAGACAAAGTTGTAACGTTCGTAATTCTCAAATGTGTGCGAAGTTGTATATAATCATACTTCAATTAATAAAAGAAAAGGTCAGATGTGTTATGACTTTAGTCAAAAAAAAAAGTGTTATGACGGATATAAATGCATAACCCTAGTTAACCGTATATAAAATGTATTTCCATAGAAAAAAGGTAAGATTTGTTATGACGTCAGAAGTAGTGCGTAACCCCTACGTACACATGGCTGCGCAGTACCTGACAGGGATGGAAAAAAGAAAAAATTACTGGATAGAGTCGAGATTCGGAAGTTCAAGGAAATTTATTACAAAGACTTTACCGTTAGGTTTTTCTAGGTCAACTTCTTTAATGATAGCATTTTGGATATATCTGCAACGTAAGTCACGAGTTGATAATTTTCAAAAAAAAAAAAAAAAAAAAAGTCAAGAGTTGAGTTCCGTCTAGAAATTACTTATAAACTAGATGTTTTACCCGCACACGCAGGCATAATCATTTTACAAATATTGATTAGTTTATATCTTATTAATTTAAATGTTCTCGAAAAGTTAAAATGCTATCAGTGCTATTGTAATAAATCAATAAACATTAATAAATTAAAATAATAAATTGAATATGATATCTTTGAGTTTATATTAACAAAATCCTAAAATATACAATTTTAATACAAAAAATATAGATAAAATCCTTTAATGATATATAAAATAAATTTTTATATATATAATATTAATAAAATAATATCAAATAGTTGTGTAGATGATAATTATCATATTTAAAAAAACTGTTTATTATCTAATTTATAAATATCATTAAAGTTAATTATTAAAATCACTTACTCACCTAAAATCAAATGAAATTTTTATATAATAAAAATAAGATAATATCAAATATTTTTATATCTGAAATATTGTAATTATCATGTTTTCAAAAATATTTATTATTAAAATATATTAAAAATATTTATGAAATTATTGACTAAACCTAAAATCATGAAAAACATGACAAATAATCAAATTAACTTCTCAAATAATAGTAAAAAAATCCACTCACCTAATTTTAATTCAAAAAGGAAATTTTGAGAAGATCAAGAAGAAACCACTTACTAAGCAACAAATTAAAGATCTATTAATTTATAGGTGTAACGGGTGACAACCACTTGCTGGAATATGCCAAATTATAAGCTTAAAATAAAAAATGATCCTTAGAATGAAAAATGATGCATCATTTAATTTCATGAATATATATCCGTAAAATTTCAAAGCAAAACAAATACTAAAAATCAATATCCGTTAAAATCGAAGCAAATCACAAATATTAAAATTTTAGAAAGCGAATATCCGATCCGATCCGGCAATATATAAATACATGGATATCTTGATTATATTTTAAAGTTTTAAATGTATAAAAGTATATAATTATTATTCTAAAATATGATTTGACAAATTATATTCAGATTAATACTTATATAAAAGTATTACATAAAAGGAAGAGAAAAAATTTATGATAATTATAATTTTTTTCTTAAGTTTTGTGTTATTATAATTATTAATTAAGTTTAAAAAATATGTAGATTCACTACTTCTTTTAATTTTATTTTATATATCATGCAAAAAATATTTTATAAAACAAACTTGTATCTAATTTTTAAGATTATTTGTATTAATCAAAATATATTAGATATCCGTAAGTATTCGTAAATATTTGCAAATATTTATTTATTTTCCGAATATCCGTTTTTCCGAATATACGTATTTTTCCGAAGCAAAGCAAATCGAAAAATTAGATATTTGTGGCATTCGAAGCAAATCACAAATACCTTCAAAAATCCGGGTATCCGATCTGTGTCCGGACCTAGTGTTAACTAAACCCAACCTTTATTGTTGATATTATAAAAGAAGTCCAGCCATGTTTGTCTGGATTTACTGTCTTTATTGAATAGTTGGTTTACAACCACTGCTTTTCAAAAAAAAAATTATTTTCTTTTCCACAAGATTTCGAAACAAACTCGATATCCTCATCCTCTTATGATTTCCATCCGTGCATTATTAAATGCGTTGTCGGAACACACATGACTTCGTAAGGTGACTTACTTATATATGGAGTCAACTGCACACTCTAGTCTAGACGAGAAATGAAAGAATTACCCGTTGAGTTAATCTAGTAGCAAACTTAGTAACTAAACAATACATCAATGAAATTAAGCACTCTGCGAAAAATCTAGTAGCAAACTTAGTAACTAAACAATACATCAATGAAATTAAGCACTCTGCGAAAACAGATATATAAAATTACTAACCTAACTATGATTATTAAAAAACTATTATAGTTATTAGCCATCACGGTTGCCAAAGAAATGTTTTTGACAATAAATTATAAATATTTCCAGGCTAAATTAGCTTATTGTTTTTTTTGTTGTTGTTGAATGTTGAGAAGTACTTATTTCCACAAGTTCTGCAACGTCACGAAATGACGTCCCACAATGTGATGCATGTTTGCAGGATGCATCCAACAGAACCAATAAGAATTTAAGTTTAATAATATGACGATTCACCGTTTGTTCAAGAATAAAAACACACTATATGCACCACAATCAGAGCAAAGGTTTGAAAATATCATGGCAGATCTATCTCGAATTGATACAAATTATTTAGCTGTGGGTATTATATAACACACATACGATTGAATTATTATAACAAAATTATTTCAGATATGAATTAACTTCCGATTTTATACATACAGGTATGACCGTGAAAGTGTGGATATCGATTGTTGTAGAACGTTGAGTTGTTCTCAGTAGCGGCCCTGGGTAGAAGCGGTGGAAGCATCTGCTTCCGGCCGTTAATATAAAACACAGTTTGCGGCTATTTTTACAACAGTTTTCACTAGCTCAGATGGTTCATGTACTAGTAGATTCCTCATAGGTAACAAGTTCAATACTTCTTGGCAGCCTTTTTTTAGGTTGGACTTCCAGTCTTGATTATTTTTAAGTTTTTCAGGACCGGGTCTGGTTGTTCTTCCTCCAAATTGGACTATTCATGTTATGAGAAGACTATATGTATGCTTGACGCATAAATTGAACTTTAATGCATTTTTTCACATCAATGGTAACTGTATTTGACAAAAGAAAACAATCCAAAAACTTAAAGCCAAAAAAGTGCAATGGAAATAGCTATCATGGTTATATGCCCAAGTGAATTAATTCCAGTACGTAAGTACATGTGTACCACAACAAAAACACATGTGCTTGTCTCTCTCATAAATAATACTCATATAACGCATATATATCTTTAAGAATATAATTATATGATATAGAAATAATTAATGGTTTAAAATTGTTTGGGCTTGCGTTGCGCTTGGAAGTTCTTGATTTCACTCATCGGCGGGGGCAGGGGGATCTAATCATGCGTCGTTGGTTGTAAGTCGTAACTCAAAAGCATGGGTTATATTTGCATCTTTCTCAGATTCTATTTCATTGGAAAAATACGATTTTCCACATGCGTTTTCGTCCCTCTCATGGATTTAAAATATGAAAGTAAGTATCCAAACGTATTTTAGTTTCTACCTATATTCTAATTTTAGTCAAAAGCAAGTTCCACAATTTCCATTTACTTTAAAGTCACAAAAAATATTCAAATGGGTTGAACGATTCTTAGTGAAATTGGTGAAAAGCTAATCTTCCATATATTTTGCTATTGTTCTAAAATAGAAAATTTCTATAAAAAGATAGAATTTACTCCAATGTATGTATAATAAGATTATTCAATGCTGACAAAAAACAAGAGTATTCAATATATAGCAAAAAAATAGAAATATATAGTTATTTCTTTATAAGTAGAAGAAAAATAGCAATTAGAAAAGAAATATCTGGTTGAAATGAATTTGCTTGTAAATGTTATTATAGAAAAAAAATAAGTTGGAAACACTCTTAGGCTATAACTGGTAACAATTAAAATAAGAATATAAATGAATAGGAAAAAATGAGTAAGGAAAAAATGAATGAGAACAAAATAAAAAAAATGAAAAAGAATATTTATTATTTTTGTTCCATGTCAATTTTGATAAGAAATATTTTTGTTATATAATTCTTTAAAATTGAAGGAATGACAAAGAATCATACGCAACAAAAATTTCCTCCTAAATGGTGTAATTTATAAAGAATGAATAAAAATTGATCATTTTCTTTGATTCTCTATATCCCTGTTTAGACCCTTAATTTCCATCGTTTTGCCAAATATGTTTCCAACAAATAAAATTCTCATGTTATTTTGTAATTGAAATGTTTGAGCTCCCAACAATCTTTAAAAGTAATATTAACAATTAGTTTGATTACGGTTTTTTAATAAGATCTAAGAGATGATTCTATTTTTGCCTGGCCAAATTTAATCATTTGTTTGGCAAACATCAAACCTAAGACTGATCGAACTATGCTTTTCTCTAAGTCAGCTGGTCCTTACCAACTTTTTTTTTTTGAGAACTGGCTTAGGTCCTTACCAATTTATAATACCAAAATTGTTCCAACACAAGAAAAGTATTTTGATGTTACATTATCTTGAATGTCTTCGTCGTAACTAATAGTTAAAAGTATGACTCCAACAGCAAATGAAATGTCGGGTTATCGAGCATGATCAAATTTTCAAAATCTTATATTTTACTATGATATCAATATAAAAATTTCACAGTATTAGTTAAATATATGTTAAATATTCTAAAATAATAATATGTGTTAAATATACAAAACGATACAAAATATCATTTTAATTGTAAATTGAGGAGAGCCCAAGTCCAATTGTATTGATAGACCTTAATTAATTCACTGCATCCTTAGACCACTTAGTAACAATATGAAAAACTTAGGATACTTTACGCAAAACATATTAATAAGCATGACTATCTTAACAAAAGTGAAATTTTCGTAGAATGCGAAATTTCTTACACTGATTACTATACTTTAAAGTTCATTTTACACGATAAAAAGTTCATATATATGCTAAGAAATCTCAAGCTGGAGTTTGAGAAAAAAGAGGCGTATTCATGGAAAAGTCGAGCACATAAATTATAAAATAATTATAAGGAAGAAATATACGTGTACTTTCGTTTCTAACACTTGTTTCATAGCTGTTTGAAGGCGCCTTATTTGAAAATGAACGAGCCCACTGCATTGATCACGCCGCTGGAGTCGGCCGGATATTTCACGCCTTTGTTCTTATACTTTTATGAAAACACTATTCAATCATATGTATATGCAAAGTTATAACTTGCCATTCATGTTAAGAAAATAATGATAAAGTTATTGCAAGATTCGAAGAGTCATAACCAGTAATCAAGAAAGTAGATTTAATTTACGTTCACATACATGACATATGTATAGATATTCAACGTATGTTTGTGATTGAGTGGTCACTTCTTACCGACGTGGTGAGAACTATCTCCTTCGGTTAGGTCGGTCAGTCAAACTAAGAAAAAAGCAAGGCAATACAAACTCTCAGAGCAACTCCAATGGTGTTGTTATCCATCATTGAGTCCTTAGCAGCATTATATTTTTTCTTTTTTGCTTTTTGAATAGTTAAGGACTTAATTCTAAAATACATGTCCAATGATGTTATCCAATATGGAGTCTTTAGAAATTTAAAATTGTTAAATTTGTAAAACATTTAAATTTAAATTTTTTATTTATTCAATGATTAAAAACAAACATACAACTTTGTTATATATGTATACATTGTGTGTTCTTGAAAAAAAAAATCTGATATATATGTGTACATTGTGTGTTCTTGAAAAAAAAAATCTGATATATATATATATACATTGTGTGTTCTTCATATAAAATTTTTTTATATATATGTATACATTGTGTGTTCTTGAAAAAAATATGATATATATATATACATTGTGTGTTCTTCATAAAAAAAAATCATATATATGTATACATTGTGTGTTCTTAAAAAAATTATGATATATATGTATACATTGTGTGTTCTTGAAAAAAAAAATTTTGAAAAAAAAAACGGCACCAACCAGATGCAGCCACGTCTTTAAGGACTAAGTCCTAAAAATCTTTATCTAAGGGCATCCGCATTGCTAGATATGAAGTTGCATATCTTAGGATTAGTTTAATAATATAATTAGATTAAGAGATTTTGGTAAGATACATGATTAAAAGTAGAGATTATTGGTAAAACTTTTTGGTTTCAAGCCGCCGGCAAATTGGAAGGTGACGGAAGAGATCGGTTGAAAGAGGAGAGGATTTTGATCCGACTGTTCGCAATTGAGAGCCTTTTCAGTGCTGGCTATGGAGGAGAGGAGATCGAGAGAAGATCGAGAGAGATGGAGAGAGATCGAGAGAAGAAACAAGTGCGGTCTAGAGAGATAGAGAGAAGAAAGAAATGCGACGAGAGAGAGAGAGAGAGATGGACCGCTTTGCTTACTGAAACCCTAGAGCCACTATCCTTGCGACAGCTGCCCCTGAAGGACGACCCAACAAACTTCTTAACTAAAAAGTGTTTACCAACATATCTGGCCTTTTTCATTTTTATTTGGACCGAATAAAGCTTAGAAGTATGCTTAAGATATGGCGATGTGGATGCTCTAAGTACCAATCCTTACCAAATTACCTTCATCAATACTATTTTATTCTGATTTATGTTGGTTTACGTGCTAAGAACTCGCGACGTTACTCTGTTACGGATGCTCTTAGTGTTGTGTGTGTTTACTACTATATATGCCTTGCCACTGAACATCCACCCAATAACATGTTAAAAAAGACTGAGTTTGCTCTAAGCACATAATCCCTCTATTTCATTTACTTGGTATTTAAGGTTAATAAACAAAGAATAAAAGAATACAAACCTTTTATAAAATTTATCTTAATTACAGAAAGTTACCAATAAATAAAATCATTCAACCAATAAAAATGCAGTATTATATAATTGATCACAGATATTAAAGATATTAAATTTTATTTAGAATAATGAGATCATCACTTAATTTAACAATTTTTTTACACTAAAATTATGAATGTTTTTACTGGTACCTTAGTTAATAGTAACAAAAATCTCTATATATATCCGTATATCTATATTTTTTTGTTTCTGTTAATATTATACCGCAGTTGTTTTGCAATTGTTTACTATTCGGATCCTAAATAACATAGAACAACAGATGGAGTATAGTTTAAAAAAAAAAATTGCAATAGATGTTTATATATATTTATACTGTATATAACATAGATTGTGGTTGAGTGGCCACGTCCTGCTGATGTGGTGAAAGCTGGTAGATGTGAAAATATATTATTAGAAAACGAGATTTATTTTGGTATTTATTTGAAATTGTCTTAAAATTTGAATATCTTGAGAAGTTGGATTCAAATTCAAGAAATAAATTACGGATTTAGTAAAATCAGATATGAATCTAGATATTTTAATCTAAAGTTTGGATATCCGAAATGGAATCATTTAGAAATATTAAAAGATATATATTTATTTGTACATTTAAAACAGTACTTAAAATATTATCAGAATTTTTTTTATCACAAAAGATTATATACAAACCAGTTTTATTAGTATTTAATCTTTATCATCTTGTTATTTCACAACTTTAATTTGTGGTGTCCGAAGATTCAATCTAAATAACTAGAATTTGTGAACGAGAAAACTTAATTGTTGAATAGAATTCAAAGCAAAAATCAACTCCATTTTGTATTGCATTTCTTTACGCTAAAATAAATAAATAACATAATTAAACAATCACAACAAAAGATAATTTTTTTTAAAAAAAAATCAATTTTAATTTTGTTCTGCCACTACTAACGCACTAATTATATATATTAAAGCTTACTTTAATTTTTAAATATATATTCCTAATATCGAATAAATACATTAAACTAGTAGGAAATTTACGTTTTATTTTAATTTGATTTTGCTTTTAGAAAAGAAAGAAAGATATCTAAATTTTAAAAAGTCTTCTTCTCTTTTATCACGTCTTTTTTTCTATGTCACGTCCTTTTTATTCCTGTAAAGGGAAATAGGGAAGAAGAATCGTCGCGTCTTCATCCCAAACTTCCACTGTCACCTTCATCGACCTTGTTTGTATTTTAAGATAAATGATGCTTGTCTCCTCTATAAATAACACTCACCCCCTACTTCTGGTTAATGATTAGAACTAATACGTACATACACATTTGTACATACTAACCACACACACACAAATACATATATAACCTATGTTATATTTAGGCAGAATACATCCTCTGTTTTATACAACAATGACAAAAACACTTGAGATTGACATTAGATCCGCAGAGGGGCTCAAGGTCAACCGGAGACTGATCAAGAAGAAAAAGACTTTCGCCGTCGCAAGGATCGGCGAAAAGCGTCGAGAATCGGATCTGCACGACTCGGGAGGAAGCAATCCAACTTGGAACTTCAAGACGGAGATGCCAATGAAAGGGAGTGTACAGTTTATCTCCATTGAGGTATTTTATCGAACACGTTGTGGGCGTGGTAAGAAGATCGGAGAAGCTCGGATCCCGGCGACGGATTTTATGGGAAGGTATTCACACGAAGGACATTTGAATTTCTTGAGCTATAGATTGAGAGATGAGTACGGTGATAAGTGTGGAATCGTGAATGTTTCGATTGTGGTGAAACCCGATCCCACGGAACCGACGATGTTCATGGCTTCTTCTTCTTCTTCGTCTTCTGAACCGCCCTCGATTGATGGGTACGGTGGTCGGATTGTAACCGGAGTTCCGGTTTGGCGTATGACAAGATAAACTCGTGTTTGGTCTCCACCGGTTACTTGTTCCTGTTTGGTCTATGATTGAACGGCCGACAGAAACAACGGAAATGATTCTTCGTCTGTTCTAAAGGATTTTCCCAATTTGGATTTGAGGACCAACAAAAAGATGTGATTAGTTTTTATTTTTTCTAGACTAAAAACGTGAGTTTTGTTGTATGGAAAAAATTGATTACAAAGTTCAAAATCAAGTGTCGACAAATAAAAAAGGGTTCAAAATCAAGTCAAAACTTGTTCGATGATATTTATGAACTTGTTCGTGGCTGACAGAAAATATTTATGTGCATGTTTGTCGTTTAACAGTTCTAAAAATGATTGACATTACACTAATTATATAAGTAATTTCATGATCACATTATAATATACTATTAATAAATTTGAAAAAAAAAATACTATTAATCTATCTAGTTAAAACAGACATTATCTGTTGACAAAAAAAAACAGACATTATCTTGAATCCAACTTTTCGTAGTATTTTAAATTAAATAAATCATTCTATTATAAATAAATTATAGAAACAATTTTATACTACTATTTTTCGTCTAAATGTTTATTATTAATACAATAACTAATCTAAATATGTTATCCGAGTTTATATTGTCTATTTGGACACAAAATTAATTATTATGTTGTCAATAAATATAGATAGTAATATATAATTTCAATAACTACTTTATAATATAGAAGTGTATTGAATTTTTAAATTTTACAAAAAATGGGTTCAAAAGAATGTTTCTGTTTTAAAAGGAGAGATTATAATTTATTCGAGTAGCATAATAATTCAATAATTGTAGTTACATAAAAATCTTCGTATATATATATATATAAACATGATACATTAAAAATAACTACATTGTTCGATAAAAATAATTATGAAATGTTCAAAATATAAATTAAACTGATTATAAATATAAATTAAATTATTAGCAAGATAAACAATTATAATATTAAGCTATTAAAAATAAATATTATACAACTAAAATCTCACTTAATATTAAACAACATTCAAATATTTTATAAATTTATTTAATTAATTTTGAATAAAATTTACGATGTCGTGGATCATGATCTAGTACATTTTTAAATTACAGAGTTACCACGTGAATACACATCAATCAATATTTTAATATTTATATTTGTTGTTCTCAGAACATTAGATATAACATTAGAATTTGATAATATAAAATCGAAATTACATGTTCCAAAAAAAAAACCAACTGAATTGGTTTAATTTATAAATTTATGATTAATAAAATAAATTATAACTTTTAATACTAATTGGTGATTCAGTATTTAGGTGATGCTTGGTAAATCTGTAGTGTGTCTTCACAGAAACTTTTTTCTAAAGCATTATTGTTTCTCAGAAAAGTATATATAGCTAAAGCTTATTCCAATCAAACCCACAATATAATGCTTTGCTTAAAAATGTTTACTATGCAACACTGTTATTTGATATCACCATATTGACTATTTGATTTATGAATAATATATTACTATTGTTTGATTTATAACTATGTACAATTTATAGTTAGTGTAGTTACAATTTTATAAAGATCCTAAATTTGCCATTGTTATTCTTAAAATATATTACTAGATTCGCTTACAATTTTATAAAGATCCTAAATCATCTCTACATTTCATTTTTGCTATACATACAACTATCTTCACCACCTATTTGGATCACAAAAAGGTAATATCACTCATTCTTATTTATCAAAATCTAAAATGATATATGTCATGAAAATTAATAGTTTCTCTGATGTAAAACATTTTAGAACAGGTCGGTGGATAACAATGAGGATTATAATTTTTTTTTATTTTTAACATTCTACAAATAATTTATTCAGTCTTATCTAATATTATAAGTATATGAGAACTTTATTTAACACCTTTTTAGAAATATTACCTTATTTTTTGGATTTTTATCGGATCACCCTATGTTGAGTCACATGCTAATGGCGTGTTTTGGGTTTTTACTAGGTTTTATCGGAGATTAAATAAAAGGATTTTTTTTCTTTTAATCTGAACTGAATTATATACATATCACTGGATTCATCGATTTGACCTGGAGTGCGGGTCGAAAATGAAAACACTGAACAAAGCTAAAAACTATAGTTCTGGTGATTATTTCTCATATAAATTAAAATACTGAATAAAAAATTAATGTATATCACAAAATAGAATTTTCTTCAAAATCCAAAAATTTAGCACACTTAAAAAAACCAATTTAAATAAATCATACACACAAATTTAACAAACAACGATATAAAATTTATAAATTATTATATTATTATTTTTACCAAAAATAAACTCACGCTTTCAAAATCTAATGCTTTGCTGAAAAATGTTTACTATGCAACACTGTTATTTTTTTTTTTTGGCTCAACATCAGCTTTCATTAACCACCAAAGATGAATACAGGATTTTAACCACACAAGTTTAAACCCAACATACAAACAACGAAATCTAGTAACACCTAAGATCACTAAGTTGGATCCTACGCTACCTAATTTGGACGTTGCTGTATTTTTCACCACTCGGGAACGACACCAACTCACGACACGAGATGGCCGTTTACAAAGACAGTAATTAACAGAGAAGCATGAAAACGATGCCGGTTCCAATTTTTAACCATCTATTAGTCTCCTAATGGTAAGCCTTCAGCACATGTACTAACGGGACCATCACCACTGGCGCATACCGGCCAAGCTCCATCTCTCTGGCATTACCATCTCGACCCTAAGCCAAAAACCGAACATGAGTGTCCGGAATGAAAAGCGGGTTTTGACGTTGGAAAACGAGCAAGGATCACTAAATCACAGCTTCAAAGGGTGCAGAGCTTATACCGCCGGGACAGTCAAGAATGTAACCGACGCTGGGAAGTACGGCTCCGCCGTGCCTCAAAGGCACAAACCTCCACTCCGGTTGACAAGTCCTTTGTCTAAGTTTCATGCCACACGTCATCTTCGGGAGCCGAAGAACAAACCCCTTTCCACCGCACGTCGCAGCACTCCTCTAGCAGTCTCACCGTCGCAGGGGAAGGTAGATCTGTGATGAAGGAGACGTCACACCTCGTCACGCGCCGACGCCGTGAATCTTCCACCAGAGATCTTAAAAAGGGAAAACTGGATCTGTGAAATCATCAACCCTAAAAGCCGACTCTCAACTCCGTCGATCCGCCTTGTATCTCGCCGCTACTCCATTGAAAGCCAAAAGCCATCTCCGTCGAACACGAGGGATCTCCGGGAAAGGTCTTCAACAGCACAGAATCGCGAGCATATCGACCAAGGGAAATCGGAGAGGATGAAAGCAAAGAGAAAAACGAGAAAGGGAGAGGCAGGGGATGCCTCCGGCGACACCAAACAGTGGCGGCCGGAGTTAGAAGTTTTAGGGTTTCTGCTGTCTACACGCTCGAGAGAGAGAGGTTTCTAATAAAATGATTAGTTTAATTACGCCATGCAACACTGTTATTTGATATCACCATATTGACTATTTGATTTTTGGATAATATATTACTATTGTTTGATTTACAACTAGGTATAATTTATAGTTAGTGCAGTTGATAATTACTTTTATATAAAAACTACCGTTTAATTGGCAATGATTCATAGCCGGTGATAGAACAAACTAGTATATTAAATTAGTTTATATATTTGATACCAGTGACAATGATGTTATTATTTTAAAAGCATTTTAGAATATTTTCTTCATTGACATGCATAGTTTATGATATTATTCATAGAACTAATCGGATGTAAAGAAGAATAACACTATTTATGGATACTTTTTCAAATTTAAAATCATGTAGGCATTTTTTGGGTGGGTAACCAGGTATTAAGAATCACAGTTGACCTAAAAAGGAAGTTGACGAACAAAAGAAAGCTGACCAAAAAGTATTTAAATTTATGTTATAGTCCACACTGCTTGGTTTGATACTAAAGAGATAAGTCTCTTGCCAGGGATTTTCTGGATTCTCTGCACGTGGAGTTGCTGTGAGGATATACACGCACCTGTGATGATTGGGTACATCACGACCGTGTGTCTGTTCTGTGAGTGATGTTGTAGTTCCCATTAGGGGTGAGGCGGATGGGGTATCCGGGAAATTTTGAAGTATCCGGATCCTATCCGGCGGATCCTATCCGGCGGATCCATGATTTTACTATCCTTATCCGGGGTTCTCGGATATTCGGGTGTCGGATATCCTTCTAAAAATTGTAATATCCGGCGGATATCCGGATCCGGATTTGGAACCTTAAAATAAATAAAAAAATAATATTAAAATATATAAAATATTAATAATAATTTTAAAATAAAAAATTTATATAATATTTTTAATTATTTGTCTGTATGCTATTACAAATTTTATATATACTATTATAAAAATGAAATTATGATAAATAAAATTAGTTTATATATATAGATATTACTATTTTAAAAATAATTATTAATAAAAATCACGGATCCGGATTAAAAAATTTAAATATCCGAATTTGGATTCGGTTTTGACGGATCCAATATTTTACTATCCAGATCCGGATTCGACCTTTCCGGATATCCGGATTTTCGGAGCGGATCCGTATCGAAACTCGGATCGAATTCGGATCTCGAATAATAATTCCAGGCCTAGTTCGCATCTGCGCGTTCCCATTTATTTGACGAATTAAGTAACGATTTTCTTTGTTTTTTCCAACTAGTTTTGGTAAAAGCTTGTGGGCGCCGCTGGGCCGAACTTTCTATGTTTTGTTACAATTTCTCATATTGCGGCAAAGCCTGAACCAGATCCACACTCTTCTCTCTAGTTAACTACGATTGCAAAATTGAAACCAACCATATTTAAAACTCTTTATAACATAACCATAACATCACGTGTCTAGTGGCTTTATTAAAGATTCATATATCCTTTAATATTTTTAAAATATAAAAATAAGTTTCATCATTAATACATATTAGTAGAAAATATTTACAAAAATTTTCAACATGATACAATAAAACTATAAGGTATAAATCAAATCAATACAAAAATGCAGATATAAATATGATAAACATAACATGAAACATGATTTTTCATAAGATAAATACAATTATTAATTATAAAATCATCTAATAATTATTACAAATTATTTTATAATAGTTATCATAATCTGTATTAGTGTTCTTGATGACAATAAAAATATAAATAAATAAATTTGTATTCTTTTTTTAAACACAAATAAATTAGTATTCATATTCTCTTATCCACCTCACCACAATGACCCCAAGAAACATCTTTCAACCGAACTATTTACTTATTGCATTTACAAATATAAAAACGAAAAGAAACAAAAACAAAAACAAGAAGTGCAGCTTTGCAAGGCAGTGACTGACGATGATGCTGAGTTCATCACATTCGCACAGTACATCAACTCAAGAGAGCAGCCAATTTTCTTCCTCCTCTCACACTGCCACTATGCTCACCATTTTTGAGGATATTAAATTTGCAGAGAGGGCAAGTCGCATTGATCCTGAGCCATTTGTCTACACATAAACCATGGAAGTGATGTCCACAAGGAAGTTCCCTAAGTTTTAATCTTCATAAGCACACAGGCAAATGCTACATACCTGCAACCAGTTATTTTCGATTTTTCTCAAATCATATCCAAACTCTTGAAAATAACGTGATTTGATTTTGGTTACTTACAGCATCATCGTTAGATATCACACGTTCCCTTTGAGAATCAACACCTAACTCAGTCATGATCCCTCCTTGAGTTTCCACTACATTGCCATTCACTTTCGCAAACTCTTTACGGTGAGGAACTTGAACTTTGAAAGCTTCTTTATCTCTTCGTCAGGCGCACCTTCCTGAAATAGTAATAGCAATAAATACATTCAAAACTTATTAATGTATTATTATACATCTCGAAAATAATATATTAATACTAATTTACTGAGATTAATAACGATTTTAACCATTCTAATTTTTAATAAAAATCACTTCAATAATAAGAGTATAAATAGATTTCTCTCAGATTTATTTGTCAATTTTCATACATATTTTGGAAATATAACTAAACAGATATAAAAAAAACTTTACCACCACAACAAAATACCATTACAAAATATATACTTTCGAAACCATCTTGTGTAAACTAAATTAGAAATTTCAATTATATTTATCAATTAAAATTTATATTTAATATTTATAAGATCAAACCATTTTGATTACGACTTATATATTTATAATATAAATTAGAAAAATTACATAGTGCATGTAACACATTAGAAGTTGACAAATTAACCGAATTATTTTCAAAATTTTATTTATGTATTGTATATTATTTTTAGTTGAGTTTTATTAGGCTCTATCCGTTTTCACTTTAATAAATTTGTAGAGATCTTTCTTGTTGTTTTATGACTTTTTCATTTGGAGCGGTCAACTAATTACTTGTTGTTTTTCTGTTCTTAATACTTTTAGGATTTGTGATATTTGTAAATATAATTAAATGTTCACATCCAGTTTGTTATATATAGATTCACGAACTCAATACGTACAGTTCCATTCCTTCTGAAATTCCATTTTGATTGTATCATTAAAATGACTAAAGCTAACGTTCTTGCTATTTGTATGGTGGTTCTTGTTCTAGGTTTGTTTTACATTTGAAATATATTAATTTTTTCAGAATTTTGTTATTAAATGGTTTTTTCTGATAGAATGTTAAATTTTGTATGTACTATTCATAATTTCCAATGACGATTACAGACATAAGTTAAAAGATCGAAAATTACAAAGAGAACTCATCTTTTATTTGATAGTTGTTGTTAACTATATCTCTAAAAATTCATTATTAGGAATGATAATGGAGGAAACAGCAGAAGGACAAGAATGGTGTCATGATTATATGACAGGAAAGGAAAAGTGTGAAGCTAAACATTGTGCTGCTCAATGTAAACGGAAGTGGAAAGGTGTAGGCAGATGTATGCCATCAAGCACACAGTGTCTATGCACTTTTAAATGCAACAACTGATTTTTCTTCGTTATCTATAAACTATCATCAAATATATTTAATAAAATAATGGTTTACAAAGAAATTGCACTCTTTTCTAATATTTATACGAATGTGAATTATGATTTTAGTTATTGGCTTGAATTGTAAACTCCTATTTTAGCACACTAATCATGTGTTGACCATTTTCAATACTAGCAGTTAAAATCGCGTGTGTCGAAGAATTAAGAGAATGTGAGTCTTTGTTTGTGAAAGATTCAGAGAATGTGAAAAATGCATGTGACTTTTTGTTTGCATTGTTTTATTCAGAATAAAGAGAGTGCAAATTTATGTTGGTCAATGGACAACATGGGATTACACAACAGGTTTCTGATTGGCAATCTTTGGAACATAATTTGTTATATATATTGATGGAGCTTGGAGAGAGAAGTATATTTATACCGGATAAGGTTGGTTCCGTCAAAAGGTAGGTTCGATAGAAATTATGATGGGAGTGATGAATCTTCAACGAAACCTATCACCTTTGTATGCTGAGTGTGAAACTTTGATTTAGGCGATGGAATGTATGAAGATTCTTCGTTTCTCTGATGTAATTTTCGCAACAGATTATTTTCAACTGGTGAAAATGGTGTCAACACCTGTGGCCAGTCTTTTCTACTTATATGAAAGAATTTAGAGGCAGTAAGACTTTTTTCTTTCATTTCCGGATCACATATTCCAAGAGCATAAAATACTATGGCCAACAAGTTTGCATGTACGTAGTGTAAAAAGTTTTCTTTCAGCTATGATTTATACCAATTCAACACCTCCAGTTTAGCTCTCCGAACTGATAGGTCCAGTTACTTAATTTTTCATTTCTTGTCAAGAAAAGAAGTGGTAACAAAAAAAACATGCAAGAACAACAAATATGTATCATGACATCGTAGTAGAAAGAAACTGTAATGATAGAAGAGGAAGAATTCGTGCTTCCAAAACAGATAAGTCAACTTTTGTTATCAACAATTTATGATAATCAATAACAATCAAGCTAAATAAAACTATTTTGCAATCTTTTCAAAATTTATATAGGTCTTTTTGCATAAACTGTAACTTGAACATAGACGTACCTACTAAATCAAATGTCTATCAATATTAGTTAGCAACAAAAATTGCCATTTAGCGATAGTTATAGAGCATATATACTCCACTCACTGCACGTGTATACATCCACCGTAATATTGCAGATGATGAAAACTTATCATTATATTCTTACACTCAGAACAAACAATTGGTACATCAGCAGTTTTTAATGTTTCATAAACTTTCTAGATTCAAAATCTGGCTACAATAATGAAGATCGGTCGGATAAGAAATATATATTCTCAAGATTTTCTAATGATTTTCTAAAATTAAGAAAGTCCAATTTACAAAAATAGAAAACAAAATAATCAAAAAGTATGTTGTTGTAATTCAGTAACACAAAATCTGTACTTATTAACCTTAAAGATAGTCCACGCTAAAAAGGCTCTATATAATATACTTTTCTTAAGAAATTTGATTTCAATTTTATAATTTTCAACCCAAAATCTTTTTTAACAATGGTATACTATATAAATTAAATTATGTGCACATACATTTTCATATATAAATACATATGATATTTACATGTGCACTAGAACTCTACAAACACACTCGTTGTTTAAAAAACTTTTGAAAGAACTTCAAATCCAATTGTATCATCATAAAATGACAAAAATCAATTTTCTTGCGATCTTCATGGTCTTATTTCTAGGTTTGTTTTACATTTTCCATTCTCGAATAATATTTAAGTCATTACCTCAATAATTAATTATATGTTTCTCACGTTTTCTTGAGATTTTTAAATATTCTTTTAGGGATGGTGGTGAAAGAGACACAAGGACAACATATATGTCATCAGGTTCTATTGAATAACAATTGTGATGGAGCCACATGCACAACTCTGTGTGACCAGAAATTGCAGGGAACTGGCCAGTGTTACAAAACAGTAGACAAACGCTTTGTCTGCCTCTGCAATTATTATTGCAGAACTTGATTTTTCTTTGGTTCTGTTTTATTCTTCTCCATAAACTATCATCAATTATAATAATAACAAATTTAGAAAGAGTTTCTTGCTTGACAAAAAAAGAAGAGTTTCTTGCACTTTTTTCTTCTTCCAAACAAAATTTTAATTATATAATACATAATGATATATTTGATACATTAATAATATAAATTAAATTACTGTAAATTGATGTTTAATAAATGTGATGTGTTATAAAAATGATGTGGTATAAGAATCATAAATTATAATCCAAATTTAAATATAAATGATTATTTAAAAAAAATCAAAATTTTAAATGAATAACTGAAAACTGTTCAAATAAGCAAATAAACACTATCTTCTATTTATTTTACACTAATCTTTCATGATCAATCAAGTTAATATAAAAAATATCCTAAAACCTTGAAAAAATTATAACAAAAAGAAAACATTATGTTTTAGAAAATACAAGAAGTTTTTTTTTATAATTACTAAATTGGTTAAAAAAACATAGTGATTATAATCTCTAAGGATCTCAAAGACATGATAATATTTCCTATTTGTTGTCATAAATTTACATTAAGTTTTCATGATCAATCAAGTTAATATAAAAAATTCTCCTAAAAACCTTCAAAATTCATAATAAAAAGAAAACATTATATTTTAAGAAATATGAGAGAAATTTTCTTATAATTACTAAAGAAAAACCTAGTGATAATAAGTGTCAAGAAAAATAGAATATAATATCTCTAACCATCTCTATGACAGGACACTATGTTCTATTTGTTGTCACAAAGTTACACTAAGCTTTCATGATCAATCAAGTTAATATAAAAATTCTCCTAAAGAACCTTGAAAATTTATAATAAAAGTTTTAAGAAAATACCAAGGGAATTTTTAACTATTATTACTTTTTTGTCAATAATTATTATTACTAAATTGATTAAGAAGAACATAGTGATAATATGTGGGCCCCCTAATACGTGTCAAAGAAAATAGAATATACTATCTCTAACAATCTCTATGACAGGACACTATGTTCTATTTGCTGTCACAAAGTTACACTAAGCTTTCATGATCAATCAAGTTAATATGAAAATTCTCCTTGAAACTTTGCAAAAGTTATTATAAAAAGAAAACATTTTTTTCTGAAGAAAACAAAAATTGACGAAAAATTGGTTTGAACTAGAAAAACATCACTAATTCAAATACATAACATAAAACATTAAATAGCAGTTTTGAGAGAGAAAAAAAAATTAAAAATCACCAAAAACAAAAGAAAAAGTAACAGAGTCGGGTTTAAAAATTGATGAGCCGGATCAAAATTCACCTATTCACCTTGTTCGCCGCCATAGTTAAACCCACTATATGAACAGCAAGAAAGATGATACCGTTTCAAGACCCGAGTCAACTCAGTCCTGACTCCGAGAACACCAACTGCCGTTTCAACTTCTGAAACATAAGAACTTTTTTTTTTTTTGGTCAACGAACGATAAGAATTTTAGTAGAAAAAATAATCATTACTTTCTTATGATTAGTTAATCTGTTGGAAGCATTTATTTATAGATTCAAACTTTTACATAAAAATTACCAAAAACAACAACAACAAAAAAAAACAAACAAATATTATCGTTTCACTAATAGCTTCCGAGTCAAGCAAAGCGTGTCAACTCCCGGACACGAAGCCACGTTACAGAGAATCAACAAAATCCTTCTGACCTAATTTCGCCATATTCAGAAGCATCTGAGCAGCAAGAAAGATGATACATAGCAAGCTCCCAGTCAACTCGGATCAGATGAAGCAGCGGCTCTAATGCTCCGAGAACACCAGTGGCCGTCTTCAAAAGCTGAACTTACGACCGATGACAACTTTAACAGAAAAAAATGGAAACGTGATTATTTTTTTTTGATGGGAGCGTTAATTTATAGAATCAAAAAATATTACAGTTATTGATTCACTCTAGTGGTCAATAATAACACACCGCATGCTCTTAGAACATCTCCAATATTCCATCTTAAAACCTCATTTTTTACTCTATTTTAAAGTAAAAATAGATATGGAGTAAAAGTGCTCCAACCCTATTCCATTTTCACTTCATAATGGAATTATGAACAAAAAAAAAAAAAATTATTCCATTTATGGAGTAAACTTCAAAATGGAATGAAATATGGAGTTGGGTTGGAGCATTTGTTAGTCCATGTTCACTTTTACTCTATTTTAGAGGAAAAAATGCAGTTGTGTTGGAGATGCCCTTAGAGCATCTCCAATGTATTACTCCATAATTTACTCAAAAATGATGCAACTCCAAAATGAAGTAGAGTTTTACTCTAATGTATTACTCCATTTTTTATTCCAAAAAATAATATTTTTTAAAGTACAAAACCTTATACTTTTTAAAAAATTACCAATTAACCTTAATTACTTTATGTTTACAAAGATTTTTTTAAAATATAATCTATTTGAATTAAACATTTATTATTAAAAAACACAGAAATCATAAATATAAAATAAAAGATAATATATATAAATGGATTCAATAATGAGCATTAGAATATTTTTCTCACAAATGATCAACTAATGTATTTCGTAATGAAAAATGAGCTTCTTTATCTTTGATATTCCTAAATCGAGCAAGAAAATTTCGAAATCGGACATTTTCATCTTCTGCAATTTCGACATTTGGAGGTAGAGTTTCTCTTCCAAATTCAATCGGTGCATCGAGTTCACGCTCATACGGAGATTCAAAAACAAAATAATGCCCGAAAAGAAGAAAAAAAAGTTTTGTTTTGTGATTTGAATTACATACAAGATCCAAATGTCCATGTGTATATTCAAGCTCAGGAAGTTCTAATAATATCAAAGAGAAATGCTGAGTCACACGATCGACAAGCTCTTTCTCAGTCTTCATTGTTTGGACAATACTTTACTGGTCTTAGCAGATCCGAAAACGATTTTCTGGATTATTAAATCATTTGTTTTATGTTGTCTTTGTTTTTTTATTATTTGTGTTTTTAATAATATTATGCATTTTTATCTAAAATTATTAAATAATGGATTATCTTGTTTTCATGTTATTGTATCATTTTTAACATAAAAATATTATCTAAGTAAAAAATAAAAATATTAAAGATTTAAAGGACCATTTCATAAATATAAAAAGTTCAACTCCAAAATAGAGTAATGGGTAAGATTACTCCATAAATGGAGTAACCCTAGCCATTACTCTATTTTGGAGGTGAAAATGGAGTGGGGTTGGAGAAGATTTTACTCCAAAATGATGTTTGAAGTAGAAAATATAGTAGGGTTGGAGATGCCCTTAGTGGTGTCGTTCTTTTATATTCTAACATGCTAAAAAAATTCAATTTATTGGTGAAAGTTGGGTCTAGGAACTATTTCCCTACAACAACTATTATATATAGTATCAAATGTCTTTTCAACTATGATCACAATTTATATATTTCTGAATCAAAAGTGACAGATTTATTTACCCACAAATGTTGGTATTGACGGTTTGTGATTTAAACCAAAAATCAAACCATCAAACTCCCCAAAATAAACTAGACCATAATGAACCCAGAACAAAAACCCAACCCAACTTAACCAGGTTTTGGATCGTAATCAAGTACTTTTTGTGGTTTATTGAACATACCCAAGTCTTAATTTGGTTTTATGATCAGTTTAATATGGTTAAGTGCTTGTTTAGAAAATAGTAAACCAATTATAACTAACACTTAGAGGTAGATTTCAAACATTATCTTCAAGGAAATATAAGTGTGAAACTTTTATTTCAGTGGAATCCAAGTCTGTAACATTTAATTCTAGAACATGGTCATAGTTAGAGAAACATCTAATGCTATATAATAATTTTTGTAGAAATAGATAATTGAAGCGTAAAATTTCTAAAAAGTATATTATATCTTATTGATTTTTCCAGCATCTATTCAATGTTTGTTGACTTTTTCAAGATTTTACTCATGTATGATATTACACCATTAATAATAATATGTTACGTTCATATTTGTTTTAATTTTTTAACTAGCTTCGGATCAGCACTTATAAAGTGCATGATTATTTTTATATTAAATTTAATTCAGTAAAATCTCTATATTGGATTTTAATTTTTTTATTCATACATATTAGAATTTTTGATAATAACTTTTCTGGTAATTTTAATTTAAGTATAGAAGTATATGTAGTTTACTAATTAACTCATTTTAAAGATGAAATAGTTTTAATTTATTTTATGTGCTTTCTATTTTTTGAAAATCGAAATATATTTATGAAAAAAAGTTGAAGATGTTTTAATTTTTTGGCGCAAATAATATTATAATTTTATTTTTATATATGGTGAACATGAAGATTGTATAAAAATAGTACATATTTTTAAAAAATAAATCCGTTTTATAAATTTATTTTGGTGAATGTTATTATTTAGTTTAATATTAGATTATATTTATAATACATATATAATAAAAATATATTTTACTTTTTGCTTAAAAAGATAGTTTTAATTTATGATCATAGTTTAGTTTTTATTTAAAAATATAGAGTAAAAATGTTTTTACAATATTTTGTAGAATAAATTGAGATATATTATAAATTAATTAAAAGGATATGCAAAAAAATATTTAAAATAGTTGTGGATGATTGGTTGAACTGGAGTTATAAAAATTTAACAGTAAAATTTGTGTTGTATGTGAGTTAGTTGTATGCTGTAAAATCAAAATGATGTTTTTGATTTTCTTGTAGAGATTTTTACTATAGTAAAATTGGTTGTACACGTAATTTTTGGCTATAGATATTTTAAAATAAAATATGTGAGATATGAAATATATATTTATATTTATAATAATTTCTATTAATAAGTAAATTATAAATTATCAAAATTTAATATTATTTAATAAATAGTAAATAATATTTATGTTAGTTAAAAATTCAATAATTTTAAAAGTACTGAGAAGTAAATAAAATTTTCTATACGTTTTTAGAATTATAAAAAAAGTTAATATGTAACTAGTAATAAAGTTTGATGTAGAATTATCCAATTTATTTGATATTGTAAAATATTTTTTTCATTTACATCTACGTCCTAAATAATAATAATAATGTAGGTTTTTTTGCCTAAAATACAAAAAGAAAAAGTTTTCTTTAAATCTTTTGTTGTAGCTTTATAAATAACTAAGCACTAATTGGTAAAAGTTAGTAAAAATTTATATAGCCTTTAATTATATAAAATAAATCTACATTATGATTGGTAAAATTTAATGATTTAAAACTAAAAAAAAAATTCACGGAAATAAAACCCAACCAATTACCCACACTATTAGTTAAATAAAGTTTTTGAATTAATTAAATAAATATTAATTTTGCAGTATTATTAACGTAATCATTTAATAAGGCAATAAAGTATTACATATCTAAGAGATGGTTCAACTTAAAATTTTACACATAAAAAATCATCTGATTCTGTTTTAATAAGAGTGATTTAAATTGTTATCTTTATATTTGTTTTTCTATGACATTTTTTGTTCAATATCTAATTGATTACTAGTTGATTTACTTGCTTCTTTCCATTATTAATTTTTAAGTTAATATGCATTCAGTTTCTTATAAATGTATATATATATATATACTCTATATATTAATTGAGGATCTTTTGAAAAGTTGTAACTTCAATTTTGCATTAATTACAAAGTGATCTTTGCTTATGTGTCAATTCTTTAATTTTTTAATTGCTGATGTGGCATGGTTACAATGAGTTTAGCAAAACCTTAGTCTAATATTAATTGCTCTAGAGTAACACATATGGACTAATACATTTACGCCCCAATATAACATTACCTTATACAAAAAACACCAACAAACCTCATGAGCATAATCAAATGATATTATGATAAAGCAAATATGTAATATAGCATTCCCCTAGGCATCGCTTTATTATTATTTTTTAAATAATGAAAATGTTATTCGATTAATAGTCTAATAAAGTTCTTCAGCATAGTACATAGTCAGTTGTCTGTATATTATGAATAAGGTTCTTTGCCTGAAACGTTTCTTCAAAAATACACCATAGAACAAATCACACAATTATTAAACAAATCAAAGAAGACTGTAGCGAATGTGATTCTTATTGGATAAAAATATACACTGTGTACAATCAGTTTAAATCCATTCAAAAACCGAGTAGTAAACAAAAATTTATCACATACTGTTCATCATTATGTGGTTCATCACATATAAGCTAAGTAAAATGGAATCTCTACATCGTTTATGTTTTTGTTTATACTATACTCGAATATACATATAATTCCCTATGTACCATAGAGTTAGTACGAGTAAATATATTTTTAACTAATCAAAAATCAATTTATGTTGTATATGAAAAATATTTGAAACCATATCACTATAAAACATAATTAATATACAGTTTATCTATTATTGATGTTGGTTAAGAGTGATTTTAATTTCAATTGAACCGAACCATGATCAGTCATATACTTCCCCTCTATTAAGGTTGGAATGCAAAAATAATTTTTTTATGTTTGTGATACACACATATAAAATAATTAAATTTTGGTAAGTATATTTATATTTTTCGCTATTAATATTTATTTAATTAATTCAAAAACTTTATTTAACTAATAGTGTGGGTAATTGGTTGGGTTTTATTTTTTGTTCAATATCTAATTGATTACTAGTTGATTTACTGCCAAAATGTATAGGACCCATCATAAATTCTAAGTTCTGGTCCATAATTCCAATTTTAATGGCTCCCAGTCCAATGTATAGATATGATTAAATAAACAATAAAAACTGTATACATATCAAATAATAAAATTGATCAGATATAAATTATA
Organism: Brassica juncea; assembly: GCA_018703725.1. Lineage (NCBI taxonomy): Eukaryota > Viridiplantae > Streptophyta > Magnoliopsida > Brassicales > Brassicaceae > Brassica > Brassica juncea. Next base: position 4,362,631 of record CM031940.1, on the reverse strand, counting down.
AATTTTTCAATACTATGTGTTTAATATATTAGTTATATAAACTCACCCCAAGCAAGATCTGGTGTTATCCTAATATATATGATATTTACGAGTACAATACAATTACATCCATTCATCTCGGTTATATACAAATGGCTAAAAACACCATCCTTGCTATCTTTATGATAGTTCTAGTTCTAGGTTTGTTTCACACTAAAATATAGTAAATATTTTCATGTTCTAGTTCTTGTTTTTTTATAACGACAAGAATTAAGATGATATTAATATTTGTTTTAAATATGTGTTATTAGGGATGGTGATGGACACACAAGGAGAAGAACTCTGTCATGAACACTTTGTAACAGACCCCGTTTGTGTACCTCAAAACTGTGCCGATCAATGCACTGCAAAGTGGGGAGCAAGACAAGGAAGAGCGGCATGTGGGGGAGGGTCATATATGGCCAAAGACTGTCTCTGCACTTTTAACTACCGAAATTGGACTTGTAGGTCCGGTGGAGGCAAAAGCAGCAAAATTCCAAGTTGAGCTGAATGCAGACCTCCCTTTGAAATTTGCTCTTCGTGCACAAATTCCCTCTGGTGAAATTGTTCCAGTATCATTGGAATATATTAACCTTCACCGATGGTGTCATTCCTGCCATCTCATATCCCACGAGGATGAGTCATGCCCGAACTTAACTGATGAAGAAAGAAAGCAGCATAAAATGGCGAAGGAAGCTAATAGAGATCAGGGTCAACAATCCAGGATTGAAATAAGTAGAAACGCAGACCTTCCAAAGAGACTCAGTGTAGCTGCTCCTCAGGTCCCTAGATTCAACGAAAGACGCTCCGGGGAAGAAACTCAAAGAGATAACCGAGACAGCGTCTGGAAACGCATTGACTCTCGGTATGCTCCTAGAGATGACTACCGCGAGAACAACCGTCATAATCCTAGAGGAGATAAGCACGAAGACAACAGACCCTCTAACCGTGACCGCGATGCCTTAATCCCTAGCAAAGATACATATAATAAAAGAAGGTATGAGGACTCCTTTGCAGCAAGCAGGCATCGAGAAGAAGTCAAGAAAGGGGAGAGAAGACATATACCTTCTTCTCACATCTCTAAGGGTGAGATAGCATCAAAAGACCTCCGGGCCAAACAAACGGCTCGTCCCTCGCTCAGCTCCAATAGTGAGAAAGCTCCTGATGATATCCATAAAGCTGCACTTGATCATTCACAATTGGCGAAACAACTCAATTCTTCCCCAGATCATGTTAGGGAAAGACCCTTCAGGCTTAATATTCAAAAGAAATCCTCAGGCGACTTGAAATTGAAAAGCAAAGTAGGAGACGTGGGTGATTCTTCTGAATCAGTAAGTTCAGCACAGAAGAGCTTGAGGTTTACTGATGAGAATAAGGGCTCCCCATCCAAGCCCCTGTCACCTGCGAATAGGGATGAGACGAAGAAGAAAAGCTGGTATGAGCTTACTCTGGAGGAGGAAGAGGAAGCAGGTACGAAGGATAGGGAATCTGTAGGATTGGAGCACCAGGGAGATTTGGATAAGATTACCGAAGTGGATGATCCTAATGCGGAGAAGATCCTGGAAGAGGAAGACTGGATGGCTGATGGAGCTAACTTTAATGATGATGACCTTATGGAAGAGGACGAGATGTTCTATGAAGAACACCAAAAAGCAGAGGAGATCGCTCCGGTGATGATCCCTGCAAGCTCGCCTCAGCCGGAACAAGAGTCCACCATGTCGAAGGCGGTGGAGACACAGAATCGGATCCCGGAGAACTCTTTAGCACCTGGCTCCAATCAGGATCTTTCAACCCTAAAATCATCTCTGCAATCCCCGTTCAAGAAGAAGAAGGGATCTTCCAGCCCTTTCGCAGCGGGTCCGTCTCTAAGAAAGAGAAATCTTATTCTGGGCCGGGCTTCACCAAGGCAAAAGGAATCAAAGGATGGGCCACCTATGGGCCTTATTTATTCAAAGGAGCGTTTGGACAAGCAGCACTGTGGAGACAAGGATGAGACTCTTATCAAGACAAAAACCAAATCTGCAAAGGTGGGAAATAAGCCACCCAAGATCCCCAAATGAACACAATAGCGTGGAATTGTCAGGGCGTGGGTGCCGACCTCACGAAGGAGCACCTCAATGAACTTTACCACTGTTTTTTACCTAATTTTCTTTTTCTTTCGGAGACTAAAAACAATCGGAATGTCTTGCAAGATATGCAAGTCTCTTTTGGATATGATCATGTTTGTACTGTTGATCCGGTTGGACGGAGCGGAGGTTTAGCCCTTTTTTATATGGATGATCCATCGGTTACTATTTTGTATGCGGATAATCATATGATTGATGTTAAAACCAGGCTCGAAGGACATGATATTTTTATGACTTTTGTGTATGGAGACCCTGTGGTTAGACATCGGGACCAGGTTTGGGAACGATTGTCACGCATGAGTACAACACGAGATAAAGCTTGGTTTATGATTGGAGATTTTAATGAAATTACCGGAAACCATGAGAAGAGGGGAGGAAGGCGTCGCTTAGAGAGTTCTTTCCTCCCCTTCCGAATCATGTTAGACAATTGTGGAATGCTTGACTTTCCATACAAGGGAAATTCTTTCTCGTGGGTGGGAAGAAGACGGACCGGAAAAGTAAAATGCAAACTTGATCGAGCTGTGGCGAACGAAGATTGGCATGCCCTCTTTAATCACTCTGTTGTAGAATTTCTACAACTTTGGGGATCCGATCATAGACCGGTCCTAGCACGGATTCAGTCCAGGGTTAGGAGGACGAAAAAGAACTTCAGATTTGACAAGAGATGGATCGGAAAACCGGAGTTCAAAGAAGCAGTACTCTCGGGATGGGGACAGGTTGGTGAGATTCCAATGAGGAATTTTCACCACAAAGTTACCTCGTGTCGAAATAGAATTAGTGTCTGGAAAAAACAAAATCCGACTAATTCAGCCATTTTAATTAAAGAGCTAAAAGATAAGATTGACTTGGTACAAGACGATGATAATTCTACAACGGAAGAATTGGAGGAGTTAAGAAGACAGTTGATTGTGGCTTTTAAAGAAGAGAATACTTTCTGGGAACAAAAAAGTAGAAATCAGTGGCATCGTTATGGAGACAGAAACACCAAGTTCCACCATGCAGTTACAAACCAACGAAGGGCCCAGAACCGAATTATCAGTATCAAAGACAAACATGGGAAGCTGGTTGAGAGTGAAATTGAAGTAGAGAACGTGGCTGTTCAATACTTTCGAGATCTCTTCTCTACCTCTTCACCGACAGAAATAGACCCTTCCCTCCGATTTACTTCCGGAAAGGTATCTCATTCTGATAATAGGTTGCTCTTAGAGGAACCATCGGAACAAGAGATCAAGAAAGCAGTTTTTGATATCAACCCGGATAAGGCTCCCGGACCAGATGGCATGACTAGTAAATTGTTCCAGAAATTTTGGCGCGAGATGAGCCATGATATTATTAAACTTGTGAAAGATTTCTTTGCTACAGGACGTTTCGATCCTCTGTTAAACCAGACGAATATCTGCCTCATCCCTAAAAAGAAGAAACCACGAGACATGACGGAGTTCAGACCTATTAGTCTTTGTAATGTTAGCTATAAGATCATTTCTAAGCTACTATGCAAGAGACGTAAGAGGGTTCTTCCGCGATTGATTTCTGAAACACAGTCGGCTTTTGTAGCAAAACGTCTGATTACGGACAATATTCTAATAGCGCAAGAAAGTTTTCACGCCCTAAGGACAAACCAAAGATGCAGAGAAGACTTTATGGCTATTAAAACAGATATGAGCAAAGCGTATGATAGAGTGGAATGGAACTTCATAGCAGCTCTACTACTGAAGATGGGCTTTGATGAAAGACTGGTTGATCTCATTATGTGTTGTGTCACATCGGTTTCATATCAAGTCCTAGTTAACGGGCAACCAAGGGGGCGAATCTTTCCACAGAGAGGCCTAAGACAAGGAGACCCACTTTCCCCCTTTTTATTTATTCTATGCACGGAGGCGTTGATCGCACTCCTTAACGGAGCAGAAGCAGAAAAGAAAATTGTAGGCCTCCGCGTTGCTAGGGCGAGCCCTAGAATCTCCCACCTGCTCTTTGCAGATGATAGCCTTTTCTTCTGCAAGGCGGAATTAAGCCAATGCAAGGAGATCATGGACATTTTAGACATATATGGGAAGGCATCAGGACAAAGAATAAACGCTGCCAAATCCTCGATGTATTTCGGAAACCGAGTGGAGGTAGCTTTGAAAAAAGATATAAAAGAAGTCCTAGGGTTTACTTCCGAAGATGGCATGGGAATGTACCTCGGACTATCTGAACAGATCGGTGGCTCGAAGATGAAAGTGTTTTCATTTGTCCAGGATCGTCTCAATGGACGAGTCAATAATTGGTCATCAAGACTCCTTTCTAAAGGAGGAAAAGAAGTTCAAGTCAAATCTGTGGCCCAAGCGACCTCGACATTTGTAATGTCAAGTTATTTGCTCCCACGAGGCATTACTGACAAATTAAGAAGTACTATCTCTAACTTCTGGTGGAGCTCAAAGCAAAACAGCAGAGGATTACATTGGATAGCATGGGATCAAATCTGTCTCCCCAAGGATTTGGGAGGATTAGGGTTTCGCGATCTCCATGACTTCAATATAGCACTCCTGGCGAAACAATTATGGCGTTTAATACATTACCCAAATTCTCTGTTGGCGCGAGTTTTAAAAGGAAGATACTATAACCATACCTCACCCTTGGAAGATCGACGGACATACTCACCATCATATGGATGGCGTAGTATCATGGCAGCGAAACCTTTGCTCACATCGGGCTTGCGGAGAAAAATTGGAACGGGACGAGATACAAGAGTCTGGAGTGATCCTTGGGTTCCAGATTCAGTGGCTCGACCACCTAGACCGGCGGAACATATTGTTTATAGATTACCCCAACTTCTTGTTCAGTCCTTTATTAGGAATGATACCAAGGAGTGGGATACCCATCTTTTACGAGAATTTTTCCACCAAGAAGATATCCCTTTGATATTGGGACTAAAACCTTCCCATTCTTCTGCTACGGATGGATATGTTTGGAATCATACAAAATCAGGAGTGTATACAGTTAAATCTGGATATGACTTACTTCAAGCAACCAAATTGGGTCGGCTACAAACTGAAGTCCGAGAACCAAGTATCACGCGACTCCAAAGCAATGTTTGGAAGATTAAGGCGCCGAGTAAGATGAAACACTTCCTATGGCAGGCTATCTCTGGATGTGTGGCGACGGCAGAGAGGCTCACTTATAGGCACCTGGGTACCGATAGGAGTTGTCCTAGATGTGCTGGCCCAGAGGAGTCGATTAACCATCTTTTTTTTGAATGCCCTCCAGCCCTGCAGGTTTGGGCTTTATCGGACTATCCGTCCCTTTCGGGTGACTTTCCGAGTACATCTATATACCAAAATATGAACTTCCTATTTTGGAAGAGAAAAGAGGTGGCTCCCTCGAGACCACATTTCGATACCTTCCCATGGATATGTTGGTACATTTGGAAGGCAAGGAATGACAAACTATTCAATGGGAAAGTCGTATCCCCGGTTTATACTTTACAGCTTGCCTCCCTTGAGGCAGAGAGTTGGAGAAAGGCAAATGAAAAGGAAACAACAGACGAGGACCAGGACGAGCCTCTCACTACGGTGGTAGAGACGCTTCCTAGGACACCCCGACTTCCTACCTGCCAAATTGATGCCTCTTGGATCAGTAATGGCAGTGTTAGTGGCCTAGGGTGGAGTCTTAAGGATCAAATGGGAAATGAAGTGTTTGGACTTAGGGCCCGCACTAGAAGCCTCTCAGCCCTTCACGCTGAGATGGAAGGTCTGTTATGGGCAGCCTCATGTATGAGAGATAGGAGGTTATCTTCAATACGTCTCGAGACGGACTGCTCGGACCTAGTAGAGATGACTACAAACCCGGAAGATTGGCCAAGCTTCGCAACGGAGATCGACTTGTTTCAGCGATTACAGGAAGACTTCGAGGATATGAGTCTGATTCATATTCCTCGGAGCAAGAATGGTCGCGCGGACGCTTTAGCAAAGGGAGCTCGACTCCGAGGCTATATCTTTTTCCATATAGATCAGACCCGGACAGACGGAGATGCTCCCCGGAGAATTAACTCGTCTGGTCACCACTTGATCTAGCTCATTGGATAGTCGACAAAAAAAAAAAAAAAACTGCCGAAATTGATTTGTTTTTGTTATCTACCAACTATCATAAATTATAATTTAATAAAATAATGTGTTAAAGAAAATATTGCAGTCTTATTTTATTATGCCAATTTGAACTCTGATCTCAATTATCTGATGGAAGAAATCCTAACGAGTACACTTTGGGTAGTGTTCTTAGGATATGTACTTTGCTTGGTTTACTTCTGAAAGGTGAACATATTCATGGTTGTACACTAAAAATCGGCTATGGTTTGTTGGTGGGGTTAATGGCCTTCTCACTATGTATGCCCAATGCAAAAGCATCTCTAAAGCTGAATACCTCTTGGGACGATGCTAGCCTGCTAGGTGAGAGAAATAATGTTACATAGACGTTGATGCTTACTGGATACTCTTTTGCTTTTGCTAAATTGTAAATGTCATTGCAAAGAATGAAGGTTTAGTTACATGTTAATGCAATCCAGTCTGCTTTTCAGCCATCCAGCCATTCTCACTGGATACTGTTAAAACGGGTTTTCTTGCAAGCCAATCAAGTGTTTAAGGATATGAGAAAAAGAAAAAAAAACAGTCGAATCACTTTACTATTCTTAGCATTTTGCGACTGCTTGTGGTTTCTGCCCGCAGGATTAGAGTTCAGGTACATGCAGTGGCGGAGCCACCCCTTTGTGAGGGGGGTCACATGATCCACATGGTATTCTAGAATTTTTTTTTTTACCTGTATTTGGAGCAAAAAAACTGAGATAATACTACATATTTTACTTATTGACTCACATAACATATACAATTTATTAAATTGATCCTAGTGAAAGATTAACCTGCCTCCGCCACTGGGTACATGGCTGCATAGTTAACAGTCATGAATTCAAGACCAATTTATTCGTTAGTCCAGATATGGCTGGTTTAAGGTTAATTAATTTAAACGATGTTTAATTTTAAGTCCAGCTGAATTTATAATTTACTCCCTCCGTTTTTTTTTATCAGACGTTTTACTCTGTTTTTCTTGTGTCAAATTAATTGACGTTTACAAAATTCAATGTAAAACAATGCAGGTTTTAACTTAATTTTACCCTTATACTATCGGACGAATTACAGTCAAAAAAAGGAGAAATTAACACCAAGGGTCACTTTTAAGAATCTAATAACATTCTAGGTCACTTACAACTACTGAGGTAGTTTTTTGATGGTCAATTACACTCTTAACCTTTAGTTATAGCAAACTAAAACTTTTTCACGGCGTATGACTAAAATTTAATCTCGTCACGATTTCTCTTTCTTCTTTTACAAATTCTTTGAATTTCTTCTTCCAGCTTGGCTCGTGGTGGTGGTTGAGTTCGTCATCTCCGCGAACCTTCACGCGACCAAGCTTCTCCATGGCGTCAAGTCTCCTCTCCCACGCTGTGCTCTGTTGTCGCTGCTGCAAGCCTCGCCGTCGTGTCTGGGTCGAGCTCGCGCTCCTCTGTCGCGACAGGACCACTACCGCACTCCTCTTCTTCGTGGTTCAAATCCGAGATTGATTCGGAGCCGTCCACCACGGGGTTTCTCGTCCAGGATATCTCAGCTCTCCGCCGTGCTCAGCTCCTCGTCGTCGGAGTCGGCTCGCCGTCGTCATCCAAATCGCGTCGGAAGAGAAAGCTCGATCTCCTCCAATGGAGAACTTTAGAGTATTTTCAGAACAGGTCCCTTGAGTTTTGATTCCTTTCACTTACGCCCCTGACCTTTCTAAATTGCAGAAATGACCTCTTGATTTTGACCATAACTTTTGATTGTGCAAATTAGCCCAGCGAATAATATTGTGGATTTGCAGCATTGATCCCTGAACTTCCGGATGGTTTCAATTCGACCCAATATGGTGTTTGTGTACAGTTTGCATATATATTAGATTTGATATGGTACATATACACAATAACAATAATAGTATCCATGTGTACAAAGAACAAAGATATGTATACGTTGACAATAACAATGTTAGTGTACATGTGTACAAAGAACAAATATATGTATATGTGGATAATAAACTAAGCACTAAGCACTAAGCAAAAAAGTTACAACTTGTGTTCTCCACCATCAATGAGTAAGCACAGAGACATAATTTTTAAAAGTTCAAAGTCTGACCTTGAATGTGCTCACGATAAGCAACAATTTCATCATCGTCAACACCTTTCTTGGCGGTGAAGGGTATCCAACCCCAACAACATGAAAAATACAGTGGTGAACACAATAACCATTGACTAATCCAAGCCTGCCATCATTTTCATTATTCTCAGACCAAACTATCTGCTTCCCATAATCATGTGTACGGCAAAAATCATGTGTACACTTGTATACATGTGTACATTGTAGGTCTAAACATATGTACGGCAAAAATATGTCCATAAAGAATTGTACACTTATCTATATTTCTCAAAGACTTACTCCAAAAGGTTCTTTCAATCTCATGATATTCAAACCTTAGCATATAAACAATACATAACCATATATCCACATGTACATACTGACTGATATTAATGTATTTCCATATATAAAAGTTCTTGTGTACGGGTTATTGTGGACAACAGCACAGAAATCACTATAAGATGAATGAGTATTATTGTGGACAATCGGACATGGACATGGACAGCCTTAGTAGTATCCACATGTACACATATTCAGGTGATCCATATGTACATCGTAAACACTATGTTCACATGTACAAGGTTAAAAAAATCTGCCAATGGGTACATCAATTCACGTGTACATCGTTAAAAACTATATCCACATGTACATCATTAAAACTATGTACAAACTATATCCATGTGTACATAGTTTAGGTTGTCTTTAGCTCCTCAACATCTTGAATAAGTTTTGAGATTTGTATCCTTCTTCAAAATTTGAGACAGACGATGTACCATCTTCTTAGAATAAAATATAGTTAGAAACGGTCCACCGAGAAACCAAAAACCGCAAGTTCTTTGCTTTTAATGATCTTAACTCAAAACCAGAGATGTTTAAGGTACTATCAACAAGCAGTTCTTACATCTATATACTGAAGAAGAGGATCATACGAAAAGGCTAAGATAATAGAGTTTCAAGATAATAATCAAACCATTCCAAATGTATAACAAATTGTTCCAGACAAGCTCATAGACAAGCAGTCTTTTTTACACCAACAAGAGACCCCAAATGTCTGTGATGAACTCAACTAATGATCCCAATCTATGTCTGAAACTCTCTTTCACCCTGAACACTCCCAACTTCCAACTGTTTGACACTAACTTTTTCCCTTTAGGCAACACACCTTTGTGCAGGTAAACAAACCTGCCTTGTCCTATTTACTTCAGAGAAGCCATTGGTAGCCCTAGCTAGCTCATCGTATGTGAAAGGGCTCTTGGAGAAGCATAAACAAGCCATGGAAAGGGTGGAGAAAGTACTGGACGGTCTGAGTAGTCGGTGAGGTTGTTGTGGTGAAGATGGAGGCTTACGTGACGTCCCAACATGATCTGACGATGTTGTTCATGTTTTGTAGTCCTCATTGTTGCTGCTGTTGTCCACCGTAAGTTCCTCCAGCTAAGAAACACAAGAACACCAGATCTTAAAATGGGATTCTTCAATATTGCAAAAAGATTGAAACTTTGTTACAAATTAACATCATTTTTAAGAAAAGATTGCAACTATCTAATAAGCTAATACTTTTTAAGTTTCTTCCAACAAAGAAGACAAACCAGAGTCATATCACAAAAAAACGACTCCTCCGATGGAGTTCCCAACCACCACTCCTGTGATAACCCATCCGAAGAAGGAGACGGTGCAGATGGAGTTCGAGGAGACCCTCTTCCGTCGCCGCCTAAGGGATTTGACAGTGGATCTGAAATTGAAGGTAAAGGGTTTCGAGTAGGGGATCCATGAGAAATAGTAGGTGCAGGAGGAGGAGGAGGAACAGACGGAGGAGGAGATGCGAGATTAGTGGTTGGCGGCAGAGGAGAAGAAGATGGTGTGGTGAGAGGAGGAGCGTAGAGAAAAAAGATGGAGTTCGAGGAGATCCTCCTCCGCCGTTTACGGTGGTTCTGAGACTGATGGTAGAGAATTTGAAATAGAGGATTCAAGAGAAATAATCGGTGCAGGAGGAGACGATTTAGGAGCAAGAGGAACAGAAGACAAGGAAGAGATTTCTGTGGGATAAGTGGTGGCTGCAGAGGAGAAGAACACGGTATCGTGAGAGGAAGAGAAAAAGGTAATGATTTTTTTTTGCCTAGAGAGAAGAAGGATAGAATTGGATTTTCATGTTTTTTTTTTTTTTTTGGTAACAAAGGAAAGCTTGTTCAAAGTGTCTCAATAGCAATATGTGACTTATTGTGATATTTCAAAGATGAAAAGTGACTCTGAGTGATATTTTCTCAAAAATTAGTCCTAACATTAATGAAAGAGCCTAAAATAGATATTATGTTGACTTTCTTAATTCGTGTGCCAAGCTGTGTAACGTCTTATAAAAACGAACGGAGGGATTATTGTTTTTGTAACTTTTCACGTAAGAGTTTCTCTCTCCCTCCTCGCCATTGCTCCGAGACCAGACCACTACAGTTTCCAACAAGTACCGTCTACTCTTTTTTTTTTTTTGCTGTAATTGAACTTTGACTTTCTGGTTAAGTTACTTAGAGAGTAATTCTAATCTCAAGTCGAGTGGTAAGTGAGAACCCTAGGTACTCGCTCTTCCATCATGGGCACGCCTAGAAATAAATTTAAAGGGGAGTCAAAAGTAAAATTAAAAAAAAAGAAGTGAATTTGATTACAGCGAGAATTGAACATAGGTTTTGAGAGGGGGTCGAAGACTCAAAAGACAGATTTTACCAAAAATATCAATGACTTTCAATATAGTTCATACACGATCAAAATTTAAAATCCCTTATATAATAATTAAGAAGCATTACAACATTTGAGGTAGCTATATATCATCACTAGGATGATTCTTAGAATCCTTAAAAAATAGGTTGGTTTATCTAAATATATATTATATTTTTTATCAAACTAACTATTAACTTGATTACTAGTGAAAAAAAAAAATTTCTTAATTATTTCTTTAAATAAAATTATGAAATTACCTAATATGATTAATATATATGACAATTAATTATTTTGAATAATAAATATTTGATAACAATTTTGTATCCTTCACTATTTTGTATATTTTTATATTATTAAAAGAATTAAAAAATCACATTAACCATGTTATAAAATGTATAATTTTCTTATATCTTATAGTTAATTTTTTTTAAATGACTATAAATTCCTAAAATTATTAAAAATCTTATGTTAAATTTTTTTTGAGCAATGGTTTAACTTTTTTTTGTTATAATAAGATACAAATGATCATAAAAATTGTTTGAATATGACACACACACACAAAATTTAAATTAAAATAAAATAAATATAAAAATACATAAATTTGTTAATTTAGAAATCTGCTTTGAAAAAGTATTGAGACCTTAATATCTTAATTTCAAAATTTGCATTAAATTTCAAAAAAAATATTATAAATTACTAAACTACTAAAAAAACTTACACTAAATTTTTTGTGAATAATGATTTAAATTTATACAAATGTTAATAAAATCATATGAGTTGGAAGCCTCAACTAATAAATATTCATATTAAAATAAGATTTATATATGTCAATATCGTTTAAATTTAATTATATACCATATAAAATAAATAAATGGTTTTTTTGATTTGCTTACCAATAAAATTATTGTAAATAAACAAGAGTGATTGTTGCTCAAAAAAAAAAACAAGAGTGATTATTTTGATTTATATGCTTACTCCAATTTGGTTATATGTTACTACTTGACTATCAATTATTCAATATATTTATTATTTCAGAATATGTAAATGAACATAAAATCTATAAAATATATAAAATAATTTATATACATAATAATCTGCGCACATGGTGGGATTTTAATCTTGTAAATTTAATATTGTGTGACGCCCCCATTTTCTTTAGTGGTCCGTGTGAGCTTCATAATAGTCAGGTTGACCCAAATATATAGTTAGTAGATAGAGTAGAAGTTGTAAGAAAAGAAAAAAAAAAGAAATAAGGAGCATTGTTCACTCAAGAAAGGGGTCAGCAAATATCCTTAAATTCTAAATTGATTTGCACTGGCTTCGATTCGTTCTTACACTTTTTGATATTTGTAATTCTATGAATAAAAATAAATAATAATAATATTCAGTATCTGTAAAAATGAAGCAAACCATAAATGCTAAAATTATAAAAATCTAGACATTCAATTTGATATATGTATATATACGTATTATATGATCATTTTTATCTCTATAATATTTTAAATATTTTTATTCACAAATTTAATTATTTAGTTCCTAGATTTTTTTTAAGTTATATTGAATTATTATTGTTTTACACTATATTTTTTTAATAATTTTTTTTAAAAAAAAATTACAAATCGAATCCAATATCTAATATCTAATTAATAGATGCTAATTATCCGGACATATCTTCCATAATGGTGAAGTAAATCAAATAATAAAAATGTTATCTGGACAAAGCGGAAAGAATCACAAATACTTTCACAATTTTAATACATATGTTCTGTGCCCACCCTCAACTCAAGCTGAAAATATGTTTCTTGCAGTTGTGGAGCGATATCATTTTTAAGTTTTCTCTTAGACTATGGACCATTGTTTTTGTTTTCATTCCCATACTTTTATTTTTCTACCATTTCCTATTATTTATTTTTTTTAAAATTTTTTTTTAACTTGGTTGAATTTAGGGGAGTCGCAAACTCGCAGATAGACTCCGTCTTTAGAGCATTCAAATGAGTCCTAAAATATGGATTCATATCCGCGATAGGTAAACAGAACAATGTGACTTAGTTTCGCATAAAAGAAGGATTGAACCTTAAACGTGTTAGCATCCCAGCCTCCCAGACCCGTCCACTACTACTTGACCACAAAGTCCGTTCACCATTTTTCCTATTATTTTCTTTCTTCTGTATAATAATTTGTTTTACATTTAAATTTTTTAAAAATCACTAATTTATTCTATATTAGTATTTTATTATATTTTTCTATGTCAAAATCATATGAAAAATATCTATTTATATTGTATAAAATGATTAATTTGATTACCTTAAATAATTATAATGTGTTATTCGATCCCGAAGCTGTAATAGACAATAGTAACACAATATAATTATTTAAGGTAATCATCTATAGTCAATAGTAACTCATTATAATTACACATTATACAGAAATATCAACATACTGTATTATAACTTATTAGATCCCGAAGCTATAATTGTCAATAATAACATGCAATATGGTTTTGATGGTCTCTCTTTTCATTCAATACAGTTTGTTGAAAGACGACCCTATTAATTTTCTAAATGATATATTACTATATCTTAATGATTTTCAAACATCTATTCAATATTCCTTGATTTTTTTCAAGATTTTACTCGTGGATGATATTACACCATTAATTATGATTTTTTATTTCCATATTTGTTTTTATTTTTAATTAATTTGTAGTTATCCTTTTATTTCTTTTTCTATAACTTGTTCTGTTCCAAAATCTAATTAATTACTAGTTGATATTTTCTTTCCATTTATTACAATTTGTGATATCGATATTTATATGCATTGAATTTCTTATATACAATTTATATATATATATGATGTTCACAAGCGCAATACAGTTACATCTATTCCTTTCTTTCTTTTTTGAAACACCATCTATTCCTTTCTATTTCACACAAAATGGCTAAAAACACAATTTTTGCTATCTTTATGATCGTTCTAGTTCTAGGTTTGTTTAAATCTTTTAATATATTAAATATTTTCATGTTTCTTCTTTTTATTTGATGAGGTTTTGATTCATCATCTTTTCAATTTTATAAGGCCAGGAATTGAGATGATATTAATATCTCTGTTAAATATGTGTTGTTAGGGATGGTGATGAAGGACACCCAGGGACAACAATTGTGTCATGAACGTTTTATAGGAGTAACCCCTTGTGTACCTCCACAGTGTGCCGAACAATGTACTGCAAAGTGGGGAGAGAGACAAGGAAGAGGGACATGTCTAGGAGGGCCAGGACCCGCCAATACCTGCCTCTGCACTTTTAAATGTCAAAATATAATGGGTTGAGAAAAGAACATTGAAATCTTTTTTTAGTTTAATGCGACTTTGTATTTTGATTTCGATATAAGATAAACTATAAATTGGTAATTTTAGCATTTGTGTCCATCATAATCAATATTACCAACAAAAAAAATGCAGTGTTTACAAAAGTTACAGAATCTCTGGATTGGGTAATCTCTTGGCTTAACTACTTGCGATGTTTGTATAGTAAAATAGCTACAATGATTCATTCTTTCACAGGTCTAGACCTGGGCGTTTATAACTTAAACCGAGTCCACACCTCACACCGAACCGAAATAGCGGGTCCGGTTCAATAATGATACCAGGCAAAATACCGAATGGGTTTTTAGCTCTAAGCACTTCAGACATCGGGTCGGTTCGGTCGTGTACCGAGATCCGAATCAAACATCCGAGTCAACCGATTATGTGTTATATACATAGTTATATTACATCCTTCTTTGTACTTTCCTCACGATCTCACCTGTTCGGATACCCCCTCCGTTGAGCAAACCCTAGTCCCACAAAGACTTTCTTGATTCAATCTCATAATAAATACAAATTGGAAACAATCTACTAGTCTCTTTATCTCCACTACATCCAAGAATTATAGTAGTCCATTGCAGTTTCGTTTGTTTTCTTTCTTCTGTACTTTTTTTTTGGTTCTTATGAAAACTCTGGTAATCGATTTGAAATCAATCGCATGTCTTCTATTTGCATGTCGTTTTATTAGTTTTTCTCATTTTCTCATTTTCTTTTTGCATGTCTGTTGTTTAGTTTTTCACTAATCTCTATGATTTCTCATTTTTGTTTATCACTTACATAAGTTTTTTTTTGTTATGTTTACCGATGGATTCAACATCAGCTTGAAGACTCAAATTTTGATTTTTTTAATGTGAACTATTCAGTTTCATCTGTTTTTTTTTGTTATTTTGCTATCAAAACCGGAAATCCGAACCGAACCCATTTTAATTTCGGATTTATGTGAACTTTCAATCGCTGTTCCCAATCGATCCAAACCCGGTTAGTTCCAAACCCATACCGTACCGGAAATGTAAAAAAACCGAATGGGACTTCTAGGCTTAGATCCAAAAATCCAAAAATCCGTTTAAACCGAACCGAATCCGATAGGGGACCGAACGCCCAGGCCTACACAGGTCCTTACACCAGGATCTCCATTAAGATATTATCGAAAGAAACTCAATAACAGAAGTGTTTTTAACCCGAAAAAAAAAAGAATATGACTAAACAAAGATATGAATAAACAATTAACGTGCGCGAAATAAAGAACGCAATGAGGGGAACAACATAATAAGATTAGGAGTAATTACCTCAAATCATCTAACAAAGACTTGATTTGATTAACTCATTCATGGAGGTTGCATCTACGAAGATATGGGTGATCAAACTGGATGTACTTGGTCCAATACGGTCGATACTTGGACATAGCTAACTCCAACCACGGTTTCATATTCCCGTTATAATGAACCACTGCTGCATTCTCAATGTCTTTCTTAGCGATACTCGGGTTATATCCAAGTCCCAGCACGTGCCACGCCTTGTTTAAAGGATGTGTTAGTCCGTAAAACGTTATTAATCCTGGTGGTAGTGTCCCTAGCTTCCACAGTGTCCTGTTCTCATTCTAAACAACAACAATATAACCATCATGAGCAAACCGTTAATCAAACATGTTGATGCAATGGGTTTAAGAGTTGCGTACCATGTTTTGCCACTTATGGTAGATACCAGTGATGTCTCTCTTCTTCCACTCCTTTAGGTCGAACATGTTCATTCCATAAGCCCATCCACAAGCGTTTGGATTGAAGTTCCTCGCGATGTGAGGGTTTGAGAAGTTGAGATACTTGTCGAACCTGTGGAAACTCTCCCCGCAGGTTTCAACCGCACCGTTGACTTTGCCATTCAGGTTGACTTCCCAGAGTGGAGTCAGGTCTTTCTGAACGATGATGTCGTCGTCCAAGAAGAGGATTTTGTTCAGCTTGGGGTACACTTCAGGGAGGTAGAATCTCAAGTGGTTCAACATGGACAGGTACTTTGGGTTTCTGTATTTGAGATTGGAAGAGCCTGTACTTGGATGATCTGCTTTGAAATAGAATTCCTTCATTGCTGCAGATTCAAGCTGACGAAGAACAGGGCAGTAAGATGAGTTGAGCCACTTGAACTCGTCCACGTTTTCCACATGTATGGTTGCCTTTCCAGGTGGGTTTAGGAGGAACCACATGTTCATTGCTCCGAAGTTGAGTTTATCCGTGACAAGGTGAAAAACATGCTTCGAAGGATCCTGCACAAACAGGGACAAGTACATTTTCAAATTTCAACTCTGCATAGAGGTATTATGAGCACGAATCAAGAGAGAGTAGATGATTGTTTTACCTTGGCGTTCATGATGGTTGAGTTAACAACCACTGATGCAGCTAACACGTTGTCAGAAAACAGGGCATAATGGTAAAGATTAGGGTTTTCTAGGTTTTCACTGCGAGGGAACTTTCGTTTCTCCGGAGAAAGAAGATAGTAATCGACGGTCAAGCGCATCGACAGGCAATGGATAGCATTTGGAATTGTTTTCGCTGCTAACTGAGCCAGAAAAGTACTCTGCTTCTTTAAGCTCCTGACTTGTTCATCAGCGGTTTGAAGCATTGCTCTCAGCTTTCCAGTAACCAGCTTGCAGTCATACAACTGCATCTTAGCTTTAGACAAGACTTGACCCATGTCTCTCAGTTTATCATGTGCACTAGATGAAACGTTAATGAGGTGTCAGTTAAAAAAAAATAATAACTGGAATAATAACAGAAACGTAAAGATCTCTTACCTCCGAGGAAGATCTGCATCAGTTGTTGATTCACCCAAAACACGTTGGCTGTCTTTAATCCGGGCCTGGAGTTCTTGTAACAACTCAGTCTTGTTCTTCAGTTTTGCGAGACCACTATAGACTCTAGCCATGATCACTTGATCCCTCATCAAGCGTATATTAGAATCAGAGTTGTCGTTCTCGTTTTCTTTTCTCCAAATACTGTATTTTCCAAGGACTGCAGAATCAACAGACTTTGAGCGTTCGATGGCCGCATTTTCCAGCTTTAAAATCGTGTCATCGTTGTGCTGGACTAGCTCATTTGCTCGCGTCTCACGTCTTTTCTCTCTTAGTTGCTGAAAATTTCCAAAAGATGGATAAACAAAACACTTAGGCCAATGAGAATTCTATGATGCATCAAGATTCTGAAAATTAAGGTAAATAAACTAATAATTACCCTTCTGTATAACTTTTCAGGTGTTTCAACTTTCTGATGGCTACCACCTACATGAGTGATAACATAGAAGAAGAATCAGAGATGGACTCAGATGGCAACTTCAAAATAAAAGCCACTACCTTTAGAAGTAGTGTCACGTTTTGCATTCATGATACTAGATGTTGTCTGATTCTGCTTCAAGTATATCAAAACTATGAGCCAAAAGAATCGCAAAAACAAAAAAACGAAAGAAGCGAATAATCAAGTTACAAACTACTAAACTACACACCTCAGAGTTTCTAATGGAGGTGTCAACTTCACGCCATGATGGTGACAAACTGTTTTTCTTGAAAGAATCAAGGCTAAAAGGACCCAAATCAGCTGTGCTAGCTGTGATAACATCTAGTACCTGAAGAGTAAAAATAGTAAGAAACATCAAACCAAACAAAGCTAGCACTGATTTAGACACTTGCCTCTTTAGAGAAAAGAGATCTAAGAGATTGCATAGCTAAGCGTTCTCTCCAGTCAAGACTCTGCAAACAACACCATTACTTGTGTTAAACCATAGAAAACAAAAATAGAGACTTTCAGCACAAACCTGCTTCGCAGAAGCATTTGCATAATCTGCAACAATGAAAGTAATTGCTCATCAGATATAAATTAATAAACAGAAGCTATCACGAAAGGCAGATCCTTTAATCATACGATCATCATCAATGCCACTCCGAGCAATGAATCTACATAGGATTAATGAAGTACCGTTAGAGGAATCGATGTATACTCCACGCCCAACGAAGAAGACGAGAGGTGCCAACACACAGAGAAAGACGAGGAGGACAAGTGCAGATCGAGATCCACCACCTCCTCCTCCTCTAATACGGTTAACTCCGGATAACCCTCGCTTCAACGCCATTCCTATCAACAAACCCTAAATCAAGCAAACGAATCGAATAATGGAGGAGAGAGAGAGAGAGAGAGAGGAACGAATCCATACTCGGAATCTAGAAGAGATGAAGGTGTGAGATGAATCCAAGGCCTCAAGAGTGACACACTAATACGCCATTACCAATTTAACCAATCACAGGCGGAGAGATCTGACAACCGGCGACGAAGAGAGTCTGAAGAAGATGATGAATCAATCTCTTTTATCAATTCCAATTTGGAATCTCCTATCCGGTTAAGATCGATTAAAGTTAAACCGAAATCAATTTGATTTTTTCTTACCTTCGTTCGTTTATTGAGATTGCTTTCAAGTTAAAAGCTCATTAATCATTTACTGGGCTTTTTCTACTTATTTTAGTTGTGAACCGATAGTACATGATCTTTTTTAATGGGCCTCAGACATATATTACATTTTGATTCAGTTTTTTTTTTGTTCAAATACATTTGATTCAGTTTTCATCTAGAAAATGTAGTATAAAAATAATTCTATAAATTCATTAATATGAATGTGATAAACATAAATCCTTTACAAAATATAACTTGGAGAATTGATAAAATTATTTGGTTGGGTTATTATATATGGTGCCGCTAGGATGGCATTTTAGCTTTTTAAATTGTAATTGTGGAGTTTTTTAGAAAACAAAGTGTTTGAGGTTTTAGCTTCTTTTATTGTAATAGTGTTCAAATACAACCTTGGTAGTTGGTAGATGTTAATGCCAATGGTCCAGAACCACTAATAATTATATTACAGTTTCACAATTTACTAATTTACACTAAATACAACTAATTGAAAATGTTCTGACCAATTAAAACGTCCCCGAGCATGTTATAAAAATGATTCCACATCGGTTAAGCAGACCTATCATGGAAACACAATTGTGATTTATCAGACTAGCAAACTTTGAAGAAATCCATAGTCACCACTCACCAACACAAAGAAATTCAACTCAAACTTTGAAAACTGTAGGTTTGAAATCAATACTAAGGTTAACATTAAAAGAAACAATGATGGTTCTTCCAGTGGTCCTTCTTTTACCTGCATATTTCCATTCCTAGGTATATTTAGCCATTGACTATGAATAGAAAGTTATCCTTCTGTTCCATGTTGATTAAATTTTATTTAACAAAATAAACAAATAACTTCATGATTTGGGTCAAAATATAAGTTAGTTGAAACTTCAATGCCAACATACTAAAGAAAGACATAATTCATCTTGCATGGTAATTAAAGAACTTCGGTAATCTTTGAAAAACATTTATGCTTTTAGCAAAAAAGAAAAAGAAAGCATTTTTGCTGAAACAAAAAAATAGAATATATAAATCAACAAACACACTACGTGGCAAGTGTTAACAAATACGACGTGTATCTCTCCGGCCTCCACTATAACTAAAGTATTGGATCCCTTTTGATATATACACGTAAATTTTCCAAATATATTGAGGAGGTTTACAGTCAAGAAACGTAGAAAGCAGAAAGAGAAGAAAGAGAGAGAGAAGGGAGAAATGGTAAGAGGGAGAGTGGAAGTGAAGAGAATAGAGAACAAGGTCAACAGACAAGTAACCTTCTCCAAAAGAAAAGGAGGTTTGCTTAAGAAAGCTTACGAACTCTCTGTTCTATGTGATGTAGAGGTTGCTCTTATCATCTTCTCCAGCAGTGGCAAGCTCTATGAGTTCAGCAGTGACGCGTATGTCTTAATCAAGATCCTTACTTAATGTTTTCATATATTAAAAATGGTTTCCTTCCCCCCAAAATTCAATAGTCAAATGGTTTAGTAGTCGATAGTAGTGATTTTCTTGGTTTCTTCTTTTCCAAACAACGGATGCATTCATTGTAAAAAAGTTTTTGATGAATAAATTTGAACATTCAAAAAAAAGAAAAGAAGATAAGCTAGGTTTGGTGTCCGTTTTAGAGAATCAAGAAACAAAAGTTTTGTATTTTTGGGTATTATTTTAAAAGGTTGTGTCTGTTTCTTTCAAATCCTAACTAAACGCATAGGTCAGCTTTAGCTTTTGGATCCGACAAATCTTCGGAAGATCATAATGTTTTTGCTTATTATATAGGCTTAAACGTTTTATCACCAGCTTTGCCTTTTAAAAAGGTTGCGTCTTTCTAATTATAATTAATTAGAGAGAGTAATTAGAGTTCATCATGCATCGATCTCAGATCCATTACGCAAATATATGCAAAAAAATGACAGATTCATTAAGTTTTGTGTAATTAGGGTTTGCTTTTCACATTAAGACATTTAGATAATTAACTAACCAATTAATACTCTCATGTGATTTCTTTTGTTAATAATCTGTAGAATGGAGAAAACAATTGAAAGGTACAATCGCTGTAACAACAACATTTTGGAAAATAATAGACCTGAAGAGTCTACACAGGTCAATTTTTCTTTTTCCAAGTCTTCACATCCAAAGTTAATGTTATACATACATAAGTAACAACTAACAAAGCAATTATAATGAGCTAAGATAAATTTTAATTGATCTTTTTAAAATTCTTTGGTGCAGAGGTGGTCACAAGAGGTGACAAAGCTCAGATCCAAATATGAATCTCTTCTTCGCACTCATAGGTTTAGTTAATCATATCCCTCTTACATCATTATTACATATAAATGTACATCTCCTAGCTAGTTTCCACAATTAAACAATATTTTGAATCGTTGAAATAAAAAAGGCATTTACTTGGGGAAGATCTTGGAGAGATGAGTGTCAAAGAATTGGAGACGCTTGAGAGACAGCTCGAAGGAGCTCTCTCGGCGACTAGGCAACGCAAGGTACAACATTTTGTAGACATCGACAAATCTAATTTCGGTGTAATCAATTCTAAATTTAGATATAAGAAAATGGAAGTTTAAAATGCGTGTATGCATATACGCAGACGCAGGTTGCTATGGAACAAATGGAAGACCTTCGTAGAAAGGCAAGTCTATTACATCCACTTACATTGTGAACGTAACATATATTTAGTCATTGAATTAATAGCCTAGTATATATAATTAATGTTTATATTTGTATATATACATTATAACTATGTTATTGAGTTGGGTTTGTATTACAGGAGAGGCAGCTTGGAGATATAAACAAAAAGATGAAGGTTTTTTTTTTAATATATAGACTTCGAGATTGCAAATGATTCCTCTCGTAAAGTCTTAGTTACTATCTTCAGTATTTCGTGTTAAGGGACTATTTTTTTTTTCATAATCAGCTTGTGGCAGAAGGTCATGAATTCAAAGGCTTTCAAGACCTTTTGCTAAATTCGGATGCATGGGCTGGTTCCACTGATTTTTCCTTGTTGTCCTCTCACCATAACTCTGTGGATTGCGACGTCGGACAGTTCTTGAAGATAGGGTAATCATTATTTTTTTTTTAGCGATGAAAAAAATAAACTATGGCTTTATAACCAAACTGGTGTTGGGAATACATGTATTTATATAGGTTTCAACAACAATGTGAGCAAGGTGAAGGATCTTTGGTGTTAAAGAGTAATGTGGAATGTAACTGTGAAACCAACTTTACTCAAGAATGAGTTCGTCGATATATATAAGAAGCTCATACTCTTCCTATTTTTTCAAAATTATATGCCAGAGTTTTTGGGTTCATAGGTACAATATCTTATTCATAATATGGGACGACGATTATTTACATAACAACTTATGTTTCGCGATTTTTGGGTATAATTTATTGTTTCTTCTTCTTCTTCTTCTTCTTCTTCTTCTTCTTCTTCTTCTTCTTCTTCTTCTTTTATTGGTTATATCTTGGACTCTGCGGTTAGATAAATCAAAACATTCTGCTACTCATTGGCTACTTAATCTTGGACATGCAGAGTTATATTTTTACATATAAGTTTTATTTTTTGATCAAAAAAAAAAAAAAACATATAAGTTTTATTTTCAGAATCAACTATGCTCTAGCTTAATTACCTCCATATATTTGCAATGGTTTCTCAATCTATTGAAATGATCTTTGCATTAGAGGATAATAATATAGAGGATCAAACCAGAGCCTTGAACACATTCTCGATCTTTGAGATTTCTAATGATTCTGAAAAACAATTGTATGTTACGTTCCATCTTGTCTTTTCTACATAACCTTCCTATGAGAGTCTAACATTTGTTTAAGTTCATATATCAATGATACAAGTGAAGTTTCATAAAATAAGAACACTGTAGTGATATATTATCAAAACTATACAAAACCCATCAAATAACTAGCTAGAGAGAATATAACTTGACTGAATCAAAACAGCTACAGGAACTTTTTTATTTTTGCCTCCATTCCGTAATATCAACATTGTTCCTGAACCACACGACATAAGTGAACTTACTAGCAAAGTCTTTGGTTCTCTACTTCTTTTCATGTGGCCGTTATTCAGTTCACCATCATAGGGCTTACTCCACGACTGTTTGGCAAGTAAAACTTGTTAAAAGGCCTGGCCCATTTTAAACTGCCTGACAACTGACCCAGCTCATTTAACTTCCTCAGTACGTGTTCCATCTAAAACTCAGATGACGTGGGGGTAGAATCAAAGTGCAATAGGTGGGAGTTAAGTGAAGCCATCGTAAGATTTGATATTTGATTCAAAAACGGTGCGTTCTCTTCGTTTTATAAAGAAAGTAGACCAAACACGCATTTTATGACATAACCTAAGTAAAGAAGAGCTCAACGACAGAAATAGTAAGGCAATGAATCTCAGATCCTCTCGTCTTTGAAAGTCTGTATACTTTCTCTATCTACAATCTTTTGTAGTTTTACGTTCTTTGATCGCTGGAATGTTCTCATTCGGGTCCTAATAGAGATATCATTAAGGAGGTGCATTGCTCTGTTTCGTCTTTTTGGTTGCTGATGGAACTGATACTCTGGTTTTGAATTTGCCAAAAGTTCACATTTTAATGTGTGTTTCTCTCATTAATTAAACGTAGCGTTGAAATTTTTTCTGCCTTTAGATGATTGTGATAGTGAAACGTTCTTTTATGGAATTTGTTTGTGTGTGTTTTGTTTTTTTTTTTTTGCAGATAGAAAGATGAAGACATTATATTTAACCAGAGGCGAGCTAACTCTTATAATCCTATACTTGAACAAAGCTGAGGCTAGAGATAAGATATGCAGAGCTATACAGTTCGGTTCCAAATTCTTGAGCGGTGGAAAACCTGGTACTGCTCAAACTGTCGACAAAAACACCAGTCTGGCTAGAAAAGTGTTCCGTCTTTTCAAGGTCATTCTCACTACTCTCTTCTTCTTCTTATGTTGGATTTGAAAACTGTTTTTGATTTCTGATTTAGAGAAATGGGCTTTTAAATGTGCAGTTTCTCAATGATTTTCAATGTCTTATTAGCCCTGCCCCTAAAGGGACTCCTCTTCCTCTTGTCTTGCTCGGAAAGGTGCCAACAACATGTTACAACATTTGCTATATGTTTAAACCAAGTTTTGATCGGTAGAAATATCAGCTTCGGTCTTTAATTTTTTTTTGTTTGTTGGTTTGGCTGTTTCAGTCCAGGCATGCACTCTTGTTTACCTACTTCTTTCTTGATCAATTCGTCTGGCTTGGTAGATCCGGCATATATAAGGTGACATTAAGGCAAACAATCCATATTGGTCTAGTGAAGTTTTGATGTTTACATTATCTCTGCTAAGTGACTTAAGTACGCAGAACAAAATATTAACCGAGTTGATTGGAGGTTTCGCAAATTTCTGCTGGCTTGGATCATCTATTTGTAATGTAGCAATCGAGGTTTTATATCTCATCTTTCTCTACATTTTGATTTTCATGTGTCTTTACATATATATACTGATCTTTGATTCTTTGTTAGATTATTGAGCTTATATGGCTCTCTTCATCTATGAAGAAGCAGATAGAAAAGGAACTCAAAGATGATGAAAAGAAGAATCATGTAAAAAACTAAAACTCTCTCATCTTTCTCTCTCTTTGTGTATAAAACTCATTCCTTTTGTGAAAACTGTAGGATGAGTTGCATCATGCTAAGCTTCAGAAATCAAAAGAAAGAATACTAGCTTTGGTTAAATCAAGCATGGACATTGTTACAGTCATTGGTCTGCTTCGTTTAGCTCCATTTATAGTTACCACTCGTGTCACTGGCGGTTTTGGGTTTATCACCTCACTTATCTCTTGCTATCAGGTAAAACAGGTCTTCCTTACCACAAACCCACTTCCAGGTTCACATCTTCATCTGAATATTTACAAAACTTATGTTACTACACAGTTGCTTCCGGTGCGTCACAAGTTGAAGACACCTTGAAGCAAGAAGAAGCTTGTTCTCTAGGGCTTCAGAATCTGTTGTGTTCATGTTCTCTTCGGAGTCTATGTTGCTCGTATGCTTTTATGCAGTAATAATGATCACTCTCATATGATACTAAGGTTCTTGATTTGAAATTTATGTTGGTTTCTCGTAGGTCAAGGCACATTTATCCGGAACCAAGAAACCGAGCCATACCCAAGCGAAACTCCGAAACCAAAATGAAACCAAACCAGAACCGAATTCAAATTATATACCTAAAATATTAATAATATTTCATTTTAGATAACCAAATATCTTAAAAAATATTATTTATAAATCAAATTACCCTAATTACTCAAATACCTTTTTATTTAAAATATTAATACTAACTATCCTATATTTTTATTCAAATAACCCGAGTTATCCAATAGTGAAACTGAAAAACCCGAATTATTTAAATTTTTCCTCCATATTATTAGAAATTATCAGAAAAACCAAAACCGAATTAGACCCGGCTTTTTTCAAATATTAACCAATGCTCAATTTTAGTACCCGAATCTAACCAAAAACCAAAATAATTAAACCAAAACCTAACATTTCCTAAATTTTTAGAACCGGAAAACCGAGATATCTTAACCGGAACAGAACCAAATACCAAACACCCAGACCTAGTATCTCATCTGAACAAGACTCTGTTTCTACTCAGCTGAAAGTGAGCATTCTTTGTTTTAAGTTCAATGTTTGAGCGGTGTCTGCAAAATAAATTAAAAAAAAACAAGAAATGATATACCTTAATCTCTTACAATCACTGTAACTACAGACAAAACCAGAGACAACCCAACCATGTGTACAAGTTCCAGATCTGAGAATGCAGACCAGATCAATGAAAAAAAGATTCTTCTCACCATTTACAACAATCTCACTCTATATCTACAAAAAAATAACTATTCTGATTCAACGACCTTTCTTGCATTTTCTTTAGGTACTATAAGAACAGAGTCTATGCATAAGCCACCTTTCGTGTGAGTGCAATCAATTTGAGTCATCGAGAACTTGACTCCTGTTGATATATCTGGATTCTCCACTTTGAAATCCCCAACGTGATAGTGACTCCAGTGTCCAGGGTTGTTGTTCAGATAAAGCAGTGAAACAGCTTGCTGGTTGTCTGAAGTAGCGAGCTGGAACCTAACAGGCTTTATGTCCCATCCGTGAACGTGTTCGGAGTTGCAGATTCTCCGTCCAAGTCTCTTTGATGTTTTCCCGAGCTGGATACGGAAGAAGAGACTGTAGGTTCCAGATGGAAACTGGATCTCAAACTCTCCTCCTACTTCAAACCACCATATCTGTTGAACATATGCAACTGAGTGGAACCTGGAGATGCAATATTGGAAGAGACTAATCAAGATAAAGGGTACAAGCTCAGTGAATCTAGTATACAAAGTATACAATACCAAACTGAATAGTCAAGCTGATGAAACTATAACATCATAATACTAAATCAAGAGAAGAAGATAGTCAAACTGATGAAACTACACCTGGCTTCAGGCCTGCCCGTTCGGTTAATTCGGGTTGTACCGTTTTCGGTTAGTTCAGTTCAACATATATATTAATTAACCCGGAATAAAGTCCGGTATTCAGTTAGTTCAGTTTTTGAAAATCATATTGAAGTTTTTGATTTTGGTTAGATTTATGTTAAATTTTGTTAAAATTTGGGATAAATTTCGTTAATTCAGTTTGATTCAAAATTTGGTTAGTTCGGTTTGTGTTTTGGTATGCTTTAGTTATAATATTTTTTGAAGAAAACCGAAGTAGCCAGTTGTCAAACCGAACAGAAAATCAATCTTACTTTAAAACATACCAAATTAAACCAAACATACCAAATAAAACCAAACTAACCGAAAAATGGTTCGGTTCGGTTCAAAATCCCAGGTCTACCTGGATTCATCGGTTGGGATTTGACTCCAGTATCTCCGATCATCAATTCCTGTAATCCTTAACGCCTTTGAAGAAATCGATACACAGAGACGACCAGTGTTCTTATCTATCCACAGCTCCTGCTCAAGAACACACCCTTTCACAATAAGAAAGCTGATGACTTTTTTTTTTTCTCAAAAAAAGTGAACAAAGTATCAACCTTTGTGCCACCGTCAAAGAGATTGGGCCTACTAAGCTTCGCGTACAAATCCTTCTTCAACAACAACTTCCTCAGAGTAATTTCATCGAACACCTTCCGTGCGATAGCTTGGTAACTCGAAGGCAGCTTCGACTCCCATATGAAATCAGCCGACGACGCGCGACGGAAGACTCCGCTGAGACGAGCGAGGCGACAAATCTCCGTCGGGTCGAGACGCATCATGATCAACGCTACACAATTCTCCGGCAAATCGGATAACCTGGGTTCACTGTTCCGGTCAAACTCCGGCGTACCACCTGAGATATTCGCGCCCATAATCACACCAGGAGATGAAAAGAGAGAGCCTTTACGTATCAATCGAAGAACCCAGAATCGAATCTCGATTGCATGGCCGCGGAGAATCGATTGATAGAAACTGGAAAAAAGGAAGGTTTTTTTTTTCTTTTTTTTTTTTTTTCCTTCCGTTATTATTATTTATCTTCTTTATACGGTTTTTGAAGATGGAGAGAATACAAATACGCAAAGCAACTTTAAATAGAAGAAATGATTCAAAGGTCAATTCTCCTGAGCCTATAAGACAATCATATATAATTTTTCGTAGAAGTGTACTATACGTATCTTTTTTTATCTGCGGATGTATACGTTTTTGTGGTCCGGGTCGGGTTGGGTCGGATCCGGATAAGGGGTGATTGAAGTTGGCCACTTGGCGGCCTAATAGTTTGGGTTAAAAGTGCATCACACGCGTTCTGGTGGGGTTGGGGGATATTTAACGATAAGTAAAAACACCTGGCGAAGGTTTAATGTGAGGTGGATTTTCAGTTTTTAAATGGGCGTGTTTTCAACTTTTTTTTTTGTGTTTTGAGGTTGAATAGAATTAAATATTTATTTCAATGATTTTCATAACAACGTCGAGCCCACTTTATCCGTTTTTTTTTGTTAAATAAAGAAGTTATTGGATATGGTGTGTTTGGCTGCGATGATCGAGCTAAGCATGTTACAGCTGTATGTACTAGAAGACGTGATAGATATGATCAGTGGATTACAAATGTAAGAAATGAATTATTGTCATTAGCAAAGTGATAGTATATACTCTCGAAGACTCGAAGTCTATAAAGTAAATAAACTTTTTGTTAGAAAAAAATAAACGTAAATGCGTTACTAGGATAACTGGATAAGCATGTGGGCATGTGGTCGAGTAGTGGAAACATATGGTTATATTGTTATAAACAGAAGGCAATAAACTGTTGTACTCGTGCCATTAACAGATATTCATAGGTCTAGAGCAACCAAGCAATACCTGACTACGAGTATCATAATGTAAAAAATGAATATAATACATTCTCCATATCAAACTATTGAAGTCAGTCTTATGAACTGAAGGTCTGTTATCGTGATGATGTATGTACCTTTGAAATATACTTTCATATTATAAGATTAGTTGGAAGAAAAAGTAACCAGGGACTCATATTAAAAGAAAAAACTCTGGAGATGCATTAGTTTAGTTATATCTACTTTTCATATCCCTATTTTGACCTAAGTTTGCCAATCAACAAAAGCACTTTCCCATTAAATAATCATATATTGATAATATTTTTTCACAATGTGGCCACCTCCTTAGTGCAATTATTTAGGAATAAAGTAAGTAAAATCATGGTGTCGATCTTTGTGGCCGGGACACATTATCCACTTGGCTTACGTATGGACCAGTTAGTCCAAACTTCCCACGGTTTAGGCTTACGTGGATCCAAGTCATAGGATCGTGTTAATATGTCATCCACATTTTTTCGTATCCAGTCTCAATGATTTAGTTTTGATTTTGATGAACCACGCATATTTGGCTACAAATCCAAAGTTTTTAATACATTATATATAATAATCAAATCAATCAAAGCTTCACAATATATATATTTTGTATATCTACTCATGTATAGAGCATTTTCCTGTAAAATAATCTATGAAGGAATTTTCACCATTTCGGTGTTTACAACTACTATATAGTGTTTAAAAAAGGTGGAGGATGATAGGCTAATCGATTGGACGCAGCATATTTAGAATAATTATATAATACCAATAATGGATATTTGAAAAATCTGGTCCAAAATGGATAAGAAAGATCTCGCTTGTGTTTGTTTGTTGAGCTTCTATTTTTTCATTATGATTTATAGTACTAAAATTAATATGTGACAAATAGAGTTTTGAGAACGACGTTATATCTGAAAAACGTGATAGTGAAAGACACTACCTATTGTTTATTTCTACTCTTAGCTGAGTAATTTACTTTCAATCATTCATGAGTTTTTAAATTTATAAACTAAGCAAATGATGTTAGCATCTTTAAACTATAGTACTAAGTACTTTTTGTATTAGTTTACCATTCTAAATACAAACCCAGCTTTTCATACATATATTTAAACAAGTGTTTAAAATATCACAACAGCTAATTCTTTTCTGTTTATAATGTTACCTGTGTTCTTTGATAATAATGCATGACCTGTTCTTAGCAGAAGATGTTAGCATGTTAACCATTATTTTTAATATAAAACTTAATACGTAAGGGACGATTAACCTAAACGACACTTGTACAAGATTTAAAGTTGAAATTCACAATTAAAACAAATTACTCCAATTAATCCAGAAACCAAATTTGAGTGGTAATAAGTTAAAGAAAAAAAAACGGCATCGCAAGACTAGAAAATGAAACGATGTTCTTATGATCACAAATCTTTGCTTTAAACCCAAAGTTTTACTTACTGTTGTTTCGAACCATCAGTCTCGCTATTCACAGGTGTGGAGGAGCCACTACGTTTACTGGTCTGACCTGTAATTGTTCTACCCATGAACCTCCCTGCTTTGCTCAATCCGCTACCCACTGCTCCAAAACCGCTACCAACCATCCCAACACCCGAGCTCACACCGGTTCCAACCAGGCCGACTCCTGCACCAATCCCAGTCCCAACCATTCCTACACCAGCACCGAGCCCACTTCCAACTGCATCCATTGTGCTACCTATCATTCCTGCTTCTTTCAATTTCTTCCTTTCTTCCATTATTTTCTTCTCTTCTTCTAATGCAGCCATTTGCTCCTCTTTGTTGAACTCATGATAATGTACCTTCAAACAAGAAGTCAATTCAAGAACCGGAGAGAAAGGAAATGTTTTGCGGTTTATACCAAGGGAAGATCTACCTTAAGTGTTATACTTCCTCTATCTTTCTTGTCTTTTACTTTCAAAGTATCAAGTGAAGACAACAGATTCAGCTCCATTTCCTTTGTAACACCGGCTTCCAAACTGCTTAAAGGAAGTTTCACAAGTCCTAGACGCTCGTCTTGTCCTACGTCTTTATCAAATACCTGTAAAGAATATTAAAAAAAAAAACGAAGAGGAAAGTTAATGTTTGCCGTGAAAGTTCAAGAAGTACGAAAGCATGACTGTTTCAGGTTGCAAACCTCAATAGTGAGCGACTGGGTTTCTTTGTCCTCTGCAATCAGTTCAAATGTTTGGTCCCAAACAGGATTCAGGTTGTTCTCGATGGCCTTTGTTTTGTACTTGAACACAGGACGAATGTGGATGGTAGCATAAGGGTCAGATTTTCCAATCAACTCCTTATTCTTCAAGTTAGTTGCTTTCACTACTGTTACTATAAGCTTTCCCTGTGGCTTAAGTTCTAAATCACTGTGGAAGAGAAAAACAGAGAGAATCGTCAAGATATAAAATGCTTTCTCAATACGTATCATGACCACGTAGATCCTATGGCTATATCAGAGGAGGAGAGAAGACAAAATATTGGCAGTGGCAGGAAAAAATATATATAAGTGAAGCAAAAGATCCAAAATGAAACAGAGGAAAGTACCTGATATCAACAGGAATACCACCAATGGGAACAACTATTCTATGAGGCCACTGAAGCATGTCTTTGACAATAGAATCAACGGTGTCCTAAAAGAAAGAAAAAAGGATAAATATCTGCGTGAACACCTGGAAACTGCTTGACATACCAAGAGAAGAACTTACATCAATCATATCAGATAGTCCAGGAATGGCCGTCAAGCTTCCACCGACAGCCTTCAGGGTGTAATCGATTCTCGGTTTTGGCTGATTGAGATCATTTAAAAAGTTAGTCACTGTCAGATAAGAGAGTGACATATGACTCTGGATCTTTAAGAGACATAAAACGTACCTCAGCAAGTAGAGCTACGACAACAGCAGATATACATGGAATCTCATCCGCAAGTTGAAAGATAACACGTGCAACTGTGAATACTTGAAGATCCTTCAACTGTTTCAGCCGGAAACAAGTGTTGGTACAGAAAAATAATCTTGTACTATAGAAAACCCACACAAGAAGTACTAAAATATATCTCCAGTAACCTGAATAGGTATGGAAGCAACAAGTGCTGTAACACCTAAAACGATATTTGGATCACCACCCCATCGTAGATCAACGTCCATTGTGATTTGACCCTCCTTAAAACTCTGAACACGAATACCTGCAGCAATAAATAATAATGCATATGCTAAGGCTTAAAGAAAAATTAACCTACAAGACAGATGCATGATGTTCTTCAAAGCACAACGAGTCATTAACTTTTGGCAGCATCCAAAATAGATAGTAGGAACAAAGTAAAAGAGAAAAAACAGCAATCACAAAAGATGATGCTGTCAACCATATTTTACCTTCAATCTTTGGTGCTACGTTACCCAGAGTCAATTTGCTGAACTTCAGGGAAGTAATTCCTGGGGGTCTGTAATCTTCAAGCAGCGGCTCAACAGAATCTCTTATTACCATAGTTGCTGCCTGGAAATTAGTCAACAGAACAACAAATACTTAAAACTCTTTGACAGCCAAGCTGCATAATGTTTTCGTGCATTCCAACAAAGTGAACCTATCTTAAGTGTCGATTAACACTAGAAAACAATGACTCGCCTCTTCCCGTGACAACTTAAGTTACCATTATTCATGCTAGTAATTTCACATACACTGGAAAAGCATGCACTTCACAAGGTATAAAAAGAAAATACGAAGCTCACCTCTGCAATAAATGGCCACATCTTGCTAAGTAGTTTATTCAGCCATTTGACCTGAAAAGTAAAAGGTATATTGGCTCATTTTCTAATAAACCGTGTTTGAACGGTACAAAACGTGTTACAAGCACTATTGGATTCAAACACTTGTTCAATCATGTAGAACAAGTACCAAGTATGCAAGATGAACATTGACTATATAAGATAATGAGACATACCTGTTCAAAGGCAGGAAAGGATATCCACTGAGGAAAGTTATCACCACAAATCTTCATCAAATCTTCTCTGCTAAGAGAGCCTAGAAGTTTCATATCAACTGCCTGTTCGATTATACACAGTATCAGAGGCCACACAACAGCTAATCCTCCTATCTACCTTACGCACAAACCACGAAGGATTTCTAAATTCCAGATTCAATCATTAGAATCCTCTATTGCATTCCAATCAATCGGAGAAATAAGCCGATTGAAATCGAACCTTGGCGACTCGCTTGGACGAGCGGTGCGACATCATGCGACTCCACCCAGCCATCAGAGCTACGCCGAAGATGATCCCGAACAGAATCCCTGATATCAACCCCATTTTTTCCTGCAATTAGAAAAAACGATCGATCAAAGGAGCTCGAAGAAACCCTAGAAAAACGCGATTGTTTTTGTGATACGTCAATTGATTGATCAAGGATCCTCACCGCTAATACCACGATCGAAGGTTTGCGTTATCGGAGAGGAGCGTCGGGGTGTAGTTTATCTTCACGGGATGGGTCAAGTGGAGAATCAGAACAGATTAAGAGCGCATTCAAGTAATCTTTGGTAGGGCAGAGAGAGAGAGAGAGAGAGAGAGAGTGGGGAAGGCGATAGAAACGGTTCAATTCGAATCCATGTTGCATTTAATTAATAATTATATATATCTTCCCCCAACATCTCACTATTAGTCCCTCAATTTTTGTATCTTCTCAAAACTGCCCCTTTAGTTCTCCAGAGTTAAGTGAATTGTTGTCTTCAAATCCTCTTACATGGATTATACTTTAATTAAGTTTTAAAACAAAATATCTTCTCATATGAATGAATTTGTTAAAAACATTAAGAATTCAAAATCTACTTAATATTTTGATTAATGGTAAAACTTAATATTTCTCCAAACTATCAAAAATAGCTGTGCTTAGTTTTTTCATTGGACAAAAAAGCTGTGTTTTTTTTAGCAGCAGGAGAGGTCGCGACTCGTGAGTTCGAAAGCCATCTAGATTTTTTCAAAAGTTACCAGAAAAGAAACTGTGTTTAGTATAAATTTGTCTAATCTTTTTAATTTTCAGTTCTCCATATATGTGCAGTATTTACATCAAATACAAATTATGAGGCTGTGTCCCGTTTTCTGAATACTTTGATGATGTTGTCTTTAAAATTGATAATAAGGTATGATTAGAAGCGTCAGAAGAATACGTGGTCGAAACAAGAACGTGAGAAGTACATGGGCCAGTTTGAGCAACTAAAGATTCTGCCTCGATAACGAGGCAACGAGCGTTTTGAATGATACGTTCCATGTGACTTGGCAAAATAAATATGTCAAAGAGTGAAGACGTGCTTTGCCCCAAAATCACATCTCCCTACTCAAGCGACGTTGACCGTTGACAAATCAAGTAATCTTAGTTTTTTTTTCCGTCTATTATATTATTTTATTAATGGAATGGGACAAAATCCAATAACTCACTACAAATAAAACATACAACATAAAACACGACATAAAGGGCAAAATAAAACAAGGTCTAAAACCCATACCCATAAACCACACAAACCTAGCAGCGTCTCACGCGTCAAGTTCACGCATGCACGCCCACGTGTTGCCAACTCCCATTACGCGAGACACGCGTCATCCATTCACTGCACCGTGACCCCAACCACCAAGCTTCACCGGAGAAGACGAGAACCACCGAGTTTCGCCAGAACACTCCGAAACCTGAAGCCATCGCACCCACCTTTCCGTCTGGCCTCTTTGCGACGGAGAGCTTCATCGGGCCTATCCCAAAATCTCATCCAAGAGCCACCGGAAACACCACTTACAACTTCAAACCACACACATCTCATTGTCTTCATCACAACTTTTGTTTCAACTACGGAGAGCTTCATCAATCCGATCGAGATCTCATCCGAGAAGCTGAGCCGAGAAGAATGAAGACCAGAAGAAGAGCGAAACCCATCCCTGGAGTCAAAGCCGGTGGCGCAAGGCTGAGAGAGCCTCTACTCCCCAGAGTCAAAACCGGCAGTGCGAGGCTGAGAGAGCCTCCACTCCGGAGTCAGAGCCGGCAACGACGGAGCTACATAAGCATCCCGTTCCAATCTTAGTTTTACTTGTTAACTGGAATAGCATTTTTACGATCTTTTTGAAGATTGGATATATATATATATATATATATATATATTTTAATATTTTGATCTGATAAGTGACAAAATGAAACAAGAATTTAAAGGCCTCCCCGCTTTATTTACCATTTAATACGCCAAATTGAATATCCCTGCATTGGCTGGTTTAAAATCGGTTCAAGTTACTTTGGTTATAGTCCTGTAGACTTGTAGTAGTTACTATATGGTAACGTTACTATAGGATTTACGACACTGGATGGATGGAGGTGGACCTAACGAAAGAATAGAGCGTATTCTGACCCGGTTACAAAAACCCTAAATACGCGAGCAAGTCGAGAAAATTAACCTTTTTTATTCATTTGACGGTTTTTTGTATTTATACTGTTTAAAGAATCATTTTGAAAAAATCTACTTAAACAAAATTGTTACACATATTCATTAACCTTTTTAAATAAGACTAGCTAAAATAATCTTAATAACTATCTCCTAATATCAATCTTATATGTACGCTTTTTATTTGTAACATCATTAATATCTTAGCTTACTAAAAGCCTAATATGCTTGCATTCTGAGGTGTCCACCTAGGATAGTTAATTCCAGCCAATATTACAGCTTCATTTCTCCACATCACCATCATCTTTGCCTATTTGGATTAAAGAAAGACGAGATCATCATGTTTGGATCATACAATTGGTTCTATTTAGTGGGCTTATAAAAATATTTTAAGCCCAGATCATCACCACCGAAAAAAAACTGTCGTAACCCCTTTCTTTTTTCCTCTCCGCCGAACTGTCGTAACTTCGTCTTCTCTTAACTTTCCACTTCCACCTCTTTCGTTACTCTTCTCCAAATCTGTTTCACCACTATCTACTCTAATCAATCCTTTTATTAACTTATTCAATGGATTCCTTTCACCTTCCTCTCCATTTGTCTATTTATAAATCTCCTTTCTCAGCTTATGTTTCCATTAAAATCCATAAGATTCTCTCAAATAACTATTCTGATGGAACCCAAAGGCATCTCTACAGTCTCCAGCGACCAGAAGACCAACAAGAAGACATTCACTTTCTCCGCGACTACAAAACCACACGGGAAGTCCACTGCTACCTCGGTGATTGCGACAAAACCTAACGGCGATACTGCTGTTTCATCTGCCATTCCGAAGAAGCCAAAATCTGCTCTTGCTCTCTCCTCCGCGCATGGCGACCAAGTGATGTTCTTCAGAGATGTTTCACTCGGCCCACACGAATCCGAGTTGAGGTTTCATCTGATTCATTTTTGGGAGGCTCGAAATCCAAACACGAAAGCACTCATTGGAGAGGAGAGACTCCTTATTGACGAAGATGTTCTTCTACGAATTGTTCTCTACTTATTCTAACTGTTTTAAAATTGATTGATTGAGATAGTATTTTTGATAATGTCAATTTCAAATGATCTACAGGGAACTATTATTCAAGGTTTTGTTCTAGCAGGACGTGTTGGGATGTATAAACTGACAGCAGGTTCTGTTTATAAACTGAGTAACTTCTTGGATCCAGAAACAAAGTCTACTTTCGGGTTGCTGATCATAGCGCCACCGTTTCGTTATCTTGGAACTCTGATTTATCGGTTCGTGATCGGTTCTATTTCTCAAAGATAGGTTCAGGTTCCATAGCTACGAGGAGTTTCAGGCCAATTGTGACCGGAAAGGTGACCTTTATGGTAAGCTATGCTGAATTCTTTTTGTTACATATTTACTGAAATCTTTAGGTTATAATTCATCACCTCCAGTGACTACTATTTCAATGAGTTTTGTTACATATTTAGAGTATATGTAATTTGTGAACAGCTGATGAACAACTTTTATACACGCTTGATATGTTATTAGTTGTATAAGTTTGATATCTGAGACCTTGAATTATTCTATTTCAGATTATGTTGGCCACATGAAACTGGTGAATGGGCAGACTATCACTGACCACACTGTCCTTGATGAAGTTGACATAACAGAGAAGCGACATCTGTGTGTTCATGTTCAAACACATGAGTAAGTTTGTTCAATTTTTAGACGCATTCTCTGTGTGCTATTTTTAACACATGGTTTTTATCCTTACGCAGCGGACCAGTGATGAAGCTCTATCTATGGGACAATGCTTCATCCGAGTTCTGCCAGAAGTTCAGATCATATGGAAGGACTCCAACCGTTCTTTTGGTCACCACAGTAAACCCTAAACATCTTGGAGGTTAGTATTTTACTTAAAATATTTTATTGCAATATGATTCACAGTTGTACTGGAGCTATTTAAACACATATATGTGCGTATATTTAGAACTTATATGTGATAATTTGGAAACAATCGTATTAAGTCTATAGCTTTCATCATTTATTGTATTTGGTTGGTAATCCATTCATTTGTTATGATCAGGATTTGCTCTTGCTTCTATGGCAACATCTAGGGTGTTTATGGATACTGATGTCCAACCTACCAAGGATTATCTTGGATGGTAGGCATTTCTGTAATCAATCATTTTTCATGCATCTTCTGCTTTGGCATTTCATGCGACTCTCTAACATATTTTTGGGTTCCTCATTTTCCTCAGGCTGAGCTCTAACTTGGATACTGCTAATAAGATTACGGCAGAGGTTGTCACTAAGCCTGAGACAATGACTCTAGAGGAACTATTCTCTTACATCAAGCAGGAGACTGCTAAGGTACAAGAGTTGTTCTGTTTTATCATTCATTGTGATATGCTTGGGTATTTATGAAGTTTATTGTTTTCCACTTTTGTAGGTTGCTTGGTTTGAGTGCACATCAACTATAGATGATGTTGTCCAGAGTTCTTCTTGGTATTACATTTCTTGCGGTGGGTGTAATAGTAAGATAGTCAAAGGGCCTACTTCACTGATTTGCAACAATAAGAAGTGTGGGAAAAGGGAGGTTACAGGCGTTGCTTAGTAAGTATTGTAGACAGTGTTTATCTACTTTTTGCAAGAAATAATAGCTAATCTTCTTTCATTGCAGATATCTCACAAAGATTTCTATTTATGACAAAAGTGAACAAGCAGTTTTTGTCATTCTTGGTGATGCTGGTAAAGAGTTGACTGGGAAGCATGCATCTGAATTGGTTGCCAATTATTTTGAGGTAATTTCAAGTCTGTCTATATTGAGCCCTATATTGTTTTAACTCAAAATTATTTTATTGAATGTTAGTCTAATAAGGGATTAGGAGCTGACCATAGCGTGCCGGTACCTCAAGCTTTACTTGATACGATAAGGCACACACACAAGTTCGTTGTCAGAGTCTCAGATCATAATTTGACAGGCAAGACTCAAACCATAACTGTCACAAAAATACTTCCACCAGAAGCTCTACTTGCTATAGCACATTTGGAAGAAGGCGCTATTCCAGCAGTGTCCGATGATGTTTTGAAGACTGGAGGTGATGAATCTGGTCTTTCTACAGGCTTTGAACATTCTGCTGATGATAGGATTAGAAAATTCTCTGAGAGGCTTGAATCACTTGAGGCCAAGCGTTCCAAGAATGGCTAATATAGCCTCAGCCTATCTTCTTATGCAGTGATTGTGTTTGCTGCAGTTTAAGTAATTGTTTTAAGTGCTAATAAGTTTTAAGTACTGGTTTTGTTTATTAAGAGATTGTGCTTTATTTCTTTCATATCCAAACTTTGTCTTTGCAGCATTTAAACTATCTTTCTTAGAACTTTTTTTGGTTATGGTTTTGTTAAACATTTTAGTATTGATATATCTGATGCTTTATATTTTTAGGTTCGAAATTTTAAGTGAGTCATGTGGATTTTATTTCCTGCTCTGTTTGTTTCTTGCAATACCTACTCTAAATGGAAACTGTTTTGACTGAGCCTGATGCAAATCATTTCTTTGAAAAATAGGAGGTTAAGATTGCTAATAT
This sequence comes from Brassica juncea, assembly GCA_018703725.1. Taxonomy (NCBI): domain Eukaryota; kingdom Viridiplantae; phylum Streptophyta; class Magnoliopsida; order Brassicales; family Brassicaceae; genus Brassica; species Brassica juncea. Next base: position 4,324,443 of record CM031940.1, on the reverse strand, counting down.
GTACAATAGAATACTGTGACAGCACTATTGATTTCATAGAAATTTTCATCCGGAGATATGATGTTAGTAATCACTCATGAAGTGGTCATCTAAACTTTGAGCTGAGTCTACTACAATAATTCTCTCTATATTCGTCATTGCTTAAAAAAATATTTCACTTACTATTAATCATAGTTTTATTAAATTTTAATTTCCGTAATTTTTTCCATGTTGTGAAATTTTTTTAGATATTAAAAACTACACCATCAAACCATTACTTACATTATATTTTTTTTTGTGATTAGAGTTTGTAGATTTGACAATCTGAATAGCAGAGATAGAAGCAATCCAGGGACAATCTTATAAGATTGTTGATCATTAGTGTTTCACAACAACGCTAATATAGAATCAGGAACACACACACAAACCATACTTAGCTATTATATACCATAGTCATTGGACAAATTTAAATCTTCGACGACCCATAATTCTTTCCTGAGCCCATGAAGCTGTTTAAAAGTTAAAACCCAACACACTATATTTTCTGGATTTTTTAAAAAATCACACCTCAAAAACTCTTCTAAGGATACATGTTTAATAATTTTGTAAGGAATCTTTAAAAATCCCATATTTACGACAAATCTTCATCTGAAAAGGAAGGTAATATATTTCATTAAACCAGTATCTGCAATCTTTGACTATATTCTTTCAAAAGGGAAAAGAAAAATTCTTTAAAAAATCCATCTCTCCCAAAAACTCATCATTTTGCGTATGAAATAAATAACTTAAACAATCCATCTCTCCCAAAAAACTCATCATTCTCTTGGTTACGTCCAAGAACGTACACGTTTCCAAAGTAAACCTAATACATATACCTAATTGGTAATAGGTTGGTTGTAAGGATCGCCGTTTCAACAGAATGGATAACCCACCCTCTGACCAACCCATAGAAGATGCAGGTAAATATATAATCTTCTGCCTCTTTCTCTGAGAAAAATAAGAAAATTAGAAGGGTCCAGCAATTGGTTTGCGGTTTCAGTTTCTTTTTGGTCAAGGATTTGGAATATCCAATCCAGGATGCGAAAAGTGTTGTTATTTATTTTTGCGGTTTCAGTAGTGGAAACTTATTTTTAAAGTAGTTGGTATTATTATTTATTTTCCCTATGTTAGTGCATAAATGTAACAAAATTTTTAATTAAAAAAAAGTCAAAACAAATCGTAAACAATTAAAATCCAAAAAAAAACTTGGATTTTGATTTTTATTTAGAAAATGGCAGTTACTTCGGAAATCACAGTTCTCTAAATACAATTGTTTTGTAAAACAATAACATAAGTTTTTTCATTAAGATAATACAAACTCTCTAATGCTAAAGGAAACAAAACTGAAACTCAGTTTATTTGACAAAAAATATTATTATTAGAATCACTATTCAGTTTGCTAAAAGCAATTGTACTGATATAGGCGAAACAAATTCCAGAATGTTTGATTTTTTTTTAGAATATCATAACTGCATATAGCCGATATGCTGATGTATACTAATTGAAAACATTTTTCAAATCTCTAAACCACTAGATATACGTCCAAGTGATCTTCATGTTCGTGAAATCATATTTTAATTATCAAGAAGAGATATATTTTAGCTTTATTCCCCTAAGATTTTAATAAATATTATTATCTTATTAGTTCATAAATTATTTATATATATGGAAATATACTATTGTTTGTATTAATTTCTCAGTTTTAATTTCCATAGTAATAAATCAAATAACATTTTTAAAAGTACTACGCACCCTATTTTGTTTTGAAAGAGGTTGTAGAACTTCATTATACTTGAAGTTTTTCAGAAAACAATGCAATATATAAGGACAAACGAAAATTTACATTATAATAAAAAAAATTGCGAAACAATATAGTTCCCTAATGAAGGATATAAAAGTGTATTGTGTTGGATGCATTAATCTGTTAGAAAATCTATGTAACATCAAAAAAAAAAGAATACAGAAGAGGCGTTAGTATTTTAAATCTAACAGTTTATCATTTAAAAATTGAACATGCATTTTCGAAAAAAAATATATTTTAAAACACTTTTCCTAAAACTTTTTAATATGGGTTTTGAGGATAAAACCATTAATCTAAACAAAGTCTAATTGTCTGGCTATTATATATGTCGTCGGACAAAATAAGTAAATACTTAGCTATTTTTTGAGATGCAGAAGCTTCGTCCGGGATAGCACATAAAAGAAAACGAGGATGTCCGTTCGGATCACGTACGAAATCGAGAGGTATGTCTTTATTGTAACATATAAATTATTTGCACCTAATAATGTTGTTTTGAATATTACTCTAATCATGAATATTTCTCAGTTCGTCTAATAAACGATTATGATAACTGTAAGTTTATATGGATTATGATAACATATTTTACCAATATTTATTCATAAAACTAAATGGATTTCAAATTTAAACAAACATGTGGCTGTGATAAGTGCGGCTCTTATGGTACGAAACCTTACTCCAGTATCTATATCTTCTTAAACTAACTATTTTAAAACATATTAGTCAAACAAAAAAATACACGTAACATGAGAAGGACCATCTTACTATCAAAATGAACTTCAGCACGGTCACAAGGTAAGCATCATAACTAACCAAATCTATTTAGAATAAATACATTTATAATTCTGATATTCATTGTTTACTCATATATTCAGATGCTCCACCATGACCACATGTCTTGCAACGCACTCGAACAAACAAAAAGGTACATACTATAAAAAACCTTCTAATGAATGAAAAAAAAATAAAGATATACAACACCAAGACATATTTATCCTAAGATAAGAAAAATATTTGATTTTGGTGTATATACATTAATTGTTATTTTTTAGAATTTGACATTTATATTATTTTATTATATTATTTGGTGTATTCAATGTGTATCGCATATAACTTTTAAGTGGTTTTACATATACAATATTACTAAATCTCATCAAAAATGTTAATAGTTAAGAAAATATAAATATAATTTCATTATGAATACAAAAAAATAATATAATAATAGGTTCTTATTTATATAAAATTTGTACATATAAATTATTAATTTATAATTTTAAGGAACCATATATTTACGTAAAATTTTCTAAAAAACTAATATCTTATTATTTTATCGATTTGTGTCAAATTTTGAGTCAGCCCAATTTGGGACTGGCAAAATTTATTAATTTACAAAGATTATTAATTTATCGATTACTAATTTATAAAGGTTCTACTGTAGTTCTTAACAAATATTAAACTCAGTAAAATTCTAAAATATTAAACACACTATGAGTTAACAATTTCGAACGCGATTTAATTCAGATAAAAGCTCCACTCCTAAAGCCGAAGAGAACACTATCCTAGCATGCACAAAATGTGGTGCATTAATGTGGCCTTCCGAGAGCACTGGTACGGACTTTAAAACAGGTGAACCAACATTCACAATTTGCTGTAACCATGGCCAAATAAAGCTTCCACCGATCAACCAGCCTCCAGCCCTGTTAGAAGAACTTTTCCAGTCTAGGTGGTTTCGAGATACTATCCGAGTCTATAATTCTGTATTGGCTTTCACATCCGTTGGAATGAAAATGGATCATAGTGTGGTGCATGCACCTGGTCCTTACACTATACGGATCCAAGGTCCAACCCACCATATAATTGGCTCGCTTATACCACAACAAGGCCGTCTCCCAGAATATCTTCAGCTTTATATATTTGACACAAGCAACGAATTCAGAAACCAGTTGAATGCGATGGGGCAAACCTCGACCGAAGGTAATCTTGATGAGACAACCTTAACGCGCCTTATCGAGATGATTGACGAGAATAATTGTTTAGCTAAGCTTTTTAGACGGGCACGTGACTCCTACGAAAGCGACAGGAAAGAGCTCAAGATTAGGTTGCTCCCAGATAAAAGGAAAGGAAAATATTACGATCTTCCGAGGTCGCAAGCCTTATCGTAGGGGATATGTCATCAACTATTGGAGAACGGGATATAGTGGTCCAATTCCAATCTAACACTTTGCAGCAGATACGTGATGATCACCCTATATACATGAGCCTCTAATATTCTCTTCTGTTTCCATATGGTGAGTATGGTTTTCACCCCGAGATCCCATTGCATCTTGAGACAGACACTTCAAGAACAAGGCAATTCCTAACCCTACACTTGAAGTGCCTGTCTCAAGATGCAATGGGATCTCGGGGTGAAAACCATACTCACCATATGGAAACAGAAGAGGATATTGGAGGCTCATGTATAGAGGGTGATCATCACGTATCTGCTGCAAAGTGTTAGATTGGAATTGGACCACTATATCACGTTCTCCAATAGTTGATGACATATCCCCTACGATAAGGCTTGCGACCTCGGAAGATCGTAATCTTTTCCTTTCCTTTTATCTGGGAGCAACCTAATCTTGAGCTCTTTCCCGTCGCTTTCGTAGGAGTCACGTGCCCGTCTAAAAAGCTTAGCTAAACAATTATTCTCGTCAATCATCTCGATAAGGCGCGTTAAGATTGTCTCATCAAGATTACCTTCGGTCGAGGTTTGCCCTATCGCATTCAACTGGTTTCTGAATTCGTTGCTTGTGTCAAATATATAAAGCTGAAGATATTCTGGGAGACGGCCTTGTTGTGGTATAAGCGAGCCAATTATATGATGGGTTTTGACCTTGGATCCGTATAGTGTAAGGACCAGGTGCATGCACCACACTATAATCCATTTTCATTCCAACGGATGTGAAAGCCAATACAGAATTATAGACTCGGATAGTATCTCGAAACCACCTAGACTGAAAAAGTTCTTCTAACAGGGCTGGAGGCTGGTTGATCGGTGGAAGCTTTATTTGGCCATGGTTACAGCAAATTGTGAATGTTGGTTCACCTGTTTTAAAGTCCGTACCAGTGCTCTCGGAAGGCCACATTAATGCACCACATTTTGTGCATGCTACGATAGTGTTCTCTTCGGCTTTAGGTGTGGAGCTTTTATCTAGAATTAAATCGCGTTCGAAATTGTTAACTCATAGTGTGTTTAATATTTTAGAATTTTACTGAGTTTAATATTTGTTAAGAACTACAGTAGAACCTTTATAAATTAGTAATCGATAAATTAATAATCTTTGTAAATTAATAAATTTTGCCAGTCCCAATGGGCTGACTCAAAATTTGACACAAATCGATAAAATAATAAGATATTAGTTTTTTAGAAAATTTTACGTAAATATATGGTTCCTTAAAATTATAAATTAATAATTTATATGTATAAATTTTATATAAATAAGAACCTATTATTATATTATTTTTTTGTATTCATAATGAAATTATATTTATATTTTCTTAACTATTAACATTTTTGATGAGATTTAGTGATATTGTATATGTAAAACCACTTAAAAGTTATATGCGATACACATTGAATACACCAAATAATATAATAAAATAATATAAATGTCAAATTCTAAAAAATAACAATTAATGTATATACACCAAAATCAAATATTTTTCTTATCTTAGGATAAATATGTCTTGGTGTTGTATATCTTTATTTTTTTTTTCATTCATTAGAGGTTTTTTTATAGTATGTACCTTTTTTTTTGTTCGAGTGCGTTGCAAGACATGTGGTCATGGTGGAGCATCTGAATATATGCGTAAATAATGAATATCAGAATTATAAATGTATTTTAGCAAACCATTTGTTAAAACAACTATAGATATTACGTTAAATTATTTTTATAAAAAAGATTTATAATGAAAATTGTTATTCAGTATTAATTTAAAAACTATTTAAAAACTTATAAATCTATACTATTAAAATAGCCAAAACACTATATATCAAGTAATCTTAAGTCTTACCAAACACAAAAATGTAATTTTTATAAAATGTACACAAAATATAATAAGAGATAATATGCTTAGGCATTCGGGTCTTTGGGTCAGATACGAATCGATTTCATTCGGATCCTAGACATTTAGACCTAAGTATGTATTTGAGATTTTATGATTTGGGTTCGTGTCAGTTTCTTTCGGATTCGGATCAATAATTAAAATACAGGTAAACTACATGTAGTTTTTGATTACATAACTGGTCAGGATATTTAGGACCTGAGAACATTCGAGGTATCCGGAAAATAAAAAAATACATGAAACAAAAAAATACCCAAAAATATTCAAATACTCAAAAAGAATCCAAAATTTGTCTTGAAAAAACAAAAATATATATATCGTATAACATATTATACCATATCTTCTTAGATTATATTGTTTCAAGTATTTATAAAGTCAAATTTTATTAAAAAACATTTTAGCAAACCATTTGTTAAAAAAATTATAGATATTACGTTAAATTATTTTTATAAAAAATATTTATAATAAAAATTGTTGTTCAGTATTAATTTAAAAACTATTTAAAACCTATAAATCTATACTATTAAAATAGCCAAAACAATATATATCAAGTAATCTTAAGTCTCACCAAATAAAAAAATGTAACTTTTATAAAATGTACACAAAATATAATAAGAGATAATATGCTTAGGCATTCGGGTCTTCGGATCAGATACAAGTCGATTTCTTTTGGATCCTAGACATTTAGACCTAAGTATGTATTTGAAATTTTATGATTTGGGTTCGTGTCAGTTTCTTTCGGCTTCGGATCAATAACTAAAATACAGGTAAACTATATGTAGTTTTTGATTACATAACGGGTTCGGATCGTTTCGGATATTTAGGACCTGAAAACGATTGGAGGTATCCGGAAAATCAAAAATACATGAAACACAAAAATACCCAAAATATTCAAATACTCAAAAAGATTCAAAATTTGTCTTGAAAAAAAAAACAAAAAGTACCCAAAATTTTATCTGAATACCCAAAATGTATTTTTTAAAATTTTGAAATTTAACTTGAAGCCTGAAACTATAACCGGAAACCAAAAATCAAAAATTAAAAAATAATTGTAATACGAAAATATATCTAAAATATCCAAATATATCTAATATACACAAAACATTTCATGTACTTTGGGAACTCGATCGGGTCTTGTATAAAATCCATACTCAAACAAAGATCCGCATATCCAAAAAATACTCAATAGATACTCTACCTTAGGCTCAAACCAATATCAATGAGTAGTCAGTCTATATATATATATGTATCTTTCTAGTTAGATTTTAATTTAAAAAACTCGCACTTTAAACGCGGGTCAAAATCTACCGTCAATTTAAAGAAGAAAAAAAAACGCTAATGTGGAATGCGGATTGCCAATCCTTTGATTTGCCCATTTACAATTTAATTTAAATAGTATAAGAAAATAGATTTTTTTTGGTCAACGTATGATAGAAAATAGATATATCATCGTATATGATAGAAAATCTAGCTATTCAATTGTTTTTGATCAGCCATAACTTAACATATCACGTTCTGTTGTTTGACAACATACCACATATTGTTTCTTTAGCTTTTAAATGATGGACACATTGTGTACCTTTGACTTTTGTATCCTAATAAGCATAAAATTTCTTTTTGTCATCAATGCATTTATTTAGATTTGAAGCTGTTCCATACTAAGACCATAATGACAATAATTATAGTAGTAATATAATTAGTACATAATATTTTTTTCTATAAGTAAGTAGTATATAAGATTGTGGTTAGAAGAAAACGCCACGACCTGACGATGAGAAACACGATGGCTCCAGCTGTGCTCATGATACTTAGCTTCGTTTTAACATATCTTCTCTTTGCCGCCGTTAAATCACGACGGAGGTCATCAGGCCCACTGCGTCTGGTACCTTCAAGACCTCCCGGACCGCCGAGATCTCTGGGATGGCCCATCATTGGATTCCTTCATATCATCGGAAAAGCTCCTCACCGTTCACTTGCTGCTCTCTCAAGATTTTATGGACCAGTCATGAGTCTTAGACTTGGAAGTTTAACCACAGTGGTCATTTCTTCACCAGAAGCAGCACGAGAGGTTTTGAAAACGCTTGACCATGTCTTCTCTGCACAAGCCTTCAGCGAGACCGTTACAACCATTAGTCACCAGGAAGATGTCTCCAGTCCATGGATACCGTCCACGTCGCCTCATTGGAGGTAAACTATTTATAAATTAGTTAATATATAAAATTTCACATAGTTTGGTTTTGAATATGGTGGACATGTATATTCAAGAATTTATTAATCTAATGAAATGTGGCCACACTAAATGTATTCTGGTTCACTGTCTTGGTCGGGTCTTGTTTCAGCACATAGATAGTTATATCCATAGGATAGTATACACTTTACAAAAGGATAAATCTCATAAATAACATTTTTAGTATTTGACCAAAAAAAAAAAAAAAAAAACATTTTTAGTTTTTTTTAATCATCACAAATATCATTAAAAAATCTTTTAAAAAGCTTTTATTTTAAAACACTTTATTACTTTAAATTCCAGACGTTGACTCTAATTTTATTTTCGAAATATTAAATCCTAAATCAAAAAAAAAATATATATATATATATATATTTATTTATTTTTATCTTTGAATGGATGTTATTTTGAGGATTTTCTCTTTATGTGTTATTTTTTTGAATAATAGTTTGATTTCGTGATATTATTTTTTTTGGTATGAGATTTCGTGATATTTGAAAGTATGTCTATTTTATAACACACCCATTGAATAAAATGTGTTATGTTTCCACCTAGATTATGGAGGAAGATATTGGAGACTAAGCTGTTCTCAAGGAAGTGTCTCGACGCCACCAAGACCATACGGTCGAAGAAAGTGAAAGAGCTTATAACATTCATTACGGAAAGCTGCGAAAGAGGAGAAGCTGTGGAGGTAGCTCGTGCTTGCTTCGTCACATCTCTTAATGTTATCTCAAACGTTGTGTTTTCGACCGACTTAGGTAGTTACGACCAGATGGCCTCAATGGAACTCCGAGACTCGTTGTTTCGTGTAATGAAAATCATGGGGAAACCGAACCTCGCAAACTATTTTCCGTCTATTGAATATCTTGATCTACAAGGTATCAGGGAAGAGATGAAGGTATGTTCGGAGAGATTGTTTAGTGTTTTCCAAGGGCTCATTGATGCTCGGATTGCAGAAAGATCATTGCGGACTGGACCTAGAAATGAATGCAACAGCGATCTTTTGGATTCACTTGTCGATTTTATTCAAGATGACGGACTGGAAGTCGACATGAACGATATCAAACACTTTCTATACGTAAGTGATATAAGTATTAAAATTTTATAAACGTAATCGCAAAACATCAATAAAAAATTACTGGCAATATGATTTTTTCCAAATAACTTTTCTGTAAAAAGAAATCGTATGTGTTTTTTTTTTGGTAAAAGTTCTTAAAAACATATGGTATAAACACTATAAATTAAATTAGTGCTCGATAAGTTAATGAATTTCTTTTATTTCGAGTAGGGCCGGTTCAAAATATAACACAACTCGACAAGATAATAATATAATATTATTTTTAAAAAGCTTATAAATATATAGTCCCATTTTATTTTTATAAATAGCATATTGTTTTGTAACTTAAAAAAAAAAAAACTTAACTACTAAATGCAACTTCAAGTTGTATTTTATTTCTTGAACCAAAAGTATGATGAATGTATGTAAATTTGAAGGACTTGTTTATTGCGGGGACGGAAACGAACTCTACCACAGTGGAATGGGCAATGGTTGAGCTATTACGTAACCCAGAGGCTATGGCTAACGCTAAAGTCGAGATTGACTTTATCGTTGGCCCAAACCGTTACGTTCGTGACTCGGACCTATTAGCGTTTCCCTACCTACAAGCTGTTGTGACAGAGACTCTCCGTTTGCACCCACCAAATCCATTTCTGATCCCACGCAAAGCTGAGTCAGACATAGAGGTTTTAGGGTTCCTCGTGCCTGAAAACGCTCAGATTCTAGTAAACGCTTGGGCTGTAGGACGAGATCAAAACACTTGGGAAAACGCGGCACTGTTCAAGCCAGAGAGGTTCTTAGGACGAAACCTTGGGTCGATATGTAAAGATTTTGAGATGATGCCGTTTGGAGCTGGACAAAGGATGTGCCCTGGAATATCATTGGCGTTGAGGCTTGTGCCTCACATGCTTGCTTCACTTATCTATTCGTTTGAATGGACTCTTGAAAACGGAAAAGACTACGCTGTTCCTGCAGATTTGGACATGAACGAGACTTTTGGTCTTACCTTACACAAGGCCAACCCACTTTACTCTGACTTCGTCAAGAAAAACTACAATTATTTGTATTAATCTTTAGTAATTTTAATTTTTATAGTAAATTAATTGTTCAGTGGTATGAGAATGATGAGACCGGACCTGAATTAATAAATAATTTTCGAGTTTACTTTGGACCGGTTTTATATAGAAACAAGTGACAAATCATGCATCATAACAAAAAGACAAACCCTAGTCTGTGCCGTGCTCATAAAAAAATTGACTTTGTTTCCTTTTTTGCTGAACAGAAAGATTGTTACCGTGTGTAGTCTTATCCATAAAACAGGTACCTAAACTGACATCAATAGTGGAAGCCCCTTAGTCCAGTGGTTTGACCAAGGGTTCATTAATGCTTCTACACCAGGAGGTCTGGGTTTCAATTCCCGGAGAAGACGGAATTATGCGGATTAAGGGAGAAAAGGCTTACAAAAGATCTGCAGCATAAAAAAACTGACATCAATATGAAATTCAATCCTGGAAATACAGCATCCCACTTATATGTGGGCTAAAGTCAATCTTTTTCTGTCAAGGAACATGTGTCTTCCTCCCAAGTGAGAATCGAACTAGGGAGTTCAAGGATATATATATATACACAACCGAAAACTTGCTATTATCCCAAAAGGCCAAAACTCATTCGGAGTTATTTAACTTTTAGTTTTTTTTTTGTCAAAAACATTTTTTGTAGATACAGTTAACTTTTGAGTTGTTAAATTGTAAACGAAAATTCACTAGTTTTTATTTTCTCCATATTAATCCCTAATAGACAAATTGATAAATAATCTTACTCTAAGAAACTCGAGATATTATATGAATCACAAATAATCCATTTTCTATATAATATAGCAACTATATTTTCTTTTTACCAGCAAACTTTATATACTTACATATTGTTTCTTGGCATATATGATACTTTTCCTGAATAGAAAGAGAATATTACTTACAAACGTGACTATTTAGCAGGACAGTGGTGGAAAATTGTTCAAAACGATTAGACAGCTAGCTTTATATCACCTCCATAGATAAGTAAAAGAAAGTGGCCAAGAAGAGACGTAACGAAAGTTCAAAAAAAAAAAGAAGAGCCGTAACGGACTTAGAAATATCTAATGGATGCGGCTCTGTTCCTGATCTTTTGCTTCCTATTATCATTCCTTCTCCTCGCGGCAGCCGTCAGATCCCAACGGAGATCCACCGCACTTCCTCCGGGACCTCCGGGATGGCCTATCATTGGAAACGTTCTCCAAATCGGGAAAGCTCCCCATCGTTCACTTGCCGACCTCTCAAAAATTTATGGACCAGTCATGAGTCTTAAACTTGGAAGTTTAACCACAGTCATCGTTTCCTCACCAGAGGGCGCAAGAGAGGTGCTTAAAACACATGATCAAGTCCTGTCTGGACGAATCATCCTCGACCCGATTCGTTCCATCGACCACCACGATATCTCCATCGCCTGGTTACCTTCGACGTCCCCTCGTTGGAGGTAAATTATGGACATGTCTGTTTTTTTAGGATTTTCAAATGGTTAAATAATTTGGCAAAAATAATCCACTTTCAGATTTCTTATAGTAAAAAATAAAATCGTAGTAGAGTGCTTTGTAACAATAGTTTGCTCGTTTAAGAGTTGTCTATTCCAAACTCGTGTATGTTTGGTTTCCTGGTCATTCGAATTTCGGTTTGGTTCCTGTTATAGCTTTTCAACTCGTTTCTTTCGGATTTAAAGATATAGAATCATTTGAGGATTTATAAAATTTGGTTAGATTTCGGTTCGGATAAAAATGTTAGGAAACTGACTAATTCCCAAAAAAATGGATTCGGTTTGGTTCGAGTTTTTTTGTATAGTTCAAATAAAATATTGGATAATTCGGGGTGGCTATAGATAAAATATCATATAATTCAAATTGCTCATTTAATTATCAGGTAATTTAAATAATTTCATATAGTTCGGATACTAATATTTGGGTAATTCGGGTGTTTGAGTATTTTTTTTTTCAAAAATTGTGCTGTGGTTTCGGTTGTTGGATCTGGAGAATTAGAAAGCGTTTGGATTTTTATAAGTTTTGGTTCAGTTTCCGTTGTTTTTTCTGGTTCAGTTTTTCCATTTGGATAAAATGCTTTGGCCTAGTCTATATACTGATATTGACGATGGATATCGGTTCTATTATGTTCCGAATAGGTTATGGAGGAAGATATCGGCGACTCACATGTTCTCTCCGCAGTGTCTCGACGCCACCAAGTCTGTGCGCATGAAGAAAGTGAATGAACTTGTAACCTTTATGAGCGAAATATGCGAAAGAGGAGAGTCCGTCGACATTGCTCGTGCCTTATTCGTCACATCGCTCAATATAATCTCAAACACTTTCTTTTCGACCCGAGAACCTCCATGGAGCTCCAGGATTCGGTGGTTCGTATAATGGAAACCATTGGGAAACCAAACCTAGCCAACTATTTTCCGCTTGTAGGGTTTCTTGATTTGCAAGGTATCCGGAAAGAGATGAAGGTATGCTCAGATATGTTGTTTCAGGTTTTTCAACGGTTCATCGATGCTCGGAACAATGAGAAATCATCTCGGAATGAAAGTGATCTCTTGGATTCGCTTATGGATTTAGTCAAAGAAAATGGATCCGAGCTCAACATGAACGATATCAAACACTTTCTCTACGTAAGTGCTATTTATATACATATTTGTGACTGAGTTTTGCTCTCATTGTTGCTTTTATTTTTCGAAAGATAATAGAAATATTTGCATTTTGAAATAATAAATCATCAAGCCATGTACACCTAGTTATATATTAATATATATAGTACTTATATATTTTTTTTTTTGTAACACATATAGTACTTATATATATAAGTAGCATGTATGTATGTCTCAGGACTTGTTTCTTGGAGGGACTGATACAAACTCCACCGTGGTGGAATGGGCAATGGCTGAGCTACTTCGCAACCCGAAGGCAATGGCTAAAGCTCAAGCCGAGATAGACGATGTGGTAGGTCCGAACGGTGTCGTTCAGGAGTCCCACATGTCGGATCTTCCGTATTTACAAGCATTAGTGAAGGAGACTCTCCGTTTGCACCCACCGGGTCCACTTCTGGCCCCACACAAAGCAGAGACAAATGTAGAGGTTTTAGGGTTTCTCGTGCCTAAGAATGCTCAGGTTTTGGTAAACGCTTGGTATATAGGACGAGACCCGAGTATTTGGGAAAACGCAGAGCGGTTTGAGCCAGAGAGGTTTCTGGTGGGACGAGAAATTGATGTGAAAGGTAGAGATTTTGAGCTGCTGCCGTTTGGAGCTGGACGAAGAATATGCCCTGGAATGTCTGTGGCTATGAAGACGGTACCTCTTATTCTTGCTTCTCTTCTTCATTCCTTTCAATGGAAGCTTCAAAACGGTGTCCTTCCTGAGGATTTGGACATGGACGAGAGCTTCGGTCTTACCTTGCATAAGACCAACCCACTTTATGCAGTCCCTGTCAATAAACGAGCGAATGGTTAGCCTTATGTAATTTATGTTTGCAATATAAAGAAAATAAATAAAACTGCACTCTTGTATAGTCTTGGTTTCCTTTGTACAATAAGTAACGAGATGGTACTATTTTCTAGGTGTGGTTATTTCATATTTGTAACGAACTCGAACTCGATCAAAATCTGAACCGAACCCGAACCGAAAATCTAAATATTATTTGATCTGGTATGCAAAACTACCCAAATGGATCATTTAGAATGGTATTTAGGGCTATGTCTGTGTATTATCTGAAACCGATTCGAATCCGAACAAATATCCGAAATAACCAGAAAACTAAAAAAATCTAAGAGAAAAAATATTTGACTCGAGTATCCAAAAAGGTACTTAAAATCTAAATAAATATCTCAAATATTCAATTTCATATTTACCTTGATCAACCCATAAAATAAAAATATTATAATCCAAAGTATTATTAACCAAACTCAAATGAGTTGTCCAAAATGAATTTTAGATGGAGTTATAAAATATATCCGTTCCCAAAAAATTATTAAAGGAATCCAACTTGAATTGAACATATATAAAATCTGATGAGACTGTCGTTACAAATTCCAATTTAACCACTCATTTGACTGGTCAAGAGCAGAGACAGGAGGAAAATGAAAAAGTTACCATCTGTAACATTCTTAATGGGTGCGAAATTGCTAAATCAAACATCACTCCCTCTTTCTCGCGCGCACCTTTCTCCGACCGTTGCTCCTCCTCTCGCGTCGTCGTTCTTTCCAATCTCCGATTAGATCCGATTCCACAAGAGAGGCAGTGAATAGGTTAGCCGGATAATCTCAGTTGCTTCGCATTCGTTTATTTTTTTGTTTAGAAATTTTTTCCGGACATGTCTAGGACAGATCTCGTGTTTGAATGTTCTGTAGCTTTCGTGTTGTCGGAAGCGAAACCATCAAGTGGATGGTGTTTTGTTCTGTCATCTGTACCCTGATATTTTTATTCACATATATTAATATTCATTTTAGTTTCCGTGTTCCCCACGCTAGTGCTCATTTAACATTACTTGTTAACCTTTTGGTGCTAAAACAGGTGGTGAGTGAGATACCTGTTTCCGTAGGTTCTCTATAAGCTCTTTAATATGGAAGAAGACGAAGAAAAAACCCTCAATGTTGTAGAGAACAGTTTTGATATAGGGAATCCTAGTTTTATTCCGGATGAAAATGCTCATGATGAAGATCTACAAGGAATTAGTTTAGATGACAATCTTGAACAAGTTTCTCTAAGAGAGGAAACGTCTAATTCATCAACGAGTCTAGATCCTCTGGTTCAGTCCCCACATAGACACAAACCAAAGGATACAATGCAAAACGTTTCTCCAGAGCTGTTGCATCTAGTTGATTCTGCCATCATGGGTAAACCTGAAAGCTTAGACAAACTAAAGAACATTGTCACCGGTGCTGAAAGTTTTGGGTCTGGAGAGGATGCAGAGACTACTTCTTTTCTTGTTATTGATTCTCTTCTAGCTACCATGGGTGGAGTTGAGAGCTTTGAAGAGGATGAAGATAGCAACCCACCTAGCGTGATGTTGAACTCTCGAGCCGCCATTGTTTCTGGCGAGCTTATCCCTAGCCTTCCTTGTTCTGGTGACAGTGGTAGCTTCATGTCTCCTAGGACACGCATGGTGCGTGGATTGCTTGCTATCTTACGTTCCTGCACGAGGAACAGAGCTATGTGTTCGGTGGCGGGACTGTTAAGTGTTCTACTGAGATCAGTGGAGGAGATACTTTCCAAGGACGGTGATATGAAATGGAATGCATCAGCTTTGTTGCACTGTATACAACACTTAGGTGGACACTCACTTAGTGTGGAGGACTTACATAGATGGCTTAATGTTATTAAAACATCTCTTGAAACAGTGTGGTCAAGCCCCTTGATGGATGCTTTGGAGAAGGCAATTAGTGGTAAAGAATCAAGAGGACCTTCATGTAGCTTTGAGTTCGTTGGTGAAAGCTCAGGACTACTTGGTCCAGGGGAAACTCGTTGGCCTTTCAATAATGGCTATGCATTTGCAACTTGGATTTACATTGAATCATTTGCTGACACACTAAACGCTTCAACCGCAGCAGCCGCCATTGCTGCCGCTTCAGCCGCCAGATCAGGTAAGACCTCGGCTGCTGCTAATGTGCATGGTGGTGAAGCTACTGCTCATATGCCACGTCTGTTCAGCTTCTTGACTCCTGATAATAACCAAGGAATCGAAGTGTACTTCTATGCACAATTTTTAGTAGTTGAGAGTGGTAGTGGTAGAGGAAGGAAAGCTTCACTTCATTTCACTCATGCGTTTAAGCCTCAGTGTTGGTACTTCATTGGCCTTGAACATACATGTAACCAAGGACTCTTAGGGAACTCAGAGAGTGAAATGCGTCTCTACATTGACGGTTCCTTGTATGAGACTCTTCCTTTTGAGTTTCCTCGTATATCAAAACCACTTTCTTCTTGTTGCATTGGATCAAACCCTACTCCTCCTGCGTCTGCTGACCGTCGTCGGCGTCAGTGTGCTTTGTTTGCTGAGATTGGACCAGTGTACATATTTAAAGAACCCATTGGTCCTGAGAGAATGACAAGATTAGCATCAAGAGGTGGTGATGTTTTGCCTTGTTTTGGCAATGGGGCTGGTCTTCCATGGTTAGCTACAAATGACCATGTCCGAAATGCGGCAGAGGAAAGCAGTCTTTTGGATACAGAGCTTGGCGTGTACATTCACTTACTTTACCACCCATGTCTACTAAGTGGACGGTTCTGTCCAGATGCTTCTCTACCTGGAGCAGCAGGTGGTGTCTATAATCTCGTTCTCTAGCATGATGTGTGTTTATTACTTCATTCTCAAACTCTTTCTTTTTTCTTGGTTAAGGCACTCTAAGACGACCAGCAGAGGTAATTGGACAAGTGCATGCTGCAACGAGAGTGAAGTCAGTAGAGTCCTTCTGGGCCTTAGCTTATGGAGGACCAATGTCTTTGCTTCCTCTTACTGTTAGCAATGTGTGCAAAGATACTCTTGAGCCAGCTTCTAGTAATCTCCCATTATCTTTGACTACATACTCCCTTGCTGCACCTATCTTTAGAATCATCTCAGTTGCTATTCAACATCCTGGGAACAATGAAGAGTTGTCTCGTACTCGAGGCCCTGAGATTCTAGCCACCATCCTTGGTTATCTTCTTCACTCACTTGCATCCCTTGATGATAGAGTAGAAGATGAGGAGCTAGTTGCTTCCATTGTCTCAATTTGTCAGTCTCAAAAGCTCAACCATGCTCTTAAAGTGCAGCTCTTCCGGACACTACTGTTGGATCTGAAGATATGGAGTGTGTGCAACTACAAACTTCAAAAGAAGCTCTTGTCATCTCTTCAAGATATGGTTTTCACTGAAGCGACAGCTATGAGGAATGCTGATGCTATTCAGATACTTCTTGATGGATGTAGGAGATGTTACTGGACGGTTCAAGAGAAAGACTCTGTCAACACGTTTTCTCTAGATGGGGATGTGCGTCACATGGGGAAAGTTAATGCATTGGTTGATGAGCTTTTCGTGATTATAGAACTTCTAATGGGAGCAGCATCTTCTTCTTTTGCTTCTGCTGATGTTCATAGATTACTTGGCTTCATAGTTGATAGTCCACAGCCAAATCAGGTATCATGTCACATTAACTATCAAACATATGTCACTTTTCAGATCTTTTGACATGGTAGTTGTTACATCTGTTTTAGGTTGCAAGGGTATTGCATCTTATTTTTAGGTTGGTTGTACAGCCAAATGCTGCAAAGGCTCAGACATTTGCAGAGGCATTTATAACATCAAGTGGGATAGAAACACTTCTAGTTCTGCTGCAGAGAGAAGCTAAAACTGGTGACGAGAACGGTCTGGAATCTGTGGCTGATCATAGTGAACAGAGCCAGAACAATGGGCCTGGTTTGCTAAAGCAGTTGGATTCAGTTCCACAAGACACTCATGCTCATGATAGTTATGAAGAATCTTTGAAGGACACAGAATCCGTTCAACAAGGATCTGCCACTGTCATTTCTGATCGTGACTCACTTACCATCTCTAACTCCATGAATGCTGACAGAACATCATCTGTTTCTGAAACTCCAATCAGTAACAACACAAGGAACAACACAAGAAACAATGGTGATGATAGCGACCGAGTTGTTGTTGGGATAATTAGATTGATAGGTGCCTTGATTTCAAAAGGGCACTTAAAGTTTTCTCTTGGCTCCAAGTCTGATGTCATGAGTAATTTCATGGGTCATGGCCTTCATGAAAGTGGTGGAACAATGTTTGATGATAAAGTATCATTGCTTTTATTTTCTCTGTTGAAAGCATTTCAAGCAGCTCCAAACAGGTTGATGACTGAGAATGTCTATACAACTTTGCTTGGGGCCTCGGTATGTTCTGTTGTTCTTTCATTTGTTTTGTCTGGCTTCATCTGGCTAACCTGTAATGATCATTTTTTTTTGCAGCTTAATGCTTCATCAACTGAGGATGGCCTGAACTTTTATGATTCAGGTCATCGCTTTGAACACCCTCAGCTTCTGTTAATCCTCCTCCGTTCTCTACCATTTGCATCCAAGGCTCTACAAAAACGAGCACTTCAGGTATAAATGTCATAGCTAAAGACACTTTTGTGCAACTAGTTTTGTCTCTTTTTGAACTCACTCTTTCTATGTTAGGATCTTCTATTTTTGGCTTGTAGCCATCCGGAAAACAGAAGCAGTCTGACAAAAATGGAAGAGTGGCCTGAGTGGATCTTGGAGACTTTGATCTCAAACTATGAGGTATGACTCCACCTCAACCTTAACACTTTGAAATTTTACCTCCATGATTGTCTTGTTATTAACCAGCAAGCTCTATTTTAAGCTGACTATATTTTGTGTACACACACAGAGAGAAGCAGGGAAACAGTCTGCTTCACCTGGTTTTGCCGAGGTGGAAGATCTGATTCACAACTTCTTGATCATAATGTTGGAACATTCAATGCGCCAGAAAGATGGCTGGAAGGTAGATTTTTCAACTCTCCACTAGATTAATACATTTTCACAATTTTTTCAAGCTCAGTCGTATTGTTTTCTCATTACTTTTTACAGGATATTGAGGCTACAACTCATTGTGCAGAGTGGCTCTCTATTGTTGGTGGATCTAGCACTGGAGAGAAACGCATTAGGTAGTTTCATTGCTTCTTCTTATTTACTTTGAGAGATTCATGTGTTCTGTTCAACTGTGTTTACACTTTTTGCTCTCTTAACTTTTGCAGGCGTGAGGAATCACTACCAATTTTCAAAAGAAGGCTTCTTGGTGGATTGCTAGACTTTGCTGCCACAGAACTACAAGCTCAGGCAACTCTTGTTTTCATTTGAAGCCTTGTGTGTTTTGTTTTGTTATAATATGTGACTGCTATAGCTTGACCTACACATTGTTCTTTCCCTAAACAGACTCAAGTTATCGCTGCAGCATCTGCTGGTGTCGCGGCAGAGAGTCTAGCACCAAAAGAAGCAAAGGCTGGAGTAGAAAACGCTGCTAAGCTTTCAGTGTTTCTTGTGGAAAACACCATTGTGATTTTGATGCTTGTGGAAGATCATTTGAGACTACAAAGCAAACAGAACTGTGCTGCAAACGCAATTGATGTTTCTCCATCTCCTCTTTCTCTAGTTTATCCCATTAACAACCGTCCACACACTTTGACAACAGTAGGAGAATCATCAGAAGTTTCAAGCAGCCGTGCTTCAGTGTCCAGTGATTCAGGAGGGGTCCATCTAGATGTAAGTGGTTATTACTTTGCAACCATTATCTGTTAAGAACGCTCACGTTACTTTACCTTTTCTTCAGATACTTGCTTCAATGGCTGATGCAAGTGGCCAGATATCTACAGCTGTAATGGAGCGTCTTGCTGCTGCAGCAGCAGCTGAGCCTTATGAATCTGTTTCATGTGCCTTTGTTTCATATGGAAGCTGTACCATGGACTTAGCTGAGGGTTGGAAGTACAGGAGTAGATTGTGGTATGGTGTTGGACTACCTCCTAAAACAACTTGTTTTGGTGGTGGTGGAAGTGGTTGGGACTCTTGGAAAGGTTCTCTACAGAAAGATGCTCATGGAAACTGGATTGAACTTCCTTTGGTTAAAAAATCAGTATCCATGCTTCAAGCTTTGCTGCTTGATGAGTCTGGACTTGGAGGTGGCTTAGGAATTGGTGGAGGGTCTGGTACTGGGATGGGAGGGATGTCAGCTCTATACCAGTTGCTGGATAGTGATCAGCCTTTCTTATGCATGCTTAGAATTGTGCTCTTGTCTTTGAGAGAAGAAGACCATGGTGAAAATAGTTTGTTGATGAATAACTTAAGTTCTGAAGATGGTTCTTCTAGTGGACCATTAGATATCAGTTCTCAGATCTAAACATCAGCATTATTGTGGAGGTAAATCAAGAAAATATCATTGTTCTTGTTGCTCCCTCAAGTTTATCTAGAGAATTTAAAGTGTCTTGTCTGTTGATCTTCAGTGTGCTATCTCCTTTTCTAAACATGGCAATATCTGACTCAAAGAAACAGAGAGTGTTGGTTACTACGTGTATTCTATATTCTGAGGTTAGTTCTCCATATTTTCAGCTTATTTTGTGTGGATTTGATGCTCACTTTGATACCAAGTCTGTTGCAGGTATGGCATGCTGTGAGCAGAGACAAAAGGCCACTACGTAAGCAGTATCTAGAGGCTATATTACCACCATTTGTTGCAATTCTCAGAAAGTGGCGACCTCTTTTGGCTGGCATTCATGAACTTTCCACTGCTGATGGTTTGAACCCTCTGGTTGATGATCGTGCTTTGGCTGCTGATGCACTTCCCATTGAGGTTCCACAACTTATTCACATTCCTAAGAAGTTTGTTGTGTGTTATTGAACTGTGTTGTTGTTGCTTTGTATCCTAGGCGGCTCTTTCTATGATATCTCCAGAGTGGGCAGCTGCTTTTGCATCGCCTCCTTCTGCAATGGCACTGGCCATGATAGCCGCAGGTGCAGCTGGTTCGGAAGCGCCTCCACCTCCTGCACCACCAGCACCTCCAGCTCTTAGGCGAGACACTTCACTGCTTGAGCGTAAGAGTGCCAAACTTCAGACCTTCTCCAGCTTCCAGAAGCCCTTGCAGGCTCCCAAAGATGACACACCAGGTACACCAAGAGATAAGGCTGCTGCAAAAGCAGCTGCTCTGGCTGCAGCACGAGATCTTGAAAGGAGTTCCAAGATTGGTTCTGGGAGAGGTCTAAGTGCTGTTGCAATGGCCACATCTGGTCAAAGGAGGACTATCAGTGACATGGAGCGTTTACAGAGATGGAACATCTCTGAAGCCATGGGAGTAGCATGGATGGAATGTCTCCAGCCAGTGGATACAAAATCAGTTTATGGAAAAGACTTTAATGCCTTGTCCTACAAGTTTATTGCTGTGCTTGTCGCAAGCTTTGCCTTAGCACGTAACATGCAGAGATCCGAGGTTAGATCTCTTCCCTTGTCACACTTTGTTGTCTTCTCACTGTACACTCTAATCCACATTCAACTACTCACTAGATTGATAGGCGTAAACGAGATGATAACATTGTGAGGAACCGCTTGCGCATGGGAGTACGTGGTTGGCGCAAACTATTACGTTACTTGGTAGAGATGAGACGCTTCTTTGGACCCTTTGGAGACCATTTATGCAGTCCTAAACACGTAAACTACAGTGTCTTTTGTCTTAATATGAAACATGTTGAGGAGTTTCTCAGTGATGTAATAACACCATAACATATGCAGGTGTTCTGGAAACTTGATTCTATGGAAAGTTCGTCAAGGATGAGACAGTGTTTAAGGAGGAACTATAATGGTACTGATCATCTTGAGGCAGCAGTAAACTGTGATGATCAGACAGACCATAATGCAACTTTTCTTGCTGCTCAAGAAATATCAAAGGAGATAATGTATGAAGATGATGAATATAAAGATGCAAATGATCTTGAACACACAGGGAAAAAGGAAGAGAGGATGTCTGGCTCACTTGAGGATGCAATAGAACTGTCAAGTGGAATCAGTGATCCTCGGCCATTGAGTGACCAAGATGTGGTTCAAAATTCTAGAGAAGTAGTTCTCAAGGAGCTTGATGAAAGGATTGTTCTTGAAGTTTCCTCTTCTATGGTTAGACCACTGAGCGTTGTGAAAGGAACCTTTCAGGTATATATGCTCAACTAACATACCATTTTGTCTCCAGCTTCCTTGTATGAATGACTAGTGTCTGATGGTTGTCTTCTGCCTTTCTCAGATTACAACAAGGAGAATAAATTTTCTTGTTGACGTGAGTGAAGGCCAACATGTGGATGGTTCAGAATCAGGAGACCAAGAAAGAGATCGTAGTTGGTTGATGTCTTCTCTTCATCAGATTTATACCCGAAGGTAAAGTTTCATCATCAGTTTTTGTCTATATTTAGCTCACTATTTTTACACACTCTACTTCTTGAGTATACAGATATCAACTGAGAAAGAGTGCTTTGGAAATATTCATGGTCGACCGTTCAAACTTCTTCTTTGATTTTGGGGTATCTCAAGAACCCTCTCTGTTACATTATATTCATCTCTTTGTTGTTGTTTTCTTACCACAAGTACTTTTCTGAACACAATAGAGCACTGAGGGAAGAAGTAATGCTTATAGGACTATTGTTCAAGCAAGGCCTCCTCATTTAAACAATATATACTTGACAACTCAGGTTTGTGTGTTTAGTCCACCTTAAATGTTCTCTAAGTGCTGCAAAACTTACATGAATTGTTTACTTTGTAGAGGCCAGAACAACTTTTTATAAGAACTCAGTTAATGGAACGATGGTCTAGATGGGAGGTATGCTATTCCATCTCCTCCCTATTATAACATCTGGAGTAAGCCTTTATGTTGTTATAAGCTGCATCCTTTTTGCAGATCAGCAACTTTGAGTACTTAATGCAGCTCAACACGTTGGCTGGACGTAGCTATAATGACATCACTCAGGTAAAAGTCTTGTTGTAGTGAGAATTAATGCTTTAACTTATGTGAAGCTTTTTGATATCATCTTCTTTCCTTTGCAGTATCCTGTATTCCCATGGATTCTGTCTGACTATACATCAGAAGTTCTGGACCTTACAAATCCATCTAGCTATAGAGATCTTTCTAAGGTGGTGCTACTTGTACTTTTTGGCTCTATGTATGCATGCCTTTAATGGTTCATTAAAGCTTGAAAACTTGTTGTAATGTGGGTAATTTGTATATGTTAGCCAATTGGTGCATTGAACCCAGAGAGGCTGAAGAAGTTTCAAGAACAGTACACAAACTTTGAAGATCCAGTAATCCCCAAGTTTCATTATGGTTCACATTACTCAAGTGCTGGAGCAGTAGGTTATCTCTTCTGTGGTACATTTTTTAGATGGTCCATGCACTTGGTTTATAATTTTGTTTTTCTCATGTGATAGGTGTTGCATTATCTAGCTAGAGTAGAACCTTTTACAACACTTTCAGTTCAACTGCACGGGGGAAAGTTCGAAAGGGCAGACCGAATGTTTTCAGACATAGCAGCCACTTGGAAAGGAGTTCTCCAAGATATGGAGAATGTAAAGGAGCTGGTAAGTTCCTCTTCTTTGAAGGTAAAGAGTGTAGCCATATGTTCATGACACCTTACTTTGTTTTGTAGGTTCCAGAGTTGTTTTACCTTCCTGAGGTGTTGACCAACGAGAATCATACAAAGCTTGGTACTGTAAACCTTCCTCCTTGGGCTAAAACCCCTGTTGACTTTGTACACAAGCAACGAGTAGCTCTTGAGAGCGATCATGTCTCTGCACATTTGCATGAATGGATTGATCTCATTTTTGGGTAAGTTTCCACCTTGTGCTAGAAAATTTTGATTGCTTTTTACACTTATCAACTTATTCATTTTAGGTTTAAGCAACGTGGTACGGAAGCTATAACGTCAAATAATGTTTTCTTCTACACTACATACGAGGGAAGCGTTGATATTGATAAGATCAAGGATCCTGTAAGCTAATTATCTTTTGTTGCACTAATGAAGTTTCTCTTGTTTTGGTACTACTCTGTCTCCTTGACTTGCTTGTTGGATATAATTTAAGGTGCAACAACGAGTTACTCAGGACAAGATAGCTTACTTAGGACAAACACCGTCCCAGCTATTGACTGTGCCTCACGTCAAAAGAATGCCTCTTAAAGATGTCCTTCACATGCAGGTAACATGCTTATGTTATGAGGTTCTGAGTTAGAAGAGCTGGACCTGACAAACACTTCAAAATTCTTGTTCAGACAATCTTTAGGAATCCAAAGGAGATAAAACCGTATCCTGTTACAGCACCAGAGCACTGTAACTTACCTGCTGCAGCCATCAAGGCATCTTCTGATAACGTTGTGGTCGTTGACATGAATGTTCCTGCAGCACATATTGCACAGCACAAGTGGCAACCAAACACTCCTGATGGACAGAGTACTCCTTTCATCTTTCATCACGCTAAGGAGGCTTCAACTGGTGTAACGTTGATCCGCATGTTCAAGGGTGAATCTGAGTATCCTCAAGCACAGGCTTATGGGTCATCAGGAATCAGAAGTTCTTCGGTCACTGCTATAACAAGCGATGGAGAGATCATCACTGGTAAGCATTTTTTTAAAGGCTATGTATGATCTCTGTTGTGAAGGTTTGGTGATTAGTAAAACAGAAATACACTCGAATAGAAATAAATCATTTTATGAAAAAGTTCACACATTACGAAATTTTCTAAAAATAACATTTATTAAAAGTTTTTAAAAATTTATTTTGAGTTTAGAATTTAGTGACTAGGGCTTACGATTTAATTTTTTGAGGTTGGAGTAAGATTAAGTTTGGAGTAAGATTAAGTTTGGAGTTAGATTAATTTAGTATTATTCTTGTCAAATCAGTGATATTTTGTGAATCTTTATCATTAAGTGTTGTTTTTGGAATAAACTTTTAAAATGAGCTATTCTGGAGATTTTCTTTTAATGAAATTCTATGTTACTTAGGTGGACATGTGGATAATAGCATCAAGCTAGTCTCATCTGATGGAGCCAAAACACTAGAAACAGCTTTTGGTCACTGTGCTCCTGTAACATGTCTAGCTTTGTCTCCAGACAGCAACTTCCTTGTGACAGGTTCAAGAGATACAACTCTTTTGATGTGGAGGTTTCACAAGAGACTCACTTCTCAGACAAGTGAGTCCCAAAAGAAGAAAAGCTCTGAGACACCTTCCTCCACAAGCAACACCTTGGCCAACAACAAAGCCAAGAAGCGACGCATTGAAGGTCCCATACAAGTGCTCCATGGCCACTTAAGAGAAGTAACATGTTGCTGTGTTAGCTCAGATCATGGAATAGTTGTTTCTTCCTCTGGATCACCGGATGTTCTAGTGCATTCCATAAGGAAAGGTCGACTAATAAGACGGCTTGTTGGCGTCAAGGCCAATGCTCTCTGCATCTCTTCTGGTGGAGTTATAGTGGTTTGGAGTAGATCAGGAAGTTCTATCAGCTCGTTCACCATCAATGGTGTTCTCATCTCTAAAGCCAAACTTCCTTCCTCTTGTACCATAAGCTGCATGGAACTATCCATGGATGGGCAAAATGTTGTGGTTGGCGTGAACTCGTTTTCCTACACTGGTGAAGAAGATTCATCAAGTGGAGCCAATGAAATTAACAGACTGGATGTTCCATCTCCTTCAATATGCTTCCTCAACTTATACACTCTCAAGGTATTACCATGACTGAGTCCTGATAGTTTGAGGGCTTTAAACAATTTAGTAAGAGTTTTACTTAGAATTTATTAAACAATTTGGGTGCCTATATTCATATATATTAATTATTCGGAAAATTTTAGGGATCCAAGGCCAATGTTTATTAGAACCGGCTCTGGGTATTACTAATTTACTATAGTATTCAGTGGCCGGATGGATCTTGATGTTGTTGAAGGATACTTTGGCCTAACAAACCAGAACTTCTTCTTCTTGTGTAGGTGTTCCATGTGATGAAGCTTGGTAAAGGGCAGGATATAACAGCTATGGCTCTGAACATAGACAACACTAACCTCTTAGTTTCCACTGAAGATAAACAGCTGCTAATCTTCACCAGCCCATCTGTGAGTTTTTTGTTACACTGTTTACATTTTGAGCATTTTACTTAGCTTTTTCATTAGTTGCTACCGTTTTTTTACTAGTAAGATTGCTTATGAATCATAATCAAATTGCTTGTAGTTGAACTCGAAGATGGTTGATTAGACGGTGAAGCTTGGCTCTGAATAGAGATGGATTCAATCAACCCTTTTGATAAAATCAACAACAAAGCTTGGCTTAGCATTCACATGTTTGTTTCGGAGTGTTGTGTAAATGATATACCGTCACAGTAAACTCATTATGTGAGGCTTTGTGCATCCCTTTGCTTACAACATTATTAGGATGAGCCAAAAGTTATTGGTATGATACTTACAAACTAGATGATTACATGGGATAAGTACCTTAGAAACATGTACGTTGATTAGTCTAATCAACGTAACTATAAACTAACAACTTTTATGGATTATGTTACTAATCTTACATCAACCGACACAATTTTTAAGTCCAAGTAAAGAACTAAAAATATCCGTAAATATCAATAAATCATATTTTGTAACAAAACTAACACACACAAAAAATTTCTCAAAAATGACATTTATCAATATATATTTCAGATTTGGATTTGGGATTTAGTTTTTAAGATGTGAGTGAGAATAGATTTATGAATTAAGAGTTTTTCTTAACACATGAGTTATAGTAATTTAGTATATTTTTTTCAAGTGAGTGCTATTTAAAATTTTTTTTATCAATGCGTCAATTTTGGTAGAAACTTAAAAATGCTATTTTAGAAATTAACCCTAATATAATCTCTATGATCCAGTAGCATTAAAAGGTCATTTTCTATTTAACACCCTTTTTATCCTTTTAACGTTACACATTTTCTATTTCTTTCACATAATTATTTAATATTCAGTCAACATTTATACTATACAATAATTTTATTTAAAACAGTTCCAACATTCTATTTTATTTTTATTTTAAATTATTTTATGGTTTTTATAAAATGAACTAAAATATATTTAGTTGTATAAACAAAAATTTCTTAGAAAATAATTTAAATATAGATTATAATTAAAAGGTAAATTTTTTCTGTCTCCAAATCAGATGAACCAAGTCTATATTTGTAGAATATAAAAATGATGAATTTTAGTATTAATATTTTATTGAAAATATTTGTTATAAAATATTTGATATGTAAGAATTAGGAGATATGAAATACACCACATCATTAGTGTGAACCTCATTTTTCTTTTCAACTAAAAAAATCTGTTTTTTTAAGAAAGAAAAAAAATCCAAGTATTTGTTTTATTTTTTCGAACACCATTATTGTATTAATTCAATAGTTGAAAAACTTATTTAACATCCTCATTGTGCATGGTCAAGAAGGACAAAAAATATAATACAAACATGTTTCGCTTGACATGTTCACATGTGGTATATATGGAAGATGAAATATATAATACAAACAGTACTTAATTAACTTACTTTTAGCTGACTACAAAGGATCGTATTATCTCTTTCTCATGAGAACTATGTGCAGTGCAAGGTGATAGTGTATGAAATTTGCTATCCATCTACCTATTCTTTGCTAGTAAATTTAAAGACGACACACATGTTGGATGAGAGTACAATAAGCTAGATGGGGGATTCATATAAGGTACCATCTTGACATAATGAAGGGACGTGGTGATTCTGACCACTCTTTTGTAACAAAACTCCTCACTGTTAGCAGTACCAACTACAGAAATCACCCACATTCTATGGTTAATCTTTTGCCATTTATGATACTTGCTTCATGCTTTTACAAGCTTTAGTTTATGTTTGATGCATGGTACCCATCATCTCTTTGTTTGTGGTAGACAATGCTAACTCTAAAAATAGCTAGAAATAGTAGAGAATAATAGGTATAGAATTATAACAGCTTTGATCATTTTGAAGCATGCTAATAATTCTAGATGTTGACTTGTTACTCCAATTTGCCATTTAGTCTTTAGTAGTATTAGCTTCTTCACCATATTCTTTAATATTATTTGGTTTCATCTCATGAAAATATCAACACACGAAATGAGTAAGAATTTTTTTAGTGGTCCTAGTCCTTAGCCTCATCAATTATGTTTTTGCTTCTATTCATATCACATGATTATATTTTTTTATGTAGGAACTATTGATATATAGAGAGAGGTCTCTTAGGAATCAAGGTTCTTTTCTTTTAAAATTTTGAACCCAATTGTGAGGAAAGATGCCAATGTGCTGTCGCCTGGAATCCATGACCTCGACCTTGGAATGGGTTTGGTAGTTAATTTTTTTTTTTATATAATGGTGTTTTCTGTAGAAAAATCAATTTATTATGTAGATATTATTAGTAAATAAAAGTACTATAAATAGTTAGGTGTTTGAAATAATTTTTTTATAGTCAGTCTAAAAAGAAAAATGATCATGTTTTCGAATTGTAGAATATATTTGGATTTAATCATAGTTAGGTATTTTGGCCAAGCAATTAACTAGGAGTTCTGCCCGCACTTGCGGGCATAATTATTTTATAAATACTTATTAATAAATGTAATATTAACTTACATATCAAAAAAAAAAAAAATTTACTTTTTGAATTTTTGAATTCTTAATTTTTTATTTATTTAAAAACATTATTTGGATAACAATATTAATATTTTTTATTTTAAAATATGTTGTTATCTTTAACAGTATTTTAATATATTAATTTATAAACAATTATCTAATTAAATAAATAAATATATAATTTTTAATATAAAGTAATGTTATTAAACCATATTCTTGAAATTACCAAAACCTAAAAAATCTCAAAATAAACCAAAAGCACAAAAATATAAACCGAACTCAATTTTACATATTATTTAAAATTTTGACACATGAGCAGAAAAACCTAAAACTATGGAGAAACTGACACATAAGCCAAATCACTTCATAAATAATAGTATAGATAGATAGATCACTCGGACAAATAGACAATAAATTAATTTAAAAATAAAAAATTGATTCTAATTAATTTAACATATTTTTATCGAAACAACCCGAATAAATTAAAAAACTACTAAAATTTTATATGTTTAGTTAGAATATAAATAAATATATATATATATATATATATATATATATATATATATATATATATGTATATATTCAGAAGATTTAAAATATAATATAAAGTAAAATTATTGTTCATATAGTGTAAATTGAACTTTGAGTTATCAAATTTAAATCAATTCAAAATTTAAATCAATTTAAAATTTAAAATATTTTTATTCCAACAGAAATTTAATGAAATAACATTTACTTTTATAATTTCATTTAAATATTTAATAAAGTTGAAGTTCGAAAGATACGAACTTAAGTCAAATTATAAACTTTATTTTGTTTTTAAATAAAATAATATTATTTAAGCATGAAATCACTTAATATATAACTAAAAGAAGGGAAAAATCAATTTAAAAAAAAAAATTCAAAGTACATACTTTTGTTACCTTTCTCTTGTCGGTTACAATACAAGTAAAACAAGAAGTGTGAAACTGAATGACTTGTCTATCGTTATGGTCTATTTAGTATGTACCCTCAACTGTTTGAGGAACCTCACTAAAAGTCTCCTGTATGGGTATTGTAAGTATTCAATCAAGAACAAGAAACAGAGATGGAGAAGGAAAGAGAGAGAGTATGTTTTGGTCTTCTTCTTCATCATCTTCGTCCTAAACCCATGCATCACTGGTCCCCCTTATAATCATGAGTTTCCTTTTACCATCATTACCTTCAAAAGATTTCTTCTCTCTTTTTCTCTTCATCTCTCTCTAACAAAACACATGCACCTATCTATTTCTATATAAAGCTTATTCTTGCAGTGTGTGTTATGCAGTTCTCTCTGCGGAACAAAACCAGAAGAAGATGTGTCTGAAATCTTCAGAATCATTCCTAGACACACGCACACCGAAAATGAGATCAGGTTCGTGCCACAACAGACGTATACCTAAGACACAAACCCATATTCGTGTCCTCAGTCTCACCAGGTTCAGTTTCAACTTCTACATCTTCTTCTATACACATTGACTCTGTTTTAAGCGTTTTTTTGTTTCCTTTCTTTGGACGCAGGAGGAGAAGACTACTGAGGGCAGAGAAGGAGATGGAGATGAGAAACACGAAGCTCTTTCTAGAGAATCAAAGCATCATACGAGAGAACGAAGCTCTAAAGAAGAAAGCTCTTCTTCTCCACCAAGAAAACAATGCTCTCTTCTCTCTGCTTCATCCATAACTCTCCCCCCTGCTTCATCCTCCTTCCTTTACTCATCTTCATGAATCCTGTTTCCTCATTACGTTTGTTCTCATCTTCTCAACTAAAATAAGAAACCTCACGAAATAATGTGTTGCTTAATGTTATTTTCACAATGCGACCAATGCCGTTTTCATATAACAGAGCCAAACGCACAGATACAAAACACAATCATCCACAGAGAAGAGATAGTAAGCAAAAAAAAAAACAACAACCAGAATCATCACAAAAGCAACTATCTGTAAGTTTCTCATCAGCTAAATAACCAACAACGAGAACAATAAACAGAACCAAGGCATATCTAGTACCTGCCGATTAAAATGAAGTCATCATCATCAAGCACCTGAACATCCCTCTCTCCCACAAAATGCTCCCTTCCAATCTCCTTCACAAGTTTAACAAACTCAACCCTTTTGGACAAAGGCAACGGCACATAAGGCAGCCTAAACACCGGCCTTGCAACTCCAAGCTGAGCCAAAGCTGTGTTAACCCCAATAGGATTCGGTTCTTGGAACACCCAATCCACCAAAGGCAGAAGCTTTGCGTTCAACGCAGAGTTTCTACCTTCAAACATTAGTTTCCTCACCAAACCTGGAACCAAGTTGCTAACAACAGATATAACTCCAGTCCCCCCGTGATCCCATCTAGAGTCATGACACTGATCATCATTCCCACTCCACACAACAATACCCTTCTCAGTATACTCCTCAACTCGGTCATTCCCCACACATTCCTTAACACCAGCTAGATTAACATTCCCAGAGAGTTTAAAGATAACCTGTGGAGGTATATCTTGATTCGTACGACCCGGCACATTGTATATAATCGTCGGTCCCATGTGAAGCACGGTTTGAAAATGAGCAGTCATGCCTTCAATAGATGTTTTTCCGTAGTAAGGGTTGATGTGGAGAGCAGCGTGCATCCCCACAGCGAACCCTTGCTCGGTGGCGTGTATAGCTTCCCTTGTTGAGTTGCTTCCGGTGTTGCCAATGACTTTGATCCTTGCGCCGAAACAGTTCACGGTGTGGCCTATAAGCATGATGTGCTCGTCCCAGCTCATCAGCTGGCCTTCGCCGGTTGTGCCACCGACGATCACGCCTTCAGCGCCTTTGACTATCTGTGTGTTGACTAGCTCATCGTAAGCTTCGAGGTCGAATCTTCCGTCGGGGAGATACGGTGTCTTGATGGCTGTGATCACTCTAAGGGACCTTATGTCGTCTGTGTTTGTCCTGCAACCACACAAAGCAAGAGACATCAACTAAAACACTAGTGGACATTAAAAAGGAACTGAAGCTAAACTGACTTGTTTTTGTCCTCGAGACTGCGCATTGGGAGATGGAAGTTTGGTACTACAGCTGCTTTTGGAGAGACCCATTTCGCATTCCTTCTGCGTTATCAGAAAGAACATAAAGCAGAGCATATTATTAACGATTTAGACAAGACAGAGCCTCGACTAATAATGATGTCTGGTAATAGACTGGCATAACTCAACCACTCAGAGATCATAAGACTATGTCTCAGAAACATCAATTACACGAAACATCTTAAGCACTAATCAGTTGATCTGGTTATGGATAGAAGACACAGAGAGAGAGAGAGAGAGTGAAACCTCTTGTGGCCATCGAATTGATGTGGACGAGGGGAGAGGGCAGAGTGAATGGAGATCAAGCCGTAACCTTTCAAAGCTGCCATCTTTCAAGGCGAACCCACCGAGATTTTTTAATTCAATCGGGACTCTAATAGACAACGAGAGTGATAAGTGACGGATCAGTTGGAGGCGGTGATGTTAATAGTGGGCACACTGTAAATGATCGAAGCTGAGAGCGTTGCAATGATGGCGAAATAGATTGAACCCAGGCGTTAGAGGGTGAGCATGCTGACGTCAGATTCCGGTAGAAAGCGGCGGGAGAGAGAAGTATGTAGAAGAAGCCTGAAACTGATGTAAGAAGAAACAAAGACACTCCTTGTGTCACTTTAGGGTTTTGACTTTTCTTGTGTTCATGACTATTTGCCACGTGGAAATATAATTGCTATATATAGAAACGATGACCGTGTTAACTAAATATGTAAGTACAAATACGGCGTCATTTGCAAGTTGATCGGGCCTAAGAGAACTTACCCATCAAGTCCAGTAGGCGATTTTATATATTTGAACCGTTGAATTGAAAGGAGTACTCTATTGGCAATCATTTAACATCACAATCCGAAATGAAATATTGAAAGCCAAACCAAAAAAAAAAAAAATCAGCACCACTGGAGTAGAACCGGACCAACTGATAAGCCGAGCATGTCAGCAAGAGCAACCTGAACCTCACTAGAGCCGTGTTCGCAGCTAATCAAGCTAGCCAGAAGCGGGAACAGAGACTTCATGTTTTTCTCAAATGATGCTTCTTCCAATGTACACATCGCTTGAAGCGTTGCAACTATAAGAGGAGCTCTTGCTGCTAACTCCCTTCGTTTCCCTGACCCCAGAGGTATCCTCCATCGGTACTCGCTCCCTCGCGATGATTCTGACTGTTGTTTTTTCGCAGAAGAGGACGAAGTCTCGATGTAGAAGTTGAGAACTTCTTGACATGTTTTGACTAGAAGTGACTCTATTTCCTCTGCTTCTTCTCCTGCTTCTTTGTTTTCGTCTGTGACGAGGTTCTGTAAGAACGTGAGGCAGATTTGGTAAGACTCGTTTTCGAGACGAAGTAGTGGAGGATCTTGCATTTGCGTCATGGGTCCTAGCTCTTGTAGTCTTGAACGCAGTATCGTGTTGCTGTTTACGCTGTGAGCATGTAACGCCACACCGTGCAATGCGTCGAAGAGTACTAATGTGTTTTTCGCTGAAAGCTGAGGTCTGTACATGTTGTAAATCTCCATCACAGCCTGAAGAAAAAAAACAAGAAGAAACATTACAACAACACAAACATTACAACTGTAACATGCAGACGCCTGAAGAGAAACTGACCTGAATCAGCAAAAGCTGAACAGCGGCACGGCACTTAGCATCAGAGATGGCGGCGTAAAGACCGACCGCTGTTGTCTGACTCTCTTCATTACCATCCGAGCCAATAGGAGCAACAGAGTCAGCATTACTGTTCTGAATGTTGTGAGCATTTCTCTGGCTCCTCTCCACATACTCTTCGCTGAGGAAATAAGAAAAGTCTGGACAAGTCGTCTTCGCCGATTCTTTTAAAGACGACACTACTTCTAACCATTTCTCTTCAGAAAACAAGACACCAGCGTCGCTCATAAGACGAACAAACGCAGCGATACCAATCCCTGCAAGGCTCTGGTGAGGTCTCTTTATGAAGCTCACAAGAAGCATTAGAACTTTCTTTAGAAGTGGATTGACTGTAGTGTAGAATTTGACAAAGAGATCCACTACAAGCTGTAGTGCTAATGTGCAGGTCTCGTATAGCCAAGCATCATGGTCTAGCTCGTCCACATCACCATAACTTCCTTGATCTGGAGACTCGTCTCCGCCATTTGGATCAATACCATGCCGTACATAGTCAAATATAGGAAACAACACAGATTCGAATACTTTTTCCCATAATGGCAGAGAAAATAAGTGGCCGTGGTTGCGTAAGGTGTCAAACAGAATCTGTAGTGCACTTTTCCTGATCTCTGGTCTTGGATCGAAACTAAGCTCTGACAAGCCTGCAAACACATGGATAAGAATTTTCGACTTAGATAACACATGTGAAAAGGTAGCTTGAAAACGCCAAATGTAAAGACTAATTCAATTTGATGTTATACCTGCTAGTAAGGGAAACCAAAAGTATAGCTGATTAGTGCTGTTTACAATCTCTCCGTTCTCTTGTTTCACGCTTTTTCCTGTGTGGAGGGATGACTGAGGAGTCTTTCCAGAAGTTTCCTTGTCTTTGTTCGTTGATGGTGATTTAAGATCTCCTTCTGCAAGCTTTGTTGCACAATACCTGAGGAATGCTATGGACCTGAGACTGATATCCTTGCTGAATCTGTTGTTGGTGAATGCAACAAGGCAGTTCACACAATCTGTAAACGTGGTGGTTTCTGTCTCAGTTATGTATGGGAAATATTCTCGGATAATCTTCTCGATAATCTCAAAGGATAGAAAAACAATATTCTTGTGGTCGTCATATGCTGCTGTGGTAAAAACCTGCAAAGAAAGAAAACACAATGTGAGATTACATAAGTAAACCAAACTTCTTAAATGGAAGTGGTTGCCAGAGAAATAGAATAAATGCCTACCATGAACATGCTTTTCCATCCCGACTTAACATTATTTACACGCGACAATACCATCTGAGAAACACATCGGATGATAAGTTCTCTGATCTCAACATCATTACTTCTACGCATAACAATGACAAAGGGTGTCATAAACTCGTTCTGAAAGTTGTAATTAGCCAACTCTTCCCGTTCCAGGAATTTCATTGACAACTGGCGCAAAGAGTCCATCGCAAAAATTGCAATAGAAAGATTCTCTGAGCATCCAATGGTCACAAAGAAACCCGATAGCACTTGCCAAATGCTTGACCAAACAAGCCTTATGCGGTTCATGTTATAATGCCTGTCACCAATTACCAACAGAAGATGTTTAGACTATATGCTTAAAATGTTAAGAGCGGAGTACACATCTTATATGCAGTATATGAAAGAAAAGAAAAGGAAGGAAGTAGGCGATTCTTACGCTATCTCAACAATCTTTGTTAGGCTAAAAACGCGTGGATTAGAAGGAGACCGCAATTCATCGATAGAAACTTTGCAGAGAGCTTTAACAAAGTCTATTATAGCTTCACTGTTCAGATTCTGACTCTGTGCGAATATTAGATTCATTTCACCAACCTGCTCCAACAAGTTTAAATTAGAGACTATACTGCTCATCTGGTCTTGTCTCACGTTCCTAGAACCTTTTCCACCAAAACTCATGCTGTCATATGAACCCCTCAAGACACCTGTAGCTGCATATTGACTTTTACCGGGACCTTTCTTTTTCAGAACAGGAAGCACATTTAGTTTGGGTTGCTTTGATTTCTCTGACTCATTTTGCTTGGAAGCAAAAAAAGCGGCATCTGGAGGAGCACCTTCTCCCAAGAGATGTAGTTGCTCAAAACGGGAAACACAAGTTAGTATATGCTCCCAGGCATCTTGCAAATAGTTGCCCTCTTCATCAGCAAGTCTGAGAATCGCCTGGAAAACAACCAATATTAACTTGGATCAAAACAAAACTTTACAGGAAGAAAGGCGACAGAGAGAGCAGGAAGGAGGCATCATGGACATAAAATTAAGTACTACAAGGAATAGACAAAGAATAAGGTAAGATGGGGAAAGATATCCAAGATACATAACATGTTTTTCAGTACAGCTAGGCAGGGGGACTATAACAAACAACAATAACATAAAACTTAAATAAGCAGGATACCAACCTTAATGGCCTCAATGTTTTTTTGCTTGATATCCGCTGGGGAGTGAAGTGAAGTGAACTTCGCTAGTGAAGTCACAAAAGCATCTCTATGAGTCTTCATTGATATCAACGAAGTGGCATGGATTGCACGGTGGAAGCCTTCCAGACATAAATGGATAACTGTCAAATCATCACTCTGGTCTAGTGGCACACTGAATGCAGCAAGCATAGGAGCCCAACAAGCCTCAATCATGAATCTGAGAATAACCACATCTGTCGCGGCATAGTAGGTTGACCTGCAAATAAAATTCAAATACGGCATCAGATCAAAGATGCCTAAAAGATAGAAAAAGTTCAGGAGTGTAAACCCAAGTTGAAATGAATACAATGTGTTACAAAGGAACGATTGTCTCGATAGAAAAGGTCGTTAACAACTTTTAATGCAAGGAAGAGTGAGTGATCTTACTCTGATTTGCGAGCTTTTTCCTTAAACTGCTCTTGCATATGCTTCATCAGATCATCACTTGTTTCCACATATGAATCTCCCCCCTGCTTACGGATCACTATGTTTAGTATACCATCCAAGCCAAGCATTCTGTTTGAGCTTGTGGACTGTTTCTGTTGCACATTTAAATCGTCTTCTTTCATCTTTATCTCTTTCTTTGTTATCCGTTCATACAGCGATCTCATGTAGTCCGCAGGTAAATCTTTTCCGTCGTCTATTCCCCGATTGTTTCGAATAAAGTCATCGGCAGACATCTATATGTTCCATAAAAAAAAATGTACAAAGAACCTCATCAACATTCTATCTCAAACTTCCAGAATAATTGCGCTTATCATATAAAATAAATGAACAAACCTTGATCTTCACCATGGGGTTGTGGGCATCAGTATTGAGCATGATCACAGAATATGCAAGAACATAAGCTGTGTCTGCGCTAGTAAACACCTTAGGATTACACTTGCAGTAACGTTCAGCAAACTTTTCCATGATTCGGTCAATCTTTTGGGCTTCTCCTGGCAGCCTAAAACCTTCCAGAAAGGTTCTTATTGCTTCATCAAATTCCATGTCTTGAAAATCGAAAGAATCCACATACGCATGCATCACCTTGAGATGTAACTCTTCTCTTTCCCCAAGATAATCGCCTATCAAAGATTTATTTAACCCTGACGCATCTTTGAGAAAAGCTGCTATTTCTTCAGGAGACTCACCCACCTTCCCCGCATTAATGAGAAACTCAATGCCTTTTGTTGGCTTCCGATTAAAAAGAGAAATACCTTCCTGGGACAAATATTTAAATTAGTATTAACGACCACATGACAATATGTCACTCTTCTGAATTATCTGCCAAATACCCAAACATCTTTATACTTACCTGAAGTTCGAGCTTGTAAGCCCGGCGCTGCTCAATGGCCATAGCATCAGACGTACCTCTTGGAGATTCAGAATAGGTATCTGATCCGTCAGCAGACTCATCAGCATTTCCATTTGCCAACTGGGGACTTCCGGGTCCCAGATCAATCTCAAGTGCTTCAGATTTATTCAGCGAATTAGAAACTGGCAGGCGCAACTGCTTGTTCAACCATTCTCCCATTGATTTCAATATGGCTACTAAGCATTTCATGGCTTCAAGTTTCATAGCTGCCTCCTGAGGTGGCAACAGCGTTGAAGATGTAGCAGTAGAAGCCCCTTGGGCCGTTTTAAGGAGACCATTGACCACCCTAACATTATCATACAGAAGAAACATAAATTACGCAAAGAACTTTCACCTCATTAAAACAAAAACTATGAAAAGCAAAGCATAAAGGAACATAACATACCTCTCAAAAATATTTGATGAACTGACATCACAATCATAGTTCAAGAATATATCAACCAGGATTTGTGAATCCAAGCAAAGCTTATCGAGAAACCGAAGAACAATCATCTTCTGTTGAAAATTAGGTTGAGCAACATTCTCCACGACTCTAAGAACAATCATTGGGAAGAAAACTCCGATTTCCGCTTTTAGTCCAGCCCGAAATCTTGCAACCAGACTGATAAAAATAGAGCAGGAAAGCTGGAAGATAATCATAAGAGTAGAAGCGCTGTTCTTTAGCAACGACAAACACAAGTACTGTTTGATAGCACCTAAGAACCTGTACAACATAAATAGCAATTCATCAGTAAGACTAAATCTGAATTTGCTCTCACATTCTCAAACAAGAGCAAACACTTTAGTTCAAAGAAGATACCTTTCGCTCGTCCTAAAGATATCTCCAGCGTTTTCCAACAAGATCTTCAATAGCTCAAGAGCCAGAATCTTCCCTCTCATCGACTGCGGATCTGTCGAAGACTCCTTTGGAGCCGTCTTCATGGAGAGCTTACACAAAGCCCTAAACACCAAGAATGCATCTCTCCTCAGCTTATTCTCTATCTGAACCTCTAAATCATCATCTCTCTCAGCTTCAACGTCAGCTAACTCCCCCTTCCTTCCCTCTAGAGCCGACTTATACATACTGATCTCCCAATACTTAGCATCCAACATGTCCTTATCAGTAGAGTCCAACAAATCCGTCGGATTCGTCGTCTCCACCGTGGTACTCTCCAACGCCGCATCTTGCCCTACTGATCCCACCATTGTCGGATTCAACACACCGTCGATATCCTGCATAATCTTGGTGATGAAGCCCTGAACAAACTGCGTCATTGTCCCATCCGCATCCGATTTCTCAACCGGCTGCATAAGCTCAGCCACCACAATCGGCTGAATGGGGGCGGTTGACGAATCCGCCTCCATTCTCCGGAACACAATCACCAGTATCTGGATCAGAGAAGCCTTTGCAGTCGTCTGATTCACCACGTTTTTGCTTCCCAAGTAAACGTCGTAGCAAGTACGCACGATCAGAAGCAAACAGTCCCCGTGGATCCTCAGCGAGACGGAGTTGATCGCGGACAACAGAGTCTTGAGCACAGGCAATTCAATCGCCTCGTCTCCCAGATCGTGGCACTTACAAACGGACTCGATCAATTTGTAAAGGAGGACGGACTCAGCTCCACCGGACGGATCCGATTCGCCGCGAATGTAGCCATGCGCGATGAGTTTCTGAATGCAGTCGACAGCAGGCTCGACGATCTTCACCAGGCCGGTGCCACAGGCGTTGATCAGAGGGCCGAAGACGAGTTCGGAGTCGGCGAGCGAGTACTCCACCGAACCTCCGTCGTTGAGCGGGCCTGGGACGGGGGAGGAATCAGGATCGGAGTCAGGCGGCGATTTCCGCGGCGAGTTTAGTAGCTCGATGACGGATTTGCATTCGGTCGCGAGCTTGGAGTGTTTCCGCCACGACGCGTTCTTGACGATCTTCTCTAGAGCTGGCGTTACGACTCGACTCAATCGGGAATCGACTTCCGAGGAAGCCATTCCCAGTTTTTTTCACGGCGAGCTCAGCGACTCGACCTCACAGCAAACAGATCTGAAGCCACCAGCCTCGACGACGAGTCGCCTCGGAGATATAACGTCCGATCCACGGGGACGAGTTGGCTCAGTGAGTCTGACTCAAACCGCGCAGGGTAACAGAGCAAAGATGTGGATTGTGAACGGAAACGTTCAGATCGCGTCGTAGTTTTGATTTTTCTGCTATCGAAATTTACATGACCGATTTACCCTTCAGTTGACACTGGACTCTGAAGGGGAGAATTGTTATTTCAGGGAAATTCAGACACCATTTTGGACATTTCTAAGCTGTTGACCGCCGGGAAATTCGTAGCCGGTTCCCGGTCTGGGGTACTTAACTAAACCAAAGTTAATTTTAAATTATTTAATAATCTTGGACATATTAGAGTGAATGAAACCACGTTTTTTCCTTTTAAACGAAACTCAACCAAAGCTGATTAGACCATGATTGGCTCCCTTAATTACGTGTCACTTTCCAGAAAAAAAATCATTAGATTCATATATACAAAAGCAAAAGATGATCATTTCACAATAATCAAAAGTGAGTTAAAAGGTTACACATTCTTGGTTAAATAAGCTTACAGCAATGTTATATATGCAGAGAAACAATTACATAACCACACAACAAAGATATAGGTTCTACAGCATACAAGCAAACAAACAAAAATAAACACCCCTGAAGGTGTGTTATCAAATACATGTATAATACAATCTGATCCCCAGTTATGCATAAGATGTGTGAGATAAAGAGTTAGAAACCAAAATTATAAAGAGAATCTTACAATATTTTCTCCTTAACTGAATCCATTGTCTTCACAAGGAGAATCATATACCATTTGGAGTTTTCTTGATAGAAGCTATCGACTTGTATACCAACTAAACCTAAGTTTGTTATTATACCTTCATTGTCTCTCATCGGTTTTGTTAATTTAGAATCTTCACACAAGATATCCTTTGGACTTGTACACACCGATGGTGGCCTTATCTGTTCCCAAAGAACAACATCATCAAGGCTTCTCCCAAAACTGTCCTCATCATCTTCAATAAGTCCTGTATCCTTCCCATCTCCATACAAATGCTCATAGTGATGATGGTCACTCCAATGAGCTAAATCGTTATCTCCAACAAGTATTTCATCTGAGCGT
The DNA here is from genome assembly GCA_018703725.1 of Brassica juncea. NCBI lineage: Eukaryota > Viridiplantae > Streptophyta > Magnoliopsida > Brassicales > Brassicaceae > Brassica > Brassica juncea. The sequence goes on along the minus strand of CM031940.1, from coordinate 4,284,347 downwards.
GCCTTAACACCCTCATCATCGATATTCTTGATCTTGTTGAGCATTGTTGGGGGTGGGCTTTGCCCTTCAACAAGACTTATAAGATAATGGGCTCAGCCCATTTAAAGGAGGTCACTAGGAAAACCCTAGACCTCATCCTTCTATAAATAAGGAGGCAACCCCTCTTTGAGAAGGATCCTTCTTCCCATTATTTTACACTTTCTCTCACCTCTTAGAGAGAGAACATCTCCTAGAGAGAGAAACACCTTAGCACATGCTTTCATCTAGGCACTTGTGACCATTGTTGTGGAACTACGATCGGCTTGATCCCCTTTCGGGGTACGTAGGCAGCCCTTCACCGGGTCCAGCCACAATCTATTATACCTCTTTTACTCTCCATCCATCCAGTTCAAGCTCAGCATGAAGACTTCTCCTAATCCCACCATCGAGATCTGTCTACCTCCAGTACAGCACCGATTTCGGTTCAAACAGTTGGCGCCCACCGTGGGGCATGGTGAAGTATCTTCGAAGAAGATTGAACTCGGAGTCCGTTTAGTCGTCACTAGACTGTCTAGTCGTCACTCGACCGTCTAGTCGTCACCCGACCATCCAGTCGTCACCCGACCATCCAGTCGGCACCCGACCGTCTAGTCGCAAAGGACGACCAGACACGCGAGGAGACGCACCCCTGCAAGCGTTTCTACCCGCTCGGCTAAACACGCTCCGATGGAATCCTTCGCAAAGCGTTTCTACCCGCTCGGCTAAACACGCTCCGATGGAATCCTTCGCAAAGCGTTCTACCCGCTCGGCTAAACACGCTCCGATGGAATCCTTCGCAAAGCGTTTCTACCCGTTCGGCTAAACAGGCTCCGAAGGAACTCTTCGCAAAGCGTTTCTACCCTTTCGACTAAACAGGCTCGGAAGGAACTCTTCGCAAAGCGTTTCTACCCGTTCGGCTAAACAGGCTCGGAAGGAACCCTTCGCAAAGCGTTTCTACCCGTTTGGCTAAACACGCTCCGAAGGAACCCTTCGCAAAGCGTTTATACCCGTTTGGCTAAACAGGCTCGGAAGGAACCCTTCGCAAAGCGTTTCTACCTGTTTGGCTAAACAGGCTCCGAAGGAACCCTTCACAAAGCGTTTCTACCCGTTTGGCTAAACACTTGACCGTTTACTCGTCACTTGACAGTTTACTCGTCACTTGACCGTTTACTCGTCACTTGACCGCTTACTCGTCACTTGACAGTTTACTCGTCACTTGACTGTTTACTCGTCACTTGACCGTTTAGTCAGACTGCTTAGTCGACAAAAAAAATGGGGCGAGTAAATGCGCTTTTTAGCCACTTTTACTCGTCAAAAACGAGTAAATGACAAACGGCGTTCTTTACTCGTAAAAAAAAAAAAAAAAAAAAAAAAAAGGCAGTGGGACCCACCATATTTTATTTTTCTCGGCAACTCAAAAATACGAGTGAATGACGAAGGAAACAAGTTTGGGTTGTTAAATCACCAGCCCAATTTGTAATTCAACTCGGCAAAATAAGATGGGCTTAGTTCTGACTAAACCCAGAAGCCAAACGTGAGAATTACTGCTCGAGCACAAGTCATCACTTCAAGACCGATTCCAAGCTTCGTTGCTCGTCATGGTAAAAACAAAGCTCGAGCTCGTTCGGTTCCCGAGTAACAGCCCAGGCAACCTCACCTCCGTCACGTGTTTTCCTCGGAGCAATTGTCGTTCGGCATCGAGGATACAGTCACCGACCTCACAGCCCGAGTAAAGGCAGAATGGAGCCAAGGCCGGGTAAAAAAAAAAAAAATAATAATGACGAGTTTTGACGAGTAAAACTGATGATGCAGAGCTTGCGACATCTCATGAACTCGCACGTCATTCCCCGCCCGAGTAAATAGGCAGCTTATACGAGAATTTACGAACGTCTCATCTGTTAGTAGCCAGCTTGAGATTAAGGAAGACATCGTCAAGCTCCATCAGAAACGGTTCATGTCGTCTCTCTGCGACTAAAAAAAAACTCACATCGAGTAAAAGCTCCTGCTCGAAGGGCTCATCCTCATCACCCGATCTCGATCCCTCCTTTGTTCAACAAAAGACTCTTGCTCGGCAGTAAAGAGGCCAAGATCATGCTTGCTCTAAGATCACTCGGCGATCAAGGAACCCTTTGCAAAGCGTTTCTAGCCGTGTGGCTAAACACGCTCCGAAGGAACCCTTCTCAAAGCGTTTCTAGCCGTGTGGCTAAACACGCTCCGAAGGAACCCTTCTCAAAGCGTTTCTACCCGTGTGGCTAAATAGGCTCTGAAGGAACCCTTCACAAAGCGTTTTTACCCGTTTGGCTAAACACGCTCCGAAGGAACCCTTCGCAAAGCGTTTCTACCCGTTTGGCTAAACACGCTCCGAAGGAACCCTTCGCAAAGCGTTTCTACCCGTTTGGCTAAACAGGCTCCGAAGGAACCCTTCACAAAGCGTTTCTATCCGTTCGGCTAAACACGCTCCAAAGAACCCTTCACAAAGCGTTTCTACCCGTTTGGCTAAACACGCTTCAACCCGATCGAGTAAACACGCTTCAAAAAGGAACCCTTCGCAAAGTGATTCCCTCAAGCGGCTAAACACACCCTCTCAGCCGCAAAGGATAGTGAAGCACCACATCATCTCGTCTACATAAGAAGGCACGCGGCTAAAAGCTTAAGGATCCATTGATGAGGAGCGGAGGAGAAGCCCCGATCGCATCATTCGCCAAAGCTGCAGCTTTCATTACTCGCCTATTACTAGGTATGACTTTGTCTTATGACTTTGTTACTTTTCAGCTTTTGTTTAGGGATGTACGCTGAGGCACGAGTATAACTTGTCTTATCTTTAACATGAGTTTACAGTAAACTTACCTTTTACTAGGCACGAATTTGGCATGAACTCGTCTGTCACAAGGAATGAGTTCATGAAACCCGTCTTTTACCAGACATGGGTTTACATACAACTCACTTCCTAGTAGACATGAGTTTATGTTTAATTCGCCTTCTAACAGGCATAAGTTTACGTTCGACTTGCCTTTTACTAGGCATGAGTATGGTAAACTCGATCTTTTCTAAGCACAAATTACTCGCCGAACTACAGCTCCTAGACATTAGTTTGGAAACTCTCCTTCCAGGCACGAGTTACTGGCCGAGTTACTTCTTCTAAGGGATGATTTCATAGTAAACTTCCCTAGCGAGAGTATAACTCGCGTCCTAGGCATGAGTTCACCAGTCAAGGTACTACTCGCCTTTGTCTAGGCACGAGTTTAGTAAACTTGCCTTTCTCCAGGCACGAGTTTACACTAAACTCGCCTAGCAAGAGTACATCTACTCTCCCTCGTTCAAGCACAAGTTACTGGCCGAGTTACTGCTTCTAGGGATGATTTCATAGTAAACTCCCCTAGTGAGAGTACAACTCGCGTCCTAGGCATGAGTTCACCACTCAACTAGCCTAGTAAGGGTACAACTTGCTTGGATCATCAAATGTAAAAGCGCTGAGTCCATTTTCTTATAAACCTCCTTCGTAAAATTCGTAGAGATCAATTTCATCTCTCTCAACGAACTGGGGGGCTTATTGTTGGGGGTGGGCTTTGCCCTTCAACAAGACTTATAAGATAATGGGCTCAGCCCATTTAAAGGAGGTCACTAGGAAAACCCTAGACCTCATCCTTCTATAAATAAGGAGGCAACCCCTCTTTGAGAAGGATCCTTCTTCCCATTATTTTACACTTTCTCTCACCTCTTAGAGAGAGAACATCTCCTAGAGAGAGAAACACCTTAGCACATGCTTTCATCTAGGCACTTGTGACCATTGTTGTGGAACTACGATCGGCTTGATCCCCTTTCGGGGTACGTAGGCAGCCCTTCACCGGGTCCAGCCACAATCTATTATACCTCTTTTACTCTCCATCCATCCAGTTCAAGCTCAGCATGAAGACTTCTCCTAATCCCACCATCGAGATCTGTCTACCTCCAGTACAGCACCGATTTCGGTTCAAACAAGCATCTCAAACAACTCTGTGGACACTGAACCCAACATCTCTTGTGTTATCTTCCTAATCTTCCCTTCTAGAGTGCCAAGTTCAGGCAAGACAGTAAAGCACATATCTCAACCATCATCTTTTCCGAACGATTCAATTTCTTCAGTTTCTAAGTCTTCTGAAGCAGATGCACTGTTTTAATATTTTATTTTATTGAACCTTATTTATAATATATTACATTGTAGACTATATTACATTATAGACGAACGACAAAACGATAAAAAGAAATTAATAGTATTTTCACACAAAAAATTAGTGAGAACAAACATCACAGATGTTACATTAGCGATCACAAGATGGTCTTGTTTCAGAATAAGATAAGATTAAGTGTTCCCGTTCCCACAATAGCAGACTGGCTTTTAATATTTTTAATGAAAATATAACAATAATTAGATGATTTTAATTATTGTAGAACATGGAATTTTACATTTTATTTTATTTTTATAACTATGTAGGCATCGTTAGATACAATAACCATTAGATACAATAACCAGATATAGCTCAAAACATTTTATAATTTTGAAGGTTATACTTTAGGTATATAAGATAAAAGCAATTACATAACTGATAACACAAACGTAAAAGAAAAAAAAAGTGGAAGTTTCATTGGTTTGATTAAGAGTTTAATAATGTTTTTACACCAGAAGATATATGTTTCGAATCCCAGCAAAAACATAACTATAGAAATTTTTTTTAAAAGAGCTATACAACTTTTTTTTAAAAAGCAGTAATCATCCATCTAATTCTAATAAGGTTTTAAAGTTCTTAATCTTTATCAGATCTCTATCATTGATACGTTAAATTCGAATGGTTCTACATGGATTTGTATATCAATGTCATAACTTTTAATTGATTTTACTGACTTATTTCAAAGTAAATTCAAAATAACAGATAGATGTTCAATTCAGTCATTATCCATTTGATACACAACAAAAAGATGAGAACATGTGATAAAATATGAAAAGATTTGATAATTTATATGTCTTTTATATACCTTTTAAATTCTCTTATCCGGTTATCATATTTCAAAATCCTGTAAAGATCAAATATGGAGCCAAATATATTTCAAAAAAAATCAGAACAGTCCCTTTTTCAAAACCAAAGCCTTTATTACTCCGTTACGAAATCTCGTCCATCAAAAGAGAGGAGAAAATCAAAAAAAGGAAAGAGCGTTTACATCCAACGTCTCATATAACGCCACGTCAACAAAAAAACCGTGACCCTCGGATACGTAACGGACCCCTCCTCCTCCTCCTCCTTATCCCGCTCCCTCTTCAAAAATTCGAATTACGCATCAGTTACCTCCTCCAAAACACTTATAAACCCTAATCTCGCTCTCTCTCTCTCTTCGCCATCTCCACAACTTTCTTTTCTCGACGCCGATCGTTGATCGAGGTAACTTCTGTTTCCAGGATTGTAGTGTAATCTAGAATCTGAGTTTAGACGATGCAGAGACTCACGAAACAATCTATAGTTAGTGTTGATAGTACGAGACTCGATTTACATTATTTTCAGGTCTCAATCACGATGATCCGAAGTTCGACGGAGCAGTTTTCGCGAATCGAGACCACATGTGGCTTGTTGCTTCGCCAATTACAGGTTCTTCTCGGAGGATCTGTTGATAGAATCTATTGTATGTTGAAAAGATTGGTTTATTAATGTAAAGATTTGTTCAAAAATTGGTTGATTATCAGGAGATATGGAGTGAAATGGGAGAGAACGAGGATGAAAAGGATGCGGCTTTGGCTGATATTGAGAAAGAGTGTCTCTTGGTTTACAAGAGGAAAGTTGAGGAGGCTAGTAGGTGTAAAGCGAATCTGCTTAAAGAGATCGCTATGGGGAGAGCGGAGATTGCAGCGATTGGGTCTTCTATGGGTGGACAGGAGATTCATGTTAGTTGTGTGCTTTGATAAGCTTTTTGTTCTTTCATGTGTGAGTAGTTGTGGTGGGTGATGTATGAAGATGTTTCTTTTTTATTGCAGTGTCATAGTAGGGTGGGTGAGAACTTGAAGGAGGAGCTTGAGAACGTTACTGTGCAGTTAGAGGAGCTGAGAAGAAAGAAAACTGAGAGAATGAATCGGTTTAAGGAAGTTATTGATCAGTTGCTGAACTTGTCTTTTCAACTTGGAGATTCGACAGATTATCTGAAGAAGTTTGGTGCAGAAGAGACTGATCTTTCGCTTCATAAGTTGGAGGAACTTCGTAGGCAATTGGCTGAACTCCAAAATGAGAAGGTTGGTGTTACCTTATAATGCTAGTAACCAGACCTTCAAGTCTCTCTGCATTTACTTTCCTTATGATATTATGTACTCTTTTCAAACTGTAGAGTAAGAGATTGGAAGAGGTAGAGCGTTTGCTAGAAACGCTGAAGTTGTTGTGCTCAGTGCTTGGTGAAGATTTTAAGGACATGATAAGAGGGATACATCCATCTCTGCTTGATTCCAACACGAGAGATGTGAGCAGAAGTACACTTGACAAGTTGGATATGATGATTGAGAACTTACGAAGGGTCAAGTTACAAAGAATGCAGAAGGTTGGAAGTCTGAGCTCTCTTTTCGAAAACGTTGTGCAAAATTATCTATGTTCTTACAGTTTCTGACTGTTTTCACTTGTTTTTATAGGTTCAAGATCTCGCAGTCTCCCTGTTGGAGCTCTGGAATCTCTTGGACACACCTGCGGAAGAGCAAAAGACATTTCACAATGTCACCTGCAGCATTGCTTTGTCTGAATCTGAAATTACGGAGGCAAATATACTCTCTGTTGCTTCCATAAAAAACGTGAGTGCACATTTACTTTCTGGCTACCTGATTATATATAAGTCTATCTGGTTATAAGAATATAGGGACCAACATTTAGTAAACGTCGGTTTCTTTTACAGGTTGAGGCTGAAGTCATTAGGCTTAGCAAGCTCAAGATAACTAAGATCAAAGAGGTGATCCTTAGAAAGAAGCTCGAGCTTGAGGAAATATCAAGGAAGGTGCACATGGCACCCCAAGTTCTTAAATCAGAGAACTTTTCAATTGAAGCTATAGAATCTGGTAAACCCTTGTTAGAAAAGGTTCTTTCACTGCTTACTATAATGGTCGATGGACACATGCTCTAATAATAGGGTTACTTTAATCTTTCAGGTGTCAAGGATCCTGAACAGCTGTTAGAGCAAATTGACGTGGAGATTGCAAAGGTCAAAGAGGAAGCTTCAAGCAGGAAAGAGATTCTTGAAAAAGTGGAGAAATGGATGACAGCATGTGAAGAAGAGTCATGGCTTGAAGAATACAATCGGGTAAGACATTTGATCTCAAGCTCTTTCTCTGCTTCAGCTTTTTTTTTCTAAACATTATTGGATTGTCAGGATGATAATAGGTACAATGCGGGAAGAGGAGCTCATCTTACATTGAAGCGTGCAGAAAAAGCACGTATACTTGTCAATAAACTTCCTGGTAATATTTGGTGGTGATTATATGACAAAAACCATTAGTCTAGTGGTTTACCTTGAATCTTGGAGTAAGATTTTTGTGTTTCCAATGCTTTCTGCTGGTATTGATGCAGGGATGGTGGAGGCCTTGACAGCCAAAGTTAATGCTTGGGAAGATGAAAGAGGACATGCATTCTTATACGATGGTGTAAGTGTCTCTACTCATCAATGACACTGTTCTACATGTCTTGTCAAGTCAACATCTATCTTTACACAAAGGCACGTTTCCATGAGAATTGTCCAGGTCCGAGTTTTGTCGATGCTTGAGCAATACAAGACTCTATTGGAAGAGAAAGAGTTTGAAAAACAGAGACAAAGAGTAAGGAAAAACTAGTTGTACAAGTAACGAATTCTTAAACATTTGTTAGTGTGACACTTTTGTTTTCATATCAGGATCTGAAGAAACTCCATGGACAACTCATCACAGAACAAGAAGCACTTTACGGGTCAAAGCCAAGCCCAGGTAAAAGCGGGAAGAAACCATTGAGAACTGTCTTACCTTCTTCTGCCATGAACCGAAAACTCTCCCTCGGTGGTGCAATGCTTCAAAGTTCCAAGCCTGACAAGGCAACACTCACTACCAAAAAGAATACTTACTATGACCAGAACGCTCCTAGTAGAAGAGATTCTACAATCCCAAATCCTTCAGGTACCCTACACATTGTGGTTTACACACTAGAGACCGAGAGAACGATATTTATGTTTATTGTGTCAATATGTATAGGGAGGAGAAACTCAGAGCTTCCTGGTCGTCTCAGAACAAAGAACGTTCCGGCTGCAGGAAAAACTGTGATGAACAAAGGGAGATCTCCAATGCTTAGGAAGCCTCTTTCACCTGTTACTTCCAACATCTTGAACTCCCCAGAAGATCACAAGGATGCTTACACAACAACAAAGTCATCTCCTAAAACCAACGAAGATAACAGGAGAACAACGGTTCCCTCTGCACCTACAACCCCAGCAGCTTCAGTGGCTATGTCGGAGGCAACAACGCCGTTTACTCCTGCGTCCACGGCTGTGAAGAAGAGAATGGACAAAGAAGGTGTTGAGTACTCGTTTGAAGAGGTTAGAGCCGGTTTTTGCTAAACCGTGACAAAAAAAATCAGGTTTCCTCGTTGACTTAGAAAGCTGGAAAATGGATTCGGTTTGACTGCTTTTGTAGGATTTTCAAATCGGTTTGATAGCAAAACACATTTTGTGTTTGCTCTTCACTTGAATACTTTCCCACAGTGGATTTTGTGTAAAACGTTTGCGTTTGCGTTTAGTATACAACCGGCTTTATGGTTTGCTGCTTATGTACCAGTGTTTACTAAACTTTTGCATCGGTCATGAATCATTTGTTTTTTACTTTCCTAAGATTGAGAGTTGCTTACAACGCAGCAAGTACTTAGCTTGGTCTAAGTGTTCATATCTTGTAAGTTGCTTAAAACGTACATGGATTGAGTGGTATGTGTCTAAATGATTAGGGTCAAACCTAAGAACAGCAAAAGCAAAAACAAGCTTCAGCTACTACAACAAGTACAGCGTTTTGGTCGTTTTGGGATCAGAAACATTTCCGGTGAACCACGGATGGTCCAGTCTCGTCGTAGTCAGCTTTAGTAACATGCTGATTCTGTGGGAACACCACCTTCGCTAGTATTGCTCCTCCTACCCAAGCCGAATACAACCCCAAACTCTCCGGCATATACTCTGGTGGTTTCACCAGCATTGGCCTAATGGCTGATGAGCACAAGTTTGCCTCTTTCTGAAACCTGCCTTCGAATCCTGCCAGTGACAGATTAGACCACAGCCTTTAAGTTTTGTTTACTCCAAACCATATCAAACACACAAGATTGTACCAAGTTATTAGTACCTGCCATGGAGGTTGTACCACCACAAAGCACAGTGTTCTCCAAGAGTTGCCTATGGTTCTCCGATGACACTGTGGAGATAATCCGCACAAGCTGTTCAACAATTCCATGCTCCTGGAGTCCTAATATTGATGGCTGAAACAGAGCTTCTCCAACAGAGTATCTCTCTCTTCCAATGCTTATCACCTAGAAGACCATCATTCTGTTCTGTATAAGTCAACACAAGTTGTAGACTCTTGATTTGTAGTAACACAAACCTGTCCATCAGGAAGCGTATGCTGCTCGATCTCACAGTTTTGGGTTTTCTCGTAAGCAAACTCGTCCTCGGCACAGCTTGCATATTGTTCCTTCAGTGCTTCAACATCAGACATGCTTAGATTCACCAAAGGGTTGGACTTTCCAAGCTCTTGTGCGAATAGTTTTGTAAGATCGGTTCCACCAAGCTCAAACCGTTTCGAGGCAATGTGCTGCACAGCACCTTCAAGAACTGGGGCAATATCTGGGTACACAGGAAGAGAGATCAAAAACAACTAAGAAGTCAATCACAATATTAGAAAAAACATACATAAGTAACATAACCAGCTACATACACAAGGAACCTCAAATCTACTACAACTTACAGGAGAAAGATATATGGTTTTAACTAAACGTTTCAGAGCATCTTCCCATGACAATGTGAAATAAAATGACACAAAGAGTAAAGATCAGATTCTAACACAGGTGAACCAAGTTACTATTATACCTATCTTCCCATGACCAATATCAACAGTGCAACCGGAGATCCTCCCAACAGCATAAAGAGACAGCACTGCTTGCTCTGATGCATAGAATCCAGAAACATTGAACGTCTCAAACATCAACTGCACCAACTGCTCCCTAATAGCCTGCCCCCAGAACATTCATTTACAAAAACAAATTAACTTCATTTACTATAACAACAAAATGGGTCAAAAAGAAACTAGTAAAGTTCTACTCTTTTCAATCAGATTAACTGCATTTACATTAACAGCAAAACGGGTCAAAAAGAAACTTGTAAAGTTCTAACCTTTTCAACCAAATTAACTTCATTTACATAAACAACAAAATGGGTCACAAAGAAACTTGAAAAGTTCTACTCTTTTCAACCAAATTAACTTCATTACATTAACAACAAAATGGGCCACAAAGAAACTTGTAAAGTTCTAATCTTTTCACTCTGGAACGAAGTTGAGAGATACAAGAGACCTTAGGAGTGTAGAGAGGATCAGTGAAGAGTATATTGCCTTCGTTTCCCTCCTCCCATCCAAGCCCAGTGTACACAACGTAACGCAACAGATCCTCCATAGCATCCCAGTCTCTAATGAACCCTCTTTCAATAGGGTCAAGAGTCACACCTTCAAAAGCATCAGCTGAAGAAGAAGACCCATCATCAACCATACGTTTCATTTGAGATGGAGTTATCATTGGAGGAGACTGATCGGGAATTGCTGCTCCCGCTTTCAGGAGCTTAGACCCAGCATCAACGACAAGTGCTTCCATTTTTCTCTCTCACAGACACACCCTAAAAGCCCATAAATTCACAACCACCAAGTATGGGAAGCTAACGAAGAGAACTTGAGAGCACCTAATCTAGTTAGATACAGATACAGAGACAGAGAGTGAGAAAATGGTTTTCGAGGTCCCAACCCACACCTTGAAGAATCTTTACGAGTGAGCGAGTGAGAGACGAAAAGAGAATCAAAGAAAGAAACAACGTTGATAAAGTGTGTTTCAGTCTGAAGCCCATTTAAGGCCCATTAAGGCCATAAAACATATTTACAGCCTAGCTTTTCATAATCGAGAGAGAAAGCGTGATTAAAAGTGTTTTTGGGGTCCACAGCAATCTAAAGACCATATAAGGCCATTTTAACGCTAAAACCGTGGTGCACGGTTTTGAAATTATTTTTTTATCTGATTTAAAAAAAAAATTAAAAAATGAACTAATCGCGGACCACTACGTGTCAGTGGGGTCCGTGAACAGTTCAAGAAACTAACCAAAATTGGTCCTTATTTCAACACTTCTATCACCGTTTTTTACAAAAAAAAAATGGGATCCACCACTTAAGAAACCCTTTTATAACCCCGCGCAATCCTAAGTGCAAGGGAATCTTCGTCACTCTTATCAGGGGCGGATGTAGAGAAATATTTTGTAGAGGCAAAATTAAAATTATCTAAAGAACTAAGGGTAAATTACTAAAAAAAGGGGCGATAATTGAAATTATTGTATGTTTTATATAGAATTTTGAAAAAGGATTGAGGGCAGTTGCCCCCTTCTTATGTAATGTGGCTCTGCCACTGACTCTCTCATACATAAAGCCGCTCAAAATAGTCTTTCCATCTTAGGATATAAGACCAAAAGGCTTTAACACATGTAATCCGAATGATTCAATGCCTTGTGACTTCATTTCACCGAAAGGCCCATATTCGGGCCCATCTTCAGTCTTCGTCTCCTTTTCGTGTTTACAAAGGCAGAGAGTGCTGAGACAGACGAAGAGCTCTTCTTCGGACTCTCCAATCCCTTCCATCTCTCTTTTGCAAAATTCTCCAGTCTCTGTTCCTCTTTGTTCTCCTTTTTTTTTCTCAAGACAGAGAAGCTCCATGACGAAGCAGCACGCGAACTGGTCTCCTTACGATAACAATGGAGGGTAACGCATCGTCTCACCCTTTTTAATCGAGACGCTGAGTTTCTTCGTTCTAATCGAGCGTTTGCAAACTCGATTGAGCGTTTGAAATCGCGATTGAGCGTTTTCAATTGCGATTTACTACTCCTGTGTATTGATCGCTCTACGTGTGTGTGTTTTTGATCAGAACTTGTGTGGCCATCGCTGGATCGGATTACTGCGTCATCGCCGCCGATACTCGAATGTCTACCGGTTACAGCATTCTCTCTCGTGATTACTCCAAAATCCATAAACTGTGAGTACACTTCTTGTTTGGAATCCGTTAGATTGGGGATTTAGGGTTTCTGTAGAAAGGTGGATCTGGATTGAGGATTTTTTTGTTACGGATTGTTTAATGGGTTTTCTTGCAAAAGTATCATTTTTTTTTTGTTTATTGAGTATGCAAAGTTGCCGTCTTTTACAGAGCAGACAAAGCTGTGCTCTCTTCCTCTGGGTTCCAAGCTGATGTCAAAGCACTTCAGAAAGTTCTCACGTCGAGGCACTTGGTGAGAGATTAGTTTTGATCACTTCTGTTTTTGAAAAGAGACAAGGCTTGGGGCGTAACAGTTGTCTCCTTTGCAGGTTTATCAGCATCAGCATAACAAGCAGATGAGCTGCCCTGCTATGGCTCAGCTTCTCTCCAACACGCTTTACTTCAAGCGGTTTTTCCCTTACTATGCGTTTAACGTTCTTGGAGGGCTTGACGAGCATGGTAAAGGGTGTGTTTTCACGTATGATGCTGTTGGTTCCTATGAGAAGGTTGGATACAGTGCTCAAGGTTCTGGATCGACTCTGATTATGCCGTTTCTTGACAATCAGCTCAAGAGTCCGAGCCCTCTTCTGCTTCCTGCCCAGGTTTGTTTGTTTGTGCTTGTCCTTTAAGCCATTTAAGCAGTTAATAGAATCTTTGCAGTTGCTTATTTTTTGGATTCTGTCTGTGTAGGATGCTATCACACCACTTTCCGAACCTGAAGCAGTGGACTTGGTGAAGACTGTTTTCGCATCTGCCACTGAGAGAGATATCTACACTGTAAGTTTTCCCCACTTGTCCCTTGTTGTGATGATTGATGAATGGCTCTCACCTATGGGTGACTAATGCTTTGCTTTGTAATAGGGAGACAAGCTTGAGATCATGATTCTCAAGGCCGATGGCATCAAGACCGAAGTCATGGATTTGAGGAAAGACTAAGCGAGACTTTCGGCGCATATGAATGTTGAGAACACACCTTTGTTTCTTCTCGTTTTTTCTTATTCGCATCTCAACATTAGGCTCCTTCGGTTATCATCAACTGTGTTTGAAGTTTAAAACTGTTTTCTTATATTGTTAACAATAACAAGTTCTCGTTCTCTCATCTATGAACACAACCCTCTTGATTAGCTAACGTAGTGGAGCATAGTTTGTTGCAGGACATAGAGTCGATCTTCAGAACCTTCATTGAACCAGTGGGGCTGATCAGTTATGTATCCGAATATCACTAACAGTGTATGATAACAACAAGCCCGTCTAGCTCAGTTGGTATAGCGCAAGGCTCTTAACCTTGTGGTCGTGGGTTCGAGCCCCACGGTGGGCGATATCTTTTTCTTCTTTTGATATTTTCCAATTTATAATTTTCTTTTGGATCCTGATAGACTGAAAAGTCATTAAATTACAAATCTTTGGTTAGCTCCAGAAGCAGATACAAATCCAAAGAAAAAGTCTCAATCTTCAGGCTCCATAGTCTCCATCTCTCTCATTCATGGGGTCTGCATCTATAAATCATCACTCTCATTCTATTCCTTAAACAAAAGGAGAAACATTCTAAAACCTCTTTCAATTGTTTTATCTTCACCACGCGTCTTCAAAGCAAGAAACTTGACCACAGAGTCTCCTTATTTATCTAAAAAAAGGTTTTATTTTTCTCTCTAGGATCCTGTAATTCGATCATTTGGGGGTTAGTTAGACTATGCATAGATCTGGAACCGCAATGGCCTGGAACGTATTCAAATTCTGTACAGCCTTACGTGGCCTCGGATCAATCATGATCTTATTAGTCCTCGGTGTCGTCGGTGTCACCTACTACGCCGTCGTTTTGACTAACTACGGACCAGCAGCTCTCTCTCAAGGAGGGTTTGATTCTCTCGCTGCTCTTACCATCCTTCTCCTCTTCCATTTCCTCGTAAGTCAAGATTGGTAAAGCTTCGTACTTTAACTCAATTCGGACAACAAAGCTTGGTTCTTTAGATTTGAACTAGTCTTGTTGTTCTGTCTTTTTAGCTAAAGAATGTGTGTGTTTTTTTTTTAATTTGATGCAGCTGGTGATGCTTCTATGGAGCTACTTCTCAGTTGTGTTTACTGATCCTGGTTCTGTGCCTCCTAATTGGAGACCAGCTAGTGACGAAGAGAGAGGCGAATCTGATCCGTTAAACGGCATGGAGTTTGATCATTCGAACCCGAGAGTTAGATTCTGTAGAAAGTGCAATCAACCTAAACCTTCCCGTTGCCATCATTGTTCTGTTTGTAAGTTATTTCTCTCTTCTTTTTTACCATATATATATAGAGAGAGTCTTGAAGGTTATTGTGATGTATATATAGGTGGTCGGTGTGTGTTGAAGATGGATCACCATTGCGTTTGGGTTGTTAACTGTGTAGGAGCATTGAATTATAAGTACTTCCTTCTTTTCTTGGTAAGTTTCTTTTTTTTGTTTGTCTACTACTACTAACAATGTTTTTAGAACCTTCAGCTTTTAATACTCTTTGTCTGTGTGTGTGTGTTAAAATGCAGTTCTACACATTTTTAGAGACGACACTTGTGACTTTGGTTCTTATGCCACACTTCATAGCCTTCTTTAGTGATGAAGAGATACCTGGAACGCCTGGCACTCTTGCTACTACTTTTCTTGCATTTGGTAATGTTAGGGACATTCCTTATATGCTTATATGGTATTTGGTTTTAACCTAGTTCTCAGTCTCACCTTTGTTTGTTACCATCATGAGCAACAGTTTTGAACTTGGCATTTGCTTTGAGCGTGATGGGTTTCTTGATCATGCACATCTCTTTGGTAGCTGGCAATACCACAACTATAGAGGTAACTCCGTCTCCTTCTTCAACTCTCTTGTCTCTTATCTCATCAAGCTTTCTTGGTGTTGAGTTGTGAGTAGGCATATGAGAAGAAAACCAGCGGGAAATGGCGGTATGACCTTGGTAGAAAGAAAAACTTTGAACAGGTTAGTTAAGCTCATGTCCTGTCCTGTCTTAATAATCTTTTGAATATACCGCTTGCAAGTTTCTAAGTCTTGCCTTTTCTACCTTCAGGTATTTGGAATGGATAAGAGATACTGGTTCATCCCAGGCTACTCAGAAGAAGACCTGAGGAGAATGCCGGAGCTGCAGGGACTTGAATACCCTTCCAAGCCAGACTTTGATTCCCAGTAATGCTGAAGAAGATGATGACTTTGAATCTTTGATCATCATCCTCATGTAAAACAACAATACGTAGAAATCAGAGAGACCCTGGAAATGACGTTTTGCGGAGCAATCTACTAGCTTGAAGGATGAGGCACTTCAGACAATGGAACGTCTTCCCACGGTCGCCAAAACTGGCATTGGGTCTGTGTAATGAAGGATTACACCTTAGCTTTGCTGGTTACATTTATGTTAATCTTCTTAAATATATGATGATCACCTTCTTAAAATAGCTTTTGTTTTAAAAAGCTTGTTTTCAATCTAACTTTTTGATTAATAAACAAAAACCTATTTATATTAGTAACAAAAGTCTTAAGTTTATATTTTTCAATATTCTTTTCTTGATGGAATTTATGAAAAAATTTGAAGTCAGAACCTAAACTAAATCTCCAAGATTTATAGCCACAAATACTCTGTTTAAGAATCATTTTTCTATCATAAGTTTATAACATAAATGATGTAGATGAATATTAGAGATATTTCCAAATATTTATTATTTATTTTATTAATTATTTAGATAATTATATTTGTTATTTTAGGGTTTTTACAGTTTTATTATATATATCCGTGCTTAACTTTGTATTCAGTTTATGATTTGATTAATAAAAGTTAAGAGTTTTCTTTTTGTTCTTGTTTTCGGTAGATCATTGGTGATCTCAACGAATTTAAGAAGACATTGATCTTAGGCATTCTTAGACTAAATAAGATCACTGTGATTATCCTATTTTCCAGGTATTCTCAGAATCAACGGATCTCTAATTCTATCCCTAAAAGCTTCCGCTACATCAATAATCCCAGTTGAGAAAACATTAACCAAAAGAAGAGCGCAATGAAACAAATCATATAATATATATTATGACAAAGCATAATCTCAAACATCAAGATCCTTTGTCACATAAATTCTGAAAACAACAATCCAAAATTCAAAACCAAATAATCCTTACATCAACAAAGAAAAGCTAGTATCATAGTTTATAGTTATAATGACAATGGATTATGGAAAGATTGGAACCAAACTTTCATCAGAAGCACTCAATACTAAGATCTTCATTACCTTTAGGAAGTTCCATTAGCTTTGCCACAGCTGCTTCTACCTCTAACTTCTTCATCGGTGGATACGACGAGGTCTCGATCATCATCTTCATCATCACCGTCTTTTGCATCACAAACCGTGAAGCAAACGCAAACTCTTCCTTACTCAAACCGTTGAAGTTATACATCCACACACTATTAACGCGAAAATCAGCGTTAGGGAACGGTGTTGCATCCTCCCACAACTTCGCATGTGCTATGCCGCTGCCTTCTTCTTCTTCACTAGGAGCAGTGTTGGTCTAAAACGAAATTATGATGAATAAGTGAGAGAAGTAATCAAACTTTAGTAAACTAATTAGAACTTAACCATGAAATGGATGTATGTATACCTTGAACAAAATCTCAAGCTCTATCATTGAGTAAGTAGTCCACATAAGCAAAAGTTCCTTCAATATCTCCACTTCTTTAGGATTAGTTATGTCTACACTCACCGATAAAGTTCCATGCCTTGTCGTCATACCATGAAAGTCACTCATCAGGAGCTCATACCAAATGTTTTTTGTCTCCTGTGATTCATATATACGTCATACGTGTCAAACTATATAATATATCTACATATGCTTGTGATTTGTTTTTTGTTTGGTTGTTCTTTGCCGGTCTAGTTTCCAAAACAATATCAAATTTGAGTAATAGAATACCATTTTAATATAAAAAATAATTGCGTACCTGAGCAAGTTCTGATACATTATAGCTGATGTGAGGACGATAAACACACCTAGAAACCCAATGGTTTCTCTTAAACTGGCTGTTAGGAGCAGTGATGATGAAGTTATTCTTGCTCTCACATTTGATATCCCTGATGTCTAGAACATCTAGACAGGGTGCATTCACTTCGATCCTCTCAACATGGTTAGGGAAAGTCACTTGCAAGAACTTCAAACTTTTGTTCTCGATCTTCAACACACCACGCCTGATTATGAAACCGACTTGCAACACAATCACCTCCAGGGAGGAACAAGTTGCCAAAACGCTGCTAAGGGTACTAGCCTGGAGGAGGACCATGTTTGAGAGCTTGAGGGTCTTAAGATTCCCACAGTTATTGAAGGCATGACGACTTGCTATACAGTATCCACTAAGTGACAGTGAAGTGAGGCTACGATGGGAAAATAATTGTGGGAACGTGTTGAGCATACGCGTTCCTCTGTAACGTCTCTTACGACCATGAATGTAGTTTAGTGTGAGATCTTTAGTGTGTTTCACACAAGTCGCAAGTTGGATCCATTTTTGAAGCGTAAAATCATGACATTGGGATGTGATAATGCACCTCTCTAGGTAGCCGCGGTGTTTTTGGAAAGTCTTCAGACACCACAAAATTAAATGATCAGATTTTTTTAAAAAAAATTGGTATACTCTATAAATTTCATATGCTTTATATGTACAAACATCGGCATGCATGCAATAGAAGTTGTCTATCAAAACCATTTATAAATAGTAAAGAATGTTATCTAGTTTGTAAATAGATTTTGTTTAATTGTACTGTATATATGTGTATATATTCTGTGAGGATCGTAAATGCAACACATCACTTTTTCTAGATTTTAACTCGCTACTCTTTACTCTCTTTCAAACCCGTTGATCATTTTTCAGAGATTGTTGTTTTAAGATCTTTTTGTCCTAAGAAATATGTAGTTTTAATCAAAATTTCAGTTTTATCCCTAGTTTTGATTTTGACTAAAAATATTTATTATACTAGTAAAATCATAATATAATTGTAAGTTGTGAAAATTTATAGCAAAACATTCTTACGCAATTCAAAGTTAATTTCTTAAAAAATCAATATTATCAACACAAAATACCGCTTTTATCCACTTATTTTATAATTCGATGTGAAATCTTACAAAATGCTTAATAATCAATAACGTATTTAAACTGTATAGTATTTTATCGCATACTTCATAGATTTGATTCACATATAGCATTTTCTACTATAAATTTGTAAGGTATTATCGTCTATCCGAACATCAGTTTATAAGACGACATATCTTGTGCATTATTTTATATATATACAAATCTTTAAAAATGACTGAAATGAAATCTAAAAGAAGAAAAGTGAATAGAAGAAAAATTAACAAACGAACCTTGTCCATTGAACTAGCCAATTGAGCGGAAACTTTGTGCCAAAGTTCGGTGGAGGTTTTATCCAAAATCCTTTTCATATCCAAGACGAAATGAGGTATCCATTTCCACAAACCCATCCATCGTGATGATAAAAGACTAGTCTTTACCGCTTCTTCAGTGGATAATTTTGAAAGGATTTTTCTTAATAGATCGTCTGGGAGTTTGCTGATACAATCATCATCAACGATAGGATGTTGTAGCTTTCTGATTTTTGCATCAGGTGATGAGTGTCTCTTCATGGCTTTTGAATCAAAGAAGATGAGAGAAAAACTAAAGCGAGAGAGACTTAACGTTGAGACAATGGGAGATATTAAAAATGAAAATGAAGCTTATGAAAGAAATAATTCTTAGTCATATTAAGTAGTATTATTTCTGTTTGACTATTTTAATTTATTTCCTTTTGGCCTTTGAAATTTTGAATTCTGTATTGTGTTTCCTTTTTTGCATATGTAATTACATAGAAATAAATTATTAATTTTTGTAAAAATGAATCTAAATATTGTAAAGTACGTTTGTTTTTAATATGCAAAGAAATATGAGGCTCTGATTTTTTATTAGACATACAGTCACAGACCAGAAATTCTTATTAGATTTTTCAAATGTGGTACATTTTGAAAGCGTACAGTTGTTGTGTCTCTCTTTGTGATAATCTCGTACAAATATTTAAATCTTTAAGTCTAATTAATTTTGAAGTTTGACAAAAAATAAACTTCAATTTTTTTGACCAAACTAGTTCGAATTAGATTAACTCTAATGGAAATATCCAGGACAGTATCTCAATTTTTTAGAAAATAATTTTTTTAAAAATATAGGAAACCTCTTTAGAAATTAAATATATTGCCATGGCTTAAAATGATCTAATCTTTTCTAAATAATTTAAATGTAATTATCTAATGGTATGGTATATTAAAATATTATTGTTTTGAAATTGAGAACGCCATATTCATGGACGAGGTTGTTGCTTAGATATTTACATTAGAGCATCTCCAAAAAGACATTCTATTTTGAAGTTTGCAAAACTTCATATTTGAAGTTTAAAGATAGTCTTCTCCAAAAATAAAACTTCAAACTTAACTTCAAAAGTATTTATATTTTATATTATAGTCCTTATATTTATCATAATTAATTTAAATTCAAAAAACGTTGTAAGTAGACAGCACATCCATAAAAATATTATATTATTATAAATTAATGAAATTTTACATATAAATACATAATTAAATATTAAATTACAAATAAAATACCACATTATTCTATAAAATTATTTTTGTAATACTCCTATATATGATCAATTAGTGTATTTATTAAGTTTTCTTTGTAATATTGTTGTTGTCTAAATGTAACTTTAAAATATTTTAAATCTTATTTTAAGTTTTATTTAATTTTATGTGTAAAATTTAAATTTATATAAGAAAAGTTGAAATATTTATGAGATAGAAAATTTTTAAGGATGAAAATGATAAACGTCAAAATATTTAAGAATCATAAATATAACATATAATTATAAGGACCAAAATGTAAATAAAAATATAAAACTTCAAATTTGAATTTTGAGTAGTGATACTCTATATTTGAAGTTTCACTATTCAAAACTTCAAATTTGAAGTTTTGAAGTTCCTTTGTGGAGAATAAAAAACTTCATATTTGAAGTTATAGAATGTCTTTTGAAGATGCTCTTAGAGTAGTAACACTTGAACAAACGCAGCTCTCCAGATCGAGGATCAATGTATTTAAACCAATGGCTAGCTAGGAAGCCCATTCTAATCCTCTTTGATGGTAATAAAATCCCATCTCACGACATGTATGAAGGGGCGGAGCTAGAAATTATTTTTACCGGAATCATACTATATTTAATATAATATTAAATATTAATAAAAATAAATATTATTATTAATTAACATCTTGAACATTACATTAAATTATTTTATACTAATTTAACTTGAAAACTATTTTTAATTTTCTATATGTATTATTAGCTTTATAATACATTTTATTTAAAATACTATTTTGATAGAATCACAAAAACCAAAATTTTTAATGTAGATAAATTTTCCTATTATTTTGCTCTTTAAAATAAGAAATTACTGATACTTTGATAAAATGATTCCAAAGTTATAAATGAAAACAAAATCAAAAGGATATAATTTTAAATCAAAAAAAAATCTATATATATAAAGGAAGAAAGAAAATCTAAACGAATGAAATAAATAATTTTGCTTATTTAATTTTAATAGGTTTGTTTATTTTAATTATATATAATAAATGTTATAGACTGATATATTATAGTTTTTTGATTGGTTTGTAGTTGGATTAAATGTAATAGGGCCAATAATGATTTTGGGTTGGGGTCAATATAGAATATTTGATGGTAACTAAATCAGTTTTCCAAATTTTATGGGGTCAACTGACCCCCCTCCTAACACACTGCCTCTGCCCCTGCATGTATGTCTAATGTCTTGTAAAAAATATGAGATATCAAATAAAGTCTCATATTAGAAATTAGACAAAATAGAATCTAATATATAAAGAGATGTCCAACTCTAATTAGTATGATACCTTTTGGGAAGGAGCTCAAAAGTAAATCCATGTGGGTTTGCCTCTTACGCCCAAAGAGGACAATATCGTACTAATCGGATAATAAATAGTTGAACATGAGCTTTTACAATCCTAATAATTGGTATCAGAGCGTTGATAAGAAATTTGCAAGAAGACAAAAATACCCTTCGAAATATGAATGAGACGTTTCGAGTTATTAATGAGGGGTATATGTGGCACAAATTAAGCCAGAAGATCCTGGAAATCAGTTGTTGGGCACGAGATTAATGTGGTCCTTAGTTTTAGGGGGAGACTGTGAGATATCAAACAAAATCTCACATTGGAAATTAGACAAAAGAGAATATAATATATAAAGAGATGTCCAACTCTAATTAGTATGAGGCCTTTTGGGAAAGAGCCCAAAAGTAAATTTATTTGGGCTTGCCTTTTGGCCCAAAGTGGACAATATCATACTAATCGGATAATAATGAGTTGGATATGGGATTTCACAATTCCAACATCAAACACGGTGCCGGTACGTGTGAACGGCCATAACAATGAGTCCCAAACACATGTGTCGATTGGATCTCCATGTGTCCAACTTTTGACAATAAGCCTCGTGTTTCATCCCGATATATCCGCGATTAGGCATAGACGTTCAGGTACTCATTTGGGTTCGGATCGGGTATTTTAAATTTTTGGATATTTTGGTATATAAGCTTAGAATATGCTCGAGTATTTTTAGTTCATGTATTTTTAGTTTGGATTCTGTTATTTCACGACTGATTTTGGAGTATTCTCGGAGCTTCTCCATTTGTAAGTTTTAGAGAAGTATTTAGTCAAACAAATAAATAATAAAAAATAGAAAAATAGGATTTGACCAAAAAAAAAAGTAGGAAAGAAGATTGGCAGAGTTTCTCTGCACCTATAGTTTCTGAACTGGTTAAAAAACTTTGATGAGAAATTTTAATCTTTCATTGGTTAATATTTAACTGAAACAATTGAATTTAAATACACAATATAGTAATATTTTTTTTTTTAACAATCTCAAATTAACATTTCCACCGATGGAGTGCTCTAACCTCTAACGGTGTGGATGTAAGCTTTAGAGGCAGTTTCCGTTAGGACTGGGCATTTTATCTGTTAAATTTGATTCGATTCGTTATTCGTTTCGATTCGATCAGAAAATTCTGAATATCCGTAAACTTTCGAAGCAAAGCAAATAATAAAACTCAATATACGTTAAAATCGAAGCAAATCACAAATACTAAAATTTAAGGAAGCGAATATCCGATCCGACCCGGCAATATATAAATACATGTATATCTTGATTATATTTAAAGTTTTAAATGTATAAAATTTTATAATTATTATTCTAACATATGATTTGACAAATTTTATTCACATCATTACTTATTTAAAAGTATTACATAAAAGGAAGAGAAACAATTTATGACAATTATAATTTTTTCTTAAGTTTTGTGTTATTATAATTGTTAACTAAGTTTAAAAAATTTACGAAACATTCACTACTTCTTTAGATTTTTATTTTTTATATCATGCAAAAGAATATTTTACAAAACCAATTTGTATCAAAATTTTAAGATTATTTGTATTAATCTAAACAGATGAGATGTCCGTAAGTATTCGTAAATATCTGCAAATATCTATTTATTTTCTGGATATCCGTTTTTCCGAATATTCGTATTTTACAGAATCAAAACAAATCGAAAAATTATATATCTGTGATATACAAAGCAAATCACAAATACCTTCAAAAACCCGATATTCGATCCGTGCCCAGACCTAGTTTCCGCTACCAGACAAGCTTCATGATCGTGATTTTGTTTCTTTAGTTTCTCTATCCAAATCTCTTAAAATCTTAAATGTGTTCCTATTGAGAAGAAGCGTTTTTATATAAACAGAATCGATGAAGGAGGAAGCTGATAACGAGACGGTTATGCAGTTAGATTAATATATATGGGTGCGGTTTGGCTTTAAGGATGTGCTTAGGGTTGACATTTGTTTAACACAACAATCATTACATCCTTCATTCTCTTTTTCTCATCACATTTATTTACTTCATCTTAATTAGGGATTTTCAACTTTGTTTTTGATACTACTAGCATTTAACAAAAAGAAGACGTTAGGTTTCTTTAAGTCTAGGGTTTAGTTCGAGTGAAATTCTTAAAATGTTGATTCGATGTTTATAGTAGAAACTCTTAGGCATTTTCAACTTTGTTTTTAATACTAGCATTAACATAAACGAGACGTTTTATTTCTTTAAGTCCAGGGTTTAGATCGAGTGCAAATTATTAAAATGTTAATTCGATGTTTACAATAGGAGCTTTTATGTGTCGGCCGTAAAAGAATGTAAAACTCTGCATGTGTGTCGTGGGTTAGATATAAGCATTTGTGATGTAATGTGTATGTTGAAGACGTAAGCTGGATCATCGGTATCTCTATTTCGTATCGAGACTCTAGTCACATTTGTCAACCTGTATAGTTTTTTTGTTTGGTTAAGAATACGGTTTGAATTTTTTATTTACAAAAAAAAAAAAAAGAATACGGTTTGAAACAAACCGGATTTGTATATTATTAAACAAAAACACGTCAACATTTTATATCATCGAAGGTGATTGGTTTCAAGCTTTCAATATGTGTTACTGGATCTCCAGATCAACGAAAATTCCAGCAAGTCTTTGAGAATATAAAATTAATATATATATATATATATTTACTATAATTAATTTATAAAAACAATAATAATAAGACCAATATATAATAACAACTACTGAACCATTTTCTCATATTTTTAAATCTTTCAAATGAGAAATCTCTATCTTTTCACTCATAGTTTTCTTCATCTCTCATCTTTTTAACATTATATTATTATTTAATTTTTATAAAGAAAAAAATAAAAAAAAACCATTGTTATGGATAACCAAACAATCAACAATAGAGGTTTCTTAAGAAGAAACTCAAGATTTATATAAAAATATAATGAAACGCATTTATTGAGAAAACTCACCATTTATATAAATTGTGAGATATTCTCCTTAAAAATTCTCTGTTGCACATGTTTCTCTTTGTAGCTTATCACAGCTAAGAGCAATTTCAACATGTTTTTTTTACTCCAATATATAGACAAAATAATATTAAAAAGTAAAGAAGAGGGAAAGAAATTGTCAGTAGTAATATCTCAAACAAGGATTTTTAGATATTGGTAAGATGGTTAGCCACATTTATTTTTCAGTGGTACTAGTTTTTGTTATAATTAAAATGTAATTACTTTACGAAAAGTTACTAAAACAATAATATATTATAGATTAGAATTGAAAGTGGAAATTTTCCCGATAAGGACTCGTAGAGCTACCATTATCGGTGAAACCCCCTTGCAGTGAATCTACTACCATTTGTCTCTCAAGGTCAGACATGTCAACACAGACAGAGTTCTTTATGTGGGCCTAAAGGCCTCCTTTTTAATAGGCCTTTAAAAAACAAGGCCTGTTGGGACTTGGCAAATGAAAATGAGATAGGGCAGGGCACAACCGTAAGAGGGTAGTATATAAACAAAGAATCAATTAGGGTTCTTCCTTTTAGCGCAGTCGCAGTCGCAGCCGGACGAAGAAGAACCATCTCAGAGACAGCAAACTCGGTTCACAGACGTCGACATGGGGCGACTCCACTCCAAAGGGTTCGTCTTCTTGTTTCTTCACCGTATCCAACTGAGTCGAAAGCTGGTTCTCTTACATTCTTCGTATCTGTTTTTTTTGTGTTTTGTGTAGTAAGGGAATCTCAGCATCTGCTTTGCCGTACAAGCGTTCACCACCGAGCTGGCTCAAGACAACCTCCCAGGATGTAAGATTCGTTTGCCTTTTTGTGCATCCACTTTGTCTGAAATGCTATTGTAGATTGGTGTCATTGATGAACTTTGAAGAGATTACTATCTTTCCTAGTAGAAAAGGTCTAAAATGAAGTTAGGAGCTCGATGTTTTAGTTAAAATCTGTGTTATGTAGTCTCTATCGTTGTGAAACTATTCTTGATCGAGGAATGTGTTTTTGTTATGATGCACTCAATAGGTTGATGAGTCCATTTGCAAGTTTGCAAAGAAGGGTTTGACTCCGTCTCAGATCGGTGTCATTCTTCGTGACTCTCACGGTATCCCACAGGTGAAGAGTGTTACCGGGAACAAGATTCTGAGAATCTTGAAAGCTCATGGTACTTTTCAATCCCTCCCTGTAGAGTCCTCTTTAGTTAAACATTCTAAGGAAACTAAGAGTTAGTGCATATTGTAATTTCTTGAAGGTCTTGCTCCTGAGATTCCTGAGGATCTTTACCACCTGATCAAGAAAGCAGTTGCTATCCGCAAGCATCTTGAGAGGAACAGGAAGGACAAGGACTCCAAGTTCAGGTTGATTCTTGTGGAGAGCAGAATCCACCGTCTTGCTCGTTACTACAAGAAGACCAAGAAGCTCCCTCCCGTCTGGAAGTAGTGAGTAGTACTTTTAAAACTGAAAGAATATTCTTAAACATTTCAACGGTCATCCTGTTCTCATTTCATTGTGTTCTTTTTTTATTTTTGCAGTGAATCTACTACCGCGAGCACCCTTGTGGCATAAGGAATCATAGAACTTGTCAAAGTCCTTCATGAACCACAATTTCTTTGCTGCATTGCAACTCATAATGGATTTTGTATCTGTTTTTAGTTTTTAATGCATTACAATTTTACAATGCGATTTTGAATTTAATGTGTACTCTTGTTTATGCTAAAAATTGGGTCTAATCTTTATTTCATTTCCACATTATTTTATACTACTGGGCCTAGAGCCCAATCAATCACTAGTGAAGAACAAAATGGAATCCGAATATGCTTATTGCTGTGTAATCTTTCCTCAGTGGATATCCAAAAGTAGAGTGGGTCTCACTAATGTTGTCATCATGATGACAAATTTACAAAGCGATAAACGTACCTTTCTTTTCTTCTATTGTAAGTTAGGTTTAGGATATAAATAATTGGATACGTCAAGGAGGAAAGCTCACCATTCCTTCAATATCTCCTTCTGATAATATGGGCCCCTAATGTAAAAGATATACTATTAAGGAGAACCGAACCTTTTTAATCTCTTTTATCATTCTTGTCCACGAAAATGTACTGACCAATGCTTGTGTCTGTTTATGTTGGTCTTCTTGTCTGTTAACCACGTAGAAAAGGTAGGAAAGTTTGCTGAAATTCAAACATATAACAACAAAACACGAATGATCATGAGAGTTTTACATTGTCTTGTACTATGTTCTCTTCCAAAATTCAAAACCTATGTTGACCCGAATTACAAGAAGAAAAAAAAGAAGAAAGTCTTGTTGCACTTTATTTTAAGATAATGAGACAATGTTGTGAATAGCTTTGCTTCCAGATCAAACCCTTATAGAGAGGATGGTCTGATCTCTAAGCCTCTTAGAAGAGTGACTTAGCCGCATCAACAACAGCTTCAACAGTGATGCCAAACTCCTTGTAGAGCAAGGGGGCAGGTGCACTAGCCCCGAACGAGTTAATACCAATAGACTTCCCTTTGCCTCCAACAATCTTCCCCCAACCAAAAGTCGAAGCAGCTTCGATACTAACTCTAGCCGATACATCAGACGGCAAAACACTCTCCTTGTACTCATCTGTCTGCTCGTCAAACAGCTCCCAGCAGACAAATGACACAACTCTAACTGTCTTACCTTCTTTCTTAAGCACCTCTGCAGCCTGTGCAGCAATCTCCAGCTCAGAACCAGTTCCAATCAAGATCACATCAGGTTTGTTTCCTGATGAGTTGTCAGAGATTGTGTATCCACCCTTCTCAACTCCTTCAATAGATGTGCCTGGAAGCTGAGGAAGCTTTTGTCTAGACAAAGCTAAGATGGATGGTGTCTTCCGCTTGGTGACAGCGATCTTGTACGCACCGGCTGTTTCGTTTCCATCAGCGGGACGGAACATAAGCGTGTTGGGCATTGCACGGAAACTGGCAATGTGCTCAATGGGCTGATGGGTTGGTCCATCTTCTCCAAGACCAATGGAGTCATGAGTCATCACATAGATAACTCCAGCTTCAGACAGAGCTGAGATTCTCATCGCACCTCTCATGTAGTCAGTGAACACAAAGAATGTTGCACAGTAAGGGATAAGACCAGGGCTGTGAAGAGCAATGCCGTTACAGATGGCTCCCATTCCGTGCTCCCTGACACCAAATCTAAGGTTCCTTTCTTCAGGTGTGGCCTTTTGGAAGTCACCAGAGGCTTTAAGCAATGTCATGTTGGAAGAGGCAAGGTCAGCACTTCCACCAAGGAAACCAGGAACAACTTTAGCTATGGCGTTAAGACATTGCTGTGACAGGTTTCTAGTGGCATCTCCTGGAGACTCAGGTGTGTATGTCTATAAAAAGAAAAAGATGTTGTAAAAATCCCATATCTAGAATACCAAATGGATTGTGAAATCTACAAATGAGAGTTTTACTTACTGGTAGTGCCTTCTCCCAGCCAGCAGGTAGTTCACCAGTGATGATTGATTTCAACTCTGCAGCTTCCTCTGGGTACTTCTTCTCGTATGCAGCAAATGTTGCATTCCAGTCAGATTCAAGAGCTTTGCCTTCAGGCGTATGACGGCTCCAGTGGCTAGAAAAAAAAAGTGAAAAGCAAGAGTGAGTCATTAGAGCAAAGTCCATAGCACAAAAGTAAGCAGATAGCTTTTGAATGTTCAAGAAATCGCTAGGCGCTAGTTAAGGCATTTTATATGAGATTATTGATTACGCCTAGGCGCTGTCTAAACCGATTTTTAGAATTCTTTTGTTTAGAGTTGCTTACCTTTTAACTTCATCAGGTACCTGGAATGGCTCATAAGGCCATCCAAGGTTGTTTCTAGTAGCCTCAACTTCCTTCTCACCAAGGGCAGCTCCATGGACACTGTATGAGTTGGCCTTGTTTGGAGATCCATAACCAATTGTAGTAGTGACCTGATACAAGCAAGATGTTAAAATCAACACCAAAGGTGTTTTAACTAACAAGTGTTTGATGGCTATTTACCTTAATCAATGTAGGCTTGTCTGTAACAGTTTTAGCTTCCTTAATAGCAGCACGAATCTCATCATACCCGGTGTTACCATTCTTCACCCAGATAACATGCCATCCAAGAGCTTCGAAACGCTGGTCAACGTTCTCAGTAAAGGCAATCTCAGTGTCTCCATCAATAGAAATGTGATTGTCATCATAGAAAGCAATAAGCTTTCCAAGTCCCCAGTGGCCAGCTAGAGAGGCAGCTTCATTTGAAATACCCTCCATTTGACAACCATCTCCAAGGATCACATATCTACACAATCATATACAAACATCAGAGAGCCTATTACAAACCAAGAATGATAACAAAAGCCAAATATTACGTGTAGTGGTCGACAACTTCAGCATCAGGTTTGTTGAACCTAGCAGCTAAATGCTTCTCAGCAAGAGCTAAACCAACAGCATTAGCAATCCCCTGTCCAAGAGGACCTGCATAGCACCAAAAGCAGAGAGCCACAATCATAACATATACATAGAAAGCTCTGTAATTCACACGAGTCACCACAAGCTAAAGTAGCAAAAACACAAACCAGTAGTGACTTCAATTCCAGGAGTCTCGAAGTTCTCAGGATGTCCTGGTGTCTTGCTTCCCCATTGTCGGAAACTCTTCAAATCCTCCTCCTAATCAACAAAGTCCAACACTTTATCAGTAAAGTCAACTCCTTTATCAATAAAGTCAACTACTTTATCAGATTAACATCAAAGAAAAAAAGATTGAATCTTTATCACTGACCAAGACACTGTCGTATCCAGCGAGATGAAGCAACGCGTAGAGCAACATACAACCATGACCAGCAGAGAGAACGAACCGGTCGCGGTTGAACCAGTAAGGGTTCTTGGGGTTATACCTCATGACCTCATCGTACAGAATGTGAGCCATGGGAGCACATCCCATGGGAAGACCAGGATGACCTGACTTGGCCTTCTCCACCGCATCAATCGCCAAGAACCTGATCGAGTTAACCGATTTGTCCACGATTGACGAATCGGTGCTCGTCTCGAGCGTCTCGACGGCCGCGGCGCGAACGAGGGGGCGGCTGAGAGATCTGAGTCTGGTCATCGACGCGGCGTTGCGGCGGCGAGAGGAGGCGGAGGCGCGTGAGAGAGATGATGGTAAGGAGACGCGTTGGTCGGAGCCATGGTGAGAGATGATGGCGCGAGCGAGGAGGGCTTGTGAGAGAGCGAGGGAGGAAGTTGAAGCCATGGATTGCTCTCTTGTTGTTGAGAGAGAGGAAGGGGAGCTTAGTGGTGAAGAAGAGATGTGAATGAGAGACTCTCTTTTACTAGTGAGAGAGAGGATATTTTTAGCCAATCATATAATATTTCGACATCTCTTCGTGTTCGGTAAGGGACAAGGAGGATCAAATCTGATCGTTGGTTTACATCAAAGGGTGTTATCGTGGCCGTTGATTGAGGCTAAGAGTTTAGTGATCCTCTATGCCTTGCACAATTTTTATTTCCTCTTTGGATATTCCGCCATGATAGAATATCTTTTTATTATTGGGAAAATATTGTGAAAACTGTAAAACAAAAGACAAGAGGAGATCCAAGAATGCTCTCTTCCCTCCTTATACAGAAAGTTGATGTTTTAATTTTTTGTTTTTATACAAAATTGATCTCTACTAATATAATTAATATATTTATCTTTAAAATCAAACATAGATTAAAATGTAAAATTATGAGTGGTGCAATTTTATTGATAAAACTTAAAAATAATATATTTACTTTATAATATGTGTGAAAAAACTTTAAATATCAATATCTCAAATACAGAATAAATATATGTTACTAATAGTAACGATTAGTTTGGAACAAAAGTGAGCAAAAAAGAATTAAGTGGAATAGAAAACGATTTTTCTAATTTTTTTTAATCATTAAGGACAACTATAAAAAAAATTATTTCCATTTTAGTTAGAACTAACTGCATTTATACAGTATTTCAAATGATGAAGTTTTGAAAGTATAAAATTTTTTACTAAACTTTTAGTCAACTTTTATTCCACCCATAGTTCCCACACCTACCAAGTCTGGCTAGGATTCTGTAATTGATTGGTCAGGTTGTAATTAGAAGCCCGATGTAAGATAAATGGTCAGGCCCAAAAACGAACTTATGGGCTTAACGAACTCGTCGTCTTTCTTTTCTCTCTCAGAACGGATCGCTCCAAAGTCTTAACCCCCCGCCTGTTCCCAGTTCCTCCTTCAGAATATTGTCGGCCAACATATTCATCTCCGGCGAGGCAATGGCAGCTACAGAAGAGCAAACTCCATCGGAGAAAACCGAAATCGAAGCAGATGCGGTGAAACTAGAAGAGGAAGAAGAAGAAGACGACGAGCATGATTCGAAGGAGAGAGTACTACAGAGATACTTCCTACAAGAATGGAATCTCGTCAAATCCCTTCTCGACGATATCGTCTCGAACGGCCGAGTCGTCGCTCCTTCCTCCGTTCAGAAGATCCAATCAATCGTAAGCTCCTCTCTCCACACACAACTGATCTACTCCGATCGTAAACCGTTGATTCCTGTGTTTGTTGGTTGTTGCAAATGTAGATGGATAAGTACCAGGAGCAAGGTCAACTAGTGGAGCCTTACTTAGAGACCATAGTCTCACCACTGATGCTAATCATCCGCTCCAAAGCATCCGAGCTCGATGCGAGATCCGATGAAAGTTTGGATATAATCAAGCCTATATGCATCATTATCTACACGTTGGTTACTGTGTGCGGTTACAAGTCTGTTATCAAGTTCTTTCCTCATCAGGTCTCGGATCTTGAACTCGCGGTTTTGCTTCTGGAGAAGTGCCATTCCACGGCGTCTGTTTCTTCCTTGAGGCAAGAGAGCACTGGAGAGATGGAGGCTAAATGTGTGACTCTCCTGTGGCTTTCGATCCTCGTGCTGGTCCCGTTTGATATTTCTTCTGTTGATACGAGTATTGCGGGGGATGAGAGCTTTGGTGTGGGGGATATTGCTCCTTTGGTGTTGAAGATCTTGGGGTTTTGTAAGGATTATCTGTGCAGTTCTGGACCGATGCGGAGGATATCGGGGTTGCTGCTGTCGAAGCTTTTGACGCGTCCGGATATGGGGAAGGCCTTCACAAGGTATGAGTTTTTTTTTATTAGTTTTCTTGTTTCTGTAAATCTGTACGAGTTGCTCAGCGTGAATGGATGAAATGATATTTCTTTGTTTGTATTGTGGCGTTTCCGTTTCAGTTTTGTTGAGTGGACAGATGAAGTTTTGTCTTCAAAGGAAGATAGTGTCGTGAACCATTTTCGCGTGCTTGGTGTGATGGAGGCTCTGGCTGCCATTTTTAAGGTTTCTTTTTTTTTTTTTTAACTTGGAGTTGTTCACTTTGCTTTCGTTAATGATCCATACTGAACACGCTAGACACTAGTATATGTTTTTTTTCTGTGGCTACAAGACATAAATAGATGCCAGGGGAGTAAATATCGGATTTGATTGTAGAAGTTTTTTCATTCTTTTGATAATATGATAACTTAATTTTATTTTATTTTACATTTGAATCTTATGTCTACTATCATTGGCAGACTGCTAGCCGGAAAGTGTTGCTGGATGTGCTTCCTACTGTTTTGAACAATGTGACCGTGCTAAGCAAATCAAATGCAGCAACTAGAAGTCCTCTGCTTCGCAAGTATTTGATCAAGTTAACTCAGAGGATTGGGCTTGTTTGTCTTCCTCATCGCTTACCTTCCTGGCGCTATGTGGTACATACCTTTTAGCATGTATAATAAATGTGCAAATAGCAAACTTCCTCTTCATGGGTTTTCATAGAACTTCTGGTCTATGCCATAATTGACATAATCTCGTCCTCAATTTAGTCATCTAAAGCTTCTTTATTAAACTACCATGCAGGCTCGAACCGCCTCCCTTTCTGAAAATATATCTACGGGTCCGACACAGAGATTGGCGCCTGATCATGCTGGTGCTGCCGTCTCACAACCAGAAAGTCTGGATGACCAAGAGGATGAAGATATGGATGTTCCTGAAATCTTAGAAGAGATAATTGAAATGCTACTCTCTGGTCTGAGGGACACGGTATGTTTTTGTGGGTTAAATACTACTGTTACTGATAACTAGAGGTAGTATCTCAACTTATACAAGTAGATGACCACATGATAATTTGACTGCTATAAATATATGTACGTCACAGAAAGCTGTTTGGGTCTGACTTGATATCTTATGCAAACTTTTTGCTATATGAAAGTTTTAGCTGCCAACCGGACAGTCTCACATGTTACTAGTATTTGCAAGCATTTCCCTTTCTAAAAATATTGTTTCCTGAACCGTGTAGGATACCGTGGTTCGTTGGTCTGCTGCAAAGGGTATAGGTCGTGTATCTTCACGGCTAACATCTGTTCTTTCGGAAGAGGTGCTGTCATCTGTATTGGAGCTGTTTTCACCAGGAGAGGTAATCATAATGGATATCTGGCAGCATGGCTTGCATGTAGATCTAATTACAGCAGGCATTATCCAGCTGACTACTATTGTGATTTTCATGATCTTCAGGGAGATGGTTCATGGCATGGGGGTTGTTTGGCTTTAGCTGAACTGGCTCGTAGAGGTTTACTGTTGCCTAGAAGTTTCCCACAAGTCGTCCCAATTATTGTGAAGGTCGTACTATATACAGTGCACATGATTACTCATGTATCTAGTCAACGCATACAAAGAAATGAAAATCACTCACGCAAATTATGCTGAAGCTCTGTCGATTTACATTTAAAAATCATTTACAGGCACTGCATTATGATGTCCGTAGAGGTCCGCACAGTGTTGGATCTCATGTGCGTGATGCAGCGGCTTATGTTTGCTGGGCATTTGGGCGGGCCTATTACCACAAAGATATGAAAAACGTGCTGGATCAGCTTGCTCCAGATTTATTGATAGTGGGTTCCTTTGATAGAGAGGTATTAATGAATCTTTTGACTATAATATGTTTTTTGCTGTTTACTGATTGGCTGAAGAATTGTGTGTTTTGTAGATCTCCTCTATCGTCATTGCGTAAAGTTTATTGTTTTGTTTTACCAGGTGAATTGTAGAAGAGCTGCTGCCGCTGCCTTCCAGGAGAATGTTGGAAGGCAAGGAAATTACCCTCATGGGATTGACATAGTGAACATAGCTGACTATTTTTCCCTTTCGTCTCGGGTGAACTCTTACCTTCAGGTTGCTGTTTCCATTGCTCAATATGAAGGGTATCTCTATCCTTTTGTGGATGAATTGCTTTACAACAAGATCTGCCACTGGGTATGCTTTGTTTGATATTGTCCCAAATAGTTGTTCCTAGTTGTATTGTATCTCTCATAATATGATCATTCTTCAATCTTATGATTTCAGGATAAAAGCTTGAGAGAACTTGCTGCAAAAGCTCTTGCTGCTCTTGTTAAGTACGAGCCTGAGTACTTCGTCAAATATGTGCTGGAGAAACTAATTCCTTGTACCCTCTCAACTGATTTGTGCATGCGCCATGGTGCCACATTGGCAGCTGGAGAGGTTGTATTAGCTCTGCACCAGTGTGGCTATGTCCATTCTGCTGGTTGGTACCATCGCTTTTTCATCTTTGATTTTTGTGGCATCTTTACATATGCAAATACAAATCATTTTTAGTAATATGGGAACCGTATTGGCTAGACCTTATCATCATAGATGTACTCATACTATCTTCACCCACGTTTGTGGTTTATTTTCTATCGGTGGTGAAAATTAACAAATTCGATGGGTTGTAGCATTATGTATTAGCTTAAATGTTTCTGGTGCACTAAATTTTTACAGATACCCATAAGCGTATTGCTGGTATTGTCCCTGCCATTGAGAAAGCACGCCTTTACCGTGGAAAAGGTGGAGAAATAATGCGACTGGCTGTCTCGCGGTTTATCGAGTGTATCTCGTCATCGCATGTGACATTATCTGAGAGAACCGAACGGATCCTGCTTGATACCCTCACTGTGAATCTAGGACATCCCAATTCTCAGATACAGGTACCTATCTTTCTAAATGTCATCAATTTTTTTTTATCATCTTAACGTATTTCATTAGTTGACAAGTTTCACTCATTTATTCAGAATGCAGCTGTCAGTGCTGTTCAACAACTTGTGCAGTCCTATCTAATTGGCAATGATAAGAAAGCTGCTGATTTAATATCAAAACACCTGAAACATCTAACGGACCCAAACGTAGCTGTTCGAAGAGGTTCTGCACTTGCACTAGGTGTTCTGCCGTATGAACTATTGATTGCAAAATGGAACGATGTAGTTTTAAAGCTCTGCAGTGCTTGTAAGATAGAGGTAAAGAAGACAACGTGTGACTTTAGTACATCAGTCTCCAATCTTTAAAAAACAGTATGAAAAAATGACTTACGATGAATGATTTTTTTTCTCTCCAAGCAGGCGAATCCTGAAGATAGAGATGCTGAGGCACGCATGAATGCTGTAAAGGGACTCACATCCGTGTGTGAGACTCTTACTCAGCGAAGAGCTAGTGATCGCGAAAACGATGACCTGTCTCTTTTCATTCTTATCAAGACTGAAGTGATGGATACATTACTGAAAGCTCTTGATGACTATTCAGTTGATAACAGAGGTGATGTAGGTTCTTGGGTCCGCGAAGCTGCAATCCATGGACTTGAGAAATGCACATACATTCTCTGTAAGAATGTCGGGGATCATAACATTGATTCGTCCTCGGTTTTTGATTCAAATCTCGCAAACCGTTTGATTGGAGGTATTGTGAAGCAAGGAGTGGAGAAAATGGATAAGTTGAGAGAAACAGCTGCAAAAGCTCTTCAGAGGATCTTGTATCACGAAACAGTAACCGTCCCGTTCATACCTTATAGAGAAAAACTTGAAGAAATCATTCCCAACCAAGCAGGCCTTCGATGGACGGTAAGCAGAACCTGAAGCCTTTGGTTGTTTCTTAGGTTTCAAACGGTTTATCTAACAGTATAAGTTATTGTACATCCTTTTGTAGGTGCCGACTTTCTCTTTCCCACGTTTCGTTCAGCTGTTAGGCTTCCCTTGTTACAGCAAAGGGGTGATGTCTGGATTAGTAATTTCAACTGGAGGATTACAAAAATCACTTAAAGAGGCTTCGTTCTCTGCGTTGCTGCAGTATCTGGGGGAAGGTGAAGCTAATGAACAACGATCAAGAGAGTCTGCTATGTGCGACGACATCCTCTGGATACTTCAAGAGTACAAGAAATGTGACCGAGTTATTGTACCCTGTCTGAAGGTAACAACACTACCTTATATATTATCAACCTCTAGCTCTTCTGTCTTTAAAATTTTATCTTTTCACACAGACAATTGAGGAGCTCTTTGACGAAAAGATGTTTCAGAATCAAGAGGTTGGTACTAGAGTTTTATGTCTTGCCAAAGTTTGTAGATTGATCCTTACACAACTGTCATTTTTTTGCAGGCTTATACGTTGAGTTTCTATAAGGGAGTGGTGGATTCGTTAGCCACTGAACTCAGAGCGTCAAAGATATTCGCAAAGTTGGAGGCAGGGGTTGTGATACTTGGGTATATGGCATCAGTCTCGGAGCCCATAAGCAAACAAGCCTTCTCTCAGCTTCTATCATTCCTTGCTCACCGATACCCAAAGGTTCATATCTCCATCTCAAACTCTGTTTAGAAAAACTTGTCTTGTTTACATGACTTTTTTTGTGTTGTTTTTACATGATCCAGATCAGAGAGAAGGCGGCTGAAGAAGCCTGTCTTGCGCTCGTTCGAAACAAAACCTTAGTAACAGAGGACAAAATTGAGAGAGTGAAAGATATAATAACTACGCCTTGTTGGGAAGCTGGCATGGAGTTAACCCAATCTCAGAAGTTGGAGTTGTGTGAATTGGCTGGTTTAGAGCATGGAGTAGTGTTCAGGACCAGAAACAGAGCGGTGACTAGGACCATGACAGCTTCGGACGAGAATGCGTCTTACTCAGCTCTGGTCGATTCCTCTGGCTTCTGATTTGATTAAGCATATGCATGCATTGTCCTCGAGACGATTTTGAATACTATGTTTTTATTTTGTTTTGTTTCCAAGGTGATGAAATGTAGTAAATTAAATTTATTATAATGTTACATTCAAAATAAATTTATGAAGTCGGCCATAAAGATCCTATAAACGAATCATATTAACACGAACCACAGGTCGAATAAACCTTATCTCTTTTTCCCTCGCAGAACCTTTAAAATAAAAATACTCTCAAGAGGATCACGTTAGTCTAAAGTACATTATATTTTATGGTCTAAGTATGATGAGTATCGAATAATTGCGCCTGCTAAGGAAAGTGGGTATGTAAGCCTATAACTATTTAATGGAATAAAGTTATCATCTTTCAAGGCAGACATTACGGGTCACTGATCAAATTATTAATTATACATCATAGCTAGATGAGAGACTATGTTGGCCACTTCGAGTTTTTTTTTTTTCTTATCAACCAAAAATAATCAATAAGGTAACGGATATGTTCCTACAGAATAAGAGAATTAAAAAACAAAAGTCCCACTAGAATCTTTTATCTCGAATCGTGTCTTCTTTGTATCAATCTGCAAATCAGCATCATAAAACAGAAGATTATGTTCATTCTTAAACACTCAATTAAATTTAGATTTTAATAAAAATGGGTGATTTAAGTTTAATCATGTGAGGAATTAAGGCAAGGTATACTTACGCATGGAGTTTCTGCAGAGGGAGAGGAGGATAACAAGAATTGCAAATCCAGCAATAACTCCTACGATGATCGCAATTGATTTCCCCACGTTATCTTCGTTCGTTGGATCTTTAAATCAGGGAAGATATATAAAGTGCATAAGATAAGACCGTAGTATCAAGCTAAGAATTAGAATTTCTAAGATGTAATGACTTTTCTACTGTGTGATATCGATCAAGCTATAAAGAATATATAAAAGAAAGTTGGAATTGTTGACATGGGTGGCTATGCCTATAAAGAAACGAATATTATACCTATATAAAAATTTTGCAAACAACATTCTTTTCTAACCAATCATATTATAATCATGATGCTCGAATTTTCCAACGTATAATTCAAAAGATTAATGGTGTCTCTGCAGAACAAAGAAAGATTAAAAAAAAATGTTGTAGTGAAGTGATCAGCTTTCTCGTGCAACGAAGCAACTAGACTCGTGATTTTTCTCAGTTGCGAGCGGCGGATTTTTAAACTAGGTCAAATTCTCACATATTTAAATTAAATTTATTACAAAATTATAATAATCATGGCATATGTTTTAATAAAGAACTTGTGGTTAAGAAAAAAACTAACGAACTCTAACTTTTAAATTACGTAATTAATACGTAAATATGACATAATTCAAATTTAAATCAGTGTGCATGCATGTATAAATTGTATAGAGGGAAAAAGGTGTTACAATCCATGTTTTAATTAGTGTGCATGCCTATGTCATGTGTGAGTTGTAAACGATAAAATATGTTATGTAGTGAAGAATTTGAAGTTATGGACCGACCTGAAGAGAAGTCGTAGTAACCAGAACCCCAATAATGAGCGTAGCACTGAGCCAAGTAAACCTCAGCTGCAACCGCAGAGCCACAAAGATTCTTTAACTTCCCAACAGATTCCGCAAGACAAGCCGTACAGTCACTAGGACTCAAGTCACCAACACACTGAGCATAACCTTCGACTAAACCGGACCGGCTAACTTTGTAACCTAGTTGAGTCGACTCAAGATCCGACAACACATCGTCTCTCCGTTTAAAGAAGTCATAGTCATTCTCAACGCTCTTGGAACTACACTTCTTGTACCTAAGACTCGTGTCTTGTCTCCCAAGAAAGTCGTTTGTCTCGTAACGTAAGAAGCAGCCTTCGAGCTGGAGAGAAGCACCGTAAGAGTATGGACAGAGGAGAGTGATTTGGTCGACGGAGTTTTGGATACATTTTGAGCAGTCAGAGGGTCGGAGATCTTCACGGCATTGATAAAGACCGAACACAGCGGCAGAGGAGGAGGAAGAGTCGTTGCCGACGGCGAAGCTGTTGAAGGAGGCTTCGGAGGAGGAAGTAACGACGGAGGAGAGGAAAGAGTCGCGATTTGATTCGAAAGGAGTATTTGGTGTATATTTTTCCGGTGAACATCCACCGTAGACGAAGATGTGAGATTCTGATGAAGATCTTGTGGAGGAGGATGAATGGAAGAAGATGAAGAACAAGAGAGAGAAGAGAAAGAGCATTCTCATACTTTTATTCTTTTTGATGTTCTTTGTGATTGTTTTCAAATGGCTCTTGCTTTTATTGTATATTCCTAATGTTTTATTTTAATTTATTTTTACCCAATTCTAAAAATCTTATATAGACGGCAGATGCATAGACGGAAAATCAGTCATAAACAAAACAATTTTTCTATAAAATATATTTTTCAAAATATCGATCTAGGAAGTGCTTAATCGATGTCTAGGCACTCAGCTAATCAAATAATCTCATATAAAACATCTAATTAATTACTATTTAGCAATTTTTTGAACATTAGTTTTTATATAATGGTTTGGGTCTCCAGAGATATGTGGATATGTCTAGAACGAATAATGCAAACCAAGATAAGCTTAGAACTTGATAATCTTAATTATGACATGGCAATTGGCATATAAACATTCGCTTGTAAGTTGTAACGAATCAATACCAAAAAACTCGACAAATTGGATGAAAGAATTGGTTTATTATTAGAATAAACAATCTTGTATTGCGTGAAATGATTTAGACATGATTAAAGAAGGTTTGTGTATTTGGGTGCCATTTTCTTGAGACTTCTTTTGTGAAAAGAGGGTCCCATTTTAATCATGTCCTTTCGATTAGTATATATATATATATTCGCAAGATCGATTCCATCACATTCATATTCTCAGGATGTTATCGCAACTTCCCGAATTGTGATATGTTGAAAGGCTTTAGAGAATTGATTTGTATATTTATGTCACTTAAGTGCATTTACATTTTCGGAAACACACACAGAAAGAACTCCAGAGTTAAGCATGTTTGATTTGGAATAGTGGAAGAGTGGGTGATCTATAGGAAATTGATTCGCGATATCATGCGAGTGAGATCAAAGCATGAGGAAAGGTCATGTGGTGATTACAGAGTCAGTGAACAATGATTTCAAGCCTTCGGAAAAATTAACGGACCGACCGTCGGATGGGATGGGACCCATAAACCCAGAGAACGGGCGTGGATGATCCATTAGCCGTGGGCGATCAGGCCATTATAGTTATAGAGGAGAATTTTAGCATTTTAAGTGGAATAGAAACAACCTTATTTTAATATTGACCACGACCAAAATGAATTTCTCAATCGGATGGTAGTTCATTTAAAGTCTTTTTAAGTTGGCTCTTGACCCATCTTCACCTCTCCAAAAGAGCGATTTTGTTATTCATCTAACTATAGAGTGAGCTTCTTGAGAATTGTTGCATTCTTTAAGATGTATGTTGCAAACTGGGTTTCAGCTTTCTTGCTTCTCTCTTGGCCAGGCTCGGCCGTTATTTTTGTCTCTATATAATCTCTAGATATTTTACAACATTGTGGCACATGTGAGCTTGTGATTTTCACCATCTTTCGATAACCACGAAGCCTCTATAAAGCAAGCAACATTATAACCACTACACTGATCAAGAAGCTAAACTAGAAACTTGCAAAACAAGGAAAAAAAAAGAGAGAAAGAGTCATTACCAAGTCAATAGAGTTTAGGTTGGGACAACTGGAGAGATACAGGCAACGTCTATGACAAGCGTTCAGATGAATCAAGTTCTTGAATTCAAGCAGGTGTTGCAATTTGGAGTGAGGATGGATTCCTTGGAATTCAAGAACCAACCCCTTTTTAAGTAAGAAGGATATATGAACATATTGCGTTAAAATGCATATATGCATACATTTAGAGTATTGCCAGAGATGGTGAGATCGATGAAACCCAGAGATCCCTGCAAAAATATACGAAACATTTGCATATTTGAGGAGACATTGATACACATCTTGATAGAAGAAGTACTCAGATGGAAGTGTATATATATAATATATGGTGTTCATCAAAATACTCTCTTAATAGTGTAACAAAATAATATATCATCATTTATAGCTTACTCTGTTGTGTTAAACTATTAAGTACAATTTGTGATCAAAGAAATCTGTTAAAGATAATCTATCATCTCATCGTTCAAGATTAAATGGTAATTACAACAATCCAGTCATAAACATAACTGAGGTAAAACTTAAAAGGTTATTCAAAGCAAATAAGCCTATTGGGCCGTTGAGCTGTATGAGTCAAAGCCCATGTGTTGACGGCTTTTCTTTTTGACAATCTATGTTCACTATTATACATTAACCTTTTTATTCTTCGCCTGCTCGTTCGTGATTGAACCATTTTGTATTCAATCAAATATGATTTTTGAAACACCAATTATATCTGATTTTATAACTAGAAAAATTAACGAAAAACATGTTATGAATTTAACCAAAACAAAAAGTTAGGAAAATGCAAATAACCTGGTCTAATACTTAAATGACTGATGCTCAATTATCCGGTTTAATTTGGTCTGGTTATGACGTAAAAAAAAAAAAAAGGTTAACAGATCGTACGTCTAACCTGGTATATGCCTTTAGAAGAAAAATCATTGATTGTTACAGCCACTACTTATCCCCTTCACTTTCAACCCGATAGAATTTGGACCAATCTATGAATCATCAACTTGGCACTTCAACTACCAATCTAACCCCAAGAAAATATGAAATTCTCCCACGAATTTGAATACTAATTGATATTTGTTTATTGTAGTTTGCCTTTATATTATAAAAACACACATAAATGAACAAATATATCTATTATCTTGAGCCAGCTCAATCAGTTTGTTGTTCGTTACATAAAACATAACATATGCATGTGGTTTTCCGAAGCATATTTCTACAAACTCCTTGATTCTTGGTGGATTCTTCTCCACTAAAAGATTCATCGCTACGTACATAGATATGAAAAGGACTCTAATGGCGACGATCACTTTAATGCCAAAATGTCATTTTTAGCAGTAGTTTCCCCCATAACTCTTCCCAGCCTATAGTCACCACAATTCAACACTAGCACGAAATTATCATTTACAATCATGAAGCCTATTTAATAGATTGGAGAAAGTAGATATATACAACCACAAATTCTCATTATAGTGTTTTCTTAGGCAAATCAAATTTAGAAGTCAATAATATCGACTTTGCTGGTCGACTTATTAGTTGTGTATGCACTTTTTATGTTGAAATACTTATGATCTTCAGAAAATATACATGTATAGAATTAGTGGGATTAACAACGATAAATTGTTGTGATTGATAGAAAAATCTTGTGTAGGTCCAAAAGATTAATCAATAGAATCGTGTTTAACTTTTTCTTTGGTTTTATCGTCTTCATAATTCACTTTTATAATCATAAATTCAACATAGTCCTACCAAAAGCACTCATGCAATTGCTGGAAAAAAAAAATCTCAATTATTTACAGTATCGTGAGTTTGTGACTATTGTCTTTAGTTTATACTAAAATTGTCACTTTCACATTATCACATATACATGCATATCTAACAAAAGGGTAAAAAGCTAAAAAGCAGTGAAAAAGGTAACTAAAGAAAATAGTAAAAAAAAGAGTTCAAACTTTTTTCATCATTATCATCGTCTACCGTCTTCTTCCGCCGTCGTTATTGCCGGCGCCGGCTCCATGGAAACTTGCCGAAACCCGACCCGGATTCTATTCGGGTCTGGACCCGTTTGAAATCCGAATAAGGACAAGGGATAGTGATCCCACCTTCTTGACAGAACCCAAACTCTTCCTCTGCTTCTCTCAGAAGCTCACCGAACAGAGGATGGTTAAAGTAGACGATAGGCACCAAAACCCTGTGAAAGTCGCCGTCTTTTTTACCGACGTAGACCGCTGAGTGCCCTTTCGGAACTGGGTCGGGTTTGGTTTGAACCGGATCCTGACCGATTGGTATGTATCCGGAGTTTGATCTCTTACACCCGAGAAACCTGGCGCTGTGTGATGTGAGACTCCGACCCCAGCTTATGAGTTTCGCGATGGCTTTTGGTTTGCAAACCGGCCGGTTCGGGCTTAACCGGATGTATCTCGAGCGGCGGAGCCGGGTTCTCCGGAGGATCCATCTTGTGATTCGTTGAAACGGTCTTCTGATCTTGATCCCTCTTAACCTCCTCATCGATGGAAAAAAACAGAGCAAGGAACAGAGGACACTCTGTTTCAGGAGCAAATGATCAAACTTGTGGAGTTTCAGAGCTCTGTTTTTGATCGTTAGATTGATCGGTTTAGATCATCAACGGCGGAGATGTGAGAATGGAGAGAGAAGATTTGGTTTTGAGGATTCTGTGGTTGTCTAAACGCTAAAGAGGAAGAGCAGAGTGAGAGGCAGAGAAGTTTAAATAGAGAAGAAGCCAAGAAAGAGATGAGAGTAGAAGACTTGTTAGTCTCATACGACTCATACCTATGGACGGTTGGATGATGAGAATGAATATCAACCCTTAGATTAGATTTCAGGAATAACGTCACGTTTTAGCTTTTCACACCTAAATGTTTCTCATTACCTCCATAGCTTTAATTAAACGATTCTAATCAAGCATTAAACACCATTTCTTAGACCATTAATGTTTTAACTAGCGAACTAAACCTTCATTAACTTGATTCTGGTAAATGCAGTGAAGAGTATGAGTCATGTGAGGTTCAACGGATGGAACATATGTTGTTTGCTGACAATTATGATGCCAACACACGTGTGATATCCACTTGGCAAACATCTTTTGTATCGATTAGGTAATAACACTCCCACGAGAGATGAAAAACGCATCTTCGACAGTTTCGTTTTTTTTTTTGTATATATTTTATTGTATTGTGTCATAGATCAGTTTAGCTGCAACCTGCACGTTATGTTGGCTATAAGGCTTATTATAAAAGTAGTGTACACATGTACGGGTGTGTCCTTATTATACATTCATTCATATGCAGACAAGTAACGCACAAGCTAAAATAAGGACTGAAGACAGATCTGAGTTAGAAACGTTAATTAAAACCAATTTGTGCTTATCTAATCAGACAGGTTTTGGGACTATTCATTTATATACTATTATAGTCCCCACCCGGGCTAAAAGATTATTACATATATATAATCAAGGGTTTGATCAACTAGATTTGTCTGTGTAATGTTGTGGTGATGCCAAAATTCGTATTTCTTTTATAAATCATATCATGTGATGTTGCTCAGGGTTAGCTATGGGCTTAAAGTTCATGAAACCTTAGGTTTAAGCGATAAACTTTTTTAAAAATGCATACAAATAGCTTTAGGGGTAAATTTTTATTTTTAATGATTTATTTGTGTAAAAGAATCGAACCACAAAAGTTATTGGTGATTCAAATCGGCAGTAACTGAACTTGAACTTTTTTTTTTTTTTTGAAATTTGGCTTTCAACTGAACTTGATACGAATACTACACATACTTATATTATATGCATATCTTTTTCTACTTGTGTATGTGTGTGGTTTTTGTTCATCGTATATTTTATTTTAGGTATAGTGTTGTTTTGTTCAACGAAACTCCAACTGATGTGTAATTACGCCATATAATATGGTTTACGTGTGAGCATAGTGTTTTCTATTTTTTTTTAATTTTTTTCAGCAGTGTTTTCTATTTCTATTTTTGTAAACGATGCTTGTAATGCTAGTTGTGTATTCTACTCTTCATCGCCCTACGACTCCGTACAAGTCCAATACGAACACAAACGCGAACGTGTCGCTCACAGCTTCCAATATATATTTCCCATTTGACTCGCGCATGACCAAAAAAATTGTTTCTTTCCAACTAATGTGGGTTTGAAAAGTTCGTCCCAAGGCTTGTGCATCCTATGGAATTATGGAGACTAAATCTTTCCAGTAGAGGAGCTTGACACGCCACTTACCCACAAACTACTTGGTTTAAGTAATCTGATTGATAAATACTCTAAATATAAAATGTTAACTATTAAATCAATACTGCCTTTCAACGTTAGAATTAACAATAGATCAACAAATAAAACATCTTCCGTTATTGTATTTTACCTAGAATTGAATTGGCATTATCTGATTCTCGCATAGTTTATACGACAAAGCAGTATACAATATTGTCAACGGTGAGCTTCCTCGAACTACCCAACAATGCAAATGGGATGACTTTCGAACAACGCATTAAGTTTCAACCTTTCAGGTAAGAACAGTTTTTTTGTCTTTAAATATTTTTCTAAATAAGGAAAAATCAAATCGAAAATCAACGAAAGAAAGAAAGACGGAGACATCCC
The DNA here is from genome assembly GCA_018703725.1 of Brassica juncea. NCBI lineage: Eukaryota > Viridiplantae > Streptophyta > Magnoliopsida > Brassicales > Brassicaceae > Brassica > Brassica juncea. The sequence goes on along the minus strand of CM031940.1, from coordinate 4,239,704 downwards.
CTAGAATGTCACATAACGTTAATTATTTAATGTTTTCTTATAGAAAGTTTATTATCTTAAGTTAACATTTAATTGATGTTGAAAATATACTATTCAACTTATTGACACAAAATATAAAGATAATTCAATTTGGTGTTTTCTTTCTCCGGCTGAGAATGATATGACACCAATTTGAAATGGCGAGAACCAATATTAGGAGTTGACAAAGAAAAGGAAGTCAGCTCAAAAAACAAAACTAATAATATACTACATCGTGATTTAAAAATTTAATCATTGGCCACCAATTCGGTTACGTCTGAGTTTATTTATAAAATTTACATAGATAATTGATATAAGAATACAGTGTATGATATCTCAGTGTGAAACAATTCATTACCTAAATACCTACTCTTCTTATATAAAAACCATTTCATTACCTACTTAATTTCGGTATGTTAGATTTTTTAATAATGTGACCCTTCAAAACACATCGTTGGTGATCGTGATACATTACCATGTTTAATAAACCTGCCTGCTTATTAAACCAGAATATATATATATATAACTTTCCCTGAATATTTTTTTTGTTCGGAATCTAACTCGTATTGTATTTGATAAACTGAGACATTATGCGAAGTTCTGTTTTAATGATAATAGTGTGAGTTGAAACAATAATAATTATCTTAAGATCTTTACCTATGGTAGTCAGCATTCTTGCAATATAATTGTTATTTGAATAATCCTGAAATCTATATAATTAACGGGCAACACACATGGTAATGTACTAATGTAGGTGAAAATCATTGAACAAACAAGAATACATGCAACAAAGTTGATTTTTGTTTATAATCAGGATTTAAGAACTAGTGGCTACATTTGATTACGGTAAACAAATAAAAGGGTAATCTATTTTTAACAAGAAAAAATATCTTAAAAACTGTCCATTCTGATATTATAATAATAATATTATTGTCATTACTATTTGAAAACTCATATATAAGCTGGGTGCTACTGCTGACTGTTGAGACGCAAAAAGATGAATAAGTGGGTGATAAAAGGTGAAAAATTTGATTAATGATAATGTAAATTAGTATTAAAGCATATAGGTATAGCTGCTAACATTTTTGTCTATATTAGTACGGATGATCGTACGTGACGTCCATGAACTCTTTTCGAAGCCTCGAAGGTCAATTAAAAGCTATATGGGACAAAACGTCCGATTATTATACACACGTCGTTAAAGCTTAATTGCCCTCGCATAAATCAAAGATTAGTCGGTTCCTTAATCAGCGGTGAATTAAATACGTTACTTACAACAATAAGTTTATTTAATTTCGACAATTTGGGCTCCCTTTCTTCTTCAATAAAGTCAACGAAGAAGGAAAAAAAAAAACATGCAATTTTCAAATATATATTGTTAGTATATATTTTGATACGTGATCAGTAATCGACGATCGTATACAAATACAATAATCCTGGTTAGTCGTTAAAGATTGTCGTTTGGTGGTAATACGTAAAATGACGTCGTACCGAATTGTACAGCTTGGTCAAGTCCGCCATGGCAACCAAATCTTTATTGAAGGTATGACGAAGGAATTATACTAATGTCACGTTAACGTGGACCTTTTCACACACGTGCACTACTTTCTATTTATCTGGTAAAAAACGGGCCTTTAAAAGCCTACAAATTATCTAAGCGGATTATGATTAGAGCCCAAATCTAATAACTCTAACACTCCAGCATGAGGCTTTTTATTAAGCCCATGAATATATATGAGTGTCGAGAGGAGGTCAGAAGTGGAAAACAACACGCAGTGCTACGCGTAGATATAAAAACAGCAAAATGCCAGAACACACACAGATAAATGTTGCATTTGTTCAAATATACCACAAGTATAGAAACACTAGGGGTAAAAGTAAAACCTCTTTTTTTTAGAACACTGGGTAAAAGTGAAATTTATATTTTGATAATCAATCTGTTACACGGTTACTAACTTACTACACCTTGCTAAGACGAAGAGAAAGAATTCTAATTTTTTTTTACAGAACTCAAACCAATACTTGAAGAATACAGTTAATCACAAAAGTAAGAAAGTAAAAAAATTTAACCCTTGTATTCTTGGAGCTGCCAAGTCCCTTGAACCAGCTTCACTGGATGAAACTTGAGCAATGGTTTTGGTCTCTTTCATTTACAATTGAAACCAATAAGGTAAACTTGAGACTGGATCACCGTGCACCCGACTTTAAACCCAGGAACCACTGTGAACCCCACTGTGGCTCGAGTAGGATTCACCGTCAACTTCTTATCTTGCTTTCTTCTCAACACATTCTCCATGAAAACAATCGAAAAATCAACTCCACTCTCAACTTGGAAAATCTCAACTACAGGATCAAAAGACAAGGCTAGCTTCTGGAGTGTCCAGACCGAGCTAGCCATCGTGACAAAAGACTCATAGAATACACTCAGAGACCTCCATGAACTCAACACAGCTTCTCTTTGATCCATGTTGCTGAATATAGAAGACTCCATGTTCGGGTGAATGAGCTTGTGGTACTTCTCATCGCAAAACCTAGAGAATGCACAGTCTTTATCTCTTTCAAGAAGCTCCATGGGATCGCTCGACACATGCTGCATCAATTCCCTCAACGAAGAAGAACAACACCTCTCAGATTCATCGAAACCACGGAACATCCCCAAGCAAACATAAGACAGCAATGCATACCGGTTATGTCCCTTCTTAGCATAATCCACCTCAGGATGAACATAACTAGCCGCTAAACCCAAATCCCACCCAGCTTTTTCCATCAGCTCAATCAAAACCCCAGTGAACTTCTTGATAGCTTTAAACGCATCATGCAACAGAGACTCATAAACCTTAACCGATAACACAATATCACTGTCGTTTTCAGACAATCTCTTTGATAGCTTCGAGTTAGACTTTTGAACCTCACTTAGTTTCTTCCTAAGACTCAAAACCTTCAAATCCTTTGCGTCCATCTCCGCTTGTAACCGGTTAGACACGGTTCCCAAAGCTCTAAGCTTGCTCTGATTCTCCTGAACCCGAGATTCCAAGCATGACCCAATACCTAAACCGGTCTCAAGATCCAAACTTTGTCGATGGTTTCTAACAAACCGCTTGAGATCGGATAGTTTCTGGAGGTTGGAGACGAGAGCTCTATCAGCAGCCTCGACGCTTTCCTCGACGAAGGGAGAATGCGCGGATTGCAATTGAAGATACGAAGCTTCGAAAGAGGATACCGTCGCGAATACCGAAGAGATCAGACTCAATCCCATCTGGGTATCCGTCGGTTTAGCCAAAGTCTTCGCCTTTGCATCGTTAACCGGAGACTCGTCGGGTTCGAGGACGACGACTTTCTGATCGGTGATGAAGTCGAAAGTCTTGGTTTTGACGGCCGTGGCTAGCTTCTGGAACATGGCGGAGAGTTGGGGAGGAGGTGCTGATGTTTCTACTTCCCGCATCGCTGAAATGCAGAAGACGAAGAAGAAGAAAGCAAAGGTGTGTGCTTGAGGGGTTAATGGATGTATTGGAAGAAAGGAATGCACAAAAGCCTTTCCCTTTCCTCCTCTGTATCTTTTTTTTCTTCATTTTATTTTTTTACGTTTAAAGTTTTTTTTTTAATTTTATTTCCACGCTCTTCTCTTTTTTTTTCATGATTAGGTTAACGGTAACAAGTTGAAAACTTGCTTAGAGGATTATTTTATCGTGACACACAACATCAATGGTAAAGTAATCGGTTTAGTGAGTTCATAGAGATTGGATTTTTATCATTAAATTAGTATTTATTACAATGATGAGAGTGTTTTGTAATGTTTTACAACCAATGATATATATATATATATATATATTTATCTTTTAAAAGTTTATAATTTATCGTTTTATTTTAATCTTTTCAAGCAAATTTTGTGATTTTTTTTCATTATGTTTTACTATAACCATGTTGTAGATCTTAAGTTTATTTATATTAAGCATTAACCCGCATCATTCTCTGTGTATCAAACTTCAATATAAAATCAAATGTTCAAAAAAAAAAAACTTCAATATAAAAAGCACTAATAAAATTTAAATGAAATCATTTTAAAGAGACTTCCACAAATGTATTTTCATTCAATTTAATATAGTTCGATTGACTTGTTTAATTTCTAGGATAATTCCTTTAAGACAAATACTTTACGTAATTTTATACTAATCTGTAAATTGGCCTATAAATTTAAATTTATAAAATAAATAAACAATCGATAAAGGGTTTTAACCTTACGTCTACGTTAATTGTCAGCATTTGGAGGGGACATGGGGTTGTTGCAAAAGTAACTCACAACTCAAAGTCAAACACAAAACTAACCTCTCCTTCTTTGTTGGAAATGGTTAGCTATATTCAACCCTACTTGTTCACATTATTCACGAAAATGCCATTAATTTATGTTTTTTTTTTTTTCCGAAAATGGCTCTTTTACTCTCTCAACCTCATCACCTTCACAAATTTACTTGATTGCCATTGCCATCAATACACCAACCACAACAAACTACCAATTTGGAGCTCTTAATGCCCCCCTTAATGCACCTAGTACGATTTACACTCTCTCTTTCTCAATTGTTATGAACTAAAAACAACTTCTCTCTCACTTTGCCTCAATATTCATCCAAAAAACTCAAGCTTTTGATTCAAAACTTTTTATGGTTGATAGAGCTATTGAAGCATACTATTCAACGTGGGTTACTTTCGTTTGAGGTTCTGGGTGGTTGGAGAAGACTCTGTGTGCTAAGGAAGTCATCTCACTAGTTTAAGGTAAGAAATTGAATTTTTTTCCAGAACTGTTCGCGTAGAAGACTTACCCGTAAGTCTTCTGGTCCAACGGACGACTTAACTAAAGTCGTCCGGCTTTGTTCTTTAAAAAAAAATCGTGAGAATACCCTAGACGACTTACCAGTAAGTCGTCTAGAATAAACGGGTTAATTTTGCATTTGACCGAATTGTGTCAGATATTTGACTTTTTCTGGACGACTTAATGGTAAGTCGTCCCAAGGAAAACAAAAATTTCAAATTTTATTAAATCTAGACGACTTAACTGTACGTCGTCCTTGGTTACTTTTGCAATTGGAAAATAAAACTTAAATATTTAACTTATCTCAGACGACTTACGGGGAAGTCGTCCTGGAAGACGACTTAGTTGAAAGTCTTCCAAGATAAGCAAAGTCGTCCAGATTTACTGGTAAGTCGTCCCAAGTCATCTGGTCAAACCTTGGTTATCTTGGACGACTTTCTCCTAAGTCATCTGCCAGGACGACTTTCGTAAAGTCGTCTGGGTAAAGTTAACTAACCGTAGAAGACCTACAATTAAGTCGTCTAGCTTCAATTAAATATTGTAATTTTTGTTTACCCAGAGACGACTTACCCGTAAGTCGTCCAGGAAAAGTCAAATATCTGACACAATTAGTTCAAATGCAAACCTAACCCGTTTATCCTAGACGACTTCCTTGGACGACTTACTGTTTAGACGACTTACGACGACTTAATGGTAAGTCGTCCTAATTAAAATTCAATTGCAAAAATGACCTGTTTGGACGACTTACTGTTTAGTTGTCTAGACAACTTACTGTTTAGTCGTCTAGACGACTTACTGTTAGTCGTCTAGAAGACTTACTTTTTAGTCGTCTAGACGACTTACTGTTTAGTCGTCTAGACGACTTACTGTTTAGTCGTCTGCCTTAATGTTTAGTCGTCTAGTCGTCACTTACTGTTTAGTCGTCTTCTATGTTTACTAATGTGTTTTATTTTGAATTTTTGCAGATGATGCGTCAGTTACATGCAGTGTATGGGGAATGGTTGTTAAAAGATTGCTGTTGGGATTTTGTGGTTGATAATGCAAAAGGAGCGAGAATGTTTTTTTTGAGTGAAGGTTCGACGCATGCGGAACTTCTTGCAATGGCTCTAGAAGATTTTAACCTGGACATGAGTACAGAATCTGTGGAGATAACCTACTCATTACCAGCAGAAATGATGATGGCTCCAGACACCCTTCCTATTCATGTTACAAGTGATAGACAAGTTAGAAACTTGCTCGAGATAACCAAAACGCATAGTGTACGGCTTTGTGTATCAAGCCGTAGCAAGGTGCAAATGGTTTCAGATGATGAAGCTGATGAATGTTTTGAAGAGGATGATGATAATTTGGTTGAAGATGAAAATCATGATGGGGAGGAGGATGATGGGGAGGATGATGGGGAGGATGATGGGCAGGATGACGATGGGGAGGAGGATGATGGGGAGGAGGATGGTGATATCTCTATTAAAACTGAAGCGGACAAGAATGGTGAGGATTACAGTGTTTATGGAAAGGTTGAAGATGAGGATGAAGAAGATGATATATGTTTTGAAGAATTAAAACAGGAAGGTGGAAGATCGAATGGTAACAATATCTATGTCAACCAGAGTTTTGGTAGCAAGGATGCACTGCTTTCAGAACTGAGGTTGACAGCAGTAAGGCTTAAGTTCACCTTCAGAATATACAAGTCAACGAAAACTCTCCTTGTGACAACATGTCCGGTTAGTGGTTGTGAATGGAAGGTCAGAGCAAGTGTGAAACATGGGACAGAAACGTTTTGGGTAACAAAGTATGTGGAAAAACATACATGTTCAGTGGGAGATCGAATCGCTCAGCGGAGACACTATACTCCTAAGTATGTTGGTAGGCTTTTCATTGATCGTGTTGGAATCATTGATGGGTTGAATCCGCAGCATATCACTATTGCAATGAAGAAGATGTTTAGCATGACTCTTGATTACACCACTTCATACAGAGCACTTTTATATGCACAAACATTGGTGAGAGGAACAGCAGAAGATGGGTATTCGCGTCTGCCATCATATCTCGAGCAAATCTCCTTAGCAAATTCCGATTCTATCACAGCTATAGAACTTGATTCTATGAATAGATTTAAGTATCTATTTCTCTCTTTTGGAGCTTCTATCAAAGGTTTTAGATATCAGAGAAGGGTCATTGTGGTGGATGGGACTCACCTAAGTGGGAAGTATGGAGGTGTTATGCTAGTTGCAACCGCACAAGATGGGAATTTTCAGATATTTCCATTGGCTTTTGGGATCGTAGATGCTGAAGATGCACCTTCTTGGGAATGGTTTTTCACAAAATTGGCTATTTGTGTATCTGATGACCAGCCTCTAGTGATAGTCTCCGACCGGCACTTGGCCATTAAAAATGCGTGTGACAAGGTGTTTCCTTGGGCAACCCGAGGAATATGTTATTATCACCTTCAAGAAAACATTGTCAAAAAATTTAAAGGGAAACATCTCTTGTACTTGGTGAAAGGTGCTGCTTATGCTCATCAGTTTCAGATTTTGACCGGTACATGGATGAGATACGGAGTGCAAATCCGGACCTTGCAACATATTTGGAGGATGCCGACGTCAGCCTATGGTCAAGGGTTCATTGCCAGGGGGACAGGTACAACATAAAAACAAGCAACATCGCTGAATCTATTAATTCCGCACTGAAGCGAGCTAGAGGATTTCCGATTCAGTTCCTGTTGGAGTTCATAAGGGAGAAGCTAGGAAAGTGGTTTTGGAAAAGGAGAGAAGATGCTTTGAGTCTCACTACTCAACATAGTCGGGGTGTTGAACACTTGCTTGCTGTTCGATCGGAGATAGCAGATACGATGACGGTACAACCAATTGGCGGATGGCAATTCTTTGTGAAAGGTGGCAGAATGGACTGTGTGGTTGATTTGGAACATGGGAAATGTGATTGTGGTGTCTATGCAGTGGAGAATCTGTCGGTTTGCATATCAACACACTTGTATCTCCAGTGTACTCAAAGGATTTTCTGTTTGCAGGATACTCAGAGAATATATATCCTTGTAATGGACAACAAGTTGAGGAACGCACATGCCTTCCTCCGGAAGTAAAGCGTGGTCGGGGAAGACAGAAGAAATCAAGATGGCAATCCTGGTTGGAGCTATCCAGGATGAGAGGACGTAAACCCAGGAAGCAACACAGAGCTTATAGATGCTCTGTGTGCAAGGAACCTGGCCATACGAAACCACAATGTAAGAAAGACGAGGTTTAGTCTTCCAGACGACCTTCATTTAAGTCGTCCAGAAGGTCGTCCATTTAGTCGTCCAGAGTTTTTTATTCAAGAAGACCTTCAAGTTAGTCGTCCAGTGTTTAGTCTTCTAGACGACCTTCATTTAAGTCGTCCCGAAGGTCGTCCATTTAGTCGTCTAGAGTTGTTTTTATTCAAGAAGACCTTCAAGTTAGTCGTCCAGTGTTTAGTCTTCTAGACGACCTTCATTTAAGTCGTCCCGAAGGTCGTCCATTTAGTCGTCTAGAGTTGTTTTTATTCAAGAAGACCTTCAAGTTAGTCGTCCAGTGTTTAGTCTTCTAGACGACCTTCATTTAAGTCGTCCCGAAGGTCGTCCGTAAGGTCTTCATGGTCTTCATGTAATGAACTTATGTGTCAAAAAATCTATTATTAGTGTTTTATATTAGTTGAGTTGAGATGGTTGTAGATTAAACAGACGAGAGTATGAAACAAATGATAACAAAAGGGAACTGCACATAAGATTACAAAAAGTTTACAAATACAAAAGGTTACTGCACAAAATATCAAGTTTATATACAAAAGGTTACAAATACATTGGCTACAGCCTGATCTATCTGTCATCACCATATGCACCATAGTTTTCATCGCCATCCCTGTTTTCCCACAGATGCACGTCAGGCAACTCTTCAAATATATCCACCGCCATCTTATCCCTAATAGCCTTCCCCTTGTTCTTAGCAAACTCTTTTTTACTAAATGGCATCCCAAGAGCATGACATTCAATGTACTTTAAAGCGTACACACCACAATCACCAGCTCTGGCCTGAGGTAAATCCTCTAGTCTCTCATAAGTGAATGGCGCCAGGCTGTATTCGGCACGTACCACGTCATTGGGAGCACACTCAACAAGCATATAAGGGATCATGTGGAGAAAAGGCTCCATCACCTCATCGAGTTTTTCTGGGGAGATACATGTACAGATGCTGTCAAAGACGACAATGTGCCTCTTAGGGATTTGGATCCACATAGCAATCCAATGACTGTCGTTGTAGTTCAGTGGCGCATAGACATCTGTGATATCAAGGCCCCAAATCCTGTTTGATCTGCAAAATGATGGTATAGTGCCATTATAATAATTCAACGCCCCACCAGGTAGTCTTCTTCCTAAACCATTCCTATCGGGCTCGGAATCCTTAAAATCCTTGTAGTTAAAACTCCAATGATGAGCAAAGAGATGATCAAGGAAGCATAACTTGTCGCTCCTGAAATGATGTGGGTTATCCGTGTACCTCTTCCTCAGCACATTCATCCAAGCATCAATATGCTGCATATAAGATATCAGACGACTTAGCTAGTAACTGTAAGTTAGTGATGAAAGTCATCTACGAATCAGACGACTTAAGGGTAAGTCGTCTGTACAGTCATCTACGAACAGACGACTTAAAGGTAAGTCGTCTGGACAGTCATCTACGAACAGACGACTTATCAGACGACTTATTGGTAAGTCATCTGGTAAGTTGTCTACGTAGACGACTGTCCAGACGACTTACAAGTAATTGAACTAAGTCATAGCAGAAGACTTACACAGTCCGTCAGCCATTCTAAGTCTCTCCGGAGGGTCTGATACCACCAAGTGCGACAATTCTGTGGTTTTTTTTTCGTATGGTGTTCTATATTGACTGCAAACACAAAATGTTTAAAAGCGATCAGTTTTTGTAGACTAAAGCAAGCTATTATGGGAAAAGCAAACACTTACGGACACTCTTGCAACCAAGTAGCGAGCTCTTTCAATTTATCCTTGTTATTTGGTGCAAAAGGATGATAGCCTGGATACTGCTGCATGATGGCCCTGGCCGTCGTGTTGCCCGCATAAGGAGATTGCTGTGAAGCAGCAAGTTTCCTTCTTCGATCACTCTTTGCACGGCCAAGGATCATAGCAGCGTCCCTGTTTTCTTCAGGTCTAGCTTTCTCCTTCTGCAAGGAACTACCATCTGTATGCACATCAGTCCCTTTCTCCTCCGGCAAGGAACTACCATCTGTAGGCACACCAGTCCCTTGCTCCACGGGCAAGGAACTAGCAACTGTAGGCACAGCAGGCCCTTTCTCCTCCGGCAAGGTACTAGCAACTGCAGGCACAGCAGGCCCTTTCTCCTCCGGCAAGGTACGAGCATCTGTAGGCACATCAGTCCCTTTCTCCTTCTGCAAGGAACTACCATCTGTATGCACACCAGTCCCTTTCTCCTCCGGCAAGGAACTACCATCTGGAAGACTTTCACTCTGCAATGTACAAAATTATAAGTGTTCTACTACTTAATTATAAGTCGTCTAGAAAGTAATCCAGCTGGACGACTTAATAGACGACTTACAAGTAAGTCGTTTGGAAAACTTTCCAGACGACTTATTTATAAGTCGTCTATTAAGTCGTCCAGCTGGATTACTTTCTAGACGACTTAAATATAAGGTGATCAACTTTGTTTACTAACCCCGGGTGCCTTTGTCCCTGTTGGTGTCCCTTTCCGTTTCCGTTTTGTGGTGAGACCAACCTTCTTCTCCAATGCTTCCACCCTTTTCGAGAGATCCTTGATCTCTCGAATGCACGTCCCAAACCCTTCCCTCATGGAATCAAGGATGACCTTGAACATGGCTTCAATTTCCTCTCTGGTCAACCCATCAACAGTCGTAGTCACTTTTGAACGAGCCTCTGCAGGTTCCTCTTCACTCGCCTCTGCAGGTTCCTCATCACTCGCCTCTGCAGGTTCCTCTTCACTCGCCTGTTTAGGTGCCTCTTCAATAGCCTCTATTCTAGCTTTCTTCAGAGGTCTTGGTCTCTCATCCTTCACGGTATCTTTCTTCCTCGCTGGCTGTCTCTTGACTTGAGTACCAGTGACTTGCCAGCAATTCTTGGTCCACTTCCACGTTTTCTTCACAAACATGACTTTAATAATGTTGTCCGCGGCGACATCCTCAACATCAGACTCCCATTTTGGAATCATTTCTTTAACGCTGGCCTTCTGAACAAAGTTGATCACCCTAGTCTGCAGTAAATAGAAGATAAGATGTAAAAAAAATAAGTCGTCTGGAACGTTATAAGTCGTCTATTAAGTCGTCCAGCTGGATTACTTTCTAGACGACTTATAATTAAGTCGTCTGGAACGTTATAAGTCGTCTATTAAGTCGTCCAGCTGGATTACGTCTGGTTTGAAGTAGATACCTGTCTGAGGATAGCCTCTTTAAAGGCTCTGCGTCCCTTGCCACCCTTGAAAGCCAGTATCGGTGGAGACGGATTGTTTGGGAGAGGGTGACCATAAGTAGCACCCAATTCCGGCAGAGCTGTGTACACCCAGACCTGGAGAGCTGCCGCAAACCCATTAATTGTGTAACAACCTGAAATATCTCTGCCCTTCACAGAGTCCATCAACACCTTAAACGCGACTCTCCCCCATGGATAATTCTCGAACCGTTCTAGGTCCATCACTAGCCTAGCCAGACTAACCCGTGTAGGGGTTGAAAACTTTCTCCCTTCAATGTATCCAGTGAAGATGGCAAGGTACGCGAGCCGCTTGCGATCATCCGGAGACCACCCTGCGCATCTCTGAAGTGTTTCTATTATCTCCTGAGTAGTTGGCCCAGCTTCGACATGAACTCCCAACAACCCCCAGAAAGAAGTCATCTCATTAGTAACAACACATTGAGGTCTCTCAAGGTCGTCAATGTACTCGCAGTTTAGCCTAGTGAGGTTTTCAAACTCTAACAGCGAAAATCTCACAGGTTCTGCACCAACGAGACACCAAAGCTCATACTTCTTCTTTATGTCCAGCTGGAAACCGAGCATGAAGTGAACCAGCCTTGAAGCCCATTCAAATTGCAGCTCTCCAAACTTGATGAAAACTCCCAACTTCGACTCCTTCAGCTCTCCGTATTCGTCATCATGAAGAGCCTCACGTAGAGCAGAATGCAACTTCGAGGCTGGATGAATCGAAATGCTATTTTTTGGTTCGGGCTCTTCACCTAGTGTATGTATCCTACGCGGCAAATCCATTTTTTTCTGCAAAACAATCAAAGACAACCAATGTCAAACAGACAAACAGACGTCCGTAAACTTCGACTCAAACAGACAATCTGGCAGATCTGAAATAATAAGTCGTCCGTAAAGTCGTCCAGATGGATTACTTTCCAGACGACTTAATTAGAAGTCGTCCCAGACCCTAAATTATAAGTCGTCCCAGACCCTAAATTATAAGTCGTCCCAGACCATTTTATAGCAGACCTGAATGAAACAGTAAGAGATATAACTTAACGGCGGCGGAGTTCAACGAGACGGCTGAGAATGCGCGGCTAGGGTTTCCTCTCAGAACTTAAAAAAAAAGGAAGCGGTGTTGAGAACGACGGTGATAACGTCGGATTAGATAGAATCGACGGTGAGAACGATGGATTGGAGAGACTCGACGGAAATCGCCTTCGAACTCGCCTTTGAGAGAAACGACGGTTGGTTTTTTTCTGAATTCCGCCAAAAACTGAGTAAAAAAAAAAATATACATTATATATAACCGGTAAATAATCCGGTTAGGTTAAAAGGACATTGTAAATTTCGAGGTTCGGTACGGTTTGGACGACTTAAAGGTAAGTCGTCTACATTAAAAACTAGACACTTTAAAAAACATAACCCCTAAACATAACCCCTAAACTTAATTAACTAACTAGACACTTTAAAAAATCAAATTAAACTTAAAAAGTGTTAACTATACACAGAAATAAAGACATATAAGTAAAAAATATATATTTTAGAAAAAATCCAAGCTTTCCAAAATCTAACCCTAAGAATACATACAATACTACAACATATGTTTTCAAACCCTCAAAACCAAAGAATATCATGATTAACTACTTTCACTCATCTATGTTGAAAACTATTCATTTTTATTATATGTTAATTTACATCATTTAAAACTGTTAATAATTACATGATTTTTATTTTTCACTTGTCCAAACATTTTTTTTTTAATTTATAAATTATTTTTAAGCTCAACAGAGCCAGACGACTTAGTTTTAAGTCGTCCAGAAGTCCAGACGACCTTTTGTTAAGTCGTCCAGAAGTCCAAACGACCTTCTGTTAAGTCTTCAAGTTACATGATTTTTATTTTTCACTTGTCCAAACATTTTTTTTTTAATTTATAAATTATTTTTAAGCTGCACAGAACCAGACGACTTATTTTTAAGTCGTCCAGAAGTCCAGACGACCTTTTGTTAAGTCGTCCAGAAGTCCAAACGACCTTCTGTTAAGTCTTCAAGTTACATGATTTTTATTTTTCACTTGTCCAAACATTTTTTTTTTAATTTATAAATTATTTTAAGCTGCACAGAAACAGACGACTTAGTATAAAGTCGTCTCTCCAGACGACCTTCTGTTAAGTCGTCCAGAAGTCCAGACGACCTTCTGTTAAATCGTCCAGAACTCCATTCAGACCTTCTGTTAAGTCTTCAAGTTAGTAGTTAGACATAGGAATAACATTATTAAAATTATTTTTTAAAACCAGAAATTCATTGTTCAAATTTAAAAAAAAAAAAATTACAAATAACATAATTAAAATTATTTTTTTTTTGGAGAAGGCCGCTCAAGGCCGAGACCAAAACCAGCCCTCGCCAAGCTTCTCCCAATCAACGAAAGGGACCTTGATAGCCTTCACCTCCTCTTTCGCACGTCTGAGTTCGGCTTTGAGTCTGGTTTTCTCCGCCCGGATGTCAAACCGGTCCCCCTTGTGGAGCATCTCCTCGAGCAAAGCGATCTGATCGGAGAGAGAGTTGCGTTCGACTTCGGCAGAGTTCTTTTTGGCCGTCGCGGTTTGCTCATCCCTAACCAAGCGGAGGATCGCCCGGTACCGTTCCGTTGCAGCAGCCTCTCCTTGAGCGTAACCCTCTTCCGGGGTTTTGCCGTAGTCTTCCTCCATCGGACGCTTCCTCTTGAGGTCGATCGATCCAGACATTTTAAACCTAGCAGCATAAATCACATCAGAACAAGTATGGCGTAATGATGATAACTAAAGTCGTATAATAGGTCGAGATTTCTTACTTTCGGAGTTTGAGAGGAATTTCTTCTTCTTCTTCTTCAGCCTTTAGTCTTCCTTACTGTATTGAGGCGAGGGTTGATGGTTATTTATAGATAGTATCGCAACCGTCCCAAGAAGTTGTAAGAGAATGATTGCGACCTTACGCGTGAGATCAGTTTCCAACGAAGGCAACTCTTCGCGTGTGTGGTGCAATTAAATGTGATTGGTTAAGAAAGAGGTGCTAACATTGGTAACTGTTTTAAGTCGTCCACTGTTTAGACTTCCAGACGACCTTCATTTAAGTCGTCCCGAAGGTCGTCCATTTAGTCGTCCAGAGTTTTTTCTTTAAGAAGACTCAAAACTATAAGTCGTCCAGAAGTCCAGACGACCTTCAAGTTAAGTCGTCCAGAAGTCCAGACGACCTTCTGTTAAGTCGTCCAGAAGTCCAGATAGTATGGTATGAAAAGGACAAGCATGAAAAAGGCAAGTTACGTTTCCTTATACAAAAGCATAATTGTTTGGTAGGAGGATAGGTTACAAAAAATACTACCTCCTATCCTGACCCTGTTACGTTTCCTTATACAAAAATACTACATTCTATCCTGAGTCAAGTACATCATCATCAAAGGTGGAAAATGTCTTCGTTCTCTGTAGAATGGAAATTAGGAAGCTCCTTAGATATCTCCACCGCCATCTTCTCCCTGATCGCCTTTGAGTTCTTATGACACAACAAATCTGGACGAAACTGAAACCCAAGAGCATGACATTCAATGTACTTGAGAGTGAACAAACCACAATCACCACCTCGGCACTGAGGTACTCCAACGGTTGGACTCTCATATGTGTATGGCTCCAGAGACAACTTGAAACGTTCTTCATCCGAGGCAGCGTACTTAACAAGCAGGTAAGGGATCATGTTGACAAAAGGCTCCACTAACACTTCGAGTTCTCGATCTCTGATATGTCCGACAATGCTGTCCCACACGACTATGTGCCTCTTTGGGATCGATATCCACATAGCAACCCAATGGTTGTTTTTGTAGTTGAGTGGCGCATAAATATCATCCACATCAGTCCCCCAAACCTTCCCAGATTTGCACCATGATGGTAAGTTGCCTCCATAATAATCCAACGCCCCACCAGGAAGCTTTCTTCCTAAACCATTGACATTGGGCTTGCCTGCCTTAAATTCCGGGTACTTGTACGTCCAATGCTGAGCAAAAGTATGGTCAAGAAAGCACATTCTGTCGCTCCTGAAATGCGATGGATTTTTTTGGTACCGTTGCCTCAGTAAATAAATAAAAGCATCCATATGCTGCATATAAAACAAGACAAGTCAGTGATAGAAGACATTACGGAAGAGTTAAAGATAAGTCGTCTGTTAGGTAGATGACCTATAGGACGACTTATCATTAAGTCGTCTGTTAGGTCATCTAAACAGATGACTTATAGGACGACTTATAATTAAGTCGTCTGTTAGGTCATCTAAACAGATGACTTAAAGACGACTAAAACATAAGTCGTCTGTTAGGTCGTCTGTATAGATGACCTAACAGACGACTTATAATTAAGTCGTCTGTTAAGTTGTCCATTAGCTCTCTAAAGTAAATAGCAGAAAACTTACTCTGTCGTCCAGCCATGCTAAGGAGGTTCGGAGTGTGGAATAGAACCGACTTGGACATAGACGTGGTTTCTTATCCAAACGTGTTTTGAAATAACTGCACACACATAATGTAGATAAGCGCAATCATTTTATAGCACAAAGCAAGCTATTATGGGACATTTTCTCACTTACGGATCAAGTTTCAACCAGGCTGTGAGCACCTCCGACATCTTCTTGTTAGCGAAGGCAAAAGGATCATATCCTTGTCCAACCTTTTTGTTTCGAATGATATGTTTGACAGTGCTGTTTCCCTTAAAAGGAGTTTGCTGTGAAGGAGCAAGTTTCCTCTCTCGGTCAATCTTTTCATGGACCTGTGCAATCATTTTATCCTTCTTTGTCTGCCTTCTGAGATTCTGCCTTATGTCTGAAGCAGTGGGTACTCGTTTGTCCAATACAAGAACGCTAAGTTCACTCGTTGCTGGAGAATCATGCAGCTGTGGAATCGCATACTTCTGTGGAGCTTTCGCCTTTGGAGCCTCAAGACGGGTTGACTCGTTCGCTCCATTCACACTTTCACTCTGAAATTTGGATGTACAAGACGGGTTTAAAAATCATTGACCAAATCCATACATACAAATCAAACAAATCAAACAAATCAAACAAAATCCATACATACATAAAAAAAGAAACAAATCAACAAAGGTTCAACCAAGCACACACAACAAACAAAGCACATCAGTTCTTATTCATATCACTTTGCCTAGTGACTCTCTGCTCTGTGATTTTGGAAGAGGTTATGGTACTAACCCCTTGTTCGTGCAAAGGTGGTTTCGGCGAGCCAGAAGTTCGGTTTTTGGTGATTCCAACCATCTTCTCTACAGCTTCCAACCTATCACTCAGCAACTTAATCTCCTTAAGGCACATCCCAGAACAGCTTTTTTCAGTCTCATCTTTAGGTGCCTCTACAGGAGCCTCCTTGCAAGCCTCCTTGAGACCCCCTTTACAAGCTTTTTTCCGAGGCCTTCCACTATCTTCCTTCAAACCACTCAAAGTCTCCGCTGCAATCACTTCATTCATCTGATTGACTTCCCAGCAATCCATGGTCCACTTCCATTTAGGATTTGAATTAAACATAACTTTGATTATGTTATCCGCGGCCGAGTCCTCTGCATCAAACTCCCAACGTGGAAACATTTCACCAAAGTCCTTCTCAATAAAGTTGATCACCTTAGTCTGCAAAAATGCATAAACTTCAGTCCCTACTACTTCACAGACGACTTTAATTTAAGTCGGCTGGAAAGTCGTCCAGAAAATGCTTCACAGACGACTTAAATTTAAGTCGTCCAGAAAAGTCGTCTAGAAAAGACTTCACAGACGACTTTTCTGGACGACTTAAATTTTAGTTGTCTGTGATTTTCTGGACGACTTTCCAGCCGACTTAAATTAAAGTCGTCTGTGAAGCATTTTCTGGATAACCGACTTAAATTAAAGTAAGCATTTTCTGGACGACTTTCCAGCCGACTTAAATTTAAGTCGTCTGCGAAGTTTTAGGGACTGAAGTTTATATACCTGCCTCAAGATGGCCTCTTTAAAACATCGGCGTCCTTTGCCACCCTTGTAAGCCAGCAACGGTGGAGTCGGCTTGTTTGGTTGGGGATTCCCAAAATTTGCACCTAAATCTGGCAGGAAGTTGTACACCCACACCTGAAGAACTTGAATAAAGCCATCAACAGTGTATGAATTTGCTTCCAAATTTGCTGCCTTCACAGAAGCTATCAGCACCTTGAACGCCACTCTCCCCCAAGGATAATTCTCAAATTTTTCTAAATCCATCACTAGCTTTGCAAGACTAGCACGTATAGGGGTTGAGAACTTTCTCCCTTCAATGAATCCGGCTAAGATAGCAAGGTATCCGAGCCGTATGCGATCTTCCCGCGACCACTCTTGGCATCTCTTAAATGCTCCTATTATCTGATCAACATTTGGCCCAGCCTCGATATGAACACCCATCTTGTCCCAGAAAGCAGCCATCTCCTTCGTAACCTCACACCTTGGATTTTCGAGGTCCTTCATGTCCGCGCAGTTCAGACCAGTGAGGTGTTCAAACTCTATCAGTGAAAACCTCATCGGTTCTACACCAACGAGAGACCAGAGCTCATATTTCTTCTTGATCTTAAGCTGGAAACCGAGTATATATTGCACCAGCCTTGAAGCCCAATTAAAATTCAGCTCCTTGAACTTGATGAACACTCCCAACTTCGACTCCTTCAGCTCCTCGTATTCGTCAGCTCTTAGACCTTCACTTAGAGCAGCAAACAACTTCGAGTTATCAGTATGATACGAAATGCTCTTCATTGCAGTGGGTTCTTTCCCAAACGTATATATCCTCCGCGGGAGTTCTGGTAAATCCATTTTTCCTTGCAAAACAATCAAATACAATCAAATACAAGCATCAGAACAAGCAAACTATTCTAAATACAAATACTGCATGTAAAATATAGTGAGAAGACTGCTCAGACGACTTCCAAGAAGTCTTAAGTCGTCACGACTTCCAGTAAGTCTTCTAAGGACTCTTATTACAAGATGGATGGATGAATGACTTACGGTAGGAGAAGATAACGACACCAGCGGTTACAGATCTGCAAATATCGACGAGAAAAGAAGAAGGAAAGAATCAGAGAAGATGGATTTCGCCTTCGTTGTCGCCTAAGGAGAGAAACGGCGCTAGGGTTTCCAAAATTTGTGAAAAAGGGAAAAAAATGTATTTATATGTCCGGTAAATTATTCGGTTAGGCTTAAATTACTTTGTTAAATTATAGGTTCGGTACGGTTTGGACGACTTAAATGTAAGTCGTCTACATTAATTATTCAACAGACGACTTATAGTTAAGTCGTCTTTTCCCTAAACATAACCCCTAAACTTAATTAACTAACTAGACACTTTAAAAAATCAAATTAAACTTAAAAAGTGTTAACTATACACAGAAATAAAGACATATAAGTAAAAAATATATATTTTAGAAAAAATCCAAGCTTTCCAAAATCTAACCCTAAGAATACATACAATACTACAACATATGTTTTCAAACCCTCAAAACCAAAGAATATCATGATTAACTACTTTCACTCATCTATGTTGAAAACTATTCATTTTTATTATATGTTAATTTACATCATTTAAAACTGTTAATAATTACATGATTTTTATTTTTCACTTGTCCAAACATTTTTTTTTTAATTTATAAATTATTTTTAAGCTCAACAGAGCCAGACGACTTAGTTTTAAGTCGTCTGGACGACTTAGTTTAAAGTCGTCTGTACAGACGACTTACGTGGGGTAGAAGCGGAACAAATATTCGGTTTTTTTGTTTGTTCACAAGGGGTTAGTTGTAATTTCAATACCCTTTTAGGTTACTTTTGTTATTGATTCAAGTTTGGGTTTACTATTGTATTTGAAATCATGTTTTGAGTCACAATTGGCAATTTTCTCGCATTTGGATCTATGAATATGAACAGCACGAAAATTAAGTGTGGTATCCACTTTCTACATTCTTTTATCTCTTTTATATTCAACATTTTTATTTAATACTCGGGTAACCAAACTATTAAGATCTTAAACTCCCGGTACGTATCATTATCGATAGTTTTGCTATAAAGTAAAGAGGTATTTTTGGGTTCACCCCTATGGTGAACTTCTAGGTTCACCAACCAATAGAATTGTATTATTTCAAAGTTGATATCTTTTAAAAAAGGAAACAAAATCTTGTTAAATTATATTATGTTTTTAAAAATAAAAATATAAAATAAATAAATAAATAATAATAATCATTAATAAAAACGAAAATTATTCTTTAAAAAATATATATTTTAACACTAAACCCTAATTTCTAATTCTAAACCCCAAACCTTTGGGTAAATCATAAACACTAAGCCTTAAAATATAATCATAAACCCTAAACCCTTGGATAATCATAAAACACTAAATTTTTAACACTAAAACACTAAACCCTAAACTCTAATACTAAACCCTAAACCCTTGGGTAAATCATAAACAGTAAACTCTAAACTCTAATCCTAAACTCTAAACCCTTGGGTAAACCATAAAATAAAAATACAAAAAAATAAAATTAAAAATAGTAATATTTACAAAAAACAAAAAAAATCTTTAAAAAAAAACACTAAACCCTAAACCCTAATCATAAACCCTAAACCCTTGGGTAAACCATAAACCCTTTGGATAAATATTAAACATTAAATCAAAAATTAAATATTAAACATTAAATCAAAAATATTTTGCAATTATTACTTTATTTATTTATATTTATCTTTTTATTTTAAAAACATAATATAATGTTACAATATTTTTTAAAAAGATTTTTTCGTTATTTATAATTTTTTTTTTTGTATTTTTATTTTAAAAACATAATATAACTTAACAAAATTTTGTTTTCTTTTTAAAAGATATCAAATATGAAATAACACTATCCTATTAATTGGTGAACCTCTAGGTTCACCCTATGGGGTGAATCCAAGAATAAGTCTAAAGTAAATGGTGCAAAAGGGTATATCGTTCGACCCCTTTATACAAATTATTAAGACGAAGCCTTTACTGTACTATAAAACTTTGATTATTAACCACCGAGACTAATCCTAGCTTTGAAGCCACCTTTACAAAGACATGTCTTCCGATAAATATCTCCACGATTCTTGCTTTGTTTGTTTCCTTTTCTTCACGTCTTTGTGATGCTTTTAGCAAACATTTGTTAGTGCTGTTTTTATATATGTTAGCAATATCCACGGTTTTTTTACCAAAAAAAAAAATTCACGGTTTTATCTATGAATGTAGCTTGGTCATAACCGAAACACAAGCTTTATCTTTTCACCTATGCCGCTAGAAAGAACCAAGAAAATATATTTGTGCATTTAATATTTCAACATTTCTCAAACTTATCTGCTACAAGACTATCTATTAGTCAAATGGTGAGAATCTAGATGTGTGTTGATATAAGAATTTTCGTAAACATTTGAAATAACAACCAAGAGCTTAAGCAGTCTGCTCAATGTAGCAAATTCTAATGTACTATAACCTTTTCATACATGTGGAACTACTAGGTTAAGTAGTACAATGATTTGCACTAGTCTTATTAATATGTTAATTACCAGCACCTGCTTTACACATGTGCTGAGAGTGTTTTTGCACTAGGTCCTTTTTCAGTAGTTTTATTTAAAAACTAAGATCTTGTTTTGTCAAAAAATATATAGATTTAGGGTTCTAATTTTGGATTTATAGAGATATAATAACATATTTTGGAAGAAAACAATTTGAGCACAAGACCCATTAACTGAATAAGACGACCCTATTAATTAGTACATGTATTTAAGTCCGTGTAATTTGCGTTAGTGAAACAAAAGTATGATCGGTTTGAATTTGATACTATTATAAATTACCAGAAAATTTTGGATCGAAGCTTATAATCCTCAAATTTTTAAACCATATCATATAATATTAGTGTCATTTAAATGAACATTCAATCATATGAGCTCTATCTATCAGCTAAGTTTTTAAGCTATTGTTTTTCGTTCGCCGTAGTAAACATTTAAGCCAACAGCTAGTTTATATGGTTCTGTTACCGGTCCGCATTTATCACAACATTATGCATAGATTCCACAATGGCATGAACATTTATAGATATACATTTATGACTAGTGGGACATCAAAATCATAAAATGAAGACAAAATCGTGGGTCGTGTGTCAGTGTCCCTTGTTCTCATTTGACCAATTGGTTATCAACGATTTCGTTTGCTAGAATTTTTTTTATCGGTTGTTAGATAAAAGTTCGTTCTGCAACGACTCCATTTGACTAAGCTAATAACATTTGATTATATGCCATCAAGTATTTCAAATCAGTTGTAATCAACTGTAATGAGCCGAGAGAGTAGCCCAATAAAATGTAAAAAGCCAAGGCCCATGTAGATGATGATGAAAAGACGAAACAACCTCTCAGTAACTAGAAGAAAAGCTTTCAACGAGAGAGGGGACAGCTGGGTGGATCGAATCGGATCAGATCAAAAGCAGTGTGCGTCGTATTCTGCCTGAGGCTGCTGCTCGCCCTCCGTACCAACTACTCTGTCCCATCCTCTCTCTCTATACATTTAAATAAATAAAATTCCTTTTTCGTTTTGAATTTTTTTTAAAAGAAAATCGTACTATTCAAATTGATAGTTGAGTTTTTAAAAAATTATGTTAAAAAAACAAAACAATGTAGGAGGCCTAGTCTGAATAGGTACTTTTAGTAGTATAAGCAGCAAAGAACTAAAAATAATAAAAAGCCCCATGCATCAAAATGGTTTTCGAGAAGAGTACAGCTGTGTGACATGAGGTCTAGGCGGCCCTCTTGCTTCTTGGAATATGCTCTCTCTATTTTTCCACATTTATGTTTCTTTGGTTATAAATGGTGCTTAATTTAATTTTTGTTTTGGATGCTAATGGTTACATTCTTAGCTATTGGAATGGACTAATATGACTAAACTGAGTTTGTTATTCACATTTACAATTTTATGTTAGTGTTTTTAAGCAATAAGCAGAAAGATAATTTGTTTTTTTAGTAGGGTATGTCTGGTTTTACGAAAGTGCCATGGGAGAAAATGAAAAGTAGACTGTTGGAGAGAGAGTCTTGTCATGTAGCACTTTTGCACAGTTTAACATACACATACCAACAAATAAAATATAAAATAACGCTAAGAAAACTTATATCAATAAGATCTGAATATAATAACCAAACATTTGTTCTGATCTCAAAATTATTTTTATGCAGAGACTACCAACAGAGTGAAAATATTAATTTTGACATTATTTGATCTTTTAACATGTAACTTTATTAACACGGAACCGTTTTCTTAATTCCAATATCAAACTCTGCTAACGTAGGTTAAAGGTCTTTTCATCTACAAACTAATTGAGGTAATGATAATTACCCCAATTATCATTTTCGATCATTGAGTGTTCTCATCTACACACGTAACCTCAGATAGACCTGATCCTTAAGTGAGATAAGTTCTCTTAATCATACAATTAAAAATTTAGGAATCACCAAATCATGGTTAACAAACAAAGCCACATTAATTAACGAAAAGATTGCACGTCCTAGGCTCTGAAGAAAGGACGTGATGACTCATTTAAATTAAGCTAGTAGTCACTCTCTCCAGGCGCCGTTCTCTCTTTTCCTCTCTCTTCTCTCTCTTGCTGGGAATGGTGAGTCAATTTCACCACTGAGAGCTCAAAATCCGCTTTACTTTATCCCCTTCCCCGAGTAAACCACCTCTCCAGAGACAGAAAGTTCTGTCATGGTGGGTTATGATCACTTTTTCGTTCTGGGTTCTGATAAAGTTTTCATTTTTAGCCCAAAGATCCGAAATTGAAACATGGGTCTTGCTTGGTTCAATTTTGCAGATGGAAACTAAAGAATTCCCTGCATGGCTTAAGGTTTTGCTAAAGGAGAAGTTTTTCAACGCGTGTTTGGAGCATGAAGATGTTAAGAAGAACGAGAAGAACATCTTGTGTATCGATTGTTGTCTTTCCATCTGCCCTCACTGTCTCCCTTCACACAACTCTCATCGTCTTCTTCAGGTCTCTCTCTCCTTTTTTAAAGAAACAAAATTTTCACTTTTTTTTTTTGTTAATCATCGTTCAAAGCTCTAAACTTTCTGTTACTGGAATCTTTTGTAGATAAGAAGGTATGTGTATAACGATGTTTTGAGGGTGGAGGATGGTTCCAAGCTAATGGACTGCTCTTTAATTCAGGTTTATTACCCGTAACACCCTCTTTAATCCTCTAATTTATATTGGTTATTGTGCCCTAAGTTTTTTTTTTCGTTTTGTGTGTATGTGTTGATAATGATGATGATGATGATGATGATTAAAGCCATACATAACGAACAGTTCAAAAGTTGTGTTCATCAATGAACGTCCACACCCTCGACAGTTTCGTGGCTCCGGCAACTTCTGCTACACCTGTGACCGGTCTCTCCAGTCTCCTTACGTCTTCTGCTCACTCTCCTGCAAGGTGATCTGATTAAAAAGGAACATCCTTTCTCGTTAATTACGTTATCCTTTTCAAATTTCATCAAATACCCAATTCGATTCATCACTTTTCTCCATCTGGGTCGATTTTAGAATTTTGTTTTGTTCCTTTTCTCGATGCACCATTAAAATCAAACGCGTGTACGAATCATAATTAAAAGAAAAAAATTGTCTTTTTTTTTTAAATTTGTAGATTAGTGACGTCATAATGAGACAAAGAGGACTCTCGGGGTTTCTCCACGTCTGCAACGTTCTTCAATTAACGGACGAAGGAGCGACAACATCTACTACGCCTAGCTCCACGCTCGAAGCCACAGAGTCAGGCGGTGACGACGGAGGAGTGGACATGTTCTGGTGCCAGGCCCTCGCTTGCACCGCGACGAGTGAAGTCGTGCGGAAGAAGAGAAGCAGCTTGACTACGACTTGCCGGAGAGTCACGACGGCTGTTGCTTCGGCCAACACGGAAGCTCCGGCGAACTTTTTCAACCGGAGGAAGAACACACCGCCGCAGCGAGCACCGCTCTATTAAGGTCCCGTACGGAGTTTGGTCGACGTGGTAAGTAGAATGAATACACGTAACGTAACAATATAGTCTAATTTAGTAATGTTTTTTAAATTTAAGAAAAAAAAATCAATATCTAAATAACGAATCAAATGTTAAGAAAAGCAGGTATCTTCTGATTTTGTCTGGTCTGTGTATTTGTTTAAAGTTAGAATTCTATGTTTATCTTTTTCGGATTTTTTTAAATACGTATGGAAATAATGAATAACTAGATGATAATCGTGAATATTTTTATAAAATATCGTATTTAAATGTTATAAAGAATATACATTTTGTTATCAATAACATTCTTTATATTTGAGCACCGTTTGATTTGGTTCAGTCCGGATCATTGTTGTTTTGGTTCGGTTCATAACCTATTTAAAAAGGTTTCAAAAAGTCGGATTTTTTTAAATACGTATGGAAATAATGAATAATGTCTTCGTGAGAGGTAAATAATCTTTACTTCCATGATTGCAAATATTCAGTTCACTAGTGTATTATTTACTGCGGTGTAGTAAAATTATCTACTTTCGAGGAGTATGAATCCGAATCAATAAATGCATTGGGCCGACCATATCTTTTCTTTAGCTGAGTTAAATGATACGTTTGAAAAGAGACCAAGTAAAAATAGTGATGGAGAACTATACTATATAGTCTAAAAACGTGGCTACAAAGAATTTATGATGATAAATACTATAGAAAATTTAGGTTACAACTTATAAATGAATCATTTGATATTAGTTGGTTGGTAATAAATGTGACAAGATTTTTCAGAAAATCTTTCCACGATAAGAGTGTTATTTGTGGTATGTGAGAATATGTATGTGATTTGTCTTTATGCAAAATGTGTTGTGTGTTTATGCACGTATGAAAATTGAATAATTGGTTTTATAACGAAAAAAAGAAGACAAAAAGATTGGGACAGACATTATGGATAAACGTGAAATTGTGAATGTTTTCTGAGGCAAATAGTCTTTGCTCTCCTGCTTCCCTGGACCACCTTCTCCTTTCCACTTCTTATTACTTCCTCTTTGTATTTTCTCGTTCTAAGACCATATGCATAATAATAATACTTATGCTCTGCTCAATGCTATGCTCTGTTTATGTATAATTGTACTCATTCCATACTACAATATAAGATGTTTTGGGGAAATTTTGATGTTTCAAAATATAAGATGTTTTAATATTTTTAAGATACTTTAACTTTCTTGGAAACTGGTTAACCAATAGCAGTTTACTACATTGTTTATAATTGGTTAATCTATATTTAATTTATATTATTTAATTATATTGGCTTCTAAAAAGTAAGTTTCTTAACTCTTGTGCATTCAAGCAAAAAAATCTTATATTATGGAACGGAGTGAGTATATAAATAAGTAAGCTATGTATTGACTAATAATATACTAATAAGTAAGCTATGCAAAGCTAATTCAAAAGTCACTAAAAATGAAAACGGAAACCGAGTTTTGCTGCTTTGTAGATTTGAATGTGACAGGCCATTTGTGTGCACTGGAACTTGAACCAAAAATAATAAAAATACTAATTTCCTCAAATGCTTGGAGTTTGAAACTATAACGTAGTAACGGATACCGAGTTTTGCTACTTTTATGCAAATACATGAGCAACGAAGTTCGTACCGGGCCTAGCTGGGCTTGTTGGGCAGAAGTGAACAGTCTAAAAGAGTAGCTTCAAAACGGTCAAAGAACAAGTAGACCTTCTAATGTAAAAGGAGGAGGCTTCCAAGATAATGACAAACTTGAGAAAGTTGATTTCTTTCCTAAGTAGGCTTCATAAGAATGATGACACGGTTTTGACCGACGCGAGAGTCTCACTAACACGACCAAGGTGTCTAAGAACCTGTTTAATACATGAAGGATGTCAATTATTATGAATATGCTGTTTTGTTGTTGTAAGCAAGGAAACAGATGTAGCTTACTATAAGTATTGCTTTGCCTGTGTTGTCTAGCCTCAACATTGGTCCCTTCATGTCAGTTTCAAGAAAAAAATGTTTTTCCCTTCAGTGCACCGAAGGTTACAATGTCTCATAGTTTCTGCATATAAGAGTATCAAGATAATCAGTTATTTAGCAAAAAAAGATATATAATCAGTTACCTTCTTCTCAACAAGATAAAAATCCATAAAACAATACATATTAACAACATTCTGCAAAAGAAGTAGCTTACCGGTGCTTTCTCCCAAAGGTCTT
The DNA here is from genome assembly GCA_018703725.1 of Brassica juncea. Lineage (NCBI taxonomy): Eukaryota > Viridiplantae > Streptophyta > Magnoliopsida > Brassicales > Brassicaceae > Brassica > Brassica juncea. Next base: position 4,213,170 of record CM031940.1, on the reverse strand, counting down.
CTGCAAGCTCCACAAGTATAACAAACAAAGATTCAGTAAAATTGCTGCTATATGAACCAAATCCCCAAACAGATAAACAGAGCATGGCCTATGTAAGTGATATACCTTATTGTTTAGGGGCTGAAATAAGATGAGAATTTGCATCAGCATGGCATATATAAGTAATATACCTTTTGTTTTGGGGCTGAAATGAGATGAGCACTTGCTTCACGTAAGAAGCCATGTCATTGATAGCTAGCCGCATTCACTTTCTCTAGGGTGAGCCTTCCTCTCATGTATCTTGTCGTGATTGGCCCGCGACCTGAACACTCACCGCAAGAGATCAAAAACCACAGTGAGAGCGGATGAATTCAACTGGCAATAAAAAAAAAAGCTGGGTTGAGTCAGATGTTCTTGTACTTCAACTCAGGGCACTGGTGGAATGAAGAGAAGACCGTGTGTTAGCGTAAGAGAAAGACCCTCCAGCTTCTCAAATTGTGACGTTGTTCTCTTCCTTAAAACTGTGGTTCTGTTTCTTTGCAGAGGATCATACTTTGAAGAGGGAAGGAAAGTGAACAAAGACAATGGGAGCAATGGAGGCGGTTTGAGAAGTCTTTAAAGACATGGGTTTGAGAGAGACTTGATCCTGACAAGAGTTTAGGTCTTCTTCATAAGCTAAGATAGTTCATTAACTCAGACATACCGCCAAATGATAGAAGCAACCATTAACAGATCAGCATACTATGAGCAAGATCCAAATAAGCAGGAGTCATGTAAGAGTTGAGAGTTTTGCCTTGTTGTGGTAACTACTTGTACTTTAACAAATGAATCAGAGATCATAAAATGAAACATGAGCGAGTGTACCAAAGCTTTGCTCATATCTCTTACAAACAACACTTGTAAAAAGTGTTTTCATACCAAGAGATATAGCAGATGCAGTATAATCCTGTTCTCAATATCACCACCAAAAAAAACACAAATTATGTCTCACTTAAGCCAATTCAAAATGTTCAGGAAAGAAGTCAAAATCACTAAGGTGCGGTAATCATCAAAACCAGAGTGGTTTGGGTATGTGTGTGTGTTTATGATACTGATTTGGTGTTGTGATGTGTAGGGTCAATGATTTGGTGTATGTGACAGACAACGCTTACAACAAACAAGCAGATACTGGTGATGGAGAAGACTATCCTTGGGAACCTTGAATGGTACTTGACAGTGCCAACTCAATACGTCTTCCTTGTTTGCATCGGTGTCTGACACAGAGGTGAGTGTAGTTTTGTGTAAAAGATTCGGTTTTTCTTACAGTTTGGATTGGAGAAAGACTTAACTTTGGTTTCGTTTGTTGTTGTCTCTAGATGGAGAATATGGTTCCCTTTCTTGCGGAGCTGGGGATGATGATGCACTATGACACGTTGAAGTTCTCTGTCCCTCCATGCTTGCTGCCTCTGCTGTTTATACAGTGAGATGGCTCGTTGAAAAAGGCACCTGCTTGGACTGATACGTCCAAGTTCCACGCTGCCTACTACTCAGAATCTGAGATTATGTAAGAACGTGTGAATACTTTCAAATATCAACATCATCCGTCTTTGTCCTTGCTCTTGATATTAATATTTGTTGGAATTGAACCTTTGATTAAACACACACAAAGAGAAGGTGAAATCAAGAGAGAAGAATAAGTGGAAGCAAGAGATTGCTTACCACCCAAGGAAAAGAAGAAGAAGCAAAAGCCAACTAAAAAGAAGAAGTCCAACGAGAAGTATCAAGTTGAGAAGAAAAGATAGTAGTTGGCCAAGCTATCAAGGAAGAGTGAAATGTTGTATAAAAGCCTAGCTAAGAAGAGCTAGTAAGAGTTGTTAAGAGTGGTTAGTAGAAGTAAGGCTAAGTTGTAGTAGTGGTTAAAGTGCATGTGTAGTAGTAAGAGAAAAGCTACTATAAGTATGTATGTGTGTTGTTGTAAGAAAATATATCCAAGTCTAATAAGAAAAAGAGTTGAAAAAAAAACTGTAGACAATTAACTATTACTCTCTTCTCTCTCTACAAGAACATGAACAAGAGAGAGTAAAGAGTGAGTGTGTGCTTGTGTACAATGAAGCACAAGTAAAGAAACAAGGAGAGAATGACTGAGAACAAGAGAACGTGTGGAAGCTGGCCGTAAGACAAGAGAGTGAAGGCCAACCCAAGTAGAGCAAAATGTCAACAATATTCTTGACCATTGGCTCTTTCCTGTGTTTCCAGCTAAAGGAGAAGCTGAAACACTATATGGCGTTGAGAATATGGATGAGAGAGATAACTTTGGTTGAGGACAGCAGCAATGCCAACATCTCGGTCAGATGCTATGGATGCTCACAAACGCCTCTTAAGGAAAGATCTGATGTTTGGACTGGAAATGCGTATTTGTAGGAAGGATATATATAGAGAGAGACAGCTTCTCCTTCAGCTGGAAACACAGGAAAGAGCCAATGGTCAAGAATATTACAAACATATCAAGAGCAAGGACAAAGACGGATGATGTTGAGTTTTCCAGGAAGGATATGTATAATGTATCTACACTATAAGGACGGATGAGTCACTGTGCAAACTGAGCTGTTTAATAATGGTAATCGTCTACACTTTAAGTATCTGAGCAACAGTATCTGTGAGAGTTTTCTTGGACATTATTACCACAGTGGAATTTAATTAGTTTTGCTATCTCAGTACGATCATCCTTCTTTTTTCTTGAAATTCTCTAGGACCTTAAACAGGAAGTGACTGTCGATCCGGTAGCAGTGTCCGTAAATACAAACAAAGAGTGGTACCTCTCATCAACTTAACTTCGTAAGATCTCTTTCTTCTCCTCTCTAAATTACATTTTAGTTTCTTGAGCTTTTTTTTTGTTGTTCATGTATATGATCATATCTTTTGAAAATGTGTTTTGCAAGAAGGTTGATCCGTATCCAAAAGTCTAGCTTGAAGAGGGACTAAAGTCAGGCGTGATGAGCTCCAGGCTTTCTTCTGAGGGATGACCCTTTTACTGTCCGAGATTTGAAAGACCTCCAAGTTACAGTGAAGGGAAGATCTCGTGATTATGAATGAACCCCTTTCCTGGATCAAAGCGGACCATATGTTGCATTGGTCTATATTATGATTGTTTACTTTTAAACGAGTGTTTATCACGTAGGATGACAATGAAGATGGGTACCCCATTGATGTCACTTGTGGAAACTAAAAAAGGTATACACACTAAGCTCCACAACATACATTAACACATAATTTACTCCATTGAAGAAGGTATTCTTCTTGATTTCTTCTTCTCCTCCTCCAAATTTTCAGACGTGGTTCTAGCAAATGATCCAGTCTATCATGCGCACCACTGAGAAGCTTGTACGTATAATATGCCTCTCCTTCTACTACTCCATATAGGCATATATAGCTTATCCTCTTATGTTCTATAGATTAGAAAAATACGCATTCCCTATGTTTATCTCTTTGGGGGATCTCTTTGTAATGTGTGTTAAAAAACTGAGAACAAACTTCTTAGGTTGGTGTGGAACCTAGGTCGTATTGAAATTATCTTGTGAATGTGTATAGTCTCACTCTTATATAGTGAAGTGGGTTCCCAGTTAATTGAACTAGGGAGGGATTAAACCAAACCAAACATTGATTACATGATTAACCTCTAACTGTACAGTAGAGACCATGGGATTAATTCTGACGTGTGATATGATTCTTTGTTGGCTACGTCTATGAAGATAAGGATGGGGCTAGGGAGGATGATATTACAGCGCTAGGTGGCCACACTGCAACAAGGATCAATGTGTACAGGGCATTTTATGATCGTTTCAAAGAGGTTTGCTTTCTATCCTTTTGGCATCTTCCTTGCTCTTTTTTTTATTCTTAAAAACTTTGTACCGAGAAACTGGTTTTCTTTATTTCTAAAATATGCAACTTACTAACTTCTTTTTCAAACCTATAGATACGTGAGTATCATTAAAAAAAATACCCTTCTGGACCTCTTGTTGATGCCAGTGCGGACTATATATGAAGCACTTCTGAAGGTGGAACCGTTCAGTGGAGAGGTAAGTTTCTGTTTAACAGTGTACTATTGGTCATATGGCTTCGTGGTACTTTTTTTTTTTTTTTTTTTTTTACAATTGTGTTGTGCAGGAAGGCGCTCATGATCTGTATATATAACCAGTAGTATAGTACATTAACTCTAAATTTGGGGAAAGGATTTGAATATTCTGTTTACCTTCTTGATGTCTTTTTCTTAACCAGAGAAGATACGTTTTCAAGGTAAACATTTCATATCTTGTAAGGCCATCTATTTCTCAAAAAAAAGGTAAACATTTCATTGAATTTTCTTCTACACAGAAAGCCTCTCCATATATTTTCTAACTGTATCTGAATGGCTTTCCTGGCAACACAAGAAGTAATTGGAAGCTCTGCTAGAGTACTTGGTCAACTTTTTTCAGCGAACGGGGAGCCATTGCAAGACCTTGACAAAATGCTTTCTAAGTTTTTTATTAAACTCCTTTCTTTCTTTATCGTTATATTTTGTTCTTCTTGTTGCTGCCATATAGAATCTTATTGGTACTTTGAATGATTTATATAGAATTAAGAATCAAAAATACTCAAAATTGGTTAAGTTTATTAAACTTTTACATTTCTTAACGTAATTTCTATATTTTAGAATATTTTAGTTTTTTGTAGTCGTATATAAATTTTCCTGTTAATATAAATAATTTAGTTAGTTTATATAGTTTAACTAGTTTTACATCAGTTTTTTTGAATAATTTATATTTTGGAATAATTTATATTTTAAAATATTTTGATTAGTTTTTCATTCAGATTTTTGGCTGATTTCAAATATTAGTAGTTATAACTCGATCCAATCTGAACTCGGAAAAATCGACACAAACTGAAAAGAACAAAACCTGGAACTTATGAATATGGTATAAAAATCTGAATCAACCGAACTTAATCCGAACGCGTCACAAGCCATATGCATAACCATCATGCATGCCAAATGAAATTTGTATGGGTTTTGTCACTCGGGGCAATCTTTTGTTAACTCGGTTCCAACTTTACTTACTGACAAATTTACACCATTACTTATGCAAAGTTTTAATGCCATCAAAACTTCTAGCTAGTAGGAAACTAAGTAACCATCACGTATTTCAAAATATTACCTGCTTTTTTTAAATTGAATCATGATCTATCAATTGTTAGTCTATCACATTACGTACATTCATATCACGAAATGTTTTCTACAACAACAAAAGTACATTCTTATTTAGTATTTGACCATCAGCATCGCGGGCTTTACCGCGTTTCTTAAGGAGGGGGGAGAGCCACAGAAAGTTAAAAATGGGCTTCAGCAGCGTCCAAATAAGAGACGTTTTCGGTGGGTTTGTTGCCTGTTCACGGGTCCTACTGACACGTGGCGGTCCACCATTACTTCGTTTTTAATTTTTTAATTTTTTAATCGGACAAAAATAAAAAATAAAAAAAATAAGATACCCCAAATGGGGTTTAGCGTTAAAGATGCTATTACCATAACAATTCAAAGGACTACTTTAACAACAACAAAAAAAAATTCACAAGAGAGGTTCCCATGCATATGTGCATGATTGATATATGCGCACGAATGCGTGATAGTCACAGAATCAAGAAATGCAACCGGAGTAGTATCGTACAACATCAAGAACCTGCTTTACTAGTTTATTTTAGTTAACATATATATTTTATATAAAGCTTCAAACTAGGTCGTTTGTGACCATACATTAAACGAGTCAAAATGTGGAAATTTGATCAATATATTGAAAGTTAATTATGATGAGGCGGGTGGGTGCTGGGCTGCATGTAATCGAGATTGAATGCTGGATGTTCCTGATCTGATCTAGGCTGCTTCTTTGAATATGTAGGAACTTTCCAAGTTCTCGAGACTCTTTTAGACGGCACCGTTTTGTCTAGTGAAGCACGTTTTACTCTGAAATCGTCCTTCGTACTATTCCCATTGATCTGACCATGATTAGCTACGGCATGTTCGATCGGTGCTTCACTCAATAAGGTTTTCGTCTCGTTTGTTGAAGGAGCACCTTGTTTTGTAATTTCTTCGTTGTTCTGCGCCATGGAAAATAATTAGTATCTTTGTGTATGATTAATTAGTTTTTATTTTTCTTTTGGTTTATAGTTCTATTAGCTATACACACTAACTACGTTTTATGCTTTGTACAAACCCAATCACAATACATGAGATTTTATGAAATATAAGAGAATTAGCTACACTGCTTGACCATATAATCTGTTCCCAGACTTCTAGTTGACTTTAAATAGTACGTTTGGACCATGCCTACAACTCATAAATATAATAAGTAGATTTGACTTGAAGAGAGAAAATATGAATTTCAATTCATCTATATGTTAAAAACAGGCATATTTAATATTTATTCAAAGATAACCTAATACACAAATGAACTAACGAGCATTTTAAAGGGATTGTACACATGCTAATTATATCAACGATCATGATATACTTGAATCCGTGTTTTGTTATATAATATACTATATATATGCGTATGTGAATCAGTCAAAACGTTTTCTTAAGAACATACCCTATATATATATTACTGCACACACGTAAAAACCCTAACATCACTGAAAATAACTCCGGCTTACCTCCGCAATTAAGTGGTCATGATTCACACCAAGCTTCTTCTCCATGTGTCCAAGACGGCGAGAATCGCATAAGCAACTCGAAGAAAGGATGACAAAGACGATAAAAAGGAAATAGAAGCAAGTAGTTCTCAACGGATCCATACCAGAAAAAGCGACCAGAAAAGAGATATGATTTGGACTATAACCGAGACGGTTTCAGACCTATATATAGAGAGATGGAGTGATATATGACGTTTCTGAAGATATTATGATGGTAGAGGAGAAGAAGAGAACATGCAAATGTATGAGTGAGAAGAAGAAAACTGTAGCGAAGATGGTGTTTGTGTGGCCCCTCTTATGTCTATGAAGGATTCACTGACCCAAACCAGAAAAACCTTCCTAGCGAAAGTGAAAAGGCCAAACTTGTGTCTTCTCTCTCGTAGTTATAGCATCCTCAGATTGACACCGCTTAATTATTTTTTTGTATATATCTATATTTGTATTAATAAATGGAGCGAAAATCAAGCTGGTCATTGAAACGTGCAAAAAGGAGGATTAGGGTTTTTGATGCATATGCTTCTTTGTTTATCCCAAGAAGCGGTTTTAAGCTCCTACCTCTTTGTCTCTACGTTGAAGCCTGCAAACACTTTGCATGGTTTTACGCTACCTTGTTAACTTTGTCCCCTTTAACTCGTCTTTCATTCACTTCATGTGTGTGTTTCTCGGGAACCTTAACATACGCGGTAAGATCGATATTCTAATGGCGATTAACAAAAAGGTTAGCAGCTTTTTTTCTGCCAAAACATTCTTCAAACGGATTAATGTTGCATTTTTGACAGGTAAAACGTAAGTTTCTTTTTCAATACAGAAACATTGAACCAAGTTGTTTTAATTTATTTTATTATACGCATGGCTTGTTCATTGACTTAACGCATTATTCAAAGTCTAACACCACACATGTATAAGATATAATATTATCTGTGATTAATTGACAATATACAAATATCAAGTATTGCAACGGTCTTGTATGTGATTCATGTACGTATTATTAAATCCTGTACATTGATATACATATATAAGTTGGTCAATTTTATACATGATACATGTTCAGTTGTTGGTATCTACGTGAACATAATGACATTACAACCACCTATGTATTTCGTTGCATTACGTTGACTTTATATGCCAGTTATATAGTATTATATCTAATGCTAATAAAGTACTAATTCCCACGCTTAATTCTAATGAACAACGGACACAGATTGATGTTATTAACAAGTGGACACTGGTAGTGTCTGCTATAATCCCAAAAGTCTTGACGGATTTTATATATTTTATATGACTAACTGGATAATTCAATACAAAGAATATGATTTGTAGTATGCAAATGTATTATTACATCAGTTTGACTTAGTTCAATACAAAGAATATATAGATTTTGAAGTTTATGGTTTGAACTTTGAAGACATGCAAAATTGTACGAAATATACATAAGACTAATCAAAGTCTCACAGCGTAACTCACTAAAACCTTGCAGTTCTATACTGAAATGTCTGTAAACTTCACACTAAACTTGGCAGACATGATAAGAACTTGATGCTCATGAGTAATTCGTTTAATGATTTGATCGGATGGGGGTGGAAAAATTGTTCAATGATTTGATCTGACACTTTTCTTGAAACATTATAAACGTGTTAGTTAAAGAGAAAATATCTGCATGGTTAAAAGACACATCTATACATGATGAGACGATTATGTTACTTAGGTCTAAAGAATTGAATAGGATTAGAGTTGTTGACAATGGGAGAAAACATTTATGGAGAGGGGATAAGAAAAGATCAAAAAACGTGTGGGACCATTTTGGAAAGTGGGGTCTACAGAGCAGCAGACAAGTGTGCGTGGACCATCACCGCTCTGTTTTTTTTGTTTGCTTTGCTAAAGATCGTGCCCTAACCACAAACCCGAAGCCGCCATTGCCGTTAAGTTCGACACGTGTCTCATCTCCATGTGATTTGTCTTTTAGTGCCATGTCGGCTTCGGATCGAGTACAAACAAACCCATCATTATCTCAGTAAAGCCCAACATCTAAAATGGGCCTGACCCCTGAAATGTTGGGTCAAATTAAGAAAAGTAAACGAACCGAACCCGAATTTAACAAAAAAAAAAAAGAATTTTCTACGGTAAGTATATATCCATAAATCCATTGTAAGAAGTGACATGATTTACAATTTAAGTTAACCAGCAATCATCTTATGACCAACTCTGATTATATTGGATAAATAAAAAATGGAACCAGATTAAGTTCTTCGCTTAATATTACCAAACTTTTAGTTGTCAGCAGATTTGAAAACTAAGCTTTAATAATAGTTCATTTAAATTCTAGAACAATATCGACGTAACTTCATAGCTGACGTAACCTTATATTGTTAACTATTAAATAATTTAGAGGAACTCCTTATAAATTATTTTACAAACAAAAAGAACTCTTATTAATTATAACAGACTAGTAATACTGCCATGCCCGGTCGGATATGTTCGTCTAATCATTTGGTGTCAACTGTTTCTAGATTTTAGAAATTATAACTTAGGGACGGTAATAATGTGTCAATCACTAATACTATATAGTTTGACCAGCAAACATAAGGTTAGTACTACATGTTTCTGTTGGTTGTTGTCGTGACAGATTATAAGCTCATAGCCTCAGACAATCTATTCACTATCTTTTACTTTATGTTTTGTTTCCGCCGTCGCTATATCTTTTTTATTCGAACTAGGCTTATTGGTTTTGTGTTTAACAATGTACATCATAATGCTTTCAAAAAACAATGTACATCATAATAAGTATTGATAACCAATAATAAACAAACAAAAATAACATAATTTGTTACATTTAAAAATTAAACGGTCCTTGTTTTGGATTGTGACTTGGATATGACATGATTCATCTAAGTTACCCCCCTTTTGAAATTCCTTAACTCACCAATTGAAACTTTCTTGACCAGAAACAATTAAAACGTTTTAAGCTGTGACTAATTGGTCATTATGGAGTAATTATTTACTATAAACCATGTATTATTCTAAGTTTAACTATAATTTAATACAGTAAAACTCTATAAATAACAATATTGGGATTATGATAAATCATTAATCTATAGAGTTATTAGTTTAAAAAGTTCGTTTTTAGATTTATATTTTAAAAATAATTTATACTTAGAAAAATGAAAAAAATATTTTCTTCATGTTTTTATATATTGATTGAGCTTTATAAAATTCAATTCCATTTATTTTTATTAAACTATTTTTTATATTTTTATGTATGCTGAATATATATCATAGAATAAAATTTCACTTTTATAGGTAGTTTGATCAAACAAAAATAAAATTAGAGATGAAATTCACTTTGAAAAAAAAAACTGTTTTGTGTTTATATAAAATTTAATATATACTAATTATTAATTTATAATTTTAAGAAAATCATATATTTACCTAAGAGTTATCTAAATATTATTATCTTATCGAAATGTGTCAATATTTACATCGGCTTAATCTGGGACAGAAAAAAATGAATAATTTATTAAATATTTATTTATGGAGTTTGTACTATTTTATATTATTCTAATTACTGCTAAAACAAAGAAAACAACCTTATTTTACTCTATAATTTATCAGAGTAATAATATTTATTCCATTTTCTCTCTCTCTCTCTTTACTATTTTATTTTCATTTGTTTTTTACTCCACTCTATTTCAAAAATACCAATTAGACCAAGTAAGAAACCTAAAAGAAAAAAAAAGTTTAGCAGGTAGAGAGGTAGACGTAGTCGTAAAAAACTAGCATCTTTTTTGAGGAATTTACCTTTCGTTTTCTTGTTTATATCTACAAAACGTTAAGTAGCCATTTGAATGTTGAATGTGATTACTTCACTCGCATTCTTCCACAATTATCTAAATAAATACAACACGATCAACCAGTTTTTCTAAAATATTTATTTGGATCAATTTGGATTTCTGATCGAGAAGCAAAGTATATTTTGTATAACTGTATCAAATTAGCCGTATTAACTGTTTACGTGCAACCAGATCACGAGTATGTAATATGTATGCAAGGTAACATTCGGTCTATATGTCTTTCCTATATCCAGTCTAGCTAGAAATTGAGTTAATTAAATATACGCAATTTGGTATTTTTAAATCACATACATAACAAAAAGGCAGAAAATCTATAATTGAATACAATACATGTCGTTAGACAGATTATAAAGATGGTGGAAGTTCACATGGCATTTTCTTGTTTGTGTTGAAAAAAACATGTCTCTTATTATTGTAATATTCAGTTTATATGACTAATCTATTCTGTTTTGGTTAGAAAAATAGAAACATAGAATTGGCTTTATGACAATAATATAAGCATTGTCTCCCCTTCGTTCATACCCACAAAACCACCAACAGTTCCAATCTTTCGGTGGTTTATGAGTTATTTTATTTCCTTCAGAAGAATTTTTAATATAAATATTGGAGATGACAAATATATTTCCAGTTTGTCAGCAAATATTTACTTTGAGCGTTATTATTATTATTTTTTTTCAAGATAACAGAAGATCAATACAGTTTTAGTATATATTGGGGTAAGTGGTCAGGATGTAACTATAAAAATTTTATTGTAGAATTTAGTTTGTAATTATTTTTTGATGACGTAGATGTATCTAATGTAATTATAGAAACTAAATGAGAAATAAACAAAAAGAAAATATATTCATATATCACTATCTTTTTGCTTTGAAAAACAAAGTTCTTACAGTTATTTTTTATATTTTGGTTTTACTTTTAAAAACTATTATATAATTGGTAATTTATATGGTTGGAGTTAGAAATTAATGACAAAACCATTTAATATAGTCCAACTAATGGTTGCCATTGTAGATTTTTATACAACATTTTTAAACCAATCATTATTTTGTTTAACGCTCGCTTCTTCTTTTAATACAAACTAGAAGATTCGCAAGTAAGCCATGGAATGGCAGCTCCAGCATGCCTTTTAACCAGCAAGTTAATTGCATTTCCATCAAAATAAAATAATTGCATGTTTATATAGAATACTAAAAGAATTGCATGTTTAAATTGAATTCCAAAAAACTAAACTATTAGTTTTATGAATAATAAAATTATTTAGTTTTAAATTTTAATGAATTATCAAATAATTTACCAATAACATCATATAGCTTGCAAGTAATTTACAGTAACAAGTAATAAGGAAAGACAATTCACTTGTAAATCCGTCGGTTTTTAGAAAATATTTAAAATTGTAAGTACTTGCTTTTAACAAATTAAATATAAATTCAATATTTTACTATTCGTACAAACTAAATATTTTCGCTAATAAAATTATTTAGTTTTAAATTTTAATAAATTATCAAATAACTTACCTATAATTATCATATAGGCTTGCAAGTAATTTACAGTAATAAGGGAAGACAATTAACTTACAATTCCTTCGGTTTTTAGAAAATATTTAAAACTGTAGGTACGACTGCTTTTAACAAATCAAATATAAATATTTTCTTAACAATGCAAGTAGAGTCCCAATCTTATTTTTAACTTTCTCTTTTCGCAAACGTGAAATATTTTCTTAACAAATACAGAGCTAGTAGTTACCAAAATAAAAAAATCACATAAATACGAACTTTGAAGTCTAAAATAAAATGTCCCTAGAGAGTGTAAGAATCACGCGCCGTAAAACCGAGTAGGCTTAGCTTAGCAGGGAGGGGAATATGAAATGATACAGATGTAGATAAGTAAATCTACAGACACAAGGCACCACACACACACAGGGAAAAACAAAATCTATAGAGAGAGAGAGAGAGAGAGAGAGAGAGAGAGAGAGAGAGAGAGAGAGAGAGAGAGAGAGAGAGGGCATTGATGAATGAAGATCATCATTTTGGTATGTTATTATTGCAAAGCATTTAGAGGGAAGACACAACGAAATCATTGAAAATGTGGGCGCCAATCTCAGTTTCAAGCTTTCATCTTCTTCTTCTCTTCTGAGATCTAGGGTTTTGTTTGTTCTCACTCCACCTCTCTCTCTCTCTCTATCTCTATCTCTTAGATTTGGTCATGCCCCTGCCCTTTGAAGAACAACAAGGACTAGGTTTCTTAGATTCTTCTCACGGAACACGCGAAGATCTCTGCTGCGTTGTCGGTGCTAACAATGGTAGTAGCGAGCCCACCTCTGTTCTAGACTCAATCAGAAGCCCAAGCCCATTCCTCTCTTCCTCAACCACCACCACGCTGTCTTCCTCCCACGGTGGTCCCAGCGGCGCCGCCGCCGAAGGGAAATGCAATCAGATGACTTTCGTCGAGGATCTCGACGGAGTTCTCTCCGGTTCTCCCGGACAAGAGCAGAGCATTCTTAGACTCATCATGGGCGGCGATGTAGTGGATCCGGGCTCCGAGTTCATGGGCTTCGACCCGGGTTCTGGATCCGACCCGGTTATCGACAACCCTAATCCACTCTTCGGCTACGGCTTCCCTCTCGACGACCCACCACCACCGCCAGAAGAAGACGTGAAGTTTCAGATTACCACGAACCCGAACCCGAACCCGAACCCGTGTTTCTTCTCCGGCGGGTCGTCTCCTCCTTCAAAAAGACTCAACTCGGGTCAACCCGTTTCTCACCAGTGGGGCTTCCCGTTCTCGGATCCGGGTCACCCGTTTCTCGCGCCGCCGAAGCTAGCCGCCACCGAAGACTACCACGAGGAGTCGTCGACGGCGGTAATCACCGAGCAGCTATTCAACGCGGCGGCGGAGCTAACCGGAACCACCGATAACAATCCCGTCCTCGCGCAAGGGATATTGGCGCGGCTCAATCACAACCTCAACAACAGCATCAATCCGAAACCTCCGTTTCAGAGAGCGGCTTTGCACGTAACCGAATCTCTCCAATCTCTACTCCAACACTCACCACAACCGTCCCTCCCTCCACCTCACACCCTCCTCCTTAAAATAGCAGCTCACAGAGCCTTCTCCGAAACGTCGCCGTTTCTCCAATTCGTCAACTTCACCGCGAACCAGACCATCCTCGAGTCCTTGGAAGGGTTCGACCGGATCCACATTGTCGATTTCGACGTCGGTTACGGCGGTCAGTGGTCGTCTCTGATCCAAGAACTCGCCGGAAGAAGAAACAGATCGCTAAAGGTCACATCTTTCTCCTCTCCTTCCACCGTCTCCGACGAGTTCGAGCTCAGATTCACGGAAGAGAATCTCAGAGCCTTCGCCGGAGAGACCGGAGTGACGTTCGAGATGGAGCTGATGAACATGGAGACTCTCCTGAACCCACCTCTCTCTCTGCTTCGATCATCTGAGAAAGAAGAAGCGATCGCGGTGAATCTCCCGATCAGCTCCGTCGTCTCCGGTTACCTCCCGCTGATCCTCCGTTTCCTCAAACAAATCTCTCCAAACGTCGTCGTTTGCTCAGACGGTATCCCCGACGACGACGCGCCGTTTCCTAACTCCGTGATCGACGCGCTTCACTACTACACGTCTCTGGTCGAGTCTCTCGAGTCACCGAATAATCAGGAAGCCGTTACGAGTATCGAGAGGTTCTGTGTGCAGCCGTGGATACAGAGACTGTTGACCAATCGTTACCGTTGGATGGAGAGAACTCCGCCGTGGAGAAGTTTGTTTGGACAATGTGGGTTTGCTCCGGTGGGGATGAGTCAGACGGCGGAGACGCAGGCGGAGTATCTGCTGCAGAGGAATCCGATGAGAGGGTTTCATTTGGAGAAGAGACAGTCTTCGCTTGTGTTATGTTGGCAGAAGAAAGAACTTGTTGCTGTCTCAGCTTGGAAATGTTCGTAGTAAAAATAAGAAAAAAAATGTCTCTGTTTTTTAGCTTTTTTAATTTGGGTTTTTAATCAAGTTTTAATGTGTTGTTAATCTTTTGATTGTGATGTTATTAAACCAATCAAATGATATATATATAAGTTTCCTTTTGTTATTCCAATGCAGTAGTATGAAATCACAATTCACAATGGTAATCAAGGTATTACCACCACTTTATACGTATAACACAGCTGCTTAATCAAGTGTTAAGATTCTGCAGTGAAGTTGTGAAGGTAACATTCTTTATTGTAATCGATGTCAATAAGATCTCTCACCCATGTCTTTACTCTTCCCAATCATTTCTTAATTACCGCACCTTTTTAATATCATAGAGATTATTTTAGTTATATGACGAAATCTACAAAGGTCTGCTTGGGGAACAACGCATTCATTAACATCCCCACATGATTCCAGTCTTTTTTTTCTCCTTTAATCAATTTTCTAGAAAATAGGGGAAAAGAAAACGCTCTACCGAACCGGTACCCGAAATGAACCAAAATATTGTATACAATCAGACAATAAACCGGAAGCTTCATCTCCAACCAGAATATACAGCCACATCACCATCATTTACTATATCCTTCCTTGAATTTCACTGTCGTGGAGGGAAATGTAAGTCTTCATGAAGCTCTAATACTGGGTTTCTTTAAGGTGACAAGTGTCACAGCAGAATCAAAGTCCATGAAACCTTACGAACGAGTATGCTCTCAGTCCAATATTCCACCCGCATCACGTTTGATCATTGACTCGGTTAAGTTACCGAAGACCGATCAAAAGAAGTTAACTCCAAAAGCTATATTGGTGCTGACAAGAGACTGAGGCCATAAGATAGATTTGGAGAGAAACTGGTAATGGCAATACAACCAACAAGTCATGCAACAGCTCCTTCCCATATCTTCTTTGGGGACTTATGGGGTCTTACCAAATAAATAGTGGTAAAACCGCAACGTAGCTTGACCCAAAAAAAGGAAGATAGCCACAGTAAAACAGACCAAACACAGTACTACTCAGCTGAGAGAAACGTGGGTTTCTACTCTGTAACAACAATGCCATTGAAACAACAAATGCAGCTGATGTCACCGAGATATCTATATGACCAAAACACCTACAAACCAACCATTCATCACAAAGATCAAACCTTTTGAAATTATTCACTTGAATGAGACTACTCACAATGTATAGGAGGCATAAGGGCACATATAATGTAAGTGAGCGGACTGGTTTTGGAAACACCTTATTTCAGTCATATTTTAACTAGAAAAAGATTGACAGGAATAAAACAGAACAAAACTAAAGGAGCAAAACGTTTGTCAAGTCTTCATAGTCTTTTACTTCTTGCCCTTGCCCTTTGGCTTGGTGTTTTTATCCATCTTTTGTTTCCTCTTGTCATCTCTCATCTTATTCTCCTCTTCACGCTTCTTCTTTCTGTATTCTTTTTCTGCTTTCCCTTCTTCCTCCAGCCTTCTCCCTTCTTCTTCACGTAATAAATCTATCTTGGCTCGAGCTAGCCCCTCTCTCACAGCCTCTCTCCGCGCCCTTCTTTCACTAGCAGCAACGTTGGCAGCAGCCACTGCCACCGCCTCAGGAGGAGCAGCATCTTCTTCTGCTGCTTTCCCTTGTGCCTCCAGCCTTATCTTTTCTTCTTCAAGTAAGAAATCTATCTTGCCTCGAGCTAGCCCCTCTCTCACAGCCTTTCTCCGCGCCAATCTTTCACCATAATCAAGGTTTGTAGATGCAGCTAGTAACGCTGAGTTATCCTGATCAGGGTCTGTAGCACTAGCGACAATGTTGGCGGCAGCCACCTCCTCAAGAGGAGCTAAGCCCTCTCTCACAGCCTCTAGATGCGCCATTTTCTCAAGGTTTGTTGTTGCTTTCTCACAGCCTTGTTCCTCCTCCAGCCTTACTTCTTCTTCACATGACAAAATCTTCTTGTCTCGAGCTACAGCCTCTCTATGCGGGGGGCTTCTTTCTCGTGTATCGAGCTTTGTAGATTCAGTTCTTGCCGCTGGTTTAGCCTTTTTAGAGTCTGTAGCAGCGGAAGTCACTGCATCATCTGCCACCGGTTTTATAAGAGCAGCATCTTCACTTATCAAGTCTTTCGTGACTGGAGCTAACGCCTCTATCTCACCAGCATCGAGGTTTGCTGCTTTCTCATCTTTCAACACAGCAGAAGATTCATAAGCTCTTGATATAGGAGGCTCAGATGAAGAAGCTTTTGCTGCTAATAAATTGTAGTCAAGAAGACATGGGTTACCCTGAGCAGCCCTAGAAGACATGCTGGCGATAGCCACTGCAGCAGCATCGGCCACACCAAGGGCAGCATTCAAGGAAGCAGCAGCCAGAGACAATCTTTCTTTAGTTCCAGAATCAAGGTGGTCAGCATGTGCATGTTGCTCAATCAGCTTGAAAAATTCATCTCTCAGACTATAGGCTTCCTTAGCATGAGAATATGCTTCAGCTGCGTGCATCTTAGCCTTGCCAATAATCTCGTCAATGTCCAGGAGCTGCAATGTTTTCATAAGTAACAACAGCAAAACAAAAAGTTATTTTGGTTTCATTTTTAATTCTAAGAGAGACTTGTTAAGCAGCAATGCAGCCTGACATGACAAACAATCAATCAATCACAAACCCCAAACATATGTAAATTGTGTACCTTCGAGCTTTCTTTCAACTTAACAATTTCATCGGCGGCGCTTCCCATCGAGATTATTGTATCAAATCTAACTTGTCGAACAGGAAAACAAATAAAAAAATAAAAAAATAAATCAGTATACCACTTTCACGCAATCAAAAATACGCGCGATTCAATTCGAGAACGGACCTCTCTGTGGTGGAATGCTTTGGGTTATAAAGAATTAAAGAGGTTCATTATTGGGCTGAGCCAGAATTTATGGGACTGCATTAGTACCGAACAAAGTTTATCCAGAAGAAAAACTGTCAAATAATTGGGCTTTGGCTCATTCACAGCTCAGCACCCCAATAGGCTTATTTCACTTGAGTAATCCCTTTCTCCATGCATGCAGATTCCAAAAAACTAACTTCCAAATTTCTACATCTTGTCCACAAGATTTAGAAGACAAGATGTAGAAATTTGAAAGTCACTTTAGAAAATTAAAACTTCTAACTTTACCGATTTTTTGCGGTTTTAACAAACAAAAAACATGATTTTACATTTTTGGCTAAAACACACAATTTTACGAATTTGGCCAATAAATATATGTATGTGATTGTGGTGAAAAAAATTCAAATAGTGTTCAGAGAAATGAGGAAAGAACTGGAGATTTTCTTGTTGAAGAACGGCAAAGACATGAACAGAGAGACAGAGCTCAATGAGAGTGGCGTAACATTCAAGGAAGTGAAACATTGAAAGAAGCATGTAATGAAGTCAATGGATTACAAAAGTTAAAAACAAAAGCAAAGTGAGTTATAAATCCGCTAGAGGTACACACCTTTCTTAGGTGAAATTGTGAAATACAGAAAAGAGAAAAGAATGTTCTGACTGGAAAATGAGTTAACAAAGAAAAGTCTGTTTCTTTTTTCTTCTTTTCTTCGTGGTGGTGGTGGTTATGTTCTCTTCATAATGTATCCCAAAATTAGACCAATTAGTCCGACCAGAAGAACGTACATCAAAGGGATACCACTTTGGCTTCTCTTGCTGTCACGCCTTAACTGGTCCTGCAGATCAACCAAATCTTTGTCAGTAAATCAAACTCAGCTTCTGAACAAAGGAAGCTTTTGGAACACGTTTTGGTTGATACTCTTTTAAGATTATAGATAGATCAACCATCTTCATTCATGGGGAGTTATGAACAAGTAAAAGAAACTAAAACCCCATGAACTGACCGACCTTCTTCTAAAGACCGTGAAGAAGCACCGAAAATGCTTTTCATAATTGCTAATCATCATCAAAGCAGTCATCTTTTTGTTCTAAAACTAACGTCATGGAGGATACAATCAAGTGAAAGTTGTTTACCAGTTCTCTTTGAAGTTTGTTGTTAAGTTGAATGGCAGACTGTTTTTCCCCAGTTAGCTTTGTGATGAGAGCCCTTGCCTGCAATCACACAAAACTCAGCTCATAATAGAAACTATTGTTATAATGCCCTTGACTTTCCTGATAGCACCACCTGGTCTCAGCTAAGAGGCTAGTGGATTCAAATACAGATTAAAAAATATGCAAAAACATCAACAAAGTAATAAATAAAGTAATGGGCGGTTTAAGAAATTGGCTGAGTTCTAAAAGTGTAATGAACCTTTTTTACGTAATCAACAAAAGAAAAAAACGAAACATCAGCTGGTAAAGTCAACTTTCCACTAAAAGTAGTTCCCAAGTTGTAATAACTAATGGCCATTTTTAACAGAGCAAAGACAAGAACACTAACATTGATGGTTGAAAAAGAGCTTAGAAGAATTATGAAAATACCTCAGATGTGTTTTCTTGGGGTTCAACCTTGTCCGCGTTAGATCTCTGAAACTAGAACCAAAACACACACACATGAGAATCTACACTAAGTAAAAGAGGAAATGATATGATATCTATTATCACAGCCCTGAAAAAAAAATGTAAGTAATACTTACAGAAAATTCAGAAGCCTGTACGCCGTTATCAGAAACAGAAGCCCTTGGTGAAGAACCCTCTTCAGAACCTTCGTGAACGGGTGATGGTGGTTGCGGTGGAGAAACATAAGTAACTCTCAGTTTAGTCTCCTCAACCAGATACCCAGCCTCTTTGCTAAACTGCAAAAAGTTTCATTAGAAGATTAAAAACAAAATGAAACCATAGAACCAAAACATGATTAAAATCAACAACAAGGGTACCATCTCAGGAGTAACATCCTTGGCCGTGACACCAGGACTAGCAGTTACACCTTGAAGCAGAAACTTGTCCTTGCACTGCATATCCGAAGGAGCTTCCTTTTGAGCTTGCATTGTCACTACACAAACACCAAAACAAATTATAAATATATCGAAAGGAGTTTCCTTTGACAGTTAAACACCAAACATAATCCATCACGAGAAGAACGAACCAAGAACTTCACAAGTGGACCTAGGAAGAACAACTCCAGTGTTAGGCCTAACGCAATACTTCTTCGGATTCGTTGTCTTAACCTGAAACAAAACACACAAAACCGAGAAGTTTCAGAGACACGTGGACATATCCCGATCCAAAGTCTGGAGATTTTGGTATTATTATTATTAACCTT
This sequence comes from Brassica juncea, assembly GCA_018703725.1. Lineage (NCBI taxonomy): Eukaryota > Viridiplantae > Streptophyta > Magnoliopsida > Brassicales > Brassicaceae > Brassica > Brassica juncea. The sequence goes on along the minus strand of CM031940.1, from coordinate 4,193,477 downwards.
AAAGGCGACATGATTGTCGGTTTTGTTGGTCAAGTAGAGAGAGCATGAGATCTGTTTCCTCAATTCAACTACATCAGATAACAACAAGATCACGATCAATCATTAACACCGTAACTCAAGAGAGAAAAAAGATCTAGATCTGATCCCGACAAGGAAGGAGAAGACATGTCAAGCTTACAAGGGAATTGAAGGTCGAGAGGCTCGACGGAAAGAAGCTCGCTGTTACTCATCCCGATCAAAGATCGCCGGAGATTCTTCCCGTGACGCCGGTTCAGAGAAAGAGAGAGAGAGAGAGAGAGAGAGAGAGACCAGTCCGTTGATCGAGAGAGAGAGAGCTATTTCTATTCGTCTTGTTCTGTCTCAAGGGTATTATTGTCTTTTCCCTTTATGTTTTTTCTTTTTCGTAATAAGGAGCTTCTGTCACGGGGCTCTCACGTGATAAAAGCCAGACGCCTGTTATGTTCGTTGGTGTTTTTTTTTTTTTTTTTCCTTCCCGCTTCTTCTCCTAAACGTCTGAAAGAATCTCGAGAGATTCCTTCCTCTACGGAGCTTACTTTCTGGAAGATGTCGAGTGCGTGAGTGTTGAGTGTGTGAAACTCTCTCGAAATGTTAAAGATTTCTACGCTATAATGGAGATTACAACAAGGCCTTGCAGATACTTGACCGTTTGATTCTATCTATCTTTACTTGGAAGCAATAGATTCTGGTTGTTGCATACAGTAACATATACCTAACTGATACACAGAGGAATACAAAGATTATGTTTTTTTTGCTATTATCACCAACAATAAGAAACTACATAGTAAAAGAGTTTACATATTCTTGTCTTTCTGACATGACTGACTTCAAAGGTAAACACAAGAGATATAACTATCTATCTTTACGTAGAAGCAACAGATGATTCTGGTTGCTGATTTGTTGTTCGAGATGCATAACCAGCAAACCAAGCAACTCTCATGAGTTGCATCCCCAATATCAACACCCACCAAGAGACAAGCCCACGTATCATATGAACTACCCAAACCGGTGCGTTCACCTCCGCGCTTAGCTTCAACCCTCTCATAAGCTGCAGAACTCGGTACGCCTCGTAGACAACTGGCGTCACTAGCCAAACCGGTGACTCCCAGCTCCACGTGAGGATCTCTGTCAATGTCTGAACAGCCAGGAGAATGAAGTACGGCAAGAGAAGAACAGCTGACGAGATGAAAGGAAGCTCAGGCTGGAGTGAACCGAGTAAACCGGTTTGGGATCCGAAGAGAAGTAGCGTTGGGACGAGAAACCCGGTTACGAGCGCGAAAACGTTCCAGAACTTGTAGCTAAACGGTGGTTTGCTCTTGCAGGACACTGACGGGTCTTTAGGACGTGCGCAAGAATCAGCCATTAACAAGAAAAGGGTTGCTCCGAGGTTGAAAATGCAATCCAACCCGATCAAGGAAAGCACACTAACCACGTTGGAACCGACGAAAACCGATGACAACGGAAGCCATAGAGTTGGTGCCATACCGCTCGTGAGCAGAACTGATGGACCTAAAAGCCAGATTGGCCATTTAAAAACATGAACCTGGTGAGAGTTAGTAGTCTGCGACGAATCTACTTTCTCCTCCTCCTCTGCAGTTTCGGATACGATGGACTCGAACACGTTTGAGGTTTTTTCCAGTACTATATTACCGGCTTCTTGTGCAGAGGAACGAATGAGAGGTGATGGTTCCCACTGAGACATCTTTGTGCATAAGACGCGGAGATGATGAGAAGACCCGGGGTTTAGGTTCTGCATTATCTTGGGATTCTTGAGGCGGATTCTTGGAGTTGTAATGCATAGAGACTTGGTGAGAGACACCATTCCTTGGCTCACCATTGAAGTCTCTTAAAAAGATTCAACTATCTGTTTAAGATAATCAAAGTCAAACCAATACAATTAAGAATCAAAACCTGCAAGTGAAATAGTAATAACTTACAGTATTCAATTAACGAGTAAGAATCTTAAATATTTCTTTGGATTAGATTAAAGGCGCAAACTTTGGGTTTCTAACTAGTGGTTTTCAGCATAAAGGAAAAGGATTGATCAAATTGAAGTCGGTTATCAAAATCTATACCGATCAATTGTAACATGAATTCTCGGGAAAGTAAACCGGAAACATCTAAGGAAATCAAAGAAGAAATCAGATCAATTAAAACTCACCGGCCAATCGAAGAACGGTAAAGATCCCTAGATCGTTTGGTGGCTATTTCTCGTTACGTCTTCGGGGAGAAGTTCTGGAAACAGACAGTAACAGAAGTGTTTGGTTGCAAAATGTCGGAACAGAAACACAGTGTTGGCCCATCTTGTTATACTCGACGTGTAGACAGCTTGCACAATGGGCCCATCTTGTTATAAAGCCCAATACAGATCTATAGAAAGCCTAGTACCATTTTAATCTAATTTTTAGTATATATGGTTTCCCTTTCTAATATAGTGTTGTTAACTGGAACTTGTTATAGGTTATGGAGTATCCGATTGATAGATGAAGGTGATATGTGGTAAGTAAAAGTCATTTTTAGAAGTTTTTTTTTCTCTAGAATCTAGGTAAAACAAATTGGAAGTTAGGAAAAGCACAAGATGGAGCACTGAAAACACATTAACTCAGAAGAAAATTAAATGCAGTAGACTTGAGCTCTCAAGCCTGGTGCATTGAGTCAGAGAGTCACTTTAATCACGCCCAACCACACATCTTTTCTCTGTGCTTCTCTGTTTTAAACCACACCAAATCTGATTTGTCCCCTTTGTTTGCGTCTATTGTTATCAACTTTTTTAAAAAGTACTACAAATATTTATAACAAAAAGTATATGTATCAGATAAATAAAATAAGAAGAATAGGGATTAGTCTTTCCTGAGCATGAGTGCTTGTCCAATCAATAGCAACAAAATTGTGAAGTAAGCCATAAGTTGAGTAGACCAAACTAGTTCAACTTTTTTTATCGTGTTTACTTTATATATTTCTTGTTGAATGTTTGGGTTTGCTTTTACTTTATTCTTTTCATAGGCGACTCTTAGTGAAGGTTAGTGTCAGTCTCAGGATCTTTCTACCAACGGTTGGCGTCAAATGGCTCACAGTTTTAGACATAGAAGATGTATCTATTATTTTTTATTTTTATTTTTGATCAACAGAAGATGTATCTATTAAAAAGGTGTTTTTATAGCAAATCCACTCACTATATTTTTCGTTCCAACTTCGCGCTCTTTAATGCCTCCAAAAGTTGGAAAATGATCATATCAGATGAGATGATTTTAGGAGACTAATCTCACCAAATCCCAAGTAATTAGTCTCACCAAAGAATTAGTGTGAGATTAGTCAAGCTTGCAATAACTTGGATACAACTACTCTGAATCACAATGTGTTGGATGCTATTGGGCGGTGAAAGTTAGTGGGGTTTTGCTTCAAGTCATAAGTAAAGAATAAAGTATACTCAGAAGAATAATTCTACATTTGTGGTAGACCAAACGCAAATCTACTCATGCAACCAAGTCATTTATACCATTCTAATTAAGATAATTATAAAGTGAACTTAGCCTAAGTATCAACTAAAGACGATGATATTTTTGGACTTTTTCAAGAACCTTGACTAACTCTAATACAAAGCTAAACGAGATAAATTAAGTGGGTTATTAGTAGTAATAGCTCTCAAAAACAGAGTAGAAGCAAGAGGTCCAAAAGTTATATAATTCAACATAAATACACATTAAAAGTCTTTAAACTACTAAGGAGAAGCTTTATTTGAATGTTCCTCGAATGATATAGTCAGGCGAACACGACGTGAGGCCAATAGGAAACAAGAAGTGGCGTTAGAACATGTGAAAGCAGCCTCCTTTGCAGTTAAAATAAACATTTTTATATAACAATAATAATAATAGTTTTGAAACAAAAATTTAAAAAGATTCAAACTTTATGAAAATATGGACGACCCGAATCACGCAAAGTCTGTTACCTTTTTTATCAGCATTCATTGAAACACAACAGAGACTTCGTTTTCCTCGGTTGGTACAGGAGGAAAATTAAGATCTATCATCCTCTGTTTCACTGACTCTGTTCCATGTGCTTGATGATGATGGTTTACAGACATGTTCCCTAGTCCGTGTGATCTCTTATGACCACCAAGTGCTTGTCCCGACGTGAAAACTCTAAGACAAATCGGACATTCATGGATCCTCTTCTCTGCAACAACAACAACTACATTTTCATACTCTGTTTCGCTTCGTTGCTCTGTTTTGCTGGAAACTCTGTTCTTCTTATGGCTTGCTCTGTGCCCACCTAATGCTTGATAAGATGTAAACACTTTCCCACATGTCTCGCACGTGTATCTCCCTTTCGTCGTTGCTGGATTCGTCTTCCTCGAGTCTTCTGTCTCCATCTCTTCCACTACTTCTTTATGATCACTAGTTTCGTTCTTCTTCCATTTGTCTCTCGAGAGCATCATGAGACAGAAGGCGAGGTCCTCGTCCGTCGTTGTATCGGAATCTGAGCTGTGCGGAGGCTTGGGATCGGTTTTGTAACCGAGTTGACTAGTTTTCATCTTCTTCCTCACCAACGAGTCTAGCTTCCGAGTTCGCTTGGATCGTTTTCGTGGCAGGTTAATAATATTCCTCGACGGCTCCGTCTGGCTTTCGTCGGAGCACGTGAAAGCAAACTTCTGATGCTTCTCTCTCAACCCATTTCTCTTTATCTCTACTGCTTCAGAGGAAGAAGAAGAAACATCGGAAGTATCATCACTGAGTTGACTCGGCCTTACCTCATCCTCTTCTTCCTCAATGCAAAAGTTTTGAAGAGTAGGCATGTGAGATCTCATGTGACCACCGTTGAGGAAGTTCTTAGAGCAAAGCTTTCACTTGTAGCTCTCCATCTTCGATAACAAATATTACAAAGAGGAACAAGAAGAATAAGGAAAAAGTGGAGAATAGTGGATTCTACAAACTCAAGAAGATTGTATATACAACAACGTACACGCTCAAGAAGATTGTAAAAGAATTTTAAATTAAATTTACTGTTTTTAAAAAGTTAATTAAATTCTGATCAGGAAAACGGAAAGTGTAAGAAAACAAAAATCTAATTAAAGCGTATGAAGCCTTGCCCGTTTCTACAAAATATTATCTTAAATTTCTCGATCCACTCTTCTTTTTATGTTTTGTTTAAAAATAGTCATAAGAAAGTTTTTTGTTCACCAGAGATAACTGAGTTTAACTAATTTTAGGTCCAATGAATTAACTTACGTGAAACCTTTCATGGGGTATATTCGGAATTTGAAACTTTGCTGTGTGTACAAAACGTTAGAGGAAGGAGTGTTTTGGAACGACGTACCATCAACAACAAAACGTTGTCCGGAAAAAATGAGTAGAGGATGTTAACATCATCTGCTTGTGAGTTCACAGTACGTGAGAGCCACGTAGTACTCCAACGATGGTTGTTTAAACTACATCCACCTATTCAGTGTGAAACATTCAGGTTCAATTCAATGTGATTAATTTGACCATCTCACAAGTTATTCATAACAGATTCCAAACACGTTTATAAGATATTAATTAAGCTTATGTGCATTGAATCATATTATAGATAACCAAAGTAACATGCAACTGCGATTAATATTTTCCTTTTAATTTGGATCTTTCTTGGTTAAAAGAAATATAAGAAAGATACAGTTGTGTTAACAAGTGAAGATGCCATAAGCTGAGCAAACCCATTAGCTATCTAGAGTTTTTTTTTCTTGCAACAAAAAAACCATTGTATATATTTTCCATTCATATTTGTATTTTTTAACAAAACGCGTTTTAAACATCTAACCTTAACAATCTTCATATAGTTAGGTGGTTTACAACAAGACTTTGAGTAATCTTTATTTTACCAAACTTGTGAAAAGGTAGTTTTGCGCCAATTGTGCTATGTGCATCAGCACCAGTCACCTTTTCATTCACGTGAAAACCATTCAACGCCTCTCCTAAATCAGTCCGATCTTGTCTAAAGATTACTTTCCATATTCAAAGCAAAACCCATTATGACATCGTGGGCTTCTGAGGCCGAGCGACTACAACACTAAACCACATGAACTTAATGTACAATGTTATAATTTTAAAAAAAAAATTACTATCATTTGCAAAATTTCCAACCCCATGTTTTTCCTCTTTCATGAAGGGAAAAAATGTTATCATTTGTGTGCCTTGTGAGGGGGTTTGTGGTGGCAGGGTTTGTGGTGGATGGGTTTACGGTGGATGGGTTTGTGGTGAATAGGTTTACGGTGGATGTGTTTGTGGTGAATGGGTTTACGGTGGATGATGGGTTTACGGTGGATCAGTTTGTGGTGGATGGGTTTACGGTGAATTGGTTTACGGTGGATGGGTTTACGGGGAATGGGTTTACGGTGGATGGGTTTACGGTGAATGGGTTTACGGTGGTGAATGGGTTTGTGGTGAATGGGTTTATGGTGGATGGGTTTGTGGTGGATGGGTTTACGGTGAATGGGCTTGTGGTGAACGGGTTTCTTGTGAACGAACGTGGGCACGGCGTAGTTAACATGGGAATGGTAAATAGCACCGGGACTCCATTTTTCCGGGATAACACATTTAGCCACTAGCACTGTTTTGGTCACAGCGGAGGTAAGCCGAACGTCGAAAGGACCTTTTAATGCACGACCGGCGTTAAGTTTCCAAACGGCGGATCTCATCGCCTCCATTTTCAGGTATGTTTCGCCGGCCGGTTGGATCTCCACACATTCAAAGTTTCCGTCACCATTTACAAATTTGACAGCGAAGGACATGTAGTATGGATTAGCCCCAGGGTCAATATGAACAGCTATTTTACTATTAGGGTGTTCGCAAAATACACTGCATATAACATTACTATTATATATAAGATTATGATGTTTAACCATAAAACATCAATTAAAAATTAAGGGAAAAAACATCAATGAAAAATATGTCAATCCAAAATATTTAATCTGTACTACTGCTAAAGTCTTATATCTTCAGCTAAAAGAACGTTTAAATATAATAAATTAACATTATGTTAGTTTGATATGACAATTTATTTGTTTTTGTTATTTCCTTTCCAAAAATCCAAATTAAATTGAACCAAACCGGTTTTCAGAAAATCTTAATTAACAATACGTACCGCTTGTACTTAACCTTTAATTCTCCAAGGTTACGTAATTGATCGCCTTGGCCAGGTTTGGCCAATGCACCAAAGGCCTTACCGCTAAGATCAAAATGGACCGCCGACTTCGTGCAGCCAGGACACTCATCCGATATCATCACCTTGACCGGCCTTTTCGTGCAAAACGGATGGTCGCATACAACCTACAATGTATATATATAGGACAATCTTCTTTTAAAAATAAAATAAAATAAAATATAGGAAACATTAATGTTATACATTACTCTATGATACAATTTAGGTTATATATAAATACCTCATAACATGTCCCACAACCCTTGCCATCTTGGTAGATTGAAGGTCCTCCGGCTGAAATCATACAGTTGTATGGTGGCTTTGCAACTGCATCACCGTATCCACAAGCTCCTCCTATATTATATTAAACCGGTTTTAAATATGCAGAATAAAAACATTTTCAAATTTTTATGTGTTATAGACCAAGAAATAATCTAGTTAATTACCTGAACTACCAAAACCTTCTCGTTCACCATACCAAGTTATGCCGGCGTCATTCCAGTGGGTTTTATTATGGCAACAACATAGTTTCAATGAGATTGCAAAGAGAGCCACGAGAAAACAAAAATATTTGCATGTAAACAATGCCATGTCTTTTGAAAGAATGATGTTTTCTTTGGTTGGAGGAAAATCAGAGTTAAATAGCTTTTAGATTTTCTACTAAAAAGACGACAATTATAGTTATCCTAGATTTGAGGAAAACGACATCTTAAAAGGGTTATTGGAGCATATAATGAGGTTTTTTTCTTTCAAAAAACTACTATAACAGAACCATTACCATTCAATAAAGGTTTATTTTATTTATTGGTGGAGGTTAACGTCAATTACATGTTCAAGGAGTAAATAAAATAGTATATTTTGTTAGTGTTCACACGAATACATATATCAACTGCATCATATTTACAATAGCGGTTTTATGTGAATTTTTAAAAAAATTTCTAAGTTTTCTATATCGAGGATCAAGTGGAGCCCTTGAATTGTATATTTGGTTAATGGTTTTCCTGAACAGAATGCAGTTTCTAACCCTAAATTAAAACTTTGTCCCAATAATAACCGGTACAACTCTGACTAAACTAGACTACAAAACATGAGAGAGTGCCTGATAGTTAATATGCAACATTAAGGCCATGCTCAGCTATGGTTTACACCCAAAGTCTGATACCATATGACTCTCAAGAGAAGAAAGTTAAGGGATTTGGAACAAAGCAGTATCTGCCTGCTCAGCTATGGTTTACACACAAAACCTTGATTCAATCTTTTGGTTTGATCTTTTGCCTAATTCCTTGGAAAAATAGTTAAATATCTATGTGATCACACAAAAGAAAAAAAGAAACACCAGAGAGCTTTAATTTCAACTGCTTTTTTTTTTCTCTTCTTCTTAGGTTTGACAGCATCTTTTGAGTGTCATCTCTCCATCCTTTTGTTGTATAAACTCAGCTGTATCTTTCATCTCTAAATCTTCTGTTTCTTCTTTCTGCACATTTCCAGAGTCGTTCTCGTTCTTCTTTTTCTTGATCTGCACATTTCCAGAGTCGTTCTCGTTCTGCAAAAATGTGAAATGTTATCTTCTTGTATCCAAAAGGAAAACGCTCTGCAACTTTTACCTCTTCTCTAATAATCTTTGTTGTTGCAGCAGCTCTCGAAGAAGCAAGACGCAGACAACTGAAGGATAACACTCTGGTTCACGCCTTCTTCTCCCAGGTTTTTGGATTGCGCATATGTAGTAGCCATTGGCATTGACTGTCACAGTCGTTCTCCCACACATAACCTCTTCTTCAACATAAGTTGAACCTCCTGAACGTCATAAAGAGCTGCTAGCGCAACAATATTTTGAGCATCAACCAAGTTCCTTATACAAGAAACGAGTGATAAAGACGCACATAAGAAGCTTCAGAGAAGTATTGTGACCAATAGAACCTACGCTCCTTTATCCAAAATGTGAAGATCAATGCGAACAGAACAGACCAGACCTTCTGTCCAGCAAAAACGCAGAGTGACTCTGTATCTACCGCACGACTTTCTCTGCAGCCAATCTACCATTACTCCAACGAGTTAAATCAGAATATTGTTTCTGCAGCTTTAATACAGATTATTCTAAATAATAATACGTCCTAGCTCCACTGCTGATTCGACAGGACGACCAGGCTCAAACGATGGATCAGCCAAAGGAGAAAACTCCGTGAAGATAGATAAGGAGGAGCCTTCATTAGGTCTGTGTTTGTAAGGTTTGTACCAAACTGAGCAGTCACAAAACCCATCACATAGAGTCTGACCAGGTTGAACCTCTGAGCTACTATAATCTCTATTAGTTTCACACAAGATGAAAAGCTCTTTAGTTACAACTAACAAGTATTAGAGAACCCCATCTAAAACACTAGTAAAAAGCAGTAGGCCGACACAAGTGAAAGTAGATGGAATGTGACTAAGTCAGAGAACTTACTTTCCAGACTTAATAGTAAGCTTGCGGTAATCATAAAGTCCAACGACCATGGACTCTGAGTTCAGACTGCACAGCAGTTTCCCATGAACTTACTTTGTTTCATAATTTTTGGATTGGATTCTGTTCAATGGAGCTCTGTTCTTCTTGTTTGAAACTGCCCATAAGGTAGCTCATATAGTCATCTGGTAAAGGTTTTTATTATCTAGTCTATCTTAGTTTTCATTCAGAGTACATATTTTCTTACACACTAACCTTGCTGCGTTCGAAATCATATATGAAGATGACGATTTTTTTTTTGTTTAATATCATCTATAACTTATCATAGCGATGACTTAATAGATTGACGGAACTATATATATGTTCGTATTTGTTTGTAATTTAATAGCTCATGTGGTAAAGGTTGTATGATTTAATGTATCTTTGTTTTTATTTTGAGCATGCGCTGCTTCACGATACGGATAAACTATCTTAAAAGAGAGCTAGAAAAGACGGAAGAGAAATCGTTTATCAGAATTTAGAAGTACGTATCAATGAGTTACATAAAAGAAAAAGGTACGTGGTTAAGAGAGAGATGATTGAGAAGTACGTAGTACACTGAGAGAAAGAGATTATTTAGAAGTACTTAGTACACGGAGAGATAGAAATGCAACAACATCTCTAAGATTTGTTCTGATAAATCTGAGTGACTAATGCCAAAGTCCTGATAATTGTCATCACCAATAGTAACGTAACTGCGATGGTTGCTGTCCCTGTCAAGAGGTTACCAAAATACACACGTTTCAAGAAAGCCTTTGACCTGTTCACCCGGTTTTCGGAGTACTTGTTGACTTCACCCACTATATTAGAATATCATGAGCCCAGTCTCAACGATGCCCGACCAGAGCTTGTTCATCATTTGCGCGACTGGAGCGCGTTCCCCAGTCAAATTCTCTATGATTCCTTTCAAACCCAAAAAGACCATCAATATTACACATGTTATATGTAATAAACAGATAAAAAATAAGGGGTTTTACCTTTCTTGAGAAGCAAGTCAGCGTCTTTTGTAGTGCCAATGAGTCGATCTAGGAATAAGACGTAGCTGCATACGAAGGCGTCGTAAGGGTAATGGCTTTGCTCAAGAGCCATTATGTTTCTCAGTGTCATCTCAAGTTGGTCATCAACCCTAAGACGAGGTATCTTCAAACAACCGTTCTCGAACCTCACATTCAATGAGAACTCTTCGTCTACGGCCACAAATTTTACTCCCCCACTCTCCAGCTTATCCGCATTATAAGCATGTTGTATGTGTTGTTTGTGAATACAAACACCATGGTTAGGAAGTGTCTCCACGGGAACACACCCATCATGGTTAGGAAGTGTCTCCACGCGAACACACCTGTGCAGGTCAGTGAAATGTCTAAATTTGGAATCATCTCGGATGAAGACCAAGGGACTCACGTTTCACGCTCGAAAATTGTCACGGACTATGGGCTCACTCTCTGTACCTCAGGCCCAATAAAGAGAATGCTTTGTCTGCTAAGATTTCACCGGTGGATCAACTTACAGTTGAGCTGTCAACTATCCTCCGAGTCATCCCCTAGCTTTAAGCATGATTTCCATTGGATTCAACCTTCTCTACCTTCAAAATAAAATTTCATTCCTTTGACTTCGGCTCCACGGCCACATAAGTTAAGTTGATGAAGAAGCTGATGTTTTTTCAGATGACTTCCCTGCTGACATGTTTGATCAAGTAAGGAGTCCTCAGACTGTTCTCGTTCCACTTCCTGTGTGTTGTTTGTTTAGGTCTAATTTGAAACAGACTCTAACTAGTTTTGTTTTCTAAAAACATTCTTATGTAATGACAGTTCTCGTTTCTCTGCTTAATGTGTAAAGTCTTATTTGATTTGAACGAGAACTTTGAAACCATGATCCATAACTCACACAGAAAACATTTCAGATACAACCAAAAGTACAGAAACAGAGGAATTTCAATAGCATTGACTAAACTGGTGTTCTGCTTATGACAGGATCATCACTAACATGATCATGACTAAACCTGATTCCGGCTTGACCAGGACTGAAAACCACCTCATACTCCCCAGTTTCAACGGACCCATCTTTACTTGAGACCTCTCTTCTCAACTCAACATAAGCGCAGTAGTCAACTTCATACACAGTTGTATCTTTATAGAACGTTGAGAATGTAGTTCCTACTCCTTCCCCTGACAACACCATCAAAGAGGCTTAGAATCAGAATGTAACTCCACATAGTTCATTAAACCAAAAACAGAGAGGAGAGAACACAGTACATCAGTAAAAAGTTAGAGACTTTCTTACCGTGGGTGACTAAGAGCAAGTTCTCTGTAGGATACTTATCAGCAAGAGCCTTTACAATTTTAACATAACGTTCTCTGCAACCTTCCACAGACTCTTCCCATTTCGGCATCTGGACAAAAAGAGTTTATACTTAAAATACAAAACGAAAAATGGTAAAAAGATAGAAACTTTTGATTCACCTCTTTGTAAATCATATCCACATTATGATCAACCATTCCTTCAGGAAACAGAGCTTCAAGATCCGATAACCTGAAGTCAAAGTTTCCATCTTTAGGAGCAAGCTGACCACTTATAGCTACTGAGTTCAACATCTCACACAAACCATACTCAATAGCAACCTGCACAACACGATAAGGAACAGAACATGTTTTAAATGTTCAAACTTTCCGACAAAAACAGGGGATGATGATCTGTTGACCTTGAGCTTAGATGTATCAATGGAAGGGACGTCTTTGGAAGACATGGCGTTGGGGTCAACAGTAACCGCGGAGAGAGCCGAGACAACCTCGGAAGCTGTCTGAATGCAACGGAGGAAAGGGGAGACGAAGACGCGGTGAATCGGGAGCCCGATCTGAGATCGGATCCTCTGACCGGTTCTGAAAGCTCGAATCATGCCGTCTTGAACGAGAGGCGGATCCCAAGGTCTGGCAGCTGTTGAGACCCAGAGTGGCTCGAAGTTGTCGATTCGATCGCCGTGACGCATCACGAAGACGTGTTGGTAGGCAGCATCGTTGTTGGGTTTTGGTGATGAGTCCATTTTTTTTTTCTCTCTTCGTTTGTTGATTTGGTGTTGTGTTCTGTTCTTTGCGAGTCTGTTTATACTTATAAGAACGTTTTTTTTTTTAACTTTTCTTAACGTCATTATCACATTTTATCGGTTTTTGCTGTTGCCTTCCAGAAATACTGTATTTAGTTTACAGGTGAGACTTGTTTTTTCTTTCTTTTTTAGAGAATTAACAGGTGATAATAGTTGTTTACGTCTGATAATAATCTCTTTTTTTTTTGAAAGATACGTCTGATAATAAACATAAGAACGTTTTTTTTACTATTCCGATATATTTGATATTTTATAGTTTATATTCACCAACCACTTTTATGATTTATATTTATAAAATATTTAAGGGCAATTCTCAACTTTTTTTTTTACAAAAGAAAACATTTTCAACTTCATTTTGAAATCCAAAAATTCTTTTAAGGGTCAATTGTAATAATAATATAATTTTAAAGTTATTCTGGTCAATACCTTAATTTATACCTATATAATGCGTTAATATTGTTAACTACTCTTAAATCGTTATTGTATATGCTACTAATCCATCACAGATATCTTGTAGAAATTTTTTCTAAGATATCATTAAGAACAATTTTTATAATAAATATAACATACAAAGATTAAAATTGATAAAAGAAATTTCATTAAATAAGTAAAAAAATTATTTATATTCCTCAATTTAATAAATTTGTATTTAGGGTTTAGATTTGAGGTGGAATTTGATAGGGTGGAGTTTAGTATTTTTTTAAAAAAATTAATATTTAAAATAAAAACAGTTTCAAAAAGAATTTTTGGATTTTGAAATAAAATTTTGAAAAATAAAAAAATTGAAAAACGAAAAGTTCAAAATAAATCGAATTGAAACATATTTTGTGATTTTCTTGCTTGTGTGTTCTTTTGTTAAAAAAAAAAATATAAGATCTTTTAGGAGATTTGTCCTGTCATTTTTTTTTCAAAAAAGAAGATTTGTCATATCATGTAAACACATCCTCTATTTTAATACTTGAAACTGTAAATTCTTCTATTTATTATCGTAAAATCTGCATTTAAATTAGTCAGATTTTAGTTAGATATGAAATTACAAATGTTAAAGGAAAAAGAATTACACCACACGTCGACTACCGACATCTATTCTAACGAGTCATGACAACATTAACACTGTCTTTGACAAGGATAACAATGTTTTTGGCTTTTATTTTATAAGAAGAGGTAAAGTGGAGAGAAAAAGAAGAGACACATGGAGATGAATGGAATGTCAAAAGAAAGTTATGGTTTCAAATGTTAAGAAAGAAGCCCATATCTCATCATTTACTTGTTTATTCTAAGAATTAAAATAAAGAACGATTCCTTAATGGAGTGGTTGAATACATACCCACCACGCCAACACTAATGATTTTTCTACAAAATAAGATTCTCGTTAACATAGTTGACCAATAATTTACCTTCCACTCGAATGCTTAAGCGATTAATAGTCGTTGAGGTGACATAGTCAGTCGGCTAATAAAAATGTGTACATTTTTATGAACACCTTTACCGATATAACTAATAAATAGTAAACGAAATAAGAATTTGATCCAAGAAAAAAAAGGGGTTAAAGGTTTGAGTTTTTTTTTCTGGTTAAGGTTAGAGACTTAGAGTTGCACACTAACGTTTTAGAATTAGTGTGGCTAGCGTGTAGCAGTTTCACCGTTTGACTATGGTAGTTTATTACTCGTTCAGTGAAAAGCTCCGATGGCAGTTAATATATCTTTTATTAATTTTCTTGGACTGACTACAATATAGTTCTTGTTATATATCTCTAGTAATCGAGTGCAACGGAAGGATGACCAGAAATTTCTAGATATCCAGTATCCGGTTTGGTTTCCCAATGATACGATGATCTTCCGAATACATTTGACTAAACCGGAGTTTGTCTTAGGACACACATGATCATTGGTCTGATGTGGTGGCCATGGAATGATACTTAATTCCAGCTTGACCAAGACTTGTAATGACCTCAAAGTGTCCAGCTTTAGTAGACCCGTCTTGACTTGAGACTTTTCTTCTCAGTTCAGCACAAGCACAATACTCAATGTCGTACACATCTACTTCTTTATAGGTTGCAAATGTAGTCCTTACTCCTTCCCCTACATTTTCTCCAACAAAAGGAGTTACATGTCAAAGACATTGAACATAAATAACAAATGTGTGTGTGTACAAGAGACACATAACCAAGACTGTGTTGCTTACCGTGAGTGACTAAGAGCAAGTTTTCGGAAGGATACTTATCAGCAAGAGTGGTCACCACACTAAGAAACCGATCTGTGCATTCTTGTACAGTCTCATCCCATTGTGGCATCTGAACATAACCAAGAAAGAGATAAATAGAACAAGAATCAAACTATTACTCAAACTACTTCCAAGAATAAAAAGAAGATATAAAGACAGAACAAGAGTCAAATCAATCGAATAGATCACCTCTTTATAAGCAGGAACCGCATTGTGATCCACCATTCCCTCAGGAAACATAGCTTCAAGATCAGAAATCAAGAACTCGAATTTTCTATCTCTAGGGGCGATCTCAGGCTTGATAGATATTGTGTTAAGCATCTCGCTTAACCCAAACTCAATAGAAACCTGAACCAGACAAGAACAGAACACACAAGCGCTATGACGAAATGTATTCTTGATTCTTGAACACACATATTACTTATATACCTACAGAATCTACCTATAGTTCAACACATATCTACCTAAGATGATCTGATACTGACCTTTAGCTTGGATTTGTCGATGGAGAGGACGTCTTTAGACAACGTAGCGTTAGGGTCCAAATCGACGGCGGAGAGAGCGTTGACCACTTCTGAAGCAGTCTGGACGCAGCGGATGAAGGGAGAGACGAACACCCTGTGGATAGGAAACTGTATCTGAGATCGAATACGTTGACCAGTTCGAAAGGCACGGACCCTACCGTCGTGAACTAGCGGAGGGTCCCAAGGCCTCGCAGCTGTATCGAGCCAGAGCGGGTCAACTTGGTCAATGCGGTCACCGTGACGCATCATCAAGATGTTTTGGTAGCCATCGGTGGGATTCGAATTAGTAGACGACTCCATTGTTGCTCTGATGAGTGTTGGTCGTGTGACCTTTGGGAGTATGTTGCAAGTAAGAGTCAACATGGAGTTCTGTTTCTTTTTTTTTTATTTATTGTTCTTTCTGTATTTTGTATATATGTGGAAGCCGAAAGAGAATATACGTATCTAATTATATATTTTTAATAAATAACATTTGTTTTCAAGTACCACGAAAAAGCTAATATGTCCAAATGACATTATGTAATGGACAAAACATGCTAAATTGACAACATGATATGGATTGGGATTTTGTGGTCGTTGAGAGATGTATCTTCTTTTTCATCCGAAGTCTGTGATTTCCCATAAATGAAATGAAATTACATCATATAATATTACTTTTGTCTCAAATATCCCCTATATGTTATCTGATGATCATTTTAAAGATGTAACCGTTTATTTTATATTAATTATATTTTAATTTTGCTAATTTGTTAATTTTCTTATGTCACTATAATATTTGCGTGGTAGTTTTACAATTAGTTTGACAAACTTTGGACCAACTTTTTATTGTCAAAAGAAATTTATTAATTCCACATATGATAAATCTACGTCTATCAATATGACTAATAATTATGTTCGGTCCTATAAATTAGAAAAAAAATATTCTTTCTCGACATCACCAAACAAAATATAGTATAATGATAAAATGTGTTTTTTTTTCTAAAGTTTCGTCATTGTCTAAATTATCTTTAATATTCTTCTAAAGCTATGATAAAAATGAAAAGAAGACAAAAGAAAATTCTCACACCTTATGAACAATTCAGTACGTTATTAAACCACGATCAACCTTCCACATCAAACTCCTCCAACACGGGATCTCTTTGTTACTGTCTCATCCGTCGATGAAGTTTCACTCATCACCTTTGCCTCACCCCGCTGCGCTCATCTCCACCACTGTGGCCGTCCAGAGTCGTCGTCGCCCAACTCGTCGAATGTTGAAAGCTCGAGCAACAATGGTTAATTTTCTTCTTTTTATGTGTTTGGTCCTTAAGTTTTTGGTTATTTTAATATTTTATGTTTGACTCGCTCTAAAATGGTGCAGATTTCTTTGGAATTATGAAATTATATATGCTAATCCAATATTAACACTTAAATGCAATCTAAAATGACCTAAACGAAATTAAATAAGATATTAAAAACCATTAAAATCATGAGATCTGCAGGATAAGTGCAGATTTAGAGGAAAAATAGTGCTGCTTTTATAGAAAAAGTGAGAAAAAGTATCGTGAATCTCAACCTAGTAATTTAATTATATACTTTGCTTTAGATACATTTTGGTTGAACTGACAACATTTATTCTTCTAGTTGAACTAGCAACACTTAGTTTCTTGAAAGATATTGCATGACTAGTAAACCATTTAGCATCAATAGAAAGTTAGAAACAAAAGTTGTAGCCTTTTCCTAAGGAAAGAAAACCAAAGCAAAAGTGGTGTGAATGGATCCAAGAACAAGATCAATGTGCTTTCTTTAGTTTATATATAGTTTATGAACCAGCAGGCCAAAGTCCTAGATACATTTATATTTTTTGTCAAAATTTCACGGTCTTTGTTAAGTATAAATGGGGTACTAAATGTAAATAAAGTTGATGGGGAGTACTACTAATTTATATCTAGATACGTACATGTCACAGCTATGCTAAAAAGATCACGTTTCCGACAAAAAAAAAATCTCTTCAAAGAGTTACATAAACATGGAACGTGATTAGAAATGTGGAAATTTTCTAAAAGACGGATGGACATATATGTATACCATTAGATCACATGTTTCTTATCGAATGACAATGCTCATGCTTACACAATAAAATACAAAAAACAATACAAATAAAACCCTTTCATGTGTTTACTTTTTTTACGTGTTTATATAACGTTGTTTTATTGAATCAAACCTGTGAAACCAAATATTCATATACAAAACCAGGTAAATCGAAGATTAGGTTATAACAGGACCATGGATTGGGACTTTGTTGTCCTTGAAAGCTACACCATGACTAGTAACCACCTCAAAATCCTCAGATTCTTTATTTTTGGAAACCTGCCTTCTCAGTTCAACAGAACCACAATAATCTACTAAGTACTTAGTTGCATCTTTGAAGTATTTGTAAAGTATAGTACTTACTCCTCCCCCTACAAGAGATTTCCAAAACCCAAAAAAGAAAACGGTTTCAAGATTAGAGAAATGTTGCTTTTGAGTTAAAACTAAAAAGCCCTACATAATTTTTGTTACTTACAATGAGTGACTAATAATAAATTTTCAGAAGGATACTTGTCTGCAAGAACCTTCAATGTATTAACGTATCGTTCTTTAAAGCCTTCCGCAGATTCTTCCCATTGTGGCAACTAAACACAACCAACATAGAATCGAGGAAAAAAATATATATACTATCAAGATTATACTCAAAGAAATTAAGAAGAAGATGAAGAAGGAATCTTCCAAAACATGTCGTAGAGAGAGATCACCTCTTTACAAGCCATATCCACATTGATATCAACTGTTCCCTCAGGAAACATAGCTTGTAGATCTGAAATCTTGAAATCAAACTTCCCATCTGTGGGAGCAACCTCACTCTTAATAGCCACCGTGTTCAGTATCTCGCACAATCCAAATTCAATAGCTACCTGAAGCAGAGGAGACAAGGCACAAAGCAAATGCTTCAATAAAAATGATCACACTATTGGGTTTTGAATTTAGTAAAAAATAAAAGTATATATTATGATACATCGCCAACATTAGTAAAAAGTAAAAGTTACTACGTTCGTTCCACAAACAAATTATGTTTTATATGTTTTTATAAAGTTTCTATTATTTAATAATAACAAATAATAAATTTTTTTAAAAAAATTAAGCTCATTAAATTATTATTAGTTTAATTTTATTAAAAGTAATTATAACTATATAAAATGATGCATTTGTAAATATAAATTTAATGTGCTTTTCAATATATACGTGTGAATATTGAGTGATATTATTTAACCTTGAGCTTAGAGTTATTGATAGGAGGCATGTCTTTAGAAGACACAGCGTTGTGATCGAGATTGACGGCTGAGAGAGCGGAGACGACTCCAGCAGCGGTCTGGATGCAGCGGAGGAAAGGAGAAACAATGACACGGTGAATCGGAAACGCAACCTGGGATCGGATCCTTTGACCGGTTTGAAAGGCTCGAACCTTACCGTCGTGAACGAGCGGAGGATCCCACGGTCTCACAGCGGTTGAAACCCAGAGTGGCTCGCAATGGTCGGCTCGATCACCGTGGCGCATCACAATGACATTTTGGTAGCCATTCATGTTCGTTTTAGCAGAATCCATTGCTCTTTTTCTTTGTGGTCTTTGCCAAACGGAGGAGGTACGTATTTATACATGCAACGATCTCTTTTTTTTCTTGGTGGTTTCCCCCAATAATTAAAAAAAAATGTTTTTCCACAATAGGAAATTACGAGGAAGATTATCATTACACAATAAGTTATAGTTCTTACGTGACTAATTTAAATGAATTCGAAGTTTACATTTATATAATCCAACACTTTAAGAAACTACCAAGCATGAACGATTAAAACGGTATTCGAATTAATAGACTCCATTGTTGGTCTAACTGTTGGTCGTGGCGTGACCTTTGGGAGTACGTTGGACGATGATTACGCAAGAAGTTGTTAGATATTTGTTCTTACATGACTCGTTGAAATAACTACGAAGTTTACATTTTATATAATCTAACATTATTAGAAATCACCAAGAATGAACCGATTTAATAAATAAACAAATCGTTTATTGAACTGCATTTTCCATTTTTTGTCAACTACTCTTTATGAAAGTAATATATATATATATATACATATATATAATTAAAGTATAATAGCATACTGAAATTTTCTTTTGTGTAAAAGGGCATCATACTGTGAATTATTCTATTCTAATAAAATGTGACCTGCTATTATGCAGTCCAGAGAACTAAATGTATAGAGGTAACAAACAGTTAAGGCTAGCTGTAATTGGAAACCACTTATGGGAATGTTATGAATTAAATGGAAGTAAACAGAATGAAGATGAATAGAATAAAAATAATAAGAGGAATAAAAGTAATGGAACAGAACTAAAAGTATATTTGTTAAGTTAAAACTAAAATTAAGCATTTCATTCCACTTATTCCTTTACATTTAAGTTGCTGAATATTTTTACAAAGAAATAATTTTCTTTCCATTGATTTCAGAAAAAAAAAAATAGAAATGGTTTATAAATGGTCTTTTCTTATATTTGATGTTTTTTCATGGAATCCAGAGGCACCCAGTAAGAAATTTGTCTGGGGTCAAAAATTAAATATGTCAATACAGTGCATCGAAAATGAGTTTTTTGGAGAGTCATATACAAAATTTTACCAACTCAACTACAGATTCTTTAACAATTTCCTATACAAAACATGATATTTTTGTGATGTCAAGTAACCCCACATCTCTCCATATGGGTCTGCCCCGGATGGAATCAAATGGAATTGACCCATTCCACACATTTTTATTCCATATTTAATATTTTGTAGCCTAAAACTGTTATTTGTGCGTATATATTTGGATTTACTGGCTGGATAACATAAGGGACATTACGAAGCAAGTGGATGTGATAAACTGCTGATGGATAGAGTGACGAAGCAAGGGCTTATGGTCTTTCTATGAACTGCTGCCGAATATAGTGAAGAAGCAAGGGCTTATTGTCTTTCTATGACTTACAAATAAATATTGCAGGATTTATATTAACATGCGACCCGTTAACAAGTCTAAACAACAGTTTGAGAAATTAGCGTTGCTTCGATATATTCATTCATTTACATTCATTAAAATTATCTTTTACATATAGGCGAAGTCTAAGTAGTGATTGGAAACGATCAAGGAGTTAATATATCCCTCCTTGAAAAGTCATTTCTTTCCAAAAACGTAAAGTTTGATGAAACTAAGTGCAAAGCCTTGAAAGAAAGAAATCGTATTTTAAATAGCCTGCAAACTTCCTGAAGATTGTGGAGGCAATGAATATTGCAAGTCCAAGAAATTAAAGAGCTTCAGCGTTTGGTGTCTCTCCTTGATGAGAAGTGCAAGTCGGGTCATTTCTTTCCAAAAACGTAAAGTTTGTTGAGTTGGTCCCCTACTTAGACTAGATTGATTTGTTGTTTAAATTTTATTTTATTTTCTCTGTTTCTTTTTTGTTATCATTGTACTTCTGTCAAAAATTTGAAATTTGATAGTAATATCTTTACATTTTTATTTTACATTAAAAAAATGAAAAAATATGGATGGCCCTAGGTCATCTTTACCCCTTTTTGGTCTAAAAAAGTCATCTTCGCCCCTTAAATTATTTAATTTTTACGTAATAAAATCTTATGAATGATATTTTTATTATTATATATACATATAATAATAAATTTTTGATCCTTTACATAATTAAAAAAAACAAATTGAGAGGAAAATGACCAAAAAGGTTTTATTAAAGGGTAAATATACATTTATACCCATATGTTTAACTAATCTAGCTTTAAGGCTTAGAGTTAAGGAGTGGGGTTTTGGGGGTGGTGTTTAAAATTTGAAAAAAAAAATTAAAATAGTTTCAAAAATCATTTTCAAATTTTCAAAAGAAAATTTGAAAACAAATTTCGAAAAAATTATAAACAAGTTTGAATTTGAAAACATATAATTCAAAACACTTTTATTTTTATATATATAAGGAGTAGATTTTTTTTTGCCTCTTTAATGAAAAACCTTTTGGTCATTTTTCAAATAATCTTTTTGATTTTTTGTCTCAACTAATCTTAAAAAAAAAACTCTTTTGATCATTTTTCTTCTATGGGTTATTTTGGTGACAAAAACTTAAAAAGATTATTTGAGAGAATTGCCTTTTTAATTTCTTATATATTAAGACTTTTAATTATCATGATATGAGAACATGAAACTGGACCTGGGCCGGTCACACCCATTGCCATTGTCCTTCTCTTAGAGCCGCAAGTGACTGCAAGTGAAAGTGAAGGACACACTTAACTTTTATCTTGGTCCCATATAATAACAACGAGAACAGCGCTATACTTATACTCTCCTTCAAATTTCATTCATATGTGTTATTGCCGTGGTTGTACGTTGTTTCTATTCTGCTTTAGTATTCTCCTTCACTAAAGTAGAAAAACATTTAAATTTATACCTTAGGATGATATCTCTTATTGATTAAGATGAAACATAAATTAAAAAAAAAAATTACATGAGTGGAAAAGGGGGAAAATGAAAAAAAAAATGAAACAACAAAAATAAAGAGATAGAATCATAAATATGTGTGGTTTGTAGATTGGTGGAAGAGAAGGAAAATAGACTGAACCATGTTTCATCTTTCGGTTAATAAAACCATGAAATCAAATATTCATATAAAAATCACCTAAATAGGAGATTGGATTGTAATAAGACCATGGATTGGAAGCTTGTTGTCTTTGAAAGCTACACCATGACTACTAACCACTGCAAATTCCTCAGAGTCACCAAATGCATCATCATCCAAAATCTGCCTTCTCAATTCAACACAACCACAGTAATCTACTAAGTACTTAGTTGCATCTTTGAAGTATCTGTAAAGCATAGAACTTACACCTCCCCCTACAATTTTGCCAACCAACCAAAAAGAAGCGGTCTCAAGATTAGAGAAATGTCGGTTTTGAGTTAATTAAAACTAGAAAGCCATAATATTTTGTGCTTACAATGGGTGACTAGTAACAAATTCTCTGAAGGATACTTCTCTGCAAGAATCTTCAATGTATTAACATATCGTTCTTTATAGTCTTCCACAGTTTCTCCCCATTGTGGAAACTAAACACAACCAACATAGGATCGAGGAAAATATAGTCAAAGAAACGAAGAGGAAGACGATTACGTAGGAAGCTTCTAGATAATTTATTTTGTAGAGAGAATACCTCTTTATAAGCCATATCCACTTTGTGATCAAATGTTCCCTCAGGAAACATAGCTTCAATATCTGAAAACTTGAAATCAAACTTCCCATCTTTAGGAACAACGTCACTCTTGATAGCCACTGTGTTCAGTGTCTCGCACAATCCAAATTCAATAGCCACCTGAAGCAAAGAAGACAAGGCATAAAGCATCCTTAATACATCACTAACATTAGTAAAAAGTAAAAAATAAGTGACAAAAAAGAGAGTAAAAAGTAAAAACTACTATGTCTACTATATTACACGCTATAAAGAATTATAGTGTTATTTGTCTAACCTTGAGCTTAGAGTTATCGATGGAAGGCATAGCGATGTGATCGAGATCGACGGCTGAGAGAGCGGCGACGACTTCGGAAGCGGTCTGGATGCAGCGGAGGAAAGGAGAGACAAAGACACGGTGAATCGGAAACTCAATCTGAGATCGGATTCTTTGACCGGTTTGAAATGCTCGAACCTTGCCGTCGTGTACGAGCGGAGGATCCCACGGTCTCTCAGCGGTTGAAACCCAAAGTGGCTCACAATGGTCGAGCCGATCACCGTGACGCATCACGATGATGTTTTGGTGGCCATTCATGTTTGATTTAGCTGACTCCATTGCTCTTTTTTCTTTGTGGTTCTTTGCTAGTAGACATGGTGAGGTATTTTATAGATGCAACAAGTATCTCTTGTTTTGCTGTTGTGTAATAAATTAAATTTCTAAGAAGTGGTGTCTTCCATAATAGGAAATTGCGTGGAAGATCATGCATCATTATTCAAAAGGTTACTAAATTTTTGTTTTTACATGACTCATTGAAATTACTACGAAGCTTACAGCTACATGAATCCAAAATTATTAGAAACCACCAAGAATTAACCGGTTAAATAAATTAAAATAAATAAATCGCTGCATTACACTTATAGCATTAACATGGGAATGGTACTACACTAGTAGATACATAGGAATGCAGTCTCTTTTAAGTGAAATTTTATTCGCCGGGAAACTGCGAGGAAGATCATTACATGAAAGTGACAAAAGTTTTGTTTTACATGACCCATTAAAATTACAAAAAATAAAATGAAAAAAAAAACTTTTTAACGGCAATTACTGCGAAGTTTACATTTATATGATCCAGCATTATAGGAAACCACCAGGAATGAACCGGCATCGAATAGTATGGTCTTAGGCCTAGTTAGAAATAGACGGCACATAAGTTTTCCTTATCAAAGTGAAAAAGTTTCGTTTTACATGATCCATAATTAAAATTACCAAAGTAACTATTTAAACGGCAATTACCACGAAGTTGACATTAACATGATCCACCATTTTCAGAAACCACCAAGAATAAACCGGCTACATCAAATTAGGCCCGGACATTTTAACCTGGACCCGAAAACCCAACCCGGAACCGACCCGAAAATACCCGACCCGAAACCGAACCGAAAATTTATAAGTACCTATTGGGTCCAAAAAATTTCTACCCGAATAGACCCGGACCCGAAAAGAACCGATCCGAATAGATCCGGACCCGAAAAGGACCCGACCCGAATAGACCCGATTCAAACCCGACTTTAAAACTTTAAAATATCTTTTTATTAACCATCTTTGTCATTATTTTGTAACATTTCTAAGTAACATGAAGTTTGAAATGTAAAATATAGAATTAAAAATGTTCTATTTTAACTATTAATAGTTTATTTTAAGTTATTTTGTAAAATTTTAGATATATATGATAAATTTTGACTAAATTTGATGGAATTTGAATATTTTATTTCCTTTTTATATCCTAAATACCCGAACCCGACCCGGACCCGACTCGAATCCGAAAATTATGGGTACTACCCGAACCGACCCGGATCCGACAACCCGGAACCGACCCGAAAAATTATGGGTATCTAAATGGGTCTAAATTTCTAGGACCCGAAGGACCCGGACCCGACAAGACCCGACCCGAACCCGACCCGAAGACCCGGATGCCCAGGCCTACATCAAATAATCTGGCCTTGGGCCTAGGTGGAAATAATCGGCCCAATAGTTTTCCTTCCGTTATGAACCAAAATAATACTGTATGGGCCCATGTTACGTCAACATTTAGTTTTTTTTTGGGTCCACATAAGCCGAAGTCAGACCAATCTAGAATCTCTTGCAGAACACTGAACTGAAGATACGATCTTCTTTTGTTCTAATGTTAAAAAAATATCAACCGACGTCGAATGCTTCGTGTAGCAGATAATGCCAAGGTCAATTCCGTAAATCTCGACAACACACTTTCTTCAGACAAGTAGCTTCTTTAACCTCTCTCTCTCTCTCTCTCTATCTGATTGCTTTAAGCTGTTGCAGATAGTTTGCATTCTCACTCTTTGTCTGAACAACAAACACACAACTTTAATCTTAGATCTGTCTTTTACGTCGCTACGAAGTCTTCTTTCCTTCCTCCACATACCTTACAAACAACCCCCATAAAAGCCCCTAAACAACACTTCTTCTTCTTCTTCTTCCACTCGAGATCTCAAATCCAATGGCGTCTCCAAATCCATACGCCAAGCATCCTTCTCCTCCACGAAGCACCGTCGCCGCTACGCCGCCGCCGTCTGTCTCCCCCGCCGGTGGAGGATTCTTATGTAAGTCTGTTCTACTCGGTATGTTTATCCTCGCCTTGCCGTTGTTCCCTTCTCAGGCTCCGGACTTCATCGGAGAGACGGTTCTCACAAAGCTCTGGGAACTGATTCACCTCCTGTTCGTCGGCATTGCCGTCGCTTACGGTTTGTTTAGCCGTAGGAATGTCGAATCATCATCAGTTGAGTCAAGGATGAGCTGTGTAGATGAGTCTTCCTTGTCTTACGTGTCTAGAATCCTCCAGGTTTCCTCTGTTTTCGACCACGAGGAGGAGGAGGAGTTGTTAGAGAGTTCTTCTCTGGTGGTGAAAGAGATGAACAAGTCTGAGTCTTTGTCTGAGTATGGTGAGACCAATCAAGTCCAAGCTTGGAACTCGCGGTATTTTCAAGGGAGGTCTAAGGTTGTGGTTGCTCGACCAGCTTATGGTCTTGATGGTCACGTTGTGCACCAGTCACTAGGCTTGCCTGTTAGGAGTTTAAGGTCGGGTTTGAGAGACAATGCAGCTCTTGATGACAACGAGAAAGCTGAGGAGGAGTCATTGGCTGATGATGAGGTCATGGCTGCTGCTCCTTCTTCTTCTCCATGGCATTCTAGTCCTGAGATGATGGCAATGGGAGACGATTATACTTCTAATCTCCAGCCTCTATCCGTTGATGAAACCCGGTCTTCTCGGTCTAGTGTTTCTTCTTCTTCTTCTTCTTCATCACATGATCAGAACAGGTTCTCGCCTTCTCGTTCTGTCTCTGGAGAGTCATTAAACTCCAATGTGGAGGGATTGGATAAGGAGAAGAGTCTTCAGGGTTCATCACGGTCTAGCTCACCATCTTTGCCTCCATCACCATCACTGTCTCCATCTCCACCATCGCCGGAGTTAGTGACTGATGAGACTCACAGGCGTGTGTTACACTCTCGGCATTACAGTGATGGTTCTTTGCTGGAGGAGGACATAAGGCAAGGATTTGAAGATGAGTTGGAGGGAAGTAAAGTCAGAGGCTTTAGTAAGAAGGAACCAGGATCTAAATCACTTAAGCTCACTGCTGAAAGTTCTTGGAAAGGGAAGAACAAGTCTCGCAGATCTTATCCTCCTGATCTCATGATCTCATCTCCACCACCTGTTGATGGTGCTGATCGTTCCACTACTAGAAGACGGTATCTCCAGCAGAAGAGTGATAGCCATTTGTTTGAGAAAGGATTAGAGTCTGACCATAACAAGCTGAGGGTCAAGAAGGGACGTAGCCACGACTCTTTGGAGCTAGCAGCAGTAAGCTCAACGAATGAGAAAGCTTCAAGGCGTGCAATGCGTTCTTCAGGAGGTGGCAGTGACACTTTGGTGGTGAAAGACAACAAAAGAAACTCAGCGGATGACTCTGAGGATTATGATCTTCCTGGAGATAACAAGGAAGCGATATCAAACAGTCCGAGATGTGAACCACAATCTTGGAGAGCTTCTAGCAAAGTTTCATCAAGAGGAAAGTCAGTGAGGACCATAAGATCTGATCGCCATGGTGATTCATCTGATGACAGGACAGAAAGCCATGGAAGAACAAAACAGAGAAGACAATGGCAACAAGAACTAGCAATAGTACTACACCAGGAGAAGCATTCAGAGCCAGAAGATGATGATGATGATGTTAGGGAAGAAAGGGACACCGAGGCAGAACAACCTCAAGAAACCTTGGAGGAGGAGGAAGAAGAAGAAGAAGCTGCTGTTTGGGAAAGCCAGAGCAATGTAAGCCATGACCATTATGAAGTTGATAAAAAAGCTGATGCGTTCATAGCCAAGTTCCGAGAACAGATTAGGTTGCAGAAACTTCATTCCGGTGAGCAACGTAGAGGAGGTAGCACTGGCGTTATCAGAAACAGCCATTTCAGATGATACTACACTCACCATTGCTTCATTCACTTGTATTATTCTGATGTAATAATTATTTACAGTCATTGTTGATGAAAATCTTGAGTTATCACACTCTCTTCCTGTTTGAGATTTATATTGTTGAATAAAATGAAAATTTACTAATGAATACTGATGTTCTTAAATAGGGTTGGGCAAAAAATCAAAATCTGAAGAACCGAACCCGATCCAAAAAAGTAGCACCGAACCCGAACCGAAATTGATTAAATATCCGAAAGGATTCAAAATTTTGGTATTTAAAGAAACGAACCTGAACCAAACCCAAGTATTTCGGGTACCCGAATATATCCGAAATAGATTTATATACCTAAATATATTAATTATTTTTAGATATAGTGTATATCAAAAACATCCAAAATATATAAGATACTTTTAAGTTTTCCAAAATACTTGAAAAATATATACAAATAGTCAAAAGTAAATGTCTAAAATAGTTAAAGTATACTCAAAACACCAAAAATACATAAATATCTATTGTTTTTCTATTCAAATATTCAAAGAAAACTAATTTAAATGTTAGGTTTATATATTTTGACATATGTTATTCAAATTTATATGTAATATATTATTTTGCTTATAGATTTTAAAAAAAAAAATTATAAAAAATTTTAAAATTTTTAAAATAATTTAAATGGGTTATCCGAACCCGAACCAAACCCGCAAAGATCCGAACCGAACTCGAACTGAAATTTAGAAATACCCGAATGAGGCTGAAATCTTTGACCCCGAAAACCCGAACCTAATCCAAATGGGTACCCGAACGCCCACCACTATTCTTAAACTGTATTTGACTAATGACTAGAGGTAGGCCTGAGATTTTGAACCCTTTTTTTTAGAAAATCAGTTTTTGGTTTGGTTTGATTCAGCAAGTTTTTTAAAAAACAAAACATTATACCAACCATATCAAAATTTGAAGCGAACTAAGTGAGTTAACCAAATTTCGAACTGAACTAACCAAAATTAAACTGAAATTAATCGAATTTATTCAAAATTTAACAAAACTAAGCTAAAATTTTCCTGGAATTAAAATGTTGGTAAGATTTTCACAAATCCAATTAATTGAGTACTAAACTGAACCAGATTTCATTTCGGATTAATTCAATAAGATTTATGTTGAACGGAACTAACCTAGAGGTAGGGCTGGGCATTTTATTCGTTAAATTCGATTCAATCCGTTATTC
Organism: Brassica juncea; assembly: GCA_018703725.1. Classification (NCBI taxonomy): domain Eukaryota; kingdom Viridiplantae; phylum Streptophyta; class Magnoliopsida; order Brassicales; family Brassicaceae; genus Brassica; species Brassica juncea. The sequence goes on along the minus strand of CM031940.1, from coordinate 4,165,003 downwards.
GTTTCGATTCGATTCGAAAAATCCGAATATCCGTAAGTCTTCGAAGCAAAGCAAATATTAAAAATCACTATCCGTTAAAAATGAAGCAAATCACAAATACTAAAAAAATTAGAGACGAATATCCGATCCGCTCCGACTTTTATATAAATAGTTATATATCTATAGTTAAATAGATTTTTTAATGTATAATCTTATATAATTTTATTTATAAAATTTCTTATAAAAATGAAATATGAAGAAAAGAATTATAAGATCTTTATAAAAAACTACAATTCTTTTTAAAACATTTAATTTATAAGAATTTTTTATGAATTTTAAAAATTTATAAATAAACAGTTTCATTAATGTTTTAATTTATCTTTTATAAGAAAAAATTTGTATAATATTTTCAGATTTACTTGTATTAAACATAGTGAAAAAGGTATACGTAAATATCCGTGAATATTTGCAAATATCCATAAATTTTCCGAATATCCGTAAAACCGAATATCCGTATTTTTTTGAAGTAAAGCAAATCGGAAAATCAGATATCCGTGAAGTCCGAAGCAAATCACAAATACTAAAAAATACGGTGATATTCGATCCGTGCTCACCCCTATACCTAGAGGGGAGGTTTTGTTTGAAAAGCCAAGTCAAATGTCTTTGACTAAGGACTAAGGAAAGGTTTTGTCTGAAAAAATATCTGGGGACTAAAATGTAATAAACTGAAAACAGAGGAGGTGAAGCGTAATTATCCATGAAATGAAATGCAGAAGAAGAAGTTAGGATAACATTGGATGTTGCAGAAAGCTATGGTGACGATTATATCAAATCCTCTCTCTCCGAAGCTTACGTTTCTATGTGAGTTCTTGTCTCTATCATCAGCTGGTTCTTGAGTAAAGTAAGCTTAAGCATGTGACTTCTTGTAGGTGAAAGCCTCGGGATCTTGAAATGTCGAAGTAAAAGCTCGACGAGCTGTTCACTGAGTCAAGAACCAAAGTACCAAAGGTAGATATTAGCATCGTTTTGGTTCTGTTCTTTTGTTGTGTCATTGTTAATGAAAATTAGGTTTTTAAAAAACTTGCAGCTTGAGTAGGAGGAATCTTGTTTACGTTTTGGTTTCTTCGCCGTGTTTGTTTGCAACGTTACCTTCATATGCAAAGACTAAATCTAAGAGCCCTTATGACGAGAGAAGGTTGCTAGAACAGAACAAGAGGATACAGAAAGAGAACAATGCTCCTGACGAGTTTCCTAACTTTGTTAGAGAAGGTTTAAACGCTTCTTATTACATCTCTTAACAAAACTGTTAAGATCATGTTGGAAACTTATTGTTTTGTTTTGTTTTGTTTTTGTGTTTATGTTTTTTTGTTGTTGATGATAGTGCAGGTTTTGAGGTTAAGGTAGTAGCTTCAGATAATTACATAAAGGCTGATTCAGGTCTTATCTATCGTGATTTCGATGTTGGTCAAGGTGATTGCCCTAAAGATGGTCAGCAGGTATATATCTCAAGCTAGATCAAATAACAAAAAGGACTAGAATTGGTTTTGATCTGTTATGGTGTTTGTTTGACAGGTGACTTTTCATTATATTGGATACAATGAGTCTGGAAGACGAATAGACAGTACCTACATACAAGGATCTCCTGCTAAAATCCGCATGGGAACCAATGCACTTGTTCCAGGTAAGTTAAAAGAAGATATATGATGCACTCTAATGCGTATGATGTTAAATGAAGCATGTTGAAGTTTAGCCTGTCTACTAATGCAGGATTTGAAATAGGCATTCGTGACATGAAGCCTGGTGGACGAAGAAGGATCATCATCCCTCCAGAGTTGGGACCTCCGGTTAGTTCCTGCTTCCAATACTTTGCACCGTTGTTCTTGACTGGATTCAAACTTCTTTAGCTGAACCATTCATTCACTTGAATATGCATTCACCTAATACCAACACTTTTTTTTTTGTCAAATGGAAGTATCCTAGCTTGAGCCTGCTTGTTTAGAACATGTGTACATTGATGTAGATAAATATTTGATCTGTCTTCATCTAAGATTGATCATGTTTTTGACTAATAAAACGTTGCTATCTTCATCATTTTTGGATGTAACCAGGTGGGACCTTCCACATTCTTCAGCTCGAAGCAATTTGAAGTTTTTGACGTGGAGTTGGTTAGCATCCAGAACTGTGAGAGAAGGACAATAGGATTCTACTCTGATGTCACTTGCAATTAACTGCCTGAGTGATGTTGTTATCATCACCCAGTAAGCTTCATTGAATCTGTGTTTTTTGTTATTCTCTAAAACTCTAAAACTGCAAAAAGATAGAAACACAAATATAAATCTTCTTCTTTCTTCTTCTGCTTAGGCTTTGATCTTGTGGTGTGAAAAAATACAGAGAGATGTAGCAAGATCTTGTAAAGTCTGACCTTTTCATAAACATTTTTTTTGTTGCTTGGTCTAGTGACGTGTTAAGCGTTTTGGGCTCTTCAAGTTAAAGCTCATCTATCCCTCAAGCCCAACTTCATCCTCTCTTCTTTTCATTTCCTTGTATTATATCTTTTAACCCCAACTTTTGGCACTCTTTAGGAAACACCCCCAAGCAATTAATAAATTGTCCATAGATACATTTTGATTTGAAACGGTAGCTGTTCGATGCTACACACACTTTTGATTTCTATAAAAACTCCAATTTTTTTTATTTCATCTAAAGATCAGGTGGAAACAAGTGCTGGAATTATTATCCGAGATCCGGATCCGATCCGAGATCCGATCCGGGATCCGCTCCAAAAATAGGATATCTGGGGCGTCTGGATCTGGATCTGGATAGTAAAATGCCGGATCCGGCGAATTCGGATCCGGATATCTGGAATTTTAGGTCCGGATCCTTTTTTTAATATATATAATTTTAAATTTTTATTAATAATTATTTTTGATTTATTAATATTTATACATAAAATTAGTCTTATAATATTACATTTTAATTTTAATAATATTATATGCATAAATACTTTATAAATTTTGTAAAAATATTTAATTTATGTAATATTTATAGATTTTTTTTGTATTTTAAAAAATATTTTTATTATTTTGACGGATCCGGATCCGAATCCGGATACTCGCGGATATTATGATATTTAGACGGGTATCCGGAACTCGGATATCCGGAAAGCACAGATCCAAATTCGGATATTAAAATCACGGATCCGACGGATTTGGATCTGGGTACCCCGAATATCCAGATTACCCGGATCCAAATCCGTCCCAGCCCTAATGGAAACTGTTATTTATTTGTAAACAAGGCAAGAAAATAAATTGAAAGGGTAAATTAGTAATAAGACCCTGACAACACTAAACCTTTAGCATCAGCCAGAAGGTTCAACATTCTTTTCTATTCCCATAAACCCTAAAGTCTTATCTCGCCGTCTTCTCTACTCTTTTTGCAAAACACAGAATTGCAGGTCATCGGTAAATCGTCGTGCTCTCGGAAACTTCTTCTTATCTTCCGCTCTCCTCTTTCCCCTGGACGTCTTTGTATCTCTGCTTGCAGGAGCGTTAAAGCAACCTAAACATGTCGTCGCTACGTAATGCTGTTCCGCGGCCAGCTCATAAAGAGCGATCTCAACCGTAAGCTACTTACTATTATAACTGCTCTCTTGTCTTCTTCACTCGTTTCTCTTCCTTAAAGTGTGGATCTTTATTAACCCCATCAGGCAAGCGAGGAAGAGGTTTGGCCTGCTCGAGAAGCATAAGGACTATGTCATCCGAGCTAAAGCTTACCACCAGAAGGAAGACATTAAAAAGGTATTACCTTTATGCCTATCCTTATCGAAAAGCTCAGGCCTTTAATAGATAGTGTGCGGGACATTGCTTGGTTTAGTGGATTGATTGATTTGGCCATGTTCGTTTGGTGGTCGCTAGGGTCAGCGACCAACTTCAGTGACCAAACATTGTTCGTTTACTGGTAATGGTTTCAGCGACTGCTGGTCAAACGCTAGCGATCAGCGATCAAAAATTTTGAACGCTGAAAAGTGCGATCAAAATCATGCGGTTAAAAAAAAAAAAATTTATAGTCACTACAACCAATCGCGCGACCTTCAAACGAAGAACTAATAGCCATATTAAGTCGCAGCCGCTGGTGGCTGATTCTGGTCGCTGACGCTAGCGACCACCAAACGAACAGGACCATGAAACAACAGCTTTAATAGCACATAGGCTGAGTCTTGTTTCTCTTACGCTCTTTTTTTGTTGTTCTTCTTACTCTTGTGCAGAAACTTAAGCAGAAGGCGGCTTTCAAGAATCCAGATGAGTTCTATTATAAGATGATCAATAGTAAAACGGTTGATGGAGTTCATAGACCAAAGTAAAAGTTTCTTCATTCATTTTTTTTTTCTTTTACCGTTTCACTATGTCTTTTGCTAACCTCTCATTGATTGGTTTCAGGGAAGAGGTAAACAAGTACAGTGCGGAAGAGCTCATGATAATGAAGACCCAAGATCTTGGATACGTGTTCCAGAAATTGCAGAGTGAGAAGAACGTATGCCTACCTTTCCCTTCATTCTACAGTATGCAATAGCTTTCTGAATTTACAATCATTTTTATTCGTTTTTTTTTCTGTTGTAGAAAATTGACAGGCTTACTGCATCACTGCAATGTACTGAGGACCAGCCGAGCCGTAGACATGTTTACTTTGCGGAAGACAGGTTACCACCCTTCGCTTTGGGATAGCTTTAATAATTATTCTTATTTTGATATGAATGTTTATATGGACTGTTACTCTTAAGTTAGATCGTCTCCTTGAGTGTTCTGTTATGCTTAGTAGTTTGTTATGATAGGTTGCCTTATGATCTGTAACTCTTGTATTTTTTCTTTATCAGAGAGGAAGCTAGAGAGCTGGAGCTGCAAGCTAAAAGCAAAAGTGATATCTCCGCGATACATATTCCGAAAGATATTAAAAAGTATGTCAATGATCAATCAGTGATCATGCATTAGATGTTTTATGAAGTTATCAAACGGAGAAGCAATACTCATCATCATCTTCCATCTCCTGATACAGGAAAATGGATAGATCTTACAGAGACCTCGAGGCAAGGAAGAGCAGGGCAAAAGATTTGGAGAAACTATACATGGATATGTCAATGCAGAAGGAACTACAGGTATTCATCTCAAATCTTATGACTGTATCTTGCTTTAACGTAATGGTGAACATCTCTGATTAAAAGCTCTTTCTATTGCGTAGAAGAAGGGTCGCAAACGTAAGTTGCGTGAAGACGAGATACTCAACCCAAATGGTAAACCGGTTTACAAATGGAAAGCAGATAGAAAACGCTGAAGCAAAAAGCTTTCATGTAGTCATGTTTCTGATCTCTCCTGAAGTTTTCTATATAACAGAGTTTTAGTACTTTTTTTAATCGCCAGAACTTGAAATGAAAATCTCTGATGGGACATTGTTGTTAAGCTATAGTTAATGTGATTGATGAAACTTGAAACACATGCAGCCAAAGCAGTTGTGAAACATCCAAAGATTCAGACCATTAAACATTAATGATGTATTCCTTTAAATAGAAAGTAGGTGTTTGAAAAGAAGATTGGTATTAATAGCAACCAGCAAGGTGTTTCTTTCTCTTGTGTTTGGTTTTTACCTTAAATATGCAAATCTTACTCAAAAAGGAAAGTGCAATTTGATTTGTTATTTTGGTTTCTTCTCGATTTGTGTTACTTTTACTATCAAGTAACGGAGAGATTACGTGATTTAATAAAAATCCAAAATATTAAAGAAATTTTATTCCTTTGGCATAAATCACATGTCCAGCACTCATGGTTTATGATTATGTCATTTTTACTGGAGAAAATATCAAACATTCTTAAATTTTTTAAGAAACATCATAAAAGCTATTAATTAATTATGAGAAGATCGTGAATAATTAAGGTGTAAGACCCATGTTATGATATGCGTTATTTTACTACTAAAACATCGAATTTATCTTTAAAATCCGCTCTGGCAAATAAGTCAAAAAAAAAATATCAGAAAACTATTGATTATTTACAACTAGTGATATTCCGGCGCTACGCGCCGGATTCGTATGTTGTATTCTTACTTAAATTTATAATTTATTATATGGTCTTAGTAAAGAAAATATGTTAAAAATATGTAAAATGAAAATATGTAAAAAAAGATATTTATGATATTTTTTATATTGGTTTGCGACCATAGTATATTATTTAGTTTGAAGTTGTTTAGTTCAAACTAGAATAACATAAGTAGTTGTTACTAATTGATTAATAAAAATAGAATAAAAATCAATAGTCGTAAAAAAAGTTAATTTAGTTTGAAACTTAAATTCCCATGTCATAGACTAAGCTTTCTTTCAAGAAATGTTTGAAGGTGTTAAACCTGAGAAAGTTGATTAACGCATGTAAAAGCACCACCTGAGAAAGGAAATGATGCATAAGAAAACTACCACTTTAAAAATAAGCAATCATTAACTGGTAAACTGAAATAAGAAACCGGTGTACCTTCCCATTAATCAACAACATATCAACCCCAATATCTCACCTCTTTCTTAACATTTCAGGCTTGCCAAAATTGTTGTATCCTAGTCTGAATATCTCTACACCGATTTGTCTTCAACTCCGAGCAATGAAACTGGGAATTCGACAATGATTGAATTGGAAAAAGTAAAGGGATTATCGTCCGAACTCTCACACCGTCTATACATATACAATGAAACTGAGAAAGCAGGAACTAAAGAAGCATTCAATAGGAGAAAGTGGGATGAGTGAGATTTCTGGATTGATTATATGAACGATTACGTCGATTGCGTTAAAGAAGGAGAATAGGAGAGGCTATATTCTCCATCGTCAACATCAAATACAAAGAAATCCTATAAACCAGTGTTTTGAAACCCGACCCGGACAATGAATCGGATGATTTACCGGATCACTGGATCATTGGATCAACCGCGGATGAATCGCGGATTAATAAATGAATTAGTTTTATTATATAATAATATATTAGTTATGAAAACAAATATATATAAAAACTAAAGGTAAGTATTTTAAGTGTACATACAAAATATTAAGAAATAGTTTAGACTATTTAAAAAAATTGTAACATAAGAGTTATGACATCTAAAAAAATCAAGACATAAAATTAAACTTCCAATCCAAAATAAACTAAAATTAAAACATCATTATAATAAATTGTCAATAACAAAAATAAACTAACACCAGATCACATCAACTAATTTTGGTTTTCTCTAAATTTTAAAACTTACCAACAAAATTTTCTAAATTTGTCACTTCATCATCTTTGGGATATTCTTCAGCAAGAGCATTCTCTAATTTATTATAGTCATGCTCGCCAGGTTTTTCTTCTTCAACAATCCAAAACTCTGTTTTGTAATTCACATGATCATATGATTTTATTCTTTTTGATCTGTAAATTAAAAATGTAATGATTTGTTATAAACTAAGTTAAATAAAAAATAAAAAATAATTTACTCACCTTTCTTGCAAACATAAATTATAGTGTAGAGGAATAATAAGCCTTATCGTGCTTTAGTTTGTTTTACGGAAGTGCGGCTCAAGCACAATCATGACTCATTTTTTTTGCAAACGTAAATTATAGTGTAGAAGAAGAGGAAGACGGCAATAAAACTGAAAATTTTAAATTTTTAATTAGAAATTTAGAATATAAAAAATAATTTTAAAACATAACTTGAACTAAAAATAGTAAAAAATAAAAATTATCTATTGGTTTAACCAGTGCTGCAACATGTATCGAGTTTTAGTGAGTTTTGTGTGTTTTATGGGTTTTTCACAAAACCCAAATCCGATTTATATTGGATCACCGGATTTATCGGTTCAACTACGGGTCGGGGTTAGATTCAAAAAACTCTTATAAATGTTTGGACCTGTATGAAAAAAGTTTAAAACCCCCAATTTATTTCACAATTAATACTAAAATTCATTAAATTTAAATTGAGAAAATATTTTAATTATTAAAAAGAAAATGCCACATGGCATTTTTACCCCAAGGAGATAAAAAAGCCTACTTTATTAGTATAGATAGATCTTATGTTAGAAATTATGTATTCACTGAAGGGATTATATAGGTATATATACATTTTGTAGTTAACGACTGAAATGAAATTACTAATTTAAAAGTAAAGATATGAAAAGCTATTTATATATCATTATGAATATGCCAGATACTTTATGGTTCACATATTAAAAAACTTCAAAAAATAGTTTAAATTAATTATATTTTATAATTGAACACATATATTTACGTGGAAAAACTTTATTAATACTAATCAATATTAATTTTTTTAATATAATCTATTTATTGCGCAAAAAAATTATTGGTTATATTATGGAAAATTATTATTTTAATGTTTAGCTTATTTTAAAACATCAAAAAATTGAAAGAAAAAATTGTAATATTATGGAAAAGTATTATTTTTACTTGTAAAAAAATGAGAAGAAAAGAGGAGTGGTAATTGGTAATATATAATGTACCGTGCAAAGGAGGTGATGGATGCTCTTTTGCCTATATGAGTTTCTCTTCCTTTTTTGTTTCAACACCGTCTGCCCTCTCTTTCTTCACCTTCATTCCCCCAATTCCTCAGATTCTCTTCCTTTCTTCTTTCTCTTGTCGCTGAGAATATAAATTAAGAGAAAAGTTCTTCTCTTTTTTTTTTTTTGTTTTTTGTTCCAAAGGTGATTACTTTAACGTGTTTTGATTGTACCCTTTTACCGTATTTTGATGGTTCTTAATTTGCGTTGGAGAGTTTTTGCTTGAATTCTCTCCGACCCTCATCACTCTGTTTCCATTGGTGTCTCTGTGTATTGAATTTGAATCGAAAGGCCATAGCTTTTTGCTTTCTCTAAAGTCCTTTATCTATTCGAGGGTTTTTGTTGAGCATTGGTTTCTATTGTATTAGCAGTTAGGATCTTAGCTTTTGGAGCCATTGGGTATCTAAAATTTGACTTCTTTTGATCTCTTTGTTTGTTTTCACAGGTCTGGTTTTTTTTTTTTTGTAGGATCTCTATGATGATGATGATGATGCTTTAAAAATGTTTGTAGGATCTGGTCAAGATATGAGTCGTAGGGTGCGTCAGAGAGTGGAGGAAAATGGAGTAGCTTCACCAAGTTGTTGTTCTGTGATTGGAGATGAGGATGATTTAGCACCTAAGGGTCGTCAGGCTTATGTGGATTGGACTAGTTTGTCTTACGACACTGTGCTTCTTCTGTTCACTCGGTTGAACTACCGTGACCGAGCTAGCTTAGCATCCACCTGCAGGACATGGAGAAGCCTTGGCGCTTCCTCTTGTCTCTGGAGCTCGTTGGATCTCCGTCCCCACAAGTTTGATCTCTCGATGGCGGCTTCTCTTGCAGCTAGGTGTGTTAACCTTCAGAAGGTTCGGTTCCGTGGCCTTGAATCTGCTGATGCAATCGTTAACCTCAGAGCGAGGGATCTCCGTGAGATAAGTGGCGACTATTGTAGGAAGATAACGGATGCTACATTGTCTATGATCGCTGCACGACATGAAGCTCTTGAGAGCCTTCAGCTTGGACCAGACTTCTGCGAGAGGATCACTAGTGATGCTATCAAAGTGATTGCGTTTTGCTGTCCTAAGCTTAGGAAGCTGAGGCTTTCTGGTATGAGAGATGTTAACTCTGAGGCGATTGAGTCTCTGGCCAAGCATTGTCCGCAGCTCTGTGATGTTGGGTTCTTGGATTGTCTGAACATCAACGAAGAAGCGCTGGGGAAAGTGGTGTCTCTGCGCTACCTCTCTGTTGCAGGGACGATAAACATGAACTGGAGAGTTGCGGCAGAGAACTGGGAGAAGCTTCCGAGGTTAACCGCTCTGGATGCTTCCAGAACCAGCATTGACCATATAGCGGTTTCAAGGCTGTTGAAATCGTCTCAGAGCTTGAAAGTTGTGTGTGCTTTGAACTGCCCTTTGCTAGAACATGATGTGAGCTTCATCTCGGATAGGTTCAAAGGAAAGCTCCTGCTTGCTATGTTTAACAATACGCTAGCTTCTAAATTCGACGATAACTCAAAGATGCCAAAGGATATATTTGCGTACTGGAGAGATCTTATAAGAAATGATAAAAGCATTGACGAAACAATGCGTTGGATTGAGTGGATCATTTCTCATTCGCTTCTACGAATGGCAGAGAGCAACTCTCAAGCATTGAACACTTTCTGGCTCAACCATGGAGCTAAGTTGCTTCTCAGGTTAATGCAAAGCTCACAAGAGGATGTCCAAGAGAGAGCAGCAACAGGACTAGCGACTTTCATCGTTGTGGACGATGAGAACGCTAGTATAGACTGTGGAAGAGCAGAAGCAGTTATGAGAGATGGAGGTATCAGACTTCTTCTAAAACTCGCCGACTCTTGGCGTGAAGGTCTTCAGTCAGAAGCTGCAAAGGCTATTGCAAACTTGTCTGTAAACGCTAATGTTGCAAAGGCTGTGGCTGAAGAAGGAGGGATCAATGTTCTTGCTGGTCTTGCAAAGTCTATGAATAGACTTGTGGCTGAAGAAGCAGCTGGTGGACTATGGAACCTCTCTGTTGGAGAAGAGCATAAGGTACTATAAAGAGTTGTTAAACACACATGATTACATGAAGCTTTTGCTCTCTAACTAACATTGTTGTTTCTTGTTTGTTTTTTTTTAATATTAGAACGAAATTGCTCAAGCTGGAGGAGTGAATGCATTAGTCAAGCTTATATTTAGATGGCCAAATGGCTGCGATGGAGTTCTGGTACACGCTTGCCAACCTTAAAAGGCCTTACATTTTTGATTTAGAAATATCTAAAACTAGTACTTGGTTACACACAGATTTATATTCTACTCTTCTTTGTCTTGATTAGGAGCGTGCTGCTGGGGCATTAGCTAACTTAGCAGCAGACGATAAATGTAGCACGGAAGTTGCAAGAGCAGGAGGTGTGCATGCCTTGGTGATGCTAGCTCGAAACTGCAAGTATGAAGGAGCACAAGAGCAGGTACTTCCTTGTTCTGAAATGCGCCTCGTTGATTATTTCTATGCGTGTGGTGATTTTGAGGTAGGATGCTAGTGATTGTTGTGACAAATCTTTCTTTTATTCCTTCAGGCGGCTCGTGCTTTGGCTAACTTGGCTGCTCATGGTGATAGCAACAATAACAATGCTGCTGTTGGACAAGAGGCTGGTGCCTTAGAAGCTCTTGTTCAGCTAACGAAATCGCCTCACGAAGGTGTTAAACAGGAGGCTGCTGGTGCTCTTTGGAATTTGTCGTTTGATGACAAGAACCGAGAATCCATTGCTGCATTTGGTGGTGTTGAAGCCTTGGTAACATGTTTCCTTTATTTTCGTTTATGTGTGTTCATATTCATCTTCAGGAAACTTATCACTTTATATATATTAGGTGGCACTTGCGAAGTCCTGTTCAAATGCATCCACAGGTCTGCAAGAGAGAGCAGCTGGTGCCCTTTGGGGTCTATCAGTCTCAGAAGCAAACAGGTTCAACCATTTGAAATTTTATTAATGCAAAAAGTGATTCACCTAACACCTTAATCATAATCCTTCAACTTTTTGATCTTTCTATCAGCATTGCAATTGGACATGAAGGTGGTATACCGCCACTAATTGCTCTTGCAGGATCTGAAGCTGAGGTAAAAAAAAAAAACATTTTCGTTTCCTCATAAGCTGTCATGTCCTCTGGTCTTTTCGGTTATAATCTTATCCATCGTCTCACCTTTTTTCCAAGGATGTACATGAAACCGCTGCAGGAGCTCTGTGGAATCTTGCTTTCAACCCTGGTAATGCTCTCCGCATTGTGGCTGAAGGAGGAGTTATAGCACTTGTTCACCTCTGCTCGTCTTCAGTTTCCAAAATGGCTCGTTTCATGGCAGCATTAGCGTTAGCATACATGTTTGATGGAAGGTACTCAAAAGCAACATTCAAGATATACACATTTTCTCTCTTTATTATGCCTAAAGCCTTGCTTTTGTTCTTATCTTAGGATGGATGAATATGCGATGATAGGGAGTTCTTCGGCGGAAAGTACATCTAAGACTGTTAGCTTGCCTGGTGCTAGAATAAAAGCTCTTAAACACATTGAGAGTTTCATTACAACTTTCATGGAACCTCAAATCTTTGCAGCTGCTGCTTTGTCATCTGCTCCATCTATGTTAGCACAAGTCTCAGAGAAAGTTAGAATCCCAGAGGTTGGCCACTTGAGATGCAGCGGTTCCGAAATTGGAAGATTCGTTACGATGCTGCGAAACCCTTCTCCTATACTCAAAGCATGTGCAGCTTTTGCTCTTGTCCAGGTACATTATATAAGTGTGTGGTTTTAAAACCGGTTGCAGTTTGGTACTAACTTGTGAAAGTGTGCAGTTTACAATACCGGGAGGTCGACACGCAATGCATCACGCAAGCTTGATGCAGAACGCTGGAGAAGCGAGGATCTTGCGTTCTGCTGCAGCAGCTGCGAACATGCCTCGTGAAGCTAAGATATTTGCGAAAATTGTGCTTAGGAATCTGGAGCATCACCAGGCAGAATGTTCAAAAGGAAAGAAAAGTATCATCTTATAATAGGATTTGAGAGAGCCTTTTGTTTTATTTAGCATATTTGTTTTAGTGAATAGAATGTATCTCTCCAAACCATACAAGTTAAGACAAAGGCATAGAATCAGACTCATGCTGCAAACAGATCAAAACCATCAATACTGTGGGTCTCAGAAGATGTGTTTGGACAAGAAAGGTGTTGTGATAATATATAGTCTGTGGACTTATTATGTTTATTAATCTCCTTGTGAGATATTTTTCTGTAATAAAGAGATCTTAAGGATTATTGTGATTGGTGTTCTTAATCATATTGTTAGGTCTTGTTCATTTCTTGTGGCAATAAATATTTAATAGAAGCTTTAGAGATTATAATGTTTGGTCTGTACACTTTATAAGTAACAAACTAATCACGTGATGATTCCAATATGTGGTAGTTACCTGAAACCATGCTTTAGTCAATACTGCATCTAGGCGATAAATCGATCTTAGCTGAAATAATTTTCATAAAATCCGATTTAAATCAGTTTAAGCCGATTTAAACCGGTTCTATATTAATCTAAATTTGTTAAATTAAACAATGATGTTAGTATATAAATCAACAAATTTATCTATTTTTTTGTATTTTTAATTTTTTGATAGTTCATCAAAATAATTTATATAAATGTAAAATATATTAATGTAAACCAATATTTCGTTAATGATGAATAGTCCGTTCACTAGTCATTTACAAAGCACTTAGATACGGCCTTGCGATTTTTTGAACATTGAATAAAATAAATTAACGAAAGAAAAAAAATACAGGATTGATAAACCTTCTCTTTAAAAAAAAATTTCTCAATTAATAAAGATACTCTACCACCACTTCTTTATTTCTATTGGTTAATCTTTTTCTTATTTGAAATTTTAATTACAAAACTAAAACTCTACTAATATTATATTTGTGAGATACCCTTGAATGAATATCTACCAATGCTGCTGCTCTTAGATTGTATAGTTGTTGTTGTTAACATCATCAAGATCATATCCTTTCAGCTTTGCAGATGATTCAACTTTCCCTTTCAATGTCTGAAGCTCTCTCATTCTGCAAAGTTCATCAAGAGTCCAACATATTAGATCATCATCTCCGAAACATAACATGTCAGAGACTAACACTCTCTAGTAACATATACATATTAGAGAATGTTATCACAAAAAAATATTCCAACCTTGCAAGTTCTGCTCGCCTTTTAGCTTCATCAGCTAAACTGTTAAGTTCCGTTGCACTATTTCTCTCATACATTGGCTTTTGACCTGTCTCTAAACCTTGCTGTGTACGCGTCTCTGTGGCCCAAGCAGCCATTCGTTCGTCTTTCCCAAAATTATTCTTGCCATTTAGTGCAGTCTGACAACAAATCACAGTTCTTGTTAGATCAATATCATTGTGAAGTAACAAAGTTTCAAAGTGAGTGAGACATATATACTTACCCTTTGCTCGACCATTCTGTTCCAAGACTTGCCACTTAGAGCATAACGAACTAAGAACTTGATAGGATCAAGTAACATGTACGTTACTATGTTGAACAACCATATAACTCCAGTCCAACCCCATCCAATGCTTCTTATTCCAGCAAAAGGCCATGTTGCCATTGCTGCTATCACCGATGCAACCTTGTAAAAGTACACATATACCATTCACACTACTATTAAGAGAAATACTATATGATATATCACTAAAACCAATTTTGTTCAAGAAATAGCACACAAGAGAAAATATTCTTAAAATAGCATTAATTCATCTCTTTAAGAAATATATTTTATACTTTGGTTTGGGTTTATTGATTAGGGTTTAGGGTCTGGAGTAGTTTAGTTATTTTACTTTTAAAATAGTACTATTTGGGACTTTTTCTCCTTGGGTGCTATTTTGGCACAAAACATTTTGTGTTATCTAAAGGGTTCTCTTTACTATAAATGAAGAAGGCATTCGTAATTAAGGGAATGAGATAGGTGAGTAAAATCTCCTCCCTTACCAGCTGAGCAATGAGGAAAGCAATCACAAGAAGGAAACCAGGACGTTCAACAAATGACCAGCTTCTTGAACGGGTCACAAAGATCAGAGCTTGACTGATGGTGCTGACTTGAAGGTACACAGCTGAAGCCATCTGTTCATTCAAATTTGCAGCCACTGCCTTGTCTTTCATGTTGAAATGGTGCTGGTTGAAGTTTCTCACATCGAAAATATTCTACCACATAAGAAGAAAAAAGAAGATGTTATTGTGATGTAAACCAAGGAAAGAGATAATGTATATAAGCTTACAGGGAAGAAGTTAGTTTCATATGCTGCCCAGAAGAACACAACGGACATGATAGCCAAGTAAGCTCCAAGGACAACACCAGTCGCAAAAATCTCCTTGAGTTTCCAACAATCTGGAGTTGGAGATGGCTTGACTCTGTCCTTTGATATGGTCATTATAGTACCTTTTTCAACATTAAGAGTAAACTTATCAGACAACAACCTTAAGCTGATGAATAATTGAAAACTTCAGCAGTCACTAACCATCATTAAGGATTGCAATAACGAGAACCATGAATGGAGGGAAGTCAAACTCCCAGAACACACATAGAAGCATGAAACTCATCTGTGACACAAAGTCATATAGAAAATGTGTTATCAGATGGTATATGACTTTAGTATACGGTGTAGAAACTTACCACAATACGTACAGTGATAGAAACAGCATATATCTGCAGAATGAATGGATAAAAACATTTATTATAAACTTTATCGGGTTACAAGTCAATGAAGCCGAAGCATCTATGTTACCGTGTAATTTTTCATTCTCTGGAAGATGGCACGGCTAGTCAAGACAGCACTGATGATAACACTAAGACCAGGTTCTGTTAAGACAATATCAGAAGCACTACGAGCAGCATCAGTAGCATCATCCACAGCAATTCCAATATCAGCTTTCTTCAATGCAGGTGCGTCATTCACTCCATCACCAGTCATACCGCATATGTGTTTTCTTGATTGTAATCTCTTCACAATCTCATACTTGTGCTCTAAAAAAACAGGACAAAAGGGTGTTTTGTCAGATGTTGTTTAAAGATCATAGTTACTAGCCTTGCGGATTTGAACTAAACCAGCCGAACCGAACCGAACCAAAATTTTCAGTTTCCGGTTCACATCCGGGTTTGAGTTGGAGGGATTTTGAAAATGATTCGATTTTTGGTTAATTTGGTCTATTTTTTGAGAAAATAAATAAATAACCAAATTATCCAAAATAATTGAACCAAACTTACTAAACTTAATTAAAAATATCCAAGTTCTTAGATAAATAGCAATCTATTGAAACCCAAATTTTGGTTAGTTTTGGAATTTATTTAAAAAACGAAATTAACCAAAAATCAAACCGAATTGAACCGAAATTTTTGGCTACTTCGGTGGAATTGTTGAAAACCGAAAATACCCGACCAACTAAACCAACCTGAAGTATCCAAAACCGCATGGCTAATAGTTACAAATTAGTGTAACTTACCAGGAAAGACTCCTGCGAAGCCATCTGCGTTCTCAATAAGTTCATCGATGGATACTGTTTCTGTGTGGTTATCAGAGAGTAAAGATGAAGATGGGTACATGTTTGTTCCCATTCCAAGCCTTCTTCCTGTTTCTTTAGCAATCGCAAGCTGGTCACCTGAACGTATTGTGATGTTTTGAATCCAAAGTCATCGAGTATGAGCTAGAGACAAGACATGCTTTGTACCTGTGATCATCTTAACACTGACACCAAGATTAAGCGCTCGCTCAATAGTTTGTGCACTGTCATGGCGAGGAGGATCAAACAGAGGAAGAAGAGCTACAAAGTCCCATGGACCACCTTCACCTTTAACATCACCATCTGGTACTTGCTATTATGGAAATAGGTAGTATACAAAGTAAGAAGATGTCCTATTAAAGCAAGTCCACACATTACTTGTGAAAGAAGTTAGGTGTGTCTAACCTGATATGCTAATCCTAGGGATCTTAAGCCCCGTTCTGCGAATTTGTCGATTTTAGCATGTACCTTCTCCTTGATTTCTAGTTTGTTGTGTGCCATATCCAAAATCTAGAGGACAACAAGAATACATTTCAGCAAACAATGAGTGAATATTAAGGTGATGTAGTCAATAGCTATTTATAGTAACCAACCTCTTCAGGCGCTCCTTTGCTCACTCGGTGCATGTTGCCTTCTCCATCAAGGTAGGTTAGTGCAGTTCTTCTATTAGCTGGACTGAAAGGAAGGAAATGGAGTTCTTTGATTCCTGCACGTGCCTGGATACAAAGTATCAGATCAATATATACATCATCACAGCTTAGTGGAAGTTGAGTCTTTGATCAATACTTCTTTAGGGTCTGACAACATGGAAACGATTGCGGTATCAATAGCATCTTGGTTCTCTAAACGAGCAGCTCTTGCAGCCATAAGGACAGCCATATCTATGTCGATCCCTTTCTTGAAAATCTGCAACACAAGAAATGAAAATGCTATTCTCACATCAGGATCAGTAACTAAGTATATGGAGGAGAGATGCAAACCTCGATGAGATTCTTATCCACTGAAAGCTTGTTCAGTGTGAGAGTACCAGTTTTATCGCTGCACAGAACATCCATGCCAGCCATTTCTTCAATGGCTGTCATTCTCTTTGTTATGGCACCCTGACGTGGATCACAAGTAAGGTCATTACACAACGACAACAAAAGTTAAGTGACTTTTTTTTTTCTTAAAGAGTTGTGTTTGACCTGTTGAGCCAAGCGATGGGCACCAATTGCCATTGTGACAGAGAGAACAGTAGGCATTGCAATGGGGATACCACCAATCAGTAAGACAAGAAGATTATCAATACCGACACGGTATCCTCTCTTTTGTAGACCGTATATAACAATGATTTCGACCACCATTCCTACTGCAATAGAGCAGATGCAGAAGTTTCCTATTGCTGTCAAAACCTGGAGATCGATATACAAAGTTAATATCTCACTGCCTTTGGAAAGTTCTACTCCAAAAGTGTGAAGAAACATACCTTCTGGAAGTGACCAACATGAGTAGTACTGTCCACAAGATGAGCAGCCTTTCCAAAGAAAGTGTGGACACCAGTGGCTATAACAACTGCTTCGATTTCACCTTGCTTGCAAGTTGAACCAGAGAATACTGAAGAACCGGGGTTCTTGGTTACTGGAAGAGACTCACCTGTAAGTGCTGACTGGAGAAAAGATAAACCTGAATCAAGATTAGTGGCAAGAAAGCTAACTGACACAGAGTTATGACATCATAAAGAAGCAGAACTTGCCTGGTCAATCTTTAAAGGGTCTCCTTCAAGAAGACGAGCATCAGCTGGAATGATATCTCCAAGTTTGATACTAACTATATCTCCTGGAACTAATTCAGCTGCATCTATCTCGTTCCATTTCTTGTCACGGATGGCCTAAAACAATTTGATTAATAAGATAAGCTACTACCGTCACATTTTTTATGAAAGCAAACAAAAAAAGGAGAAAAAAAAAATACCTTGGCTTTAGGAGCTAGCTGAGCCATGAGAGCAGCTGCTGCATTTCCAGCATTGTTTTCTTCTATAAAACTGATTGTTGAATTGATCAAAAGTAAGACCACAATACCCACGAAGTCATGATAATCCGGTGGCTTTCCCTGACCATTTGAGAAATATTAGTTATGTTTCATCAGGAGTGCCGCTTCAGGACAGCCGAATGAAACATTCGGCTTAACCCCAAATTTTAAAGAAATATTATATCTGTCCTATAGCCCGCCAGATTGTTGATTTTTTTTTAATTAAGATACAAATATTTATAGCTCCCTAAACTTCAGATCCGGCCATGAAATAATCAAAACAGTTTAATCGAAAAAGAAATGATTGATGAGAGGTAAAAAAGACGTACTCCTCCATGTGCAAGACCAATGGCCATGATGGCTGCAGCTTCCATGACCCATGAAAGTGGATTCCACATGAACCCCAAGAACTTGAGTATCTTACTCTCCTGCATGCATAACCAAAGAAAATGAGAGATCAACATAACTAAAAGATCAGAGAGAAAATTGACAAGAAAAAAAGATCAGAGAGAGAGAGATTGTTTTAAACCTTTTTCTCCTCAAGTTTGTTGTAACCAAACAAGTTAAGACGCTCCTGCACTTCATTGGAAGTTAACCCTTCTTTAGTGCATTTTAGATGTTGAAAAACCTCTTCAACGGGAACATTTTCCTGCAAGGCAACGATCCATATAAAAAGCTATCAGAACCAAACAAAAAGGAAGTGACGAAGTACAGAAAATACGTACCAGATCAATGTTCTCTGTGGTAATAGCCTTGAGAGCTTCTGTGTCCGTCATATCTAACTTCCTTTTTGCTTGAGCCGGAAGTTACTAAAACTCAGTTATGTACTCTGCAATGGCAAGTTACTTTATTCACCAGTATAAAGAGACTACACACTTTCCTTTTGCCTCAAGATATTACAGGGCCACGTTTCTTAATCATAAAGCATCTCTTCTTCATGTATATTCTTCAGTCCAAGAAGAAACTATGCATTAGAATTTCATGCAGACGTGAATCAAATAAGCAAACCTGGAACAATTAAAAAAAAAAAAAACTTCACCAAATCATCATCCGTTACCCTTTCAATATATAGCTTGATCTTCACGAAAGGAAAGAAGAGAAACTTTTCAAACCTAGGGCAAAAATGTGTAATGCAGGCAACATGTAAAGAAGACTAGAGGGTTCTATATAATAACAAGTTCAAAGATTTTCCGGTCAGATTAACCAAATGCAGAATAAAGCTGAATCATTCAACTCTTTTATTCAACTTGACATCAATAACTTTACCATAAGTTAACTAAAATAAGGAAAAATTATGTGAGAATAAATATTCATTTACCAATGTACATATGAAGACGTAGAAAGGATGTACAAAGTCGTAGAGCCTCTCGTACTGGCCTTAGGGTAGTAACAAAAATCTAAATTAAAACCTATTCCTTATGTTACATCTCTTTATTAACAGCTTACCTCCGTAAGAATCCTAGATGGTAACTCGTGCTCCTATATATCAATCAGGAGAAGAAATTTTTCTCAAAAGTCAAAAGAATCTGACTAAGATGCTGATTACACCGATGTTTAAGGTCATTGACCTCTGTTTTTTTTTTTTTGCCTATTGAAAATGTTAGAGGGACACACAAAACACACACACACACGTCAAATAATTCAATCAAACCTTCAAGGTTGCCTTATTAGCAAGTATTTAGCAAAACAAAGGGTTCTATTCTTAGAACGGGTAAGAAAAATTTCTCAAAATGTAAAACTCTATAATAGACAATTTAAGATAGTGGTGTTCCATGATGTTGGGATTGTTTTGTTTTTTACGCTAATCAGGATATTTCGAGATCCTTACGAGCTTAAACACCATCCATTAAATCAAAATCAATAATTAAAATATAAGAAGTTTTGACCATATAAAGCTTCATCAGAAGACAAGAACCGAACAATTTAGCCGGACGTTCTTTCGACAAGTTTTTTAGATCAAGAATCCATGGCCGTATTAACTAAGAAAGGTATTATAAGATTTGGGATGAAACTGTGTTGCAACTGTAGTTGGAGTGAGATAATGCAAATTAGTGAAGAAGTATCCACATGCATCAATAACCACAAAATCCAACCTCCAGATCTTAACGTCCGTCAAAATAAGACCTTACATGGTCTTGTAATTTCCCTACGACTGAAAGCTTACGATTTTGGAGCTATAGATTCTAGTCTGAACTTGCACTAGCTGAACCCGAGTATGATTGTTTGTGCCACTCGTGACTGGTTAGTTAACCGAGCAAACTACTTTAGCCATTTAATATAAATGATGCATGCATCTAGTCATTTATAATTATAAATAAACCAGTTGAGAAGTATTAACTATAAATATCAAGTAGTAGTATAGCGTTACGCTCTGTAGAAAGGCATAGTGTATGTTATTTGAAGAGGGCTTTATCTAAGAAATACAAGTTCTCAGAATATTTCTATTTATCAACTTTATATGAATGAAATCATTTACACAAATGTAAAATGCATGAGTTTTTAAACTAGAAAACGTTACTCCTTTATGTAAAAAAAAATTGCTATTCATATGTATATTTTATGATTCAATATTCTTATAGGAAAATGATACACATATAGTGAATTGTAATGAGTGCACATAAGTGTTATCTTCGATGGTTTGGTAGTTCTGCCGACCAAGTTATTTCGCAAAAGAAGATACTCCCTCCGTTCCTAAACATAAGATGTTTACAAGAATTTTTATGTTTCAATATGTAATTCAATATGTAAGATGTTCTCATATTTTTAGGTAATTTTAACTTTATCAAAAACTGTGTAATCAATCAAATTTAATCGTTTTATTTTGTAATTGGCTAACTAGTTATTAGTTTATAGTTTTCATAATATTCTTTAGATAAAAAGTAATTTTCTTAATAAACGTGTTTTACCTAAAACATCTTACATCTAGGAACGGAGGGAGTATATAATAAGAGAGAAATGCAGATTCAGTGAAGCATTCAAGAATCCATTAAAGAGCAGACCAATTATATGATCTTTGATTTTGTTGATTACTAATTAAAAAGTCACTAGTTGTGGGGTCGTCGCTTCTACAAGTGATGATGATGGGCCTTTTGGCCTTTAGGGGAAAGTTTATTGGTAAAGAAAATAGAAAGCTAAAAAAGAGAAATAAAAGGAAAAATGCATGTGGTTTTGTTCTGTTGGAAAAAGACTTGTTCAAAGAGAGGAAAGTAACACTTTTCACCATTTTCAGCTTCAGTTTTTCACCATCCTGCCGTTTCTGTTTTCCACTTTCGGTGGGTGCCTTTTCCTCCTGGTCGTGACCTTAGCTCAGAAGCCTCAGATGCATGATCCTTTTGTTTTTTTTTTTGCTTCGCAACAATTCTTAACAACTATCTCATTATAAAATTCTTTAATCACAAGTTCAACGTGTCTTTTAGTGTTAATGATAGTATATCACAAGTTCTTGTAGCGAATGATCTTATTTGACGTAGTATTGTAATGTATAGGTTCTGGTAACGGTTAATAATTGTGTCAGAAAATGTCTAATTAATTTTCTAATCCAAAATAAACCGAAAGGTAAGAAGATTAGTGACAGTCACTAACTCGTTTTATCAGTCGAGAAAAGTTCTTTTTTATTTATTTTTTGTCGGTTATGTTTTTTCTTTCTTTCTGTTTTCCAATAAATATATAGAGAAAATTGAGTAGAGTGTTAAGTGTCGAGTGGAAAGGAAGAAAATACACACTCTCTCTCTCTTTTGAATAATGCAGAGCCGACTTGAGCTCACGCGCCACCGTAACGAAGATAACTGAAGGAGCAAAAACATGGGATGCGCGGCGTCGAAACTCGACAGCGAGGACACTGTTCGTCGGTGTAAAGATCGCCGCCGTCTGATGAAAGAAGCCGTCTACGCTCGCCATCACCTCGCCGCCGCTCACGCCGACTACTGCCGATCGCTTCGTCTAACCGGATCTTCTCTTTCCTCGTTCGCCGCCGGTGAGCCTCTCTCCGTATCCGATCAAACTCCCTCAGTGTTCCTCCACCATCCTCCTCCTCCTTCTCAACAATCTCCGGCCAATCGTGTCCCTCCGTCACCACCTCCTCTTCTGAAGCTGAAGCCGGCTCCTCCTCCGATCATCTCGAATCGACGAAGGAAACAGCAGCACAGACCTAAGGTGCCTCATATTCTGTCCGAGTCGTCTTCTCCGATGAGTGAGCGATCCAATTTCTATTACCAGAACTCGACTTACTCAGCTACTCCCTCCCACGCCTCCTCCGTCTGGAACTGGGAGAATTTCTACCCTCCTTCTCCTCCAGACTCCGAGTTCTTCGATCAAAAAGCTCAAGAGAGGAATCAGAAACCGGATAATCCCTTTAGCCATCCCGATGATACCGAGACAGAGAGGTCGGAGTATGACTTCTTCGATTCGAGTAATAAGAAGAAGAAGAAGAAGCAGTTTGAATCAATGAACAGTAGGGTGGATGAAGAGGATGAGGAGGAAGAGACGGAGAGAGAGGAAGTACATTGTAGTGAATGGGACGTTCATGATCATTACAGCACTACTAGCTCCTCGGAGGAGGAGGAGGAAGATGAGAATATAGAGTCGGTTTCGGAGGTAGGGACACACTCTGACATCGGAATGCCGGCATCAATGAGTCGGCATCACCAAGAATCTTCGCCAATGCCGCAAGAATACGGCGGAAGCGTTGGAAAAGGAAGATATCATGATAAAGCTGATGATGCGACGGTGTATTCCGGTAGCTATAGAGGAGGAGGAGGAGGAGAGATGGAGATGGTGGTTAGGCATAGGGATTTGAAAGAGATTGCTGATGCGATCAAGGAGAATTTCGACAAGGCGGCGGCTGCTGGTGATCAAGTGTCTCAGATGCTTGAACTAGGTAGAGCTCAGCTTGATCGGAGTTTCGGACAGTTGAAGAGTGAGTTAAAGTGTTTGTTTTGTGTTTTGTTCTTTGATAAATTTGAGTTTTTTCATAAAGTTTGAGTTGGTTTTGTTTATGTTTTAGAAACTGTGATTCATTCGAGTAGCTTATTAAGCAGCCTGAGCTCGACATGGACTTCGAAGCCGCCGTTGGCAGTTAAGTACAGGCTAGACACGACTGCATTGGATCAACCAAACAGTCTCAAGAGTCTTTGTTCCACTCTTGACCGTCTCTTGGCTTGGGAGAAGAAGCTCTATGAAGAAATCAAGGTCTAAATCAAAGCCTAATTCTGATGAATTTTTACCAATTGACTGTTGGTAAACTGATGGATTCTTTCCTCTTCAGGCTAGAGAAGGTGTGAAGATTGAGCACGAGAAGAAGTTATCACAACTTCAAAGCCAAGAGTATAAAGGGGAGGATGAAGCTAAGCTAGACAAAACAAAGGCCTCTATAACGAGGTTACAGTCACTGATCATTGTTACATCTCAAGCTGTTACAACCACATCTACGGCTATAATCCGTCTACGTGATACCGACCTTGTTCCTCAACTTGTTGAACTATGTCATGGGTAAGCTTCCTCCCTGCTTAATCCAAAAGTTTTCTTGAATATGACAGTTTTGGTAAGAAAATCATTATTACCCCATTTGGTTTTTTAAAGTCAGTGTTGCATTCACCTCCACCTACTTTCCAAATCTTTCAAAGAATCTTGTGGGCTCAATAAGTAGGTGAACAGTTATGAAGCCATGCTTTTTAGAATTTTGTGGTCCTTGGTAATGATAATGGTGAGACAAAAAGGGTCCCTTACCTCTCTTATCTAGTGCTATAGTTTAGTTTTTAGCTCCTTTTATAAAGTTTTTATAGCTTATCCTGTCAAAGTAGCTACTAAACAGCTCAAATTGGTAACTATGTCTCAAAGTTAAGCCGCAATGATCTTATAATATATAGTTTCACCAGATGTGAATATCTTCTATGTGAATTCTGTTACTCAAATTGAGACATTTTGTTAGACAAAATCATAATATGATGTTGAACTAAAAGCTGCGAGAATTAATCTCTGTGTTTTTTTTTATTCACCTGATGCAGCTTTATGTACATGTGGAAAGCTATGCATCAATACCACGAGACACAGAACAGCATCGTAGAGCAAGTTCGAGGGCTCATCAACAGATCAAGCAAAGGCGAATCAACCTCTGAGCTACATCGACAAGCGACACGTGACTTAGAATCAGCCGTCTCTTCTTGGCACTCCAGTTTTACTCATGTGATCAAGTTCCAGCGTGACTTCATACACTCGGTTCACGCATGGTTCAAACTAAGCCTACTTCCGGTTTGCCACGAAGACGCCGCCCCCAATAAAGAGCCAACGGATGCTTACGCCTTCTGCGATGAGTGGAAACTAGCTCTGGACCGTGTTCCCGACACGGTAGCATCCGAAGCAATCAAAAGCTTCATCAACGTGGTGCATGTGATATCCGCGAAACAAGCAGATGAACACAAGATAAAGAAGAGAACAGAGTCAGCATCAAAGGAGCTGGAGAAGAAAGCTTCGTCTCTTAGAAACCTAGAGAGGAAATACTACCAGTCATACTCAATGGTCGGTGTCGGTATACCAGATTCAGGACCAGATAACCAACACATGTTAGACTCTAGAGACCCGCTAAGCGATAAGAAATCGGAGCTTGAGGTTTGCCGAAGGAGAGTAGAGGAAGAGATGGTGAAGCATTCAAAGGCAATAGAAGTGACACGAGCCATGACTTTGAATAACTTGCAGACAGGGTTACCTGGTGTGTTCCAAGCTTTAACAAGTTTCTCGGCTTTGTTCATGGAGTCTCTCCAAACGGTATGCACTCGCTCATACTCCATCAAATAGGACACATTATATTATATAATGTATACATAGCAGCTTCAATTCTTATAATTTTTGAAGTGTTTCTACTACCAAGGATTGGTTATTTTGTGAGGGAAGGGTAATAATAATCTATGTTGTGATTGTCTCTACTAAAATTGCTTTCACATAGAGATCTCTATACTCCCAAGTGGGTGGGTGTGGGGGTCCCTCTCCAGCGGATGCTTCCGAGTCTGACAACTCTTCATTTCTTGTCTGAAAGTGAAACCACATGATTCGGTTTTGTAACCGAATCTCTTTCTGGAATCACCTTGTGTGCCCCTTCCAAAACCCAATAGACAGGATCTCTCCCATGATGGTCCTCTAATGATCTTTACAAGATTCTTAATTCAATATTATCATTACAAAACATGTTATTGTCTGCTGTTATCACAGTGGTTCTTTGTCCATACTCTCTCACTCTGAGCACAACATCATTCCCAACAAAAACACGTGTAAACAGGTGAGGTTGAAAGAGTGACAGCTAGACAGGTGAGAATATGAATGCAAGTTTAGCAGCAATGGTATCAAGATCTTCCTTGAGCTGCGGATCTTCTGGTCCTTTTATCGACCATTGTTCCAGTCTGACATTTATGTCGTTTAGTAATAGATCTCCATCTTCATCACAGTGAAGTTGAATCATGCGGTCGATGCATTTGACCAAATACTTGCTGGACCTTAGCTTAAACTGGTTAATAAACTCATGTGTGTCCTCTTCGGCTTCAAAGCTTGACACACACATACTCTCCAAAGTGTCAGTTAAGTTAAAAACAAGGTGTGCGCCTTCAATAGCCTCCTCCTTGGTTATTTCATTAGATAGCAACACGGATGTTTTAGAGCTTCCCTTTGCTTGTTTGGAACCACTAAACCGCAACTTCTTGACGGCTAGAAGTTTCCCAGTTGCAGCGTAATGCAGTACCAGTTCATACTCCTCATCTAGTACTGAACATGGAGAGCCAATCAGAACCCCAACCACCACTCTTCTTACCAACAGATTGTTTTGGAGGCTTGAGCTGGAAGATGTAATTGAAAGTGAATTGGTGATCTTGTTGTGAAATTCTCTGACCATGTCTTCCACAATACTAGAAGCTGGTTTCTTTCTCTTGCCAGTTATAGTCTCCCTACAATATGCTTCTGATCCGCAGCACATCTCTGAGACTCTGATGAGAGACTCAGTTAAGGATTTTTGAATGGTTCTGATAAGCCATTGAGATCATATTTTAGAAGGAATAACCAGAAGACGGAGTTGGAGAGTGAGAAGGAAGCTAGAGCTAGTGACGTGGAAGCAAGCTCAAGTGGTAGTTAGAGTTGATGACGTGGAAGCAGATAACGAAGAAAGGAAGATAACAGAATATAAATACTAGTGAGGAAGATTGTAACGAACTATCGATTGATCATTTGTGTAATAGGCTTGTAGAGATCTTTCTCTCAAGAAGGCAGACTCAAGAGCTTGTTCTTGAGATCTGAGGATCGGATTTACATTCGGGACGGAGTCTTTGGTGTAGATTCGATTGAACTTTGTTAATCAAATACAGAGTAGTTGTTTGCTTAACAAATTGGTGCGGCGACGCGATCGGATCTTGGCGATTTCGACGATGGAGAATCTCGAAGGGGAGATTGAATCAATCTACTCGCAAATCGGAGAATTGAAGAATCAGGTAGAAGCGATTCACGGAGGCTGGTCGCTACTCACCAAATCGAACACGGAGATGACGTCGCGGTTAGATTCGGTGCAGAACATGTTATCGAGGATGGAAGCGTTTCTCACCGGCGACAAAGCTCAAGGGAAATCGATCGCATCATCGGCGAATGTCGATCCTCAGGTACGAGCATCGATTCCTATAAACCGGGATGAACAACCACTAGGTTATCGGGGAATAGAGAACTCTCTGGAAAATAGATCTAGCTTGTTGCGAAAAGCTGAGTTGCCAACATTCCAGGGAACATATCCTCATATTTGGTTAAACAGAGCTGAGAGATTCTTCAGATTGGGAAACTACTCAGATCAGGATCGTTTTGATCTGCTATCAGTCGGTCTTGAAGGAGCAGTGTTGAATTGGTTTCTGATCGAGTTAGAAGAAGTTCCATTTACCTGTTGGAATGACTTCAAACAACGTTTGGTCTCAAGATTCACGCACCGTATGGAGGACGAACCGGGGAAACGACTGTTCTCGATCACTCAGACGGGATCAATCACAGATTATATTCATGAGTTTGAGGAGTTAAGAGGATTGGTTAAAGGGGTGGACGAGAGAAATTTGGTGCATGTGTTCTTCAATGGACTGAAGCAAGAAATGAAGGAGGTGATTAAAATGAAGGAACCACAAGGATTGAGACAGCATATCGAAGCAGTGATCAAAATGGAGGACAGTGCTTTCTGTAAAATGATTGCCGCAGCAGCTAAGTCACAATCAAAACCGACATCGCATACTCCATACCGCTCAACAACTCAATCTAATATGGCACAGACTATCACTACCGGGGGTAACAAGCAGATTCCGGAGAAACAACAGAAACAGATATCTGGCCCTCGTCGGTTGACACCTGCGGAGATTGCAGAGAAGAGGAGGTTAGGACTTTGTTACAAGTGTGATGACAAGTGGTCCAAGACTCATGAGTGTCGCATGATAGAGTTACAAGTGCTGGGAGTGGTTGATGGTTGTGAAGTGGAACTGATTAACAGTGAGTTCTGCGACACGTTTGAAGATACAAATGGAGTTATTACTGAACTGATGGCTATTTCGTTGAACTCTTATTTGGGATTATCATCTCCTACTACAACGAAGCTATGGGGAACAATTGGTAAAGTCAAGGTGGTGGTACTATTAGACAGTGGGGCCACTCATAATTTCTTGAGTCCGTCCGTAGTAGAGAAGGCTCACTTGACTTCAGTGGTTGATCAAAAGTGGGATATTTTGTTGGGGACTGATATCAAAGTGAAAGGCTCGGGTGTTTGCAGAGCAGTAGCGTTTTCTTTACCAACATTGAATGATGTTGCAGACTTCATCATACTAGACTTGGGACGGGTGGACATGGTTTTGGGAGTACAATGGTTGCGTACATTGGGACGTTGCGAAGTTGACTGGGAAACACAGGAAATGTCTTTCATCTTCAAGGGTCAACGTGTGACCTTAGTGGGAGATCCATCACTTCGTCATCAAGTATCCACAATGAATCATGTTCAGACGCAAGAGACTACAAACGGTTTGGGGTTTGACGTTGAATTAATTCAAGTCAACCAGCTCAGCTCAAAGCAAGAGATACCAATTCCGATAGAACAATTATTGGGAAGGTACGTGAGAGTTTTTGCAGAACCGACTCAGTTGCCGCCTCTGCGAGACAGAGAGCATGCTATCAATCTATTAGCAGGCACTGGCCCAATAAGTGTTCGCCCTTATCGTTATCCACATGCATATAAGGAGGAGATGGAAAAACTGGTGTCTCAAATGCTGGAAGCTGGGTTAATCAGACCAAGTCGTAGTCCATATTCAAGTCCTGTCTTACTGGTCAGGAAAAAGGATGGCTCGTGGAGGTTTTGTATTGATTACAGAGCTTTAAACAAAGCCACCATTGCCGACAAATTCCCTATTCCAATGATTGATCAGTTACTTGACGAACTACATGGCGCTTGTGTGTTCTCAAAACTGGACTTGCGAGCTGGATATCATCAGATCCGAATGCAGGAGAAGGATATTCATAAGACAGCATTTCGAACTGCTGATGGTCATTACGAATTTGTTGTGATGCCGTTTGGACTTTCTAACGCACCAGCAACATTTCAAGCATTGATGAATGAGCTATTCAGACCATACCTGAGGAAGTTTATTCTGGTCTTCTTTGACGATATTTTGGTGTACAGTCAAACGATGGATGAGCATATTCAACATCTCGAAGTGGTTTTGAAGATATTTGTACAGCATCAACTGTTTGCAAATAAGAAGAAGTGCTCCTTTGGACAGAGTGAAGTGGATTACTTGGGTCATATGATCAGCAAGAAGGGGGTAGCTACTG
Organism: Brassica juncea; assembly: GCA_018703725.1. Classification (NCBI taxonomy): domain Eukaryota; kingdom Viridiplantae; phylum Streptophyta; class Magnoliopsida; order Brassicales; family Brassicaceae; genus Brassica; species Brassica juncea. The sequence goes on along the minus strand of CM031940.1, from coordinate 4,136,071 downwards.
ACCCTAGTAAGACGGAAGCAATGAGGAAATGGCCTACTCCGAAGAATGTTAAAGATTTAAGGGGTTTTCTGGGGCTAACTGGATATTATCGCAACTACGTCAAGGGTTATGGAGTTATTGCGAGACCACTGACGGACCTTCTTAAGAAGGATGCGTTTGAATGGTCTGATAAGGCGCATAGTGCTTTCGATAAGTTGAAGAAAGCAATGACTGAGGCACCTGTACTGGCATTACCGGATTTTTCATCAGTGTTTGTAGTTGAGGCAGACGCATCTGGTTATGGTTTAGGGGCGGTGTTGATGCAACAGAACCGTCCGATTGCGTACTTCAGTGCAGGCCTGTCAGATCGTGAACAAATTAAACCCATATATGAGAGAGAGCTTATGGCTATTGTTCTAGCTATACAAAAGTGGAGACACTACTTGTTGGGTAGACGATTCATAGTACACACAGACCAGAAGAGCTTAAAATTCTTGTTGGAGCAAAGAGAAGTGTCTTTGGACTATCAGAGATGGTTAACGAAGCTGTTGGGGTATGACTTTGAGATTAAATACAAGGCGGGCATAGAAAACAAAGCTGCCGATGGGTTATCTAGAATTTCACATTCGTCGGTGGAGTGTGCTGATGTGAGTTTAATGGCACTCACAGTTCCTGCGAACTTACAAATGCAAGACATTTTGAAGGAGATTGAACAAGATGGGAAATTGCAGGAACTGAAGAAGTCCATTTTGGTGGGAAACCCATTGAAGAAAGGTTGCACGGTGGTTAATGGAGTAGTACTTTACAAGAACAGATTGGTAATCCCTCGTTCGTCGAGCTATATACCAACAATTCTTGCAGAGTTTCATGATGGGGTTATTGGGGGTCATTCTGGAGTATTAAAAACATTGAGACGAGTTCAGACAGTGTTCCATTGGTCTAAGATGATTATGGATGTTCAGCAATACGTTGCGGCTTGTGATGTTTGCCAACGACAAAAGTATTCGACTCTTTCTCCTGCTGGATTGTTGCAACCATTACCAGTTCCGAATCAGATTTGGGAAGGATTATCAATGGATTTTATTGAGGGGTTACCGTTGTCTCAAGGAGTCAACGTGATTCTGGTGGTAGTAGACCGTTTGAGTAAATTTGCTCATTTTCTGAAACTCAAACATCCCTTTACCGCGCTTGATGTGGCTCAATTGTTCTTACAGGAGATAGTCAGGTTACATGGATACCCTAAATCCATTGTATCCGATAGAGACAAGATTTTTTTGAGTACTTTCTGGAAGGGGTTATTCAAGCTTGCTGGTACTCAGTTGAAATACAGCACGGCTTTCCATCCTCAGTCTGACGGACAAACAGAGGTTATCAATCGCTGTCTAGAGACTTATCTGCGTTGCTTTGCCTCTACTCAACCGAAATCGTGGTCTAAGTTTTTACCATGGGCCGAGCTTTGGTACAATACTTGTTTTCATACATCGTTGGGTACAACACCGTTCAAAGTAGTTTATGGACGGGATCCTCCCACATTATTGAAGTTTGAAGAGGGATCAACAAGCAACTTTGAACTGGAAAGAATGCTCAAAGATCGAGATGAAGCGTTGTCCCAGATCAAATTCCATTTGATTCGTGCTCAGGATCGTATGAAAACAAACGCGGATAAACATCGGAGAGAATTGGTTTTTGCAGTGGGTGATAAGGTGTTTCTCAAGCTCAGACCGTACAGACAACAATCAGTGGCGAAACGGTTGTATCAGAAGTTAGCAGCGCGTTACTATGGTCCTTTCGAAGTGTTGGAACGTGTGGGATCAGTAGCGTATCGGTTGCAGCTACCTGCAGAATCGAAGATTCACAATGTGTTTCACGTTTCTCAGCTGAAACCAGTATTGGGGAAGTCTCATGTGATTGCTACTCTGCCTCCAGTTCTATCAGAAGAAGACGATGCAATTTGTGAGCCAGTGGATATCTTGGAGACTCGTTATGATGTGGAAGGGCATTTAGAAGCGTTGATCTCCTGGTCGGGTTTACCAGGGCATGAAAATTCATGGGAACGAGCATCATCGTTGATTCAAAAGTTCCCTCATCTGAAGCTTGAGGACAAGCTTCGTTTCGCCCCGGCGGGTATTGATAAGCCATTGAGATCATATTTTAGAAGGAATAACCAGAAGACGGAGTTGGAGAGTGAGAAGGAAGCTAGAGCTAGTGACGTGGAAGCAAGCTCAAGTGGTAGTTAGAGTTGATGACGTGGAAGCAGATAACGAAGAAAGGAAGATAACAGAATATAAATACTAGTGAGGAAGATTGTAACGAACTATCGATTGATCATTTGTGTAATAGGCTTGTAGAGATCTTTCTCTCAAGAAGGCAGACTCAAGAGCTTGTTCTTGAGATCTGAGGATCGGATTTACATTCGGGACGGAGTCTTTGGTGTAGATTCGATTGAACTTTGTTAATCAAATACAGAGTAGTTGTTTGCTTAACAGGTTCCACTCGCAGGGCTTAAAACCCAAGCAATGTATGTTGCTGCAGCAATGGAGAGACCTTCCAAATCACATGGCTGTATACTGTTACTCACTTGTGAGGCGTGTCTATGGTGAATATTTTCTAACGAAGTTCCTCCAGAGAAGAGCATAGCAGAAGCAAAATAAAACCAATCTGGTAAGTTAATAGCCAAAGCCCTGCATGAAGACACAGCATCATACAAAAATCACACACACATCAAACATGTGGGAATCAATTTGCATCGTCATGTTAAGTTACCATTCGGTTTTGTCATCTAATGTTCGAAAATTAGCACCAACTCGTTGTCTCTCAGGAACAGCAGATGGTTTACTAACAGTATGAGCTAACGTAGCGAGGGAGCTGGAGGTGAGAGGACCAGCCAAGATTCTCAGAAACTGACACTGGTGAGGAAAGTATGCATCAGAGAATGGCAACATGGAAGCTAGTTCCATAGGTATACCCCACAACGTTGGTCTTGAAACTGTGTCCACTATTGCATAGACCAAAGCCGCAAGTAAGTCGAAGACTGAAGCAAGTCCCCTGGAAGTTAAGAACGAAAGCACATTAGAAAGCGATAAAAGATGGAAAGCTAGAGATGACTTGAATTGGATATAGGAACTCACGTAAGCAAAAACCACTTATGCAAGAGGGCTCTGGCGTTGATAAACATAGAAGGAGAAAGCGCTAAACAGACGACTATATCGCGCCACTCTGCCCTCTCGAAGAGCTCCTTGTTTAGACAAAGGAAAGGCCTCTCCGCTACATCTTTCAAGATACTTGAAACGTCTTCCTTCAAAGACAATGGATCTTGATACCAGAAGATGATCCTGGTCATCAAAAAGTGTCATGTCAGACCGGTCTACCATTTTTTTCTGAAACAAGAGAGCAAACATCACAGAACGCATCGCTTCAGTTTCACAAACTCTATAGACTAACATTAGCTAGGGATAGAAACAGTGCAAGAGGTCAAACCTCAGAGGTATCTTGTCGTTCTCTATGGATGATTCTCTAGGTAAGTAAGCAAGAAGCTTAGACACACCCATGTTTCTTCCACCAGCTAACTTTCCAGCTCTGCATGATGTTGAAGCTGCTGATCTCACAACAGCTTGGAACAGCAAAGTAGCCAGTCTTCCTATAAACAGTTCCAAGTAAGAAACAAAGGAAACAAAAAAAGCTTATAAAACTAAAATCAAACCCACCATTTGTCCCCAACTTATCAATAATCTCCTTAGAGATTTCAATCAGTTCCTCAGAGCACTGAGGTAATCTCGAGCTCCCAAACTGTAAAGCTTCATCATTGTGATACTTAATCACCTTACAACTGCTTGAAGATGATAAGACGGAAACAATCGTCTTCACCAGATACTCAATCGCCGAATCAAAAACCTGAGAGACAGACGCACGAGTAAAGAAACAAACAGCGCCAAAGATCGAGACTTTAAGAGAAGATGTACTAACCTGAGGTGCCTTGAAGCACATTAGAGACATCGTCGCTTCCAAAACACTAAACCCAGAATCCTCGCCGTTGGTGTCCAGAGTCAGCGATCGGTTAAGCTCCGAGATAGCTCGTCCCATAGAAGAAGAAGACTCGTTTAATTCTTCTTCGAGGACTCGGTTTCCGTTCTCAAGCCGGTATGAAAGGGCGGCTAAGAGGTCGGCGACGGCAGACGGAGAAGACATCGGAGAAGTGAACAGAGTCGCCGGCGATTACACTTAGTTGGGATCACTACAAGACCGTCTAAGCTATATATGTTTGTAATAAACAATTAAGCCCAAGCCCAATTAACATTGTATTAATCAAACTTAATACTAGGCATGGGCAGATTTATCTTAAATCAAAGAACCGAACTAAACCGAACAAAATTTTAAGATTAACCATATATAGTTTATAAATAATCAAATAATTTTAAAACATTATTTATAAACTAAAATACTAGAAAAAGAAAGCTATCCAAAAATTTATTCGAAAATCCAAAAAAAGTATATTTAATCTGAAAAAATCTAAATTTTCTGATTATTTAACCTATATTAACCAAAACTGGAACCAAATAAGATCCAAAATTAATTAAGATGTTAGTCGATTCTCAATTTTGTTATTTGAATTGAACCGAAAATTGAATCGAATTTCAAAATACCAGAATAGGTTATAAACTTCTAGAACCAAACCAAAAATGTGAGCCTTAGAACCGAATCAAAAACCCAATGCCGAGAGCTACTTTTTTTTTTTTTTAATCAACTCCCAGAGCTTTTTTTTTTTTGATCAACTACGTATGTTTGTAGTTTACCAATTAGTAGTTTTACCACACGTATTATGTAACTGGTAGTTGCCATGGCCTATTAACAAGCAAAAAAGAAGAAGACCAAGACCAATTCACAGTGAGGCCCAATCTTGTGACAACATTATAATATTATGTTTGTATTTGTCGTCTGTTTTTGAGTCTTGAGTTTGATCTCTTCTCCCTCTCACGAGATATATAAATAATACAATGACTCTTGTCAACTTCTCTGCACCCATTGCTTCGTAGGTTTGCTTGGATCTTGCGGATTCTGCTTCCTTCTGTAGACATTACTATGTCCCCGGCCTCCTCTGCCTCTTCCTCTTCCTCTCCTGTTGTTGGAGCTGCTTGAGTTTGTCTCTGGTTCAGCTTCTTTGTGTTCCACTTGTTCTCCTTGTTCTTGAGCTTCTTCTTGGTTTGATGAAGATGATGGAGGAGCTGGTGGAGGAAGATACATACCGGGCACAACCGATATGTTTTTCTTCGGTTGAACCAGACCACCCTTCTCTTCCTGCGTCTTTAGAATAGCCTCAAACCGCTCTCTTCTCATGTTCTCTGACTCTGACTGGAGCAGTGGGTCTTCTTCCTCACCTTGTATCAAACCAGAATCCTGTTCTGTTACCTGTTGAGATGACTGAGAACCGACTAAGCCGAGAACATGCTCAATATCACTCCCATGAACAACTTTGCGGCACACTGGACAGTTTCCCAAGCTTTTATCTACTGATCCAGAACCACCATTCTCTGAATCAGCGTCTTTCTCTGTGTGAAGCCACTTCCACCACCTAATGATGCACTCACTGATCACTTGAAATCAACAAACAACTATTAGACACCTTATAAACATTGGGAAATAATAATAATCTTGTAACAGAGGTTTAACGATTCTTTACCAGTGGAAACAATGAAAGCAAGACATGAGCTTCATAAAGGGCATTTGTTTACTCTCGCCATCCTCAGGGAATAACGGATACAAACAAAGTGGACAATCACCATCCGGATGATTCATAATCGTCAGCCTCTCAACTGCTTCCTAGAAACATATATACAACATGAGATTCTAATCTTAGAGATATGTATATCTACGCACATCATTTGGTTGTGATTCAGCAAACTAGTCTTATCTATCTCTCAACAATAAATTGAATTTAAATGCTTTTTTCTAAGGTAGCAGTAGTGTATAGAGAGAGCTCTTCTTACCTCACAAAGTGCAACTAGCATTAGAGAAGATGACAGCTCAGAAGCTTTCTCTTGCACAAACCCAATCAAAAGCTTTTGCCTTTGCTCATCAAGACCCTTGGATTCAATCAGGCTAATCTCTGGCGGCTCGTCTGGATACTGTAAAAAAACAAAAACAGAAAATTCTTTTAAAGCTCAATAAGACAGCCAATGATTCTATACAACACTGAAACCAAACATACCTTAGAACCTGCTTGTATTCTCACAACCGCTTCCACAAACTGCAGGTGAGAGAATGACATCAAAGAACATAAAAAGAGATTACAAAAAAAAAACATAAAAATCAAAACTTTTGCATCTACTTCGGCTTTAAAGCTTTTTGTACGATCGACCCAATTCACCAACAAAGACAAAAACACTAATCTGAAGATCTTCAATGCGTAAAGTTTCGATTTTTAAAGAATCAAAACCTGCTGAGAAGAGATCTCGGCGGTACGGGGCTTGATGTGGAGGTGAAGATGAGGAGGATATGAATCCACTATGACGGCTTCTTCTCCGTAAACTGCTTCCACGGCTTCCATCTCCATCGCCACCTCTTCTTCCGTCATTTTTCTCTCCCCCCGAGCCGAGAGGAGCACTACCGGGCGGCGAAGAAGCAGAGGAGAAGACCTTTTCCGTAATTATTCTTCTTTTATTTATACAGTTTTTTTATTTCGTTTAAACGACCCCCGTAATATGTCAATATTTCTGACTTCGTCCAATTTTTATAATTCCTGCTCAATTTCAACCTCTTGCAACTAACTGAGATTTCTGCATCATTTTTGGTATTTTACTAATCACTCAATTACACGGCCAAACTATATCTACATTCAAATTACGACACGACATCATCATCATTAGAAATTTTGGTTGGTATAGATTGGCACAGACCAAAATTTAATTTTTAAGAGTTCATAAACTAAGTTTTAAGCGAGCATAAAAAATATAAATAAACAATAAGATGAAAAATTGAACCAAATGCACAGGTGGATTAAATGTTGAATAAACTACTCAGATTTATAAATTTTATATTTACGTGTCATAAAAACATAAATATATAATTTGAAGATGTATCATTGATTTTTTATTTTTAAATATAAATCCATTCTGTGTACATTTTTTTAAAACCCTGAATGGTATATAAAGCCTCAAAGCAAAAGTTTCAAAGTGTTGATACCAAGGAAAAAAACTTAAAACAGAAGCACACCACTAGGCATGTAAAGAAAAATAGCCAAAAACACAACCATGGCTATTACGCAAACCATCAGCACACAGATGCAAGACTCTCATATCCAGCTAAGGGTAATCCAGTCGTGTACTTTTTAGATCATGAACACAGAGCAGTAGCTTCTGCAGAAATCAAGGGAAGAACCCAACGAGGGCCATTGCTTGCAATGTAAGATTTGGTACCTCTGATCACTGATAACACTCTCTGCAATTTTCAGAGCAACTCCATTCTTGCTTTCTCTTGCATATTCCAAGGATCAACCATTCAAATTATGGAGTTTCTGCAAGATCTGATCAACCACCTCTTTTGTCTCCGCATGATGGTTTAAGTTCATCAATCTCTCTCTCTCGCAAGCGAAAGCGAAGATTCAAAGATGACACCATCCTTATGCATTGAGCTCATACTCTCCACTTATCTTAGTACAAGCAGATCAGGAAGCACCAATGCTACATTTCAGAGAGGTCCGAGGCGGTGCGATCCAGTTTTCTGTAACGGTGGTTAGCTTCAAGTCAGGCTGGAGTAAAGACTTTAGAAACCATCCTTGTATTCTTCCTTGGAGTTTCTCCCGTATAAAGTTCAGGTGGTCATTTTTTTATCCTTGGAAACATTCAGGCAAGCCTAAGTATGTTCATTCTCCACCCCCTCCTTATCGATTTCCAAAATTCTCCTGACCTCCTCTTTGGTTGCAGTCGGAAATTTTTGCACCAAAGATAATGGAAGACTTGAGCCTGTTGATTACCTTACCTGGCGCCTCGCCATATTTCCTCAGACACTCCACGATTGTTTCACTTTCAGCCACATCAGCTCTGCACATCAATAAGCTGTCATCGGCAAATAAGAGATGGTGAATAGCTGGGTCGTTGCTACTCAATCGAATGCCATGAAGTTTCTCCTCCTTCTCTGCCACGTTCAATACATTGACCAGAGCCTCAGTAGACAAAATAAAGAGAAAGGGGCTCAGCAGGTCGCCTTGCCTGATCCCCCATTCCGGTTTAATCAGACAGTGAGTTCGTCCATTCAATAGGATTGTGTATGACACCGTCGTCACACACGTCATGATCCATCGAATCCAGATACGATCAAAACCAATATTTCAAGCAAAATTTCCAAAAAAGACCACTCTACTCTGTTGTACGCTTTCGACATGTATAGCCATAAATTGCTTGCCAATAGACTCATTTGTTCGTAAATCGTGCATCATTTCATGTACAACAATGATATTGTCTGATATCAAATTGTTCTGCAACAAAAGCCCCCCGAGTGTCAGAGATTATCGAAGGCATTATCATCTTCAAACGTTGACACAAAATCTTTAATATTATCTTATATTGCACTGAGCAGAGACTAATCAGCCTCATGTCCTTCATCATCGTCGGGTTAAGCGTCTTCGGAAGTAAATACAGGTAGGTGTGGTTCCATCCCTCTAGAATTACAGAGAACGTGAAGAACCTCTGTATCTTCTCTGTTATACTTTTTTCGACGATATGCCAGAACTTCTGGTAAAAACCCCGGTCAAGCCATCTTCCCCTGGGGCGCTACTGCCTTTGACACTGAAAGCAGCAAAGTTTAATCTCTTCGGACGAGACAGGTATGATCAGTATCTCGTTCATCTCCGGTGTGACTCTGCTTCCAAACTCATCAAACAGAGATTCAAGATCATGGGGGTTTGTGCTCATGAAAAGCTCTCGGAAATATTCCACAGCTAGATTCCCTTTAGCTCCTTCTGAGCATGAGTACCTTGTTCCAGAATTTACTGCCCTTAGTACTGTTGTGAAAGAAAGTGGTATTCGTATCACCTTCTTTCAACCATTTTTTTCTGCTCATCTGCCTCCAGAACAGCTCTTCTTGTATGTGCGCTTCAGATGGCTCACTCTTAAGGTGCGACATAGTCCTATGAGTAGGGTGCAGCTTAGATATCTCAGCTTCCAATAGCTTGATCAATCGCTCAATATTATTTCTTGCATTCATGTGCAGAGATCTTTTCCATCTAGCAAGCTCACGTCTGCAGTTGTTGATCCTCTCCATCAGGGACACACTACTTTCAGGCGTACACGCATTCCAACCTTTTTCCACAACTTTTTCTATCCCCGTTTTATCCAGCATCCTTTAATCGAAGTAAAAACGACCTTTTCCTCTATCATCAGGTTCATAAACAAAGTCCACTCGGATTGGCCGATGATCAGAGGCTCTCATAGTCAAATACTCTGTTTGAGAGCGCGGAAAGAGGCGAAACCACTCATCATTTTACCAAAACCGCGGTCGAGCCTACATTGGACCCACACTTTATCTCTCCAGCCAGCCCAAGAGAGTGTGTTGCCCATGCTCCTAATCTCCTTCAGCTTGCAGTTAGTTGCAAAGTTCCGAAAATCCCAGAAGGTTGAATCAGAATGTATTGCACCATCTTGTTTTTCATTGTTACTCATCTGCTCATTGAAATCACCCAAAAGGAGCCATGAATCATTCCTATTGATGCCAATATCAGTTAATATATCCCAAACTTTCTTCCTGTGTTCTCTGACATGGTCGCCATACACACAGGATAGATAAAACACCAAAGAACCTAACTTTACTTTACAGTCGATAACTCTTTTGTTGCTCATCAGTATCTCGACTTCATAGGACTTTTTCCACAGTAGAGCCAATCCCCCACTCCTTCCGATTGGATCAACTGTGCATAAATGATAGTATCCAAACTCAACTTTCAAACCCTCCAAATATTTACATTGCTTTTTAGTTTCCCTCAAGAACAAAAGGTCACGAAAATGCATTTTATGAATTTCCCTTAACCGTTGAACTGTCTCGTCGCTTCCAGCTCCTTGATAGTTCCAGCTCCAAATGCTCATTGGGATGGCAGCGGTTTCAAATCGGAAGTCACCGTATTATTTGGGTTTTTGTAGACATGTTTGCGGGCGAGAGCGAAGGGCTTACAGCTTTCTGCTTCCCATTCGAATCAGGGGACTATACTGTGTTGTTTCCCTCTTGCAGAAAGTTGCTCGGTTTCTGTGAGGATCTGGTTCTTCTCACCCAGGCAGGAGGACGTTTACGATCTTTTTTCTTGGATCCTAGGTTACCGGTAGAGACAGCTGGCCAAGAATTCCCCAATCTGAAAATCATAGAACCTTGACGGATATATTTGCTAGGTGTTTACATACGGGCATAAACATATTTACTAGGTTTTTACATGCGGGCATAAACATTTTATAGTTACTTATTAATACATCCATTACTAATTAAAAGACTATAATCATAAATTGTTATTTATGTTTTCATTTGTAAATTTTTACGTATTATGATTTTTTTTTGAAAATTCTTATGTATATTATATTCAGTATTAATAAATAATTTTTAGAAATCCCTCCATAGTATCTTTTCAATTATATAAAATTAATGATGTTACTTGTTTAGAATTTAATTATGTGTTTTCTGTTTTTCATTTTTTACTTTTTATTAAAATATATTTTCCTAATAACCACACAATATATATAAGAATTATTTTTTATTAAAATATATATATTTGTTATTTTTTGGATAATTCTTATTTTTATTAATTTTAATCACTTCTCTATAAAATAATTTAAATTTGTTTTTTTTATTTTTTGACTAATTTTAGAATTTTTATTAAGGGTATAAAGATATTAATCCCTCTAACTTTCAACGTGAGAGCTCGAACACAAAAAATCACTTCACAAATAATAGTATAGACCAGGCAAAAACCTATTGTCTTACGTTTTAAACAATATGCTTTCATGCAGTATATACGTGTAAAATACAGAAAAAATGCATTTTGCCTTACAGTTTGTATTTTGGTTGAAACTAATTATTTTGTCCGTACATGCAGACATAATTTGTTTATCAACATTTATTAGTTTATGTTTCATCAATTCAAAAAACCAACATGTTATTATGTTTTTTGCTTGATTAATATTTATAGATAAATTGTTTTATATCTTATTTTTTAAACACTTTATAATAAAAAAAATTATTTCAAGATAACAGCATAATATATAAGAATTATCTTGCTTTTAAAATTTAATATTATAAATATAAAAATCATTTTTAATTATATATAAAAATCATTAAAAAAAATATAATTGATTTTAACTGCTCTAAATTTTAACATGAGAATCTTTGTTAAGGCTAATAATATATTTGACATTCAATTTATAACGACAAGGTTTTTTCAACAATAACGGTCTATGAAACATTAATATTTGTCCTTGAAACAAACAAACAAAACAATAAATGACCAAAATAATAGTGGAAACATAATGATTTAGGAATCATATTTCTTATTATTATATATTTAATAATATGTTTAATCATTATTACACAAATATCGAATGACAAATGATTATTTAAAATATAACTAAACCTTGGTGATGCCTAATAACTTACATGTAGCTGTAAGGGCCATACGATAAGTAAAACGCATAGGAAACAAAATGGCAAAACAATCTTCAGGAATACCGACTAAAACTATGCAACATTCTTTTGTAACATCTTTGAGATTGAAATGCTTCACTGATTCGTAACAATACGGAACTTTGTGTACATCTGTCCCACAAGCTATTGGATTTGGGAACAATCCTTCCTCTTCTGTTGGAGCAAATGCTGAATCAGAAATACAATTTATATTTTGAGAAATTGATAGAATCACTACCATTATCAATAAAATGGTTAGGCACACTATTTTCTTACTTTCATTCATTATTCAATTTCTATACAACTTATATTTATCTTGTGGTTACTATGACATTAGTTGTAGTATTTATAATTTTAAACACTACAAGGAAACATAACATATTTTGACAAAAATTATGACCACATAAATTGGTCAAGAATTTTTTCAACCACAAATTGACCATTTCATGATGATTTTAAAAAGTGGACAAAAGATGGTCAAAAATTGTTGACGAATCAAACTGTCTACAAAAATGGTCAATAGTCTGTGACCAAATCTTGACCACTTTATTATAGTCATAAAATGGTCAGAAATGGATCAGGAAGAGACACATTTTTCTATAAAACTTAACCAGTTTTCAAGGCTTGTGTAGTGGTCAGAAAAAAAAGTCAAAATACCAAATTTGCTTTCATTTTAGGCTTTGAATGCAATGCATTTTAAATGCAGATTTTGTGATGCAGATTAATCCCATATATATTAATCTTGGAGCATTACAATATTTTTTGATAGCCACGTGTCATCATAAGAATGATTCTCAGAATTTTTAGAGAGATAGGTTAGTCTATCTAAATATATATTATATTTTTTTATTAAACCAACTATCAAATTAATTAATAGTGTACAAAAGAATATTCTTTATTCTTTTCTTAAATAAAAACTACGGAATTGCCTAATATGATTAACATATATATCACCATTAATGATTGTGAATAATAAAGATTTGATAACATTTTTTATCCTCCATACTTTTGTTTAATTTTAGATTATTAAAAGAAATTAAACAATCACATTAAGCATATATTAAAAATAGATTCTTTTCTTATATGTTATATTTTGAATTTTTTAAAACGACTATAAATTATTAAAACTGGTAAAATTCTCACACTGAAAATTTTGTGATCAATGGTAACATTTTTTTTAGTTCAGCCCATTGTTATTTTTTAATGGACCTTGAACAATGTTTAATGATTAATTAAACTGGTCACGTACATAGTAGAATGTGTTTTGGTTTAAAAATTGTTGTATATCCAAAATCAATATGAACAATCATCACTTTCGTTTAAAATTTTGCTACAACAAAAAATATAGGGTTGGACAAAAATCCAAATAACCGAACCAAATCCAATCTGAAAAAGTAGAACTAAACTTTAACCAAAATTGGTTAAATATTCGAATGAGTTCAAAACTTTGGTATCTAAAGAATCGGAATCGAGCCCGAGCTGAACCGAAATATTTTGGATATCCGAGTATATTCGAACCAGATTTATATACTTAAATATAATAATTATTTTAAAAATTAATATCTAAAAGAATATACAAAATACATAAGATTTTTTAAATTGTCCAAAATACTTAAAATTTTGTAAAAAAAGTTAAAAGTGCATGTATAAAATAGCTAAACGATACTCAAAATACAAAAAAAATACTTAAAATATCTATTGATTTTTTATCCAAATATTTAAACTAAACCAATTTTTATGTTAAGTTTAAGTATTTTGGCATACAGTATTCAAATGTATATGTTATATATTATTTTTAATTTTATTTGAGAAGTCTAAAGTATATATGAACTTTAGCTTTTTTTAAAAATAAATAAATGGTTTATCCGAACCTAAACCTAAACCCAAACCCAACCTGCAAAGATTCGATCCAAACCTGCAAAGATCCGACGAACAGAACATAACGGAACCAAATGGTACCTGGATGCTCATCCCTAATCAAATGTAAAAAATGTTATTGATAACAAAAATATGTATTGCTTATAATATTTAAATACAACATATTTTTATATAACTCACTCCAACAGGACGCGGATTATCATCTAGTTTGCATTTTATTTTCCATTCAATTATTAATTGCAGTCCATTAATAATGCAGTCAAATCTATACTAATCTGCATGTAGATTAATTATAGTCATTAAAATGTTGATCTACAAGAGAAAAAAAGAAAGAAGCTAAAATGTGATGTTGACCAATAAAAATTGAGTTTTTTTCTCCCTATTAATTACATATAGAAACCTAAGGCTTGAAAAAAAACAAACCCGAATATCTGAACCGAACATGATCTGATAAAAATGCATCCGAACCAAACCCGACATAAATACCAAATAGATTTTGTTTTATGGTATTTCAGGTTATAGGTATTGTCCGATAGAACCCGAAATATTCAAAATCTCCAAAAAGAACTTGTACCAAACATGAACTGAGTTCCTAATATGTATCCAAAATACAATAAGATATTAGTTATCTATTACATGAAGGTTGATGGTTGAAGATGTCAGTTGAAACTTAAAGTTTTTAGATTTTTGTCTTATGTTCATTGAATAATGTTTTTTATTTCACGAGAACTTAGTTTCCGTTTTATGATTTCATTTATTTGATTTTTTTTGAAAGAATGTTAAATTAATTCAAACAAAAAAAACTGTTTACAACCAAAGTTGCTTGTTTTAAACTCAAAAAAATTGAAACTTTACTTTACATTAGAGAATAGAATCATCTGATGGAGAGCCAGGTCCCCATAGCTCCTTGATAAGCTGAGTTGTGGCGATAGCTAATGCTTGATAAGCTTAGTTTTCGTTTTATAATTTCATTAAATTGATTTTTTTCTATCAATAACTATGAATGATCATGTTGGTGTTCCTTTTTTATTTTGAATAGGACCCGAACCCGAAAGTACATCAGCTTGTATGCAATTCTTTGAAGATTTACTAATCCCGACCCAAACCCGATAGATACCGAACCGGCCCCAAACTGAACTTTCGTATAATCTGAATGGGGTTTATTTAAATAAACCCAAAAAACAAGACCTGATTAGACAAAACTGAAACCCCATTAGGAATCCGAATGCACAGGCCTATAGAAACCATTTAATTTACCAAATACAAATATTTTAAAAATACAATTTAATACTTTTTATTTTCTTTGTTTTATTTAAAATCTTCTTTAAGTATGTTGAAAAAATTATATATATTTACTTACATATTTTTCCCGCCAAGTTTTAAAAGTGATGTTTTAGATTTTATTTTTGTATTTGAAAATTAATATTTTGGAATTTTCTTACATATGCATGTTATTTTGTATTTTCTAAAATTTATAAATTTGCAATTAAAAAATATAATACTTTTAAAGATAGAGAAATATATTAATAGTTTATTTTTTGAAAGATGACATGAGAAATATATTTATATTGTAATTTAAAATATATCAAATAATATATATTTATATATATATAAATATCTATTATATATAAAAATTTGTATTTTTAGATATTTAGTTAACATCTTCTACTTTTTAATACTTAATATAAAATGATAATTCGGTAATTAGTTTAGATAGTTAGATATGCGTTTTTTTTTTGTATTTGTTCTATTTGATATACATTTTTGTTTGATCTGCATTTTTTTGTTCTGCATATTATTCGAAGCCTAAAGAGTAATTTACACAAATAGACACTTTCTAAGCTTTTATTACATATTGGAGCACTTCTCACTATCAAGGTAGTTTTTGGGTGGTGAAAGACACCATTAACCCCACCGACAACAAACCTTTTCGTTACCTTCTCTTTTTATGTCACGTGAATTCATGTTTCCCTTTTTAACTGTCAAAATACAATTTTTTATTTAGGGTGTGATTGGTAATGGCTGTAGTTTTAAAATTTTTGCTGTAGAAAAAAAGCTGTAGAATTTTTGTTTTGGCTTTAGTTTTTATTACTGTAGATTTTATGGAAAGCTCAAAAAAATTGTTTTGAATATTTGGCTCTAGAAATCATTTGCACAGCTGTAAGTTATTTTAGAAACTGTGATTTTTTAAAAACCATTAAAGCTTGATTGCTTTAAATTTGGTGCTTTAGAAATAAATGGTGTTCTGGACAGCACTTACATCCATTACCAATCACACCCTCAATTTTTTTATTATGAACCACACAAATCAAAAGTCATTTTATCTCTAATATATCTCTGAATCGTAGCAACAAAAATGCGGTGGCTAAAAAAATCATGTAACTCCAGCGGTGGCACAAAATCTGTAAAAAGTGCAGATATGAGAGAGTAATTGACATAAGAGAGTAACTGATGTTTGAGAAAGGCATGGAGTATAAGATGAGGAGGATGGGAAGTCACCATAGTTAGTTGAAGGTGATAAAGAGGAAAGAGGGGAGAGATGATGATTTGGTGACAAAGAAGAATGTGAAAGTGAAGAAGAGTAAAGACACGAAGGATGGCGATGAGAGGAGGGAGGAAAGTGTAGTAGAAGATGGTACTTGTTGGGTTCTGATGGCGGTGGCGCATTGACCACAAACGTTGACGACATCTTTATTGCAGATTTATCAACATTGAGTGCCTCACATTCTCCCATCGCAACCATGCTAAACCAACTCTGCAACATAGAGTTCCATATTGTTAAGGACAATACCTTGATTGTCACTCAAGAAGTTTTGGCTTGTTTTAATTTGATAAATTTTAGAGGAGATGTGTGGAGCTAGTGTCTGATTTAGATGGATATAATTTGACAATGTCTTGAGTGTTTTTCTTGAAATGGTGTACATCTTTGTTTTGACACTAATGCTCAAATAGTTTACTTAAGTACACGATTTGAAATGGTGTATATTTTGGTTTTCTTTTATGGCTGAATTTTGGATAATAAAATCTTCTATTTAACTATCTCTTTAGTAGTGTGAGCTTTTGTGTAGGAGAGGTTTTAGAAACAATATATGGAGATACAAATTGGTATGAATAACGATGATGCTTTGAGATCAAAGAGTTTTAAAATGATAATATTTTGAGAAGTAAAGAGTTTTAAATGTTTTCTACATGTTAAAACCACATATGTGATATTCACCTTGGTTAATGTCCATGTATACACTGTTGGATAAGCTTCAAGTAAGATTACTTGAACAACAAGTTATTCTAAGATAAGGATGAATAACTAAGTAGAATTAGGATAAAGCTAAGACTCCTAAATCAATGTGTAATAGGACAAGTTAAGGGTTTTCTATTACCTATATAAAGAGGCCAATGTAAGATGTTCTCAAGTAAGAAAGTTAAGAAAGATTAATAAAACAAAGCTAAGAAGTTTTATTAAGATTGTGTTTCGATCACTTTATTTGGTATCAGAGCTTTTGGTTCTTTGCAGAATTATCGAAAACACAATAGACAATGGGCGATACGAAGCCTCCGATGAAACTGAGAGACTCCATTCCATCCGCCGTGGTTTGTCCCATGTTAACCTCAACAAACTACACAGTATGGGAAAAAAGAATGAAAGTTTTATTGAGAGTTCACAAGATATGGGAGACAATAGATCCTGGTTCAAAAGAAGACAGCAAGAATGATATCGCAACAGCACTTCTGTTTCAATCTATACCCGAGCATCTGATCTTACAGGCGGGAGATGATGACACCCCTAAAGACATCTGGGAAGCCATCAAGACTAGGAACGTTGGTGCCGAACGCGTGAAACAAGCACGTCTACTAACCCTAATGAATGAGTTTGATCGTCTAAACATGAATGACTCCGATTCCGTCGACGTATTCTCCGGCAAGATAACCGAACTAGCTTCTAAAGCGGCCTCATTAGGACAGAGTATTGATGAGCCAAAGATTGTGAAGAAACTTCTAAACAGCCTACCTCTGAAGTTTATTCACATGACAGCCTCACTTGAACAACTGCTGGACTTAAATAAGATCAAGTTTGAAGACATAGTCGGCAGACTCAAAGCTTATGAAGAACGTTTAAAAGGAAAAGAAGTACAAGATCAACAAGGAGTTCTCTTGTTCTCAAATTCTGAAAATTCATATGGTAAAAATAGCGGAGGAAGATGGCGAGGGTCGAATCGAGGAAGAGGTCGTGGAGGCAGAGGACAAGGAAGAAACAGTTCACAAGAGAGAAACAAGGTGAAGAAAGACTACTCTCAAATTGAATGTTACCACTGTCACAAGAAAGGTCACTTCAAGTCCGTCTGTCCCGACAGAAAGGTTGACGATCAAGAAGCAAACAAAACAGAAACAGAGGTTGCAGATGGAGCTTTGTATATGCACGAGTTGGTATATCTGAATGAAGAAAAGGTGATACCTAAAACGTATGAAGCAACTAAGAAAGAAGAAGGAATATGGTACCTAGATAATGGCGCAAGTAACCATATGACTGGTGAGAAATCATACTTCTCCGAGCTGAACGAGAAGATAAAAGGCAGAGTTAAGTTCGGAGATGGCTCTTGCGTTAGCATCAATGGAAAGGGATCAATTCTTTTTGAAGCAAAAACAGGGGAGCAGAAACTTCTCACCGATGTATACTTCATACCAGAGCTAAGAAGCAACATCTTGAGTCTTGGACAAGCTACTGAACAGGGTTGCGAAGTAAGAATGAAGGAGGACTATCTAACCGTACATGATCCGAATGGCAGGTTACTTGTAAAGACATCAAGATCGACAAATCGTCTTTATAAGATTAGTCTAAAGATTGGTCAACCAGCTTGTCTACTTGCGAAGATTGATGAAGTTCATTGGAAGTGGCATGCAAGACTCGGGCACATAAGCTTTAAAACCATAAAGAACATGGCGTCTAGTGATATGGTTTTAGGTTTACCAAACATCCAAGGAGAGAAACAGATGTGTGATTCCTGTCTAGTGGGTAAACAAACAAGACAAGTATTTCCTAAAGCAACAAGTTACAGAGCCTCCCGTGCATTAGAGTTGATTCACGCAGATCTATGTGGACCTATCTCACCTGCAACATCATCATTAAACCGATACATCTTCGTCTTGATCGATGACCACACAAGGTACATGTGGTCAATCTTGTTGAAAGAAAAGAATGAGGCTTGTGAGAGATTCAAGACATTTACAGCACTTGTTGAGAAGGATATTAACAAAGAAATTGCAACTCTAAGAACGGACAGAGGAGGAGAGTTCACTTCGAGAGAGTTCCAAGATTTCTGTAACAAGAAGGGAATCAAACGACATTTGACGGCTCCCTATACCCCGCAACAGAACGGCGTGGTAGAACGTAGAAACCGGACGTTGATGGAGATGACAAGAAGCATCCTAAAGGCGATGAAAGTTCCAAACTATATGTGGGGAGAAGCAGTTCGTCACGCCACATATCTAATTAATCGTGTGCCTACAAGAGCATTGAAAGATCAGACACCCTACGAGTGTCTAAAGAACAAGAAACCAAGCATTGCTCACCTCAAGATATTCGGCTGCATTGCTTATGCTAAAATTGATTCAGGACAACTAAGGAAGCTTGATGATCGATCAGTGAAGCTTGTTCACCTTGGGATAGAACCAGGAACAAAGGCATATCGTCTCTACAATCCAACTACGAGAAGAATTGTAGTCAGTCGAGATGTAGTATTTAGTGAAGGAGAGCGCTGGAACTGGAAGGGAGGTGAAACCGATGACAAGGATGAAGCTGGTATGTTCAGAATGACATGGGGAGATAGCATGGATAACGGACACGGTCCGTACCTCATCAGCTCGCAACAAGAAGAAGAAGAAACTACAGAGGGAGATACGGTGCAAACTGAATCCGGTTCCGATGCAGACAACACTGAACATAATGAACCTCCACAACCTAGAAGATCATCACGACAAGTAAGAGCTCCGAGTCACCTTGATGATTATGTGCTTCTAGCTGATCAAGAAATTGAAATACTCCTCCTCTCACTCGACGATGAGCCACGAACTTATCAAGAAGCAAAAGACCTCGTTCAATGGACTAGAGCCTGCAAAGATGAGATTGAATCAATCAACAAGAATAAGACTTGGGACCTTGTTGACAAGCCACCTGGAGTGAAGATAATAGGTCTCAAGTGGATCTTTAAAATCAAGAGGAACTCAGACGGATCCATCAACAAGTTTAAAGCTCGCTTAGTTGCGAAGGGTTATGTACAAGAACAAGGAGTGGATTACGAAGAAGTATTCGCCCCTGTTGCTCGACTGGAAACAATAAGGCTTCTGATAGGTATGGCTGCTACGAATGGATGGGAAATTCACCATCTTGACGTCAAGACGGCGTTCCTACATGGCGAGTTAACCGAAGCAGTATACGTAACGCAGCCTGAAGGGTTTGAAAAGAAGGGAGAAGAGCACAAGGTTTTCAAACTATCCAAAGCACTTTACGGCTTGAAACAAGCGCCAAGAGCTTGGAACACAAAACTCAACAGGATCCTGATCGACATGAAATTCACAAAGTGCTCAAAAGAAAGCTCTGTATATCGAAAGAAGGAGGGAGACGAGCTTCTCATAGTTGCAATCTATGTAGATGATCTTTTTGTAACAGGAAATTCTGTGAGATCAATCATGAAGTTCAAAGAAGGAATGTCTAAGAAGTTTGAGATGTCTGATCTTGGAAAGCTTACCTATTACTTAGGTATCGAGGTAAAACAGAGCTCAAAGGGAATAGAAATCAAGCAGGAAGCATACGCAAGTCGAATACTAAAAGAAGCAGGAATGTTCGACTGCAACTCAAGTGCAATACCTATGGAGTTCGGGCTACATTTGTCGAAATTAGAAGATGAAGTGGAAGTAGATGCGACACTGTATCGAAGAAGGATAGGTTGTCTCCGGTATCTCATGCATACCAGACCTGATCTCGCCTTCTCCGTAGGACTCTTAAGTAGGTATATGAGGTCGCCAAGACAACCACACGACAATGCCTTAAAGCAAGTTCTAAGGTATTTAAAAGGAACTCTAGGGAACGGCTTAGTGTTCAAGAAAGAAGGATCGAAGAAACTTGTTGGTTTCAGCGACAGTAGTCACAACACCGATAAGGACGACGGGAAGAGTACTACTGGACACATGTTTTTCTACGGTGACACACCTGTGACGTGGTGTTCTCAGAAGCAGGAAACGGTCACCTTATCTTCTTGTGAATCCGAGTTCATGGCAGCTACAGAAGCAGCTAAGCAAGCCATCTGGCTTCAAGATCTTCTAAGTGAAATCACAGGAAAGGAGCAGGCTAAAACGACCATATATGTTGACAACAAGTCGGCTATATCTTTGGCAAAAAACCCTGTGTTTCATCGAAGAAGTAAGCACATCCAGAAGAGGTTTCATTTCATCCGTGAATGTGTTGAAAAGGAGCAGATTGAAGTGGAGTTTGTGCGAGGTGAAGATCAGTGTGCAGACATTCTAACAAAGGCATTGGCAAAGCTAAAATTCAACGATATGAAGAAGAAGATTGGGGTTCAAGACACAAGCAAGAGTGACTTGAAGCTTAGAAGGGAGAATGTTGGATAAGCTTCAAGTAAGATTACTTGAACAACAAGTTATTCTAAGATAAGGATGAATAACTAAGTAGAATTAGGATAAAGCTAAGACTCCTAAATCAATGTGTAATAGGACAAGTTAAGGGTTTTCTATTACCTATATAAAGAGGCCAATGTAAGATGTTCTCAAGTAAGAAAGTTAAGAAAGATTAATAAAACAAAGCTAAGAAGTTTTATTAAGATTGTGTTTCGATCACTTTATACACCAAATCGCATCATGTACAACAACTTGATTGTGTTTATTATGGAATACATGTACATATTGTTACCGTGTACAACCCCAGGTATCTTACATAAAAGCGAATACTAGAATTTCACATGAACTTCGTACGTATCTTGTTAAGTGGTCAGAAAATATTTTTAATATGTGAATGTTTTAAAATTAATATTTAATTATAAATGGTTTTATATCTTAATTTTTAATTTTATAATAAAAATATTATTTCGAGATAACAATGCTATATATCTAAGAATTATTTTATTTTTAAATATGTTTTTATTTTCGCCAATCTATACTATTATTTATGAATTGATTTTGCTGATTTGTCATGCTCCCATGATTTTAGGTAATTTTGCTTATTTGTCATGTTTTTATTAGTTTTATTTGAATTATTAATTTAAATATATTAGATCATATATTTATATTTAGTCATATTTTATATTCAATTATTAATCTTAACAAAAAAATTTATCATTATCTTAAGAATAATTAAAACTTTAAAGATAATATCATATTTAAATAGTTAAATTTATACTATATTACTTTAGTAATATTAAATTATTATATATATGTTTATATTATATTTGGTTTAATAATATTAAAACAAATCTACTTTAATATATATATATATATATCACATAAAATAGATAAATTCACATGAAAAAGTTGGTAAAGAATTCAAAAATATTTATACTATTATTTACAGAGTATTTTTTTTGTTCTTACATTAAAAATTAGAGTATTTAAAGTCTTTATTACCCTTAATAAATAATTAGATTAGATTTGTTAATATAGAATTACCCACAAATAAAAAACAAATTTCATTAATTTAATAATCATCATTATCTAAAAAGATTCTATATTATTTTATTCAAAAATATTTTGAAAATAAATATAAATCCTTGTATATATTTTTATGTATATATGAATGTTTTCAAGTTTATTTTACATAGTAAAATATATTTTTATCATATATAAAATATTTAGTATTTAATTAATTATTAAATATTTTAAAAGTATGAAAATAATTTACTCTAATGATTTTTGAATTGATAATATATTTAAATATAATTTTTTGTGAAATTTTTTAAGCCCTCAAGTGCGGGCAAAACACCTAGTTTGTTGTATTAATTAATAATCAATTATCTAATATAAATTGATAGCATATAAATCTAAATTTTTAAACATAATTTTTTAATTATATAATAAATTATATTTAAAAATCATAAAGGGTAATTAATTAATAATCAATTATCTAATATTAATTGATAACATATAAATCTAATATTTTAAACATAAAATTTGTTTTTAATTATATAATAACTTATATTTTGAAAAATCATCAAGTGTAGCTATTCTGACTTTTAATGTGAGAGTTCCGTTCCGAAAAATCACTTCGCAAATAATAGTATTTTTATAAAATAAATTATTTTAAAAAAAAATATCAAGGGTGACAATGATTTTAGCTGTTCCAGTTTTTAATATGAGAGTTCTGTTCCGAAAAAACCACTTCATAAATAATAGTATTCATTATAAAATAAATTATATTTAAGAAAATCATCAATGGTAACACCGACTTTAGCCGTTTTAACTTTTAACACGAGAGCTTCGTTGCGAAAAATTAATTCGCAAATAATAATTATATTTTCATTGATTTTTTCTTACAAAAAAAGATTTAGCATTTATCATATTAATATACAAACGATTACTTTTCATATCATAATCTCTACCATTTTTTGGAAAGAAAAAGAAGATATTTCTGTTTGATTATAAAAATGTTTATAAAATCCAGGTACCAAGGGGCGTTATTGTTCAACTTAATATATACGATGATTAAGTAAATATAAAAACTATTTCGCGGCAAAAACGTAAATAGAACAAGATTCACGATATAAAAATCATTAACGATAACGGAGGGAAGTTTAACGGCGAATCTGCCGACGGAACCGAGCGGATAAGGCGGAGCCGTACAAACAGAGCTTGAAGGAAAAAACTATAATCACCGCAAATTTTCGGTAGACTGTAAGTAATTCTATTTGATGCTGCAAATTTACCTTCTTTTTTTTTATAAATTGACACTGTTCTTCTTCTTGACTGTATCAATGAATCTTTGCTTTACAATTCGAGAATTTTTTATTAATGGATTTTTTATACGATTCATCAAGAGAAACATGAGAATCATTTGCAATTGTGACAAGTAATTATGCTTTTTTATAATATATAAACAAGTACTTTTTGTTTG
Source organism: Brassica juncea (assembly GCA_018703725.1). Taxonomy (NCBI): domain Eukaryota; kingdom Viridiplantae; phylum Streptophyta; class Magnoliopsida; order Brassicales; family Brassicaceae; genus Brassica; species Brassica juncea. Next base: position 4,112,454 of record CM031940.1, on the reverse strand, counting down.
CAGACAATCTTACTCATGTTCTTATGTTCTGTAATAACTCTAGTGGTTTCATAACACATAACACTAATTAATACATTTGAAACTTACTTAGGTTCCACGTAATCCAACCAACTTCAGAACTTGTTCTTCTTGACTGTATCAATGAATCTCTGCTTTGTGAGATCGTTTCTTGAGATATACTCAAGAAAATCGTTAAAGCTGAAATCTCCATAGGCAGCTGGTTTGTTTTCATTCACGAGCTGAGGTGCTGGACTTATCTTCTTGTTCATTGGTAAGCTGTGAAGGCTCGCGAAAGAGAGGCGGTTGACATCTTTGTTCACTGTTACTCGATGAACCACGCTCTTGTATACGCCATTGCTCATCACTTCAACCTGATCTCCCAACTGCACTATCAGAGCTCCTTCGATGTACGGCACACAGATCCAGTTGTTGTTTCTGTCCTTTATCTGAAGCCCCTGGCTGCTCTGGAGTAAGATGGTCAGTGAGCTGAAGTCTGAGTGTGGTGGCATCCCCAAGGCTATCTCGGGTTCTGGACACGCTGGGTAGCAGTTCACGGCCATGACTTGTGACCCTTCTTCGATTTCTTCTTGTAAGTAACTTTTCTCGAGGCCTAGACTTTCTGAGATAGCTTCCATTAGTTGCTTATGTAGCTCATGCGTTGCCTCTGCGTATCTCCCCACTTTTTCCCTGATAGTAAGAAGATAGATCACATCAGTTTTGAGTCCTAGATTAGGTTTAAGAGTTATGCGTATATAGGTTTACTTACTTGTAGCAAGGAGGGTTGGATGGCCAGAGGTCGATCCACTTCGAGAGAGGATGGGAGTAATGTTTGATGAAGTCTCTCCAGTAATGAACACTGTCTATTGAATGGTTTATACTGGTGCCATATCTTACTGGCGTATGAACATCATCAGAAACCAGAAGCATCTTCTCATGGGCAGGTAAGTCAAAGAACCCTGTAGCTGCATCTAGTGCATCTCTCATCACTGATGATGATATTCCATGGTTTGTAACCTGTTGAGTTAGCAAGTTTTGGATCAGGGTCATGTACTAAAGAAGAGAAATACAAAATGATATAAAACCTGGCTAGCATACATGACATTTGCATAAAGAATAAAAATAAACATGTTCACATGAATACTTATTTTTATTCTCAATAAAGACAGAAACTAAGGACTTTGTCTTTTTCATTTATATCTTTTTGATAAGGACTTAGTTGATTGGTAGAAAAACGAACGAAAAAAACTGAACTATAGGTGTCTATATATATATATATATATATATATATATATATATATATATATATATAGTGTGTGTGTGTGTGTGATTGGTAGATGTTATAAGTACATTGCATACTAGTTCTAGTGACCCGAGCAATATAACACATGGCCTTAATCTAATGAACTGAGAGATGACACATGAATAGAACACTTTGGATTGTTACAGTGCATGAATGACACTGGGTCTACCTAACCATACATGTGTAGTTTATGTAGCTGAAAACAAGAGTATTACCTGAAAGAAACCAAATGCCTTGCAGGCCATTTCAATCTCATGGATGACACTTGGTCTAAGCAAAGGATCATGTAAGAGGGAAAGATCAATGACAGGAAGATTGATGGTACTGGTGCCAATGCTTGGACTGAGAACTGGTCGTTGTGAAGGCGGAAGAACATAACGGGTAGGCACATGAGGGACACCTGACTCTGTAAGTGCCTTGGCACTAGTAAAGCAATCACCAAGCACATTCTTATTTGTCTCCTCCATTGCTTTTTGCAAGAATCTGTTTTGGTATTTTAGATACTCACCTTGTCCTCCTACTTATAGTAAGCAAGCATGCAAAGCGTGTTCTTATATACACATGAAGATAACCTGGCCTTTTTTGGATTAAAAAATAGTCAACATTACTTCTTTTCTATTTGAAAACGGTTTTGGAAACTACCGGCTTGTGTTCATATACATAAACATTAAATGAATGGTTAGATACTTCACTCAAAAAATGAATTCTCGTTTGTTTTCTAGAGTTGCCACATCAGAGCTTGAAAGGTATTTGTAAAGGATGTATGACTAGTTGCATTTTTTGCTTTTTAGATTAAACTACATTATATGAAAAGAGTCATCGTGGTAACGGATTCTTCTTTTCTAATTTTAAAAGGAAAAACCATAAATATCTCATATACGTCATCAGGAAGGTTGAACATTGGTATAGGTTCATGGAGAACGTCACTACTATTTGTGAACTGTTCCTTTTTAAAGAGTAATGGGGTTTTGGATTTATATGAAGTTGAACTTGGGCTTATCTGTATTTGGCTCAAATCAATTAGGTGGGGTGATTTCTTCTGGATGAATGAAAAAAAGTGATGATTTGTTTTCTTGTGCATCAGGGAACACAAGAAGATAAAGAGAGAAAGTGGTGAGATTCAATGGAAGGAGAAAAATGGAAATACAAAAAAAAAAAATAATAATAATAATAAGTGGTGACAAGTTGAGAGACAGATACAACTTGTTGGCTCCATTTCCAAATCTGCATAGTAATGTCTTAAAACCAATGCTTAAAACAAGTATATCTCTTCACTTGTTGTTACATTCTGAAACGCGTTGACTTTTGACTTATGTCGGCACTGGGCCTGAATCCGAATTGTAAGATAATGGGCTTAGGTAAACCTTAAGAGACTTCATCGGCGAGATTTTTTCGTTAAACGCATAGTCGAAGAAACTGTGAAGTTGTTGCTGCTTCTTGTAAAAAGAACAATCATTTACTTTTTCTATAGTACTAGCATTTCTCGAATCATTTGAATAAATAATGCATGTATGTGGAATATGTCAACCATACTCAGAGAATCAATTCATTGATTGTTTCTTAAAAATACATTTATTTTAAGAAAGTCAAACTAATTGTAATTATTCTATCTAACGGGATTCTAGTTATGTCATTGACTATTCTGTAATTTTTTTTAGAAAATATATATATCTTGGATCTTGTAATCATTCTCCTGCAATCTTGTAGGCAATCTTTTCCGTTATTGGGATGGAGATTAGAGAATGTGGTAGCCCTCTCCTTGCTATTATCTCATTTATATCATTTTAAAAAAAAAAATTGTAAGGCTTCATTCCGATCAACTAACAAAGGGGCCTCTCTTTCTCTCTCAAAATTCACCGCATCAAGGTCTTAGTAACAGAGAAACTATTTTTCTTCAACTCGATCGTTGCAATGTGCATATTGACGTAGACATTTTGTATCTTGCTTCGTTAGTCTTTGTCTTCAATAGACTATACACCGAATTTTTCAGAACGATTGGTAATAGGATTAAGGTCAACGCTTTAGCCGTCAAACATGCTAATTGTATTTGAAGAAGAAAACACCAAACATTATTGATGCATATACAAGCTAAATGCGTAGGCGAGACAGAGATAACATTTATCGATTTTGACAAATAAAGTTCTCAAAGTACATTTATCTGATATGAGATTAATCAATTATCAAACAAAAAATATTGAGCGATTTTTTTTTTGTTGCACATGTATAGTTCGTCATTTTATGACGACAGAGTTTGAAAAGAAGAAAGAATTGGTAAAAATATAAAATCAAAGAATATTTAAACTAGTTGGTAATCGATCATCTAACCACGACTTGTTCAAATGCTACCTTTTGCAACTATATATCTATGAGTAGTTGGAATCGTCCTCCTCATACCCTCTCTCGATATAATTTTTTTTTGTCATCTCTCTATTTCTCTTTTCATCTATCTTTGCATCATTTTTCTAGATGGGATCAACCGCGGCGAGCGTTCTCATCCTTCTCCTCCTAACCGTAGTCCCTGCCGTCTTCTCCGTGACTTATCGGGTCGGTGATGTTGCTGGCTGGACCAGTGGTATTGATTACACGACTTGGGTCACTGGAAAGACATTCCGGGTCGGTGACACACTAGGTATATCTATTTTTTAGATTTCCATTCTTCACTCAAAATAAATTACTTGGTTCACAAGAAACCTATCGTAAACCTAATGAGCACATTTCTTTAACCTAACCTTTCATAGAAATTAAACTAATTATTAAACGATTTTTTATTATTAATCATAAGAAACTATAATATAAAATACAATTTAATAGAAAAAAATATACGATTAAACTTAAGCTAAAAAAAACACTAAAAATGATAAAAAATCACCAAAATTTTAATGTAAAAATATTAAACTAAAAAATGTTTAATCCTTCTTATGTATCATTGTATAGAGTTCAAGTACGGTCCTTCACACTCGGTGTCGGTGGTGAACAAAGCTGGCTTCGATGGCTGCGACAGTAGCGGAGCAACGCGGAGCTTCTCCGGCGGAGATACTAAGATCAATCTTACAACAGTTGGAACTATACACTTCATTTGCCCAACTCCTGGTCACTGCCTCGGTGGCATGAAACTTGCCGTTCCCGTCCTCGCCGCTGCTCCATCTCCTGCCACGACTCCTTCCCCAAAATCTCCACCGCTTGCCCCTCGCTCTCCGCGTAAACCTAAAACTCAACCTCCATCGGCTTCTCCGCCGGCTAATGGCTCACCGTCAGAGTCCCCCGCCCCTTCCCGTCCTCGCTGTCTTCAACGACCCCATCTCCGTCAAACGCAGCGTTTAAGGGAGTCATGGTGAGCTATGGAATGATGGGGCTCACCATGTTATTGATGTTTGTTGCCATTAGCTGAATTACATAGTACGGAGTACGTACAGAGCTTTGTTTACTCAATATTAATTTTTTTTGGCCTGGTTCTTTGTAACTACTACTACTACACTATCACCTGCTTCTGTTTGTAATGAATTTTCCTTCTTTCATTTCATTTTGTAATTGTTAAATGGTGCAGGTTATGTATAATCATCACTACAAGAAAAAGTTTAAATTTTGTCCATTTTATCCGACATAATTTGGTCAGAAACAGGTCTTTTTGTCCACTTTCTGACCATTTATGGTCGTCAAAAAAGCTCCGGTCAGAAATAAGTTTTGATCAAAAAATGGTCAGTAATTTGTGACCAAATATATGGTCAGGTATGTCCTCAAAAATGTCAAGTTTTGATCAAAAAATGGTCAGTAATTTGTGACCAAATATATGGTTAGGTATGTCCTCAAAAATGTCATCAGAAAACGGTCAATAATTCTAACCACTGCTTGTCGAATTTATGACCACTTATTCTGATGAAATTCTAACCACTTATTAATAAATTTATCTAATTATTTATTTAAATTTATTAATTAATAAAATTGTATTTAAAATATAAATGAGTAATCGAATACATTTTTTTTGGTAATCAAATCGATCGAACACACTTTGAAGTTGAAACTTAAATAATTAACATTGAAATAGTTTTAACATACTTAAATAAAGTTTTAAAACAAAAATAAATCTAGAATTGTTTATTACTAATTTTTTAACCACAAGCAAAATAACTATTACATAAGTATTCTTCAGTGGCGTCTTCATCTACAACAAGTAATTCTGGAAATTTGCTCATCTGATACAGCTATCTTCTCGTTTGTATTTTTCTTGGTCCGAAGAAGACATGAAACTAGCCGAAGAAAGTATTTGTCCGGGGTCTGACATTGTTGCAAATCCAAAACGGTTACCTTTAATCACATGGCTTTCCTGTAAACTGAGAAACATATAATAAAGAACAAAATAATAATTAACAATGAAAGCTAACTTACCATGAAAACTAGAGTGTTGATCTCTTTGCTGGGTAAGAAATAAACCAGTCTTAACTCAATGCAAGTTTATTTAAGAAAATCCTTTACAATACTTAAACTGTCATTGAAAATCACTCAAATATATTAAATAAACATTTACCAATTGCTCTCCAGTAGCCATCATCTGAGAATCTGTCTTGATAAGGAGATATGCGCCGCTGAAGGTGAGAGGAAGAAGGAAATATTAGGGTAAAGATATCTGAATTTATTAAACAAGCTCACTACTACGACATCGTTTGATAGTTTTAAAACATAATTTTGACCATTTTCTCACCACTACACAAACTGGAAGAAATGGTTAAATATTATAGAAAAGTCTGACCACTTTCTGATCTTTTTTTGACTATTTTTATGACAATAAAAAAAGTGGTCAAGACTTTGTCAAAAATTACTGATCATTTTGTAACCGGTTTGTTTCGTCGGTAATTTTTGACCATCTTTTGTCCATTATCTTAAATCATCATAAAATGGTTAATTTGTGGTTGGAAATATTTTAACCAATTTATGTCGTCAGAATTTTGGTCAGAATATGGTATGTTTCCTTGTAGTGCATGTTCTACATATGATTATGGAGCAAATTTCAAACCATGTTCGATTTTAATTTGTTAAAATGCGGTGTGTATTAATCAAGGAAACTCACAAGTTGAAATATATCGAGTTATTTTAAAAACCAAGTCGTATAAAGAACAAAGACGTGGTCTAAAATTAACCCGTTGTAAAACTATAATCTAATCATCGCAACTCAACTTGTTATTGTAAATAAACTGAAATCTATTTCATACAGCTACATAACATTTGACTCTTGTAAACAATACACTGTTTTTAACCAATATTATAGCCAAATTATATTATTAGCCCAAAAAACAAACTAACCAATCCACGTTTTTACAAGTTAGACACAAAACTAATCCCATACGAAACAAAACCTGAACTTCTGTTTCAAAGAAATAACAACTCAACGTCCCAAATTTCATGTAACAACCACTAAGATGAATGAAATTCCAGAAGTGTAGACAGAGAGACCTTGTCTTCTTTGTTGCTTTTTTAGAGTTTCTTAAGGTGTTAGTTTGCTATTTATTGACTGAGAAGGAGGTTGTATGATGGCATATCTTCAATACGTGCTATATCTTCAACCATTATCTCCCTCTCTAATTGCCGCCTTGTCGATTTCATTACCGTCTGTGTTTTTTTTATCCACATTTTGACACAATTACCATTAACCACTTGTTGATCTTATTATGTTGAGGCCAAGATAAAACTTCTTATTAGTAACATTAGACAAGGCTGCTTACGTTAAATTCCATGTATGAAGCACGCATGGAGAGCCATTGCTGATCCATCAGCTTGAAGGCAATGCAATAAAGAAGGTCAAACGCAGATTCATTCACTGCAAGTGCAAACAACAGCACAAGTCCAAGGATACTCACACTTAAGTAATCTAACTTGTGACAGGCCAATGACATTTTAATCAAGCATTATCTGGTAAGTATTACCAGAAAGGAATCTCAAAAATGTTTCGCCAACAATACTTCGTGGTTTCACTGTAAAATTGAAAGGTGTTTATTATCAGTATCGACAACTAGGATACTGTTACTAAAACTGAGTTATATCTTCAAAAAAAAAAAAAAAAAAAAAGCTTAACAGAAGCACTAAAGGAAACGCCTCAGAACGAGGAGTGTCTATGCTATTTTAGCTAGCTGCCTCAAGATTTCTGCCTAATGCATGTAAGAGCATGATCAAACCAGAGTATCTATGCAATACGTAATGTTTTCAGAACCTGCTTCAAGGCCAAGCATCTGGATAAGCATGAACGTAATATTGATGCCAGCAACGGCAAACGGATATTCCCACACAGATCGATCTCCAACCTGCTTGCGCAGAAGGTCTTGGAAGGATTTCTGTTGAGTAACAGAACTTTAATGTCATGTGATGATAACAAAACAAAAAAGAAACATGTACAGTTCCTTATAAAGGCATACCGGGAATCTCTTAGCGAAGTACAACAAGTTTTCAAGAGATATGAAACCACCACCCCTGCCAGAAGCTCAAAACTCAGTCAAGTGAAGTGGATAAAAAATCTAAGGATAGTGACAATGAGAAGAGAGAGAGATTACCTAAAATCAGTTGATGGATCTTTCCCCTGCCAACCCATTTCCTTCCACTGCTCAGATACAATTCCGTGTAGCTCTTCTTCAGGAAAGGCAAGTTTCCAAAGATCCTTCAGAGATTCCTGTGAAGTAGCAGCAACCACTATTTACGCAACGCAGGTACAGTTGGACACACAAAAGCTAGCATGGTAATCATCTAATTGATGGCATGAAACTGATATTGAAATTTTAAGGAAAGCATACCTGATGGTGAGGAATTGAGCTGTCATAGGCTAAATCCATGCGGCTCTGCAACCTCTGCAAGCATTCCTCCTACAAGCATCGAAACCAAGGGTTGAACACTATTTGAACACACTAGCCAGAAATCAACTTATATGAGAGGAGAACCAAACTATAATTTTTTAACTCTGTTTTAAAGAGCAGACTCCTCTGGGACTTGAACCTATGACCCCTACCAAGAAGAAAAGAAAAAAACAGAGGAAAATGAATACCTGAGCAGGTGTAAGATCAAAGGAAGGACGGGAGTGAACATCTCTTCCCTGAACACAAACACAGGAAAGGCCACGGCCTAACCATGCTGCTGATCCAGCCACAGCCTCAGCTGCATCATACATATACACTGATAATAATCTGTCGTACCTTAATTCATAAAAAGCATTGTAATGATGAATAATGCAAGTGATTGGAAGTTACCTGATGATGGAGAAGAAGAATGGTGGTAAACGCTACCTTGAGAAATCCTCCTCACGGCCACGAACGAGCCTCCTCTATCATCCATCGAATCTCTTCGATCAAAATGCAGAAACCAAAACAAATACACACACACGATGGTCATTTGCTTCTTTCCTGCGTTATTTAAGTAGGAGGACGTCGTCAACGACAATCTTCTTCTACTAATTGATTTTTTTTTTTAAAAAAAAAATTCTCTATTTTAAGCATTTATTACTGATTACTGATTATAAACAAATGATATGATTACCAAAACATTGGTTATCTAACACTTTCCATTTCCATTGTTAGACAATTTTTTAAAATGATTAAATAAGACAAGAAATATGTAATCAAATCCAATCAAAAATTGATTTCAATCTAGCTACCTTTTTTCTTCTTTAACAAAGGCAACAAAGTTTTCTTTCTTAAAATAACCCAAATTGTCGAATCTAAACCGATTTTTAATTTAAATGTTTCAACTTTTATTTATTTTGGGATTCCCTTTTAGAAGTAATAATGTGGTCTCACAAAGCTTAATAATCATATGTATGTGCGAACTTGGTCTCGTGGGACGACAGTTTCATGAGGCGTGGGACAACACTATGGCCGGTATGGTTGAGCTACGGCCGACCCGCGTGTTACATTTCCCTTTTCCCTTTTGTTCGTGTGATTAGACATCCAATTATTAACGTTTAATGCAAAAAGACTTATTCAATTTAAACTAAACTTCACTCAAATACTATTTATAAAAACTCGAGGATTGGTCAAAGTCGGTGTAACGAGGCATGACTACTTTTTCCCGACAAAGACTCCGTTTGGTAAAAGCTGTTCCTAGATCCCAAAATTATGTTCAGGTGGTCTAGATACAACGAAAACACTTCAGTTTATTGGGAATGATATGGTAATAGCGCAAACGTGAATCACAAACAACTAATATGGTCGATCGTTTTAAAAAGCAATAGTTTGCAAAATAACAATTTGGACTACTTTTGTTAGCAAGCAAACGCATACTTGGATATTATAAGCTCGTCCACCAGAAGCTCAAATATCTTCAGGTTATGTAACATGATTATTAACTCTAGCTTTTGTATAGAGCTCATATCCTGCTCTTCATGTCCGATTACTTGATTCATTTTTAATGCTGAATTTTTATTTGTTTTTGTTTACTACTTTACTTGATGTTTACGCGATATATTTATTTAGTATCCATGACCTTTGTCCGGTCCAGCTCCATTGACCAGTGCCTCTCCCAACATATTTCGTTACTCCAAAAAGAGTCAGTATACTATATTATTCAGTACGTTTCAAATATTGATGATGTTTTAGATGAATTTTGTTGTTTTATAATTTAAAATATTTATATTTAATTAGATAATTTTATTTTTATAAAAAATTATGTAACCAATTGTATTTTTACTATTTTATTTATAATTAAAAGAATAAGTTTAAATGATATCTTTAATGATACTTTCGAAAAATGATTTCTTAAATATTTGTGCTTTGATACAAAACATCATATAGTATCAAACAAAGGAAGTATCATTTCGGTTAACTTCGTTGATTGCTTTTTCAAAAAAAAAAAAAATCGTTGATTTGTTGTCAGTTGTCACGATCTAGAGATTCTAACTACAGCTAAGTATCTGTGATTAATTTCGGATACCAAAACAAGTATGTGATTTGATTTATGAAATTATGATTTTTTTCGTATCTTGTCGGGTGAGATGTTTACTGAATAACAGAATGAACTTGTGGAATCAGCTGCTGAAATGACTATGGTCTTATTCATGTTCGTTTCATTTTGACTACTAGGAATGGCTGCAGTGGTTAGTGTTTTTTTTTTTTTTTGGTGCTTTTGATTTCATTACTTGCTTAACGACTTGTATATGTAGACTGGAAGTACAAGAACTGTGATTTTGGGAGATGCCCACGAGTTTTCTGTTCGTTTACCAGCTGGACAATCCCACAGGCCACATCCCCAGATCGAACACTGTGAAAGTATACTGCCCAAAATGCGGAGATGTATCGTATCCGCGATCTAGATTCCAAGGCAGTATCCTTATTCTCTGCGCTAATTGAGACACTCTGTGTTGAATATTGGCATAAATGCTACATGTTAGTGTTATCATATCTTAGCGTTTATACCTTAAAATGATTATCTGCAGATGTTGATGAAGCATACTTTGGAACCACATTCCCTCACTTGTTCTTGATGACTTACGGAACTTGAAGCCGCAGAAACCGACTCAGAAGGTACATAAACCATAAATGAGCCTAGTGCTCTGCATTCTCAATGGTGATACTTTTAGTGGCTCCGGGATGTGAGCAAATGAAACGATAACTCCACTAAGCGTAGAATCAATCATTTGAGTTAAAATGAAGTTGGACGCTAACCTCTCATGAAGTCTCAAAAAATGTCAATCGCAACAGCCTAGCTCGTTGAGGTAAGACAGACAATCTCTTATTAGTTAATTTTCTATTTCATGTAAAACTCCAAATTTTTGTTCAATCTAAGCCTGGTTCTGATTAGCGTTGAATAAATTAATTTACAACTTTATAACAAATGAGAAGAACTGATTTACAGCTACATATAATAAGCTTGAATCAAAAATTTTAAAAATACTATCAAGTTTGAAGTGTTTTTGAGGATTCACATTTTAGTATGGAGTAAGAAATTCAAAGTGATAATAAACCAAATTCAAAAACTCGAAGATTGATTCATGGCTAAACGTAACATCGTCTCGAATTAAAGAAAAGAAAAGCATAGTATTGCAGCAAAACATGATTGTCAAAACAAAGAAGCCAAATAAATGACTACGCATAGAAAGATTTAACCCTCGATCTGCTCCCTCAACCTCCTGATAGTGCTTCTAACGGTGACGGCACTGGCGGTGTTCATGGTGTAGGCACCACCAGCCTTGACCTTGCCGCAATCCTTGCATCCCCAGATACCAACAGCCTTTCGCTTCACACCGTACTGCATCAATCATTCATCAAGTCAAAACCAAATTCAATCAAACCGGATTGAGATTTAAACATAACCAAACAAAAGTGGAAAAATGATTAATTACCTTTCCGCAGAACTCACAGAAGTACTTGCTGTGCTGGCTGACCTCCATCTTCTTGATCTGCTTCCTGATACTCGCTCCATAACGAGTACCTGCGTAATCATCCATTCAAATCATTGACATGTTAATGTACTTCACAACGCATACACAAAGAAACCAATCAAAGGTTAAAGGTAAATAAACCGATGATAACTACACTAATTGCAAAAAACGCCTTTCAAGTATTCCATTATTCATTCATTTGAATCTCAAATTCAATCGAAGATGTTCTACAGCTTAATTATCCTAAACGACAAAATGACGAGCTCGTAACTAAAGGAGGAGAAGCCTTACCGTACTTGCCGACGATTCCAACCTTCTTCGTTCTCTTGGCCTGTTCAACATCAGAAACAAAAGAAAAAAAAAAGTCAGAAGAAACTAATCAGATCTTCAACAGAATACTTAGCATCAACTATGTAATGTCTATCGAAACTTGAAATATAGCTCGAACTATTACAGAAGAAGAACAATAACGCGTTGAGAGGAGAGATTGTTCACCATTTCGAAACCGAGGAAGACGAGCACCAACGGCGAATATGAAAAACCCTAGAGTGAACAACTTGCAGCTACTCACAGCTAAATCCAGTCTTTTTATACCAATAATATTAGGGCATTTACCTTCTTATGGGCCTCATCCTGAAGATAAGCCCATTAAATATGGGCTATTCATATATTTTAACAAACAATCAATAAAACACGTTATTACTGTCATGTAAAAAAAGTAAAAAGTAGTAGAGAGGATGGGAGTGATGACGTGGCACGATGTCGCTGAGCGTGTGTATCTAACAACCCTAGACCTAAACACACCAAACTCTCTCCCTAAAACTTCCGTCCAAGTATCCGAATCTGTCTTCTTCCTTTCTCTACTTAGAATCTTCCACTTCACATATGGTGAGTCCTTTCTTATTCCTTTCCCTCTTTAGAATCATGATCCGTTTGATTCATTTATCGTACCATTTGGATAATGTTATCTGGTAAATTTTCTGAGCTTTACTGACTTCACACAACTACGCAAGAGCTACTTCTCTAGTATGTATCTGTGTTTCTATAGCCCGTCCTTTTTCGTTGCGTTTCTATATGTTTGAGTATCTACTTTGATGTCACTAGCTATGTTCTATAACAGCTCCGATTCGAACATATTTCTTACATGTTTTGTTCTGTCAGGAGTTTGATTAGGAAGATAATAGTCAGTTTTTATTTTATTTTCTGTGGTAGCTGCAGTAGACGAAAGACTCTTCCCTAGCTAGTAACTCTCTCAAATGGATGATGGTCGGCATAAAGCACCTCAGGGCCAGGTATCTTGTTGACCAATGTGTTTTTATCAAGAAGCTGCTTAACACCTCAGCTTTGAGATAGTTTTTGTTTCTATAATGGGAATGGTTCATTGTAACAGTGGATGATGCAGCAGCATCAGCCGTCGATGAAACAAGTGATGTCGATAATAGCAGAGCGCGACGCAGCGATCCAGGAGAGGAACCTAGCTATATCGGAGAGAAAATCAGCTGTAGCTGAAAGAGACATGGCGTTTCTGCAGCGAGACACTGCCATCGCTGAGCGCAACAATGCGATCATGGAGAGAGACAGTGCTCTCGCAGCGTTACGGTACCGTGAGAGCTCCCTGGCTTCCGCTTCTTCTGCAAAGCACATGCACCATCCGCACATGCATCAGCACCATATGCTTCAGTTGAGTGAAACTCCATATGAGGCCAGAGAAATGGAGACAAATGGTGGTCTCCTTACATCACAATTAGCCTTGGAATCTGGCAAACCAAAACGTGGCAAGCGAGTGAAAGACCCAAAGACCACTGCTAGTAAGAGAGGGCCAAAGAATCAAAGGAAGGTTAAGAAAGAGAACGAAACCAAGATAATGTTTGTGAAGACAACCCTTGACTACAGCGAAGAAGAAGAAGAAGAAGAAGAAGAAGAAGAAGCAACAGGGTCTAAATCGGATTGGAAAAGTCAAGAAATGGTGGGGCTTAACCAGGTTGTTTATGACGAGACAACAATGCCACCACCTGTCTGTTCATGTACAGGAGTTCTCAGACAGTGCTACAAATGGGGAAACGGAGGTTGGCAGTCATCGTGTTGCACAACCACATTGTCAATGCATCCATTACCAGCACTGCCCAACAAAAAACATGCCAGAGTTGGTGGAAGGAAAATGAGTGGAAGCGCCTTCAACAAGCTTCTAAGCAGGCTTGCTGCGGAAGGGCATCATGATCTCTCACACCCTGTTGATCTCAAGGACCATTGGGCAAAGCACGGTACAAACCGTTATACAACCATCAAATGATGTGTGTATTTACGTCTCAGTTGTTCTTATGTCACTACCTCTGATCTTAAATTATATGTACTCAACTCAAGAGGAAGAGAATTGCATTGTTATGTTGTATTTATACATTAGGAAAAAATAACCTTAGTAATGATGTTAAAATGCTCAAATGTTCATCTCTCTACTATCTACTTTAACTTTTAACCATTATCATTATGGCGTTGATGATGTTGTGTTATACTTATATGGTACCATAAAGTATACGAGGTAACCAAACAGCTTTGCTAGAGTACATCACCTGAAGCTGAACAAAAAAGCAGAACACCTGTAAGTAAAACTCACGGTGGATACAATGAGCGTTACTAGTTATTATATGACATGAACATTTTGGAAGGTTTTGATATATAATAAATAAAATAGAGAAACTCCTTTTTTAACAGATTAGTTTGTTGAAGCACTTGAAAAAAGAGAGAGACAGAACAACAGAACGGTCAAAAGATGGTTCCGTACATTTTGATTCCTAAGTAAATTTATCTAATATCTTAGACCTGTTAGGTGCAGGAGGTTTGAAATCTTCAATCCTCAGACCTGAGCTCCTGTGAATCTCAACAAAAGCTTCTTCTCCTGCTTCTGACTTTATTGTCTCCAAAACACTCCCAAGAACATCACCTCCTAACCCAAACTCCATCAGACTTCCTGGCTCTTCTCCTCCTTCACGAATTAACTGACCAATCTGTGCCAATGTCACTACATTCTCTGTCACACTTTTCCCAAAGATTTTGCCTAGAAACTCTGCTGCTTTTGGAGCATCATTCACAGCATCCTCCAGTGTAGTGAGAACGGTTTCAAACCTGTCATCAAAAGAGCCAACAGATTTTTTGAGGAACAAAAAGACGTGATCATCAACGTGTGACTTGGAGATTTCGTTTACTTACCCTTTCACTAGTTCGGCTCCGGTTAAGTCGTTGTCAGCAGATTTCACAAGGTTAACAAGGAGCTTTGCTAAGAGATCTCTTTCTTTGTCTTTTCTCTCAAAAGAATCAGTAACCCACAGAGAAATCATTGTTGGGTGGAAAGCTGGTGAATTTATGTCTTTCATGCATAAACCAATCTCCTTCTCATCTCGGGCACTGCACAAGAACACACAGTAAGTGAAACTCACCAAAGTACTTTTCTGAACATAGGTGATTACAATAGGCACAAAGAACAGACAGAAACTAACAACACCACTATAATCAGAAACTAACAACACCACTATAATCAGTAAAAAAAGACATACTTAAAACTCACATGTGCTAGAAAACTAAATAACACGCACTTACCAGTCAGTTTATTAACATTCATCAGATAATCTATTAAAATCAAGGAACCGATTCTAGTTAACATTAAAAAAAAAAATCTAGTTTACATACTTCAAGAATCAATTGTACTCTTAACTGTAAATGAATAAACCTTAATTGATGCAATTGTCTCTGCGGTAGTTTTTCCCAAGAGTGATATGCTCAACGTAGCAGTATGCAATGACTAACAAATGAACAAAACAAACGACCAGATAGGAAGAATAAATATAGTACCTGTAATATTCCTTAATGGCAGACAAGGACATATCTTGTAACCGTTCCTGAGGGATGTTTACTGCTGACGATGGTCCTTGCGGTACTTGCCTAGCGGATGACACTTCTGATGACGGATCAGAAGCACGAGACAGACTTGCAAACTCCCTGTGAACATAAGTTGATCCCCGCTCTTGAGGACTTGACCGTCCGCCGTGAGTAACAGGACTTGCAGGTCTTTGTGAGCCAACACCATTCAAACCTCCAGCTGGCCGCCTAGGATCAGACTGCAGAGTATTTGACCCTACTGCAGGCCTTCTAAACGACATTCCTTGACCAAGACCACCTTGAGGGCCCAAGGTAATAGGCTCCTCACCTACTGACCTTTGAGACATTGGAACCATCCTAGGCTCATAGGCTGGCCTTTCATCAAATCTAATGTCCTGGTTATTATTATAGCCACGACCTTGGGATGGTCCATGATAACCACCCATTTGGGCACTCGGAGGTGACAGCATTCCTCCTCCTCCTCCCCGAGGACTATACTCCATGTGCCCTCTTCTCCCTGACACATTCATTGAGGGTCCACGGGATAGCCTCTTAGCTTGAGTTTGGCGTTCTTGTGCAGCATCTCTATGCACTTCCTCTATTTTCTTTGGCCCTTCAACCTTCATTCTTTCCTGCCATTTGTTCTTTCTCAGATCTATGGCATTAATCAACATGAACCTCACCCTAGAAGACAATTCTTCTTTGCCTGATAGCATCTTCATTCTCTCAAAATATGCATCTATATGGACCTTAGCTTTGCTATGATCGATCATAACTCCTATCGTACTCATCAGTTTACACAGAGCTTCAATGTTCTCTTCATGTGGATCCTGATCATACCCAAGCAATTTTTGGATGCATGCGTGCATGATCTTCTCAGTCAACATCCTTTTCTTGTATAACTCACCAATAAGTCTAATATTACCGAGCATTCTCCTCCGCACTTTGAGTCTCTTCTCTTCTCTTTCCTCCTCAGTTTGTTCCACTTGTCCTTCTTCAGCAACTCTACTAGCTTCTTCCTCTTCTTTCTCTCCTCTCTCAAATTCCTCCTGACACTTGTTGAGTAGCAATCTTTTGAAGGTAACCTTCTCACCGTCCTCATTTAATTCAGGTAACGCCCCAGACAGATGTACACAGAAATCTGCATACATCTCACAAAAGGTAGGCTCCATCAAAGCTTTGTCAAATATCTGAGAGATGACACCCGTAAGCGTAATAACGTTGTCAATATTGACACCTTTAACTTGCTCAAACAGCTTCTCAAAGTTCTGCGGAGTCAGCTTGTTCAAGATGCCCTTTAACTGCCGTTGCTTTGCCTGTTCTTCATCTGTTACAGTACCAACTTGGTATTTTCTCTCAGCTCTGTGCATCACCTGCATAGGAGTATGCGGAGAAGGAAAAAGTCCTTTCTGTTGGAAATTTGAACCTCGTTGCCACCTTTCTAAGTCGTTTCTGCCCATTCCTACCATCGGACCCACAGGTTGCATCGGTCTAGACATAATCGGTCCCTGCTGCATACGAGGATTTCTTAGAACTCCTGAGTTTCCTCCTTGACCAGTTCGGAAGCCAGCGTTACCTCCATGTCCCGAGGGAAGAGAACCCTGATTCTTCGCCCACCTATCATCAGCCATATTGCTGGGACGTCGACCACTACTACCTTGCCGATCCATAACCTTTCCATGTTCATGATGAGGCCCACCCATATTAGCAAAGATCAAGGAGGTAGCAATATCAGGCGAAACTTCAAAGCCCTCAGGAAGAGCAGTAACCATGTCTGCAAACTTAAGGAGGAAATCACGGGAGTATTTCTTTTCCATATTACTGCAGCTGTCTCTGACCTCATCTGCGGAACCTGGCTTTCCGTGCACACTTTCCAGCTTTGGTGTGGAAACATCAGCTGCATCTTCCCAGTCTTCCGGTTCATTTTTCACTGGTTCAGCATCCACAGTGGCTTCAACAACATCCTGCAGCTTCTGGTTTGAAACATCAGAGCTCTCCAAAGGCAGTGCAATCTCTTTCTTCTCCTCAGGCCCTTTATAAGCCATATAGAGATCAGAAGTTGTCCCAGCAGCATCTGCTTTCTGAAGAATTTCTTTTATTTTCTTCTTTCCTTTGGTAGAAGTAGTTCTTCTTATGTTCGATTCAAAAGCAGTTTTATCCTTGGAAAGAGTAGCTGTGGTAGATGTCGAACTATTACTAGAATGTCCAATAGGAACCGTAGATGACTGAGCATGAGTGGATGGAACCTCGGAGCTAGTATCATCTGCAACTTTAGCTACTTTCTCAGAGTCGGAACAAATGTCTGTGGCACCATCCACCTCATTCTGTGCCTTCTCAAGCACGCCTGATACTGTTTCGAGTTTCTCATCAGAAATTACAGACTCTTCAACCTGCTTTCCTGAAATAGTCCGCTCATCACAGTTTAGGTCTTCCGCAGTTTTCTCAATACTTGTATCTGGTGAGTCAGAAGCTGGAACGTTTTGCTTCTCAAACCCATTGGTAGCTGGAAGTGGTGAATTTTCCTTAGCAACAATGGCTTTTGTTTCGAGGTCAGATACCGGAGCCTGTCCATGAACCTGGGTGAAGCAGCGCCAATAAAAACAAAGTAATGTTACCAGGTGACAGAAAAAATTAATGAAGAATTCCTAAAACCAAAACGCAGTACCATACCTCAGTTGCATTATGAGAGGGTTCCACCTTACACGTCCGTGTTTGATCTTCCACTGAACTCGACTCATTCATTTGCATACTTCCAATCGTAGGTGTTGCAACTGTAACCGTCTCCACAGGTGCCTTTGCTGGTGTAGTAGACGACTTTGATAACGCAGAGACAGAGCCAGGTTTAGGCTGCTGTAAAGTGTCCAATGAACCTGTCTCCACCTTCTTTTGTGACAGAGCAACGTTAGTCTCTTCATGTGACCTGGCTTTAGGTGATTCAACCTTTTCAGAAGTAGGAGCTTGCTTCACTGTTACCCTCCCAGGTGCAGGCAGAGCAGATGAAGTCACATGTGCTTTCGCAGATGAAGAATCAGATGAAACCTGTGCCGCAGATGCAGGTTTGCTAAGCTGTGGAGCAGTATGAGCAGATTGGTTGGTAAACTGTACCCTCTGAGACCCATCAATAACTGGAAATTGAAATCTTGGTGCCTGAGCGGATGTTATTGGACTGGAGTTGAAAGAGGTTTGAATCACATTAAGTGGTCGTGGAGCAAATGTTGACACTGGATGTGATCTGGGAGGTGTGTTAGGATGCGACTTTGGACCTTGTGGTTGGCCATCTTGATGCAGGTCACCGCGTCCACCAAGTCTCAGCTCTTCATGCGTGTCGGGATGTGTAATCTTGACGGGTGTTGTCTTACGTCCCCCACCATATTTACCTCCTTGCTGCTGGGGATATTGCGGGCTCAAACCCACACCCACGTGTCCCATCTGAGGATGAATCTGAGCACCCATTGGAGTAGCAAAACCATGTCCCTGCGGCGCCTGATGCATCATACCCTGATGGTGCATGGGGTGTGACGGAATACCTTGAAAAAACACTTGCTGCTGGATCTGAGGTGAATTTCCCATAGGTAATCCCATAGGCATTGGCATCTGAAATGAGGTTGGAGCCACATTGGGAGGCTGCATGTGCATATTCGGCGGGGCACCGAAATGCACAGGGTGAGGAACCTGAGGATGCTGATAAGGTGTCTGGACCGAAGGCATCCTGATATGCGTAATGGGAGACTTCTGCGTTTGGCTTAGAGGGGACATATGATGGAGTTGCACATCTGCAGCCTTATTTGGTGAGTCTTTTTTAGGTACGGGAGCTGGAACGTTCGGTGTTGTTTTTAAAGCAGCTTGCTGCATCTGCACACAAAGTGGGATTGTGTCAAAAACGAAAAGACAAAATTCAGACAAACTGGAATGAAAGTCATCATCTATAACCAACGAAAACATTCAATGTGGTCTAGAAACAGCCCCCCCATTAATAGCAAATGCAAAACACTAAGGTGAGGACTGAGGACCTGTGCACGTTTCTGCTCATCCATGTTAGGAGGTGCTGAGCTAGTTCGAGCAGGAATCTAGAAAAACCAACACGGCAGATGATTCAGGTATTGATCAAACAAATCAAACAAACAAACAAAAAAGGTACAACAGAAGCACACCTTCATCAAATCAGGACCAAGTGACCCGAACTGGAAAGCAAATGCTTTAGAAGGGTCTCCAGAGACTGCTGCCACAAAAAAAAAAAACATACATTTATTAAATATACAGAGAGAATCTAGTCACGCTCTACACAGAGAATAAAACAGTCATCCTCCTCCTACCTTTAGCTGTGTTCTGACTCTCATTGCTCTTGGAATTCATAGCAGGAGACTGCGAAGTAGGAGCCTTTGGAATAGCTCCACTGGTTGAATTAGCCGGTCCACCAATAACCGGTTCACCAGACGCTCCTGATACGCGAAAAGGTGAGCTAACCAAAAAAACGATCACACACTAAACAAGAGTACCCCTTTATCAGAGATCATACCTTGAGAGCGAGATTGTACATTGGGACCATTGTGGTTGCTAGAAACTGAATGATTCACAGGGGGAAGATTCACCCTAGGCTGCTGCTGCTGATGCCCTCCTTGAGCATTGCTAGGCTTCTTGAAACTAACCATTCAAAAAAAAAAAAAAAGGTTAAAACTTTTTCACGTCGAGAGAAATTGAAAAATTTTTAATCGAATGAATCAAATACCTGCGATTAGAGGGATCGGAAGAGGCGGGAGCAGGTCCGGCGCCGGCTCCTCTACCGTAACCGGCGGCGGAAGATCGGTGCGGTTGCTGTTGTTGGTAGCCGGTGGATCGCCCAGTTCTCCGATACTGTTGAGTATCGGGGCGTGGTTGATTGTAGGACATCTCGATCTAACCCTAATCGTCGCAGTTTTTTTTTTGTTCAAGCTAATCCTAAAGCTGTGTGATGGAGGGAGTGAAAACGATGGTGAAGGGAGATAAAATTAGGGTTTTATCGAACGGCTTGATTTTAGGAACAAGAAAAATAGAAAGAGATGAAGGGGAAAAAAAAAGAGAGAGAGCAAAAAGGAATAAAAGGAGAGAGAAAGGGAGATATATTGTTTACCGAAATAAATTCTGGTGCTAGATTGAAAATAATGTGAAAGTTTAGGGGTATGAGTGTTAATTTGTGAAGTTACTTGTAGCCCCTAAAACTTTGGTTTCGGTCAATGCAAAGAACATATCAAACTAGAGGTTTCAGGAGATCGCGATAAAACTGTTCGTTACAAATTTTTTTTTTTTTTGTGACTATAAAAGCGTTACAAATATTTCGAAAGAGAAAGAAAACAAATTATAGAATCAAATCTTTGATAAAAATATTAAAGTTTAGTTACTAATGCATAGTTTTTTTGTAATAAAACATATTATAGCTTAGTTATTAATGCATTGTTTTTTGTAATTTTATATTTCCTATATTTTTAAGTCAATAAAATTTTAAGAAATGCAATTAATGTTTTTGAAACACATAATTTTTTATTATTAGTTGACAAAAATACATTGAAAATATAAAAAAATATATCTTTTTGAAATAAATTTTTTCCTAAAATATGGATTTTTTTTTAAATGAACGGAGTATCTTGGTTGTATATTAAGTGTTTGTTGACAAATGCTGAATTTTCCATTCCACGTAAAACAAATAAATGCTTTGATAAAAACAAACCCATAAATGCATACTGAAAATAACTTTCATTGAATTTGAGATGACATATGATAAATTATTATTATTAGTAGTAAATACTAAATAATGACACGTATGGAAAGAAAGAACGTCTATATTCTCACACTTGTAATAATCTAAAATTACAAAATTGTTTTAGCAGACATACCCAGTGTTTATAGAATAGAATATGAAACAACGAAAGAACTCTTCTCCGATGTACCCATAAAACTAGGCATATTGAAAAAAATTCAGTACATGTTCAAATTAATGAACCAAAAAACATTCATCTGTATGTGATATGCTCCATATGCAGGCTTTATGATTTTAAGTTTAAGTAGTGATTTATACGGGGTTTCTTAAAAAGAAAAAATAGTGTGCTATAACGTTTTTTTTTTTCAATTTCAAGTTGAGACGTCAAATCATACATTTGAAACTGAATATATACGCATTCTTTGTCCACATGGTTAGGTGGTCTCGGCTTTTAGTTATGAGTTACTATATTCATTGCGTACATAGCATAAGCTTACTCTTAGTAGAAAGTTAGGTAATCTCTTTCTGTGACCAATTGGGTGGTTTAATTTATTGTGTTTTGTGTACATAAGAATTTACTTTAAAGAGTATTTACAGAAGTATCCAATTGTTTTATTTTGTTTTGCCTGTTAAAAATGATAATAAAACACTAAGTTTCCATGTATGTATGTATTGTACTGTAAGTAGAAAAAATCTTTGATCTCTTGTAGACGTATTTTTTCTATGACCTGAAGTTTACCTTTGATACAAGAACGGAAACCCATTACGATACCAGTGGGTCTTAGTGGGCATGTTCTTACGGTAGAAGCCCATCTAAACTGGAAACATTATGTTAGAATCAAATTTTGGTTTATGAAATATAATGTGGCAAGTCTAATTATACTATTTTATGGCGGTGTACATATTTAAAAACATCACAGTGCACATTATCATATGTTCCAAGTTACAAGTGCATGTAATGAAAAATGATGATCTTGTTATCTTGATTCCATTTGTATTATTCACAACTTGTCTTTAGTTTAGAGAGAATTTTTTGATAGCATAGCCACATTGCAAAGTTAGTATTCTGTCCACAAATATCTCGAAGCTCTCCTGGATCACATTTCTTTACCTTTCCTGGCCAGATTTGTCGGAATTAAGGACAAAATGTTGCCGAGAACATCTTCATGGAGCAAGCTAATATGCAGCTCTGAAGCAAGTTTCCAATTTGTAGGCATCCACAAACAAACCCAATCCCTTCCATAAAAGTGCCTAAAACTAACAAGTTACCAAAGTTTGTAAATTAGTTTTTAAAGAAAGCAAGTGAAACACAGACGGAGAAAATACTAAGATTCAATGTAACTCAAAACTATTGTTTAGTACTAGCATGAAAGGAGATGTTAAAGTTTAAACAAAACATGAGTATAAGATAAGGAGAGTTTATCTTAGATGTTGGCTCAGGGATTTCACAATGTTCACTCCTTTTTTGACAACTGTGAAATCTCTGAGTCAACATCTAATATAAACTCCTTTATCTTAGATGTTGACTCAGAGATTTCACAATGTTCACTTCTTTTTTGACAACTGTGAAATCCCTGAGTCAACATCTAAGATAAACTCCCCTTTATCTTGATATACTGTATACATATGGTAAGATACTAAACGAATGTGAGTTATTACGTAATCTAGATTAGTTTATAAGAAAGAGCAAATACAAGACGTGAGTTCTTTTATGTGCTAGATTGTATATCCTTGTCATTTGTCAATGTGAGGTTAACATCTAAGCTTTTATATTGGCATTTTTCCTCTATAGAAACTGCTTTGCCTTGGGTAGCAAGTTTGAAGCGTATCTTTCAACAAAGCAAGAAGATAACCATGTCTATTCAAATGTCCTGGTGCCAATTAACATCGATTTTAACAGTAACCTGAATAATTTTGTATTTAATAACCATGTTAAAACTCACCTTGAGTGTAAATCACTCTTTAAAAACTTATTACAATTTATTTGTCTAAACCCTAACCAGCATTTAAATGCTGATTTTGCTTCACAGAGTTCAGGAGATTCACGGACCCTACAAATTTCAAATCTCATAGTCATAGATGCTCTCTTACATTTAAACGCTTGGGTTATTGCTATTAGTAACTTTTATAAAGTTGTACTTGGGTTTTAAAGTCGAGATAATTTACTTAGCAAAAAAAAGGTCGAGATAATATATTGATTCTTGTGTCATAAGTGGTTCTAATTCAATAAGCTTCGCGGGTCTATGTGTTGAAGTGGACTGGAGAGTAGCAAAATGTGGAAACCAAGATAATCTTTTCTAAGGTGAAGACAAAAACAAAGTCAAAACTGTCACACTCTTCTAAACCCAACCATAATTCAAGTGTGAAGATTCAGTTAATTTCAAATTTTTGACTGCCGCATTCATAATTACAGTACTGAATGATTAATTTAGTGACCTTTGACCATATCAATATAGCATAGTACTAGTTAGGCCTGGGAATTTGATTCTTTATCCGCAGGCCCCGCTCCATTTGACCCGCTGCGGGGCGGGTGCGGGCCAAAAAAACTTGAAAAATATGCGGGGCGGATCGGATGCGGGTTTTATATATTTCATGCGGGGCGGGTGCGGATTTGTCAATTTAGGTTGCGGGTACCCGCCAACCCGCATAACTGAAAAAAAAGTTTTTTTTTTTAAAAAAATGTTTTTCTTTATAAAAAAATTACGAATATAAATAAAATATTAGTTAAAATATATTATTTATATTATTTTTTATTAAAAAGTTAATAGAAATAATAAAAATAATTATTTTAATTTTTTTTTAATATTACCTACGGGTCCCGCGGGTTACCCGTTAATTTAAGCGGAGCGGATGCGGATAATTTTTTTTCTTACTGCGGGTCATGCGGATCGAGTTTTTGAATCAGAAAAATGATTCAACCCGCAGCGGGGCGGGGCGGGTCGGGACGGGTCGACCCGCGAACCCAGCCCTAGTACTAGTAATATCGACTAGGCACCGTGGCTCCGTTCTGTATGTTTATAGGTCCAACCTGATCCCGGTTTGGTCGAAACTATTTTGAATTTAGCTTTGATTAAGTTGATCTTGTTGTACGAGTTAGACTGCAGTTTACAACTAAAAGACATAACAAAAGTTGGATTTGATCTGTTTTAACCAGTACTAACAAGATTAGTCATATATGATAATGATTGATTATAGTCAATCCCTAAAAAGTGATTGATCAGATCAGGCTTGCAACACGATCGCTTGTGCCATTGATAAGAACAGTGGCGGAGCTAGAATTTAGGTTTACATGGGTCATAATTACTCTAGATATGTTAAAAGGTATGTTAATGAAACTTGAACTCAAGATATGTGGGTCAAAAAGAGAGATATTGACCAGTTTACCACAACAATAACTTTTTAAATAGGCCTAAAAACTCAATTTTGTAGATTTCATATGGGTCACTTGACACCCCTCACCCTAACGTGGCTCCGCCACTGGATAAGAATCAAAGATGTCATTCATATGAAGTAATGGTATGATCATAATTAATTTGTAAGCCGAAGAAAAGCATTCTCATAAGAAAAATATAATGACACTGCATTGCTTCTAATATTTTACGAACAAGACTTTGCTCCAACTGTCAATCACGAAAGAGAAAATATATTACAAAATAAAAGAAAACCAAAAGTACTTTTAAGTTTTAACTACTTCCTTTCTGATTATTCACCCCAAGCCAAATATAAAAAAAAGCTTGAATTTGGAAAAAATCCATGAATCTCTAGAACACGAGGATACATACGTAATTTACTATTGGCGCTAGTCAAACATTGACCAGACTTCCCCACCTAAAAAAACTCAACTGCGGTGATGAATTCTACCTAAATCCACGAGCTTCTTCGATCTATTCGCACAAAACGACGCCGCTTCTGCGATATGTGGCTTTTCCAACACCGTCACCTCGCCGGCACTTCCAACAACCTCCGACGGAAACCTGGTGTTCCGTTTAAACGGACAGTGAGGTCTAGCTCTCACCAACGGACTCAAACAGAACCCCATCCCCATCGCAATCTTCCTCCTTCCCGGAGTTTTCATCGCCGGCGTTTTCTCGATTGGTTCCGATGGTGGCTCGTTTTCGTCTCTAGCAGGAGACATTCCACGACAGAACACTCTCTGCGGCCGACGATGGCCGGAGATTACATCTTCAACGTAACACGCCGCGGTCGGTTGCTTCTTGGAACGGCCGGTGGGGAGAATGGAAGATAACCACGACAGCGACGACGAATAAGAAGATTCTAAACCGTCGCATGAAAATCTAGAAACCGGTTTATGATCCGAACCGTAATTTCTAGAAACCGGTTTACGATCCGAACCGTAATCTTCAGATCTTGCTCTGAATAGACTAGAGATCCTCGAAGCTTTACTACCTCCTTTCGACTTAGAGGATCGGTTCGATTCGAAGTCCTTGCATGAGAATCCGAGGTCCACCTGAGGCGCGGCGAGGAACCGGCGATCCCCACCTCCGACGTCGGTTACGTAAGGGGAAACCGAGCGAGGGAAGATCAGAAGTGGAGGTGGTTTCTTATTAGATTTTTGCGATTGATGATTGTTGTTGTTATCTTCCGCGGCGGCGTAGGCGGCGAGGGAGAGGAGACGTTCACGGAGACAAGAAGCGCAGACGCCGACGTTGCTGGTGAAATCGAAGGTGTGTCTTTTACACCTCATCGAAGGAGTAGGAAAAAAATGGAGTTGAGAGGAGAGGAGACGATGTTTTTGTTAGCGGAAAGGTTTTTCAGTCAGCCGAAAGTTTCGGTGAGTTATAGTGATGTGACAGCCTGTTAGATGAGGAAGATCTGGTGGTAAAGAGTTTGTCTTCTTCTAATAAGATCTACTATCTTTTTTTAGATAGAGAGAGAGAAATGACTTGGAGGAGAGAGATAAAGCATTCTTTGTTCTGTCGGGATAATGACAGTACCTACGAGAACATCCCTATGCCCCTGTAATACTTTCTCTTTTCATATTAGTTTTTTTTTTATTTAAAAAAAAATCAAATTAGTAATATTCTTGTTTGGTTTCCTAATAAATATCACACAGTTTGTCTGTGTATATTTATATTATACTTAATTTTTTTAAAAAATAAAGAAATTAAAATTAAAAATATGAAAGTTTCAAATACAATTAAAAAAATTTAAAATATAATTTTAAAAATTATAAAACATAATTTTAAAAGACAGAAAGAGTACAACTATTTTTATAATTTATTAATTAATAAGCAAAATTTAAATTTATCAAACATATACATCAAATACATAGCAAACAATTTATAGTTAATTTCTTTAAATGGCGCTTCAAATACATATTTATTTATTTTTTTGGTAAATTTCATAACAAATACATTATAATCTTTTACTAACAATTTTATTTTATTTTATTTTTTTTGTCAGCAACAATTTTAATAAAATAAAATCCAGAAATTCCGAAAGTTACGTAATACTATAAGTTATTGTTTCTAATATTTCATTCAGCAATTTACCGTTACAAAATATTTATCCATTTGCATTTAGTCAATTATCATCAACTTAATCATCATTATTTTGAACGAACGTGATTATACTTGTTTGTTTATGCTTTTTGAAGAAGGATAAATCTACTCATAGTTGACCTTGCTTTATATCTTACCGAACCAATACCATTGGATTTGAATGGAAAGCGCAGTGATTACCTCAGCCACTGACTTCAAAAACAACAGTTGAACAAGCTATATCCAATGAAAATGCATAAATATAATAAATAAATAAAAACAGAAAAGGTAAGCATGTGAACGTGGCTGGTAAAAGCCGACAAGTATTAGGTGAATAAACGAGCCATCGTCGTTTTCCACATCCCACACGAATGTTCGTCCGTTTCTTCAACCACTAGCCACGCGGCTGGTAAAAACCTTTCCGAAAGTCTTTCTTGTTCACTGGGCCTTCTAAACCCTTATATTGGGCTTTAAAGCCTTTCGTCTTCCTTGATCATTACAGAAGTGGCCGCCACTGGCTAGTCTAGCCGACATAAACCGTAATTTGCGTAGGGTCGCCGTGAAACTTCAAAATTCGAAAATTCAAACGCGTCTCGAATAAAATAAAGGCAAAGGACTATTCACACGACACAATCTCATCTTCATTTATCTTTAAGATTGGACCGTTTGCTAAAGTTAAAAACCAGACCGCACTGAACCGGAGAGGCACGGAGACTAATCTTTGCTCGTAACCGACCGAACCACACGGAGACTAATCTTTCTAGAACACATAAGAGAGACATTTTTATTCTCTATTTACTTTCCCATTTTACCCCTAACTTTCTTAATATTCTTCGTCTCTAAGCTCTTGAAGTCTTGGTCCGTTGTTGAATTTTCAAGCTTCTTTCTTCTATTTCTGAACTGAATTTTCGTCTTCGGAAACTTTGAATTTTTCATTCGAAACGTGAGGAGAAGGAAAGATGACGACTATGGAGAGTTTAATTGGATTGGTTAACAGGATACAGAGAGCATGCACCGTGCTCGGTGACTACGGTGGTGGAACTGGCGACAACGCTTTCAATTCTCTCTGGGAAGCTCTTCCTACCGTCGCCGTCGTCGGTGGTCAGGTGAATCTCTTCTCCGTACCAAAGTAGCTTTAACTTCTTCTTCCTCTGTTGAGTTGACTCTTTCAACTTGCTTTGTGCAGAGTTCTGGAAAATCTTCGGTTCTTGAGAGCATAGTCGGGAGAGACTTTCTTCCTAGAGGATCCGGTTTGTGCCAATCTTTAACCTTTTATGGTTAATGTTTGTTGTGTAATAAGGCAAAGAGCTCTGGTTTTGAACAAGTGTCTCTGTGTAGGTATTGTTACGAGACGTCCTTTGGTGTTGCAGCTGCATAAGACGGAGGAAGGAACAGAGGAGTATGCAGAGTTCCTCCATCTTTCCAAGAACCAATTCACAGACTTCGGTATGTAAATTTATATAAGTGTTGTATGAAAATCTATGTGTGTTCTGTTTCTTGGTTTCTTAGGTCTTGTCTTAGTGTGTCCCTGTTATTTGAATTCATCATGTGGGTCTGGCCAGAAGACTCTTTGATGTTGAAAGTGTTCATTGACTTATTGGTTGAAAATTCTTTGATGGTTGGCAGCTTTGGTTCGAAAGGAGATTCAAGATGAGACTGATAGAATCACAGGGAAGAGCAAGCAGATTTCTCCAGTTCCTATTCACCTCAGTATCTTCTCTCCAAATGGTGTCTGCTTCAATCACAGTTTACTTCCTGAAATTGTAGTACTCTTGTTTCCAGAGCTAAGTTGTTTTTTTTTTTTTCTGTTGTGTTACAGTTGTGAATCTGACCCTCGTTGACTTGCCGGGTTTAACTAAAGTGGCCGTTGGTATGACTTTTCTTATCTCTTCTTTGGGTTTCCCATCTCTTCATTATTTGATGGATCGTATGATACTGTCTTTGATGTCCAGAGGGACAACCAGAAACCATCGTTGAAGATATCGAATCCATGGTTCGCACATACGTGGATAAGGTGAGAACTACTACTTCTTTCAATATTTGTAACATTTCACAAATGCATAAACACATAACCAAAACCTTTGGTGAGTGAGCCCAAAAAGCTCTTTCTAGTTCTTAATTCAGCTAATTCTGTTGTTTTTTGCAGCCAAATTGTATCATATTAGCTATATCTCCTGCCAACCAAGACATAGCTACATCAGATGCAATCAAACTTGCAAAAGAAGTTGATCCAACAGGTTTGTTTTCTTATTTCTGTTGCAAGTTAAATAAAATAATATCTGGGAGCAACTATTGTCTTCTTCTGATGATGGATTAAGCATTTGATTTTTTCCAGGCGAGAGAACATTTGGTGTTCTTACCAAGTTAGACCTTATGGACAAAGGAACTAATGCATTAGAAGTAAGCACCTCTTCATCTCTTTTTTCTTTTTTCACATGACATGATCTATTTCATATTGTATTTGGTAACTAGCCTTGTGATAATAATAGTAACCAAATCTACAGCAATGCTTCCTAACATAAAGTAATGCTTGCCTTAATAAAGGTTCTTGAGGGAAGATCATACAGGCTGCAACATCCTTGGGTTGGAATAGTGAACCGTTCACAAGCAGATATTAATAGGAACGCTGACATGATGCTTGCAAGAAGAAAAGAGCGTGAATATTTTGACACAAGTACTGACTATGGTCACTTAGCCAGCAAAATGGGTTCAGAATATCTGGCTAAACTGCTCTCTAAGGTGTTGTTGAATCAAAACCTGAAACACTTCAGATTTTTTTTCCATATTGTCAGTTTCCATATGGTCTTTGTCGTTTGTTATTCTGCAGCACTTGGAGTCTGTTATCAGGTCACGTATACCAAGTATCTTATCCTTAATAAACAAAAGCATCGAGGAACTTGAAAGAGAGTTAGACCGTTTAGGTAGGCCTGTTGCAGTTGATGCTGGGGTGAGTACTTTCACCATATGAATCCATTTTCTCTTCTTCTTCTTCTTTGCTGTGTGCTTTAATCTATTGGTCTCACTCTCAGGCTCAACTCTACACTATACTTGAGATGTGCCGTGCATTCGATAAAGTATTCAAGGAACATCTGGATGGAGGGTAAGCATCATTTACTCATCTCCTTATTGATCCTTTTCTTAAACTTTAATGTTAACATTTGTAGACGTCCTGGAGGTGACCGTATCTATGGAGTCTTTGACAACCAACTACCAGCTGCTCTTAAGAAGCTTCCTTTCGATCGCCATCTTTCTCTACAAAGTGTGAAGAGAATCGTCTCTGAAGCAGATGGTTATCAGCCTCACTTGATTGCACCTGAACAAGGTTACCGCCGTCTTATTGAAGGGGCTCTAGGTTACTTTAGAGGTCCAGCTGAAGCTTCTGTGGATGCCGTAAGTTCTTCCAGACACCTTTCACTTCAGTTTTATTATGTATACAGGACCATAATGAGTTTGGTGGTTTAGGTACACTTTGTCTTGAAAGAGCTTGTAAGGAAGTCAATTGCAGAAACTCAGGTGACACTAATAATCCTATTGATTATTTCCTTACATGTATACTCCATCTGTTTCAAAAGATTTTAGAATTTTTGCACATATTAATAAAATATACTCCCTCTGTCCCACTTTAAGTGGTGTTTTAGGTTTTTTATTTTGTCCAATTTTAAGTGATGTTCTCACAAATCTAGATAAAATTTAATATCATTTTAATTTTGTGATCAATTAAAAAATATTGTATCATTTTCTTATTGGTTAAACTAGTTTCATTTAATGATATTTTTATATTACCAAGATAAATTACATAAAAATATGTACTTTCTTAATCCATGTGCAAAAACCTTAAAATCCACTTACAGTGGGACAGAGGGAGTATTAAATTTTAGTTTTAAATAGATAGTTTCTTGTGATTATATATTTTTTTATAATTTTAAACCTATAAAAATTCAAAAGAAAAACAATTAATGTTTTTGAATTTATAACTAATCATTATTAATTTGATAAAAATGGATTGAAAATAAACACTTTTTTCTAAAACATGCGGGAGTAGTGAACAAGAAGGGTTTGACTGAATGAATCTCTTTGCAGGAGCTAAAGCGTTTCCCTTCACTGCAAGTGGAGCTAGCTGCAGCAGCCAACACCTCATTGGAGAAGTTCAGGGAAGAAAGCAAGAAGTCAGTTATTCGACTTGTTGAGATGGAGTCTGCTTATCTAACAGCCGAGTTCTTCAGGAAACTTCCTCAAGAGACGGAAAGACCAGTGATCACCAACAGCAAGAATCAAACCGCTGCTTCTCCTTCTCCCGCAACACAAGACCAATACGGAGATGGACATTTCAGAAGGATAGCATCTAATGTATCCGCGTATGTCAGCATGGTTTCAGACACACTTCGCAACACCATTCCAAAGGCTTGTGTTTACTGTCAGGTTAGACAAGCCAAGCTCGCGTTGCTCAACTACTTCTACAGTCAGATCAGCAAAAGAGAGGTGAAAAAAAACTATATACTAAAAAAATAAATGTCTCTAAGTCTCAACTCTTTCCGTGTCAAAACTTATATATATATATATATATATATATATGGTCACAGGGGAAACAGTTGGGAGAGTTACTAGATGAAGATCCGGCATTGATGGGTAGGAGACTAGAGTGTGCTCAGAGGCTTGAGTTATATAAGAAAGCAAGAGATGAGATTGATGCAGTTGCTTGGGTGCGATGAATAAAGCCCAAAGTGTGTGGGTGTCTCTGGGGTGGTTTTTGTGATTAGAAACCTATGACTTGGTGTGTTTGCTGGCTATGTCTTTGTATGTATTAATCATCAATCAGACCATTTTGGGACGACGTTCGTAATAAAAAAATTCATTTCTATTTGAAAACGCCGTGGCGTTCCACTTCGGGATAGTAGACTCTGCGCACCGTTGACGTATTATGAACTTTTGAATGCACTGGTAAAACGCCGTGTAGTGTCTCTTTAGAAAGAAGACTGCGCGCCGTCCCATTTCTCTCAGTTACCAAGCTGTTTCTTGGTTATGAAGTGACTTTTTAAAGTGTTTATAGAATCTACCCACCATATTGTTAGCTACCACGAATCTAAAGGGAAACTTCGAAAGGTTAGGGTGTGGTTCTCCTCCATGAATCATTACAATCACACGTTGTTTCTGATTCTCTGTTTAGTGGTGGTGGTGTATTAATAATTATTATCACTGTTTTCGTGTCTTTGTCAGCATCAAAAAGACCTAGGTCTCGCCGATACTGAAAAAAAGACTTTCCAAAGTCTATTTGCCTTGTCGTATACGTAACTAGGTCTTCTTGTAAATGTAACCGCATTTTCGTCGTAATAATCACTTTTTAGTCGAAACTTGTTAGGCTTTGACGTATCAGTCAAGTCTCCTAATCCACGTATTCACCAAAATGACTTGTAAATTATATGGTCACGCATCCACTTGAAAAACCATTATTTTTAAAAAGTGAAATTATTACGCAATTACGTGCTTATAGACCAACATTTTCACAAACTTTGTCGTTGCTATTGTCAAAAAAATTAGAATACCGCTGTATCAAATCAAGACCGTCCGCTTCATCAAGATTTTCATTATTCATGAACACACGTATGTTATATATACACTTCAATCGCTCCTAGGTACCAAGTAAACATTGTTTTTTTTTTAAAAAAAAAATTATGAATGCTCAAACTGTGTTTAGATTCTCCAAATACATCACCGTTTCTATTTTCGTAGCCTCCATCGTTGTCTACTCTCTTCGTGTCTTCTCAAAACTAGCCATTTTCATCGTCACCCGTCCATGGCGTCGCTACCGCACGTTCACGTTCCGCAGCAACCAGTGGATAAACCGTTCGTATCCGTTGTATTGCGTCGTGTGTCTGCGAGAGGCAGAGGAAGGAGATAAGATGAGGAGGTTGACGATTTGTCGGCACTGTTTCCACGCGGATTGTATCGATACATGGCTTGGTGAAATGTCTTCGACGTGTCCATTGTGTAGAGCTGAGGTTCCCCCTTCACCCCCGGTGAATCCTCTGCTCTTGCTGTTTGTTTCCGCCAACAAAAAACTCTGACGAAACCATTTCTTGTTAAAAAAATAATTGTTATTATTAGACCTGTTTTTCTTTTATATTTATGCCTTAAACTCCCGACAGAACTAAATAATGAAAAAGTAAACATTATAACAAAAGTTTCTACCAAAAAAATACCAAAATGGTTTACTATTATCAAGCCAGTCTCAACAAAGCCACAAGGGAGGTGAAATCATTGACTACACGAGTGTCAATGTTTCAGAGACTCACTGATTTCATCTGGTATGTAAACACTAACAGGACTGAAGTGTCTTGTTTTCATCTTGAACAGAGTGAGTGACCAGAATCAATTCAACAAAAGATATGGTCCTTGTTTTCTTCATATTCAGTAACAGGCAACAACAGATCAAAATGTTTTGGATTTGGAAAAGGCAATCAGACTAGGTTGGTGTGCTTTCTCCATCATTCAGATCCTTGGAACTATCTTCGAGATGTCTCAAGTTGCTTGGCAAGTTTGTGTCATGTTATTTCCAGTAGCAGTAGCTCAAACCTTAGTCTAACCGATAAACCATTCACGGACATGGTTGCATGTTGCATCAGCAACGGAGTGGCTTTTTCCTTCAGATGGAATTTGTTGTCTCATTTTGTCTTTTTGCCTTTTCCTCAAGTTTTACTAGTGATTTTCCCTGAAGGCAACTTCATGTTTAACTTTCATACAGGTATTGCTGGCCTTGGAGTCACATATGGCTTAAGTCTGAATAATGTATTACAAGCCACAGTGATATGGAAAATATGTAATGCTGAAAACAAGACGATTTCTGTTGAAACACCATTAGTAATTGATGATCACAACAGACCTATTGATAACAAAGGTGATGCTGATACATTACTCTTGAACATAATGTTTCATAGTCAAGTTCACAGAAACAGCTGTAATCAAGATTCTCAACCCTGTGAATTCCCAGGAAGGGAAAAAATTGGAAGTGTAAGAAGAATAGGAAGAGGCAAATCAACTTTGGTTCAGGCAAACATTTAGGATTGGTGAGACAAGTCTAAGAAACCATAGTTATTGATGATGCTGATATTACGAAGATAGGTCTACATGGCCTGAGAACATGGCTTGGGAGAATTCCTCAAAATCCAACACTGTTTAATGGAACAGTCAGACTGAATCTAGACCCTCTAACTCGGTACACTGATCTTGAAACATCGGAGGTAAAAGTACTGCAAAATCTTCTCTAAATAACTTCAACAAAACTATAAAACCTAAAGATTCTCCAATGTAATTATAACAGTGGTTGAAAATGGTGAGAGAAACAAAGTCTCGTGCTACTTAGAACATAAGTTGAACATACACAAGGAGAGAGTACCATGCGTAGAAGCAAGGCGCACCGAGGAAAGTTCAGTTCAACGTTCTTTACTTTCCATGTCACCAATGTAATAAGGCAGGAAACTGCTGTCTGTTTCCAGACAAAGCTCAATTTTATTTAAGCTATAATATAAGACAAGAAAAGTTTCAAAATGGAAAAAAACTGATTCTTTTACAAAAGTTTCGAGTGTGAAACATTTCATTTACAGAACGTGCTTGAGTTAGCATGTAACTCCATAAGGAAGCAACGCAGCCGCCACGATCCTCCCTTCCTCATTCAGTATGTTGTAAGTCGATGCAGCATTTCTCTGAAATAGAACAGAGAGCAGAGAGAGTTCAATCAATAACTACATACAAATATTCCAAAACCAACACAAGACGGAAAGCATGAGAGGATAAAAGAAGCTGGAGAGGATAGAGACATACAGAGTCCAAAGTTTCTAGCTTCATGCCAATGGACTTCACAAACTGACGAACTTGTGGATTCAGTGGATGATTGTATCTTCCACAACCGATAATTAACAGCTCTAGAAAGTGTTGAGAGGATAAAACACAGAGACAAGAGAGTCAGAACATCACTGATGACACACTTCAACATGTGCAAAAAGGTTAAAATTGTACCTGGAATAGGTCGAACCGTCTGGAAGATTGACAAGCTGCATCCATTAGAATAGAGACATGTCAAACGTTTTACCAAAACTTATTATCTCTTAAGCAACTCTAAAGCTTTCACTCAAGATTCAAGCATAAGAGAGAGAGATGGTACCTATCGGTTGTGATCTCGAAGAAGCTACGGGGGCTCCATGACATCAGCAAGTTCCCAACACAGAGCAAGCTCCCATCGTACTTAACCCCATTCACCGTGAAACTCGTCTCATCAAATCTGCCGGGGAAACAAAAAAATGGTCGAAAGGTTCCAACTTTATGACGAAATTTCAAAATCAGGAGAAAGAATCAGAGAAAGGGTATTGAGATGATTTACTCCTGAAACCGAAGCTGATCCTCGGGAACGTTATCGATGAGATTGATCTGATCGTAGAGAGAGAAAGCTCTTCTTAGAGATGGCAAGACGAGGTTTTGATGCTTGGGAGATTCCTTTCTCATGGCTCGAATCAGCTTCGGTAACGTCGCCGTAGCTTTCTGTCTCGCCGCCATCTCCGCCGTCTCCGATCTCTCTCCGGTCTTCTCCAAACTGTTATTATTACTCGAAAGGACGAGACTTTTAGCAGCCGGTCGTAACTTAACGAACCCGGTTTGTTGGTTTACAGCACTTACCATCATTGTTTGGTTTGATTACCATGGCTAAACCACTGGTCTATATCGGTTAACGCTAATTACCTAAAATTGGGAGTTAAGGAGATGTGAATTCGAATCTAGTTCCGGTTTCATTTAAACTGAGTGTTTTCTAGTTTGGTTTGATATAATTTTGGAATTTAAAACCGTTTTTAGCTTAAACAAAATCAGCTACATATAAATCGATTCTTAAATTACATACGTTAACATAACCGGTCCAAACATCGCTAACTAAAACATTAGCTTTGAGCCTCGAAAAAATTTAAGAATTAATATAACAGAATCTGTTGTAAACGTTTTTTTTCCTGTATTTTTACACTTTTTTCATGGATCCTAAGCATATCGTTTAAAACGTGAGACAATAGGTTTTTGCCAAGTAGTACAGAGGGATAGAGACACTTGGTCACGGTCTAGGACCAGTTTGCTTGCCTCCAAACCTGGAGTGACAGTGAGTTT
Organism: Brassica juncea; assembly: GCA_018703725.1. Lineage (NCBI taxonomy): Eukaryota > Viridiplantae > Streptophyta > Magnoliopsida > Brassicales > Brassicaceae > Brassica > Brassica juncea. The sequence continues at coordinate 4,076,566 of CM031940.1, read as the reverse complement.
GACGGAGGAAAATAAAATCCACATAGATTCTACTTTATTTTTTCTGCTGTAATTACTGTGGTTTTACCAAGGTCGCTTGTCATGTTTGACTTTGGTCCAATGTTTGAGCAAGCGATAAGTTTTGTTGACAGAAGTAAAAAGAGATAGGAGGTACACCGTGTCCAAGTTTTTTTCTCTGACTGCTTGTGTCGTCTTTGAATTTGATCTTGTGATTAAGAAAGCCACAACTAGACACTTCTTGACAGAGAGGATCCAGCGTTTTTGTATAGGATCAAGTTGAAAAAGTGATCAAAAAGAGATTGTGGTGCTATATGATAAACAACTTGTTAGCAATAAGAAATAACAACAAAAACGCAAACCCAAAGTGATTTGAACTATTTTCATTTAGATGAGATGTGTCATTTGTTCGATTAGTTCTATAACTTATGCACTCATTTGTTCGACTACAACGAAGATACAAACGAACCCAAAAAAAAATTAGTTTGGGTTCTGTTAAATTCTTGATACACATGACAAGAAAATTTACAGCATATAAAATAACGCCAAAGTAGTAATTAGAATAATTATCACACAATAAAGTTCCAAAGCTGCAACCAGCTACATAATTTTTTCCCAGAGAAAAATTATATTCATATGTTTCCTCAAAGATTATATTCATATATTACACTCGGAAAAAATTTCATACATAACATGAAGTTCTAACTTCTAAGTAAAATACATATTTAACCATAAAGATTTTTTTTTTTGGAACACCACCATAAAGATTTTAAAATCAATAAAATGATGATGAATCCTCCATCTCCTTCAAAACATCGAAACGGCTATAAAATAAATCAGACGAGCAACGATTACTCTTTTCCTCTCTCTTCGATTGGTTCGTTGCCATGAAAGATGCAAAAAATCCTGACGATTCATCGAAACCCACTTCAAGTAGGGTCTTATTTCTATCCACACGTGACATCTCCTTCACTTCTTCGTCGTTAGTCTCACCGATCGATCTTTTAAGGAACCGCTTAAACCATTTAACCGAGTCTTTTGGGTAACGTTTGAGACCGTTGACAAAGTCAACATAGTAAAGACCAAATCTAGCAGTGTACCCATGTTCCCATTCAAAGTTGTCCATCATTGACCATGCATAATATCCTCTAACGTCACACCCATCTTCACTATAACACATTGTAACTTTTAATCAATAAGAGAATTAACGATTTTAATCCAAATTTATAGGTAGATTGTGAGAAAATTCAAGAACTAACACTATAGCTTTGTGAAGTTGTTGGATATGTGTGTCGTGGTACTCAATCCTAAACGTGTCCTTAAGAATCTCTTCTCTTGGTTTTGTACCATCATCGTTATCATTGATTCCTGCAATTCATAGTCAACATAAGTTTTTGTCAATTAATCAACATAAGTTATATTTTAAATTTGTTGACAGAATAGAAACAAAATTTTAGCAAAAAGAAAAAACTAAAAACAAGTTTTCTAACCATTTTCTTTGATGTAGACTGGGATGTTATTGTATCTATCTTTGATATAGTTTAGAACTTTTCGCAAGCCTTCTGGATGTGACAATATTAAGCCTCTTGCATCCTGAAAAAAAAAATACAAAATTAAAAACTTAGGATGCTATTTTATGTTGCACTGAAAAAATCATAGTCATAAAGTAGGCGCGGCACGTACCCCGGGTCCGATAATGTGGCCACTGTGGTTAGTCACTGTTTCAAATAAATTCATAAACATTGTTTAGTGTACAATCAAATCAATATGTAAATATATTAAAATTGGCGTGGATCAATAATTTATAAGAAATTAATTAGCATAATGCTTAGTACGTTTCCATTCGACGTGATGATCAGTCTTGAACCGAGGCTTTGCTGGGTCGATCTCAGGAATATGAGTAGCAAAGCGTGCTGTATAGTAGTTTATTCCGACAAAATCTGATGAATTTTTTAACATCTTTGATTCTTCCTCAGTAAATGAAGGTAACTTATCTCCCGCGTATTTTTTCACAATCTCTGGATAATCTCCATGAATCACTGGATCAAGATGCCTATTTACGCATAGAACCCAAATCAAGACTAGATGATGAGTATAAGCAGAGTTATCAAGATTGTTTTGTTTAGATAATCAACGTACCATTCAATTTCATACGCAAGAGCTCGTTCAGCAGCTTCTTTATCATCAGTAGAGTCGGAATGATAAGGCTCAAACCATCTTGGTGATAATACTATCCCAATTTGGCTATCATGCGATATTTGTTTAGACTTTCTGAACTCGTCTACCGCAGCGGCATGAGCAAGAAGAACGTTATGTGAAACAATGTAAGGCTCGGTACTCGAATCACCCGCACGACACTTTTCGTTTACCCATGATGAGCATCGACCAGCCGCCTTGTTACCTTGGTCGTAACCCGCAATAGTCATGATGTATGGTTCATTGATCGTTGTCCACATCTTTACTTTATCTCCAAACTCTTGGAAACAGATTCTTGCAAAATCTCGAAAATCTTCTCTGTTTTGATAAGAAGTCATAAAAATTAAAAAAAAAAATCAATCTTAGTTACAATAATAAAGAAAGTGATATATTTTTCTAAATATTAGATATATTCTAATTAGGCTTACACAATTTTAGGGCTTAAAAAGCCACCATATTCAGCCTCCAAAGATTGTGGATGGTCCCAGTGATATAGAGTCATAGATGGTTGTATGTCTGCATGTTTATTATATATACGATTAATTGTTATTTTTTAAGCTAAAATCAGAAGTTTAGTTCAATTAGATGAGTTTAACTTAACTAGTAAAATTAATGATCTTACCATTAGCAAGAAGTTCGTCGATAAGATCCTTGTAGAATTGTACACCTTCTTTGTTTACTCCATCCTTTAGTTTTCCACCTGTAGATAATTGAAAATTTACCACATAAATTAACTCGTATGATTGACCAAATTTTATAATTATTTTCTGTAAGAATATATTTAATCATCAACCAAAAGAAACCTTACTTGGAATTAGTCTGGCCCACGAGATTGAAAATCTAAAAGCGTCCATGTTTAGCTCCTTCATCAATTTTATGTCATCCTGTTTTTGTTTGTTTGTGTCATATAAAAAACAATATTAACCAACCAAAGCAAAAACGATAACTATATACGGATCTAGGTACAACGTACGAACTTTTGAGAAAGTAAACTGACTTATCTTGAACTTTAATTTCATTTTGGCTGGTGATTACAAACTTTAGAAAAGACATTTAAGTTAAAAATCTGTGCTATTATTATTCAATCAACCAAACATGTCCTTGCATACAAGTTTAGGAGATATATAGGAATCCTAAATACAAGAAGCTAAGATCTATCTAAACAACTAGATATGCCTAATCACAATATGCAATCCTTATTATCTCTAATAAAACATGTAAAATATTTGGTTTGATTCAAATGATTTGATAGTTTGATTTAGTTTTAGTTTTAGATCACAAGATTGACTATTAGAGTCTAAAGAAAAAGAGGAAATTGATTAGAGATAGTACCTTATAACGGTGATAAAAATCAATCGCTACATCTGCATTATGCATCTTCGTCCGTTCTGCAGCATAAGAGTTTAGTTATGAGTAACAAATAATTAATTAGAGATATGGTGTTGTTCGTATATGAGTGTGTGTTAATCCAGTTCGGTCCGTAAGCTATTCTTTTGGACAAACCTGGGTAAGTGCGGCTGAAGTGGTCCCATATAGCTGGAGACTTGCCACCTTCATCTGTCGCTCCTTCGTACTGCATGAATATAGACAAAAATAATTATTATTTTATGTCACACAATTTGTTATAACCAAAAGAAACTTAATTAGATTCAGAACAAGAAAATGAATCGATTATATACGTAGGGTTTTAATTTTATGAGCATCAAAAACTTACAGAGTGGCCGCCTATAGGTAATAGCCTACACATATCATCAATCTTTCTCCACATTATTTTACTATAACATACAGATTATATGATCGATAATACCGCAAAACAAATGTAGAACAAAAGATGAAATCATTATGGCGACAAAGTTAGCTGCGAACATACACAATTTCAGCATAATTCTATCACTAATGTATTGAATAACAGACTGATTAGATTTTATATAATAATAATATGATTGTTAGAATCACATAACTATTCCGCTAGTGAAAGATTAAAATCATTAAATTAAATCACCTGATACGCAGACGCAGCCGTTCCAAAAACGAATCCATCAGGAAAACTATGTCGATCTAATATTCGAGAATCGATTGTGTTTGCAAACAATGAGATTGTCGAAAGGATGATGAAAAAACGAGATCCTCTAGCCATTTGTTTCTCTCTCTCTCTATGTTTTTTCGTTTGGTGTTTTTTTTTTGAGATTTCAAAGTGATATATTGAAGCGAGATTTACTCTTTCTTATATAGAGGTTTTTCCTCGTCCAGTAATAGACGTCATCTACGTGGAAATCTAAGGACATATATCATATTTAGATGGAGATCCTTAATAGTATTTCTCTAAAATATCTCCGGATATTTCTTTCTAGTTTAAGACTATAATGCATATATAATAGGTCACCAATTCTATTTTGGGTTCTTAGTTTTTACTATCATTGGTAGTACCAACTAAACGTCAAAAGCTTTTTGTCCAACGTCATCTCTGAATGTGCCCGAGATCAGTGCTCACGTTCACCATTGTTTTGTCGAAAAAATTTCATGATTACCGTCATGATATACGTACCATATCTATATAGTGTTGGTGTTGAATGTGTTCAAAATCGTGGCTACGTTCACTGTTAATATATCCTGAAAGACTGCATGTAACGCTTATCATTTCACGTGTAATATTTGTTTTGACCGATATTTTAGTCATATTAAAATGCAGGGAAGAAAAAAACACAAGTCATTAACTATTTGATGATGGTCTAGTGGTGGACAGAGTTTAGATTGCTAAACAATCCTGATTTGAATACACTTTAATATTCTTCAATCATGTGGTCACACAGATATAAGTTTATTATTTAGAGTCGATTTAAATATTCGGAAGAAAATTTATCCGTGGATTGCACTTTTCTTATAGATTAGTTTATACTTTCTAGAAGTCGAGATAGTCCAAGGTTAATAAAAAAAATACAAGCCATCGGTGGTTCACTTGTATATTTTTAAATATTCGGAAGAAAATTCATCTGTGGATTGCATTTTTCTTGTAGATTAGTTTGTACCTTTTATAAGTCAAGATAGTCCAAGGTTAATAAAAAAAATACAAGCCATCGGTTGTTCACTTGTATGTTCCACACAACTTCATGCGCTTGCAAGTTCTTTTGACCATTTTGGATTTCTTGTTTTTCGTTATGTGATAAATAAGTCGTGTTATTCTTATCTTGTAATATTTTTGCCAAGTCATATTTAATTCAATTTCGTATTCTGGTGGATGTATTCAGGAAGACACCATTCCATGAAAGTTGTACTGTTGATTCATGTCTATAATATATATCAAAATCCAATTATATATTAGGAAAATATTATTAGCCGATTTAATATTTTTCTGTAAATAATATTTTAAATTTGGTAAATAGTACGTGTCATCTTTATCCAAAAGCCATGCCTTTTCGTGTCATTTTAAATTCATTGGTTAATCAAGAGAAACAAGTTTTCATTATATATTGGCCAATAAAATTATGATAAGGTATTATTATATTTTATCTTTAGGTCTGATTCTATCCCACTTATGGGAGAAATTGGAGTCGAACTCCATTGGTAAACGTTGCGGATGAGCGTAGGTCACTGGCCCTATTGGATCACACTTATCGGGAGAAATGGGAGTCCAACTCCATTGGTGCACAAAGTTACGGACGAGTGTAGGTCACTACCCTATTGGATCCCAAGTGTGATAAGATATTAGTTCAAAGTTAGAAGTAACATAAATTTAACGGATTTTTTTAATTTCTTACAAATCACAGTATCTTAATTTGATAATGGACCATCATCTTTTAGATATTTGAGTATATCTGCATTGGCCGTTCAAAAAAAAAAGAGTACATCTGCATTGAATATAAAAATTTAATTGGTAGTATATATTGAAATGAAAACAGCAACAAAGTGAATTACTATGGATATATAATATATGGAAAATAGTTGTATTTGAGAATTATGAGACAAAAGAAATTATAATGTTCCACACAAAAAATAGATATGAGCAATAGTCCTTATCACATTCCAATAGAAAGGGATGAGAACAAGTAACTGGCAGTGACATGTTGTGCTTTTTAGGAAAATATATATTGTATAGGAGCAACTAAATTTCCAACATAAGGAGATGGGCTTATACAATGATATTTTATTTCTTTTATCTTTTGGAATAGTTATACTTACAAGATTAAAATTATATTCTTATATATTTTAAAAAACTGAGGTAGTAAATTAGATATAATCAATGTATTAAGAAATTCTATGTTTGTTCTCAAAAAGAAAAATTGTATATTTAATATAAAAGTTAAATTAAAACATGTTACATAAGTTTAAAACGTATCCTTTATATATATGTGGTTATGTAACTGCTGTATGCTCGTTTTTCACATCATGAATTTCTTAAACCCAAGATGCATAAACCACACAAACAAAATTACATAAACAGATGCATCAAACATCCAAACTAAACTCTAAAACAAAAGCGCAAGAAATATTGCTGGAAACAAATAACAAAGGAAACATCCTCTTTGTTAATTGATGAGCGCAATGAAATCCTTTATCCAAAAAATGATGATTGTTTAATTTTCGATTTTTTTAATCGTGATTGGATTGAGTTCCATTTTCATGAAACGCTAAGTTAACTTCCTTACGAAAAGATGATTCATGTCTAAGAAAGAAAAATAAAACAAAGCACTATGACATGTCCAGTTATCAATATCGAGATGAGAACAACTACTAAAAATGGACCCGAATATGTTTGTAGCTGTTCTCATGTTTTGCTTTAATTCCTTTTTCAACACGGATGTTTTAGCTCGATATAATATATATTGCGTGTCTAAGACAAGAAACAGTCAAACAATTAAACAAATTGCATGCATAAGTCAAACATGAACCAAGAGGATCTGACGCACAAAACAAAAAATGAACCCTAATTAATTTTACACAGTTTACATAGAAATTGTCTGATTAATCAAACAGATCATTCCTACTTTGATTTCTTTTATATTTAAATGGTGTAAATAAAGTTTAGTTTTAAAATAAAAATATGGTAAGTTTCGCCTGTCCACAATAGTTCTATTTGTTTAGTTATTTAGGGCATGGTTTCTTCGTTACTATCCGCAACGCAGCTTTTGCGGTTGTTACCGATTGTTGCCATTTTGCAATAATCATAAAATATTATAAATTATTTCAAATCACTCCAAATCTTTCAAAATAAAAAGCTGATTCCAGATAGAATTTGTGGTTGCTGGTACTTGCGGATGGATAAATAAATATAAAATATATTTTCAAATTTTAAACTTATTTCAAAATTGAAATATTATAAATCAAAAAAATATTTTTTTGAATTCTGTAACAATATCATAATTTATTTTACAAAATTGTAAATCAAGAATATTCACTATAATTTTAAACACTAATATACATACATATATAAGATATATACATATATAAATGAAACAAAATATTCTTTTTAATTATAATATAAATCTTCAAAACAAATTTTATTGAAATTATTTTGATTTTAAAAATAAATAAATAAACATAATATTATTATTAATTATATTATATCTATATATACTATAATGGTATAATGTGTTAATACTGATAGTTTATTATTAAATCGATGTAGTATTTCTAATTAACAAGTCTTAAATTTCTGCAAATTCACCAATTTTTAACTGTTATACTAGTCATACAAATCGTTTAATAATGCTAGAAATCACAACCTTCCACATCCATAAACTCTCGCAGCTATATTCGCAATCTTGCCTTTTAACCAAAGCCCTTGCTTATGTCGTTGGTAAAAAAACTAAATTTATGTACTTACATTTAAAATAAAAAATTCTGCCGAGAGGTTTTTAGTTTTTTTTTTCTTGTAAACTGTATATGCCCATTATTAAGTTTTTTTTTTTTAGTTGTCAAGACCAAGTTTCCTTTCTTTAACAGAATTAATGCACATCCTCACATAACGGACTCATATTTTTCCGCGTTTTTAGGAATCAGTGACTAAAATCTTATAGTCACATCAGGCCGCATGTGTAATTGAACCTTTATTGACTCTCGGTTTCAATCTCAGGCTCAGCATTACTTTATTAGTCTTTGGTTTACGGCTTGGAGTTGCGTGGAGAGTGATTAATGTTGTGCGTTTTGGTGGAAGATGATGGGTCTTCAATGTGGGCTTCAATGGTTGAGCCCGGCCCATTTTTGATCAAGATTCCGTACCGAGAGAGAGATGAAAAAAATTAAACGATACAGTCAACGACTGGTTTTATAAACTGGGTTCACAATTATCAGAAGACTATGGCTTGGTTCTTTCGTATTCTGTCTATAGAATACTAATAATATAAATTTTTTTGCTTAATAAAGGAAATATTATTTTATTAGTATTCTACGGACAGAATACTAAAATAATAATAATATAATAAATATGAGTGTTCGCATCTCTCGAATTCGATTCGACTGATTCAGATTTTTAGATTTCTAATATTATCTTCATAATTCTTATTCAAATTTTACTAATTATTAGATCGGGTCGGGTTTGGTTCGGTATCTTCTAGGATCAGATTATAACAATGTCTGAAATCACCCAGTAATATTTCTTAAAACAAAAAAATTGATAAAAAGTATTCAAAATATATAATTTACTTACAAATCTAATTAAAACTAGTTAAAATGCCAAAACTAACTCAAAGTATTAAAAATAACAAATAAAATGAACTATGAAAATCTTCAAAATATTCTTAAACATACAAATTACATTAATTTATATTAAAACCATAATATAATTAACTAATTTCGGATATTTTCGGATTTTAGTTTAGATTTCGGTTCGGTTTGTATCCAGACCTCAAAATACCAAGCTTTTAAGGTTCACTCGGATACTTTTATATATAACAGTTTGGATCAGATTTTAGGTTTTTTTTTTTGGTTAAGGTACAGACTTCGGTTTGGGGTAAAAACCTCATGCCTATAATATAATATCAATGTTGTTTTTAATGTTGCAAGAACTTAAACGAACACACATAGTTACCAAAGTTTTGCCAATATTGAATTTTGATAACATCCAAAACAAAGCCAACTCTTATCTCAAATTCTTATTTTCTGCACACCGAAAAGGAACGGTACGTATCATACGTAGACAACAAATCGAGAAGCTCATGATTTACTACATAGCAGCCACTTGCTGCTTAGTCCCATTACACTTTCCCTTCAACAATCTCCTAAACCACTTAGCTGATTTCTTCGGATACCTCTTACGTCCATCTTTAAAGTCCACATACACTAGCCCGAACCGGACCGTGTATCCTTCTGACCACTCGAAATTATCCATCAATGACCACGCGAAATATCCTTTCACATTCACACCCATCCTACAATTTTATATATGTAAATATAGTTTTCACTATCATCCAATATCAATTAATCAACCAGGCATGTTAATACGGTCCTGGTTGTTTTTTGTACACTTGTGCTGGCGCTTCATTGTCATAGCATGGTAACTTAAAACTCACAAAGACAAGGGAAACTTATGTTTATATATTTGATGGGAAAAGGGAGAGCTTACGAGATTGCATCGCGAACCATCTTAAGATGATTAGCGTAGTAGTCAATCCTCAAGTCGTCGTTAAGAAAGATTTCTCCAGTGTTAGCTTCATCCACTCCTACATGAATTAAAATAAAGAGACGAGAACAAAGCTATATCAGTCTAAACTAGTTTTTTTTTTATGTTTCTTTTAAAGATAGAGTTTCTTTGTTGACCAATAAAAAAAAAAGATAGTTTCTTCATGATATGACTTACCATTTTCTGTTATGTACAAGACGGGATCATTGTATTTGAGTTTTGCATGTAGTAAAAGATCACGAATACCCATAGGGTAAATCAAAAGCCAACTCGAACCAGCCTGAATTGAGTCATAGATTATTATTTTTTGGGGCAAAAATTGAGTCATAGATTATACAGTATAAATTATATGTTTAAATAAACCACAATTGCTTAAGATATAAATTATTTTTATTTTCAATGTCTAGAATTCAAAAATTAAATACCACTAGAAAAAGAAGTAAAAGTCTACGTAATAACATTATATTTCTATCTAAAATTTAAACAATATATATTTGGAATTATTAACTTGGACTATCACGGAAATCTTGATTCGATTGGGGAATTTATCTAAATTCTCGACTATTTAAGGTGAATAGAATAATCATTACCGTTGGACCAATGGGCACTCCATTTCGCTCACCTAATACAATATAGTACAAAACATATTACATGATGATGAGCGTAGGATTCCGATATTAAAACGAGAAAATTAGTCAATTTATAGTGGTTGACGGACCTACTATGCTGACGCAACGATCGGTGGACATGGTGACGTTTTCAGTTGCACACGGCACGTCTTTGACGTAGAACGATGAGTAATAGTTAAGGCCTATGAAATCATATGATCCTTTGAGCATTGACGACTCTTCTGGTGTGAATGTAGGAAGACGACCGTCTTTCACATGGTTGACCATTTCAGTAGGGTATCGACCATAGACGATTGGCTCCAAGAAGTAGTCAAAGGTGAAGGCCGTGGCTCGAGCCGCGGCTAATTTGTCAGCATGTGAATCTGAGTAAGGGTAGTGCCATTCTGTGTTTAAGGCAATACCAATTTTGCCTTTCTGAATTGCCTGCAAAGTATGAGCCAAAGGTAACCACAAGTTACAACTATCTAAGTTTCTAACTTATTTGGTAACTCAAACTTAAAAGAGGGCGGATCTGAACAACACAACCCCTTGAAACATTAGTTTTAATTAACCACTAAAATTTTTGGAGGTTATATACATAGATTTTTGCCTTTAAAATCTCTCTGTTCTAAAGCAAACAAGCAAGTGATGTATTAGTAAGAAACAAGGCAAACATAATACATACCTGGTACTTTTCTCTGTAGATCTTGACGGCTGCTCCATGAGCGAGGATGAAGTTATGACCGACAATGTAAGGTTCGGTGGCTCCATCACCCCCGGTGCAATTAGGGTTAGTGAAACTGGAACATCTTCCAGGTGCCTTTTGACCAGTTATGTAACCATCACGTACCACTGTATACGGCTCGTTTATTGTAATCCAATGCTTCACTCTATCTCCAAACTTCTGGAAGCAGAGTTCTGCATAGTCCCGGAAATCATTCCTGTTTCGTTCCCCCAAAAAAACCATTTAACATCTTAGTGATGTCATAATCTTATCATTTAGAGATGTTGGATGACTTACACAATCTCAGCTCCGAGGAAGCCACCGTAAGCATGTTCGAGTGCCTCTGGTACGTCCCAGTGAAAAATTGTGACGTATGGCTTCAATCCTAACACATTTAGAACGTTACCAAAAGAAAATTAAATGTTGTGCTCTCGACCAATATTGAAAATTCTAGGGTGTTCTAAAGATCATAAACATCATTCACTCAATATGATATAAAAGCAAAAGTCCTCTAGTGTCACCGAGGACTGAGAAACAGAGAAGCGTTATTACCTTTAGATAGAAGTTCATTAATCAAGTTGTTATAATAGTCGATTCCAGGCTGGTTGATACCTCCCTTTAAATCCCCACCTAATAAACAAAAAAATAGTCAACTTCTATTCACTCAAAAACTCTAAATTTTTTTTGCTCGGATCTATATCTTACGAGGCAAAATCCGTGGCCATGAGATAGAGAATCGGTACGCATGGAAGCCAATTTGATGCAGCAAATTCACATCTTTCTGGATGTCCAAGAAGTTTTCGTGAATAAAAAATGTAATGTTTAGTTTACATTTTAATTGCGTAAAGAAAGCAACAATACCTTGTAGAACTTGTAAGAATCATCAGCAATGGACCCATTACTACCATCCAATATCTTCTCTGAAAAGAAGACAAAAATATTCATTGAATAATTTAATTACAAGAAAGTAATAATAATTAATTTTTACCAAAAAATAAAAATAATTGAGTAACCTTAAATGTTCATCATCATCAACCCGTTTTATGTTATGAATATAAGATAAAAAAAACTGAGTCATATGTATATAAAACCCCAATTTAAGAAGAAAACAAAAACACATTTCAGAATATTTGAGTCTTGTATGTTAAAGAGATCCAAAAACATCAGGTTTTTTTTATTAGGAAGAAGAACCAGGAAAGTGTTCAAAACAAAAAAAAAGAACCTGGAGATTTTTCAGAGAAGGTGTCCCAGATACTTGGTCCCCTACCATCTTCATGTGCAGCACCTTCACACTGCATTAATTCGAGAAATTTAACAAAAATATAAAATAAAACAAAAGTGTATGAAAAATATAATAAGAACTGAACCTGATATGCAGAAGTGGCAGATCCAAAAATGAAATCTTCTGGGAAATCACTTCTCCGTAAAAACGGTCTTGAGGAGTGATTCTTAGCAGAAACTCCAACGTAGATGGAAGTTATGAGCAACAGTAAAAGGAGACATTTACTTCTCATAGTTTCTGTAAGAGAAAAATCAATTGTTTTTATTTATAAGAATTTTGGTTTGTTAAAACTTTATAAGAGAAAGGGAAATGTTTGAATTTGATGATTTGTATCTATAAATAGAGTTGATGGGAGGAGAAAGATAGCATCGAAGACTTTCTAATTGTTCAAGATCCTATAAAACATTTGATATTATCTTAAATTAACCAAAATCTGAGTCATTACAGAATAAAATAATTGCAAAGCTAAGATGTGAGAATTGAGAAGACAATACGCCTTTCTAAATTAATTTTGTAACTAGATCTTGACCCGCACACCCGTACGGATATATATTTTAATTTTTATAAATTAGTATTTAATTGTCTAAGTGACGATATATATTTTAAAGTTTATCCATATTAAATAATTGTATAATATAAAATTTATAAACATAATAATATTATAATTTATATTGACTAATCATATTTTATCTTGTAAACCCTCAATTGTATCATCCACATTATTACAATATGATCTGTACATCCGCATAAATGTATTTTTTTCTGATCAAAATATCATGATAATATATAATAAGGTGATGATTGTTTGGATGGTTTCTAGATTTTAGTTTTTGGTTTTTAGCTTTTAATTTTTGGATTTTCGATTTTGCAGTAGATTTTAGTTTTTGAAAAAATACGAATGGCGATTTTGGTTTTTTGGCTTTTGATTTTTATTTTAAAAAATTAGTTATTTTATATTTTTGATTTTATTGTAGTTTTAGTTTTTAGAAAAATTTGAATGCTTATTTTTAAGTTTTTAATTTTAATATATTTTATTAATTATTTTTGTTTGACGTTGAAATAAAAAATTAATAACAATTATTTAAACAAAAATGTAGAGTTCTGAATTATATTTTTTTTAATTTTTCTATTTTTTTAATTTGAACTGATTTATTTTAGTTTTTATGTTATTCTAAAATGTTTTTCTTTAAAAAATAACTTATAACTTAATTTGTTTTATTATCAAACTTAAAATTACTATAAGAATATATCATAATTTTTCAATAAAATAATACCATTAGATTATTAACAAAACATGCAAAATTTACGTAAAGTAAATTTAAATAAATAATTTAACTTTAATGACAAATTTAAAAGAATGTTCTTAATATAAATTATTTTGTATTACATATGTTAAACAAATTCTTTTTGCTAAAACTTATTTTTTTATAGTAGTTGACATTTTTATTTGTTGTTTCCTATGTTAGTGCATAATTGTAACAAAAATTTTAATTAAAAAAAATAGAAGAAGTCAAAACCCGTAGTACGTTAGAAAAAAACTAAGAAAACTTGGATTTTGTTTTTTGTTTATAAAATGGCAGTTATTTAAAAAACCATTTTCTATAAAATGTAGGGAATCTATTTTATTAAAATCTTGATTGTCTAAAAACTGGTTTTTCCAAAAACAAAAACCAAAAACTACTTCAAAATCTGTAAATAATCAGCCTCTAAAATTGTTTTATACACATTTAGAATCAGTTGCTACAGATTTTATACTCACGATTGTAATGCTACTGAAATCATTAATAAGTCTACTTTAAATATACTTTTCATAATTTAACAAAAATTAATAAATGTTATATTATACGATTATTTAATACGAATAAACTTTAAAAATATTTAAAACATTAAAACAAACTTAAATTTATTTTCAAACTAATTAATGTTAAAATATAAATTAAAATAACTAATTAATAAATATGAAAAATAATGTTATATTGATTACAGAGACAACCTTGAAACCATGACAAAAAATCGATTTAGATATATTAAAGTTATATTATTATGTTAACTAATTAATAAATATGACAAAACAATCATAAATTCACCACCATAATCGATTTAGAGATCCATTTACTAAATTTAGAATATAATTAGTTATGAATAATATAGCATTAATATATCTAAATCAATTTTTTTTTCATGGTTTGAAGGTTTTCTCTGTAATCAATATAACATTATTTTTTTCATGTTTATTAATTCGTTATTTTAATTTATATTTTAACATTACTTAGTTTGAAAATCAATTTAAGTTTGTTTTAATGTTTTATATATTTTTAAAGTTTATCCGTATTAAATAATCGTATAATATAACATTTATTTATTTTTTGTTAGATTATGAAAAAACAAAGAATATTTAAAATAGACTTATTAATGACTTCAGTAGCATTACAATCGTGTGGGTAATTATTTTTAATTTTTAATTTTTGTTTGTACTAAATATTATATTTGTATATATAGTCGTATTACATAATTTTAAAATTTAGATTACATTAAGTAATTTTATTTGTTTGTGTTTTCCCGTTTATTGTATCACCTAGATATCATATAAAAATTCAGTAATTATATAATTAGATTTATGTGTAAGATATGGATTTCTATAAGATATTGTGAATTTAATTTCACTATACATTCTGTGTGTAGAATAAATTGGTTAGCACAAATATAGGCAATATTTTAGTTAAAATTAGAATTAGGAAAATGCATTAATAAATCAAGTAAAAACAATGATAATTTTGTTTTTAAACTACTACTTTATTCATGTTTTCCTTCTCTCCAAATGAGACATCAGTTCGAACTTATACAATCAGTGAAAAGAAAACACAAGGAAGCAAAAAATAAGAAGTAGCTTCTAAACAATACCATGCTGAATAATCAAAGACCATAGGCAAGTCCTAAAGGTGAGAATATAAATCAAAGACAATGATAAATTAATAGTAAGTTAATTAATTATTTTAGTGGCATGACTTTGTAAATAAACCGAAAAACTAAGGGGTATTTTATTTTTGTACTTAGCTATAACTGTTTCCACTGACAATACATGAAAACGTCCATTGTCCAATATTTCTAGAATTAAAACACATAAGTGCATTTTTTGAATTTTCTATCCTATGATTTTGGTTTGGTCTCTTAGTTTGAAATATTATGTATATATTTCGTAGGTATATTCGCTTTTCACTTTTGCAGAGGTGTTTTTTTTTTAATCAAACTTTTGAAGAGGTGTTTTGTTGAGTGGAAAGGGTGGGCGCAACAATTTGGGTCAACGTCAGAAATGGTAAAAACCCAACGTGGGGATATATATAGCTGAACTATTTAAAAATATATTTGAACAAATCAAAATTTAAATCTTCCCATATCCTCTGGCCTTAAATAATGGTCGATGATTATCCATTTCTGAACTTGAATGGGATAATATAAATACAAGAAATTTAATGTATTTCCTGTGTAAGTATATATTAATATATTAATCACTTAAAAATACTCCTGTAATTGTCTTTTTTTGGTCGACAAAATAGTTACGTGTCTTAAATACGTTGAAATATGCCATGGAAGATAATAGCTCAAACATGCTATAAAGCCCATTTTAATTTGGTATAGTTTCCAATCTTCTTAAGAAACTTTGCTTATATATTTGCCCAAAAAAAAGAAACTTTGCTTATATCTAAAATTGTTCAACCCTAATGTTGGAGATATTTGAGTCGTTTACCATGGTAATGGACTATTGTTTAAACTTTTATATTATTTTAATTGATTTGAATACAAGAATATGATAATAAACAAAAAAAAATGAACCCTTGGCCCTCTTTGCTGAAAAGCTATTTTGCTTTGCTTTAAAGCTTTTTACACAACAAATATAAAGACAGAATAAATCTAGAAAAATAGTTCGAGGGCCTTTGAAGATTCAGACATCTTAGGAATAAAACACGAGGCGGAACCAGTTGCTAATAAGAATCTCTTCTTCTTCGTTGCAGCCTTAAGCAAGTATTCTTCTTCCTCAGAATCTCCCATCTCTTCTTCTCTCTTCAAGAACTCTTTGAACCACATGGCTGACATTTTCGGAAAACGTTTTAGCCCATTGTTGTAATCCACATAGAAGAGGCCATATCTGACTCCATAACCGGCGTTCCATTCACAGTTGTCTAGTAACGACCACGCAAAGTATCCTTCGACTTCAACCCCATCCTCCCTACACAAAAACAACAAAACATTTATCATCAGGAAAGGCTTCGTATAGGATCCCAATATAGTTTCTTGTGTGCCAAGAAACTAAATGAAAATTTCAATTAGAGAATACACTTACTGGATGGCTTGTTGGATGCTTTGGAGATGTTTCTTGTGGTATTCTGTCCTTTGGAGATCCATCAAGTTAGTAAGCTTTGGCTTTTTCTCGTAATCTATATCACAATGTCCTGAAGAGTTTTAACCAATAAAGAGAGATTTAGAAAACCCCATCACGAAAACAATTGAGTAAAATTATCTCGGAAGAGCGTAGTATAAAATTATATATATTACCGTTTTCAGTGATCATGAATTTAGGGCTTTCGTATTTATTCTTAGCATAGTTTAGAAACTTTCGTAGCCCTTGTGGGTACAGAAAGTCCCATTCTGAACCACCTCGTACTCCCAATGTCTGTCCTGCTTTGTTTTGTTCTGTTCCAATATAAACAAAAACTTGTGAGACAACGAAATTGGTAATCAAAATCTACACCAAAAATAATCACCATAAGAAGCTTGTGTGCCAAGAAATGCATAGAAACCCTAATATGATACGAGTAGAGTAAGTAGTTATCTTTGAAATTCCACTTACTTCTCCATTCTATGCGTGCGTCTGATCTCCAATTGGGAGTGTTATGGTCCACTTCAGCAATACTTTTAACGTAGAAAGCACTGTAATAATTCACTCCAACGAAGTCAAAAGAACCTCTTAGCTTCTTGGACTGGGCTGCGGTAAACGAGGGTAATCTTTTCCCGATCGATCTCTTCATCACTTCAGGGTAATCTCCGTACACCGTTGGATCCATGTGCCTGTTATCCAGAAAATACTATTAGAAAATTAACCAAAAAACTTGTATGGTGTATATATATATATTTTTTTTTTAATGTCTAGAACCTGGACGAAAAGAATGTACATTTTCTAGTGGGATGCCAAAACAATTTTAAACTAACAGTCTTTAGCAAAATTTGTGTGTTATATAATTTAAAGAAAACAAATACACTCACCATCCAAACATGAATTCCATCGCTCGTTCACATGCTTCTTTGTCATCAGGGCAGTTTGAGTCATAAGGCTCAAACCATACGGGACAATGCGCTATACCAATCTTGCCATCTTTACACTAAAAATCAAACAAAAACAAATTTAATAAATATGTTCTCCAACGACTGAAAATGTTTATAGAACTAAAAATAAAATATGTTGATTCCTTACTTTGGGATTGTTTCTGAAGACTTCAACGGCTTCTGCATGAGCTAGAAGTAGATTGTGACTAACAGTATAAACCTCGAGGCCCGATTCTCCAGCTACAGCTGCTTCGTTCATGTAATTGGAGGCACGTCCCGGCGCTTTTCTTCCTGTGTCATAGCCACCAATGCTATACACCCATGGCTCGTTTAGTGTAACCCACAATTTCACACGGTCCCCAAATTCTTCGAAACATAAGGCCGCAAAATCTTTGAAGTCATTACTACAGGATATTATTTTTGTATGCATATTAGAGACATTGATTTGAAAATATATATAGAAAGGAATATGTACTTTTTAATCACTTACACAGCTTCTTCGCTTAGAAATCCGTTGTATTCATCTTCAAGGGCTTGAGGAGTATCCCAATGAAATAAAGTAGCAAGAGGTGTGATTCCTGTTCATATATATATATGATCATGTTAGTATATTTCAATCTAGACGACTAGGTTATATATATATATGCGTGTGTGTTATATATATATGTGTGTGTGTCTCTGTGTGTATAAATAACATCGATTAATTAATTACCGTTAGCTAAAAGTTCATCGATGAGATCGTTGTAAAAATTGATTCCTTCTTGGTTCACGCCCTTGCTTTTCTTTCCAACTATTTTTGGGCAAAAAAATGAGCAAACAAGAAGTATTAATCTCTACTGGATTATTTAAAAACTCACTCCTTAATATGTTTAATTAAGAAAAATGTTGTTTCTATATATGAGTTAAGAACTTACGAGGCAAAATCCGAGGCCAGGAGATAGAGAATCTAAAAGCATCCATGTTAATATCCTTCATTCTCTGGATGTCTTCTTTGTAATGGTTATAGAACTCGACCGCTTGGTCTGCGTTAGAGTAGCAATTTCTCTCTGCAAAAGATTCATTTTTTTTTTTTGTAACTGAAAAGATTCATTTTTTTGGTATTAGTATGATCATGAATAGCTTAATAAAGCAACAATTCATATATAAATCTATAAACTATATAAAATGATAAAAGATGTTTTTATATACACAAACCTGGATATTTGCGAACAAATGTATCCCAAACACTTTCTCCACGAGGTGCTTCATTTATAGCTCCTTCATATTGGTAAGCCGATGAGGCTGTCCCAAAGAGGAAACCCTCAGGAAAATCAGAACGGCCGAACGAGTTTTTCTTCAAGTAAGTGTTCCTCTTTCTGTTAATATTATTTAACAAACAAATAAGAAAATGTTTGTCCAAGGAAAAACTTATTTGCATAGCCTTGTGGTTATATTAAAGTTCGATCACTCACAGCGTCATTGTTTACGAACGATTTAAAAGCTTTGTCGCCTTTTAAATCTGCATAGAGACATACATAAGATTATGAATTGGCACACAAAATTAATTAGGATAATTTTGATATACAAGAGGATAAATAACATACCGACTGTAAGATCTTTT
This sequence comes from Brassica juncea, assembly GCA_018703725.1. Taxonomy (NCBI): domain Eukaryota; kingdom Viridiplantae; phylum Streptophyta; class Magnoliopsida; order Brassicales; family Brassicaceae; genus Brassica; species Brassica juncea. The sequence continues at coordinate 4,057,225 of CM031940.1, read as the reverse complement.
TTGTTTGGTGTTTTTAATGGAATGGAGCTGGTTTTATTTCTCTAATATGAAAGAATGAAATGAATGATATGTTTTGTTCTTGCAAAAGGAATAAATGAATGAATTTTTTTCTTAACGAAAATAAGTAGAGACTATTGAGTTGTGAGAAAAGTGATGGGATATGTGAAGTTATATATAGGCGAGGATTTGCATTTCTATGGTAGAAAATTCATACAATATTTAGTCAGACTATTTGCCCCTACGCATGTTGACCGTTAATTTCTTTCTTTTATTGGGTCAAATAATCTGCTGCAACAATTAGGCAATAAATAATAATAAAAAATAAACTTTTGGTCAGTTGCGGTCTTGCGCCATGCGATATTGAACCAACTAGATTACTCGCATCTTGACTTCTACGAATATATGAACAGTATACTATAATTAATTTTAATACAGTGCCGGGGAGATCCCTTTGCTAGAGTGGTCATGTGAATGATCTTACATTTTAGTTTCGAACTTTTGACATATCTAAATCCGATTCGCTCCGACTTTTATATAAATAATTATATATTTATAGTTAAATAAAGTTTTTAATGTATAATTTTATATAATTTTATTTATAAAATTACTTATAAAAATATAATATGAAGAAAAGAATTATAAGATCTTTATAAAAACTACAATTCTTCTTAAAACATTTAATTTATAAGATTTTTTACGAATTTTTAAGAATTTATAAATAAACAATTTCGTTAATGTTTTACTTTATCTTTATAAGAAAGAATTTGTATAATATTTTCAGATTTATTTGTATTAAACATAGTGGAAAATGTATTCTTAAATATCCATGAATATTCTCAAATATCCATAAATTTTTCGGATATCCGTAAAACCGAATATTCGTATTTTTCCGAAGCAAAACAAATCGGAAAATCAAATATCCATAAAGTCCGAAGCAAATCACAAATACTGAAAATATGGTAATATTCTATCTGTGTCCACCCCTAGTTAAATGTATCAATAATTTAAACATAAGCACAGTTGTTTCTTAATTTCATTCATTTATGACAAATCAGTTTTGACGATATTCTGAATTTTAACCAAATAAAAATGTTTGGTTGAGTTTGTTGACTTTGATTGCAGACTGTTCACATCGAGTCAAGTAAACACTTTTTATTCCAACTAAATTATGTAGAAAAAATCTAAGAATGATCGTTTTGAGTTTGTGGTTTGTCTTGATCCAAGTTAACAAAATTTCAACTACTAATTTTATTTGAAATATTCATTTTATTATAAAGTTCTTAAGAATAGTTAACATACAAACGTACCTTTTCCTTAGAAAAAAAGTTGTTATTATACATTAATGATAACCAGATACAAAGGGAACCTCATAAATTACATTCAAAATTAAGTTACGCACAAAACATAATGGTGCTAACTGGTAAAAATTACAGTATCTTTGTTTAACTTTAAGAGCATCTTTATCCCACAAATTCAATTGGGTTTTTTTTTTTTGTCTGATTACAAAAAAATAAAAATAAAAATAAAAAGTAAACCTATCACGGACTACCATGTCTCAGTGGAGCCTGCGAACAATACAAAAAACCATGAAAAAACGTTTCTTCTCCTGCGACTTTTGCAACTCGTTTCTTCCTTTTTGTGGTGGCTCACGCCCTGTTTTTTAGATAAAAACCCTCCTAAAACCATGCGATAATGCTGCTCTAAATGTGCTTTCCACCTTTTTTGGATAGACATGTTAAAATCTCTTTCCACCCTTTTTTTTATCGAAACTCACATGTTTCTTATGTTTCCCCTAATCATTTGGGGTACATAGTAACTACTGTTGAAACGTGATCAATCTCTTTTGGTTAAATTCAAACGCCACTTTGTTATAGAAAAAGGGTCTAGGTGCATATCGATAAGTGCATGTGATTATGTGAATGTGATATATGTATATCATACGCCCAAATTCCAGTTGTTAACCATACAAACATGACGAGTCGTGGGCCGGACTTGAAAAGATGTTAAGCATTCCAGATTCAAAACTTATCATCTCATATATATTTGTTTGTCAGTTTGTGTAATCATGTAATATATGTATGGATTTTTAATTCTCATTCCAAGTAACTAAATCTTTCGTACCGGTAGATAAACTTTTAAAGAATATTAGTCTGTTGGATATCGGCCGGCCGCATACCCTTAAGTTATTATTTAAAAAAAATTCTCAGTTGTTCAAAGAATAATATAGTTGAAATATATGTTCGTATATATGAGGAGTGAAAAAGGCTTTGTATCCAAGACTGAAGACTTGCGTTAAGATATATGGACCTAATTACCTAAATCTCTAGAAAATTTTGTCAAAAAGCTGAACAAGAGTAGGACTTTATACGGTAAAAATAATAATTTTGACTTCTTAAGTTAATATACGGACTTAGTACTTGAGTAGGATAAATCTTATAACCATCTCTCTAAAATTCTAACGATGACTTTTCATCACTTTGTCATAACATTAATTCCCCATTGCTAATGCTAATGTGGAAAATGAAAAGTATGCACATCCGATCCTCCTCCAGCAGTGCTCCGGGGCGTGAGCCAGGCGCCTCCGTCGAAGCTGCTTAGAGCCACCTTCGGGTGAGTGCTCGTCCGATCGACTCGTCATAGCTATTCTCTTGTTTGTTTTCTGGTCATTCCTGATAGAACAAGAAGCGTGAAGCTAGGGAGATCTAAATTTGTTGTCTCTTGTTCTAGTCATTATTAGCTTCAAGTTCTTCTTATGAATTGCTTGGACTAATTCATGGGTTTCTTGGAGGTTTTTTACTTTTTTTTGCAGCCTCTTAGAACAGAATAGCTGTTTAGCAGATTGGGTTTCAATTAATTTTGTAACCAAACTTTCATTTTCATTAATGATATTTACAATCTTAGCAAAAAAAAAAGTATGCACAGTTCCGTTTCAAAATTTTCGTTCCCTTTTCATCAATATATAGAACTGTTAGTTTCTCTTACGACAATTCATTTACCATGCTAATGTGGACAATGAAACTTTCGAGACTTTTAGCATTTTAATTTTTGTGTTTAGAAGTATTAAAAGCAATCTTTGAAGATGATTTGTCGAAACTATCGAGGGTAAATAAATAGTTGACAGCAAAATCGATTATACGAATATATGAAAAAACAAATAACTCAGAGCATCATATTATCTGTAGAAACGTGAGGGGTTCCAAAAGAAAAAAATAAAATAATATTTTAATTATTACAACTCTTGAAATATTAATGAATTGACATGTGTTGCTTTCATGTTGCAACCGGTTCTAAATTAACCTATTTAAGGACCTTTTGCTCTCTTTCTTTAATTTCTTTATGATTTTATCTTTTTTTTTTATGTTAATAACTCCCTCTGAAACTAGCGATGGAGCTGGTCTCAGTTGTTGATGGAGCTGGTCTCAGTTGTTGTTGTTCTCGTGATCTCATTGCTAAAAGCATGCATATGCATGTAGGTAGAGTTAACGGTCGTATAAAAAACCTATTATACTGTATTTGTGTCTATATATATTATAAAAAGAAATAATAAATAACTCGTGTGATTGTTGTTCTCATGGGAATGCGTGCAGGATGGGTAGACTTGAATAGATAACCTGTAAAACAAAAGGAAGCGTGGAGCATATTCACATCAAGTTTTTATTCCAAAATGGAATGGCTATACTAACACTCGAAGGAAATTACGTACGAAGAAACTTATGACGACTATAATTTCTGATATATATATATATAGTAAACGACATTTACAGAACAGTTTACAGTTTTTTTTTGTTATGTTACTTTTAATAGTCAGCAGATATTTTGAAAAATCATCTTCAACGATTGCTTTTAATACTTCTAAACATAATTAATTAAAATGATAATTTAGGTTTATCGTTTTTAATATAATTAACGAGTACATATCAAATAAGAATAAGGTTATATGTGATTGATTAAGTCGTATTCAAATTTTCCCTCTTGGTTATTAAATTGTTAATATCTCGTAAATTCATATGAATATATGTTCATTTATTTATTATTTTTAGTCAAAAAAGTTCATTATTTTTGCATGCATTTATAAATCGCACATGTTGGTGGATGAAGCCGACATAAATTGGATTAAGCATCAACTAGTGTGTTGAATAGTAAACTCGAAATAGTCAAGGAAAGTGGTGCGAGGTCCGTGGAACAACTTTGAACACAGCCCAGAGCCCACCCAGCGCAAACTGTCTTCTTTCATAGAAATCGTATATTAAGTTTGTATATTTCGCAAGGATGCCCAATAAATTGATATATTCGATAGTATGCCAGAATACTTATATCGTCTCGGACTTACCAAATAAAAATCATTTGGCGGTTATCTTGCGGGCATGATCTTCTTACAATAATTAATTTTAACTCATTAATTTTTAAAAAACCAGCATAATTAATAAGTTAATATTTGTGTTCTTAAAAAATTAATTTAAACATTAAAGTATTTATATATGACAAAGTTTGTATATTTTTATTATCGTGTTGAAATTTTAAAAACATTCACTTATTAAGAATATTCTAGAAAATATATTTATACAAATTTTGTTGCTTGATTTGTATTTAGATAGATAATAATTTATATCTTAATTTTTCTAACTTTATAATAGAAAATATTATTTTCAGATAATAACACAATATATATATATAAATTATCTTACTTTTTAAAATGTGTTTTTTGGCAATTTATTATATTAAGTAATAATCAATTATCTAATATAACAGATAAATATAATATATTAATATAAAATTTGTTTTAAATTAGACTATACATTATATATAAAAATTCATTAAGAGAAAACGATATTAACAACTCTAACTTTTAACTTAAGAATCCCGTTACGAAAAATCACTTTACAAATAATAGTATATATATTAATATTAATATTGTATTGTGGGTAATTTGTTTTGTGTTCAGCTCTATTCGTGAGAGAAAACGAAAATTCCAAAGTACCAAATTAGATTCCACTACCAAGCCGGTCCAAGAAAAAGTCCCATGCCTAATGTTTATGTATATATCATAACTAATTTGGTATTTTGGAATTTTTTGTTTTCTCTCACAAGTAGAGCTGAGCACAAAATAAATTACCCACAATAATATATATACTAGATTCTGACCCGCCTTTTAAAAGGGCGGGTATATTTTTCGTTTAAAATTGAAGGGGAGATATATTTTTTATTTAAAATTATATAATTTGTCAATTCTTTATTTGAGATTTTGTATGCATATTCTTATCTCACAACATCATCTTTATATTTTATGCGTTTTATAAGAGTTAAATTTGTTGAATTGGTGAGACATGAGATTTATTTGGCATATTATAGACTAATTTAATAATATATATTTGCAGGGGTTTTAATAGTTTTTACCAATGTTTTTGTATTTGATTCAGATCCGCGGTCGAACCGGTAAATCCGATAACATGTATGTAGTATGGTTCAGATTAGTTAAAATCCGATATTTAAAAACCAGATAAATCCGTAAACATCTTAAAGTCTGTCATTAACCTGCGATCTGACACTCGTTAACCCAATAAAAATCTATATAAATTCGATTGTATTTGTTTTAAAATGATTCAACTTTTGACATATTTTTATAGTACATGATTTGAATAAAATATATGATTTGTGATTCTTTAAATTTTGATAATGCTTTTACTATATCGTTTATAGAACTTAAATATATTCTTTAAATATTAGTTAATTAAAATAAGGAAATAGTATAGATATATTGAGAAACTAATGGTGAGAATCTACCATTTGAAGTTACTCTAAGCGTATATTCGACTTTTTGTTATGTTTTGTAGATAATTTAGTACTTTGCTTTAATAAGTAATTTAATTATCTGATAAAGGATAAAAGTCTGAATCCTAGAAATCATGTTAAAAAACTATTATATTTTCTTTCTTTCGCATTAGCTATTGTTTTATGTTTGTACACATATATTAAATTATATTAAATTTTGCATATTTTAATATAAAAACATCATGATCTATACACCTAATCATATTTCAACCAATAAAAATAGAATATTATAACAGGTTAATTAATTTTATATTAAAATCATAAAATGACCCTTATTTTGAAACGTAAAAAAAAATTTCAACAATAACAACTAAATTGAAACAGAAAGAGTAATATATAAAAATTAATATAATCCCAATATATTTAACAAACGCTACATTAGGTGAGTCTTTTTAGTGAGAGAACTCATGTAAGGCTCATTTAATCTAGGGAATACGAATAGATACGTATTTGATTGTATATGCTTTTCTTGTAACTAATAACCTACAAAGTGTTTGACTGATGTGAGAAAAAATAAATTAACAAATTGATAAAGAATAATGTAAGATACACAGACTTCTACAACTACGTCCACGAGTAAAAAAAACTTTAGTGATGAAGAGCGAGTTCCAGAGTACAATTTCTTGCTTGTACTACGGAGTAATATATAAAATGTATAACGATAACTTTCCTAGTTTTTCAGACTGGCACATCCATGCCTGAGATCGGTTCATCCTTGATTTCAAGATTGGTTGATCCCTGCCACTCACAGATTCAAGGCATATATTTTAACACAAACCAAAGTTGAGATACAAGGCCAAAGCATTTGCACTTGATTGTAAATTTTCTTTGACAAAAGTGAGCTCAGGCGTCAATCTAATAGGGACCATATTGGAAAAAAGGGTTAACACAATAGTACAATACACAATGATAATGTTTAAAAAAAAAAAAAACGTTTTGGGCCTCAAGTCTCCCGTCAAAGACATTAGCTAGTGTATTGTGGATCAACTATTAAAAAAAAAGTTTGTGAATCTTTATCAAACTAACAAAGACAGTGAAAAGTTGTGAACACCCATGTCTATAAGACTGCAACCATAAACCCTCTAACAAGGAAAACATAGGTTAAACAAAAACTTGTAATTTATGAGAATAAATAGCTAACAAAATCTAAGAATCACTCCTAAACACTGATGCTAAGAGGGTTGATGAATACATCTGCCATATCAAATGTACAAATACCTAACCACGACGAATCATTTTTTTTTTATCTTCTGCTTCTTTTCTTTGGCTGTTGATTGTCTTTTCCCGTTTCTCTACCTCGTTTTCCCGTAGCTGCAGCAGTCACTTCCTCTGCTTCTTTTTTCGATTGTTTTCGTTTCGATGAACTTTTATTACCATTCTCTGCCTCAACCTTCTTTTTACCTGTGCTGCTACTCCTCAATTCCCTCGGTTTTGCTTTACTGTTCTTGACGTTTCCGTCACTCTTCTTCTGATCTTTACTCGTTGTTTCTTTTCCTTTCTGTGGAGAGTTATCTTTGATTCTCTTCAAGAACTCAGCCACACTCTTCTTCTTCTTCTCTGATGCTCTCTTCTTCTCTATCTTAGGAGTCTCTTCCTTATCATCATCATCATCATTTGATGAGTCTGTTTGTTTCTTGTTATTGTTTTTGGCTCTTCCCATTTTGGTATCCTTGGCAACAATGTCAATAGCTTTGCTCGTTCTCCTCGAGCTTCTTGTAGCAGTAGTAGTCACATCCTTCTTCTCTGAAACTTTCTTCTCATCTTTTTGTTTAAGGCTTGAAGAAGAAGGTAACGTTTTTTCCGAAACAGAGCTCTTCTTCTTACAAGCAACAAGAGGTGGAGCCGAAGATATCTGTTTAGAAACCGAAGATCCACCCTCTGATTTGATGACACGATGACTCGATATTCCTGTAGTTTTCTTCATTTCGTTAAAGACGAGGGTTCTTAGCTCTTGTGCAGCCATAGATTCTGAGGAAGATGCAGGAAAGAAAACAATGGCGTTTGTGAAGAGAAGCTTGAGGTCTCTGTAAAAAGAGAGACTTGAAGAAACATAAGATCCTTTCTCCATCTTCTTCTCTATTGTTTTAATGTCCATATGCTGCCTTATCACTCTCTTGTAATCCTTAGTCTCCTGCGAGATGATATAGACACAAAAAACGTTTAAGTAATGGGCTTTCCAAAAGGCCCAATTAAAGTCCAAACACCTTAGGCTTAAAGGGCTGCTTGAAAGTCAATAAGTTGACCATATCCTAAAAATACACGACAAAGCCATGCTTCAACAGGAAGCTGCCATGTGTCTAATACAAAGACATTTTATTTTAGAATGAAATCATCTTCTGAAATATTTTAGTAAGAAAATTGTATTCTATTAATAGAATGCAATTTACTGCGAGAATTTTGAGAATAATTGTTGTCAGTCTTAAAAGGATAAATAATTAAATATTATATTTAACTATATTTAAGGTTTAAACTTTAAAGCATGGAGATTGGCAAATAAATAGCATGGAGAAAATTTGACAACGTAACGTAAGAAAATGAGGTAAACTATGTACGTAATTAAGAAAATCAAGGAAAATAAGGTAATTGCTGACCTGGCTCCTAAGCCGCGATTCGAACACGGATCCGCGCGGATGAGACCGAATCAGTTTAACGATTTCTATCAACGGCTGTGAATGATTCCCGTCCGGTTTAATATTATCTCCGTTTTCACCGTAGATATTGCCTTTCCTCTTCCGATGACCTGTGGACGTTCCCGACTCACCCAACTCGCCCGAGTGACTCATTCCCGATCTTCTACTAACCGTTCCTTCTTCCACCTCCACCGCCGCCTTACGATCGGGATCTGGATTTCTCGAATTCTCGTTATTACGAACCGTTTTATCACCGCCTAATCGCTCGTGATCGACGGAGGCCGTCGAATTGGACTCGTTCATCGACGGCAGCGATCTAACCGTCTTAGAGTCGTCGTCCAGATCTGGCTTATCGTCTCCATCGTCTCCGTCTTTCTCCTCCTCTAGTTTCTTAACTTTTAACTGAAGCGACCTAATCAAAAAAAAACATTTCAAAAAATTAATTTGAAAATTAAAAAAAAATAAAAAAAAAACTCAGATCCAGCGGCGGAGATATAGAGATTTCACCGTACAGTATCGACTCATCGCATCGCTGAACATCTCGCCGGAGCTCCGCCACGCGTAGACTCCGTAACTGCTCGAGCCAAGTGATTTCACCGTCTATATCCTCCTCCGCCGATGCTTCGTTGTTTCCTCGTCCGCCGTCGTCGTCGTCGTCGACGGAATCTCGGAACCGACGCTTGAGATCTTGATACTTGAGCCTGCAACTCGGAGCGGAGGCGTTGAGAGAGCTCCGGGAGCCAACCTCCTTAGCGACGGAATCCCAATCTTTAGAACCGTGGCGTTTAACGGCGCATGTTAACAGAAGCTCCTCCCACGTTCCCCATACTTGACTGATCTGGTATTGGTTACCGTTACCGTCTCCGTCTCCGTTACGGTTGTTATCAGAATCACCGCAACTGGGAATATTAGTAGTATAGTCGTCGTTCATGCCGTTCGATGTTACTGCGTCGCCTTCCCTTACCATCCTCTCCGTTCGCTGGCGTAACAAATACCAACACGGTCGCAGGTTTTAGGGACTTTTTTAAAAATTATTTAAAAGAGAAAATTATATATCTAGCTCTGTTTTAGATTTGGAAACACTTTTATATATAAAATCTTTTGAAAATGATGATTATTTTTTAGGTCTTTTTATTCTCTTCATATGAAAATGACATAGACCTACGTACAAGATTTTCACCTTTGCTTTACCCATTCTGTGTGTATATATATAACGAGACGGGTCGGGTCACCTAACTCGATGGTTGCCTCGCTTCGTGTGCAACCGGTCTACGGAGGGGGAGGGTGGAGGAAGGTATATATATTGACTGGAATACCCCTCAAGGGTTATTGAAAATGGAAGGTTCGTTTTCATCCTTGTGGTGCTTGGGCTTGGACGTTATCTTCAAAGAGAGATGGGCTTCGAACTGGTCCAGTTTAGTTTCGAAATGATTGGCCGATCGGACCGGGATTGGTCACCTATAAGATGAGAACAAAAATTCAAACAGAAACTATAAATAAGTTTTTTGTTTTATTTTTCAAAGTAATAATAATTTATATAACTTTGAAACACGAACAATTGTGTGATACAGAGTCACAGACGGGACATGATGGGTTTAATTTGATGACATGATTTTAATTATGACCCACGACAAAATAATTAAATGATTTAATTCACAGACACACAAAGTTAAAGAGTAGGATTCAACGACCTCTCTAGCTCTCTTCTGTTTTTATCGTGCGACCTCGTACTCTACTCATTGACTTAAGACTAATAAAAACAAATCCATGGATGGGAGCCAATAGCTTAACTTGTTTTGTCAATGTTTAGTGTATTGCAATCCGAGAAAGACCTTTTATTCAATTGTTGGCATTATTTCGTCTTCAGAAGACAACTCCAAAGAAAAACGAATAATCGTTATGAAAAATGTGCTAAAAGATACCCATCAAATGGAAGAGAAGGGCTGGTTATCTTGACCAGCACGTTAGGTATTAACTCAGCGGCTCAAGCTCATGAACTTATCGAGCCAGTCCATGTTTACACTCTTCGGTCTCTCAAGTGGCAGTCCAAGAGCTCGGTCCCATATCAACTGAAACCAAAAAGAAAGCGAGAATATAAGCTTGATGGATCTAATGCTCTTTGTACTACATGTGACTTTTATAATAGCACCTGTGAGCAGATTCCAAGACTCCTTGAGACGCCAAAAAGAACCGTGTAGTATCTATATTTGACACACACACATACACAATGTCATTCTATTCAGCTAAAAGAAGTCCAAGCCCAGTAACACTGGAATGACACTACAATCCCTACCTTTCTTCGGTTAGACCATAATAGTTGAGCAGGACTCCGCTGTGAGCATCTACGTTAGGCCAAGGGTTCTTGACCTGTAAAAGTGATCTCAAGATTCATAAAACCAAAGAAAATGAGAAATGTGGCAGCATTGTAATGATAGAAATATAGTACCTTTCCTAACTCGGTTAGGATAGGAGGCACAACTTCATACAGCTTAGACACCTATCGACATAATAAATGATTTAGCCAGTGACATTTACGCAAGAATATTAAAAATTAAAATTTAAAAAGAAATTACCAGCTGAAAAAGAGGGTCATCAGGTAGATGCTTCAATGCAAACTCTCTTTGGCATACATATCTTGGATCAGTCTTACGCAGAACACCATGACCATATCCTGGAACTACCTGCAAGACAAAATGTTTGGACACAGTCCCATTCTTCAATGCATTACTCTTACAATAACTGGCATGTCATGACTATCAGACAATACATATGGTTTGTTTTCACATATTCAACTTTCATTTAGTTATAGTTTCAAAAGGCAAAGCAGAGCAGCTTTTCTTTTTTGTACCTTGCCACTATTTAAGGTTTTCCAGACATAATCTTTTAGCTGTTCCTTAGATATATTTTCCCCGCATTCCTTGACAACTGATTTGATCCATAGCAAAACTTCCTGGAACAAGACCACATGCAAGAAAAAATAGAATAAGATTTTGTTATCAACTCTAACTATCAGTTGTACAATAATAATATGAGGTGTTTTCCAGCTCGTAAGAGTTATTTCTTGGAACTATATGCTATATATACATGGAGATTTGAACAATATTCAGGAGATAGATAAGATAGGGGTACCTGATTAGCCAGACCATGTAGTGGTCCAGCTAAACCATTTAACGCAGCTGCAAATGAAAGATATGGATCTGAAAGTGCACTCCCAACCTGAATGCATAAATATTATCAGTTAAAAAACAAAAGAACCATCAGAAATTCCAAGAAATTAGAAATATTGCACTTAGCATGCATCAAGAAGTAAGAACAAGACCATGTAGTAAGCAGTACATACCAAGTGACCAGCGTGAGCACTAACATTTCCACCTTCATGATCACTAAAACAAAAAAAAAAAACAGTTAAAAAAAAATCATTGATCATGATGCTATATAAGCTTGATAAAAGGTTGGTAAAAGTATGGAAACTCATAATATACTAGAACCAACAGAAACCTATGAATGGTGATATAAAGCCTCATGAGCTCTTTCATCTGAGGACTATCAAATCCCAGCATGTGTGAAAAATTAGCACCATAGTCCAAAGAATCATCTAATGGAATGATGCTACCATCCTTAAACATCCTGCAATATTAATTAGAATGTAAATTTAAGAAAATTAACAAGGAAGAAAACAATCCAAGAAATTAGAAAGTCCAGAAGCTAAACACATGGGAAAAGGCATGCAAAATCTAACCTCCGGTAAACGTATGAAGCTACAACAGGAACACGAGCAATCAAGTTGAGGGCATCCTCAAAGGTTGGCTCCCAAAACCTGCATGGAAAAGATCAGTTGTTATGATGCTAGCTGCTATAAGACAGTCAAGGAAAAAAACCTAAAAATATTGATCATATTAATACTTTGACTTGTGAACAACACCCTTCTCATATGCCTTCTGGAATTCACTTTCAACCTGGAATAACAATTTAACAAGATGAGATGTTAATTGCTTTAAATAAAAAATATGCTGAGCTAGTGAAGAACATAGCCATCTACCTGGAGGGCCATAACACCACTAGCAAATTGGGTCATTGGATGGGCAGTCGAAGGCAAAGCATTGATAGCTTTGTAGACATAGTCTGCGCAATGTAACAACATGTCTATGAATCTAAAGTGTAGTTGTTACGTTTGCAACAATCTAAAGAATCATCTAAGGATCTGCAAACCTGGCACAGCAGCACGGCTAGATAGCTCCTTTGATAATGCATAAACTTGCTCTTTGTTTGGTACCTAAATAAAAAAAGAGGGAAAATTATACTTTAGAATAATATATTGAAGGAAAGTAAATAGCATGATACATTTCTGTATAAAAATGCTAAGATAAGCCAACCTTCCCAGTTAACAGAAGCCATAGAAGACCCTCAGGCAAGGGCTCTCCTCCGGGCTGAGCTGCAGGCAATACTTTTTGGCATTCAGGAATCGACATGCCTCTAAAGCGTATACCCTGAAATACAAATCAGAGCACATGTTATATAATCTATGTACACAAGAGCATATGTTGTATAATTCTATATCCTAGGAAAAAAAAAATATATATATATATATATATATATATACATACCTCTTCTGCATCAAGCAGTGAAGTTTCCCAGAGTAAACCAGTCATCCCTCTCATTCCACCAAGTACCTTTCAAAAATGTTACATATAGTGAAGTGAATAGTATATACTGAGTTGAGAAAGCCCTTCTAGATTCCTTAGAATCCATACCATATCAACAGTGATGTTCCCCACTGGGACAGTTCCATGTTGTGATTTCAGTTTCTTCAAACGGTCCTGAAATAGGAAGTTTTTTTTTTTTTTTTTTTTTGGTCAACTTTTTTTTTTTTTGGTCAACTAAAACAAAATAGGAAGTTGTGAATGAAAATTAAAAGACAGCGCAAATAAAACAGAGTTGTGAAATGAAAAAGACAGCAAAAAACAGAGAAAAGAGCTTCACTTGATGCAGACTGCCCTAACTTAGAAAGAAAGATACAAGTTGAATCAGAGACAAGGAAGGACCTGTTGTTCTGGAATAATCTCTTGCAGCTGAGACTTCAGGTCCTGTATTGCCATTTAAACATCAACACAAAATCTAGAATATAGATCACAAGATTGGAAAAAAGAGAACAGTCACATTAAAAAAAAAACTTTTCACTTCTTTTTCGTCTCAAAATGAAACATAAGCACGTAAAAAAAAACTAAAATTACCAATTCGGAAGAACCTTGCGTCTGAAGCCATCTAACGGAGTTGCTAAGTGAAAATTGCTTCACCTGCTTATGTTAGATCCGATCATCATTCTATTCTCACAAAGATAAAAAACGTTAAATTAAAAGACAAAAAGGGAAACCTATAATCTACTCACCACTCGAGATCGAAGCCTTGAAATGGCCGGGACGCCACGAAGAAACACCATTCTTCAAAACTCACACCTGATCACAACATTTTTCTCAAACAAGACTGATCGTTAGGGTTAATTTCAAGCCATCGCGACACTAAACAAGACTGATTGGTTATGAGATCTTTAGATACTAAACAAAACAAAATAGAAATTCTCCGAGATAGTGGGACATAAAAGGGAAGAGAGAAAGCGTGTGGAGATCCTATTACCGGAGATTTCACGTTCAGCGATCAATCGAGAGATGATGAAATTTTTGCAAAGTGAGGAACAAGTGTTTCTGTGACCATTAGGTACTACAAAATACAGCAGAACCAAACCATAACACCGGATTCTTACTACTAAACCGGAATAATAAACAATTGAATAGCCAAACCGATCAGGTTATATTTGGTCGTTATGGGATTATGCCTCATCCAGTTCCGTGACTCCAAGATTCGAAGCAGCCGCTACTATTCTAACGCCTAAAATTAAGGTAGCAGTTTGGTGATATTCTTAAAGGGTATAATATTATTGCTCATGATTATAATGTCATTTAAACATGAACTGAATATATTATTGACTGAAATAAGATCAAAAGAACAAGATGATATCCAAAATTTTATAGTTATCGTGGACCTTGGCCTTTTTTTATATTTTGTTGCTTTATTCCAATAATCATCTCCCTTTTGTTTTTTTTTTTTGTTCAAAAATCATCTCTCTTTCAAACAAAACAATTTTTCTTAGCCTTAAAAAAAAAAGAAGCAAAACAACTCCATCACATCTTTTTTTTTGAAAACCAATAATTATCTCCCTTTCGTTTTTTTTTTTGTTCAAAAATCATCTCTCTTTCAAACAAAACAATTTTTCTTAGCCAAAAAAAAAAGAAGCAAAACAACTCCATCACATCATCTTCGCGTTCTATATATGAAAACTTGCGCAACGCTAAAGTCAATCACAAATACATCAAAAAAATTAATACACGCATGCTTGAGTACAACGTGTTACACAAAATTCATGGGGAGTTTTACATGATCAAGAGACCAAATCTCAAACTTACTCTTGGCAAAATCAGTCTAACATGTTAAACTCTTTGCTGCACTAGTTTTTCTTGGTAGGCTGACTTTGACCCACGTGTATATCTATCTATACACATCATGTATATACCTCTTCCCATATGATGATAGTCTGAATCTCGTGCATCACGATGGTTAATGCTTCAAGTCATGACTTGTTACATCCCAAATCGAACAAATGATTTTGATCATCATAACCAATAGAAATCACAATATTAGTATAACCCCTAGAGTTTAGGGCAAGGTATGACTGAGTTTATTTGTTGCTGTTGAAGATCAAACCATCGACTTGAGTTGAGAATATGTTGTCTTCATCAAGATCAATCAATCCATCTAAATCAAAGTAAGTGTTTGTTTTCGAACATGTTCCCCATTCTTCCTTCACCACATGGCTCCCTATAATCGTGTTAACATGCTCCGCCCTATGTTCTTGGCCTGATTCTTGAGGTGGAGGCAGTGGCGCAGGAATGTTAACTCTCGTTTTCTTTTTCTTAGAATCGGTTTTGGCGATATTCGGTTTTCCGGTCAGACTTTGGACGAGTGTACGGAAGTTCTTGACGTCGGTGTTAATAATCTCCGGCGCAAATATATGGATGATACGGATCTTAGGCTTGATCTTGGTAACTATTTGGGAGTTCTTGTTCAAGGGAACCAATGTTTTTGAATAATCTCCATAACAGTTTTGATGAGGAAGGTGATCAAGATTGTACTCAGCCTTCATTGTATTTATCACCACCATTCAGACGAGAGAAAAGATTTGGAATGGATTTGAGGTTTCTTGTATTGTTTTAAGATATAATATGCAAATGTTTTGGATTATCTGCGCCTGTATATATACACACAAAAGGTGGTTGTGGATATATGACGATAATTGAATATATTATCATTGTTGGTTGATCAAAAACATATATTAATTAACCACAAACTTAATACGAAAGTACTTATCAAAAAATATATATGAAAAATACGAAGAAGTTTAGGATGAAATAGTTTATGGACCTCCATTACACACATATGCTGACATAGGAAGAACTTGATTTAAATAAACTGTAACTTTCCCAAAGAATTATCGGTTTCTTTAACGCCATTGAATTGAAATAGTCAACTTTCCAGCTGATATAAAAACACATCAAGTAGATGGCGTGAGCGATGTTTTATTTTATAACTAGGCGGGGTTGACTTAGCTTATCGACTTTACCCTAGGATGCTAATTTGATTTGGTTTTATTTACAAAGTTTTAATACAACGATGGAAGTTTTGGATTTTATAACAATATTTCCAAAGAACTGAAGTTAACTTTAGAAATTTTGGTTTAAACATTCTTTTAAGTTACTGAATTGGTCTAGCGTCTGCGATAGACATCATTATGATGCATTGGACAGGGATTAGATCAAATACGTGTTATTTCTTGTAATAATAATCTAAGATTATTACTTTTCTGAGTGTTTGATATAACAAGTACTTATTTCAAATGAATTATGTATACATACTAAATCAAATTAATTTTTTGAAAACATTTCGAAATATATAGTAGAAGAGGGTTTCAGTACAATAAAAGAGATCCATACATCAAATTACTTAAACAGATAAATATAATAGCAAGTACAGTACATGAAAATTATCAGTATTTTATTTCATATCCAGCTCCATTTAAAAGTTTTGGCACACTAGATTTTAAATTTTAAACATAATTAAATAAATAGTAAATATTACCAAATAAATTTGTATATATTTAGAATTTAGATAAATACTTGATTAACAAATATTTGATCGAATCAAAATTAAAGTATAAGTACAAGCTCATTTATACGAAATAAGTTAAGTAGTAAGTAAAACAAAAACATCAAATGCCTGGCTAACACCAATGCCTGACACACAGAGCCGGATCTGATAAATACTAGTCTAGAAACCAAAATAAATTTTTGGCCCTTCTTACTTTTAAAACTGATAAAAATGTAGATGTAAAGGTTTGAACCCGGGTGTTACACACGCATTAACATTAGAGTTACCAGTAAAAGTAAATTTACCTAATACAGTATTTGTACTGTATATATGATTGGTTCAATAACAATAAATATATGTTTTGGCTCTAAAACACATGTTTCATGCATGGGTTTATATTCATGCCCGGCAAACACGACAGGCACTCGTCACACGTGATATTATGTGCTTCAAGCCTTCAATCCTTCATGTCTGCACGTGCAAGTCTTTTTTTTTTTTTTTTTTTTTTTTTTTTTTTTTTTTTTTTTTTTTTTTTTTTTTTTTTTGTAACTGAAAGTCTTTTTGTTTGATTTTATTCCATTACATATGATTATTATAAGCCTCGAAGGCAAACAAACACAAAATGGCCGATAATCATACGGAGAGGCCACACAATTTCATCAGCCAAGTTAGTAAAATATTATTATACTTATATCAATCGAGTTTTTTTCACTACTTGAATGTTGTATCAACCTAGTTAAAGGTTAAATTTATTTAATTCCTATAATATAACATAGTTTTTAAAAACTGATAGAATAGAACATTATTTGACATTAGTGTTTTGACACCAAGTTTAATAAATAGACTTTCTATAAGAAAGTGTCTGACACCACGTTTGTGGTAGATTTTCTTTTAAACAACAGGTTTAATAAATAGACTTAAATTCTCAAAGATAACTTTTTTGTTAAAACAAATATGTCAAACAATGATGTGTCACAAATTTTTAATGATAAATTATGTAATTCAGTTTTTGTTATAACTATAGACAAAAGCATTTTAAACCATAAAACTCTATGATAATTTCTACAACATGTGATAATTTATCATAGTAATAAAAACAAATTTATGCAGTTCAGTAAAAATCTCTAAACATAATTACCTAGTCTTTGTTTAATTTTTATATGCGGTATTGTAGACTTCACCCCCTCAATCCTCGTACTTGATTTAGTTTATAGTCTGACTTAGTGTAATTAATTAGGCTAACTACATTTGATAAACTCTCTATTCTTAACTCTAAAGCCTCAAGTCTTGCATTATTTTCTGAAAATAATTTTCTCTTTTTCTTTAACATAATTTTCACCTCCAAAATTTAAGACTGTTATTTTGCAAATTCTTTGTTTTGTAATATTGTCTGCTGATTAGACACACAGCCTTATACTTTATATTAATAACATCAATGTATTGTCAACAATACTAAATCCTTATAATCCAAATTTGTATAATGTATATAGCCTAGTATACATCCATATACAAGATATAATATATGGTATTTTTTACATTGACCATGGGATTAAAGCCTTAAACTTTAGAATATGTAATACTAGTGATATTCCGGCGCTACGCGCCGGATTCGTATGTTGTATTCTTATTTATAATTTATTATATGGTCTTAGTAAATAAAATATGTTAAAAATATGAAAAGTGAAAATATGTTAAAAAATATATTTTCTGATCTTTTTGATAGTGGTTTGCGACCGTAGTATAAGTAGTTGTTACTAATCAATTAATAAATTTATAATAAAAATCGATAGTCGTAAAAAAGTTAATTTAGTTGGAATCTTAGATACTCATGTCATAGACTGAGCTTTCTTTCAAGAAATGTTTGAAGGTGTTAAACCTGAGAAAATTGATTAACGCATGTAAAAGCACCACCTGAGAAAGGAAATGATGCATAAGAAAACTACTATTTTAAAAGTAAGCAATCATTAACTGGTAAATTGAAATAAGAAACCGGTGTACTTTCCCATTAATCAACAACATATCAACCCCAATATCTCACCCCTTTCTTAACATTTCAGGCTTGCCAAAATTGTTGTAGCCTAGTCTGAATATCTCTACACCGATTTGTCTTCAACTCTAAGCAATGAAATTGGGAATTCGACAATGATTGAATTGGGAAAAGTAAATGGATCATCGTCCAAACTCTCACACCGTCTATTCATATACAATGAAACTGAGAAAGCAGAAACTAAAGAAGCATTCAATAGGAGATAGTGGAATGAGTGGGATTTCTGGATTGATTATATGAACGATTACATCGATTGCGTTAAAGAAGGAGAATTGTAGAGGCTATATTCTCCATCGTCAACATCAAATACAAAGAAATCCTATAAACCAGTGTTTTGAAACCCGACCCGCACACTGAATCAGATGATTTACCGGATCACTGGATCATTGGATCAACTGCGGATGAATCGCAGATTAATAAATGAATTAGTTTTATTATATAATAATATATTAGCTATGAAAACAAATATATATAAAAACTAAAGTTAAGTATTTTAAGTGTACATACAAAATATTAAGAAATAGTTTAGACTATTTAAAAAAATTTGTAACATAAGAATTATGACATCTAAAAAAATCAAGACATAAAATTAAACTTCCAATCCAAAATAAACCAAAATTAAAACATCATTATAATAAATTGTCAATAACAAAAATAAACTAAAACCAGATCACATCAACTAATTTTGGTTTTCTCTAAATTTTAAAATTTACCAACAAAATTTTCTAAATTTTTCACTTCATCATCTTTGGGATATTCTTCGGCAAGAGCATTCTCTAATTTATTATAATCAAGCTCGCGAGGTTTTTCTTCTTCAACAATCTAAAACTCTGTTTTGTAATGCACATGATCATATGATTTTATTCTTTTTGATCTGTAGATTAAAAATGTAATGATTTGTTATAAACTAAGTTAAATAAAAAATAATCTACTCACCTTTCTTGCAAACGTAAATTGTAGTGTAGAGGAATAATAAGCCTCATCGTGCTTTAGTCTGTTTTACGGACGTGCGGCTCAAGCACAATCATGACTCACCTTTCTTGCAAACGTAAATTATAGTGTAGAAGAAGAGGAAGATGGTAATAAAACTGATAATTTTCAATTTTTAATTAGAAATTTAGAATATAAAAAATAATTTTAAAACATAACTTGAACTAAGAATAGTAAAAAGTAAAAATTATCTATTGGTTCAACCAGTGGTGCAACATGTATCGGGTTTTAGAGAGTTTTTGTGTGTTTTATGGGTTTTTCACAAAACCCAAATCCGATTTATATTGGATCACCGAATTTATCGGTTCAACTACGGGTCCGGATCAGATTCAAAACACTCTTATAAACGTTTGGACATGTATGAAAGAGAGTTTAAAACCCCCAATTTATTTCACAATTAATACCAAAATTCATTAAATTTAAATTTAGAAAATATTTTAATTATTAAAAAGAAAATGCCACATGGCATTTTTCCCCCCAAGGAGATAAAAAAGCCTACTTTATTAGTATAGATATCTAACTATTTTAATTGATGATCGTTATACCATTATCTTACATTGAATACAAATACACTTCAACCTAAAGTACGTTAAATAATTCTATAACCTTTTTATTGGACAGATAAGTTCTATAACCTGAGTAGAGCAAAAGTCGCTTTGGCCGAGTGGTTAAGGCGTGTGCCTGCTAAGTACATGGGCTCTGCCCGCGAGAGTTCGAATCTCTCAGGCGACGATCATTTTATGGTTTGTTGTGTAATTTTCGTTTACTCGGTGGCGTTAAATTACTGCCGCAACGTGCCTTCTCGTGTAAGCAATAAACTAAAAGTAAAGAAAGACCACTGACACAAGAGAACAGAAAGACAGTTCAAAAAATCACAACCACCGTCCCAAAGATTACGTTTTCAA
This sequence comes from Brassica juncea, assembly GCA_018703725.1. NCBI lineage: Eukaryota > Viridiplantae > Streptophyta > Magnoliopsida > Brassicales > Brassicaceae > Brassica > Brassica juncea. Next base: position 4,036,628 of record CM031940.1, on the reverse strand, counting down.
TTGTTTTCTTATCCGATATGGGCCAGAATTTGTAAGTACATTAATAGATTCCAGTGGCCAACAATCAACACCAGAAAGGTTACAACTTCTTCTAAAGAATCTCTGACAACTTGCTATCAAGATTCCCACCTTATACACTGATTTTTTTTTCCCCTAAAATTATACACTGATCTTCCCTAGCAAAACTCCAAACTTTCCCCATAAAATCCATTACCCAAATATGGAAAGAAACTCAACATGACCGCATGATTTATTTGTTTTCAGACCATTCTGTAAACACTCTGTCTCTCTCTGGTCACTTCAATTTTATAAATTTTCTATTGTCCAATTTCGAAGATTTTATAATTGTTTTTTTCAAGTTTTTCAACCAAAGAAAACTTTTGAAGAAAGGTATAAGGATAAGTGGGAAGAGTGTAAAAATTGAAACTAGCTTCTCTCTCTGTCTTCTCTATATCAAAGCTCCTTGCTTTTACCTTCTCTATATCTAAAATCTCCTCTTTCCTCTGTTTTAGGCTTGAAATCTCAGTCTCAAATCTCTAAATCAGTTTACGTTTAATTGAGAGTTGATTCTGTGTTTCAGGTACGATAAATCTCCTTCCTTTGAACTATTTTTGTTCATGTGTCTGAAATTTTCCCATTTCCTCTGTTTTCTAGGTCTGAAATTAGGGCTTGGAATCTCAATCTAAAATCTCTGAATCAATATCTCCTTAAAAGGGTTTGATTGGGAGCTGATTCTGGGCATCAGGTACGAGAAAGCTCCTTGCTTTAACCTTCTTTGTTCATGTGTCTGAAGTTTCAACTTTCCTCTGTTTTCTAGGTCTGAAAGTTTCTTTCTTTGTCTGTCTGAATGAGATTGATCTTATTGAGGTGTTTGATAATCTATTGATATGGCTTTTTTCAGCTCAAGATTGATTAAAAGATTCAAATTTTTCGGAATGGCTGGAGGGAGTGAAGAGGATCCATATACAAAACCTATTGGAAGATGGTCTGTGTTCTTCTATGGTGTTGGACATATGCTTAATGACATCACTGCTTCTTGTTGGTTCACTTACCTCCTCCTCTTCTTGACCCAAATCGGTCTCACTCCGAGGTGAAATTGCATGTTATTCTGACATTTGATTTGTGATAGTTCAATCATAGTTGAGTGTTTGTGTTTGGTCTTGTGTAGAGATGCAGCCATTGTTATGCTCTCTGGCCAAGTTGCTGATGGGTTTGCTACTATCTTCACTGGTGAACTGGTACCATCAATAACTTCAAAGACTACTCTGTTTCGGATTTAGCCTTGTGTGCAGTGTGGGGTGATCTAACTAGAGTTAGAACAAAATTGGTGTTGTGTAATGGCAGATAGATAGGTTTGGGCATTTCAAGATTTGGCTTGCTGCAGGATCAATACTTGTTGCAATATCTTTCTCCTCTGTTTTTGGAGGTTGTCTGCCTTGCTCCCTCCTCCATAACGACTCTTTAAGTCTCGAAACTTTTTCCTATAGCATGTTTGCAGCTATCTTTAACATAGGATGGGCTGCTACTCAGGTTTCCCACATGTAACTTCATCTCTCTCACCTCTTTCACTTTCAAAATGTGTCCATTGTGTGAGTGTGTGTGACTGTGTGGTTTCTTAATTACTCTCCAGGGCTATGGTTAATTGCATCTCGTTGAACTCAACAAGCAGAGTAGCCTTAACAAGCTGCCGCAATGCCTTTACTATGGTCAAGCTCTCCTCTGTTTAGTATTCTTTATGTGATTTAACAATGACTAAATTGGTTTTCTTGATTTGCTTTTCAGGTTGCTAATCTTAGCTTATATGCTATTGCTTTAGTAGTGTTTGGCGTTATCAAGGCTGGTTCCAAAGAAAACACAGAAACACAGGTTTCATGCTTTGTCTTGGTTTCTCCATTATGTAAATACTATTCGATATTTGATTGCATGTTTTCTCCTTAACTCTGCAGTATCGCTGGATTGCATATTCATCTATCACAGTAGGATGCTGTTTTGTGGTCATCTTTCTCATGGGAACAAAGGAGCCAAGCCTGAGGATGGACGTGAAAGAAACCAGCCGCCGAGTGAGGATACCATGGGTCTATTGGTTCAAGAAACTTCTCTACTATCAAGTCGCTATGGTTTACCTCCTCACTCGATTAGTATTGAATGTTTCTCAGGTCTGTTATCTTGCTTATATCTATGCGCAAATTGGGATAAGTTCTCACACAAGGTGTTGCATGTTTATCCTTCTCAGGCATATCTTGCATTCTTCGTTATAGATGATTTGCAAATGGATCAGTCCGCTAAAGCTTTGGTAAATATATATTCAAGAAGATCATTATAGTCTTTATATAAACTTACTCTCTGATCAGATGGTATTGTACTTCAGGTTCCTGCAATAATCTATATCAGCAGCTTCGTTGTTTCGGTTCTGCTTCAGGTTCAAATTCTCACCATATCCATACTTCAGTTATGTCCAAAAGCTTTCTCTCACGGATTGTAAAATGTAGGAGATACCGTGGAATGGGAGACGGCTAAAGGCTTATTACTCAGCTGGTGGTATCATTTGGATGTTCTGTGGTGCAGCAATACTTCTATTGCCTAGAGACATCAGTTCTTTCATGTATGCCATATCTGTCTTCATTGGCATCGCAAATGCACTAATGATGGTATTAACGAAATCTCTCTACTGCTCATTTTGATACCTTTGTTAGTTCTAAACCATGTCTAACGTCAAATCCATACGACGCAGGTTACATCAATCAGTATGCAGAGCGTGTTGGTTGGTGCGGAAGTAGGCGGATGCGCATTTGTATGTGGTTCCTTGAGCTTCTTAGACAAAATGTCTTGTGGCCTTGCTCTTTATGTTCTTCAGTCTCACCAAAGTAAGTTCCTTTTTAGCACAGTAGAACCATTTTGGTGATAAACTGTTTTGGCTGAAGATGTATTGGGGTTTGCAGGTACTTCACCAAGAATCCAACTAAACAACAGCCAACAAAGTGTTTACTTTTCGGTTACAAGATACGGTTTAGGCCTTGTTCCAGCTTTGTGCTCGTTCGTTGGTGTTGTTGTAACATTCTTTATGGAGTTAGAAGCTGCTGGTTCACTATCCAAGCCCCTGCTTGAGCCATTACTAGAATAACAAAGTACTCGACTGTGTCTTGAGCATGTTTGATTTTCAGGTCCACTACTCTTTATTACTTTGTACATACGGATATATCACGCTGTGGCAGCAATTTACTTGTATCTAAAGAAATTTGAATCTAAATCTGGGATTTCGGGTTTGATTAATTGTTTTTGTTTTGTTTGGTCTTGTATTTTGGGTTTTATTTGTGTGTAAAAGTGAAAAATAGTGTGTTGTTACTGTGTTTATACTATGCAAGATGCAAACATGATATGGAAATTTTAATTCAATGAAGCTTGAACTTTTTTACAAAGATCCAGGTTTTTACAGTGCTAAAAGTTTATTTAGTTTTTCCTTATTAATTTATAAAATTATTAATAAATAATTTTATTGGGTCCAAGTGGCCAAGTGTCCAACAGTAAATATTATCCAGTTTTTACAGTGACCAATAGGGATGGACACAGATCAAAATTACCATATTTTTCAATATTTGTGATTTGCTTCGGACTTCACGGATATCTAATTTTCCGATTTGCTTTGCTTCGAAAAAATACGGATATTTGGTTTTACGGATATCCGAAAAATTTATGGATATTTGCGAATATTCACGGATATTTATAGATATCTTTTCTACTATGTTTAATGCAAGTAAATCTGAAAATATTATACAAATTTGTTCTTATAAAATATAAAGTAAAACATTAATGAAACTGTTTATTTATAAATTCTTAAAAATTCATTAAAAATTCTTATAAATTAAATGTTTTAAGAAGAATTGTAGTTTTTTTATAAAGATCTTATAATTTTTTTAATATTATATTTTTATGAATAATTTTATAAATAAACTTATATAAGATTATACATTAAAAACTCTATTTAACTATAGACATATAACTATTTATATAAAAGTCGGAGCGGATCGGATATTTGTCTCTAATTTTTTTAGTATTTTTGATTTACTTCGTTTTTAACAGATAGTGATTTTTAATATTTGCTTTGCTTCGAAGACTTACGGATATCCAGATTTTTTGGATCGAATCGAAACGAATAACAAATCAAATCAAATCTAACGAATAAAATGTCCAGTCGTACTGACCAAGTGTCCAACAGTGAATATCATCCAACCGGGAAAAAAAAACATTTTACCTAAAAAGGTCTAAAACCAAATAGAAATGTTCTTAACCGGGTGGAAGATTTGATTGTTGGCATAACCGGGTTTTCACTAGTGTAAGCCTTCTTCTTTCGCTAGAAACCCTAATTCTGGCGGCACTTTGCAGTCAGTCGCGCCACGAGCCCCTGAGAATCGTCACCGATGAATCCGATAAGGTCATCTTCTCGACGAGCTAGTTAATCATCTTATCTTCTGCCATTCTGACTCGCCAGGTTCGATCCCTCCTCTTCCTCCTCCCTAATTCGATCGTGAATCAAATCGAAATTAAAAAGTTTGAAACTTTACAGGAAAGATCGCAGAGAATAATGGGGATTGAGCTCAGATATGAACTTTGCACTTGCTTTCACCACAAATGTAGTTCGTAAAGCTTATCGCTTTCTCTTCCCCTCCAGAAAATTCTGCAACGGAAACTTCAACGGTGGCGATGAATCCGATTTAGGGTTTCCTCATTTAGAAGATTTAGGGTTTCCTCATTTAGAGAGTGGCGCGTCTCGTGTTCTCAAGGCGTTACAGCAAGAAGAGACTGTTTTCGACACAAAGTCACCAGCTTTGGATGAATTGAATGTCAGAGTCTCTACCCTTCTCGTTAGGGACGTTCTCGTAGGGATCTTGAGAAACTTGGGTTGTGATGATGATGATGATAATAACAAGAGTAGATGCGCGAAGCTAGCTTACAGATTCTTCCTTTGGTCTAGAGAACAGGAGCGTTTCAGGCACACGGTGGATTCTTATCACTTGCTTATGAAGATCTTTGCAGAGTGTGGTGAGTACAAGGCGATGTGGAGGTTAGTTGACGAGATGGTTCAGGACGGGTACCCGACGACGGCGAGGACGTTTAATCTCTTGATCTGTAGCTGCGGGGAAGCTGGACTAGCGAAGCAAGCCGTTGTGCAGTTCATAAAGTCAAAGGCTTTCAACTACAGGCCTTTTAAGCATTCTTATAACGCGGTTTTGAGTGCTCTGCTTGGTGTGAAGCAGTATGGGTTGATCGAGTGGGTTTATGAGCAGATGTTGGAAGACGGGTTTACGCCGGATGTGGTGACGTACAATGTCCTCATGTGGACGAACTATAGGTTAGGGAAAATGGATCGGTTCGACAGGCTGTTTGATGAGATGGGTAGGGAGGGTCTGTCTCCGGATTTGTATACGTACAACATTTTGCTGCACATTTTAGGGAGAGGGAATAAGCCTTTGGCTGCGTTGACGACGTTGAACCATATGAGGGAAGTTGGGATCGAGCCGAGCGTTATCCACTTCACTACTTTGATAGACGGTCTGAGCCGTGCAGGGAATCTAGAGGCCTGCAAGTACTTTCTTGATGAGATGGTGAGAGTTGAGTGCACGCCTGATGTTGTTTGTTACACCGTGATGATCACAGGGTATGTTGTATCCGGAGAGCTGGAGAAGGCGAAGGAGATGTTCAGAGAGATGACAGTTAAAGGGCAGTTGCCGAATGTTTTCACATACAACTCGATGATCCGCGGGTTGTGTATGGCGGGAGAGTTCAGAGAGGCGTGTTGGTTGCTAAAGGAGATGGAGTCTAGAGGGTGTAAACCGAATTTTGTAGTGTATAGTACATTGGTGAGCTATTTGAGAAAAGCAGGGAAGCTTGGAGAGGCTCGCAAGGTAATAAGAGACATGGTGAAGAAAGGACATTATGTTCATTTAGTTCCAAAGATGATGAAATATAGGAGATGATGTTTAGGTTTCTTTTTGTTAATTTGAGGTTGTTGTTTTTCTCATTTACAGAGTTTTGTAACTTACATTCTTGTTCTTTTCTGAAAGAAAGTTTGATAAGTGGTTCACTGATAAGTACTCCCTCTGTTTCAAATTAATCTATGTTTTGGGTTTTGCACACTTATTAATAAAACACATTAAATCAAAGTATTAAATGTATAGTTTTTTGTAATTAACATTTTCCCATAAACTTTAACCAATCAAAATTTAGTAAATACAATTAGTTTTCTTAAAATCAACAATTTATCATTATTATCTATTAAAAATTGCATTGAAAAGGTAAAAAATACATCTTTTTGAAACAAATTTTTTTTCTAAAACTTGGATTAATCAGAAACAGAGGGAGTATTAAATAAGAACAAATAATAAGCTGATATGTTCATTTAATGGAAGATGTTGTATAAAATGTAATATTTATCATATAACATAACTAATAAGTTGATAATAAAGAATTATCCCCGCTAGTCAATTTTCAAACAACATGATTACAATTTTTAGTATTGATTTATGCAGTACTTTGAACGTTGATCATAATATCATGACTAAATATTAAATAAATTATCAATAAAAAAGCAGAGTCAATATTTTTTTCATATAAGACGAGCGCTAACATCTTCCTTAAAGTCATCATTTCTGTAAAATCATTCGACAAAAATAAAATAATCTCTCAAATTAAGCCATGGCTGTTCGTTGCTTGGCGAATAAACCGATGGTGATATATATCTGGTTGTGCTAATGGTGATGTCAACAATGATAGTAAAACCAATGGCTGTAAAAATCAAATTTTCTGGTCAGCGAGAGCAAGAGACTGAACTCAGGCTTAAGCAACTCAACAACCAACCTGTTAAATCCATTGAGGTATAAACGAATATAGCTTTCAGAAAAAAATATAGCTTTCAGAAAAATACGCATTTTATATATTTTTATAAAAACAATATAAATTCTACAAATATTAACCGATATGTTAATGAATAAAAATATATATTAAAAATTAAAACTAATAATTCTATAAATCAAGAAATTATTATTGTCGAAATATCATTATTTATAAAAGTTTTCTTTACATTATTGGTTGTATTTACCAGAGCTCAAATGGGAAAATAATTGATTGCATACCTATTGCGAAGCAACCAGCTTTTGATCATTCCATGCTAACACATATATTTTAGAACTTACGTATTCGTAACACATATATCATTAAATACTATATGATAAAATTATTGAAAATAGATGACACCTAGTTTGATCAAAAAGAAAAAAGATGACACCTAGTTCTTATCCGCATGAGGTTTTATTATTATTCTAAATTTTATTATTTTCTTACCAATATTTTAAATAAATTTTGATTTAGTTGAACATAAAATTAAGATAAATTAAACAATTTTGTTTAAATTGTACATAAAATAGATATGTATATTTTTAAAAATTATAATCTTAGATAGGTTTTTTTATCTATTTTTTGATAAAATATATTAAATCAACTTGTATAATATTAAAAAAAATTGATATAAAGTTGTATAATTACCAAAGAAGTAAAACTAAATAACACTTCTAAAATTTGTAGATATATAAAAGAAACTAATAATATTACGATTAAAAATTATTTTTAAAAAATTGTAGAAAAATTGGAATTTTTTTTGGTATTAAAACTGTATAATTATGAAAACAGAAATAAAAAATATTTCAAAATTTAAAAATATTATTATATGTATATTTTTATATTATTTAATGTCATATTTGAATAGATTTACTTTAATGATAATGTATAATTTACTATCATATTCTAAAAAAATAATCAAAAATATAATTCAGCATTAAATGTGATCATCCATGTCATATTTACCTATATGCTATGTCATTTTTCTACTATGCAATGCCATTTATATTTAGTGAAAGTGAATATAGAGAGTACACGTGTCAAAATCACTTTATAAATAATGTATAGGAGAATCTTGAAAGTTTCAAAAAAAAAGGTACAAATCTTGGTTTACTTAGTTTGTGAGGTTAGGTTGTGGATTTGACTGAAACTGTTTTAATTGAATTAAAATAAACATATTTTGTGAAATTGTTTTATTGTTTAGTTAAAAATAAATGAAATTGTCAATGTTGTAATATAGGAAGAAAATCAAGGGGATCTAAAAAAATATCTTATGTTTTAATTGTATTGATATACCATATCGTAAACTACTTATAACCTTAAGCCATACAAAAACACAATTATTTCTCCAAAAGTTTTTATTTGTAATCTTGCGTTAGAAGCTTGGAGTTCTCAAGTTATAGTGAGGTTAAGAGACAAAACTTCCTTCTACAGACACAAGTCATGCCTGTCCGTTTCTTGACGCTGCCATCGGTTGTGAGATGTCTCCTGGTTGTGCTAACGGCGATGGTAACAAATATAGTGGAGCCAGTGGCTGGAAAAGTCAATTTTTCTGGTCAACAAAAGCAAGTGATTGAACTCAGGCTTAAGCAACTCAACAAGCAAGCTCTTAAATCCATCGAGGTATACATAAAACGAATATAACTTCAGGAAAATTTGTTTATAGTATCAAAAGAATAGTTCTAACTTAAAGTTCATACTTGTTAGAATGGGGTCTAGCTACCGTTTTAATATATTGACTTCTCATGATCTAGTGTATATATACATGCAATCATGTTTTGGAAAAACTCCATAAAAATACTCCAAATAAATTTTGCTAAATATTTTTATACTCACCTAAATTAAACATTACAAATGTTTTATAGATCTATCATATTTTTTTTTCTATTTAAATCAGCACTTTTAAACCCGATCTAAACCCACATCCGAACCGGTAACTCTGTCATCTGATATGTATCCAACTTAAATTTTAATAAATATCTATTATTTAAAAACTTTATAAAACTCGCAAAAACGCTAGGACCCAAGGTTAACCAGTAGAACTGATAAGTAACCGATATATAATTCAATTTTTAAATTTATTTTCTAAAGATTAAAAATTAATTCAATGTTTGAATTAGATATTTAAATACTTATTAATTTTAATCTTATTGTATTTTTAATATATATATATATTGTAACTCGAACTTGTTACAAAACTTTTATAAGTTATGTTTTTATATTTGAAAATAAAGAAAATATTTTTTAAAAATTTATTTTATTTTGTTAACATGAGTTTTGTATTTTAATATTGATATATATATTAAAATTAATTAAACTATTAACCAATGGTTCACCCGAAGTCAGTCCAATTTGTGTATTTTATTTAGAATTAAGTTGAGCCAAAAATTGTGTTTCTATTTTAATAGTATCGATGATATTATAATAATAATATTTATTTGTTGAAATGGTTATGAACTCTAATTTGTTTTTTAACATCGATTTTTTCACCATTTAAAAACTTGTTATTCATCTATGTCTATATTAATAATTATAGTTATTCTAGTTTCTATATTTGCTACCAATAGATATATTGAGATTTGTTTGTTCTTATAATCTCAGTGATATTTTTTTCTTTAAAATTGTTCGTGGGTTTGGGAAATAATAACCGAAGCACGATTTGGTAGTTCCTATATTGGTTAAGATTTGTTAATACTTAAGTTTTTTGTGGTCTAAACAAATAAAAACTGATGTTAGATTTATTAGTTCGTATATTCAATGAGATTTACTAACATTTATATTGTCTGTAATTTAATAATATTTAGTGAATATATTGATTTTATTCCAAGTTTATATACTCGAGTATTTAAAAGAGCAGTACTTTGTTAATCCTAAGTTTGGTATAGTTAAACCATAAACCCATATAATCAAAACTCCAAAACAATATAACTCGAAAGTCCAAACAAATATAAAACGTAACGAAATTTAAAGCATATCATAATCAAAAGTATAAAACATAAAATATATCATAATCAAAAGTATTTCTAATGTGAAGAAATCAAATTAGTTATTGTTTTATAACACGATATGATATTAACTCAATTGATACAAATGTCCTAAAGGTGGCACATACACATATCAAAATTATAAATATTCTAGACATATGTAATACGATAAGATTGTTTTATATTGAACTATATGATTGATTGTATGTGAGTTTACTTATATGTGTTTGGAAAACATTGTCCATAAAATTATAAATCTAAATCATAACCGAAATCTGCATAATTTAAATCTTACCATAAATAAGCTATATTTAAGGGCAAGTTGTTATTAGTATAAAGTTTTAATAAATTCTAGTATAACATAAAAAATTTCTAAATATTTTTTACCTAGACATAAGTTGAGTCCAACTTTGTGCTTCTATTTTAATATTTTTTTTACTATCCGATTTAATACTCCAAATAATTATTTTGCTCATTTTAATGCATGTACTTTTTCAAAATATGCTCATTTTTGTACCAAACTATATTCACATTAACCAAAAATATTAATAAGTTTCTGACGAATTTATTTAAAAAAAAACTAAAAGTAAAAAACAAATCTTAAAATTTTAAATTTTATTTTAAGAATAAAAATTACTAATTTTCGTATAAAATTTTTAAATTTAAAAATTTAATTCTGAATCAAATAAATAAATTAGTTTTAAACTTCAGATAACAAACTTAATTTGAAATTAAACCTTTAACTGATATTGATTTTTTACGATGATAAAAAACTATTTACCTTTATCCTTAAAACATAAAATAAATTTGAAATTTTCAAGATTTTCTTAAAAAAATTTAGAGATTCTTGAAATTTTGTTTGAAACTTATTAATATTTTTGATTAAAGTTAGAACAATGTGAGTATTAAAATGAGCACAGTTTCAAAACTAAATATATTAAAATGAGCAAAATAATCAGTTCAGGTATTAAACTGGAGAGTAAAAAAATTTAGGTATTAAAAACTTAAGAAAATTTAGTTGGAGTATTTTTATGGAATTTTCCTTTCCTTTTTGCTAATTTACATACAATCATATTTTATCTACAATCTTGACGTAAAAAAACAAAACTATATTCAATTACAAGTCAAAAACAATTTTATTACAACTATGTCTTTTTATTTCCTTGCATTATTCGTTGTATTGATCAGAGTTCAAACGGAGAGATAATTGATTGCATATCTATCGCGAAGCAACCAGCTTTTGATCACCCCATGCTCAAAAACCATACCATTCAGGTTCTCTTTTTGTCCTTTGATCTTTCTAATTATTATTCCATGAGGTATGCGTACTCTGACATTTATCACTACAATATATGTAAAAAAATTTGAAAATAGATGACACCTAGTTCTTATCCGCATGAGGTTTTAGCTGAAGAAAACAATGCTCCAGCATCAAGCAACGACGAAGAAAAACCAGAAAAAATAGTTCATCCTTGGCAATTGGTAGGAGAGTGCCCTGAAAACACTATTCCAATCAAAAGAATAACAAAAGAAGATCTTCTAAGGGTAGATGATATCAAGAATTACGGGAAAAAATCGAATATCTCTCAGCCTCATCAATTCTATCACCCGACGGATATAAGTGTAGATAATGGCCACGAGGTATGTCAATACATGCATTCAAATCATCAATACTTGTTATTGTTCATCATATTAAAACCTTAAATTTGTTGAACTATACGTTTTCTTTTGTAGTATGCTATCACATATGTTAATGGTGGTCCTTACCGCGGAACGAAAGCACAGATAAACGTATGGAAACCGCGAATAGAAGCAGGAGAATCTAGTTTATCACAGATATGGATCGTTGGAGGCAAATTTGGTCCTGGTTTGAATACTATAGAAGCTGGTTCGCATGTCAACCCGACTCTATATGGTGATGACAATCCTCGACTTTTTATCTACTGGACAGTAAGTTCTCATAAACTAGTAACTAAATTTTTGCTTCTTCATGTTATTATTATTTTCTTAAATATTGCCAGATTTTTATACAAAAACAGTTTGTCATTACTAACTGTTTTGATAAATAAAATGATAAAAACAGAGCGACAATTACCAGAATACAGGATGCTACAATCTCCTATGCTCCGGCTTTGTTCAAATTAACAAAAGACTCAACCCTGGTTATTTGTTAACACCCATCTCCACCTATAATGGTCAACAGTTTAAATTTACCGTACAAATATGGAAGGTTGGTTTAGTTAATTTTTTTTAAAAAAAAATCTTATATGGTGGCATACACAAACATCTATTTTATTAATTCAGAAGTACACTTTAAAAATACCCCTTAGTTTTTCAACTTATTTACAATGGCATGCCACTAAGACTATTAATTACATTTCCTATTTTAATGCTTGTCTTTTTCAGTTCCATTAATGTGTTGTCTTAAAATAAAATTTAACTTTCCTTCTCTAATTAAATCAATTTCAATTTTATCTTTATTATTAAAATAGTTTCCTAATATTTCCTAAAATAATTTTAGCATTAATATGACGATTTAATAATTTCCTAAAATAACTATTTGTTATATAATTCATTTTTATTAATTCTTTACAAATCTTAAATCAACATTTTAATATATTGTATATCCATAAAATCTGAATAAATGAATTGATGTTATAAAATCTATACTTTATTTATCTATTTCATGTATCTTACTAACTAATAGTTATTTATTTCGACACATTTGAAATTATCGAAATTGAATAATATATTTCATATTATTTATTTCGACATATTTGAAATTATCGAAATTGAATAATATATTTCATATATAATGTATCATTATCTATCTTTTTATTTATTTTCCGTATTCTTTATATAATACTAAATATTCGTGACACATTTGATTGTTAATAAAAATGCAAAAAAAACTCAATGTAATAAAACTAACTATTACAAATGCATCATTGGTATAAGCAAAAAAAATAAAAAATAAAATAAATACCCGCCCGGACGGGCGGGTCAAGGTCTAGTTTATCTTACAGTATACATCATATTTATTAAATTCTACGTTTAAATCAGATTTTATTTGTTATATTTCTCTCAGGATCCAAAGACAGGAAACTGGTGGTTTCAACTGAATGAGAAAGAGTTGATAGGGTATTGGCCAAAAGAGCTATTCACAAACCTTGCAGGTGAAGGGGCAAGCACAATTGAATGGGGAGGTGAAGTGGTGAACACGAAGAAAGACGGGCAACACACAACCACTGAAATGGGAAGTGGGCATTTTCCAAGTGAAGGATTTGGAAAAGCAAGTAGCTTTGAAGTCATCAAAATCATTGATATGAATGATGGTATAATAGATCCAGTTGGAGTTAAAACATTAGTGAGTCGGCCTACTTGTTACGATCTTAAAACTGGTTATGATAAACAATACGAGGTTTTTTTCTACTATGGTGGTCCTGGTCGTAACCCTCAATGTCCTTGAGAGATATTATATCTAAAAATAATCTAAAATAAAAATTGTTAAAGTTGTATTGTGCTCTGGATGGTTGTGAATGTAAACCAAGTCTACTTCATTCTCTATCTTAACTTTTTGTTTGTCTTCTTCTCAAATTTTCCAAGTTTGAATATCACCTTTGGTTATGGATGGGAATGTGTCTGGTGTGGAGAAAACAGTGTACGTAGAACTTAGTTAATAATAAACAGAAATGAGAAAAAACACTGATACTCGTAATGGTATAAGATGGTGGACAAACTAGCCTCCTCACAGTTCGTTGCATCAAGTCAGAAGGAAATGAACCAAGTTTCAGATTTATCATCAAAGAAAGCGTATGAAATTAATGTATTAGAAATTAGGCATATCACCAAAGTGGCTTGTGGATAAATTTAATTGGTTTCCATGGTTTACTAAAGTTTATTACTGAATCCTAATTCAATGATGGATTTTTTAAACAGCCTAAATTTAATAATTATTTAATGATTATAAATCATATATATGATGAGACACTCTTGCCTCCTCCTAAGACTGTCCACATGTGCATTTCATAGAGACCGTGGGTCCCATGGTTCTCGGTTTGGTTTGGTGATTGTGTTCACGCATTTGGTTTTTAAGTTACGCTTCGGTTCAATTAATGTTTGGTTATGTCATTCAAACACAGCGTATTGTCTTCAAGTCGATTAGGGATTTTTCTTATTGTTCTTCGACTCTCTAGCTTTGCGTTCAGCTTCTCTGCAAAACACCAACTATTTCTTCTCGAAACTCTTAATCTTCCCTTATCGTTCAACATATTGTATGGATTTACCAATCAATGTTTTAGTGATTTAACTCAGAAGCAATGTCGACCACACTCCGTTTCCTTTTCAGGTCAAACCTATAAAATGGAGAGGGCTGGCTGAATCTTTACAAGACTCAGTAAATTAAATTATTAGGTTTCCGCTATATCTTTCGTCTCTTTTGAAGTTAGTTAGATTTACGATTAGGAGAATGGTAAATACAACCTGATTGAGAAAAAAAGCAGAGATATGTAGCAAATTACAAATCTCACGTATACTTCAGGGACGTTGAAATTGGTCATCGTGATTGCTCAAGAACGCTGAGAGCAATACTGAGGTGATTGCTTATATTGTTGTAGTTGATGTTTTTGAAGTCTGCCAGTTTTGCCATATGATTTTTACTGTTCTATTTAATTATTGTATATGATTTTGTGCTGAAACATTAAGCTATTCAATACATGGCAGATGTTGTTGGGAAAAATTCGTTCTGTCCTAAGGTTCGGACCTGAAGGACGCTGACGTTACGACTCGTCCACTACAAGAAATTGTTAAATTTTTGACCACTAAATTGGAAAGAAGTTGGTCAGAAACAAGCATTTGTGTCGAAATTCTAACCTTCTAAAGTCGTCAAAAATCTTCCGTCAGAAATCGAATTTGGTTAGAAAGTGGTAAAAAATTACTAACCATATAAGTGGTCAGCAATGTCGTTAGAAATCTCGTCATAAACTGGTCACAACACTATTGACCATTTCCTGACGGTTTACTAACCTTTTTTTTTGACGAATTAATGACCATTTAGTGTCTAATTTTTTTGATGATTGTTTGACGATTTTGTGACAATCATTTTTGACAAATTTCTGACCACTTTTTAATATAAATAAATTTAAACCATTTATTAGTATTTAATTTACTAATCAACAAAATTGTAATTAATATAAATAAATAACTAAATAAAATAAGTTTTATAATGAAAACCTGAATAATTAACATCAAAATAGTTTTATCATATATAATACTTAAAAATAAAGTTTAAACACATAACGTTAACAAAGAGTTACACTTGATCATTACTAAAGTTTTAACAACAAAATATAAGCATAATAACTAATACATAATTATTCTTGAGTGGCATCCTCATCTTCATCTTCATCTAGCAATTCTGGAAATTTGCTTACAACCTTGTGTGCCAAATTCTGCAAATATTTCATAACCTTACCTTGGTCAGCCTTGTCATTCTCCAACCTCACAATCTTTTCGTTTGCCACAGCAATCTTCTCATCTGCCAAGGCAATCTTCTCATTTGCAATCCGCAATTGTTCTTCTGGGTATAAACTAGCTGAAGAAGATGGTTGTCCTGCATGTGGTAGTGTTCCAAACCCAAAACGGTGACCCTTAATTATAGGAGTTTCCTGTGAAAAGAGATACATATTGGTAAAACAGAAAAATCTAACAATGAAAATCAGTGAATTAAGATATAATGGTAAAATAGTAAAAAAAAAAAAACAATAAAAAGACTAACCCTTAAAACGAGAGTGTTGATCTCTGCTTGGGTAAGATGGTTTGTCTCAGTTGCTCCACCTTGAGTTAGCTGCTCCTGTATCTTCTCTTTGACAGTCTCCACAATCTTCTTCACTTTCTTGTCACTAATGTCACCAGACTTGCGATTTCGATGTGCATCCTCAAGGAATGCTAACATATCAGGCTCTTCCCCTCCATTTTCAATGATCTTACCCAAAAAAAAAAAACAAAAGAATTAACTGACAATTATAGTTACTCAAAAATACTTTCAACACAGGTAAAATAATTTACCATTTCTTCTTTCCGAGTTTCAAAAGATGTTGCCCCTGTGTTGTGTATTGAGATGCCGTAACCACCACGTTCACTTCTCCTGTTGGTAGAGTTTCTTGCAGATTTTGCTTCAACTTTATCCTCCTTCCACAACAAAACGTAACCCTCCCATGTTTTTCCTGATACCCAGTCCGGAGGATCTTTGTTCAACTTCCATTTATCTTTCCAAGCACACAAGTTGCTTGAGAAAGACTTTCCAAGCACACAAGTTGCTGGCCACTAGCCAAACGGCGAGAAACGGCTATTTTTCAAAATCATATTATCATCACATTCTGATAAAATTGTGACCACTTTTCTGACCACATTCTTCTCGTCAAAACTTGGTCACAATTTTTTGACCATTTTTTAACCAAAAGTTTTCGTCAGTAATTTCTGACCATTTCTTTTCCACATCTTTTGATCGTCACAAAATTGTCGGATTGTGGTCAAAATGTGTTTTGATCATTTTAAGTGGTCAAAAAACTGGTCAGAAATTGTTATGTTTTCTTGCAGTGGTCTTGTGGTCCGTTTCACCATTGAACCATAAGTCTAGACAACGGTTATTGTTTCAACTCTTTTACACATGGGATCATTATCGTATAAAATTATTACAATTCCCATAACAGGACGGTGGTGGTCTACCTGTCTTCATGGGACGAAGCTTCGGCCATGTTTAGGGGCCTTATCAACTCAAGCTATAGAACCCAGTCAGTCATGGTGGTCACTACTGTGAATCCGAAATTATTTGGAGGTATTTTGTATTTGACAACTTAGAACCCGTTTTAATAATGGTTTTGTGTATTCATATATCTTCGGACTTAAATTTAGTTAGAACTTAGAACCCATCATTAAGAAAATAGTTTTTATTCCACAGGCAACCTGTACCTCAATTCCACCCGAGCAACGAAATTTTATTTCGACACTAACCTTCCAGCCATCGCAGAGTTCACAGCTAGGTAATAGTTTATTACGTTTTGCGGTTGCTAGAAAATTAAATCGTCTGCTAACTTATCTGATGATACTATCTGTTTCACCCTAGGAGGTCCAGTAGGAGAAGCGTGTTAGTTTCCACAGAAAGTTACTTGGACGTTTCAGTAATCCCTACACCCATTTGAATACGTCTAAGGATCGTCCTCTTGTGGCACTACTTACACCAGCGTCATCTTCTGTTCCTTCTCAGAGAGGTATTGCCAGAAAATCTTCAGCATTGCCTCCCAAAAAAGTAATCTCACAAAATTACACTAACTTATGTAAGTTTTATCAACCAATATCCATGTTCACGAACTCGATTTAAATTTTCCAATAATAGCAAACCTATACGAAATTCACCAAAAAAAAAGAAAAATCATCTCTAATTATTAATCTAAGTTTCAGAATAATATTATTCATTCCAATAAACTACGACCTTCCTCATTAAAAAAATTCTTTACCAAAGAAATCAAATTTTTGCAACAGGAAGGGCGCCTTGATTACAAATCCTCATCCGAAGTTCTCAAAGCTCGAACAGAAGAAAGCGTTCTATTCATTCGTCGACGTACCCCAACCCGGCCAATTTTCTAAATTTCTATGGACCATCGTAGGAGTTTCAAAACAAGACCATAAACAACGTGTGCCATATTTCACATCTGCTTTTTTCTCTGTTGTTAAAAGAACCGATGTGCAGAGCAAGCATAGGAGCAACCCATAATAAACAAATTCAACTAAACATACAAATCAATCCACAACACTTCTTTTAAACTTTTTCAAGTTTATAATACAATTAATTATTTTATTAACGTTGAGCTTAATACATCTTCACCACCAGATATTTATAATCTTCAAAAAATTTAGGATCAAAACAATGAATCAAACATTTGAATAAATGAGATCAATCAAATTCCTGTTTAATCAATTTTTTTGTTTAGAATATTGTTTTTTCGAAGGAAAAAAGGGAGAGTTAAATTATCACGTTTGAAGAGAGTGAAATTGAAGATCTGAATATAATTCAAATGCAAACTTTATTCAATGAAACCAGTTATGAGATTACATAGTTTAACAATATTCAGAAGTACTGGAAGCAAATTGCAGATTTTTTTTTTGTTTGCTAAAACAATTTGCAGAAATGGAAACATAAAATAGAAAAGAAACAGCGCTCGCTCTCATTAGTCATCCCTTGTCTAAATCAACGGATTTAGATTCTGAAATGACCATGAATCAGCTCCATAATGCCCTCTACAAAGACTTCACGTTGGGATCTGAACATGTTGAAGAAACTGAACTTGGACCCATTATTCTGATTCTGTAGTCCGATGACAGAAGACCACGACGGCTTAAACTGATAAATATCACGACCTGCATCCGCCTCGTGAGGATCCATTTAGGATCAGTGAAGATATTCTCGAGGGCATAGAGGTAAACCAGTTCCTCTGTTGCTGAGATCAATGTCAGATAGTTATCGCCAGCACCGAGCAAGAGTTCCGCTCCCACTTGCTGATCAAATTTGGTTGGAATCAGATGTGCTTTCTCTGTTTCGGGATTGAAAGCTATAATGCTTCCGTCGCTTCTCAGCCAGTAGAGAACTCCTTGGAAGTAAACCGGTTTCAAATCCCTCCTGAGATCGCTTGAGAGACAAGTAATCTTGGTTTTCGATGTTTTCCAGGAATTCCCAGCGTTAATATGAAATCCATACATGGTTTCACCTCGATTTGGACCAGAGACGTCTGTTATGCAGACGATTTTGAACCTCTGGGTGGTTTTATCGATTTGATCAACCGCAAACCCAATGCTCTTCTTTGTTTCCAAATAACAGAAATCAAGGAACCGACACTTCTTGGTGAGGGGATTGGCGACGCAAAAACATTCATGAGCGTAGATTAGGATAAGGCCGGAACAGTAACCGAGGATGAAGCATCTGCTCTCTGAGGGACCTTTGCTATGGAATGGCCAAACCTCACCAACAGGGTGGAAACATGCCATGTTGCAGCCATGTACACTGGTGTGAAGCAAACTGGATGCGGTCCGAGACCAGTATAGAGATTTGAAACTCGGATCTTTGGTTAGATGTTCCATAGATTTATTCATGCATCGCATCATCACAAAAGATTTGGGATCTAACCTTAATAGAAACTCCTCTTGGACATTCTTAGGTAAGTTATCCATGACCGGAGAAATAGATTTTATGCTTAAGGTTTTAGATGATTTTCTCTTGTTTTTGTTTCAGCTATGTATAAGTGTATGTATATATAGTTTTTAAAGAAAACATATTTTAGAAATAAAATCATTAAAAGACTCCTAACTTAGTAAATATCTTAATAATCCCAAAATCATATTAACTCATATCCTTGACTATCTAGTCAGTATTAATTGATTTAAACACCGTTTATTATAAACAAATGGTAGGTAAAACATCGTCATATGATAAAAATTTGAATTTCACTTTAAAATCACTGATTCTTCTGTAGTTTCTTCGGAATTTCTTTTCAGTTCACAAGAATTGATTTTGTGGAAGCACATAGTAAGTAATAGCAAATAGAAACTATAGTGGAATGAAATCGAATCGAAAATTTTAAAATGGTATTTGAAGATTTTGCATTTTTATACGGTGTTGTTTTGACTACTGTTACAATTAACGATCGTTAAATGGAATTTAATATTAACCAGAAAAAAATCTAATAATGGTCAACATAAGATTGTATATTTTTGGATTACCAAAAAGTATATGTTTTGGGTAGAAATGCAATAATAGTTCACTATTGTAACTGACTGTCATTTCAACACTATTTGACAAGATAATTAGTTGCATCTTCTTTAAATTTACGGGTATTCACATTGTTCTTTTTGCTAAATTAATTACATATTTGAACTATAATACATCTTGACTAAATGAAAAATGACATTTTTCATCAAAGTTTGCTAAAAGTTACTAAAATGTTCTTTTTTGGTCGTGGACAGTTTTTTTTGCTCTTTTGTTTTGTTGCTTCCTAAGAAAATAACTTTGGAAGATTTTGATTGTTGTTATATTGAAGATTTTTGACTTTTGAGGTTGTTTAATAACAATTCTAAATCCAAACTATGTCCAACACCATAATTCCGTGAACCATTTAATTAAAACAAAAGTAGTTTAAAAATTTGTAAAAAAACAGGATCCGACTGGTGACCATTCTGGTAACAAAATGAATGAATAGGAAAGGAATGAATATGAATAAATGGTAGGAATGAAAAGGAATGGTTGTTCCTCTTCAAATTTAACAAAGAATATTTTTGTTCTTTATTTCTCTACAAAAAAAGGAATGAGAGGGAATGAGAAGGAAAATTTATTCCTTGTGAATGGTGAATTTTTTTTAGGAATGTTGAGGAATGCATTATTTCCCGTCATTTCCTGGTCACCATTCATACCATAAAACTAGAGGTGTCAAATGGGTGGTACGGTCCACCCATGGACTAGACCAGTCCAATTGAGTTTGGGTGGACTATGGACGCAACCAATTAATTAACGGTCGAATAGAACAAAAGACCAATTGGTCTATGGTCTAAGTGGGCAAATACCAAATGGACCATGGGTGTCCATGGACCTCCTAAAAACATATTTTCATGATTTGGAAAAAAATATAGTTTTACAATTTATTGAGAAAACACCATTTTAGCGAAAAATCAAAAATCCGCAATTTTGATAGAAAAACGTAATTTTACGGTTATACAGGAAAATATTATTTTACCTTTTTGGAGGGAAACTATAATTTTATGGTTTTAGCGGAAAATGTAATTTTACGTTTTTGGTAGGCAAACGTGACGAAAACGTGAAAACATGATTTTCAGTTTTGGCGAAAAACATGATTTCAGTTTTGGCGGGAAAATGTGATTTCTTGGTTTCGGTGAAAAAACGTGATTTTTTGGTTTCGACGGGAAAACGTGATTTCTCGGTTTGAACGGGAAAACATAATTTTCGGTTTTGGTGTGCGGTTTTGGGAGGAAAACATAATTTCTCAGTTTTGGCGGGAAACATGATTTCTCGGTTTTGACGGAAAAACATGATTTCTCGGTTTTGACGGAAAACGTGATTTTTCGATTTTGACGGGAAACATGATTTCTCGGTTTTAGCGGGAAAACATAATTTCTCGGTTTTGGCGAAAAAATGTGATTTTTCGGTTTTGGCGGAAAAACATGATTTCTTGGTTTTGGCGGAAAAACATAATTTTTCGGTTTTGGCGGAAAAACGTGAATATCCGGTTTCAGCGGGAAATATTATTTTTTTTATTTTTGCGGGCAAAAAGGTTTTGTAATTATGGAAAGAAATGTAATTTCAAAGTTTTAAAGAAACAAAAATAATTAATAAATATTATTAGGTATCTATGGATATGTCCATTGGACATAGTCTCTACTGATCGTGGGCATTTGTTTAGACCATTGTCCAATATGGACCATCCAATATTAGTCATAACTGAAATGGTCATGGACAAGTCCAATTGGACTCTGGATAGACTTTTTGACAGCTCTACATAAAACACATGTTAAATTCACTAACCAGATTAGAACCTAGTCATTCTCAAATGCCCGCCGCCCGTTTCGCTCATATTTACTTTGCCATCAAAAATATAAAAACTATTTTATACCTATAAATCACTAAAATTTTGAAGTTCACAAAATTTTATATTTTTTTTTGTTGCGGCCTTAGGCCTAGGCCTACTTCCTCATTGACTCATACAACTTTGTCTACTCAAGTTTCTTTTGGTTGTTCATTTGTCTAAGAGATTAAAAGATTTTCATTGTCTGGAACTTTAGTTTTGTTGCTTCCTCTGTATCAGTTTTTGTTTCCCTTTCAGTAGACTTTCTCTAAGTTGTGTCCCATATTCCAAAACTTAATCCAATAATCAATCTTAGAGGAGACGTATTTATAATCACAAGGCTTTAGGTTATCATCTTTCTCATCTAGTTATGTTTAATATCTGTGTTATTGGGAAATATATTTGTAAATCATACAACATAGATTTTAACGTGTTTTTATTTAAGACTTATACTATCAAATATTGTTATTTAAAATTAAATGATGTTAAATCTAATATTATCTAACTAAAAACTTAGACAATCTATTAAATATAATGTTTTTTGAGAAAATCACCTATTAAATATAACGCTGTTCAAACTTATATATTCTGTTAAAAATTTGTATATAAATCCATTTAAAATAAAGTCCAATGTATTTTTATGGGTAAATTATTAAAAAAATAAACCCAATTTATATTGAAGATATTTTAGAATTTGCACACATAATTTCACAAAATAATACAAAATTTTAAATTTTGTAAATTGGAAAAATCTATAGATCGACTTTAAAACCAAGGATTGAATCAAATCCTAAATATGGTTCAATATATCTTAAATATTAGTATTAGAAAAGTTTGAAAAATAGAATTATTGACCAAATTACCTTTTCCTAAAAGAAATCCAGAAAAAAGCCCATTTCCTTAATAAAAAAGGATCTGCTGTTAACCTCACCCACTCTAAAAACTAGGGCTTATAAATACAAACAAGCATCGCCTCATAACTTCATTCACAACCTTAACCATTCAATCAATTCTTTGAGAGAAACTCACAACACAACGAGCTAAGATGTCAAAGAAGATCATGTTGAAGAGCTCTGACGGTGAATCCTTCGAGCTCGAAGAAGCGGTCGCACGTCAATCACAGACTTTAGCAAATCTTATCGAAGACAATTGCACCGATGGTGGGATTCCGATTCCGAACGTCACAAGCAAAATCCTCGCCATGGTGGTGGAATACTGCAAGAAGCATGTCGATGGAGATGATTCCTCTTCCTCCTCCTCCTCCACCGAGGAGGATCTCAAGAAGTGGGACGCTGACTTCATGCAGATGGATCAGTCGACTATGTTTGACCTAATCTTGGCGGCGAATTACCTAAACGTTGCAAGCCTGCTTGATCTTGCTTGCCAGACAGTTGCTGATATGATCACAGCATGCAAGGATGCTGCAGAGATTCGCGCAAAGTTTAGCATCCCGAATGATTTTACACCAGAAGAAGAAGCGAAGATTGACGAGGAGAACCAATGGGCTTTTCAATGAAACCCTAACTAGTTTGCTTGTTTTTATTTTATTTTATTATATATTGATATAAACCAATGTTGTTTTGCTATGGAGACAATCTTTCGTTGGATATTATGAGCGTTCTTATCAAAAGTCTTTCGTTTATGATCAGTTCTTGAATGTTTTGTTTTATTTAATTTAATTTTAAGGATATAAACCAATGGTGTTTTGCTATGGAAACAATCTTTAGTTGGATATTAATATATTTCTTAGCAATTTTATGAGCGATCTTATCAAAAGTCTTTCGTTTATGATCAATTCTTGAATGTTTTATGACATCTTCTTCTTCTTTTTCTTATCATGTGTTCTAACCAATGGGGTTCTTCTTGTTTTTAGTGTTGACCTAGGAATCGTAGGATGAGAAAATTAAACAGGATAAAATCGCGTTTTGATTTTCTGATAGGTAGAGTTTTGTTATATCACAATCAGTCTCATATATAAAATTTTCATATGATTCAACATTCTAAATCAAAATTGTGAAAGTTGTATTGTGTTGTGCTGAGAATGGGTTGATAAGACGTATAGTCTAACGAAACAATGTATATGTCCAACATTGATGAGTTAGAATATCAAGTAACTGAGAGATCATACGTTTGAGTTTTGTTGGATTTAAGTTTCTAAAAAAAAGTTTTGTTGGATTTTCAAAAAAGAGTTAAGTTACATGAATTGTGCTGCATCCTAGATATGGATCCACAACTTCGAACCTCACAGTTGTACACATAAAGAAAAAAAAAGAATATAGATGACTAGAAACACTTTTTGTATATGCATGTTTTATGCTAAACATGGATCTCCAACCCTACACTAAAACTGATAAAACTCAAGCTTTCAGACGCCAAATTTCTAATATATTTATAATTTATAATCAATAAATAAACAAATCCATTCTTCATATAATTCACTTATAACTCATATAGTTTTTTTAACCATAATATATTTTACAAAAAAAATTTGTCATAGTAACACTTTTTTTTGTAACACTGTCATAGTAACACAAACACCATATATTTTCTAAATTATATGTTTGTCATATACATCCTCAGGTTAGTGATCGACTACTGCAAGACGCACGCAGACGATGACTCCATATCCAAGGAGGATCTCAAGAAGTGGGAGGCCGAGTTCGTCGTGGGTATGGATCAGCCCACGATCTTCGATCTCGTCCTAGCTTCGGACTACCTGAACATCCCAAGCCTGCTTGATCTCACTTGCCATACGATCGTTGATAAGATCGCTGCGTGCAAAGACGCTAACGAGATTCGCGCAAAGTTGGAGATCGAGAACAATTTTACACCAGATGATGAAGAAACGATTCGCCAGGAGAATCAATGGGCCTTTCAGTGAGCGTGGTTAGATATCTATCGTTTTCATTGTTATTGAGCGTATATGACTTGATCATACAATCAATCTTTTTGAACTGGGTTCTATCTATCGATTTTAATGCTACACTGCTTCGAGCTCTGTTCACTACACATGACTCAAAGACAATTCAAAACCATTATACAAGGTTATAAACACATGATGATGATATGTAGAATGTTATGTACATGTTAACATAAAAATTGCTCTAGCTTAAATATTCGGACAGGAAATCAATAGATATTTTAGGTATTTTATATATCGTTTATCTATTTTAAATATGTATTTATAACTATTTGTATATATGTCTAAGTATTTTGGATAATTTAAAAACATCTTATATTTTTGTATATTCTTTTAGATATTAATTTAAAAATAATTAATATATTTAAGTATATAAATCTGGTTCGAATATATTCGGATATTCGAAATATTTCATTTCGGATTGGGTTCGGTTCCATTTCTCTAGATACCAAAATTTTGAAACCATTCAGATATATAACCAATTTTGTTAAAGTTCAGTACTATCCTTTGAATCGGTTTTGGTTCGATTTTTTGGATTTAGAATTTTTACCTAACCCTATATTTTATTGTGACAAAATTTTAAACGAAAATGATAATGATTCATATTGTTTTTATGTTTGCAACCATTTTTAAACTAAAACACATTTTACTATATACGTGGCTCATTTAGTTAATCATTAAAAACTGTTCTCGGCTCATTTAAGGAAAACAATGGACTGAATTTAAAAAACGTTATCATTTCAGATTGTCAATCGACACTTCTAAATATTCTATGTCGGTGTTATGGGACTTATGACAAATAGAAAGGGGGTTAGGGTTAGGAAAATAAATTTGCTGGGCAATCCATGTTCTCGGTAGGTGATTTCAATAGCTTCTAAATAAATCTTCGTTGTATCGATCTCTAGTAAGATTTTCGAACAATATTAATTAATAAAATCTTACACTTGCTAGAGTAATCAATTGTTTCTCAATTAATATATAGGAGATTAGAGTAATCACATAAATCAAAAAATACCTCTGATTTATTTACAATATATTTATGGTAAAAAAATCAAATTTTATTTTATTTTATATGGTATATAATTATATTTCAATGATATTGACATAAATATACAGTATGTTTTAATATAAATATTTATTATCGAGACTTCCTACTCATATGGTTTTATTAACATTTGTATATTTGATGTAACAAAAAAATTTAAACCATTAATTCTAAAATTTTCGACGTGATATTTTTTTGATGCAAATTTAAAAATTAAAATATTAAGATCTCAAATACCCTTTCAATGCAAATTTCTAAATTAACATATTTACATATATTAAATGGTGCATAGTTTAATTTAAACGATATTAAAATTTATATATATATATTATTTAATATGAATATCTATTAAATAAAATTTATATTTTATGATCATTTGTATTTTTTTATAACAAATAAAATTAAGCCATTGATCACAAATTTTTCAAAGGGTTTTTAACATTTTTTGTAATTTCAAGTCGTTTAAAAAATTCAAAATATAACATAAAAGAAAAATCTTAATTGTTTTATTATATTGTTAATGTGATTGTTTAATTCCTTTAATAATATAAAATTAAGCAAAAACCAGAAATGATACAAAAATTGTTATCAAATCTTTATTATTCATAATCATTAATATCATATATATGTTAATCATATTAACTAATATCGTAGCTTTTATTTAAAGAAATAATATACGTTTCTTATATTTTGAGTTAATATAAAGTTCACTAGCAATTTGATTTTGAACCTGCAAATTATTCAATTGATTCTTATACTGCCATATAAATCAAATTAACGTCTTAATTAAGTGACACATCATCAAATCTTTTTTTTGTAATTAATATAAAATATTAGTTACCACTTTATTCTCAATTAATACACGAGGGATAAATCCCTTGACGTTGAGATAAAGATTACATACCTTAATATCCTTACATATATATCTTAGGATATGTGTCAAATAAGGAGGGGGGAACTGCGTTGGCATAATACATAAGAATAATAGGTTGTTACTATAAATAATAAGAGTGTAATTGTGCAAATTCCCAAAACTCCGAGGGTTTCCAGAAACAAAAGACGGAAAAAGTGTCGGAAGGGAAAAGACTTGTTTACTTCTTCTTCCGATCCTCTCTTAAGTCGGATTTGTTGTACGATCGATTACGATGGCGAGCGAAAACCCTGAAGTCGTTGTAGCTCCAGCGGTGGAGAATGGCGGCGCTGACTCATCCTCCTCCTCCTTCTCCAAAGGGAAAGAAAAACAATTGGAGTCTGAGCTTTCGAAGAAGCTTGAGATTACAGAAGACGTAAACGATGAGAACGAAGAAGAAGAAGAAGAAGAAGAAGAGGGAAGCAAAGGTGAATACTTTATTTTCGTTGTTCTGATTGATCATGTAGTTTTGAGCTTTCTAGGACTGGTCTGTTTTGAGTTTGGTCTTTGAGGTTTGATGGTTTTTGATTTTGATCCGATCAACGAGTTCATGAGTGTTATGGTTGATTGATATATTTTGCATGTTTTCTTTTTGTTCTTTTAAGGTGAGACTTCAACGAAGAAGAAGAAGAAGAAAAAGAAGAGTAAAAGCAAGTAAGAAGTGTTTTTTTTTTGTTCTGTCTTTTTTCTTACAGTTTGCTAGTTTTGGTGTTTGCTTTAGTGATATGGTTTGGCTTATGTTTGCAGGAAGAAGCCTCAACAGACTGATCCACCTACAATCCCTGTTGTTAAGCTTTTTCCATCTGGAGAGTTTCCTGAAGGTGAAATCCAACAGTACAAGGACGAGTAAGTTTCATACAATGCAACGATATTGTGGAAAAGTCCATATAGCTTTTGTCTTTTTTCCTCTGTTAGAGTCTTTCTCTTGTCAAGAATCTTCACTTCCTTACCTTTTGTACTGACAATGGTCTAAATTTCTGTAATGTAGCAATTTGTGGAGAACAACATCTGAAGAAAAGAGAGAGTTGGAGCGTTTGGAGAAGCCGATATACAACTCTGTACGCCAGGCTGCTGAAGTCCATCGCCAGGTTGATCTTTTTAACAGATTAAATAACCATAGATTATTGCCTTTTTCTGGCATTTTTAATTTTTGATAATTTTTCAGGTTAGAAAATATGTCAGAAGCATAGTGAAGCCTGGAATGTTGATGACTGACATATGTGAGACACTGGAGGATACTGTTCGTAAGCTTATATCAGAGAATGGTCTGAAAGCCGGTATTGCTTTCCCTACAGGATGCTCTTTGAATTGGTTGGTTATAACTATCACTTTCTATCAACTATTCTTCTTTAGTAGTCATGTTTCTCTAATGGTTTTTTACTTTCCAGGGTTGCTGCTCATTGGACACCAAACTCCGGAGACAAGACTGTACTTCAATACGATGATGTTATGAAATTGGATTTTGGAACACATATTGATGGTATGACTGCAAATTTTAGTTTTCGTTTCTTCTCTGTACAAAAGTCAGATTGAAATTAACATTTCTTGGTTTTTTTGCAGGGCATATTGTTGACTGTGCATTTACAGTTGCGTTCAATCCTATGTTTGATCCTCTTCTAGCAGCCTCCCGTGAAGCTACTTATACCGGTATCAAGGTGCTGATTGTTCTTTTTTGCTAATTCCCACTGCTTTATGAATGCACTACTCCTACTAGGATGAAGCATTTTGTAGTGTTTTCGAGCTTATAAGTGATTTCCTTAGGAATTTACTGTTAAGAATATCACTCTTAACCTCTTGTTGTGTTTTACCATGTTCAGGAAGCTGGAATAGATGTTCGTCTCTGTGACATTGGTGCTGCAATTCAGGAGGTTATGGAGTCTTATGAGGTTGAAATCAATGGAAAGGTCTTTCCAGGTACTGTGATATCCATTCTCAAATCTAATAAACTGTACCTCAGTGGCAGTTTCCATGTTGGTGTAATGAATCATAACCTGTTTCGTTCTTTCTTGCAGTTAAAAGTATCCGGAACTTGAATGGCCATAGCATTGGCCCGTATCAGATACATGCTGGCAAATCAGTTCCCATAGTCAAAGGAGGCGAGCAGACAAAGATGGAAGAGGGTGAATTCTATGCCA
Organism: Brassica juncea; assembly: GCA_018703725.1. NCBI lineage: Eukaryota > Viridiplantae > Streptophyta > Magnoliopsida > Brassicales > Brassicaceae > Brassica > Brassica juncea. The sequence goes on along the minus strand of CM031940.1, from coordinate 4,008,122 downwards.
TTGAAACATTTGGATCAACTGGTAAGGAAAAAAAAAAGTCACTGCATCTTTAAGATTTACAAATGATTGATCTATCTGTTTTGTCGTTCTGTTGCAGGGAAAGGATTTGTGAGAGAAGACTTAGAATGTAGCCACTACATGAAGAACTTTGACGCTGGTCATGTCCCCTTGAGGTTGCCTAGAGCAAAACAACTCCTTGCCACTATTAACAACAACTTCTCGACTCTAGCCTTCTGCAGACGTTATTTGGACCGCATTGGTGAAACCAAATACTTAATGGCGCTAAAGAATCTGTGCGACGCTGGCATTGTTCAGGTAACACTCTTCTTAGACCAGTCACACTCGTCAGAAAAAAATGCTTCTAAAAATCTTGTTCTCTTGTTTTTGTTTCAGCCGTATCCTCCTCTATGTGATGTGAAAGGAAGCTATGTATCACAGTTGGAGCACACTATTTTACTGCGGCCCACTTGCAAAGAAGTTGTTTCAAAGGGAGATGATTACTGATTCAGATCCTCTGTTTTTTTTTTTTGCTCTGTTCGTTTTTTCTCATGTACTCTGTTCTTGAGATTGCACACTACTAGTTTCTTTAAAAAAACTTTGTTCCCTTGAACATGAATTATATAATGGTTATAATATCCAAACCCATAACAACACTTTGGTCCAAAACATATATTCTGTCATAATACTGATTCGAGTTGGATACAACAACAAATCTACACACATACATTCCGAACCGAGACAGTTTGCTTGATTATTGTAGCACATACTGCCTGGTTAACGACAAATTTTCAACAGTTTAAGAGAAATTAAAAGGTAGAGAATGGAAGGCTGAAGCAAAATATCAAACAGTTATGAGATTCCAAACTTATGTGGACATGTCAATAGTCTCGGTAACACCATCCTCGTAAGTGAACTGAAGAAAGACAAAACTATGTTTTATAGATTTCTGAATGTGAGATATATGGTGCAAACTAAATTATCATATCACCTTCCCCAACAAATTATGTATTATGCAAACTAAATAATCATATCACCTTCCCCAACAAATTCGATGATAAACTCTCCTGGATTGATATCTTCACCTGCTGCAATCCCATATCCACATTTCCCATATTCAAGTAGACCATTCTTTGTAAGCCAAATTGTAACATACTAACCTGAACTAGTTTCATTTTCTTGATACGTCTTTGTTTGAACGGCTTGTTGGTGCATTCACTTGTGCAGTTGCAGCTAGACGAGCAGCTTGAGAGTAGCATCCTATAAAAAAAAGAAAATGTAATGATAGTTTAACATCAAGAAACATCTTAACGACACACAAACATCAGATACTGACTATTCATCTGCATGCAGTTTGTCAGCCAACAAAACATTATGAAGAAGAAGGTGATGAAACTATGGTGGATGCGATCATAACCGAGTGAACAGGCGCGAAGAAGAATTTGAGCGGCAGTTTCTATCCGTTCTTCCTTGCAAACGATGGTTTTTTAAAATACTACACGCAAACGGAGTGATGCAGGCCCGCTACTATGTAGAATTGAATGGGCTTTTAGTTCGGTGGCCCAAAGTAAATCTCAAGTAATTATCGCGGTAACAAACAGTAATTACGTCGATAGTAATATTGTTAGGTAGTCGCATCCACGAACTATATAATAAAAAACACATTCATCATTAGTGTATCATAATTATGGTAATGCAATGTTTAATCTAATTAATTTAAGTTTATCATCCAGATTCGAAGCAAAAGATAATTACGTAAGAAAAGAGAGAGAGAAGACGAAACTCTATATTTTCCGGACTTTATTCTAATTTGCCCTAGTTACTACAAGCTTTCTTCTATTTTGTCCCATCTTAATAAATTATTTATTTTTATTTTCTTTTAATTACAGAAACATGGCTAAATACTATAATAGCCTTAATGAATTATGTAAATTACAATCCAACCTAAGCTAACCCTCTTACCTATCCCGAAGGTTTTCCTTTCCCCCCTTACTCTGTCGACAAAGACCTCTCTCTCTCTCTCTCTCTCTCTCTCTCTCTCTCTCTCTCTCTCTCTCTAAAACGCGGGGAAGATGCCCAACTTTCCGGCGAGTTCAGCTCATGTCCATGGCAATTTCTGTCCATCTGATATTTAGGTGTATTAAAACAAAAAATGTTTTGTTTTTCGCGATTTTGAAATTCCAAATCAATGAGTATCGATTAATCTATAGTTTTGATGTACAAACAACAAGTAAAACCCATAAAAACTTAAGATTCTTTGAAGAAAATCCATGGCGGCCGCAGAAGAAATTTGCAAAATCGCCAAAGCCCTAATAGGAAAACGAAGAGATAATTACTAAACTGCCACTCATTAAAAAGAAAAAAAAAAAAAAGAAACCCGTGGTCGAACACGGGGTTGGCTGGTTAAGAAACAAGCACGGCACCACCAGACCACATGTCACTCCATTGTATATTTCCATACACTAGATTTTGTATGTATTCTGTTTAAAATAAAATACGCAAAACAAACAATCAAAGAACACTACCACCAGACCACGTGATATCCAGCTTTAATTTACATAACTACAGTAGATATACATTTATTTATTTTTTGCAAATATATACATTTATTTTGAAAGTAAAATAAAACCCCAAAATTGATCTTCGATTAATCCCCAAAAATTCAGTTTTTCACTAAGCTTTAGACCCACCCGAATATGCGTATAACTCCTAGCAAATTTTCAAACAAATCAAAAGCTAATCGATTTTTATCATTTGCTAGGATTCGAATGAAATACTAGCAATAAAAATTTCTTTTGTTGGTCGTATAGATCATATACAAATCTCTTTTTCAAGAATTTGTATTTAACATCTGCTTAGAATTTTTTTAATATTAAATTATACATTTAAAACATATATATATATATATCATACACTGGTATTATATGTACAACTAAATAAAGTAAAATTAAAAATAAAATACTGACTGCAAGAAAAACTTTGAACTACTAGTTTTACTAGGTATTACTAAGATAAATAAAAAAAGCTTCATACATATTTAGATCGTCTATAACATATTTAACCCATGTTATTAATATATAATTAAAATTTCACTCATTTTAAATGTGTGCATGCCAAATATTTTAAAAACACTATTATTATATTTACACTTAGTAGTACCCAAGGTAGTAGTAATACTATCTTATTCATAGTAATACTTTTGCAAATTTCAACATTTATTAGTAATACTACGTAAAAAATAAAGAAATTTTAGTAAAACCAATGCATTTAGACAGTTTTAGATCATATATAACACTTGCATAGAAAAAAAAATCAGAAAATATGCAATTTGTATAATTCACCTTATTATGGCATCACCATCTAGACACTAAGTAAGGAAGATAAGGAAGGTTTTTTGTGGAAATGATAAGTTTTCTAACAACTTAAGAAATTTTAAAGATTTCACGACTAATTTGATTTAAACAGATATATGGACATATAACTTCAAAATATATAAGTTATATCTGCCAAAAATATATAATAAGCCAAAAATATAAAGTTCTTAGAAATATGCATAAACATAGTAGTACAAGGTAATCCAAGGTAATTCAAGGTAGTCTGAGTACTACTAGTAGTCCACAATACATAAAATTTTAGTTGGAGGTTTTTCATTCGATTTCAAAATAGTTGGAGGTTTAAATTACTAATAACCCATAAATATAATATTAAGTCTTCAATTTTATATATCCTTCTGTTTAATGAAAAATGTAGATTAAAAATAATTTAAATGCATTCATGTTTTTAACAACTACATCTATTTAAGCAAAAGCTTTTAAGACAAATAAATTTATTTATAGAATCAAAGCATATTGATTAATTAAGGAAAATAATTTATATAAATATTTTATTAAATTTATTTTTAAAATTAACTGTTGATTAAAACATTATTGAAATGCATGGTATATTAAATTTGTATTTTTGAAATATTTTTATATATCCAAAATTATGTAAATATTTTATTATATATTTTTAATATTAATTTTTTATTAAAATATTATTGAAATACACATTTTATTGTTTTTTTTATTTTTTAATATTACTGAAATAACTTTGATAAATATTTTTGCAATTAATTGTTTATTGAAATATGAACTATCTTATTTTAAATTTGAAAAGGTTTATACAAAATATATTAAAAATTTTAGTTTAGAAAAATATTTTACAGAAATATTTTATTAAGTTTATTTTTGAAATTGTTGATTAAAATATATTATTAAAAATAATATTTTTCTTATTTTATTATTTATAAAAATATATTTTTTAGGTAAACAGAAAACTGAATTGAAAAAAAAAAATTCCTATATTTTTAGCTATATTGATCATTAATATTCTTAAATAAGGAAATTTGCTAAAAAAATTGGAAAAAAAATCTGGTTAGTACAAAAAAATAAAATGGGACCACGTAAACAAAAATAATATAAAAGAAAAGGAAAAGAAAAGATCTCGGCGGGTCCCACTGTATTTGAAAACAAAAAGAAAAAGAAAACAATATATATTATGAGGAAAGAAAGGGTAGGAAGGGAAAGGGAAAAAATGTAGGGTAGTGAGAAAAAGAGTGGGGTAGTTAGAATAGATTTTTTCCAACTAGGGTGTATTAGAATACTTTCCATATTTTCCCTTTTAACACGAAATCGATCTTCTCCTCCAATTCAAACTTCGTCTCCTCTGATTCGCAGTCTCTTCGTCGTCGCCGGAGGTCATCATCTCCGTCGTATCTAGTCAGCCTGAACCGATTCGATTGGTTTTTAATCAGGTGATCCTTCTTTCTGTTCCGTTACGAATCTCGTTCCTCGAATTGGACTAGTAATCGTTGCATATGCTCTCTGGTTTAACCTAGCTCCCACTCTTGTGCTTATTTTGTGCTATATAGTTTAGCAATTGTGATTACTGTAGATCCGCGAGGGGGGAAATTGATTTTAGAGGTCTCTTGTTTCGATTGCATGATCTGATTTCGAATTTCGATTAGTGCTGTTGTAGTTGGTCAACGTGATGTCTCTTTACATATCGGAATCGAGTAGCTACAGATGCATTTATGGCTTTTATCTTTAATCGTTGTGTTCATTAGATCCTCTATGATGATTCCTTGGCTGTTATAAACATGTCGAAGTTCTGTTCGTTTCTGATTTGGTGAGGATTGTTGTTGGTTTATGCTTGCTTTTAATATTTCTTAATCTTTCATCCTCTTATTGCAGAAAAAGGTAGATTCTCTGGGGATTAGTTTACTTCTGTGAGACAAGACATGTTGCATTATCTGGGTCTTTACGTCTAGGTAATGAAGGCTATGTGTGATAGATTTCTTCCTTCAAAATGTTCTTCCTCAACCGCAGATGAGAAACGTGATAAATCCACACTTAATGGTTGGACAGTCATTGTAAACACAGCTTCTTCTATGGCTAGTGGGGCAATTAGGAGGTTTCAGGATCGTGTTTTAGGGCCGAGTAGGACCGGTATTCCCAGCACTACAAGCGAGATATGGCTACTTGGTGTCTGTTACAAAATCTCAGAAGGTGAATCCTCAGAAGAAGTAGATGCTGGCCGTGTGTTGGATGCTTTCAGACAAGACTTTTCGTCCTTGATATTGATAACATATCGTAGAGGTTTGTAGATTCACTTCAAATCAAGCTATAGAGTTAAGTGTTCACGGAAAACTCAATTGTAATATTTTTTTGCAGGTTTTGAGCCTATTGGAGACACAGCTTATACTAGTGATGTTGGATGGGGTTGCATGCTTAGAAGCGCCCAGATGCTCTTTGCACAGGTCTGCTTTTGTGACTAGTTATAATGTTTTAGCTTGAGGTTACACATTCTCTTATGGGATCCATCTTTAACAGGCATTGCTATTTCAAAGGCTGGGAAGGTCTTGGAGGAAAAAGGAATCCGAGGTTAGTTGTTGTGTTTTCCAGCCTCGGTCTTAGTTACTGGATATACAATAATGGGAATATAGATCTTGTTGATCATGAAATGAGCTTGTTTGGTTTGATAATGCAGCCGCCTGAAGAGGAATACTTAGAGATCTTAGAACTTTTTGGTGATTCTGAAGCTTCAGCGTTCTCAATACACAGTCTCATACTAGCTGGAGAATCTTATGGCCTGGCTGCTGGGTCATGGGTAGGACCATATGCAGTTTGTCGATCATGGGAATCATTAGCTCGGAAGAGAAGAGAAGACACTGATGTTGAACACCGTGCGTGTTCCATGGCTGTTCATATCGTTTCTGGCAGCGAAGATGGGGAGAGAGGTGGAGCTCCAATTCTATGTATAGAAGATGTCACGAAAACTTGTTTGGAATATTCAGAAGGAGAAACTGAGTGGAATTCAATTCTTCTCTTGGTCCCACTGGTTCTTGGACTTGACAAAGTGAACCCAAGGTTTGTGATTGTTTATCAAATTGATTTCCATGCAGAATGTACTAGACGTTTTGTCGCGTTTAGAGATACGCTCATGAATCTAACAATACACAATGTGTTGCCAGGTACATTCCATCTCTGATAGCCACTTTCACTTTCCCCCAAAGCCTGGGGATTTTGGGTGGCAAACCAGGTGCATCAACTTACATAGTTGGAGTTCAAGAAGATAAAGGTTTCTATCTTGATCCACACGATGTTCAACAGGTTCTTCTGATCACTACTTATAAATCCTTGTTTTAGAATCAGGAAAGAATCGTAATTACTAAAAAGGGAAAAACTCAACGTTTGATCTGGTATGTTTTGGCTTGAAGTTTGAGACATAAGAGTGGTCCATATATATTATATTGTTATATTGTGTCAGTCACATCAAATTTTATCTACTATTTAATTGGTTTGGGGACTGATATCAATCATCAATCTTCTTCATCTCACATTGCCTCTTATCTGTAATGGTTGATAGGTAGTGGCAGTGAACAAAGAAACTAAAGATGTTGACACATCGTCTTACCATTGCAAGTGAGTTGATTGATCCTTTTAGCGTCATTTAGTTCTTTGTTTCTACATGGTTCTCATTTATTATTACTCCTGCTTATCTGCTTTCGACAGTACTCTTCGTTATGTTCCGTTGGAGTCACTCGACCCGTCGCTAGCTCTTGGATTCTATTGCCGTGACAAAGGTTTGTACTGGTTTCTAGTGGATACGGTTTAGCGTCGGCTCAACACCGGTTTATATAGTTTTGTTGATACAACTTGCTACTTTGGTAACACAGATGATTTTGATGATTTCTGTATCCGAGCAACGAAACTAGCCGGAGACTCCAATGGCGCTCCATTGTTCACGGTGACGCAATCTCACAGAGCTGGTGATCGTGGAATTGCAGAAACCGGCTCTGTGGCATCATCTACAGAGATATCTGGTGAGGAGCATGAAGATGACTGGCAATTACTTTGACCAGTTTCACTTAAGACATCATTCTTCTTCGTTTTGTAACTTTGTCCGAATTGTCAAAGTTTACGTCTCAAAGACACCATTCTTTCTCCATCGTCACTAAGATTTGATGTTGTGCTTTTCAAAGTAAAAATAAAAACACTGATTATCATCAGCCAATATGAAAGAATCTCGACAAGTTAGGTTATTAATTGTCTTTCACATTTAGTCATCACATTTGAATTTGATACCAAAGCAATATGTTTCCCTTTCTCTAAAGAAGAGTATGATACGGTATTTTGATTAGCACTAATCATATCGTTAAGTATTTTGGCTTCAAGAGTGTCATCAACAAAGTCGTTGTAGTATAGTGGTAAGTATTCCCGCCTGTCACGCGGGTGACCCGGGTTCGATCCCCGGCAACGGCGTTTTTTTTTCTAATCTTATATACAACATTTTGAAGGATAAGCCAAAAAAAAGTGTTGTTCAAAAAAAAAAAGCCAAAAAAAGTATAAATGGCTTCGCCCGGGTTCGAACCGGAGACCTTCAGTGTGTTAGACTGACGTGATAACCACCTACACCACGAAACCGTTTGGTACGAAGCTTAAAAACTTTGTAATTTTAATTGCATCCACTTGTCAATAGTTACCAGCTACAGTATTTCTTTTGTCAACAGTAGTTACCAACTATTACTCGCGTCGCGTCCATCCCGTATTCTCGGATTATTTAAATCAAATCGAATTAAGGTGAATTTCTCGTTAAACTTTTGCTTAGTTATTACATCACTAATTTCGTACACGATTACATTCCGAAAAAACAATAACGACAATAATAAGTAAACACAAAGTAGTGGCAAAGAAGAAGTCTTTAAATAGCTTCGTTATGTCTTAAACCGGGTATGCAACAGTAAGGGGAACTAGACATGCATCGGTCTTGTTTGGTAAAACGAACAATAATGAAAAAAAAAAAGAAACACAAAAGCACGAGTCGAAACAACAAAGAACTAGAGAGATCACTCCACAAGTTCCTCATTCCTCTTCAGTACTTGCTGCACTCAGATCAACACTTAGGTCCAGTTGCTGCAACATAAGAAGAAAACCAAACACAAAATTGATGTAAGAAACCAGAGAATGTTCGTTTCATGGCATCAACATATATATATATATATATATATATATATATCCGTAGGCATTTTTTTAGAACGTTTACCTTTCCAGTGATTAGAGTATACATGTTCAACACATCTGCAACAGTTGTCTCAAAGTGTGTTGTAGCATCATAACTCTGTAATGACAAACAAGGAAAGGGTTATGTACTTAAAACAGGCAACTGATATAGAAACAAAAGATTGGTCTCAGCTTACGGTTGATATAAAGCAGTTGTCCAATTCAGGCTCGTTGACAGGCTCATATCTATCATAGACGTCGAAGAATATCTCATCAACAGGACCCAAAAGATCAATACCAGCTTTTAGTTCAGTTTGAGGGTTATCAGTCTCTGCATCTGTCGACACAAATGCTATGAATTTTCCCTTTGGAGCAACGTTGTGGGTGTACGAACAGCAGAAGACATACCTATCAGAGCATAGAAACCTCTAACACCATCAGAACCAACATAAATAAATAAAGACAATGGTAACAAATAGCAAAACAAAAAATATCACTGTAATTCAAAAATGGCAAAATAACTCTCTGTGTGACTGATATTGAGATGGAGCTTAGGTACAAGAACATTAAAGGCAACTTACATGTCAGATTTGCGGGCAAGCTGCTTCTGAGGTATGATAACCTGTACCGAGTGAGAGTCATTGGTGTTTGGAATGGGGTGGCTCATAATAGCAATGGCCCGAGCAACTCTGCCAATCTTTCTAACCTGTTCCAACATGATTATTCATCGTATCATGAAACATTCCATACACATAATGCAAATAACCAGAAACAAAAAGAAGGATAAGCTTAAATCATAACTGATACTTTGAAAATGCTAGGAGTTTCAATATTACCTTGTTGGGCAGGTAAGAAGGGTCACACACAATCTTTTTGCATCTAGCAGTCTCTCCCTCAGATGTTACACCAGTAACCTTACCTTCTTCGTCAAACTCTACCTGCCATAATATTAACAGTCCTGTATATGAGTCTATCCTATATCTCACACCCTTCTTGCAGACTTGACTCACAAGAAGAAAAAACAAAGAGATATAAAAAAGGAGGAAGAGGAATACCTTGCACTCAGGTTTGTTCAACATGTATGTGCCACCATAGACAGCACTAAGCCGTGCAAATGCCTGAACAAGGAGAAGATATAGAGAAGAGTCACTAAAACCAAGAAATTAATCTAAACCTTTAGGAAAATCCAAGCACCCAAGGCAAGTATCGGAATGAGAGAAAAACCTGAGGGAGTTCTCCCAACCCATAGAGAGGATAAATATATGGAGAGGTTCCATTGAAACGTGCAAGAGACTCCGCATAGAGCTAGCCAACCATTTAAAGCAAGAATGTCAACTTAGCTGCTTCAGAACTAAACGTGGAACTAATAAAACAAAGGGAGACAAGTCTGACAAAAGTGTACCTTCATTCTCATTACAGTATCCAAGGCGGGTTGATTGAGATGTTGGTCATTGGTGTGAAGTGCCACTGCATGACCAACAAAGTCGATAGTGTTCTCATCAAGACCAAATTTCCTGTCAAAATGTCATCAAAATGGTTAAAATCTTAATAGAATGTCAGTAACAACCAGAATCAAGCTTAGAAGGGATTAGGGAATCAGCTTACGCAATCAGTTCCTTAGTTGTAAGTTTGGTCAAATCCATTCCGTTGTGTGTCTTCGGGTCCTTCTCGTCGTAATCCTGAACATAACTGAAAAACTTTCCAGCTCGACGTTTCTCAAATATACCCATGAGAGGAGACTTCAGGGCCTCCATAGGAGTGACTGGCACCTTTTGAACCTGTAAGAAAAAATTTCATAAGAAGTTTAAGAGTCATCAGCAAAACGATGTTGTATAAATCTGCAACCAGTGAGAATCTTGTACCTTCCCTTTAACGAAGACATAGCTTCCATCAACGGATTTAAACGACAGATACTTAGTAACGTCTGTGTGGATAAGGGTACGAACAAGCTTGCCATTTCCCATCATAAACTAATCCACCACAATGAAAAAGACAAAGAGTTAGTCTGAGTCACGATATAAAACAACATGAATGCCACCAAAAACAATACCTTAGGCATCATGTCAACGTTGTAGTCCCTGCTAGCACCTAAATGCTCAGGAGCCTTGTCTTCTCCCCTGAACTTCTTCCAAAGCTGCAAACGAAAAAACAAAGAATGGTAAGGAAATGTAACTGCTAATAAACCACCACAAAATTTATAACGAAAAGCTGAGAAAGAAGAACCTGATTGAGATTAAGAGATGTTGATTCTCCACCATAGTAATCATTCCTATCCATATGAAGCACCTATAAAGCAAACACTAATCAGTCTACCACCAAAGCCAATGCCTTTTCAAAACAATAAACCTTTATCAGATCGAAAGTCTCCCCATTTCTAAAGTAATCATAAACCAAACATATATCAAGATCGAATCATCTACAGAGAAGGAGAATCTGGTACGAAACAAAACCAGTCGGTTTATACTAAACCGGACTATACATTTTGAACTCATCATCGAACTCTAAATCATACAATCGGAGATCTCATCTGATTTGAGATCCGTTCATCATAATACCAATTGTAAGTAGAGAGATCCTAATCCGGATCCAACGCGATCAACCGAAACACGATCATGAAATCAAAAGCTACGTGAGGAATAATAATAAACAAAATCGAGGGAAGACCTTGACACCATCGACGGAGAGGAGACCGCTGAGGATACACTCCTTGAGACCGGTTCCGAGAACAATAACCTCGTACTCTTCATCCATGGCTGATCCGAAAGTCTCGTCGAGAAAAGAGAGAGAGAGAGAGAGAGAGAGAGAGAGAGAGAGAGAGAGAGAGAGAGAGAGAGAGAGAGAGATGAACAGGCAGAGATCAGTGCCCGACGAGGTCTATTTAGCCTTTGCTTGTGGGGTAGAAGACGTCATAAGTTTTCAATGGGCTTAATCTTCAAATTAAAACCTATTTAAGGACTAAAATGAAATCCTGTAATTTTAAAAATCAGTCATGCGCTAGCCAATAAAATTCCATGACAGTAAATTTTCAATTTGTTTCAATTGGATTTGTCCCATTTTTTAAAATAATTAAATATCTTTTAACAGTGTAAATATAAATGCGAGTGCCCTTGATACATTTGCATCAATTAATTTAAAACCTAAGAAACTAATATTATAGTTTCAAAAGATATAAAACCTTGGTAAAGCAAAATGATATTATGTTTTGTGCTTTGACATTTACCTTTGCAGTTATTGAAATTCTAGAATGCTTAATATGTGACTTTATTTTTTTTAAAATGTACACTAACTCAAAGTATCTTTAAAAAGTACACTAAAAGCAAAATAATATCGAGCTTTTAGCAACAAAAAAAACAAAATTTAAGGGCAACAGCATTTATAAAAACTATAAAACTATATAAATCTCTCAGAAACTAAAATACTAATATTTTGATAATCTAATTATATTTTATTTACTTTTATATTACCTAGCCAATAAACACAATACACGTGCTGCATAAGTTCCTCAAATTTTGAAGGAGAATTGATTGAAATACCATATATGCTGACTACAACTTTTCAAAAATACATTAATTTAGGGTTCAGTATTTAGAAGATGAGATTAAATTTATAAACTTATATAAATGTTTTATAAATTATTCTTAAACATTTATAAATGATTTTTAGGAGAATTAATTTGTTTTTTATCACAAAAATAATTGTCATCTAAATTGAAATTTAAAAGTTCTATCAAATTTGTGGTAAATTGAAATTCCTCCAACTTTAAAAGAGTTTCTTCTAAATACTTTTTTTTTTACTTTTAAGAGACTTAATGGAGAGCCTAAGACATTTTATATGAACTTTTTGCATCTTAAAAAATATTTAGAAGATGAGATTAAATTATAAACTTATTTAAATGTTTTATAAATTATTCTTAAACATTTATAAATGATTTAGGAGGATTAATTTGTTTTTTAATCACAAAAATAATTATCATCTAAATTGACATTTAAAAGTTCTATCAAATTTGTGGTAAATTGAAATTCCTCCAACTTTAAAAGAGTTTCTTCTAAATATTTTTTTTTAACTTTTAAGAGACTTAATGGAGAGCCTAAGACATTTAAAATGAACTTTTTGCATCTTTAAAAAAAGAAAAAAAAAACTTTTTGCATCTTTTTAACTATTCTGTATAAAAAACTTTTAATGAATTTAATTTTTAAAATATATAAAACTAAATTTAATTAAACCAACTATCTAAATGTTGTTTACAAAATTATCCACAAAAATTTAGAGACATACTTCCACACCTTCTAGTTCATTATGACTTAACTCCTCATTAGTCTTTAATAGTCAAAGAGTAATTATGATCTCTGTGTTGGAATCAACTAGACATAGATTGATCTATCTTTCATATCATGTTTTTGAAATCTTCACTAAGTACTGAGCACATCAAATTTTAAATTTCCAAGAATACTTTTATCTTTTCCTATCTACAATTTGAAAAAGTTTATATCATAAAATTCAACATCACATCCGTTCATCCCATACCAAATAACCTTCACAAACATTGTGAATAGTGTAATTTATATGAGCAAGTAAAAGTTATTGGATCATGACCATAAATTACAATAAAATCAATATAAACTAGATTTTAACCCGCGGAAAACTGGCTAGAAGAAACGAATCAGGGAAATGTACATTAATTCGGGTTGAAGGAAATCTTGGTAGACAATTTGTTGTAAGTGGTATCATCTATTGTATTTAATTTTGCACATAGCTTCTTAATATTCACAACATGCTCTTAATTTTCAGATGGGAGAACTATCTGTTTTGGGTAGTGATTAATTTGGTGTCCTTCCCGTTCGAGGGAAGTTATTGAATCCAAAGATTCACACCAAAAACAAGGCAAAGGAGAATGTGCAACTAGAGAAAGTCATGAAGGCTCTTGAACTAGAGTTTGAACTACAATATGAAAATGTTGAAAAGCTCAGATATGGAAAGATTCTAATCATGACTGACCAGGTATTCTTTAGACAATTTCATCATAACCTTCACAAACATTGTGAATAGTGTCATTTATATGAGTAAGTAAAAGTTATTAGATCATGACCATAAATTACAATAAAATAAATATAACATGATACACCCACGAACAATGGAATGGTCCATGCAAGCAAGAGCAATATTGATTTTCTTCAATGAAGTGGAAGTTTTATGAAAACAAAACAATGTTACATTACTAATTCATGTGATCAACTATCAACAAATTTTATTTTTAATTAACTTGTATTTTTTCCACTAGATGTTGCAACTAATGGTTGAGTTGTGAGTATACTTTTACTAATTGCTAGACACTTTTGGTTTGAACTAAAACCATTAGCATGTTGTAGTTCAATGAAATAATATTGCTTCAGCCTGAATATTTGACTTCTTTATATCTTGAAAGTGAAATCTTTTGTTTATATTCTTCAAAGTATAATTTATTTTTTTTTGTTTTGTACTTATTAAAAATATTAGTGTCAATCTTAATTTGACAAAAAAATATAATATTTATGTCTTTCAAGTTGCAAAGCTCAAAAAAAAGTTGCAAAGCTCGCGGTTGAGGAACATGTAGAAAAAATTGAGAAGGAAAATATATATAATCAAATTTGTGTCCACTAATTATAGAAACATACAATAACATTTATAAAAAAAATATTTAAAAGAAAAAAAGATTTGAATTGCACTAAAATTGTAATGTAGTTAGATTAAACCTAATAGACCTCATTTTATGTTTTGAAAACTATACATATATCTGCTTTAGATGTGGTCGCTAGTTTTCATTAGTGCTATATGACACGTTTGTCTTTCATCTTATTTTTTTTTGTGTTCATTAGATCCTCTATGCATGATTCATGTGATGATGTTAGCCTTGTTGAAGCTTTGTTCTTTTCTGATTTGGAAGTGTATGTAGATGATTTGGTAGGATTGTTGTGGTTTACAGTTCTTCTTACTATTGCTGCCTTAGAGACCAATCTTTAGCATTAATCCTACACAAGTTTTTCAACCGTGAACTTCAAGAGGGAGGAGTTGAGAGGAATTGGATCTTCTATGGTCCCATGGTCAACTCTCCTGCCTTCAGATCTATTTCTGTTTGGGGCTGCTACAAAACTAGAGTTGTCCGCGGATTTGGCATGAGTAAGATGGTCTACTATCTCCAACAAAGACAGAGATCATCTCCTAATGTGATGTTTAGGCTCACGGCATACCCTGTGACTGGTATTCAGCCAGAATCATTCTATATCATTCTCTCCAAACCCACCGTTCCTGTAAAAGGTGGTAGTTTCGGAGGGACTGAAGATAACAACAAGGAAATTGAAGTTAAAGTTTCTCCCGATGAAAAGGAAACAAGCGCTAAGTTTCTTTAGAAGTAATTTTCCATAATTGTTTTTAGTAAATATCAAATATGCAAATGAAAAGAATGTACTCTTTTAATAATTGTTATTTTAGTAAATCTTTGACGTCCTCCGCCTTTAAGTCCATAATGACTGGTACATGCGAGAAAGAAGAAGACGCTGGCTTGAGAGATAATGCAATCAGCTGGCTTCCTGAAGAGGTTCTAGGCAGCATCTTGTCCTTACTTCCCACAAAACAAGCCGCATCAACATCTGTACTTGCTAAAAAGTGGAGGCATGTGTTTAGATTAGTTCATAACCTTGATTTCAATGATTATGATCATGTGCTGCCACCGGAAGAGGGTGGAAGAAAGTGGGATCTGATCCGGGAGAGCTTCAGGAAATTTGTGGAAGCTTTCCAATGCGCTTCTCCTATCAAGAAATTCTCTCTAAAATGTCACTTTCGAGAGGAAAGCGAGATGGTTCATGTGAATGGCTGGATATGTAATGCCGTAGCGCGTGGCGTTTTTGAGATGAGCCTAGATTTATGGACTGCTTTTGAAGTCCTACTGCCTTGTGCGCTCTTCACGAGCAAGACGCTGGTTAAGCTGACACTAGAATCACAAATGGATCTTGGGAACATTCCTCCAGGTGTGTCTCTTCCAGCGCTCAAGAGTCTCTTCATCGACACCATCTTTTTCACTAATTATGGAGATCTGTATAATGTGCTTCTTCCTGGTTGTCCAGTACTCGAGGAGATGTCTGTACGTCACGTGAATTATGAAGGAATCCCATTCTGCATATCCAGTAGGAGCATCAAGAAACTAACAGTTTACTACAACTTTGAGATTGTGATTACAGATATGCCCGGCATGTCATTTCACGCACCGAATCTTGTCTCCCTTGATTACACTGATTATGCATTGGAAGAGTACCCACAAGTTGACTTGGAGTCCCTAGTCCAAGCTAGGCTGAATATTCAATATTCTAAAAGAATCAAGAGGCCTGATATGTCTGGTCTCATTAATGGGATAAGCAACGTCCGCGCCCTCCATCTCACTCCTGCTTCTACTAATGTAAGTTTTTACTTAACATAACTCATTAAAAATACAAAAAAAAGATATTCTCATAATTGAAGCATATATATGTATGTGATGATGTTTCAGGTGATTTCTCGATGTGTTAAACACGGACTATACCCCTGTTCGTTTACTGAACGCCAGCGTCAATGACAAGCGATCAAAAATTATAAAGGGATCTTGTTTGACAGGTCAGCTTCAAGCCAAAATTCTGAATTTAAAGATGTAAAAACTGAACGCAGCGGCATCTAATATATGTGCGTCAGCCGCTGAAATTTACAGCGGCGAGAAAAATGGTGAAAAGGCCATCGGCGGCAGTTATCGGCGACAATCATATAACAACGATGCATCATTATTTCTCTCTCATGCGTGTTATTTATCGCCACTGCCGCAGACGCTGGCGTTTGAGGAACGAACAGGGGTTATATCTACCGGTGTTCAAGAAATCTGGTTGGCTTATCTTTTTGGGGTGACAACAAACGATGCTGGAAACTGCTGCCTTACTTTATCAAGCAGTCTCCAAAGCTCGATACTCTACTTATCCACGGTCTGGATGAGTACACATGCGATGGTACCATGCATCTTGTCAAAGTGAAGGTGTTGCATCTTCGTGCCTTTGGAGGAACTGCTAGAGAGAGTTGGAACATTTGATGAGTATTCTTGGGGGCGTTTTGGTTGATGATGGTCATATATTGCAAACCCATGACTCTCGTTGGAGCTGCATCATCCAACTGCAAGACCGATTTCGTTTCTTACATCTAGCTAGACTTTCATCATAAACTTTTGGTTTTTTGTTAAACGTATCTAATTCTTAGGCAAGATCATGATGTGAATCACTCAGTGTGCTAGTTTGCACCACTTACAAATCATGGCAAAAATACTTTACTACAGTTAGTTATGTTCAAATACATTATCCAGTGACTTACATGTGTTTTATTAGTCACTAGTCATTTTCACAGCCTAGAAATGTCTTGACAACTCTTCAGTTATAATCGCGCCAAACCTGCTTTATGGATGCAATTGAGTCCATGTTACGTGAAACCAACAAGCCTAACTTAAGTTTTGAAGCTATATATAGATCTGACCACAGCAAGCATGTCTTCACTGAGGGAAATGGAGAGTACCGTGAGGAACAAGCAAGTGATACTTAGAGATTACATTAAGGGTTTCCCAAAAGAGTCTGATCTAATGATTATCGAGGTTGCAAACGCTGTAGAACTCAAGGTTAAGGCTGGATCCAAGGACATTCTGGTGAAAAATCTTTATTTGTCTTGTGATCCTTACATGGGGATTCTCATGAGAGAACCAAATCCTTCAACTTCAGCACTCATGGATGCTTTCGTGCCGGGCAAGGTAACAACATCACTCACATACACACCTACATATACAAACTTTTTGTTGATAATTTGTTCATGCTCAGCCTATATCCGGATATGGAGTATCTAGGGTGATAGATTCTGATGATCCAACTTTCACAAAAGGTGATTTTGTGTGTGGAATGGTCGACTGGGAAGAGTATAGTACTATCAATCCAACCAGTAGCTTCAAAGTCGACGTCAATATCAATGTTCCTCTCTCTTACTACACTGGAATCCTCGGTTGGTATCAGTTTTTATTTTCAAGGAAATTAGAATGCTATGTACACATATTTTTTCTTAAAAGCTTTGTCTCTTCATTACAGGCATGACCGGTCTGACTGCTTATGTTGGGTTTTACGAGATATGTTCAGCTAAGAAAGGAGAAACAATCTTTGTTTCTGCGGCTTCAGGAGCGGTTGGTCAGCTAGTGGGTCAGTTTGCTAAGTTGATGGGCTGTTATGTTGTTGGAAGTGCTGGAAGTAAACAGAAGGTGATGATGGGTCTTGTTCTAAAACTTACCTGTCAATAGAGTACAACTTTCTCTTATATTGTTTGGTTCCCATAAAAGTTCGATCTCTTGCTCAACAAACTTGGCTTCGATGATGCATTCAACTACAAGGAAGAGCCTAACCTTGACTCTGCCTTAAAGAGGTTTTGAATTCAGTTTTTTTTTTTTTTTTTTTTTTTGAAATATATATTATTCAGTTTCTTGGTATATAGAATCAAAATATAACCTCTTTGTTTACGGCAGATGTTTTCCAAAGGGCATTGACATATACTTTGAGAACGTGGGAGGCAAAATGCTTGACGCCGTGCTACTGAACATGAAAACATATGGAAGAATTGCTGTCTGCGGGATGATCTCTCAGTACCATCTTGAAACTAGAGAAGGGATTCAAAATCTACCGGTTGTTATCTACAAGAAGATCAAGATGCAAGGGTTTGTGGCTATTGACTTCATTGATACATTCCCTAAGTTCTTGGAGTTTGTGCTTCCATATATAAAAGAAAGGAAGTTGATATATGTTGAAGACATTGTTGAAGGACTAGAGAATGGTCCTGCTGCTCTTGCTGGACTCTTCCGTGGACAAAACTTTGGGAAGCAAGTTCTTAAGGTTGCTCGTGAGTGAGATATTGATAGGTTGTCCGTATGAATATGTGAAACCATACCAACCTTTGCTAAGAAATCCAACTCGAATCACTATAATGACAGTATATATATACATGTGGGAATGTTTTGGACCAAAGTATGTTAAACCGGGGTGGGATTGGTTAAAATAACCAATAACCGGTTCAATCTGTCTGTAACTCTAGTAAATTAAGAAGCACCTGGTTAGGTGGCCGTAACTCAATATCTTATAATTTATATTATCATTTTGGTAAATAAATTAAGAGTTTTAAAATAAATTTAGATTTATGGGGGAAAAAGAAAAAAAAAACTGGACAGCCAATGGAATTTGACAATTGCAGACAAATAAAAAGTAAATATAAGAACTTACACATATAGTCCTGATCGTGGGCAGGATGTATGATCGTCGTAGGAATGAGGTGCCAAACAAGTGTCTGCTCTCTTGAGCGATACATAGACCTTGTGGTGTACCTTTTCTCCCTGTTGCTGCTTTGGAGATCAATCCCTGGTATCAGTCCAACACCTTCTTCAACCGCGAGCTTGAAGATGGGGAAGCTGAGAGGAACTGGATTTTCTATGGTCTCATAGTTAACTCTCGTGAATTTCGATTTCAGTGTATTTCATATTCTTCTATATGATTTCATTTGATTTGCACTCCCGTTACCGCCGATTTGATTGATTTATCAGGTGATCCACTCTTTATATTGTAGATTTGGTCTAGAATTTTGATTAATGCTATAAACCTTCCCTATTTCCCCAATTCTTGCCCAATTGTTTATCTCTCAAAATTTTAATAATTTTGTCACTGAATCTTAGGAAACAACAATGTTGTTTATATATATATTTCTTGTCAAAATAAAGAATATAGTCATTTTTGTTTTAGGCGCTTTTAGTAGCCATCTTTTGATTCTCATTTGCTTAAGTTATTAATCTATGAGCTCCATTTTACAATTGCAAACAAATACAAAGTAAATATAAGAACTTAAACATATAAAGATAGAGAACGAGATACTTGTGATTGTTTTAGTTCGAAAATTCAATTAATTTTAAGTGTAAGAAAATTCAAAGTTACGATTTGAAGTATGGTTCCTGAAATCATCTCCCACCAGATCTCATGTGATAAAATACTTCTCTAATCTTATGATAGAAACAAATACAAAAGAAGATAGAGAGAAATCAAGATTATACTGCAATTTGAGTTTTTTTTTTTGGTTAAGATATGCATATTGAGAGGACTCCAATCAATTTCAAGAAAAGAACAAGAAATTTGTATAAAAGTCTAGTTGACCTATAATATATCTTTGTTTTATTTCTCTTTTGCTAAAACAAATAGAAATGAAAAGGCAATATATAGAAATTTCCTAAATAAATTAGAAATTGGGGAGATTTATTTTTTTGGCAAAGAACAACACAACCTTATTAAGAAATGTGAATCCCACATTCATAAACAAATATACAGACTTTATGTAAATTTGCATGCTAAGTGAACTGTTAATTTTGATTAATTATCTTATACTCATAGTTGCTAAAGTATTTGCTAAATAACTTTTCTTGTTTGTTGGGAAGACCGAAAAAGTAAGCACTTAAACCAAAATATTTCTGAAAATTAAAACGAATGTTTAAGAATCAATGGTTACTAACTATGTGTTATTGTGTTTTATAGAGGACTAAAGATTATTTGGATTATTTGGAAGTTATGCAAAATTTATGCTTTAGTGAATATTTTCATATATTTTACATTTATATTAAATATTTTAATTTTTTGTGTCTAATTATAAAAATTATTTTGATAAATTACAAAAATTAGATACAACAAAATTATAGATTTGCAGGAATATTATTACTTAATTAAACATATTTAGATTATCAATATTATTAAAACATGAGCAGTTTTTATGTACTTGCAAATAGTTTAGGTTAGACTACTAACAAATCATTTATTTATTTAAGCTCCTGTAATTTAGATATATCCTATATTAATTATCATTAAATATGTAATTAAGCTTCAAATAGTGGGAGCTACTAGCCTAACAAATCGCATAACAATCTTACATAACTTCTTCTTTTTTTTATGTCAAATTTTACATAACTTATATCAATTAACTATTAATGGTATCCTATTAACATTATTTAAATTATATGATATATATAAGAGATTAACCAATAAGGAAATCTCAGAGTCATATTAATTGAATTTTCATTTAATAAACGTGATAAAGCACTAGCTAACTCACACTTCAAAAACTTGATAACTTTTAATATTAATTATTGATGATTTTAAATATCACATACTGTCAAAAATATATATATATACATATATATATATCCCAATATAAATTTATTTTTATAAATACACATCATTTGATCCAAATAAAAATTGTATCATATTACAAAAATGTTAATTTGTGAAAAAACAAATTCTTCAAAACTCTCGTCAAATACATAATAATATAATTTTTATAAATAAAGACCTAAAATTATATATATATATATATATATATATATTTGATAAAATGAATATAAATAGTTAGCTACTATTAATTAAATTCCTATCTTTTCTCCTACAACTACTTTAGTTATTATTAAATATATATCATATCTAACCTATTATTTAAATATTTTCAAAATAAGATATAAAAAGATATTCTTAATTATCTTTTAATAATATCTTGGAATACCTTTTTTATTTAAAATGTAAATTTACATTTATTTTTAATATTTACTTTTAAATAATAAAATTCATAACTAATATTAACTATAATAATAAACAAATATTAATTTTTTTTATTTATAAATTAAGAAATAAAAGTCTTATATTATATTCATAATTAAATTAGTAAACCAATTAATAACGTATATTCATGAATTTTACAATAAACTTAACTTATTAAAATAAAATATTAAAGTAAATATATAAAATAATATATTAATTCATATTTAAATATACATATTTAAATTAGAATGTTAAAAATAATTCAATATATTTACCAAGTATAAGACGGGTTGAATGACGTATAGTTAAACAAATTATTTTATAAAAATGCATATCTATAAATTTCTAATTTTCAATAAATAAATTTTTGAATAAAAACTTATCCCGCGCTTTTAAGCCCGGATCAAAATTTAAGTTGGATCATAACATTTAACTACTTCTCCTATTATTTCTATTTATACTAATTTAATTATAATTAAATATACATCGTAACCTAAAATTAAGGAGCTAAATAATTTATTACTTTTGAAACTAATGAATTCAGTTTATATTAATACTAAATTTAAATAACTAATCATTTATATTTTATTTATTAATATGATAAATAATGATATATGTCTACTAATTCGTATATACAACTATACATTAATACATTTGCAAAAAAAAAAAAAAATTCAAAATCCTCATCAAATACATAAAAATAGAATTCTCATAGTTATGGTATTAAAATTAGATATATATATATATATATATGTGTGTGTGTGTGTTAAAATAAATATGATTAGTTAGCTATTATTAATATTTAATATATGATGGAACATGTTACTATTGATATTCTTATGAATACAGTTTTTACGGGTCATTCAAATCGACATGTAATATATTTATCAAATATAAACTAATTTAACAAATATATTGACACAATTATATTATAAACATTATATTAACATAAATCGATGCAAGAGATCATGAATCAATAGCTTAATTAGCTTTAAAATATAACTATATATATATATATATTAAACTGTAACAAATTAAGAATTATATATATGATAAAAATATATAACAAAATTAAAATTAATAAATATTTAAATTTCTAATGCGAATAATGAAATTAATTTTTATATTTAAAATAAGCCAATAACAAAACATCAAAAAGATTCTAATAACATATGAACAACAAAAATAAACTAAATAAATAAATTAACGATTAAACTTTTTGCAAACATTAATCACTAAATTGTAATAGACAAATATTAATCGTTGGTGCTCAAACTTATTTCTTTTTTAGTATGCATCCTCTCAAATATTGATCCACTACACGTACAACAAGATGAAAATTAGTTTGACTAAAATTTGTATAGCTAACTTTTGTAAAACTGGAGCATCACTTTCATAATATATCTACTATTCATCTAAAGATTCATGAATATATATTAGAATACTATGATATTAATAATTTAAGTTAAATTGGATTGCATATCGGGTTATCTATCGGTTTAACCGGTAGCCGGATCTTTTAGTGAGTTTTACAGGTTTTACAGAATTTTTAAATAACGAATTTTTTTTTGAAAACAAAACCGGTTTATATATGAGGCCATCGAGTTTGCCCGTTTAACTGCGGATCCGGATCGAGTTTCAAAATACAGAATATAATACTTCATTTGTAATATTTAAAATCAAAATATAAACTTATATCAAATAAATTTGTTTTTTTTTCGAAAATAATTCCGCGTTTTGAAAGCGCGGATCAAAATCTAGTGGATCTATTGAAATCGATTTCAGTTTTAACTAATTTGATGCGTACCTAATCATTGGATTAACCGATTTTTAGAACATTGGTTAAAATTATGCATCATTGCTCTTGGGGTTCAAGTATTATTTCTCAGTAAGGATATTGGCTCCGCCCAAAAATATCTATTTATTTTTCTTCAAACATACAAATAAAAAGGGAAAAAAATGGAATATAAAATCCTTTCACACAATTTATTTGCCGCATCCCTAAAACCTCTCTCCGGCGTGTTTTCTGGTCTACACTTAACTTAGGTCGCCGCAGTTTTGTAGTCGTTTGATTTTGTAGGATTGTTCTCTTGTGGGGGAGGAGATGTACATCTGATTACTCTGTAGACAAGACAACAAGGAGGGATTTTCAAGAAAATGGCGTCAAGAGCTATCTTACGGAGAAAGAGTATCGTTTCTGATTACTTGAGTGTCTATGCTCGCTCAGCTCAAAGCTCGTTTCAGTCATTTGGAAACTCTGATTCTTATCACTCTCTAACCAACCATCCTCCTTTGGAAGCTGATCGTGTAGCCAAAGACAAGTCCTTTACTGGAGGATATGGTCTTCTCTCGCCTTCTAGGTTCCATGTTTCTTCTTCTCACTTCTCGGGGATTGGTTTTGGAAGTTCAGAGATGGGTGCTTCTATGGGGATGATGAGATACATGAGCCTAGTGTCTGTTCGTAATGCTACCACGGTTGCAGCTAAGAAACCGGAAGAAGAGGAGGAGAAGAAAGGTGATGTGAATAGAAAAGAGGCGTCTCCTGAGGAATGTGACCAAGCGGTTGAGAGTCTGAGCAGTGTTAAAGCAAAGGCGAAGGCTAAGCGTCTTCAAGAATCCAAAAAGGTTGCTCGGTCGATTGTTCAGAGGACGTGGGTTTTTATTCTTGGGATTGGTCCTGCTTTAAGAGCCGTTGCCTCCATGAGCAGGTTTTGAGCTTTCTTCTGACATCGTGTGTTCTTGTGTGGGTATTGTACTGTTACTGAGTTTATGTTTTTTTTTCTGTACAGGGCGGATTGGGCGAAAAAGCTCACTCATTGGAAGCATGAGTTTGTATCAACAATGAAACATTATTGGCTTGGGACGAAACTACTCTGGGCTGATACTAGAATCAGTTCGAGGTTGCTGCTCAAGTTGGCTGGTGGAAAGAGTCTCTCTAGGAGAGAAAGGCAGCAGCTAACTCGTACAACAGCTGATATCTTTAGATTAGTGCCGTTCGCAGTGTTCATTCTCGTGCCGTTTATGGAGTTTCTGCTGCCGGTTTTCTTGAAGCTCTTCCCTAATATGTTACCCTCAACTTTCCAGGACAAGATGAAAGAAGAGGTATTATGTTTCCAGCGAGTGTAGGCTTTTTTACCTTGTTACTTCCTGGGTCAGTTTTTTCATGTTGCCCTTTTGTTAATGTACAGGAAGCATTGAAAAGGAAGCTACTTGCTAGGATAGAATACGCTAAGTTTCTTCAAGAAACCGCCAAAGAGATGGCTAAGGAAGTTAAACATTCAAGAACTGGCGAAGCAAAGCAAACCGCTGAGGACCTGGTTGAGTTTCTAGACAAGGCAAGTCATGGATCTTGTGTTGGTTCAGATGCTACTCTTTCTTTCGGTTTTTGAATCTCATTCCCCGCCTTTTAAAAACTTGCCTTGCAGGTCCGAAAAGGTCGACTAGTCCAAAATGATGAAATTTTGGGCTTTGCCAAGCTTTTCAATGATGAGCTTACTTTGGACAACATCAGCAGGTTTGTTTCTTCTTTTCGTTTGAATCTCAGAGATGTGATGTGTTCGTAAAGACATACATGTTCTGACAGTAATTACCTTTTTGTTTTCAATTTACAGGCCTCGCTTGGTTAGCATGTGTAGAATTATGGGTATTAGCCCATATGGAACAGATGCTTATCTGCGATATATGCTC
This sequence comes from Brassica juncea, assembly GCA_018703725.1. Taxonomy (NCBI): domain Eukaryota; kingdom Viridiplantae; phylum Streptophyta; class Magnoliopsida; order Brassicales; family Brassicaceae; genus Brassica; species Brassica juncea. The sequence goes on along the minus strand of CM031940.1, from coordinate 3,983,269 downwards.
AGGAAAAGACTCAGGAGGTAAGCTGCTTCCCACGTCTCATTGTTATTGAAGTTTAAACCTTGGTTTGCTGTTTAACTTTTACTCCTCTTCAAATGCAGCATTAAGGAAGATGATAAACTGATTAGAGCCGAGGGTGTGGATTCCCTTTCAGAAGCTGAGCTACGAGAAGATTGCAGGGAACGTGGAATGCTGGGGACGCTTACAGTTGAAGAGATGAGGCAGCAGGTTTCTTTGTTATTTGTTTATCAAACTCTGTGATGAAAAGATAATGTTGCAGAGTTAAAATTTTTAGTATTTCTTGCAGCTTCGCGACTGGATGGACTTGTCACTTAACCATTCTGTCCCCTCGTCGTTACTGATCCTATCTAGGTAGTTCCCAGAACACCTTTTCACATTATTTTGTTCTTCCATCGGTTTACTGCGAAGAAGTTTCTGATAAAAGTTTATATTCAGGGCGTTCACTGTTGCTGGAAGAGTTGAGGCAGATGCTGTCCGAGCAACTCTTTCTTCTCTTCCTGACGAGGTTGTGGATACTGTTGGTATTACTTCTCTGCCTTCTGAAGACCCTGTATCTGAGCGGCTAAGGAAATTAGAGTACCTTGAGATGCAAGACGAACTGATCAAGGTCTGATATAAACCATTGGTTGTATTGTGTATGCTTGAGGAAGTTAAGGAACTCAGATTTCTCACATTTTATATTGATGTATATGTAGAAAGAAGAGGAGAAAGAAGAAGAAGAGCTTACAAGGATTAAGGATGTTAAAGGTGGTGAAGAGGATAAGGCGCTGCAAGAGATGACCATACCAACGGCCAGAGAAGCACAAGAACAGGCCAGAGCTAGAGTTCTTGAACAGCAAGATGATCTTTGCAAACTTAGCCGGGCACTGGGCGTTTTGGCTTCCGCTTCTGTAAGTAAAATGTGTCTGTGTTTTCAACAATGATTCATGAACATGCAAAACAATTTTATCTGTTACCTATTTGAGAGTCTGTTTGTTTTTGTTTTTTGATATAAACAGTCAGTGTGTAGAGAGCGCGAAGAATTCCTGAGGTTGGTCAAGAAAGAGGTACAGTGTCCACAACAGCATAAGCTAGCGTCAAAAAGTAGTTGCTTGATTAGCATATTGTGTCATTGTTCGTCTGTTTGATTAGCAGATTGAAAGTCATTGTTCGTCTGTTTCTTCAGGTGGAGTTCTATAACACAATGGTCGAGAGAGAAGATGTTGATGGTGAAAAGGCTGCAATGAAAGCATACAAAGCAGCAAGAGAAGATAGTGACCAAAGTGATGAAGTTGCTGAAGCAGACGAGGTTTCCTCTGCACTAATGGAGAAGGTAAAATGACTCGAATCGTTTAAAAAAGGGTTAAGCTCACATGAGATTTGTGCATCAGAGCTAACTCTTCAGTTATACTTCTCAAGGTTGATGGTCTGATACAAAACCTCGAGAAGGAAATTGATGATGTTGATATCAAAATTGGCAAAGGATGGCAGCTTCTTGACAGGTATATAGACATTGTATATCGTCCACCTTCTTTTCGTTTCTGAGACTGTAACGTTTTGAATGCACACAAACAACACAGGGATCGAGATGGAAAAGTCACACCTGATGAAGTTGCAGCTGCTGCGATGTACCTGAAGGACACACTTGCTAATGAAGGCCTTAAACAACTAATCAGTAATCTCTCCAAAGATAAAGGTAAAGAATCCTCTCCTTGTTGAGCTCTTAATCTCTTTGAAGTGAATCTGTTAATTGATCTTTGTAATGAATCTGGTTTCTCAACAGAGGGAAGAATTATGGTGGAAGACATTGTAAGGCTGGGGAGATTGGGAAGTAAGCCAGAAGAAAATGCAACAGAAGAAGAATCAAATTAAAAGAAAAGAGTAATCTGATTTTTTTTTAAACCAGATGAGAGACGACTACTACTACTCTTAGTTGTAATGAAGTTAGCTTTCTTATACTGAGATGAACTCTACTTCAGGTTTTGCTTAGACATGAGCAAGTTACATAAAAGAGGTTAAATAAAAACAAATTAAAGCTATTTTAAAATCTAACACTTTAGTATAGGTGCTCTGGTAACAACAAGCCTGTTTAATCGCTAATCTTTGTTTATTTTGTTTTAAGTCGCAAGTGATTAAATTAATTTGCGATGAAGTAAAAATAAATGAGTCTGCTATTACCATGTTTATAACAAAAATTCATTTAAGAAAAACAAACATCTTTGATACATGTCAAGTGCAAGAGTTGTTTTAGAAAGAGGTCAAAGCAGGTAACATCTATAAGATGGCCACGGCTGATGACGCATCAGGAAGGGTTTAAGCTCCGTCAGCTAAAGGTGTTGTTCACTGTACTGATGTAAAGAACTGCACCCAAAGAAAAAAAACAACTTATATGCATATATGTTCAGTAAAGAAGAAGGTTGAGAGAAGAATGTAAGAGATTTTCCTTACCATTGTTTCCACGGATAAAAGCATCACCGTATTTGTTCTTGAGCTGCCCGTTGACATACTCCTCTGTCTGCTCCATTGCTATGTTCATATACCCGTCAAGACACGCAAGAATGCCTGTGTAAAAAGAAGGAAGAAGAAGCAATTCGTGATCAAGAACTCAATATTAACAGAACCTATACAAAACTCATCAGGGCAACAAGAGAAACAATCCGAAAAGAATGAAATAAGTAGTTCCCCATGCGTACTAGTCTAGGACAAAGATCTCTCTTACTTGGCCTTGAGCCTCTATCATAAAACCACAAAGCAAAGATCTGAAAACAAGCAGCTAAAAATTCTCCTAGTCAATTGTAACATTATTGCAAGGGGCACGTACATGGATAAAAGAAGATATTAGAACGAGAAATGGCTAGGAGAGAATACACAATCAGCCAAATTGGTTACTTTGTTGTTCAGAGTAGATAAGAAAATGTTCTCTAGAAAACTATTGGAAATAACCTTGAGAAAACTATTGAAAATGTATAAGTACAACGATCCAATGGGTAGTGTACGCTTAAAACTTTGGTTCCAATTAACATGGACAAAGGATACAAGACCTAAGTCAAGACTTGTAACCCAAATTGAACTGCAAAAAGTATACCACAAAACCAAAGCTATACACATCCACACAAACACACCTAAGAATAGGTGCAAAGAAAGAGAGACTCACCTCGATAATCAACACCAGAGTTGAGCTTCACAACAACAGGTCTCCCACGGATTGATTTGAGGAAATCAGCAGGTGTCTTTGTAGTTCCAGAAACTTTATTATTATCTCCACTCCCACTCATCTTATCTGTTCTTCTTCAAAGCACGATCCTTTAACGTAACTGCAAACATAAACTGAGAGATCTGAGATCAACAGGTCGCTCAAACAAGACTACGACTCAGACACACAATCAAAACTCATACATTCTTCGTCAAGAGTAAGCAAAATCCGTAAACAACAACAACACTCAGAACTAACATATCACAAGAGTAAAGTTCATAGTTCCCAACGATCTCTCAGTTCCTAGTACTCAAAAGCTCTAAACTTTCGATCCAATGGAAGCTAATCGACTGAACGGGAAAAGAAAGATGGAAACTTTCCGATGAAACCATACCTGAGACCTACTCGAGTCGACGACAGAGAGAGACAGAGTAAACCTAAGGGTTTTATTATTGTTTTCAAAACTATATATTATAAATGTTATTCGAGAGCTTACAGACAAAAATTTAATCATATTTGCATACTGGTCCTTCTATTATTAATTAAATCTTAATTCGGGGGTGAATTAAATCCCCAGTACGATCCGGAGTGTGTCTATGGAAAGAGAGAGAAACCTAAGGGGTATATTGTCAATTTCAAAACTATATAGTGTACATAAATAATATTTGCATATTAGTCCTTTTATTATTAACTATATTTTGATTGGGCGTGAAGTTAATATTCGGTTGAGCCTCTGAAAGTTGTCGTCTTTCTTCTCTATCTCTCCGGCGTACAGATCACATAAGACTCTCCCTTTCGACCGTTAATTCTCAATCTATCTCCTCCCTGAAAAGAAAGTTTCGGACTTTATTTTGCTTCTGGGAGCAATGGGGAAGAATCAAGCGTACAAGGCGATGCAGAGATCTAGGGTTGGCTCCACCTCAGCGCAGCCCGAGGAGGTTGAAGATGGAATGGTTTGTACCCTTTCATACTCTTTTCTTCGGATATCAATCCAGTTTTGAGAATTGATTTATTATGGTCACTTTTATCTTTGTGTTAATGTGTGATTGAGCTGACTTTGAACTGAGCTTTCAGGGGAACAACTTGTAATCGAACCTCTTAGGACAATGTAGTTTCTTTAGAGTGTAGCACTGATGCTTGTGTCTGGTGCATTTGCTAGTTCTTTATTTCAACTTTTTGTTTTGTTTGATTCGGCTTGATTATCATTGTATTGTGTCTGTACTTGGAACGTTTCTGATGAGGAGTGTCTTAGGTGGATGGTTCATTTCATACACCAGAGTGGCATGCGGCTCGTTTGGCTAGTCTCAAGACTACCCACACTATCACCTGGGAAGAGTATAAGAACAAGCAAAAGGTATTAAGCTTTAATTATTTTTCGTTTCTAAGACTCTTTCCATAGCTTAACAAAAGCCTCATCATGTTTTGTCATAATCCTTGTTACAATCATGTTTTAAGTTAAATTTTGACCATATGTGTTCATTCATAACCTTGCTATGGTTGTTGTCAATTTAGAAGATTTAATCCTCATCGCTCTCTGTTCTAATTCATCTTACACACTCTTTTTGTATTCGAATTGAAATAATGTTTTTTTCTTCCCTCTTACATCTATATCTATATTGAGGATTCCAAGTAGCTCTAGCATCTTGTTTTTTTGCATAAACCTATAGATGGTCAAGCTCAGCTTTTAGTATCCTGCATTATCAATTTGTTACCGTCTGCAGCTTCTCTGCGTTGTGATTGTGGAAACATCAGAAAATGTTTTAACGTGGTATCTTTATTTATACATGACATGTTTAGGAAGAAGAGATGAAAAAGGGAGAACTTAAAGCAGACACCGATAAACTGATGCGTGAGTATAGAGCTCAGCTAGATGCAGAAAGGGCCTTGAAACTCTCCAAGGGAAGGAACTATTCTAGTGATAAGTCCCGGAAAGGTTATATCATCAACCTAACTCTGACAGAATATCTGAAACCTTCTTTGTGAGGATCTTATTATTAACTGTTTTCTCCAATGGTCTCACAGATAAGAAAGACAGAGATTCAAAGAAGAAAAGAAGCAAAAAGAGAAAGGTGCTTACTGCCCTTAACACAAATGGTGCCATGTCTTTTATAGCTTCTATTAGCATTAACCATGTTGATTTTGCAGCATTATTCATCCTCAGAATCATCATCCAGTAGCAATGAAGACGAATCTAGAAGATCAAGTTCTAAGAGATCAAGGAAGCACAAGTCCAGCAGAGACAAACACTCTAGCAAAAGTAAAGACGAAACCGATGGCCCTGTACCACTCTCTAGATTCTTTGGCAATCTAAAGAGTTGAACAAACATGCCAAAGAACCATTCCAAGAGTTAGATCTTCCTCAATCAAAATACTCAAATGTAGGATATGATTTGTTTTCTTCCATTGTTGCAATGTATTATTATTATTTGTTGGACTGAAAGTTATAATAGTTCCCACATAATGCTTAATTTTCTTTCTTTAATTTATTTAGGAAAATATTATATAACTAGGTTAAGACCCGCGCCATGCGCGGAATGAATATTATATATAAATTATTTTTAAGTATTATATATATTTTTTACATATTATGAAATAATAAATATATATTGAATAATTAAAAGTTTAGTAACTATTACGTATATAATTAAATTGGTACAAATACTTAAATAAATTTTATTAATCCAGACAAACACTTTTTTTCTATTTTATATGGTATAAAATTAAGTTTAAATGATATTAACATATATATATAGTACATTTTTAATATTGACATCTGTTAAAAAATATTTTATACTCATATTATTTTTGATCATTTGTATTTACTTATAACAAAATTTTTAAATCAATGATAACAATAAAACATTTGTGGGATGTTTAATAGTTTTAGTAATTTATAATTTTATAAACATTCAATGCAAAGTTTAAATCTAAATATTAAGTTGTTAATAACTGTTCAAAATGTTTATCAAAAAAATTCAAAGCAAATTCAAAATTAAAATACTTATTTATTTTATATGGTATATAATTTATTTAAAAAAAATATTAATATACATATATAATATTTATTAAATGAGATTTCCTACTTATGTATTTCGTAATCATTTGTATCTTGTTATAACATAAATTTTAAACCATAGATCAGAAAAATTTCAATGTGAGATTTTTAACAACTTTAGTCATTTATATTCGTTTTTAAAAATTCAAAATATAACATATAGGAAAAAATCTAAATTTTTATTATATAGTTAATGTGGTTGTTTAATTTATTTTAATAAGTTAAATTTTTTAAAAATGATAGATAATATACTAAGTTTTATCAAATCTTTATTATTCAAAATCATTAATTGTCATATATACTTTAGCCACATTAGGTAATTCCGTGATTTTTATTTAAGGAAACAATGAAGAACATTTATGATTAATTTATGGTTAGTTTAATAAAAAGCTTATTATATATTTATATGGACCAACATATTTTTCTAAGGATTCTAAGAATGATTGTGGTGATGACATGTGGCTACAAAAATATGTTGTAATGCTTCTCTTTTAATATATAGGGGATCTTACAATACCAAATATGGTTTATTTAGGATATCCAACACAATATCTTAATACATAGAAATATTATTATGAGCGGAAAAGACAATGATGATTATTCCATGTGTTGTTTCCAAAGCAAAGTCAATGTTCATTTTCAAATCCTGGTGGTTAAGGGATGAAAGCTAAGGCTTCAGAGTAGATCAACTCCTTAATCTCCTCTAATGTGAACGGCTGTTCATCAAAGTTGAAGGGCGTCATGAACACTGGTTCATCAGTAACGTCGCGCACCTCTCTGAGATATGGATGATCAAGCGCGTCTTCAACTGAAAATAACCCAAACAAAATGGTGATAAGAGTCTAAATCAAAAACTGGAATGAAGCTAAAGAAGAGACATAAACCTGAAATTCTCTGTCCAGGGTCAAACATTAGCATCTTCTTGATCAAGTCAAGAGCAGTGTAAGGCACGTTTGGAAATACCACAAAGAGAGATTGGGGATCATGGTGAGGAAGCTTTCTTAAGTACAACTTAGAATCTTCACTCAATGATCCAAGTTCTTTCTCTGATGGAGAGCCTAGGAGCTGCAAATCAAAGTATAGTTATTATTTTTTTAAGTTAAGAGATCACAAAAAGGGGTTTAATGTAACTTTTCTTGTTACCTCCAAGATCAAACGAAGCTGATGAACACGATCTCTACCGGGGAAGACCACTTGGCGAGTCAGCAACTCCAAGAAGATGCAGCCAACAGACCAGATATCTATAGCTGAGGTGTACACAGATGAGTTCAAGAGAAGCTCAGGTGCACGGTACCATCTTGTGACAACATACTCAGTCATTGCGTTGTTCTCTGAAGTACCACGAGCAAGTCCAAAATCACAGATCTTTAGTTCGCAGTTTGCGTTCACGAGGAGATTGCCTGGTTTTAAATCTCTATGCAACACATTGGCTGAGTGAATGTGCTTTAATCCACGCAGGATTTGGTACAACAAAAACTGCGTTTCAAAATAAACAAATGAACATTTTCAAGCTCTCTAAAAAGTAAAAACTGATAGAAGTTTTAAGAATAAATCAAAGTCAAACCTCGTAATGAAGTTGTTCTAGATTTTGACCGGATTTTATGATTGTACGCAGGTCAGCGTCCATAAACTCACACGCAATGTACACATCTTCAAAAGCATCTCTCTGAGGAGGCAATATTAGGTCTTTGATTCCGACGATCTATATGAAATGATATTTTACTTAAACATTAGGGACTAATGATTATTATTTATAAGATTAACAAGTAAGAAGAGAATTGTGTTGATAATCCCAATGAGAGAGATATTTTAAGCCATGTCATAAAAGATTAGCAACGGTTAGTCTCGGACGTCCTAGGGAAAATCAGGATGTGGCCCGAACTCTTCCTAATTATTAAAATAGATTTTAGAAGCTAAAAAAATTATCATGAACAATCGCAATAATCAAGTTTATTGATAATCAGAAAAAAAAATAGTGATGAAATCATATACGGACATTTTCATGCTGGAAGTGACGAAGAAGCTTGATTTCACGTAAAGTTCTCTTTGCCGCTATTTTGTTTTCAAATGCACGATGAATCTTGGGATAATTTGCTCAAAAACCATAGAAAACTACAAAATTAGGCCAATACCTATAACAGTAGAAGTTCGGTTTCATTGTAAATAAAGTAGTCGTGAAATGACTACTTCAGCCCTCTATCGTTGATTGTTCAACTTGTGTTACGATTCCTATTGTACTATATTAGCTGACATATAGATTCTGAACAATATCAAAAAGATTTGAAAAGATATGTGAAGATCTTTAATAGATCTATCGGGAGAGTAAGGAGCATCTAAATAAAGTAAAAGTTTTTTTTTCTTCTCCCCCACCATCTTTTCTTCCCCCTAAAAAGATTTTGCCGAAGATGGTGAAGGAATCCTTTGCTACCGACATGGACATGGTGATGACGAGTTGTCACAACAATCCTCTGTAGCTTCCGATGTTAATCGACGATTAAGAATCTAAGATCTTTCAAAGACCGGATTTTTCAAGATGGAGCTGGCGCAGATCTTCGGCACAGAAAAAGCAAAGACATGCGGAGACGTCGAAGCTGCCACACATGTTTATCAACGGGAGGCACGTCGGAGGGTTCAGGATATTTACTGTGTTGAACTTCATGAGCAGATTTTTCTTCCTTCTCCCACCAATGGTGATCACATTAAGCCTACAAATGATATTTCTCATATTATTGTTGCAGATTTATGTTTCTTTGACCATTCCTCATGTATCTATCATGATGAGATTTTTATTATAGACTTCATCTTTTAGTTTCTAATACTTTTTTAAAATAACTTTAATTGTGTGTATTTAATGGTTGTTTCAGTTCAAGATCTGTTTAGATTGTGTATTGTGAAAATATTTGCAGAAATAGCTATAACAAAGAGTAGACAGCTAATTTCATATTTACATTAACACATTATTTACTTGTTTTTATAAAGATGGAAAGATCCAGTGGACGGTTAATTTTATATTTACAAAATGGACGGCTTATTTTTTATTTACATGATAACACATTGCTATTACTTTATTTAATTGTAATTTCATACAATTAAGGGAACAATTAATAACATCATGTACAAAGATGGATGGTCTAAATGATAACAGCGGCTAATAACAAAAAATTGGATAGATATTTTCATATTTACATTGCTATCAAATCATTTACTTGTTATTATAATACAAGAATAAATATCATAATACATAACCTTATATAGATATAATAGTTACATATCAATATGAAGTTACGTAAATTACTTAACATAAGACATGATGGTAACATGTCATCTATATGAAGTTTAACCTTTATGTAGAAATACCAGTTGTAAATTGTATTAGACAAGCATGTGAATAATTGTGATTGCTATACTACAAGATGATATGTAACCGGCTATAAATATACATATCATTTCACACATGTTATTAGCTTTAACAAAATGAAACATAAATACTTGAGTTGGTATCTGGATAAAACCTTCATATCACAGCTAAAACACAATGTTAGCTATCACTAAGAAAGGTTAGACGTTTAACAATGAAACTCAAGGATCAATTCCAAAGAGATATAAAATATGAAAAAATAATTATATGTTATCAAATAAATTAACAGGCAAAAACTAAAACTAAGAGGCTAATACAAGCATACATCTAAATATATGAACACATTATTATAACTTAATTCAAATATATATGTAAGATTATATCTGGCTAAATTTTTTGTTGAGGTGGATAATATTTAATTGTATGATTATCGTGGTAAAATATCTTAACAAGTTAAACTAGTTTAGGATGTTTTTTAGCTTGTTATGGTAATGAAACTTTCTTGTAAACCGATGAAGGATGGTTTTTACAAAACGGTTATAAGTAAGTTTAGCATGATTTGCTTTCTCTTTTAGCTTGTTGAACTTTCTTGTAACTAATGGTGTAATAAATTATCATGTAATGATTTTTTTATTTATTTTCAAGTTGTTGCCTATACCATTTAACTTTCGCAAGATAAGCATCTCCAAAATTTTGCCAATGTGATTAAACTCGAACTGCAGTATATCACCCTCTTTGGTTAGACAATACGGAAAATTGTTATAGCAATGGAAAGTTCTTGTAACCAATGAGGAATGGTTTTAAAAAAACCAGTTATAAGAAAGTTTAACCATTTATATGAAAGTTTAGACGTATATAGTTATTTAAACAAGAATGTATTTTGGGTATGGTCCTCGGTTATGAAACATTGTAGCCTGGTTAAGATTATTTTTGGTTTGATAATCTTTTTTGTAACCGAGGGATTATTTGTAAAAAACTGGTTAAATTTTTGTTTAGCATTATTTACTTTCTTGTTGGCTCGTTAAAATTTCTTGTAACCAATGATATAATAAATTATCATGTAACGAAATTATTATACTGTCAAGTTATTGTCTATACAATAACTTTTGTAAGATAAGCATCTCCAAACTCTTGCAAATGTGATTAATCTCAAACTGCTGTATATCGTCCTTGTTTGGTTAGAAAATATGGAAACTTGTTACAGCAATGAAACATTCTTGTAACCGATGAGGGATGGTTTACCGGTTATAAGAAAGTGTAGCATGGTTTGCTTTCATTTTTGGTTTGTTAAACTTTCTTGTAACCATTTATGTAATATATATATCACGTAATAAAATTGCCTTATTGTACAAGTTTATATCTGACCAAACTTTTATTGATTCGAATAAATATGTGGGACATCTTTAATTGTATGATTATACTCGTGAAATATTCTTAACAAGTTAAACTAATATTCAAGCAAAAGAAATAGAGTTTAGCACTCTTCATTATTCAGTGACAACCCCGGCTGTATATTACCTTCTCTGATCAAATCACTTGACTTTTTGTTGTTTCATCGTCTTTTCTGATCAAATTTGTTTTGAGTTGTGAGGTTGATCATCATCAATATTAATCACTTTAAATAACTTGTAACAGTAACATAATATACATGCTATTTGATAGACCAGTTACAAATGATACAACATATATATATTCTTTATTATCCGGCTACACAATCAAATATATTAACATCACATTTTCTCATGAAAACTCAATACTGATCATTGCTAAGACCTGCAAATATCACTAGTGAACATGCAAACAATGGAAGATAGAAAATTAATTTACATGGTACAACTTTACATGTCTATATGTACACTACTAAATAATAAAGAAAAAAATCCAACAATGAAAAAAAAATTAATAGTATAATCACATGTACATTGACCATCCATATTACTCATAAAACGGCTAACGATTCTAGTGACCAAAAATAAATAAATAAATCCAAAATTTCATATCAATAATGGGTATTTAACGCATTTTTCCTTTTTTAACTCTTGCATTGTTGCTGTTTTACCAACAAGAAGATCAATCATATCACCTCTCTCTATTATCTTCTCAATGTTCTCCACCATCACCTGTCGAATCTATAAACAACACAAGTTAAACAAAAAGTGAAAATTTTGACAAGATATACTTAAAGGTTCTGCCTTTTCAATGGGAACTATACAAAGAAAACAACTTCTACCTCACTGGTTTATTCCCTACCCTGGTTGAGAGTATCAGTACAATTGGGTTGCTATAAAAGAATTTCATCAGTCTTGGAGAAATAAATTCTATCATTGGTAGTTTACGGCGAAAGCTTCTCAAGGATCCGCCGCACAGCAGCATAAACAAATCTTCATGGTTGATGATTTCTAAGATTTCACTTCGAAAAGTGATTTAGTCTTCACCAAAAGATATTTTTGAGAGTATGAAAGATGAAAGAGAAATAGAACTAAAGAATTTTCAAATTTCAGTTTTGGTGCAAAGAAATCGAGAGAGAGAATGCTCTGACAAAAAAAGATTTGAGTAAATATGGTGACAGTGTTTAAAATCTTATCGAATCAACCTACAGGATTTGGCCTACGGTTGGTTTAAAAAGACATGGCTCGATGATAGGGGTAGCAGAGTCTTAAAGAATTGTGTACAGTTGACAAAAATGGTAAGTTGGTATATTGTTAAATACGCTAAATTCCTTTGGTAGGAGTCCAAATTTCCCTTCTTTATTGCCACCTTTTCTTTGGTCTCCGAGTTTATAGCTGAACTGTTAAAAACAGTAATATATAATCATGACTTCTTTCATTTGTGATTTTTCTATTTGGACCATTCATTAAATTTTTTTAGAAAATGTATTTCATTAAGACTAACAATAAAATCTATGTGACTACTTTATTCATAATATCTTTTGATATCTTTTTATTTTAAATATAGATATATATTTTTAAAAAATCTAATAATCTGTTAAAACAGATTTTAACAAGATCTTAATTTTCAAAAATTATTTATGTTTATATTTCTCTAATTTCATGATTAGGAATGATAATTATTAATCATTAATATACATTAAATTATCGTTTTTAAAATAAGAAATAAAATTTCTATCCTACTTTATAATTATTATTATCTATCATATTAAAAGAAATTGATTATATTGAACTAAATATGATAAATTTATTTATTTATATTTTCATAAATGTAAACATATATAATACATTGGCGGATTAGCTTTAATAAACTATATAATACATGTATAAAATTAAGATATCTTAAATTTTTATATATACAATAATATATTTCAACATGATGAACATAAATCAATACTAGAAGGTGATCAAAATTTGAAACTTGGATCACAATTCAGTATAAAGTTTAATTATAAAATAATTTTGAAATATGATATTTCATGCATATATTAATTTGTTTAATAATCAAATGCAAAATTAATAAGATAATATATAATTAAAAGCAATAAATACATGATTTGAAACAATTGATTAATACAACATGTAAACTATAAAGTGAATAGTTATATAATATTTAAATATATGATTAATGTTACTAATGATACGGAAATATATATGTTTATAAAAATGAATATAAAACCCGCGCGGTTGCGCGGATCAAGATCTAGTAGAAATATTAAAGTATCAGTAATAATCAGAAAAACTAGAACACAAAGATCATACAACCTTAAAAGGATGGAAACAAATAATATAAAAATGTTAGAAGGAGATTACCAAACGAGGCCATAAGCACCACTGCCAATAGGCATGATTGGTGGCTTATACTTTGCAGTGAGTTCAAATATATTATCACGTATGTTGTATTGTATGTATCTCCCGTCATGGCTCGGATTCGCCGTAATATTCTCAACGGCTAGCACTTCAGGTGATGGATATAGCTGAGCGTCGGTGGTAGCTCTAGCGTTAGTTTCCACCGTCTCATGAGCATAATTGGTTGGTTCCATGGCTGCTTAAGTTCTTTCAGTTTGGGTGATAAGGTATTTGTTTCTTTTGGTGAGGTGATCGTATGAGAGAAGGAAACATATATAGTGACTGAGTAAGCATGGATGTCGAAATCACTACATACCCACAATATAAGAACTTTTAGTAAAATCTAATCTTTACATTCTTAGACATATCCAGAAATTTACGTGGCTCGCGCTGATAGGTTTATTTCCACGTGGTTCACGCTAATAGGTCTATTGGTGATACACAATATGTCATGGAGTGATAAATGGATATATATGAAAAATATTTAGAAGTATTGGGTTTAATTAATTTTCACTATTTTAAGTAGTTCTTATTTATAGAATGCTATCAATCCATTTTTCCGTATATATTATTGAAGGTCTAGTTAGTATTTAATCATGTGAATGTATAATTAATAAAATAATTACACATATAATATGCTCATACAACGATAAATGAGTTTATAAAGATATTTAAAATATAATTTTTGATAGATTTTAATGTATTTAAATAATTATTTATTATACAAAAATGTTAATGTTAATTCATTTTCTTTTCAAACTCTTAGCTTTACTTTAGTTCTTCAAGATATATCCACATAAATTATATGTCATTTTGATTATTGATAAAACATCATAAATAAATTTATAGAATTATAATTTAAGCTTTTTGTTTCTTGAGCTTAAGTTTAATTTTTTATTTTGTTTTTGTTCTACTAAAAATGATGTCTACTGATTTGAATAAAAGATTTAGCTATAAATAATTGTTTCACAATTGTTAATTCATCACCAATACAGACTTCTTTGTAGTTTGGCAGAATTTTGTAGTTTTTCAAATTACCTCTGATTTGTAAGAAAAGTGTAGATCTGATTTTACCATAAATATGGTAACAAATCTTGGATACATTTCCTAATTTACTATACAATGAACTTAAATTTAGTTTGCAAGTCTATCAGATGCAAAATTTGGTAGGTTAATATACCTTTCTTTTTAGAGAATAAAATATTATATTATTTCCTACAGAAAATAATTATTTCCCTTTTGCTAAACTTGTATTTCTTTTAGTAATGATATGATTCTTATTATAGCTGCTACCAAAATAAACTACAACAAGTTTCTGTGACTCAAATGGTAAATACATTGTGAATTAATAACAAAAAAGGCAGTCCAGCAAGGCAGCAATCCAATGATCATTCCACTGCATCACAACTTTACCAGGTAAGTCTTTTTGCTCAATCTATTAACATTGTCTTACTACTTATGTTGAATAAAAAAGGAAAACTGATTGCTAACTACATGAAGTATTGACCATCACATGTCTAAACTAATATATATCTAGCCACACGAAGTATATGTTATGCATGACAACTTCCCTCAACATTATAATGTTATGTAATTAACATCACAAGTTTAATTTCATTCTTCCAAAAATGATGTGTTTGTCAGAGACCGTTTAAATATCTCGTTTCATCATTAAAATATGACCGATCCGACCATAATTTAACTAAAATTAGATTTTGACCCATAATTTAAAAGCATAATAATATTTTTAACAAAATGTAATTTACACAATCAATATGTTTTAACTTTTTATAAGTAGTGGTTTAACATTTTTACTTTAGTGTATTTTAAAACTATATAATTGTATTATTTTATTTATATCAATATGAAAGTTATATAAGATATTATTGAATTTTGTTTTTTTTTTTAATTATTTTAATCTGTTTTGCTATGAACCTTTAATAAAAAAATTGTAATTCGTTTGATTAATTGTGTGATATATACTTCTTTGATAAACTTTTAATTATAAAACTTATTTGTTGTCAATTTATTTACTCTAACATTTTATTTGTTTAAAACTTATGTGATGTCAACTTAAACTAAACATAATATTACATATATAATTATAAATAATATACTTCCAAGAATAAAAATAATCAAAGAATAAGAATCTAATATGAAAGTTTTACTAAGTTTAAATGAATGCAATTTTTGTTTATGAATATATATATAAAATAATTCATGAACTTAGTTAATTTCATATTAAACAAATAAAATGTTAGAGTCAATAATTGACATCAAATAAATTTTATAATAAAAATTTATTAAATAAGTATATATCACACAATTAATCAAACGAATTACAGAAATTTTATTAAAAGTTCATAACAAAACAGATTTAAATAATTTAAAAAGAACTAAATTAAATAATATCTTATATAAATTTTATATTTAATAAAAATAAAAATAATATAATTATATTATTTTCAAATAAACTAATATAAAAATGTTAAAACAGTACTTATCAAAATTTTATAAAACATATTGATTTTGTAAATTAGTTTTTGTTAAAAATATTCTTACGCTTTAAAACACTGCTCAAAATCTACTTTTTGGTAAATTACTGTTAGTTACGTCATATTTTAATTGATGAAACGAGAGATTTAAACGTTATTTGACATATACATTTTGGATGAAT
The DNA here is from genome assembly GCA_018703725.1 of Brassica juncea. NCBI lineage: Eukaryota > Viridiplantae > Streptophyta > Magnoliopsida > Brassicales > Brassicaceae > Brassica > Brassica juncea. The sequence goes on along the minus strand of CM031940.1, from coordinate 3,967,192 downwards.
GAAATTAAACTTGTGATATTAAGTACATAACATTATAAAATTGAGGAATGTTGCCATCGTAACATATACTTCGGTAGCTAACTAATATTAGTTTAGTTTGCATGGTTAGCCATGTGATGATTGTAGTCAGCAATCATTTTTTCATTAAAAACAATCACTTCTCTTTGATTGATTAAGTAATGTTCATAATTATGTTTTAAATATACTTACACTTACACATTCAAAAATGATAAGTTGTGATTGAGTACTATACTAGCTAGTGGTCTAAGGGAAGTGATGACAATTACAACTTGTTATTCATATATCATTATATCAATATCACATTATGCAAACCACATCGTGGTAATCTAATAGTTTCCACTAGATGAAGAGTTGCTCTGCTGGTCTAAACCAGAGATCGATTCTCCTCACGAAATTGCTAGCTGTTCATGTGATCAGGCGACATGGGTCTCTAACTCCTCTTGTGAGTAACCGGGTCTGATTGGTGCCGGTGGTCGGGCCTCCCGGAGATTATTCGGTTGGTATCGGCCGCCGGATATATAAATGTGAATCACGATGCATGTTCGACTATTTTGCCATTTTATAATGTTATCAGTGAATGCTGAATAAGTTACGTAGTAAGAATTACTATCTTTACGGCCGAAAACAATTCTTCCAAGAAAGCACTGTATACAAATTACGGGCTTTCATAACTGAGTCTAAAAGCTCAAGTTCATTTTGGGAGAAATTAGTATTAGATTTGTACTTTTAACGTATGACGTTTATATGATATAGCTTTTGACCTAATAAGTTCTAGAAGTTACAAAACAATCCTCAAGAACAGAGAATGTTAATGACGGTTTAATTAGTTACACCTTTCTTCTGCGTCACAACTTTGAACATTAACGGTTCCACAAGACAAGTAAAGTAGTTCTTGGCAGTTACAATAATCAGTTAAATAACAGTTGGAGCCTTTTCTTTTGTCCAAGGCTTCTTCTAAGGATGATGATGCATCTTGGAGACCTTCAAAAGTTTCATCATACGGTGAAACTGGGAGGCCAACACCCATTTGTCTCAGTTTTTCCTGCTGCCCATGAGAAAGCTTGAGCTCCAAAATTACACCAGTACAAACAACAGCCTTGAAGAAGAAGACGAAGAAACAATCTTTGTTAAGGCTATACAGAATTTTTTTATGAACAATAATACCTGACGTCTTGCTTGAAGCCTTCTGAGTCATCATAAGAAGAAAGTTGTTGGTATATAGTCTGCATGATGTCTGAGACTTGAGAAACAAAGCAAAGAAACGAGCATTTGAAGGGTAAGGCTTATAAGTCAGTAAGTCTGCATGATGTCTCAATCTTGCTTCATGTACTGGATAGCTCCTATGTCTTCAAACTCTGTTCATTCTCATAACATTCAGACATCAACAGTGTGATCCTGCTTGTTAGTCCATGTGGTTACTCTGATGCTGATACTCCTACCCGGACACGGCTTATGTGCACACCACGCGTGAGTTGGATTCAGCGTACAACTTGATATTGTATGGAATGTGTCAGCAGTACCCGAGCCCGCTCTTTGGAGGTGTGGAGCATGTTAAGATACCAGCTGACGGTGATGCTATCTACTTAGTTGGTTACTCGCCGATGAAATGTTATCGTAATGTTGTTGTTACGCCTGAGCTTGTAGTGGATACAATGATTGAGTACTCAGATCAGTTTGGGCTAGGGGAAGACTTGGAGTCAGCAATGATAATAGCGTGTTCGTTGAGGCAGAACAGGTATAACCGGCTGTTTTAAGTAACTGCGATTTGATCTACCCTGCTTTGAGTGAGCCTGAAGCTGGAGGAGGAGGAGGAGGAGTAAGAGAGAAGCCTACATTGTCCAAGGAAGAAGCAGTCATGTTGGGTAGGTTTCACCAGATGTCTTGTTTAGTGCTGTTCAAGGATTTCGACACTAGTTTTCGAAACGATACGGATCGTGATTGGACCATGAGTTCATTGTTTAGTATGCATGAGGGCAGAATCCTTACGGAGTATGAAATGAGTGGTGGGATTCTACCAGCGTCCAGCGACTTGATTTGGTTGAGGTTTCTTAACAACGAAGAGTCTATGGCCAGATTGAGAAAGCATTCGGTTTTTGAAGGGTTTTGGCTTGTGAAGGAGAGAAGCCGGTTAAGGTGTTGAAAAATGGTATCATCAAATGTCTCAAACGAGGAGTAACTAAACACCAGCGGTAGTATCCGTATCCGTCTACCTGGTTTTTACTTTGATGATAATTTTGACGTTTTGATGGAGGAAGTTGTTCTTGGTGGGAGTGATCCTGAACGAAAATGCTCAGATGGAGCTTTCAATGTTGGATTGTCTTGCATTAGGAGGGTTGACAGAAGCGGGCGTAGGAGGATTCTTTCAATCCTCACACCAGGGTACATCGTCTTCCAACGTTGCCTGAATCTCAAGCTCCAAGTTCTGTTTCAGACTCGTTTCTCTTCTTCTCATTTTTTCTTTAGACAACAAACTCATTGATCTATGGCGATTTTTGCATGTTGGTAGGACAACACTAGCTTATTCCAACTTAGCTAATATTATTATCTATGTTCTTTTGCTTTTTTACTTTATTTACTTGTTATGTAAGGGAAAACATATAATTTATTCTCTTGTTTTGTTCTGTAGAATGTTTCAGCATTTTCAGGATTAATTTTTTTTTCTAATTTTCACAAAAAGATCTGCAAAAATAGTAGAGCAAGTAGATTGTATATGAAGATTCTTGCCGCACTTGGGTAGATAGGTAAGGTAGGGTCGGATGAACAGAACATGAACACATTCTCCCACGTTCACTTATGGTCACTTTGGTTGGTGAGATCAAATACATTTTAATTTCTATGTATATAATCATATATGTTTAGTTTGCTAATTATAAATTTAACTCAATTTAAATAAAATGACAAAGAGAACTAACTATAAAACAAAAATTGGATAAAACAACAGAACAAAAAAACCTAATAATAATAATAATAATATAATATATCCTTCCTTGATCAAATGAAACATATACAAGTACAAGAAGCTTTGTCTGAAAATGGACCGTATCTGGAAAAACTAATCGACGTCGTATTCTGAAAAGCAGGATCATGGCGATGCTCATGGCTTCAAGGTTAAACAGTGAAGCTAAGATCGCGTCTCGATTCCTGTCAACACTCTTGAGTAACCAAAGAGTGATAGCCTCATCATCATCATCCATGGCATCCGCATCTTCCTCCTCTGCTCTCCTCCTCAACCCGTTGACTTCCTCTACTCTCCGTCACTTCAGGTCCTCGCCCCAGATCTCTTCTCTCTCCTTCTCCCCTCTAACGATGAAGAGGCAGCAGAGTCGAAGCTATGGAGATTCTTCTCTTGTGTGCGAGGCCGTTAAGCGTGGGACTGCAGCTGATGGGCTCAACATCGCTGAGAATGTGTCTCAGGTCAGATGGGTTTCTCCTTTTGGATCTAAATTGATGATCAAGTTAGCTTCTTGAATTGAGTTTTTTTAGATTTTTTTATTTATTGGAAAGCTCAAAAGGTTCAGACTTTGCTTACAATTGTGTGATCTGTATGTTGACTTGGTTCAGCTCATTGGGAAAACTCCTATGGTGTACTTGAATAGTATGGCAAAAGGTTGTGTAGCGAACATTGCTGCTAAACTTGAGATCATGGAGCCATGTTGCAGTGTCAAGGACAGGTGTGTAGTGTTGTAGCCTGAGTCTTTTACACCTTGTTCATATGGTTTCAGTCTTAAAACTTTTTTAGTGTTTCAGGATTGGGTACAGTATGGTTACTGATGCTGAGCAAAAAGGTTTCATATCACCTGGAAAGGTATCCGATTATTATTTTTATTTTCATCTAGAGTTCCCCTAGACTTATCATATATTCTTATTTTCACTTTCATCTAGAGTGTTCTCGTGGAACCTACAAGTGGGAACACGGGTATTGGACTTGCGTTTATCGCTGCTTCTAGAGGCTATCGACTTATCTTGACAATGCCTTCTTCCATGAGTATGGAGCGAAGGGTTCTTCTGAAGGCGTTTGGAGCTGAGCTTGTGTTAACAGATCCTGCAAAAGGCATGACTGGTGCTGTTCAGAAGGCTGAGGAAATCTTGAAATCAACTCCTGATGCGTACATGCTCCAACAGTTTGATAACCCTGCCAATCCAAAGGTTCGTGTTCCCTGCTTTGCCACTTAAAAGTGTAGAAGCAAAAGAGGTGCTAGTTCAGATAGGTTCAACCTTCCTTTGTGTCACTGTTGTAAACTGCAACTGTATGTTCTAATCAAAATATGTAGATCCATTATGAGACTACTGGTCCTGAGATATGGGAAGATACAAAGGGAAAGGTGGATATATTCGTTGCAGGGATTGGAACTGGTGGGACTATCACTGGTGTTGGTCGGTTCATTAAAGAGAAAAACCCCAACGTGCAGGTAAAAGAAAAAAATTTCCATCTTAGCTTGAATGTATCTACAAACCGGTTACTTATTTGATGGTTGCATGTACCAGGTTATTGGTGTGGAACCCACCGAAAGCGACATACTTTCTGGTGGCAAACCGGGTAAGAACTCACAGGACTATACAATCAGTAGTAATGTGTTTTTTTTTGGTTTACTATTTTTTTTATGTATCATCTTTACTTGGAAATTGGAGTACAGGACCTCACAAGATTCAAGGGATTGGAGCTGGATTTATTCCCAAGAATTTGGATCAGGCAATTATGGATGAAGTCATAGCGGTATGATCTCTTTTTCTTGGATTCTGCATAGTTACTAGTTTCTCTCAATGGCTATCTTCTTGTTGCTCTTTTTACCAGATTTCAAGTGAGGAAGCTATAGAAACTGCAAAGCAACTAGCTCTAAGGGAAGGCTTGATGGTTAGTTAGTCCTTTATATTCCTTCTGATTTCTAATTTGGGAATGTTTCAGTGCAAGATTTTTGAACATGTGAAGGTAATGATTTTGTAAGGTTGGAATATCATCTGGAGCTGCTGCTGCTGCTGCAATCATGGTAGCAAAGAGACCTGAGAATGCAGGGAAACTCATTGCTGTAAGTCCTTGTTTATTATATTTGTTGTGTTAGGAAACACATGAGTCTTTGTGCATCTAAACCTCTGGATTGATTTAGGAAAAAGAAACATCACAACATGGATTTTTAGAATTGTAAAAAGTTTTAGTGAGTGATCCGGTACTAAACCAAAAGAACCAAACACTAAAGCCACTTTAGCTAGCTAGCTTTATACATTATCTGTGTTAGAAGATCATCTATGGAGCCATTTAGGAGATTGACCTGCTAATGAATCTATGTATGTATCTGGTTTTACAGGTTGTTTTCCCGAGCTTTGGGGAGCGATATCTGTCGACCCCTCTGTTCCAGTCTATCCGTGAAGAGGTTGAGAAAATGCAGCCTGAGATATGAACAAAAAAAAAAATCCTTTTCTTCTACTGTTAGGTTTGCCTCTTGAGAGTGCTAAGCCATTCTTGCTTATCAATAAGCCAAATAGTGCAACTTGTATTGTTCAACATTTCTATCAGAATTCCCCCAAATGGGTAAATTAGATACCAGTTATTATTTTTTTAACACTGGAAACATTCATTCAAAACATGAAAGAGTTCTGAGGATACAAAGTACTGAAACCGAAAAGTATAAATTGAAAAGCAATAGAAAGACTGAAAACCAGAAGGCATCAGCAGAAGAAATAGAAAAACAGGGGAGAATGCAAGGAATCAAGAAGCTTTAAGAGGCTGATTCTCTAATCAACAGGGGGAGGAGCCATCTTGGACCGTTCGCCGCAACATAGGAACATGTTCTGTTCTCTCTAGTGACACTCGTTGCAATTTCACTTGCAGCAATGTTTTCCAGAGGGGAGGCAAACCGAAGATGCCATGATCCAATGTTTGAGAGGAGGTTATGTATGATCCCCAGAAGAACATGATGCTCTTGATGACGTGATGGTGATTGCAGAGCATCTCTGAGTTCCACAGAAGCAAATTCAAAGATCACTCTCGTTTGTCTGAGGTTACTCATGCTTTCCACAGCCCAGTTGAGGCTTTGAATATCAGCATGTAGAGGCGAGACAACGTTGGAATAGGCTCTGCGGCTATGGAGTATAGTGTCTCCTTTGTGGCTTCTTAGGATCCAGGCAGCTCCTGACAGTCTCGCGTTGAATCCATGAAGAAGCAAAGTTGCATTTGACAATGCTAGGCTCTGGTCTTTGCCATGAAGTCACAGGAGTCGTTTGGAGAAGGGAGGTACCTTGCTGAGCAGGGGGGGAATTGACATGAAACCAGAGGGTTGTCTCTTCTCTAGCTCTGTCTATAATGGAAGAAGAGGACGTGGCGGTTTGTTCGAAAAGAAGAGAATTTCTTGCTTTCCATATATGCCAAAGTATCCAGGGGAAGGATCTGATTTTTTCCATGTCAGTAGATTGAGCTTTGGAGCGCTTCATCAGGAAATACAGGTTGAGGAAAACAGAGTTATGGGACCAGCCTTGCGGGGCAATGAGAGACCCTGTGAAGACCAAACTTCTTGAGCAAGCGGACAAGTGAAGAACAAATGGCATATGGTCTCCAAGTAGTGTCCACAGGAGATGCATCTAGAGTTGACATTTATACCTCTTGATCGAAGACGTTCGTTTACTGCTAGAGCTCCAGAAAGCATACGCCATAGAAAATGACGTATTTTGGGAGATGTTTTTGTTTTCCCTCAAATATTTTTTGTTAACCAATAAATTGTAGCCGTTGGTGTGTAATATCTACGATTATACGAATTTATAATGCTCAAGTTCATGACTATTATCGGAATCAACATTAAAGCATGTTAAAAAAATAGTTAACCAACTGTAGATTGAATTTACTCACTGTAAAAAGTATTGCAAGTCTATATATTAAAAATCAGGAAAGAGCATGATCTTTCAAAGACTTTACTTCATTCCAAGTTAAAAAAACCAAGTTTGCTTGCTGCTCAAGTTTTTGTTACACTGATGCAAGTTCGTGAACCATGTTTGAAAAAGTAGGTTAGTGAACCATCTTTGCATAATGAGTAACTTAATTATACAGCTTACCTCGAGAGCCTAGGCCCAATTGTAATAAATATTGGGCCACTTGGCCCACTTGGCCCATTAATGAACTTTTTATATTAGGGTTTTGCATTCTCCTCAGCCGCTTCTATATAAATGAGTAAAACCTCTGTCTATCAGAATCATCATCTTCTTCCTTCATCATAGCTTTTGTTAGGTTTTATATATGTTTCAAAGTTCTGTTTGGTTTTCTATTCTTGTGTTAAAGACTCTTTTTGTTTTTTGAAAAAAAAGAAGCCAATTTGCAGAGCAATGACGTCAAAATATAAAATGGCGTGAGTTGCCTTGAAGGTTGGCAATAACAATAAGCGATTCTCCGTGCCTATCAGGTTTCCTTGATACTGATCGTGGCCTCGAACAAGTCGCTACATTTTTTTCCACTATATATTTCAAAGATCTAATTTTTCCGAAATTTTCAATTATCGATCTGTTCTATGTTCTAATATTAATTTGAATTTTAGTTTTTTGATGAATTGTTATTTAAAAGAGCTTTGGTTTTGACCCCAAAAAGATTAATATGGACCTTAGAAAGAATAATTATCATTAACGTGTTGTACAATAATCAATAACGTTTTGTGTAATAATAACAGAGTTTAATTCTGAGACTTCTTGAACGCATATACAGAAAATTAAAAAGTTTATGTTAGACGGTAAACTAGTAATATGGAAAACGAAAAATTCTTGGAACATTTTTATTATGTGGAAAAAAGTTCATTCAAGGGATAATTTCCTACAAGACAGGAAACATGGGACAATTAGACTTTGAAAGCTATTGAGAGATCATATATAGCCAATTTATTCACAGATAATCAGATTCAAAACATGTTTTTATTTAAAGTTCTACTGGTCTGCTCTTGGATCATTGCTTGAGCACGTTCATCAAATATCATAATTATTGGGAAATGCAAAAAAACTAAAAAGTATATAGATGAGCTTTGAGAAAGGATGACAAAAGTTTTGAAGAGTAGTCTTCTGTGGAGTTGTATTGTGTATATCTCAAAAAAAAAAAAAAAGAGAGAGACAATGGGCTCTGTATTGCTGCTATTACAATCTACAAAGCAAGCTATCAAATAAAAATGTTTTATCAGTGTCAGAATTTTACATCTTCTTGGTAACAAAAGACTCATCTTCCATTTGACAAATGCATAAACATGGGTGCTCTCGTAGTTGCTCTACCAGTTCTTAGAAACTCTGGTGCGATGTACCCTAAAGTTCCAGCTACTTTAGATGTCTCTGGATAAAAACCCTGATCAATACAGCTTAGCTAATCCGAAATCCCCTAGCCTTGCGTTCATCTCATGGTAGATAAGTACATTAGCCGGTTTGATATCTCCATGGATGATGACTTGCACCCATTCTTGATGCAGATATAGTAAAGTAGAAGCCACGTTTTTAATGATCTTAAAACGTTGCTCCCAAGTAAGCCGTTCTTGATTCTCACTGTTGCGGTAGTATATATATATACTTGTCAAGGCTGGCTACCATTAGGCATGAAGTCATAAACCAAGTAGAGATCTTCTACTATATAGTTGTAAATATATAATGACCAAACCATGGCATATTAGTGACATATATATTAACTTTTTACTTTACACTAGTAGAAATTTGTCAGAAATGTACACAAAATCAGTCCTTGGTCTCTTGGTTTTGACGGCGGTTTTAACCGACATGGACTCCTTTCCAGTGGTGGTTCTCACGAGCTTGTCGGCATTGGGTTACCGTTTCCCCCTTTGTCAATTTGTTTAGGAGTCGGTCCAACCGAGTCTGGTTGGGGCCGGTTATGTTGTTTTGTATTTTCTTTTTTTCTTTTATGCATTAATTTTCAGCTGTCCCTTGTAAAGAAAAAAAAACAAAAACTATTTCAATATGAAGACTTAAAAAAAACAATCTGCATAAAGAATAAAACTTTGGTAGGGAAACTTAGTTTGGCTTTTCGACTTTTAAGTTATTATCTAGGAAACTTTGGTTGTAAAAAAAGGTTTTGTTTGACAGTTATTTTTTCTTCTTGTGCTAGAAATATTGGTTGTGAAACTTTGGTTATGGAAGCAAACTTTGATTTCTTATGCTAAGAAAGTAGAGGTAGAACGGATCGGATATCCGGGGTATTTTGAGGTATCCGGATCCGGATTCTTATCCGGTGGATCTATGATTTTACTATCCTTATCCAGATCCGGGGTTCTCGGGTATCCGGATGTCGGATATCCTTCTAAAAATTGTAATATCCGGCGGATATCCTGATCCGGATTTGGAACTTTAAAATAAATAACAAATAATATTAAATAATATAAAATATTAACAATAATTTTAAAATAAAAATGTATATAATGTTTTTAATTATTTTTATGTATGCTATTAAAAATTTTATATAAAATTTATATATACTATTATAAAAATAAAAATATAATAAATAAAATTAGTTTTTATATATAGGTATTACTATTTTAAAATAATTATTAATAAAAATTACGGATCCGGATATCAGGACTAAAAAAATTAGATATCCGGATCCGGTTTTGACGGATCCAACATTTTACTATCCGGATCGGATTCGGCCCCTCCGGATATCCAGATTTTCGGATCGGATCTCGGATCGAGTCCGGATTTCGGATAATAAGTCCCAGGTCTATAAGAAAGTGAACTCTGGTTTTTTTTTGTTTTTTTTTTCCAGTCAGCGCCGGCTCAAGAATTTTGAAGGTCCCTGGACCAAAATTTTTTGTTTTTTTTGCTGTTCTTTTAATAAAAACTTAGTTTTTTTCCTTTTTTTGAAAATAATTTAAAATGAACATAACAAAATTTTAACCTATTTATGAGAATATATAATAAATTTAGTTAGAAAATATATATTATATAAGTTTATTTTAAAATTAACTTAAATTTAATTTCTTTTAAAACAATTAAAAAAATCAACCAAATTGCCAAAAAAAAAAGAAATATTGAACCCTTATTTCTTGTGGTCCCTGGGGTGGCTACAAGGAAAGTTCAATTAATCATTGATAGTGAGGATTATAGAAAAGCTTCGTTTTTTTTTTTGATCAAAAAAAAAGGCGTCATCCTTCATCAGTTCATGCGGGTCCTAGTCTGTGGGTTTCACTCCCACGCGCTTTGAAGGCGAGATAGGGGTTGGCGTTCGGATACCCGTTCGGTTTGGATCGGGAATTTCGGTATATGAGTATAGTATCCGTTTGGGTATTTTTATACTTCGGATCGGGTCCGGGTATTTTTAGTTCAGATTCGGATGTTTCAGGTCGGGTTTTCGGATATTTAGATTTTAGAAAAGAAAAATTAAATTCTTTATTTCTCAAGTTTTTTGTATTTAAAAATATAATTTTCACTTAACTGATTTTATTTTTATTTTTTAATAGACTGAATGATTAATAGATTTAAAAATAACATTTTAAAAATAAAAGACATTAATTTGATTATTGATTTTAAATTTTAGATGTAAATTTTTTAATGCATGAAACAAAAAGTTTGACAAGCATTTTAAGTGAGTAAAAATTTCACTTTTCTTGCAATTATATGTATATTATCTAATTTTGAACCATGTGCATAATCAATATAAATATTTTGAAAAAAATAAATTTTTTATTTCTCATGTTTTTGTATTTAAAAATATAATTTTCATTTGACTGATTTTTTAATAAATTGATATATTTGAAGATAACATTTTTAAAATAAAAGACACTAATTTGATTATTGTTTTTAAATTTTGGAAGTAACTTTTGTTAATGCATGAAACAAAAAATTTGACATGCATTTTAAGCATTTTAAGTGGATAAAAATTCTCTTTTCTAGCAATTATATGTATATTATTTAATTTTGAACTATGTGTATGATCAAAATAAATATTATGAATAGAATTAGAGAAGTAAACTAGAAATATATGGTTAAGGATACATATGTTCAGTTATTTTTGGATATCCATTCGGGTTCGGGTATTACCCGTTCGGGTTTGGATATCCAATATCTCCTAATTCAATACCCGTTCGGATATTTTGCTACTTCGGTTCAGATTTCGATTCGGGTTTTTCGGATCGGGTTCGAATACAGGTTTGGTTATTGGGTATAGTGCCCAGTCCTACGAGAAAAAAGCGTCCGAAAGTGGTTGAAATTGTCACCTCCCTCTGTCAGATTATTATTATATGGTTATTTAAGAGCCGGTTCTTAGCTTTTTAATTAAAAATTAAGAAACGGGTTCTTATATTCCGTTAACAAACCCACCCTAGGAACCCCCAATAAAGATGTTCTATTCTTTCTCTAACAGTTGACATTCCACAAAGCCGCCCAATTTAAAAAGAGGTCAAGTAATACACGAGGTACTAGAGATAATTTTCTAAGACACTTTGTTCAAAATGAAACGTTTCGTTTGACTATACGCTTTTTTTTTTAATCTGTTCTTTTCAGTATAATGTTCTATGAAACTTCGGTTGTGGAAGAAAAGTTTGTTTGATTTTTTTAAAAAAATTTGATCTACAATTATCCTTATGCCAAGAGGGTCATTGGTTTATATAAAGATTAGGGACACACACGCTCTAGTTATTCCCATAAACAATAAAAAAGAAAAACAACATCTGAACATGTCTCGTGAACTCAAAGTCCTGCACATACTTCGTGTTCTGTTCTTTTCTCTGTCCTTATTTACGTACTACTCCAATGGCAAACTGATCCCCGAGGGAGCTGCAGTTTTCGACTCCAGCGGTTTCGCCGTTTTGACGAATACCACGAAGCATTCCTACGGTCAAGTTTTTAACGACAACCCCTTTAACCCGAACCAGAATTTCAGCTTCAACGTCTTCTTCGGGATCGTCCCTGAGCATAACCATAAAGGCTCACATGGTATGGCTTTCGTTATCTCTCCCACAAGAGGCCTTCCCGGAGCTTCCTCCGATCAGTACTTAGGAATATTCAACGAAACAAACAACGGTAAAGCTTCCAACAACGTGATAGCTATCGAGTTAGATATACATAAAGATGAGGAGTTTGGTGATATCGATGATAATCATGTTGGTATTAACATTAACGGTTTGAGATCTGTTGTCTCTGCTTCTGCTGGTTACTATGATAGTAATGATGGAAGCTTTAAGAATCTTTCTTTAATCAGCGGAAAGGTAATGAGTCTTTCAGTCGTTTATAGCCTACTAGATAAACAGCTCAATGTTACCTTAAGCCCTGCTGAGCTCTCTGTTCCGCCGCAGAAACCACTTTTGTCTTTAAACCAAGATCTCTCACCGTATTTTTTGGATAGTATGTACTTTGGGTTCACGGCATCGACCGGATACACAGGAGCACTTCATTACATGTTGGTCATGTTCGGCTCTGGCGACACCGGCAGTCTACAGAGGGATCTTAACGCAATCCCCATCCTACCTCCATATCCGAAGAAATCGTTTGACAGAACAAGAACGGTTTTAGCAGTCTGCTTAGCTGTATCTGTAATCGCTGCGTTTATCGCCTCGTGGATCGGTTTCGTCTTTTACCTGAGGCACAAGAAAGTTCAAGGGGTTCTTGAGGAATGGGAAATTGAGTATGGACCTCATAGGTTTGCTTATAAGGAGCTTTTCAATGCCACAAAGGGGTTCAAGGAGAAACAAATTCTTGGAAGAGGAGGTTTTGGTCAAGTCTATAGAGGAACACTCCCGGGTTCTGACGCAGATATTGCTGTGAAACGAATTTCGCATGGTTCAAGTCAAGGAAAGAGCGAGTTTCTAGCCGAGATCTCAACCATCGGACGGCTCAGACATCCGAATCTAGTCAGACTTTTGGGATATTGTAGACATAAAGAAGATCTCTTCTTGGTTTATGACTTCATGCCCAATGGAAGCCTTGACAAGTATCTAAACCATAGCAACAGGAACGAGAATCAAGAACGGCTCTCTTGGGATCAACGTTTCAAGATCATCAAAGATGTTGCATCTGCTTTACTATACTTGCATCAAGAATGGGTACAAATCATTATTCATCGAGATATCAAACCGGCTAATATTCTCATCGATCACGAAATGAATGCGAGGCTCGGGGATTTTGGATTGGCGAAGCTGTATGATCAGGGAATTGATCCTCAGACATCTAGAGTAGCGGGAACTTTCGGGTATATAGCACCAGAGTTTCTAAGAACAGGAAGAGCTACTACGAGCACTGATGTTTATGCCTTTGGGCTGGTTATGCTTGAAGTAGTTTGCGGTAGAAGGCTGATAGAGCGGCGACAAGCGAAGAATGAAGAAGTTCTTGTGGATTGGATACTAGAGCTATGGGAAAACGGGAAAATGATTGATGCGGTGGAGGAAAGCATCCGTGAAGAACAGAACAGGGGAGAGATTGAGCTTGTTTTGAAACTAGGTGTGTTGTGTTCGCATCAAGCTGAATCGGTTAGACCGGATATGAGTGCGGTTATGGGGCTCTTGAATGGCGTTTTGCAGCTTCCGGATAATCTTCTTGACGTGGTAAGAGCTGAAAACTTGAGAGGACGGCATGAGATATCAATGGAAGAGCTATTTGATATATATTCAGTGAGTAGATTGACGTTTACACATTCATCCACCTCTCTTGAAACCTGAAAAAGTGTGTATACTTTTGTTACGTAATTTTATATGTTTATGAAATTGTATTGGAAGAATATATGTTTTGTCATAGTATAGGTGATTTTCGTTCTGATGCATGGATATAAATATTTATAAAACAAATACATTATAATAATTAATAACTAATTAATGTTTTATTTTCAGTTTTAAATCATTTTATAATTTTTATTAATAATATTATTTTGTTTAATTTAGACATGTGGTTTTGGATATATAATATTTAGACTGTTTAGTTATCATTTTGACTGATGTCAAAAAAAATATATTGTTTTTCTTTTTTAAAAAATATGACGCAATCCAACTATTGATTCTTTTTCAATCCGTCCTCTATCCTGTAGGATTATACTTTAGGCTTGTCTGAATGGATTTTAACACGAAAACTAAAATAATTCAGTCGCACTTATTGTCCTAAGTGCTGTGTAAATATTGGGAAGTTAAAAAACATTAACGGTTTTTTTTAATGGAAAATTGACAATGTTCTAAGAATTTCTTGCGGAAATTGTATAAACATTCTATAGAAAGTTGCCAATTTCATTTGAAAATTTCCTACAATGTAAGACAAGAAACCTAGGACAATAACTTTTTATCTATTCAAAGATCATACATTCAAATTTTTGTAAAGAGTGAGCCAAGTTATAGGAAAAAAAAATTGAGCCAAATTATGTTTAGACAAACAAAAAATGTTGTTATGTATCCACTATTGAAATATGAGACATAAAAGATTCATGGCGAAATGTAATATTGAAGAGCTATCTACACTAGTCTTGATCCAATCAAGTAACGCATAAAATATTAAACAGTATTCATATGTGTTGCTCTGTGTTGCTGCTATTACAATTTACAAAGTATACTATCAACTGTGAATGTGCATGTTTCAGACTTGTAGATCTTGGTAACCAAAGAATCAACTTTCATTTCAATATTCAGCGTGCATGTGAAACTAAAGAATCTGTATAAGTTGATGTACCCAACGAATTCACATCAAAAAGCAGTTCCATTGGTTCCTCCGTCCATCCTCTCAACTTCTCATCCCTCACCATATCAAGAAGATTATCCGGAAGCTCCGAAACGCCACTCAAGATCCTCGTAACCGCACTCATAGCCGGTCTAATCGATGCAGCTTGATGCGAACACAACACACCGAGCTTCAAAACAAGCTCAAGCTCTCTCCTATTCTGCTCTTGACGTATGTTCTCTTCAACCGAAACTAGAATGTCTTCTCCTTTCTCCCAAAGCTCAAGAATCCAATCCACAAGAACCTCTTCGTCTTCCCCTGCACGTCGCTCAATCAGCCTCCTACCACAGACTACTTCAAGCATAACCAGCCCGAATGCATAAACATCAGTGCTCGTAGTTGCTCTACCAGTTCTTAGAAACTCTGGTGCGATATACCCTAACGTTCCCGCTACTTTAGATGTCTCCGGATCAAAACCTTGATCATACAGCTTAGCTAATCCGAAATCCCCTAGCCTTGCGTTCATCTCATGGTCGATAAGTACATTAGCCGGTTTAATATCTCGATGGATGATGACTTGCACCCATTCTTGATGCAGATATAGTAAAGCAGACGCTACGTTTTTGATAATCTTGAAACGTTGCTCCCAAGTAAGCCGTTCTTGATTCTCATTGTTACGGTAATATAGATACTTGTCAAGGCTACCGTTAGGCATGAAGTCATAAACCAAATAGAGATCTTCTTTATGCCTACAATACCCCAAAAGCCTGACGAGATTCGGATGTCTGAGCCGACCGATGGTCGAGATCTCAGCTAGAAACTCGCTCATCCCTTGTCTTGAATCATGAGAAGTCCGTTTCACAGCGATCTCTGCATCGGAACCCGGAAGAGCACCTTTATAGACTTGACCAAAACCTCCTCTTCCGAGAAGCTGTTTCTCCTTGAAACCCTTTGTGGCGTCGAAAAGCTCCTTATAAGCAAACCTATGAGGTCCATATTGAATCTCCCACTCCTCAAGGACCTCTTTGACTTTCTTGTGCCTCAAGTAAAAGACGAAACCGATCCAAGAGGCGACAAACGCAGCGATTACGGATACAGTTAAGCAGACCGCTAGAATGGTCTTTGTTCTGTGAGATGCTTTCTTCGGATACCTTGGAAGGATTGGTAGCATACCAAAGTCTAACCTCGGAAACTCGATTTCTCCAGTGATAAACCAACCCATCATGTAATGGATTGCACCAACTGATCCAGTCGACGCAGTGAATCCAAGATACATTTCCTCTTCTAGCAGATAGGGAGAGAGGTCTTTGTTCAACGACAAAAGCGGTTTTCTTGGCGGAACAGAGATGTTAGCAGGGAAGAGAGTAACGTTAAGCAACTTATCAGGTTGACTATAAACTATAGAAAGCCTCATTACCTCTCTACTAATCAAAGAAAGTTTCCTAAACTTTCCATCTTTATCATCATAGTAACCAGCAGAAGCAGAGACAACAGATCTCATACCATTAATATTAACCCCAACATGATTATCATCGATATCACCAAACTCCTCATCTCTATGTATATCTAACTCGATAGCTATCACGTTGTTGGAAGCTTTACCGTTGTTTGTCTCGTTGAATATCCCTAGGTACTGATCGGAGGAAGCTCCGGGTAGGCCTCTTGTGGGAGAGATAACGAAAGCCATACCGTGTGAGCCTTGGTGGTTATGCTCAGGGACGATCGCGAAGAAGAAGTTGATTGAGAAAGAAGTTGTGATGTTTGTGGATGAGTTCGTGAATGAAACTGGGTTGCTGTCGAAAGCTTGACCGTGTGCGTGTTTTGTTGTGTTGGTTAAAGTGAAGTAGCCGTTGTAGCCGATTCCTACAGATCCTGTTGGGAGAAAGTAGCCATGGGAGCTGTGAAACAGAGTAAAGAACAGAGCAAGGGTTGCTCTAAAGAGAATAGACATTTCTCGTTTGTACATTTTTTGGGTTTGTGTGGAGATGTTCATCTTCTGTGAAGTTATTAGGTTGAGAGGAAACGTGGAAACGTGAAAGGTTTGACTCTTTAGGGCATTATTTAAGTTCCTGGTCAATATTTGCAACTAGAATTGATGTTGATCTTTAATCCTTTTACGTAATAGTAATGTGGACGCATCAAAGCGAATATAAAATGAACTATCAATTTCAACAACGAAAGTTTTGACTACAACATTTACTATATAATAAGTTGTTGGCATTGAAATAGTATATAGTATCAATTGTCATGGTTGACCTTAAGAAGTTTCATAAACATATTACAATTACGTATCAAAAGTATACACCTTTCTAGAACCCAAAATACCATATAATATGCCTCATCCTGTCAAGCTGTTGTATGTATCTAAGCTAAGTACCTCTTAACTCTATAATCGCCCAAATAGTTGTAGATAGAAAGGGAGAAGTAACTCATGAGAAACTTACTAATCAACCATACAAAAATGTAAGAGCATCATTAACGCAAGGATGCAAAAAAGGGCTCTTAACTTTTTTTTTTCTTTTTCGATTTTTGTTTAAAAAAAATTAATTAATTGTGGGTCACACATATGCGTGGGAACCGCACACAGTATAAGAGGTAACTCTTATGGAAGAACTAAGAATGTAAGTTTTTTTAAAATAGTGAGACCCACTGAATTCCACTGTCCTAAGAACTGCTCTAAGAGCCAGGGATATGGATGATGTAAGAGACGTATGGTTAAATAATTGTAGACGTGTGGTTAAATAATTATTTTTAGCGTCCTTTATCTCTTTCAGCTGTATCAGTTTTTTTTCGTAAGAAGTTATATCAGTTTTACCATATAATATATGATTGGAACCTGTTCCAAGGTTCCTATTTCAAAAGGATGTTAAAACAATAAGAACTTGCTTTTGTACAGGAGTTGGTTCGTGAGCATAACATCAAAAGTAAAGTTATTAAGCTTACGTAACTCTCTGTTTATTCGGTTCTTCTAAGCCAAACATAACCAGACAATGGAATATTCTCATAGCTTCCTCATGAGTAGGAAGAGCCTCAGGTCGAGTTCAAAATGAGAAATGTGAGCTGGATCTCCCCTAAGCAACATCAAGAGGCCGCGGAAAGAAACATTCATCTCTCTGGAACAAACATAATTAGGAAGAAGAAACCAAAACAAGTTTAGACCAGATAAGATCTATATGTGCAAAAACAAAAAACATCGATTGTGAAAAGTTTTAAGTGTTGGAGCCATCGCTAGTGTGAACTTATCGCCAACAGCCAGTGGATAAACCTCTGTGTTAACATCTAAATGCATAAACATGTCACTGTAACCACAAACACAGAGAGAGAGAGAGACAATCAATCATTGTAACGTTTCCTATGAGAAAGCCTCTCAATTTGAGACAAAACCAAACTTAGAGATGGATGGGAGACAAAGACAAACTTATAAAGTTCAGATTTTTATTTACACTAATTACTTCGATTTCAATCTCTCTAAAACTCAAAAGCAAACAGAAGAAGCTACAACTTCATATCAGAAACCAAAACGGACATGAAGTAACATCGACTTAAAGCCATAACATGGGGATAACAAATCGTGGTTGAAGTTAGAAAGTATGAACCTTTATCGAACTTTTTGCCATCAGGGTCTAAGCTTAAGGACCACGAAGATGTCCTCGAACAAGATTATATTGCTAGCCATCTGCAAACAACGGAGAATCAAACCCTAAACACTCTTAGATACTTCTTACAAACACAGTTAGACAAAAAAACGAAGAAGTGTATGATTTTCTGAAGAGATCAAGTAGTCTGAAGTCCATTTAAAGAAAAGAGTTTTCTTCACCTGCTATATCTTTTTCATCTTTTACATTTGTAAGAAATTAAAACACATTAAACCGTAAATATCTATGATATTATATTGCAGTAATATTTAATAAAGGTTTTTTTTAATTCATCGTATTAAAATATTTTTTTTAATTATACTGACAGCTGAAATAGAAATAAAGAAAATAAAATAAAATACAAGAAAATAAATAAACCAAAGCACTAAAATGGTCTTTTGTAGTTTTGTTTGATTACTATGTTGTAGTTTTGTTTCCTCCTGAAATAACAACTTGCAAGTGTGTAGTGTGTCAAATCTAAAAAATCCTCAGAATGCTTAAGCGAGAGAAGTGGAGGGCGTTTTATGCTTGTGATGGAAAGGTTTCTGGCTTCCACAAGGCGCTATCTTTGGGGTTATGTGTCCTTTAACTCTCAGTTAGCCTAAGAAGTTCATGCCCTCATTGCCCCGTTAGAGAATGATGACTAAGATAGATTCAACTTATAACCATTAATTTTCTTGCTAGGTCTGACTAAAGATATAAAAGAGGAACAAGTTTAAACAGATCATATATTTCCTTGTCTAGCATCTATGCTATTATACACATAAATAAAATCTAATTGAGCATTGGTTATTCATGGTTGAACTTTTGAAAAAAGGCCAGGCATCAACTTCAGAGTGATATCGCTGTAGGGTTGATCTTGTTGCATATCTATAAGTCCTCTAGACTTCAACACCTGCAATCCAAACGAGACAATGCAGTGATTTGAAATAAAGAAAAGGTATCGAGAATCAAGTACCAGTGTCTCAAAGAACATTCCAGCAGCTAGCTTCCTTGTCTTCCCGTCCAAGATCTTGCCCAAACTTAAATCTCCAGAAGAAGAGCTTGAAGTGGGAGTACTTGAAGAACGCTCTTTAAGATACTGAGCCAAGGCTCTGCAAAGTTTCAATGAATGTGTTACATGTTAGTATAGAAACTGTAGGGTCTTAGAGCTATATAGATTTTGGAATCTTTTATAAACCTTGTTCTCCCTGTCAAAGCATCAGAATCTTGACTAGCTTGTGATCTCACCGGGGTGTTGCCACCTACCTCTAGGAAATAAAGTTCCTGTATGACACAAGCAAATGGTATTGCTATCAGTGGTAAACACAAAACATGGAAGAACGTGAGACAAACCTCGCCCACCGTTTCAGGAACAGCTGAAACCCCTGAGGTCGTTGGTCCAGGCAGATCCTCTCTATATGTGGAAGTTGAAGGCTCTGTTCTGTAAGATTCTGTCTCCCAAATTCTAGTCTGAGTGGTGAAGTCATCAGTTCTAGAAGGTGAAAATCTTGGAGGTGGTGGCGAGGGCATGTAATCAGTGAAACCACCATCCCTTAAGCGTTCGATTCCAGTGTCATCATTATCAAACGGCGGTGGAGATTGTGCTTCTCTTGCTACAGAATCTGCACGCGTGGATTGAGGACCTGCAGAGTCTTGGACATCTTGCCGAACTGGACTGTCTTGATTAGTAGAATCAGGAACTGTAACTTCTGTTTCAGCTTCTCGAGTAGGAGATGATGCATGTGCAGGTTCTGGTAAAGTTTCATCAGAAACAGCAGCAAGATATGGCTTTGAAGTTACACAGTCCTTTTCAAAGACACCACGGAGAACATCTGAAGAGCCTACAGATAGTCATAAACGTTATTCAAAAGGCAATATAAGTTTAAAAAACCGTTGAAAGAAATAACTGGAAAATTACCAGTAAGCAACGGCTCATTGAAGATCTGATCCTTCTTAGACTGGCTATTCATTCTCCAGACATTTAGTTTAGAAGAAGGCACCTTCTTCCTCTTACGAAGAGTATCACTAGGATCCTCAAGCCTTTCTTTCATGATCCTGTCCAAATTTCTTTTATAAGTATGCAACAAGTAATGAAATAATCAAAGATCACATGAAGCAATAGTACCTGTTAGTTAGTACCGTGACCTTATCAAAGTGCTTCCTCTTCCTTGGCCTTACTTGTGGTTGGGGAGGAGGAGGAGGAGTTGGCTGAAGAACCAGTTGAGGTGATGGATGCGCTTAACATCAAAACCAAACCAAAACAATTTCAAACAAACGATAAAATGGTACATATACTAGTTGAGCATAAAACATCAGAATATGTTGTTTGCTCACCTAAATTTTCACGTTCTTCCTCAGAACCAGCAAAGCCTGGAGATCCTGAGCGTAGCTCAAACATTGAGTGTCCTCGAGAATTTAACACTTCTTCATCAATATTAGGAATAGTGGGCTCCTTCTCCATAGATCCAGTGCCTTCAACTCCAGTATTATGTTGTTCTGCAGCAAATGGTGGATGGGATGCAGGGCTTAAACCGTGTGCAGCATCACGCCTTATCTCAACCTCAGGAACACTTCCAGGAGAATTAGCATTGCTTCTCTCCGGACTAGGATTGATTGGTTCTGTCAAGCTATTTGGTCTAGGATCTTGGAACGCAGGAATTTCCTCTGTGCCAGTATCTAGTCCAAAATTAAAGTCTCCTTGATAATTGTTTTGTTCTGTCTCATACGCCATTTCAACATCATTATCAACAGGATGATGCGCACTCACAGGTT
Source organism: Brassica juncea (assembly GCA_018703725.1). NCBI lineage: Eukaryota > Viridiplantae > Streptophyta > Magnoliopsida > Brassicales > Brassicaceae > Brassica > Brassica juncea. The sequence goes on along the minus strand of CM031940.1, from coordinate 3,946,196 downwards.
CTGTAGGTTGGCTGCTTAAATTAAATCATTAGAAGAGATAACGACATTAAAATATGCATATCCTTGAAAGATATAAGAAAGATAATGAAATAGACTATGAAGAGACTCACTCAACATCCATAGGACTAGATTCAGGAAACATGTCCTGTAAGAAAGACATACAAATTTCTTTCAGTAACAGGTAATCAGAATCAAATTCAAAGTCATAAGAAGCAAGCAGGAACCTCACATCATCAAAAGTTACAGCAACATAAGGATCAACGCCAGTAGGAATCTGATCTGCAAAACCAGCAACATCATCAGAAACACCATCTCGAATCATGACACAATGCATCAATAAACAGAAGGCAAAAGAGGTACCAGTGAGAGTGATATCTTCCTGACTCCTCAGGTGATTATCAAACTCCCTAAAGAATAATCACAAGAACATAACAAAAAAATGTTAATATCTCTCAATAGATCAGAATCCAATAAAAGAGATGGGATACTCATACCTCTCGAGTGTGTGATCCTCCTCCAAGTCGAAGTCATCCAAGTTAAGTGCTTGAGGCAAAGTCACAGACTCAACGGGGGCCTGTCTTGCATCCTCAGGCAAGTCAACTTGACTGGAGACGGAACCTTTAGCTAACCAAGTCCTGAAGAGAGTACAGTCACGGAAAACATAATCAACTTGCTTCGAGTAGATTCTCACAACTCCAAGTAGAAGGTGCCCTGACAACCTCAGTGCCAATGGCAACGCCTGAAACATTATAAGATCTGCAAAAAAAAAGACAATCTACATAATTACCGAATAAAACATTGCGAAAAAAAATCAAAACATTTTTACAAAGCAGAAGGTAAAAAAACACAATTTGATGAATGCCTTAATTCATAACCGAGCGGGGAAAAAAAGGTTGAATTTTTCGAATTTGAATATGATCAAAGGCGGTAACTAGTCCTGGGCATATTATCCGAAACCCGAAAACCGAACCGAAAAAACCGAGATCGAAACCGGACCGAAAACTAAAAAAACCCGAATGGTTCCTATAATTCTAAACCCGAAAAACCGAAACCGAACCGGGACCGAACCGAAAACCAAATGGGTACCCGGATATTTTATATATATTGAAAATATTGATTATTTTTAATTTTAATATATGTAAAATATAATTTATAAATTAAAATTTCTAATAAAAAAATGAACTATCCGAATTATCCGAATATTTTTTTCTGTTTTCCGGGTTTTCGAGATTTTTTTAGTTTTTTGGGCTTTAAACCCGAACCAAAACCAAATTATAAATGATTCGGTTCCATTTTGGGTTTTATAAAAAAATAGAAACCCGACCCATACCCGATACAACCTGAACCGAACCGATCCGAAAAATATCCGGTTCTTAAACGGTTCCTAAATACCCCAACCCGGATAACCCGAAAATCGAATAAACCGAACCAACCCGAACCGAAAACACGAATGCCCAGCACTAGCCGTAACTTTATGGGTGAGAGAGCAGAGGAAAGAGACGAACCAACAGTTTGGGGGATGTTGGTGGCAGTGTAGTGAGACTTCTTTAGACGGTTTTGCAAGTGAGCGGCGGACCAAACCGTGCCCAATGGACCCTTTCGAGCCAATTGATTGTGCAAATAAAACATTACTCTCCTTTCTTCACTCTCTAACCCTCGAAACCAATTTAACAGATGGAGAAATCGAAGTAAATAAGCAAAGAGCGAGGGATTTAACGTAAGTTTTTTTAAATAAATAATAATAAACTAATCAGTTTCGATTAACAGTGGCGGAAAAGAGGAGGTTAGGGCTTTTATAACGTGATTTTGTTTGGAGAAGACGGAAGAGATATCAGTGGCGCGGGAAAATATTTATTGGCGCGACGTTTGTGAAAATAGGAAAACAGTTGGGTAAAAACAGTGACAAAACGATAATAAAGGGACCTAAAAGAAATAAACTGGAACCATAAATTGGGACCCAACAGCCCAAATTATATAGTTAATGGGCTTACATCTAGGCCCAATAGCACATCTTCTAGGGTTTTCTTCTTATATAGAGCTGCTCGTGCTGCATTTCTTCTCCGACGGTGGTTGCGGCGAGCGAGCAAAAACAGAACCGAGAATGGTAATTTTTCGTCGTCTCTCAGTTCTTAATAATCTTCATGAAGGCTATCAGAGCTTGATGTTCTTGTTTTTTGGTCATCACTGTCTTGATTGTCTGTATCCAGACGAAATGTAATCTCTTGTTGTTGGTTTGATTTCAAGATCATTATTTGAGTGTTTATCATTACAACATGCACAACAGTTTCAGCTCTGATCTAGTTTGGGTTGTCTATTTGAATAAAAATGGTGTCTTTGGGTGTTTTGTAATAAGTCTTTTTTATCTGCAACACTTGTATCTTTCCAATTGAGTAATGAAAAGTTTTGATTTTTTGAAAATTTTGTGTAGCCTAAGCAAATCCACGAGATCAAGGACTTCCTTCTGACGGCGAGGAGGAAGGATGCTAGGTCTGTGAAGATCAAGAGAAGCAAGGACATTGTCAAGTTCAAGGTCAGGTGCTCTAGATACCTCTACACACTATGCGTCTTCGACCAAGAGAAGGCTGATAAGCTTAAGCAGTCACTTCCTCCAGGTTCTTAATCCCATCTGTCTCTCGTATCTCATGTTTGTATATGCGCTTTCGATTAGCATCAGAGTGTTAGCATGTGTGTCATCAAGCTATTATTGCACTTGTAAGGAAGCATGTTTGTTTATTGTATACTTATATGCTATATCAGTGTGAAGAGTGTATATAGGCCTCTAGTACTGTGAAATTTTTGGTAAAAACGAAAATGTGCGAGTTTTATTTATTGACATTGTGTGTAAACATACTTGTTATGTTTTGCTAATTAAGTCTTACCAGGATTTAAGTAATTTTTATCACTTGAAGCATCTGTATCTTAATGAGTGAGTTATTAGTTAGGTGTATGAAAGTTTGTATATGCACATGTATATATCAGAAGAGTCTTAACATGTGTCCTTCAGTTGTTTATGTACTTGTTGGAAGCATGTGTTTATGTATTGTATATGTATCATACCTCAGTGTGAAGAGTTTATATATATGGCTCAAGCATGTGATATGTGACATTGTCCTTGTTTCAGGTTTGAGTGTTCAGGACCTTTGAAGTCAAGGGATATGTCTATGCGACCTGCTTTGAATAATTTTGATTTTTGTTGCCTTTTAAATTACTATTGTTCAGACTCTTTCCCTTTTCTATTTCAAGACTTTGAGTTTTTATTTTGTTATTTGCCATCAACGTGGCTAGTAACATGTATGGTTCAAATGGTTTTGGCAATAGTCTATGAAGAATTTGAGTAGAATATAAATTTGTTAAGAAACAGAATATACATTCTTTATTAACGTTAAATGAAGCATGAAATAATGAGAAAATTCTTCAAGTTTAAGTTACAGGGTGATGATTTAGTCTAAACCATCATTTCTACATAATTATTAACCTCATGGATGTTAATCAAGGGGATATCACTTCCACAAACAAAGAACTACACTAATTCATTTTCAAAGGATAAGGCACAGAGGCAATATGGTTATGAGCCACAGTTCCAATCCAAAGCTTCCCTTGAACCTCCCTTACTTCACTCACAAGCTTCATTACCTTTCCTTGTCTGTCCTCAAGAACCTCCAACACCACCTCACCGTCCTCGTTGAATCTTGATATCACAGTGTACATTCTCATCCCCATCGCTTTCGCCAGCAGCTTCATCGGTATGGGAAGTCTAAAGTAGATGCTCTTTATCCAAGGGTTGTTTGTAAGAACCTCTTGTGCCGGTGTTCTACAACAGTCTATTGCAACCCAAAACTCACCCTTCTCATTCATTCTTACATTGTCTGGGAATCCTGGTAGATCTGCCACCACCTCCACTTCACCCTTTCTTGAACCCTCCAGCCAGTATTTCACTAACCTGCCAAATACATAGAGGGAAAGAAACATTGACTCTATCAATATACATGATTTGAACTAGTCTTTTCTTGAATACTAAGGGTTGTTTGTTTGTTTATATGGTTATATACCTGCAATTGGTTGTTTCTGTGAAGAGAAGGAAAGATTGGTCTTCAGAGAGCTGAATGCCATTGGGAAAAGCCAAACCTTCCAGTACAATGTGTGTTGTTTTGGTAGGTGGGTCATATCTTAGAAGCCTTCCTGTTGATTCTCCTTCAAGCAATATGAAGAAATGATTCCTACATAATACAAAGTCTTAACTCTTTTAATCAAACCCACAACGCAAGAAACAGTTTTTTTTTTTAATTATGAAAACTTACGCTCTGTCATATCTTGTGCTTGTGTCAGTGAAGAAGATGGAGCCATTTCTATGGATGTCAAGATCATTGGCAAATAATATAGGCTTTCCTTCCACATGAGTAGCTAAAGGCGTAGCAACCCCTCCTTCAGGACCAACCACTAGCAGACCATAGTAAGCGTCTGCAATGTACAAGTTCCCTGTCTCTTTATCAAACCTCAGACCAAGAGGTCGCCCACAGAGCTTCTCGTGCTTCCATTGCTTGTTTGTTGTTGAATCCACACCTCTTGCGCAAGCCTCCTCTGACCTAACTCTCATGAACACAAAACATCAACAAGAGAAACTCAAACAATCATAAAAAGTGATTAGTCTTTACCATTTTGATGTTACAACGGAAAATGTCTCCCATCCGATTGCTTCACCCATCCATCTAACCACCCTTCCATCAGCCAACCCTGTGTATGGACCGCGACCTGAACTATCAAACTCTAATGACTCTGGACCAAAGACTTGGTCCACAAACTCCAGCTTCCCATGTTGACCTAGTTGACTAAGGTTGTCTCTTGGCCAGTTCTCCATGACTTGCTTGTATGGAGCAACCTCATGCTTCACGGGCTTGAACTCACGACCACCAATAGGACTCATGTGAAAGGGGTCGATCGCTATGAATATTACAGACAAAGCAATGATACAGAGAACCGGGTGATGAGTCAGAAAGGAATCATGTGTACTATGCTGCTGGCCTTTCTTCTCCATCTTAAAGGTGGTCAGAGTTGGATCAGAAAGCAAGATCAGATTCACCTGATCAATGTACAGATTATATAAGAAATATAAAGAAAGTGTGTTTGTGGAGAAGTTGTGAATGAAAATTGGGTTGAAAGTAGGTTTAAATGGTAATGAACAACTAAGTCAAAAGTGGATCCAAGTTAGACTACTTTTTTGATAACAAATACAATTGTCATGACTCTAGTTAACCTGTAAATCATCCAACCTACAACTTCTCATAAATAAAACATGAACTGTGAATCCTTACACTTTTCTTCTACCCTTTTGCTTACCTTCTTTCAGGAAGACACTGCTCTAATCAAAGAGAGTTGCAGAAAACTTCATCTTTCATTACCTTGTGAAATTGCAAATGATATTACGCATACAATATATTAAAGCAAAAACAAGAATGTTTGGTGGCATGCTTTCATAAATGAAATAAATGTGAAGGTCACAAATCAGGAAACATGTTTAGTGGATGGAATCTTTAGGTAAGACATGGGACCCTTTTCTCAACTATACATCAAACATGTGACTCCTATATTCATCTGTATTGATGCCTAAACAATACTAACTTGAATCCCACAAGCAGTTCAAGCTAGCCAATACATTGTAAACCATGATTTAACCGATACTATCTTTAGAAGCAGAGAAGTCACATTTTCTTTTGTTCACCAGAGAAGTCCAGGTTTAGGAGCTCAATCTTTGAAGAATCAAGAATGTTAAGAATTCCAAATTAAAAAGGTTTGTATTTTCACATTTTCGTTAAAAAGTTATAAAATGATGACTATAGTCTATAGTATTACTATGTAATGCAATGTTTAAATTTATATACAATTGGTACGAGATTTTCATGGACGTTTCGTCACAAAGGTTAAACGTCATGCATGCAGATATAATGACCAAAGAACAAATCAACAGGATTGTCGACCAAGTAATTAATGAAAGTTAAGTTTCAAAAAAAAGTAATGAATGAAAGATTGAAGTTAGAGTTTTTTTTTTAAATTATAAAAATGGGTTAATGTATATTTAGGGTTTGAATAACCAAGTGTTTGTAGTGTATAACTTGTGTATGTATATTTTTTTTTTGCTAAAAATATAACTTGTGTATTAAATAGAAGAGAAGTAAGTTACATGAGATATTTATGAGTTTGTATATCTATAAGATCTATATATGTAGCTACGTTTGTGTCTTCTAGGCTTTGTCGCCTTGAACTGGTTGATTGTAGTATGCGAGGAAAAATATACTTACTAATACTGGACATGGTAACCAAACAAGATGTAATAGAAGAAGACAATAAACACCGAAGAAAAACACATTTTTAGTATATTAATATAAAGGTATATGTCTCCTTTTTTACAAACTAAAAAGAAAGTATGTGAACACTAATGTTGTCAATTTCTAGAGAGATTATAATTATAATATAAATCTCTACATATGAAATTTAAAACTAATACATTAATTTCATTCACATATTAATTTGACATATATGTAAAACATTATTTGTAAGTAATAATACATCCATAACTAAGAAAATAGGAAGATGAAAAAATGATATATAATAATAAAATTTAGTTAAGCCAGGCATGCTTGAAGCTCCTCGCTGAACCATCGACTTAAAAACACAAAGACTATAATATCACTTTGGAGGCGGCTTGATTGTGACATGGTTCCTTGCCTCGACCTCGGTCACGATCATCATTACCATCATCAAAACGATGATGAAGGAGGCGATTAGGGTTTTCTTTTCGATAGCCATATATAATGTTTGATAAGCTCTTAAATGGTTCTTTCTTTTTTTTTGCTCCTTTCTCTTGCTAGTAGTTCTTGATTAACTTAACAACGTATTTATATGCAAAACCAAACTTCTATAAATAGTAAATGTCTAATTTTGAATTTTTGTGGACTGTTTCAATCGTCTTTTCTTAGATACTGGTCAAATGATTAGTAACTTTGTTTAGATTGAATGCTAAAATAGTAGGATTTGATAATGTATGACGAAAGAAATTACCAAAAAGTAATAACCACTAATTGTTTCTTCCACATTTTCATAAGTGTCCTTTCTTTCTTTAGATACATCTCACACATATTAAGATTTGTTTTAATGATGTAGATGTAATCATAACTTAAAATGCATGTGATGACAATGACGACTTTAAATATCAATAAGCTTTGTGTAAATGGAATACAATCGAAAGCTAATTGTGTGGTTGATCCAAATATGGTTTGATATATTTGAGTCTCACCAATAACATACCCAAAAAACATATGTTAACCAATTAGGTTCAACACGACTCCAATGAACATTACTCAGATTTGAGTGAGTTTTAAGACGATGGATTATTTAATTCAATTCCACAACAAGAACAAGAAATATTATACACGTACCAACCTAAAAGGATTTAGAGTCAAAACCAAAAAGAGCCTTGAAACCGCAACAGAGATAAACCAAACACAACGTAACCATGACAAATTAGAGATCATCAGCTTTGAACTAAGACCCAACTGGTTCATACCAGACTCTTCTCTGCTGGCTTCTATTAGAATCTAGAAACAAGATACATACCACCACTGACCCAGAAGACTGAGAGAGCCAATAAAAATGAGATTGCTTAGGAAAATGAACTGAGCAAGAGTAACTATTGGTGCATGCTACTTGAGTAGTACAAAAAGTTCCTTTTACCATGTCACGATTAACCATGTATGACTTAATCTCAGGGCCGGCCCTGAGCCAAGCCGGATGAAACATTCGCCTCAAGCCCCCAAAATTTTTAGAAAAATTTATATATAAATAAGCCCCCAAATTTATACAAAAAAAAATTTCAGCCCCCAAATTTATAAAATCCTTCTTGAACCGTCTCTAGCCCCCAAATTCTCAGGGCCGGCCCTGAAGTTAATCTTACTTTGAATTAATGTTCTTTTTGCTCAAAAATAATAATGATATGTTCTTTATATATTCCAAGAACATATTCCTCTCACTCTTCTATTTAAAAAAAAAAAAATTAGAATAGACAATAGATTCAACATATTATTACTGTTTGTCATAGTAAAAGAATAGACGTAATTTTCCACATTACGAAGAAGCAAAAGATTGGAGAAAATGTGTAAATGTGTAAAAGGATTCTCATTTCAAAACCTAGTTAATGAACTCCAAGTGCCTAAGAACTCTCCTACAAGATCAGTGTATAAGGCACAATGTGATTTACTTTCGAGATACAACACTTTTACTCACTAAATGTCTTTCAGGCTCAAGAAACTCTTGTTTTGAAACCAAAGTGATAAACTAGACAAAAGAACACAAAATGTCCAAGAACTTAACTAATCAAACAACATCATCAAATGACAGAGGAGTTCTTGTGTCCAACAACTCTGCCTCCTCCTTTGAATTAAGACCCAACTGGTTCATACCAGACTCTTCTCTGCTGGCTTATATACCATCTCCCTAGAAACAAGATACATACTATCATAACAGATCTCACCACTGACTCAGAAGACTCAGAGAGCCAATAAAAATAATAATAATAATGATGCCAAATTGTAATATCAAATCATGTCAACAAGGGAGCTGCTCAAAAGCACCGAAAGCGAAAGATAGTAAAAAAGAAAAGCATAAGCAAACACAAATCCAGATTAGCCTAGAGGCCACAACAAAATATAGTAAAGCTTAAACTAAGTCTATAAGGACAAGGAATGACAGAAGGGATACCTCACGGCTCCCTCTTCATATTGTTCTCTGAGGTGGAAGCGTTTGAACCGTGTCTGAGCCAATCCTTGGCGCAGAAGAGAGCTTCCAAGGTCACATGTCCAAGAGAGCTCCTGTAGTTGTCCATCTTTTTCACGTCAGTGTCAAAAACAGAATCAGGAGAGACGGTGCAAAATGGTAAGGACAAGACATCCGCTGCCATCTTGGAGAGGGTGGGGTACTTGGTTCGGTTCAGGCTCCACCAGCCTAACACCTCAAAGTCTGGAGATCGCGGTATCAGCGATTCCTCCAGGTATTGGTCGAGCTCCGATTTCATCTGCTCGCGACTCCCTACCTCAGAGATGTAAAGCTCAAAGTCTGAGAACCCATCTCCAATGGTGATGAGGGGAAACTCCTGTGAAGATGCCTCAAGGTGATGGCCTTCCTGGAGAAGGACGTCAACGTGGTGACCTTCTTCTTGAGAGATTGTAAACGCAGCTTCTTCCTGCGGCATTGTATGTGATTGAGAATCACCGTTTTGTGGATTTTTGCCGTGCTCGGGAACGGGCTCCACTGGTTGTGCCAAATCCTCAACTGGCTGAGTGTCCTCTATTATTTCCTCTACTGGCTGCGTCTCATGTTCTGCTTCTTCAACAGGCTGAATGTCATCATGCTTCTCTTCCACCAGTTGTGCCTCCTGAGCCACTTCCTCAGCTGGTTCAGTGTTCTCGACCATTTCCTCCACCGGTTGTGTCTCATGTTCTACTTCCTTAACAGGCTGGATGTCACTGTCACCATGCTTCTCTTCCACCAGTTGTGCCTCCTGAGCCACTTCCTCAACTGGTTCAGTGTTCTCGACCATTCCCTCCACCGGTTGTGTCTCATGTTCTACTTCCTTAACAGGCTGAATGTCACTGTCACCATGCTTTTCTTCCACCAGTTGTGCCTCCTGAACCACTTGCTCAATTGGTTCAGTGTTCTGGACCATTTCCTCCACCGACTGTGTCTCATGTCCTACTTCCTCAGCAAGAATGTCATTGTCAGCATGCTTCTCCTCCACCAATTGTGCCTCCTGAGCCAGTTCTTCCACTGATTGAGTGTCCTCGAGTATTTCATCCACCGACTGCGTTTCCTGTGTCATATCTGTATCCTCCACTTTCTGGTTTTCCAGCGGCAGTTCCTCAACCAGCTGAGTTTGCTCAGTCATATCTGTATCCTCCACTTTCTGGTTTTCCAGCGGCAGTTCCTCAACCAGCTGACTCTGCTCAGTCATGTCTGTATCCTCCACTTGCTGGCTTTCCAGCGGCAGTTCCTCAACCAGCTGGGTCTGCTCAGTCTGAGCAGCTTCTTGAGACTCATGACCGTCTAAAGCATGGTCTCTTGGCTTTTCATCCAGCAGATTGCTATCTCCAGGCTGTTCATATATTTGATCATGTGAAAGCTCGTTTGAATGGTTGTATTCAGGATGAAAGTGAACTTCTGTTTCAGAAAAGCCATCATTCCCGTGGCCCACATAAGCCTCTAACAGGGAGTGGCTCTGTTCAGCATAGTCATGGTACAGTTCATGTACAGCATCATCAACACTCCTGATCCATTTTTCTGCATCTTCCCCATAAGCCTTAGAGAAACTAAACTCAATAAGCTTCATCTTGAAGCGCGGATCCATCACAACAGCAACTGCCAGTAGCAGGAAACATCCTCTCCAGTACTCATCAAACTTCTCTCTCAATGGGGTCGCCAGATTTCTGACATCTGGCTCTTCACTCATGGCTGCGTGGCTTAGCTCTAGCTGAAGCTTTGTCATTTCATGGTACATATCGTTTGCTGTCAATCGGGTTGGGCCAGTCAAAACATTAGCCGCGTCGAAAAGAATCTTCAAGGACGAGCAAAGCAGCTCAATCTTTCTCCATTCTTCAGGAGATATTGAAATTTTATATTCAAGATCACAGTTTCCCAGACAAGAAAACACTTCCTTGTGTTCAGAGGCAGCCAATAACATATTGTAAGTCGTGTCCCATTTCGTCTGGTTGTCAATGCGGAGATCTTTTGTAGAATGGGTTTGAAGCTGTGTCTTCAGTTCATCAAACCTCTCTGAGCAACTGTCTTTGGTCTTCACATGCTTCACGCTATCACGAACCTTTTTAATGGGAGTCTGAAGATCCTCAGCCACAAGCAGATCTTGCGCCATACTGCTCAGGAGGCGGGCGTAGCAATTCCCCAGCAACAGCTGACCATTCATAACATGCTGATTCCTAGCAGACAAACAGCATCTGAGGTTTTCAATAGAGCTTTTATTCACTACTGATTGCCCAACAGTGATGCTGCAAAGCCTCCTCTCGAGATTCCAGTCGGACAAACAAGCCGCAACAGGTTGGTTTAAAGCAAAATCCGAATCAGGGGAAGGAACAACAGCAACATTCAAAAGCCTGTGAGTTAGATTCCAGTCCTTATCAATAAAGTGCCCCGTCACAAACGCATACCCCACAGACTGATTCGACGACCACAGATCTATGGTGAGGTTAACCTGCCCGGGAATCTCACCGACGAAGGTCGAAAGCTTCTGCTTCTCGGACAAGTACATAGCCACACAATCAGCATGAATGGTGTGGAAGCTCGCCATACTAAGCTGGGGACGAAGAGCGTGGACGAAACCAGCGAAACCAGAATGCTCAACCATGTGGAGAGGATAGTCATGCATGATAATCATCTTCGCCATCTCACTGTAGCAACGGTCTTGATCTAAAGGAGCGTTCAGAGGCGTAGCAGCAGCAGAAGAAGCCCTCTGACGTTTCTTGGGAGGACAAGTGGTGGTGGTGGTCACAACATCTTTGGTATCAGAGACTTCTTGAGTAGTGTGGTGAGTCAATCCCTCTCTGCTCATAGGGCATATCCCAAGCTGAATGTGACGCTTGAGGTGGCTCGTTCCGGCGAGCTTCTGGCCGGTAATATAGGCGAATGATTTTCTGCAGTGCTTGCAGCAAGCCTTGGAAGAACCAGGGCTTGTGGTTTCGATGGTGAAGTGCTCCCAGACCATAGACTTCTTACGCCTGCGGCGTATACCAGGCTGAGGAGGAAGTAGGCCGTCATCAGTGTCGGCTGCTGCATCAGTAGTGGGCCTGGTGGGGGTGGCCATGTGGGATTGGTCATCAATCTCAAAAGAACCGTTGTTGTCAATGAGCATCAATGAATTATTGTTATCCATTATCCTCTTCCTGCAAAATAAAAATAAAAAGTGAATCGGTTTGAATTACTTTGAAGAACAAAGCAAATCGAGAAAGAAACACAATTATCAGCTCCAAGATCTTTTTTTTTTTTTAAACGATTCTTCAACAAAATTAACACGGATGCAGATCGTGGGAGAATTAACACGGGACAAGGGGCCAAAACCACTGGGAAACGAAAACAGAGTAGATTTGAGTAAAAAATGGAGCTAGATCTAACTATGGAACAGGTGCAGCAGAGAGGGAGAGAGAGACTCACGATTTGGGTTAGCGTAAGGGAGGAGACGCCGCGCAAATCAGAGGCGAGTCAAGATTTCAAATCAGAGGGGATAATGGGCTTTGGGATGAACCTTCGGCTCTGAATCGAAAATTGAGAGAGCTTGGACTTTCGCGGCCGCTAGGGTTTTGAGCTTTTTTTTTCTTTCTCTCTCTCTCTTTTCTTTCTCGGCCTTTTCTTATAGCCCCCTTCACCTAATTTTATTAGTATTATTAATTGAAGAGAAAAAAAAAACAGAAGCACATGGTACAAAAAAAAAAGGACAAAAAAACTAACTCTTTTCGTTCATTCTTTACATTGTACGGAAACCGAGGTAGATCTGATCTGCCACCACCTCGGCTTCACCCTATCTTGAACCCTCCAGCCAGTAGTATTTCACTAACCTCCTGCCAAAATACATAGAGGGAAAGAAACTAATTGAGTATACGCTTTCCTTAGGTTGTCTTTTGCCCAGGAGTGGAACTGCATAAGCTTGGTTTAGTAACTCTCAGTCTGTCTTCATCCTCCGCCTTCTTAGTCTCCAGCTGAGCTTTCAAGGTATGAGCACTTCTGCTTAGTTTCCTGTCACCTTTCATCAGGATTTTGGATCTTAATCTTACCAGGCTTAATTTCTCTTTTGCCTTCTTTTCTTTTCTCTCACCAAGTTTTTTCTCCAACCAATCCAACTTAAACACTACACTTTTCATGTGTGTAAAGAGTATTTTCTGTACCAAATAGATCATCGTTGGAGATTTTCTGAGGTGACAAGTGCAAAGTCTTAGTCAAGTTGAGTATGCCATCCATTCATGTATGCTATTTTCAGAAGTGGGGTTGTTTATAGGAAACTTTGATGCAATGTCTGGCTGTCTCTTAAACGAACGGTTGACAGATTTGACCTAGGAGAGAAAGCAAAGAAAAATGTGTAAAGAAAAAAACCATATTATGTATATATTTACAAAGAACCAAAATGAAGTTTTCATCTTTCTTGTTGAATTTACGTGGATGAGATCAATAGAATATAGATTAAACATATTATGCTCCAGAAAAAGAAAAAAAGAAGATGAAACATATTAATAGTGTCTGTACTCTGTAATAATAAAGAATCGACGTAACTAGACAAAGGATTGGAGGAAATGTGTACATGTATAAAAGGATAGATTCTCATTTCAAGACCTAGTGAATGAACTCCAAGTGTCTAAGAACTCTCCAAGACAAGTGTTTCGGACACAAAGTGATTTACTTTCTCGTCAAGAAACCCAGAGATACAACAAATTTGGAAGACATAACTTAGATAGACCATAACGCCACCTGAGTGTTTCAGACACAAAGTGATTTTCTAGAGTAATTAATGGACTCAAATACTTATCAGACTATATACAGACTATGTACTGAACGCTACCTGAAGCCATTGCTTCAGTTTCGTATCTATGTCACCTCAATAAACATTTATATATGTTTTGAACAAAAAAAAAGAAAAACATTTATATATGTATAAATAGTTGTAAACAAGAATATACAACTCTTCCAAGTATTGTACTCTGATACAAGAAATCAACATCAACAAATTTGCCATCGTACTCTTACAAATACTGGATCGTGAAAGTGAGGGGGAAAAAAATTAACAACTAAAAAATAAGACTGACCCATTGCTGCAAAGTCTACAATGATGCAATATTTGGGTCATCCAACTTGGGGCACCATGTTTTGGCAATTTAATGAATGAACTTGCTTCATCTTTTTTGGCGACACACGAAATGACACTAACTCAAAAATCCAGTTTTTTTTTCTTTTCAAAAGAGTTCTTCGGAGTTGAACTTGTTCCATGCTTCCTGTTTATCATCAATGGGGGAAAAAGACAATAAATGTGGATTTTTGTACAACTGTGGCGGTTCTAGTTAATCCATGAGAGACGCAACCTTATAACTGGATGATAAGTTTAAATTTGGTGGCATCAACAGTAGCAGAATGGTGAAGCACTTACCTTGAGCATGTCGAACACTTTCTCAGCAATGTATTTCTGCTGGAGATTAGCGCCTTTTTGCTGAACTTTGTCAGGATGTATACAGAGAGTGGCCTTCCTGTAAAATTTCTTGACAGAAGCAGCTGTGATTAAATCGGTCAATGAAACAGGCTGCCAACCGCATTCTGGCCAAAGAACCTGCTCATTCATTTGCATCACAAGAGATTGTAAGATTCAAAAAGCATCAAATGAAATCAATTTCTACAAACAATTAAGAAATATTGGACACATACATATTGTAGCGTCGAAAGCAAGGCACGCAAGTTTCCCTCCTTCCCCGCACCCCAACGTTTTATCTCAACATCCAAGGTCTCACCAATCCTCTGAAAAATAAGATTTAAGCATGATGATGATTTAACTAGAAAAAAAAAGAAGATCCTCTCCAACGGTGGTAATGTACTAATGATAGATCCCAACGGTGGCACAATTTTTTACACTATCTCAACAAACCAACAGTATTGGGCACACCAGAAGAGGGAAAGTGAAGAAACCACAGTGTAAAGAAATAGACAGTAACGAAACTTACATTTTTCTCAGCTTGTTCTCTTTGTACTTGAAGATCACGATCATTTTTCTCAGCAAGTGCTTTCGCCTGAATTGAGAAAAGAATTCATGTCACAAAACCTCCCATTAACGATAAATATTTAACAAGTCTGTTGATACATACAGCTCGCTCCTGTGTTCTCTGGTGGCGTTCCAGCCGGGCACGCCGTCTCTCTTCAGTTTCTCCTTCAATATCTTGAAACCCACCGGATTGGGTTGATGAAGCTTTACAACAAAGAAGGTGGGCAAATTTAGAAGTTATGTAAAAAGTGCATAGGAACAAGAGACTATGACGGAGTACCTCCGAATATTGAACTGAGATCATCCACAATGTTTGTAGCCGAAGAGGTCTTCCTCAGGTTCTCTGATGCTCCAGAAGGCACTCGCGAAGATACCTTGCTAGATTCGAAAGACCCTCCTCTGTTCCATGAATCTTGGAAAGGATCCTGAAACACAACAGCAAGAGACGAGACGAATCTCCTGTAAAGGACTTAAAAAAAATCAGAACACAAGTAGTTATCCAATCAATCTCACCGGAGGGTTAGTTCTCTGTCGTGGAGCACTACTTGGTCTGGAAACCGAGTTAAAGAAGGAGTCAAGATCATTGTTATTGTTATCTTCTTGCTGCTTAGCTTTAGCTTGCGCAGCTGCAGCTGCTCTCACACGTGCCTCAGCAGCTGCCCTTTCAACAGCAGCTCGTTCTGACCTAACCCTTGCTGCTTCTTTCTCCCGCGCTTCAGCAGCAGCTCTCTCCGCCCTTTCCCTTGCCCCTGCAGCTGCCCTTTCACGTGCTTCAGTATGAGCTCTCTGAACAGCTGCTCTTTCTGCCCGTTCACGGGCATCAGTAGAAGCCTTTTCGACAGCAGCTCTTTGAGCTTTGGCACGTGCCTCAGTGGCTGCTCTTTCTCGTGCTTCCCTTGTGGCCCTCTCTACCGCCTGTCTAGCCAGCAGTCGTTCCCTTTCTCTCTCAATTCTTTTCTGCTCTCTCTCCCTTTCCCTTTCCCTTTCCCTTTCCCTCTCTGCCTCCCTTTCCATCTCTGCCTCCCTCTCGCGATCCAGTCGAGCTTGCTTTTCTCTTTCCCGATAATCAGAGTTGTCCACTTCTCTATTTCTACTTGCCTTCAAATTTTCTTTCTCTCTCCTTTCCTTAGCATGCCTAAACTTGGCTTCTGCTTTGTCCATGGCATCCTTCATGGCAGCAGCTGATGCAACAGCAGTGGAGAAAACATCTGAATCATTATCACCAGAGAGAGGCTCGGGAGCAGCAGTCTGATTTCTGCCGGCAGCAAAAGCGTCGAGTTCATCCATTTGAGATGCTGCAGAAGCTCGAGATAAAGAAGAAGGGTCGTGGTTAACCTTAGGACGTGTAGGTCTAGGTGGTGGAGGTCTGGAAGGTGGGGGAGCAGTTGTAGGTTGGGTAAATAGAGGGATCTCAGATACAGTAAGCCAAACATCATCATCAGATGAGTCAAAACTAGCATTCTGCGGCTCCAAAACTTCATCATAAGAAACTTTCTTACCATGGTAACTCCCAGAACTCTTTACTGGTGACTGAGAGCCACTGACGTGTTGTGGGACTCTCGAGTGACTTTTGTCTCTACCATTCATAAGACTATCGAGAGGGTCAATATCAACAAATACTCCTCCAGATGAATGATGATCAGTTTTTGTGGTGCTGAATTTACCAATTTCCTCCAAAGGATCAATGAAGCCTTGGGTAGGGGTTGATGATGCAGACTCCTTCTCTAAGACAACAAATGGGTCTTCCACAGGATTGGAAGATGTCCGATATGGAGGTGTCTGAGATTGACCAGGCCTGTGCAGAAAAGAATCAAATATCAAAGTTTTGCATATGAATGAAAACCAAAAAAAAAAACTACTAACTACCCTGCAAACAGCTCTACTCTTTAACAGGGGAATTGAAATGTTCAACGAGTGAACACATCATCCTTGTATGCATATCTCAAACGTTCATATATTAGATCTAAGCTGTGGAATTCGAATGTTACCGTTTAGTTTGAGGGGAGCTAGCGCGACCAAAACCAGGAATCAAGTCATCAAAAGCAGAGGAGGAAGAGACGGAATCTCCTCCTCCTCCTCCAATCAGATCATCCAAGGGATGTTTCCTAGGTGACAAGATCGAAGAGAAACTGTCCTCGAACCTAGCTGATTGAGAAGTCGTGAGCTCAGGGATAGCTTCAAACACATCCTCGTCGTCGTATACGGGCTTGTCAAAAACTGGCATCGACGGCTCCGACGGCTTCGGCTGAAAACAAGAATCCTTGAAGAGGCCATCGCGACCCAGATCGTCAAATACCCACGACGAATCGAACGAGTTTGTCTGAGGAGGAGGAGGTGCCATCGGAGAAGATTTTCCCTGGGGCTTCAGTCCCAAGCCTGAGAAATCTTCCATTGATTTTGATTTTGATTTTGATTTTGATTTTGACCACCGAATCGGAGATCACCAGAAATATGATTATTCTCAGATCTGACTAGTTTCCATTGAAGAATCGGAGAGCAAAAGTATTCGTCCTTCTCTTTTTTTTCTTCTCTTACAAACAAGTCCTATATTTTCATTTACTTACCCATTTGCCCCGTAGTAACTACGTATAAGCTAAGTTCAATTCAATCTTTCAAATCCACTTGGAGGTTGAAGCGATGCAAATGATGGCATCTCACACATATTAGGATTTGTTTTAATAACGTACATGTAACCATAACTTTAAATGCATGTGATGATAATGGCGACTAAAGCGAATTGTGTGGTCGGTCCAAATATGGTTTGATGTATGTCAATCTCACCAATACTGTACCCAAAAAACCTTATGTTAGATCCCAATTAGGTTCCACACGACGACCTTCTTCTTACAAGAATACTCTCTTAAAACGAGAAGGTTCCATATCTTTCGTTCATGTTAAAGAATTAAAAAAAAACCATACACAATGGCTGTCAAAACACAACCATCTTCCCCTTCCTTACTACTCATGTCCTTGTTCTTACTACTTGTTGTCCCTTCATCAGTTCTCTCAGCCACTCTTCGATCTGATATCCAAGCTCTAGAGTCTATCATACGCAGCATTGATCCAAGTTCCATCTCCCCTTCCTCTTACCTCAGCACATGGGACTTCTCTGAAGACCCTTGTGAAGGCTCAGGGACGTTCTTGGGAGTTATGTGTTCTTTCCCTCTTGATAACACCACGACCAGAGTCACAGAGATTGACCTTGACGATGATGGTTACGACGGTTTCCTCTCTGATGAAGTAGGGAAACTGACAGAGCTCACTGTCCTTAGCCTCAACAGGAACAGATTCCGTGGTCCAGTACCAGAAACCGTGTTCCAGCTCAAGAAACTAACCAAACTCTCCCTCTCTGAAAATTTCTTCACCGGAGACATAACCCCTGGAATCACCTGGCTCAAAGAGCTCAAAACCATAGACCTGTCCAAGAACAGCATCGCCGGTGAGATCCCTCCAAAGATCTCATCCTTGAGAAGTTTGACTCACCTGATCCTATCAAACAACCATCTAGACGGAAGAATACCTCCACTCAACGGCTTGTGGAAGCTACAAGTGTTAGAACTCGGTAACAATCACCTCTCAGGGACGCTCCCTAAGCTTCCTCCAAGTCTAAGAACTCTATCTCTCTGCTACAACAGCCTTGCAGGACGTATATCGCCTTTGCATAGGCTGAAACACCTTGTGTCACTAGATGTGAGCCAGAACAGATTCTCAGGCACCGTTAGCCATCAAATCCTAACGTTTCCAGAGATTTCACACATCAATGTGTCTTTTAACCAGTTCATATCCATAGAGGTTGTTCAGGTTACAGGCACTGAATCTCACCTGCGCAACCTTGACGCTGAAGGAAACCAATTACAGGGTCATCTTCCCTTGAACTTGCCGTCTTATGGAAACTTGAAAGATATCAACCTACGGAGCAACAAGTTCTCCGGAGATATTCCAAGGATCTATGGGAAAAGACTTGAGAATTCATGGAGAAGCTTATACTTAGAGAACAACTACCTTACAGGTTTGCTTCCTGAGGAGTTTCTAAGGATCTCCAAGCAAGTCAGAGGAAGCGTTTCGAATAACTGTCTGCAATGTCCTAAGAATGTTGCAATCTGCCAAGGAGTACAAAAGCCAAAATCACAATGCACCAATGCAATGCAGAAGGAGGGCTCGGAGTAGACATCGTTACACATGGGAAACAGTTTTTACTAAAAAGCATAAACGTTACCAAAGTTCATGTCCTTATTTGTTTGTAATCATGGTAGAAATCTACTCTATGGAGAAAAAATTGACATTCAAAACCAAAATAACAACTCAAATGCCATACCATCATAACTGTTTTTTTTTTCACAACACAATGCATTTCAGAAGAGCCAATTGACACTAATGTTACCAAGCCAAATCAAAAGAGGAAACTGAGCTAAAGCCACAAAGATCAAGAGGTAGTGATGCCTGCTTGAGTCATAACTCCTAGCTTCCGCAAAGAGAACTCGCTTCATTGTCTTCACCAAGAAAACACCGGTGCACAAGCATGTCCACGGAATCAAAACATAGTACGAGTATCCCCACATGATCTTACCAAGAACAGCTAAGCAGAGACCCGTGAAAGCATAGCCAGCATACGCCACGATATCCAAGAGGGGTGCTTCTCCACTACCCAATGAAAGCAATGATATCTTGAGCAGCATGACTTGCATAAACCAGCCAACCGTTCCTTTCACAAAAAGCCAGTTCAGAGCTTCAGGAGAAAACCTAGCAGATTAGGAATCACCAAAAGGATTAAAAGGTTTGAAAAAAGACATACACACATGAAGAGATAAAACATAAGTAAAGAACTTACTTCCCATAGAGTCCTAGTGACAAACCAGCAAGAACAAGATAGGTGCCAAAGGCCATGAGCGGAATGTATAAATCTGGCGCATTAATATCATATATCGGAGGCTTGTATGAAAGTCTACCACCAACAGGTTCAGAGATTCTAGCCCAGTGTCCCTGAAGTTGCATTCAAGACCTCATAAGACCCCCAAACACATAAAGAACATATACCAAAAACAAAATAAAGCCTTTCCTCTTACCCTGTGAAGGAAAGGAAGTAAAACAATCTTCAACTTGTTCCTAACATATTGGTCATTCACTTGGAAATAGTATTGTGGATCGGAGAAGTAACGAGTGATCTGTTCATATCAAACAACTAGAGTTAAAAAAACAAATGAAACGCTAAGTAATGAACACAAGCATGGTTTTAACTTACGTTGCTCTGCACATACTCAGAGCTGGATCCGAATATTTTCTCACCATAAGCTCCCAACCCACTTCGGATAAGACCAGAGCCAGGTCCGGAGAAGGCATTGCCGAAAGGGTTAGGCTGCTGAGGAACTGACTGAGGCATTGGCATCCCTGGCTGAGGTCCCATGTTGTTATTATACATCTCTGCCATTCAACACAAAAGAGGTTTAATTTTAACGAATTGCAAAGCTCAAATGCACAAAGAAGAAAACTTTCTTTGAATATGGTTCTTGTTTTAACAACCCAACAATTTAAATGATCTTTTCTTTCTATCAAATTACGCAATTAGAGAGAAGATCGATCAAGAGGGTTCGAGCTTCGAAGCTACGACATTGCTAATCTAGGGGTTTTCAGTTGCAAACACCAAGACCTGAAGGGAAGCTGTGAAGGAGGAGGTGATAGATCTCGAGCTTGCTTTCTCGTTTGTTTGATTAGTTCGCCGGCTAAGTTCCAGTGGAATGCGAAGTGATGAAGAACCTCATAGATCGAAGGAAGGTCATGTGTGAAAGGCTGTTGCTCGCACGTGTGAGATTAAACCAATAGAAGTTCGACACGTATATATCCTAATTTCTTTTTATTTTCGTTAAATCGGATTTATAAGAAAACAAGGACTATTTATGCGAACACTCGAAGGTTCAGGGTTTTGTATTGAAAATATTTCTAATAAAAATGTAGGTTCTTTGATCAAAAAAAATTTGACCAAAAAAAAATGTAGGTTCACTTATGGGAAAACTCAAACGTTAAGGGTTTGTTTTGAAACTTTTTTCTAATAAAAAAAAAAAGCCTCCAAGCAGAGAGAACGATCAAGGAAGTGATTCTCGATTAGAAAACAAGTTTGGGGCTATTTATGAGAGAAATCTAAATTTCAGGGCTTTATTGAAATATTTTCTAATAAGAAGGCGTCCAAGCCGGGAGAACGATGAAGTGATTCTCAATAGAGAAGAAAGCTTCCAGTCTTTATTTTGCGAGATGGAGGTTCCAAGCTCTGAGGAGATACTTCAATGTATGAGCTCTTGTCTCTCTCAGATCAAATGGCGACTCAAGCCCACTTCCAGACGCCGCCTCGATATAGGTTCTCTTCGATGCTTTTGATTGCGTTTGTTGTTTGAGATCGTTGTAAATAAAAAGAAGCCACTCTGTGCATTTTGCTTGCTGGGTTTATCAAATTCCACGCCCCCGTTAGAGATTAATTATTAAAAGTTTGGAACTTTAGACTCTCTAGTATGATGTAAACGAAGTTTATTGGACCAGATGTGCTGGCACTATGCACGGGGATGAGACCAGTTGTGATGATTGACTATGGTGGCAAAATGCCTGAGCTACAAGATCGCTTGCTTTCCCTTCTTCAGCTTATCCAACAGGTTAGGCCCTCCTCTACTACTTCTTTCTTCTTCATGCAACATTAGTACTTGAGTAGCTGATGTTGTTCCTGCTTGTGTCATTTTAGGCTTTACCAGTTTTCAAATCTCTGAGGGTTATGGTTATAGAAGATATGATCTACCTCATAAATGTAGCAACACTGCCCAAGTGGTTGAGTTCAGAACCTGAATTGTTCTTCGTCGACTTGGAACAAGATCCTCCACAGGTTTCTCCTTGTTTCAGTGGTTTATCTTCTCATGTTCTGTCTCACTGATCTTGGTCTTGCTTTCTTTTTTGTTCAAGATGGTAGAACAAAGCAAGGAAAGCGATCTAGGGATACAGCTTAGGTCGATTCAGAAGCTATTCTCTTCCACATTTCCTTTAGATGGCAGCAACAATGATCAAACAACAGCACTTGATGATGCAACAAACTCTTCTCAGTCTTCTTTATTCATTGATCTTAGTTGTTGTTTACAAGACACTAAGGTTACAATCCCAACACTAAACGGGTAATTTTCATATCAAACTCTTCATTCATTTCACCGTATGACTTCTTAGTTTATCAAGCGTGTTCAATCTGTATTTTTGCAGATGGCTCCTGGACTATCCGGTCGTGTATTTATTCGGCACAGATCACATAGAAGAAGCAATCTACAACCTCTCAACCAAGTCTCTCCGCATCTTCAAAGTTCTAGTACAAAGGTTCGTTAGTTAATCTTTTAGCCTTCTGAAACGTTGTTGTTGTGATGACTAACTTAAAAGATCTTTCAGGGGAGAAGACTCTCATTTAGAAGAGCTAACAAGGTAACAACTTCAATACCATCATGGTGATTTTGCTGACATAAACAACAATGTATATATGAATAACTGGGTTTGTTTCACAGTTTTTCGGTGCCATATGATTTGAGTATGGGAGGTAGCAAGGAAGTCTGGGCTGAATCATTTCTAGACAGAATGAGTTCAAGGTGGGAAGAATGCAAACACATTTGGAGATCACTGGAGTTGCAAGTTTCTGAATGTTATCCTCAAGCAATTGTTCTTTAAACCTTTCACTACTTGAAACAGTAGTTCAATAAACCTGGTAACGAGTTTTTATTCAGAATGTAACCGAATCAAACAGTTCATGAACAAGAACCAAAACACAAAAGCCAACAAAAAAAAACTTAAAAACGTGATATCTTGTTGTAGATCAGTTTGCATTCAGGAGAGTCTGAACCTCAGACAATGTAGGAAGAGCTGGAATGGCTCCTTTCTTGGTAGTTGTAATGGCTCCACATGCATTAGCAAACCTAAGCACTTCTCTAAGACGAGCTTCGTCCTGTAGTTAAAACACACAGAAACCAACGATTCAGAAATGATATAGACTGATTTGATATGTTATATTTATTTGTATTTTTGTACCTCAAGAACAGAGCGGTCATCAACAATGTTGCAAAGCAAGGCACCAACATATGAATCACCAGCACCAGTTGTGTCCACAGCGTTCACATGGAAAGGATCAACAGATCCACGGAAGCTCTGTAATCATATAAGATTACAAGTTAAGAAACATTTAATGATAAAAGAAAACTATCACAAAACCATTTACCTTGGTGTAATAATTACATCCCTTTTCACCCAAAGTGACAAGGAGTAGTTTCAAGTTATCATGCCACAGAGACAAAGCAGTCTCATCATCAACGCTATCAGATCCCGTCAAGAACATAAGCTCTTCATCGCTGACTTTGATCACTTCAGCTTTGTCCCAGATGCTAAGAATCTGCTTCTTAGCCTCTTCCTTGGAAGGCCACAAAGGCAGCCTCAAGTTTGGGTCATAAGAGAGCAAAGCACCGGCTTCTTTAGCCACCTCCATGGCCTTCAGGTGAGCAGATCTACATGGCTCAACGATGAGACTTATTGATCCATAGTGAAACACCTTAGCCTGTTAAAATAAAATAAAAACAGAGCATTTTGTCAACCTAACTTGACCTCCACGTTAGATATTACATAAAGTCCTAACTTCATTTCTACGTTATGTTTATCAACAAACGTTAGGTTTAATTAAAAGCCAAAATAACTTACAGATCTGATGAGATCGAGGTTAAGCTCATCAGGACGGAGGAGCATGTCGGCGCTAGGGTTCCGGTAAAACATGAACTCACGTTCTCCATCAGATCTAAGCGTCACGAACGCAAGCGCCGTCCTAGCTCCAGTGTCGAAGTTGATTCCTTCGGCAGAGACACCGTTTTGTTTCAAGATCCCGGCGAGCATGTGACCGAACTCATCGTCACCGAGCTTTCCGACAAAAGCAGCACGACCGCCGAGACGAGAGACAGCAATAGCAACGTTGGCAGGTGCACCACCGGGAGCCTTGATGAAGCCAGGAGCCTCAGAGAGGGATACGCCGGAGACGGTGGGGACAAAGTCGATGAGCATCTCGCCGAAGCTCACGATCAAGCTCTTCTCGCCGTTGGATGTAGCCATTTTGTGGTCGGAGAGTGTTTTATATTACAGAACTGAAGGAGAGGGTTATGTTTTGGATATGAGATGTGTTGGAGAACGAAGAAGGGTTTATATACAAGTGTGTTAGGATCAAATCCGATAAAGACTTTTAATTAAAATTTAATAGATTTAATTATCCAGTTAAATTTGTTTTTATCCGAAATATTATAAATTATATTTAGTAAGTAATTAATATCGAAATATTTGATTGGCTAATTTCATGATATTATTGATCTTTGGTTTTGTCAAATCCACTAGAATTTTAATTAATTTAAATGAAAAATTTAATAGATTTATCCAGTTAAAATTGTTTTTATCCGAAATACTGAAAATTGTATTAATATCGAAATATTTGATTGGTCCATTGCATAATATTATGATCTTTGGTTTAGTCAAATCGACTAGACTTTTTTATAGATTTATCCAGTTAGAATTGTTTTTATCCGAAATGTTGGAAATTGTATTTGGTAACTAGTTAATATCGAAATATTTGATTGATCCATTTCATGATATTATGATCTTATGAGAACATTGATTGGTCCTTTGAAACGGATTTTTTGCTTGTTAATGGAACCCACGTAACGTCTTTTGCAAGGTTTACTAATTACTAGGGATTGTTGGATAAAGATATCTAATCCTCTTTTATTTTCCGATTATTTTATTTGTTGGGGATTACTTTCTCTATCTATAACACATTTTTGTCAAAAATAAAATAAAATCTATAATACACATTTAACGGATATTATATTGGCTCATGTAACTCTTGATTCTACTAAATCGAAAATTTAATGTGAGATTGTATACAATTTTATTAATGATCCTTAATTCCTTATCCTTTCATATTCCCTGAGTAATAAATATTTTTTTGTATTTATCATTAATCAACGGAAGATCCTTCGATTCTTAGACGTTAAATCAGTTTCAGAATTTATTGATAAGAACCATTTAAAAACGAAAAAGGTCAAACTATT
Source organism: Brassica juncea (assembly GCA_018703725.1). Classification (NCBI taxonomy): domain Eukaryota; kingdom Viridiplantae; phylum Streptophyta; class Magnoliopsida; order Brassicales; family Brassicaceae; genus Brassica; species Brassica juncea. The sequence goes on along the minus strand of CM031940.1, from coordinate 3,921,326 downwards.
TGGTAAATGCTTAGTAACGCATTCGAACGACCCAATAAAAGAAACGTATGCATGCATTCCAAAAAGCTAGTATTAGATAATTTTCATTGTTGTATTTGAAAACAAACAAACTCAAAAATGAAGGATTTAGTTGAAAACTGCCAAAAGATTATTTAAAAAAAAAATAAAGTTATGACTTTTTTACTTTTAAAACTGTCAATTAAGAATTAAAACTTTGCAAGGTTAGGGATTTATTTTTTCTAAAAAAAGTTAGGTATTTAGCAAGAAAAAAAAAACAATGCAAGGTAGACATTCCAAAAAAATGTGTATTCTATATGTGTTTTTAAAAAGGATGTGCATATGTTGTTTCTAAAAAGAGCATAAATAAAAGATAATCCGTTGACAAAAAAAAAAGAAAGATAATCCAAAATTAGCTAAAAAGAAGTGGTTAAACCTAGCTATGATTGGTGTTGGTTGGTGTGTTGTGCCGGAAAAACCACTTTTATCATGATATATGACCGGTGAATTTGAGAAGAAGTATGAACGTAAGTAAGATTGGTAGTGAATGCATGTCTATTTGTCATGTCTATGCATATTCTGATGTTGACTGCTAATTTTGGATGTTGTAGCTACTATGATGTAAATGTTTATCCTAGTTTTGATTACTATATACCAACTTTGGCAATATCTACTCAGTCAAACTGCTGGAGACTGTTGGACTGTAAGTCTGTAAGTACTTGATTGTATAAGTTTTGGATACTAGTAACTATAATCTTTAAGCCCTTTCTCAGAAAAAAAACTATACTCTCTAATTACGTTCTTTTATTCTGAGTTTGCTTTTTTATCATTTGGTACTGCTAAGTAATTAAACTCTAAGAGTTGCTCTCCTCATTTGCAGAATGAGCACGAGAAGAACCAGGAGCTGATGTAGCAGCTATATGCAGAGAAAAAAAGAGCAGCTACTTACAAAAAGCATATGGATATGCTATTTGAACATTACGAACAACACAACGAAAGCTTTACTAAGAGAATCCAACACATAGCAGACAATGTGAGGGATCTAGAACAGAGAGATCATCAACAGAACCAAATAAAGTAAATTTTCCACCAGTTTGATTTAGGAGATAGATCTTCTCTTCTTTGTTTCACAAAATCCTCTCTTTTAGTAAAATAATATTCTTGTCGAGAGTAGTTCAAAAAAAAATTCTTGTCGAGAAACATAAGAGCTTCATCAGTTCAAGAAAAAAAACAACATAAGAGCTGGCAAATACGGTCGAGAAAGTTTTGTTTTATTTTTATGTTCCAAAAATGAATCTGTTCAGATGCTGCATAGGCATAGTTTAGTGTACATATGGTTTTTAAGCTCTACAAAACTAACAATTGTGTTGCAATCTGTATTTTTATTTCTTTCTATTTACAAAAATTTGAATATTCAACAATTTAATTTTGTATTCTACAGAAATATTGGCAATATGTATGAGCTAGCCGATAAATCTAACGACCAAAAACGAGATTGACAATGTCAATAATCAACTAATACACATAATAAATTCACTTTTTCTATATGCAAAATAAGAAAGAAAGAGAGAGTTGATGCTTTGTATGCAGCATCTCAATTCAATCTTTGAAGAGAATGAGCTTATTGTAACAATTTGTGGAATTCAATCTAATCATCACATTTCAAATAAGTAAACATGGATATAAATGAACATTTCTCTATTGCAATTTCTTCTGTTTTTTTTTTTTTTTGAATTTGATCGATTTTGGCTGATTTAATAGTATATGAATGAACAAAACTTTATGTACAAAAAGAGCACAAAGTTTCAAAGGCCAATTTTATTATATGTCTAAAATAACTAAAATCCATTGGAGCAGCTTCCCTTATCTCACTCCTGTTTTTCCAACAATGCCATACATTAGAGCCACTGCACTGTATGTTTGTTCTGCTATCAGCACTAAATTATGTATGATTCATGATCTTCCGGTATCATAATTTTAATTTTTTTAATGCTCTTACATATAGTTCAAAATTGATAGATGAGTCTTCAAAAAATTATTTCAAGAAAACAATATGATTTGAGGAAGCCATGTAAACAAATTTATTGAAATTATTTGATATATATTGAACTTAATCAAGTATAAATTAATATTTTTGGAACCGATAACTCGATTAATATTTGAAACCGAAACTATTTCAGGTTCAATCGGATCTTGGACATGTAACTAAACCCAAACCGTACCCGACTAAACCTGAACCGAATCCAACCCGAACTTTTCAAATATTCGAATGGAGCTGAAATTCATGAACCCGAAATCAGAAATCCGAATGGATCTGAACCGAAACCCGACTGGGACCCCGATTGCTCAGCCCTATTTTTTTCTTATTGATTCACAATTTATTTTCAGAATATAGAAAAAATGTAACCATTTGAGTCACATAAATTTGTTGTAGTTAAATTTAATAACAGCTGTAACATATCATTACTAAAAGAAATGCAAGTCTAGCAATAGGGAAATAATCATATTTTGTAGGAAATAATATCATATTTTATTCTCTAAAAGGAAAGATATAATAACCTACCAAATTTGCATCTGATAGACTTGCAAACTAGATTCAAGTTCATTGTATAGTAAATTATATACCTTGAGGTGTTGCATGAGTTTCCTACTATATAGAAAACAAAAAAAAAAGTAAAATTAAATTTCTTTATAAAATATTAATATACTGAAGTTATGATCTTAGTCACAAACAGAAAATGTAAAATAAAATCTTTTAATCAGTTCCTATGATAAAGTTAGGGAATGAAATAAATAGAAATGTATCCAAGATTTGTTACCATCCCTTTATTATTAAAGAGAAGCAAAATAAAAGAATAACCTTTAATTAGTAATTTATTTACATCTATGCCATTTTCTCAGCAACCATTTAAAATTACCCTTTTATATCTAGAAGAATTACAAAAGAATGCCATTGGACTTACAAGTGATATTATTAGAGGCGACATTTAATTTTTTGTGTATGGTTTTAACGGTTTTTCTGATGAACTCTACTGCACATGATTATAATGACAATTTTCCTTCAGCCAACATAGAGAACATTATTACAAGGCTGTTTGAAACTAATATCCATCGTGAAAAATTACTACTCTCTTTGTTTCAAAATAATACATATTTTGAGATTTTCATACTTTTTAATAAAACATATTAAAAATTAGTTATTAATGCATAGTTTTTTGTTATTTTATATTCCCTATATTTCTAAACCAAAAAGATTTCAAGAAATGCAATTAATATTTTTGAGATTCACAATTTTTCTTAATTAGTTGACAAAAAGTACATTGAAAATGTGAAAAATACATCTTTTTGAAACATAAAAATTATGCTTCGTGGACTATATTTTTATTTATTTTATATCATATAATAGAATGTGTGCTTACATTTTCACATTAAATAATTTCCAATTTTTTTAATAGTCCATGGTTTGTTCTACAAATACAATTTGTTGATTTTGGTGTTTCTTGGACACGTGTTTTACCTTGATTTAGCAATGGAATTTCATACATAATCAGCTTCAACCAGCTGCATATATTAAAGCTTTCAAATATCATTACACTCTAATTTCTGTGTATTAGTTCACATTCTTATACATTGGGATTTGTTACGTATAGTTCCATTCCAGTTATCGTAATTTATGACTAACACAATTATACAATTCAAAAAATATTGACTACCGGAATATCAATTTCCATTAATGTTTTTATACTAATTAATTGTTTTTTAAAATTATAAAATTATGGAACTTTTTATTTCCTATAATTACTCATCTAATGTCAATCATGTCTTTATGATTGATTTTCACACTATTAATACGTACCTAGAATATACTTTTTAGCTTCCTAATAAACTTTGTTTCTGTATATGTGAATATAAAATTTATGGCGCAATACTTGCATGAAATTTTTTAAAATTATTTATTATGTAATTAGTGCATGCTTGAAACAAACATCCGGCTTTGAGTGTCGATAGATCTAATTTGGTAATACTTTTAATATTGTGTTGACAATATTAATATATTACAAACAGACCTTATAAAGGTATAGGTTTTGATTGTTTGGACCTTTAAAAATAGCCAGCGTGAAACTTAAATATTCGTTGGCCTTAATTGATTAATTTCATAAGCGTCCAATTAATTATGTATGATATGGTCTATTATGTAAATATAGTTTTACATAATTTATGTTATCATTAATTCGTATTTAACATATAAAATATTTTATCTTGTCCACTGATATTTTTCATGTGTAATAGTGTCTTTCCTTATACTTATATCTGTTATTGTATATCAATAGAAATATGTTTAAATTTTAAGTATTTAATTTAACTCTCATCCCGCGCAAGGTGCAGATCCAATCCTAGTATTTATGGTAAAATGAGATCTAGACTTTTCTTACATATTAGAGGTAATTCGAAAAACTACAAAATTCTGCCAAACTACAAGAAGTCTGAAGGGTGATGAATTAACAATTGTGAAACCGTTTCTTATAGATAAATATTTTATTCAAAATAAGTAGACATCGTTTGTTAGTTGAACACAAAAAAATAAACAATTAAACTTAAGCTCAAGAAACAAAAAAAGCACTGATATGATTTCAGACTAAGTTATAATTTTGTAAGATATGTATGTGATATAAAAACGTATAAAAGCCTTTCTGATTTTATATTATAGAAAAAATGAAATGATAGTTTTGAAAATTTATTTATGATGTTTTATCAACAATCAAAATGACATAGAATTTATGTGGATATATCTTGAAAAACTAAAGTAAAGCTAAGAGTTTGTAAAGAAAATGAATTAACAACAACGTTGTTGTATAATAAATAATTACTTAAAAACATTAAAATTTATCAAATCTTATATTTTTAGATATCTCTATAAACTCATTTATCGTTTTATGAGCATATTATATGTGTAATTATTTTATTAATTATACATTCCCATTATTAAATACTAACTAAACCTTTAATAATATATACGGAAAATGGATTGATAGAATTCTATAAATAAGAACGACTTAAAATAGTGAAAATTAATTAAACTCAATACTTCTAAATATTTTTTCATATATATCCATTTATCGCTCCACGACATATTGTGTATCACCAATAGACCTATTAGCGTGAACCACGTGGAAATAAACCTATCAGCGCTAGCCACGTAAATTTCTGGATATGTCTAAGAATGTAAATATTAGATTTTACCAAAAATTCTTATATTGTGGGTATGTGGTGAGTTCGACATCCATGCTTACTAAGTCACACTATATATGTTTCCTTCTCTCATACGATCACCTCACCAAAAAGAAACAAATACCTTATCACCCAAACTGAAAGAACTTAATTAAGCAGCCATGAAACCAACCAATTATGCTCATGAGACTGTGGAAACTAACGCTAGAGCTACCACCGACGCTCAGCTATATCCATCACCTGAAGTGCTAGCCGTTGAGAATATTACGGCGAATCCGAGCCATGACGGGAGATACATACAATACAACATACGTGATGATATATTTGAACTCACTGCAAAGTATAAGCCACCAATCATGCCTATTGGCAGTGGTGCTTATGGCCTCGTTTGGTAATCTCCTTCTAACATTTTTATATTATTTGTTTCCATCCTTTTAGGGTTGTATGATCTTTGTGCTCTGGTTGTTCTGAATATTACTGACACTTTAATATTTCTATGTTACTGTTTTTAACAGTTCAGCTATAAACTCGGAGACCAAAGAAAAGGTGGCAATAAAGAAGATTCATCATGCATTTGAAAACAAAATAGCGGCAAAGAGAACTTTACGTGAAATCAAGCTTCTTCGTCACTTCCAGCATGAAAATGTCCGTATATGATTTCATCACTATATTTTTTTTTCTGATTATCAATGAACTTGATTATTGCGATGGTTCATGATAATTTTTTTAGCTTCTAGAATCTATTTTAATAATTAGGAAGAGTTCGGGCCAGATCCTGATTTTCCCTAGGACGTCCAAGACTAACCATTGCTAATCTTTTATGACACGGCTTAAAATATCTCTCTCATCGGGATTATCAACACGATTCTCTTCTTACTTGTTAATCTTATAAAAATTAATCATTAGTCCCTAATATTTGAGTAAAATATCATTTTATATAGATTGTTGGAATCAAAGACCTAATATTGCCTCCTCAGAGAGATGCTTTTGAAGATGTGTACATTGCATGTGAGTTTATGGACGCTGATCTTTGTACAATCATAAAATCAGGTCAAAAACTAGAACCACTCCATTACGAGGTTTGACTTTGATTTATTCTTAAAACTTTTATCAGTTTTTACTTTTTAGAGAGCTTGAAAATGTTCATTTGTTTATTTTGTAACGCAGTTTTTGTTGTACCAAATCCTGCGTGGATTAAAGCACATTCACTCAGCCAATGTGTTGCATAGAGATTTAAAACCAGGCAATCTCCTCGTGAACGCAAACTGCGAACTAAAGATCTGTGATTTTGGACTTGCTCGTGGTACTTCAGAGAACAACGCAATGACTGAGTATGTTGTCACAAGATGGTACCGTGCACCTGAGCTTCTCTTGAACTCATCTGTGTACACCTCAGCTATAGATATCTGGTCTGTTGGCTGCATCTTCTTGGAGTTGCTGACTCGCCAAGTGGTCTTCCCCGGTAGAGATCGTGTTCATCAGCTTCGTTTGATCTTGGAGGTAACAAGAAAAGTTACATTAAACCCCTTTTTGTGATCTCTTAACTTAAAAAAATAATAACTATACTTTGATTTGCAGCTCCTAGGCTCTCCATCAGAGAAAGAACTTGGATCATTGAGTGAAGATTCTAAGTTGTACTTAAGACAGCTTTCTCACCATGATCCCCAATCTCTCTTTGTGGTATTTCCAAACGTGCCTTACACTGCTCTTGACTTGATCAAGAAGATGCTAATGTTTGACCCTGGACAGAGAATTTCAGGTTTATGTCTCTTCTTTAGCTTCATTCCAGTTTTTGATTTAGACTCTTATCACCATTTTGTTTGGGTTATTTGCAGTTGAAGACGCGCTTGATCATCCATATCTCAGAGAGGTGCGCGACGTTACTGATGAACCAGTGTTCATGACGCCCTTCAACTTTGATGAACAGCCGTTCACATTAGAGGAGATTAAGGAGTTGATCTACTCTGAAGCCTTAGCTTTCATCCCTGAACCACCAGGAGTTGAAAATGAACATTGACTTTGATTTGGAAACAACACATGGAATAATCATCATTGTCTTTTCCGCTCATAATAATATTTCTATGTATTAAGATATTGTGCTGGATATCCTAAATAAACCATATTTGGTATTGTAAGATTATATAATATTTTTCTAAATAAACTAAAGAAAGAAAATTAAGGATTATGTGGGAATTATTATAACTTTCAAACCAATAAATAATAATAATTTATTGCAACAATGAAAGAAAACAAATCATATCCTATATATGACTCTTTTGAAACTCTTGGAATGGTTCTTTGGCATGTTTGTTCAACTCTTTAGATTGCCAAAGAATCTAGAGAGTGGTACATGGCCATCGGTTTCGTCTTTACTTTTGCTAGAGTGTTTGTCTCTGCTGGACTTGTGCTTCCTTGATCTCTTAGAACTTGATCTTCTAGATTCGTCTTCATCGCTACTGGATGATGATTCTGAGGATGAATAATGCTGCAAAATCAACATGGTTAATGCTAATAGAAGCTATAAAAGACATGGCCCCATCTGTGTTAAAGGGCAGTAAGTACTTATCTGTGAGATCATTGGAGAAAACAGTTAATACTAAGATCCTCACAAAGAAGGTTTTAGATGTTCTGTATAGAGTTAAGTTGATGATATAACCTTTCCGGGACTTATCACTAGAATAGTTCCTTCCCTGGGAGAGTTTCAAGGCCCTTTCTGCATCTAGCTGAGCTCTATACTCATGCATCAGTTTATCGGTGTCTGCTTCAAGTTCTCCATTTTTCATGTCTTCTTCCTAAACATGTCATGTATAAATAAAGATACAACGTTAAAACATTTTCTAATGTCTCCATAATCACAAGTTCACAACGCAGAGAAGCTGCAGACGGTAACAAACTGATCTTGCACTTGCAGGATACTAAAAGATGAGCTTGACCATCTATAGGTTTATGCAAAACCAAGATGCTAGAGCTACTTGGAATCCTCAACATAGATATAGATGTAAGAGGGAAGAAAAAAACATAATTTCATTTCGAATACAAAAAGAGTGTGTAAGATGAATTAGAACAGAGAGCGATGAGGATTAAATCTTCTAAATTTGACAACAACCATAGCAAGGTTGTGAATGAACACTCAGTGTCAAAATTTAACTTAAAACATGATTATAACGAGGATTATGCAAGGCATGATGAAGCTTCTGTTAAGCTATGGAAAGTAATAAAACAAAACATAAAAAGCTGACTACCTTTTGCTTGTTCTTATACTCTTCCCAGGTGATAGTGTGGGTAGTCTTGAGACTATAGCAAAACGAGCCGCATGCCACTCTGGTGTATGAAATGAACCATCCACCTGAGACACTCCTCATCAGAAACGTACGGCTCTTGGTGTCTCATGGCTAGCTAGTGTCTTTTCGTAGCTGTCTGGTAAGCCAAGATCGATCGAGTTTAAGTGATCTGAGGGAAACTGATAGAGACAAACCAGTTCACCTCTACGATGATCGCTTCGCCGTTCAGAAAACAATGAAACGCAGGCTCAAGTGTAAAGAATCTGTGATTATAGAAAGATTCTAAAGCAACTGACCAAATCTCCAAGCAAGGTTCAATGGACAAAGCGTACACAGAGTTTAGAAGACGAAGAAAACTAACAAACTATTCTCAGATTTTTTTCATGACTAAAGAAGATGATGTGCAGAGCTCCTTTTATCCCGCAGCAAACTCCACCTTCCAATTAAACTCAGCCACGTGTCTCCTTAAGCAATCCTTCTCCTCAACCAATCATATATTGCCACGCACTCTAGACTCTGTTTTTTTTTTGGCAGTACTCTTAGACTCTGTTTATCTGTAACAGAAACAGTTTTTGTTCTCTCTACTGTTTGTATCAGCCTCTTGGCTTTGATGAATGATCTCTTCTTGTGAGTCAAGCATAAGTCCTGTCTCCCTCCGTTATCTTGAAACAGAGGCAAGCTTGCGTAACAAGCATGCGGAAACTCATGAAACAGAGTCGGATACCTTCAGAAGAAAAAAACAGAGCTTCTATCGATTTCATCAACGAGAAGAGATTGAAGGAGAAGGTGATTGGTACCAGCGCAAGAAGCGGAGAACAGGGACGGTGAGTCCAAGGAAGAAAAAAATGTCGCTAAGCTGCTTATCAAGCTCTTGCTTTGCTGTTAATACAGATTAGGGAGCTTGAAAGAGGAGGAGTTGACATTCTTGTTGCAATGATTTGCTCGAGAGAGGTAGAGTCTCACTACAGATATGGAGCAATGGCTGGTGGTGGATATGGAAACCTTACGGTAGAAGCGATGGTGCTTACTATGGGGGAGAGGATATGGAACCGTCCCTACCCAAGGGTATGGCCCTGGAGTGGCCAGTGCTTGGGACTAAGCTTTTTTTTTTAAGTTCAATTCTTCTTCAAGAATCGATTATGTTATTATCTCTTATCTCTTACACGAGGTGAATCTTGTGCAAATGGTTTGATGTTTGAATGGGATGAGAAAAGAGATTATAATTGATGTTGTCATAATTATACTGCTCAAACCCTGCTTATTGTTAATTTTTCTTGTAGTGGGAGGCACTTGCTCTGTTGCTTATAGGGATTAGTGTAAATCAAATGCGTTCTCTTCCCAAAGGTGCTACTGCCATTGGCATCCCTCTTGCTACGGGTGCATACATCTGTACTGTTATATTTGCAAGTTTCTTTTCCCTGTGCTCATATTTGCTCAATAATGCTCATCTTGAAATTGAAGGTATAAAGTGGTTCAATGCACATAATCTACTTTATCATACTTAGCCGTTGTTGCATTATGGAAAAGTTCTAATTCAAGAATCATGCTAGAGACTAATTTAAAATTCACTTGCAGGTTACTGTTCCATCGATGGCATCTGTCTTCAACGAGTATGCTCTGAAGAGTCAGTATGACACAAGCATTTATCTTCAGGTTAGATAGTCCTGTTGTATTCTTTTTAGTCCTGCATCTGGAATTGATATGCCTGTAGTAACATGGAACCCTTTGTGCTTGGTAATTACTACTTGTAATTTTTTTGGAAATGATGTGTTATCAATGAAACAAAAACCCTTGAGTTGTTGAACTCGTTGCTCTGTTTTCTGATCTATAGCTACCTATGTTTTGGCAAAGCTCCTCATCTTAGGGTACATAGCTCAGGTTCTTGGTAATCTCAAATTGTAGGATCATGGTCTTCTACATCTGTGTTGTAGTTCTTTTCACCACTTGCCAAAGTGAAAGACGAGCAACAACAGAACGGTAGCCTAGAACTAAGCAATGCAAGGGATATACACAGGTTTGTGTCAGTATACATACTTCTTTATCAAATTGTTGTTCATTACACCATTTAACTTCTTTTCCTTCCTTGTTATTTCCTCCAGGGCTAATGACTCATTCATCAACATGGCCGCAGGAGCAAATGAAGAGGTGAAGAATAATAATTTGCAAAAACCAGTTCTTTTGTACCTGTCCCAACTTAAGTCTGACACTAATGATCTTTTTGTCACTGTGTGTCTGTTCAGGCTACTCACCGCGGAGAATCAGACGACAGAACACCGCTTCTTCCCAGATGAAAAAGTTTCTTAAGAAAGGTAAGTCACAAATTCTCACCCAACTTCATCCATATATTATTACCTTTCAAGCACTCAAAATCCATCCATTATCTTAAATAGATTCTTAGTAAAGAAAACTCTAGAAAAGAAAATGTGCATCCATTAAAACAGTAAAACCTGAATGCTATTATTAAGGAGAGTCATCATCTACATTTGTACCTTGTCGCTGCAGGATTTTTAAACTCACAAGCAGTATGTTCCATGTCACATACTGGCAGGATATAGTGAAGCAAACTTTTGATGAGACCCAACTCTTTGTTCTCTCAAGAGTTGGTTTCAAGTTCATGGAAGAACCTTTAATGTCTATAGATGTATTGTCTTTAAGATAGATACATAGCATTTGTATTCTTTGGTTTTTGCAAAATATCAGGTCACTTTTCTGCTCTTAAGACCGTTCGTGCTAGGAGTAAAAAAACACAAATATATAGAATATACTTTTATAAGAATCGAAACAACTCCACCAAACATATAAGAAGAGACAACAAAAATACTTTGAAGAACATATTAATTTGTATATGATATGCCAACACATGATAACAGAAATCAATCTCTCATTATTACATAGAAGAATCATATTCCCTGTGATTGAACAGCTACAGCTGTTGATGACCTCAGCAATGGTTGCAGAGCTTTTACCACAATGCTCATGTTCGGCCTAAACTCTGATTCGTATTGCACACACAACGCTGCAACAGCCGCAAGCTGAGACAGGAAAAAAAAGAAAAGAGAAGAAAACATTTCATGATTAGCTTCAAAAGTGGTGACACAGGATAGAGATGAATGAAAGCTTTTATATACCTTTGCAACTGCTTTAGGAGGATAGTCTCCTTTGAGTTTTGGATCAACACACTGCTTCACTTTGTCTTCACTCAGCCTTGGAGTAGCCCAAGTGACAAGACTTTGTTGGCCACGAGGCATTGTATGATCAACAGGTTTTCTACCAGTCAAGAGCTCCAAAAGCACCACACCGAAACTATAAACATCACTCTTCTGCGTCAGCTGACCAGTCATCGCATACCTGCAAACACCACAAGAGTTGAGGAATCTTTACTTCCTCAAGAAGAGTGTGATGAACTTAAAGAAGCATTTTATATTACTCTGGTGCATGGTAACCAAAGGTTCCCAAGACTCTAGTGGAATGAAGACGAGCAGCCATATCAGGAGACTGATTCGAAGGATTAAAATCAGCAATCTTGGCTTTGAAATCTTCAAAGAGAAGCACATTGCTAGAACGGATATCTCTGTGTATCACCACAGGTTGAACTTTCTCATGTAAATACTCAAGCCCTCTAGCTGCATCAACAGCGATTCTCACCCGTTGGATCCAATCAAGCGTTGGACCTGGCTGTGCTCCCTGGACTCCTTTCCTCCCATGTAAGATATCATGCAAAGACCCCATGGTTGCAAACTCATAAGCAAGAATCCGGAGACTCCCTTCAACACAGTATCCAAAGAGCTGAACGAAATTCTCATGCTGCAGCTTCGAGACTCGAGAGACCTGAGTCAAGAACTCGACGTTCGATTCAGGCTCGGCTGCGTTGTCAAGCTTCTTGACCGCCACAGCTTTGCCATCTTTCAAAGTTGCGTAGTAGGCTCTTCCGTAAGATCCTTCACCGATCAAAGACTTTGATCCAAAGTTATCCGTCTTCTCTTTCAGCTCATCTAATGACAATGCAGGGACATCGATAGATGGTGGCTCCTTTAAAGCAGCAGGCTTCAAAGCAACCGGTGCTCTTTTATTGTACCCTTCATTACAGCAAAAAACAAAGATGATTAATTAAAAAATATTAGCACCAAAAAGAATCATAACGAAGAGCAGTTTACCGTAATCAATATGGTGCTTAGGACTTCTCAGGTACTCGTTTTCAGAAGCATGGTAAGGCTCTTCGACGTGGCAAGCACAACACAGCCACCTACGCATCTTTTCTCTCTTGCCTATGTAAAGGTCGTCTACGGCTCTCGGTTTATCAAGCCGAACAAAGTAGACTGGTGATCGATCGTCCACCTGCAAATGCCATCATCATCATCATCATCATTACACTCACAAAGATTTTTCTTTTTCATATATACACAATAAAAAAACAGAGCCAAATCAAGTTTCTTAAACAAAACAGAAACTGTTTATTCTAAATATGTGCATTGATTCAAGATTAACGTTACAAAGTTAAGACCTTTATACAAACCCATGAGCTGCTTAAAACATCTAGAGTCGAAAAGGTCAAAGCTTTTGGATATAAAACTTACCGCCAGACTACGGCGATGATAATCAGAATCCATTGAATACATACCCAAAAGAACTCGAAAGCCCCACAAAAGAGGAAGAGATTTTAAGAAACAGAGATAAAAAGGAGACAACAGCTAGGAGAATGAGTTAAAAAAGCAAAGAGAGACAGAGAGGAATGATCAAGAATAGACACTTGTCGCGTAGAACAAAAAAATCCAAATTTAGAGAATTATTATATAATGAAAAGAAGAGAATATACCTGTTATCTAATGATGGTTTCGTTGTTCTGTTTTGTTGGTTAGAGAGAGATAAGAGAGAAGCTTTGAGCAGAAGGACAGAGAGAGAGATATTAATGGAGGAGACAGAGACGCAAACGCGCTTACGGCTTCGACAAAGATATGTTTATTGTCTACTTCTTCTTCTTCTGCTTTCTGTCAACATCATTTTTTCGATGGTCAAGTGTTTTTCTTCTGGATATACATTCTTTAATAGTACTAGTTGGGGGTGGGCACGGATCCGATAATACCATATTTTTTGCTATTTGTGATTTGCTTCGTATCTTACGAATATGTGATTTTCCGATTTGTTTTGCTTCGAAGAAATACGGATATTCGGTTTTACGGATATTCAGAACTTTTTTAAATATTTGCGAATATTTACGGATATCTCATACACCATGTTTTATACACGTAAATCTAATAAAATTATACATGTTTTTGTTCTTTTTTTATATTCTTACATAATATTAAACCAAAAGTGAAAATTAGTGGAATTATATGTTTCATACTTTTTTATAATAAAATAATTTTTTTTGATAAACACACATAATTTTAGAAAATTATAGTTTTTAGAAAGATTTTACATTCTTTCTTTAATTTAATACATTATATATTTTTATAAATAACACAAATATATGTTGAAGTAAAAATTTATACATACTTAATTGTAGATATTCATTTATTTGTATAAAAACCGGAGCGGATCGGATATTCGCCTTTAAACTTTTTAGTATTTGTGATTTGCTTCGTTTTTAACGGATATTGAATTTTAATATTTGCTTTGCTTCGAAGACTTACGGATATTCGGATTTTTCGGATCGAATCGAAACGAATAACGAATCGAATCAAATTTAACGGATAAAATGCCCACTCTACTACTAGTTGTATGATATTTTTGGCCTAACTCGGTCAACTCAAATCACAAGTCTTTTACGTATCCGACGGTTTGACCTTAACTCGGTCTCTTTTAATCGGCCGTGTTCAACCTTTTTGTATTCCAATTCTCCATGCTGTTTTAGCCCATTACAAACCCAAGAGATCTTAAATATTTTACTTCCCACCTTTCTCACGTTAATGATTCTTATATTACGCGTGTTTCACGTTCTTTTTTTAAAAATCTTTTTATTTTTCAAATAATTTACTTCTTTTTTTTGAGACACCAAATAATTTACTTCATTTTCAATTTGATCAGTAATTTTTAAATGCATATCAACAATGGAAAATAGTTTTATATAAAAATCCATATCTCAGTTGCTAAATGATATATTTTGTTATCGATCAGTGATATTTTATAAATGATATATTTTTGGCAAATAATGATTTTTTTAGAAATGATAATACTTTTGCAACATTTGAAAAAAAAAACAAATTTGACTTGTAATTGTAAAAACGTGAAGGCAGCAAAGACTTTCTCCTGTCTGAATCTCTATATATCACCATGATCTCTCATCGGAGAATCTTAGCTTGTTTCTCCTTCAAAGCTCTTTAATTCCTACTTCCCCTACACAAATCTGAACAAAAACATAGCGATGGTAATGGGTTTCAATCTAGAGGAGATCAAGACGAAGAAGACGACTTTTATTGGACTTGGATTGGGACAGATCCTCTCCCTTCTCTGTACTTGTAATGTCTTCACATCTTCTGAGCTCGCCAGAAAAGGTTAAAGCTTCATCCTTTATGGGTTGTTACCATTATTACCCAACAGCCTCATGATCTGTCTGATAAAGTGATCCTCCTTTATACCATTCTTGAAATCTTCTTAGGAGTTAATGTTCCAACAACACAATCATTCCTTAGTTATATGTTACTTGCAATCGTCTATGGAGGTATCATGCTGTATAGAAGACCCACAATTAAGGTCAGTATTGACCTTACTATGCTTCTGCTTACCTCTCATTAATGGAGTTATGAGAGAGTGTATTCAAGATTGCACCATTGTTGTAGGGCAAGTGGTATCACTATTGTCTCCTTGCTTTAGCTGATGTGGAGGGGAACTTTCTTGGTGAGTCCTCTTGCATTGTGACAATGTACTGCGGTTTTGGAGCTTAGAGATGTAAATAATATACATCACACTCTGGTTGCTGTTGTGGTGAAACTGTGAAAGTTTTATGTTTCTCTTCTTTTTTTTTTTGTTTTGCAGTGGTGAAGGCGAATCAGTACACGTCGATAACGAGTGTGATGCTACTGGACTGCTGGGCGATCCCTTGCGTTTTGGTGTTGACTTGGGTTTTCCTGAAAACAAGATACAGATTGATGAAGATTAGTGGTGTGGTTATATGTATCCTTGGTGTTGTCTTGGTAGTTTTCTCTGACGTTCACGCAGGGAGCCGAGCAGGAGGAGGAAGTGATCCTGTTAAAGGAGATTTGCTTGTGGTAGCTGGAGCAACCTTATATGCTGTCAGTAATACCACCGAGGTAAACAAGTCTCATGCTAAATGCTTTCATGACAAAGTACTCGAAAAAAGGGTAACCTATAACAAGTCTCCTTGTTTCTTTTTTGTTATAGGAGTTCCTTGTGAAGAATGCAAACACAGTTGAGCTTATGACCTTCATGGGATTTTTCGGTGCCATCATTAGTGCCATTCAGATGTATCCTTTAAACCAACCATCCATATGTTTTGTATGTTTCTTAAACTTACATTCAGACACTCTCCAGGAAGTTCCTTGACTTGTCTATAGATGCATATTTGAACGCAGTGAGCTCAAAGCTATTGAGTGGTCAGCTGAGGCTGTAAGATTTTCTTGCTATATTATCCCTTTCACTTTCAATCTCTACAACTACAAGACAAAAGGCTTCTTTCTTTTATCAGTACAAATGTGTATCGTTTCTTTCTACACTTTCAGGCATTTCCTTTTCTTAGATTCGCAGTCACCATGTTTCTCTTCTACTCATTACTCCCGGTTTTACTCAAGGTATTGAAACAAAACCGGCTTTACTCTCTGTTTCAATGTTCAAAGGCCTCTGAAACATTAACATGAATTTTGATAATCTCAGATCAGTGGTTCAGCAATGTTCACACTTTCTTTACTCACATCAGACATGTGGGTAGTTTTGATCCGCATTTTCGCTTACCATGAGAAGGTTAGCTCACTTTTGAAACTCAAAACATCAAGCAATTTTCTGTCTCTAGAAACCAAGAGATGAGAGACCATTTGGCCATGAATGTATGTATGTATGTTAATGTCAGGTTGATTGGCTCTACTACTTGGCATTTGCTACTACAACTATTGGACTGATCATATACTCAATGTACAGTCTTTTGGTCTACTCTTTCTTCAATTATCTGTTCTACAATCATGGCTTCAGCAAGAACAATAATCAGTATGTTTTCGCGTTTCTGTTGAAATTCTCAGGAAGGAGAAAGATGAGGAGGAGGAGGAACAAAAAGATGAGCAGAGAAAGCTGTTGGATGAAGAGGATGGTGAAACACTTCGAGTCACTTAGTAATTTATAGCAACAATTGGCAACTGTAAAGAGAATATTTAAGCAAAAAAATAAAAATAATGTAAAGAGAATAAAAAGCCTCAACAGTCTTTTTTACAGTTTCTTCTTCCTACGTTAATGTTTTTTAAAAGCCACTACTTTATGGCTTTAAGCTGTATATAAAGCTAAAGTCAATTTTCTCAAGTATAAAGTTTGAACAGCAACTTTTTTTTTAAAAGCCTACAGCCCCAACAGTTGTAACCGATCGGACCCTAGAACTGTTACTCGAAAGCTCATTGTACATGGACACTAACGTCAGAGCAAATAACTCGTGTAACCTGACAGATGCTGTGGCAAAACAGCTCCTTCTCCGTTAGAGGATTTGTTTTCAACTGTATAACAAAAGTAAAAAAAAAATCTATACTATTAAAACAGAATTCATCTTATGATTATGCTTCTGAATTTTCCAGTTAATTACAAAACTTGACAATGACATTTAATTTTTAATATAAATATTATTTATTTAAAATAAATAACTGAATATTTCCTATATTTATTGTAACTAATCTTTCCATATTTTGTGAATGATAATAGTTCTAATTTCTATGCAATCTATACTTTCTATTTAATTTAAACATTTAATACTCAAATCATTGGTTATACTAAAATAAGTTTTATCTTCTATTTTTTAAAATTAAATATAATTCTTTTCTGAACTGATATTACGTAAATTTTCTAAATATATGTATTTACAAAACTATAATTTTACATAAATCATAATTAACAATTTCTAATTATCTTTAAATTAATATTTAAAAACTTAAAATAATGTTGATTTTCGAAACCAACCTATAATAATGAGTTGATATTTTTATATTTTTATAATTATTGTTTTCCAGGTTAATTCATCGAATATATAAAATATTTATCAAGTAGAAATGGGTTGAACATTTAGATTTTTATGAACTAATAAATAGATTAATAATTTTATCAATATTATAAAGTCTTGCTTGCTACTATTCAATTTGAAAACCAGGGCTTTATCATTATTCATTGACCCACTAAATATTGGGCTTCTTTGTTAATTTCATACCTGACACGTGGTAAGGTTTTATTGGATACAATTAAAAACACCATGGGCGTCAACATTTGTCTTCTCTGTTTCTCTCCCAACATTTGTCTTCTCTGTTTCTCTCCCAACTCGAACTCGAACACGAACACTAACAAAAAGAGAACCCTAGATTGTTCCCATTGCCTTAAGACGAATCCAGAATCTCGTCAACGAAAGAAGCATCTTTTCGCATTTCAATCGATCAACTAATCGAATTCCATGGTGGGTTCTTCTCTCTCTCTCTCTCTCGTCGCTTCTCCTTTTTTTCTCAGCTTCTTTTGGGCTCGCTCCTCTTGCCTCATTTCGAATCTCTTCATCCATGCATATATATAGATATCAGTAGCTAAAGTCCTGTGCTTTATCAAGTTGCATCAATAATACTTGAGTATTCTCATGTCTTTCATTTTTACAGGCTGGGAGAATCATTGCGCAGTTCATTGTGATGGGTTCTGGTATATTGGGTCGTGCTTTCTTTCAAGCCTATCGTCAGGCCATTGCAAGTATGTTTCAACACTTTATGTTAGCTTCTTTTTATGACATCACAAGTTCTCTCTTAGCTTAGAAAGATCTTGTTTTTCAATTGACAACTACAGATTGGGTTAGTTTCATGAATCCAATGATGACTCTTTAACTCTTAGGAAGATCATTTTTTTTTCAATTTGATATCATAGGTCCTGCAATTTTGTTTACCACTGTTAGAACGGTTTATATGTTTCTTGATTCCTCTGTTTGATTCGAGTATATTGGATCGGTGATTAAGGCAAGGTGTTGTGTATTTGTATTGAAGTGAGGCTTCTCTTAACCAAGAAACTCTATTTTGCAGACGCGTCTAAAACTGGGGTTGCGCAGGAAGCAATGCAGAACGCAGTACGTAAAGCAGGGAAAGCTATTAATGAGCAAGAAGCTAGGCAGATTCTCGGTGTAACCGAGCAGACCTCTTGGGAAGATATATTACAGGTACACACACACTCTCTCTCTTTCTTCTTCGTTGGTCTAATCTGAAACTCTCTCAAAGGGAAATAACTTATAAGGAGTTTCTGATTTATATATATGATTTGTAGAAATACGATAAGCTGTTTGAGAATAACGCTAGAGCTGGGAGCTTTTACCTTCAATCTAAAGTTCTTCGAGCCAAAGAATGTCTTGAAGTTGTGTACAGGAGCAACGGTACACCTAGTTAAGACTTTAATCTCTTTTGTTTTACAGATTTAGAGTTCTTGCTCTTTGTGTAAAACCAAAGACAATAATAACACTGTTCTTTTGAGATGATATGTAGTTTTGAAAACTTCCATAGTCTTTTCTTCACCCAATTTTTCAGTTAATCAGTAGTGTGAAAGAACCTCTTAAAACTTAGAATGGACTGTTTTTCTATTCGTGTATGTTATATCTATCACTCCTAAGACTCTTTTTACAGTTTTGTTTCTGTTCTTGATTCAGATGTGAAAGTGAGATAAATCTACAGTTGTTATGTTTATTCAGAGTTCTTGCTCTGTGTGAAATCAAAGACAGATAACACTGTTCTTTGAGATGATGTGTAACTTTGAGAAACTGCTATAGTTTTCTTCACCCATTTTTTCTGTTGATCAGTAGTAGTGCGAAAGTACCTCTTAAACTTAGGATGGATCTCTCACTCTGAATAATCTATTTAAGAGTTTTGTTTCTGTTTTTGATTCAGATGTGAGACTGAGACGGATCTACAGTTTGTTATGTATATATAATCACTTAAGTGATTTAGTTGCTTATGTAGATGCTTAGGATAGCTGAGTCTCAGATTAGACTTAGTTGTAATAGAATCTCAAGTCTTATCAACTTTCATGAGGAGATAATTGTTGTTTTTCCTCTGACACTGATCTCATCTTGAATGTAAAATAAAGAAAACAAAACCCAAAAGGTCATATGGTTTTTGTTTACAAACTCTTTTGAGTGTGACCTCTTAACTACTTTTAGCCATCTCAAACCCGTTCTTAGCATTCTGATAATCCTCAAAAGCCGTATCGATCTCAGCCTGAGAACTCATCACAAACGGACCACTCTGAATCAAAGGCTCACCGATGGGCTCCCCTGCAATCAGCAGAAACCTCAATGACCTAGAACTTGACTTGTTCCACACGCTAACTAACTCCCCTGGTCCAAACACAACAACATGGTGGGAAGATATAGCTGAAGAGTTCATGGAACAGAACACGCCTTCATCTCCTTCTAAAATGTAGGCAAAAGCAGTCCAAGATTCTGGCACGGTCTGGTGTGTTTGAGAACCTGGCTTGAGGGTGAAGTCAAGGTACATCATTGGTGTTGTTGTGTGGCAAGGAGATTTGATTCCCATTGAATCTCCAGCTATCACTTTGACCTCTACTCCATCTTCATCTGCTCCTGGAATCTCTGAACCAGACAGTTCTAGGTTTTTTGGTTCGATCCTGTGAAAAAAATCAAACAACCCATTGTGAGATACCTTAAGATGAACAGAGGATAATGAATAAACTCGTCTCTTTTACATTCTGTGAATAGAAGGAAGGTTGATCCAAAGCTGTAAGCCATTGTTGACTTCTTCTTCTGGATACTCAGAATGAATGATTCCTCTTCCTGCTGTCATCCACTAACAAATCAAAAGCCAAAGTTGAGTGAAACCACACATTAGAATCAAGAATCAAGAATTCAAGATTTAAGATCTGATGTGCTTAGTGATTTTTTTTCTTTCACCTGAACATCGCCAGCTTTAATCGTACTTGAATGACCTTTAAGATCTTTGTGAATGATACCTCCCTGCATACATTCATTAGAATCAAGATTCAAGAAACAAACCTATATAAAGAAGATATAAGAGTCCTTTGTCTCACCTTTAGCATGTAAGTAAGACTTTCAAAACCTGCATAGATGAGTTGATACAATCACATAAGTCATTACAGAACAGAGAAGGCTTTGTGTTCATGTGTATATGTAAGAAGTTATCTGTGATATTGACCTCGGTGAGGATGATCTGGGTATCCAACTGAAAGTGAAACTGATCAAGAAACAGAAGACATAAACGGCTGCTTAAGATTATTATCTATATATATATATAAATATGTAATAATCAATAAAAACATATATGGGAGATGAAGAAATTTTACAGGAAAATTCAACTAACAACACGAACGGGTCTAATAACTTCTGGTCCATCCTGAGTTAACCACACAAGAAAAAAGAAGAAGAAAAATACATGAAACTTGAAGGTAAAGCTACTGGATTTGCGTGAAGCAAAAGGTATTTTAGAAAAAGGAGAATAGAACTTACTCTGTGATGGCGTTCCTAACGAGAGCCCCTTCACCTTCTTCCTGAAGCTTTACAAAAAAGTTCTTGATTACCTGTCTCGTTACTCTATTGTCGTCTGAAGGAGACATGGTGATCTATGATAATGATGATGATGATAAACTTCTGTTACTACTGTATCTTTTTCTTATTAATATGTGGTGTGTATGAGTGTCAGTGGGTGTATTATATATACAGAGAAAGAGAGGTGCAGAGGATCGACTTGATCTGGAAATTGTAGGTGAAGGTGAATTCATTTACATCTGTTTTTTTTTTTACTTGCCACTCTATGCAATAGGTTTACGATTGTCTAGAGTCTAGACACATGCAAAAAATAATAATAATAAATTAAATACTATCATATTAATGTAAAATTGAGTACCAGATCTAATTTGATATATAGTTCATAACTCGTAATGTCTTAGCTCTTGAAGTGCCGGTAATGTTTTGACCACACGATTAAATGTATTTTCATTGCATGTTCACACTGCATTTAAATATATGGTTATTGATAAAAAAAAATGTATTTCAACCGACTCAAAGCTAACTTTCTGATTAATTGAAACGAATTATGAAATATAAAGATCAGCTGTTCGTTGTCATGCTACGTTTAAGTAACAAATTTGGCTGCTAAAACAGCTAATGAAGACAATTTTTAAAAAATAATTTTCATTGTCAATTGTCAGGCTAAAAAATAATACAAATATTAAATATTATCAAACTATACATCAATTGACATGTTATAAGAGTTGTCGTATATTAAAAAATATGGTGGATGATTTGATGTCGGCTTCAAGTATGAACGTATGCGTTTTTATTCAATGGATATATAAGACACATTAAATATCAGGATATGATTATAAAACCTAATAAAATAACTCGAAACACATTTTTGAGCTTGTCCATATTGATCTTGAGACATCTTGCGATTGAAGGGAAACTGGCGTCTTATTAAATAATACAAAATTTCTGCCTTAGAGAAAAAAATGTTTCAAAACTTTAAAAGCAAGCAATGGGAACACTGTGTATTTACGATATGATCTGATGGCTGGGACCATAGCACACAACTTGTTTACTTAACCTATTGATAGTTACTGATTATTCTTGATGTGTGAAAAGGTGAGAACAAAAGAAGATTTCACTTTTTAGGTGTACTGAATCTAGTTGAAAGTCAAGACTTTTACAAACTCTTTTGTTTTTGTGCTTCACCTATTTTCTACAACTATGGGTTCTTCTCTCCCCACCACTACCCTCTCTATAACACATACATATTCCTAACACTACTCATACAAAACTATAGAGAGAGTGAGAGAGAGAAGATGTGAACATCCTTTTTTATATTGATGCGACTTTATTTAGAATCTTCTGTTAATCCAAATGGCCATAATGGCCCACCCTTCAATTTCCACTTGTTTTTTCTAGTTTTGGCACAAGAACACTAACCAAATCGTTTGGTTTCTCACCAGTGAGGTTCATGATTGAGTTTCTTTATGAGACGAAAACAGAGAATATTATTCATTCACACCATTCAAAAATTGCAGCATTACAAGAAGAATCATATGAAATGAAATAGCTTGAGAGCAACAGAGATTCTGTTTAGTTTTTCTTCCACTTACCATAAGATAAGACTAACTTGTATGGCAGTTAGGTTTTCCAAATCTGAAGCTCTTCGAGATTGTGTTGTTTCTACTACATTCAACATTTAAACAACAGAAGATACAAAACAAAACATGAACTCAACATTACACACACATTGCAAAGCATCAATGGCCCACGATTTCCACCTATATTTTCTAATTTGGCCAAAAACACTAACCCATCATTGCTTGGTTTCCCCACTCTAGATGTTTCATCATGATCGACTTTCTTTTTTCTTTTTTTTTTCACTACTAGAAGTTCTTGGCTGAAGCCCTTAATTAATTTTCTTGAGTTAGTAACAAGAGCCGATTGCTAAATTCATTCCCGCAACTACTGAAACTCGAACCTGACTTTCTTTGTCAGACAAAAAAATAAAAGAGAATGTCATTCATTCACTAAATGCATCACTACAAGAAAATCATATGAAGTGCCAAAGCTCCCCTTAGAGACGAGGCTCGGTGTCCTGTCGCGTTTTGGGGTTTTTGCTTCCGCTCAATGTTGACGGCGGTTTATCTGCGGCTCAAGGTCTCGGTGGTCGTGGTCTCTGTCGGCGCGTGCATAAGGATTTCCGGTGGTCGTGTGGCTGCGGCGTTCTTGTGAGGTATCGTGTGTAGCTTAAGGGTGGTGTATGTGATGTCGTCTATGGCAGTCTCAAATCCTTCTCCGGCGGTTGCTCTTCGTTTGCTCGAGCTCCTCATGTTTCTGGTTTCAAGCAGTCCAGCCCTTACGCGTGAGGTCTGGTGTCATCAGATCCGCTTTGTTGTTTCTCCTTCGTCTCTCCAACGAAGTGAAACACGAAGCACAAAAGAGTCTGGATTAGGTTCTCTGGTCCGGACCTCGTGTCGTTTGCAGAATCGCTTGAGTCAGTCGGTTCTGCTTACGGCGTGGAGACGTGGTAGGTGATTAGTCATCCCAGTGCCGGGATACCTCTTTGGGTGTCTAGGCAGACTGTTTCGCCTTCTTTTTTGCAGGTTATGAAGATTCTTGCTCCAGTTGTTGTTATCATCACATCCCGACCTTGTTTGGAGGGAGTGTCTCGTTGGTGTTTTGGCTTTTGACGGTAATGCATCCCTCACCCGATAGTCCGGTGATTAAGAACTTCATTGACCGGGTCGGTTACAAGGACGATGACGTCATCGGGATCCAGCTACTCCGGAAGAAGGAAACTAAGATGACGGCGGTCTCTTAGGCTCGGGAAGGCGCCGGCAATACGGATAAAACTGTGTTAATTCCATCTTTTCGGGATATACCTATTTCGGTTGAGAACAGTGACCGATTCCGTGGATGTCCAATCCTGTTAGTGAACTGCGCCGGTTAGGTTTGTGTAAGGGGATCTAATTGGGAACGGGCTAAAACGGTTATTTTGTCGGATTCAAATTGTAATCGATACTGGATTCCCGGTTCGGGCCGGTTTTATGATAATATAATATATGAAAAAAAAAAAACATTGAACACAACAGAAAATACAAACCAGAAAATGAAACACAGCTTTCTCACAAATAAAATAATAGACACACAAGGACGCCAAGCATCAGATTGCAAACATCAGAACATGATGGAATTTTTATTTGAGGCATCCTCAGTTTCGAAAAGAAGAGAAAAAGCATAAAACACAGACGGATACTTGTACGGAAAGACACGTACCCATAGCTTCCGAATGGTAAAAGAGGCATGACCACATGCATGAGAAAGCCAGAAAGGTTCTCCTAGAGGAGAAGTTGCCCAAGTTCCATCGATAAGGAATTGGGCACAACATATGAAAAGCTGATGTCATCAAGGATTACTTGGATATCGCACTCGGGTGCACTTCGTCAAGCTTCTCAAGTTGTTTTGATACTTCAGCTAGAGGTTTGTTATTCAGTTGTTCTTCCCTAATTTTGTTCGACAGAAACAACAACCTTGATCAGAACAAAAACCTCCCGGAAAACAAAGTTCCACTTTGTAATTATTTTTATATTTGCTTTATTGCTTGCTTTGCAAGAAATGAGAAAAAACCATAACTTGCAGTAGGAGTTGGTTTGCTATATATACATTACCATATTTGATCATATAAGATTGACGATGCCGAGTACTAGGATTTGTACAAAAGAAAAATAAAACTCAGAAACAAATGATTCATATACACAACTAAGATCATAAACTTGGGAAGTGATCAAGCACTTTCTTTCATGACTTGGACCTTGCATTTGGGTGAAGCTCTGGGAAGACACAAAAGATCATTCACCAGACGACGTCTCTCTCCATCATAAACCACTTTAAGAGTAACCCTAACCATTTCAAGATGCGATAATTTTCCCAAGAAACACTCCATGAGACTAAGTTCTTCGGCAGTACCTTCATACCCAGTGATCTGTAGAACCTTCACTCCGGAAAATGACAGAGCATCATACATATCATCCAAAGATAAACGTACGCGCCACCCAACCTCCCATCCTTTTTTAACATATTGCACTAGACCCTGAAAACACGTTGGACATTAATTATATTAGAGATTCATGAATATTAGTACATAACTCTTTTTTTTTGCAACATACCTTGATGATTAGAGTTTGTAGATTTCGTGCCTTGAGGAGCAGAATTGGAAACAGTTTCAAGAAGATGTATGGACTGCCATGAGGTCTATCACTTCCCAGAGACAAGCTAATCAGATTGTTGAACACCGGTAACTTGTTATCACTGCGGTAATAGAGCGTCTGAAACACACACACACACACACACACGCCATAATCAACTCTATTGAATCATCACTAACCAAACAAAAACACTCAGGAAGCTAACTTAAAGAGATTGGACTGACATCTAGAGCATCCGGAGATAAGCAGAGGATCTTGACGTTTCTGATTCCTGTGAACAATGTTGAAACATCGCCAGGAACAAAACCAACATTGTCTGGAGCATTCTTGCGCAAGATTTGATCTCCGGTCAACAGAAGATCAAGCCTAGCTTCAACCAAGCTGTCCAAACGCAGATTCTCATACTTATCAGCAACCACATCAGAATACTCCAAGTAAACAAGCCCCGGAGTATCAAACGTAACACGAGGCTTAGGACCAGAAGTATCATCATCCCGTCTATACACAAATCTCTTGAGCGTTGGACTTGAAACAGACCCGTCCCAACAGTACCAGCCCTTGGATTCATGGACCCTCAGGTTCTGAAGGTTAGGGAAAGCCGCTAGAATAACTTCGAAACCAGGCTTACCATCAGTAAACTTGACTGAGTCAAGAACGAGAGAGTTAAGCATCGGTGAAACCGAATCTGTAAGAGTATCATCATTATGAGTAAGGCAGACTCTTCTGATCCTTAGGTTTACAAGTGCCTTGCTCTTAAGGACCGAGTAGTGCAGATAAAAGGTCTTGTAATTCAAGTCACCAAAGCTTAGACTAAGTTCCAAGGCACGAAGATCCATTACTTTTTTTATCCACCAAGATACGCGTGTAGAAGTTTCATAAGGACTTAACTTGAAAGAGACTTTCTTTAGAGGAGACGAGTTCTTCTCTCTCTCCCACAGTACCTTATCCACGAACTTCTTGAAAACCTCAATTTGCCCACCGCCCATTTTGCGGTTTAGTAATAAAGAGTCGTCGAAGTCGAGGATAGGTACCAAGTGAAGAAGATTCGACCATCTCTTTGACAGAACCTGTGTTAAAGCAGCCTCCTTTGTCGTGAGGAAAGACAAGATGTAGCAGAGAACATCATCTGGTAAAGTGCTAATCAAGTCTCTGGAACTTGGGTTCTTTTTTTTGTTGCTTTCCATCGTCCTACAAGGGACGAGGGTTATATAAAGGAGCAGACTTTGATCTTAAAACAGAGTACTTTAAGAGGAAGCCATGAAAGTGAGACCTCCTTACCTTCCAAATGTGATGACTAAAAAAGTTTTTCAGATTCTTGAGGCGAGAAGATGAGATTAGTGTTAAGGAAGCCGACGAGAAGCAGACAATTTTATCCTAAATCTGGAGTTTGATCTTACACAAAAAGTCTTCTGTTCATCGACCGTACAGAGTATGTAAGAAGATGACTAGTTCACGTTAGTGGGCCTGGGCCTGTGATGTAATTAACATTTATTTAAATAATTTCGAAGAGTTGACCGATATTGTTTTTTACTTTTATTGGTCAAAACATGATTATTTTGTTTTTAACTTATTCTATTATGTTTGCAATTTGTATTGATGCTTAGCTTCCAAATATATTACCCTTTCTCCATTTAATATTAGGTATCTTTTTATATTTTAGAATTTTTTTGCCTATTAAGTGATATATTAAATAAGATTTTGCAAACTTTACTTCTTTACTTAACAAAAAAAAAAATTAAAGTCAAACTAGAGAATTAATAATTTTCTAATCGTCCAAATGCTCAATATATAGTTAAGCAACTCATTATCCATCAAAACCAAGTAACTAATAGAACTAATAGTGGTTCCGCCTTGATGAAAACACATGTCTTATTGTCTTTCAAACTATACATGTGTTTTGGAGGTGAATAATGTTTGTTTAGATAAATCTAAAGTTTACTAGGTTTCAGTTTAATAAACTAATATGATATGTGTTTTGCCCTAAAATAAAAGCATCAATCCCTGATAAGAACAAAAACCTCCCCAAAACAAGTTTCCACTTGAATTTATTTCTTAACTCAGATGCTGGTTCTTGTTAATTCTCCAAAAACGGCTGTTAAACCATCTACTGCACTACAAAGGTTTGGAAAAGAAGAAGATAAGATACTTGTACATTACTTGCGTTGGAAGAAATAAAAATAAGCGAAAAAGCCCTAACTTGCGATAGGAGTTTGTTTGCTATATCTATATACCATGTTTTCCAAAAACACTGGTCAGTTTTCAACACAACAAAGTTGCTATTTCAACACAACAAAGTTGCTATTACTTTACAACTATGACAAGTAACCTTGACAAGTAAACCAACTCATATCCCAAGTCAAGGCTTTTTTTTTTTCATTTATGTAACAATCTGTTTTATCATTTAAGATTGGCGAGTGCGGTAGTTCAAAAAAAAAAAAAGATTGGCGAGTGCTGCTATATGTAACAAAGAGTAAAGCTCAGAACCAGTGTTCTAAAATGCGTCTGGCGCTCATTACGTGGGAGATGACTGTATAACACCTAGTCGTATAGGCGGACGCCTAAACGGGATATATACGGATATATAATTTTATACAGAATATAAATATAAAATTAATATGCATACATTAGTTTTAAAAAAATGAACATAAATAGATTTAAAATACAATTTTTTGTATAAGTATATAGTTTAACATATATAAATAGTCTTAAATTATAAAAATAAAATCATTTTAAATATATAAAGATGACAAATTTAAAATGATTTTGCAATAATTAAATATCTACAATCATATAAACACATAAATAAGTAAATTTAATATAAATAATAACATTAATGTAATATAATAATATTATTAAAATTTTTTTGAGTATTATTGTTCAAAATCCGCATAGGCGTCCGCGTAGACCGCATAATGTCCGCCTAAATACTATTATGCGTCCGAATTATATAAATCCGCGCATAAAATACTGTATAACGTGAAAACGGTACGGTCGGCTACCGTATAGCGCCTAGACGGGCGCCTAGAGCGTATTTTAGAACTAAAACAATAAAGCACTCTCTTTCATGACTTGAACCTCGCATTTGGGTGTAGCAAGAAGATGCAAAAGATCAGTCCTGAGACGATATCTCTCTCCATCATAAACTCCTTTAGGAGTAATAATCCTAACCATTTCAAGACGCGATAATTTCCCCATGAAACGCTTCATGTGAGTAAGTTCTTCACGAGTTCCTTCATACCCAGTGATCTCAAGAACCTTCACTCCACACGATGACAGAGACTCAGACACATCCTCCCAAGAAATAGGTTGAAGACAAACACTTTCACATCCTTCTTTAACATAGTGCACTAGACCCTAAAAACACACTGGAGATTAATATCATTGTTAGTAGATAACTCTTTTTTTTGTATCATACCTTGATGATTAGAGCTTGTAGATTTATCGAGTTGAGGAGCAGAGATGGAAGCAGTTTCCAGAAGATGTATGGACTGCCACGTGGTGTATCACTTCCAAGAGACAAGCTAATCAGATTGTTGAACACCGGTATGTCACCACCACGGTAATAGAGCGTCTGAAACACACATACACACAAGAATCATCACCACCCAATAAAAAACAAGTGCTACACAGTCATGAAGCTAACTTAAGGGGACTGGACTTACATCTAAAGCATCTGGAGATAAGCAGAGGATCTTGACGTTCCTGATCCCCACGAACAAAGTTGAAACATCACCAGGAACAAAACCAACACTCTCTGGAACATTCTTACGCATGATTTGATCTGCAGTCAACTGAAGATCAACCCTTGCTTCAACCAAGCTGTCCAAACGCAGATTCTCATACTTATCCGCAACCACATCAGAATACTCCAAGTAAACAAGCCCCGGTGTATCAAACGTAACACAAGGCTTAGGACCAGAAGCATCATCATCGCGTCTGTACACAAGTCTCTTGAGTGTCTGACTCGAAACAGACCCGTCCCAATAGTACCACCCCTTGGACTCATGTATCCTCAGGCTCTGAAGGTTAGGGTAAGTCGATAGAATCGATTGTAACAAAAGAGTAACTCCCCCGAACACAACAGAGTCGAGAACGAGCGAGTTAAGCATCGGAGAGACAGAGTTAGGACGAGGCTGTGAAAGACGGATTCTCGAACCGATCCTAAGGTGTACAAGGGCCTGGCTCGTAAGGACTCTGAAGGGCAGAGTGAAGTTGCTGCTGTAATCCAAGCGTAGCGTAAGCTCCAAGGCACCGTGATCTATTACTTGCTGTATCCACCGTTTAACGATATGCTTTTCGATATATTCATTACATAACTTGAGAGAGACTTTCTTCACCGGAGAAGTCGAGGAGTTCTTGAATCGCCGTTTCAGTACGCTCTCCACGAAGTTCTTGAAAACCACGATTTTCACTGGACCGACTTTGCGATGGTTTGATACAGAGTCGTCGAAGTCGAGGATAGGTACCAGTTGAAGAAGACTCGACCATCTCTTCGAGAGTAACAGAGTTAAAGCGGCCTCCTTTGTCGTCAAGAAAGACAAGATTCTGCAGAGGACGTCATCTGGTAACTTGCTGATCAAGTCTCTGGAACTTGGGTTCGCTTTCTTGTTGCTTTCCATTTCAAGAAAGGTCCGCTCAAGAGAGAGAGAGAGCGAACCTACACAAAGAGTTTAACGAGAGAGAGAGAAGTAAGTAAAGGAGACGACTTTGATCTTAACGAAAAGAGGAAGCCATGGGAATGAGACCTCAGACCTTCCACTGGAATGACTAGAAAGCTTTACAGATTCTTGAGGCGAGAGGATGAAACAGAGTATGTGAGACAGAGGATGAAACAGAGTATGTGAGAAGAAGATGAGATGAATATTTTGAGCGCTAAATGCAAATTATAATGTAACGATATTTAAGTATTTTAGGAGGGTTGACGACAAACAAAAAAAACAATTGGGGAAATCAAAGATATTTAAGTATCTTGTTTTAATTGTGTTGGCCCAAGCCCATTTCTATGTATATAGTAGAACTACGTATATGGGATACCTAAACACCCCCTACGTAAAAAGCCTAGCCGTTGTCGCCTTGAATAGGATGGTTGCTTATCAATCTCTTTATTTTTGGGAAAAGTGTGTATGATAGTTCCTTGTGTCAGTAGATCAGACTTTCTGTGTGGTATGTTTGGTTTTACTCACAACTCTTGCCTCTTGAAAATCTCCGACCATCTGTATTTTAGTTTTGATTAGTTTAATAATTGCAGCTATGTATACCAAACTACTTTGTTCATGAAGAATATGACCTACACGTATGGTTTGTTTAACTTATTGAATAATTTAATAATTGCAGCTATATACTGAACTACTTTGTTCATGAAGTCTATATGATCTACACGTAAGATTTGATTAATTTTGAATGCTTTGTTTCTATTTTGACTTACGTTAACACTTTCACCATTTGGTTTGACCTCGGAATCACGTTGCAGCCATTGTGATAAAAAAAAAAAATCTAGGAAAATGGCTCAAAAGATACCAGACTAATGCTTGGGTTATGTCTTTTTATTCCTGTGTTATAATTGCTTTGACTATTTCCATTTTGATTAATTTGCCATTGGAAGTGTGAGATGGAAAATTATCTATTGAAGAAGATCCGTAAATTTAGTTTGTGGCCTGCTTTCTGGACCCCAAGCAAAGGCATTTACGAATTTTCTCTACCATCCCAAATTTGAGTCTGAGAAACAACCAACTGGTCAACAGTGTTTGCAATATCCATGATTGACTTCAGGACACAGAAAAATGAAGATCATGCGCAAGATTAGAAGAGTAACTTGCATATCAAAGGTTGAAAACATTGAAACCTTTCTCTCTCTTCTTTTTGCTTATAATTTTTGTTTGTAAGAATTAAATATTAGATTCTAACCATCAGTTTTAGGTTGTAGTATAACAAATGGCTAGTGGATAAGTTTACTAACAAATATGCGGGAGATCGTTCAATGCCCGTAGTTTCACTTCTGAATTTCAAGCCACATACATCTATAAAATGGTCGGTTAGTAGGAGTGGTGACTCGTACTACTAATCATTTCGTATTTCAATGATTTGTTTTGAATTTTCAATTATAAGCAAAACATGACCAAATGAAAAGTAATACATAATAATTTGTTAGGAATTTTATAAGTAAAACAATTTATTAAACCCAAATACAATTCGCAAGAGAAAATAAAGCAAACCAAGAGGAACTATATTTTTCACGATTAATATATTTTCAATAATATTTGTTATAATTTATGTTGTTATTTTTACATGGTCTATGAAAATATTGCATATACCAAATTCTCCTAAAATCTCCAAAGCTAAGATGTACAGAGTTAAAGCGATGCAATAGGAGGTTATATGGTTCTCATGATAAACCAAAAGACTCATTATCATCATCATCTACATTGAAGAAGCCAATAACAAGATTTTAGTATACTGTTAAAGTACATAAAAGTCTGAGAATTGCCAAAGCAAAAAAAAAAGTATAGTTATAAAATATCCGTAAAATTTGATTTGATTTGAACAAAACAATATGGATATTCTTAACTCTATGAAACAGAACATACTAATATATAGATTCGTAAAAAAGAAGTAATCACAAGAACTAATATTTTCGGAACAAATATCTTGATCCATTATATGTACATTAGAGGAAATTATATGCCAAGTGAAAGGGTAGCAAATGCAACAAGAAAATCATAAAATATATTTACGAAATAGAAAATAAAGGTTACTCAAGTAAAGAAAATTAACATGAAATCATTAGTTACATTACAATGTTACACGAAATAGAAAATGCTGAGCTGGAGTGGAAATGTAAATGCAGTTTGCTCTCTTTGTGATGAGAATATAGAAACAAGGGATCATCTGTTCTTTGAGTGCAGATATTCAGCAGAGGTTTGGAATAATCTTACTCGAGGCCTCATGGGAGAAGACTATACTAATACTTGGTCGAACATAGTTTTGATGATTTCCACAGGTCAAAAAACTATTAAGATCTTTGTATTGAGGTATGTTTTTCAAGCAACGATACATGGGTTGTGGTTGGAGAGAAATGGAAGAAGACATGGGGAGGCTTCCTTACCACCAAACAGGATGATTAGAATGATTGATCAGGGGGTCAGAAATAGATTCTCATCCATCTTACGGACAGGAGATAACAGGATGAAAGGAGGATTACAATATTGGTTTTCAACAAGGCCCACAATATGAGTATAGAAAGTTACATTAGGAAAAGCTTTTTCATTTGAGTTAAACAAGGAAGCATTGTAAATGTAACAAGGGTTTTTTTAATAAATTTAACATTCATTCAAAAAAAAAAAAAAAATTAGAACAAATAGTCTCCTCATATGTTAAACATTATGCTACAGTTAGCTATTTTATTTTCAACTTACAGTGGTTAGATTCTTAACTGTACGAGTCAATATGGTTATTTGATAAATTAACAAAGGCCCAACTATAATAATCCAAATAATCGATGGATAAGTAAGGAAACCAAGAATAAATTAATTATTAATCTCAAAATAAAGAAATTATTCGCATTGGATGAACTGTCCCTGACGTAAGATGAAATCAATGAGTTGTCTATTAGGTCGGATGACCCCACCAAACATTCATAAAATTACTCATTATTCACACCAATTGTTAAAAAGTGTTCTTTTTTTCCAATAATTTCATAACTAAACTTCCCCACTATATCCAGTACTAGTTAGTACTTTAAATATTTTTACCCACAAATATATTTACTTTGTTATCCATGTATTCAACTATTTAAGACTTAAGAGTTACGACAATGAAATAACTTTATACATTTCTATTTTCTCCCAAATTCATTAGATTTATGCATGAAATTAATGAATTGAATTATTTGCAATTGCCAATTAGGATATCAAATTTCTTTTCATATAATCATCAAATAACTAAACAAGATGACAATAATAGTTATACAAATTTAAACGAATTAATAGTTATACAAATTTAAACGAATTAATTCTATTTGGTTTTTTTATTTATTTTAGAACATTTGATTTGATTATATAGAGAACACTTAAAAAATAACAAAAAAGTCAATAAAAGTCCATCCATTGACCGTAACTAACTAAAAAAGTAGGCGGTGAAAAAAAATAGGTGACTAGAGGGTCCAGGCAAGTCTGGGTTGTGTACTTGTGTATCGTGTCTGACTATCGAATTTTTTTTTTCACCTTTTTACCACGCGCGTGCGTGCTAGAGACTTACCGTAACAGACCAACGAACAATTCTTTAAAACCCTAGCTAAGACCTTCCTTCCTTCTTCTTATACCTCTCTCTCTCTCTCTCTCTCTCTCTCTCTCTCTCTCTCTCTCTCTCTCTCTCCTCGTCGCTCATCTTCTTCGTCTCTTCGATTCACCGGAAAATTCGTGACACGCCGATTGTTTATCGGAGAATCTGTTGCTGAATTTCCAGATGGATCTGTCTAACCTTGCAGTAATCATTGCTGCGGCTGCTTGCAGTCCCAATCCCGACGAGCGCAAAGCAGCTGAGCAGAGCCTTGATCAGGTTATTGTTATCCTTCGTTGACTTGATTAGACTGTGGTCCAACAATTGTTCTCTAGGAAGATAGATCAATCGGTTTAATATTTGCTTCGATTTTTTTGCAGATTAAGCACACTCCGCAGCATCTGATAAGAGTTTTGCAAATTGTTGTTGATGGTGGATGTGACCCTGCTGTTCGCCAAGCTGCTAGTATCCACTTCAAGAATTTCATCGCTAAGCACTGGGATCCTCATTCTGGTAAATTTAATCAGCCTCTTGAAAAACAACTAGACTTCTTAGGCCCTGTTCGTTTGGTGGTCGTTAGCGTCAGCCAACGGCTGCGACTTAGTATCGCTAGTAATTGTTCGTTTGAAGGTCGCCCGGTTGGTCGCAACTACTGTAATTTTTATTTAAAAAAAAATTATGATTTTGATCGCATGATTTTGATCGCATCGCTAAAATTTTCAGCGTTCAAAATTTTTGATCGCTGATCGCTAGCGTTTGGTCGCTGCGATCGGTCGCTGAACCCACGACCAGCAAACGAACAATGTTTGGTCGCTGACGCTAGCGACCACCAAACGAACATGCCTAAGTCATTCCTTGTTTTTTTGTTATGCAGGTGATCAGAGCAAAATCTTGCCAAGTGATAAGAATATTGTCAGGGACCAGATTCTTGTCTATGTCTCTCAACTTCCACCTATCTTGAGGTAGCAGCTATTGTGCTCAATGGACTGATATGTGTGTGTTATGTAGAGTAAAGCTTACCTCTGTTTTATTGGTCATTATTTTTAGCTTATTATTGGTGTGTATTATGCAGAGTGCAAATGGGAGAGTGCTTGAAGACAATAATTTACGCTGACTATCCTGAGCAATGGCCTCATCTCCTGGACTGGGTGAAGCATAACTTGCAAGATCAACAAGTTTATGGAGCGTTGTTTGTGTTGCGGATTATGTCTTCAAAATACGAGTTAGTTTGGTTTATGAAATTTTATACATTTTTACTTGCTCCCTGGTGTCAGAAAAAGGCTTTCTTGCACGAGTGATTTGTAGATTCATTATATCGTATTCAAATTCAACGCACTAGCTTCTGTTTTTCTTGACAAATCATTCATTTAGTATTTTTTCCTCTCTCATATTCCTACTTTCTATTTATAGGTTTAAGTCAGATGAAGACAGAACACCCATTTACCGAGTAGTCGAAGAGACGTTTCCACATCTTTTGAATATATTCGACAAGCTCGTCCAAATTGAAAGTCCTTCTCTTGAAGTTGCAGACCATATCAAGCTTATATGCAAGATATTCTGGTCATGCATTTATGTAAGTTGTACATCTTGTGGTACTTATTCTGAACCGTTCTTCATTGCTTCCAGGCTCCAACTTGAAAAATTTAATGGATTATATAGTTCTTGTTTAGTTATCTATATATCTCTCTCATCCTTCTTCTGTACAGCTAGAGCTTCCGAGACCATTGTTTGTTCCAAACTTTTTTAATGCTTGGATGGGTCTGTTCCTAAACATTTTGGAACGTCCTGTTCCCTTAGAAGGCCAACCTGAAGACCCTGAGCTTAGAAAATCTTGGGGATGGTGGAAGACCAAGAAGTGGGTTGCTCACATTTTAAACAGGCTCTACACTCGGTATGCAGGAACATGAAAACATATCTATTTTACTTACAACCTTGACCCTTCATTTATTTGCCTTTGTATAAACTGTTTAAAAACCTGTAATAGGTTTGGAGATCTGAAACTTCAAAATCCAGAAAACAAAGCCTTCGCCCAAATGTTTCAGACGAACTACGCTGCCAAGATACTGGAGTGCCACTTGAAATTGTTGAATGTCATTCGTATCGGTGGATATCTTCCTGACAGAGTCATCAACCTAATTCTTCAATATTTAAGCAACAGGTCGGATATTCTCTATGGCGTACATACTTTTGATAATCTTTAGAAATTTATTTGAAAATGGGTACTCTGGATCCGTTAAATGACAAAATTAAATGCACGTGAAGTCCCTGGGGAGGTTCTTTTGGCTTTATAGTAGATTTTTTAGTTAGTAATATACTAAAATGTGTTTTAACTGCAAACTCTGAATTTTGTACCACTAAATTTTATCTTTGGAAAGTATTGCAGTTTCTATTGGTTCCTTGAAAACTGATAAAGGCTTTATCTGTATCTCGGTTCCTTTATCATTTTGGGGTACCAGTTTTCTTATTGACTTGTTGTCTCTATGCAGTATCCCGAAGAATAGCATGTACGCCTTACTGCAGCCCCACCTTGATGTTCTACTATTTGAGATCATTTTCCCTCTAATGTGCTTCAATGATGATGATCAAGTACTTTGGGATGAAGACCCGCATGAGTATGTGAGGAAGGGTTATGGTATGTCCTAGAAGCCTTCTTCGTCTTATTTTGATAATCCTGAAACAGGCTTTTTTTTAATGATAGCATTACTTGGTCTACAGATATAATTGAAGATCTGTACAGTCCCAGGACTGCATCTATGGACTTTGTGACTGAGCTGGTCAGAAAGCGTGGAAAAGACAACTTCCCAAAATTTATACAGTTCATCGTGGGCATATTTAAGAGGTACCTTCGAACTATATCTACAAATATAGAAAAGGATATAATTATATAATTGCCACATGATATAGCTACTTTGTTTCTCTGTTATTAGATATAGTGAAGCACCTCTAGAACAAAAGCCCTACCGCCAAAAGGATGGTGCTCTGCTTGCTGTTGGGACACTCTGTGATAAACTTAGGCAAAATGAACCCTACAAATCCGAGCTGGAGAATATGTTAGTGCAACATGTTTTTCCTGAATTCAGCAGCCCAGCTGGTCATCTTAGAGCCAAGGTTTTAGTTTCTTCTTTTGGTTGTTTAGGCCCCCTTCTCATTCGTTTCTGTTATTAAAATTTCATTTGCTTGAATATGGTGCAATGTACCATTCCCAGTCAGTTAATTTACTGATGTTTAACTAATTTTTGGATTCTCTATTACTACTTACTTCTTGTTCATCAAGTGTTCTTGAAGGATGACTTTTGTGGTATAGGATATGCATGCTTAGATGTTGTTGTTTACTAGTTTTTGTAAGCCTTACTTTTCTAGTTTGCTGTGGCATATTAGTTTCCTCAACATATTCTATCTTCTTGTATAGGCTGCTTGGGTTGCAGGGCAGTACGCCAGCATTACTTTTTCAGACCAAACCAACTTTTCCAAGGCACTGCATTGTGTTATCTCTGGAATGCGTGATCCAGAACTTCCTGTTCGGGTGGACTCAGTTTTTGCTTTGCGTTCATTCATTGAGGCCTGCAAAAGTAAGTATTGCACCACCCTCTCTTCTTAAGATTTCCTCTGCCCTTTTCCATCTTTGGGCCTTTTATACTTAACGTGGATTTGTATTAATTCAACTAAATTTATCTGTCCTGCAGACTTAGATGAGATCCGTCCAGTTTTGCCTCAACTTCTTGATGGTACGCGTTTGGAATAATTTTACTGATAGTTGTACTTATTCCTATTTCAATTCGTTCAAAAGCTAAAGCCTAGCATCATGTTAATCAACTTAAATAATCGGTAAGGACTTCTATGCAGAATTTTTCAAGCTAATGAATGAAGTTGAAAACGAAGATCTTGCATTTACTTTAGAGACTATCGTGTATAAGTTTGGAGAGGAGATTTCTCCTTACGCTTTGGGTTTGTGCCAGAACTTGGTAAGATAATATTCTGTTTTGTCCCCATTGTGAGCATTATTTTGCTTTTAGCACTAATAATCCTATTCTTGCTAATAACTTCCAGGCCAGTGCGTTCTGGAAGTGTGTTGACACTGACAACGGTGATGATGAAGCTGATGATACTGGTGCATTGGCTGCAGTGGGATGTCTCCGTGCCATCAGTACAATTCTTGAATCTATCAGTAGTCTCCCTCATCTCTATGGTCAGATTGAGCCATACTTGCTGCCAATAATGCGTAAAATGCTGACAACTGATGGTCAAGGTATGCATATAGTGTTTTCCATATCCATATATATTTGAAGTTTTATCTATTTCTTGTGTTCCTTTGAA
This sequence comes from Brassica juncea, assembly GCA_018703725.1. Lineage (NCBI taxonomy): Eukaryota > Viridiplantae > Streptophyta > Magnoliopsida > Brassicales > Brassicaceae > Brassica > Brassica juncea. The sequence continues at coordinate 3,883,368 of CM031940.1, read as the reverse complement.
TGAATTACATTGAATGCTTTGGGGTTTATGTAATTTGTAGATCTTTATCTAAACATGGTGATTTATTGACAGATGTGTTTGAAGAGGTTCTTGAGATCGTCTCATACATTACTACTTTTTCACCCACGATATCGATGGACATGTGGAGTTTATGGCCTTTAATAACGGAAGCACTCGTGGATTGGGCTATTGACTTCTTCCCAAGTATAACTCTTGCAGTTTTTTTATGAAGTTTATTAAGTCTTTTATTTTCTCCACTTGTTTGATCGTTTTTTTGAATTTCATTAGATATATTGGTCCCTCTGCACAACTACATATCTAGGGGGACTGAGCATTATCTTACTTGCAAGCAACCAGATTACCAGCAAAGTCTTTGGAGTGTGATTTCTTCGGTAAGTTAACTATACTTTTACTCATAAATAAATGAAATTGTATCTGTTCGTTAATTAATTTGTTAATTCTTTTATCATGACAGCTTATGGCGAACAAAAATATTGATGATAGTGACCTTGAGCCAGCTCCGAAGCTATTAGGGATCGTGCTTCAGACTTGTAAGGGCCATGTGGACCAATGTGTGGAGCCTTACTTGAGAATCACATTAGATCGGCTACGAGGTGCTGAGAAATCTTCCTTTAAATGTCTTCTGATTGAAGTGGTAAGCAAAGTAGTCAAGTTAAATTGTGCTATTTGCTGTTTTGTTTTAGATTCCTTCCACAGAGTCAAGCTAAGTTGTTTTATTTCCTGATTGGCAATAACCTATAACCTCTGACACCCTTTTTGGGCAGATTGCAAATGCCTTTTACTACAATGCCCCTTTGACACTCGGCATATTACAACGCTTGGGTTTCGCAACGGAAATTTTGACAATATGGCTCCAAATGCTGCAAGAAAAGAAGAAGAGTGGTGCACATGCTAACTTCAAGGGGTGGGTGAATCTGATCTGTGTAACCTCTCATCTCTCTCATCTTCTCTTCACATTTCATTCAAGATAAACTATCTTCCTCTCTTCACATGCAGAGAACATGATAAGAAGGTTTGCATCTTGGGTTTGACATCGATTCTCAGTCTTCCAGCTGGTCAATTGCCCGGAGAAGTGTTACCACCTGTATTCAGGGCTCTTCTTGAGCTTTTAGTGGCATACAAGGATCAACTTGCTGGTCAGTGCCTTTCACTGTCTCTTTTTTTTTCTTATAATAATAGAACCTCACTGACATTCTCCTCTTTGAACATATATAACAGAAGCTGCAAAGGCGGAAGCGGAAGAAGATGAAGAAGATGGTGATGACGACAACATGGATGACTTCGAGACAGATGATGAAGATGAGGAAGAGAATCCAGATGAAACTGATGGAAGTACTCTCCGCAAGCTAGCAGCACAGGTTTTTCTTCATAACCCCCTTAAAGAAGATATCACTGTGCTTGTAAGTATATAGTAGCTCGCTTAGGTCGCTTCCTATTATGCATTATCTTTTAGGCAAAGGACTTCCGCTCTTACAGCGATGATGATGAGTTTTCGGACGATGATTATAGCGATGATGAGGAATTAGACTCTCCAATAGATGAAGTGGATCCTTTCATACTCTTCATGGATGCAGTCACAGGTACAAGAGATTTGTCATGTGTGACTATATAATGATCTGCACATGGGTATTATCACCTGATTTCCTTTCTATTATCTTATTAGCAATGCAAGCAACGGACTCGCTTAGGTTCCAAAGCCTTAGGCAGACACTAGACCCGCACTACGAAGGGCTGGCAAACAATATCGCTCAGCACACGGAGCAGAGAAGAGCTGAGATTCTTAAGGAGCAACTTGAAAAGCAGCAATCTTCCACAACAGTGGCTTCCTGATTTCACTTGGCTCCATTATTTTTTCGTTTGTTTGTAAGCCTTTTTTTAATCCAAGAAAAGGAAGTAGAGAGGCTTATCTTAGGTGAGTCTGGTCGACTCCCAATCATGTCTCAGAGATATCAATCTCTGCCATCTCCAGTTTTGCATTTCATTTTTCTTTTTGTGTTTTTTTTTTATATCATCCAATAGACCAAATCAAAAGACCATTTTTTGTGCCCTTTTCAAACAGAACAGTTTAACCCTTTTGGAGGGTTGTTTTATGTTCTCCGATTGGGATTGGAGGCATATATTTTTTAAACTATGGGGTTTTATGTTTGTTTAATTATCGTTAGAGCTTGTGTTCGTTCTCAGACGTCGCCAGTTGAGCTGTAGTTAGTATTCGATTGTGTAATACACAGTGAATTTGTCCACTTTTGTGTCGCAATAACTATAAACTCATTGTTTATAGGATTCGAAATTTAAATATTAAGTTATACCAGTTGTCTTTAAGATAGTATCTTGAATTAACCTGGGTAGTTTTGTTTGGTTTGGTCAACTCATCTATTTGGATATTTATGAAATTTGGTTCGGTTTCGATTTTTACGGTTTGATATGGTTTGGTTCTAGTCCATTCAGAGTAAATGTGTCAGGTCTATCTATCTTGAATATTTGCTTATGCCGTTTTATTGTATGCCAAGAGGCTTTGGGCAAATGGCTGCTGTCAACTCTGGTGCACTAGAGTTTGACTCGAGTTCCACCACAACCAGAGTGAGGTTTTATATTGGCCAGTGGACCCGATGAAAGAAATAAAAGAATATAGAAAACCATCTAAAAGTATTCATTCTTTGAGATGTCGCAGGACAATGTGTGCCCTACTACGTTATCGGGTTCATTTTTGAAAACATTGGTGTTACTGTCAACTTTTTCATTATTATTATACGTAAAATGATAGAAATCTATTAATGCTCGAATTTAAAAATCAGTTATATCAGTATTATCGACTATGCTTTCCTCTCTTAATGATATACTACTATCAGTTTTTGTTTTTCCATGTTACAACCTTCTTTTCGGGGTGAACTAAATTAGGTGCATCGAATTCAGTGTTCGTGAAATCGATAGTAATCTTAGGAGATGGAAAACTTTAGGTCTAGAAAAATACTTTTAGGCCGTAACTGAGATGATAGACAATTATGATTATTTTCATAATTTTATTAGAACTTTAATTTCACAATCATAAGAATATATATAGACCGAGGAAAAAAATTGATGGCTAAAACAAAATCGGTGGTTCCTAAAAAGGGTTATATATCAGTCAAAAATATTTTAAAAAATAAAATAAAAAAAGGTTATATATTCGATCATTTTTGACACGATACCAAAATATTTATACTTTTGATATAAGAACCATTTCCAATTTGAGTGAAGAAGCCAATTTTTCAAATAGAATGATTTCTAGGAGGTGAACCCACACATATTATACGTTGTTAGTATGAGTGTCTTTCCTTTTATGATTTGCCAAACACTGTATAAAAATTGAAGTTTTAATTAGTTTTTTTTGCCATTATTAACATTGAAATATCTATGACATTATGGACTAACGACTTTTCATTCTTATCAACGAATTATAACACAAGCGTTAGGTGCCAATGACACTTCTAAAACCTTCATTTTCGTGCTTTTCTGCAAACGAATCAAATCAATCTATTTCAATCCTTGGATCCAATTCATTAGCCTCCATTAGTTTTGTAAAACTTTTCTAATTTTAATTATCTGATAACCAAACTTCAACTTTACAAGGGAGGATAATTCGATGGTAGCCGACAGAGCATGTTATTATATATACGACGTTAACTGATTAGGAATACGACCAGCTACATGAAAATGATTTGCATCATTTGCAGCTAACTCAATTGGTTTAGAGAAAATTTGATTAGATTAATAAAGATTCGAGTGTAAATATGACTATATGTTTGAGTTGAAGTATAATGTTTTTCTTCTTTTCTCCAACAAAAAAAATTCTTACGTATTAATCAAACCTGATTTACACACAAGCTGCTAATTAACTGACCATATGAAACCTAAATACTCATAACAAACAAATTATGAAATTTTATTGCGACCTTTCCAAGTTCAGAATTTTCTCTAACTTCTACTTTTGTAAATGAAATCAAACTCAAAAAATATAATATTTGGTGTCCTGAATATTTGTAACTTTGAACCGAAAGGTGTAAAATCATATATACAAACAAATCAATTGAATATTTGACGAAATGTGAGCAACATGCGATGATTATGTTGCAACATAAATTGAATAGGCACGATCATGAGGCTACGAGTAGAACTAACAACCCCCACCTTTATCCCCGAAGACCCAGTATATCCATACCGTCTTGAATTTCATAGAGTAATATCATTGGGAACCGATGAAGAATCTTCGAAAAATATAACAAATATAATAAAAGTAAAAAAAAAAAAAAAAAAAAAAGAGGTGAAGAAAAGAGAAGAGAAGTTGAGAAACAATCACTAGCTAAGAAACCCAACAATTTTTTTTGAGAAACTCCTTTGCCTGCATAGTTTTTTTATATTAGTCTGATTTTTTTCTTTTAAATTTAATTTTAATATTAAATCAATTATTAATCTGATATATCTAAATACTCTGCTAAGAAACAATACTGGTGATATGCTCTTAGAGTCCAAGGTACACTGGTTTATTTTATTAATATTAGTATTACTAATAATAATCTAAATCCACTTACCAATGAAGTAACATATGAAAATGATATATAGCTCAATGGCTGTTAGTTAAGTATGGGAAGGGATTAAGTTGTAAATGACATTCCATCAAAAACTGATAGACTGTCCGTTTCGTTATCTTTGGCATTTTTGGTGAAAAACTTAGGGATATTAAGGCGTTGATTGATTCGTCACAGAGCCACAATCGGAAATTGTACAGTTAATTCTTCTCATGTATATACTATAATCTCGTCTAATCTTTTTTTAGATCTTAAATGGCTAAATATGTATAATATTTACTTTATTTGATAACCGTGTTATATAATGCATGGTCTATAATAATAGATCATACTACATGTTTATTTATGTTCTGAGATTTTTTTTTTTTTGCCAAAAACACTAAAGTTATATTTTCTTACGAAATCTTCATATTGTATAATTAAGTCTTAATCATATACGATTTCTGTTGAATATCAATGCCGACACAATAACAATATCTGTGGGATTAACTCTTCCAGCCCTTTGCATGCATGTGAAGATGATTTATTCATATACACTAAATGTTGGGAATAAAATCGCTGAATAGTTGTGTGTTTTCTAATTGTTGACTTGGAAATGATAAAGATTTGTTTGGAGGACGTGAAGTCAACGAGCAGGGCCGGCCCTGAAATTTTGAGGGCCTGAAACCATATCTATGTAAAAAATTTTTTTTTACGAATTTGGGGGTTTCAAAGTATTTTTTGGGGGCTTAAATCTATGTAATTTTTTCGGGAAATTTGGGGGGCCTGTTGTAAATGTTTCACTAGGCATGGCTCAGGGCCGGCCCTGTCAACGAGTAGCTCCATAATCAGTCAATTCCTCGGCTTCAGTCTTCGGTATACAAAAATCATTTTTATATTGGGTCCATTTTAAGTTGTTTCAATGTAACGCTCACAATAATCTAAACTGCAATATACAGTTTTGTTCTGAAGTTAATATTGATTTGGTAGGTCATTTATGAGCATTTGAAAAAAAAGCGCTCATACTTTTGGATAAATTAGGATTCAAAACGAATTAATGTCTCAAATTTTAGTATAGCGCAGCATAGAAACTCGATCCTAGGGTTTGCCATTTTTTGGGTTTGTTAAAGTCCTATAGGGTTTGTCTTATTGATCGGATTTTTCAGAACGATATTGAGATTAATCTTGAAATGTATATGCTGAAGTTATATAATGCAGAAAACGATCACTGATTGTGATCAATATCTATAAGAAGGAAAAAATGATTTGAACAAGTCAATGATAATACGTAATTACGTATAGAGCACCGATGTGTTTAGTCTTTAGTGGCATGCATGTTTTTCCAGCTCAGATCTCAACTCAGAGACAAAGACATCTTCATGGCCCCAAGTTGTAGACTCCTTTGTTTGGCTAAACATCTTCTTTAATATGTTCTTGTATGTGAGATAAAAAGAATGGAATATATTTTCTTTAATTTGTTCTTGTATGTGAGATAAAAAGAATGGAATATATTGTCTTTAATTTGTTCTTGTATGTGAGATAAAATGGATGGAATATATTTTCTTTAATTTGTTCTTGTATGTGAGATAAAAAGAAAATTTATCTTATAGACTTCTTGTATTGTGGCAATGCTGACAAATTAAGGAAGACCTTGATGCTAGGTCACCTTTGCTAACCGACCCACTATGTTCGGTCCATTTTTCGTTATTTATTTTGGAATGACTCTAATGTATTTTTATACTTCCGTGACTTCGATCTGTTTGTGTTCATATTTGTATTCTAAAATAGCTGTTTTTCTCTTCTAAAAGGCAAACCCAAAAGTAAGCATTTTAGACATAACCGCGAAGACCATAAACAGAGCCGTGCTCACCCTTCTAAAAAAGGGGCAACAGCCTCAGACTCCCAACTTTTTCATCTAATTTCAGGTCCCATTTATTACATTGATCTTTTTTTACTAAAATAAATTAATTGATTGAGAAAAATGTCAACGAGCTATTTTAAATATTTAACTAAAACAGATACCAAAATATATTATTTTATTTCTTTACAGAATGTTACTAGAAGTATTTTTATTCATATTATGCATATGATAGATTGTCTATATAAATATGTTATTGACCTCTGGAAAAGTTATATTCTTTATTAGCTCCAGTTCTGTTGTCTTCATGTTTATGTTGTTTTAATTATATTCTTAACGTATAACCTATTAAATTACTAATTGTGTTTCACAAATTATTTGATGTAATAATCCATATATAGTTACCGTAAAAATACAAAATATTGTATATATATACAAAATATCTCTATATATATAAAGTAATCTATTAAATATTTCTTTGTAAAACAGAAAATCATTAATATGAAGTTGTAAAATTTAATCTTGTATAAATTTTAAAAATCATAAAGTAAATTTTATTTTATTGTTATATACATAACTTTTTACTGTTTATAATTTTATTTTTTCTAGCAATAGACTTTTTTGAAATATCTTTTTGCCATAAGCCCCATAAAACCTTTGCACGGCACTGTCCATAAACTTAAGCATATCTGAAAATCATCAATTCGATATAATGCCGTGCCTAGCACTTTAGAGACTCAAGTTAAAATCTAAAAACTTTAATATAAATTTTTATAAAAATATAATAAATATACCAAAATAAATCTATCCAAAAGTTTATATACATTAATTTAAGCAAAAGAGACAAAACTATAACAGGAAAAATTAAATATAAAATTATATAGGTAATTGTCAATTTAAATATATACAAGGTATGTAAAGTTATAAGTGATACACTAATATAATATATGTAAAATACAATATTAATGAAGAAAAAATTATATAAAAAGATGAAAAACTAAAGAAAATCATCAAAATAAAATGAAATTATGATGATAAATGTATAAAATACAAAATATCTGAAACAAATATAATGTTAAAAAATCTAACCAAATAAATATAGATAGCTATTATTAATTGGTTGATTACTGTAAATATAAAAGTAAAATATATTTGGTTAACTATTTGAGTAAAGTAAAAAATAAGTGTTAAGACCACCAAAATTTTCCACGTGAGAGAAAAAAAGATATATCAACAACACTTTTTCTGGTAATGAGTAGGGGTGGCACAAAGTAGATATTAACGTGTTTTCATAATTTGTGATTTATTTTGTAGTTTATGGATATTAGATTTTTCGATTTGCTTTGATTTGCTTTGAAAAAGTGAATATTTACGAATTTCTCGTCCTTTTTGTTCAATATAAATAGAACTAAAAAATATTCAACTTTGTTTTCAAAAACTATATTTTACATAATATAAAATAAATGTAAAAATTAGTGAAACTATAAGTTCAATAAATTTTAAAAATTAATTAATTTTTTATGAAGCAAAATATTTTAGAAAATTGTAGTTTTACTACATATTTTATAATTATTTCTTAATTTAATACTTGTATAAGTTTTATAAATAAAATTTTATGTTAAAATAATAATTTATACATTTACAATTCTCTATTTAATTGTAGATATACTTCTATTTGTATAAAAAACAGAGCATATATTCGAACCTGGAGCTTTTAGTATTTGTGATTTACTTTATTTTTAACGGATATTGTTTTACTCTGATCCAGATTTTTAATCAATACGAATAACGAATTGAATCAAATTTAACGAATAAAATATTTAGCTCTAGCAACAAGCACGGTTCTGAATTCTATATAACATGCAACAAGCCTTTGTAACTCTTCTCAATTATTAAAAGCTTATTAAAAAAACTTAAGATAGTATAGCTTTTATATATTCTTTACAAAACTACGGCAGAAATTTCAAAAAAATTAAGATGTGGTTTTTGATAAAAAAGAACATACAATGAAGAAAATAATCAAAAGAGATTTCATTAAAGAAGTAAATAAATAGAGTCTTAAATCTATTTTAAATCTCTTTATTTAAATTAAAATACTTTAATTTTTTTTAAAATAATAGTTTTCAATTCACATTTTTGTTTCTATTTCTTTTATTTAGAAAATTAATTTTTCAAAAATTCAAAATATTATTTTGAAATCCAAAAATTCTTTTTAAACTATTTTTAAAATTATTATTTTGAAATAATATAAACCCATCCCTCCCAAAACCTCACTTCTCAAATCTAAACTTTAAATATACATTAGTTAAGTTTACAAGTATAAGTGATATTTGCCTCTTTAATAAAACATATTTTAGTCATTTTAACAATTTTGTGCTAAATTTGTGATCGAAAATATGCAATTTTGTATAAGCTAATTATGTAACTAACAAAAAAATGAAAGAAACAAAGAATGAAGATCTCATTAAGAAATTAGCAATGGTATATATGTCCACGAATTTTCTTATGCCCTATGTCCACGAGTTTTCTTAGTATCATTCTACTTGCGCTTTATCTATTGTCGTCAATATTTTTTACACAGTCACAATCAAATGACTACATTTTAAATCTTAATGAGTTATTTGATACGAATTCTAAACTTATCATATGTTAGTTTTAGTCATTATACAAATTCTGAAATAATATATATATATATATACATATACATAGATACACTAAGTGAGTACTTGTGTATATATACACTAAGTGAGGACGACAAGTACGTACTTCTCTTTCAATAATTGAAATTTAGTTGCGGCATTCAATTGTTCCCGGCATGTCCAAGTCAGTGAATAGCAGTGACGACTACGAATGACGTGCGCAGCACCATTAAATATTCTGCTAAGAGCTTCGAGAAAATAATACCCATCTCATTAATTCTGAATTAATTTTTCCATGTGCGTTAGCCGTTAGGTGGAAGGATTTATCCATGCAGATATCATGCCATTATCTTGAAGTATCTAATTTTTTTTCAAGCATTTAAATATCATTATTTTAGCATCAGCATATCGTTTAATTAAGCATATAAAATTAAATATTTTTAGTTCACTATTCGGTAATACAAAGTCACAGTTGCGAGGCTGTGCAGCTGAATATATACATCTCACATAATACGATCTCATAGGATTGCTGTCCCAAGATCAAAAGAGCATAGTTTACAAAAAAAAAAAAGATCAAAAGAGGATTATTTTCGTATAAAAGACCAAAATGTTAGTACGTTTCTATACATAGTCAGATACCTATTAACATATTTTCTACCAAAAGACATGTGAAAGAGAATTCCAAAAAATGAGTCCTTTTAATTGCAACATATTATCCTCTTCTCGTATTGAAACTCAGATTCAAGTATATTGATATGAAATGTGGCAATTCACACATATTTCACTAATAGCAATCGTTTGTAAATATTTCACCAATGGTACAATTTCAATATCAAAGTGACTAAGGAGGGTTAGTGGGAATACAATTGATAAATTTCAAAAAGAGTTCTAAAGAGTTTTTATATTTAAATAATTTATCAAAATATGCTAATATAATGATTTTCATAATCTAGAGACTATAAGCAAGATTTTTGAAGTTTTTTTATGAGTAAAATTGTCTAGAATTCAAGTCTAATAACACTAGATTTGATGAAACAATAGAATCATTAAAACCAAAAAAATTTGAATAATAAGATATTTTGTAAGTCAGTAAACAATCACTAAACCAATAACACTAGATTTTAGTAAGAATGTTATAATCCATTAATCAATAACAATAGAACTTTAGAATTTTAATAATCAGTACAAATTCACATCCCACTAAAACCCCATAAACATTTACGTAATAGAGAGAATTCAAACATTAAATTGTAATAGGAGAATCAGAACACAACAGTTCAACTTAATGAGTTTGTAATCCATTTAATTAGGGAACCAAGTTTTTGACACAATAATTTGAGCTATTTTTAAATATATAAAACAAAACTATATGTTGGGTTATTTAAGATATGTTGTATATAATAATCGGAGTGGTATAATATATTAATGAATTAAGTTTTATATCATGGATTTTCTTTTTGACATACTTTTTAGAAAAATTCTTATCATTTTTTTTAATTAGGTCATAAAAATCAAAACAACCACTGAAAGTTTTTTGGTTGGTATTAACGGTTAAAACCTTGAATTTTGTTTTTGTAACCATATATATTAAACATTATATAAGACTTTGATTTTTGGAATATATTGGTGCATCTGAGGATATTTAGCTACAAATATCATTATAAAATTGCATTTATTTTTGGTCACTTATCTGAAAAACAATCTGAAAATAGTTGTGTTTGAGATAAAGTAATTTAAAAAGTGAATAACCTTTTAAAAATAATTTTGAATATTTTGTTAGACGAAGACAAAACACTAAAAAAAAATCACATAATAATTACAAAATTAAACAAGTATACTCCACCAAGAACAATATATCGACCATCAGACGAAAACAGAATTCATGAACCAAAAGCTGGAAACTCACAAACAATAGCCATCGGGTGTTATAAATTATAATTGCTATACATCCTCAAAACACATTTTAGAAGGTTACCTCTAAAAAGCAAGAAACTAGTGCTGTATATAAACAACGATTTCTGGCAACATCTAAACCCGATTGAAGTTTTTTGTCTAAAGGTCTACAGTAAATGATTACGAATATTCATGGAACACAATCGGGGTCCATTCATAAAATCATTTAACTGGAGAAACATTTATTAGACAAGCTGGTGTCACATTAACATCTCATGCTAGATAAATTTTCAATATTCGCTATAATGCTAAGTTGTAAACTAAAATAAATCGGTGTGCCATGAGACAAACAAAGCTTAAAGCATTTTATCATATGGAATGGATGAAGAGATTCTATATCTGGTCCTCGTTATACCCAATCTATATATAGCCATTTTGACTGGTCGTAAAGAGCTAGCTACCTTCGACTGGTCCTCATGAAGAGGGTTCCGGTTTTAAGCATATATAATTATATAGGCTGCACAAAAAAACATGTATAGTTATATCTTTCCAAAAAAAGTGTACGAAATAGAATTGCAAATTACACTACTATGTTTAGATGTCAACTAAGCAACCAGTTGAACTTTGTTACCCCAAAAAGAGAATGAGGTAACGAATCAATGTAAACCATTAAATGCTAAGAAACAAAACAAATCAACCTTTCAAAAAGCCAATAATTATTACCAGACATGAAGGGATGGTGGCTGTCTTATATGCAAAAAAAGGTTTACAATTGGATTTATTGTTTTGTATGATATATTTTAAAAGTAATTCGTTTGGGTATATAATTGGTTGAAACTCAAGAGCCATACAGATGAGTATAACTACTGAAAAATAAAGCTGAGATCAAGCCTATACAAAATAGTCAAATTTAAAACGTACGTATAAAAGTAATACGTTTTTGTTTGTCATCTACAACTCACTCACGCATTCTAACATATTTGAATCAGTGATATGATACAGTATCAACACTTCTACCAACCAAAAACTGACAAACTCTTATCAGACATAATCTTTTATACATATATACCAGAGATTAGACACAAGGTTATTTTGACTGATATGCGTTTAAACTTACATCCACTTGTAAAATCAACTTATTGCACCACTCTAATTATAAACATTTTTAATCAAAATATATTTTAAGGTAAAAAAAAATGAAGGAGATTAGAAACATTATCAGAATGAATCGGACAGACAGTAAAACGATCATTTTAATATGTTGTTTAATGGTTACTTTTATTACAACAAAACAGTAACTTGTTTTCTCAACTGAGCCAGCATAAACTGAAAAGTAATTTTTAAAAGCAACGTACCAAGGAGAAGGAATTGTGCATGAGAGATCATTTTCAGGATAATATACTAATAAAGGCCTGTTCGTTTTATAAACGCAGCAAAGTGCGTCAGCGTTAATAAATAAAGCTACGACGGAAGCAAACAGAAATGCCGCTGCCGCTGTAATTTCTAGTTTCAGACGCCAAGGATCAATTAGAGACAGGAATCCAGAGTTGCCGCAGCCGCTGTTATTTCTAGCGTCATATCTGCCGGTTATTATTTGCTGTATCGACTGAAAAAAGGAAATCTCTTTTGTCGCGACTGTGATGTATTTGCCGTGATCGTAGCTTTATTTTGAACCGCTGCCGCTGTCGTTGGCGTCAATTAAACGAACAGGCCATAAGTCGCTTCCCTATCTCTGGAACTAGAGTTTACGAAATTGGCCCACCTCATCTTTAACAAGAACTTTTAGTACGCCTAGTACTAGTTGATTATGAAACAATATCTATATATAGTAGATTATTATTACCAAGCACATAACACTTCTTCTCTACTACATGCAAACCATCAAAAGTCACAACATGGCATCTACGTCATCCTCTTCACCAAATCATAAGCTCCGGATCAAACTATTGTTCTTTCTGATCTTAAACCTCTTCCATCTTCACAGTTCAGTGTTTGCCAATTCATCAAACTCTAAGTTCTCAAAATTCTCAAGGCACCCAAACTCCGAGTCATCATCAAGAAGAACCAAACGGTCAAACGATGAGTTTCTCAACTCAGTCCAACACAGCTTGGACCAGGCTCTCTTAGCCCACTCTCTCGCCTTCAGACTCACGCCCTCGCGCCGTACTTCGCAAACCCTCACGCTCGATCCTGTCAACGACTGTCTTGAGCTGCTTGACGACACACTCGACATGTTGTCTCGCATCGTCCTAAACCCTAAAGATCACGTCAATGATGATGTCCATACGTGGCTAAGCGCTGCGTTGACTAATCAAGAGACTTGTAAGCAAAGTCTCAGTGAGAAAACGAGCTTCCATAAAGACGGATTCACGATGGATTCCGTTGTGAGTAACCTCACCAGTTTACTGACCAATTCGCTAGAGATGTTCGTTTCCGCTAAGCCGACACGTCGTGAAACTGGTGGCCGGAAACTATTGTCCGATCAGGAGTTTCCAACGTGGGTTTCTTTGTCGGACCGTAAGCTTTTAGAAGCTTCGGTTACAGAGTTGAGACCTCACGCGGTGGTAGCTGCCGACGGAAGCGGGACACACATGAGCGTAGGGGAAGCGTTGGCGTCTTTGGAGAAGGGGACTGGTGGCAGAAGCGTCATCCACTTAACAGCTGGAACCTATAAAGAGAATCTGAATATTCCGACCAAACAGAAGAACGTTATGTTGGTTGGTGACGGTAAAGGCAAAACAGTTATTGTCGGTAGCAGAAGTAACAAAGGCGGCTACAATACTTACCAATCCGCTACTGTCGGTGGGTTTTCCTTACCATTTTATCATTAAAAATCACAATATTAATTAATTTGGACTTTGATATAAGAAAATTAATTTGGACAAATCTCATTAATATTATTTATCTCAAAGCAGAAAAACATTTTTCACAAAGTAGCATACATAAAAATAACAAAATATAATTTATCAAATAGAAAAAAGAAATTATCTTAAATTCTAAATCATAATGTTTACTACTACATTCTAAATAAATTGAAATAGATTCAAATAAAATATATGTATTTTAAATAATTTAATATTTATGCTTTAACTATTTTTTATGGTTACCTCAAGTTTTTTTTTTTAACTTTCTTGTATCTTTTTAGTGTTCAAAAAATCGTTGGATGGTTGATATGCACCTTATAGTCAATTATTATTTAGATCAGCATCTAGACCAATTTTTGAATGTCTAAACGAATTTTAAAAAAGAAAATAAAAATTGTTTTGTTCAGATCCAATTTTTAGAACACTGATCTTTTTATATTATTTTATAATTATTCTATTTATTTTTAGTTAATCTTATACAGTTTAATAGATTTAATTTTTGTAAATTTCACCTACTTTTTGGGATAAAATCTATTGTTCTACTATTTTAGGTATTTGTTAATCAACTTTTTATATTTAAATTAATAATTATATTATTTATCTATATTTATGACTGTTGATTGTTGTACTTTAGGTTATACTGTAATTACTAAAATTAATTGTTACAGCTATTTTTGTTAATTTATGAAAGCCGCTATGGGAGACGGATTCATAGCTCGGGACATAACATTCGGGAACAGTGCCGGACCAAACGCAGAGCAAGCGGTAGCATTACGGGTCGGGTCAGACAGATCCGTTGTATACCGATGCTCCATCGATGCTTACCAAGACACATTATACACTCTGTCCAAACGACAATTCTACCGTGAAACCGACATTACCGGCACCGTGGACTTCATCTTCGGAAACTCTGCTGTAGTTTTCCAAAGCTGCAACATCGCCTCCCGGAAAGGCTCGTCGGATCAGAACTACGTCACAGCACAAGGAAGATCCGACCCGAACCAGAATACCGGGATTGCGATTCATAATTGCAGAATCACCGGTTCGACCGGCACTTATTTGGGTCGACCGTGGAAGCAGTATTCGAGAACCGTTGTGATGCAATCGTTTTTGGACGGTTCGATTCATCCTTCGGGTTGGTCTCCTTGGTCGAGCAGTTTCGCTTTGAAGACTCTGTACTACGGAGAGTTTGGTAATTCGGGTCCTGGATCTTCGGTTTCGGGTCGGGTTAGTTGGCCTGGATATCACCCAGCGTTGACGTTGACTGAAGCTCAAGGGTTTACCGTTTCGGGGTTTATTGGCGGGAATTCATGGTTGCCATCAACCGGTGTCGTTTTCGACTCTGGTCTTTTATGATTTTATCAAATTGATTATTAATTAATCTGTGATATATTGTAATTTACTAGGCTTTTGTGTATTTAAGTGTTTTTGTGTTTGGTTTTATACTCTTTGTTTGGTTTCATACTTTTACATTTGTATTTATCTTGTCGTAAATAAAGTGTTAAAGTTGGTATTGTATACATAAATATTGTAATATTGGTTGTCTTTCACTTTTCTTATATCAATAATATGTCGTACTAAACCAAACCAATTGCAAAACATTTGTTTATTTTTTATTTTTTATTTTAGATCCAACTGGTGATCATAATCGAGGACATAAATGAAAATGCTACATTCTCCTTTGTTCTTAATTTTTTTTACCACTTTTAAAGAATATTTATTATTTATAATTCTTATTATTTCTTCTTCTTTATGAAAAACTATAGATTAAATCTATTTTTTTATCAGATTAGACAAGGAACAAAACGGAAAGTTATAAGATTTGGTAAAATATATAACATGTGTAACTAAAATATATTTGTAGAAAACTGACATCTGAACGTTAATCTTTTAACGCTCTATATAAGTTGTCTTCTCTAAATAATATTCTTCATCAAAGCGTTCTACATTTTTTTCAAATTTTTTTTCTACATTTAACCTTATACTTGGACAGAACCAAGAAAAGAGATAACCTATTTTTTAGAAATATAATTATTTTGTGTTAAAGAAAAATATATACAACGAACATTATTAAATTTGTATCACCAGTGGCAGATCTAGGTAAGGCAAGAAGGTGGCAAATGCCACCATAAAAATTAAAAATTTGCATAATATACTTCAATTTTTAGTTACTTTTTCTTATTAAATATTATATTTTAACCATGTTTTTAAGTTTGTATAGGATTTTCACCCATGAAAAAATAATTTTACATCTGCCACTGTGTTTTTTTTTACAGCTATCATTTTGTAAAAATAAAAATGGAGTTGCGGACATCAAAAGACAAAAGAGCTAGCTCTCGCCAAATGTAAATTCATGTTTTTCTAATTCTATGTATATATATGTATCTTTTATAAAATACAGATCTTTGGATATATAAAATTTTCATGTTCAATAAAAAATAAAAATTTAGTAACATGATTTTTCTAATTATGAGATGCATTATTAACGTCAAAAAGTATGAAACTGTAAACCAAAACTCTCAGTTACATCCAACATTTTCTTGCTAAAAACAATGATCAAATTACTTATTGTTTTAAGACTCATTTCTTTCGGGTTATCATTCGCTATAACAATTTGTTACATTTATTTTTTACAATTGTTCTTTCTAATTTATTCCCTACGTTTATTTTTGATCATTTTTCCAATAGTTTCTACTATTCTTAAAGTAATGACCAATTAGACCCTTTCTGGTATGTTCGTTTTATTTGAATGTTTTCAGTCATTACCACAATTTCAGCTTAATATAGGCAAAAGTTCATATGCATTTGCAGTAACAGAACATTAAATTTTGAGTACATACCACTCTTAGTAAAAAGTAAAAATAAGTGTGGGCTGTGTTTAATACTTTAATGTTTGTTGAACATGAATAATATGTGATAAACATTTGTTATTGAAAATGTCGTATTAGGTTATTTAATCTAATTTATTCGTGTATAAAAGTTATTTAATATAATATAAAATATAAAAAAATTTCGTGTGCTAACAATAGATTAATGAATTGTTTGATTTCTTTGATCTCATGTTCACGAGAAGCTCTTTCCATCAAATGTAGATCGACAAGTATTTAATTCAAATTTTCCAAGAAAAGAATAAAATGAATAAAAATGATAAAATATTTTGGTGTATTGTATACTAGTTTCCACCCTTTTTTCTTTGTGCTATCAATTTGATCTATGTGTTCTTTTAATTAGAGATAATTCAATAACTGTAACATCAGATTTTCTTATTGCATCATCCAAATTTATTTTGCATTCGAGAAAACATTGCCGATTTAGATAAAAGTTAAGATAAACAAGATCAAACAAACATCAATTGATTATCAAAGTTAAATAATTTTCTTGTATTGATGATCTACAAAGAGACAACTCTCAAACTGAATTTCTCTCACATAATTTAAGCTTGTGAAGAACGTATAAAAAAACTGGAGAAAAATAAACATTAAACATAAATTTTTTGAGGGCTTGTTTTTCTGTTTGATTTGTCTATGTATAGTTGATGTTTTAGCTTGTCTAGGAGATTTGTCCAAATTTTATATTTTGTATTTCTAATATTTGGATTTTTTAGATATTGTAGATTTTACATCCAAATGTAACATGTAGATGCAAGTTCAATAGTGTCTAAACAAACAACATTTAAGCATTTGCTTTTGGTATAAATATAAAAAGATAATTGAGCTAATGAGCATGATTGATTTTTCTGATTTTTGTTCTAGAATTTTTTATTTTCTTATCTCTTTGATTATATTAAGACTTGAAAGTTTTAAAGGAGTTTTAATATGAGATTAAGCTTTTTGACAAAACTCCATTTATTCCTTTTTCTTGTTTGTTAACAAAATCTAATTTTCATTGATTTTGGCCCACTAGAAACTGTAGAGGATGATATTTTTGGAGATTTAAATAATTGGGTTTGACCCAAATTAAAATTAATAATAATATTTCGTTAGATGGCACACATCCAAATTCCTCTGCGGTATTTTCCTATAAAAACGCCAAGGCAATCGAATCATGTTTTTAAAAATAAGATCTAAAAATTATATAAAGAACCATTAATATTTTGAGTATTTATTTTTCTTCATGGTGTAGATTTTAGTCTTTTCAAAAAATATATAACTGCTAACTTGCTTAGATTTTTCGAATTCCTACATAAATTTTTAATTTATCATGTGTTTAAAACTAAAAATAAAAAATATTTGATAAAAATAATAACATCATGGAAATATAAACACTTGTAACTGAAAATTTATTATTTGATCAAATCTAATTTATTCGAAATTTAATACTCAACATTACTGAATTTAATGTTCATAAATGCCTATTGCTTCCCTCTATACCGAAACGCACTCAACGCATTGAGAGAGAGATTTGACTTTTCGAATTCCCGCCATAAAAAGCTTCCCATTCACACCTCCTTCTCTTTCCACATCTTATATATATATATGAACCCTTATTAGGTCTTACTTGCTATCTACTGCAGAATCTTATAGAGTTTTTTGGTAAGTGATAACTCTGCTTCGATTTAGAGATCTCGTTGATGAACCACCGTTGATTTATGCTTTGATGTAGGTGTTTAATACATCATAATTAAGGCAAATGAAAAAAAAACATTAAAAAGTAAACTCTCTTTGCGTGGCTTCTTGTTTTACTTCTCTGTTTCGTTTCTTATGTATGGTTGATGTTTTAATTTCGCTTAGGAGATTTGTGCATACCAATGCAACAGGAGAAGATGGATCTCTTCAACAAGTTACCAGACCCGGTTATCTCTCACATCTTGTCCTTTCTTCCAACAACAAAAGAGGCTGCTTCCACATCGGTTCTTGCAAAGAGATGGCGTTATCTTTTTGCATTTGTCCCTAATCTCAATCTCGATGGAGATTCCAAGAGTTTCATGGATTTTGTGGATAGGGTTTTGGCACTACAAGGTGATTCTCCCATTAAGGAGTTCTCTCTCAATGTTAAAACCGGTGTTGATCCTGATCGTGTGGATAGTTGGATATGCAACGTGCTGCGCCGCGGTGTTACGCACCTTGATCTATTCGTGGAGTTTGATGAGGAATATTCTCTTCCTTATGAGATATCTGTTAGTAAGACGTTAGTTGAGCTGAAAACAGGATACGGAATCGATCTTTACGCGTGGGACGATGACATGTTCTTACCAAATCTTAAGAACCTTGTTCTTAGCTCAGTTGAGTTTGCTAGAGGTCAGTTTCAGACACTTCTTCCTGCTTGTCCTGTCCTCGAGGGATTAATGTTGCTTAATATGAAGTGGAGAGATAGGGACGAGATCTTGTCAAGTTCATCACTCAAGAAGCTTAAGATATCTGTCGGAGAAGGCTGTAGAGGCACTTTCTCGTTCGACACACCGAATCTTGTCTTCTTGGACTACGATGATTTTGTTGCTGAGGATTATCCATTGGTTAACATGCCAAACATAGTCGAGGCTGGGATCGATCTTGGACTAACTCCATTTCGAGTCCGTGGAGCAAGGGATAATGTGATAAAGCTTATTCATGGCCTTCAAAACGTGAAGATACTTTACTTAACTCCTATAACTTTCGAGGTCAGTCTACTGTTTTTAGTCTCTCTTGTATAATATATGCTTCTTTAGAGCATAACAAAACGTCTCTTTTCTTGTTTCAGATACTTTCTCTTTGCTGTAAAACGATGCCGGTTTTCGAAAACCTTACAACTTTAAGTATCAAGACTGCTATGATTCAAGGATGGCAAGCAATGCCACTTCTTCTAAGGAGCTGTCCACGTTTAGAGACTCTATACATTGGGGTATAAAACAAAACCACACGTACACTTATCTTATAGTTTTCACTAGCTTTGAGTTTGGAATGGCTTATCGTGTGATTTTTTTCAGGAACTTTTACACTCTATAACGGATGCATGTGGGGATGTTTGTGTCTGCGTTTCTAAGTGGAACAAAGGATGGTCGCTCATGACTTGTCATGTGAAGAAGATTAGGATTTTAGGGTTTAGAGGAACAATAAGAGAGGTGCACATGATAAAACATTTCTTGGACTATTTGCCGAGTTTGAAAGAGTTGGAGATAGTTGCTGAAGAGAAGGGATATACATTGTTTGATGTCCCTAAATGGTTAGAAATTGTGGAGGAGACACTGATGCATTTCAACGAGAAGTCGAGTTGCAATGTCATATTCTGGATGCACGCTCCCTTGTACTGGAGATGTATTCGAAAGTAAGTTACAAAAAAAAAAAAAATGTATTCGAAAGTAGAGTCCTCGAGGATGAAAACTTGCTCTCCGGCCTTATGTCTTTTTTTTTTTTTTTTCTTATTTTATATTGGTCTTAAGTACTATTTGATTCATGTTTAAGATGATACTATGGGGGTTTATATGCAAATTTGAAGTTTACACAATCCAAGCCGTCTAAAGCAAGTATAAATTATTTTTCTCCTCCAAATCTCTTTCTTTAGAGGTTTTTTCTGGTTTAGGTCCATTGCACTTTGATGACTTTGCGGGTGTTTGTTCTCATACTCTTGTCTATTGTCATGTCTTGGGAAAGTCTAGAAGATAAATGAGAATGTAGGAACAATCAGAGAGCTACAGAAACTTTCATACCTTAAGCTCGTCAAAGTAAATGCTTATGCAATAAACGACAAGAGTTTGCAATCACCAAAGATCTGCTAATGGTTCCTATATAGATCGTCCTAAATGCAAGTTCCAGATCAAGTTTCGTGGGTAAACTAAGCAACGCATGGAGAAAAACAAACTACATACCCTCGTAGTTGTATATAATTAAGCATGTTAGAACATGAATCGGTTTGTGTGGACACAAAACTCTGAGTGTATAAAATAGGTTCCAGTATGTCAAAACTGGCTTTGATCGCTAAGACAAAATATCGTATGTCTCAACTTCTGTTAGGACAAAAATATCACCGACACAAACTGTTATATACATTATATGGAAGAAAATAACATGTATCTTCGTTTCTACGGTGGACAAACAACTTCGTTGCCAAACTTAACTTACCTGGTGACAGATGGATGAGAATATATATATGCGATGACTGCACATGCACATTATCATGATGATCTTTATGATGACATCACTTTACTTATGATGTTGATGATATTCTCCTAGCTAGCAGATCCGACGCATGTGGCTTGTGGCAGCAGAAGCCCCATGTCACGAGCATGACTTTGTTTCTTTCTTCCAGACTCCACTAAAAAATAAATTCCGCCCTAATCACTTCAAATCAAATTATATACCAAAGAAAAGCATATTCTATAATCTTGGATATGCAAAATATTTCAAAACATGTATACACGACTTTGAATTAGCTTTTGTTCTGTTCAAGTGAACTAATTGATTAAAAAGGAAAAAAAAAAACAACGAACATTTCACATTTGAAAAATGAATACATCCAAAACGTGTCCCATTAATGATACAAATGAAATAAAAAGAAAGAAGTTACGAGATTAGAGAGACAAAGGATGGGGCAAAAGGGGCCCATGCCCATGTAACCATTCTCCCAAAGATAAAACCGTCACATTGGGTCTACATTGTTTGGTCCATATCTCTCAACCACATAAAAGAGAAGACAAAGTGATTTGCAACTAATAAAACCATAACATAACACTTGTTTTTGTCCTCTTCATCTTTGTTTTTCTTCTTTCTTTCTTCCCACATAAAAGACCAATTATCTCAACTCCTTGTAAGCCTATCTTGTTTTAACAACGCACATTAACTGACCCTATTGATGTGACTCTTTATTTTAGTATACATGAAATTTAAACATTTATGAAATCCAGTAGAAAAAAGGTTGCGTCTGAATAAATGAGCGAATGCTAAAGCTGGCTGGCTGGCTAGGTAGATATGGCCAACAAATATTTAAATATACTAGAATTGAGGTAAGTGTCAGGTTTGGTAGATGGTGAAACCTATTCTGTAAATCTCAATCCCAATAAACCTACCACTCTCCGTTCCCTCATTGGAAACATCACCTACTCACTATTTTTCTTTCATAATACTAATATGAAATTCCATTCTACTATAAGTCCATAAGCATTAACATAGGTTAAACAACCAACGCCATTGGATTATTGTGTAGGGATATATGCATATGTATCAAATAAATAAGTCTGAAACCAAGTGGATTAATTTTTTTTATCTCATAGGTTTCCACTACTATATGTCTAACAATGTTAGATTTATGTTTTCATTGCTGCATCCAGATTTTTTTTAAATACATTAAATAGTCTTTTATATATTTACAAGGATATATCATAGTGGCAGGAAAGCTATAATGTACCACTTTTTATAAGCTATTTGCCTGAACTCAAAACATATAAGAACAATTTATATATCAAGAGCAGTTTAATAGTTACAAGGGAATTAATTTCAGGAGCAACTTAAGTTGCAATGTCATTCTGTTCATTGACAATAACAAAACATATAGATATAGTTCTGCCATTCTATTCATAGACTAAAACGTGTATACATGTGTCTGAACTAATATACAAAGTAGTTAAAACAATATCCTTGTGTTATGGTGCAAAAAGAAACGATGAATTGGAGTAAGTTATGCACAGATTAATGCCGACATGAGCGCAACTTTTCTCCTTCTTTAAAATTTATTGACATTATTTAATAAAACTCCATTAATTCGAATTTCTAGGAAACAATGCGAAAAGAAAAAGAAAAAAGAGTTGACACAAAATGACGGATAGATTTATGGAGATTTCAAAAGGTAGGTTCCAATAAAAGATGTTGTTCAAAAAAAAAAGGTTCCAATAAAAGATGTCACGTGGCTGCCATGAAAGAAAGAAGAAGAAAGCATGTGGGATCTTCGGTGCAACTAGTAGATCATCATAGTATGATAGTTGTACTAGTACCACCACACACAGCTTCACTATCTACCACTATATCTATTCAATCTCTGTGTATATAGAGAGATAGAGTGTGTGTAGATGAAAGTAAAGAGAGGAGGAAGCACATGGGAGATAGATCGAAAAAACTCTCATGTGAGCACATGTGCTTTCCTTTTCTCTTTTCCTTTTTTACGGGGCTTTACTGGGTCCCCTCCTATCTCTCTCTCTCCCATGCACCTGACGCAGGTGAATCTTCTCCTCCACTTTAATTCTCACGCGCCTCCACTCTCTGACTCGTTTCCTATTAGCTCGTTGTTGCTTCCTTACAATACAGTAATCATCAACCATTAACTGGAATTAAGTCACATTGCGTTGTGTACATAATGATTATAATCACACATATATAATCTATTAAAGATAACTGATCTATATGTTAAATCGTAGAGCACATCATCATTAACCCAAAACAAAAGACTAACTGATTGTCCATACATTATCTTACATTTCCAAATATGTCTCTTGAGCCCAAGAAAAAACATATACTATACATTATCTATGGAATCTTGGAAGTGATTCAACAATATTTTTTAAAAAAAAGAAACAGAAACAAAACCACTACACACCTACATTTTCCTTAATGTAAATCGGCTATTACAGATACTGCAACTTTCTAATGTATTGCAAATTAACGTCTCTTATTATGAGACTAATAATTAAAATGTAAAATTTATAAATTTCAAATGATGAGTTTCTTACTATTGATATTGTTTGTTGAAATGATTAGTGATTATATATATAAGATAACAATCAAGCTGATTCTAGTACAGCTTCATTGACTTTCACTCTGAAACATATTGATTAATAGCATGTACTGCATTTATCTACTAATGCATCCATTAATTAGATAAGATTAGATATATATATATATATATATATATATATATTTTTTTTTTTTTTTGAAACTGATTAGATATATTATTATTTAGTTATTGTTTAATACCGTAAGTTAAAAAATACACCGAAATCACCATTCCTGTTTCCGAAAAGAATACTAAACAAAGACCCACACAAGTCAAAGTCTGAACTAAAGTTTAACACATGTCATTAAGTCTATTATTACTAAACTAAGCATGTTACTTATTAACGCCACGGCGTTTTCATTAGGTCTACTATTAGTACTAAACTAAGCATGTTACTAATTGTTAGTGACACGGCATTTGTTTTTCCAGTGTACATAACTTTCTGAATATTAAACAAACAAATAAAGATCCAATCTATCTATCTGTCAGGACCTCAGGGAGATCCACTTGAGTAAAGTGACGTCTCCAAAACCACTCAAAATAGCGCGTGGTATCACGGATCCAAATCACTCCAACCAAACAAAACAAAACAAAACACTTCATTATATAATTCGAAAAAAACACAAGAACCAAAACAAGAAAATCACAACTGGACCCAGCTTTGATGGCATTTACCCAATTTTAGAAACACAAAAGCCAAACCATAATTTAAACCGAACCAAATTTAACCACAGAAAATCAAAAGCATACCAAACCAAAACCATTTTTGATTCAACTCTAGAATCCAACAAATACATGTCAATCCATCAAAACACATGTCTTAAACGTTATGGAAAATTTATGAAGTAAAACAAAGCAAATTCGAACCGGGATCCGGTTTAACCGGTCCTGCTTTCCATATACTGATTCCATCATCACTCTTATTATAAATGTCACACACATCTCTCTACCCCCTTTTATTCCAACACAACCTCTCTCTCTCTCTCTCTCTCTCTCTCTCACTCCGTCAATGGAGAAAACCCTAGCAACTTCCAATACCAAACGCTCTTCTCCGTCGCCTCCCACCGCCGTGAACGCACGTCCCGCTGGTTTCAAGCGCAGAACCAGACAGAGATTATCAGATGCAAGGGAGAGTGTAGGAGAGAGCGACGTAGAAGATGAAGAAGAAGAAGAAGAAGAAGAAGAAGAAGGAGTCGAGGAGAAGATTGAGGCTCTTCAGACAATAGTACCAGGAGGAACGGCGCTTGGAGTGGACGCGCTGTTTGAAGAGACGGCGAGTTACATATTGGCTTTGCAGTGTCAGATCAATGCCATTAAAGTTCTTACTTCGTTTCTTGAGAGTTGTGAGAAGGATGATGATATGAAATTTGGAGGTTGAATGTTTACAATTTGTAATTCTCTCAAATCCTTTAAAAGAAAAGAGGAAAAAAAAATTCTCACTTTTTTTTTTACTTTGTATATTGTTTTTGATTGTGGCTCACTGGCTCTTTTGCCCGGGGTTCATAATTTAATTTCTTAAAGACTTTTTTAAAAAATTCCGTATATTGAGAAAATTGGGAAAAGATCTCCACACTTTTCCTTAAATTTGAAAATTAATCAAGTTTGGGTGGTTTAGATCAGTGCAAAAATAACCAATGTATATGTACAGTAATAATATGGTGAAGAAGATAATATGGTTAAACAAGGAGGTACAAAAAAGGTTAGAAAAAAAAACTCATCTCAGGCCCTTTTCTCAAAAAAAAAAACTCATCTCATAGAACTAAAGAAAATTAAATTTGTGAGCGATTATCCTAAATTGGGCCTAGTGGAGCTTACCAATGTTGGGCCCATAAAAGGAGAGATAACAAAACCGATGTTGCCAGACTTTCTGTTGGTTAACTTGGAGAAATGCAAGTCTGAGAAGAGAGGTACACTGTGTGAAGCTGAGAAAAAACGAAAGGAAACGGAATTCAAGTAGAAGGTTGAGGAAGCGAGGAGACGATAGTTGAACTGAAAGAAGATAATCATGAAGCCTACTATCAGAGAGAGAAAACACACACAAAGGTTTCCATGGAAGTAGAGCTGAAAGAGCTGGTTTTGATTAATATGCTTGGCCTCTGCTGCTTTATCCCAAGTCCATGAGACTGCTTGCAAAGAGAATAAAAAATTAGAACAACTTTATATTGGGCCTTATCCCACAACTACAAATCCACCTTAGCGTATGTATGTATACATACTCTTTTTTCTTTTTTTGGTCAGCCTCAAGTAAATACACAAGAAACCATTCAACCACTATATCTAAGACAGGTTTTGAAAATGTTCCTTGGAAGAACATACCAAAGGTCTTTTCAGAAATGGATCAGTCCATTGTAGATTAGGTGATTACAGTAAAACCGGGAATCTTCTCTAACTTTTTTTAGATTCATAGACGTCAAATATTTGCAACAAGGGACTACCATAGTGAAGATTGCCATCAAATGTGTTGAAAGACACCAAATTAAGACAAGAGGGACAACAAAACATGAAACTCCTCAACATCATACAATTTGAGACAAACAATGGAATGGTAAATTAGGTTTTGTGTGTTACTGTCCGTTTATATTTTTGAAGAAGCCTGCAGGAACTGCAGAAGAAGTAGAGAAACACTTTGGTTGTGCAGTTTCAGAGCTGATCATGGTAGGTAAAATTTTATGATGAATGGTATTAGATGTTTGGTAGATAAGATGTTATATATGTAATGTTAAGTGTTTCTGGGGCAGGTGGGTGATCGACCTTTTTCTGGGGCAACTGTATTAATTAACTGAACCTTTGAGTCGAGCTGAGGAGCCTTTCATTGTTAGACATGTTGGTGTTTGTCTCCTCTTTTATTTAGACTTATGTGCCCGAAGAAGAACATTTTAGAATTGCACATAACTCTGTTTCTACATTCTTCATCTGGCTTCTACCTGAAAACTTGTATAGTAAATGGATTTATTTCATTTATTTTTGATTGAAGAAATTATGCAGGTGAGGAGATTAGTGTTGGCCTTGTTGAAACGTTGGTTGAGAAAAGGTTTGAAGCCTGTGGTCCTGTGGATTATAGTTTGGTATCAGATGTAACACTATTTGTTAAGGATCCTTCAAGAAGGATTCTCAGTTCGCTCAAGCAATAACGTTGTTCCCTTTTTTTTTGTAAAAATTTTGACTTTGGGTTTAACTTTTTGCCAAATGCATGCACAAAATGAGAATGCTCATTTTAGCTATTCATTTAGATTTTCTTGTACCCTTAAAATCTTCCTATCAAATAATTTATATGGACAGTCCTCCGTATTCATTCTGAATTAATAAGTTATTACTGGAACCTAAACTATAAGAAGTTACATACATATAATGCACGTACTCTTGCTCTCTTTCTCTCTAAATCGTTTTTGAGGGGAAGAAACAAGTTTTAATCATGTTTAAGCTTAAACAAGCTGAAGAGGAGGTTGGTCTTGACCGGAGAATTGTTGATTCGGTTCAAGAAGGTTCACCGGAATATAGCCCCGGCTATAGTTCTGCGACTGATCATGAGAAGACAGACCAGATTCATAAACCGCAGTTCCTTGTATTACACTCGATCCCTGCTGTTCCGGATCCAGCCTAGCGCAGTGTGCTATCTGCAAAAACCAAAAATCAGAGTTTGGTTGTAACTTGTAAGACGATAAAGTAGATAAAGGTTGTACAGAAAACGTGACTAACCTTTTTTTTGCTAAGATTGTAAATATCATTAATGAAAATGAAAGTTTGGTTACAAAATTAATTGAAACCCAATCTGCTAAACAGCTATTCTGTTCTAAGAGGCTGCAAAAAAAAGTAAAAAACCTCCAAGAAACCCATGAATTAGTCCAAGCAATTCATAAGAAGAACTTGAAGCTAATAATGACTAGAACAAGAGACAACAAATTTAGATCTCCCTAGCTTCACGCTTCTTGTTCTATCAGGAATGACCAGAAAACAAACAAGAGAATAGCTATGACGAGTCGATCGGACGAGCACTCACCCGAAGGTGGCTCTAAGCAGCTTCGACGGAGGCGCCTGGCTCACGCCCCGGAGCACTGCTGGAGGAGGACCGTCTACCAAAAGACCTGAAGCTAACGCAGTTAGAAAACAAAAGATGTTGACTTGAAGGGCCACCGATGAAAATGAAGAACGTGAGGAAACTCCGATCAAGCGTGGACGGTAAAAACAGCGGCTCCCCATCCGGCCACGCGATCTGGAGAATGACTCAGAGGGTTCGGCGGAGCGACGAGTGAGCACCAAAGCTTCCACTGGAGCGAAGACTAGAGAAGTTAGAACACGGAAGGAGTACGAAGACTCCTCAAAACAGGCTACAACACCGATGAGCGAGATCACCAACGTGACTAACCTTAGCTCGCAGGTACATGTTATCGTGTTGCAACTCCATTTCCTACATGATTTATTATGACAAAACTCAACCTCCAAGAAGAAGATACGAATGATATGGAAGAAACGTTGCTTACCCTCTTGTGCATATACTCTATCTCTGCCACTAACAACTCATTCTGCAACATTTTCATATAAGAGTGAGAAAACTATGTAAATTATATAGAGACAGATAGACGTAGGTGCGTGTAATTAGCTAACCTTCTTGGATCGGACGCGGCTCATTCCTTTTTCAAGCCTTCCTTCTAGGTTTTTTAGTTCCTTGAAGTTCAAGGAACCAAGTGATTCTCCAACAATATGCCTTCATTTTATAAACATGATCATTGATAAACAAAACAACATCAATAGAAAATTACAAGCTAAAAGTTAAGCTTTATAATCATATAATGTAGTAATCAAAACAAGAAACCAAACCTCATGAAGAGTTGATAAATTACCTGTTAGAATTTTGAATGTCCCGAATCTGTCTTCGAAGCTTAGAGGCTTCTTGCTGATAATACTTTCATAGTTCCATGCATACAATGATACAAAACACCAAAACATTTCAAGAACGTACTCTTTTTGTTAGTAATTTTTTTTTTTTTTGCAAAGAATAAAACAGAACATAATGTACCTGAGTATTAGCTTCGGTGACAGTAGGAGGGTTGACTGCATCTGAACAAGCTTTCTTGTACCTTTCAATTGTACCCTTCACACTAAAACGTTTAAGAAACCATTAGATTTGATTTAATAAATGTAAGCTGTTAATTAGAGTAATTAATATAATATATTTCTTGGTTAAGGTTCTGGAAAGTTTGTTTTCCGGCCGAAAAAACTAAAAATCGACGAAAAAGGAATGTATGGCTTTGAAGTTTTGAACCAGTTTCTGATCACCACAGTACGAGGAGAAATTTTTTAATCAAACACATTTTGCATGAGTATAATATTTTCTCGAGGTAATTTACATAGATGAAAATGGCTACTACCGGTATTTATTATGGTTTCAAATTGGTAATTAATTACGATCTGAGGAGGAATACACAACAAGGTTCACGCACATTATTTTACCAAAAAAAATTTCACACATTATATGTCATCAAAAATTCAAAATATTCTCAGAACGCCAAAAATTCCATCAATAATAGGTTTCTTTTTCAAATATAAGAATAAATAAATGAAGCTCCGAATGCCAGAAATTCCAACTGGTTCGTACCACATTGATTTCCGACACTTCTCTGAGTTATCTCCCTCTCATTATTATACATCAATGGACTACATATAGAAGCATATATACATTCAAAATTGCCTATATACTAATATCAATGTTTAAAAAATAAAATCAGTGAGTGAATGCTAGATTAAGTCACATATATGTGCTATATTGTTTTAAAGGACTTCTTCGACTATCATACAATTAATAAACATAAGAAATGAAGAGCAAATAAAATCCCATTATGTGTCAAATGTAAAATACTAGCTTTCAGTTACATATTTTCTCAAGACCAACTCCAGAGACAGTATAACTAATTCTCAGTTTTCATTTGGTTTTGGGGGTTAGTTTAAATCATTAAAAGGATCCCTATTGATAACTCATCATTAGAGGTAGGCTTTGTCCCAACTCCAAGTTTCACCAGACAGAGAAGGTTATATATATAAGCCTTTCACATTTACATATATAATACAAGCATGATATTTTGTGGCAAAGAGTTGCCCAACTCTTTTCCTGATAAAATCCTAGCAATAATTTGAATAGAGAAAAATCATGGATCGTCAAAACTAATTAAGTGTTGTACAGAACCAGACATGCATCAGGTTCTAATGTTTCATAAAACGAGTGAAACTAGAAAAGAAAAGCTAATGACAAGTTGAGAAGACAAGACAACTTTTTTCCTTCTCATATTTTTTCACACACACTCACATAATAGAAAGAAATCTAGAGAGATAATGGTAACTTTAGAGAAAAATTTAATTAAAAAAAATCCAGGATTGTAATTAACAAAAACCCTAATCTTGGCTCTAACCCTCGCGTCTCCATCATCTTAACTAATAGTATTAGTAGTAGAAATTCAATCAATGGTGTAGGAGAAGCGTACCTGTTGTTAGCGTACTCATAGAGACGGCCACGAGTGGAGAAGACAATAAGTGCAACTTCCGCATCACACAAGACAGAGAGCTCATAAGCTTTCTTGAGAAGACCATTGCGTCGTTTGCAGAAAGTTACTTGACGACTTGTCGTGTTCTCTATCCTCTTTATCTCTACCTTCCCTCTCACTAGCTTCTTGTTACTCTCTGCGTCGTGACTACTCCCACCTTCCTCCATAGATTCTGTAAAGTCACCAGATGAATAAAACATCAAAAAGAAGAGGGAGTGATTGATCTATAGAGTCTAGAGAGAGCGAGAGGCTAATCAAGCTTTATGATCAAATATTTTTGCAGATCAAGAATAGCCAAGAAATTAACAGATCATAATTGATTAGGTCAGTCAAGAATTAAAAGAGATTGTAACTTTAAAGGAAAAAAACTTTGATTACAAAACTTGGGGTTTTAGGGCTAATCTCATTAATATTCTACTGTATAATGATCAAATCTCTTTGTAGATAAACAAAACCAAGAAATATATCAAACCCACGAATTGGTAGCTCAACGATCAGATATTTTTTTTTTCTTAAAAACTTTGTATTTTTAGGGTTAATCTCTCATGTATAATATTCACAACCTTACCTGGGTTTTGAAGATTACTCTGAGAAACTGTTTTGAAGAGATAATATAAGTTGCTATTATTATTGATCTCAGTATCACTTAACTGCTGCTTCTGCTTTTCTAAAAATTTCTCTCTTTCTTTTTGTAATTTCTGTTTTGGTTTATGAGTTTCATTTGAAGGAATATTGTTGTGCAGGTAATAAGACCCTACTCTTCAGAAAACAGAAGGTTACAAGTTTTTCTTAAATGAACTGTATTTATACGTAAAAGAAAATCGAAAAACAGACCAATTATCTAGCAATTTTCAAAAAAGCATTCTCAACAAACCTAGAAACTCACACTTTTATTCTCTATACATATGCATATAAATAGATATTGATATCTATATAGATCCATAAGTGAGATGTGCATTTGTTTCGTTTTAAACAACTGAAATTTGAAATTGAAATTGGAAACTAATTAATCAATAAAAAAAAGAAAAAAAAAAAGAAGAATATGAGTGGTAAGTAGGTGAGGACACTGAAGGAGGACCATCCAATATCTTTCATGAGAAAGGGGAAAAGGAGAGGGATGGGCTCTGTTTAATATCAGAACCATCTTTTGAAAACTCTCTTTTAATGGTAATCTTTCTCTCTCCTTTTTTAAACCCTTCTGCATTTTCAATTAATTAAGATGCTCCTCTCTCTATCCATCTATGTTCATATTTAAGAAAGTGATACCAACGTGTATATTACCATTTGACCTAACCAAGTCTATAACAATAACCGTGTTTTCTCAATAAAAAGAATAACCGAGTTGGTTTAGTTTTATTTTATAGTTTTAGCTGAGTTTTCTCTCTCAAAGTTTTAAGTTTTGGTTTTACTTTCGCAACATTTTACTTAAACAGAACAAACTGAAAATGAAGTTCAACATATCCCAAAAGATGTTCTAATCTGATCAAATATGTTACTACTTACTAGCTTATAGGTTGTTGTGTTTATGAAGTAAATTTTGCAAAGACTGATGCATTTTTTTTTAAATGCAAGATGTTTTGATAAATATACTACTTATGTTCACAAGTGAAATTCATGGATGCCTCTTTTCCAAAGGAATACAAAATCTAGGATGTTGAGTAGATCAGATCTTTAATCTGAGAGAGCATCATCTGGAGAGAAAAATAAAACTCAAAAGTTAATTAGACATTGCCGATCCTTTATATATTAGAAGTTTATAATTAATGAGTTTATAACCATATATATGCATATTTATTTGATAATTATAACTTAGGAACATATATAAGAAATGCAACAACAAAAGTATTCATGAAATAGACGATGACAAGAATGAACACAAAGAGACGTAGGGAAAGAGACTTGCATGTGAAATTGGCATCAACTTCTCCTAGTACCTGAATCCTTTATGGGAAAATAGGAGATTTTTTTTCGTCAAAATAGGAGATAAATAGTAATTTATTGTGATTTCATCCTTTATTTTTCTTCTCTCTTTAATTTTCACCCCTGTAAAACTTTTTTAAAATTTATTCTTGCACACCTTTACTTACATGCTCTACTGAAAACTCCAGACCAAAAACATCATACTAGTCTTTTCCTTCTTTCCGTGGGACCTCGTTTTGCAGTCACTCTGAAATGAAATATAACTTAAATCTGAAAATCTAGACTTTGCTCATTATTCAAAGTTGTTGAGCATAACCGTACAAAGTCTTGAATAATTTTATAATAAGAATATCAAAATTAAATGTAGCAAGAAGGTTTTGCTGTATATATGTATTATGAGGTAGTTGAATAGTTGATGAACTTGTACTTCAAAAGTAGACTATATCTACTCAAATACGCATCTAACTTTGAGTTTCTGATTAGTCCATGCATGATAAAAGATACATTGAATCTAGATATATTAAGAGTTTATTTCCAATTAACTCGAGATACCGTGAACTTGCTTCTTGTCAGTAAAAACGACATGTATACATGCAGAAGTTAAACGTTCAAATAAGAACTCACTATGAGAAGTTGATATGAATACGTTGGAGTTGAAAAATGTGACCATTGATATTGAAATATATCTTCCAAAGAAGTCAAATTTGAGAAGATGGATGGCAAAATAGTATTTATTTTACCATTGTTTTTCATGCCTTGTTTACAACTTGTCAGTCAAATAGATGTATGGAAGTTCACACAAGTCCAATTCCTTTTTTTTTTTGTCAATTACCCATCTACTTCTTTTTTTTTGTCAACGCAACTACCCATCTACTTAGACCAAATTATGTTCAGATGAACTGATTCTCCGAGGAGCATCTCTCTCTGTCTGTGTCTGATCTATATAGAAAAAAATATAGTCTTTGTTTCTTGTCTCTTTCGTTAGTGAGTCCGTCCGGCCATTTCTGATCCGAGGGATACAGATAAGACTCACTTCTTCGGAGTCTTCTGAACAGAAATACATATACACAGGTCCAATTTATAGACTGAAATGTGACAGAAATACATATATTTGAACATGTTTTTGTTATATTTTGGGGGGGGGGGGGGGGGGGGGGGGGGAATTGATATAGAAATGAGACTAATAAGCAAAGAACTGATGACACGACAAGTTAGTGAGGGAACAAAGAAATTAAGGAATCCAGCAGATGGTGACTAATCATACGTATTGTCATAATCATCCACACACAACATTTTCAGTTTTCACATTTCACTTAACGATTTGTATACAATTAGAAACTCTTTTTGCTCCATACATCCATCACCTTCCTTGTACTATTTACTAATTTCATTTACTCTTATACATGTATAAAATCATAAAATACTAAAATGAGAATATGAGTTGATGCTGGTTTGTGATCTAGAGAGAGTGATAATGCAACTGCAGATATTTCAGAAGGGAAAGGGATTATGATAAAGTAGAAGCTTCTACAAACGTTGAAGAACTGCAGAAACAGAAAATAGTTACTTCATACGGATCTTCGAGAAGAAGACAATTTAAGTGTATACACTCTATCTAACAGCATAAGTAGTATATACTACACTTCCATATTCCTTACGTTTCATCTGGTATTGCACTACAATTCATTTTTGTCATTCAGAAATTATTGATGCTGGGCAGAACGCGATTCATTTGGGAGCATCAGAGTTGTAAAATAGATGATCTTTGTCTCCAGCTGAAAAAGTATACAACTTTTATCAGAGAACCTGACATGCCTCACACTGAGAAGCACCAACATCCAACAACTTAGACCGAGCAAACTTAGATCTCATCAGTAATATAGTACACGTCATGTTCATTTAGGTTAAGAATAAAACAGCCATTTATGTCATAAATACAAAAAGACCAATGGTATATAATTTGACATTGTTTTCCTCCATTTGAAGGCAAAACCAATCAATCCTCTTTCGTTGTATAAAGAAAAAGAAAGCACAAAGCTCTTGGAGTGGTCATCTGGTTATGGATGAACGGCTACTACTGGGATTCACATAATCTCGCTTCGTAAACAATCTGATTCTAGGAAGGCACTTTCCTAGCCTCACCTGTTCATAATCACACAAACTTTAATACCAGAGATGTATATCTATATATTGAACGAGAGAGAGAGTGTGTGACAAACCTTCCAGCTCATTTTCCTTGCAATTCGATCACTTATCAACTCCAAAGTACTGATGATTTCTCTAAATGTTGGTCTTTTTGATGCCTCACTCTCCCAACATTCCTGGATTAACCTGGCAACACAGAGACATCCGTAAACATCTCTCAAAGTAGAGTCATCCATGTTTCCAAACAGGCTCATGAATGTTTTGTCTCAAAGAAAAAGAGATAGTATATACGAAAACTTACTCTCTTAACCCGAATGGATATGATTTTGCTGGAGCATTGAATGGTGGACGTTCAACTTCAATATATGCTTTAGGAACTTCGGTTTCTTCTTTCAGATGGAATGGCACAAAGCCTTCTATCATCTGTTTAGTTTGTTAACCCCACCAACAACAGACATTGTATTAGCCTCAAGACTTTGCGCTCTATGATTCTAACTGAATTAATAAAAAGAAGTATCAAATAGCTCTTTATTGTTTACTTAACCTCTTGTAAGATCAAAGCGAAAGAAAATACATCTACTTTTGTATCATACTCTTCATTCCTGTAAACTTCTGGAGCCATGTATCGCCCTGCGTACCCAGAAGGACACCAAGAGTATCAACACCATAAACCCATCATACCAAAACACGCAGTCATTATGATCCAATCCATCGAATTTCAGTTTTAGATACCAGAACACTAAAGCTAAACCAAGGTCACCTAGCATTTCTAAGCCAGGCTCAAGACATGCCATACACATATACAATGTAAATTATCAGAAAAGGAAAACTTACATGAACTGTCTAAAGATGTAACAGGCCTGTCTTTTTTATCTGTCTTCTTAACTACCAGCAGCTTGCTAATTCCAAAGTCTGCAACTTTTAGATGTCCAGAATCATCCCGCAGTATGTTTCTGTTCTCTTACTTGAGCAAATTAGAACCTTCCGGACTTTTTATATAAGATATATAGTAACAAATGAAAACATTTTGTAATGATATTATTTATACTGATACAATAGAAGGAAGACTTACGGAGGCTCTAGGTCACAATGGATTATAGCTTCAGGTTTATGCTCGTGTAAATAATTCATTCCCCTGCCAAAGCAAATTGAGGGAATACCATACAGATAATCAGAAACCACATAATCGAACTTAATGTTTAATGCAACCGATCATTCATAGATGAGCTTGCATAAGTAGGAGTAAAAATACACAGACAATAGCCATTTAACCTAGCAATTTCAAGTGCAAATTTCACTGCTTGCGCTGGCATTAGAGACCCTTTCCTGTCAAGATATTGTCGAAGATCTCCCTAGAAGCAAACACAAAATAACTCAAAATTGTACAGCATAAATTCATGTAGTGAAATTTCTCTTCAAATAAGACATGCAGAAGAGGAAGTTGTGGCGGCCTCTATTATAACTGTGCATTTTGCGAATGTGAAACATTTTCAGAATAAATTTCAAAATATCCCCTTCAAGTCATAAGCCAACTGTCGAAGTAGCATCAGAATTGGTAATAGAGAAAATTGTTGTTAGTCTCAAAAGGACTTGACATTTTATTTTCCAGGATTTTAAGGTATATTCCAATTACTAATGTTCATCAGTGATCTTGAAATCACAAATGTTCACTTGCGGATTCAAAGATCTACGTGTTCATCCTGGTTGAGAAAGAATACCTTAGGTAAATACTCTGTGACGATCATCATGGGGTTACTTTGAGTAACCGCCCCTAAAAACTGGACAACATTTGGATGGCGTATCTTTTGAAGCAGTGCTAGTTCGTCCCTGAACGCATTCCTGGATACCAGAAGAATATTAAAACCTTTAACACATAACTAGTTCAATAATTAAAAAAAAAAAGAAAAGAAACAAGAGTAGCAAACTCACACTTTGTCTTCATCACTGAACATTTCCTCTCCAAAGGTTTTCACAGCCACATCAATTCCTCGCCATGAAGCCTTGTGAAAGGTACCCTATCGAGCAAAGCCAGTAATGACGAGTGTCAATTAACCATATCTATAGCTAACTAGGAGCTTAATACTCGTTTTACCAGCTAACACTCTCACTATGGAATGAAAGCAATAGGCAATGGAACTACTTACCTTTGAGATTTTGACAGAGTTAGAAAAATCAAGCTCCGAAGGATGAATCTCATACTCAGGAACTTCTCTATCAGTTAACACATGCATAGGAGGAATCTAAAAACCACACAAACGATTAATAACAACAATTAATCATTCATTAAAGCTATAACATCCATCAAATCAACAAGGTAGAACACGTGCGTACCGTAGGCTTTGCACCATGCTTCTCCAAAAGCTGGATCACGTCCTGATTTTTGTAATACACTGCATCTGCAAGAGGCTGTTAAGATCAATCACGAATCGTCAACATCATTATCATTGCACTTACAAATGTTAGATCACATAGCTACGCTAGATCTGAGCCGTTCCACACTACAATTCCCCTAAGATCCATCCGATTCAAAAAGGATCGCTACTTGTGAGACATTTCGTCGAACACACACTGAGCTATGAGTCAACGAGAAGTCAATCAAAAACCAAATCAGAGTCCGAATCCATACCGTACTACCCCATCGATCCATGGAATTGACCTTAGCACCACGGCTAAGCAGCAGCTCGACGACGTCGGTGCGTCCCTGGCACGCGGCGACGTGGAGAGCAGTACGGCCATCGATATCGCGGTAATCAACGTTAGTTCCCGAATCCAGCATCCTGTTGATCCCTTCGATATCGCCTTCGTTGGCTAGATACATTAGACGAATCGTCGGATCCACGATCCCAGCAGCCGCCGCCGCGGCGAACTCCTCGTCCTCATCTTCGGTCAGGGTGTCCGTCGGGGTTCTTGAGTCCGGCGCTAGCGAGGATTGCCTTCCGAGCTTGAATCTCGCCGGAGATTTCGGCTTAATCGTCATTTTCGGCAGAGGGGGGTTGTGAGCAAGATGAGCTGTAGATGGAACTGTAACGGCAGCAACCGAATAAATTAAATAAGTAAATAAAGGTGAAAAGCATATCCAATTGGAGTAAGGGTTTGCCTCTTAAGGCGGGTCAAGTATCATACTCGTTTTGTACTCTAGGTTTTATATACTCTAGATGATAAACTGCACCTTGCAAACCATAATTCAACCAATATAAAAATAAATTAAAGAATTTTATCAATAAATTTTGCATCGGAATTATAAACCGACACTTTGTTGAAACAACTGTTTTTCCCTATAACGACCAATAAACTAAAACGGAGAGAGTATTTAAAAATATATTGTATTTAAATATTATAAACAATACATATTTTATTTCAATAATATTTTTACATTTAATTAGGGTGAGCATTCATGTACCATTTGGTTCGGATCATTGCAGGTTTGATTTAAAACTTTACAGGTTTGGTTTGAGTTTAGGTTCGGATAAAGCATTTATTTTTATTTTTTTTTAAATAAAGTTCATATATACTTTAATTTTTTCAAAATCTAAAAATAAAAATAATATATAACATATAAATTTGAATAATGTATGCCAAAATACTTAAACTTAACATAAAAATTGGTTTAGTTTGAATATATTTGGATATCCAAAATATTTTGGTTCAGATTGGGTTCGGTTCAGATTCTTTAGATACCAAAGTTTTTAATCATAACCGTGGCTTCTAACTCTGGTGGTAAAAGGCTCACGGCTGTGAGTTTTGCCACCTGGATTCGAATCCCGGCCATTGGAAAATTAACATTTCGGCATCGCCAGAGACAGAGGACCTATATGTGGCAACACGTGACTAGTCTGGACTACTTCTGTGTGAATATTTGAGATCAATAAAACTATTTCTAAAATCAATACATTTCTAATTAATATTAAGCTGAAAATTGCATAGAAATTCTAAAATGACAATTTTTATTTAAGAAAAAATATTAAAATGACATTTTATCAAAAACTGAGGGAGTATATATTACCAATAAAAATAAAATTTTTTATTACTTTCTAAGAAAGCAAATGCATTGTTCTTGTATGTAAATAGAAGTGTGTCATAAACTACCTAACGGGTTAACATTATCGGATTTCGGGTACTCGTTGGATTTTTCTATAAAAAGAAAACTAAGTACAATATCTTTTACTCTCACTCTTTTGTCTCTCTTGTGGTCACAACTCACAGCCAGAAAGTCGCAAACCTTAGCTCTTGAAATCAAGTAAAGTTTCGATCTTTGTTCTTGCCCAACACTCGTTTGTTGATACTCTGTTTTTGAATGTGTTTGTTGATAGTCTTGGGTGATTTTGAATCTGTTTGTTGATACTCTGTTTCTTTAATTAGAGGTTCTGTGGGAGAAATTCGGGTTGAACTTTGTTTCTGCTTTTGAACTCGTTTAACAACATATCATTAGCCTCTTTGCTATGTTTGAAGTAATTATCTTCTCGGTTTTGAATTTAATTCTCTTGGGTTTATGTGTTATGTAGTCAAGCTTCTATATTAGAACATTTAGCTTTATCTACTTTGAGTTCTGGAAAGGATGCCATTTAAGCCTTCCAAACCAGCCAGTTGTGTTACAAATTTTCTTGAATCTACTTGTGTATACAGAAGCTCATGTTTTGTAGTAAGTTATGTACGTGTAATAGCCACAAAGTAACTTTAAAAATGTTGGAAACATCAGATACACAGAGTTTTCTTTGATTCTTTGAATACAAGAACAATGCTGCACTTGATGTAAATATGTTTTTTGGTTGAATAAATTTTACATTCATTCAAAAAAAAAAAAAGTTAGATCCCAAGTTTATTATGAATGAAAATTAATCAAATTGTATATAAAAATTAAATATTCAATACACATAAATTTAGTTTAAAACTATAAAGCTTTAATAAAAATCCACAAAATTAAAACTAAAGTTTCATTTTTTTTTTGGGTTACCCTAATTATACTGGATTTTTTTGGGATTTTTAGTTTAGAATATTTTTGGGGCGGGTATAATTCGGGTCGGGTCGAGTAATTTTACCCATCAGACTCACAGATAAAATGTGTTACGCTTATGATCTAACGGGCCCGAGAATAATGTAGAAATCGACTATAATATGCATGATTATCCTATCATTTTTTCAATGCGAATAATAATGTTTCGTGTGAGAAGAAATGTATAAGGGTAACGGTCAGAGAATCCATAAACGTGTAATATGAGTGGATTCACGCTAACCATGCCTCAAAAGCCAGAAGTATAGTGATAACAAGTGTGAATAGACACTATAAGAATAAGCGTAGTGAGTTTCAATTACTACTCACACACTTCCTTTCTTCTTTTTAGGTGAAAATGGAGAGGGGGATTGCTCGTTTGGCCGTTCTCTCTGCGCACTTGGAGGTGTCTGATCAGATGTTGCCGCCGGCGATCGAGCCATGGTGCACATCGGGTGCTGTTGCACCGCATGGATCCCTTAAAGGAAGCTTGACCATCGTCGATGAGCGCACAGGAAAGAAGTACCAGGTTCCCGTCGCAGAGGATGGTACCATTAAATCCACCGATCTCAAGAAGGTATATAAGTTGTAACTGACAAGAGCAGGCAGTTGATCTAAGTTGTCTGAATAATGGAGAACGTATGTTGTGTATATATTATACTGATTAGAGATGGATTTACTTGTTTGGTTGGTCGTGCAGATTAGGACGGGGAAAGACGACAAGGGGCTTAAGTTATATGATCCTGGTTACTTGAACACAGCTCCTGTTCGATCTTCCATCTCTTACATCGACGGAGATGAAGGAATCCTACGTTATAGGGGATACCCAATTGAAGAGTTGGCTGAGAGTAGTACTTTTCTTGAGGTTGCTTATCTCCTCAGTAAGTCTACATCATCATCAAGTAGCTTCTCTTTGCATGTTGCTTGTGGGAAAAGCAAACGTTTGATCATGGTATTTCTTGTTTTTCATCTAGCAGTTTATGGGAACCTGCCTTCTCAAAGTCAGCTAGCTGATTGGGAGTTAGCGATTTCTCAGCATTCAGCTGTTCCACAAGGATTATTGGTGAGTTTCTTCTACTCCTTCCTCATATAAGTTGGCTTGTCTTGCTTGTAAACCATAATGATTGTCATGGCCATCAAGGATTGCTGCATCATGTCTCTCTTACCATTATGAACAGGGTTGCATCTGAGATTTAAGAGGTTATAAATATTTTTAGACTAATCTTAATATATAAAATTTTAGATCTGAGATTTAAGAGGTTACAAATATTTAAGGTTAACCTTAATAAATAATTTTTCTGACAATTCAGGAACATGCAATCTATATATAAAAGCTCTTTAAATTTGGGAGTTCAGGCGAATGTTTTATACGACTGTTCCTAGAACTGGTCCTGATTGTGAATATGATCATGTTGTATATGATGTGTAACCATTTTACCACGTAACACTTAATATTGACAAGTCACATCTATCGTTGGAAATATCGAAGCATTTATATATCTGATAATTGTAGTAATAGATTCTTGCTGTCGACTTTAATAATTGCAGTTTTGAATATTTTCTTTAGGACATGATTCAGTCCATGCCTCAAGATGCATATCCAACGGGTGCCTTTGTCAGTGCGATGAGTGCACTTTCTCTCTTTCATCCTGATGCAAACCCTGCTCATATGGTAATCTTTTTTTTCTGAAAGGGGTTCTTCATCTGCTTATGTTCTTGATTTCATGAAAATTCATATTGGATGCAGGGCCAAGATGTTTACAAGTCAGCACAAGTTCGTGATAAACAGATATTTCGTATTCTTGGACAGGTATTGTTGTGTCTATTGATTCAGTGCCCAAATATATGTATATATAACATAATGTATGTCATATACAGGCACCTACAATTGCAGCAGCTGCTCTCCTGAGGACGGCAGGGAAGCCTCCTGTTCTTCCTTTGAGCAACCTTTCTTATACAGAGAACTTACTCTATATGGTGAACTCAATGTAAGCCACACTCTCTATCTCCCCATCATAGATTGGTTATAAACGCTTGTATCTGAAGGAAGTAAACTTACTGCTTCAGTCAGTGTTGATATGTTTCTTGCTTCAAACGTGTCTCTAACATGATACATATTCCTCTCATCTTCCACTGGTTACAGGGGAAATAGGTTTTACAAGCCTAATCCTCGGCTAGCTCGAGTGTTGGACACTATCTTCATACTGCATTGTGAACATGAAATGAATTGCTCCACTGCTGCTGCTCGGCATCTTTCCTCTAGGTATTAAGAGCACTTTTATCCATGGTTTGAAGATGGGGTTCTCAAAGAGTGCGATCAAATGCTAATTATTAGTAAAGTAATAAATGAGTTCTCAAAACCTTAGAACCCATTTAATAGTTTCTCAAATGATATTTTTTGAGAACCCTATCTATTAATTTACTAATAATTAGCATCTAATCACTTTTTGAGAACCCCATCCTCATATCATGGATGGAATTGCTCTAATAGTATCATTGCAGTGATTTTTCATTTAATTATGCTATGAGATATATGTTTTAGTCAGTATATTTGTATTGGTGTAGTGGTGTTGATGTGTACACTGCTATTGGGGCAGCTACTGGAGCCATTAATGGTCCACTTCATGGTGGTGCAGTTGAAGCTGTGCCTAAGATGTTATCAGAGATTGGGCTTGTTGAAAATATTCCAGAGTTCATCGAATGCGTGAAGAACAAGTAATTCAACATACTCAAAGACTCGATAGTATCTGGACTGTGTTGAGCCATTACATTAATGTTAACTCTTTTCTTTCAGGAAGAGGAAGTTGTCAGGTTTTGGGCACCGCATGTACAGAAACTACGACCCAAGGGCAAAAGTCCTTAAGAAACTGGCGGATGAAGTATTCTCCATCTTTGGAAAGGATCCTCTCTTTGAGGTGCTTTAGGTTCTTGTATCTTTCTTGCTTGGTGGTTTGTTGAAAATGTATGGTTTAAGAAAGATTTGATTTTTGATGTAATTAGGTAGCAGCTGCTCTTGAGAAGACGGCGCTCACTGATGAATATTTTGTTAAGAGAAAGCTTTACCCAAATGTTGATTTCTACTCTGGATTAGTCTGTAGGTAAGAGACATGGATGAGTCATCTGACAAAATCTTGCTAACCATTAAGTTCTCTACCTGAAACTTTTGTTTTGTCTATTGAAATGGGAAAAAAAACACAGGGTAATGGGTATCCCATCACATTTCATCATAGTATCGCGTATTGCTGGATACTTGTCACACTGGCGTGAGTCTCTGGATGATCCTGACACTAAGATCATGAGGCCCCAGCAGGTAATACACTCTTTGAATCGATGGTTTAAAAAGGTTATTTGGCTCATGGATAATAATATATAGATACATGCACTTCTTTGTTATATCAAGATGCTATTAGTTTTTGCTCATGCCTCATTGTATTGTGTGGCTGCACAGGCCTATACTGGATTGTGGCTAAGGAGTTACGAGCCAATGAGAGAAAGAACTATCAAGTGATTTGGATTCAAATAAGATTGGTTATCGAAATGGGAACAACCAGTGAGTTTTTATCTCAAAAAAAAAAACAACCAGTGAGTGAGACAAAGAACTTCAATATATATATTGTATGTGTGAGTTTTGATCAAAAAAAAAAAATATATTGTATGTGTGAGATATATACTTTCTTTTATATCTGTAATATGTGAAATTAAAATATAGTGGTGTGGATACAATTATAAGTAATATATAAGTTGTGAAAACAAAATGTTGTATTTGTGTGATATATATAGACTCTTTTTGTTTCTGTAATATGTATGTGAAAATAAAATATGATGTTGTAATTGTAAAGCGCTCCCGGTGGGTTCGATTCTTGATAGAAGGGGTATCGTTGTCTTTCCTATCTGTAAGCGATGTGGAAGCCAAGAAACAGAACTCCATGTTCTGCTAGAATACCTGTTTGAAGTCAAGGTCTGGGACTTGGCGCCTTGCATTTTACAAACCAGAGCTCCAAGGAACTTCATCTGTTGCTACCCTGCTTCAACGCTGTCGCGAGATGGTCTCGCTTCCACCTTGTGGTCTTGGTTCCACCCCCCTCTACCCCTGGATCCTATGGATTCTGTGGACAAACAGGAATAAACTCTTGTTTGAAAACAGAGTTTTTACTGAAGAGGAATCTATTCTTAAAGTATTGCAGGATGCAAAAGCATGGAAGGCTGCCCAAGCAACAGTCGCAAAACCTTCCTTACCACAACATGTGGTCCCGTCTAACATTATATAAACTGTGAATTCTTATACTTGATCTTCTTTTTCAGATGCAGCTTGGGATATTTTAACGGGTAACTGTGGTCTCGGATGGCAACTCCGTGACGCCGAAGGATCCTGTGCAGAGAGTTCTTTGCTTCACCGATGCTATGTACTCTCGGCCCTCGTAGCTGAGGCTCTTGCGATTAGAGCTGCAGTTTCTGCTGCGGCCTCGTCTCACGTCAGCAGTCTCGATGTTTTATCTGACTCAAAGGCTTTTATTCTGCTCATGAATTCACTAGGACAGGATGTAGCCTTGAAAGGCATTCTCCATGATATTCATCTTTTGGCACAGTCTTTCATCTCTATCTCGTTTATGTTTATCCTGCGTTTAGCAAACACTCAGACTGATTCTTTGGCTAAATCAGCATTGTATCAACTCCGCTCTTCCTCTGTTGGGACTGAGTAGACAGTTCTTTTTAATATAAGTTCTATTTCGATCAAAAAAATGATGTTGTGGATATAACTATATATGAGTAGTATATAAGCTTTGAATTAAAAACAAATTTTTCGTACCACATCATGTTTTAAGATATTGTGTTGTTTAAAATCAATCTTAATCCAATAAAACATTCAGAATCTAAATTAAACCTGATGAAAACAGTAAGATAGTAGAACACCAATCTCTCATTCAACATCATATGAAAC
Source organism: Brassica juncea (assembly GCA_018703725.1). Classification (NCBI taxonomy): domain Eukaryota; kingdom Viridiplantae; phylum Streptophyta; class Magnoliopsida; order Brassicales; family Brassicaceae; genus Brassica; species Brassica juncea. The sequence continues at coordinate 3,839,353 of CM031940.1, read as the reverse complement.
TTTATCCTCCTAGATCATTTCGAATTTTTCATCACAAAAAATATTATATCCCTGAATCTTCGAAATAATAGTCTTACTTTTTAAGATCAAAACGATTTATTTAAACGCTAATCATATTTTAATCAGAGTAACAAGTATTATAAGTGAAAGTCCAGTAAAAAAAAAACAAGTATTATAAGTGTAGCACTAATAAGAACGTGGGATAAGTGCACCGTCAAATAAGAAGATGGGCCCACAATTGGTCCAGATTCAGACACGAAGTCAGGCCCCACCATAAGCGATGAGCTGTATATTTATTTTATCATTTGTAACAAAACAAGCCCTTCATATTTACATTTAATTACACAACAGCCCCCTTTCTTTCCCCCACGATCAGCGACGAGGTCGAATATGATCGCTCTCGTCTCTCTCTCTTCTCACGCCTGTCCACAGTTCTTCAAAACAAAATTTCAATTTTCCCCAAGGTCCCTCTTTCCTCTGTCTTCTTCTCGATCTATCTATCTCAGTGATCTACTCGCAAAGAAGTCTCCTTGAGAACAGGCCTAGGTATGTCATCTTGAATCTTACTCTGTCTCTCAATTGTGATCAAGATTTTATCTTTAGAGGATCTGGGCAACGATATATCCTATCAAAGTTATCTAAAGTCAGAGAATTTGATTCAATCTTGTCACCATTATTGATGGATCTCTGTATTGGATCGTTCGAGATGCTCTGTTTGCAATTTTGCTCTGTTCTGATGAAACAGAGTTGCTCTGTTTGCAACTTTGCTCTGTTTCTGATGAAACAGAGTTGCTCTGTTTGCAACTTTGCTCTGTTTCTGATGAAACATAGTTTACTCGTTTAAAAAATTGATCTATTGCCAATGATCTTATGTTTTTGTTGTCTGCTCCTAATGACGATTTTATTTTCAGTAATTCTTGAGTCATGGCTGGCCAAAACGCGCGTTTGAATGTGGTTCCCACTGTTACAATGCTCGGTGTTATGAAAGCTCGTCTCGTTGGTGCCACAAGAGGCCACGCTCTCCTCAAGAAGAAGAGCGATGCTTTAACCGTTCAGTTCAGGGCCCTCCTCAAGAAGATCGTAACGGCCAAGGAATCCATGGGAGACATGATGAAGACATCGTCTTTCGCTCTTACCGAAGTCAAGTACGTTGCTGGGGAGAATGTCAAACACGTTGTCCTCGAGAACGTCAAAGAAGCTACCCTCAAAGTTCGGTCCAGACAAGAGAACATCGCTGGTGTGAAGCTCCCCAAGTTCGATCACTTCTCAGAAGGCGAGACCAAGAATGACTTAACCGGTTTAGCTAGAGGTGGACAACAAGTCCAAGCGTGCCGTGTGGCTTACGTGAAAGCCATTGAAGTGCTTGTTGAGCTTGCTTCTCTTCAGACTTCGTTCTTGACGCTTGATGAAGCAATCAAGACGACTAACCGTAGGGTCAACGCTCTGGAGAATGTGGTGAAACCGAAGATTGAGAATACGATCAGTTACATCAAGGGAGAGCTTGATGAGCTTGAGAGGGAAGACTTCTTCAGGTTGAAGAAGATTCAGGGGTACAAGAGGAGGGAAGTGGAGAGACAAGCAGCTAATGCGAAGGCGTTTGCTGAAGAAATGGTTCTTGAAGGGATCTCTATGCAGAGAGGGATATCGATAAACGCTGCTAGGAACTTGCTTGTTGGTGGTGGAGAGAAGGATGCAGACATTATTTTCTGAGGTGTGTGAGTGTGGGGCTCTCTATTTATCTTTTGTGATTACTCTCTTCATTTCTTCAAATAAAAATGGATTTTGATGTAGATGAAATATTGTATCATCTTGGACTGTGCTTTGCTATAACTTTCCTCTAAGAGATTTGTGATTGTTACTAATATTGTAATAAAGAAACGTTTTTATGTCAATAAGTTGGAAGATGTTTACTGATGATATCATTACCGGTTTAAGATGTAGGTCCATGATGTGTGTACATGATATACTTACTCAGTAGAGAAGAAAAAGCATCACACACTAGGGTAGGTTTCTCGTTTAATGTATCAGCTTTAATGCAATCAAATATAACTATATAATTATCATATAAGATGCGAAAGAACAACTCAAAAACAAGAAAGAAAAATAGAATATAAACAGGCATTATAATACAAAAGGTTTGTCATAACACTTTATATGTATGCAGGGCCGGATTGAGTTTTTAGGGGCTTGAAACATTTTTCAAAGAATTTTAGTAATTTTTTTTTTTTCAAAATTTAGAGACTGATATCTATGTAAAAAACTTCCAAAATCTATGGAGGCCAAGATGGAAAAGGATGTAGAACAGGCTAGCTCCTGCCGTTGCAGCATCTCGAGATCACTCCAGTGAAGGAGATGGGAAAGGATGCAGTCTTTGTTTGGAAGACTTTGAGCCCAAGGAAACTGTGATGCTCATTCCTTGCAAACATATGTTTCATGAAGAATGTATGGGGAAGGACATTGTTCTCTTTGTAGATCCATCATACTCAAAACCGGCGAAAAGAGATTCTTCTCCGGCTACTAGCTCTGATCTCTATGCACTAGACCTACTCGCTCTGGCACAAGTTATGGATGAAACTTTCCTTTTTGGTCATAATTGTGAAGCTTTGAGGCTTAGATATGTAAAGATGCTTATGGTACCTTCATAAAGAAATAGCTATCTTGACACATTAGGACACAGTAAGTCAGTAACAAGCTTTGTTTCTTTCAAATCTGATATAAAAACTAATCTATCAAAACACTGCAGTTATGTATACATCCAGTTTTTTAAAAAAAACTGCTGATTTATACACTGATGATGACAGTATCGTTTCCGGATTGGCATTTCTCTAGTTGAATCAAGGTTTAAAAGTTCATTATAGTAAACTATATATAAGGCACAAATGTACACGGTACAAGCGTTGACTTTTCTGGTATGATTCGTCCTCAACATCACAACCACTTTAAGATTTAGGTCATGATGTGTGCATGGTACTTGTTCAGGAGAGAAACATGGCATTCATATTTCATATCACACTAGGGATTTTCCTTGCTTAATTATAATATAAGTGGGGAAAGAATAACTCAAAAGCAAGACAAGAGATATAAACTTGCATTACAATTACAAAAACTTTTGTCATCTCTTTATTTCTAACAAAAAAGGCAATTTATTCAGCTATGAACAACGCCAGAAATAGCTACTTTAATGTTTTTTTTTTGACTAACTGCTACTTTGATGTTCCAAATCAATCCGATAGATATGACTCGGATACAAGATCATCATCAGGTCCAGGAGTGATTTAGTCAGTAGACTTTCTTTCCTAATCATATATATATATAAATTAATGTCTTGGTTTTTATATTACAGAAACAAGAACTCAAGAAGCGAAAAACTCAAGAAACTCTCAAGATTACTCCGGTGAAAAGACAAGAAGAGATGCAGAGTGTGTTTAGAAGACTTTGAGTCTTTGAGCCCAATGAAACAATCATCGTTAACCCATGCAAACATATGTTTCATGAGGAATGTATAGTTCCAAAGGACAGTGACGTTCCAAAGGACAGTGAGACATGACAGTAAACGATCTTTTCCATTTTAGAGTTTAGACGTAATAGCTGTGGTACGAGCAATGAGGAAACTTTCCTTTTTAGTAATCCTCGTCGACTGTAGAATCATAAACGTTACATATCTTTTTTTTTAAACAGCTATAAACGTTACATATCTATCTTTGTCGTTTAAAAAACATTATATTTATTTTATTACTTATTATTTTTTAACGAATCATATGAATCCACCATTGATACACCTTTACAGTGGGACAAAAAAAAAGGTTTCCATTTTTAGGATTTGGCTACACACACAACTCATCTAGAACTATCACAGAAAGGAATGGCACCAAAGTCGCATCTCTGACGTTGCTCCTCCGTAGCCACCGTTCCGCGGCGGAACACGGAGGCGCAGTCAGGCAAATCGCCGAGATCACCGTACAGCGATTCATCTTCCTCTCCGCCTACTGAAAAACCACTCTCTAGTGTCACGTCGAGGAGACTCCCACCGTAAGAAGAACCAGAGGATGATGAGATGGAGGCGTCGTAGAACCACCCGAGCTCGCCGACTTCGCTGTAGCAGCCACCTAAGAGCAGCGGAGAATCCACGTGGCTCAGGTCTAGTCCCACCGGTTCCTCTGCGGCGACGGTTGCTTCTTCCTCCTCCTCCTCGTCTTCTTCCATGTTTTCCTCTTTCTTGGCGGTTTTGAGGACGACGGAGGTGGTTTTGTGGAGGTGGTGGTGTGATTTGCTGTTGGGGGCGGAGGGGAAAGGGTGGTTGTGTTCGCAGGCGTATGTTATCATGAGCTTTGAGGGGTCCACACGACTTCTCTCCACCTGCTTCCTCGCCGGACATCCTTTTGAACTGCTACATCTGTAGTAACCCCTGAGACATACAAAAAAAGAAGTGATTAACTTAAAACTTTTTAACAAATATCAGATTAATAATCTGGATTATACTCAAATTGATAAAGTTAAGAGACGATTAGTGGAATATACATAGATTGTGTCAAAATTAAGAAGCTACCTATGTTTTATACAGAAACAAATAATTAATGAAATTTGCGTTTTATGAGCAAATTCTTTAAAGTAATAAAATGTTAAAATATAGTAATTGTTAACTTGATAATCAATCTTTTAGGAACAAAAAGCTGCATTCAAATAATATAAAATATTTAAATTAGTTTCCGTAAAACTCATCCTAAAAATAAAATATGTAAGAAGTTTAAAATATTAAATATTGGCACGTTAAACACGTTCATATATGTAAAATGCTTTTCCTTTTTGTGCGCATTACCCTTTGTGGCTTTGTCTTGATTAGAATCAAGATCTACACCTACTTTAATATTTCATCTCCCCCAAGGTTATTATCATCAAAGTAAAGCAAAATCTTTTAGATAATTTAATTTAACTAATGACTCATCAAATTGTTTGGTAATTTAAATTGATTAACATTTAAAAAAAAAAAAAAAAAAGAGAGAGCCAAGAATGAAGGAGCTAGCGCGTGAAACCACGCAATACCAGACGCGATCCGTTATTTTAAAAACTCAACGATGTGCGTATGTTAGCCCAACCACCGTCTAGACTTAACGTACGCAGCCGCCACTGAGGATAGAACGGTAAATTTACCTGGGATAAGGCGAGCCTTTGATCGGCTTTTGGCCGTACTTTCTCCAGGCCCACGAATCTGACGGTGGATATACCTCTCCTCTACTCTTAGATCCTTCCACGTCAGCAATCGGAACTGAGACAACTCTCTTCTCCATGTTCCTCCTACTAACACAACACAACCATCACATTTTCAGACCATTGTTGTCTCCAAAAAAAACATTAACAATTCGTAAGAACGAGGAGCAAAACCTTTTCTTGGGAGTTGGTTTTGAGATCTTGGAGTCTTCACAAGAAGAAGGAGACTCAGGAACGACGTCGTTATACGTCTCGTCTTCGTCGTCGTCAGATTCTTGAATTCCTCTACGGTGCATGGTTGATACCTCGACCGTACGATTCCAGAGAACGAGTGATGTTTTTGTTTTCAGCTGGTGGGGATGATTAAGAAGGTGATTAGTGAGAGGGTTTTAATCAATGAGATGTGGTTATTATCCTCGACTTGTTTTTTGGGACGTGCAGGCAAATATCAAAGGTGTTATACGATTATTATATTTCGGTATTTGTTTTTTATTTTGTATAGAATATGACCAGTTGTTTTCTAGTCATTTGTTTATTTCTTTTGAAAGGTTCTCTCGTGGGAATTATTATTTTTATGCTACGAGGCTTGCTAATTGCTGATCAAATGATTTGTTTAAATAGCTGGACATGTTGATTAAGTCCATACGAATCTATATTCTAATTTTCTCCGCATCTGATCTAATATAGACTGTGATCTTTTAATTTTCGTTGTCCATGTAATAAAAATAAAATTATAAATGCACACACACATATACTAGTTTTTGTACTATCCAAAATGAAGTTAAGTACAACTAAACTAACTCTAATTAATTAAAATAACTCTCTTATCAAAGATGTTATAAACGCGTAATGCTGTTAAGTTGAAATTATCAATTTTTAAGTGAGATCTTAAGCTGTCTAGTGAATCCGATTACACTGTTTGTGACCCCTTAAATAATGAGTTGATTCGGTCTTATTTCAATCTCGCGGAATGAATCATGTTGAGAACTTGCCATGATAATTTTTTATATATTACTGCATATTTATCATAATTTAGTTTATCTGGGTTAATTCTATAATAAAGTCATTTTCATCCAAAAAGTTAGATAGTTCAAAACTTTGTGTATATTATTTTTCTTACAGATATTGCCCAAAGCAAACAAAAATATTATATGACTAAATAATTCATTGTTAATTAGTTTTAAACTGAAAACATATGAAATTATATAATACTATATATGGACTAATACACTCAAATTAATGAATATACCGGTTACAAAAAAAATTGAGATGTGGTCGGAATAAAATGAGTCAGAGAACTATCAAAGTTCATATCATAAAATGAAAGAAACCAATATAACATTTGAAAAACTTGGAATAATAAACTGATGAACCTTACACAAACAACTAATTTACATCAATTGTATGCAATGATTTGTTTGCTTTTGTGTTTTGGCTCGTACCATCCAACAGAAAGAGGTTATGAGATCTTAACCAAAAAGTTTGTAGAGAGCGATGGACCCTTCCTATGACAAATAGAGATGTAGTTTAAGATTGACACATCTGATTGTGTTTGTGCAGAGATTTGGCTTTAGATAAAGAGAAATTTGACTTAATAACCATCAAAAACACTAAAATTTAAAAACTAACCATCCTCCCCCTTCTCTCTCTAACCTATGGTTACTTTCCTAATTTTAAATTTTTTTTGGTTATTTCACCAATTCTCCCTTAGATAAAAGCTCAACTTATTTTTGTGACAAAGAGAAAAAGTATAACGAAAAACATGACTTTTATATATATTTTTATAAATGTGTGCAGAAAGTTGGCTGTCAATGGTTCTCTATTATAATATGTGTCGGATCAAGTCAAGATCCCTCCAGTCATTTATTAAAATTGTAAATAACAAAGAGAGAAAAAGTTATAATTGCTTGTGTCATAACTATTAATTTAATTACTCCATTATTGTCTCCAACGTCTGTCATAATGCAGCCAAAGTTTTTATTTTCTGGTTGTATAAGTTATTCATTAATTTATATTTATACATGTAAATGTTTTTATTTAGTCATTTCTCTTCGTGATAGTTAATGTGGAACCAATCAATAATTCGCTCGAATCTGATGCAGATGAGAATTGACAATGGAAACATGATTGGATAATGTTTTTGCTCTTGTTGTATTATAATGGTGTACAAGTACAAGTAGAAGGTAATTTGTAATCGAGACGTCTTGTTATATATATATATATACATATCACATAGTCAAAGATTCTTACAGAAAATAAAGTAAAAATGCATTTTCGCATTTGTTCGATAGTTTCACGTAGTTTAATGCGTTCAGTATATATCCAGTTGGATCAGGAGGCTAAACAAATTCTGAAAATCCGGTCAGAAGGTTAAACCGAACTCTAATCCAGTTAAGAATCTAAGATGAGTTTTGTCTTTAATCTTACCAAAATAAACGGAATGTCATGCGAACATAGCCCGATCGAGAAAGGGGAACATAGCCTTGGTCGAGCCTCTTTTCAACTCTATCCCCAATCTCTAGGTGGATACTTACAAGTTGAAGTTTTTAGAGTTACCGATTATCGTTTGATTCCATGTTTTTTTTGGACTAAAAGATTGATTCCATGTTTTTTACCTTTTGTTGCTGTGGAATCAATTATCCTAGGTTCATTTGTTAACAACACTTGTAAAACCGTTCTGTTTCTTTCTTGAAATGATATTTACATCTTTAGTAGAAAAAAAGGGAACCTAAGAGCAAACCATTGTTTGATCAAATGGAAGAGAACCCATTGAACGGTTCTCAAGTTAAGGTTCTCAAGTGTAAATATATAAAATTATTTGTGTGTTTATATTGTCTTAAAACCATTTCTCAATTATTAATATTTATTATTTAAAACATTTTGAGAATTTTGTGAGAATTTTCTATTGAGTTGTTTTAACAACATATGTTTTTTTTCCTTTAAAATTCAGATTGTATATGTTTACTAGAAAAATTAATTCAAACTAAAATAAATGTATAAAATCGATCCATAATAACATATTTTCTATGTTTCATAATATAAATTGTCTTATAAACATTTTTGTTTTAAGATAGAAAATATTTTATACTTCTCTACTTTTAATATTTTGGGATATTATATAACCAGTTAAATTATGCTGATTTCTCATCATTAGTTGAATTATATTTGATTGTTTATATTAAATACATATAAATAATAATTTTTTAAAAATAGCTTTTTTTGGTTAAAAGAACTTATGAAATAGCTGAAATGTATTTGCTTTATTTAAACAAAAAAAAAATCTGAACAGATGAGCATCATAACAAATCCAGAAATCATTTTAAACGTCGAAATCAAAAATATTAATGCAGATTTTCTATAAGAAACATTCTTAAGAAGAATCGTCTTCATCGAGTTGTGGAATCTTGTTTTACAAAACATGGCTTAGCGTTAACTTAATTACATCTGAAGAATGTTTCAAAAGAAATGAATAGATCCTGCATTGTGTTTTAGCTCAGCTTACACCTGTTTTGATGGCAATCATCGTAGATGTGGAATGTCTAAAAATAAAACTCAAATGTCTGAAGAAGAAAGAAGCAAAAAACAAAACTGATAAAAATACGATTCGAACCAGGGGGGACAAAACACACAGATTACAGATCTCTAACTGAGACAGTTTGTTGTTTAACCAGTAATGTTCTGAGACTTGTTGAGAATAACTCCTTCGTATTTAACCTGGAACCATTTCATGGCATCATCCTTCGTCACTCTGTGCTGGATCCCAACGCGAGCCTTGCATCTTCTGCGACGTGCCACACGGTAACCAGGACGCTCAAGAACAACATAGAAGTCCATCCCGTAGATTCCAGTGGACGGATCATACCTAAAAAAATCCATTCAAATGAACTATTAACACACAAAGAGACAGACATCTTAGGTTGTTTTTGAAGAAAGAGTGAGACTCACTTGATACCCAGATCAATGTGCTCCTGAATACCGAAACCAAAGCAACCAGTGTCGCTAAAGTTCCTCCTCAAGAGCTCATACTCTTTAACCTTGAGTCCACTCTCGAGGAGCTGCATTGCCTTATCTCCCCTGACGGTAACGTAGCAAGCAATCTTCTCGTTACGTCTGATACCAAAAGAACGAACAGTGTACCGTGCTGCAAAAGAGATTTGCAAAGACAAAACTCAGAACACTACTCTCAACAGGAATAAAGCTGATTGTCCTAAAACAAGATTCACTATCCTACTATGTTGCAAGAACTCATCGAGAACTGATTGAACTAGTAGGGAGAAGAGTAACTAACCCTTGGAGAAAACAGGAGTCTGGCCACTCAACTGTTCCAAGACCTTGGAGGCTCTTGTGAGACGATCTCCACTCTCGCCGACGGAGATGTTGAGCACCAGCTTCTGCACTTTGATGTCCCTCATTGGGTTCGATAGCTTCTTCTCCGACGCCTGATTCAACAACAAAAAAAAACGAAAAGAAGAATCAGTAACCACAATCTTTACTAGAAACATCTAAAGCAAAAGAAGATAACTGCAACGGACCATTTGGGATTCGGGTTGCGAGAAAACTCCGGCGGTCGGTAAAAGCTGGAAGCGAAAGAGATAATGAAGACGCCGCAGCAAAATATATAAACCCTAGATCTCATCTGACTACGGAAATGACGACTTTACCCTCATCCCTCCAACAGGCCCACGTTCCCTTCACGTGACCTAGCGGTTCTTAAACATTTTGATTTCGGTTTATACCCGGTTTGCGCCCAAAATAGGCCAGGATTGGCCCATAGAGATAGATATATCATATATTGCTCTTTTTTTCGGTGTGAACCATTTCTTGTTATTATTCAAAAAAATGATTTTGATGAAAAGTTCAATCATTGATCACTCAAAAAAGTGTTACATAGGTTCAACTAATCACTCAAAAGCCTAACATTTGTTGATTTTCTCTGGTTTATTGAGAACCGATGCTTGCTGTCCCGGGTGAAATTAGGAGACCGAACCAAGCTAAAGCTACTAGAGCAGCCACTAAGCTTCGTGGCGCGGATAATACTTGTATTCACGCGAACTATACATTTTGGTCCTTCCATTTCAGTTTGGTGCAACCAAGTCCCGTGAGTTAATATCGATCAAGCCTACGCTACGCTAAGGCCCAACATGGGATGAGCAGGGGCTGGAGATGGGATATTATCATATTATCCTTCTCTCAAACTTACTCGAACCAAATCAAGCTTGAATTACGTTTCTGGTAAATCAATCATTACTACTCCTGGTTTGATTGATAGAGTTAGGTACGAGTTGAATCAATGTTCATTTCTGAATTACATCTATTATTATAAAAGAAGGTTTCCTCCCTCCTCTTTGCGCCATCTAGGATTCCACGTCATAAAGTCAGAGACTGTCGTCGCGACATGTGTTCAGGCCAATGAAACTCTGAGTTTCATTTAATCTGCAACATGATGGGATTTGGTTGGGTATTTACGTGTTTGGGTTGTAAATCAGATTTTCCTCTCTCTTGAGCATTACACGTCATCAAAGCCCACAACAAACTTTGGTACCGTTACAAAGGTTGACAACACTCAAAGGTCGTCACTAAAGCTTTAATGAACGCATCTCTCCACTCCTCACGCAATCTCTCACACAGTACCCCTCTTTTCTTCCATGAGCGAATCTAAAGCTATAAATATGTTAGTTTCTCTGCGCAAAATTCATTCGTTATCATTCTACCTTTAAAGATTCATCAATCATAATCATCATCATGTAAAAAGATCCATGTCTCTTTGCAATATTAACCTCTGTTTATAGAGGTCTTCTCTTGGAAAATACTTTAATCTATCTGTCGCCGACTCGAATTAGAAGCCAAAGTGTTTGTGCTCTCCGTGATGCACCTTGGATAATTCCGTTGCGGTTTCCAACGCCGATTAGGAAACGAGAGTGTCAGAATCCTAGCTTCGTCAAACAAGTGCGGTAACACGAGGAAGAGTATTTCGGGGTTAATTCTAGGAAAATTGGTTTTGGTGAATTCACTATAATGGTTTAAGTTACTTGATGAAAAATATGGTTAATTTAAACCGTCGTCTTTCCATATATGTGCTATCATGAGTTCCGGCCACAACCTAGCCGCTTCTACGTAATGCATAATCAAGGTTAGAATAAATAGGAATCTAGGTTTCTCGAAATTGAGCTTTTTTCGTTTCTTGCGTTTAGGAATTATGTTTTGGTTATGTGTATGTACATCAGCAGGACATGTATTCTCAGTTTGTTTTCTTAATATTCCATTGTATATAAACTTTATAAGAAACTGTTGGCCTTTTGAATGTTCTCAACTATATATTTTTTACTTTTGGTATGTCAGACTGAAACTTTCCATTCGATGTTTATACAATGAGAGATACTCAGATAAACTAAGTACATATGTCATTAATGGTTTATTTCTAATATTGATGATGATGCAATTTATGTAGAACACCCCTTTTACATAGAAAAATGAAAAAAAAAAAGATACTGAGAATTACATATTGTGTTCTTTTTTTTTCTTGGAATCGTTAGCTTTGTTGAAATTTGAGATCAGTATAGTAGCAACTAGCAACTATAGAGAATCTTTTATTTTCGTACATGACAAACTACTAAGAGCAAAAGTATATTCATAATTACAATAGATATTATAATATATGAATGTGGGTTAACCCTCTCTACTCATGTAAATCTCATCAAAATAAGTTGTATAAAAATTTGACACTAAATTTTTTAAAAATGTATTAAACACTTTATATTCCTTATCATCGTATTTTATTAACTAAAATTATTAATAAAAGGTTTAATAACCCAAAAGTTCTTTTTAATCAATACTTTAATTACAATCTAACAAAAAAAATCTATCAATGTAAAATTATTTTAGCACACAATATATAATATCATCTAAAATACATACACTTCAGAAAAAGAATAAAAACAATTTTTTTTACTGATATTGTGTCTACATGTTTTATCAAATGCAAATAATAAGCGTAAAGCTTATGAAATGTTTCCACCATTTTATCACGAACGTCAAGATTAGAAAATTAAAAAATAAAGGAAAATATAACCAAATAGTAATACATAATAGATTAAAAAAGTTTCTACAAAAATAAGACCACAATAAAAATTAATAGATAATAAAAAATCAAAAATAATTGTCAGGAAAAATAGAATAAAATACAGAAATAAAAAAATAAATATAAAAAATGAATAATTTTTATATAAGAGAGATAATTTAAGTTATTCTAACTAAATAAATGTAGAATGTATTTTAAATATTTTATGTCAAGAATTCTAAAAAAAACTATAAACATAGATCCACAATTGTGTAAAAATAAAATATATAGTTATATAGTCGAATAAGAGACACACGATATAAAATAATGTAAGAGAGTGAATAAAACTAGATAACTTCAAATTAAAAAAATAAATCAATAATTCTACACCATTAAAATAAAAATAGTAGAAAACTTCAAATAAACAATCTTATTAATCGGTTGTCAAAAAAAACAATCTTATTAATCGTAAGGAAAAATTTAGTTAATTGTAATGAGAATGAAACTGAATAAAGAATAATAATCAATAAATAATGATTCATAATAATATAGAGCAAAATATTTTAAAATAAAAACAAATATTAAACAAAAATTAAAAATATTTAAACTATTTTTTTTTTCAAATTATCATCCCGCCCTACGGCCCGCCCGGGCTAGTTTGTGATACGATGATATGCAAAGAGAACGAGCGGATTATTTATAATGACAAAAGGTTCCATCCAAACAGCTTTTGTTTTCTTTGTTTTCTTACAAACCATAAAAGATTCCAAGCAGAGCTCTCTACTAAACCATTAAACCAGGCACACAGTTTACTATAGTGAAACGGCGAGTAGCATTTCTTCTTTTTGTAACCTCTGAGGAGCTTTTGTTTATTACTTCTTTCCACGGAGTTTAGCTCCAAGTGCCCTCTCCAGCTTAATAAGGATCTGCTGGTTGGGAATTGCTTTCCCAGACTCGTATTCTTGGATCACTTGTGGCTTCTCATTGATCAGCTACACCAACCAACAAACATCATTATTACCATAACGAATCCAATTACAACACACAAGAAGAAGAGAGAAAGTAGTAGTGTACTTGAGCGAGTTGGGACTGGGTGAGCTTCTTCTCCCCTCGGGCTTGCATGATTGCTTTCTTCAACTCAGTAGGCACACGTTCATCTGGATTTTAACACATAAACACGCTGTTAGACAACCAACATACTATCGATATAACACTAAAAAAGGTTACCTACCACAGGTGATTATATAATAAAGCTTTTGGGCTGTTTTCACTATTAATCCATCTATGAACAATACTAGTTCACCCAATATAAATATACTAGTAGCATTTCATTGTCAATACAGAAATGAAAGAAGTAAATGATATATTCATTGTGAATGAAGAGGTTAGAAAACTGACGAGCTAAGTTCTCAGTGTCATCATCAAGCCTCTTGGTGTTCAAGGAGGTGCCGCTTGAAGCCGCCTTGTTGGTTCCAGCATTGTCTACACGCAACAACAACAACAACATAAACAAAATCCACGTTAGATTTCAAAACCTGATACGATTCAACGATAAAATCATCTCTGCTGCAAAACGTTAAAATCGAAATCACAACAAACGAAAACCCCCTAAAATCATCTCGATTCGATCGCCAAATCTTAACCTAAACCAGATCGGAGAAGAAAGAATAAGGAAAACGAACATTTTCTGACGGATTCGATATCGGCGCCGCTTCTCCGAGCAGCGTTGACAGTCTTCTCGTCGCGCTTAGCGGCAGCGTTGGGAGTTTTCTTGCGGATCACCACGGGTTCCCAATCCTGAGTCATCGGTCCAACTCCTGCCATGGCTTTTTTTTTTCCTTTCTTTCTTCAACCGCCTTTCTAGGGTTTCTTTGTGGATAACGATAGAGAGAGAAAGAGTCTTTGATAAAACAGACCATCGTTTTGCATTTTATATCTCTGATTTTGGTGGGGGTAGTTTAGTAAATAATAAACAGTAATGGGGTCCCCGCGAATTCTTAGCAAAATATTTTGCCGAGACACTGAGGGCTTTCTTAAAGCCCGTTTGGACCTGGTAGGGAGGCCGAAAATAAAACAGACTATATCAACTTTTTACCTACATCTCTAATCTTTTTTTTTTTAAATAGATAAATTTTCTAAGACCATATACAATGGTTATTGTGATTCAACACCCTTATTTACACTTTAACATTCTACCTATTATTTCAATATTAATTTTATTTTTATACTTAATAATAATTTTATCTAATAAAAATCAATATTCCACCCCATTATTTTTATCTCATATTTCCTTTTTTATAATTGTATTTTGTAAACAATAAAATTACAAAAAAATTAACACACATAATAACTAAATTTTAGAGAAAAAAATAATCTATTTCTTATCACAAAAACTACTTTTGATACACAAAGAGTATTTTCTTAAAAACAATGAAAAATTTATAATATAAATAAAATAAAAATTTGTATCCAAATCAAATAAAACATATCACTAGCTATCTATAGAACACAAAAAGTTATAAATTTTGATATAATTTGTTTCTATAAAAAACATTATTTGATATAAATAATTGATCTCAAATTAATTAGAGGGTATAAAATGAGCAAATTAACATTGTGGATCCCACACCAAACTCTTTCAACATGTTGAATAGATTGAACAAGGACTAATCCACGTCCTTATTTTTTGGTTTTCAACATGTCCATTATATGCATTCAACCGTTGAAAGTTGGATTCAACATACTCATTGTACATAGCTCAATAAATATGAAGTTTACTCCGTATATTTATTTATATAATAATATCTAACTATAGAAAAAATAAAATAAAATATTTCTTTCTATATAAGTAAAAATAGTAATTTCTATTTTAAATGAAGATATAGAAATAAATTGGAGTAATTTAACTCAAAATACTCTTATAGAAACAAATATAGAGATTAGTTTAGAAATACTCTAAAGAACAAAACAAAATTTGGGCGTTGCAAAATAAAATCCACAAATGGTTAACTTTTCTTTTACCATAACTTGGATTATTGAATAGTACGAGATTTTGTTTGATTCTTTTATTGCATGTATATAGCAAATCCAATCAATGCCATTAAGAAGTTGCCAAATCTACTTTAAAGTATAAGAGGGAATGTAACTTTTAACGTGTGTAACTGTTAATCAGCAACAAAAAAAAAAATACAGCTGTAATTGTTGGTGCCTTCTTTCTTTGTCTTCCTACAAAAGACAAAGTCAAGAAAACGCAGTGGGAATTGATTCGACCTGGAAAAAAGCAAGGGTTTAAATTGACTGTTTCAAAAAGTAAGGGCAAAGAAAGTGAATCTCCAGATTGTTTAATGACCTACAGAGCAAAAGAGACTTAAAAAAAAAAGGATCAAATTCTGATTCTTTTTCTTCCTCCGATTCAATTCTTCTCCGCCTCGTCGCCGTTCTTCTGATTTTTCACTCCTCTGCTCGAAAGGTCTCTCTATCTCTGTTTCTATCTCTTTAATCATTGAAATTGAAATCCACTTGTCTACTCCTGCTTCTACTTTAAGCTTGTTCCTTTTCGCTTTGCACCATTCATTTCGATTTAAGATTCAGTGAAAGAAAAAAAAAAGGTTGATTGTTCACTTGTTAGAGCTCTGGATTTGTGATGTCTATTTAAAGTTGTTGTCTTTTATTCAGGGCAGTGCTTGAGAATCATTTTGAAGAAGGGTGATCGATCTCTGTTGCTCTTTTGAAATAGTAACATATCTGAAACTGGAGTGAGATAGTAGAGGAGGTCAAGAACTTGGGAAGTATTGGGGATCATGCCGTATTATATTCAGAGGCTTTTCAATACTTGCAAGGCCTCTCTCTCTCCTAATGGACCTGTGTCTGAGGAGGCCTTAGACAAGGTTCGCAATATGTTGGGTACGCACTACTGTTTTTTTTTTTGTCTTCAATCTTAGCTTCCTACATCGTGTTCTTTTAGGCACTCTGTTTTTTGCTCATGATGTCTGGATTACTCTGCTATTTTTGGGGTGTTTTTTTTTTTGCACTTTCTTATCTCGCTAGACTAGTTCTTGTAGCTGTCTTGCAAGTTTTCTCTGCAACATCGCTTGCCGTGTGTTTAGCATTATGTCTGAATTGCAAGTTTTCTCTGGAACATTTGTTGAGCATTATGTCTGAATTAGCAGTGCTATTTTGTGTTTTTTTTATGTGACTAGACTACTCTTGTAGCTGTTTTGCAAGTTTTCTCTTAAGTTTCTTCCATTTTTTTGAGCATTATGTCTGAACTGCAGTGCTGTTTTGAGTCTCTCAGTTACCTGTGTCGTTAGACTACTGCTGTTTATCAGGTGTCTATTAATAGCAGACGTGCGTGATACTTTGTATTTTTTTTTTTAATTTCAGAGAAAATCAAGCCGTCTGATGTTGGTCTCGAACAGGAAGCTCAACTGGTGCGTAACTGGTCTGGTCCTGGGAACGATCGGAATGGAAACCATAATTCTCTGCCAGCCATTAAATACCTTCACTTACATGAGTGTGACAGCTTCTCGGTAAGCAAACTTTCTTTTGACATTGCTGGTGCTGCTTTTGAGTGTGCCTTAACCAGTGTGTTGCATCATTCAAGGCTATGAAATCTTGAAAAAGCCATATAACCATAGAAATCAGCATCACCTTATAGTGTTTACATGGAAATGACATTGATAGGCTTCTCATGTTATAACCAGAAGTACTAGTGATGATGATAAGGGTTTTTTTTTTTGAATTTGGTATGGTTTCTTGATTTTCTTGTCAGATTGGAATTTTCTGCATGCCACCTTCGTCTATCATACCACTTCATAACCATCCAGGCATGACAGTGGTAAGCAAGCTCGTTTACGGTTCGATGCACGTGAAGTCATATGATTGGGTTGAGCCTGATCCATCAGAGCTAGACGATCCATTACAAGGTAAAACAAGTCAACCGTCCAATGTAACTTTCCAAATAACTTTTTTCCAATAAACCCTTTTCTGAGTAAATCTATTTTTCTCCATTTTATTCATAGCAAGACCTGCAAAGCTGGTCAAGGATACTGACATGACAGCCCCTTGCCCAGCAACCACGCTTTATCCAACAACCGGTGGCAACATCCATTGTTTCAAAGCCATTACTCATTGTGCAATCTTTGATATCTTATCTCCTCCGTACTCTCCTACTCATGGAAGACACTGCAACTATTTCCGGAAATCCCCAATCCCTGACTTGCCTGGTAAAACAACACAAACTTAACATAATTGGTTTAGGGTTATCATTTGTAGCTATGGGAAATGATGATGATGATGATGCTGATATATGGAAACCAGGTGAGATTGAAGTGATGAATGGAGAAGTGATATCAGATGTGACATGGCTTGAAGAGTATCAGCCTCCAGATAACTTTGTGATATGGAAAGTTCCTTACAGAGGTCCTGTGATTAGAAAATGAGTTCATGACAAGGTTTAAGAAGAAGCAGAAAGAAAAAGGAGCTTTATGATCAGGAGAATAAAATTGGTAAACCATTCAGAAGGCTACTGGTTTGTGGTCAAGAGATTCTTACATATGATAGTGTTTTACTACTATTTACAATCTTTACTATTACTTTACTAGTTTAATATGATAATTATTTTTGTCTACATAAAAGAACAATTGTTCACAAACAATGTATTTAGTTTCATAAATTTTCAGTTTCATTGATCCTTTGCCTCTCTGTTTCATCTTTAAATATCAAAATCATAGCAAGTTCATAGTTCTCGTGGCTAAAAGTTAACCATGAGAAACCTCTTGTTTGTTAGAAAATCATTCAATCGATTGCTATAGCTGAACACTTGTTTATAGCGAAGAAGGTTAAATAAGAAATGCTCAAAACTGGTAACAGTAGCACCAAACGACAGTAACACAGGTTCAACATTTAAGACAAGCCATCAGTACAAGATATGAAAGACTCCAAAATGTAATCAGCACAGCACTAAGATAAAACATAAAATTATCCCAATTGAATAAAGAAACAAAAACCTTGATCTTCCATTGTTTTACTACTTTCTACGCACTCTTCTTCCTCTTCGGTTTCAAACCACCACCAGACTCTTGTTTCGTACTAACCTTTGCCTTCTTCTTCGGCTTTAACTCATTCTCTTTCACCTTCCCCTTGGCCGCCGCTTTCTTCTTAGGTTTCTCAGCTTCTACAACCTCCGCCACCTCCTTCTTCTTCCTCTTCTTCTTCTTCTCCTCATCACCAATCTCATCTTCATCAAGCACCTCAGACACATTACTATCCATATACCTAACCTCATGAATCCTACCCTTCTTCTTATTCTTCTTCTCCTTCACCACATCACTCTTCTCCTCTTCCTTAACAACAACACTCTTCCCACCACCAAAAGCATCAATCTTCAGCTTCAAATCAGGCACACTCTGATACACAGGCAACGCCACACTCTCAGACAACTTCAAATGCAAAGACCGAACATACTTCCACTTGTTCGGCAACACCTCAACAACCCCACTCAAAGTCTCCATCACATTCTCCACAATCTCCTCCCTCCCCATCGACAACTTCCCAACTTTCACAACACTACACGTCCCCGTCCTAACAAACAACATCGCCGATCCGCAACCCCTCTCCACCTGCTCCTTCCAGTTCCTATGCTTCAGATCCACACCAACCGGCAGCTTCTTGGAACTGAAAAACTTCTTCCCGATCAGCCTGGGAAGCAGAGGAATCACCCTCCGATCCGCGAAGAACATCTCGTACGAGTCGCAGAGCTTACGCTTCGACTCGAAGGCCTTGTAATCGGTCCTGAGCTTCGAGAGCCTGAGGATCTTCGTGATCGGGACGCCGTCGGACTCGATCTTCCTCCTCGCGTCTTCCTTCGTCAGAGCGCTCTTGGCTCTGTCGTCGATGATGAGGCAGAGCTCGGGGGGAGAGGAGGAGTCTTCTTCCTCCTCCGTGGTGATGAGAGGGTGGGGGAGGGGGATGCGGTGAGGCTTCGTGCGGTTCGTCTGAGGGATCTTCTTTAAGGTGACGATGAGGTAGATGAACTCGTCTTGCTCGAGGAGCTGTGGCTTCTCGGTTTTTGATTTCTCGGTTCTCCATTTGAGGAGGGCGGTGACGGCGCCGTCGACGGTCTTGGGGCTTACTATTGAGGTCTGTGGGGGTGGAGCGAGTTGTTGTTGTTGCTCTGGGTGCTGTGGCGGCGGCGATGCTGCGGTGGTGGTGGTCATTGAGAGTAGGGTTTTTAAGGAAGAGGGGAGAGGGAAGAGGAGGGTGTGATTTAAAAGATTTATGCATTGCTGATTCTGTGCCCTGAAAGTTAATGGGCCTGGCTTTTTCGGCCCGAAGTATATTTTTTTAGAATTTATGGGCTCAAATTCAACCATGGTTGTATTTTTGTGATTTGTGTTTTGACCTTTGGAAAGTGTATTCAATCTAATCTAACATTTGAGTAATTTAATTTTTAATAGAGTTTTAGATATTTTAATAATTTACAGAAATTTGGGTGTTTTTTGTTTAACCACTCTAGAATATCACCTAAAACCATGAAATTTGAATTTGAATTTTTTTAACTAAGAAACTCCATCAAATATCCTAAAATTATCTAAAAACTTTAAAATTCAACAACTTAATATGATCAATAACAGTGGATTTCAGAGCATTTCACGAAATGTCAAGTTTAATAACAGTGGATTTTAAAATAAGTTTTTAAAATTCATGTTTGAATAACAATAGATTTGTCATTTTAATACAAATCATCTAAAACTCTCAGTTGAATACATTCCTTTAATCTCTTTCTCTGTTTTCTAAAATGATGAGTAATGTATTTTAATCATTTGAGTTATTGATATTTTTCCTTTTGGGGATTTTTTTTTTTGAGGTTCGGTATGATGATGATTAGCAGTTTGAGAATGAACATATGAAAGATTAACAGGTTGGGATTCTTAGGAATTTAATTTAAAGAGCAATATATGTGGAATTAATTTTTTTTGAACAACATTTTGTGGAACAATTTAATTATAAACATTTTGTGGAAGTTTAATTTTCAAGTAATTACAACTTTAGAATTACAGAAGGCTTAGATAAGATAACCAGATGAGCATATTACAAATATTCAAAAAGAATCAATAAAATAAAATAAAAACAACTATGGATTATATTTGATACCGACTGCACTGTTTACTATAAAGCTGTTGCCTTTATGTTATGTTCTTCAACATAAGTTTTTTAAATTGTGTCGTGTGTTCTTTGTCCTTTCCTTCTGACCAATTCAAAATTCATTTATGTTTGAAACTAGAAAGTTCAAATTGAAACGTATATACGCATTGACTAATGAGAGTCATATAACAATGTTGACTTCATTGGATGCTACGAACACTATTAAGTAATAAGTATGAAGCTATAGATGCCACTCTCTAGAACACAAAAGCCAAGTCGTTATAGTAGAGAAAAAAATTTGCCTTTTGTGTGTAAACTTTTCAAAACTCTCTTTATCTATGCAACGGCTCTCTCTCTCTGTCAGTCATTTCAGTTCAAACTCTTTTGCTTACCGTCTCTTGCTGCTTTTGTACTACTTGGAGCTCTTCCTGATCTGACCAACTTCTCAAAAATCTCAGATCTTTTCTCTCTTTCTCTCTCACTCTCATTTTCCAGATTTGAATTTACAAGGGTTTCTGATAATGGATGCATCCATAAGTAAAAGGCTAAGACTTTAGAATCCTGTGAAAGTGAGAGGTACAAAGACTGGTCCTTTAGCTAATTCAATTAGTAATTCATTACATTACTTCGCAAAGTCTGTTCCTTTAGCTAATTCAGTCAGTAATTCATTACAAAACTACGCAAAGTCTTGTCCTTTTTTTTTGTGTGCCTGTTGTTGTCGTGATTGGATCCAGCTTCTTCTAATTGCAATCCACTGAGATTGATTCAGTCCTTGTTACCTTTATAGGTGAGGTTAAAATGGACATTGTTGAGAGGAAACGACCTAGAGGAGCGTTTCTAAATCTGTTTGATTGGCCTGGAAAATCAAGGAAGAAGCTTTTCTCATCCAATGTCTCCCAAATCTCTGGTATGACACACTTCACCCTTTTGCTTTCTGCATATAGAACTCATTTTGTGATCTAAAGTTTCTTGTTTTATAACAGAAGATTCAAAGCAAGCAAAGGAGAATGTTCAAAACCCATCAATTACTCAACATTCTGTTGTAAGCCTTTTGCTCTCAATACTATCTTCCTTGTTTTGTGCAATGTGTTTTTGTCTCTGTGTGTGTGTGTTAGTCTAGGGAATGACATGAGCTGATTGTGTTACACTCTAGTATGTTCTGTTTCAACAATTGTAAACCTTTTGCTCTCAATACTATCTTCCTTGTTTTATGCAATGTTTTGTGTGTGTGTAGTTTAGTGAATGACATGAAACTGATTGTGTTACACCTCTAATGTGATCTTTTTCAACAGTTTGAGGTTGATCAGACTATAAAGAACTCAACTTTCAATCCAAGAAGCGACCCCAGCTGCTGTGCATCCTCTGTAACTAGTGATGATGGAAGTGTGGCTAGAGCACCGAGTGTGGTAGCGAGGCTCATGGGTTTAGAGTGTTTACCGCTACCAAACTTTATGGATCGTCCTGATACTGATTCATACTTTCTCAGATCCTCGCGCCAGGCAAACACTTTTGATGTCAATGCTGATCATCAGAGTGACGTTTCTTGGGATCATTTGGATTCAAGAACCAGCAAAGAGCCGCGTAAGAGGATGATTGAGCGGTTTCAAACTGAAACCTTACCTCCAAGAACCGCTAAGCCGATCTCTGTCACTCACAGCAAGCTCTTGTCTCCTATAAGGAACCCTGGGTTTGTTCCATCTAGGAACCCTGCTTATGTAATGGAAGCTGCTTCAAGAATGATAGAGTCAAGTCCACGGATGATGGCAAGAACAAGGGTAGTTCCATCAACTGATTCTTCTTCTCCAGTTCCATTAAGGATAAAAGATTTGAAGGAGAAACTAGAAGCTGCACAGAAAGCTTCTACTTCATGCCCTCAGGTCTCTAAAGAGAATACTCGCAACAGTAAGGACCTTAGGGGAGATCACAATGAGAAGAAAACTAAAAACAGGTGTGATGGGTTAAAGGGCGAAGTGAAGCCTCCTTCTTTCTCTGCGCAAGCAAAGGCAAGCACTAGTCAGAAGCATGACAGGTTTACAACGTCCTCAAGTGGAAACAAAAGGAGCCAAAAGGAGAAAGCAGAAGCTAAGAGCCGAGCAGTGAAAAGCCAGAATGGTCTCAAAGGATCTTCCATAAGCGCAGGGAAGAATGTGCTTAAGCAGAACCACCAGAAGCAAAACTGCAGAGACAATCAGCAAAGTAGGAAAGCAATGAACAAAGTTGTTAACAAGGTTCTTGTTGTGGATAGTGGATCTACTTCGAAAAAGAGTCTTCCTCGAAGCAAGAAACCGCGGAATGGGGTGCAAGAACATGGAATCAAAAGGGGTGAGAAGTTGATAAAACGCAACGTTTCCGTTGATGGTGAATCAAGAACGAGTAAAGATGATCATAAAAGGGAAACGGATGTGGTTTCTTTCACTTTCTCTTCTTCGATGAAAGGTTTATCATCTCAGTCACAAGGAACCAAACAAGATGCAGACTCTGCTGTTAGGTTCAATGTGATAGGTGGTGATTCATTAAATGCGCTTCTGGAGCAAAAGCTCAGGGAACTGACCTCGAAGATTGAATCATCTAGCTTAATCCAAGAAGAGTCTTTAAAATCCATTTCTAGCTCTAGCTTGATTCAAGAAGAGAGTGAATCAGTTTCTGACTGCACTTCATTCTATAACAGCCAGATATGTCAGGTTAGTGTCCATAAAATGCAACTTCATTATTCTATTATATTGCAAGTGGTTTTCAGCTTACCAATCTCTGAGACAATATTGTCTTTTTTTTTACTTAAAGAAGAAGAAGATGATGCAGGGAGAAGAACATGAAGTTAGCAGCATCAGCACTCTTACAGAGGCTGATGATTCCACACTCTCTTGTAACAAGAGTTTCTCAGATTGCAGACAAGACAGTGAATATGGTATATGTCTTTGTCAGTTTATGTCTTGATTTTCTCCCTTTTCAATGGCTTAGGCTAAGTGTTGTTATATGTTTTCAGATCAAGAAGACACTTGGGTTTCAGACTCCAACCAAACCTTAGATGAAACATATTCTGCAGCAACAGTGGATTGGGAGTTTGAGTACATAACCGAGATCCTCAACTCTAGCCAGCTAATGTTTCAAGACTTGGCCACTGATGAACTATTATTACCCTCAAGCCTCTTTGATGAAGTGGAACGCTCTCGAGGAGCTGTAACGTCAATGAAGATGGAAAGAAAGTCTCTTTTCGACTGTGTGAATCAGTGCTTAGCTGTGAAGTTGGAAAGGATGTCAGTTGGAAGCTGCAAAAGGGTGATGATGATGATGTTGGAACACAGAGATTTGTTTGCTGAAGAAGTGAAGAGAGAAGTCAAAGGGTTGAAGAAGATGAGAGAGATGATGATAGACGAGCTTGTGGATCATGACATGAGCTGTTTGGAAGGGAGATGGATTGGTTATGAGAGAGAGATGTTTGAGGAAGGCATTGATATAGAAGGAGAGATAGTTTCTACTTTGGTTGATGATTTAGTTACTGATCTTTTCTCTACTGGCTTTCTTAAACGGTAGTGGAAGGTTAAAGAAAAGTAACTAAATTTGGTTTTGTTAATATTTTAATTTTAAAATTTTAAACATTTTAAAATTTAATTAAATTTTCATAAAATGATGAGTGGACACCTAATTAAGTCATCAGACAATGAAAACTTAGGTAAGTAACCATGACAAAAAATGAAAAAAAAATCATATACACTAATTCTATATATTTACAATAATCGTCTTTTTTACATTTCTCATATTCCCTTTCTTAATCTAAATTAATTTTAAAATCATAAAAGGGTGTTAAACTTTATAACTATAAAAGCATAGTTTCTGTATATCAAATGTTTTGAAATTTTTGAATTGAACATATCTTTTTTGGGAACACAACTTTCATTTTTGAATTGAACATATATATTTTAATAAATTTGATCTGTAATGTTGAAATAAAAGAAATGAAGAAATTGCTTAATATATTTCTAATAACATTTTTCATGTTTACATTAACCAAATTTACCCTGAATTTTAAAGAAGTAAATAGACACTTATAACCATATGGTTTAAATTTGAGGGTGGAGTTTTTTAAGGTGAGATTTAAGATTTTAATCAATATATAAATAAATACTTAAAATGTTAAAAAGAACTTTCGAATTTCAAAAGGAAAATTTGAAAAAAATTAAAAAAATAAAATTTATCAAAAAGTTTGAATTTGAAAACGTATAATTCGAAAACTATTTAAAATTTTTGGTTTTTTGTTTTTATTTTTTATTTAAATAATTATTTATATTTATATATCTAGAATATTTTTTCTCCCTATTTTATGTATAACATTTTTTATTTTGTGTATTATTATGATAAATAGAATAACATATACAAATTTATGAATTACATATAAAATAAATGCAATATATGTTCACGACAGATCACTAAGTGTTGAACTTTTATCCGATCCCAAACATTCAAGTCAACCATGAGGATTTAGCAGCTCTAGGTAAGAATTACCCTCTAACCTCTTTGAAGATAGGCCTTGTTGACATGCCGATTCTCAAACAATTTTTCGCAGCTGCTTCTCAACTTGAAGAGTTCTTGGGAGTTTTAGTAGAGAAGAGAATAGAGAAGATATGTATAGGTTTGTCAAGCAATCTCTTCAATCCTCTATGGGCTTGGTAACTTCTATATGAAAGCATCTGAGATGGCTATACTCTCTCCACTTGTTGATAGACGTCAGTATCTAGATTTGCGTTTTGCAACGCTGGGAATGAATGATCAATGTCATTTGTTGCAAACAACTCCCAACTTAGTCACATTTGAGTTAGTACATTTAGGTCATAAGTTGTGTATCTTGGTCACATTTGAGTTACTACGTGTAGTTCATAAGTTGTGCAACTGGTCACATTTGACTACATGATTTGCTTAGTAGGTTTAGCTTCTGCTAGTCTTAGCGTTGCAATTGAAGATTAGCAGTCGCAATTGAAGTAACAATTTTCATAAAATAATAAATCAATGTTAAAAAAAAAAAACATTTAATTTGGACATTAAACAGGTTATGAACAATCTGAGCCGATGAGGCGATGACCAATAAGAACGCAGCTTTCCAATAGGATAATACAAGGAAACAAAGAAAAAAAAATTCAGTTTGAAAAAATGGCTCTTTGAATAAATTTTACGTTCGTGAAAGCTAAAAATTTTGAAGAAACAAAAAATATGTGTGTGTGTGTGTTTTTGGTCATGAAAGGAAATGTGTAACCGAGTCCTCAAGTAACTTAGGATTAGGACACACCATTTCTTTCACTTTCTCTCCCTCTTCGTATATCTTAAACGTTGGAACTTTCTTGATGCTCTGTGCTTTCGCCAATGCCAAGCTCTCGTCCACATCCACCTATACACAAAACATACCCAGTTTAAAAACCATATCTCGTTAAGTAAAAACTTTTAAAAAAAAAACAACACAAGATTTATCAGCATAAGAACATGTGGTCTTTTACCAAAAAAAATGAACATGTGGTCTTGCCTTGTAGAAATGTACTAATGGATATCGCAAGCACAAGGTGTTGACGAATGGAGATATAACTTCGCTTTGTCGGTTTGATGATGATTTGAAGTAAAACACCGAGATTCCTAAAAAGGAAAGTTTCTATTTTAAGCAAAGAGAAAACAGGGGAATCATGCAAACTGGTGAACTAGTAAAATGGGGCTAGTTAGTTAGTTAGTTAGTTTTTACCGGGAAGTGATGTCACGGTCTTGAACTTATCCAAGGTAGAAACCACTTCAACTTCGTTATTGAAACCCAAGTACTTATGTTCTTCAGATTTGTCCAATAAAGCGGTCTTTGCTCTCTGTAAAGACTCAACAACCTCACTGTCTCCTGGAAGTTCCTTTCTCAATACCTCATAGTCTCTAACCGCATCATCCCATCGACGAAGCTGCATGTAACAAAACAATATCATCAAACTCAAACACTTCAAGACTCTGTTTCAATGCTGTCGTTAATCTAACCTTTCCATATGAAGCAGCTCTTCGTAGAAGAGCCTTGGTGTAACTAGGCTGGATACTTAGCGCTTGACTACAATCATCAACGGATTGATCCCACATACCGAGTTTAAACCAACACGCTGCTCTGTTGCAATACAGAACCGAGTTGAAGCCATCGAACTTGAGCCCGTCTCCGTAAGCCACACTCGCTTCTGAATATCTCCCTGAACTAAAAAGCTTGTTTCCATTTGTACGAGCTTTAGCCACATTGGTTACATTGTTCAAGACCGATACTACCTCAGAGTTATTGCTATGATCAATCTTCATAGCTCTCTCCGCTTTTACAACAGCATCCTCGAATCTGCAACAGACCTATCATCTCTTCTCACTCACCCCAAGAACCAAACAACACTACTAAAACAACTTTGAGTCTAAGCATTTCGAAGCTCACCTTCCTAATGCCATATCAACTTGAGCTTGAACGCAGAGCACATAAGCATCACATACCATACCAAAGAGTTTCTCCGGAGGTTGAGTGTGATGATGATGATGATCCAATCTCTGTATGCTGGATATACACAAATCCGAATCCTTTATCCGATGAAGCCGCAACAAGGCCTCTGCTCTACAAGCTACAAGCTGCAAAATCGAAATCAAACCTTGTAAGAATATAAAGCTCCTACATCAAAATTCCGATGAGAGAATTTAGGTCAATTCATTTATAGCCAATTGGTTTTAAGTCGAAATTTCATGATAACAAGCCCCATTCCTTAAAAGATCAAGAACACAAAGAAGCAATGTGTTATCTCTACCTGAGGAGAAGAATCAGCTCCATTAGCAATGGCTGCATCAACTTCGGCAACTACGGTTCTCCAGTCACCGATCTTTCGAGCCTCAGTACACAGCCTGAGATGCTTCTCAAGCGTTTGCAACCTCTGGAGATCAGCTTGATCAGAGTACTGCCCGGAGAAACAAATGTGACGTCTCGCATTCTCAGCTTCTCCCAATCTAAAACATGATCATTCCTTTCCTCAACATCACCGATCTATTACAAGAACTGTAACATGTTTATAACATTTTTTTTACCTGAGATACAGAGAAGCTAGTCTCTGGTGAGCTCTAACATAAGAAGGATCGAGTCTCACAGCTTCAAGACATTCTTTAACAGCCTCTTTCAACCTCCCCGACGCAGCCAACGCCGCCGCGCGGTTGCTTCTGTAAGCTGGATTCTCCGGCGAGAGTGAGATTGCTTTGTCGTAATGAGACAATGCCTCTGAGAAGTTACCTTTCCTATACATCTCGTTACCTGCCTTCTTAACCTCCTCTGGATCACTCACTTCCGACTTCGCCGCGTGAGTTGTCTTGCCGCCGACGCGTACTATGTTTCCGTGGCCGTAGTTACAGTTGCCGGTCAACAGAGTCTCGGGTCTAACGGAGGCGCGTGTAGCCATTCCTGTTTTTATCATCTTCCCCGACGGACAGATGTTTCCGGTCGGTAGAATGTTGGGACTCGGCGAGGTTGCGCCGCCGCGAGAGTTGTGGTTAGTCGCCGGAGAGAAGGATAAACCGGAGTATATCAACGGCGTTCCGGTGGAAGCGGATCTTCTGTGACCCGGTTTCGGATTCCGGTTCTTGGTTATGGTTCCGGGTATAGTCAAACCGGAAAGTTTGCCTGAAGCAGAGCCAGAGGAGCTGGAGCTGCTGCCACTAGCGGCTGGAGTTGCAGCCGCGGAGGAGGATGAGACACGTGGACCAAAGTCTGGTTTGTTGATGACGTCATCGTCGTCTCTTTGGAAGGTCAAGGAATCACGGAGTTTACCGGTGATTGTGGAGTCAAAGGAAGGTTCTAGTGAGTGCCTTCTATAATGTGACATCTTCCGTAAACCAAACCTCAGAATAAACACAGAAGCTTAAGAAGAAGGAAGAATACAAAGAACAGTGAGAGAGATCTTGTGATATATATAAAGAAGAGAAAAATGAATAGGAAGAGAAGAAGAAGAAGATTGAATAAAGAAGGGTGAAATGTAAAATGAAAATATATTTAAATATTAAGATTAGATTTTGTGTTAAATTCTTATTTAATTAACTACAGCGAATGATTAAGACATTGATCTTCTTCTTCTTCTTCTGTTCAGTACGAGGGCACGAGGCACGAGCCCCTGAACTTCCGTGTGTTTCACGGCTGCTTCTCGCTAAAAAAATGCGGTGGTTTACGGAATTTTAAAATTTTACTAATGGTTGAACCATGTGGTACTAACTATACAGACTGTGATGGTTGACTTTAAAGATTATTAATCTTTGAACATAATATTAGATGAAAATCTTATTTGTTGACTCCCTATAAAAAATGGAATCGTAAACAGGAATGGGAAAATATAAATTTCTTGCGAAAAAATAGCAAGTGAAATTTTCCTTCAAAAAAAAACAGCAAGTGAAATTATATTTTTGGCTAATGTATACAAAAAATATTTTTGGCATAATCAGAAAGCGGTCGCCAAACCCATATGGGGAGATTTGACATTTCCCATACCGGACGGTCCGTGACATGAATGGCCCCAAATTTCGGATCAATCAAACCGGTTTTCTTTCGATCTTGAACAGAAATAGCAAGTGTATGGAAACATCAAAGTACATATTAGGTTGTTGATATTAGACACAAGTGTCCCACATCGGAAATTGGAAGAGATCCTTAGTAATATATAAGATGGATGGACCATTCCACTAATCACTTATTGGTTTTAGGTTGGAAGTCCATCTAGCTTAACAGTTGAATCCGGATGTCTGGTAAAGTATAATGATTCTGAATTTCCGTAACACCGAAGATCCGGAAGATTACAGATCGAATAGAATCGAAAAATCGATTATTTGTATGTGGCGAATCAGATTACGGATATCCTTAAAATTTCGGATTTTCGCTCCGTGTCCACTCCTAATCGTTACACAGACTAAAAGAATAATTGACCACTATCTAAAACATCTCGGTCTTTCGGATAAATGACAATGTATATGTTTCTGGTCGCTGGAATATCCACCAACTGACCATTTATTTTATCCTAATCTCTATCTTTTTGTCAGTTTTTGTAATTTTATATAAAATATTCACATATGCTAATTCTTCGATTTAAAATTTACTAACATCGAGTAGGAGCTTTTAAATTATTCACAGATTAAATAACTAGACGTCACAATATAGACACCTAAAATTTGGAAAAATCATATAGTTTTAACAATGATCAGATTTGTATATTCTTATATGGTCTAACGGTCTATGTAATTAATAGAGACATTAAGCACAATGATTCCCTGATAGTTGGTACATACAACGACAAATAAACCATATATGGATATTATCTGTTTTTAGTTTTTTTTTTATTAAATAGTTTATTTTGTCCAATTAACGACAAATGACGCTTGGATATGTGATCATTAAGGGTATCCAATGTTTCATCATTCATATTTTAGTTTCCTAACGAAATACTATCAGTGGAAATACATTAAGCAAGAATAGATCATCGCATTATCGTCCTACTCACATTTTTAATATAAATAAAAATATTGCACGTTTAATCTGGGAGCTTAACTGCTGTGCAGAATTACTATATTATCTGATCCTAATTAATTTTTGAAGCACGCAATACAAATATGAAGTATGAGAAGAATACCTACCTATTTTAGAACAGTAAAATATGTTGTTAAAGCTTAAATAATTCAAATTTTTATGCTCAACCAATATTTGAATAACGAAAATGAGAATGAGAAGATGGCAAATGACAAGTAGCTATATAGGTTTAATATAGAATAATTTCCAAATTATAATTATACTAGTAACTAATTAAACCTTTAATGAAACTAGCCAGATTATTGCAATGATCCGTAGTGGTTGCCACCTGAGATTATATGCTCGAGCATGTGAGCATATGCTCATAAGCTGTGAGTTCTCTCCTTTCTCATGATCTATAAACATATTAGTTAATGAGTTTTATTCAAATGGTTTTTTATATGGGTTCTTATAATCATGGAACGAGAGGAAAAGTTGAAGAGCTTTTCCTATACTATGCACGATATATGTGCTGTTTATGCAACATTTCACATGCATGTATATTGAATTTAGAGCCCTTCCTCAAAAAAAAATGTATATTGAATTTAGAATATATAATTTTAAATGCGAAGGCTTAGGGGATCGAATCTGATATAACTCAGTTAAAGTTAATTTCTGATTAGTGATTAGATTTGCAACGTTATAGAATGATATCTTCAAAGTAGTGGCTTCAGCTCAAGACTATAACAAACTGATTTAACAAAAAAAAAACAATTAACTGATTAAAAATATAATATATTATGTTTCCTCCACCACATGGAAAAGAAGAAAGAAAACTTTCCGCATGTCTTCATATCAACTAGTGTCAATGGTTTATGTTTCTTATAAAGTTTAGACCATATATGATACACATGCATTTGTCAATGGTTTATGTTTCTTATAAAGTTTAGACTAGATAACTAGATATACAAACCTAATGTTAATATGAGATATCTTATTATAGAGTAATGACATAATGACTATTCGCCTGCAACATTTATCATATAGATAATCTTGTGAAACGAAAGTTTCTGTTTAGCGATTGTTCAACCACAACTTGAACTATGCAGTGCTATATGTATATAATATACAGATTAAAAATCGATATTTTCATCGACGTACATATAACAAAGCCACTTACTAGAATTGCTTAGTTTTTTTTTTTTGAAACTTTGATTTTTTTTTTTGGAACTCTTGAAACTTTGATTATAATTGCTTAGTTTGAGACTATAACCTTTCAACGTTAACCCCAAACCTCTCGTTTTCTCATCGCCGAATATATCGTACTATAGTATTCGAGCTGTATTTTGGTTATTTATATAAAACATGAACTCTTATCCGTTGGACGTTAACAACTCTTGCAAGCAAGTTTGAACATAGAAGAGAAACATTTGTTTTTAGTGTTTTATTTATTTATTTTGGGATAAATGAACATGAAATGTGGGAAAAGAAGTATACAATATGATTGGCTACCAGAGTTGGTCTTGTTTTTCTCTAAATCTTGAGCCACACTATCATATGATTGCATGAATCTCTATTTATTTATTTTATTTATTATGATTCTTTTTTCTCTCTCTTTTTTTTTCACAAGCTTTGTGGATTTATACAACTTTCTTTTTTCATTTTTGAAATGGAGGGAAAAGGAAAAAGACGTTACATATGAAAAAAATGGGCAGAGATGAGGGAGAGCACATGTCATTACATGTTATTCTAATAATTTAGATTCTTTCATTTCACAGTAAAAAGAGACAAAAGCATTGTGCTCTCTGCCAAGTTTCTCTTTATCCTAAATTTTGAATAAGAAAGCACATCTTTTACATTGTAACAACAATTATATGCTCTTACCACACTGCAAATGCTAGATCATCTATGAATCTAAACACCTTCAAAGTTCTTTATCCATTTTCTTATGTATCTTACATTCAGAGGAAGAGCTGTTTTAACCGTACAACCTAAACATTATTAATCAGAGCAGAGAGAACATTACATGTGGAATTCAAAAGAGACCATTTATTTCAAACCATTCAAACAAAACATTCTCACGCCTACAACTTTCAAAAGCTGTTCAAAACACGATTACATATTCAAAGTAACAGATAATCTTTCAACCCTTAGTCCTCACACTCAGCTGGACTGACGCAGCTCTGGTCGAACAAAATCTGCATCTTCAGGCACAGAGATATCGACGGTGGGCCTGAGCTGTGCACATACCTCGATAGCACCATGGACTGGATCAGCAAAGAAGTTGCTGATCAAGTCTTTGTTGATTGGTTCACCGTTGTCCACAGCCACCAAAGCTTGTTGAGTCAGGTTGTAGTCAAACCTCGGTGCCCATTTCCTCGATCCCAATCTTGCTGTGGTCGAGCAGTTGTCCACCATGAATGACACTCCTCTAGCATGCATAAATGGGTTTAGAGAGTCAACTGATTCAATCACACTCTCGTTGATGATCTCCGAGTACGAGTGACCCTTCTTCCTCAAGATCTCGATCTACATAAAACTCTGTGATGAGTAAACCAGGCCAACATAAACACAAACGGACATGCATACATACCTGAGCCATCATAAGAGCAACGTAAACTCCAGCAGTGAAGGGATACAACGGACCCAAGTCACCAGCTGGTCTTGACTTCCTGACGCGTTCACCGACCTTCCACATTCTTGTCTGATCAATCTTTCCCATTGGGAATGCAGGCAAGCCCTCCTTATCCTGTTACAAGTTAAGATAGTTTTATCAAACTGTGTTTTGTGCGTAAGTGTAAGAAGAGAAAGGTTTGAGTTATTACGTAGAAGCGACGACCGGCTAAGACAACACTCCTAATCTCGCTGCCAGCTGCTACATCCTCGTAGCATTCATAGAGAATCTCCATACAAGGATAGAAGGATGCACTGTACGCAGTCTCGAAATCCTTTTTGCCTTCTTCAGACAAGGAGTTGTAGACAGCCAACATTCCCTGAGTAGAGATAGTCCTCGAGATTGTTCCTGTGATGCACTCTACTGTGTTCTTGTAAGCCAAGTCTTCACTCATTCCGTTCTCGGTGTACCTTCTGAACAGAGACTCCACGATTCCGTGAACAGCACCAAGCAAAATACCTATTTAACAAAGAAAGATTGAAGATAAGTCTAAGCATGGGATTGACATAAGTGAGGCACACAACTCACCTCTTTCTCCAAAGATGTCACTCTTGTACTCTTGCTCAAGGGTAGTAGCAAAGGTAAAAGGGGAACCAAGTGCTACTGACCATCCCAGAGCAACATCAGCGGCTCTACCATCAACATCCTGCAAACAGATAGTGAAAAAATATTAACTCATGAGGTATAAATAGCTTTAGCTATTTATAGAGGGTGAGAGATAGAAAACCTGGTGGACTGCAAAACTGGCGTTGATTCCAGCACCGTTGATTTCTTTGCCTTGGACATAAAGCCTTCTCACAGAAGGACCCATTCCTTTAGGACAAACAGCTACCACGCTGATGTTCTTTGGGAAGTCAAGCCCCATGGACTGTAAATGTCCCAGTAGAAACCCGTGTGACAAACCGAGAATGCTGTTTGGTTTCATGTGAGAGAATATTTTCTCATAGTTATCAGCCTGCATGCAAAAACAGGATACATTAGAATTTTTTTTTAAAAAAACAAAGATAATCAAGATTCTTGCAATGCACTTACTTGAGCAGCATCAGAGATCAAAAGCAATACAAGATCGCTGCCGGAGATAGTTTCCCAAATATCACCTAAAGTACCACTTTCTTCGGTGAAGCCAACAGCACGTGCCTCCTCAAATGATTTAGAGCCCTTTCTAAGCCCAATCTACATTTCCATCAGAGAAAAAAAAAAGAAACCAAGTCAGGGCATAGCCTTCAAGTCACATAAGATAAATCTAAAACAAAACAAAAGTATGAAGCCAACACATGAGTTGGGGGATTACCTTGACAACGATGTCAGACTTTGCCTCCACAAGTGAATCCCTTAAATTCTGAGCTTGAGCAGGTCCCTGCAAATATATATATAAATTAGCACGAAAAACTCAAAAGAGAGAAATAAAATGACACTAATCTATTCATATTGCTCCTTTCAAAAATATAAAAAGAATGCAAAAGAAAACATTTTCATGTCATGACCCATGACGTAATCAAGAAACTATTCCTTCAAACTCAAATATATCAAGAAAGAAAATCACACTAATCAAGACAAATAATTACACTAAACTATTCTCTCTTGATTTTGCTCCTTCAAAATAAATAAAGAAAATTACACTAACCTATTCATTTTGCTCCTTCAAAGTTAACAAAAGTCATAGCTAAGTTTCAAGTTTTGCTTGTTAAGTAATGAATCACAAATCAAAGCACAACAATCTAGTAAGCACCCAAACAATTAACATGTTGATCAAGGAAAGATCAGACACTGTAAGAAAAGAGAACCAAAAGGCAACCTGAGATCCCCAGCCAATGACACCAATCTGCTTAATCCCTTTGAAAGCATCAGGAAGATGTTTGAACAAGTCCCTTCCTCCTCTCACAATGTACTAAAACAAAACATAGGCCAACCAAATGTTACCAACAATCACAAAAAACAAAACCTCAAAGATCAGATTTTTGATAGAACCACCACAATAATCGAACCTCTTCGTGACCAGCAAGAGAGACTTTCTCCTTTTTGAACACAGACGTCTCGAAGTCGAGAGAAACAGGGGCTCTGACCGCAGACGACGCGACCATTCTCGCGGAGAGGGAAGATCCGGCGCCATTTCCGGCGACGGTGGCGGTGAGAGACCTCAGAGACTTGGAAGCAGAGGAGATGAAACCGATGTTGGGGAAGGCAAAGGTTGAGACTTTCGATGACCTAAGGGCTTTGGAGGAAGAAGAGGCAGATGGGCATGAGAGGGAATGAGCGATAGATGAAGTCGCAGCAGCCGCCATTTGAGTCGAAGTGTTTAGCAAATTAGGGTGGAGAAGAGACAACAAGCACACACCCACTCAAGACGACGAAGAGGTGAATATATTTTTAATAACTAAATAAAATAAATTAATGCATTCAATGGATCTCTATATAAAGTCTAAAGCCCGTAAAAGGCCCATAAGGCCGAAATCTTAAACGTTCTTTCATTGGTTGGTTTTTCAAATACACACGTGACACGTGTCAAGCTCAGATAAAAGCCCAGTCGCGAAGGCCCACTTAAAGCAAAATTTAAACGTTCTATCATTGGTTGGTCCATCAACAGCTTAATGTTGACTTCCCAGCGGTGGTGACACACACGTGTCTAGTCTATATCAGGAAGTCCTAAAGTCAATGTGATGAACGGTCTGGATTTAAAGTAAGTTAAGAGGATCGGGTGGACTACAACTAACGCGAAACCTCTGAGTTTCTTCGTCTTTGCGACTCGTGAGATTGTGATCATCACAGTAGGGCAAAGTCTTTAACTTTAAAGATTCTACGAGGTGGTTGATCGATTTACTCATCTGGGTTTTTGCTATCTTAGTGGTTTTGAGAATGGATCAAGCTTCGTCTTCGTCTAATGTTAAGGATGAGATGAGATCGTCCACTGATCATGTGACCGTCGATGATAACGAGGAGAGGGAAGCTATAGAGATTCCTCTCTTCCAAGTGCCTGAATGCTATGTTTATTTGGTAAAGTTCCAACCTTTTATTAGATTTTAATGAGATGGGTATTTGAAATTTCTAATCTTGATGATTAGGTTATATTCATATAACAGATTCTCAAGGATTATTGGTTAGAAGCATTTTGTATTATTTCAAGCTTGATTCTTTCTTAATGGGGTCTTTGCAATCATATAAGCTGTTTGAGATCATTGTTACATAAACTCATTGACATTGTGAAGTGCCGTTATTTAGATAATAGGCTACATTGGAGCTTGATGGACTCGTTTTATCCTGCTGTTTATGTTTTCTACCGTGTTTAGTACTTTGCGGGAATGTTTAAAGCAAGTGAGCTCGTTTTGGTCTTGTTTTTGTGTGTATGCAGATACCTCCAAGGAAAAGCGCAGCTTCCTACAGGTTCTTTCTTGCCTCCATGACAGAAATGGTCTTAGCCATTCTAATGTGTAGTTAGAGATTCTTTGAGAACAACCCTTGTTCCTGCTGCTTAGACAGTGATCAATAACTCGGAACAAAGTTATCGAAACAGTTCCTTGAAGTTAGTAGGAGTGTCTGTTTAGACGTAATTTGTATCAAGATAGTCACTTTTCTAATCAGCTCAATTTTGGCTTCTTAGGCCAAAGATGCATTGAGTAATCTGTTGGAAGACGCTGATACCTTTTATATAATTGATGCTTGCAGAGCGGATGAGTGGGACGTGAACAAATGGGCATGGGAAGGAGCATTAAAAGTGGTGAGCAAAGGAGAAGAGTGCATTATCAAACTCGTAGATAAAACCACAGGGGAACTTTACGCTCAGGCCTTTCTCCGAGATGGTGAAATTCATCCAGTTGAAGCCGTAATCGACAGTAGCAGGTTACAAAAAGTGAACCGTTTCTTTAGCTTCTTGGTCTTCTCATATGATGTGCAGCTAGTCTAACATGAA
Organism: Brassica juncea; assembly: GCA_018703725.1. Classification (NCBI taxonomy): domain Eukaryota; kingdom Viridiplantae; phylum Streptophyta; class Magnoliopsida; order Brassicales; family Brassicaceae; genus Brassica; species Brassica juncea. The sequence goes on along the minus strand of CM031940.1, from coordinate 3,802,860 downwards.
AGCTCTGTTTTTTGTCTTGTAGATACTTTGTTCTCCGTGTTGAAGAAAACATAGGTAGGTACTTACCATATAAGATATATCGAGAGATGTAAAGTTGTTTTTGAGTATACTTATTTGAAGCATTGCAGGTGGTCGTGCTCGTCATGCTTTTATTGGACTCGGATTCAGGGAGAGAACTGAAGCATATGACTTCCAAGCTGCACTACATGACCACATGAAGTAACACTCAACTTCCAAATCTCCTAGTGTGTTCTTTGACATCTCTGAATCTTATCTCTTGTCTCTCGCTTTTCTAAAGGTACTTGAACAAGAAGAAAACAGCAGAGGAGATGGAACAACACTTTCAGCACACTTCATCTGTCGATTACAGCTTAAAGGAAGGAGAAACCATTGTTCTTCAACTCAAAAATGTAAGCTTTACAGTTATTGCGAAGATGCATTTTTCTGCTTCTTGTTTTTTCACATCTTAATGATTGAAACAGATGAGCGAAAAGGACACGAAGTCTAAATTGGTAGAGAAGAGTCTGACCAATCTCTCGTTGGAGGATAAGGGCAAGTCGATAGAAACCATTCCTCCAATTATCCCTCCGCCTCCACCGCCTGGACCGCTTTCTCCTGTTACAACCTCTCAGAGGTCCCCATCAAGCCTCAGCGTCCAAAGATCATCTGAACAACAAGATCTAGATACAAAGCGAGAAGAATTAGAGAAGCAAGAAGACCAAGAAGCTAAAGAAACAGGCGTTGAAGATGCACCAGATGATGACTTTGGAGATTTCCAAGCCGCAGGCTGATTTAACCATTAAGTTTACCATACAGAAAGCATCGTTTTATAAGTAATGTGACTGATCAAAGTTTGGATTGTTTGCTTCTGAGAGAGTCCACTTTCTGTACTATTTCTCTGAACTTGTGATTAGGAAAACGTTGAAGTCTCTTTCTTTCGTTCACCATACAAAACTTGTGAATTGCAGGAGAAACTAGAGAAAAATAAAAACGAGTTCTCCTAAATTTTTACCTTATTTAACTACTCTGCAGAGACGAAACTAAGAGTGCTTCTCTGTTCTTCTGCGAATCTATTACAACCATCAAGAAAAGTACGCCATACAGTAGCATCTGCAGGGAAAGGCATTTTATAAATCAGCTGCTCAGCTTCCTTCAGGTACCCGTTTCTGGCCAAAAGATCAACGGCGCAACGATAATGATCCATATCTTGTTCAACTCCATAATCCTTCATCTTCCAAAACAACTCCATTCCTTCTTTTACCATACCACTATGTCTGCAAGCAGTTAGCATAGAGATGAAAGAGACACGGTCCGGCTTAAAACCAAGAGACACCATCTCCTTAAACTTTTCAAACGCCTCACGTCCATATCCATGAATGCCAAGAGAGGAGATCAGTGCCGTCCATGTAATGATGTTCTTCTCTCTTGTTTCTTCAAACACTTTGATTGCGCTCGTAACGCTTCCGCATTTCCCATACATGTCAATCAGTACGTTGCAGACAAACGTGTCCGCACGGCTGAAATCTGTTTTTGTGATTAGGCCGTGGATCGAACTTCCAAGCGTCAAGTCGCAGAACTTGGAGCACATGCTTAAGATACTAACGTAGGTGAAATTATCAGGGCGGATGTTTGCTTGAAGGATGTGTTTGAAAAGTTCTGTGACCTCTCCGTGGTTATCAGACCGAGAGCAAGCCGCGATAGCAATGTTCCAAGATACAGTGTCCGGTTGTTCTAGCGTCGAGATCAGCTTCACTGATTCATGGTACTGCCCTGTTCTGCTGTATATTCCAGCGACAATATTCAATGGGACGACAGAGGAAGGTCCGCTTGACCAGTCCAGAAGAAGAAGAGCATCGTCCATCAGTTGATTCTTGGCGTAGGATCTCATAAGAGAGGTTAACACATAGTCGTTATCTTCATATCCCATTCTCACAATAACAGAGTGCAGCTGTTGTAACTCTATGACACAGCAGGATCTGAGGGCTGTGGAGAGAGTATATTCAGTTGGCCTGAAACCCATATGAAGCATTTGAAGAAACAATGAGAGACAAACAGGATCGTCTTTATTGGCGTAACCCCAAAGCAGTGTATTCCAACAAACAATGTTCTTGTCAGGTATAGAATCGAAGCATAGGCGTGAATCTTCCAGACTACCACTTTTAGCATAGAAATCTATCAATGCGTTCCCCAAGTATATGTCAGTCTCGCAGCCATTCTTGATCAGTGTGCAATGAATCTGGCGTCCGAAACTCAACGCCTGCGTATGAGAAGAGGCACTGAGAACACTAACGTAAGTACCTTGGTTCGGGGAAAACTCATGCTCTGGCATAGCTACAAAGATCCTGAGTGCTGTTAACGGGTTCTCACTTTTGGCTGTTGCACCAATTATAGCGTTCCATGACACTATATCCCGTGAAGCTGCCTCCTCAAACACTCTCTCTGCCATATCTGTGTTGCCACATCTTCCATATGCGCTGATAAGAGAGTTAACGATGGAAGTTTCACAATCTAACCCTATTTTCATCGCTGAGCAATGCAATTGTCTGCTAGTTTCCAAGTCATTTTCACAAGACACACCTGACAACACACCCAAGAAAGAGCTTTCGGATAAACACTCCCCTGTCCCAACAAGCTCACGAAAAAGAAACATGCATTCTCTGAGAAACCCACCACGCCCCAACAAAGACATCATATGGTTCCACGTCACCAAGCTCTTCAACGGCATATCTTCAAACACCTTTTCCGACATCTCCAGTAGCTCAAACCTCCCATACAAGCCCAACAACCCAGTACCTACATACGCATCAGCCATAAAAAAACCGTACTTCAAGCTCAAACCGTGCAACTGAGTTCCAGAACGAACATCCAACGATGGACAAGACAATAAACCACCTACTGTTTTCTGATTCGGTAGAAACCCAAACTCCCTCATATCAGAGAACACACGCCAAGCTTTCTCAGCGGACGCGGATTTGCTAAACGCGCTAATGATCGTGTTGAAAGACTCTGTGTTTCTCTCAGGCATTCTATCGAACACCTTGGCTGCACAGGAAACTTCGCCGATCTTCGCGTAAAGAGAGATGACGTTGTTGCAGATGTAGACGGGCTGCTGAAGGGTGTTCCATAACGTGATGTAAAGCGCGTGGAGAGCTTTGGTTCTCGTAAAGGAAGGAGCTTTTCTGCAGACGTTGAGTAAGCTAAGTAGACGGTTGTTGTGAATGGCGAGTTCTCCATGGCTGAGGCTCATGCAGGAGGAAACTGAAAGCACAGAACTTTCCAGGTAAAATGCATATAAATACAACGGCTCAGTCGCGTAAAGTCGGATTTGAAGTTACCACGATTAGTCAGGAGGGATGACCGGAGACGAGGAACCGTGAGCAAGAAGACTTTGGCGCAGTTTCTATATTCTTAGAGCTAGTAAACCCTCTGGTTCGGCTAGAGAGTTTCTTGTAAGAGTAAAAAAAAAACTACACTTAATAAATAATATATTTAATATTTATTTAAAATATTGTTATATTAAAAATTTATATACTGAATCTTAAATTCTATAACATAAATATTAGTTTCTCAAACTCTAAATCTTCATCACCAAAAATTTAGAATCTAATTCTTAACCAATCAACCTTAAAGATATATGAAGCAATCATAAATCATCTCTCTCTCACAATTTTTTTTTTCTCTTCAGCCTTGTATCATTCTTCTGTTCATTTTCAAATACAAATGGCTTGCCTTGTTTCCAAGTTATTTGAAGAACTCTGGCGAATATCCAGTGGTGACAAGTCTCCCAAGATATGGATCATTTAAGAACTTGGGTTGGAGTTACACTTCCTCCTCGTGGACCATTTCAAGGGTTTGCACATGTTGTGGACCAAGCAGTGGTGCTTCAAATGGTCAACACCTGCTGGATTTATGCTTTTGGCAGGGCTCTCAATTCGTTGCTGAGACTTAGGAGATTCATTCACCAGAACTCTGATGATTTGCTTTCCTTTTTCATTGCTGTCAATGAATGGGCTCAATATCTACCAATTGATATGTATATTCCAAATCTTGATATGTCGAGAAATGCTCTGGTTGATACTGGATTGGCTTTGGATGGTTTCCCTTCCATTTTCGACTGATGGTCCATGTCACCTTCCACCTAGATTTGGTGTGACAAGCTTGAATGTTTTCAACATTTTCTAGCCACTTCTCTCAGCTCTGTTTGTACTTTTGTTGTTTCTGTTTGAACTCTCAGTTCTGTTTGAATTTATGTTATTTCTGTTTTGGACTTTTGTTTCTGCATTCATGTTATAAGGCTCTCGTTGTTTGTCAATTTAAAAGATTGAACCAAAAAAAAAAACTTAATATACATGTTTTAAAGTAATTTAAATCATTTAGTGTGTTATTTTAGTCATTTTCTCTTATGTATTATATTTTGATTTTTTTTTAAAAAAAGTTATGCTATCCTATATTATTTCTCTAAAAACATATTAGATGTTATGATATTAGATTGCGTGGTAGTTTAAATAATATGGACATTATGTAATTTCTCATCTCAATGCTACTCATAAGTTTTTCTACAAAAGTTTTTTCAACCAAAGATTCTTTACTTTTACGTTTAAAAGTTTGTCAAATACACCATAAGATCAACACAAGCTTTATGGGACATTATATGTTTATGTGTTTATGTATCTTTACCATCATTCATTCTAGCCAGACATGTACACCATTAGGACACACGATAAATCAAGATGACTTCCTGGCAAATGTTACTCTGTATATTATATGCTTCATAGATATTTGATTCAAAGCACTAGCAACCCTATAACATGAATACTAGATTTTTACCTGCGCTTGGAAAGCGCGGATTTATTTTCGAATATGAATAAAGAAAATTCTATGAATTTTTATATAAGATAGTGTATAGGTCTTGACACATTTATCCGAAACCGAAGAGTCATACCAAAAAACAGAAATAATGCCAATCAAAGCTGAATGCTAAGAACTAATAAATCATCTACATTTAAATAGTGGAAGAAACTATTCTATTTTCACAAATTATTTAACTTTTTTTAGTGAGGTACATATGTGATTTATAGACAAATTAAGATATAAGCAGTGTCTTTATATTCGATCCGGATCTGCGGTCGAACCATTAAACCCGTTGACCTTATATAATCCAGTCTGGCTTATGTTCTTCATGTATCATTCTATTAGAAGTGTTGTATCCCACAATAATAAAGAGGAGAATATTATTACCTCTTTCCAACAATATTTCCAAATATGTTTCAAAACAGATATATTCTCAAGTTTATTATCTCGTTATTACGATTTATCAAATAAATAATAATTCTTCAAATAAATACCGTTCTTATACATAATCTTTAACTTTAACTTATGATTATTTTGTAATTAGATAAATTGTACTTGTTATTTTCATCCATTTAATTTCAAAAAGTTTATATTATTACTTTCATCTAAATAGATGTTAATAACAAAGAACATGAAAATATTAATTTTAGAAAATTCAATGTTCGATTTAGAATAACTTAGAACAAAATAAGTTCATGTTTTTTTTATTTCGGAATACTTTGGTTTAATCAATTAAAAGATATATATAAATGTGTCTATATGGTATTTCTTTGTAAAATGTAATATTTTTTTTTGTTTATCTATTTCTTCCTTTATTTATGTTATGTATAGTAACTGTAACATATGATAAGGTTTAACTTATAATAAATCGTAGTCGTATCAGATTACTGTTAAAATTAAATAGTTTGATAAAATTAGTAAATTTGAAAATTATAAAGTGTTATTAATAATTAATTATAAATAGTGATATAATATATTTAAAATGTTTTTTTTTGAAGAGAACAAAAAAAAGAAAACCATTTGGAAATATGTTTTTTTCATTTTTCAGAAAGTAAAATTTCGAAGAAAAAATGAAATCAATCATTAGATATGATTTATTAGTGATATAGCTGTAGATTACTTTTCTTAAAATTAATTTATTTTCAGCCAGAACACAATTAAGAAACTGGTTTGCTTTCAATCTTCTAGCCCAAAGCCAAATTGTTTTGAAATTTCTAAATTTTTGTGTAACTAAATCAATCAAATGATTTTCTTTTTTGTTTGGTCCCACTCTTAACAAAAATAAATAAAAACGAAATCCTTCGTTGATTTTTTTTGTTTGTATCATTATCAGCGTAAGAATCGATCCTCGAACATTTCTCAAAGACCCATCCACATCTCAATTCTACAATTAAAGATTTGCTCTATTCCAGATTTTCTTTTTTCCTCTCCCAAAGATCCAACCAAGTTGGGTAACTAAAGTTCTGAGAGGAGACAAAAAAAAAAAAAAAACTGTATCTAGGGTTTCGGAGAGTTTGGTCTTGACGGGTTTTTAGGTGAAAAGTAAATGGTGGATCAGCCTACCTTCGACTCTATTTCATCTCCCTTTCCTCGACAACATCATCATCACCAGCCTCTGCTTTCGATTCTCTGCTTCGATAGTGTTCGACAAAAGCAATGCTAAGCGTGATCCGAGTGCATCTCCCTTCCGAGATTCCTATTGTGGGCTGTGAGTTAACTCCTTACGTGCTTGTTCGCCGCCCTGATAAGACCGCCGCCACTGACGATGTCCCCGAATCTGCTCCTCTCGAAGGCTATTTCTTGAGATACAGATGGTAAAGTTCGAAACTTTAACGGTCGTGGATTGTGGGTTTTGTCTGAAATCTTGTGGGGTTTACTCAAAGTTCGAAACTTTATCGGTCGTGGATTGTGGGTTTTGTCTGATTGATTAGGGCTTACTCAAAAGTTTGAAACTTTGATCTAAAGTTCAGAGATTTACTAAAAAGTTTCAAACTTTGATCTAAAGTTTAGAGATTTACTCAAAAAGTTTGAGACTTTGATCTAAAGTTCAGAGATTTATGATTTGGGTAGCTAAGAGAATTGCTAATTGGTTTGTGGATTGTAAGAAAGAGACAGGAACTATGGTTTTAGTTCTGTTCCTGTATTAAAGTTTCATTCTTTTGATCTTCTTTTATTGTTTGTAGGTATCGTGTACAGAGCGATAAGAAAGTAACTATTTGCAGTGTCCATCCAACGGAACAAGCCACTTTGCAATGTGTATTCTGTTCAAAGCGTAGAGCCCTCGTTGCAAAAAGCTACCATTGTTCACCTAAATGCTTCACAGACGCGTGGCAGCATCACAAGACTCTGCACGAGCGAGCAGCCGCAGAGAACGGAAACGAGGAAGATGAGCTAACTCGGTTTAACAGCACGGGCTCTGGAGTTCTCTCCAGCACCTTATCCGGGTCAATGTCGAATCTCACCCTCGCTAATAACGGCCCCACGCCGTTTTATCCTGCTAGCATTACGCAGAAGAACGGAGGAGAGACGCTAATCGAGGTCGGGGGTTGCAAAACGTACACCCCAACCGCTGATGATATTGGTTATGTGTTGAAGTTCGAGTGTGTGGTGGCTAATGCAGAGACTAAACAGTTTGTGGGACATCCTAGTACCATTTTGACTTCACGTGTGATTCCTGCTCCTTCTCCGAGTCCTCGTAGGCTTATCCCTGTTAATGGAGCTGATGTGATGGGTCACTTAGATCAAGATGGTCGGATTCAGTCTGCAGGATCGTTCACTGTGCTTTCTTATAATATTTTGTCTGATACTTCCGCAAGTAGCGACCTTTACAGTTACTGTCCTCCTTGGGCTCTTTCTTGGCCGTACAGAAGACAGAATCTGTTAAGGGAGATTGTTGGTTATCGTGCTGATGTAGTTTGCCTACAAGAGGTATGTTTTTATCAGTAATGTTCAAGAAATCGCTAGGCACTAGTTAGACATTCTATATAGGATTATTGATTATACTGATGCCTAAACCGATTTTTTATCGTCTTGGCTGATTTTTTTTTTTTTTTAAAAAAAATTGTTCTAGAAAAATCTAAACCGATATTTAGAACACTGGTTTTATCGTATGGACACTACATAAGCGTCATAAACGAAAAATTTTCTTTCTTATTCCTTTATCTGGCAGGTACAAAGCGATCATTTCCATGAAATTTTCGCACCTGAGCTGGATAAACACGGGTATCAAGCTCTCTACAAGAGAAAGACTAATGAGGTTGGATCATTTATGATTCCACACACTCCTTTCTTTATTTATCTTATGTTGGAAAAGGTCTCTTAACCTTACCTTACACGTTGCTAGGTTCTCAGCGGAAGCACAAGTGCAATTGACGGGTGTGCAACATTTTTCAGACGGGATAGATTTTCACATGTCAAGAAATATGATGTTTGTATTTATCCTCTATGCTTGCTCGCTCTATCTTTTTATATCCTCAATGCTAATTCATGTGACTGTTAATATAGGTTGAATTCAATAAGGCTGCTCAGTCTTTAACTGAGGCTATAATCCCTCATACGCAGAAGAGAACTGCCTTAAACCGACTTGTGAAGGTAGTTTTGGTCGCAGCTGATTATTTGAGAGTTAGTTTGTACATGACTGATTCCTCGGTGATTGTTATGTTGTAGGATAACATTGCGTTGATAGTTGTTCTTGAAGCGAAGTTTGGTAATCAACCTACTGATCCTTCAGGGAAGCGCCAGCTTATCTGTGTGGTAGAGTTTCCGTTTTTTTTTACATCACATTCATTTGTTTGTTGAGAAGATTGTTCTCATAAGATCAGTTTGTTTTTGTAACTTGTTGGAGTTTAGGCAAACACACATGTTAATGTTCAACAAGAACTGAAGGACGTGAAGCTCTGGCAGGTATTTGCATCTCTCTCTCGCTATATATATCTTAAGTTTCATTGACCTCAAGGGAATTAGTATCCACCACCTCACTGTATGCTTTTAATTCTTTTGAGTTTTAGGTTCATACTTTATTAAAGGGGCTAGAGAAAATAGCTGCTAGTGCTGATATTCCTATGCTTGTATGTGGAGATTTCAATACACTTCCTGGGAGGTTTTGTTAATTCTTCTGACCTGATACAGTAAAATTCAATACTCTTTTTTTGGTGTAGAAAAAAAGCTAAAGCTGTGAAAATTTTGATTTGCAGTGCTCCTCATACACTTCTTGTAATGGGAAAGGTTGATCCACTGCATCCAGATCTATTGGTTGATCCCCTTGGGATCCTGCGTCCTCATACTAAACTGACTCATCAGTTACCTTTGGTAACATTATCTTCGTCTTCTTTGGTTTACCCTTTTTGTTTGCCTCTTTTATGGATCTTTAATGAGAGAGTTTTGTCTTCAGGTGAGCGCTTACTCATCATTTGTGAGACCAATAATGGGTCTTGGATTGGAACAACACAGAAGGAGAATGGATCTTAATACAAACGAGCCTTTGTTTACCAATTGTACAAGGGAGTTCATTGGCACTCATGACTATATATTTTATACAGGTTTCATTACCTCTCCTTGCTCAAAACTATAGCAGAGAATAACAAGTTAGCTAAGCAGGGATGATTATGATTTTTGGTTTTCAGCTGATACGTTAATGGTGGAATCTTTATTGGAATTGCTGGATGAAGATGGATTGAGAAAGGATACAGCCCTTCCTTCTCCTGAATGGTCTTCAAATCACATTGCACTCTTAGCTGAGTTTCGATGCATGCCTAGAACAAGACGCTAACCGCCTCTTCACCACCTTTCTCCATCCGCAAATTCGCTTACAGATAGGTTTTTGTTTGTTTGTTTATGGTTTTTTATAAATCAGGTTATGACAAGGACTCTTTAGACAAAACCTCTACCAAAAATATGTCATAGAGATGACACAAAGGTCGGAAGTGGTTCTGATACTAAAGGCAGATCATGTCCTCTTGTGTTGCTTTGTCTATATACCTTTTGTTCTTCTCATTTTGATCCTCAGTTTTAGAGAAACCGAGAAACCCTGTTGCTGTTTATGTATCCTTCCATTTTTAATAAACGTATGGTTTTAGATCTTAACTTTAACAAGCTTTGCCTTAGTGAAAACAATGGTGGATTGGGAGTTAATTTTTTCTTTCACAGTGAACAAGTGAAGACTCACTCGTGTCTACAAAATAACTTATTCATCGGTCCTCTCTATTAGTAAAGTAAAACAATAGAGAGATAAGAGAGAACATGTAAACGGTGGATTCTTCAACTTAAGATTTTCTCTTCCATGATACTCTACAGACAAAACCTACACTCTTCCTTTGTGGATAACTTGCAGAGATTGTGAAAACGGACTGTGAACAACTTTGATAAATTAATGTAGCCCTCCAATAACAGCAAAAGATTCAAAACTCAAAATTTCAATTCAGACATGAGACATGTCAACTAGTACATTATTTAAACATTTTAAACAAAGTTTCTTGCAAAATTAAGACTATATGTGAACAAGAAAGAGACTGTAGATAAGTTTATAAAAAGGCACATAAGAGTTCATTATTGCATATACTGGTGGTTAGATATTATGGGTTACATTCAAAATCAACAAATGCTGGCTCTATGCATAACGTTAACAATAATGTTTCTTGGTGTGAGATCAGATTTGAATCAGGACATAAAGGGGTGTCAGGATTCCATGTCTGATCTCTACTCTTGTCTTCCTTTTGTCACTAACAAAGCTAAAGCTCCAGACTCAACATGTTGCACAACACTCAAAGAAAAAATAGACAAAGGGCAGACCAAGAGATGTCTCTGCACTCTTGTCAAAGACAGGGATGACCCTGGTTTAGGGTTCAAAGTTGATGCCAACCGTGCAATGAGCCTACCTTCCACTTGTCATGTCCCTGCAAATATTTCACAATGCCCAGGTGAGAAATCTCATACCAAAAATCTCTTCTACAATATTTTTTTCCTGAAAACATATAAAAGTTTATTTAACAGCTTTACACTGTTTTTATTTTTGTTGCAAAAAGAGCTTCTGCATCTGCCTCCAGATTCAATAGCCGCTAAGATTTTTAAGCAATTCACAGAGTCGTCCTCTCAGAATGTTGGACACAAAGGTACTAATATAACTTGTTTTACATTTTTATTTCTACTTGCGCAAACATTATTCATCCTGATTCTTTAGAAGAAAAGATAACAAACAAAAACAAAACAAAAATACTGCAGCTGTATCCACAAGTTCAAGCGCTAAAGGAAGAGATAAGAAGCAATTTGGTCTAGTGATGGCTGGAGCTTTCTCAGTATGGTACTTAATGTAAACATTTGTTATGACAGTTAATAAATACAACCAAAACTGCTCTGTGTTTCATATCCATCAGTTGTGGATGTACAATAGCTTGTTAATAAAACATATCATAAACACTTAGCATATGATTAAAATATTATGCGATTGTAATATAATGTAACTGAATAAAATCCTCGTATGGAGCCACTTGCCTTTAGTATAAGGATAAACATTGTTGAAAGTCCTTGAGTTGAGCAAATTAGCTGTGTACTTTGAAGCATGGCAGACGAGGGAACATCTGAAGCAATTCTTCACGGCTTCGTCTCTGTATAAATTAAAAATGTAAGCTAACATTAGGTAAAGAAATAGTGTCAAGTCTCCATAGTACACACCTTAATACCGATGCAGCCATTGACATCAAGAGTGGTGAGTGTAGCAGAGCAGGTCTGCGAGAGAGAGTCTCCAGACATTTATCAGTCACACCAACTATTCCAAACAAGCTGCAATTTTCTTTTTGTTTTTCATTGAATGGTGTCAGCAAAATGAATCATAAAGGAAAAAATGAAGCAAAAAGTTCTAAAGTGGATTTAGTACCTGAGAAATTCGAGGGAGGTACAACTATTAGCAATGGTAATCACACCTGCATCTGTGATACACACACACCTGCCATGTTTAAGATGCATTTGGTATGAAGACGCATCTTTATAATCATCTTCTTTCTTGTAAGTGGAGACTTGGCTTACCATGTCAAGTTGAGAGACTCTAGCTTGATGCACATAGCTATATAAGCAAGCCCCTCATCAGATAAATTCTGAAACTCTACTAATGTATATACTATACTTATATTATACAAAGATCTCAAATAAACCCCTCTAGAAAGGAAAAAAAGAACAATGCAACCAAATGAACTGCACCAGCTTTTACATGAGCTAGCTCCACAAAGATCTAAGAACTTTGGATCAGACAAAATTGTTATCTTCTTATAGGCTTTGTCTGTGAATCTGCAAAAATTGCAAGACCAGTTCCAGAACTTACAACAGCTAGATTTTCAATATAGCGAGAGAAAAAAAAAATGGAATTATCCTTCTTGTAATACCATCAAAATGTTAGAATCTATATAATATGGAAAAGGTAGTTTCAAGCTTCCCTGTAAATTTGATTGTATTGTGGCTTTAATTAAATAATAAAAATTGAAGGGAAATTATTCATTAATCAGTACCAAAAATATAAGAATCAAAATTAACAGATTTAACGACTTTCCTCCACATTTAAATAGATGTGAAGAGTAAGGGTATCGAAGTAAATTCATGACACGGCTCGAAAGCTAACTAGAAACCACACCACTCGCCCCTTTCCCTCACGCGCCCCTCTCATTTCGATTCCCTCTCACTCTGCGAGAGAGAAAGGCGAAGAATACGCAGAATCCATCCAATTTAGGGTTAGGTCAGCCCCTAATCTCTTCTCCCCGATCCGATTAGAGGAACGAATACGGAGAAGTAGCGATAACATGGGTCCGACGGACGCAACACTCGATCTTGACGAGCAGATCTCTCAGCTCATGCAGTGCAAGCCTCTCTCCGAGCAACAGGTGCCTCCAATTTCTCTTCCTACACAGATTCCTTTTTTTTTAATTTCTCCTAGTTTGAATCGAATTCGTATTGGATACTGTCGTTGATTGGATGCATCTCAGATGAAAAAGGTTTTCTTGATACTGGCCTGTTTGTTTGGTGGTTGCTAGCGTCAGCCGACCAGAGTCAGCAACCAGGGGCTGCGATTTAATGTCGCTACTAGTTGTTCGTTTGAAAGCCGCGCGATTGGTTGCAGCAACTGTAATTTTGTTTTTTTTTTTAATTTTTTTAAGTCGCATGATTTTGATTGCTCATCGCTAGCGTTTGGTCGCTGCGATCAGTCGCTGAACCTACGACCGGCAAACGAACAATGTTTGGTCGCTGATGATAGCGACCCGCAAACGAACATGGACAATCTTGTTTGTATCTCTCTAGGAATTCAAGGAGGTGAATGATGAACTTATCATGTGCAGTGTTGTTTTGTTTTTCTTTTCAATAGGTTAAAGCATTATGCGAGAAAGCCAAGGAGATTTTGATGGACGAAAGCAACGTTCAGGTTAGTTCTTGATCTTGCAACTGCATCTCTTGGTTGATTTTAATTGCCCATGTGGTAGGTTGTGTAAGCAGAGTTAGTTTTATACGTTTCTTCCTTGCTACGCAGCCTGTCAAAAGTCCAGTCACAATCTGTGGTGATATTCATGGACAATTCCATGATCTTGCAGAGCTTTTCCGCATTGGAGGAATGGTAAGATCTACATTTCTTACTGAGATGCATAATGGCCGTAAAAAAAAGATGCAAGTTTTGTTTTTTTCATTCAGCAGCCATGTTGTCTGCTGAATGTTCATTTGACGCTCTTTTGCAGTGCCCTGATACCAACTATCTATTTATGGGAGACTATGTCGACCGTGGTTATTATTCTGTCGAAACTGTTACGGTACCAAGTTTATACCATCTGCAGCTCTTCTTTTTTTTTGTTGTTAAATAATAATTATCTGATGGTTTCTTTTCCTGACGTTTATGTATGTTTGTTAGACTACGATGCTGATACTCTTTTCTTTCTTTGATATTCCATTTCCAGCTGTTAGTTGGCTTGAAAGTACGGTATCCTCAGCGAATCACTATTCTTAGAGGAAACCATGAAAGTCGTCAGGTGAACTAACTTTGTCTCTTCTTGTACGTTTACTTTCTGAGGTATACAGTGCTGACACAGTTTTTCTATTGTCTGTCATTGAAATCTTGAACTAGATAATTTCTTATATTTTGTTTTGTTAGCTGTACTTTTTTCTTTCCTCCAACTTTTTATCTGACTCATGGTTGAATTACACTTTTTTCGCTCTGGCAGATTACTCAGGTTTATGGATTTTATGATGAATGCCTGAGAAAGTGAGTCTCCTACATCCTTATGTCGTGGTGCTTCTTTTTCTCCAATACTCTGCACGTCCTTTTCTTTTCTGTTATTGCTTTCCTCATTTGACTGTTCTCGGTGGTATTTTTTTTAGTTGGTTGTTAGTGTTAATAAAAGACATGCAATTATCCTTCTATGCCTGTAAGATAATATTTTGGCTTCTTTCGTTTGCGATTTGTTTAACAAAGCCTCCTTGTATTTGCAGGTATGGTAATGCAAATGTTTGGAAGATATTTACAGACCTCTTTGACTATTTCCCACTGACAGCCTTGGTTAGTATTAATACATCGCACTGCACCTTTATATACTCATATTATATAGATGACTCATTGTCTATTTCAGCGCTCTCAGTATTCGATCCAATCAAAATGATTGTCTTTTTTGAGCATACTTGTGCGTGTGTTAGCGTAATTCGGTTGGCAATTGTTACTCCAATTTGAAATGGTTTCTGTTCTGAAGGCTATGAATGATTATATAAATTTCACTTGCTAGTTACACTTTCTAGAGCTTAGAATATACGATCTCTTAAAGAAAACTTGTCTGATTGAATTGATAGTGTTTTCTACGAGGTTTAGTTCCAGTAAGTAAAGAGGCTATCCATCTCATGTCAAACGTCCTGTTTTGCAGGTGGAGTCAGAAATATTCTGCCTTCACGGTGGATTGTCACCGTCTATCGAGACCCTTGACAACATTAGGAATTTCGATCGAGTTCAAGAAGTACCACATGAAGGGCCGATGTGTGACTTGTTATGGTCTGATCCTGATGATAGATGTGGCTGGGGAATCTCTCCTCGTGGTGCCGGATATACATTTGGTCAGGTATTGAATTACGCAGCATCTGTTTCAGAAGCTGTCCTGTGCTGGATCTCCTTTCTCTTTGTTCCACATAAGTGTGTATTTGACTTCATTTTTGTTTCCATAGGACATTTCCGAACAATTCAACCACAGTAACAACTTAAAACTGATTGCTCGAGCGCATCAGCTGGTTATGGATGGATTCAACTGGGCACACGTAATACCAACTAAACTTCTCTTCCCTGCATAGACTAGCCAAACCAGAGAATCTTTGCTGACTATGTTAAATATGTGTTCCCATTGACAGGAGCAAAAGGTGGTTACTATTTTCAGTGCACCAAACTATTGCTATCGCTGTGGAAACATGGCCTCCATTCTTGAGGTCGATGACTGCAGGAACCACACCTTCATTCAGGTACGTCCAGAAATCTTCATTTTGACGTCTCTCAAGAAAAAAAAAAAGACTTAACAGAATCTAAATTGCGAAACAGTTTGAACCAGCCCCAAGGAGAGGAGAACCAGATGTGACCCGAAGGACACCTGACTACTTCCTATAAACACAAGTCACCTCCTCTCAGCTGCAAAGTCCTGTTGTTTGTTTTTGAAGAAGATCTCTGCTTTTTGATTTCGTACAAGGCATTTAAATGTGTTTCAGGTTGCTTCTGTTGAAAATCGATTGAGCCCCCCTCCCTTGGAACAGTGTAATATAGGCAACAAGGTCAATGAACTTTAAAACTACTATGGATATTTGTGTTTTGGTTGAATTTGTTCAGCTCCCTTCTGCATCAGAATCTGTTTCATGTGAGATAATATTCCTTTGATTTTTATGCATAATTTTTGCCTTGAATTTCTGCTATTACACTTTAGAAATGTACATGGACGCACATGTTCTATAAAGCCACAAGAGTCGAGACTGTACAAAGTGATGTTCAGTGGCATGTAAAAATTGTATAGTGCAAGACAATGAAACGGAGTGTTACTGCAAGTTAATGAAAGAGAATAGCGTAAGGAAGAAGATCAGCAACAGAGCAGGCAAGGCCTGAGTCCTGGTTCAAGAACTCGCACAGCTTTTGTCATACCAATCAAGCCTTTAATGGTTTTGTCTTTAATTTCTCCACACCTTTCACTTTACGACATTAGAGTTTACATTCTAAGGTCGTTTTAGCTAAATATTGTTTTTTCATCTCTGAATACTTAGATACCCTGCTCTTTAGTTAACATCATACATTGTTATTGTTTTTTTTTTAATACTACATTGTTCTATATTACACATTGACACTATTATTTTGATTCTTGAACTATGTTTATCTTGATATAATTTTTTTTTTAAAGTAACTTCAAATAACTGAACCCGATCCCAACTATAAATGCCTGAACCCAACTCAAAAGTATAAAAGTACCACCACCTGAACGGTTTGAAAGACCCAAAAATCTAAAACATTCCATCCCGAACTCTAAACGAAAATTATGAGGGCCAAATGTTTAAGTAAACGAAAATATAGGACTTGATTGTAAGAGATTATGGGGGTGACTCGGAACAAGTACGAGTCGGAGCAGAGAAAATAAAATAAAAAACTTTTGCTCCGATTATACTTCCCAGATCTGACAAATAATCAAATCATTTTGTGGTGGGAAATCAAAAGTTTCTCCGATTCGATTTCAATGGAGGATTTCTCAGGCCTGGGACTGAAGCCCCACGGAAAATCTTCTCCGATGGCACCTCCTCCTCCCCAGACAAACTCTTTCGATTCGTCGTCGTCGTGGGTATTTGACGATCTGAGTCGCGATGGCCTCTTCAAGGATTCTCGTTTTCAGCCGAAGCCGTCGGAGCCGTCGATGCCAGTTTTTGACAAGCCCGTATACGACGATGAGGATGTCTTTGACTCTATCCCTGAGCTCACGACCTCTCAATCAGCTAGGTTCGAGGACAGTTTCTCTTCGATCTTGTCACCTAGGAAACATCCCTTGGATGATCTGATTGGAGGAGGAGGAGGAGGAGATTCGGGCTCCTCCTCCTCTGCTTTTGATGACTTGATTCCTGGTTTTGGTCGCGCTAGCTCCCCTCAAACTAAACGGTAACATTCGAATTCCACAGCTTAGATCTAATATATGAACGTTTGAGATATGCATACAAGGATGATGTGTTCACTCTTAGAAAGGTTCAACATTTCAATTCCCCTGTTAAAGAGTAGAGCTGTTTGCAGGGTAGTTAGTAGTAGTATGTTTTTTTGGTTTTCATTCATATGCAAAACTTTTATGTTTGATTCTTTTCTGCACAGGCCTGGTCAATCTCAGACACCTCCATATCGGACATCTTCCAATCCTGTGGAAGACCCTTTTGTAGTCTTAGAGAAGGAGTCTGCATCATCAACCCCTACCCAAGGCTTCATTGATCCTTTGGAGGACATTGGTAAATTCAGCACCACAAAAACTGATCATCATTCATCGGGAGGAGTATTTGTTGATATTGACCCTCTCGATAGTCTTTTGAATGGTAGAGACAAAAGTCACTTGAGAGTCCCACAACACGTTAGTGGCTCTCAGTCACCAGTAAAAAGTTCTGGGAGTTACCATGGTAAGAAAGTTTCTTATGATGAAGTTTTGGAGCCGCAGAATGCAAGTTTTGATTCATCTGATGATGATGTTTGGCTTACTGTATCTGAGATCCCTCTATTTACCCAACCTACCACTGCTCCCCCACCTTCCAGACCTCCCCCACCAAGACCTACCCGTCCTAAGGTTAACCACGACCCTTCTTCTTTATCTAGAGCTTCTGCAGCATCTCAAATGGATGAACTCGACGCTTTTGCTTCCGGCAGAAATCAGACTGCTGCTCCCGAGCCTCTCTCTGGTGATGATGATTCAGATGTTTTCTCCACTGCTGTTGCATCAGCTGCTGCCATGAAGGATGCCATGGACAAAGCAGAAGCCAAGTTTAGGCATGCTAAGGAGAGGAGAGAGAAAGAAAATTTGAAAGCAAGTCGAAATAGAGAAGTGGACAACTCTGATTCTCGGGAAAGAGAAAAGCAAGCTCGACTGGATCGTGAGAGGGAGGCAGAGATGGAAAGGGAAAGGGAAAGGGAGGCAGAGAGGGAAAGGGAAAGGGAAAGGGAGAGAGAGCAGAAAAGAATTGAGAGAGAAAGGGAACGACTGCTGGCTAGACAGGCGGTAGAGAGGGCCACAAGGGAAGCACGAGAAAGAGCAGCCACTGAGGCACGTGCCAAAGCTCAAAGAGCTGCTGTCGAAAAGGCTTCTATTGATGCCCGAGAACGGGCAGAAAGAGCAGCTGTTCAGAGAGCTCATACTGAAGCACGTGAAAGGGCAGCTGCAGGGGCAAGGGAAAGGGCTGAGAGAGCTGCTGCTGAAGCGCGGGAGAAGGAAGTAGCAAGGGTTAGGTCAGAACGAGCTGCTGTTGAAAGGGCAGCTGCTGAGGCACGTGTGAGAGCAGCTGCGCAAGCGCAAGCTAAAGCTAAGCAGCAAGAAGATAACAATAACAATGATCTTGACTCCTTCTTTAACTCGGTTTCCAGACCAAGTAGTGCTCCACGACAGAGAACCAACCCTCCGGTGAGATTGATTGGATATCTACTTGTGTTCTGATTATTCTTTCGAGTCCTTTACAGGAGATTCGTCTCGTCTCTTGCTGTTGTGTTTCAGGATCCTTTCCAAGATTCATGGAACAGAGGAGGGTCTTTCGAATCTAGCAAGGCATCTTCGCGAGTGCCTTCTGGAGCATCAGAGAACCTGAGGAAGACCTCTTCGGCTACAAACATTGTGGATGATCTCAGTTCAATATTCGGAGGTACTCCGTCATATTCTCTTGTTCCTATGCACTTTTTACATAACTTCTAAATTTGCCCACCTTCTTTGTTGTAAAGCTTCAGCAACCCAATCCGGTGGGTTTCAAGATATTGAAGGAGAAACTGAAGAGAGACGGCGTGCCCGGCTGGAACGCCACCAGAGAACACAGGAGCGAGCTGTATGTATCAGCAGACTTGTTAAATATTTATCGTTAATGGGAGGTTCTGTGACATGAATTCTTTTCTCAATTCAGGCGAAAGCACTTGCTGAGAAAAATGATCGTGATCTTCAAGTACAAAGAGAACAAGCTGAGAAAAATGTAAGTTTCGTTACTGTCTATTTTCTTTACACTGTGGTTTCTTCACTTTCCCTCATCTGGTGTGCCCAATACTGTTGGTTTGTTGAGATAGTGTAAAAAATTGTGCCACCGTCCATCATTAGTACATTAGCATCATCTTGTTTCGTTTTTTTTTCTCTTTCAAGTCTGAGACACTGCATCATGGATTGGAGAGGATCTTCTCTATTTTTTTAGTTAAATCATCATCATGCTTAAATCTTATTTTTCAGAGGATTGGTGAGACCTTGGATGTTGAGATAAAACGTTGGGGTGCGGGGAAGGAGGGAAACTTGCGTGCCTTGCTTTCGACGCTACAATATGTATGTGTCCAATATTTCTTAATTGTTTGTAGAAATTGATTTCATTTTGATGCTTTTGAATCTTACAATCTCTTGTGATGCAAATGAATGAGCAGGTTCTTTGGCCAGAATGCGGTTGGCAGCCTGTTTCATTGACTGATTTAATAACAGCTGCTTCTGTCAAGAAATTTTACAGAAAGGCCACTCTCTGTATACATCCTGACAAAGTTCAGCAGAAAGGGGCTAATCTCCAGCAGAAATACATTGCTGAGAAAGTGTTCGACATGCTCAAGGTAAGTGCTTCACCATTCTGCTAATATCGATGCCACCAAAGTTAAACTTATTACAGTTATAAGGTTGCGTCTCTCATGGATTAACTAGAACCGCCACAGTTGTACAAAAATCCACATTTATTGTCTTTTTCCCCCCATTGACGATAAACAGGAAGCATGGAACAAGTTCAACTCCGAAGAACTCTTTTGAAAAGAAAAAAAAAACTGGATTATGTTTTGAGTTATTGTCATTTCGTGTGTCAGCCAAAAAGATGAAGCAAGTTCATCCATTAAAATGCCAAAAACGCGTGGTGCCCAAGTTGGATTACTCAAATATTGCATCATTGTAGACACTGCAGCAATTGGGCTGTCTTATTTTTTTCGTTGTTAATTTTTTTTTCCCCCTCACTTTCACGATCCAGTCTTTGTAAGACTACGATGGCAAATCTGTTGATGTTGATTTCTTGTATCAGAGTACAATACTTGAAAGAGTTGTATATTCTTGTTTACAACTATTTATGCATATATAAATGTTTATTGAGGTGACATGGACACGAAACTGAAGCAATGGCTTCAGGTAGCTTCAGTATATAGTATCAAAAGTATTTGAGTCCATTACTCTAGAAAATCACAGTCAAACACTTAACAAGACAAAAAGAGGAAAAAAAAAATCCACATGTTTGAAAGCTATAGCGATCTCATAAGGAAGCAATTTTATTTATCTTAATAATTTGACGGTAATTTGAACTTTTGCAATTTTCCTGTTTTGATAACGTTGCTTTAAAGAAACTGAAAAATAGACAGATAATTAAATGTCTACGGATTTAGAATATAGCCTTAGACTGAGTATGGTAAATACAAAGAACAAATCACAAGAGAATATAATAGAGATATAGTAATATAGATCTTGAGTAGATAAGTCAAATGACGCATAATATATAGTGGTTTTGGCTCTGTCTTTTATTCTGATCAGCTTGCTTCAACTACTCCATGCAGTGTTGTGTCGTCAGTAGCGGCCCTGAGGGGAAGCCATGGAAACTTAGGCTTCCGGCCTTCATTTAGTTTACTAAATAATTGGCCTTTTATTTCCAAAATCCCTATGTAGTTTAGTGGTTAATGAAGCAAGAAAAATGTATGTATGTTGGGTTCGATTACCAGTCAATGCTTTTGACATAAAAATATTCTTGCTTTGCATATTATGAGGCCTTGTTTTTTAAATTGCTTCCGGTCTAAAATTATTTAGGACCGGCACTGTGTGTCGTACATTGTTTTGGGCTTGTTATATAACGGATTGACCGCGAAGTTATCAGGTTTTTGGTGCTAATCCATAAACTTAGAGTTTACTACCTTTAGACCAAAATAGCTTGGTTTTACTTAACAAGAGAAAAATAAAAGGGTGCCATAATAAAAACACTTTTATGAATTCAACCACTATAGTGCTTATATCCATCACAACCAATAGTTAGACTTAACAGTTTAGATCAAACCCATCTTTCAAAAAAGCAAAAATATCAACAATAAGAATTAATAAACTTTAACAAAAAAGGACTAAATTTCAATCCATAATAATAAATCTTAAAGTAAACATTCACACATATCACAAAAGATAGAAAAAAAAAGAAAATTAGGATAAAAGATGTATGTTTCTTATGGAATTTTATTGTAAGATGAAATAAATTTACACATATGCTAAATAACAAAACTGAAGATTTATATTTTCAGTCATAAACACTGTCGATTAGCATAGTGCGTTATCATCATTTTACTTTTTTTATTTGCTTCCCGCAACATTCTGAGTTCTTTTAACTTTCAGCATGTTCTTCATAATATTGGGATATGTTCGGCGTAAAAAAAAGAGAAATGTCATGCATAATTAGTAATAATCTAGCTAGGAATAACAACTTTACTTACCGAACAAGCAGATTATGTATTACTTTAACCATGGTCGGTCCTGAGACTTTGGAGGCTATATACAATTAAGTAAAAGATTTAATAATTGTTTTTTGAGAAATTTTGGAATCCTAATCTGTGTCATATTCTTTTTTTTTTTTTAAATAAAACTATAAACTAATGTTTCAGTTGGTTTTCCTAGGGCTGGCCACAATCTTAGAGGAACGGTTTCAACCAGCCAGCCGTATACTAAACTTATTGTCACAAAATCAGCTTAGAACTTATACACTCATTTCAGCTATGATTCCAATAGCTTATACACTCATCTCAGCTATGATTCCAACATAAAAATAAAACAAAGAAAATCTGTAAAAATTAGATTGATGTATGTGTAGAAGAGATCCTTCACTAAACCATCCTTTAAAACCTTCTTCCCATGTGTAACGTTGCCATTACATGCAATTTAAAACTTCACACTAATAATCATCTTCACTTTTTCTTAGTTTTTGCACCATTGTCTCAGAAGGCATACTCCAATTCCTTCACCGGCATAAGAAGTAAATTGCAAATCGTTTGTTGGTGGGAAGCAGTTCCAGATTTTAGTTAACCTGAGTCTAGTTGAACTACGCTTTATTATGAACTAGAACAAAATCCGCGCTATGCGCGGTTATATTTCATATATTATTTAAAGTGATAAATAAAATTTGTAATTGATTAAATACATAGTTTAACATTTAACGTTATATGTATTGATTTAAAGAATGTATATTGATTGTCATTTATATAATCTTTATGATTCTCACCATATTAAATTTGATATTAGTTGTTAGTAAAAGTTATTTTCATGAAATAATTTATTGTCTTGAGTGGTTTATATATCTATGTACTTTATAATTTATCTTAACACCATACAAAAAATGTTAGTTAAATAAATTACTGTACACAGAACTCAAAGAAAACTAATAAATTTGTTGTCCATACGAAATATGAAGCTTCAGGTACAAACAAACCTAAAAAAATTAATAATCAAACCTATGTTTAAGAATGACAATGGAAAGATGAGTATTTGTAGTGATGACCGGTTAAATAAAGTACTCACAATTATATTGGCATATTCTTATTTATGTTTGAAGGAATAAAATATTTTATTTTTCGCAATATATATCGAATAAAATGTATGAATATATTAGATATAGTTAGAGAAAATCTTCTGTTAGTTATTATATATTGAGTAGAAAATCTAGAAAGCAACTAAAAATACCAAACATAATATATTGAAATATTGAATACTAATTAGTGATATCTATTTTAGTTAGACCAATACAACTTAAATGATAGTCCAAAAATCGGTTGATAAAATAGGATTCTATTTTAATAGAGTAGACTCTATTTTAATAGAGTAGATAGTAGATATCCCACGCGTAACACACGGACAAACCATTTGTTCTCAATATAAACCGGCTTGGTTAAATTTATTTTGACTTGTATTTTCCATGGACAGTTAAAAACCAGTGGAGTAAAAATCATTAGTACATATTCAGTGAATCACAAAACAATCTCACAACAAAACTATAAAAATAATTAATAATTAATAGTTAATAATGGAAAGGTGACTTGTGAAACAAGGCACACACCTATTAAGAAGATCATTCTTCATTTAATCCTTAGTTCTGCACCTCACATAACCAAAAAAAAAAAACTCAAGCCGGTCACTTCGTTACCTGAGCAATTATACTTCAAATATAGACCTAAAGCCTCTCAAGTTCTTGAGAGAAAGGACTTCTCCCAAGACTTGTTCCACGTGATCTAACCGGAGCAAAAGGAGATGGGTTTGAAGAGCTTGAAGCTCTTGGAGATAGTTGAGCTTGTTCAAGAACCCTAAACTGAAGCTCTGAAGGGTAATCTCTCATACAACTGATTCTAGGACCTGCACCAGTACTCCATCTCGAGTGTAGCCTCTCAGCTAACTGATAAGATTTGATTCCTTTGTGTGAATCGATACGTTTCATTATCTTCTCCTTAGGTACAGGCTTCTCATACTCTTCAATGTCTTCATCGAAGAGATGTGATTTTGGGTATGCAAACTCTTCCTCAGCTATGAATGTCTCCTCTGCTGTCTCATACCCTTCTTCTGAAGGTGTTTCGGGCTCTTCTTCATCATCATCCTGATCATCCTTGACCATGTCCTTGTATTTTGCATGGAACCTTGTTAATGTCTGTAGCTCTGGATGGTTTTTAGGTTTAGCGTTTGGACTTTCACCAGTCTCAGCGTCCACAAAGTCACATGGTTCTTCTTCGACCTCTTTGATTCTTGAAGGCATTCTCTTGACCTTGAAGTGATGTTCTCCATCTTCTTCATCTGGACTCTTCTACAAAAATTGAAAAACAAAGTCTCTGTCATGGCTTGAATCATACCCTACACTCAAACCGGAATGGATTTTACCTTGACATCAGTGAGGTCAACATTGTTCTCCCTAAGAAACGACATGAACGCCTGAAAATTCTCTTCTGTTGGTAGATAATGTCCACTGTGAGGCCAAACTGCCTGAAAACATCATCCCAAGAACTCAAACTTGACACATAGAGAGTTACTTCTCGTCTTGTACATAAGGAAAGTTATTAGTTTTTGTTTACCTTAAGAATACCATCATCAACCACAATCCTACCAGCTGATAAGGTAGCCCCTCCAGCAAGAAAACTAGAATGTTGAAAGTTTCCCTTTTTCTTCATACCAACATACATTACCCTAGACACGCTTAGGACAAAGATCCACTTTGTATCTGGAGGACCTTCTTTTGTGTCGAGAACTATCCCACTCTGCTTGTAGATTAGTTTGCTATCCTCAATCACCACTTCATATGCTTCTCTTTCAGTCTGTTCATAAGAAATAACAAAGCATTGGTCAAGAGAATACATGAGTTTCATCAGGAATGGTCTACTAAGAACTCACCGGACCAAGATACTTGATGCTTTGTTGGTATAGTTTTGATCTTGGACATCTTTCATGGTTCACTTCTTTTCCTTCTCCTATGTCAAGCCTGCATGTACAAAGAAAGTTGTATGTTAGCTAGTAAAATGTATGTAGTCCTGATATTGTAACACTTTTGATTGTTTAAATAGCAAACCTACCAATAGAAAAAGGGTTGGTAACTGTCACAATGGAGCCAAGCATGATAATAGAATTGCAGATTGTGGCCATAGCGATGTCGAGGATCAATCTGTTAAGATCATATTTTGGCATTACACAGAACTCATATCCACAAAAAAAGCCATTGTAAAAGGTAAGTTTCTTACTGCCTCAAGCCAGTGCTGCAAAGCCAGCTTTCTAGCTTTCTCATCTTTTGACAAGCCTTTACCCACCTGAGGCATTAAAATTGCCAAACCATTGATTAAGGATTAATTAGTGCAATGGAAGAAAAACAGATGCATGCATAAAGCCAACATGTTTGATGCAAGACCGGTTCTGAGCACAGCTGAATGAAACATTCGCTTTAATCTCCAAATTTTAAAAGAACTATTATACATAGGTTGCACTGCCCCCAAATTATCTATTTTTTAATCAAGATTAACCTAAAAAGGTTTATGACCTCTTAAATTTCAGATCAATATAGTCTGATGGGCCTATTGTCTTTACCTTAGCAGCTCTTGTTCTTGCTCTAGACCAGCGTGAAACTGCAGTCTCTTGCTTCTCGATTTCAAAGAACGATATAGAACTTCTTTTAAGTTCAGCAAAGTCAAGCACCTTCCACCTGCAAACTCCAATATAGTTACTAAACACATAAATATATTCTCCATCATCTAAACAATGCCAAACATACGAACCATCTTTGCTCAACCACCACAGCGCAATCAGCTAGCCTTCTCCTAGTTCGAAAGCTTCTATAAACCTTTTGCAGCTTTAACGCAGCTTGGTATCTTCCGTCGCTTATTAACGCTAGAAACTCGTTCACATGATCGTTCTGGGATAACGGTTTCCATCTTCGGATCTTATATCCGTCATCTTCTTTCATGAACGTTAAAGGCTTTAGAGAAAGATTGTTCTCCACGTCTTCTGAAGAAAGGTTAGGTTTTTGTGTCCCTTTCATGCTGAAAGATCTGTTGTACAGCGTCTTTGTAGATTCGGGTGGTTCGTTGATGGTTGAATCCGAGTCGTTGTCATTATTAAAGCTGACTGATCTAAGAATAGTCTTCATTTCTGCAGAACCAAGACACATAAAAAAATGTTTTTACCTTTATGTAATCAATCATCAAAAACATAATTCATGCACGCCACGTTAACAGAGAGGAAACAGAGACCTTGCGATTCAAACATAACCCATAAGACGAAATGAGACAGAAGAGCGATGTTCTGTAATGAAAGATTAAAAAAAAGAGGAATCTTGAGAAGAGGAGATAGGGTGCGAAAACTCTTGAATATTGGAAGGTTGGTGTCTAGGATTAGATGGGAACGTGAGAGAGAACGACAATGGCGGCAATGTCTGATTACGAGATTCTCAAGAAATGTCGATCTATAGATGTGAATGTGTTCCATTGGCTGGGAGAAAATAGAATCCTCTGTTTTCTCTTCTTCCTCCTAAACATAGAGAGCATTTACAATCGCACTCTAATTTTTTTTTTTTTTGGTAGCCGTTAGGTCCTCTGTTTTTCCCTTAATTTGGCCGGTCTACTAAAACGGCACAGTTTGGAGATATATAACCTTTTAGCTTTTAAGTTTGACCCCCCAAAAATAAAGTACTATAAACGAACCCACAACTTTGATTTATTTTCGTAAAGATACAATAACTTTTGTTTGTACACAAACTAATTAAATTGCTCAGATAAATATACTTGTTTTCATATAAAAGAGATGTATAGATCTGAATGAAATTTAGACATATGCATGTAAATTTATCAACTTGACACTTTTTTTGAATACCAACTTAACATAATAAAACTGTAACTGATTAACATAAAAGGGAATAAATAAAAAATGAATGAAATAAGATGAATATAATATAGCCAATTCATTTATTTTTTTAACAAAATTCACATGAAATGTTTTGTTTTTTGTATTTTGGTTATTTTTTGTGGAATTCATTAAATGATCATTTCATTCCATTTATATTAAATGGTAAAAGAAATTCATGGAATTAATGGAATTGATCATTTTACATCATTTTATTCCAAAAATGGTAATCCTCTGAGTGGTTAATAAGAATAAATATTGGATTGATCACACTAGTTTAATATGAAAACTTGATTGCAATTCTGTGTGTTTTGTTTGAGCAAAGTAACTAACTGTGATTATTATTTAAATTTGTGTATATAAAACACAAAAAACCTCATGTGCTTTAATTGAAATGTTTAAAACACTAGGGATCTTTCATACCTCATGTGCTTTAATTGAAATGTTTAAAACACTAGGGATCTTTCATGTCATTTCTATATAAAAGCAGAACAGAACCAGAATCCTAATCCCTAAACAGTCAGTTAAAGTCCTCTCCTTTCCGAGGAACTCCGTCGTCGAAACTCGATAAAAAAAAAAAGATGAGCTACAAAAATCAAGCGGCCACGTTTCATCTCAGCATGATAGAGACGTAGAAGATGACGATCCGCTAGTGTTGAGCTCTCAAGCACCGGCGGCGCTCCTAGAGTTTCTATCCGACCAAAACAAGACCGTCGCCGGAGAAGATGATTCCGATAAAAAAGTGGAGCTAGTCACAGAGGACTGGAGACTCAGCCAGTTCTGGTACGAACCCGAAACCGCAGAAACTGTAGCCGAGGAAGAGGTCACTCTCTCAAGTAGATTCTCAAACTGCAGAGTCGCTTGCATCGCTGCCCTACTCTTTACGTGTATGTCAAGGTACTAAGAGCTCAGTTTGATTTAGAGGTATCGAATCAGTTATGCTAAAATGTTGATACTTTTGATGATGTCGGAAAAAAGATCCGAGTCTCCATGTGCAGTTGCTGGAGTAGGATATGAGGCTTGAGAGATACGGAAGTGAGTTCAAGTTTTTTTGTTAGCAATTTAAATGAGAGATACTTCCTCCATTTCTTAATGTACGGTATGATGTCAACTCCTTCATGACATTTTTGGGAATTGTGTTTACTCCAAAGATTTGGAATGTCGACTCCCATCTTCAGAATAGTACAATCATTAACACCAGTATAACTTGTAAATAAATCATTATCCAAATCAT
Source organism: Brassica juncea (assembly GCA_018703725.1). NCBI lineage: Eukaryota > Viridiplantae > Streptophyta > Magnoliopsida > Brassicales > Brassicaceae > Brassica > Brassica juncea. Next base: position 3,775,188 of record CM031940.1, on the reverse strand, counting down.
ATATTATCGAAAGCAAATTATTCATGTATTTAGATACATACATGTATTTTGTACTAGTAATACACATTTTAGCGTCTGTATGTATTTAGATACATACATATATTCTGTATTTTGTACTAGTAATACACATTTAATCATTATCCAAATCATATATTATCGAAAGCAAATTTATTCATATAATAGTTCGAGAAATTGATCCAAACTGTATAGCGTCTGTTTTCTCTAAAGTAAGTTCTTTAACCAGACTATCAAACCGACTGTTCGGTTTAGGAATCTACACAAACGAGAGGTTGGTTTGAGCTTCATATAAGTTCTTTAACCAGACTATCAACGCTCGCTTTTGAATATTCAATATATCTATAAATCTTTTTTGTCAAAAAAAAAACTTCATGTTTTTTTACACATACGATTTTCTTATTTTATCATGCATGATTTAACGTGATGGTATTGTATTACCTCGCATGCTCTACCAATAGGCCTCTTGCTTAGTTTATGTTCACTAAGCAATAAGTTAATTACTTCTTCTTGGGAACCAACAATAATGATTAAACCTGGTTATACTAATGGGTTTTCTACTAGTTACACTGTTTCTCTCTTCAATGTTTAAAAGACGAACAGCTCTGCAGTGTTCTCCTTTACATCTACACAACTTTGAATGGTAAAATCCTTAGATCATACAGTATCTTCTAGTTTCGTTTACAGATTTTTTTTTTTTAATTGCTAGGCATTTGCATTCTGTTTCAATGGTTTCATTCTTTTCCTGCTCTTTGTAGTTTCAACTGTGAGAGGAATCTCCATGGAAAATCAAGGTGATAAGAAGTTAACTTGGGTGATAAAGAGTCTCTCCTCTTGGCCATCTCTTATCTTTAACCCATTTGTGAATGGTGTCTGCAAACGGTAAACATTACTCTTCCTCTGTTGTCTTTGTTCATGTTCTTAAATATTTTTTTTTTCTGTCGGTTGGTGTCATGTGTCCACTACCAAAAGATACTCAGATGCATCAGACAAATTTGAAAAGGAAAGCATTGAAGTCAGTGGCTTTCAAGTTCTTCCTTCACAGGTATGAAACTTCTAAACGGTTCAAATTATTTGTTAATCTACAAGACACGTGATGATTTGTTCATAGCCTATTGTGGTCTGATGCTTTATACATCTCTCTGCCTTCGCAGGTAGAAGCTGTAAGACTTATCTTTAAAAGACATCCGGACATTGCAGTAGAGTTCCGTGCAAAGAACCAACATCTGAGGAAAGCATGCATGGATTTCCTGCTCAGCTTAATCGAGACTTTATGCCAGTCACTCGAGGAGCTCTCTAACGACGATCTTGTGGAAGCAGACGTTGCACTGACGTACTTGAAAGGCGCTGGTTTTAAGGTGGATTGGTTGGAGAAAAAGCTGGACATAGTTAAAGACAAGAAGGAGAAAGAGCAGTCCAGTTTGGTTCGGCTAGAAGAGATGGAGGATAGTTTGCTGGAATTATGGAAAAAATGTTCAGACCTGGATGCCCTAGTGGAGAAGGAAGAGGAAGAGTTGTCGGACACAAGAATTCCTCTGTCATTCGATGATGTTGTTTGATGACTTGTGTTCTTAGACATTTTGTGTTCTTTTGTCTTATTTTCCACACTTTGTTTCAAAACAAGAGATTCCCTTGTTAGGTAATTAATCTTGGTGTCATTTTGTGAAAACATCTTTTGCCGTTATGATATATATCTAAGCTTTGTCTACTAAATTTGTTGTATCTCTTAAGTTTCTTGACGAGAACGTAACTCAATTTGTGCCTGAAACACTGATCTTGGTTTTGAAATGAAAGTCTCTATATGTGGATAGATTGTCTCAGTCACATGTGACTCTTTCAGAAACAGAGACTCTAGTTTGGTTTCGTATCTCTAGGTTTTGGCATAAAGTACCTAGTTTCTTGACGATTACGCAATCTCTTTGGGAGTATGATGAACAGATGTTGGCACTCGAAAAGACGCTTCAAAAGGGAGTGGCTCCTGCCTAGACTTCTTTAATAATCACCTTTTTCACAATTGATTAATTCGTAATTATGGTCAGGGCATCAATTTACGAAGTACCAAGACTCGTTGCACTCATGCACACTATTCTAGTTTCATGCGCCTCATGCCTTTTCTTTCTTTCTGATTCTCTTGGACACTATTTGATTTCTGTCTGTGAAAACTAGCAACTTTTGTTGTTGAATGTTTATTTAAAATAAAGGATTACTTAGTACAGTCTTAGTTTTTTTTTGTTGCTTGATATTGATAAGAGTGTTTGATTGGCGTATTATTGCGAATTTGTGTGTGATGATCAGACCAAGGGTTCTTTTATTTTTTTTTCTTCAGATTTTGTACTTTGATTAGGAAGAGTCTTTATTACATCAATGACCATGCAAGTTGGTAAGAAGTTTTCTTGGGTGATAAAGGACTTCTCCTCGTTGCAATGTGAGAAATGCTACTCTGCTCCCGTCCTGATCGATGATTGCAAATGGTAAACAGAGAAGGTTCTTTTTTATTTTCAAATGTATTTTGTCGATCTAGATACAAGATCTATCCACGTTTGGTGACTTGTTTCTTTCTTGTTTTTGTTCAGGCATCTTCTTGCCTATCCTAAGGGAAACAAGGTTGATTACTTGTCTCTCTTTCTACAAGTTGCTGATTCAGAATCATTGCCTTCTGGATGGAGAAAATATATAAAATTCCGATTATCGATAGTGAAACAAGCCTTGCAAACGTATACAGTACGGAAAGGGGATTCTCACTTCAATAATCAATCTGCTAACAATTTGATTAATTATGTTTAATGGTCCTTGTCAGCTTTAGTCTAGAAAAAGAACATTAAGTATTTGTGTTCTTGCTATGCTGCAATAAATTAAATAAATTGTTACAGAAGCACATATCTGGTTTGGTGAGAAGAGTTCTTGCTGGGGGTTTCCATCCGTGATTCCACTTGCCAAACTTCATGATGAGAAAGAAGGGTTTCTGGTAAATGGAGATCTCGTGATAGTTGCTGAGGTTGATGTTCTTGAAGTTATTGGCAGTTTTGATGAATCAGAGGAATCTGAAAGAGTCAAGCCGTCCTCTGAAAAAGTCTAAGCACGGTGGCGGTGAAGAATCTATTGATTCGCTCAAAGAAGCTCACTTGGGAAAGGAAACCATGGACGTCAATGGCTTTCAAGTCTTTGTGTCACAGGTATGAGATCAATAACAGTTGTGCAAGCTTGTTAAAGAGGCAAGATCATTTTATGATTCAAAAAAGACCCTATGCTATATGTTTTTTTACATTTGCATTTCTCTTGCAGGTAGAATCTGTGAGACGTATATTTGAGTTGCACCCTGACATTGCAGATGGGTTTCGTGCAAAGAACCAACATCTGAGGAACGCATGCATGAGTTTCCTTCTCAGCTTAATCGAGACGTTGTGTGTATCACTTCAAGAACTCTCTAATGAAGATTTGGTGGAAGCGGACGTCGCACTGACATATGTGAGAGATGCGGGTTTTAAGGTGGATTGGTTGGAGAAGAAGCTGGAGATAGTTAAAGAAAAGAAGGAGAAAGAGAAGTGTAGTTTGATCCGGCTTGAAGAAATGAAGGATAGATTACTGGAATTGAAGCAAAAATGTTCAGATCTGGAAGCTCTAGTTGAGAAAGAAGAGGCAGAGTTGTTGGCCACCAGAACTCCTCTGTCTTTCGATGAAGTTCTTTGATCTTTTGAGTTCTTACTCATGTGTTTGTGCTCTCTTGTTTTTGTTTCTCCTTTTAGTTTCAAAAATAAGAAGTCATCTTGCAAGGTGATCTGAACTTATGTCTGAATTTGCTACATTTTGTTAAATTATCTTGCAAGGTGATCTGAACGTTGATTGCTTCCTATTCATCTTTGCCTCATGAACGAATAAGATTCTTTAAGCATCGCATAACTACACTGATTCAACTTTCAGAAGAGCTATCCATAGTGAGAAGTTAGTTGGTCCTTGTCAATGTGATTATCAAAAACAAGAAGTGATAGTACTTACAGTACAAATGCCATTGCATTCCATGTACTTATTATGCCAGAGAGATTAAAGTTTCCAATAAACAACCCACTTCTGAAGACAGCATACATGAATGTCCTACTCAGAAAAAAAAATGTCCTACTCAGCTTGACTAAGACTTTGCACATGCCACCTTAGAAATTCTCCAACGGTGATCTATCTGATACAGAAACTACTCTTGCACACATGAAAACTGTAGGGTTTAAGTCGGATTGGTTGGAGAAAAAAACTTGGTGAGATAAAAGAAAAGAAGGAAAAAGAGAAAGCTGGTAAGATTAAGATCCAAAATACTGAGGAAAAGTTAAAGGAAATGAAGCAGAAGTGCTCAGATCTTGAAGCTCAGCTGGAGACTGAGAAGGCAGAGGTTTTGGCTGCAAATGTTCCTCTCTTGTTGTCTGATGATGACGATCTTTTCTGATGACTTGAGTTCTTAGGTACTTGGGTGTAGGTTCTGCTAGTGCTAGGATGTTTTGGTAACTGAGTGGTTTGTGGTTCGAAGCCTCCCTATAGAGCAACTGAGTTTCTTGGTAGAAAAGTAATGTCTCTAGGGTATCTGAACTAAGCAGACTAGCAATATTCTAAAAATCGGTTATAAGCTAATTTTTTTTTCTAAAAAATCGGTTTAAGACACAGTGTATACACTTTTTTATAGCATACATAATTACCGCTTATCCATTTTTTAAAAACATGGGAACAAAGTATAGAGTCATTTTTCCAAATAAGTACCTTGACGTGTGATACAATTAATATGCATATGTTATTAGTTATGACAAGGTATTATTAAGTTACAATTAGCTCAAATTTATTTATGATGCATGCATCTTCTTTAATACTATATATATTCAGTTACATGAAAACAATCCCCGAACACAGAAAGCTGCATTGCCTAATCTGCAAGTAAAGCTTCTTCTCTGTATCACAAGAAAACTCAGATCGTATCAGATGTGGAACGGTGATGGAACAGTTGAGATCAATGGCTTTCGAGTTTACTACACAGAGGTAAGAACAACTGTTTTTCACTTAACAGTGATCACTTTGGTTGGTCTCTTTATACATCAAACTTGTTCTCAGGTAGAGTGTGTGAGGAGAATCTTCGAAAGACATCCAGAAACAGCATCAAATCTTCGTCCAAAGAACCAATTGGTCAAGAACGCGTACTTGAACAACCTCCTTGACCTCATCGACATAACTTGTTTAGCTCCTCAGGAGCTCACAGAGGAAGAACTAGTGGATGCTGAGAACACGCTTATGGATCTGGTAGGGGTAGGTTTCCAGTTGGATTGGTTGAAGAAGAAGCTGGAAGAGCTTTGCGTGAAGAAAAAAAAAATGGAAACACGTGGCGCACGCATGAGGGAACTCGATAGAATGATCGTGGAACAGAGACAAGTGTTGCTTGCGCTTGAAGTTGAACTGAAGAATGAAGAGAACGAGGCTGTTTCCGACAGTGCTAGACTTGGTTTCGAGGATGTTGTTTGAATGAAACTCGCCAGTGAAATGTTTTATCTTTCCTCTCATATGCTTGAGAATATGTAGAATTATCAAATTACAAAAATAATTGAAAAAAAAAGACCAGATCCTTTGGTCAAAAAAAGAAAGACCAGATCCTTAGTCTATGTGCTCTGTTTCCATGAACAGAGCATACAGATTAGTGCAGTTGATGTTCTAGCAAGAGAATGAATCAGACTTCTTCAAAAATGAATCAGAATGAAAAGTTTATGACTGTAGGTGTTTTGGTACGTTTGTTGTTGAGGTCTCTCTATGTTTCTTTTATTGCACCATGTCTGTTTCTTGATGGAAAAGGTAAACAGTGTATAATAGCTCAAAAAAAATCAAGTGTTAGGGAAAATTTATGGACGTCAGAACATCACACATTAGAGAAAACATTTATTCTCAGCATAACATCTAATCATAAACAAATTCAAAAACAGAGGATTGGAGTGAAGAGAGTGGAGTCAGAAAGATCTAATACGTGAGATGCCAACATCAATTACTCTTTAATTCAGCTAAAGAGACATGTACCAAGAAAACTATCTAATTTTGTTGGATGCTGAAATACAGATTAGAAACAGAGTCCTCTGTTTTCTTACATGAATTTTATGATGCTTAATTTATAATCTAATTACAGAGTATATTGCTTCTCATATATCCCAAATACATTTGTTTCATGATGGTATTGTATTACGTCGCATGCGCTACCAAGAGCGGCTCAAGGTCAGTGTATGTTCCCCAAACAATAAGTAACCTCTTCTTGGGAACCAGCGATGATGATTTAAAACGATTTGTTTTCCTCCCCGACGTAATTAAAATGTTATGCACTCTCGTTTCTCTCTTCAAAGTTGAAGATACAATCTTGGAGGGTAATCTTTTAGACAAGATCCTCTTGTATTGGTTACAGATTATGTTTTGATTGATAGGTATTTGCATTCTGTTCTAATGGTTTCATTCTTGTCTGCTCTTGTAGTTTCAACTGTGCGGAATCTTCATGGAAAATAAAGGTGAAAAGAAGTTCACTTGGGTGATAAAGAGTCTATCCTCATGGCTATCTTATATGTATTATTCCAACTCATTTTTCCTTCAATTTTCCTCTTTTGTCGTTGTTCATTTAAGTCACATGTGCCTAAATCCTCTTTTGTCCTGTCGCTTTGTGTCATGTTTCTACTACCAAAAGATACTCGGATGCATCAGAGGAATCTGAAATGGAAAGCATTGATGTCAGTGGCTTTCAAGTTCTTCCTTCACAGGTTTGAAACTTGTAAACGGTGCAAACTGCTTGCTAGTCTACAATACACATGATCATTTGTTTTGTATTAGTATCCTTTAATAGGTAAAACTGGAATAGGGGTATGCCGTGGTCTGATGCTATATACATCTTTGCTCCATTCTCATGATCATTTCTCTTGTGTGCTATATACATCTCTCTCCATTCACAGGTTGAATCTGTCAGACTTATCTTTGAAAGACACCCAGACATTGCAGTAGAGTTCCGTGCAAAGAACCAACATCTGAGGAACTCATGCATGGATTTCCTGCTCAGTTTAATCGAGACGTTGTGCCAATCACTCGAGGATCTCTCCAATGAAGATCTTGTGGAAGCAGACATTGCACTGACATACTTGAAAGACGCTGGTTTTAAGGTGGATTGGTTGGAGAAAAAGCTGGACATAGTGAAAGACAAGAAGGAGAAAGAGCAGTCCAGTTTGGCTCGGCTACAAGAAGTGGAGGATAGTTTACTGAAACTAAAGCAACAATGTTCAGACCTGGATGCCCTAGTGGAGGAGGAAGAGGAAGAGTTGTCGAACACAAGAACTCCTATGTCATTCGATGATGTTGTTTGATTACTTGAGTTCTTAGGAACTTTGAGTTTTATTCTCTTGTTAGATAATTGATCTTAATGTCATTTTGTGAAAATGTCTTTTGCCGTTATGTATCTAAGTTCTATTTACCAAGAATGTTGTATGTCTGAGTTTCTTGACGAGAAAGTAACTCATATTGTGTCCGACACACTGATCTTGGAGAGTTCTTAGGCACTTAGAGTTCACTAGCTAGGTTTTGAAATGAGAATCCCTTAACACATTTTCTCCAATCCTTGCCTTCTTCGTAGTATTGAAAGTTACGTGAATTCTTTATTGTTACAAACAGTATTAATATGTTTTTCTTTTACCGTACAGTATTGATCAATAGCGGAGCTACTAAGGGAAGATGGGGTCAGGCTTGTCCTGTAGAAGAGTTGTTAAAGGGTGATATCTACCTAATTATGGAATTAGTGAAAACTCATAAGGAAGGAGATCGATGCTGTGCAGGGCTGTGAACCAGAGATCCAGCGGACAGGACGGGTTGTCACAAGAAGGCTTGCGAGGCACGAGTGCAAGAAATGGAGGCACAGCTTCATGACTTGAAGCACAAGTTTGAGATTGAAAAGGCCGAATTGTCTGCAACTAGAGCGTTCTGATTTGTTCATTTCTGTCTTGATTTTAAAATAAGAGTCTTATTGTAACGTTTTAAATGTTTATGTATTTCCGAAGTTGTTACTTTTTAAATTTCTCTTTCAGGAGTTCTTTTATGGATATGAATCTTGTTGAACAAGTAATCTCTTTGCTTCTAAGAAAATAGGAACAGAATCTGGTAAGGAGCGATGAGAGAAAACAGAGTACCATATGACATTTTAAGATTTATATTCTATTTAGTATTCTGCTGTTATAGCATCTTCGTCTCCATCGATTTTAAGATTTATATTCTATTAAGAAAAAAAAACACAAACACTCAAGGTTAACTGGTTAACCATTATCGTCGCTTACCCTTTCATGAGGTAAAGAAGAGTAATTCTCAAAAAATTTAAAGGCTAAAACAATAGTTGTTGTTTATACCACATCCTATATAAAGATTTCGATAAAAAGAAATCCGAACAACCTTCCCAAAATTTTTAATCTATTAAAAACATGTTAACAAAATCCAAAATTATGTTTGATTTGTAATCGTAACTAATTATGTTTGATTTGTAATCGTAACCTAATTATTTTATAAAATATTTTACAAATATTAGTTTCCACCTTTTTAGAACGAAATCAACTTATTAATATCATAAATTAATCCAGAGACGCACATGCACGAGGAGTGTACGTAAACCCTAAGATTAAAAAGTAAAAAACTGTTGGCTGCGTGCTACTCTAGAGTTTTAGGCTTTTTTCTTACACTTATGTTCTGCTAGTTTGACTGCAGAACAATCATGGGGGAGCATTCAAGAAAGAAGATCACTTGGACGATCAAGAACTTTTCATCTTTGCAATGTGAGAAACTTTGTTCTGATCCATTCGTGGTCGCTCGTTGTAAATGGTAAGGCTTTCAAGTGCTTTTGTCCATAAAGATTCAGGTGATATCTCCCACACAGTCGTCTTGTTTGCTGCAGGCGTCTTTGTGCATATCCCAAGGGAAACAACGTTGAATACTTGTTTCTGTTTCTTGAAGTCGCCGAGCATGATTCGCTGCCTTGTGGATGGAGAAGAAACGTTCGATTTTCCCTAAGTATATTAAATCAAAACACCATAAAACGTTCCAAACAAAATGGTGATTATTTCTTCACCCACTGCTCGCTTTTGCAAGAGCTGCTATACTTATCTAAATTGTTTTCAGTGACAGTATCATAATCACACAGAGAGGATTACTTCTTATGTTTGGTTTGGGAGTTCATATATAGGCTTGTCTTGGTACTAGCATGCTCGATCAGGAGCATAGGCAAAGAAACTGGTAGCATAGGGCATACAATTTGAGTTGTATGCAGGACATTATAAATAATAAGGACACAAATTTATTATTGACCATTATGATTTTTTTTATGATGTCAGACAGTAGTTCTATGGATGTTTTGTGTTAGGGTGGTTTTAGATTAGTTTGGGAGTATTTCTTGCAGTGTTTTATTCTTTTTTTTCGAATACTAGGCCGTAATCCCCCAGATCCGAAACCACAGCATGTAATGCTTTACTCAATGTCACTGGACTGATTATGTGACTTCTGATTTGTGTATTCTATAGATGAGCAAAAGTGGTTTGGTGAGGAGTCTCCCCGTTGGGGTCGTGTATCCATGTTTCCCCTTAATGAGATCTATGCCAAAGAGAGTGGATATTTGGTAAACGGAGTACTCAAGATTGTTGCTGAGATTGAGGTCGTTGCAGCTATTGGCAAGTTAGATATAGCAGAGGAGACTTCAACAATAATAGAAACCATGGATGTTAATGGCTTTCAACTTCTTCCTTCACAGGTTAGAAATCTAAGAAGATGTTATGTGTTCTATTAATATGGTGCCTTGCCTTTTGTGTTGTCTACTTGAAACTGCTCTCTGAATATGGATTATGCTTGATGTTTTTTGTTTTCATGTTCAGATAGAACTTGTGAGCCGTTTGTTAGAAAGACACCCAGAGATTGCATCGAATATCCGTACTAAGAACCCAAATCTTAGGACGGGTTACATGAGCTTGCTACTTAGTCTTATTGAAACACTGCGTCAGTCGCCTCACGAGCTCTCCAAGACTGATCTGGCCGAGGCAGATGCTGCTTTGGGATCCATGACCAATGCTGGATTTAAGTTGGATTGGTTGGAGAAGAAGCTCGTTGAGATGGCCGAGAAGAAGGAGAAAGAGGAGGCTGGTGAGACTCGAGTGCGGGAAATCGAGGAAGAGTTGAAGGATTTGAACCAGAAGTGCTCAGACCTGGAAGCTCAGCTGGGGAAGCAAAAACAAGAGTTGTCGGCTGCAAAAGCTCCTATCTCATTTGATGATGTTTTTTAATGTTCTTGAGTTCTTAGGCTGGAGGTTCTTGTTTTAGGGGAACAAATGGTTTCTAGTACTACGTAATGGAGTACATTGGTTTTAAGTGAACAAATGGTTTTAAGCTAGGTTACTTGAGGACAAAGTAATGGCTCTACGTCTGAAGTGTATTGAATTTGACATCCCCTTTATTTAGAATCCTGGAAGTGGAGAATGTTATTTTACTTCACATCGTAATTTTTCTTTTTTCATCATCGTAGTGTATGTTGAAAGCAACATCGTAGTGTTGCTTTCAATGTTTTATCCTAAATCATATTTTTCCGTAAGAAAACATTCATATAAAACTTAAAAGTTAAAACAACATTTTATTTGTTTTGATCCAAAGAGAAATTCTTTAGGATAAACGTAAAAAGTTTTAATTATAATATAACCATAAAGTTCAAAATGAACAACTATTTCATTATAGAGGTAAATAGAAACTTACAACTCTAAATTTATGGTAGGGAAATGATTTTGGGTGGGGTTTATAGGATTTTAAAAATAAATAAATACATAAAATTTAAATAAAAATTTTAAAAATAGTTTCAAAAAGAATTTTCAAATTTCAAGATAAAATTTTGAACAATTTTTTTTTATTTTTTTTTAATTATAAAAAGTTCAAATTTAAGAGTCTATAATTCAAAAACTATATAATTTTTTTTATTTAAAGATTTATTTATATATCTATTAAATAAAAGATATATAATTTTAGCTTTTTAATAAAACCTCTTTGGTCATTTGGGAAAATTGCTCTGTTCCAAACTTCCAAATCCTGTATACAAATTTCAATAAATAGAAATCTCAACAACCTTAATCTATCAAAAAAAATTGTTAACAAAATCTTAAATATGTTTGCTTTTTAAATCGTAAATTATTTTGTTAAAAACACTGAGAGGAACATGTACCAAGAGTGTAAACCCTAATGTTAAAAACGGTTGGATGTGTGTTATTCTGAATTTACGGTTTTTCTTACACTTATGTACTGCTTGTTAAGATTGCAGAGCAATTATGGAGAAGCAATCAAGAAAGAAGATCACTTGGACGATAAAGAACTTCTCATCTTTACAATGCCATAAACTTTGTTCTGATCCATTCGTTGTCGCTCGTTGTAAATGGTAAAGGCTTTCAAGTTATTTCGTCCATCTAGATTTAGTTCATATCCTCCCACACTGTAGTGTATAGCTTAATCTTTGTTTCGTTCTTGATGCAGGCGTCTTTGTACCTATCCCAAGGGAAAGAACGTTGATTACTTCTTTCTGTTTCTTGAAGTCGCCGATCATGATTCACTGCCTTGTGGATGGAGAAGAAGTGCCCGATATTCCCTAAGTATAATCAATCAAAACTCCATAAAACGTTCCAGACAAAACGGTGATTGTTTTTTTTCTCACTGCTCAGCTTTCGCAAGATTTACTTTCTCCAAATTGTTTTCAATTAATGACAGTATCATAATCACCTAAAGGATCACCTCTTATGTTTGATTTTCGAGTTTTTACTAGCAGACTCGGTCTAGAGCATAGGCATTTAGGGCATCTCGAATTTATACGATAATTTTAGTTGTATGTCTGACATTATGAAAATTTTTAATGAAAAATAAGGAAACAAACTTTTACTTGAGCATAGGACATTAATTATGAAAAAGTTTAAAATGTCAGACCGTATAGTGTGTTATTTTCCAAGGGTGTTTTTATGTTAGGATGGTTTTAGTAGATTTAATTAGTTTTGAAGTTTTGCGCCAAAGTTGTGAACAGTGTTATTCAACCACATGAGAGTAGATCTTGCAATGCATTATTCATTGTAAATTGACTATTATGTTAACTTCTGATATGTATTTTACAGATGAACAAAAGTGGTTTGATGAGAAGTCTCCTCGTAGGGGTCGTGTATCCAAGTTTCCCCTTAATGAGATCCATGCCAAAGAGAGTGGATATTTGGTAAACGGAGAACTCAAGATTGTTGCTGAGATTGAGGTTATTGAAGTTATTGGCAAGTTTGATGTAACAGAGGAAACTTCAACAATAATAGAAACCATGGATGTTAATGGGTTTCAACTTCTTCCTTCACAGGTTACAAACTAAAATTATGTGTTCTGAATAAGAATTCTTCTTTATGTTTTTGTTTTTTGTTTTCATTTACAGATGGAACTTGTGAGCCGTTTGTTAGAAAGACACCCAGAAATTGCCTCTGATTTTTGTACAAAGAACCCAAATCTTAGGACGGGTTACATGAGCTTGCTACTTAGTCTTATTGAAACGCTGCGCCAGTCGCCTCACGAGCTCTCCAACACTGATCTGGCCGAGGCAGATGCTGCTTTGGGATCCATGACAAACGCTGGATTTAAATTGGATTGGTTGGAGAAGAAACTTGATGAGATGGCTGAGAAGAAGGAGAGAGAGGAGGCTGGTGAGATTCGAGTGCAAGAAATCGAGGAAGAGTTGAAGGATCTGAAGCAGAAGTGCTCAGACCTCGAATCTGAGCTGGAGAAGGAAAAACTAGAGCTGTCGGCTGCAAGAGCTCCTATCTCATTTAATGATGTTCTTTAATGTTCTTGAGTTCTTAGGCATTTGGAGGGTTTATTTGGTGTTCTTATGTGTTTGCCATCTTGGTTTTGTGATGTTGTTCGGACAAAAAAGTCATCAGTGACTTAAGCTAGACAATCTGCTGCGTTATATACCATGGTTTTTGTGAACAAATCGTTTAAGCTAGATTGCTTGATGACAACGTAATTGCTATGTGTCTGAACACTGAGGTGAATAAGAAAAAACCTTTTTATGGAAAAACTGAAATGGTATATTTCATGCATTTGATTCTCACTGTATCAATGTTGAAAAAATGGAGGGTATTATTCAATTCATATTGTTTATAAAATATCGTCGGATGCATGCATGTTAGTAATACACGGCAAATAAGTAAATTGGATAGACACCATTTATATCACATTTGTTGTTTAATTTCAGCATTTATTAATTTTGTTATTACAAGAATATCAAGTCACAAATGCATGCATTTTGTTAAGCTTTATCTCTTAGCTCCCCAAATATATATCCTTTATTTCTTTCAGTAAGACTGCAAAACTAAAAGTAATTAACCCTCAACTAAGCATTTCAAGGTTTACAACTGAGTGATTCTCTTCGTCTCAATGGTGAAGAACACAGAGAGTAGTGAGACTAGCGATGATGAACAGAGTTATTCATCTTCATCTGAAGAATGGTCCAAGTCATCGGACGATGCTGACGAAATTGTTGAAGTCAACGGGTTTCAGATTCTTGATTCACAGGTGATAAATCAAGAAATTATAAATATCAATAATAATAGTATTAAAAAGGAAAACGATTCAACATTGCTTGTTTCGCAGGTAAACCAAGTGATGACAATCTTTGAAAAACATCCAGACATGGCATCTGATTTCAGTTTAAAGAATCAACAGCTCAGAAATGCTTACATGGGTGTTCTTCTCAACCTAATAATGACACTGTGCCAATCTCCTAAGGAGCTCACAATGGACGATCTAAACAAAGCAGACCGCACGGTTTTGGATCTAACAAAAGCAGGCTTTAAGTTGCATTGGTTGCGTCAGAAACTGGACGAAGCTTTCATGAAGAAGGAGAAAAAACGGGAGATTAGGGCACGGATCAGATTACTTGAGGAGAAAGTCAAGAAGAGGAAGCTGTCTTTGTCGGATTTAGAATCTGATCTGAAGAAACAGAAAGATGCAGCTTTGGCTACTGAAACACCATTTGATTTCTGCGATATTGTTTGATGGAAGTCACTGGTTGAGACTTGAGAGTTTTAGTTGAAGCTCACTTGCTTATTTCTTTAGCCTTTACTATTTCAATACAGTCTGTCTTAAGAGGAAGTATTTCCGTATGAGTCAAGTACCATATATTCCATTTTTACAGAATAAATATGACCCAAAATATCTTTTTTTTTTTGAAACACAATTGTATTAATAACCTTAACCGAAGTTAGGTGAGGCCATAATGGCAAGTTCAACATCCAAACATTGTTTAGCTAGGGAATCTGCAACTGTATTTCTCTCACGCGAGATCCAGTTGAAAGAGATGACATCAAAAGAGGAAGCAAAAGAAGTTATATCTGCTAGGATTCCATGAAGTCCAGCAAGAGAGGAACCATTGTTGATGGCATTCACGAGAATCGACGAGTCTGATTCACATCTGATCTTAGACAGTCCCAATTCACGGCTCTTCAGCATCGCTTCTCGGATCGCAAGTCCTTCAGCAGCTAACGGCGATGACACAAAGTGCGCAGGAGTAGAGAAAGTCGAGGTTCTGTTATACTCTGCTATTGACCAGCCAAGACCTGCAACATTGAGAGATTCATTCCAAGCAGCATCAGATCTTATCAGGCTGACCTCGGGAGGGTGGGATGGCAGAACTTGGGGATTCAGCTTTTTTGCTTGGGTGGTGATATTTTGGCATCTTCCCCATTCACAAGCTGAAGCAATTGCTTTAGAAATTGTCTCCTCCACCGTGATGATTCTGTTGTTGAAAACCAGTTGGTTCCTTGCTGTCCATATTTGCCATAGAATCCAAGGGGCTAAAGAGCCCAAAGCTACCCCCGTGGGCGGTAGAGAGGTCCTCGAGCAGAGGTTGGTCCAGAGGTGGTTTAGCACTAAATCTAGGGATCCACTGATCTCAATAGCAGGAAACACAGGGGCAGAGTTCCACACCTGTTGAGCAAACTCACAATGAAGGAACAGATGATCTGTAGATTCAGGTAAATTACACCTCTTGCAATTTCCATCTACTGGCATATGTCGAGCCAGTAGCGCGTTTCCCACTGGGAGTGCGTCATTAAAAGTTTTCCACACAAACAATTTTATCTTTGGCATTGTCTGGAGATTCCAGACATTCTTTCTCCAATCGTAGTTCTGGAGTTGAGGCTGGTTCAGGATTGTGTCGCGTGAGGAGAGTGCTACTGCGTATCCGGACTTTGTGGTGAAATCTCCCGAAACGGTATTCAACCAGATTAATTTGTCAGGGGCTCCCGTAAGGCTTGGTTTTAAGGACCGAATCCTCTGTTCTTCAAACGGTAGCACTTGTCTAATTTTTTCCACGTCCCACTCAAACGTATTTGGAATGAATAAGTCTGAGACAGAAAGGTTTTGCAAATCCTCAGGTGCAGGTCCCATGGGTCTAAGTTGTTGCTTACAATCTAGCCAATCTTTCTCCCAAATATTGATGCTTTGTCCGTTGCCTACTTCCCACCCTGCATTTTTGAGAATGATGTCGCGTCCCACTAAAATCCCTCTCCATCCATGTGAGATGGATTTTTTTGCAGGGCAGGCGAGGAAAGTTTCCGAAGGACAGTATTTGCCGATGAGCGTTCTTCCTAGCAGTCCATTGGGGTTGTTAATTATCCTCCAGCTTAGCTTGGCGAGGTAGGCCTCATTGACACTCTGAATATCTTTGAAAGCTAGCCCACCGTGTTCCTTTGGTCGCACCAATTTTGACCAAGCAACCCATGCCATCTTCTTATTGCCATTATTATCATCCCACCAAAATCTAGTCAAGGCTGATTGGATTCTTTGGCATAGGGATAATGGCAACTGGAAGCAGGACATCGAATAAGACGGTATAGGGGAGAGCACACTATTGAGCATGGTCATTTTTCCCGCAGAGGAGAGAAATCGGTTTGACCAGCTTCTTGCTTTTTGCTGGATCCTGTCCACGATGGATGAAAAAAGATCTCGTTTCTTTCTTCCAAACAACTCCGGTAAGCCTAGATATTTCCCCGCTCCCCCTTCCTTTTCGATTAAGAGGATCGCCCTTGCTTCATTTTTTAACGCTAATGGGGTTTTGTGAGAGAAGGTGATAGACGATTTAGCGACGTTAATAGATTGCCCAGAGGCCGTCTCATAACGTTTTAAGTTACTCTTGAGGGTTTCACTGTTTTCTTTGTCCGCGCGAAGGAAGAACATAGTGTCGTCTGCGAAGAGGAGATGGTTGAGTCGGGGACACCCCCGAGCTACTCGGATTCCTTTGAGAGATCCCTCCTCTTGCGCTTTGTTACATAGACCCGAGAGAACCTCACTACACATAATGAAAATGTATGGTGAGAGAGGGTCTCCTTGACGGATACCTCTACTCGGTGTGACTCTTCCTCTAGGCGAGCCGTTAATGAGGAAGGAGTAAGTAACCGTGGAGACACATTGCAAAATCCAGGTGGTAATTTTGCGGTGAAAACCCAGCCGTAGCAACACTAGGCGAATGAATTACCATTCCAATCTATCATAGGCCTTACTCATGTCCGTTTTGACCGCCATAGCACATCGTTTCTGCGCATCTGATGTTTTGAGGTAGTGGAGAACCTCGTGAGTGATAAGGACGTTGTCCGATATTGCCCTGCCTGGTACAAACGCAGATTGCGTTTCTGAGATGATGTCCGAAAGTAGAGGCTGAATTCTCTTAGTCAAAATCTTGGAGATGATTTTGTAGTAGACGTTGCATAGAGCGATGGGTCGAAATTCAGTAACTGTTTTTGGACAATCCACTTTAGGGATGAGGCAGATATGAGTATCATTTATCTGGTCAGGGAGCTTGTCCGAGATGAAGAACTCCTGGATTTCCTTCACAATCTCCTCGCCAATGTTTTCCCAGTTTGAGTGATAGAAACCTGCTGAGAAGCCATCGGGACCTGGAGCCTTATCGGCGTGTATAGAGAATAACGCCTCCCTGATTTCGTTTGCTGTGGGGATTTGGATCAGCTGTTCATTCGTTTCATCCGAGATCATAGGAGAGAGCGCATAGAGGACCGTCTCCTCTCGGTTACCTTCAACTGCAGAGAACATTTCCTGGAAGTAGTTCACAATGACTTCCCCAATTTGATCTTCATGAAAAACCGGTGTTCCCTCCGCATTTTCAATGACCACAATGGCATTTCGACGCTTTCGATTCTTTGAAACTGCGTGGAAGTACCCAGAATTCCTATCTCCGAGACTTAACCAAAGAACCCTGCTTCGTTGTCTCCAATATTCTTCTTCAGCTGCATAGGCCGCAGTAAGTTCTTTAGTTACAGTGGAGATCAGTTCCGTGTCATTCACTGGGTCCATTAGAGCTTTCTCTAGCTCGCCTTTTTTCTCCTCAATGCGGGCTCTGCTGTTAATAAACCTCTGTTTGCTCCAAGTACTTATTGCTGATCTAACAATGGCAATTCTGCCGTGCACCGATTTGTTTGTAGCTTCCTTCCAAGCTTTTTTAACAAGTTCTTTTACTTCTGGATTGTCCTTTAGCCTTCTATCATAGCGGAATAGGCCTCGCTTCTTTTTCCTGCTAGGTTCGACAATAGAGATTAAGGGACGATGGTCCGATCCTTCATAGGCCAGATACTGGGAGCATGCCGACGGGAATAGGTTGGCCCAATCACTGTTGGCAACAGCTCTATCTAGTCTGCATCTGACAAGATAGTCTACCCTTGTTCCTCGCCATGATAGAAAATCCCCGACATGTGGAAGATCAAACAGGTCACCTTCCGAGAAGAAGGTTCGCAGGTCAGAGAAGGAAGCCTCTGATCTCTCTGGGCCCCCTTCTTTTTCAGAGTTATTAATCAGGTCGTTGAAATCCCCAGTTAAAAACCAAGGCGAGTCCCGGGACGCATGTAAAGCTATTAGGTGGTCCCAAAGTTCTCTGCGCTTTACTCGATCAGTATTGCCATAGACAAATGAAGCAAAGAATTTTTTTCCTTCATAGTTCAAACAAGTGTCAATACAATTAGCAGAAGCACTTAGAATTTGAAGGTCAATTTCTTGTTTCCAGAGTAGAATTAGGCCTCCTGCCCCATGACCAACTGGTGGTATTAAGTACTTCTTTTCAAACTGCAACTGCTCCGTTTTCTTGGTGACGAAGCTATCGGGATTTTTGGTTTCCATAAGGAAAACAATGTCAGGAGAGAACTCTCGCTTCATCTCCTTTAGACGACGAACTGTCCGGGGATTCCCTAACCCCTGACAGTTCCAGCTCATTATTTTTAAGGACCGGGATTGGATTGGACCCGAAAATCCATCCTCTTCCTTGCTGTAGCCGGTATCATGTTACAAATAGGTCGATTCTCCGAGCTTGTTGTTGAGTCTCGTGACCCGCCTCGAGCTGTTGCAGTTTTTGATTTCGGTTTTGAGCCCGTTGCTGAACCAGCAGGAGCCTTTCTGCGAACTGGAGAAGGTTTTGCGAGTGGAACTCTTCTTTTTTTGGGAGCTTGATCAGATGATGGTCTTTGATTCTCCTGAGTTTTCTTAGCTCCCGGTGGCCGCCCTGGTTTCCTTTTCGAGACTTTGATGGCTGGAGGGTCACACTCATTATCAAGGAGCACTGGTCCCAATCGCCGAGATGCTGGAATGCGATCATTATTTTCAGGGCTCAAAGGCGTGTCAGTTGCCTCAGGGGGGGGCAGGGGGGTGTCATTGGGCGGGCCTAGACGGAGGGATGCCGGGATCCTATCTTGGGGAGATAAATATGGGTTCTCTCTTCGTGTGGCAGAGTTGGAGTTCAGAGTCTGAGAGTTATTCCCCAGTCTTTGGGAGGCTGGAAGACGCTCAGGAGTATGAGTGGGCTGTTCGTCGCTCTGCTGTTGCGCTAATGTTGCTTTAGCCATCTGAATAGCTGTTTCTTCCATTTCACCCAATTCCTCAGCTTGTCTCAATCTTTCTTTACGCGCTTCTCTCTCGTTCGGGTCAGCCGTCGAAGTATATTGGTTCATAACATTTCTCAGTTCCCCCATAGCTTCCAAATAAAGCTCTTGTGGAATTGGTGGTGGGCAAGGTTGAGGAGGAGACCCTCCTGCAGTTGACTTGTGATTTGTTTTGGAGGCAGTGGAGTCTGTGGCTCTTGTTTCAACATGTTTCTTTGGAACTTCCTGATAGTAGCTCCTACTCGGTGGCCCCGGGGGGTTTTGGTGTCGGAATTGACCACGGTGATGGGGGGGGGACGGGATGATCTATCGAGAGTTTGTCCATTGTAATCTCTAGCTTGGTAGGATCTTCGTTGTTCACTGCGATCACTCCAGCTTACAGATTGGAATTTGTAAGGTCTGTGTTGTGAGTTTTCACGTCTGTCATTGCTAGGCCTTCTGTCATGGATTTTCTCTTTGGATGAGGCAGAGAACTGGAAAACATCGTTGTTGGGGCGATGTTCTCTTGGTCTGCTATTTTGGGACGTGCTCAGCAACTTCTTTCTTGAACACTCTTCTTCTTGGACTGAGCTAGATCCTACTCTGATATGTTCCTCCTCTTGCTGAGCTTTTAGAGCTTTTACTTCTGCTCTGGCCACCAGACATTCTTTGAGCTCATGATCCAAGCGAAAGCACTTCGTACAGTGTTTGTCAAGCCGTTCGTAGACTAGCGTAGTAGTCACTTCATCTCCATTTGGAAATTCTACTACTGATCTAGTAATTAAAGGTAGCAAACCGTCAATGTGAACTCTCATTCTCGCCGACAAAGCTGTGATCTCGGCTTTCTCATAAATTCCAATATCTTCACCTATGGCTTTGATTGTAGCTTCTGTCCAGAGGTGAACCGGGAGACCTTGGACTTTGATCCAGAATGGGATTAATGACGGGAAGGAGGGGGAGATTGTAGGTTCCCATCGTTGAATGATGACCATCCATCTAGCGTAATGGTAAGGGCGTTGTTCTAGGACTGAGAGGAGGTCTGATTCGCGCTCAAACTGGAACTGAAATAAGCCATTACCCAAGTCGGAGCCTACTGGTTTGAATTCCGTTTTCCAGTGCTCACTGAAGAAAGGTATTAGTGACCACACCTTTTGCACTGATTTGTTGGTGACTCTCCCAATTAGGGTTAAGGAATGTTTGCGAAGCAGCTCTGAATTGTCTGGGAGAGGCACTCTAACTCGCGCTGCTCTGGTGGGTTGATGGTTTCCCAAGTCAATGCCTTTTCCTTTTTCCGCCGAAGAGATTCTCCGGTGAGCCATTGTTGGTTTAAACTGTGAGTAAAGAGCCCAAGGATTTGATATAGCTGTAGAGAGAAGGGGCTTTAGGGGAGTTATCACTTCGCTTAAAGGAATCCCTTTAAGTCAGAGGATAGAAGGTCCCGAGACTTGGATGAGAGCTTGAAATTGGGAAAATCTCCCGAGCTTGCGATTTCAGCAGGCTTAGTGGAGGAGCTTGTGTTGAACTAGGAATCCCCAGTGAATTTCAGAGAGTTACAGAGTGCTAGCTTCTCATCTTCCATTGCAGTGTCTTGGTTCTGGTTGCAGAGCGGAGTAAGACCAGAGTAGACCTTTGGTATCGGTTGGAGATCAACTACCGGTGAGATGAGCGGCGGACGTCGGTCCCTCCGACCATAGTCGGGGGAAGAACCCGTTGTATAATCCGGCAAGACTACGGATGGACCAGAGGATAATCCCACAAACGGGAAAAGATTTGAAAAACCTGATTTGGAACCAGCGGGTAATAACAGAAACCAGGAAAGGGGGGCCGAAAGTCTAGCAGGTAAAAACTCTTCTCGGTAAAAGCGTCTGAGAGCTTTTTTTCACGAAGAAGATTCTTCACGTTAACTCTTTATGACCCAAAATATCTACTTCTCCAAAATACCCTTTACATTTGTGAAATGATGTGTATATCATCAGCACTTCAGTTTCAACAAGAAAATATGATATCGATTTGGAAAAGTGTAACATAGGACTAACATAATTGTGACATGTACAATTTTTCTTATAAAAAATTATATTTTTGTAAGATTTTTTATATATGGTAATGAATATTAACTCATACATTATCATTAGTGTAAAGTTATATATAAATATTTATTTTTGGCAAGACTACTAAAATATGTTAATAACTTAGTTATCACTATTAAAATAATATATATATATATATATATATCACATCAATAAAATAAGCTAAATATAACTACAAATATAGTTTTTTTACATCAACTTATATATCATATTTTTATAAATATATACGTTTTACAAAAGTTAATTTTAAGTATGCATCAAAAATACAAAATTAAAGCAACATTAGTCAAATATTCTTTTCATAGTTAAATTATTAAATTTATTTATTCATCAGGTAAATTAAAAATTTGATTTTCCAGTTTAACATATTTTAACCAAAACAAAAAAAAAATTATTAGACTTTATATATTTAATACTAGATGATAATATATATATATATATTTAAAATAAATAATCTTTAAATTTAATACAATATAATACTATTAAAATATAATTTAAACTTTTTTAAAAATAAAGAAAATGAAATTAAAATATTAAAAAAAACATCAAAAGAAATAAGACTTCAAAAATACATTTATGATTTTTTCTTCAAAATGTTGAAATTAAATTTGAAAATAATTAATGCCTAAATATAAATTAAAATTTTCTTTTAAAATAAAAGAATGTTATATTTAAACGATTATTTCTGCTTTTGGCGCAGGAAAATTCCTAATTTCATGCATACTGATACAATACACCAAATAGTGAACACTAACAAAATCATTATATAAATTAGTTTTATAGTTGTATATACATTTTTCGTTTAATTAAAAATTTAAAACATAGTTAAACCAATTAGACCGGTAAGACCATTGATTTAGTTACAATATCGAATCAATATGTTCTGTCTGGTTTTCAAAACATCGATTATTTGTATGTATCAATGTTAATTATGTAATCATGTTAACAAAATATTTAAATTAGCAAAAAAGTATTTCCACTCAAATCTGTAGCTCCATCTTCTTTCTTCGTTTTGTTGTAATTCGCTTCTGTACGGTGATGATGACGATGTTTTCTGATGAATTTAGTTCTTTGGTACTTGAGTTTAGGTTCTGTTAATGCTAAGGTGTTTAGGTAACTATGTGGTTTGTAGTTTGGCTTAAACCCAATTTGTTAAAAAAAATTAATATACTGCTAATTTTTTTATACAAAATTATTAAAAATTCTTACTAAACTGTCTTTGACCTTCAAAGTTTCAGAGCTAACCTTTGACTTGAGAACTTACATAGACTTACTTATATGACCTCTCTATATTTTTTTAACGAAATTGTTTTTTTCCTCTTAGGACTTTCTAAATTTCCTTAATTGCAATGTGTTTCTTGATAGAAAAGTAAAACGTCTGAACAGAGCATACAGTCATGCCCCAAGGATGTAGCTTGACGTGTGATGCATTTAATATCATATGTTATTAATTATGACAATGTATTATTAAGTTACAATTAGCTCAAGTTCATTTATGATGCATGCATCTTCTTAAGTATATATATATTCAGTTACAAGAAGACAATCCTCAAACACACAAAACTCCATTCTCTGTATACAAGAAACTAAGATCGTATCAAATGTGGAACGGTGATGGAACAGTTGAGATCAATGGCTTTCGAGTTTACTATTCAGAGGTAAGAACAACTGTTTTTCACTTAACAGTGATCACTTTGGTTGGTGCTTTTTTACATCACACTTGTTCTCAGGTAGAGTTTGTGAGGAGAATCTTTGAAAGACACCCAGAAACAGCATCAAATCTTCGTCCAAAGAACCAATTGGTGAAAAATGCGTACATGAACACCCTTCTCGACCTCATCGACATAACTTGCTTGGCTCCTCAGGAGCTCACAGAGGAGGAACTAGTGGATGCTGAGAACACACTTTTGGATCTGGTAGGGGTAGGTTTCGAGTTGGATTGGTTGAAGAAGAAGCTGGAGGAGCTTAGCGTGAAGAAGAAGAAAATGGAAACACGTGGTGATCGCATGAGGGAACTGGATAGAATGATTGTGGAACAGAGACAGAGGTTGCTTGCGCTTGAAGTTGAACTTAAGAATGAAGAGAACGAGGCTGTTTCCGACAGTGCTCGACTTGGTTTCGAGGATGTTGTTTGAATAAAAAAAAACTCACTAGTAAAAAAGAAACCTAAATGTTTTTTTCTTTTCTCTTTAAGAAACCTAAAAATGTTTTTTAGGTTTACTAATATGTTGTTGCGTTATCTAATTACAAGAATGGTTCGAATGAAAGCGTTATATTTTATGTGTAAAAACTAAAAAGCAAAGAGATGAGGTGAAAAGAAGAATGATTATTTGAGAAGTCTATGTGCTCTGTTTCCAAGAACAGAGCATGCACATCAGGGCGATTGATGTTCTAGTGAGAGAACCAATCATATACTTTTTCAAGTTTCGGAAAAGTTTGACTTATAGGTGTTTTGGTCTGTTGGTTGCTGAGGTCTCTGTTTCTTTTATTGTCTGTTTCTTGGTGGAAAAGTAAACAGTGTATATGGATGTAATACTCAGTCTAACTGAAATTTTGAGGCAATCGCCTCAAGAAATCTCAAAGGATGATCTGTCTGACGCATACGTTGCAACTGGGATCCATGAGAGACGCAGGGATTAAATTGGATTTGGTTGGAGAAGAAAATGTAAGAGGTTTCAGAAAGGGAGAAAGAGGAGGAGGCTTGGGAGACACGAAAGCAAGTGTTGGAGGAATTAAAAGGCAAAAATGTTGGTTGCAGGAGCTCCTTTTTAGCGTTAGATGATATTTTCTGACGACATATGTAGATATTTTGGTATGTCTCTTGGATTGAGAATTAGACACCCTTCTTCAAACTTAGGAAGCTAAGCTAGTGGAATTTTTGTAAAGACAAGTTTCCGTTGGGTAGAGAAGGAATCGGTAATATTTTGCAAGTACGCAGTTCAATTAGAAACGTAATGCCTCTTTCAAGATTGAGTATGTGTGTCTCATTCAAACGGCTAACTGAGATGCATTTTCTTTCAATTGTCAGTGACAAGGCATAACTCAAAAGCTATAATATTGCTTATTAGTTGGTGAATAGAGAGCCATGGTGATAACTGATAAGCGATCAAGACCATTCTAAAGAGACATAATTTAAATCATGGCATCGTCATAGCATTGTTACTACCTGGTGTGTTCGGGTCAGAACGTTTCAGACAACAGGTTTCAATATAAGGCTCTAGGAAGTTAGTAAGGCCAATGTCGCCAGTTGTCAAAATTTTGTAAACAAGTAGATTTCCTTGCACAATGAATGGGGTCAAGGTGTAGCAAAGATAATCTGTTCATAATGGACGCACTTTTACCGAAAAGAATTTCCAATCTCAAATCCAACTCCATATCCATCATAGATGATAGAATTATCAATTTTGAAGAAAAAAATAAAATTTTACATTGAAAATGCTGTTAGTTAAAGGTAGGTCTGGGCGTTCAGGTATCCGTTGGCGTTCGGGTCGGGTTTTTTGGATTTTGATTTTTTTTTTATACCACTTTTTAGGTCCCATTCTAGTAATTTTGCAAGTACGGATCGGGTTCGAATATAACACAACGGGTTTAGGTCAGTTTTGTATCACATCCTAGAATCCATAAAATAACCATATATCATTCAGATTCGGGTTATATCAGTTCGGTTCGGATATACCCGAAATAAAATCTAACATTTTAAAGCAAAACATAAGAAAGATATAGTTATTTATATATAATTAAGTATTTAAAGTACTTATTTAAATTTTAAATACTTATTATTAGATACCATATCAAATTAAATATGAAATTAAATATTTGAAGTATATATTTATGTCTCATATAGTTATATTGTATACTAGTTTGGACATTCAGATCGGTCTTTTTGGATAATTTTTCTGATTTTTTGGTTTTTCGGGTTACCCGTTCGGATCTAGTTAATAACACTTCAGGTTCGGATATGTTTTGTACCACCTTACAAGATCCATTCGGGTATTTTTTACATTTTAGACCGGGTACGAATCAGGTTCTTCGGTTCAGTTCGGTTTTCGGGTTACTGATTTTATGCCAAGGCCTAGTTAAAGGGTCAACAAAGCTTAATTTTCAATAGTAAGTTAACAAACCGAGTCTAATTAGTTCTACTAAATCAATCAGAACAGCAATTTTGATAGTTTAATAAGCATAAAAGCCACACTAATCGAGGAAGCTCTCTTCTAATTAAGCCACACTGGTAGAAACAGTTTGAGGTTCTTTAATTATTCATCCGACCACTAATTCTACAATCGTCATGTCCTCATATAGTCTATAAGCTCAAGATACAAACTCTGGTCCATCCAAGAGCATAAATAACTTATGTACAAGTAACAAAAACACACATGATGTTCATATGGCAAGAACATGCAACAATGTGAAAGTCCAAAAATGAAGACCAGCTAAACAAACACATTTAACACTCATCAGAATCCAATAACTCTAATAGTCGCCTTAACATCACAGCTTATTCTCAGTATAACAAAAAAACCAACGAACTAAAAACAGAGTAGTGAAGAGAATGGGATCAGATAGAGCTAATACGTAAGATGCCATCATCCCGGCGAATCAAACCAATAGGGAACAATAAAGTTCATTATTCATCATTCCACATTCTCTTCATTACTATCATAAACTCAAAAGATAACAAGAATACAACTTTTAGAGGAGTAAGGAAAGATCAGATAGAGCTAATACGTAAGATGCCATCATCTCGGCGAAATCAAACCAATAGGGAACCAAGAAAAGTTCAATCATCATATCTCCCTCTCTTTCTCCTCTTTTTTTAATTCTTTATCAAAAACACATCACATAAAAATCGATACTTTTCCAAAACCAAGTCTTAACCTTTAAAAGCGAAACAGAGATTTTGAAACAGAGACAACGAAAGACGTTAAACTCTTGAAACGTATTGAGGGATTGAAAAAACAGAGTGGTCTTATATAACATTGATAAACCTAGGGTTTCTTTAGGGTTCCCTAGTCAAAAAGACGTAAATAGCCTGCTGATTGGGCCGATAATGGGTGCAACTTACCAGGGTTTGTAACTGTGAATCTTTATTAGGGGCCCAAAATGGGCCCAGTTACACCAGAGTTTGGTTTTGGTACAATGTTGTTTTGATTACCCTCTTTTTTTTTTGCAGAAAGTTGCTCTGGGTTTGTTATTTTATTTAAGTTTTGAGGACATGAAGCTCTTGTTACTAGATTGTCTGTATGAGACAGGATTGGTTCCGAGCGCATCCGGATGAAACATTCGCATTAATCTCCAAAAATTTTTTAAAAATATATTATATATAGATTGCATGACTCCATTTATAGTCTTGAGATCTGGCCTTGGATATGAGTGCATCATTCGTTAGGATGAGATTATATAAAGACTAAAGTACAAATCTCTTGCAAGATTAAGGAAACGAAATTCAACTGGTGAGTTAGCTTCTAACGTTAATTACTTTCTCGGTGTGTTGGAATTTCGATCAAGAAAACATATGTAAGCAAATTACGTTTGCATATGTTACATTGTCTGAAGAATCATATCCCCAAGGAACACACCCTTGAGATCATGTCAGTGGAAGTTAAATTTCTTCTTTGAGCTTAATTGTCTTCAGCCAACACTTTTGAGTTGTGGATTAATAGAACACCATAAGGTTACCTTTTGGTTTACAGACCTAATCTGACACCACATATCATCTTAGGGTTTTCAAGCCTAATCTTACACCACATTCTAATCCAATCATAATAAATTAGTGTTTCTGTAAAGGAGAAGATATTTAAAATACGTAAAATTATAAGTTTGGCTTGAATATTAATTCTTCTTTTTCTTAAAGAAAAATAAACATATGAATCATGTTGATTTGTGTAAACTAAGTGTTATGCATAATGTCCCATACCAATCTATATTTAAAAAGATATATTCAGCAACTTGTGTATGCATCACATTACATAAAGCCTTTTTGGCTTTTTCTTTCTATCAGACATTATCAAGTGTGTCTTTGTAATATATATATTATAAATTTTTGTTCTTTTTAGCCACATTTCTTCTATTTGTCGGGCTTAATTAATAGTCACACATATTTATTTATGTTATCTCCTTTTTCCCCCACTCAACAGATCCAAAAGTATAGACTTAAATTTATAGTTCATTGTTTTACATTAGTTCCCCCCTAACGCATTATAATTTGGAATGAAATTTGGTAGTATGTCTTTGAAATTATAAACGATAAAAAACTAAACGTGGTTAGGAAACCAATCAGATTTGCCATCCCAATTGTAATCATGTATAGTATCAAGTGTTTGTTGTTTAGGAGTTGAGGTATGGAGAATGACGTAAATTCGCATATTCCATATTCGTATTCTATTAGTAACATATATGTCTACATGTTTTAAGACATTTGCAAACGCTTTAGAAGGTAATAAACTCGATCTTTTTTTTGCTGAATATAAAGGATACGACAACACCGCTTCTTCTAAAGCGATTGGCGTCCCTTGCAAGTTGCAACGATATATAGCATACCGTCGAAGCAGAACAAGCATTTTCATGACAACATCTCTATCCCTTCGGCAACCATTTTGAAGCAACTTGACATGTATATGTAAGGGATGTAATTCTATCAAAGAGCATTTTCATGACAACATCTCTATCCCTTCGGCAACCATTTTGAAGCAACTTGACATATATGTAAGGGATGTAATTCTATCAGTAATTCTATCAAAGACAAGTCAGAAGCGTAATGCCTCACTAATGCATTACTGGCTTCTCTTTGACTGAAAAATAATCTTTTATTTTTCTTACTAGGGGAAGTCTGCGCTTCGCGCGGAATTTGATATTTCAAGTTCGTTTGTGTATTTACAGGTTTTATTATCTTTTGTCCAGATCAGATTTTCATATATTTCTTTTTCAATTGGTGTAATTGAAAACTAAAGAACAAAATTTTAACTAAAATTAAATTTGTGCAGCATCAAGATTTTTTTTTTGTTTGCTAAACTAAAACTCTAATTAGCTGACACAAAATCAAACAGAAATTACAAAATATATATATTTACATGTATCTTTTGATGCTGCACTAAATATATATATATATATATTATTAACTTAGATACATGTTTAAAGTAGTTTTCCTGCTCTGGAGATCGATCCAAGGTGATGCACAGTCCATAAAAATAGAGCAACAGTTCTAATATTGATTAATGAACACTTCTTATTTTAGGCTTAACCTTGATTTTGTTTCTTTTTTTGCCAAGGCTAATCCTAGTTAATCTTAACTTGTAACTTCTTACAAACTCTATCATGTTCAATGGAATTTCAAATATTTGGCAAAAAAGAAACTCGATTTTTTATAGATATAATCGATAATGCATACATTCTCCAGAGACATAGCCCTAAAACTAAGGAAACAGAACAAATTTACAATAACAAACCCGAGGAAAACACATCGCCAATCATAATCTAAAAAGAAAAAGACGTTATAAAAATAAAACTTAAAGGAAATATATGTTTTTAGACCAAATATAAATAAATATATAAATACTCTCGTGGCTGACAAAAAATAAATAAGTAAATACTCTCGTTTAAAGTTGAATTTGTTCTATTTCTACCCTAGCGTTATTTGGTTATCTCCACTCGAGGTTAACTCAATGGCAAAAAGGGAAGAAAATTGTGTTTGTCTACCTGTATACATATAATCAAAAGGTGAATTAAAAGGTAAAATTAATGATTTGATGAAAAGTGTTTTTTTTTCACCTGATGGAATATGGTTTAAATTCACTGATTGATAGCTAATGCCTAGTGGTAGTAGGGTTATAGCTCGCAGTCGCAAGTGAAATAGGGTTTTATGATATCAACTAAAACGTAAAAAGTAGAAGGCATGCAATTATACATGGACCCATAGGACAGCAACCTCTTAATATTTTTTGAAACACTAGCAACCTCTTCTTGGTTTATGTTCCAGATAGACATTATAGTTTTTCATCAATCGATTAGAAGTTAAGAACTGATAACGATTCACCAGATAAATCTTCTTTACCAAAGAGAATATCAGACTGGTAAATAATTCTTAATACGTTTCACAAACCACAACACATGCGATGAATGATTTAAGCAGCACAAATCATAATGATTTGTGATAATATCGTTGTTGTGCTACTATTAAAATTGAAACCTGATGATATAATATTATATATTGTTGGAAACAACGTAGGCTCATATATACCGCATACTAAGCCCCCCACGAACGATTACTATTCGTAAAGAACAATGATATTGCTTACAAATTACAGTAAGCAAATATTTAATATGTAATATTTAGGTGTGTTACAGTGTTAGTCGAGTGAAGCTGAACCATCTGATCTAAATTTTCATTTGAATCGAACTTTTTGGTTCACCTATGGCGTGAAAGACTGAAAGGGTTAGGGTTGGTTCAAGACTTCAAGTCTTGTCCAATTACGGTCGGAAATTTTACAAATAAACATTGCAGACATTTTTGTTTTTATGAATGACAGAAAACTTAAATGTTTTAATTTTTTTTTTTGAGATGATAATAGAAAGATACGGTTGGTGTTTTTAATACGGTTGGTGTTTTTATCACACACACACACATATTAGGTGCTTTGCCTGAAACGGCGTAACCGTCTTAAATAAAATTTAAATAAAACATCAAACTACTATGTACGACAAAGTTTTTCATCAAAATATTAATATTTATTATTGAGTCGAACATTTTAAAACACTCGCATATTTAAAATATTTTCGAAAATATCTTTATACAAATATTTTTGTTTAATTAATATTTAATTATAAAATATTTATCTTAATTTTAAATTTTATAATAGAAAAATATCATTTCAAAATAACAACACAATATATATATATAATTATCTTATTTTGAAATTTAATTTTAAAATTAATTTTAGAATGTTTTGAAAATGTTTATGAGATGTTATGTTTTAAGATATTCATCCTTTTTTACAATTTGTTTTTTTGTATGTCCTTGTAGGATATGTAATCAAGTACTGTATTTGTATGGGTAGAACATAAACACAAGCTTTTGTGGTAACACATATTAGCAGAATTTACAATTGTTAAAAAATGTTTTTTTTTAAACGAAACACTAATAAATTAAAAAATAATAAATTGTATATGCTATCAATGAGTTTAAATTAAGAAAATCCAAAAATTATAACTTTTTAATATCAAAATATTGTATAGATAATATTAATAATATAATATCAAATATTTGTATAGATAATAATTATAATATTTTTTTAAAAAATTGTTTATTATCTAATATACTATTATTAAAATTATTTATTAAAATCATTGACTCACCTAAGACAAATTCTTTTTATATAATAATAAATAACATAATATCAAATATTTGTATAGATGAAATATTGTAATTATCATATTTTCAAAACTGTTTATTATTAAAATATATAAATAAAATATTTATGAAAACTATTGACTAAGCCTAAAATTATGGAGAATGTGAAAAAATAAACAAATTCACTAATATTATTAAAATTATTTATTAAAATCATTGACTCAACTAAGAAAAATTCATTTTTATATAGTAATAGATAACAATAGTATCAAGTATTTGTATAGATGAAATATTTTAATTATCATGTTTCCAAAATTATTTATTATTAAAATATATAAATAAAATATTTATGAAAAATATTGACTTAGCCTAAAGTTATAGAGAATGTGACAAATCAAATTCACTTCTCAAATAGTATATCTATATATATATACAAATATATTCATATTTATCATATATATACAGGCAAATATTCATCTATTAAACAATCTTAAGTTTTTCATTTTATACTTCTTTAGTTACGCGTCTAATATCCAGTTTGGAAGGTATATATATATATATATCGATTGCACTGATTGTTTCACACAAATACAAATACGATCATCACTAGTTTATCTTTTAAAAGACAACTTTGTTTGTCACTACTCTCACTAACTTATTTGATTATAGTAAACCATTCCCTTATATTGTGGTTTAGACTTTGAATCATTGCTTTATTGTCAAAGTACATATTTGTAACCCTTTTTAACTAAGTTTTAGACTAAACTCTTTTTTTTTAAGTGACAGATCATGACGAAACCTATAACAATCTTCGAAAAGTAGAAGCAAAGTATTTCTCTTGTTTATATTGTCTATAGTAGAAAAGAACATGTATGTATGTACAACACGTTTGTAGATGGAAAACTTGAATAACTTTAATTTATCCATAAGATTTAATTACATGCTCGAACAAATCATGGACCACGCCAGTAATGTTTCAAAACCAGACCGTTAAAAGTTTAGCTCATGGGTGAATATGGTTCGACAAGAATGTCAATAGAGTTTAACCAAAATTAACTGACTTCAATCATAATAAAAATTAAAATAAAATTTAAATGTTTTGTTAGTTATATTGGGTAAATTTTATAAACATATTTATGTTGAGTTATTATAGTTTTCTATGGAAATAATTATGAAATAAAATATAAGTATAAATCAAATGAAAATAAAATATAAATTTAGTATTTTGATTTTAAAATATAAAATCAATATTCTGACTTTCAATATTTAGTCACCGTGAGTTATAAAAATTTTAATATATAATAATAAGTATAATTTTTTATTTGTAATATATGTAATGGTTAAAAGTAAAAGAATTAACTATATTAATTTTAGTAGGAAAATTATAAATAAATACTGATTTTATCAGTTTGATCCATATATGTTATTGGTTCACGGTTGAACCGGGTCCGACCATAGCTAGTTTTAAAACATTGGACCACGCATAAGCCCTTGATATATATAAAGTAAACTTATTTTTATTAGTATATATATAATATTATCATTAAGTTCATCGTTTCTTGTTTGTTATTGTAAGTTTTATTACAAATGCTAGACTGCTAGTTACTCTGTATATATGCTATATGCACCCGTACCTGCACGTATGATAATTGTGCATATCAAACGAATGCACTCGCTTCAAGATCTATAGAGATCATACCAGGTATCAAATATACATGTAAAATATTTGTAATCTGTCTATTATCAAACTAATACGTATGGATTTATGTGTTTATCTCGCTGGCATGTCGTAATTTAAAGAATCAGCAAAACTCCAAACATGTGTGATGGACCCACGTGAGGTATATGTTGTCGGATTGACCATCGTCGGAGTCAGACAGGTCAGCATCATTTTCCAACATTTTATTTCCTTACTCAAACCAAAATATAAACTGATTTTTAGTCCAACATTAATCTTACCAACAAGGCAACAAGTCATATCATATGTATATTAAGTTGAAACGTACGATGCGCTTTTTGTATTTATGTACATAATGAGGTTAAGCAAATTATACTTATTTGTATCATTAGCTGTATCTCAATGTGAATTATAAAGCTACGTACGTACCGTATAAATTGAATACTGATTATTTTGATTGTCAATTTGAACAATGCTTAATTGTTGATCGTTAACAGCTTTACAATGCTTAATATTATATTATAATACGACATGAATATAAGTCTTTGGTTTTATACATTGAGAGTTTATTAAAACCAATAATGATTTGTAAAGGAAAGAGAAGAATAGTTGAGATCTAGTTGAGATTATATAAAGATTATGAGTTAATTATTTCAATGATTATCATACAAAGTGCCAAAGTGAAAATTAGATGGACGATGGATGAGTTGTCAAATTAAAGGAAATGGGTGACGTAGACAAATGGTCAAAACAGGACCCGCAAGAACATCAAACATATAAAGAACTGTACACCCGTGCGGCGATATGTTTGGCCTTTCTTCTCGACGCGTACCATCTTCTTCTTCTTTTACTTTCTTAATGAAGCAATATTTTATGAACCTCAAAAGAGAATCTTGTTTTTTTTTTCTAATGTTAAGGACTATATAGCGTATAAGTATTCTTCGTGAATCTTTTTGGTTTCATATTTTAGGTTCCAAATGCTAATTTGACATACTTGTTTCAAGAACATTTCAAATTCAGCTGAGTGAAATATGGTCCTGCTTTTTTAATGGCTAGTTGCACTCTGATTTTACAGTGCAATTTCGAAAAACAATCACATGTGAATGTGAGTGAACTACGTCTAATTGTATTTTGACCGCTAAGACCATCTTTTTTGGGATATGGCCGTTAATGTCGAGTATTCTAAGATGCTATCCAAGTTTATGGAAACATTCTATGCGGCAGATTATTTGAAACTACATTTGTATATAAATATATCAAGTTTATTCACCTTTTTATATAGTATGCTATAGCGAATTGGACACCTGCCTAACAAAAATAATATATCTTAAAGGAGATCACTAGTGAATACAAAGTGAAGAATACCATAATTTTCAATATTTATTTACTTCGTATTTTATGGATATTTGAATTTTTTATTTGCTTTACTTTGATAAATATGGAAATCCATTTTTTTTAGATATCCAATTTTTTAAGTATTTACGAATATTTACGGATATCTCATATACTTTGTTCAATACAAGTAAATTTAGAAAGAACTATACAAGATTATTTTCAAAAATATATTTACATATATAAAATAAACATTTAGTGAAAATATATGTTCCATAAATTTTTAAAATTAATTATTTTTATAAAACAAAATTTTATAAAAATTGTAGTTTATATAAAATAATTATATTCCTTTCTTAGTTTAATACTTTTATAAGTAATTTAATAAAAATTGATTAAATTATATGTTAAAAATAATAATTATATAAATTATACATTTAGAAATTCTTATTTAGTTGTAGATGTACATCTATGTGTATAAAAGTCATTGTGGAGTGGATATCCGACTCTAAAAATTGTAATATTGTGATTTACTTTGTTTTCAAACAAATATTAATTCTTAATATTTGATTTGCTTCAACGACTTACAGATATTCGAATTTCGGGTCGAATCAAAATAAATAACGAATCGAATCAAAATTAAAAGATAAAATGTCCAACCCTAAATAACACAACACGATTTATTAGGTGGGGAACTATTATATATAACTGTTCCTAATTCAACATCAATACTATTAAAATAGAAGCACAAAGTTGGACTCAAATTAATTCTAGGTAAAAAAAAAAACTAAAAACTATACGCTATAACTAATACAATTACAACATTTTTTTAAGTCTAAGAAACTAATATTTATAACAATAAATCTGGTGAACTTATTTATGGTAAAACATTAAATGGAGTAACTATTAATGATAGATTTTATAAGGTAACAATTATTATGGCGAGACTTTAAAATATCCTAATTTGGTACCACATATTTAGGAAAAGATTAAAACAACTTTCCTATGTTATTTTATATATTTCATATTTATCAATTAAGGTGTTTGTTTAAATCGTTGCGTATAACATAATATTTTTTGTATCACGGGTTGAAAAATAGTATTAATAAGTTACAAAACATTAAAATGATTTTTCACCAATGTGAAAGTTAAAAAGATTGATTATTTTATTTTATATTTACATCCTTTAAAAATAAACTATTTATCTTAATTTTCATATAAATAAAATTATGCATATATGTATTTATAAAAATATAATAAATTAACATAGTATATTATATGATTATTTATAAAAAATATTTGGTAAAATAATGATCTTGTGTTATGATACGGGCTATAACATACCAGAATAATAAATATATTTTTGTATATAGCAGATCAAAATTCTCTACAAAATTAAAAAAATATTTAAAAATTATTAAATAACATGAACAAAAATTTAAATATAATAAAGCTTAATTATTAACTCATGAATTTAAATAAGTGTTTGAGATAGTAATAAACAAATATTTGTGAATATTTTTTATGACCTCTAATATTCAGTTTCTTTAGACGTAATATCCAATCATTATAAATATAAACATAATCATTATCATAACCACTGAAAACCTCTTTAATTTTTAAAAATTTAATTATGGGTTCCATAACCATAATCTCTAACCTAACCAGTGTAAAATATAAAATCAAAAGGTTAAAATAACTTGTGTTTTGAAATCATGGTTCAAAATCTCTTACAATGTTTAAAAATTCTTTTAAAAAATTTCACTATTAAGAAATTAAACGAGTATGTTCCCTCAAATTTGTGTCCTTTAACCACACTGAACCAGACCAAATTACAATCCTATCTATAATGACAAGTAAACCAAACCTTCTGAGTGAAACCAAGTGTCCTAATCTTGTCGACAACCTTCACTGTTATTATACAAACTTTTAAAGTAGATTTTTGCCTCAATCGAATATTACTTTCTAATATTACTATTCTGATTAAGCTAGCGACCATTTACAATTGTAATTCTTAGTCATTTATTGTCAATTTAAGCGAGAAATGTTGTAACTTGTAAGTTACGCGAATAATTTCTTGTCAATTTAGCATAAATAAGTTCACCGGATTTATTGTTATAAATATTAGTTTCTTAGATTTAAAAATAACGTTGTAATTGTATAAGTTATAAAGTACAGTTTTAAATTTTTTTTACCTAGAATCAAGTTGAGTCCAACTATGTGCTTCTATTTTAATAATATTGATTTTTTGCTTTCCCAGGTTTGATTCTCGAATTACTTACAACATTTATCACTTAAATTAACGATAAATGACTAAGAAGTACAATTGTAAATGGTCGCTAGCTTAATCAGAATAGTAATACTAATAAAGAAACATTAATTAAGAAAACTGAGTGAGGAAGAATAGAGAAGGCGAAATGGAATGTTGCGCGAGAACAAGAAATGTTGTCTGCTTAAACATATAATGCTGACAAAATGGAAGATGACTAAATCAGGTTTTTGTTCTGTCTGGTTGTTTCCTTAGTTTAACATATATAAATTAAACAAAGTTCATACATAAGGA
The DNA here is from genome assembly GCA_018703725.1 of Brassica juncea. NCBI lineage: Eukaryota > Viridiplantae > Streptophyta > Magnoliopsida > Brassicales > Brassicaceae > Brassica > Brassica juncea. Next base: position 3,739,244 of record CM031940.1, on the reverse strand, counting down.
TCAAAGGAAAAAAAAAATCCTTGTCACTTGTCACTACACCTCACTTGTCGCTACACCTTTATATAATTATATAGACAACAAAATATTAATCAAATATGCAAATTTCTTTTTGCTTACTGAAATTTAACCTGTAAGTAGTTTATTTTTATCTCTTTGCACAATTTCTGTAGTTGTAATTTATCTTTAATTTTTGTGTGTTTGATACAATTTTGAATCATTTAAAACTTGCAGAATATTAATTGTACCAAAACCGTATCACTATCAACTACGAACAACCTATATAAAGGGACTCAAATCTTAGAATAAGTGATCGACTATCTAAAATTTCGAGTAAAGAATTAGGCGGCTACAAAATAGGATTCATAATACGAACTGTTGTAGTCCCGGCAAAAGATCAATAAATTACTTCATTTGATCATCTTTCCTGCTCGCCAACTGCTTTCTTCTCGTTTCCGTATAAAACCGAATAAACCAAAAACCAATAATATATAAAGCAAATTTAACTAAAGTAGATATAGTTTTAATAGCGTAGCTAATTTCTTAAAACCAATATACCAGGAAAAAAAATCAAAACCATACCGAAATCCGGATTGAATATCCCCTAGTTTATGCTTATCTTGCAGATCAAATATATCTTCTCATATAAATAGATGTTCTACCTCTCCGTTATACCTATGATCTAATGCAAATAAAGCTTTCAACAGATAATCTTTAGTTTTCTTCAGCGTAAGTCTCGAGAGTACAGCGTAAATACTCTTTACATATTCTTTGCGAAACAGTCTCAATGCAGTTATATCAAAGGATTTAAAAATCACATAGAATCCTAACACATTACATGTGATTTATTGAGTTAGGAAAAGAGATCAAATCGCGACTAGTGTTTTCTTTCTTCTATTTCCTATTGATTTTTAAAATTGTACCTCTATATTATCGTTTATAACTGATTTGATTTCATGATTTTCAGTCAGATTTTTGTGTTCCTATATATCAACCTTTGTCGAAAAATAACAAATAGAAAAACAATATCTGAAACGTTCCTTTAATAATCAACAAGAATTTGATCAATACAATACAAGGAAACAAACCAGAATGATTTTTATGGCCTTAATTAAAGAGCAAATAAAAAACCTAAGATTTTGTGCATGTGAATTGAACAATGAGCTTAATATCTTTCTTGCAGTGACTTGGACCAAACATCTCGTCCGAAACGTAAAGCTCACACTTGTATTTTCCAAGACAATTCTGCACAAATAATACATAACAATACGATTCATTGAAACATTTATCATTCACTAATCCATAATATATTGTCAATATTCATTAATTTTCTAACCTTTTTGACAATCCTCAAGGTAGCTGGTGCGCCGCAATTGCCGTGTCTAAAAACTTTTTGGTTTTCTTCACAACCGGTAGGATTGCCATAATCAGCGAAATTGATCTTTGTAATAATATATCCAGGAAATTGAGAACAAGAAACAGTCATAAATCCCCTTTCAACACCATACCGTCCACAGTCTGTATATTCTTTCGGGTTACTATCAGTTTTGTTGCCTCTTGCATCACTAGAAATGTCCATATTTGAAGCTAAATCAAACATAGATAAATAAGATAAAATAAAAAGAAGGATGGAGCTTCGATAATGGCAATATGAAGTATCCATTATATTTTCTTCTGTCCTCGTAATCAAAGGTAATAAGAATGTATTTACTACTTATGTACTTATATAGTCCTTTACAAAAAAAAACTTGGATCACTTAAGTTTTAGAGAGGCAAATACGTGCGTAGATGTGGCCACCCAAATTTCTCTCGATTTTGAACCCTATCTCCCAATCGTTTTTTTCTTCTTAGTTTTCGGAAGGGCATTGACTTTGACTTTTCCACCATTACTTATTAATAAATTTGTATTTTCAGTAAAAAGTAAAAACAGGAAATAATATTCACCTTTTTCTATTCTATCCATCTTAAATTTAAAATATGTATTTAAAGATAATATTTTATAAATTTATAAACCACATTAAAATACATATATTAAATTTCATATACTAGAAAAATAATTTTAAATTAATTACCATTATTTTTAACCTGAATAATATCATATTAAGATATAGTTCACTCATGAAATCTCAATTATTTAATTTTACCAATCTAATATTCATAGTCGATTCTCAAGTTCGGGGCAAAAAAAAAATCAAAATTTCAAAAATTTTTGTGACATTAAACCTTTTTGATTAAAAATGGTTACACATTTAATCTATGTTAATTTTATAATTTATGTTGGTGCCTTAATTTAACACATATCATTAATAAAAAATGACTACAGCAATGATTTTTTTCGTGGCTATGTGCCAAATTTTATGGTTTTACGAAGGATTAGCTACGAAATGCCACGACAAAAATGAAGCTATACGATCGTAACACATTTTAACAGTGTCAAAATCGTAGCAAAAAACCATTTTTTCTGTGAATTAATTTGTGACTAAAGTGTGGCATTTTATAAAAAAAATTATAAAAGTAAAAAATAGAAATTAAAATAAATTGAATATTAAATCGAAAATTGATTTGTTAATTAAAATCAGTTTATAAATTAAGATCAGTTTACAAAACAAATAATTATATAGAATGTATACATTGTAACAGGTTTACAAAGTAATTAAGCCGGTATATTAATTAAAATTAATTTCCACAATTAAACCAAACCTGATCAATTTGAGTTCCAGATCCTCCAATGCTCCTATTCGTCATGCGCCCACGTAAGGTGACTCCGTTTCATCATGCTAACACTTCCGGCGAGGCCACTTCACACGTCGCCACTTCGTCTTCTAGCTTCATCATTTCTCAGATTTTCTCAGATCTTAAAAAAAAAATTGATTAGAAAATTATAAAGTTTGATGAGAAGGGAAAAGAAAGAAATGAGGAAGAGGAACACTTAGAGAAGAACAAGAACAGGAACAGAAGAAGAAAAAAACGAGGTTCTTATTAGTGACCATAGCTTAATAGCATAATCGTGGAAAAAATATTTAAGATGTGGAAAAATTAATTAAACAGCAGAAAATTTAAAATTTGCAAAATGACAGGAATACATGTTAAATTGACCAAAAATATTTTATATGGTATTCACTTTGTTATAAGAAAAAACAAAGATCAATAATTTAACTAATTATTAAAAAATATGAAAATAACTAAAATTTATTAAAAGTACTTTAGTCCTTATTATAAATATTGAGATTATCTTTCCATATGTTTTAATAATAGATTAACATTTACAATATTATAAAACAAATTATAGTATAGCTTTATTTACAAAGTAACTATTTATCATTAATTTTTGCTATTTATTTAAAATTTTAAAATGGTGTTAGCATATAATTTAATAATATTAAAGTGTTGATTTTGTAATAATCTTCTAAAACTCACTTTTCCGTTTAATGAAAATTCTTTTTGTATTTTTGTTAGCAAAAGTGCAAACTTGCGTTTTTGTATTTTTTTCATTCTCTGATTTTGTTGATTAGTATAATATTTGTGGAATCATTTTTGAAGTGCCATTATGCCATTCCGCAAAGCTACCAATCAGGGCCTGAGGTTCGACTAGGAAGGAGGAGAGAATAAAAATTGATGTTGTAGTCTTATCCATTTCTGTCCCTTAGATCTAAAGAAAAGATTAATGTTGTAGTCTTATCCATGTCCCTTAGATTTAGAGGTAATCAATGGTGAAGACTAAAAGAAAAGATGAAATCCTCACCCTCAAGTTTTAGCCAAAAAGAAGCCAACCTTATTTATTAGTATTCTTTTTATCTTTTTACTTTTATATACTTAACTAATAATTGTAAAATCAATACTTCTAAATTAAACTTTCAGATTTTGGAATTTAGAATATGATTAGATTTATAGTTTAAATTTTGTAAGTGTAGTCATTTTGGTTTAAGATTTAAAAATTGTAAAGATTATATTTATGATTTAGGGTTTGAAGTTTGGATTAAAAGGTTTGGGTTTAGATTTATGGTCTAAAGTTTATGTTTTAAAAATTAAGATCTAAAAGTTAAGAATTGGTGTAAGAGTTGATAAAATATAAGATTTAGAATATGAGTTTTTGATATATTGTAGTGATTAGATTTTTATTTTTAGTTTATGATTTGAGGCATATTGTTTAGGTTTAGGGTATAGAATAAGATTTGAGATTAAATTTGAAAAATTAATTTTTTTGTAGTTGATGTGTTAAGATTTTGTGTTTATAGGAGTTAAAGTTAAAACTAAAAAGACTAGAGTTTAAGAGTTGTATTTTGAGTTTAGAGTTTAAGAACATATTAGAGTTTAGGATTTTAAATAGCAATGGAAAAATTGGTGGCAACACTGTACGAAATTTCAAAAAAATTTGTGACTAAAACGTGGTAAAAAAATATCTTATAGGTTTGCAATGAAAATTTCATGGCTGAAACGTGGCACAAAGATATTCTTTTGCTGAACCACGATTTTAACAACGTTTTATTTCTTGGCAATTTTACTACGAGTTGTTTGTGGCAAAATCGTGTTTATTTTTCGCTATATTTTATTTCGTGGTTTTTTTGTTACGATTTACATACAGAAAGCCACATTTTCCATTCGTAGCATTTTTCTAGCATCTTCGAATTTGTTATGAAGTTTTCATAGCTATTTTGTGGCTTTAGCCAAAAGCTCTACTAGTGTTTACATATGTAGAGAAAGAAATAGAAAAAGATGAATGATGCATTACTCAATGAAAGGAAGCTCGTGGACTCGCAGACTCGCATTATCTCGCTTTCAAATTTTAACTTACTACACTAATTATATGTCCAACGACAAAATAAACATGAGATTCAATGCACACAAATGAGCTTACACAACAAGATACAATCAATTTTACTTTTAAAAGTATACTGACTGCAAGGACACGGTAAACTGTATTAGTATTTTATGGATCAATTCATCCGAAGTTACACTATAAATCTGCAAGGATATAGTAGAGCTAAGACGAAAGATGAATTGTTTATTTTAATTTGTAAAGCTAAGCAAGGAATAAAAAGTGCATAAATATTCGATGAGTAAGAAGCATTGGTCATTGAAGAATTCAAAGAAATTCAATATGCGGAAATAGATAAATTCATAAGTAAATTTTCAAGCAACATTCTCTAACTCAAATCACGCAATTAATGTGTTCAAAAAAAAAAAAAAAATCACGCAATTAATTTAACTACTTTCATAGTGCTAAATCCTTTGTATTAAAATCTTAGAAACTAACTTCCATTAAATTTTATGAACATGCACAAAATCAAGTTTGATATGTTCGCGAAACTCCTAACATCTACTTTCACTGACTAAAAAAATTTTTATCATCTAAATTCATTCAGACATTAAATAGTCACTTTTAACCTACGATTCAGAAACTAGATCTTAAAACCTCAAATGTGATAACTTATAATAGGTATTTGACTAGCTAATTCTGTTGCAAATGGCGGTGAAATTAGTTTTTTTTTGCTTAAATTTGGTGAATTTAGTTAAATTATATATATAAGTTTTTTGGTCAAATATATACATAAGTTTTAGGTTAATAGTTTATGTATAGAATTTTCTTATATTCAAAATATAGTCAGCGGTACTAGACCTTTTTATATAAGTATAGTCCACAGTATAAGTTGGTTACTTGTATGCTAGAAGTAGAGATATGAGTTGATGAAGCTGCTGCAGTCTCGATTAAAATTAACTTCATCTTGATTGAGTTTTACCACTCACCAATTTATGTCGTATTGGCATGATTTATACTGGTAAAAGAAATGGACTAAACCATAAAAATCGTATATCATATATATAGACAAATTAAAATATGATAATTGTGTTAACTAACATTTAAATTTACAAAATGACGGTGCTTATAACAAGATTAATATAGAAGTATATTTTGAGATAACTGTCAGGTCAAACTGCAAAACTGTTTTATATGCAAAAAGAGTTTGAGTTAATTCGACCTATTCAACCTTTCTAATCCACATTCTCCCACACTTTGGCTGTATATTACTCCCTCGTTCCCAAATGAAAAATGTTTTAAAATGCTTTTTTTAAGAGCTAGAAAATGTTGATGCTTCAGTATGTAAAATGTTCCATATCTTAAGAAACTTTTTGACTTTAATAAAATTTGTGTAACTAATCATATTTAATAATCTGTTTTATAATTAGTTGAATAGTTTTTTTTTTGTCATTAACATACATATTCATTTAAGATTCCGCAAACCAATTTGGTAATTCTGCATCCATGTAAACAATGAAAGACGGTTGCTTCCGAACACTGCTTGCCAGGATGTTCGTCCTTGCATTATGCGTTCTTGGTACACATATGATCTCTGAGTGATTAAAACTCTTTTTCAAAATCCAGATATCTTCCAAATAGATTGTGTATGCTGATCATTCTGTCTTAGGAAATTATTTTCACTAACTGGGAATGGTCTCTTGCAAACTTACATGATATTGTCGTAAATTTCTCATGCTTTTCAAGGTCCAGATGAAAATCTCTATTTGGGCATGGTGAGGTGATAAGCTAGCCCTCATATTTCTTGTTCCCTTCCTGAAAAATTATCCCTTTTTTTCTAAGAACCATACATAAAAACAATCGTCCCTGAATCATAGACAATAATGCTGGAACTGTTTTTTTTTTATATTGGTTGAATAGTTTATAATTTATAGTTTTAACATACTTATAAAATAAAAATAAATTTATTAAGATATGTGTTTTAGCTAAAACATCTTATATTTGAAAAAGGAGAATATATAAATATACACTATTTATTGTTTATTCGCAATGGCAACAAACAAACAAGGTTAGAGACTTCGGAGAGGGGGAAATCACTGATGGTGATTTTAACCTTTTTTTTCTTATTCTACACGTACATTTTCTGTAAAACATTTTTCTTACACCCGACATAATTATAGATCCAAAACCCTGTTTTTTTTTTTTTTGAAATTAAGGCTTTCAGATCCAAAACCCTGTTTAACCCCCAAATATATAGAAAATGTAAAGTTGCAACCAGTCCGTCTAAAATTACCACCGAAAAAGGATGGTAAAAATCATTTAATCATTCCGATAAAATGAAGACTTTTCAACAGGTTGATCACTACATTTGATTCATTTTATTTCTAGTGTACTATTAATATTTGGAAAGTATAAGATTAGTGGTTGTGAAAAAGAAACGGTTACAGGATTAAGAGTTATTATTGGATCTTTTGGTGTGAGATGTGATTAATCTGCCCCTGCGAAAGGTCTACATGTTATAGTTTCTGTGTGTGCTGCAAATAAAATTATTTAAGTCTTAACTTAATGACAAATTATTTAAGTCTAACTTAATGACAAATCAATTCTTATCATTAATGGGATTATTATTTTAAGGTTTAGATTATAATTCTCGATATTGCTCGACAACCTGACCCTCATTCAAATATAACATATACCATATGTTCATCCATTGTCTCTATTGTTGGCATATCTTCTTATCTGTTTTTTTTTTCTTTATTTCAAAATAAAGTCCTTATTAATAAATATGAACACGCATATATGTTTTTTTTGCACTCTCTAGTCTCTTCCCCGAAATTCATAATGCTTAGTTGAATGCATGGAGTAACAAAGACTCGAATTATATCGCGCATGGTATGTAGTTAAACTAATAGATCAGTGTATAATAATTGGCAACAAAAACCGATAGAACAATCAGCATGAAAATAGGAAAACACAGTTATGTACGTATAATTTATTTTGATATAAGATACATGCCGGCCCATGGTATGCAAACAAATAAATTATATATAAACTGGAGTATTTAACGCATGTGTATAAACATGATCTAGCATGGTTCTCAATATTTAATGGATCCTTAGAAAATTTAAGGGTGCGTATCTTCTAGATCGATAAGACTGAGGACTAACCAATATATTTTATATTACGAATGTGGGTGGATTGGAGCAGGTCCACAATTGGAGTATGTATATACAAATACTATATTCTTCAAATGGATTCCTTGTTGGTAATGGAAAAAGGTTTTCTCAACATTACCGTAAGCCTCTTGAATAATTGAGTATGAGTCCTTGCGAAATTGGGCGCTCCAACTTCTATACTACACTTGATGGAGCATGTAGGAAATGTTATATGCAATTAGGACGTTAGACACTCATTATCTTTAACAATAAAAATGGTTTGTTGTTATGTATTTGACCATGCTTAAAAGCAAACAGTGAAGAATTTAAAAATGTATAAGAAAATATTTGTCTTAATATATTATGATATATTTTAAGAAAACAAAGATTTAGTATGATTTATTTGTACACTATGACATTTTCAAGGATTTGAAATAAATTAAACTAGCTTTATAGACTTGTGTTTGGTTTAACTATACAAAAAATATTCTCATGACATAATATTGCAATGTGCAAGCCTATGTAAATAATCCATTAGATTTTTCATAACTGATTTGTGATGAAATTTCCATTCTATAATTTATTGTAACTTGCGATTGTGAGAAAAATATTTCTAATGATTGCAAAACTTTCTATCATAAATCTCTGATATAGTCTATAATGTAAATTTGATAGAATATAAACATATCTATATTTATGTTGAATTTATTCATTACCAACTCCTTTTCTTCTTCTTTTGCAGAGTTAAGGTTAGCTTAATTAGAGGAGACGATCTTGACCAGCGACATATAGATATCACTCACACTATATAATTGACAATTATTTCCTTCAATGTACATATATTTTCTTAAATGTTGAAAGGGTTGGTTAGAAGGTCTAACTGTGTGGAGCCAAAGAAAAAAATTAAGAAGGTCGATTGTACATGTAATCAATTTGTCTTTTATTTATTTATTTTTTTGCTTTAGGTTTAATCAAATTGGTTAGTAGAGATGTACACGTCCATTCTACTATGCAATATCTGTTTGTTTATAGACATTATAAATCAAGCATGCTTTTCTCTTAATTATAATGAATTTCCCATTTTTTATGCATAGAAAAATCCAAAAGGATTGTCAATTTCTTTAGCAAAAAACAAAATTGTACTAATGCAAAAGGAATGAATAAAAATAAACATGAGAAGTGTAGGCCATTTAGCAGACAAAATATCATTAAACAAATGGAATAATGTAACCCACCTTCATCTTCACCTTTGCCTTGTTTATAAAATCTCTCTCCTTAAAGCTACACTCAAGGTTAAATCGAAAACCTAATTCACATAGCAACAAACACAATTAATCATAAAATTAAATCCGACCTTGGAATCAAGAATTGTCATCCAACACCAATCATATCATGAGTAGCTCTGGCTCTCCTTGTGGAGCTTGTAAGTTTCTTAGGAGGAAATGTGCAAATGGATGTGTGTTTGCTCCATACTTTTGTCATGAACAAGGAGCTTCGCACTTTGCAGCCATTCACAAGGTCTTTGGAGCTAGCAATGCTTCTAAAATTCTCTTGAATCTTCCCATTAGTGATCGTTGTGAAGCCGCCATCACAATCTCTTATGAAGCTCAAGCTAGGCTTCAAGATCCCATTTATGGCTGCGTCTCTCATATCTTTGCTCTACAACAACAGGTTATTTCCTTTTCAAAACCCTAATCTTGATATTTCCTAGCTATATAAACACATATAATCAATATATAAGAATATTTAGCCGACGGTTTTTTTAATTGTTTATTTTTGTTGTGTTATAGGTTGTGAATCTACAAGCACAGCTTGAGATTCTAAAGCAACAAGCTGCACAAAGCATAATGTTTGCTGATTCACCATCATCACAAAACCCTAATAGTTATTATGGAGAAAACACTAAGACTCCTTATCATCATGATCATCATCAAGAACATCAAAATATTCACCATCATCATGATCGGACCCGTTTGGTTTACCAAACCGGAAGTTCAGGGATGATTCAGCACGGAGATGCGACAGCGAATAGTTACCCCACGGAGAACTGCTCGAGCTTTGGAGAATGCTCCATCTACCCTGACTTGGAACAACACTTGAACACTTTCAATCACGATCATCTGAAAGAGCTTCAATCGGAAAATTTGGGTTACATCTCCTTCTCATGATGGTTCGTTCTATCAAGACATGGGTTGATTCCTATCAACATCCCATCTATATAGAATATATATATATATAGCTTTTATATAAGTCTAAAGACTTTTTGATGGTTTTAGTCTCGATTTGTTGATGTTGCCTAGCTCTCAAAGAACCGCCTTTGTATTCATAACTAAATAAAAATGCTAGATGCCCTAGAAATATATAAAGATCATATATATTCATATCCTCAAGATGTTTTTAGAGTATATCTCGAATTCTAATGTCATATTTGCACATAAGTCATGCCTTCTCGATATCATCGCAAATGAATTATTCGATATTAACTTAAAACAACACGAATCTTTAATTAACTAAAAACAATCTCCGTCTTGATTCTTAAGACTTTGCTCGTGCGTACGTACAAGCAGTTTTTGGATCATCTTCAGGTAAATGGTCTTGGGGTGTTTACCTCATTGGAGACGGCAGTTTTTGGATCATCTTCAGGTAAATGGTCTTGGTTACATGTTCGAAAAATTACAGAACGAAAAAAATCTAAGCAAAAACCCTAAATTAGGATCCAGTGTTATAGTTTGATATAGAAATTTGGTCTTGATTTATGTTTATTTATATGTTCGAATAATCATTGCCTCTAATGTTATGGTATGGATCTTTTGCTCAAGAAAGACAAATATTCACAAATACATATAAATCTACATGTGCTGGGATTTTAAGACTGTTTTTTACTCCTCTGTGTAATAGCGCTACGTTTAAGAAACTGATGCAACGAGGCAAATGTAAATACGCATAAATTTATTGCCGATTGGCAGTTAATGCGCTAATGAATTGTTTGGCAAAAAAAACAAAAATTAATGCACCAGCCGGGAATCGAACCCGGGTCTGTACCGTGGCAGGGTACTATTCTACCACTAGACCACTGGTGCTTGTTGAGCATGATGTTTATTAACATTTTAACTATGTTAAGACACTTTGTTGGATCAATGAACAGTAAGGCACAGAGATTTTGAACTTATATAAACTGCACTGAAAAGAAAGCAAATGAACAATTCTAGAATTAAGTAGCAATTGTATTAGCTGAAGAAACAATCATGGCTTTTGTATGCGCTAACACATATAATCATGACATCCCTTGACGACCCTACACAGTTATTGCAGCATCTAATCAATGATAAAACTATAACTGAAGTCTGAACTAATTGTAAACACTAAAACAATTTTCCCTTTGGGACAACAATGGATTAAAGAGGTAGCAGCACTCCAAAAATATCTGGTGAAGAGATCTAAAACGGTGTTTCATCATCAAAAGTAATCTTCAAAGCCCCCTTCCTTCTTACTGTCAAAGTTCTCTGTTCCTGCAATATTTATTGTTCTACAAGATGAGAAGAAAAGGATGATTCCATTAACAATGTATACCTTGTGCAAAATGTAATATTATATTGAGAATTTAAGGTGGATTTAGATGCTGGTGTAATTAAAACAACCACAACAAATCTATATTTCAATGTGAATAAAGTAGCCAAGTGTTTTGACTTGGAAACACAATTCAATTTACTATAATGTTCATAGAAAAATATGTGATTGTTAGTGCTATTACCACTGACCTTTGGCCTCTGTGGTTGATAGATCTTGAACAATGACTTGCAGCTGATTTGGATTATCTGCAGAAGAAGAAGATGGAGCTGGAAATGTGAAATCAGAATCAGTTGATGAAGCTTCAGAGTTCTCAGAGCTGTCAGCAAGATCGTCACGTACAACTGGTGCTGAAGCCAACGTTGAAGACATAGAAGGAGATCTCAGGATAGACTTCAGTTGCGAGAATTGGTCCGACATAGAATATAACAACCTGGAATACACTAAACAAGACTTAGCATCAGGAAGTGTACTGCAGTTTGGTTAAGATTATCTATGGTTGTTACGAATCAATAATACCTGTTCAAAGAGTCTTGTAGTTGGTAAACTCTTCTTTCTGTTTCTTCTAATCTTTTGCGTCTTTTCTCACCAAGTTCTCGAGCTTCATCACACTTTCTTTCCGAAATGTCAGCTCTTTGTTTCTCAACTACCAACAAGGCCTGAAGAGTGATAAATTTTCAACAGTAGAATAGCAAGAACATCTGGAGATAACTGGCATGCCATGTCTAGAAGCGGTACAAAATGTTGGTGGGCATAGAAACATTACCTTCAACATCTCAACTTCGGCAGTGAGGGACTCAATTTCTGTATCACGAAAAGGATTCGTTATATGGCTGACATCAGAAAAATTGTTGTAAGGGTTCTCTGAATCGAGAAGGAATGACTTTTCAATTCCACCATCTGCTTGGATGGTATGCTCTGTCTGTCGTTCATGTCCGTTCTCTTCATCACTACTATGCTCTGAATGCATTACAAACGACTTCTCAGCTCCATCATCTTCTTGGACGGAATGTTTTGTCTGTCTTCCAGGTCCTATCTCTTCATCATCGCTATGCTCCGAATGCATTACAAAGGATTTTTCAATTCCATAATCTGCTTGGATGGAATGTGTTGTCTCTCCTTCATGTCCTATCTCTTCATCATCACTTACATCTGAATGCTTTACAAAGGACTTATCAACTGCCTCTTCTGCTGGATTGGAAAGTTTCACCTCTCTTTCATGTTCTGTCTCTATCTTTTTGTCAGCCTACACCCATGATTTTATATCAATACATCTTCCTCTAATGTGGAGAGGCATGTTCTAGTTATCTCTACATACTGCATAGATGAAAACCACTTGAATACTCAAATAAGCTTGCAGGGACTGGTCTGGAATACCTGATTTGACTGTCCCAACTGTTTTCTGGCAATTCTTCCTCTGAGTTTACTTTGATAAACAAGAGAAGCTTTTTTCAGTTTCTTGTAGTCAGATATAGCATTGTAACCACGCCAGTAAGCCTGCATTAGAGTTATGTCATTTATATTTCTTGAAAGAATGATTCCATAAGTATGGAAAAAAGTAACGAAAAAAGGGACCTGGATCACAGTGGCTGCCTTAGACTTCAATTTATAATGGAACTCATGGCGTGCAACCATTGTCCGGATTCCACTTTGCAATGTGACTGCAGAAGATTTGGTATTCCCATAATCTTTAATTGCAATTTGTCTACGTAAGTTTTTCTGAATTTTGATGGCTGCTTCCTCCCTTCTCATGTACCTTGATATCTTTCTTGCAAGATTTGCTAAAATATGAAAAAAGAGACTTTATCAGCCTTCCTGACATGTCAGTGAAACCATAACGCCAAAAGAAAAGCAAAGGCAGCCACCTCTCCAATTAGCTTGTATATTAACTGAAGCCCTCCGCAAGAGAACATATCGTTCTCTTGTGAGACGGGTTCTAACTTGCCCTTGAATCATCCTCGCTGCTTCGCCAAGCACTTTTGTTCTGTGTGCATCTAGCTCAGCCATCTGGCCAGCTCTCAGGAAAACTTTACTTTTTCCAATCTGCAAATTAGATATCATATCAACAAGAATCAATGGGGTTCCTCTTTATATTTAATGAACTTTCTAGGAACCTTACTTGGAAACCTGTAAGCCCCTTTTTGTCCAAAATCCACTTGCATGCAACATCTGCTTCATACCTGCTCACAGTGTAAGGTAAGGAAACTGAGATAACAAACTCCACGAGCAATAAGGCAGACAAGAGCAGAAAAAAAAATTCAAGCTTGATGGGTAGAACGGCTACATACTCTCCTTTCAGAATCTCCGGTGCAAGAATGATAAATCGTTTCAAGAATTCAATGAAAGTCCTATTTGTTGGATATCCAGCGCATTTCACTCTGATGGCCTCAAGAACACCCTGCATAAGACAAAGATCATATAACACCTCAAGACATCAAAACATGTTAATATGAACAATTCAAATGAAACACTGACCCCAGAGCGTAATTGATGCAAGACATTGGCATTGTCAAACACTGTTGGCTGCAACAAATTGTTTGGTTTAACACATCTGATGTAGTGCGGTTCCGTAAGATTCAGTGTCTCCATCAGCTGTTGCAATTGTAGCTGCACCAATTACTTGAACATGTCAGCTCATACAGATGACGAGTGTGGCATCAAAAGTTCAACCTTATTTGTTAAAAAGTCTCAAATGGAATTGCAGGAACTTCACCTTGAAACGAGCGCCAATGGAGGAAAACTTAGACTTGCTACTCGCTTTAGGTAGAGGAGGAAAAAGGCCTGACACAAAAGAACATTTGGAAGCATTTAACAAATCCTGATGCTCTGCAACAACATAGTCTTTGTTTTTGTCTAAAAATTGATCGGACTGGTACTGAACCTGCAAAAAAAATAACATGGGAAATACACCTTAAAGATCGTAATAATATCTACTTTTAATAATGAAAGCAGCAGAGTGTGAAATGCAGCTTACCTCCCCTGCATAATGAACTAAAGTAAAATCTGATCGAGTCAGTTTTGGTTTTATGAAGCGCTTATGATTCTTGAATGTTTGATACAGCTTCTCGGAAAATGTTTCAGGAGTTGATTTGGGTAGCATGCTGCAGAAGGAATAAACATTTACTTTATAACACATAGTTATAGTGGTTCGAGACAAAAACACTAAACCACAGCTACACGTAAAGAAATTGATATTATACCATGCTTCATCAAGAAGGGCAATGATACCACCGGGCTTCTGTAAAAGATTGAAATCAGTGTTTTAGAAAAAAATGAAAAATGCAGCATGAAGTAATGTAAATAACAGACGATCCATAAATAAATAAATAAATGCGGCATGAATGTGTTTTCAAGTCAGAACAATGCAGAGTGATTTAGGACACTTTGAGCATGTATGAAAATAGATAGAACTCTTGCATGCTTTCGTGAATCTTGAGCATAATGTACTTTAGATGTAAGCCAGAATAATCTCCAGAAGTGATTTCTTCTGTCAAGTCATGAATCTGTCTTTATACGGGGAGAGAAACAGATAAATGGATATAACAAACCTTTTCAATCAGATCCACGACATCTTTGTTATCAACAAACTCCACATAGCTCCAATCTATTTCTTCTTTCTCATATTCACCTTGTTCCATTTTGAATACGTGCTGTACAGTATTGATGATTATCAGATTAATTAACAGAATCTTGAGCCAAATCTGCAGCCATAACCTATGACTGACCTCATACCTGGTTGAAATGCTGTTGCAGCTTTTCATTCGTGTAGTTAATACAGAATTGTTCAAAACTGCACGGAAAATATAAAGAAGTCAGTGAACAACTGGAGTAGAGGTTAGATTAGGCGATGTTCTAGATATCTCTTTAGTCCTGGAAACTTATACAAAGACATCATTTTCTAACATCACAATTAATGATTTAATCATATCTCAGCAATGTGTACTCTCAGCCATCACCTGTTGGTTTTAAAGCTCTCAAAACCATAGATGTCAAGGACGCCGATCAAGCGCCTAGAGTTAGAATCTTGCCCAATAGAGATATTTATTTTGTTTACTAACCTGGAAGATAATAATGAGCACTGGCTAAGCAGATGTCCAGTGGCATGTGAAAAAAATATAGATAATTGGACACTGATATAGAAAATTACCAATCAAAGAGTCTAGAGTATATTGTCTTTGCTAAGCCATCCCTACTAACGGCAGCACCAAGAGGATCAAGACTTCTTTTGATAACTTCTTCTGGGGTGACCATCATACGCTTACACAAAGCATCTTCTAAGGAATTGGGATCACACCTAAAACAACAAGTTGTAACTACATGCAGTAAAAGAGTAAGAGATTAGTTGGAACTTGGAACAGTAGAAGAGGAATATAATACATGAGCAATTCTGATGTCATTTGGAGATGGAACATTGACTGTTCATCTTTAAGAGATGATGAATCAGCATCCTCTCCCTTGCAAAATTCAATGTTTCCAAGATGGAGAATGGCAGCCACAACTCTGAAAATTGCCTCCTGAAAAGACAAAAGAAGATAAGTCATTTCCTATATAGCAATCAACAGGTGATAGACAAATTGCAAAGAAGGAATTGCAAACCTGTTCTGTTTCACTTATTCCAACAACATCCATAGCTCTTCTAGTAGCAAGATACTCCTCTGCATCATTTACACCATCAAGTTCGTAGCAACTAGATTGGTTAAGATAGCGAAATGACTTAGGGTCGCCCAATTTAAATCTCTCAACTTCCTGCAAAATTTGATATTCTTTACCACTTCAAAGATCCATCCGAGCATAACTAAGGACAACCTAGACAACCTACCTCTGGAGGAGCAGCACACAGGAGGTAAAAGCAATGATAGTTACGCTCAGGATCTGAAACTTGGCAGACACGAGACCTCTCCAAAAGGTAGGTTCTGATGGCTGCCCCAGATATTCGACCCACGTCATCAAACTGAATCTCCACAAATTTCCCAAAACGACTGCACAAGAAAAAACATTAGTATCCACTAACGGCAGATAGAAGAGTCAAGACCACTGCACAAGCAAATGGAAGCATTGACTTTACCTAGAATTATTGTTCTTAACAGTCTTCGCATTTCCAAATGCCTCGAGAACTGGATTTGACTGTCACATGATCCAATTGGCATAAAGAATTAGATCCAAAACCAAAACAAGAGACCCAAGTTGTATCACATAATGTTTAAGGTTCACTCTAAAGAGGTCAATGCAGGGACATATCTCAATACTGTATACTCAATAAAGCTAACCAACAAAAATGTATTGTTTCTAAAGCAGGTAATGGGAAGAGTCTTCTACATAGCTTTAAAATTTCTACTATGCAGGCAGCAAGGTTAAAACCTCATTCTCCGAAAGTGCAGGAGACTGTAGTTAATACAAAAATTCATCACAGCTTACTTCTAAAACTTGGTTTTCAACCGTCCTTCCTTCACCTGCAGTATGCCCTCCAAAGTATGCAAGATAACGCATGAGCATCTTAGTCGTCTCTGTCTTTCCAGATCCACTTTCCCCACTGACCAATATACATTTATTCCTGTCCTCATTGATCATTTCCCTGTTGCAAAATTTCTCAAACTAATAAACAAAACACTTCTGCACACTTTTATAGCAAACAGATATAAATGAACAATAAAACCACCTATATGCGATACCACCAATTGCGAAAACGTGAGGACTCAATTCTTTGAACGAGGCTTCCTTGTACTTCTCCATAACCTCAGCATCATAGAGATGAGGGAGTCCTTGAAAGGGATTGACAGCAATAAGAATGTTTCCTGTATAAGTCTGTCATGATGTCAGAAAAAATTATAACAGACTCGCCTATTACTGCATTAACTACTGGTTATTTACCATAAACCAAGATGACAATATTTAGTATGCAACCAGAAATGAAGTATTCTTACATAAATTTCATTCAGCTCATATCTGGTAGCCAAGTTGTGGAGAACAGCAGGCTCATGCAGATAAGATAAACGCGTCATGTCCTCTACTCCCTCTGAAGGAGCTTCGTCGTCTTTTGGATAGAGTTTTGATAATTTAGCAATAACCTAACCAATGAAAGGAAACGAATCAGAAATGGAAAAGCAAAACAGCACCAGTAAAATAAACCAAAGCATAAAATTCTATATGAAGCGCTGCAGTTAGTGGTTTCTGTATCCAACTACTTAAACGCAATACCAACACTTGAAGCACATTTTGAAAAACAAAAGATATAAAAAAGAAGAAGTCTTTAGTTACCTCTCTGCCATCATTGGTTTTGACCTCAGCTTCGTCTCCCTTGATATTAAGCACAACCCCATGAGTCCAAGCTATCTCTGGGTCTTCCACCCAAACATGAGAATCCACCAATATGTTCTCACCCATTCCCTAAAAAAATTCTTCCTAGCATTTCCACAGGGGATGGTAAAGTAACACGTTCATTCTTGTGACTTTTCACATTCAAAAAAAGACAGAATCTCAGGAAGAAAAAATTAAACCTTTCTCGGAAGAGAAACACCAAACCGGCGAGGCTCGAATCGACGTGATTCGCTTCTTCTTCTTCTTCTTCTTGGGAATCGAAACGCAAAGGCTCGATTTTTTTCTCTCTCATGGCATCGTGTGATCGAGTGATGCAGAAACTCCCCTTCGACTTCGCGATTCCTGTGGACGACATTGTCTCTCTCTTTCCCTCCCATTTTTAGCCCAAAGAGACTTTCACCTGCTAAGCATCCTCTGCTGCTCTGCTACTGCCTCTAACATATTCCTAACCGGAAGAACCGAGCTGTAATAACTAACAACCGAAACCAAACCAAGTTTCATAAATATACAGACAGATCTTATATTTTTGGAACTGAAAAATCAAAAGCTAACCAAAAATCGGATAAAGATCCAAAATTTTCAAATATAAATTATATAATTAAATATCAAATATTTTATAAATATTATTTATTAACCAAATTATCTGAAAATCTAAAATATCTAAATATTTTCTATCCGGAATATTCAAAATTATCTAAAGTACTTCAACATTTTTATCCAAACAATTTGATCCGATTATATAATTATTCAAAATTATCAAAAAAAAGGTGAAATCTAATATGACCCAATTTTTCTAGATATTAGCCGGTTCCTGAATTGACTATCCAAACCAAACCAAATACCAAATAATTATACCGAAATTACATCGAATTATAAATAACCGAACGGTTCAAAATTTTAAAAACTGTAAAACACGAACCTAAACCAAACCAAAAGATGAACACCCATATACCTACTTGCTACCTTACAGACCCGGAATTTCACCCGACCCGCCAAGAAAACCCGACCAAGAAAATCTACAATCTTTTCCGAGAAATTATATAATAATAATAATAATAATAAAAATCAAAACTTTCTTGCCGGGCAAGTTGGGTCTTCCCTTTAGAAAAGGCCTCTAAAAAGCCTAAAAGCTAAAACCTCTTTTACATGAATCCCTCATGAGCAGCAATAGCAGCAACTCGAGGACTCTGTTGCAGCAGGGAATGGTGTTTCCACTAGTGAAGCTAGGATCCCTAGCCTTGCGAACCATCTGCAAACCCATCGCTAATCGCCTCAAGAAACAAGCCGGAATCAACCCTGGTTTCCGTCAATTCATCGTCAACATTGCCCAGGTAAAAACAAACAAACAAAACCCTTTATTCCAAAGTCCACATCTTTTTGGAAAATAATCGTAGATTGATTGATGATAAATGCATGTACTTTTGTGTTGTTTTTTTGTGGAAATTTGGACAGGCGAATCATAGGTTTACGACAAAGTTGCAAAGACGTGCTTCTGGTCGTGTAACTGATGCGATTATTCGGCCTTTGAATGAAGAGAGAGCTGTTCAAGCCGCTGCTGATCTTCTCGGGGAACTCTTTGCCTTCTCGGTATCTTAAAGTTCATGTCTTTTGCTAGTCCCTTCAGAATTGTTCTGCTTAATGTTCAAGAAATCGATAGATTGTAGTTATACGTTTTAAATGGGATTAGTGACTAGCCCAAAGCCAATTTTTTTTTTAATGCGTAGACTAATTTTTTAAGCAAAAAAAAAATTGTTGTGTTTAGGTCCGATTAGGCAGCGCTGGCTCTGCATCTGCAAGATCATCATTTATATCTATATTCAAGACTCATTAAGATCACTTTGCTCTTTGTAATTGAACTTTGTTTTCATCTATTGAATTGGTTCTGAAACCGATAAACAGTGTTCCTTCTTCTCTTAAAAGGTTGCAGGGGCTGCGCTTGTCTATGAGGTGCAGAGAAACGCCAGAGGAGAAGCTAGAAAAGAAGAGAAGCGACAAGAAGAACTACAGGTGAGCTCATGTTAATGATTGCATCCTCTTTGTTCAGTAGAGTTTTCCACAGATCTTGCCTATTGTTCTCTCTCTCTATCACTCACTCTGCTCATATTTGTTTACCAGGAATTCAGACTCAGACATAAGAAGATGGAGAAGGAAGTAGAAGAGATGAATCAAAGGATCCGCATGATCTCTGAAGCTCTTTCTAAACAACAACTCGCTGAAGAAGCTCTTTTAAAACAAAGAGCTCTCGCTGCACAAGAGCTTTCTAAGGTCCCTAAACAAAGAGAGGTAGCTGAAGATGTTTCTAAACCAAGAGGATTCGCTTGGCTCTACAGCTTCTTTTATTGTGGGAGTGCTCCTGAGAAGGAGAGCTAAAGATGGCTCTTCAGCTTTGCTTGTAATATAGTTTCTGTCTTTCTGATATAACCAGATTAGTTAACTGCAGAAGAGAAGAGATATGTGTTAGTTCAGGCTTTCAACAACTATCTCATAAACCCAAATTCTTCCTACAGTGAAAGGAAAACTCTAGAGGATGTTCTTGATTATGACTTGGTCAATAATTTTTTTTTTTCACTATGAAGACCTTGATTTAGGACCCAATATCAAGATTGTTGTATATTGTTTCTTTTTTAATTTTTTAAAGATGGAGTTATTGGTTTGTTGATTTTAATAGATTTGGTAATCTTAACTAAACAATAATACCAACTCAAAATGATATTTTCTGGATCAATGAGCACTAAATGATTACCTGCGGATCATTGACCTTGTAAGCGAGCGTTCCATGGAACGGAACACAATTCTGTAACTGTGACTCGTTAGCCATTTCTTATTGGTGAAACTGTCGATAAACTTCACCTGTGGATCAAATTGCAAAAGGCTATAAACAATCACTCCAAAAAACCATTATAATACAATTAACAGTATAATTTCCCAACAAAATCAAAAGATAAGGCATGTATGTACCTCTTCAACAAGATCCCAGCTTACTCCTCTAACAACTTCACGAAAGTTATTCTCTTTTAGTGAGTCACTGATCCATAAACATATGTCCTTGTTGTAACAAGGACTCAATGAGGATACTGCAGAACAAGATTTTGTTTACTGCCCTTAAAACTTGAAAAGTAAGTCTTGGACTGAAACTCATTAGACATGGCAATGGAAACAAAATTGTTTTACCTTGAGAATGGCGTAAATTTAACTCCCAGCTCTCCTTTTCCAATAGGATCCCAATAGGATGCTTATCTCTTTGTGTAGCTGCATGCCAAGTTTAGAGAAGATAGAGTCTGGTACATTGTTTGTAGGATCATCATCTCTCACCCATCTGCAGATAATCATCAAGCAAGCCTGATGTTATTAAAGATTTAAAGTCATTCTCTTGTTAGAGCTTCCAGAAAATCAGAAGCACTAACCATTTGAGTTAAATTTTATAAATCATAAAATCAATAACAAATGATTTAAGTATTGATTTAAATAAATAAATATCATTAGTGCTTGTTTGTGTTGAAAATGGTGATTCTTCCAAATGCAGAGTAACGTGTATGACGAGATGCAGAGGAAGCTAATTAAATGTCGAATTAAGTGATTTTTGTTGAATAGTAGAGTTGTTGCAGTGATGAACAACATTTAAGGTATTTTTTACTACATTGTAATTCCTACATAGGTTTGTTTTCTTCTGGGAAAAGTTACTCAACTTGTCTTTATAATATAATAATGAGTTAATGACTATATGACCTTCAAATACTTTAAAGACAGTCATTTCTAAACTTCTCTAACTTGTCTCTTTATTCGAGCTAAACCCCACACATCCTTGTAGACCGATTTTTCATCACGCAAAGGAAAACGTTTCTTGTGCTAGCTTGATGCCTCTATGGTTTCTTTTCAAAGCCTTCCTATATCCTTCTAATACACTTGTCATCATCAGAAGCTCACTCTCAAGCCTATAGATCATTAAATTTTGTCTCTGTTGTTTATCATACTTGGTTCTTTCCGGATCCTAATAGAGATTTATACATTGAGACAAGGTGGAAGAAGAGCAAGAACATGTGTGGCTCCTATCCTAGCCTCCACGTTCTATATATGAAGGTTAATAAAAATAAACTCTGGTTTCGCTTTGTTATTGTAACCCAATCATAATGATTTGCATCATTTTACTGTAAATTCCCTTGAATTTTCCTTCTTTACCATTTTAAAAAAAAACATTGAAAGTGAACATAAAATGATAATTTATTATATTAATTTTATTTACATGGTAAAACCAGAAGTGGAGCTAACCGAATTAAACCGAACTAAATTACTAGCCAATCCCGATTAGAGTTCTCCGCGCTGCCAAACAAAGTGTCCGCCTTCATCTCCTTCAAACCTCCCCGTCAACACGCGACGGACAACAAACTCCGGCGACCTAATCTCTTCGCTATTCTCTGCCAAGCGAATACTGGTTAGCCTCTTCTCTTCTTTAACATTATTGACCATCGTTGTATCTCAATCGAAATCGATTTGGGGATTTCACCATATTCGTGTAAGATCTAGAGTTTCGTATCGGATACCAATTGAAATCGTGCTTCTTTGATCCGCTATGAATATATTTCCTTTGTTTTGTTGATGATCGATGATTGATGAATGAACAATGATGTGAATCTATTGAACTGTTCAGCTTAATGATCTCATAGTATTGAAGTTAACTTCAATGTGAATCTGTTGAAGTTATCACCTAGTACGAATCTATACCTAATCTACATTCACCATGTTGATCATCATGATCACTGCTTCTTGAATCTATAATACAACTATCAAAGATGCACACTTTGGTTTAAGATGTGTGTGAATTAAGCAATTGATTCATACCTCATGAATCTTGACAGAACTTCTTCACATATGTTGTTCTTGTGGGTGGTGCTTTGTATACCTTCTTGCAGAAGATAACTCAGAATCTTCACTATGCTGTTATGTCTTTGAGTGTTTTCTATACGTTTCTTGCAGGAGATAACTCAGAATCTTCACTTCTGCGTTTCTTGTGACTGTTTTGCATACGTTCTTGCAGAAGATAACTCAAAAATGGACAGCAATGTGAGCATTAAGCAAGAAGCACCACCACTGCCTATTCCTCCTATAGGAATCTATGAGATACCGGGAGAGCCTGCTGTTGTTATCAACGGTGTCCCTGACGAGCCTCAAACAGAGTCTATGATTACCAAAGACGAACCAAAACCATCTAGTACCACCACTGTAGGATGCGGCGAATGGCTTGAAGGTAGAGAAGTTCGGAAGTTTTTCTTGGGTCAGTACTATTCCGGTACGGTGACAAAGTTCGACAAAGGCACTGGTTGGTACATGGTTGAGTATGAAGATGGGGATTCTGAAGAACTTGACTGGTCTGAGCTAGAAGAAGTGATTCTACCTGTGGATGTTACTGTACCACTGAGATCAATCTCCTTATGGGTCATCAAGAATCGTCAGACGCAGGCCCAGGCTTATGGATGCGTGGTGAAACGCTAGACCAAGAACTCCAATACAAATGGGTCTGGCTTGTCTCGCACCCTCCTTATGCCTTTAAACTGGAAAACACTTTAACTGTGTTTTGAAAATTTCCTCACTTGAATATATTCGGCGACTAGTGGAACCATGGAATAGTAGTAACGCTAGAGACAAATAACGTTTTTGCATGGTATATGCTATAACCGAATTTTAGTAGATGAACGAAGTTTGTTTTTGAAATAGAGGAAAACTGATAAAATATTCCTAACTTTCGAAAATAAACCAAAAAATCTCTGATTCACAAACATGTCATTTTAATAATCAACTTCTAGTTAAATATGAATAAATTTCATAGTTTAGTTGATGAAGTCATTTCAGTCATGTAAAAATTAACCGTTTAATGATATCAGTTATATTTAACAATTGAATTTTGATAAGGACAAATGGTTTGGTCAGCACAAATATGAAATTTTTTTCTCAGTTCAAAAGTTAGAGATTATTAAACTAACTTAAAAATGACTTAATTTTTTAACTTAAAAATTATAGATTTTCATCTCGAATAGAATGGCTTACAGAGATAAGTTTTTAATAAATTTAAAATAATATTTTTACAATAAATTTTAAACTAAAAAATAGTTTAATCTTGCAAAGTCAGACATAACATTAAAATAAGTAAGTTAAGTTTTTTATTTAAGTTAAGGTTTTTGTTAAAAAAAAAAATCGTATTAGATGTATCGTATAGCTGTCTTGATTGTTTCAATTCCTTTTTATATTACAGTTGACTTAATATTTTAAACATTTAAGATATAAATCCCAAGTTGCTTAAACGTTGAAGATAATAGACGATTGAAGATTTGTTTCAAATATTTATTTCTTTTAGAAATGCGTATAATACATGTTTCCAGTTTGTTCCTATTTTTTTAACAATAACATATATACGTCTTGATTCTTTTCGATTTTGTTTTTATGGTGAGTCAGAGAATAATTCAATGATGTTGATCCACTTCAATGGAGTTTTTTGCTTGTAAGCACGTCGCCTTCTTGTGCTTCGCTGTAATTATCAAACAAATCTATTTATTATTCACATCATCATATCATCAATAAAAAAAACCTTCCGGCTATGTGTTGCTTTCAAACACTTATTTTTTTTGTGTATAAATTATGCAAAACCACAACTTGCACAAACACATTTGACACGTAGCCTGAAACAAGAACCATCTTCGCCATGGCTAGACTCGTTCTTCTTCCCTTGTTCTCAGCTCTTCTTCTTGCAACCGCAATCACAACATCGGAAGCTTACTCAAAAACAGTGAAGGCACCATATCAAGCACATAAGCCAAAGAAGCTAACCCACCTCCACTTCTACTTCCACGACGTTGTCTCCGGAGCCAAACCAACCACGGCCATAGTCGCTGTGGGTCCAACTACAAACACATCTGCATCTGCTTTCGGTATGGTTGTAGTCATTGACGATCCATTGACCGTTGGTCCTGAGATCACCTCAGAGGAAGTAGGGAGAGCCCAAGGGATGTACGCAGCAGCCGACCAGAACAAGATTGGTTTGTTAATGGCTTTGAACTTGGTGTTCACAAAGGGTAAGTTTGCCGGCAGCACGGCGTCGTTATATGGTCGGAATCAGGTAATGTCGAAGGTGAGAGAGATGCCGATCATCGCAGGCACTGGTGCTTTCAGGTTCGGAAGAGGGTATGCACAGGCCAGAACCTTTACGTTCAATACTACGAGTGGAAATGCTGTGGTTGAGTACAATGTCTATATTTGGCATTAAGATGGAAAACTCAGTTGAACACAATAAGAGTGGAATAAAATGTTTTTTTTTTCTAATCTATATTGTGATTTGCTGTTTTTATGTAATAAGTTGTTGTTAACTTATGTATTTTACGTGGTGAATTTTTTTGTGAAGATAATCCATTTAATATTTTTGCGTTGTTTTACCTTATCAAATCTACAATTAACAAGAGAGGAAATTGTTTAAAAACTATGAAACTGACTAGAGGTGGATAGACATATGTGACATGATCATATGAAAGATCCGACACATATTTTTACAAAAAAATAAAAAAAGATCCGACACATATATGAAGAGGTACATTTTTACCATGGAATGTTACTGTCCGAGTGAGATCAATCTGTGTGTGTATAATCAATAATCGACAAACACAGCCGCAGGCACTTGGACACTCGCCAAAACGCGAGCCCAAGAAGTCTAACACGAAATGGTACTGCTGATCGCCAAAGTGAACATGGATATAAGCAGGGAAAAAACTTGAATAGTATTTTGGATACTCCTTACTTTAATATTTTAGACGACTTTTAGAACTTGTACAAGTGGAAGGAAAGAACTTTCGTTTAATATTGTTATATTTTCTAGGTGCGCTTAAACAATTTTGATACATACATGATACATGCCTCCAACTTAATTTCCTTTTTTTTTAATTAAACATATAGTATCTCTGTCTTGAATCTTTTCAACTGTAGCTCAAAAAAAAAAAATCTTTTCAACTCTTTTCATATATTTACAGGTTACTTTAGTATTTCAAACATTTAGGGAGATTTTGCTTGTTAGCACGTACTGCTTGTTTTTACTGTCAAACAGATAAATTTATAACGATGTGTTGTGTATAAATTATGCAAGCACTTGTACGCACGCTAGAGAAAGGTCCCCCACATACATCTAAAAACGTTAAAACAATATTTGAAAAGATGCTATCTCCATTTATAAATTATAATTAAATAGAGGGTGATTACGTATAAACTTCACATAAAATCAAACTCATCTATCATTTTCTGTAATTATAAAACATTGTGATAAAATTATGTTTATGCATTATATTACCATAAATTGTTTAACTCAATCTGGTCAGTTTATGATAGCTCTTGCAGATTTGCAAACCTGGCCTCACAGGACTCTGATTCTTTAGAATTTAAGTCTATTCCGGTTCAATCATGAAATCGTGCGAACCATTATATGTTTACCTGCATATATAGGTTGAATCTGCAATCTGATTTTATACATTAAAAAATTGTTTAAAATTTTGAATATGAGTGTATGATTGCCACACATAATCTACTCAAAAGTATTATCCATATTTTAGACCTCTTTTTGTTTGTTAAAGCCAAATTTTAGACCTCTCACAAGAGAAAACCTTAAAGATACTATAGATTATAAATTGTCTAGTAATTTTATCCCAAAAAATGTCTAGAAAAATACCATTTTGATACCATAGTGAGCTATTTCTGCATGGAGTACAATTAACTGAAACCTCACGGCTAAATAAACGTACCTGTTTTTGGTTGTTACTTACAAGTTACAACAAGAAAATTGAAGAACTAACAAGTGATGTATATTTTCTTTTTAAAAGGAACGTGTAATGTATGAATAGATATATGGATAGAAGAGTAGTGGAGGAGTTGCATCTAAGAAAAGGAGGAGATGGGCATAGAAAGTGAGAGGTTAATGGTTATGGTCCCTTCATCAAAAGCCAAATCATCCTGAAGCATATAACTTTGATGGCAAATCAAAGGTGTTACCTGGAGCTGGTAGCTCTATTGGTAAAACCTTCAATCCTAAAGGTAGAAGTGTCAGGTGAGTCTCAGCATCTGGGAAAAGACAAATTTAACAATCAACTTTTGTCAAGAGATTACGGGATTCGGCCGAGAATTTCTTGTAATAAAAAAATCAAAGGTGTTATTAGTAAGTTTGTAACCAAGTGTTGGTGTTAGGGTTTCGGAGAGACTTTGTGGACTTTTAAGGCCATATATGGTTCAACTTCATCCAACGAGCCCACCAATATACTCTATTCAAACTCAAAGTCATCAAGCTTCTAGATTATTATTACAACTAACATTAAAATGACTTGACCAAAGAACCAGACGACGATTCAATCAAAGGGTCCGGAACTCCGCTTTGTAAATTTCAATTCTATAGAAAACTCGAAATCCTAAACTCGAAGAATAGAAACTTTCCATGTAGGCCCATAAAAGCTCAGTTAAAACTGTCATGCTTCCCAATTTGAGCATACCTAACACCTCATTTATGTATATGTGTATCGTTTCACGTGTGAAGTAAATGTACAAGTCTATCACGGACTGGTTTATCAATCCCGCTCGATCAATGTTTCTGATATTTATGAAGTCTCACGTGTTTGTGTAAGGCCATTTTTAATGATAAGAGGGAATGGCTTTGCATCAATGATGAAAGGCATTCATAGAATCTATTTGGATCCATTCACACCAAGTATCTTCAGATTATGTCGTATGCTATTAATTACAGTATAACGTCTTCTATCATTTTGTCTTTACTAATTAATATCTGCTGACATTTTCTTCTAAAAACAAAAGAAACCCTAAACTGTATATACGAACCTTGTGAACACACCCAAGGGCCAAGGCCATACTAAAGCTCAAGAAGCAGCCATTTTAGGCGCCAAAATTTGTAAAAAAATTATATAGAGATTTTAAAGCATCAATTTTTTATTGTAATGGTTGTGGGCAAAATTTCATGCTTTAGACTTCTAAATACATATGTAGAACCGGGGCCTGAACACACCCATACTTTGTATTGTCCGTATGAATTACAGTCCGTTGCAGGTTTCTCCCTTGAACGTAGTAATATGTCTCATGGCTTCCGTTTTAAAGAGACTTGTATAATAGTATTATCTCACCAATATTATTGGTTAACATGTCTTTTGTTGGGGTTAACAAACATATATTATATAAGTAGATCATATATTTTATAGTTTTGGTATATGTAACAAAAGGTCGTTTGCTAAATTCTCTTTCACAACACCTTAAACGAATATACTAGTATACACAACAGTTTCGGCAACTTTATATTGAAAAGTTTTGTCAGGCGATCATTGCAGGTTATAATTTGAAATTGTCATTTTTCAATGATTGTATCAGTCACCACAACCATTTAGTATACTTATACACAAAGATATTTAATGCTGCAAACTCTAGCATTAAAAGATACTATATGACTCGAAATCTCTAGTGCTGCAAGTGATATAGTTTGCACAAATGAATATCTTTTATGTATAATAGTTTTGAAGATATGGATCTCGTGGATACGGATAGCGCGGGAGCGGGAAACAAAAGACATATATGGCACACATTGCAATGTTTGTAAACATTATCTACAAGAGACTATATTTGGCGGATGAGACACCGAACATTTATTAAAATTTGAACTATTGGGTGAGTGCAGACAAGCGTTCACCGTTAGCCATAGCCATTGACTTCGACGTATTAGATTGGTGTTTTATTTCAATTGAATTGACCATGCGCGGCTCTCACATAAGTTTTCAGTGATAGACTGTCGACGTTTTTCAACTCTTTTATTCATACACACACACGCACATATATAGAAGATTGGACTTTTGGGTAGAGTTGATTACGTATCAATTTCCCCATAAATAATGAGACATACATATACACCCCCATCATCCGTACATTTCATCAATCAAGGATGAATCACTCTGGCATCATGATTCACAATTTAACTTGACAATATGTGTTAACTTAGATAAATAATTTCTCATTTTCGTTCTTTGATATAGAAGTTTAATGTTAACTTCATCTATCTAAAACCGGAGATTTTAGCTCTGGTGGTAAAGGGCTCACGGCTGTGAGTTCCGTCACCTGGGTTCGAATCCCGACCACTAGGAAATTAACATTTTGGTATCGTCAGGGACAGATAACTGACACGTGGCAACACATGACTAGTCTGGACTACTTCTGAAGGGCCAGGATACTTCTGTATAATTCAAAAAAAAAATCTTCATATATCTAAACGATGATGACATATTGTTAGATAAAAAAAAAGATGATCACAAGGTATTACTTGTAGTATAAACAAAAACTAGATTTTGACCCGTGCGTCCCGCACGGGTTTTGAATTTTATTTTTAGTTTTGAGCATATGTAACGACCTTTGTAGACTGAAAGTTTAAATAGTATACTTTTTTAGGTTAGTCTTAGTTCATCTGTTTAAAAGCCTAATCTTCTAAATACTACTATTCCGTGAATTTAAATATAAGTCTAATCTTCTAAATATTCGAGAGATTCAATTAAAGGTTTGGCTTTTTCATTTGTTTGATCTTATTTCAGTTTAAGAATTTTTATCGTATTTATTAAATTATTTTGTCGGATTTATTAAATTTCAACTGTAAGGTTTGATCTTCTAGGTTTTGACCCGTCTTTGAAAGGGCGGATATTATTTTTCACTTTTAAGAAATATCTTATTTGTTTGTAATTATTGAATGTATTTTATCTTAGTAAACTTTCTTTATAATAAATTTGAAACATAGAGTCTCTCTGGTAGAGTATGTGTTTTTCTGGCTTTGTTTTATTCTCTCTCCAATCAACATATTTATTTGGTTTGTTGTTAAAATAAATGATTTTAGAACGTCAATGTACAATACTTTTATATTGATATTTTGTTTAAACAATGTGACATATTTCTATATTAATTAAATATTTACATTGTAATTTAAATTTTTATACAGATTAACATATTTGTGTAGTTTGTTGTTAGAAGAAACGATTTTGAATCCAAATGTACAGTACTTTTATATTGATTTTTTGTTTCGGTTCAAATATATTTATTTCAGTATAAGCTATATAAAAAATTAGTCAACTGAAGAATTTATAAATTAATAAGATAGATATATGAATATCGATTTGTTTAGATAGGTTTTGAAATTTTAATTAATTAATTTAAATTGATTTTAAATACAGTTATAGAATCTGTAAATAAAAAAAATACGAAAGGAAGAATCTAGAAAAAAATTTCAAAACCTAAAAAACGTATACCCGAAACGATCCGTACCTAAATGAGTACCCGAATGTCTATGCATAATTGATTCCATACACAAATAATTTTTTATTATTTTTATGTGTTTAACTAAATTAAGCGAAATATTAATTTTTTATTTTGTAATATTTGTACAATATTAATAATGATCAATATATGAATATCGATTTGTTTAGGTAAGTTTTGGAATTGTAATTAATTAACTTAAATTGATTTTAAATATAGTGATCGAATCTGTAAATAAAAATAAATACAAAAAGAAAGTACCTAAAAAGAAATTTCAAAACCCAAAAAATTTATACCAGAAAGAAACGACCCATACCTAAATGGGTACTCGAATATGTATGACTAAATGATTCCGTAAATAAAACTTTTTCATGTGTTTGCCTAAATTAATACACGAATATCGATTTGTTTAGATAAGTTTGGAATTGTAATTATTTAGTTTAAATTGATTTTAAATGTAGCGGTAGAATCTATAAATAAATAAAAAAACACAAAAAGGAAGTACCTAATTTATTATAAATGAAATGACTAATTATGTAAATAAAAGAAAGTATATATACTACTATCTATGTTTCCAAACAATTCTCAATTAACATTGTTATTCATGTTTCCAAACAAACCTCTTTTTTAAACTGCAATCCATGTTTCCAAACACTCCAATTTTGTATTTGACCTGCGCTTTAAAAGCGCGGGATCGATATCATTTTAAATTTTATTTTTTAAAATATTTGTAAAATGTAATTTTTTTCATAGGTTTTATCTTTATTTATAATATAAGTGTGTTATATAATTTCGTTGATTGTTTATAATTTTTTATTTTAATGATTATCTTTATTTATAAAATAAAAATAGATTACTAAATACATAGAGTTGGTTTTCAAATATACATAGAGTTGTAGTGCTTTCAACGTATGTAAGACTTATGTTTTAAAAGGTTTTATAACTTACTGTGTATGGAATAAAATATAGGAACATCCGTCAACCCATAATAGGGACCTCACATAAATTCTTGCATCTCATAGACCTTTGATCACTGAGAAACATGTTGAATGAAGGGTGTATCATATATCTATCAAAAACGCATGTAATATATACCAAGATAGACCACCCGATTTCCTTTCTTGTACTTTCTTTGAGATACTGTCTCCAGAAAAACATGGGACCTTTTAGTATTTTTTGTGACCTCTTGTTCCTTTTATATTTGACTCTCCATCCCACTTAACTGGATCCCCAAAACCCCATGAACACAAGTAAACCATTTAATAGAATAAAAGAAAAAGTACCAACCATAGTGAATCAAGTGAAGGAACCTCAAACACATATCCAATAAGCCAAAAAAAAACTGAACATAAAAACCTCAAAACAAAATGCATAAAGAAAAAGTACTACTCCCGACAGATCTGTTTCTCGTCTCTCAAAATCTTTTTGCAATATAATCTGGAAAGTATATGAGAAAAACTCTTTAAAAACCATTCATCTACCTCAAACCTATCGTAGATCCCATGGATCTCTAGAGCCACCTCAATCGAATTCTCAGAAATATTAAAATTCTTGACCTACTTTTACAATATGAGTGGTTTGTCTAAAAATCGTTTAACAAAGCCATATTTATACTAATGAGAAATCGTGTACGTGAAGCTAGGATTAAGATTAGCTTTAAGAACATATGAATAACATATTCCAAACTTGAAAGATATTGTGTATCAAAATGTAAGTATGTTTATTATTCTCCATAAATTGTGGATCTTAAAGATCTCGAGTTAATTTATATTTCAAATGATGTATTAATGATTTTGATTGTTACCCAAGTTTGAAAATATCTTAAAATTATAAAAGGTGTTTTTTTATTTCATAATAAAAAAAATTATATATGACCAAGTAAATTACAAATTAACATGAAACTTTAAATTCATAATTTTTTGTGCTCAACATATCTTCAAAATGATAATGTTTTGTAAATTCTAACAATATTTTTTTAAATGCAAAACTTTTGAATAATGGTTATTGAAAAATATTTTAGTAAAAATCAATTTTTGAATATATATATATATATATATTATTTTTTTGTTAATCAGTTTTTTATATAATTCAACTTTAAATTATTATTTTGATTTGATATATGTATATAAAGTTTGAATTTTGTTTTGTGATTATTTTAGACAAAATATGTTTTTGGGTAATTAGATTGGTCTGTTTTCATTAATTTTAACGATAGCACATATAGATAGTTGATCATAATATAATGAATTTCTAATTTTTCTTAATCATAATCTCATTGATTTTTTTATTAATATACTGCAATCTAAGTTTCCAAACAAACTTATTCTTTAAAAATGCTATCTATGTTTCCAAACAGATTTCATTAAATCTACTAATCAAGTATCCAAACATATTGATTTTGTACTTCAGCTTTAATAATATAGATGTATCGTATGTACCTTGTCCAAAAAAATGTATCGTATATTAATGCATACAACAAACTTATAAAAGAAACTTATAATTTGTATTTTGTAAAATTATCTAAAGATATAAAAGGTGATGTTAGCTAATATTTCCTTATAGAGAGATACATTTATCATATACCGTTAAGATGTTGGCATTTTAAGATCAATAAATAATTTAAGTACTTTTAATAGTTTCTCAGTTATTAAATACTCTTTCCGTTTCCAAAAGTAAGATTTTCTAGATTTTATTCTTGTTCTACAAAGATAGATTTTCTATATTTTTAAGGTACTTTGTTATACTTTTAAGAAACATTAATTGTGAAAATTTGAATTGATTAAATTTTATTGGTGGATAATTATTGGAAAATGTATAGGAAAATAAATATTAAATCAAACTGTAAACATTTATTATATTCTTAATAAACGTGAAAATTCTAGAAAATCTTACTTTCGTGAATAGAGGGAGTAAGTGTCATTTTGACACTTTTCACACATATTTAAGAAAATGGCTGAAATATATGTAAATTGTTATTAATTACACATTTTTTACCAATAATATTTCAGATAAATAAAATTATTTATAAAATTAATACAGTTTATAACTAGTTTAAGTTGAAAGGAAGTATAATTTACTTTGAAATTATAAAATGATATATTTTGTGTAACGAAAAAAAAAAAGTTAGAATGACACCTATTTAGAAAACGGAGGGAGTGTAGTGAATATCATATTCAAGCAGCTGCCTGATTACAATATTCTAAAAAAAAGAAAGTCAAAGAGATAAAGAACTCATGATTCAAAATTAGTAAGCTTCCGGGAATATTCCTTAACTCTTCTGATGGGATTTAAATTGGTTACTAATTAAATAATACAGTATGGTTTTAGTTAGTATTAATATTAATTACCGCTCATGCGTGGTTGCAACTTGCAAGTTTGTAATTCAAGTCTTCCTTCATTTTATAAAAACGTAGGGTGCTAAAAAAATAAAGAAAGCTATCATTCTATCAATATGTCGTAGATCGCTAATCGTTTGTAACTGTAGATGTGGGCAGAACAACAACATTCTGTAAAATGTGCTTTCTACAGAATCAAATACAACTACGAATGCGCCATAGAGCATGTGTGTCTTTAAACTGGGAAGATAAAGAAAGAAATCTACGGCATTTGTTCTCTAAAAAAAATTCTTCAAAGATTCTTCTTTATCTTTTTTTAAATAGAAAATTCAAAACTATTTCAGTCAGTTGGAGAGAAATATATTTCTATATGAAAATGTAAGAAATAAATATTTCTACAATGCAATTACAATGTTATATGCTGTTTTCAAAGAAATTTACCAATATATCGAGCGTTTGTGACTGTAGATTGAAAGAAATCTGCAAAAGATATTTTTCCATAAAAGGAAGTTTTTTTATTTGAAAAATATGAAATAAAATCTAAGATAATTGTATTCTTCATTGTAACCATTTGGGAGCATTCTGACTTTTTCTTTTCCTTTTGTTGATTTCCACAGGATTCACAAAGTTTATATATAACCCAAGGTTCTATAATCTATATACTTCAAATTTCGGCTCATTTTGGATTCAAGAAGTTTAAGCTGCAAGTGAAAGAATTATTGGAAGTTCAAGTCAGGTAAATTATATGTATCGAGTTTCAAAAAAATAATTATATGTATCGAACGTATACATTAGATATACGTAATACGAGTCACACATGACTAGGATATGTGAATTTTAAATTTTAAATAGATGTGTTATATTTGTGGGTATTTGTTTATATGTGATGTTTGCAAAATAAATTTAATATTTTTTCCATTTTAAATATTTTGATGATTCATACAAATTTTCATATATATGTATATATATATATATATATATATATATATATATATATATATATAGGTCCAAGATAGGAAATTACATTGAAAAATATTTTAAAGATTGTTGACTTTCAACTTTTCCATAATTTTCTTTGGCCTCTTCTACCTTCAACGATCATCTGTCAAATTCCACTTTGTATTTTATTTGGGTGACTCTTAACTAATAATAGTACCCCCTTTCACAGGCGGAAATGATTTCAGACCGTTCATAATTGATTTTTTTTTTTAATTTAAAGGTTTCACTTTCTTGTATCTAACTTCTACTTTTCTATTATTATTTTTGTAATCTTTGTTGAGGCACTCATGTGAGCACAATCCAAGTCTAGGGTTCGGAAAGTTGATTAATTTTGTACTTTGCAATCACATCCTATAGTAAAAACACATGTCGTCTAGCTGATAAATTGACATTTGTCGTTTACCCGGTAGACAAAATCGTCACGGAACAAGAAGCTCCTGATAGGGGCGTGGATCAGACAAGCGTTCTTGATGCTTAGGCATGTGGGCAAGTACCAAGGCTTGTCTCTATGATCACCACCATGTTCTTACAATACAACAATTAATTAATTAATCCCCAAAATTCAACATAAATTTTTAATATTTTTTTCTATAAAAACCGATTTTGTTATAATCGTTTATCCACTTCTTTCTTCATCATCTCCTAGCATTAAATTCCTCCTTCGGAGATCATTGGTCTATATTTATTTAGTTTTGTTTATTTCTTGTATGCTATGCTTATTTGAAGATGATTTTGTTAATAATTTCCAGAAATTGAGGTCGATTCTATGGAAACACCGTTGCTTTCGTCAAACGATGCTGAGGCTGATGTTCACAAACCGAAGTTTACGGGTTTGGTTTCTACTATGAAATCAAATTTTTTCACGGATTTGCCTCAAAAGCTTCGATCTCACATCGATCCGGAAGACCCTTTTGACATTGATGTCTCCAAAGCTGTAGGCCTCAAAAGAGGTAAGTACATCAAAGTGTTTTCTTTATAAGTTCTATGAGATCTCACGAATAATGCTTTTAAAAATTATTTTGATCTTTAAAGATGAGAAGGACTACTACGAACGACAAATAGCAACACTAAAATCTTTTGAGGAAGTAGAAAGTTTTGTAGCTCGATCACAAGATTATGTCATAGATGAAAAAATCCAAGAAGAAGATCGAGCTGAGAGAGCTGCACAAGAGATAGCCATGCAAATCTCCAACTGGGCTAACATTTTTTTACTTACTCTCAAGGTGTGACTTTCTGTTGAGTTATTAGTATTATTTTATTTGTTGACAAAGACTTTCTGTTGAATTATTTTATACATTGATTTGAATGATCTACGATGTCTATATGTTCATCAAATGTTTTACAATGTGTAGACATATGCTACTATAAAGAGTGGATCAATAGCAATTGCAGCATCGACACTTGACTCTTTGCTTGATCTAATGGCGGGTGGAATACTTTGGTTCACACATATATCAATGAAGAACATCAATATTTACAAATATCCCATTGGAAAGCTAAGGGTGCAACCTGTTGGAATCATCATTTTCGCCGCAGTTATGGCCACTCTTGGTATATAAATTTTATACATCTCAAAACTTTATATTATAATTTTTTGATGAAAATGTAATACTAAGTTGACCACATGCATTTGTGTAGGGTTTCAAGTGCTGCTTGTAGCAGCTGAAAAATTGATTACAAATGAACCTCCTGAAACAATGAGTCATGACCAATTGATATGGTTATATTCAATCATGCTAACCGCAACCGCTATTAAACTAGTTTTGTGGATGTATTGCAAAAGTTCGAGAAATCACATTGTCCGTGCATATGCAAAGGTACATATATATCTGTATAATTTCATGTAAAAGAATGGACATTATTTGATAAGCTAGTTTTTTATATAGGACCATTACTTTGATGTGGTGACAAACGTTCTTGGATTGGTTGCGGCTGTTCTTGGAAATGCTTACTATTGGTGGATCGATCCGTCTGGTGCAATTGTGTTGGCCATATACACTATTGTCAATTGGTCTGGAACCGTTATGGAAAATGCAGGTAAAATTTTTTAACTTAATGTTGTTTGTATTCTTCACTAATCTTAATAACGTAAATTGAGTTTAACTATCATTTTCTTGTATATGTTTAGTCTCATTGATTGGACAAGCAGCTCCTCCAGAAGTATTGCAGAAGTTAACATACCTAGTACTGCGACAAGGTGCAGATGACATCAAACGTGTTGATACTGTTCGTGCCTATACCTTCGGTGTTCTTTACTTTGTCGAGGTAAGTCTATATATCTTAATGTTGCACCATATAGTACAGAGTTATAAATCAATTTCTGATTGCATCATATGTTTATATGATTTGATTAATTCATAGTTAAGTTTACATATTGTAATATATATATGTATATGTGGTGGCAGGTGGATATAGAGCTTCCAGAAGATTTGCCATTGAAAGAAGCTCATGCAATAGGTGAATCATTGCAAATAAAGCTAGAAGAACTTCCAGAAGTGGAAAGAGCTTTTGTTCATCTTGATTTCGAGTGTAGTCACAAGCCTGAACACTCTGTTCTTTCTACAATTCCGAATGATTTATGAGAATTATGTATATATTTATATATGTGTTCTTGCTTGTTGTCTGCTTTTGTTTTTAATATTTTTGTACTTTTTGACATCTGCAGTGTGAGATTTTTCTTTTGAATCTTTATTTTAATAAACTACTGGTACGTGGATACTAGACATTTTACGGTTTTTGGACTCATAAAACATTTTACGTATCTAAAAGGGGATTTTATTTAGTTGGGATACATGCTAACTTAAGTTTTTCTGTTATATTTTCCCCCACATATCCATTATATTTGAAACATATCTAATGTCAGACTGTTTCAAACGTTAACATTGACCATTTGATTTTTCTGTGAAATATTTTTGAACTTTCTTCAGTTTACTACAGATTTTGCATTTTCAATTAATAAAGTAATTTTGAAAATACTGAAAATGTTTATAACATGTAATCATTTCACCATTTTAAACAATTCCACTCTTGAAATCTGACGGTAATTTTTTCTGAAGTTGGTAAGCTTTTGTTAGAGATATGACTATATGAGCTTGTTTTTTTTTTTGTCAGCTTGAGCTTGGTTAAAAACATATAGCAAACTGAATTACTGATTCTATGTGAAAGAAAATATTCTGTAAAATAGAACTTTGCTAACTCTTTCAAAGACGTTAGTGAAAATTACTTGAAATTTTATTACTTTCTTGTCATTTTGAAAATTACTTGAAATTTTATTACTTTCTTGTCATTTTGAAAATTACTTTGACTATATCAATACATAAAATTAATTTTTTTTAAAAAAGGACTATATCAAGAACTAACAATGTGACTGTTACGCAAACGCACACATGCAAATAAAGCTAATAGTTGTGTATTATTTGTTGGGATCATAATGATAAGTTTGGATTATTCTTTGATTGATTCAGATGCATCTCAGAACTCATTCTTGTCTGGTTTATGTTGACACTAACATGTTGTTTGGACAAGAATGTCTGGTTCATGTTGACACTAACACCTTGTAGAGTTCCAATGATGCTCTTGCATTGAAATCACCATTGTAAACACACGAAAATGAAAATAGTCAAAATCATGTATTTTCTACATTCCCTGTCTGAAACCAAAAAAAAAAAAACCCAAAAGTACAGAGAATATTATTCTTGCAGCCACAAAATAGTAACAATGGCCTCCCTCCAAATCGATTCATCATAGAGATTATCATCATCATCATCATCTGAACTTCATCCCCATTGGAGAAGAATCCATTATAACATACTAAAACCAGACAACAAATTTCAAATCTCCCATATGATCATTAGCTCTCCATGAGAGGCTTCTTTCTTATGTACATCAATTTTTTTCAAAACAATCCCTTGTTGCTTTGTTCCGGTTTACTCTTCTTTCCAGATTCGACCGGTTACCCTCAACTTGAGTTCTTGCCTATCACCTCCAGAGAAGTAGAGTGCAAGGTTTCTTGGGATGATGAGACCGTCTTGACTGTCACGGACTTTCCTGTGACTGTCACGAATGCTTCTAGGGATCCCTTGCCATGTTAGTTTACGTCCATGAGCTCCTACTTCCAGGCTGTAACTGAACTTCTTCGCCTCGTTTTCATCTCCCATGAAACGAAGAAACGCCATGTAAACTGGTGCCATCCCTAGCTGGAAAGCCTCAAAGTGTAAACAGAACTGCCTCCCAAAACAGTTGAACACCTGGAAACAAAATTTCAGAAACCAAAACACTGTAAAGCAGGCAAGTGGAGCGGTTGAACAAGTTCTTGACTGATAAAGATTTATTTTAAAAATTTTATAAATAGATATATAAATTGACTTGAAAAACTTTAAATTTTTAATTATGATTCTAAAATTTAAAAGAAAAGTTAAAACATATATAGATGAAGTAATTCACTTTTAAAATAATAGAATTTATATATATATCGCTAATTTCTTTCTTTTTTGTGAACTGGGCCTAAAAATAATTTGGGACTGTTGTAAAGTAAAATACAACTATTACCGTAAAGCATCCATGTAGCAAGAAGAAGAAAACATAATGTAACAAGAAACTATTACCGTAAGCATCCATGTAGCATTTTCGACTTCATGTGGATTTGATTTCACATAACGGTGGTTGAAAGTGCAGCCATCATGCATATCGACTTTATGATCATCTTTCAGATGAACAACTAGTGTGGAGATATCACCTGTAACCAAACACTCAGAGCCAGCATAAGGGCAAGCGTAAGGCCTAAACCTGCAATGCTGCTCGTGCTTAAGCTTGCTGTAGTAAGGGAAAATGTCATGGCATCCTAGACTCTGGTACCGGCATGGAACTTCCAAGGACTCTGCAACTTTCTCGAGAGCTAAGCATCTTATGTTACCAAGCTCGTAGCGGCATGTAGGGCACGTGTTCTGCACTCTGGCTTTGCAGTTGGAGCATAACGTGTGACCATTTGGACACTGTAGAGTTAAATAGAGTTATGAACTTTGCAAATTACAAAGTAGTTAGCGTTTGTTCACAACAGGGAGAGAAAGAAAGTGAGAAACCTGATGAATTGGAGGGTACATTAAGTTTGTAC
Organism: Brassica juncea; assembly: GCA_018703725.1. NCBI lineage: Eukaryota > Viridiplantae > Streptophyta > Magnoliopsida > Brassicales > Brassicaceae > Brassica > Brassica juncea. The sequence goes on along the minus strand of CM031940.1, from coordinate 3,699,704 downwards.
ACACTGGACATTCAAGAAGCTCGTAGACACCATTGTTGGAATGCATCCCATGTTTTGCAATTCCTGCGCTACCTGACTTTGTAGTTTTGCTGTTATTACTATTACTAACTTCCACTTTCGTCGTTTTGACCTCATAATCCATTCCCGTAGAGTTAGATTCAAGGACTTCCTTCAAAGCACTTCCTCCAGGAGCCATGGTGAGTCCTATACCCTTTTTTTCCTCAGTTGTAGCTAGATGATTTACGCCCTTTCCGATCTATTTGTTATACTGCAGGAGGAGGAAAAAAGAGAAATGAGTTTCACAATCCCTCAAACTGAAAGAAACATACAATGGAGCTGTCTAGGGAGGAGGATAGATACTTAGTTCACTTGATGCAAGTCTTTTTTTTACTTTATTTGGAATCTGTTAGCTTCCTAAGTAACAATTCAATAGTAAATAGACAATTAGAGCAAACATTAAAGTGCACTTTGAGATAGGTACAAAAGCAATAGGACTCAAGCTTTGAACAATGCTAAAAGCTTAGACATCTGCAGATTCCAAGGACTTCAACAGTTGTAACCATCAAACATCAATAGAGAAAATTTCGAGATTAAAAAAAAAACAAAACATTATCTCTTTAAAAGAACACTCTTTTCAATCTAACTAGACAGAGAAACATAACAATGGATCTAACTAGAACAATCTAACAAAAAGATCGTGGTTTCAAATTTTGCAATTAACAAAAAAGAGAATTTATTTAAACAACATTATCTTTTCATTAATCAATCCACGATTCAAAGACAACAAAAATAAAGAAATGGTTTCCCCAAAAAAAAATGATTTTCTTCACATTTCGAGATATATTTCCCCAGCTAGATTCTTCACACGATGCATAACGATGATTAAACATAAACCATTGACCCGATAATCCGACCCGAAAACCCAATTCCGGAATTTGGTGATTCTCGATCTTTATTCCCAATTTCAGAAAAAAAAAAAACCCAGCAAATTCAAAACGAGAGAAAGTTTATTATTACCAGACTTGGAGATCGCGTGTTTTTTTTTGATTCAGATTCGAATCAAAGACGAGAAGTCGACGGATTACTCAAAAAAACGAAAAAAAAAAAATAGACGGAGGCGGAGGAGGAGGACGATGGTTGTGTCCTGTCTTGTTTATATTCGGTGAGAGGGGCATTAATATGGGTGTGTCCCTCTGTTTGTCTTTATTCTACTTTTAAAAAACACCGAATCACAATTCACGAAGGTGGTCTGGTCTGGTTCCTTTTTTTTAAGAAATGTATTAATCTTTCTTAATTATAATTATTTATTACATTTTGTACTACTATCTTCCTAATTTATTATTTCTATTTGAGTTTTTTTTCTGTAAAAATTACCCTATTCGTAATTTTATCGTATCTTTCGTTTTAAAATTCTACCAAAACAAATAAAAGGAACAACATTTTATCATTTTTGAGTTTTTTTTTTAAATTGCATTACATATTTACATACATTTGTGTCATTAGTATAAAGACAAAATAAGTAGTAGTTAGGCTCCGATTGGTGACATGTAATATTGGAGTCGAGTTGCAATATGTATTACAATTTGATGTAATTTGCAGTAAAAATTATGTGGTAAAAACTGTAACTTTATGTGGTAAGTTTTGCAGTAAAAACAAAAGTTATCATTTTAGTAAAACTGATGACTGGTAACCTTTTTGATGTAGAAGTTGCAGTATAGTTTTCAATAAAAAAATAAATGTAAATATAAACATATGAAAATGAATTAATATTAAGAGCAAAAAAAAATAAACTATTTAAAAATAAATAAATAAATTATTTTAATATGTATAAAAATAAAATTTAACAAAAATAAGTTGCAATATATATTTTTCTAAGAACTATACTTACTAATGATATTATTTATCCGAAATCCAAATAGAATTTACTACTAATAAGATTATGTAAAATAATAATTTTAAAGTTAATAATTTTAAAATAGGAACAAGAAAGAGAATAGAATATTTGACTAACACAAATTAGGTGAAGTTGTATAATATTGTTAAAAATATTTCCAGAAATAAGAATAAGATATTTTTGCTATGGTGGTTTTGGAAATGTAAATAATATTTTATTTACAAACAAAAGAATTCCAAAACGTACAACATAAAGCTTTCATACGTGGAGTGTTTAGGTTTTATATTTTCCCTTGTATTTTAGACAAAACTTTTATTATAACTGTAACTCAAATCGTAAAACATAGGATTGGTCATGATGTTGCATTAAGTTTTGATTTTACAATTTTACAAAGGGTGTAAATCAAAATTGTAACTCAACTATAATACATGATAACTCAAACTTAAAATCAAAAAGCTAAGTTTAATGCATGATTGGTAACATTTTTGAGTTAAACCCTTAACTCAAACTAAATCAATGTTACCACATGTTACCAATCAAAGCCTTAGTTTTGCTAAAAAAAGCAGTAGTTAGTTAGTAGGTAAATGACTTTGAAACGGGGAAATTACAAAAGTAGCGACCAATTGCGAAAAGATCAAATAGCCATTTTTAAAAAGAATAATAATCTTTTTTTTTGTCAGCAATAATAATAATCTTATTGGCTCTGAGTTCGTGCATCGCGCAACCATACTCCGAGACAAAGACAGCTCGTTTCCCGCACATAACATTTTCATTTTTGTGTGTTTTATATTTTACCTGCCTTGAAGTAATTTTCTTCACCATATTTAGACATGTTTTGATTTTTTTGGAAGAATTTGTCAAATTATATTTCAGTAAACAGACCATTATATAAGTTCCAAGGTCCAATATTTTTCTTAATTATAAATCTTGAAAGCCTGAAAATAGTTTGATGTCCCTTTTGTGGAATTTAACTATGGATTCCTTTTGAAAAATATTTAAAATAACCATCCCTATTACGAATATTACAAATCAAGATACAACAAACCAACAAGAAACAAAATAAAAACACAGTTACAATCTTCTTCTTCATCATCTTCCACAGACTGAAAGCCTTTTCTTCTTTTGATTTGTTTCAAGTAAACCTCCTCCTCCTAGGCGGGCGAGAATCTGCACTGTCTACATCAGAAACCCTCGACCCATTCTCATTCCTTCTCCTCGATGAAGATGTCGAAAGAGTGACCATTGAATCAATCTCAACTGCAGTATCCACTTGACTCTCAGAGTTTATCACAGCTGCAATGCTTGAGAAAGAGTCCCTATCATCAACCACAACAGGAGCATGATGGTCGTGTAGCTCTTGGTGGTGGTTCCTCCCCAATGGATGTGTTCTAAAATAGGCGTCAACAAGCCTCTCAGCAGAGCTCAATGCAGAGGTGAAGTTCGAGATCCTTGCGACTCTGTGCGACTGTAACTGTCTCCGGATCAACAGAGGATGGAATCTCGTGCTGGTGGTCTCTCCTTCAAGATCAGGAGAAACATTGGGGTTCAGATCAATATCCTCTGATGCTGCTGCTGCTGCTGCAACACTAGCCTGGTTCTGCTCTGATCTAACTCCCCTAGAAGTCATCAACCGGTTAAGAATCGAATTGGCTCGATCGTTCACTCTTTCTGACGCCTCGCTGTTCCTAAAATCAGGGACAAGGGTTGAGTCCCTGTCGAACCTGCTCTGTATACGTCTGATCATCTCTTCCATCGGTATTGTAAAAGGCGACCTTTGAATGGCACTCCTCAAGCTCTCGATGCGTCTCGCGTGGGGTCTCATAGGGATCTTGGTGTCTAAACTCTCTTCAACAACTTCTCTTTTATGGTTCCCACGCCCGTATATAGGTGTCACGGTTTTGGAGGTCACCTCTCCTTTGCAGACCGGACATTCTTTTGCTTCAGAGATGTTTAACCATTGGAACAGACACGGCCAACAGTAAAGATGGCCACAGCAGGTGAGAACCGGTTCCTTTGACAAGTCCAAACATATATTACAATCGAAAAAGTTACCGTCGCCACCGCCACTGCTCTTCTCCACATCCGGTTTCTGCTCTGATACAGTGTCCCCAATGGCTGCCTCGCCGTTCTCACACATTTTCAGATCCTGGTTGCCTCTTTCACTGCCCTCACCAGTCTGCAGAGCAGAACTTCCAATCAACTGGCTCAAATCTATAGTCATGGTTTCAGAGAGAACAGGGATGATGGGGAGATTAAGTTGTCTGAACCTCGTCCTATGCCGGGTTCTAATCCTCGTCACAGCGTCCGAGGATCTCTCAGATGGTGGCTCATTATTAGTCCAATCAGCGAAATTCACAGTTTCATTTAGCACCCCCTGGAGATCTGACTCTGGACCAGGGCCTAGATTCAAATCCAGGTTCATCGTGTCAGCTAACTCTTCACCCATTACTAAATAAAAGAAAAGGCTATTCCTTTCACTTGTGGTCAACAAAGTCTACTCCGTGGGCGGATCTTTGTTATCCTGCATGGAATAGAAACAAATGACACAGTATGAGCTTTATCCAGTTCAGCAGTTGTTTAGATAAAACTTGGAGAAAGTAACATCTCATAAAACAATCAATCTAGCACTCTTTGTAGGAAGACACACAGTGGTTTCAATCTTAAGTAACCTAAGAAACACCAAATATAAGTAAAAACCATAAGAAAGCATACACAACGTTTAGGAAAGTAGATTCTATATCGTATAGTATATAAGCTTAAAAGGAATACAACACACGATAACATACAATGAAACAAGAACACAAAGTCCATAACTTTGAAAGCTAAGAGAGATGGTGCACCAGAAAAACTAAGCACAAGTGAATTAACAAATGGTGAAGCAAAAAGTTTCAAGCTTTAACGATTGGAAAAAGAAATGATTCGAAGTCAAAACACAAACTTAAGCATACGAAGAGATATGTACCGTGGAAGGAAGCTATCTACAGGCGTGAGAGAGCTGGTTAATTCTCAGATTCAAATGACACGAAGAGAGCAAGTCTCTGTACGAAGAAGATGCTAATTACAGATAGAGACGAGCCCTCAATCCATTACTGAGATAACGCTAAGATCTCCAATAAAAATTTGGGGATTATCAAGAATCATGAAACCCTAATTCTCGAATCATTGCCTGAGAAATTCGTAACCTTCTTAGAAAAAAAAACAAAATTGAATTCTCGACTCTCGATCCAGCAACAATCAGCTCAGCAAATCTTAACCACACAAACAGAATCTGGAGCTGGGAAGGAGAAAAGAGAAGAATGAAGGACCTGGAGTTGGGATTGGGTTGGTTTGAATCAATCAGCTAGAACACCAAAGCTCAAAGCTTTAGCTGACACCGCCATGGAAGATTCGCTCTTTAATTACTTTTAGATTTACCAACGTCCAATCAAATTGGGCTAACGACACCGAAACCTCTAAGCAGCAGAGAGAGAGAGAAAGAGGAGGAGGAAGAGGGAGAGGAATCGGGTACGCTCCGGTTTAGGTAAGGCCAAGGGACTGCGTAAAGTTCTACGCGATGATCACGATCTTTTCTGATCGGACGGCTAGGGAATTATCGGAATCATTTTGAGTTTTTTTTTTTGCTAAAAGTAATTATGGACCGAACCCAACCGAACTGATTATACCAAATTCCATTACGTGTCCTTTTTTTGGTGTGAAGAAAACTCTTGTTTAGATGCTAACCTTTACGTTTTAATAGAAAGTTTGCATTAAAAATAATAATTCTTTTGACCATGCTAAGTGTTCTCAAGGCCATTGATTCTGTTAGCTTACCAGGCTCATTGACTCTAATATGTTTCCGGTGGTAAATAAAAAGTGAGAATAATAATATCTTAATAGACACCACCTGGAGTACTGCTTGAATATTCTAAGAGCATCCACAATGGTGGACTTGCTCTTAGAATCCTTAAGATTATTATAGTATTTTTTTTGTTTTTTTGTTTTTTGTTTGAATAGTTAAGGATTCCACACTATTTTGTGTGTTCAATGGTGTTTCTTTTTTAGAAGTTCTTAGAAATTAAAAAAAAATGTTAAAAGTTACCCGCCAAATGTTATGATAAGTTTGTTCTTAATACTACTTAGAGAAAGAGAACGTAGCTACCTTGTCAAACCGACAGGTCTCAAGCGCCGCAAGAGTGGAATCTGTTCTGTCCTTCAGCAAATTGCTAGAATGTGTTGCCAATGCAGTCAAGGTCTCAGAAGCAGCCTTTCGCGTTACCCAATCTGTACTTCCAAGGCAGTCATGGATGCTTTCTAGCAATGACTCTAAGCTCTGAGGCGCAATGGCTCCTACCTGAACCAAAGTTATTGCTTTTTTACTATTATTTTTCTCAGACAGCTTTAACCATTGAAATTACTAGCAATGGACTACCAGAGGTATAAAGATCCCTCAAAATTTCACTTAATCTAGTTAACCGAAATGAAAAAATAAACTTAAGCAACATCTAGAATAAAAATTGTCGGATTAAGACTAACCCTTAAGCAGTAAGTTCAGGTGATAGAATGGATATAAATACATACTTAATCTCAAGAACATCTATCTAAGAACTGCAACATACAACTCGAGCCTAAACAATAAGATACTAGTCTATGTACACTAAGCTTCAAACATGCTGACTAACGCTTTTGTCCTCAAGAATGGCACTAAGTTCAAAAATCAACATGTTAACTTAAAGCGCACTGTCTACACATGACAAGGAGACTTAAGTGTTCCGAGCAGACCTGAGAGAGACTCGAAACAACTGGCAAAAGTGAAGCTTTAGCCAAGAAACTAGAATTGCTCAAAAGCTTGCAGATTCTAGGACAAAGCTTCTGGAAAGAAGCAACCGGAGGAGTAGCAGCCGATTCCATCATCCTAGCCATACACATCGCCGCACCAGATTGCATCACTTTATTCTGCTCACCCATCGCCTCGAACAACGGCTTCACGAACAGTCCCACCGCCAACGTATTACTCACTTCCTCTCTCCCCCTGAGATAAATCCCCGACAAGGCACCTATCGTGTCCCTACACGGGTCCCTCACTCCCGAATCCGAATCCTTCAGCCGTTTGACGATCTGAGCGATGATTCTGGTGAGATGCGCGGCCGTGGAGTCGGAGTGCAGGCTGCAGACGTAGGAGAGGAGGTGGAGGCACTCCTTCTTGACGGCGGGTTTGGGATCGGAGCAGGAGTCGTAGAGGCAGTTGAGGAACATGAGTAGGGTCTCTGGGGTGAGGGATTGGATGGTTTTCTCGAGATCTTCGACGGCGATCTGGTACGTGTCTCGATCGGCGAGTTTGGAGATTGAGGTGAGGATCTTCTGCTTCTGCTCCACCATTGCTTGGAACGAAGTGAGGGAATTGAGAGAGAGCGAGGGAGGAGAGATAGAGAGAGAGCGAGAGAGAAGAGATAGAGAGAGAGCTAACCTTACGTGTCCCAACCGAACTGATTATACCAAATTCCATTACGTGTCCTTTTTTTGGTGTGAAGAAAACTCTTGTTTAGATGCTAACCTTTACGTTTTAATAGAAAGTTTGCATTAAAAATAATAATTCTTTTGACCATGCTAAGTGTTCTCAAGGCCATTGATTCTGTTAGCTTACCAGGCTCATTGACTCTAATATGTTTCCGGTGGTAAATAAAAAGTGAGAATAATAATATCTTAATAGACACCACCTGGAGTACTGCTTGAATATTCTAAGAGCATCCACAATGGTGGACTTGCTCTTAGAATCCTTAAGATTATTATAGTATTTTTTTTGTTTTTTTGTTTTTTGTTTGAATAGTTAAGGATTCCACACTATTTTGTGTGTCCAATGGTGTTTCTTTTTTAGAAGTTCTTAGAAATTAAAAAAAAATGTTAAAAGTTACCCGCCAAATGTTGTGATAAGTTTGTTCTTAATACTACTTAGAGAAAGAGAACGTAGCTACCTTGTCAAACCGACAGGTCTCAAGCGCCGCAAGAGTGGAATCTGTTCTGTCCTTCAGCAAATTGCTAGAATGTGTTGCCAATGCAGTCAAGGTCTCAGAAGCAGCCTTTCGCGTTACCCAATCTGTACTTCCAAGGCAGTCATGGATGCTTTCTAGCAATGACTCTAAGCTCTGAGGCGCAATGGCTCCTACCTGAACCAAAGTTATTGCTTTTTTACTATTATTTTTCTCAGACAGCTTTAACCATTGAAATTACTAGCAATGGACTACCAGAGGTATAAAGATCCCTCAAAATTTCACTTAATCTAGTTAACCGAAATGAAAAAATAAACTTAAGCAACATCTAGAATAAAAATTGTCGGATTAAGACTAACCCTTAAGCAGTAAGTTCAGGTGATAGAATGGATATAAATACATACTTAATCTCAAGAACATCTATCTAAGAACTGCAACATACAACTCGAGCCTAAACAATAAGATACTAGTCTATGTACACTAAGCTTCAAACATGCTGACTAACGCTTTTGTCCTCAAGAATGGCACTAAGTTCAAAAATCAACATGTTAACTTAAAGCGCACTGTCTACACATGACAAGGAGACTTAAGTGTTCCGAGCAGACCTGAGAGAGACTCGAAACAACTGGCAAAAGTGAAGCTTTAGCCAAGAAACTAGAATTGCTCAAAAGCTTGCAGATTCTAGGACAAAGCTTCTGGAAAGAAGCAACCGGAGGAGTAGCAGCCGATTCCATCATCCTAGCCATACACATCGCCGCACCAGATTGCATCACTTTATTCTGCTCACCCATCGCCTCGAACAACGGCTTCACGAACAGTCCCACCGCCAACGTATTACTCACTTCCTCTCTCCCCCTGAGATAAATCCCCGACAAGGCACCTATCGTGTCCCTACACGGGTCCCTCACTCCCGAATCCGAATCCTTCAGCCGTTTGACGATCTGAGCGATGATTCTGGTGAGATGCGCGGCCGTGGAGTCGGAGTGCAGGCTGCAGACGTAGGAGAGGAGGTGGAGGCACTCCTTCTTGACGGCGGGTTTGGGATCGGAGCAGGAGTCGTAGAGGCAGTTGAGGAACATGGGTAGGGTCTCTGGGGTGAGGGATTGGATGGTTTTCTCGAGATCTTCGACGGCGATCTGGTACGTGTCTCGATCGGCGAGTTTGGAGATTGAGGTGAGGATCTTCTGCTTCTGCTCCACCATTGCTTGGAACGAAGTGAGGGAATTGAGAGAGAGCGAGGGAGGAGAGATAGAGAGAGAGCGAGAGAGAAGAGATAGAGAGAGAGCGAGACACGTGTATTAAGGATCGAGTCCTTATAATCCTTCTCCAAGGATTGATCCTTCATTAGTAAAGCCAAAATATTATTATTATATTTTATTAATCTTAAGAATTAATGCTAAGGATTCGTTATGGACCGCTGTTGCGGATGGTCTAAGCTAACGCTTATTAGTTATTACCATGTCCCATTCAGAACCAGAGGTATGATAGATAAACTAATCCTATTAGTTCATGGCAAACGTTTTGCATAACGCTGGATATGCCCCAATGCATAGCTTCAACTTTTTCTCGGGTCATTCATCATACCAACTTATAATCAGTCATTAAGTTACCAAAAACACAGTGAAGTGACGTGACCACACTATCGTATTCGTTACCTTGTTAGAGTCATTGTAACGATCTGAATGCCATTTTAATGCACAAACTAAGATCAACGTAGATATAGCTTCTTTCTGATGAGAGATGAAGTAGCATTTTTGATCAATATCGAATTGATTTCTACAAATGTTTACCAAATTTCATTACATGTCCTTCGTTTTCGGTGTGAAAACCCTTGGTTAGATGCTTAACCTTTACGTTTTAATACAAAGTTATATATACGTACTTTATTAAAATTTGTATTAATAATAATAATAATTCTTTTGACTATACTAAGTGTTCTCAAGGCCGTTGACTCTGTTAGCTTACCAGGCTCATTGACTCTACTATCTTGCAATGTTTCCGGTGGTAAATAAAAAAGTGAGATAAATAGACACCACATGGAGTAGTTTGCTTGAGGTAATAACGTTTATTACCGTGTCCATTCAAAACCAGAGGTGATACTGATAGATAAACTAATCCTAGTAGTTCATGGCATTTTGCATAACGGTTGATATGCCACAATGCATATAGCTTGAATGTTTTTCCTCGGCTGCATTCTGTGTTTCATCATACCAACTTGTAATCAGTTCCAGAAACACATCCCATGATCAACTTGGTAGAGTCATTGTGACGATCTGGATGTCACTTCGATTCGATGCACAAACTAGTTATCTGAAGAAGAAAAAAAGACGAGAGAGATCAAATAGAACAAGATCAATGTAAATTAACAGCTTCCATATGTGATCTCTGATGGGATGAAGTTACTAATTTACTTACGCATTGTTTGACCAAGTGTCCGTCTATGAGACTCTGTTGAAGATTGTTCGTCTGTTTTTCTCTTTTTCTTCTTTAATCGATGCGACGATGTCCCGAGTCCCAAGATTAGAGTTAAGCAGAGTTTAGCCCTTAGGCCATGTTTATCAGTAGGACTTTAAAAAGTCCTTAAATTTTGTTTTTCTGATTTATTATTATTATTTTTTAAAAAAAATTAACCAATAACAGGTCAGCACATCTTGTGGGACCAGCAAACAGTACAAGAAATATATGTAGGACGTTTCTTAGTTGCGGACTTTTTCCCTTGTCCCTGCAAAAAAGTGGCCCCCCTCCTCTAAGGACCATTGTGGGACTGCTAATAAACATGGCCTTAGGGATAATAATTATTAATACAGTTACTTTTGTTCCTAAACGATGCATTTATACATCTTAAGAAAACATATTAAAAATTAATTATTAATGTATTATATTCTATGTTTAACTATTTTTTTTGTAAATTACTAAATTTAGATCAATGGCATTACATTTTTTTCGTTTGAAATTTATCTTTATTTCATAACTTCATCTTAGAATATTTATCTTTATTAACAGATGGAAGGTATTAATTATTATTTTATCTATTAAAAAAAACTAAATAAACATGTGGAAAACTACTAATTTTTTTTTTAATTCACTTTGACTAAACGTGATTAGCCTCGTTTGATTACGAGAGGAGGAAGACAAACAGTAAATAAAAGACTTCTGCTTTTATCTCTCTCTCTCTCTCTCGTCCTCTTCTTCTTCGTCCTTCCTCAGATTTCTAACACGAACCAATCTTTTGACCTTTTTCTTCTCCAATGGCGCTGACCCAACACTGTTCCGTCTCCGCCACCTCCGCGGTTCGATTGAGCTTCTCATCCTCCGCATCGCCCCCGTTGCCGTCAAGGGTTTCCCTCAATTTTCACAAGAGTCATTCGCGGAGAATGATATGCAGAGATATGGTGCAAGAGGCAGCTCAAGGGATCCCTTCCGTTTACGCCAGAGAAATGGAGCGTCTCTCCGCCAAAGAATCGCTCATTCTCGCCGTAAAGTCTCTACCTTTTAGATCTTCGATTTCAATATCTTGAATCGAAAGTTGCTTCCTTTCTTATCAGTTCCGTTTGTTGCTCTGTTTCAAGAATCAGAACCGTTAAAGCTGTTTTTTGATTTCTCTCTGTTCGATTTACAGTTCAATGATGCTGGAGGCTTTGAGGCTTTAGTTACAGGGAAGATCACTGATCTGCAAAAGATTGATGTGAATGAGAGGATAACTACACTAGAGCGCCTTAACCCAACTCCTAGACCAACCACGTAGGTGCTCTTATTATCAGTTTCAGGTCTTAAGTTTTAAAAGGACAATGTGATGAACTGGTTTTTATGTCTTTTTCAGGTCTCCTTATCTTGAAGGCAGATGGAGTTTTGAGTGGTTTGGATCCAACACTCCTGGTTCACTTGCTGCTCGGCTTATATTCGAGTTAGTCTTCTTACGACTATGTATCTTTCTCATAGATAAGCAATAAACATTTGTAAGCATTGCTCTCTATCTGTTTGGGACTGTTGCAGGAGGTTTCCTTCTTCATTTGTGAGTCTATCAAGTATGGACATTGTCATCAAAGATTCTAGCACAACGGCCACCGCCAACGTTAAGCTGCTAAACATGGTATATCACAATAAAAACTATATAAACTAATACTGTTGGGATTCTAAACATGTAAAAAAATTGTAATTTATTATAGAGTTTAAGCAAGACTTAAAAGAATAGTTATTTATCTATGCAGATAGAAAACAAAGTCATCTTAACGTCGAAATTGACAGTGGAAGGACCTTTAAGGATGAAGGAAGAGTATCTAGAGGGAATGCTAGAGTCGCCAACTGTTATTGAAGAAGCAGTACCGGAACAGCTAAGAGGTTTACTTGGTCAAGCTACCACGACGTTGCAGCAGCTTCCTGAACCTGTTAAGGATACTCTAGCCAATGGTCTAAGGATTCCACTTGGTAAGCCATATAATAAGCAACGTTATTAACATGTAGCATTGTAACCATGCCGTTGTTGGCTTTCAGGTGGATCTTACCAGAGATTCTTCATGATATCTTATCTAGACGACGAGATTCTTGTAAGTTGACAAATTGTTAAGTTAAAAATTTTGCAGAGAAGCTTACCGAACACGAAATGTTGTTTTGTTGTTGTGCAGATTGTAAGAGATACTTTGGGAGTGCCTGAAGTTCTAACGAGGGTTGAAACATCGTCTTCATCGAGCGTTGTAGAGAATCTTGAATACAACAGTTAAAAAAGAACAGATACTTATGTTCCTCTGTTTATGTCTGTAAATGTCAAACAAACTGAATACTACAACTTACTATATCTCCTGACACAGAGATATCGTTTCATTATCCATTATTTAACACTTTGATAAACCAAATTAAAGGTTACATCTCCAGTATTTAGTGTGAATAGCATGTTTAACACGATGAACAAAGCATAAGACATTAAAATGAGTTTAAGCTTTACATAAAATCGAATAATTGTACTAAACAAATACAAATAAAAATCATTTCCACAAAAACCTAATAAAGAAAAAAAAAAAGACACCACTTATAAAGAGAAAAGCTCTTTTGTTTGAGAGACAATAGTTAGAATGGGTGATGAGAATCTGAGAAAATTGATCCACCATGTAAATGGGACGAAGAAGACGAGTTAGAAGAAGCAGAAGCGTCCATGGAGGACAAGGGCAAGTAGGGAAATTCACTAAGTTCTTGGATAAACCCTCCAAAATCTCCCAAACCATTCAAGAACCCTCCTGAGCTCTCACCACCGTTATTACCACCGTTCCAAGTCATCGACATCTCTTCAATCTCTGAGTTTGAGCAGAACCCTTGGTCATCACAACGCTCGACTTCTCTTAGTTTCTCCATGTTGATCATGTCTTGGACTTGACGATGAGTACCTCTTCTTGGCTTTGTCCTTGAAACGCCTTGGTCTTCTGGTTTGCCTGTGAGGCTCTGGACGAGCTCTCGGAAGTTGGCAACGTCGGTCTTGATGATCTCAGGTGCAAATATGTGAATTATACGGATCTTTGGCTTTGATTTGGTTATTGAGTATGATTGTTTGTGCATCGCTAAGGTTGATGATGAGCTTCTTGTTTTCTTGAAGATGGTGGCTTCCATTTTTTGGAGTTATTAGGGTTTATTGTAAAAGAGAGAAAGATAGAGTTGGTGAATATGATAGCAAGTGGAGATATGTCAAGGTTATATAGGAGGAAGAAGGAAATGATTAGTAAGAACAAAAAAAAACAAATATTTAAACCCATTGTTCTTCAATATAAATGCTTTTATATGTGGAAAGTATATATATGAAGTAGACATATATAGGTGAATAATATAGTGGGAACTTTGTTAATATATATTTTTTATAAAATTTATAGTCATCGTGTAAATTCAAAAGAAACTAGTTGGATTAACAAAATTCAACGGAAACTAGTTGGATTAACTAATTATATGTAGTTATAATGAGAAAGATGTATAAGTATGCCTCCCAAGACATGAAATATCTTTAAGCGCATTGTTCCTCTCCCACTAATCAAATTATCATGTTGTAATTTCTTTAATATCACAATTTTATAATTTATGCAATATTATTGTATTTATGTTATGTGTATGCATGTTTGTGCTTGTGCATAATAGATAAATGCAGATGGTACTAGTTGATTAATTAAATAAAATATACAAGCAGAATTTCGCAAACTTGGCCCCATGTCAGGCACACAAACTCAACAAACTTATGATTGGTTTCTTCCTTCCAAGAATACAATATTGGCTTATACTAAACTACTAATTACTTGACTAGTTGATGGCGTAGAGATTTTTTTTTTGTTTTTTTGCCTACACTGATCTGGACTTTTATTTTACATTTTCATTTTTGGCCTAAGTCAAGTAAAAAAAAAAAAAGAATCATATATAAATTGCAAAAGAGAACTGCATTTTTTTGTTGCAATCAAGCAATTGAAGGTTCACATATGTGTATATATTAATAAATATATTAGCTAGGGTATCCTACTGATTTGCATGAGTAGAAGAAAAGAAGATAGTTGATCAAAATATGGAGACAATAATGTAGAAACGATGGAGATAAATGATAAAGTGGAATGTGAAGACATGGAGATGGCATGACTCTTCGGTGACTCTCACTTACCTTTTACCTTTAGTTATCTCACGTCCTTTTTCTCAAATGCACGAGGCAGTTTCACTTCCTTACGTCTATTTTCTTTTCACCTTTTCAATTTTTTAATCAAATTACGAATACAAATAAAACAAAAATTACTACCTTTGATACACATGTTATATATACTTCTATGTATGTTTTTGGATGATCCAATCCAACATGTACATATGATTTATACATTATCTTCTCGAATCCAAAATCTATATACAACAAGCTTATTACTTAAGTATATTAGTGATCATCCACGAATTATAAAAAGAATATATCGTCGATATGCATATAGCTATACATATTTTATCTGATAAAGTATCTCTTGCTTGCTATATGACAACTTTGCCAGAAATATAAATTAATGAAGACAACTAGCATCCCCTATATATACTATATGCTAAACTAAAATATACGTTAACTACAAAAAATTATATTTTTGTTGATGTTAAAAAAATGTTAATTAGATAGGTTACGTGGTTCAATCGATCATCATTACAGAAACATATTAAACCCTTTTTAAAAACATTAAATAATCCCCCTAGGTTTTTGTTGCACAATCTTACTTTGCGTCTGAATATATTTTGGAACGTAAATTAACATTATGGTTTTCTAATGGCTTAAGCCATGACCCATATATAGTTTTCAAAGAAATAGAGTCAATGGTGAATGATTCGACGGTAACAAGATATAACGAATAATAGTCGTTGGATGGAGCGTGAAGAGTATATAACAGCTACAGTAAAGAAAGAGAACTGAAACTTAATTAACAGAAAGGATTTGCTGATTTGGTTCGAAATTTGTTGTGTACAAACGTGTACGTGAGAGACTCAGAGTCGAACACACGAGTCTTGTGCTCTCTTTTTAGATTCGGACCACATGCTTGCTACTAAGCCACTCTATGCTAGACACATGTCCACACTTACGCCGTATAGATGGTGTGGTCCTCCTCGTATTTGTTTGACGTGGTTCGCAGTTCTAATCTTTTTGTACATCTCTCCTTAGCTGGAATGTGGATGGACCCCCGACAGATTTTTAGTTTTAAATTTGCCAACAAATATGTAATCCATATAATTTAATCCAACTGCGTAGAATTCAGTTTTGAGAAAGAGATAATCTCTAGTTTGATTGAACCTAAATGATTAAAAAAAATTTGAGAACAAACCTAAATGATAATCTTGCAAAGTATATCTTTGTAAATTGGTAGCTTTTGCCACAAAAACATATATATTTTAATTCGCGAAATTTTCAAATATTTGACAGATCTATGATAAAAAGAAAATAATGATAAACTTTAGTATAAATATATATCCAATTAAGCCTGAGAGACTTCTAATTATAATGATATCCAAAAATAACCTATATTTTATACCATATCTCATATATGTTTAATTGTATGTCTACGTTTTCTGAATTTGTTATATATGTTCATTCATTTTTTTTTGGCATACAATTACAGATATTCAAAAAGGGGTGGATCAAGGAATGTTGATAAATGCAGAATAAAATATGTTTTCTCTAGTCAAGACTCGAGACTTCAGTTCTTGGCCTCTCGGCTCTTTCTTGTTTACAATATATGTTAATTCTTATATAAAGGCCCTAGTTTTTCCAAAAAAAAAATGTTTTTATTACAAACAGGCCTCATATATTTGTGGCCTAGTAAGGCCCATTTAATATTTGCGGGCTTAATGAAATCAACAGATGGAAAAAACAAAACAGATAAACAAAACACCAGAGCTTTGTCCACCATGTAACTTCCACATAATTACAACACAGACCAGTACACACTAACCGTTATTCGTTACATAACACAAGGGTAAAACCGTAAAAAACTCACCTTCTGTCTCCTCCTCTCCATCCTCTCATCTCCAACCATAAACTTTTCCAGAAAGATAACTTTTACAAAAAATTCAAAATCTCTAACCCAAAAAAAAAAAATGGAAACTTTACATTTACATAACTCGTAAGATCACTGCACTCTCTCTCCACAGCAAGATGAAGGCGTCGATGAAGTTTCGCGAGGAGAAGAACCCTCTGTTCCGCGCCAAGATCCCTCTAAGCATCCTAGGCCTCCCGTTCCAATCCGGAATCGTCGCCGGAGAATCCAAAGAGCTCAGCCTCAACCTCGCCACGTTCCTCGAATCCGGCCCTTCCCTCAAGCTCGCCTACCGCCCCAACGACTCTCACAGCCCTTTCTCCCTCGTCGTTAAGACCGGGACCGGACCCTTCGGGTCTCCGATCTCGACCTCCATGCTCATGAGCGCCGAGTTCAACCTCCTCGGCAGAGGCAACAACAAGAATCATCATCCGACCTTCATGCTCCACTTCAAGCCGAGATTCGGAGACTTCTCGATCAAGAAGTCTCATTCCTCCTCTTCCTCCGGATTCGAGAATCTGATCGGATCGGCGAACGGAGAGGAGGAGGAGGATTCGTCGATCGAGGTTGTCGATTCGCCGGGGTTCAGGAAAGTCACCGTCTTGCCGTCGACGTCCGCCGGAGATATCGCCGGTTTGCTCTCCGGCGTGGAGGTCGCGGCGAGGACGTCGCTGCCGGTGAGGGGACGCGCGGTGGTGAATTTTAGGTGGGGGGTTAGGGTCCCGACGGAGATCAGGCGAGATTTCGATCCGACGGCTGAGATTTCGTTTAGGAGGTTTCCGTTTCTGGTGATGGATAAGATAGGGATCGAACACGTGGAGGGGTGTGGTGGTAAAGAGATTAAGCCCGCGAGCGATCCGGGTCTGAGAACGGGTGATGACGTGTGTTTGGTCTTGGAGGAGCTTCGGTCGGAGAACAGGCAGTTAAAGAGAGCTGTCGAAGATCTACGTGGAGTGATGTTATCGAACGTCAGGCCATTATTCTCTCAGGCGACGGTAGATTACGGATCGCATTCGAAGTACCGTGAAGCCGAGAGGAGCAACAACAACAACAACAGCAGCAATGGTAGAGCGAGAGGTGAACGGTGGAGTAGCGAGAGAACGACGTCGGATTACGGAGGGAAGAAGAGCAAGGAAGAGGGTGACGTGGCGGAGGAGCTGAAGAAAGCCTTGAAAGGAGCTTCTTGATGGTACTATTTGCTGGTAACTCTGCCACGATCTGGAGAGAGTTGATAAAAGCTTTTATTCGTCTTTCTTGATCTAACTTTGGCTTTTGTGTATATATATATGCGTTTAAGTTACTGCTGCATTTTGGAACATCTTCTGGACATTTCAATGGAATTGCAGGACTCTTACTTTGTTTTCAAACTCAAAATTATATGTTCTCAGTTAGCAACGAGCTTTTGAATGTATGATAAGTCTCGAGTGTGGTTGAGCAGCTAAAAGGATTATAAAAGATTTTGCGGTTTTGTTGATTAAAATCTATGTGTTAAACTCTTATAATTCACAAACACCTTTCTAACATTTCTTGAAATCTCCTGAGCAAGAACTTCTCATGGCAATTAGCGATGAACTTATCTGCCAAATGATCAATATCATTATCATCTTCCACTTCTCCATCATCTATGATCTCTTTTGAATCTTCTACCTTCTTGTGCTCGAGCCACTCGAGGTAGCGAGAGAGCTGAGACTCGTCATCTTTTTCCTCACACTTGATATCAGAGACAGGAAAAGGAAAAGGCTGAGGGACAGGAACAACGTCAGATGAACACCAGTTGTAATGAAACCTGAACGATCCGAAAACGATCTTGCGTTGATTCTTTGAAACCTCTCTTGGATAAAACGTCGTGAGCTTTCGTTTCTTGTTTTGTGTTTAAAGATGTCAAGAAAGATTGATTTGGCTCTAGAGACAGCTCTAAGGAAACGGTAGTGAGGGTGTGCCCGGAGATTTTGGATTGGTGTTTTGAGTTTCATGGATGGTGATAAAGTAGAAGATGATGAATATGATGATGATGCTGATTTGAGCTGCATGACTTAAAAGAGTCAAGACAGATCTCAAATCTCTAAAAACACATCAAAGCTTTCAATGTTTCTATTAGATGTTGTATAACAACTCTCCAAAAGAAGTATAGTGCTGTTCATTTGGTCGCCGCAGGTCCGGCGTCTGCGGTAATATTTTTCATCGACGCTTGTTCGTTTCATCGACGCGGGTACCTGCGTCTGCGTCTGCGTCCGAACACAGCGTCGAGCGTCAGACGCCAAAAAAAAATAGCGTCGAGCGTCAGACGCCGAACAACTACTTCCTGCGTCAACGTCCAGCATCTGCGTCAGCGTCCAGCGTCTTCGAAACGAACAACAATCAGCGTCAACGTCAGCGTACAAAACGAACAACAATCAAACTAAGATGACGCAGCTGTTATCGCCGACGCCGACGCTGACGCCGAAACCAGCGTCAACCAAACGAACAGGGCTTATATCTATAGTAAAAGAAAATTTCTTTATACACGTGAAATATAAAAAACACAAAGTTAATCTAAACAGAAATTTTTTTTTTTTTTAATTATAGATTTCCTTTTTGTGTTTAATTCCTAACATATTAAATATTTATTGATATGTTAACTTTCTCCATAAGTCTTTATGAGGAGATGTTTAGTTAACTCTTTGTGGTGGTATTTGAAAAGACCTCTCTGCCAATTCCTAACATGAGATGAGTAATCTTAGATGTTTAGTTGTATGATGAATCCATGAATGTTTTGGTGACCATTGCTTGTAAGTTTGGTTCGGCCAAAAAAGATGAGAACAAGCATCAAGCATGTATGATTTGCTGCCTAGTTTGACAGAGAATCAAACCCTCTGTGAAAGAGGGAAGCTTCCGAGAAGGAGACGAGCTATTTCAATCCTTACATACCAATCCTATCTCCTGTAGAATCAAGCATTTGGTAATAAGGCAACAAAAGAACTTACTTGAATCATCATGTTGAACACTAATTAACACGGTTCTTATCTTTTTTTTTTGAAACACTAACACGGTTCTTATCTTATCCCAGCAAATAGAAAGAAAGATGTTCTTAGTGATTATACAAGTACTAAAGATCTCAATCAATCAAGTTCATAAGAGAGTTTTGCTGTCACTCATCACTGTCCTGAACCAGATCCAGCAGGAGTTTCAAAGTCTGGCTCCTCTCCATTTCTCCATTTAATATCTTCAACCGGAACCTGCAATGAATCATTTTGGGATCAAAATCTTTACATATGAAAGGAGATGACAACAGTTCTATGTATTACCTTCCTAACATCCATCCAGCTACACGTTTCATCCAACCACATTACGTTGGGGTCAACAGTCGCAAGGCGATGCGTTCCCTAGCAAAAGTAAACCTCTCAGAACATGCACAAACGCGTAGATAGAGAAGAGAACACAAAGGAAAGGGTTTTGTTTTTATTACATCTTTTGCGTTAAACTCTTTGATCACCAAGACTTCGAACTCATCTTCACCAGGCATCCTTACACAGACCCTTCTTCCAATTAGAGCCTCTGGATTAACTCTGCCCCAGCTTGAGCAAGGTGTAGTAGCAACATGAGTCGAAAACAGTGTTGGTTTCTTTGCCTGCAAGTAAACACAGAGTTAAATGAAAGTTTGATGTAAAAAAGCCAAATCAAAGCTCTGCTTTTACAGGTAGTCTTGTGGTCAGTGGCTTCTTCGTTTTCTTCACGTCTGAATTAACCCTGAGGAAACAAAAATAAAATGGTTAAATCATCGAAAGTGAAAACCTTTATGATCAAAAGTGCATACCTTTGTTGATGGGCGAGGAGATTCTTCTGAATGTTATCCTCAAAAGAGATGCGAGTTTCTTGAGCAATACTCCACTCGTTCATAAGCTTCTCGATGATCTGATTCCTCTTCTGAAGCAACACAACAAACCTTGATAAGATATCAGAGAAGCAAACACAGAGATTTAATGAAGAGAGAGAGAGAGAGAGAACGTGGTTTACGTTTCCTGTTGTCAAGGTGTCAGCTCTGAAGGCAAGGAGAACAGAGTAAAAGGCTCTTCTTTTGAGTTCGTTGAGTTTCTGTTTCTTGGACTCTTCTACGATTGGATCTATCATCTCTTCATCGTCGCTGCTATCGGTGGAAGACTTGGACTTTGACTCTTGGTGAGAACCAGGAAGCGACTTTTCTGAGGTTGATGTCTTAGTTAACGGGATGAACATTGGATCCTCTGCATCACACGGGTAACAGAATCAAGAAACTCACTTCTTTAATCAATCGTTTCCATCAATGACAGAGGAATCACTCGAAAACCCTCAAGAGATTTGCGATCTAAATGTGAGAAGACGTACCTTCGAAAAGATCTAAGCGTTGATCTTTGTGATCTGCCATTGAAGAGAGGGAGCAGTCGATAGAAACAGGGGAAGCTTCGAGCAAAAATATGTTGCAGAGGTGAACGAGAAAAGAAGGAGAAGCGAGATGTATATGACTTGTGGAAGAAGGTAGGGTTTGTATAGTGTGTAACAAACTTTTCCGGTTTACTTGCACGAGTCACTTATTTTCAGGCGTTGATTTCGGTTCAAGTCAAGAAACAAGATGATTAGTTAAAATAGAGAATAAATAGGTTGACATAAATTTAGTGGATGCAGTTGATAGAATTGACTTCTTCTCTTTGTTTTTAACAAAAATTTCGTCCAGTAATTTATTTATTTTTTAGACAAAATTTACTTGATTCCATTAAATCTTTTGAGTCCATTAAAAACATTCTCCAATATATTAATTTTGGGTCTCGAGTATGCTACATAAAGTCATAAACTACAAATGTCAACGAAACAATATCTAGGGATTTGAAAAAGTGAATCTAGATCATGTAATTTAGCAAAATATATATTAATTACTTTTCTATTAAAAGTCAAAAAGTTAAAAATCAAACGCATAATGTATGGTACTTAATTTGTTGTTCGAAGTTTGGACTATGCATAGAGTATTGTAAGAAGAGAAAGTAGTGGAAGAAAAGTATCCATTATAACTCATCATGTTTTAGTTGGAATATAAAACTACACCATCAACCGAGGCTACATGCTACTCATTGAAACTTGCGGTTTAATGAAAGGATGTAAGTTGTATTTAAACAGAAACGTAATTTGTAATTAAGCATAATTCTTTTTTTTTTGTTTAAATATTAACTAATGACCTATATAGAATAATTGTAAAATGCAACTACTCTATATTAAGTTTGTAGACAATCAATCTCTTTTTGTTAATCTACGTGTGACTAAAGATTTTTAGTATACCATGCATTGTGCATTGCCTATGTCCATTTTTAATTCTGTTTTGGTTTTAACAAAGGTATATTCTTGTCTTTCAATTTTATCATTTGTAATTCTTTTTTTTCTTCTGAAAAATCATTTGTAGTTCTAATTTTTATTACATCCTCGTTTAATTAATCTCTTAAAAGTTTCTCAAGATTGAGCATAATTCAGTTCTTTTTCAAAAAAAAGGGATAATTAAGTGCTCCTAATTTGCAAGTTGGACGCAGTTTACCAAACACTAATCAGAACTCACAACTTAACTAAATGTGCCCAATTAGATGGACAGCAATAGTTATTTGTTTTATTACAGTATCATGCTTCACTGACAACCCCCCAAAAGTTTCAGTTGCCACACATTACCCCCAAAACTTTCAAGATACACTTTCACAACCTTTTGGAAATATTATCAAATCAAACTAGCTAAGATTTCACAGCATGATTATTAACTAATGATACAGAAGTTAAAATCTACGTTTCACATCTGATAATTCACAAACTCCTTTCTAACATTTCTTGAAATCTCCTATAAGATTCCACTTTCTCGAGCAAGAACTTCTCATGACAATTAGCGATGAACATATCTGCCAAATGATCAATATCATTATCATCATCCACTTCTCCAACATCTTTGATCTCTTCCAAATCATCCACCTTCTTGTGCTCCAGCCACTCGAGGTAGCCAGAGAGCTGAGACTCATCATCTTCTTCACCAGTGATGTCAGAGACAGAAAAAGGGAAAGGCTGAGGGACAGGAACAACATCAGAAGAACACCAGTTGTAATGCAACCTAAACGATCCGAAAAAGATCTTGCGTTGATTCTTTGAAGCCTTTCTTGGATAAAACATCGTGAGCTTTCGTTTCTTGTTGTTGTGTTTAGAGATCTCTAGAAAGATTGATTTAGCTCTAGAGACAGCTCTAAGGAAACGGTAGAGAGGGTGTGCGAGGAGATTTTGGATTAGGGCTTTGAGTTTCATGGATGGTGATGACGTAGAAGATGATGATTTGAGCTGCATGACTTAAAGACTCAAGAGAGAGAGAGAGAGACTCTTTCTTTCTCACATTTATTTTGTGTTTTTTCTCTATGCATTAAAGTGAACAACACTCGCGGGACTTTATACAAGATTTTCCTGACTTTTCTGCCACTCATTTCCTTGTTATTTTCTGAATAAAGTTTTTTGCACAAGTATGCGTTTTTTGCAATTTGGTTTTCTCAGAAAATTATTGTCCTGTGAAGTAATCTCTTATTGTATTATTTTTTGTAACACGATCGTAAAATTTTGTAGAATTTTCCTCTAAGTTAATTAAGGTGGATCTTTTATTTCAATTCTTAGCGAAAAAATGTTGTATAGACATTAAAATATTTAAATAAGAAAGGATTTTGATAAGCTAATATATATATATATATATATATATATATGTGTGTGTGTGTGTGTGTGTGTGTGTGTGTATAGGTGTGATTTGTGTTAAGTTATCGATTAGGATAGACATGCAAAATAAATTGTGAACCACATACACGTAATCTTTACAGATACAATCATACAACGTATAAAAAAACGTATATTGGTCTGCCTTCTTTGTATTTTATCGCATAAAAGTTAAATACCAATATGGTCTGGTCTGCCTTCTTTGTATTTTATTGCATAAAAATTAAAACCCAAAATAATTTTGTGGTTTTACTTCTATTACATTGATTTTCTGTATGCTTACTTTTTTAGAAGAGACAAATTATGTATTTGTGTTGTGCAACAAAAGAAGTAGAGTGAACCACAACATAGATTAGATTGGTCGGCCTGCTTTGTATTTTATTGCATAAAACCAATATATTTTGTGGTTTTACTTCCATTGAATTGATTTTCTGTTACTTCTTTGAAAGAAAAAAATGACGTACATTTTACCAAAAACAAAAATTGATGTATATATGTGGCGCAACACAAGAAGTAGAGTGAGCCACAAAAGGGTTTGGCTAAGGACTGAATTTTTCAACTCCCAATTAGGTATCGGGAAGAGATCAAACTAATTAAAACGTTGCGTAAGGTTAAAGAAACCAAAATTAAACACTTCCTAGTATTTATTTGTCGTTACATTAATATTGTTTTGTAATCTTAGATTCCCACCACTTCATGTCTCACTTCTGTTAATTTGATATAATTAACTGCAAATACAGACAACCTTCTGATGAATCTATAATATTTTATAGACTTTAAATAACTTTATAAATGTAATATACTTTCTCCGTTTCATTTTAGTTGTCGTTTTAGATTTATGCACACATATAAAGAAATCATTTAATTTTGTATATTTTCAAAATAAAAACATCATTACCAATACATCTAACCACATTTCAACCAATAGAAAAATAGACTGTATAATATTATTAATAAATTTTGCATTGAAATCATAAAACGATATTTATTTTGAAACGAAAATTTTGATCTAGAACGACAAATAAATTGAAACGGAAGGAATACCTTTTTTGTTCACTTATAAATGCTATATACTTAAATCAACAATTAATAGATATACAAGCTAGCTTGTAGAGTGTGTTTTGGTGATTTGAATGAGGACCACACCCACCCTACAACTTCTTCTAAAATCTAGTTTATACACCTCTTCTTAACTTCAACCAAGTTCCCCACATTTCCCAAACTTAGATCGGATCAACAACACTGATCATATTATATTACAATGTCTACCACTAACTCAAAAGGTTCTTTAGTGTATCTGGCAAGAAAAAATAAATGAACAAGATTAATGGTTCTAATTAATTAGGACTTAACTAATTATTGATTAAATATTTTTGTTGGCTGGTGTTCATTTGGATCTACGAAGGGATTAAATTTAGACAACTGGATCCATGTACATTAGGCCAAATTAAGGTCCTTGTCGTCATGGAATCTTGGACCAGTTGCAGGAATTTTTAGGGGTTCATGAAGCCAAACAAATCCCAAGAAGCACATGTCTTCTACACACAATCATATATCGTCAATTACATATGCATGTTTTATGTTTAGCTAGTTAGTAATCACATTTTTAATGGCTTTCATATTAATAAAAACAGAGTTACAGGGGAAAACATGAGAAGAAGGAACACTGGATCATGCAAGGAGAAATTTAAAAGAGGGACCAAGAGAATGAAAGAGAGGAGGTCATACTAGATGCATGATGGGGTGGCACGATAGTAGAAAAAAAACGCCAAAGAATCCAGAAGAAAGCGAGCTAACTCCTAGATCATATTAATTTTGGTTATAAGCAAAATTTTCATCCAGGTTTAATCAAATTTTCGTATTAAGATATATGTATTACAAGTATATTGACTGCATTTGTCAGGTACGTATAATTCGAATAGGAGTTTGTGTTTGTAAATATGAAATGTTTTACTGATAAGGTTATACAGAGAAACTCTAAGATAATTTCTTTAATTCTAATTAAATTTTAAATGTATAGCACTATGTGTTTGTGGATGATATAAATTACATGTCTGATATTCATTTTTCAAATAGCCGCGAACGTGAAAAATCCTTTTATCAAATAAAGAAAAAGAGCCGCGAACGGCGCTTAAGGCTTAAGCTTCGCTGAAAACCTCAAAGACCGAGGATGTATAAAACGAATTATTTAGAAAAATATAAAATAATAAAAAGAATCAAACTCTTTCTTATTATCTAAATATTTAAACCCCGATGTGGCTTTGGTCTAAAAATATTCTTTTAAGAAATATTTTGTAGACTTGGTAAAAAAAATTAGTCAAGAAAGCAAAGTGCCTGATTTCCAGTTGATCGGCCACCTGAAATCCCTGGAGCTTTTGTCTTTCTTACATGAAGAGACAGACTAAAATACGCATGCAGGGCAAAATTTAGTTTTCTTCCTTATAATCAATCTAATTTAAAACTTCAGAACAATATATAGAAATGAAACTAACATTTTTCATTGTTGTGTTCACCGTTTATTATTTTATTTTTTTTATATTCACTGTTTATTTATTTGATGAAGTTGTAGATTACTCATGCATAGTCTCATAGGATTGCTGGTATATATTTTTAGCAATAATGCTTATTGTAAGACCATTTTTATGTCTCTTATTATGACTCATATATGAAAAGTAACTTTCATGCACATTTTTTTAATATGGAGATATGTGGAACCTATGGAAAGGTTTAAACTAATTTTTAAAATTGAGATGCAGAATACTTGTGTAACCTTCATGCACATTTACACGTAAAATTTTGCGATCTGACGAACTTAGTTTACTCTTTGGGGTAAAGTTATAAGGTCCCTCAATGTTATACACTAGAAATAATTTATAGTATATAACCATAATATAATATTATTACTCAATACCTGCATGTATGTTATCACTGAATCTGTATCCATGCATGCATAAACTAGCCAGTAATCATAGCTTCCTTTAATATAAATAAATACCTTAATTCAGTCATCAGAATATGAGTTTTAAGTAATTAAATGTCATGTGATTTTTGGTTTCTTGGTGATTAATAAGTAGGAAAAAGCAGAGAAAAGAAGAGAGTGGAGAAGAAGGAAAGGTAAGAAAGGTATGTCCAAAGTGCATCAGCAAGGCGTGTGGAGAATCCATGGATGACACAGAAGATGAAAGAGTTGGTATCTCTCTTTTAACCACTCTGCAACTACTCCTTCCATCATTTTATTTCCGTCTATCATACCATTCATTTTTTCGACCTCATGTTAATTAGCTAGGTTCCATGCACTCAAAGTTGTATACGCGAAGCTTACATCTATTAAAGGTGTAATGTAAGAAGTTGAAATGTTATCAAAGTTTCAAAAAAAAAAGAAGTTGAAATGTTTGAGCTAAAAGGGGTTAGAGAGAATCAAATTGATAGAGAGAGTTGGTTATCAGAAAAGCACTTCGTAGAGAGTTTGTTAAGTCACATAAGAAATCGAAATAAAGGTGATCATCATCATTGAATATCTTTAATTCATTACATCATCTCCATTCCAAAATTTCAATCATTTTTTTTTTGAATAAAATGTTAAATTTGATTCAAAAGAAAATAAGCTTATTTACAGCATGAGTTACTTTGCTAATAACTTGGTTTCTAACTTGGTTTAGGAAGAAAGTTGTATACTCTGTCACCAGCATCTGGAAACGCGAAGCCATATTTTTTTCGCGTGCTCTTACTCCTCAACGTTGTGGAAGAAGCTGACGCAAAACCTTTTGGGAAACCTCTACTCTGCTGACTGGGAGGACATTGTGTACCATCTTACGCAGGGAAGGATCTCGCCAATTCACAGATTTCTACTTCGTTACGTGTTTCAGGCTGCTGTATACACAATTTAGAGGGAACACAATGGTAGAAAGCATGGTGATCAGTCCCATTCGGAGGATATATTAATTCGAATGATCGACAGGCAGGTGAAGAACAGAATAGCAACTTTAAAACACGACAAAAGGATGAAGACCGCATATCAAAGTTGGATTGGAGTTGTGGATACATAGTTTCATTTTTCTTTCAATTATTTTCACATGTTCTTGATCATCTATTGTATCCACCTTCTCTGACTAGATCTAGGCCATCATGAACACATACACACATTTTAAATAGAGATTTGGAGTGGTTTAGCATGACATGGTCTCTCTGCTTATCTCTCTTTTATGAAGACACTCAAATATATCGATCAATTTGCTATTTAAACCGCTATTTTAACCGGTTTAAAAATAGCTTTTACTTGTATTCAATTAACAAAAGATAAATAAACATCTCAAAATGCTGGTTTTTAAACGAAAAAAATACTTGATTTCTGATTAATAATAAATATTACAACAAATATAACCAAAATTTCTGGTTATAAAGAAAAAAATCCTTCAGGCTCTTCTCTTCTTGGAAGATTTGTATTTGGACTCAGAGGAATGCTTGTCCTTGCTTCTCTTTTTGGTGGATTTATCAGAAGCATTTTGATTCTCTAATTTGGCAGACTCAAACACTGACAGACAATACCACTTGAAGTGATCTTTGAATGGGTCTTTCAGTTCATATATAAGTGTGGCCTCTTTAGATACGACAGTTTTATTGGGCCTAAGCCCATTTGAGAAATATCTGTTTTCAAATCTTTGAACGACGCGGTTCACGCGGCTTATTAGCTGTCTTTATGACTCTTGCGACTCTTGTCCAACCAGCAACGAGTAGACTGTGGTAACACGCGCATAGCGAAGCGCGTGGGAGAAAGCCGTATCCATCTCCAACGGAGATTAAGATCCATTTGAGTCAGTGAAAGTGGTGGAAGTGAGAGGAAAGCGTCATTCTTACGTTTAATAGCTTCACAGAGAAAAAAACAAAAAGGGAAACTCTTTTGAAAGCAATCATCTTTTTTTTTTCTATATTCAACGACACTTTCAACCAACACTTGTTGTGTTCTGTTCTCTCTGTTTTGTTTTCATTGCTTCTCTCTTCCCCCTTTAGATCTCCTTCTTTAAAGTCTTATCCTTTGGATTTGGGATAGGTAACTTCTGTTTGGTTTCATCAGTTTCTTTTCTTCTGATCTGTGGGTTTGACTCCTCTCTGCTAACTTTAGTTGTTTGCTTAGAAAAGATCAGAAAAGATAAACCCTTTATTGGTTTCTTTGGTGTTTTCTCTCATTCTGAGAAATGGGTTCACAGGTGAGAGTCTCTGCTCTCTCTCTCTCTCTCTTTGTTGACTGTTCTGGATAAGTTTGAAGAGATTTAGAAGTAAACTAAAGGTTGTTGTTTTATCTTTAGACTGTTCATGCAACTAGTTTCAGCGAAAGATAATTGATTGAGCTTGCTTGTAGCTTTAGTTGAAAAGTATAGGTTTTGAAAGAGAGATCAAATTGTTCAATGTCTAGTGACTGAAGTGTTGCTTTGACATTACTTTAGCTTCCTTCAAAACAGTTTTTTTAGTATGTGTATGAATTTTAATTTGGCTTCATTGTGTTGTTGTTTGTTCTCTTTTTCAGAGCTCGGATAACTGAAAAGAATTGAAAAGAGACAACCTTTTCACTAGCAGGTTTCTTGTCTAGTTGCTTGAGGCTTTTTGGTTTGGTAGAGAATTGAATTAAGAGTTATGAGAAGAGGTAGAGGGAAAGGCAAGAGGAGGAATGTTACTGCTAGAGAAGATGGTGAGGAAGAAGAAGAAAAGATTCCAGCTTACAGGAGAAGAGGGAGACCACAGAAGCCGGAGAAAAATGAAGCCGAAGAGATTGTGGAGAAGGATGATGATACAAATGGTTCAGTGACAAGTAAAGAAGATGTGACAGAGAGTGGGAGGAAGAGGAAGAAGCCAGTAGAAGAGTCTAAAGAGAGCAATGTAACAGAAGAAGAGAATGGTTTAGGATCGAAATCAAGCACTGATGATTCAGTGAAGTCCTCGTTGTCCACAGGGTTTAGACAAATTGGGAGTAGAAGGAAGAGCAAACCAAGACGTGCTGCTGAAGCTGTTGTTGAATGTAATGGTGTTTGAAGAAAGAGGTTCTTTAAACGCCTTTTTGAAACCGCCTTCTTGTTTAGTTTTTGTTGACTTGATTCACTTTTGTTGTTAGGACCGAGTTTGATGCGGTTGCGTTTTGGTTTCATACATGGAATCAATTTTTCTGAACAGTGCACTCTGTCTGAGTTTTCAAGGCGTTTTGAAAGAGAGTATATAGCTTAAAATGCTCATTAATGGCTAGAAGAAGTTTACTTTTCAAAATTTCTTAAATATTCAAAACCTTACCGGGTAAAATATGCCTCTTTCTATATCATAATGTAAAACGTTATATATAAACACACAAATTTTTTAAAAGATTTCTTTCCTTTAGAAAGTATCATAAAAATACAAATTAAAATTACTTGGCCACTCAATAAAAGTTAACTAGTTTTTAACAAAGTTGCAGTTAGCATATTATAATATATTTTGAAGAAAATAAATTCTAGAGCATCATTACAATATATTATTAAATGGATGAGGTAACATTTTGCAAATCAAAAGAAAATAACTCGATTGTGTACTGCATAAAGCAAACACACAAAAAGGAATAGAAATCCAACTTATTCACACAACCCTATGAATGAAAGTACACAGATTATGATGGTTACATGACCATGAATCAAACTTCCCATACTCTCAAATTTGTGTAATTTTTGGTTAGTTTATCGAGAATGATATTGCGTTGGATATTGTGTGAAAAGAACCAAATCTAAATTGCAAAAAGAAAATAGTAACAACAAATATACTTACAAAAATAAAAGCAGAACTGAATTATGAAAGAGTTCAATTATAACCTACTAGTTTCCTCAAGAGTCACATCATTTGTTGAGTACTCTCTGTCTCTCTGCCCATAATTTTCTATTATTTGTATAATAGTTATACTTATGTTGTTTATTTATACATATTTTCATTTTAGAGCTAATCAAAGTTATCAACTCAGTTTTTGATTACCAAAATTAAACATAACCTATACACAAGAAAATTCAAACCCTTTTTCTTACCAATCAACTTTTTTTGTTTGGTCTTTTTACCTCATTTGTTTCTCCCTCTTTGTCGCCCTCCTCTTATGCTAGAGTTTTCTTTCCTCATCCTCAGCATTTCTAGGTGTTTCTTCTTTTTAGTTTCCAATTTTTCTTCTTTTGTTTACAATTTTTATTTATCATTCTTAAGTTCTTCGAGCTTCTTCTTCAGTTCGTCTTGATCCCTCTTCAGCTTTTCATGCTTACTCTCCAGCTCTTTCTTTAAATTCTTTAGTTCTATTTTCAGTTTTTTTGTCATCGCCTTTTTTTTCTAACCCCTCATTTTGATATTGCTCTTAATTAGTAATAACAGAGCTTAACTAATATTATATGTTTAAGGATGCAACAAAATATAAACTAAACCATCCATTAATAGGTCAATTCATTCCTACAAACTACAATAAAGGTCAACATTATAAAGCTACATTTTCTAGTTTAGTGAAAACTATACTTTATTTTTTACAACTAAACAAAATAGTACTCTTTTTTCCATTTCAAAATAATATACTTTCAGAAAAAAATGTTTTAAAATACATTTTTCATTTTTAATATATTCATTAAGTAATAATAGTGAATTACAAATTTCAAAAATTAATTATATTTATTGAATTTCAGTTGACTAAAAATTATGAAAATAGCTAATTATAAAAGATAAAAATGTTTATAATAAAAGATAAAAATGTTTATAATAAAAATTTAGTATATTTATAAAGGCAATTCTCTCAAATAGTTTTTTAAGTTTTTGTCACCAAAATAGCCTTTAAAAGATCAAAATAGCCTATTTTATTTTGAATTTTTTATTTTTTAAAATTTGAAACCTTATCCCAAAACTCCACCCCTTAACTCTAAATCTTAGGTATAGATTAGTTAACCATATGAGTAAAAATGTATATTTACCTTTTAATAAAATCTATTTTGATCATTTTCTTCATTAAAAGTTATTTCTGTGAAAATAAACTAAAAATGATTATTATAGGAAATTTTTCTATTTTTAATGTGTAAAATTTCCATGGGAGATTATGTTCCCTGGTCTCATTTAAGGATATCATTGTATACGTTAAAAGAAGAAAAAGATACTCTAATCTCTTTTTGTGTGTGTGTATATACGTTCATTACAAAACGCACCAACATAACAAAACGATATAAGCAGTAGCTGTCCTGGCCTCTAGTAACAATCACTCTTGATTGTCTCTTCTTTTGTCAGCTTCTCTCTCTCTTCTCCTTCCTCCTTTCTATTTCTAGGCTCAGTACTTACAATTATCTTAAGCATTTCTTTCTCTGTCTGCGTAAAAGAAAACAAGAACCACTAATTATGGAGTTACTAATGGGTTCGGGTCAGAAACGGACTGAGACGGGTGGTTCCTCCTCCACAGAGTCATCTACACTTACTACTGGACTCAGGTTTGGTCGGAAGATCTACTTCGAGGAAGGATCCGGATCCAGGTTAAGCAAGAACCGTAAGTCTACTACAGCTAGGTGCCAAGTGGAAGGTTGTAGAATGGATCTAAGAAATGCAAAAACATATTACTCGAGACACAAAGTTTGTTTTGTTCACTCTAAATCATCTAAAGTCATTGTCTCTGGTCTCCACCAAAGGTTTTGCCAACAATGTAGCAGGTTTTTGCCATCTTTCTTTTTTCTTTCTTTTTACTATTTTTGAGCTTTTTTGTTTGTATTTGGCTCTTAACGTCTTTGAAGAGTCTTATTATAAAACTTTACAGCCAGTTATTATGTGGTCTCTTGTCTCTTGTCTCTGGAGAGATGTAATAAAATGATTATTATTTGTTATGTTACTTTTCGTTGAAGCTTCTTTTCTCTTTAGGTTTCACCAGCGTTCTGAGTTTGACTTGGAGAAACGAAGTTGTAGAAGACGACTTGCTTGTCATAACGAAAGAAGAAGAAAGCCTCAAGCAACAACAGACACTCTTTTGGCTTCTGTTTACTCTACAATAGCTCAATCTCTTTATGGTTAGCTCCAATCTTCCACAGCTTTTTTACAAATAGGTTACTCTCTTTTCAACAAGTACTTGATTGGTGACAGGAATCGTTTTGGGAGATCCTACAACGTGGTCAACAGCAAGATCTGTGATGGGACGGTCTGCACCGTGGCATATTAACCCGGAAAGGGATGGTCATCAACTGATGAATGCTTTCTCACAGGAAACTCACGCTTTAGTATAACATGGCCAGGGATGGTGAACAACAATAGCACAGACTCAAGCTGTGCTCTCTCTCTTCTGTCAAACTCAAACAAAACTCAGCAGCAGGAACAGCAACTTCAGACATCAACCAATGCTTACTTGATGACTGCAGATAGGGTTACAATGGCTCAGTCACCAAACCATAATCAGTACTTGAACCAAACTTGGGAGTTCATGTCAGGCGAAAAGAGCAATTTCCATCATGTGTCCCCTGTTTTCGGACTGAGCCAAATCTCTGAGCCAGATGACCTCCAGTTCCTGATGAGCAGTGGCACCACGATGGGTGGATTCGAGTTGAACCTTCATCAGTAGGTTCTGAGGCAAAAATACATGGAACCAGAGGACACAAGAGCCTATGACTCTTCTCCTCAACATTTCACTTGGTCTCTTTGAGTCTTTCTAGTTTTGCTGCACCAAGAGCCTTACCTGATATAGTCTCAAGATCTTATCAAGTTATATATATTCTCTAACCAGACAATGATGCCAGATAATGGCCTTTGATTTGGATATTAGATTAAAGGGTTCTGGTTCTTGATTTTAAGCCATTTGTTTTTAGTGATGCTATCTTTTTTTCTGCTCGCATTAATATATATACATATATATATATATATATATATACATTTTTGATAAAAGCAGAGTTCCACATCCATTTCTCATCCTATTATATATGAAACCATGACTAATATGGCAATTAGTAAGTCCTTGAAGCTGTTTAGTGAGTATTCTTAACTTACCTGTGCTTATGCAACTGCAAACAGTATCTTACTTCTATGGCTTGCGTCCTGTTCAGCCACACATGACACGAAGCTTCTTCAGAAATGAATTGCGTTTGTGTGCTTCTAATGCCATAGCACTGTGACTTATCTAGTGATCATCCTCATTAACACCAGGGCAAATGGAAATAAGAGCTTTACTAGTTTCATAGTGATTCAAAAATTAAGAAACGTTTGTCAGAGTATTAGAGTACGTACTTAAACGAACTCAATACATGATATCACATTGAACGAAGAAGGCTTGGACCTCATCATAAAGGAGAGTGAGTCATTGTTAATGAGCTTTATAACTAGGCCAAATAAAATGATATGGGCCTAATACATATTTTTAGTTTCAAAATTGAACTTAATTTGGTGGGTTGAGCCAGGCCCGTGCTGTAGTGCAACGCATGGGCGACTCTTGAAAGCCCAGATAGCAAGCTATCTTAACGGGTTTTCTCCCTCAAAAAATAGAGTTAATATCGTGTGGGCCGATGGCCCACATATCAGATATTAAACTGATAAGAACAGATACTACACTTGATCTTAGCCAAAAGGCCGAGAAAGGTATGATTTGGAAGAAGGGCTCGGCTTCCTTTTTATACTACTTGCCATGCCTTACAAACGTGCTTCGTTACCGATGTGGGACTGTGAGAGTGTTATGAGTTATGACTTATGAGAAACAAAAGACTCTCTTTCTTTCAGCGGTTTCACAACGCTTAACCGACAATAACCTTAAACCTAAAGCCAAACATATCGGCAACAAGTCGTCTTCTTCTTCCTTACCTTGCACAGCTTAGAGAGAGATCATCTTTCCATTGACATATCAAAACAAAAAGAAGCCGAACTTTCTCATTTTCACCAGTTTCACTGTTCGTCTGGAGTTTGCTTTTAATCAGTTCAAAGAATTTAAATCTAGCACTGTTGGCTGTACAATTGATTTGCAGGCCATTGAACTTGAACTAGGGACTGTGACTCCGAGCTAAAGCCAAGACAGTTATATCAAAAAGAGTTTTGCTTTATATTTTATTACATTTCAAGGAAAGCCATCATGGTCTTCTGTGTCACAGATGAGATTTTGAGAAACAGAGGACAAAAACGAGGGATTGAAATTTTCAAAAAAGGAACAAAGATTAAACATGATCAAAGCGGAAAGAAAGAAAGAAAATAATAATCTAAAGGAGTGTTCTGTGCAGATAACTACAAATCAGACTGGTTTCTCTTCTTTCTTCTTCTTTTTTTGGTGGTTTCTTCACTAGCAATTTGGCAAAATGATTGATAGAGCTCTACAGGAACGAGACATCTTCTTCCAATTGACTTTATTGTCCATTGTTAGTCACCTTGTAGGCAGTAAAGTTGTCTTATATTTCCACTTGCTGTCAAAAGCACACCAGCAACATAGAGACAGTCAAAATTTGCTAATACATGATACAGGTAAACTTTTAGCAGAGAATGATTACCATAGAGCCAGTCTTTGAAATACACATGGAGTGCGCTTGATAGCTCCTTTTTTCTGTTTTCTTCCAGAGGCGTTTCTCTCAGCGATCGTCTTGTTTCATCCAAGTTCTTAAGCTGGTGGAAGCAAAAAAACAGACGAGTTAAGGAGATGCGAACAAGTGCTTCATTTATTACTAGAGAAAAACAAACGTAATAACATACGTTTCTCTGCTGAGCTGCCATGTAAGCATCTGGCAATGGAAATGGATTGTCTTTAGTCGAACCAATCTCCTCGCCACTAAACCAGTTTGGGATCTTCATCATAGACATTGATGCCACATATAAAAACATGCGAGTAGATGATTCGTGAATAGCTTGCTCCAGTTATCAGGGACAACAATTAGACTAACGAAAAGAGTGTGTACCAAAAAGTTAACGAACTGGTCAGGGTCTACAAAGGCAGCTGATTCAGCCTGTGCATCAGCAACGCCGGCAGGATGAGACAGTGAGTCATGTGGATCCACTGCGCCCAGTGCCAATGGTTTGTCCCATTTGTTGATAGTTGACTCAAGCCCTACCTCACTCATATGCTCCTCCAAATGAGAGTAATATGTATTATATGGAGCGACCTGGAACACAAATCACACAGATTTTTAGAAGTCTGTAATTACTTGAACCACTAGATATCAAACAGTGGTTGTATTATTCAGTAATAAAAGGATATCCGTGATAACCTCTCGAAGCAAACATCAGACGAAACTCAGTTCACATGTCCAGAAGAGCAAATTAACCAAACTAATGCTAGTAAACTCAGTGTGTATGTATATGCACTATGAAGCATGATATACAACATGTATCTAAGAGAGAGAGAGAGAGGCTTCACCTGCAGTTTGTGGTTATCACCCACAATTAGTGGTCGCTGATTGACTCCCAAGAAGAATACACATTCACGGCAATTGGCTATGCACACTCGTCTGGCAGCTGTAATCACATGAACTCTCTCACAGTGCTCAACTCTTAATGCCTGCAACAAGAAATCATAAAACAGATTTGCTGCATCGTTTAGAAAAAAGTCGGTAGATATTATAACCTGTTAAACGATGCCTTGAATATCTCCGATAAAGATAAAGGGGCAATGATTACTGTGTTGTACCTTGCCAACAGCTCCCA
Source organism: Brassica juncea (assembly GCA_018703725.1). Classification (NCBI taxonomy): domain Eukaryota; kingdom Viridiplantae; phylum Streptophyta; class Magnoliopsida; order Brassicales; family Brassicaceae; genus Brassica; species Brassica juncea. Next base: position 3,663,999 of record CM031940.1, on the reverse strand, counting down.
GAACTATAGTAGTATCAGAACATCCATGCACAGTTGCATATCTCAATGGCGCTAAAAGATAAAGAACAGAATCATGGCAATTGACAACCTGCAGAACATATAGTTGACATGAGTGCACACAGAGACTACATGACGCAAGTCCTTTGGAGCAAGGAATAATCCAGCTAACCTTCACAGATCTACCCCTAAGATCGGAGGCCTGCTTAACAAGTGAAGTCTTGGAGACTCCTTCGATTAAACACGGGCCTCTACCACTAGGAGCAACCTTGTTCGTAGGAGCAGCACAAGCATCTGACATCGCATCATCTTGGTCAGAGGTATTAGAAGGCCCGTTTTCTTTCCCAGAAATTCTCTCAGTAATGCTTTCTAAAGCGGAAGCTATGTTTTGCAGAAGCCAGTCATGCACTTGGGAAGCAGGGACTGGAACAGCGGGCATATCCGGATCAGAATTTGCAAAAAAAGGAGTAGCTTGGCTCAGTGGAGATACATCAGATCCCTTATCACCAAACTGAACAAGAAAACCCAGGTGCTCAAAAGACTCCATAGAGATAACCTGAAGGATGTTAAACAAGCAAGAAAATTAAAATTTTGAACAATCATGAAGTTCACATCTAGCTCGAGACTTGTGTTCTCTCTCAATCCATCAAATGTTCTTATCCCAACGTAAATGTAATATTCATGCTCTGTAGAAACAGTGACTCTTCTCAACAAAGACAAAGAAAGACTAGCACATACCAACGATTCTTCTGCTCCTTCCACAGGCTCTCCAAGAAGAGAAATGATGTTTCCTAAATGTTTTTGCAGATATGACAACTGATGAGCTTCATCATCAGCTTGCGATGGCATAAACCGACGGCTGTTGCTGCGAACAAGCTGCGGAATGATCAAAAGGAAACTATGACTAACACTTCAGACCATGTGCGGGAAAAAATAGCATATCGAAGTACAGTGACTGTTGTAACACTGACAAGACTAAGACTAGATGAATGTATTCTATGAGACACAATAACCCAACCCTACCACGAACAGGAGTGGAGACTGAAGGTCAAAATACAAGAACAAAGATCGCATCATCACTAAACTATACGTGGAAGGACCAACCGAAAAAGAAACAGAACTGAAACCACATAACACAGCAAGCTGACGAATATTTGACTTCAGCCAGCAGACTAGCCATTGCCCCAGAGTCATCAAAGAAATTATGAGATGATCTACATAAGCTCGATTGTTACCCAAATGCGTAGGTACATATACTACTTAAAGCATGTGTTTCAAAACACCAAGCATATAATAGAAGTATCAAGTATCTCATACTCCAGCAACATTAACATTGGCATTCTTAGTTAATCTAGCTTCAAGTGCATTGGTGCTACAGCAATTCCTCCACCACAAGACGACTAATAGTTTCACCGTACTTGAAGCAATAAGTCAATATGCAAAAAAGAATACGAGCACCTAATCTATTGAGGATTACAGATTACTACGAACATTTATCTAAAACACTACATCCACCATGAATTCAAAGAACCGCCCAAGCTTCCACCTTTGCTTAAAAGTCTCAGGTACATCAAAAGCCACAGACTTTAACTTGCATTGCAAAACTATAGTTTGCATTAAATGCAAAATGGAAAGAAAATGATCCTCTAATCCTGTTAATGAAGCTACCACGTTCTATTTCAATACGCACTGAGATCATTGAATATGACTTGATGCACATCAAAAGTAAGAAAACTTTGCCTGAATTGGCGACAACGCAGACAAGTAACCATCAAACGCAGAGGTCGATGGCCACACATCAGCCACCGCGGCTGAGTCCTTATGCGTCCTAGGCATCAACTTCTTATACGATTGAATGTACAGAAACAAAACCAGATCCCTCAAATCAGCTCCCACGGAATCAACCTCCTCCGGTTTAGCCCTAACCAGAGGATCACCCTCCGAATGAAGCACCGAGCCGAGAGTCTCGAGAACGAGACGCGCGTGGTCGCCGGAGATCTGGAGAGCCTCGGCGATCGCGGCCGATCCGACGCGGTTGTTAGAGGCGGCATCGGTTAGCTTCCGCTTGATTGGAGCTAGGGTTTGGATCGGGTCGGCGAAAACGAGTTTCTGGATCGGGAGGAGCCCGTGCTCGAAAGAGACGCGTCTGGGATGGATTATTGGATTCGGATTCGGGTCGGGCGATGAAGGCGGTTGTGATTGGTCGATGAGTTTTTGTTCGTCGGTCATGGTTTCGTCGTGGAGGTGCAGATCTTTTCTTTGGGTGATGAATGATGATGGCATTGAATGGGGGAAGAAGAAGAAGAGAGACTGTTATAGTGTGCGCACGTGTATGGTATTAATCTACGCCTTGTGGTTTATGGTCGTTGGATTTACGAGTAGATTAGCCTTTGATCCGAGCTGTGAGACGTCAGACGGGAGATGATAACAATATTGCATTTCGCATTTAATTTTAGTTTCTTTGTTAGGCGCATAATTCATAATTGCAATGAGATAAGTTAGGTGATTAAAGTTATCAAAAAGTAAGGGTGATAATCATAACTCGTAAACGTATAGCTTACTAAGGTTAAGTTGATAACCAGGTTATATTGCATCTTCTCGTTCTTTTTTTTTTAAGTTAAAACTACTGGAGGTGTATGGTAAAGAAGATAAAAAGCAGAGGTTTCCAAAGACCAGATCACAAAAGAAACATATTTACTCTTGTTTGATTGAGAAAAATTAACTATTGTAACCATGAACTTTTTCCTCTTGTTTAATTAAGAAAAATCAAGTGTTTAAAAGACATTTTTGGGAAGTGCACGAATCAACTTTGGGAATATTAGGTTAATTACCAAATTTAATCAGCTGGATTGAGTTATCACGAAGTGCTCGAGCCATGGTCAGCTCAAAAGGCAATTACCATACAGTATTTAGAGGACATATGTTTATTTGATTTTTTCATATTAAGAATTTTGTTATTAATTATATATAAATATAATTTATAATTCTTTTGATAATAATAATATTTATAATGATTTTATCTTTGTTTACCGAACTTTTATTAATAAATATATTGAATAGTTTTTTGTTGAGTAATAATTATTTTTAAAATGTGAAATTTTATATTAGAAATTATTTTACTAAAAATTATGATTAACCACAGGAAATGTTTACGATAACATTAACTAAAATAGCTATACAGTTAACTTGATAAATTTTATATCTATCAATCATTGATTGAATCGAATTAATTTGTAAAGTTTAAATATAATTTATATTATATATAATATTAGATAAATATATATAAGATATCTTGTTGATATTAGATATATCGACTTTTTATTTCACATTTACCCAATTTGGACGAGGCGAATTGTGTTTTTGGTTTATTTTTTACTTTTCTTTTATATTTTGGTTTTTGGTTTATCACACATATCTATGTATTTTAAATTAAAAAATGTATGAAGTATTTAATATAAAAATAATAATGTTTTAGCTTTAGAGCATTTAAAAATGTTGGTTGTGCACTTATTGCGATAGTTAACTATTGCATGAGTATAAAGAGACATAGGCGTCGAGGCACGAACGGTTACCCATTTCAATTGCAATGAAATTTTGACATGATTGCAGTCCAGGACTGATGGTTCCATGACTCGTTATAGTCGTTACGATAGAGCCATGGTTTGCCAATTGGTTAAAAAGGTTTTGACACACTGATGTGCTTGCCTTCTAATATTATGGAGATACCATAAACAGTTGTTCATACTCTTTACAGGGGGTTTATCTAATCAGAGTTATCTTATTGTGAACATCAAACTATTATTAGTTCTGATTGTGTGATCGTAGTTGGTGGTAGTAAGCGGTAAATCTCCCAGTCCTAGACGAAGAAGCTCGACAAATGATTACCAAAAACAAAAGGAAGCTCAACAAATCTGAGCGTAGCATGAGCGACATGTGGCGTCTGCATGCATCAAATACCGTGTTCTTTCTTTTTGACCTTTACATATTTTATCGTGTAACACATATATACTTTTGATTAAACTAAGTTCGAATACTTGGAGAAGAAGCATTCACTTATCGGTCGCACACATCATAAAGATAGAACGAAGAAAAAAAGTAAAAAACGCCTCATCGCAAATAAAGGCACCACGTATTAGGCACCCAAGAAACGTATCGATCAAGACGAGTAACATAGCAAAGAAAACAGTAAATAAAAGAACGAACAATAGTTTTTAGCAAAAAGAAAAAAACGAACAATAGTTACAAAACATAAGCTACATAAATTATACCAACTACCGACCATCTATGCATAACCCTTTGTCAGTAATAACATACTAATAGATAGATATAGTGGACAAATGGAAATAGAAATAGTTATAAAAAATGGAAATAGACATAGAGATAGATGTATTGTCCGTATACGTACCAATTTGGATTCATATAGCTTGGTTTTGTAAACTACTTGCCTTTTAGTGCAATGTAGCTGTTAGAAAAAGATATTCGTATATTGCTAACAATAACAACTCCGAAAGCGTGTGATGATTTTCCCTTTTCCAGCTACCCGATCACGTAAAATACCTAATGAGAAGGGTTCGCTTATGTGTTTAAACTTATAGATCTATTTTAGGCACCGGGTTAAGAGAATGCATGTGACGACCGAATATATCTTTGACATTTTGATTGTCTAAGAGACATAACGTTTGTCGTATTTATTACCAAGAACTAATCAAGATCCATAACTATCATCATGTACTAGAAATCCGAATTTAACTTGAATCACACCTGTTTTTCTTCTTATTCTTCGTGTGTTCACCTAAAAGCATCATGATGTTTCTTTTTGTAAGATAATACCGACCGACCATAAAGGAAAATCATTTACAAAAATCAAGCACATGTCCTACATAAACGCTATATATCAAACTAGAAACACAATATAACTAACTTCCTGTGCTAAATCACTAGTCCAATTTAGCGTTGATAAAACATTAACTTTGGAGATAGTTGTATGAAGCGATGATCTAATCACTTACACGCCATAGGCTATGTACACACAAGTTAACATTATATGCTGATATAAGGTGAATAGAGCCAGGGCCAGCCAAAGCGAAGTACAATTTTTTTTTTTTTTAGTACAACTTTTGTATTGTCTATTGTATAGAATGCAGAAACATCGAGGAATCCAAGGACTTCTGCTTCTTCTTCTACTACTTTTTTTTTTTTAAAAAAAAATCTGTCTATTGTAACTATTTAATCAAATAAATTTGCATTATACCAAATACACCCTTACTACAATGCACACTGAAAATAGTATTTAACAACGATTCCGTTCAGAAAACACAAAAAAAATAAACTTGTTTTCTAATTACGCAGAACCGTTGTCTTCACACGTGTGGGATTCAAAACGGAGAGAGGCATGTCTTGCGTGATTTTCCATGGACCCCACCCGTATATTTTTGTAGCGCAACGGTGCCATGTGTGTTTTCACTTTTTTTTGTATAGTCATCAGATCCTAACCGAGAAAAAAAAAAAAAAAAGTAGAAAAAGCAAAGCAAAGAAGAAGACAACAGAACAACAAGAAGAGACCAATAAAACTCTCTGTCTCTCTCTCTAGAAATTTCCCTTTAATTTCCCAGGAATGCATACCCTCTGCTTTAACTAGTCTTATCTTCATTTTTTTTCCTTGTATTTATTGGGATGGTTTGATTTAAACGAGGACGAACTAAGAAGAGAGAAGACATGACTCTCCTTACTCATTCACGACGGAGAGATCTTCTCGCCTGCGTAGCGTAGCACTGTTCTTACCATCCACGAACTGCTTCCGAGTGTTACTTTTTTTTTTTAAGATCTAAGGTGTGTATTGTCAGATCTAAACTTTTTTTTTTCTGGTTTTTTATTTCCCCCCATGGATTTTGCATTTGCTTTGTTTTCTCCAACTCGCATGCCTCTCTCAGCTTTCTTCCTCTTTGTCGTTTTCTGTTTTTGGTATCTCTTTAAAAAAAAAATATTTGAAAGAAAATAGATTTGAGATTTTCAAAATTTGTGAAGAAACAAAAAAGGGTTTTTGGGGTTGATTCACATTTTTTGTACCGTTGGATTCTGCCTCGGAGATACTAACAATGTTGATTATGATCTAGAAAATGCGATGCCATATTCCAGTATCTTTTATTTAATTTATTTATTATTTCTCTGTTTATTTATTTTCTCACTTTACTCTTTCTCTTACACTCTCATACAAATAGTGTTTTTGTTTCAGATCTAGTGTGTTTTGAAGTGAAGCAAGTAGTACCAACAATCTATGTAAGTACCACCAATTTCACCTTACTGAATGTGGATGTTCACTAATCCTTTGAAACTCTGTGTTAGTAGTTGTCTTCTCCGAGCAAAACATGATGCAGAGACCACCTCCCGAAGACTTCTCCTTAAAGGAGACAAGACCCCACCTCGGCGGCGGAAAAGTCACCGGAGACAAACTCACAAGCACCTACGACCTCGTCGAGCAGATGCAGTACCTCTACGTCCGCGTCGTCAAGGCCAAGGAGCTACCCGGCAAAGACTTAACCGGTAGCTGCGACCCTTACGTCGAGGTCAAGCTAGGTAACTACAAAGGCACCACGCGTCATTTCGAGAAGAAATCTAACCCCGAGTGGAACCAAGTCTTCGCCTTTTCGAAAGACAGGATCCAGGCCTCGTTCCTCGAAGCCACCGTGAAAGACAAGGACGTGGTGAAGGATGATTTGATCGGTCGTGTCGTGTTTGATTTGAACGAGGTGCCTAAGAGAGTTCCTCCTGATAGTCCTTTGGCGCCTCAGTGGTATAGGCTTGAAGGCAGTAAAGGAGAGAAAGTCAGAGGGGAGCTTATGCTTGCGGTTTGGTTCGGTACTCAAGCTGATGAAGCTTTCCCTGAGGCTTGGCATTCGGACGCAGCGACGGTTAGTGGAACCGACGCGCTTGCTAACATCCGCTCTAAAGTGTATCTATCTCCTAAGTTATGGTACTTGAGGGTTAATGTCATCGAAGCGCAAGATTTGATACCGAGTGATAAAGGGAGGTACCCTGAGGTTTACGTGAAGGCTATAGTTGGGAGCCAGGCGTTGAGGACTAGAGTGTCGCAGAGCAGGACGATTAACCCCATGTGGAATGAGGATCTGATGTTTGTAGCGGCTGAGCCTTTCGAGGAGCCTTTGATTTTAAGCGTTGAAGACAGAGTTGCTCCGAACAAAGATGAGGTGTTAGGGAGATGTGCGATCCCGTTGCAGCATTTGGACAGGAGGTTTGATCACAGGCCTGTGAACAGCAGGTGGTTTAACCTCGAGAAGCATATCATGGTCGACGGGGAGAAGAAGGAGATCAAGTTCGCTAGCAGGATTCACATGAGGATCTGCTTGGAAGGTGGTTACCACGTTCTTGATGAGTCTACGCATTACAGCAGTGATCTTAGACCGACGGCTAAGCAGCTGTGGAAGCCGAACATCGGTGTGTTGGAGCTGGGGATACTCAACGCGACCGGTCTGATGCCGATGAAGAATAAAGACGGTCGGGGGACGACGGATGCGTACTGTGTGGCGAAGTACGGACAGAAGTGGATTCGAACTCGGACCATCATCGACAGCTTTACACCGAGGTGGAACGAGCAGTACACTTGGGAGGTGTTTGATCCGTGTACTGTAGTTACCGTTGGGGTTTTTGATAACTGTCATCTCCATGGAGGTGGTGAGAAGAACGGTGGAGGAGGGAAAGATTCAAGAGTTGGGAAGGTGAGGATCCGTCTCTCTACTCTGGAGACTGATCGTGTCTACACGCATTCGTATCCTCTTCTGGTGCTGCATCCAAACGGAGTCAAGAAGATGGGAGAGATTCATTTGGCTGTGAGGTTCACTTGCTCCTCGTTGCTCAACATGATGTACATGTACTCGGTTCCTCTCTTGCCTAAGATGCATTACATCCATCCTTTAACGGTTAGCCAGCTTGATAACTTGAGGCATCAAGCGACTCAGATAGTGTCGATGAGGCTTACAAGAGCAGAGCCGCCGCTGAGGAAGGAAGTGGTTGAGTACATGCTTGATGTTGGCTCTCACATGTGGAGCATGAGGAGAAGCAAAGCGAACTTTTTCAGGATCATGGGTGTTTTGAGTGGGTTGATAGCAGTGGGGAAATGGTTTGAACAGATCTGCAACTGGAAGAACCCGATCACAACGGTCTTGATCCATATCCTGTTCATAATCCTTGTTGTCTACCCTGAGCTGATCTTGCCCACCATCTTCCTCTATTTATTCCTTATCGGCATCTGGTACTACCGTTGGAGACCGAGGCATCCTCCTCACATGGACACGCGTCTCTCTCACGCTGACTCAGCTCACCCCGACGAGCTGGATGAAGAGTTCGACACTTTTCCTACTTCCCGACCGTCTGATATTGTCAGGATGAGGTATGACAGGCTGAGGAGTATCGCTGGGAGGATTCAGACGGTGGTTGGTGATCTCGCTACTCAAGGAGAGAGGCTTCAGTCTTTGCTGAGCTGGCGTGATCCTCGTGCGACAGCGCTCTTCGTACTGTTCTGTTTGATTGCTGCTGTTGTTCTCTATGTGACGCCTTTCCAGGTTGTGGCGCTTCTGGTTGGAATCTATGTTCTGAGACATCCGAGGTTTAGGTACAGGCTACCATCGGTTCCTCTCAATTTCTTCAGGAGGCTTCCTGCAAGAACTGATTGCATGCTCTGAGCTTCAAAGAAACAACTGCATTCTCTTTAGCTCGGATCGGTCCCTTTCGGACTCGTTAGTTTGTTTCTTATTTTTTTTTTTAAGTCATGATGACTCCTTTGCTTGTTGATGATTATGATGTCTCGTTTGGTTTTTGAACATTATCTAGACTTTTGTTTGAAATTAGTAAATTAGTAACTGTGTGGCTGTGATGTTTATTGTTCTGGTTAGTTAGTCCACTATGTTATTTCTTTGTTCACGTTTCATAGTCTTGCAAGTTTGGTTGCTGACAAAAGTAGTTAAACAAGTTTCGATGGTCTTAAGCAGAATAAGAAAGAACGTGCACCAGATAAAAACCTTAATGGGAATATACGTTAGCATAATGCTAATGGCATAGGAACATTATGTCAACATTATACGGCCTATGGGTCACTGTCGCAGCAATTGGTAAGAATCACAAAATGTTCATTTCATTTCACAAACCATTTAATGGTGCATAATTAGTTTAAATCGTATTTCTACCTATCGTTTCGTTTAACAAATCATTTTTGCCATTTTTTACCAACCAAATTGTCTTGAGATGCTTTATTCCGCACCCACCACCAGTAAAAGGAGAAAAATAATTGAAGGGAGGTTAATGGGCCCAGAACTGGTGTTATGGGCCACGTGATAAATGGGAAGAGAGAGAGAGAATCTTTTGGTAGCTTTATTGGGTTTCATATACTCGCGTAGGTTTCACGCTATCCATTGACTTTTTCTTTACGCATTTTCTTCCTTTAATTATTATTTTTAAAAATAATTATCGACGGTCAATTCATTAAAGGGAAGCAAAAGGACGAGAAGGACACTAATCCGCCGCGAAATCTGGACCGTACGATGCTCCGATTACGCATTACTAAAGGGGGCAAATCTGTAAATTCGCTTCTTCATCTTCCCCCAATCCCTCTCGTCTTCTTCGAGTTATATAGAGCGAGAGAGAGAGCGTTAGATTTGAGTTATAGAGAGAGAGAGAGAGACAAAAACAGACAGTGAGAAGTTTTGAGAAAGATGGCTAGTGGAATCGCTCGTGGTCGTTTGGCGGAGGAGAGGAAATCATGGAGGAAGAACCATCCCCATGTTCGTACCTCTCTTCTTCTCCCATTTTGTTTTTTTTTTGATCCTTGGGTTCATTGATTGTGTTATGGGTCTCTGATTCTTCTCTGTTGATGGTGGAATTAGGGTTTTGTGGCGAAGCCGGAGACTGGGCCTGATGGGTCTGTGAATCTAATGGTGTGGCATTGCACTATTCCTGGTAAAGCCGGTGTAAGTGTGTATAAACAACTTTGAAATCAGGGTTTATCAGTTTAATCTTATATACTTGTAATTTTGTGCGTGATTGATGTTCAAAGTCTGAAGCTTTCACAAATTGGGCATTCATGTTTGTTATCTCTTATCATTTGCTTTATGTCTTCAAAGTTCGAACCTTTCACCAGATATAATTCATGTTTGATTTTTTTTTATATGCCTTATTCTTTTGCTTACTTGCTTACGCATATAACTATATGGAAGATTATATTCTGTGAATGCTTAGTGGGAAGAGCAGCTGTGTATCTTTACTTGTGAATAAAACTGCGTTCTTGGAGATGTTTTCGTCCTGGTTCATTGCTAATAAGAGTTTCTAATACATGATTATTGCTAAGTGCTAACTGATTGCAATGGTGGATTCTTCCCATTATTGTTCTTTCTGGTTTGCTAGTAGAAAGAGTAGTTGTCATCTCACTGTTTATTGGGGTCACATGTGATGTTCCGAATTGTTTTGCTTTAAAACTTTTGGTCTAGAGAACGACGTTGAATCTGAACTCTGCTGTCTTATCTTACATTCGTAATTTATGGCTTTTTGATATCTAGAACATGGTTTGTTAATGAGAGTAGTTGCTTTTAAGATTCTGGAACCATTACTTTACTCTACAGATTCTTCCCATTATTCTTTGTGATTGCTTGTAGAATGGGTAGCTGTCATCGCACTGTTTATCTTCACCTTTGATGTTCTGAATTCGTGCTTAAAAACCTTGGTCTAGAAAATGACATTAAATCCGAACTCTGTAGTCTAATCTTTGGATTTTGATATCTAGAGCATAGTTTGGTTATAGGAGTAGTTACTATTATGATTCTTGAGCCATTATTCATGAGGAATTTACTTTGACAGACTGATTGGGAAGGTGGATTCTTTCCATTAACGATGCACTTTAGCGAGGACTATCCGAGCAAGCCTCCCAAATGCAAATTCCCACAAGGCTTTTTCCACCCTAATGTCTATCCATCGGGGACAGTCTGTCTCTCAATCCTTAACGAGGATTCCGTAAGTCTTCTTACTGCTTCTTTCTGTGCATTTCTCATCGATCTTCACCTTCCGCAAGCTCTCTGATGGTATGTTTATGTTGATAGGGATGGAGACCAGCCATCACAGTGAAGCAGATTCTTGTGGGTATACAGGATCTACTTGACACCCCTAATCCCGCTGATCCTGCACAGACTGATGGTTATCATCTCTTCATCCAGGTACAGTCTCAGCAAACAATTAACTCAAAGACGCTTATGATGGCATAGTTTCTGAAACATTGAAACCAAGTGATGAGATTTTATTTTGATGGAAAAATATGCAGGATGCTGTTGAGTATAAGAAGAGGGTTAAGCTTCAGTCCAAGCAGTATCCTCCCATTGTCTAAAACCATCAGATGGGAACATCAAAACTGATGACAAAACCTCTGAATCTTTTGTGGTCTTTGTGATTGTGTTTAAATGTAATCGGGTGATTAAAAAAAAAAACTCCTCATTTTGGCACCTTTGAGACACTACTAGAATCTCTTTTATTTCCAGAAAACAAAATTTATCTTTTCCCTGTTAACTGTTAATATTCTTGTTACTACTACTGCTACTGTACTGATGATACAGTTGGGTCTGCTTCTGTTTTATACACATTACTTATGTTCTCTGGTCCAGTATGTGTTGTTTTCCATGTTCTAAATGTTCTAACGTAGTCAAATGTGACTGTTTAGTTCTCAAGTTCTCTTTAGTTGGAAATGTAGAATAAATCTGATATAACTTGAAACTATATCTCCATTGCAAGTCAGATCTCTTGTGCTAGGCCATCAAAAGCTAATCTCCCTTCTTAATTGTTCTTTTATAAGGGATAAATGTCTACATGTGACGACTCCAAACACAGTCTGTGAACTATGAGATCTTCTATATGATTCATCTTACTCAGTCTAACACTCTGACGCTGCAGTTTTGATAGCGCCTCTTAAGTTAGCTTATTTGGCCGCATTACGGGACCTTGTATTGGGTTGGATGCTTGTTTAACATACCAAACCCATTCTATGCAGTCATGACTTATTAGCATTACTTTGGGAATCGAATCAAAAGATGTGTATTTTTCAAGTTCAACTATTTTAGCAGATGAAAAATCATAAAGTCCATTGTTAATCTAACATAAAGTTATAGTTTTTTGTTGTAGAATAATACTAGTACATTGTTATTTTTAAATATAGCAATGTTTTCTGACTATATTTTATAACCCAACAAAAAGTGTGTCGTGTTAGAAACCTATTTTCTAAAACTGTCAAAGCATTGCAGTCAGTGTACCGCTTATGGTACAAACACAGAGGACTCTGGCAAGCAATGAATGAGCTGGGCCCATCAATCTGTCTCGTTTTCACGGCCCATTTATACCCAATACACCATTTGCCGTGCAGTGAGACCCACCATTCGGGAAAGGGGGATTATCCCGAGCCTCTAAGGTATCTTTCTTAATGTGGGCCCAAATATTATCACAAGTCGATTTTGAGTCCTTGTTTTATGGGTCTACATTGTTTGGTCCTTGTCTTCTGGACCCATCGTATGTTCCTGTCGATATCAACGTAGGTTAATATCAAAATTTTCCTCTTGTTGTCACTCTAACAACTTGTTCTTGCATTATACGTTCTAACTTCTAATCGACTACTGCGCATTTCATCATCAACTTATTTTAGTTAACTTGTTTTAGTTGAAAGGAGCTTAGGCTCGGGTTGGAAAAGAATATAAGAAGGTTTTGTGGTCCAAAACCATCATCTACTAATACTTGAAACAGAGCCTAGAATATTTTTCTATTTAGCGCATTATAACTAACTCTTGCGCTTAACCACTAGTCTATATCAACAAATTATTAACAAATGATGCTGGATTTTTTTACTTTTATATATTTTCTGATTGACTAGGTGAAAATATGTTATACGTTATGAAAAAAGTTCAATACAAACACTAAATTACTAAGAACAAAGATAACCAGCATTAATGTTATTAGTTGTTACAGCTACATGATAATTATAATTATGTGAATTGGCTTCTAATAAAGATATAAGATGCTGCAGAAGCTGGTCGTATGAGTTACCAACTTACCGTTGATACTAGATATGTTGAGTACGTTATGAGACGGGACCAATATCTATATGTTTCAATAGGCACCACCAGTCACCACATTATACTTATCAGTGTCGAATTCTATGTGAAGCAACTTTATGACTTTTGAGATGTAGGTTGAGGTTTTTATGTTGCAATCCATTAATTTCATATTTTTGATTAGACATAACCTAGAAAGTGTCTTTGCAAATTAAATGATCAAGTTGATGCTGAAAAAGTTAACCTTGGGTACACATTAATGCATACGAAAGTAGTCTTTCAATCTTAAAAGGAAAAATAAAGTTAATAAAAATTCTTAAAGGTACAGACTACACAGTCTACTATAGTGAAGAGAAAATCAGCTGAGTCTAACGAAATTATCATGTGAACAATGATTGGTGGAAGTGCTTTGATCTGCATCACTCGTTTCCATATAACAACATATCATTGTATCAGTATCGTTTGTTGTGCCATACATCCTACGTGTGTAAACGTATACCGTATGACAATTATAGATACTTTTTTCTTAAAATGAATTTTTAGATATCTTCTTCGCAAACTTTTTTTTTGTTAAATGATTATCTTAACAAAAATAAACCTGGAAACTTATAAGGAAATCGAAACAGGATCAGACAAAAGTTTAATATAAAAATTCCTCAGACGTTTGGTTTGGGAGCTGAAGTGCGTCCATGATGTTTACTTGACGCTCTTAAATATACTTAAAAAAATTATATACTTACTTGACTAATTGAAACGATAGTCATATTCAAAACACAGTTATGGACATTCTTACAATCTTACTAATTTAAAAACTATGAAATGAACTTGACAAAATGGACGAAAAATATCTAAATAATTGTTCATTGTCATGAAATAAGATGCATTAGATAACGCTTTACTAACGTGAAGTTTTTGCCCTTCCTCGTAACAAAACATCTGGTTCGGATGGTTATTTCTTTGAACCCAAAGCGAGTTGAAGCAGATAAGCTGGCAGACTTCAGACCTATTTCATTGTGAAATGTCATCTACAAAATTGTCTCTAAAAATTTAGCTCGCAGGCTGCAGAAAGTTACTCCAAAGATGGTCTTGCAATGTAAATGGTCCAAAGGTTTAGCAGAACAAGTATTTCGAACGAGATCTTCTAAAGGTGGACTTAAAAACACTTATGATTTTGGTATAATAGGTGAACGAACAACAATACTAGTAAATAAATAATCCAAATTACAACATGCTAAGATTTATGTGCCAGATAAAATACTAAGATTTCCAACTAAGTTTATACTAAGAGCATGTTTATTAGAAGTATTTTAGGTTGGGTCTCTTAGCGTAATATAATATACGGTCTCTTAACTTTTTTAGTTAAAAACTAAGAGATCGTATCTTATATTACGGTAAGAGATCCAACTTAAAAGAACTCCAATAAACATACTCTAATATATGCATACTCTAAAAGTTAGCTATATAAGAAATGGATGTATTTCGTTGAAACTTAAATGCACTGTTTTTTGGTTAACCAAAAAACAGTGCATTTAAGTTTCAACGAAATACATCCATTTCTTATATAGCTAACCTTTAGAGTAGTTAAACAAGTTTAACTACCATTAAATAATATATGTAATCACAAAGAAAACGTTGTTTCAACATCATACATTAGAATAGTAAAACATGATTTTGTGATAATGATTTATAATACTTCATACATTAGAATAGAACATCTTCTAAATAACTTATAACTAATAAATGGTTAAGAATTCTTTCAATTTTAATGGATTTACAACAAAAAAATACCCGCACTTCTTAAGCGCGGGTCAAAATCTAGTTTATGATTAAACTGTGTTCTATGATCAAACTTGTAAGTACCGAGTTGAAAAATACAAAATAAATATGGTTGTGAAAACATCATACCTATTCAAATGACATATATTATTTAATGGTTGTCTCCTTTAGGGAGAAGACCATATACTACTAAGTTTGATCGGTTTTATAGTAAAACATGATTTTGTGATAATGATTTATAATACTTCATTAACTCATTTTTTAAAATACATGTATTACTTACCAGACTATTTTAATTCAAATGACATATATTATTTAATGGTGATATGCACCATACCATTCGTTTTATATAGATCTGAATTTAAGAATTAAAATAAACATTAAATAAATATATATGGTCACATACGTAATAGATTAGTCTATGGACCCACGAGTTTATATTATTGCATCAAAAAAATGTTGGTTAGTAAATCGTATATGAGATATCAATAACTAAATGGAGAAATTTATAATGAAGGGGTGAGATTTATAGAAGGTAATATAGTAGTTACCATAAATATAGGAGTGCCACATTAATAATATCTAAAGAAAATCAGAGAAAATTATGATAATATATTGTTAGGCGAAATTTAAGTAGGACCATGAAATTATTAGCTCCTAGGAAATGGTCCAAACAACCTTTTTAAGTAGATTTATTAAAACTCATTTCCTTTTAATAGTATTGATATATATTAAAAATTAAAATCGAAAATCATTAAGAAAATAATATGCATTTTGATCTTATTTGCTCAGCATTTAATAAAAACTCATAAGAGATATTTGTTCAAATTAAAAAAAAAAAACTCATAAGAGATATTATATTATCTACTCAATATGCTGAGGAGCCAAAATTAGACAAATTATGCACTGAACGGAACATTGTGTTTGAAAAAAGAAAATGTACGTGGATCCCATGCATGTCAGGTTTATAAGAGCTGGCGAATAATATTTCTATGGCATACCATACATCAAAATTAATATGTACCTGTACACAAAAAGTAATACTATAATCTAATCTATTAATTCAGGGTCCTACTTTTTATCTCCTGTTGATAAATCATAGTAGAACCACAAAATTAATTACTTAAGTGACAGTTATTTATATTAAATCTTAATAATCAATAACTGTACTAATAATAAATAAATTTTAACAATAAATTTGTATTTTATTTTAGTTATAATAAAATCTACTGAGAAAAATCTAACAAAATCTTACCAAAAGTTTAAATATTTTTAGAAAATAATACATTAATTAATTCTGTAATTAACAATATAATATTATTATAATTAATGTTAATTAGAATTTTATCATAAAAAATTATGTTACTTTTATAAATTTATTATTATAGTCTATGTTATATTAAAAATAGAGGTTCTTTATAAATTAAATATGAAAATATATTGAATTGGTAAATTAACTTAATTTTTAAAATGCTTTCATTTAAATAAACCCATCATTCATCGCTAAAACATCGTAAACTATCTAATATTTTATGAAAAAATTAAAATTATTAACGTATGTTAAACTTTTATTTACAACTATATATTATCTTTTTGTTTATTTTGAAACTCAAGGCAATATATTATCTAAAAATAATTATATACAAAATATAATAGTACATAACTAATTTTAGTTCATGTATTATTTAGAAAATATGTTGCTAGAATAATTTGAAATTTTAATAATTAATTAATTTTCTATGATTTATATATTAATCATGATGAATATCAAGCCTAAACAATAGAACTGTAGAATTATTATACAATATATAACACTAAATGTAAATCATATATTTAAACGTTTATGATAATATCAAAATTATATATTTATAAAATAAAAAATATCCGTACATATCAAAACTCTAGTTTTTAATTAAAACACAAAAAGAAAAGCCATTTCCTTTCGTCAACAAATAAAAACATTTATACGAAATCCCCACACCACTCCACTCCACTCCGAAGAGAGTCTTAATGGACCAGAGTCACGTGGTAACACGCGGATCTAGGCCCACTTATTAACTAATGATCTAATGTTCTTTTTAAACATACTTTTTATTCATCGATCAAATTTTCTTTTGTTTTCCACTCGTCACGAATACCGACCCAAAACATTTGCAGTCTCTCATGTCCATCTTTTAAATTCACCACGATTTCAACATGCTATGATGAAGGTTTTTAATTATGGTATGATAGTGATACTACTATATAACTATAAAACTAGCTTACAATGACATTGGGTTATATTAATATATAATTATAAACTGCATATATATATTATTATATCTGTTTTTTGAAAAATAAACTGCATACATATGACATCATGTTTCGTGAAACATGCATTTTTCTGACCACTTCAAACTTCCTGATCAATCCCCGCCTAATTTTGTTTCTTGATAATGACTTAAGCGTATTTCATATTCGGTTTGACATCATATACAATCACATATGCAAAATATCTTTTATATATACAGATTAAATGTGAATGCGTATAAATATGTATTTCACACGTACGTAATGTGGTTGGTTGAAGAACTGGCTATGAACTCTACACATCAATTTCTCAACTCCAAAGAAGCAATGGATGTTGGGAGAGTAAGTAACGTTGCCAAACTGGACATGCCAAAAACGATTGTATGTACCTTCTCTCCTTGATTGAGACTTAACTACTACACCAAACCTTACACACGAAGAGGTGATGGAATCGATTTTAAAGATCTTATAGTATGATATTAAGAACAAAAATACTAAAATATCTTAACATTTGACACAAAAACTACTAAAACATTATTAGAACTTGTTTGCTTTTTATATTCGTTTTCTCTACGAAGCCCACAATATCAATGCAGTTAAGTGATCAAACAGTAGATAATATGATCGTTCTATTACAAGTTTTACTGTGGCTGTATATGCTAAAAAGCATATATACTTATTATTGTAAAATTATTTTTCGATCTAACAAGTCAAGAAAACTATTTTACATTTTCAAGTAACTAGTAGTACCATTTTTGTTCACACCGAACTCCGTGAAAAGTCAAAAGCTGATATACGCCATTTATGGCATTAACTGGTGATGATGATAATAATATACGATGCATTTATTGATTTTATATTTCAACTTATAATATTACTAGTATAGGTCAGAGACAGCAGGCTGGTCCTGCGGTGGGAAGAATAAATCAAATCCATCAATGGGATTAAATTTGTGCCGTTATCTGGTACGACCATTAAATTATTTATATTCAATAACTATATTTTTCAATTTTTTTTTTTTTTAAATAATATTAATACATTTTATTCTAAGTAGTCAGAATTTGTTTTTATATGACTCTTAAAAAATCATGTTAATAAAAAAAAACTAAAAATAATCAGTGAAAATAAAAAGAAAATCATCAGACAAAGCCCAAAAGGCCCAACTAATATCCATGGGGGATCCAGCAAAACAATCGTAATTTAAAAAAAAAAAAAACCGTACCGTACAATAACCGAAATAGGTTTCTCTCTCTTGTTTATTTAACAGAACAGCTTAACGTTGCTTTCGTCCTACTCAAAATTGGCTAATGGAGTAAAAGCTTTTTCTTCTTTTTTTTTTTTTTTTTCTCTCAGACAAGACAGAGAAAGAAAGAAGAGTCTCTCTTACACAACAGCAACAATACCTTCTTCTGGAAGTTCTGTAAGAAAGAAAGAAAGAAAGAAGCGATTTCAATTCAGACTCTTTGACTGCCATTGATTCAATTTTATCTACTCAATCCTCTCTCTCTCCTTGGAGGTTCCTCTTGGTGTTCATGGATCTGTCTGGAGGATTTGGAGCTAGATCCGGCGGCGGTGTGCCGTTCCGGGAAGTAACAGCTCTCGAATCGCTTCACCTCGGCGGAGGCGACGAGTTTCGGCGAATGGTACCTCCGGAGAACGCCGGTGGGTTCACGGCGCTGCTCGAGCTTCCGCCTACACAAGCCGTGGAGCTTCTCCACTCGTCTTCTTCTTCTTCTCCTTCTCAACCGACGCTTCAGTACTCTCTCGGGACATTGGCTTTTCCTTCCAACTCAGTCCTCATGGAGCGAGCAGCTCGTTTCTCAGTGATCGCCACCGAGCAGCAGAATCAGAACGGAAATGTCTCCGGCGAGACCACGACGACGAGCTCCGTACCTTCTAACGAACGCATCAAGACCGAGCCTGCTGAGACCGAGACTTGTGATCAAGCAGCGGTGGAGGAGCAGAACAATCGATGTGGTGGCAAGAGGAAAGATTTCGACAAGAAGGTGAGAAAGAGACACAAAGTTAGTTTCTTTACATTCTGTTTTCCAGACACTGATTCATGTCTCTAAACATGTCTAGGTGAAGAGCTCGACGAAGAAGAAGAACAAGAGCTCTGAAGAGAGCGAGAAGCTGCCGTATGTTCATGTTAGAGCTCGACGTGGTCAAGCGACAGATAGTCATAGCTTAGCAGAACGAGTAACATTTGCATCTCTCACAAATCTTTATCCTTTTTTTTTAATTAATATCTCTTAATCAGTTGATTAATCGCTAATTATAGGCAAGAAGGGAGAAGATTAATGCAAGAATGAAGCTGCTACAAGAACTGGTCCCAGGCTGTGATAAGGTTTGTCTCTCTCAGATAATGACGTGTTAATCAAATACGCTAATTCATCATAACCCCTGACAATATTTCCCTTAATAGATTCACCCTTAAAAGTAAGAATATTGTATAGTTTTTATGATTTAGTTAAGGGTCTTAATCATTCACCCTTTTTTTTTTTGTTCTCACCAAAAAGTGGATTGCTTAATTGCTTTTTAATGAAGAAAAGTGGTTTTCTGGTGTGAAAAAAGTGGCCAGTTAGGTAATTATGTAATGCCTTAAATTTTTTTAATCCTGTGGGGAAAGGGTACACACTTAGCTTTGAGGTTAAAACTAGTCACACGGACGTGAGTGGAGCTGGCTCTTTTCCTCTACTCAAAATGTGTTCATTAGGAAGTGGGGATGCTAGCTGTAATGTGCCATTAAGGTTTTGGGTTTAGGGGACAGATTTTGGTGGAAAGATCAAAGATCAAAGTGTGTTATGGGGTCCATCTAATTGCAAGCTTTCTATGGAAGGTGAGGAAGGGGTAGTATCGTCTCTAACACGTTAGGTATCTATCAAGGAAAAAAAGAAAATGACTTTCAGAAGGACGATTAAAGCAAATGATCCTTTACAAAAAAATATGATATTGATTCTGAGTCCCACATACCTAATTAGTTGGAAACATAGATGTGACACTCCCTCCCTAGACAACTAATTTAATCAATCCATCCCTTGTGTTAGAAGTTAGCAGCAATTATTGGTGAGATGAATGGAGATTTTTTGGTTTTTATTGGTGAGCTGTGTGAGTACTTGATTGATTGTTTCATGAACCACTATAGTACTGAGTACTTTTGAAAGTGATAAAAGTTTGATTGTGATTGGAGATGCCATTTATATTTAGCTTTAGATTAAAGAGTCATCCTACCATGATGTTTCTTTCACTGTGTATTTTAGAATCTTGGTGTCTTGCTTTGTAAGGAATGTACCTAATATGAATCCTAAGCTCATCAGAAAGTCTTTGACCTGCAGATTCAAGGTACAGCGTTGGTGCTAGATGAAATCATTAACCATGTCCAGTCTTTACAACGTCAAGTGGAGGTGAGACTTTCCGTGGTCCAGTTTTGTTATTTATAGCCTTGAAAGGCACAGCCAAAAAGTCAACTCAAAAACATTTTGAAAATGAATAGAATTGTGTGTCACAGTCTCGTCAAAGTTTAACTTGTTTTTTCAACAGATGCTATCAATGAGACTTGCTTCAGTAAACCCCAGAATCGACTTCAATCTGGACACCATATTAGCTTCAGAAGTAAGTGTCTTCTAATCTCAAACCATACTTAGGTCCTTTTGAACACTCTTGTGTTTCTTATTTGAGTAAGCCATATGAAACTGTACCTCTTTGAGTGGCTTCTCGTTTATATCACAAAAGGAGAAAATATTTGGGTATTTATTGATACAAACATTAACTTAGACCATTTTAGAACAAGGCGTAGGAAGATTGGGAACTCAGAGAAAGTAAATACACAACACACACACATTTACACACACCGTGCAAATTTACAGTACACGCAAACAGCTTAGTCTGTCAAAACTCGGGCCACCTCTGTTCTGTGAACCTTTCTGTGTCTTCTGTGACTTATGTCTGTGTATATATTAATGTTGTGGGTCTCTTCCAAAGATCTTGTTGTTTCAAACTTTTTCGTTTTCACCTATCTAACCTCACCTGTACAATACGAGACTTTAATTTTTCTCACCAATAATCTATTGGACCAAAGTTCATAAATGTTTGTACATACCAATAAATAGCCAGGGGTCCCTCTCATTAAGCCTTGTTCTTATAGGATAATAATAATAACTCAGCAACAATAGTTGACTTCTTTTGACTAGATCAAGATCTTTTATGACTGAATGATCTCTGAGCTGATATCGTATCCGGGTTTGGCTTCATTTTCACAGAACGGTTCTTTAATGGATGGGAACTTCAACGGTACAGCAATGCAGCTTGCTTGGCCTCATCAAGTGATGGAGACAGAGCAGTCGTATCATCACCGGCAACTGCAACAACCACCACCACAACAGTGGCCTTTCGATGGCTTGAACCAGCCGGTTTGGGGAAGAGAAGAGGATCAAGATCTTGGAAATGACCACAACAGTTTGATGGTTGGTGCTGCTAATTTGCACCCAAACCAGGTCAAAATGGAGCTGTAAGTTTGGGTGAAAACAGTAGACTATGAATGTGTAAATATATTTGTATAAGCTTGTCTCTCTACATATATAAATTATACATATATAAGAACTAGATATCTGTTAAGGAGGTATCAGTCATTTGATTCGGAGGACAACTACTGGTATATGATTATTTCTTACTTTTACCAGATTTTCACAATGTATAATCATTTAGAATATGCCTGTGCTACTGCTCAATTAGTAGAGTATATTATCATTTTAATTTGGTGAAAATGTTCAAATTCCATGAAATAATCAAACTTAAAACTAGTAATTTTAAAAGTGAGAAAATCGATCAAATTCTTATTGGCTAAGTTTACACAGCAATAGAAAAAGGTCAAAAATTTATCTATTTTTTTTTATTGAATGTTAAATTATATCCAAACGAAAACAGTTTTGCAACTTGTGCTATCAAAGTTTAAAAAATCATAAAGATATCAAAGAATAAAAAGAATGAAGCTTTCAAATAATGATTTCTGTTGGTTGTTTAGTGGAGAACCAGAATCTTAGACCTTCCTCTAACTTATTGTCACACAGCAGTCGAATGGTTGATAACCTATTTCGCATTGTCTTATCCAGCATCTTGATCAACCGGATTTCTGGTGAGGGTGTCCCACCATGGCGTCTACTGTTCCGCTCCCTCCCAATACTGTAGACAGTGGCCTGAGATATGTATCTGAGGATAAAGCTTTTGATCTTCCCAAGCTTTGCATCAGTAACCAGAGATATAATGTCAGTCCAGCATGTAGTCTACCGATCCTCCATAATGCCCCTTGCGAGGGCTTCCCAAACTCTTTGGGAGAATGGACAGGAGAAGAAGAAATGTTCCTTTGTTTGTTTCATGTTGGTGCTGGCACAAAACACAGTCCGAGTAGATCATACTGTTCCACTGTGACATCCTGTCTCCACTTGTGAGCCTATCTTTCAACGCTAGCCATGTGATGAATGAAAACTTTGGGGTTGAGTGAGTGAACCAAACTGGTTTGCTCCAGTTGCAATGTGGCTGATTCTCACGAATCTGAAGCCAAGTTTCTTTTGAAGAGAAATGTCGCTTAAACTTGTCAATGGTGCATCAGCCTTCCATAGATCTGTATCCGGTTCATAAGAGCCCACATCTTTTAGCTTGACAATAGCTTCTTCTATGTCTTCCAAATTTTGAGATCAATGCCGTCTCCTCCTTCGATGGTGTGCAATGACATCTAGCAATGTCGCATGTTCTTGGATTCTCATATCAATGTAGCCTGTCACCTAGAATATCATGTAAACATCTTAATGGAGACCAAGAGTCATACCAGAAAGAGGTGCTTCGACCATTATGAACTTCTACTCTGTGAAAATACCAAGAGGGATTTCTCTTTGCTCTCAGGGGCATTAAAGTTTTTTTTTGGCTTCAGTCAAGCTGCGGGTTGGACTAGTTACATTTGGCCCTCTTTTGAAGGTGCTTATCCGGTCTTGATGTTAGTTTTCAGCTTCTTTTGAGATCCAAAAATATGTAAATTTGCAATTTGAAAAATGGAAAATCGATTAAAAATGTTATAGAAAAATGTCAAACCGTAAATCTAATAGAGGAAAGAAAAGAGTTGGAGAGACACAATAGAAGTGGAACAGAAGACGTCTTGACGAGATACAATCGCTTTTAAGATTCAAATCTGTTTCTAAGAAATGGAAATCTACGATAATCAAAATCCTTTGCATCAAGACATCTAGCCAGAGATCAATATATTCTTCTAGGCGGTGACATTCACCATGAATCAAAACTTTATCCTTCCTTGTCTAAGGACTTTGGAATCACATTTGTTCATTCACGAGACCCCAGTAGGAGAAGTCTTGCAGTTACCGGAAGTTGTGGTGGTCTTGTTACGACTTTAGAAAAGCGATCTATGTTTTCAATGCAGCGATTAGATGGTCTCGATTTCTACCTCGAGCTAAATTTCAACAAATCAACAGCATTAGAGAAAATACAAATATTAAGTTCTCACTTTTATATTCTTTTCAATTTATGCAAGCCTTATGAAAAGGGGTTATTATGGGCTATGATACAAAGCCCTAGAGAATAATAATTTTTTTTTTGCTAACCAGGGAGGCACCATAAACTGAAACGATATAGCAACTCTATTCAATATCTTCATGCTTTCCCCAAGTTAAGCAGCACTTCTCTCCCCTCTTATTCATGCTTTTCTTCAGTCCCATGTGGGAAATTCAAAGCTTGTGCAGTTTTTTTTCCTGAGTTAATGTTTTGGCTTACCGTGGACGCGTCATAAGCTGAGAATAAACTTTTTTCAGTTCTTCAGGTCTGAGAACGAAATTACAGAAGACAAGCAAGAGAGATTAAAATATTACATATTTACCTACTAACTTTACAATATGGGTTCTACAGCCACTGTTAAATATTTCAATTTGACACCATACTTCATATTTTATTACAAATTTGACCAAGAAAGCTTAAAACATCTGTTCTATGTCCATCTCTCAATCCTTTTTTAGTTCTTTTGCCACTTCCATCATCTTTGGAACATCAACTCTTCACACCTTTTCTTCTGACCAGATCCTAAAGCCACCAATAACTTCGACCCCAGCTGTTTCTTCGCCGTCAAGGAGCTTCATACGAGATGGTAGAGAGGCATAAATCATCGAAAACAAAACTTACATGAGGTACCTTGCGGATAAAGGTATCGAACCTAAAGTGGGAAAGGTTTACAATGACTTTCTCTTGTCTGCTCGGATGAACAACCACGTCAACTCTCTCAAACTACTAGGATGCTTCATGAAGTGATTGATCTGTGTTATAAAAATATGGAGAAAGAGATGACAAGTGGTCAACGACTTAAAGTGGAAGCATGTGTTGCACTTGATCTCAGATGCTGTGAGAAGATAGATGAATACTTCATACAAAAAAAAGAAGATAGATGAATACATACCGAAGATGATTGACGTAGCTAAAGAACTCAGGCGGATTCAGACGTCACGTCAGAGATCCTCTCTGTTCCTGGACTGTAAAGCTAAGTTTTAAATTCATACATGCATAATATAGATTGCCACAGGGAAACACCAAAGTGAACGTGAGATTAATTAATCTGTTACATAACCGTAGTTGTAACGCTTAAATACTCTGTTTCCACCTTAGTGTTTGTAACCTTCGATGAAGTTTCATATGTTTATTTCATGCCAAATTACCCTTCTGAGTTGCAAACTTCAGAAGGAAATGATTGGCTTGATAGTTCAATAACAGAGATCTCTAACAGTAACTTAGTCTGTGCATGATCTCAATCATGAGTCTGAATGACATTGCCTTGACTGTATCTTCCAGCACTCAGGCTTTAGATGTTAGCATCTAGTGATTCACTCAATCCGTTTGAGTTCTTTAGCTACTTGGATCATTTTCAGTCTGTCTTCATTTCTCTCCTCGCAGAATCTCAGAGAAAGTGTAATACACGCTTAATGTCTCTATGTATAATGATCTTAGGGAAGGCCAAGCGAAGATAAGTCACTGCATTAGCAATCTCCTTTCCAATCTTCAACCTTAGACTCAAGGGCAGTACCGATTCTTGTCCGTTAATCATAATATTCAAACACAAAGACCGGAAACTAAACTTGAGACAGCTTCCAAATAGTCTGAGAAAGTTGTTGTGGCTGCTCATCCTAGCAGACAAGACAATGTCATTGTAAGCCTCTCCCACTCTGCAGACAAGACAATGTCATTGTAAGCCGGTCCTATATTTTGATGCTATTTATAGTCCTCTACTTGTAACTCTTCAAAAAATTGATTAAATTTCAATTTGCCCGTTTATCTAGAGATTCAACGAGTCTCTAATTTCCTGTTGTTATGACTTTTGAGGGCTATATTACTGGAGAAAGTGCTTAGTAGTGACATTATACGATTCATTTGGTTACGGTCTGTTTTGTTTCTGTAAAGCTGTTTATTGTTAGTCCCTTGTCTTATGACCCTGTTCATTATGGAAGCCTCAAGAGTCTATCTTGTTGGTAATCATATAAGCAACTTTTAGAATGTAAGAATCATGTAATTTAATTTCCAAGCATGCCCCGCCACATTTTCACGGTTTGACCAAATAGGCTCAACTGAAAAAGTTGGCATTAATTTATTTGAATATTTGTTAGCTCCTTATGAACATTGCTCTACTTATTGTTTTGTTGCTAGCTGCATTGATGATCTTATTTTAAATTGTTTGCATCTAGTTCCAAAATCATCATTTTCATTATGTGGCATTGCTACTCACTTTAAGTGACTTTTATTGACGCAAAAGTTATTTTCTTGTTTTATTCTAATACTAGGAATCTACCCGCGCTACGCGCGGGTTGTCTATCTAGGTTGTCTATCTATTTGTGAAATTTTTAGTTTAAAAATTTGTTGTATATATATTGTTTGATTTGTAATGTATATGATATTAAGGGTCTAACGCAATGAATTATAGATGTTAGTCTTTTTTATCTTGTGTGAATTAATTTTTTTTTTTTGTAATTTGCTTGTATATGATAAAAGTAATGATGAAAATTCAGTTTTTTTAGTTTGTATAAATATTTTTTTATTTGTTTGAAAATTATAAATGAAGCAGAAAATAGTACATAACTGATATTGGAGACTAAAACATGGTAAACCTTCTTATTAATTGTATCTAAGATCAGGTCATAGATTACCTTCTCTATATACCGGACAACTTATATGTGTACGAAGCCATTGATCAATGCAAAGAAAATGGAAATTATAGCCACGAGTAAAATAGCAAAGATTATTTCTATTTTCATAATCTCCAAGGCACACAGTGCATATATCGTTTTTCTCTTCTGTAGTTGAAGGCCTATTAGTTCCCTCCACATCGGTGATGATAAGATTGACGTCAAATCGTGCAATAGTATTTTGATTTTAGTCCTTGATGGTAAGAGTAACTTGAAGATCATCAATTATAGTTGTCGTTGTCTGTTACAGTCATCACGTATTCAATAGTTTTTCAAATAAGGAATGTTGAGTCGGGTTGGTGAATATCATGGTATGCTAACTTGAATTCCATGCTTTCAATTGTTGAGTCATTAAAATTTCCTTGATTGTCAATGATAGATGATAGCTGGATCTTAATAACGGATTGTTGTGTGTTGGAAATGTGGATGTAGATTTGGAGTGTTTTTCTTAGGTTTAGACCACCTCCATCGCTAAGAGCCCACAAAAGTTGCTAAAAGAAAAAAAAATTATTAAAACAATAATTAATTTAATGTTTCTTTTTCTATATAAAATAGCACTAATTATTATGTCACGTATATCAAGTCAAAAAACTGCTTTTTAAATTGGTTGTCTAAGCAGCGGTTCTGCCTTTAATTAAGCTTTTTTATTTATTTTAATTTTTTTTTTCATTAGAACTCATGCTTAAGAAACACTGATGGACATGCTCTTACTCCTTAAATTCTTGTTTGGTGTGAGAGCTGATGAAAGAGATGTGGCGCGTTATTCATGTTTTAGTTTTTTGTGGGAGTATAAGGTGTTGTAGATATGTTTTATAGATGGTGAGATTTAGGATTTTTAATTTTTTTAGAAATGGTTAGATCTTTAGAAATCATTCCTTGAAGCAACGGGTTCTTTATCTTTGACTGCACTTACTGTTATGTGTGTCGTTGTATTTCTTAGTTTTTCTTAATTCTATGTTTATTTGTTCTTAAGCAGAATTGTTCTGTTTTAAGATATGTGATTTGTTGGTTTTCGAGCAGTTTAAACCTATTTTGGTCGTGCATGTTGATTATTTTGTTCCGCTTTTTGTTTATGATTAATATTGTAATTTTATTGTTGCATAAATGTTGTTATAGAGAGGGCGTCTGTTGATATAGGCTAATGATTATGTTGTTCCACTTGTGTGTCGTCAATGTATTGTGTTTGAATCTTATTTTGTGAGTGTGAATGTAAAATTGTTATATTTAGGAATTTGTCCTGCTGAAAATAGATTATATGGGCAATGGGTTGGTGATAGTGAATGTTGAATTTATTTTTATTTTCTATTTTTAATTGGTAGTTGCTGATTTATTTTCGATCAGACCTTGTGTTATTTTTGTTTGGGCTTCTCTTGGTGGCATAATATTAATTTAACTGTATTATTTTTTGTTAGTTTCTATAAAATATTTACATAATTATTTAATGCGAGGTTGTTAACCTATCTATATTTTGGAATTGATGTTTGTGATCAATATATTTTCTTCTTTTCTCTTTGATGCACAATAATTTTTTGAAAATAGTTAATTGTTCATCACATGTAAAAATTGCGAATTTTTTCTTATTGTGAACTTTTTAGTTGTAAGCATAGTAGCATACAACCACCTCCGTTGTGCCTATATTGGTTGAATGCTGTATTTTTAATCAATATTTAATGTTTTTATTTAATAATAAATTAAGAAAGTTGCATAGTAAACATGTGTTAATCTTCTTCTTAAAATATGAGTGATGTATGGTTGTGAATTTGTGATGTTAACTTTGATTTTCTGATATTTAGATGCACGATTTTTTTTTTGAAACTTTATATATTTTTCATTCTTTCAAATAACTATTGTGTTGGTCTACAGTGAGGTTTTGTATTTTATTCTCTATTTTCTATCCATGTTAGTACATATATATATATATATTATTTTTAACAAAAATATGGACATAATTATTTAATATTTAAAAGTGTAGTTATACATTATTATTGTATAAAAAGCGTGAAATCATTCGAGTTTGTGTTTCTGTGATTTTTTATTTCTTATATATGGTTAGTGCAGATGGTGAGTATAACACTTGGTCGTTTGAGTGTAAGTTTTTCTAAGTTGTAGCATGTGCTATTTGTCTGATTCACTGGAACAACAAAATTATTGTCATAACTATATATGTTTTGGCATATTGTTTTGTTTCATTGCATCATGGTGAGTATATGCTGCTTGAATTCTGCATTGTATTATAGTATTAGATAGATTCATAGTATGTATAGTGACAATCATTTAATGATAAATTCAGACAAATCAACTTTGCTTTTCAACATTTTAGAAAACATACATATTCCTTTAGAAAACATACATGGTTTTCCACCTTTTACCACGTTCGCAAGAAACAAACCCATTTCAAAATTCAGTTACATTTTTGACAAAAAAAACTCTATCACATCAGAAAGTCTTTTGAACGAATTCATAACGCTATAAGCTTTGTTGGTTTTTATAAAAGAGACATTCTGGAGATGGTGCGGGTGGTGAATCAACGGACGACAGCAATACATCTATTCTCAAAGTATATAAGATAAGTAATCTTTTTAGCAATGGACACTTAGAACTAATTAATAGTAAGGAAACTTTTAATCTTCTAATAAGTTATCATAACAAAGTTTAACTCCTTCCGTTTGTGCCAAAATTTGTTCAGCGAGCTTGGCTTCTCTCAGATCCTGCAGACAGTTCCCACATATATTTTACGTGTAGAAAAAGAGAAAATCATCGTAGCATTAATAAAGAATGGGAAATAAAAACAAAAAAAAAATCGTCAAAAAAGACTAAATTTCTTACAAATATTTAATTAAAGTATCTTTTACATATTTCACCTGCATTCAACCAAACCGTAACAATATCCAACAAAAAAATATAATTAAACTAAACTATCTGAATGCAAAGCTCAACAGTTCAGATATGTCTATCCAAGCTTTGATATTTGTTGAGACATTTATGAATTACAGATCGTAATTATATATCAAAGTAATCGTATTTTGTAATAGTATAGTCTATATTAATCAATCATATGATTATGTGTAGTACCTTGGAGAAGTTTGGGTCGGGAGATTCATGTTGACCATTGATGGGGCGAGATGGATTGTTTCCTACTGATCCACCGTAGGATTTGGCTCCTCCTCGCCTCTCTTCCTTGACATAGTCAAAAATGTATGTGTAACTCATGTTCTGATCCCCTGAACCCACTGATCCTGGAAATGATGGAAACATCGTCATTGATATCCCTTTTATATTTTGATATATTTAAACAAATATTATAATTAGTAAATGAAAACAAACAATCTTGGTATAGTTGTAATAACCTTTCGTTGCTGACACCTCAAAGCTTGATTTAGGCTGTGTGGGACGAGGAGGAGCTTGTGGCTGCTGCTGGTTTCCAGATCCGCCTCACCTCCATAACCTCCATATAGTCCGCCTCTGCCTCCGGCTTTGCCTCCGTATAGTTAATCTGCAGGAGGAGCTACGACTTTGTTTCTCTTGGTTGGTGGACACTCTTGGCGTGACCTCTTTGACGGGTTGTGGATCTATATAGAAGGTTGCAGATGAGATTTGTATTGAGTTTTAAGATCTAAGTTTTCTAGAGATTGGAATATGATATGAGAAAAAGAAAATGAGAGGAAAGATTTGCAGAGACCGCTAGTTTGGGTTCCATATATAGTGTATGAATTTGGTTACGAAGAGATGGAAGCTGAATGGAAGAGTAAGCGGTGGATTGGTTTGCTTGAATGCCATCATTGACATCAAGTCACCTGGTAGTGGAGGTTGAGCTTTAAATCTTCGGTTACAAAACACGGCGTTGCTGCGGAAAATCATTCGACACGTCAGGGTCAAAGGAAGAAAGGTAGCACATATCTGAATTAGAACACCTTTCATTGATGTTTACCTTAACTTGCACTTTATTGGGCCACATAAAAAAAATAGAAAACAGATGGCCCAGTCCAGAAAATAGAAAACGCAGTCGAGATAAATTAACGAAGTCAGAGGTTAATGAAATTAAGGCGATGCCACGTGGCAAAATTTCACCCAAGGAGATAAAAAAGCCAACTTTATTGTATTAGATTATTCTCTTGTCGCTGGCCAAACTCTCTTGACTTGTCTACAAACTTCTAAACTCAAATAATAAGTTCACATACAACCCCTTCAATAGATAATCATCCCAAGTTACGCTTCTACACTGTCTTAAAATAAAATAAATTGATTTTTACATTTCTTGTTGTGGATCTAAAAACATAAAAATCCGAATCTAAATCACAATCACTGTTTAGGAGGAAGTGGGAGGCAAATAAAATCTGAAAGGACGAAAGTGTAAGGGACAATACGGTCATCATTGCTTCGACTACGTAAAGTAAACGAGTACAATGTGACCGACAATGCTCGGTAATCCACTTAAACCACCGACAAAGCTTCCTGGTTAACATGTAACGGCATCACTCACAACGACCACGATCTTCACGGTCCGTAATGATATTAAATGCCTCTCATTTAAATCATGTTACTCATATGCAACCCGCGAGCCAAAGAAAATAGAGACTTTTTTTTTTCTTTGAAAAAGAAAGTAGAGAAAGTTGCTTTTACGGTTTCTAGATAAAGAAAGCTCTTTTGAGAAACTGGTGTATCGGTGATCCCGAAGTGAAGTAGTTGTTTTCTTGTTCTTGTTCTTGTTTTTGTGTTCTTCTCCTGTGAGTCTCAGTAAAAGTTCCACTTTCGATTTATGTTTTGCACTATACATTCTTCTTGTTTCGCTCTGAATCTGAAACATGATTATACTTCTTTGAAGGGTTAATCAAAATCCCTATGACCAAAATCATTCTTGTGATCATTCACTAGATACAAAATGAATGCACTCATTTCTATAAACAACTAGGAACTTGTGAGAATCTATTTGATTGCTTGCCTTTTTTTAGTACTATAATAAATCTATTTCATGTGCCAATAATGTCGTTTTCTTCTTTATATCCTAATTGTCTTGGGAATATACGTAACTGAGTGTTTTGTCATTTTCCTCTGTTTCTTTTCAGACTCTTTAACTAGGAAGTTGTTAAGTAACTGCTGCATTATCTGCAACGGAGAAAGAGTTGAAGAAAGGATATGATGAAGGGAAGAACATCTAACACTGTGCCGCCGAACCGGTCTACAAAGAATGGGAGAAGAGATCAAAAGCCACAGAAGAAGAACGGTGCTAAAAGATCTTCAGAGCAAGAAAGACTCGAGCCTTTGGAAGCTAAGGAAGAATCTAAGGTCTCTGAAGCAGCAAGTGTTACAACTGCACAAGCAAATGATGGTGCAGCGAATGGGTCTTCAGAGAGTCATCAAGAGTCTGAGTCTAGTGAAGTGGCAGAGAAACAAGAGAGTGTGAGTGGCTTGGTGAAGGATGTTGATGATGATAAGAGAGCGGATCTTTTGGTAGAAGAAGTTCAAGAAGATGCTTCAGATAATGGCATTAGTAGTGGAAGTGAGAAGGAGGCAAGTGAGGATGAAGACGCATTGAAACAAAAGATTGAGAGTTTGGAGACAAGAATTGAGAAACTTGAAGAAGAGCTAAGAGAAGTTGCAGCTCTAGAGATTTCTCTCTATTCAGTTGTACCAGAACACTCTAGCTCAGCACAAAAGCTTCACACTCCTGCTAGAAGAGTTTCAAGACTTTATATCCATGCTTGTAAATATTGGAGTCAAAGAAAGCAAGCAACCATCGCTAGAAACACAGTCTCTGGTCTCATTTTAGCTGCTAAATCTTGCGGAAATGATGTTTCAAGGTAACACAAAACACAACTTAACACCATGAGTCTAGTACCTTTCAGGATCTTGATTTATCTCAGCTTTTTTCTTGCTACCTTATGTTTCAGATTAACGTTCTGGTTATCAAACATAATTACTCTGAGAGAGATCACTTCACATGCGTTTGGGAGTGAACATAAACCTTCAGAGAAGATAAAAAGTACTAAGCAGTCAAATGGTTTCAAGCTAGATTGGTATGAAACCGAAACCTTCACTACAGGACTAGAGAAAGTTGAGTTCTGGATTTTCTGTAGAATAGTTGAATCTGTTTGGTGGCAGGTGAAGTATCATACATCAAAATTTTGAGACAGATCATTTTATTTTCAGTTATCTCAACTCTGTTCTTGTCCTCTCCTCTCTTTCAGGTCTTCACTCCTCATATGCAATCTCCCGAGAATGGCGGTATGACGAATGAGAAACTAAGGGCAGATCAAGAGCAAGGAAGCTTTTCAATTAGCCTATGGCAAAATGCTTTCAAAGTTGCTCTATCACGTCTCTGTCCTACGCGAGGAGCAGGACATGAGTGTGGATGTTTACCTATCTTGTCTAAAATGGTACTCAGCTTCTACTTTTTCAAAGTCCAAGGAAGTAACTTAAACTAGCTATTGTAATCTTTTATTTGTCTTTAAACAGGTAATGGAAAAGTGTATAGCTAGAGTTGATGTAGCCATGTTCAACGCTATACTACGCGAATCAGAACACCAGATTCCCACAGATCCTGTCTCTGATCCTATTCTTGATTCCAAAGTTCTGCCTATAACTGCTGGAGACTTAAGCTTTGGATCCGGGGCACAGCTTAAAAACGCGGTATAACGTCAAGAAACATGAATCATATCATTCACTTTCACATGAGAATGTTTCTTGAATGTTATAATCTCTCACTTGTAGATTGGAAACTGGTGTAGATGCCTCGCTGAAGACTCTGTAGAAGAAGATGAGAAGTACTTCAGTTTGTTAAATGAACTTAGTGATCTACTTATGCTACCTAAAGACATGCTTCTGGACTTATCCATTAGAGAAGAGGTTTTCTATTTTGATATATCGATATGACTCTCAAGTTCTTGATCAAGATAATGACTTTTTTTGGTTGATTCATAGGTTTGCCCATCGATAAGTCTTCCATTGATCAAAAGAATACTCTGCAACTTCACACCTGATGAGTTCTGTCCTGATCATGTCCCTGGAGCTGTCCTAGAAGAGCTTAACAACGAGGTAATTAACAAGAGTCTAATCCTTCAGTATACTCTGTGCTCCTGTTTGCACTGACTATAGCCCTCTTTGTTTGTTTTGTTCTCATCAGAGCATTTCCGAGCAGGAGTTATCAGGAGCTACCTTCCCTTATACAGCTTCACCTGTTTCATACATTCCTCCATCATCAACCAACGTAGCAGAAAAGATTGCAGAAGTAGGAGGAGACATCTCTAGAATGTCTAGAAATGTCTCTGTGATACAAAGAAAAGGATACACGAGTGACGAGGAGCTTGATGAGCTGGATTCTCCTTTTACATTTGTTTTTGACAAAGTGTCTGTATCACTAAGTTCGGGACACAATGAGAAGGTGAAGCAGCAAGATGAGCAGGTAGGTGCAGTGGTAGCGAATGTAAGATATGAGCTTCTTAGGGAAGTGTGGTCTATGTGACTGATACGAAGCCAAAACATGTTGAGATTTTTGGTGAAGCTCTTGTTACTTCTGAAGCAAACTATTTCCAAGTTATTATTATATGTAGCTGTAAGGATATTAATGAATATGCTCTTAGAGAAAACTGTATCCAGCGTCTGAAGAGGCAATAAACTCTTTTAACAACAGCCTGATACAGAAACACCAATAAGTAGAAAAAAAAGATAGAAAGCCATTATACGAACTGAATGGAACCAGCATGAGTTCCCAGAACAACCAAGTTCAACCGTTTCTGCTTTTGAATAATTTTGTGAAGTTTCCATGTTCTTCTAGGTTTGTGAAGCTTATGTGACAAATGGGAAAGAACCGACAGTTAATATGTAGAGACTAGAGAGGCATTGGAAATAAGATAGAAAAAGGATATTTATAAGAGTCCCACATCGTAAGACAGAAAGTCATTAGTCATAAACTTCACGATATAAAAAGAAAGCCGAACCACACTTCAAAATCATACCTTTCTCGGCCTTTTGGCTAAGATCAAGTGTAGTATCTGTTCTTATCAGTTTAATATCTGATATGTGGGTTATCGGCCCACACGATATTAACTCTATTTTTTGAGGGAGAAAGCCCGTTAAGATAGCTTGCTATTTGGGCTTTCATGAGTCGCCCATGCGTTGCACTACAGCACGGGCCTGGCTCAACCCGCCAATATAAGTTCAATTATTAATCAGTTCCACTTTCCAAAAGCTGCTGTGTGGAAGTGAAACACACAGACAACCCACTTAGCTTTGCAGTTCCCATTTGAATTCAGGAAATTGTCAGAAGGTTGTAGTTTTTGAGAAGGCCGCGTGGAGCTAATAAACCACTAGAACAATCTTAATTCACCTTCCAAATCCCCACGAAAACATTCCCAAACTTGGACTGTTGTAATGTACGCTCAGCATACTCACAAACTAAGACTGGATATCCAAATTTACGACACCATCCCTATAATTTGAGAAAGTTCTTGTGACCACTCACCATTTATTGAAACCGATCTGTCATCAAATCTTTAATGTATCAAATGTATATTAAATCCTTATGTCTCTTTTGATTTGGACATGCCGGTTTTCGAGCATACCTCTGTTTTGTACATAAACTCCAAGAGAAACATGTGATTGCTGAACTTTGTTGTAATGCATAATGCACATGTTCAGCATACTCACACAACTAAACTAGATATTCTCAAACTAAAGACAGCATCCTTACAATTTGAGGAAGTTCTTGTGACCACTCGCCATTTATTGAAACCGCTCTGTCATCAGATATTTTCTAATGTATCAAATGTGTATAAATTCCTTATGGCTCCTTTGATTAGGACATCCGGTTTTCGAGCATACCTCTGTATTGTACATAAACACTCCATGAGAAACATGTGATTGCTGAAGTTTGTTGGTGGATTATGATTATATGATTTGGTCAGAAGATAAAATTTTGACTTGTCATTGCAAAGCTCAATATGAGATCTTCTAAGAGGACATCCCCGTTATCTTGAAACGATCTTAGCCGTTGATTTACTTCTGAGTTCTTATTTTTCTTGTTGATCAAGCAAGCACTCATCTTCTTATCAGCAACATGAGTACCAATAATTGATGTCAGAACACAGTTGAGTCAAAAGGAAAAATAATTGCATATAAAATATAAGTTTATTATTTCCCCAACACTTTCCCTTTGAACCATCCTCGTCTTTATTTTTCTCATCAATAAAAATCACTCACAAAGACGATGGAATTTTGGAGAAGGAAGAAGGAGAAGGGCAAGGCGAGAAAGTGTTTCCTTAAAAACGGAAGCATGTTTCTTCAGAAGCTCATAACCGAATGTAATGGCATGTCAAACCCTATCAGAATGTTTACTTCCGATCAAATCAACAAGGCCACGAGTCACTTCGATCCCAATTGTTCTCTCCCTGAGCTTTCATCCAAATATTCATATTTGTGGTTCACCTTGTACAAGGGCGTCATCGATGGAAGATCTTACGTGATCAAGAGATTTACAAAGAAGTCAGGGGTCGAAGGAGAAGAGAGAGCTTACAACGATTTTGTGTTATCTGTTCGGGTAAGTAATCACAGTTGTTTCCTCAAACTCATTGGTTCTTGTCTCGAGTTTCCTCTTCCTGTGCTGGTATTTGAAGACCTAGAATATAGATCTTTGAACATTCGAGGAAGTGTTGGTTTGGAGGACGCACCTGTGTTGCCTTGGAATGTACGGTTGAAGATTGCCAAGGATGTTGCGACTGCTATTACTTATCTTCAAACTGCTTTCCCAAGAATCATTATCCACAGAAATATCAAGCCGACGAATGTTTTCTTGGATAAAAACGGGACTGCTAAGCTCACTGCTTTCTCGCTTGCTGTGACACTCCCTGAGGGTAAGACGTGGATTGAAGATGCAGTGGTGGGAACTTACGGATATGGAGATCCTATTTATTTCAGAACGGGTATACTGACAGAATATTCAGATGTGTTCAGTTTTGGAATCCTTATGTTGATTCTTCTGCTGGGAAGACCATTACGTTCCGATGGATCAGATGGACACTTCTATAACAATATTCTTGACTATGTGAAGGATCTGCGAGAGAGAGGAGAATCTGTTGAATTCGGGGGTGGTTCTAACGACATGAGTCCTGGTCAGATGAACATGTTTCTCGAACTGGCACTTAGATGCTGCGAGGAGAGGAACGAAGACAAGCCAAAGATTGATCTTGGTGGCAAAAGAGATTACTAATAGAACAAGCATCACTCTAGGATAGTCATATTTAAGATTTGAGATTGTGCTCATACCTAGTTCAGTTGGGTGTGTATTGTGTATTTCTGTCCCATACCTGACCATATTTTTGTAAGATTTAAGAGATAGATACTTGTTCTGAACTTTACACAATTTCTACTTAAAAATCCTCGTATCTTATTATATAAAGTTTGGTTCTTCAAAGTTACTAATCAATATGATTGCGTCAATAAATTTTTAAGATTGTGACATGTGTCAAAAATTTGATACAATTCTCTTTTAATTAGGATTTAGAAGAGATTTTAAAAAAGAAAATTCTCATTACAAAAATAGTATTTTAAGGATCTTTTTTAGGATTTTTGAAAAGTAAAATTACCATTACATAATCTTTTAAAATTATATATTGTTAAAAACATTTGATTTTAATTTTCATTTTTAAAAAAAAATCTAAACAAAAAATAATTTTAAAAAGCTATTTGAAAGTAATTTTTCTTTTTTTTTAATATAATTTTTTAAAAAGATATTAAAGAAATAGAATTATAAAAGATTAATATTAACTTCTAAAAAAAAGTATTTAACAAACATGTGTTTAATAAACACTACATGTTATGACTTTGTGATCCACACAAGAATGATGTATCTTATTATATAAATGTTGGTTTTTCAAAGTTACTAATTAACATTTCTGTGAACTTTTCTTTTTTAGAACTTTTTAAATCATTTTTGAGAACTTTTTTTTTGCAACAAAAACTTTAAAAAAACTATTTAAAAGATTTGCTCTTTGTAATATATGAAAGGAAAATACATTAAAAGTGTTAATTTTGGTACATACAAAGCATTTCAGTGAATAGAACTATCGACTATCTACAATGTGATCATTTGTTATTTTATTTTATTTTTTGTTTATTTATAGTTTGATATTGAGTAGTACAAATACGCAAATGTACATTGTTGACGCTGTTGAAAAGTTGCAAAGTTTTTCTCATATGATTAGTCAACATATTTTAGGATCCACTCGTTTTCATTTTAATCAACCAATATTCAATGGTCTTGTTAAGACCGTCTGTCTCCCAATCTCAGCGGTATCTGTAGAGGTTGCAATCTGAGGAATCTTCATTCGGCCATGGAATTGTGGAGAAGGAAGAAGGACAAGGAGACAGGGAAGAAGAGCAAGGCAAGAAGGC
This sequence comes from Brassica juncea, assembly GCA_018703725.1. Lineage (NCBI taxonomy): Eukaryota > Viridiplantae > Streptophyta > Magnoliopsida > Brassicales > Brassicaceae > Brassica > Brassica juncea. The sequence goes on along the minus strand of CM031940.1, from coordinate 3,626,243 downwards.
GTTTCCTTGACAATGGAAGTATGTTTCTTCAGCAACTCATAGCCGACTGTAACGGCATGTCAAACCCTATCAGAATGTTCTCTTCCGATCAAATCTCCAAGGCCACGAATCACTTCGATCCCAATTGTGGTCTCCCTGTGCTTTCATTTTCTTTCGTCTTTTACAAGGGCGTCATCGAAGGCAGATCTTACGCGATCAAGAGATTTATAGAGATATGGAATGCAGAAGAAGAAAGAGCTTACAACGATATTGTTTTGTCTTCTCGGGTAAGTAATCACATTGTTTTCCTCAAACTCATTGGCTGTTGTCTTGAATTTCCTCTTCCCGTGTTGGTATTTGAAGACCTAGAATATAGATTTTTGAACCCTCAAGGAAGTCTTGGTTTCAAGGTCGCACCAGTGGTGTTGCCTTGGAATGTAAGATTGAAGATTGCCAAGGAGGTTGCGACTGCTATAACTTATCTTCACACGGCTTTCCCTAGAATCATTATACACAGAAATATCAGGCCCTGGAATTGTGATACCATTGAGAGAAGATATATCTCTCAAGTATTATAGTACAAGCATATGCACAACAACAACAACAAATAACATCTTCAGAAACAGTCATATGTGCATCTAGCCTCCCTTAGAGTCTGAGATTATGTGAAGGATGTTCTGTTTCTGATGCATTTCCTGCAAGTCAGACAGTTCATATACATAAAGTAGGTTCCAAAACAAAAGTACCACTCTCATTTAACAGAAAAATACGTTTAAGAATCCAAAACAAGTTGTGATACCATTGAGAGAAGATATCTCTCTCAAGTATTGTATTGCAAGCCTATACAGTGTACACACACACAAAAAAAAAACAGAGGATCTTTAAGAACATACCATATGTGCATCTGATTCTCCCTTAGAGCCTGAGTTCCATACTTAGATCCAGAAGGAAATGAATTTTAGACTTGGATTCACAGTTTAAAAACAGAGTATATCAAAATGATCAGATATGTTTCTCTATCTTCTTGAGTTCTTTTGCAACGTCTATCATGTGAAGATCTGTTTCTCCTGGTCTGAATCTTACACATCTAAAAGCAAGCTCAATGAATGCTTCCATTTGCAATCTTACATGCTCAGGGATGTCGCCACTCACGCTTTCCAACAGCGACGGGTCTACCAGTTCAGTCAACAGACCTTTATCCAGCAACTTGTCAACATAGACAGGCAATACAGGAAGATAAACAGCAACTTCCGAAGTATATTCAGACTTCCCTGTCAAAAGGATAAGCATGATGATTCCAAGGCTATAGATGTCTACATTCTCTGTAACTAAACCTGTAGTGAGATACTCCGGCTCGATATAGCTTGATGTCCTGCAAACCATGTCGTTTACGCTCGATTCTCCTTCTGGAATCAGTACACTGAGACTGAAAGAAGAGAGTTTAGCGGTCAAACTCTCGTCCAAGAAGATATTTGCAAGCTTTAAATCCCTATGTACTATTGTTCTTGGGAACTCGGTATGAAGATAGGTGACAGCTTCTGCAATCTCCTTAGCGATCCTCAACCTTGCGTTCCAAGGAAATGGTCTTCTGGCTCCATCTCTTGCACGTTTTATACAGTTTAGAGCTCCGTTCTCCGGGTATTCACACACGAGAACGGGATGTTGAAACTCTAGACAGCAGCCTAAGATCTTGAGAACGTTCTTATGGCTACTCATCAAAGATGAGACAGTGATGTCACGGTAGAAGTTGTCAGCGTCGAAAAGCGAACAGTCTTGGTATTTCTTGATCAGCACGGGTCTGTTTTGGATCGTGCCTCTGTACCATACGAATCTGTCTTCGGAGATTATAGAGTTCCAGTCGAATTGGTTTGTGGCTTGAAGGATTTGGTGGGAAGAAAATTTACGGATAGGGTTGTATATACCTCCTGAAGATGCAATGAGTTCCTCCAACAACAAGCTCCCATTCTTCTGGAAATGAAACTCCTCTTCTTTCTTCTTCTTCTTCCTCTTCCCCTTGAACAAACGCAACATCTCTAACTCTAAGCACAGAATATGAGGTTGAAGATTGTCTTGCAAAAGAATGGACGCAAGAAACAAAGAGAGAGTGAGGGAGAGGGAGAGAGAGAGAGAGAGAGAGAGAGAAGAACAAGCCTAGTCAACTTGGTCGGCTGCGGTTCGGTAGGACCTTCCTTTCCTCATCAAAGTCAACTAAATATACTCTTGAGTCTTGATATTTGTCGCATTTTAATTAGACCTTGTTTGCATTAGGAATCCCACATATCTAAACCAATTCTTTGTTGCTTCTTCTCTTTGTAGGAAAAATTACTCAATGAAGCATAACCATCATATGATAATTATCTGTGTTTATACTTAAACAATTTTTTTTTTAAATGTTTAGTGTTACTTAAAGTTTCAAAATAACCCGTTGTAAAAATCGAAGATAAATCTTACAAGATCATTACGTTCCCAGAAGATAAAGTTAATACTAGCTTAGACCATCTCCAATGGAACTCTATTTTTTCCTCTATAAATTACACTAAAATAGAGTAACTCTATTATAGAGTGAAATATAGAGTAATGTCACTTTTCCACTCCAAATATAGAGTAAAAGTATGACATTCCTCTATATTTCACTCTATAATAGAGTAACTCTATTATAGAGTAACACCATTGGAGCAAAAGTTACTCTATAATAGAGTTACTCTATTTTAGTGTAATTTATAGAGGAAAAAATAGAGTTCCATTGGAGATGCCCTTAGTAAACAATCTTTGCCTTCCACGCACGAATGGGAAGAGCTAAACGTGTTGTGAGGGGTTGGCCAGCCTAAACATGGGCTTTAAAGTGTAGGATGTGAAGGAAGCTTGGCCCGTGGTAGCAGTTTAGTAGATGAAAGAGCTTCTGAGGTGTAAAACGTTAGCACTTAGCCATTGGTTAATTTTCCAAAATTAATTTATCAATCACTAACTTTCCAGTAAATTTAAGTATTTTTCTATTTACCTCCTACATTCGCACTACATCTTTGTCCTTGGTAATTTCAAATGCTAAAAGAGAGTTAGATGTTTCGCATAAAAATGCTTATATTTCATTTGTTGGAGTTTTATTTTCGATATAGGCTTTTAGCATGTGCCCAAATTTAATACTATCAGGAGGGAAACCAGATTCAAAACCCGTGATAATCCTCATATCAAAAATTGAAAAGAACAAAAAAAAAACGAATAAGAGAAAGTTTATTCTTGAATTACTTTCTCAGTTTTATTAGTTGACAAGTGAAATGGAAATAAATAGGAAATGAAAAGGATCACACAAATGGTATTATTACATAATGAAGATATAGCTTAGTGCATGTAGTAGCTGAAGAGGGACACAAGGGAAGCCCCAACCAAAGAGCCAAGAGCCGGGAGGGCAACCGAGGCGGCCGAAGCAGGTCCTGGTGCAGGAGCTCCGGCTTCCTCAGTAGCCATGACGGCGGTCATGGAGGCAGCAGCGAAAAGCACACCGCAAGCGATCTTCTTCATCTCCATTGTTGAGACCTGAAAGGCTTTTTTCCTTCTTTTTATTAAGTTTTTTTTTATGTGTTTTGAAGTTCTTGCAGGTCTGAGGAAAATCGATGGTGTTGATGGGAGATTTATATGTATGGAACTTGTGTTATATTTAGTAAAATAAGGAATTTTCTTTTGAGAAAATAAACTCAGGAATTTTCTAAAATGATAGTCAAAGTTAACTAATTAACCGATGAATATGGCTACAATTACGTTAAGAATAGTTGCAATATGTGGCTTAGATTCATTTTAGCATTTTCGCTGATATTTTCTTGCTATATTAACACGAGTTACAATTTTGGCAAAGGAAAAACAAAATTTAGATTTTTCATGGTTACATAAGTTAATAAAAAGCAAAAAAAACAAATTATACAACATTAATCGAATAATCTTATGAAAATTTGAGTTTAATTAGGCAAAATCTATCTCCAAAATTAGCAAAAATATAACTATTAGATATATAGTTACATTTCTGATTAATCAAAGACGGAATCAAGTTGCGGGGTTATACTTTTCTCCATTTTGAAATTTGAAGACCAAACATAAATCAGTTGGGCGACAAATATGAAAACGATTTTATTGTCTCTAATCTAATGACGTGTTTAAGAATTAAAAAGACAAGTTAAAGAAATTTGTGGAAGATTCTTTATGTGGCAACTTTGTAGCTCAGTGATTTTGATTTTGATTATGTTAAGGATATGCATAAATTGAATAAACTTAAGTTTCTGGAGGTATTCATGGTCCAATTTGCTTTGTTCGAATAATCAATTATTCTATCTGATTCGGTCTGTAGTTATTTAGATATTCAATATCCAAATATTTGAAAATTATATATTTTTAACTGAATATTAGATTTGATCCATATAAATAAAAAAAGTCAAGAATATTTTAAAATAATAATATTTATTACAAAAATAAAAAATTATTTATTTTTCAACTATAATGACTATATAATAAATGTAATAAATAAAATATTGTAAAATATACATAAAGTATAATTTTATATAATGTGTATAATTCTTTATATATATATGTGTATATATATATATAATAGGTGAAATGGTAGACACGCGAGACTCAAAATCTCGTGCTAAAAAGCGTGGAGGTTCGAGTCCTCGATCGGATATCTGTTCTTTTTAATATTAATTTTTGTGACTTGTTTTTCTACAGATATTGTATATTAGTATTTGTTTTTTTATAAAATTACAAAAAAAAATTCTAAATTTTTCGGTTGGAATCAAAATAGATAACTAATGTTTTGTCTAGTTTTAGGACTGGAATCGACAAGACACGTGTTTACTTACGTTACGTCAGTGATATCGTAACTGGACCAGAGAGTCCAAAGATATTTTACTTAAAAATATTTATATGGCCCATTTTAGTTTCAACTTGGGCCGGAGTTGAAACCTTTCCTATATGTTTCTGTCACATGCTGTATAATCTTCTTTTTTTTGTGGTGCCTCTTTTTGCATAATGGACTTGTTATGTCATAGATTGGTTGGAATAATAAAACAGACCATAAAACGTAAACTTCTGGGTAAAATTATCAGTTTTATTTTCTGCAAAAATAACTCTGAATAATTAGATTTGATATGTACGTATCACGTATGCTAAGGCCTTTGGGCCACTAATTTTCTGACCAAAATTTTGCATTAATTTGAAATTTTATAGAGAAACTAACAGGCTACAAATTAGAGAGGGGGAAACGATACTCAAAGGATACAACACAACATAGCTTATAACATTAACTTTGCATAATGGAATTGTGTCATAGTTTGTTAGATTCTAACAAAACTGATCTAGTAACGTTAGCTTTCCAGGAAAAATATTGCAAATCCCCATTGTCTCCACCTCTGTGTCCGGATGAGTCTCCGCTGCGCTTGGTGTAAGTCTCTGTCTAGCTTATTCATTGGTATCTCGGGATTCATCAAGTGTTGCATTTTCCGTTTTGTATTTCGTTGTTGTTTAGCTTGCTTTAAATTTGTCTGCTACCTGTGATCTTTGTAACTTCTGTAAAAAACTCAAAATGGTATAATATTTAACATTTTACCAAAAAAAAAAAAATATTGCAAATCTCTTTGAATATAAAATTTGATATGTATCTATGTTAAGGCCTTTGAACCATTAACTGATCTGTAAAACTCGATTTTTATTTTTTTAAAGTTCACGAGACAACACTAACGAAATTGTTTTCAAAATTAGAATTATATACCTCGGAATAATATTGTCAAAGTTTGGTAAAGATATATTTCAGCACCTTTGATATAAATTTGAAATATTAGTAAACGAAAAAATTAATTAGTAACCAAATATTTATCTGACACAGAATATCTAAATTCTCATATATATTTTGGGGGGGGGGTGGGCAGGTTTGGCCTTGAGATTTTGGGGGCCTATTGCAATGTAAAAAAAAAAATTGGGGGTTTAAAAAAAATTTTGGAGGCTTATGTCTATGTAGTTTTCTTTAAAAATTTCGGAGGCTGTTGCAAATATTTCACTACGCATGGTCCAAGGCCAGTCCTGGGGGGTACATATTTCTTAAAAAGTTGGTCAACATTCATCATAAACAAACATGTTGAAAGTTAATTTTGTTTTTTTTTTATGAAAGAGTAGTGAATTACTTACATACATACAATATAATCACCAACATGACACGTGAATGTAATTGAAGTATTGCATGTGCATGCATCGGGAAAACACGATCGATGCGGGAACTAAATTTTAGGGTTTTGACTTTAGAGATGGAATGTTAGGAAGATCGACATTCGCTTCATCTCCAAATTGATTGCTTCCCCTTTGGATGGTAATTCTTGCAAGTATGGGGTTCCTCATAATTCATAAACCCATCCCTCTATTATTTTCTTTCACATTGGTCCCATCGCTAACGTACACTTTTATTATTTCCAAGACCAGAATCACAATCAAATGATCTTATAATCGATAGAAAAACTAATGGTATTCATCACCACATACATCGACATATGTGGTACCTACATTTTATTATAACTAAATAAGATGTGGAAGTTTTTTTTTTTTTTTTGTTCAACAAGATGTGGAAGTTTTCATTGTAGCCAACTATATGTGGTACCTTCTTCAAAATGTAAATAATTGTTAGTTATATAAAGAATATGAAATACAATGAAAACTATATGTGGTACCTTCTTCAAAATGTAAATAATTGTTAGTTATATAAAGAATATGAAATACAAGCATATTGATGTATTGGAGTAATTGAATACTAGCTGATAACAAACAAAAGTATCCTTAAAAAGAGGAAATTAATCTTCCGTATATATAAATTTTTAATCTCAACGTGGCCGAAAACACCTAGTACTAATTAACACACACACGTAGTACGTTTTTTTTTTGAAAAGCAATTTTTCAATATTTGACAGAAGTATAAAGACAACCAGAAGAAGAAAAAATAAAAGACTAAACACCAACTCCACACACGTAGTACTTCTCCTTGTTAATTTGCATAATTGTCCTTACAATACTAAAAATATGTATTACATTAACCGAACGTGATACAAAAGAAAATCTGATCATCTGTCTGTCTCTCCTTTTTCATAATAGTAAGCAATTCATCTTTAAAATTTGGTTGGTTTCCGGAAAGCAATTGAACAAAAAGAAAACAAATGAGGTATAGAAAGGGAGAAAAAGACACATTTCACTTAAAGCACATTGTTGCAGACAAAAAGAGAGGGTTGAAAATAAAAGACAAAAAGATGAAAAAATAAACGAGAGATTGAAAAGAAAAAGAGGAAAAACAATCAAGGCATAGAGAGAGACCTGCTCATATCATATCAAAGTCCACTGTTCATGAAAGAAAGATTTACCTGAATGAAAATGCCTTCACTGACAATTTACATATGTTATGTGGTCCTTTTGTTGTTGATATCAAAGCAATCACACACTACTATTTGAAAATGTGTAGTTACTACTAAGTTGACCAAAAATCTTCCACTTATAAAATTGATATCAATCGTCCAATCGAGCATATAAAAAATTAAAGTCTGATAGATTTTTTAGGTTTCTCGTTATGATATTTAGATCAAAACAAAATATTTATATTCAGTCCCGCTGGATGTGCACTGTATGAGTCGAAGGATATCAAAATATTACTATATATTTACCTCTGCAGGTGAATTATTTATAAAGATGAATATTAAAGTTACTCAGTTTTACAAATGGGGTTTATGATGAAATTAAGCTAAAATTATACAAAATTGCCTATTGTAAACTGTTGATTATTTATTTTTAATACTTCTATTCTTTTAGCATGGTGGCTAATTTGTCACCATAATTTGAGGATAGATAGATTGTTTTCAGTACATTGTCTAGGAAATATTGTATATAGGTGTATGTATATGTAGCCTGTAGGTAAGGTTGATTGGTAAAATTGGAAATGGCAAAAAGAGTGGGGATATTTCTTAGGAGGTGTTAACCTCAAAATTAGAATCTCTCCTCAAAGTAATAGGAAAGATAAAAGTCGATGCCATGTCCAATCAATATATTAATAAACATAAACATTCATTTTTGCTTATATAAAGCACCGATTAAATCAGATATGATCTTCTTCTTTTTTCTATTTCTTTTTCCTGATAACATCTACCCCTCCGTTCTGCGATTACCACACCCTCTAGCTTCAGTGCTTGATATACACTTGTATGTGTGTTTGTTAGCTTGCGTAAGGATAGGGAAAATTGGAAAAAGAACACTCTCAATCTTTTTTTGTCGATTTAGGATTTTGATATTTTTAGTTATTTTAGACATGTTTTACATTTCTCTTGTGGAAAAAATAGTAAATTAAATTTTAAAAATATAAAAAATGAAAACTATTAGAAATAAAAGTATGATTATTTATATGTTTCATTTTCTTTTAAAAAATAATGGAATAATATTTTATTTTATCTTCTAGCTGGGAATAGAATATTCATTCTGGCAAATCTACTTAGTATAGAATCGGATACTAAGTATTATATATAGATCTATCTTGAGTATATAACGCAAATAAAACTTTCTTATATATTTTATCTAACTTAGAATTTGTTAGGTTATATTCTAGTTAGACGTCTTTAGTATACATGTAGCTTGATTACAACTTATAGCCACAATTCTACGGTATACATGTTCTTGTTTATGTGCCATAACATGTTCTGCCTCTTACCTTATACTAGCTTAGGGAAGAATAGGTTTCCTACCCACTCTACTGAATTCTGCCCAACATAGGATACATATTATAGCAAATACGGAAAATATGGAAACTTCCATATTTCGGTTGATATTCCTAAATCTACACTAAATCTACACTAATTCTATCTTAAATCTCGCATATTTCCATATTTCTCTCCCACGATCTTTCTCTCTTTTGTTCTCTGTTTATCTTTCTTCTTCATCCATATCTTTATCTCTTCTATCTATTCACACAAATATGGTTCTTATCTATGTTAAATCGGGTGTATTGATATCTCGTTGCAATGATCAGTGGAGTTTCGTGGTTGACAAGGAAAGGAGAGGTCGAATGGTAACATTATGGACTACTACTCTGTTGGAGCAGCTAAAAATCACGGTGTGTGAGGATTATAGAATGGACCATCATGTCGATGATGCCGAGTTCAATTATGGTATACCAGATCAAAGTTATGCTAAAATACCAAAATATTTACCGAAAGATGATAGTAGCAAGAACAAGCTGCAAGTTTGTAGATACTGTATATATATGTAATAAAGACAAGTTTTACGGTAGTGTTTATACATTTTAACATTAAATTGAAACAACAAAGACATGAGATTGTGTGGGCACAGCAAAACGGAACAAGGTTCAAGCAAAGGTTTACTTCTCCTAAAGAGGCATGTCATAAAGACACCAACTCACAAAACAAAAGAGAGAAAAGACTGGCACTTAAGATAGAAGTTGAGTAGTGGTTCTTCTCTTCCTCATTCGTTCAGCAACAATGAAGGCCAGTTCAAGAGACTGACACGCGTTGAGCCTTGAGTCACAATGTGTGTGGTGGTGTGATGATATATGGTGTTTTTGACACCATTGTGTATATGTTTTCTAACCAGTTTTCAATGTTTTATCGAGTCAGTCTAGTCCTTTTTGAGTCAATTTAGATCTGGAGTAGGCTAAAGAGCTAAAGGAAGGTGCATGAAGAACGATGCAAGAATTGTTTTCCCCCGCGGAGCAACCAGACGGAATGTTCCCGACAATTATGGAAAATTTCATATCTTTGAAGATCTGCCCTAATCACCTTTCCTCTCTAAGAAGTCGATGGCACCTCCATATAAAAGGGCCCTTATCTCTTATTTTATTTTCTTACACTAGTTTTGCAAAAAAGACCTAGACATATTTGGCGATTTGCTATTGTAAGGGAGACAGCTCCTCTTCTTACCAAGAAGATCATCCTAAATCCTATTGATTTCTCTCTGAATTCTATGCAGTATCATTCAATTATTATGTCTTTGTCAACTTGTTCTATGGCTGAGTAGTCGGCTAGCTTGTCTAGGGTTCTAGGATGTTGATCTCACAAGCTAAACATAGATAAGCAATTATTTATGTGTCTTCATTCATCCAGATCTTAATGCTCGCTTTAAACTGATCACTTACTGCTAGATCTTAGGTTTAATCTACTCATTAACCATTTGTAGATAGCTTGATCATTGGGTGAATGAGCTGAGCATCCCTAGTCAGCGAAAGTAGATACTAGGGTGCTTGATGAACCTATCGGACTTGATCTCCATTGCTTGCAATCGAACCTTGACCCAAACGAGAGTTTAGGCGCCAAGGTTGATCCGCAAAGGGAACAACACCATGACAGTGTGCTGGTCTAATCGAGTTATCCGAGTTCTAGATCGTGCTAACTTGTGCTTGAATATTTGTTTGGCTCAAAGATCGACATCCAATGAGAAACCCCAAGCCAGCTTCTTTTAAATTCCGAATTTACATCTTGCAATCATTTACTACTTGCTTGTTAACAATCAATCAAACCACACCATTCGTTTTAGCTAAGTTGTGAACTAATAAGAATAAAATGTGAACTGGTCCTATGGATTGAACCTTAAATACTTCAATTACAACTGTTAACTTGACAGTAGGAAAAGTCACAGTTTTAGTGTATCACGTGAGCTCAGTACGAGACCCTACAATGCACTCTGTCACGTTCTGTCCTATCATCTCTAGATGGATACCTCTCGCGTTGCTTCCTTCTTGCTCGTGCACATCAAGTAGGGCTCTCACTTTAACCTGTAAAAAAATACAATTATAGTTAGTTGCAAAAGCTAAGTATATACATGTTATGTTGATGGAAGGTTGTGTACCAGGATTGAGTCAAAGGCTCTTGCAAGAGGCCACAAGACAAAACATAAATTTCATGTCCTACTATGTTTTTCTTTTACCAACTAGCAGCTAACCTAATCCTTTAAGGTGAATTGTTTATTTAAAATACCTTAATGCCAAAAGGATTAGCTATCCCCTGAGAAACTCAACATGAGCACCATCCAATTGTCGGGTTCGCTCTCTACACCATACCATGTGCGCAGAACAATCATTATACATGTCGGAAATAGAGTCCAGCTCTGTGAGAGACTATTCATAAGGCAGAAGCAAACACTCATGAGGCGTGTAGAAATCTGTTGAAGTCATGAGTGTATGATCAGTGGTAAGTCCATAATTGAGCCGACGAAAGAAAACGGTGAAGAGCAAAAACGAGAACGATAAAACAGAGAACATAGAAGAAGAAACAAAGAAGAAGACACAGAGAACAGAAACAACGGGTTTTAGCCGATGAAAAAGAACGAAATCGCTATTAAAAGGGAGGAAGAGGATCTGTGGAGAAAACAATAGACAGTAATTAGGTTTTTGAGGTTTACCCAATGTATTTTCTTTTTATCTATTTAACTTTTTTTAACTTTATAAAATTGTATTAAGAAAACAAATTAAATTATTATATATTTTAATTTTGATTAATTTAAAGGTATAATTGTATTTACAGAAATTGAAGTCCTAATGAAAGAAAAATTAGATAAAATTTTAGAATGACAAATCCAAGTTGAAAGTGTCTTTTTTCCAATTTTCTCTGAAGATAATACATATGGAATTTTTTAATTATCAAATTGATAAGGAATTGCCCAATGATACATGAACATGTATTTGTATTTTCTTTAGTTTTGCATTCCAGTTCTTCCAACTTGTTAATTGTCTATCAAAAATTAGTGTCGCTGAGAATTATAGAATATATATATATATATAAGTTAGAAGATGATAGTTGAACATAAATCCATGTCACAGAGATTTGTTAACCAAATTCATTTGATCTTTGTGTATCTATCATTTTCACTACAACTAATTCTTTTATCATACCATGTATGGAAGCTTAGTTGTGTAAGCTCTCCCTTAATGATGTTTTAATTTCAATGTGTTTTTTTTGTTTAAACGGTTAATAGTACTAAATATAAAACTTGACAGAAATGTGGTTCTTTGAAAACGAAAACGAAAACAGAAAAAGTGTTTCATGATATTGTTTTATTAACTTTTATTTTCCTTAGGAATATTATTCGTTGGGGAAAGAAACCCAATACTACATACAACTTGGAGAATCTACAAGCATGATGATTAAATAGCTTTAACAGGAGTAAAAATAAAGTTGATCAAATAAAGAATATGGACAAAAGAACACGCTCGGACAATGATCACGAGCCAACGAGATCATATCTCTAACGATTATGTGAATATATAATCTGTGTAACAAGAAAGAAATGACTTAAGATTATTGTCATCATTTCTTTGCCAAATGGATCATACTATTTCAAAAAGCATCATATTAATACCGCTTGGCTAATAACGGAGGCTAACAGATGATTTTAAGAAAATAAGCTGATTTTCGTGTTAATTGTTAAGATGAAATTTAAAAACACGAAAAGGTCCAAAGAAATTATACAACTTCGAATTTTCTAACTACGATCCGATAACAGATTTTCTATACATATAGTAATGATCCAAGTACATGTAAATAATTATCTTTAAAAGGTGTAGGCGAGTGAAAACTTCTGAGCTGATATTTTGAATCTTCGCCAATTCTTTGGTGTTTGGAGCTGTATTAAAAGGCAGATATTTTGTGACATACTTATTTTACTATTCCATATACTTTAAAAAATTTATAAAATAAAATAGGTACTATGATATAACTTTTTTTTAAAATTGTGATATATGCATTATGAAAACAAATATTAAAGTACTAAATACTTTTGATCGTTATAATGGTTTTTTATTTTAGTAAACAATTGCTAAAATCATGAAATCTATTTTCTATTATATTTCAGTGCGTGAAAAGATCACTAATTTATTATAATATGAATGTATTGCATCCAACAAATTAAACTAATGTATAATAATACAAATATTTTTATCATTGGTTTAACTTCTTCTTTTTGAGTAAAACATAAAAGAAAAGTGATGGACATTAAGGATTAGCATGAATATATTATTTTAAACACGTTTTTGGTTAATTTATTGATTAGTAATTTATTATAGCTATATATAATTATATATTAATAAATTTAATTATTTATTAAGGATAGTATAGATATTAGCCTGTCTAACTTCTAACGTGAGAGATTTATCGTAAAAAATCACTTCGCAAATAATAATATAAATATATGTTTATACAATAATTCTGAAAATAAAGATGAAATTAGTGTATTCTTTTTTTGTTTGCTTGTTTTGAGGTACCCGTGATAAATCATGAGTCAAACTTATTTTGGCTTCTTTCCCCTTTTCTTTTTGCATGTTGGGGCCTCCTTCAAACAAAGTTGTCGAAAATCATGCATAGCAACATTAATCTTCTTTATGTACTACTTAGTTTTATTGACGATTTCCTTAGATCAATACGTATAAGTATAGACAAAACGAATACATTAAAGAAAGACTTTTTTTTTTACCTGATAATAATATAAGTATTGTCAGTGTACGTACGTGTGTGTCCATTATATTACATTAAATGCGGAAAGTAGAGATTTGAGCCACGGCAGACCAAGCTGTCTCCTTAATTCAGATCATGTGATTAAGTTTGAGTTACTAATTTAAACATTTGCATTTCTCGACATGATCATAGGAATTGTAAAGTAATTGAAATTTTTGTTTAGCGAATTTAGTAATATAGATTCGGGATCATAAAATGCGCAGGATTTTAAGGCTTTTATCGAAGTTTTTTTTTCAGACAATGGGAATGCCTACGTTTAAACAAGGGATGTGAAGTCCAATGTTCGGATTCCTGCCGGCAACAGTAAAAGTCAAATATTGGATATATATGTTGCTCGGATTTGAAAATGTCTTTTAGATATATGCACATTCATAAAAAACAAGTCAATTTTTAGATTCGAAAAACTTTTTAACTAGTACTAATATTTCACTAGTTTCCATTTATTTTTATGTTCATGTGTTGTATTTATCTATTACATAGATGATATAACATATACTCCCTCTGTCCCACTATAAGTGGATTTTAAGGTTTTTGCACATAGATTAAGAAAGTACATATTTTTATGTATTTTATCTTGGTAATATAAAAATATCATTAAATGAAACTAGTTTAACCAATAAAAAAAAATACAATATTTTTTAATTGGTCACAAATTGAAATGATATTAAATTCTATCTAGATTTGTGAGAATATCACTTAAAATGGGACAAAATAAAAAACCTAAAACACCACTTAAAGTGGAACAGAGAGAGTAATATGTATATGTAAACCTTTAACTGGATATAAAAAACTTTAGATAGTAATGTTTTTAAGTCGTAAAAGTTAAATTTAAAGTTTTAATTATTATTTTTTTCTTTTAGGTATATGCACACTCATAGAAAACAAGTCAGTTTCCAGATCACCGCTTTTCCAATTCCTCTCCGGTTCCTAGCCTCCTCCCCTGGGTCTCTCCGACTCACCGCCTCCTCCCAAGTTCATCTCCCCGCTACTTCTTACCCCCTCACAACGAGTATAAGTGTTAAAGCTCCTCACATTATATCAGCTCGCCTCTTTGAAATTGTTCAGCCAATGTTTGGGTCTTAGTCTGAGACTCCTCTGCTGACCACCGTCATTGTCCATCATACTCCACCCTCAACGCCGCTCCTCACTGCCAAAACAGAATCACTAGATCTTCTCATTCCAAATGTGGGCTCGTCAAATCTGGGGATTTATGCGTATATGAAGCGTCTCCTTCCATCCTTCTCGTCACCTCGTTATCTCAGTTTTGAGTACCATTGGTTATGTATTTTCTCAGATAGCTTAATCCCGACAGATTTCTTGATGTGAATTAATTTCAGGTAGGATTAGCTAGGATCCCAATACGGTAATGTCTGAGCTCACTCCCTCAGTTGGATCTCAGTTAGACTCCCCTCATGGATAATCGTCAAGAGCATCGTCTCACCTCCGCTACATCGCCTCGTCATTCGAATACCTTTCGAGAGCTGCTGTTACTCCACTGACACATGCTTTGGCACCTAGCCCATTTATGGAGCTTAAACTTGACGAATATTATAAACCTGAGCCACCGTTCTTCCTCCGAAGCATTATGTCTGTCCACGGCCCGCCATCTCGCCTCAGTGTACATGGTTCACCTAGCCCAAAACCGTGATGTTGTACTTAGATTAAGGCCACTATTTTTCCAGCCATCACATGTCAGTATAGTTTGTTTTAACTCTATTGTTGTCACTAGCGTTATTCAGTTTCAAAGTCCATCATATTTGTTCGTCAACGTTAAATTTAGAACCTTTATACTCTTTGTTTATATTGATATTCACCTAGTCTCTCATCGTCAGAGCTAGAGAAAATCATGTTTGTTCCGCCTCCCTCCGAACTTTGCCGTTTGGTTTAATCAACGTTGATTCCGATTATTTCATGCTTGTGGAAGTAATCTATTCAGGGATACATCTGATGATTTCCTATGGTTCTCTTAGTGTCGAGCAAGTCTCTTTTGTTCATTTTGTCATCCTTTGTTATATTTAGGGCTGGGCAAAAAATCCGGATCCGAAGAACCGAACTGAAACCGATCCAAAAAAGTAGTATCGATCCGAACCGAAATTGATTAAATATCCGAATGGGTTCAAAATTTTGGTATTTAAAGAACCGAAACCGAACCCGACCCGAACCGAAGTATTTTGGGTACCCGAATATATCCGAACTAAATTTATATAGCTATATATCAATTATTTTTAGATTTAATGTATATTGAAAACATTCAAAATATATAAAGATACTTTTAAGTTGTCCAAAATACTTGAAAATATATACAAATAGTAAAAAATATATGTCTAAAATAGCTAAAGTATACTTACAACACCAACAATACTTAAAATATATATTGATTCTCTATCCAAATATTCAAACCAAACCAACTTATATGTTAATTTTATGTATTTTGACATGTGTTATTCAAATTTATACGTAATATATTATTTTGTTTATAGATTTTGAGAAATTTCAAGTATATAATAAATTTTAAAAATTTAGAAATAATTTAAATGGGTTATCCGAACCCGAACCGAACCCGCAAAGATCCGAACCGAACCCGAACCAAAATTTAGAAATACCCGAATGGGACTGAAATCTTAGACCCCGAAAACCCGAAACCCGAATAGACCCGAACCGAACCCGAATGGGTACCCGAACGCCCACCCCTAGTTATATTGTTCTATTTATGGTATTCATCAAACCGTCGAGGATCTCACTGGTTATATCTTATTACCGTTGAGCATAGTTTTGGATGTTATTGTTTAAACCCTTTTAAGTTTTAATATAATCATTTGGTTGACAAAAAAACCTTTTTTCAAATGTTGCTACTATAATAATGGTTTGTTTTTAAAGAAAAATCATTTTTTGGTATAGAAAACATTTTTTGCTTTTAATCAATTTTAATTTTTGTTTAACGAAGTGGTTTACAAACTATAGGACCTATTTTATTATGAAACTAAGTGATATTTAGACTCCGAAAAACTCTCAAGCGACAAAATTTAATGGGAAGTTTAATTAGAGGTATGGTTTTCTACCGCACGTACATTAAAATATTAGGTCAACGTCTTTTTCGAAACTTGATTTATGGTCAGCGACTAAACCTTAAACTCCTCAATTAAATGTTGTTTTTACATTCATCTTATTGCATGTAAGAGATGGTGACGTATTCAGTGGGAGCCACTTAACTTTTTTTTTTATCTATACACCAATATATATTTATATCGGTGGAGAAATGTGGAGAAGTATTGAAAAGATGAGAGGGTCCACATGCAGGAAGAGAGATACGGGATGGTATATCTCTTCCAATTAGGGGTGGGCACAGATCGAATATTACCGTATTTTTCAATATTTATGATTTACTTCGGAATTCACGGATATCTGATTTTCCGATTTGCTTTGCTTCGGAAAAATACGGATATTCGATTTTACGGATATCCGTAAAATTTATGGATATTTGCGAATATTCACGGATATTTACGGATACCTTTTCCACTATGTTTAATACAAGTAAATCTGAAAATATTATACAAATTTGTTCTTATAAAAGATAAAGTAAAACATTAATGACACTGTTTATTTACAAATTCTTAAAAATTCATAAAAAATTCTTATAAGTTAAATGTTTTAAGCATAATTGT
This sequence comes from Brassica juncea, assembly GCA_018703725.1. NCBI lineage: Eukaryota > Viridiplantae > Streptophyta > Magnoliopsida > Brassicales > Brassicaceae > Brassica > Brassica juncea. Next base: position 3,609,082 of record CM031940.1, on the reverse strand, counting down.
AGTTTTTATAAAGATCTTATAATTCATTTCTTCATATTATATTTTCATAAGTAATTTTGTAAATAAAATTATATAAGAGTATACATTAAAAACTCTATTTAACTATAGATATATAACTATTTATTTAAAAATCAGAGCGGATCGAATATTCGTCTCTATCTTTTTTAGTATTTGTGATTTGCTTCATTTTTAAAGGATAAGTGATTTTTAATATTTGCTTTGTTTCGAAGACTTACGGATATCCGGATTTTTTGGATCGAATCGAAACGAATAACGAATTGAATCAAATTTAACGAATAAAATGCCCAGCCCTACTCCCAACAAATGAGTATGAAATTGATTGGTAATAAATTTTATCTGAATCCTATATAATTTAAAGATTTGCATGTGTTTATAACTTTTTCAGTTTTTAACTGTTTAATTGCAGCTAGTGACCAAAGTAACAACAATACATAGACTTATATATATGCATATCACTCACTACAAAATAGGCTTTGTGAAAATTTTCGTCGTGGGCATCTTATTATATATGTATGTTCTCAAATGTTTTCTAGCCCGAATTATTTTCATGAATTTGAATATTTGATAATTTTTTCCTTAACAATTCTTCATATTTACTACTATTGTTTATAGATATGTTTTGTGTTAATTGATGCTCAGATGAATATTTTAGAATGCATAAAATATTCTATCAGTCTGAATTTTACATAGAAGTTGATTTAAAAATAACCAGAATTATAAATTACATTAGTAGAAATGATTATTCATATTATTTATGCACTAAATTACGGTACAGGGACACCATTTATCAAAAACAAAAGAATTTGTAACCTTGAATATTATCGAATGCAAAAGAAGCAAGGATGTGGGTTTTACTTGGAGGACTTATGAAAATTATGCCATCTGCGAGAGAGAGTGTGTGTGTATACTGTATAGATAGAGAGATGGTCAAAGAAAAAATGAAATGTCAAATCAAATAACAGTGAGTGAGAAAGAGGAAAAAGGAACTGTTGATACCATCAATCTTTGCTCCAAATCTGCCCAACCCATCACACCCTTAGGGCTCCACTCTCTTTTCTTTTGTTTTTATCACTCTCATTCACATTACTTTTTGCCCCTTCTTCACCTATTTATCATCATCGTCATGATACATTCATACATTGTGTATGTGTGTATATACATGACTGCATGCACACGTAAGCATATACAGCAATACTAAAGAGATATTCACTGTTTACGCATTTCTTTATACTTTTTTGAAATATACGCATACCTTTCTACATAAATGAAAATTAGATTATTATATACTGTATGTGTGTGTGTGTGTCTACATGCCACAGTCGAGAGATAATCATGTATAGACAAAAGAGGTGTAATGTTATTTTAACGAGCAAATATGTCTCTCCACTAACAAAAAAAGGAAAAGATGAAAAAAAACAAAGAGCATGTTGAAAATTAAAAGCCCTTTGCGGGAAGAAAACCAAATTGGATCTTGAATTCTAAAACATTACCAACAATTTCAACCATGTGATATACGTATAGCATCATTTAAAAATAAATGATGTATGATAACGTATAACTTGATGATCATCCTAAAAAGGTCAGCACTTGAGTAGTCATATTCTCTAGTGTCCACATTCTCTCATTATTCTCCATGATGTCACTAGACAATTAAGTAGCATTATGTGAGTACTATCATAAAATAATATCAAAATAACGCCAACAGAAAACATCTATCTTTCAAAAACCAACAAATATAGAATCTATAATATATTTAATCGAACTAAATTTTGGAAATATTCATGCTGATCTAGAATATAATATAATTAGTGAAAAGTATTAACATAATTCATGCACGAATACATAGCATCTACTTTTCTGGTAATTTACTATTCTGTAGCAATTATAACTTTAACATTTATGATTTATTTCGTTAGAAACAAAAGTAAATTAACGCAAAAAATTATATAAACAAATAGTTACCGTGAAGAAACCTCATTAGTTAAAGTTACACATTGCCTTGTAATAAATTTAAGTAGGAAACTAGAGATACAATATTTTCCAAGTGATATGACGCTTTATTTATATTTATCTATGATCAATTAGATGATACAGCTCTTACTCCGAGAAGCCCTACCTCCAGCAAAACTTGGTCCATAGATTTAGGTATTCTTAGGATTAATATATCTATATATACTAATTTACTACGTACTTATACTAATTTATATAAGCTATTTTGACTCATTGATCATTGTCTAATTGTTCTACCTCAGAGGCAGGCTCATCTTCTTCATCAAATCCATCAATACCATAAGCTCCATGGCCATTTCCAAAAGCCTTGATGTGATCTTTCAGAGATCGCTTATGCTTGAAATCAGATCCACAAATGCAATACCAAAGCTTGCCACAGTTCTTCTCATGTGTTCTCCAGTCCCCTCGAACCGCAAAAGCCTTTCCACATTTTCTACACATGAAGGGTTTGATTCCATGCTTCCTCTTGTAATGCGTTTGAAGTGTTCTGAAGTCTTTGAGCGGCTTTGCCCTTGGATGGTCAATGTTGTTGCGACAGCCAGGTGAGCAGCAGTAGCAGGGAAGCCTCAGCATTCCAGTTGGCTGCGTTCCCCTTAGAGATTCGGGTCCTTTTCTGTATTGCGATCCATGCCCCCACATATGCATCTGTAAACAAAATCGTGTATATGTATGCATAATCATGTAGGGTTTGACTAAACACAAATATAGTAAAGAAAAAAAATCATAAGGCATGAGTTTTGAAACTTTAGTTTACGAATGAGTTAAGTAGCCATTTTAGTAACATGTATCTAATATAAAATGTTACAACTACCCTAACCCGCATATATACATTCACTGGCATATCAACCTTGAAGCATATACATGTTAAGAGATAAGAAAAAAACATTCAACTAAGATGTTACACAAATGCTGAAATGTAAGAAATTATAGAAATATGTTTCATAAACTAAAAAGAATCAATAACAAGATGTATAAATGCATGCTTAGGGTAAACAAAATAATCAAGGTAGACTAAAAAGCAAGATGATTAGTTCCTATGTTCAAATAAGATCTTATGAAGCTTATATATAAAGCAAATGAAGCCTTACGTACGTTAATTGAATATTGATACCATATGTCAAATTATATGCGTACTGTTATTTTACACGTTAGACATTAGAAGACTTTCATATAAAATGAGAATGACAATTGACACACTTGCCAACACTGTAGAGAGAAGCAGTAAAGCCACAGAGACTCTGAAAGTACTAAAGACATAAAGAACATTTACTGTCTTGTTAAATCTCAGTCTCAGTTTTCACAGTCTCAAGCCTCTCGGTTCTTTGTAATGCAATGAATTATTCATGCATATAAAACAGTATGTATATACATCTACCGATTTAAGGTATAAAATTTTTTTCCCGAGAGAACTAGTGAGCAAACGAATTTTATTTGGTTTTTAACTTTTGGTTTTAGTAGGAAAATGAATTAAAAAATCGATTTACAGATAAGAAAACGAATTCTTCAAAACATACGCATACATAAATACACAAAGATATATTAGAGTGGATTTTTATTTTATGAACCTGCATGTTGTTGTATCTGTTGAAGGTTTTGTAGCAAACAGGACAAGAGAACTGCGTAGGGCCAATGAGAATCTGAGAAGGTGTAGGTATCCAATATTGACCCTTGTTGAGACTACTGAAGATTCTACATCCGCCGTTTCCGCCGACTGAATCTTCATCGTCATCTTCTCTCCCTCCGGGGCTTCCGTGATGGTAGTCGTTGTCAGGATCTTTCTTGTCGTTCATGTTCTCATGATGATGAGTGGTCCTCGAGGAAGAGGAGGAAGAAGACATCATGAGCAAAGAGGCCATATCTCGAGTACTAGGGCTTGGAAGGCCTATGCGAAGAGCAACGGTGACGCCATGGTCATGGTCATCAAGATCATGATCATCTTGATGGTGATGATGACCGTACTCAACATCCATGGAGGTTGAAGGTGGTTCTTGAATTAGGTCATGGTGGTTTTGTTGTTTGTTGGCGGGGCTGAGACTGAGGAGAGGGAGGGCTTCACGGAGAGGAGGGGAAGGAGGAGGAGTTGGTGGTGGACGGCGGAGGTCGCCGGGGTGAGGGATCAAGAAGAATGAAGGAGGAGGAGAAGAACGGTTAGTGGATGAATTAAGATAATTGTGAAACGGGTTGGGCTTGAACCAGCCTGTGAAGAAATTGGAATAAGGATCAGTCATGGTGAAGAGAGAAAGGAATAGTTTTTTTACTCTTGTGGGATTATCTTTATACAAGAAGACACAGGGATGGAGATGAAGATGGAGATTGTGATGGGATGGAGAGAGAGAGAGAGAGAGAGAGAGAGAGAGAGAGAGAGAGAGAGAGAGAGAGAGAGAGAGAGAGAGAGAGTTAACTATGGAGTGAATTTATTTTGTTCAACCTGGAGTGGAAACTAAAACAGACTTCAACCCAAAAAAATATATAAGCAAGTCAAATACGAATGTATATTAATTAGTCTTCGCAAAGTAAATTATTTCGTTCAGATATGTAGGTCCTTATTCTTTGTTCAAGTTACAATTATTAAGTGGAACTTCTGTCTACCATTTGATTTCATTTTTTCCTTTAAACCGTAAAAGTTAATTTGAAGTTTTGATCCTTAACCAAATTTGTATGTCCAATTATGCATTGATCATAACGGAGGCAACGCCATATCATTTTATGATGTAAATAAAGTTTTGTTCATATGCCATATTCAAATATACAGTCACGTACTTTAATGTGTAACTATATACTGTTTGCAAAAAAATAAAACTATGTTTGGATATGAAAATTTATTGACTAATCTTTAGACTAAAACGAAGCAAAATTATAAAATTTTAATTCTTTATTTCTAGTTACAAATCTAGTTTGATTAATAGTTAACTAATTATAGATATGGTTACGTCAGGTATACAGAAACATGTGCCAATATTGTGTCCATTGTGTTATAAGGGTTTTGAATTACTACTTTACCATATTAAAGTCATGCAAGTATACGTACTTCACATCTATGGGGTTTTTTTTGACCTACACATCTATGGGTTATATACTTTTTTTTTTTGAAAAATCTATGGGTTATATACTTAAAATAATGGATTAACTCCATACAACTAGGTTAAAGTGTAAAGATTAAATGAATACCCGTTGAGATTAGGACTAGCTAGGTTGAAGAGTATATATTATTATCACGCGAAAGAAAACCAAGCACCCAAGCCAGTAAGTTTTAGCCAGACATAAAAAGATACTCCATCTTAATAAATTGGTTTTATGGAATATTGGAATTTATTTTATCTAAACATGAGTGAAACAGAATTATTTATACATAAAAAGAAACATAAAGTACGTATTTGGAAAAAAAAAAGATAATAAAGCATCTGAGGTGCAGATACATCACAAAAAGATAATGCCACTGCTTTATGGATATTGGCTCTCATCCCAAACAAAATTTCTTATACTATTAAACACCTTTTCTCGGAGCAAAAAAAAAATAGACAGAAAAAATAGAAGGCCATTTTAATCACTTTGGGCCTTAAAAATAAGATAATTTCAAGAATTTGATACTTATTTATAGATAAAACTCTTGTTTTACCCCAACATTTACTTTAAGAAGACATGTATATATCACAATAGTGAACAGTTTTACAAAAGAAACAAAAACAAAAGGCATACACAATATCAAATTGTTCATTTTTTTTTGGTCAAATCAAATTGTTCATTTTTATTAATGAGTATTCAATCATGACTTATCTCAACAGATTGATTCTTAAATGATTTAGAAATCTACACCAAGGGTACAATCGATTTTGATATTTAAATTGTATAAAATACAAGAAAAGAAATGATAAAAGATACTGATTAAAAATATTTGTATTTTTAATTGCCTAAAACCATACTAATACCATAATTTTTAAGTGTTTATGATTTTGTGCTAAAATGGAGCTATTATCCCACATTTTTGCTAGTTTTGAGATCTGTCTTAGCGTATACATTTTCACAAATAGCTGTCCTCATCAAAGATCTCATAATCATAAATATATAAAGGGAAACGAAGTTGAAAACACACATGGGAATTCGATAATAAATAAAAATTGCTAATCAAGTACGAGGACCCTAGAGAAAACTCAATTTAATTGCAATAAATTAAGCTTTTGGGGGTTGTGACTGTCTACTGTTATTCTATGCACATGCACGATTAATCTGATAAACCATATATATATTTTTTTTATTGCTTATGTTTTTTTTTTTTTTTTTTACTAATACCATTTTATTTTGGGAGATATGATCGGATAAAACCAAAAAGAAACAAAATTCCCTCAGAAAGAAGGGGGAAGCAATTGCATTGGTGTGCGCATCAATGGTCGGCTTCCCCTCAAACGGTGAATGTCCGCAGATCCTGTCTCACTGTTTCTTTCTTCTCCAATAACTTTACCCAATATCCATCTATAATTCTATATTAGATGAACAATGGAAGAATGAAAAATTGGTCGAAGAAACGCTGAAGATAACTATTTTTATAGTCGGTGAAATAAAAACAAATGATTGTTTGTCTTTTTCTTTTTGGGCTATGTAGAATTGTGTGTATTTAAATTACTAAATGCGTTTCGAATATTGACAGTCGCAAGCAATTTGTATCTACAAGAGACTGGCCCCTCGAATCCAGACCTTGTGACTATTTTTTTATATCTTGTGACTATTTGTATCTATGTGTTTCACACACACACACATATATATATATATATAGCAGAGAAGGAGAGAGAAACCATCACCATGCATGGTTCTATGTGGATCGAGTAAAATATCCGTAAATTTTAATTCGATTAGTTATTCATTTCAATTCGAACCGAAAATCTGGATATTCGTAACTCTATAAAGCAAAACAGACACTAATATATAATATCCATAAAAAACAAAACAAATCAAAAATATTAATATTTTAAGAACAGATATCTGATCCATTGTATGCATATATATACATATATTTATAGAATTATATATATCTATATATATATAAGTTATACAAATGTTATATCTTATATAAGTTTTACAATATTTTTATTTACTACATTTTTAAATTATTTATTAGAATTTTAAAAAGTAAATAAATTTTTTATTTTTGTAATAAAATATTATTATTTATATTATTTTTGAATTTTTAATTTATTTTTTAATTTTACGGATCAAATTGGATATTCGGTCAAAATCTTTAAAAAAATTGAATATCTAGAACACCGAATAGTTGGATGGCTACAGATCGAATCGGATCAAATAATTGATTATCCGGACGAAACGGATCGAATCACAAATATCTTCAAAAACCCGGATATCCGATTCGTGCCCACCCTATGCGGGTCTCCCCTCTTTGTGCTATTAGGTTTATTTTGGATGTGACATTTTATGTATTTATGATAAAATTAATATTTACTAGAATACTACCCGCGTTAAAACGCGGAATATATTTTTATAAACTTATGAAAATAATTTATTTTAATTTGACATAGGTTATGTAATTTTTACAAAATCTAAAATTAATTATTTAATTTTATAAAACTGGTAAACAATCTTTACTAGTTTTGACTTTAATTTTAATTGAGTTGAAATAAATTTTTGGTTCTATTTTCTATTATTAGTTTCAAACATTTTCACTAACAGTTATATACTATTTATATGAACAAATATTTTAAATTGTGTTTTTGTACCTATTTCTAAATGTGTGAGATATAATATTTTTTTAAATACTCGTTAAAAAGTTCCAAAACTTTTTAAAAAAAATTGAATAAACTTAATATTTTAAGAATATTTAATACTCATATGATGATTTTTCACTAAAACAAATATTTATAGTTTATAGATTACATTAAAATGTAGATTTTTATATAATTTAAATGGTGAAAAATTATATGTAATCTTGTTGATATAAAATGTTTTACAGTATATTTTATAAAAAAATTACTTTGATAGTTTAAAAAATTTGCGATAGAATATATTATAGTAATTTTTTAATACATTTTTAAATTTGAATATTTTATATAACAAGATATAACAAAATATAATCATCAATTGTAGTTTTCATTTTAGATTATAAGATATAAATATCGTTACATGTATAATTGTATAGTTTAAGAAATCTAATTTCTTTCTTACATAACTATAACTATATATTATAAATAAACACATATTTGAATTAAATATTCTAAAATATGATTTCTTGGTATAGAGATATTATTATTTTATTAAAATAGGGAAATTTAGAATATTTAAATATATATTACACGTACATTTGATATGGATATAAGAAATCTGATTTTATGTTATGAATATTGGTAATTATATAAGATATCTATATAAATATATTTTGAATCTTAAAATATATGTATATATATTTAAAATCTTTTTATTTTATATATAAATATTATTATCTTATTTTAATTGAGAAAATCAAGGATGGTTCAAAAAAAACCTAAACCATCAATTATTAGTTTAAAAATTAATTTTTTTGATTGGCTATAATACTTATATTTTTGAACTTATATTATTAAAAAATCAATTTTAATTGGACTATTATAACTATTTTGATAGTCAAAAACTTGTCGATAAAATATGATCCTATTTTAATAGAATAGATGTATGATCATGAGACTATTAATCTATATAGAACAAATATCTTGCATAATGCATGTGATATTTCTTATTTTGAACAGTTTGATGGATACTACAACTAAAGGTTTAAATAGTGATTCTGTTTGCTGAGGTTGAAATGGTAGAACCGCAATAAATACAAATATATATATTTATTTATATTAAGTGATTGGTGTTATGGAGCTTAATTCTTTGGTCCGCCGTGAAGACAGGAATGAGAGTAATGGATGCCGATCGGCATGTGTCATGGGCATTCATTGAATATATTTTGGGTATTTTCACTTAATTAACTTGTACTCGTTTACCTTACAGTTTCCCCTTTGTTTGTTTTTTATTTTTGTTTTTTGCTACTTTTTATTTGTTAGAGGTTATAACTCTTAAATTTTGTTTGTTATCGTGATATTTGTTGCGGTGGAATCACCATATATCTATTATAAAAGTATACTTCTATAAAATTTCAACTAATTTTTGAAAACTTTTTGAATATTTTAGAGCATATATCTATTATAGCTCTTATATTTACGGTGAACATTAATTACTATAGATTCTCCATGTCATTTTATATTCTTTCTCAAATTGTGTTATGTGAGGTTTAAGATCCAAAAGTTATCATTCAAAATTTACAATATGATTGATATGATCAAGGGCTCTAAACTATCTCTGAAGCTTTGCTTTCTAAAAATATGTAAAACAGAGTCACCATATATCTATTATAAAAGTATTTTCTTCGGACGACTCAAACCTGACTACCACTTAATCTTAAAAAATGGGCGTCAACAAAAAAAAAGTATACTACAATAAAATTTCAACTAATTTTTGAAAGGTTTTTGAATATTTTAGAATATACATTTTGGAATTATTATTTGAACTTTCGAGTTAGTCTACTTTTTATTCAAAGTTTACTTCATTTGCCTCGTTTGTTTTCTGCATTGACCATATTTGTACTCAATCTATCTGTTTTTATGTTCTGCACGACTCTTTCCATTATTAACTCGGAGCCTAATATACAATTAGGGTCGGACATTTTATTCATTAAATTTGATTCGATTCATTAATCGTTTCGATTCGATCCGAAAATTTCGAAAATTCGTAAAATTTCGAAACAAAGCAAATACTAAAACTCAATATCCGTTAATCGAAGCAAATCACAAATACTAAAATTTTGGGAAGCGGATATCCGATCCGATCCGGCAATATATAAATACATGTATATCTTGATTATATTTAAAGTTTTAAATGTATAAAATTTTATAATTATTATTCTAACATATGATTTGACAAATTATATTCTCATTATTACTTATATAAAAGTATTACATAAAAGGAAGAGAAAAAAATTATGACAATTATATTTTTTTCTTAAGTTTAGTGTTATTATAATTGTTAACGAAGTTTAAAAATATACAAAATATGTAGATTCTCTACTTCTTTTAATTTTTATCTTTTATATCATGTACAGAAATATTTTACAAAACAAATTTGTATCAAAATTTTAAGATTATTTGTATTTAATCCAAACAGATGAGATATCCGTAAGTATTCGTAAATATCCGCAAATATCTATTTATTTTCCGGATATCCGTTTTTCTGAATATCCGTATTTTACCTAAACAAAACAAATCGAAAAATTAGATATCCGTGACATACGAAGCAAATCACAAATACCTTCACAAACCCGAATATCCGATCCGTGCCCAGGCCTATATACAATTGTGCAGATTAATATATAATGTGTTGGTGGGGACACTGTAGAAGAGAAATAGTAAGCTATTAAATTGTTCTGGACAATTCAAACTTAAAGGAAGTGTACCACAAACTCTAGGATTCACCTAATGTGTATATTACCAACTCTTTTGATTACATTTACACGATCGCATACACACAACACTCATGACAATCTAGTACTTATATATAGGGCCGGTCTAAAGGGGAAGCCACCCAAACCATCGATTAGGGCATCCAATCTAAAAGGGCAAATTTTTTATAAAATTGTTTTTACTAATATTTATAGATAAAAAGAATTTGATAAGATTTTTAGTTGAAAGTATACTTATTGGAAATTTTTAGTAATGATAATTTGAAAACATATTTCAAATACTGAAAATTTCTTTTAAATGATATTTATTCGAACATAATTAATGGTATTTTATTTATGGAACTAATACTCTACAAGAATCAATGTCAAAATAGATTAGAAAGCCTACTATAATATTTGTTTGTTAAAAAATGATTGTTATCTGACAAAAATAAATTGTTTAGTGTCTATTTTTGAATATAAGAATATCGATCATCACATAGAAAAAAAGCTTTTAAAAGGTATAAATAGCTATTTGTAGTCTAACATGTTATTTAAAAATTACCTAAATTGATTTTGTTATCGATCAAAACTGTTATAAGATTTGATTATATTTATTTAATGAATGCTTTTACATGGAAAAATGAAAAAAAAAATATTTTAATGTTTTAGATTTACTGTTTTAATTCAAATTTTAATTTATTTTTATATTAGTTTTTAATAATTTCAATACAAAATATTAAAATGCATAGTTTTAAAATTGGATTAAGGCATTGGTAAACGTTAGACCGTGCCACTGCAGTTATATATAGACATAATTTGGTATGATAGATAGGAGCGTATTCTATCGTTTACGCTATCATTTTAGTAGTTAATATAATCATATTTCTGTATATAAGAACATCGCCGCTTTAAATTCCCAATTTTCTGTTGACAAAAAAAAAAATTCCCAATTTTCTCTCTTTTCATCTAAAGCAAAAGGTTGAATATGTAACAAAAGGAGGAAAGATGAGGGCAGCATTCAAATAAAGTTTAAATAAAAAATTTGTACCACCTTTTCTTGTTTGGTGGGTACACATATATACGAGAAAAAAGTGAAATTCAAGAAAGAAAGAAAAAATTGCTCCAATGATCTTAAACTTGAACAAAAAGAAACAATAATTAAATAGGTAAATCTAGGCCTGGGCATTCGGTTTTCGGTTCGGTTTCGGTTCGGTTCTTTCGGTTTTTGGTTTTTCGGTTATAGAGATATAGGAACCGTTCGGTTATCTATGAAATTCGGTTCGGATTCGGTTTGGTTCTTTTCGGTTTCGGGTCGGTTCAGGTAAAAATTATAAGAACCGACTAATATCCGATAAATTTGTGGTTCCAATTCGGTTATGGTTTGGTTATGGTTTTTCGGTTAATTTTCGATAATTCAGTGTAAAAAACAATTTTTTGGGGATTTTTCGGATATAAATCGGGTAATTTGGATTAATTTTAATATTTTGGATAAAAACTATTCGGGTAATTCGATTCTTTAGGATAATTTGGATAATTTAAAATACTTTAGACAAAAAAAGTACTCGAGTATTTCGATTTTTTAGATAATTCGGTGTATTAGTAGTATGTTTAGAACATTTAGTATTTTTAACATTAAATATAATTAATATTTTTAGGTATATAAATTTTATTTCGGATATTCGGGTACCCATTCGGTTCTCGGTTCGGTACCGGTTCGGTTTCGATTTTTCGGTTATAGAAATATAGGAACCGTTCGGTTATTTTTGAACTTTGGTTCAGTTTTGGATTCGGTTTTTCGGTTCGGTTTCGGTTCGGTTTTCGGTTTTCGGTTTTATGCCCAGGCCTAGGTAAATCTATACAAAACTACGTCAAAGTTTTGAAGTAGAAATTTTGTATATTGTTATATGCTTCTTATGTTTTCATATTTTTTCATGCATCATTACATTCCCTATCAAAACGTCCTTCTAAGACATGATATAATATGTTGTTCAAAAAAAAAGACATGATATAATGTAAGATTTTACGACATTTATTGTAATTATATATTAGTTAGTTTGGATTGTTATGGTATTCGTAGTTAATGGAAAGCCCATAATCTGATAAATTTGTTTTACTGGTGCAAAAAGATCGATTTTGCTGGATACACGAATTCTTTTTTCAATATACCGACTTAGTCATGTCAAAATATGTTTGTCAACAACGTACACTCATACTGTCATACAGTAATGTTACATGTCCTTGAGTTCTTTAGTTTGATTCTAGCTCGAAGGAGGATAAAGTTTGCGACGAGGCGAAATACACGAGTTTAGATTACAATCTATAGATCTTAGTTGTCCAGATTTTTTTTTTTTTTGGGGGGGGGGGGAGGGGTTACTTTTTCTATAACATCACTTTCAAGAACTGATGAGGTTGACTTGGAACTAGATTTTATTTTTAGCAACTAAAAGCGAAATAGACGAGTGCACTCATTGATAATAGAGAGACACAGTTATTAACGCAGTTTTCTTCTTCTAATTCAACTTCTAGAATCAAGTCCACAAAGAAATTAAATAAAAACATATATATACCATGTTCATAATTGTGCAAATCTAGAACTGTTCCGATTCAAAGTTCAGTCTCTCTATAAGGAAAATTGCATGTACAAAAGTAGTAACGTAGGCTATCGTGTACACTACAAAAGAAAAGAAGTCATTTCCGATGGTCAAATCCATAAATAATCCGTTGGAAAAATCCTTTTCCAACCAGTTTCTGATAGAATTGAATATAGTCGGAAATTTTTTACGGTCAGAAATCGGTTAAAAAATTTTAACTGTTTTTCGATCGATATAAGACCATCAGAAATTTCCGACGGAATAACTTTTCAGAAATTTCCGACAAAATCACCCTTTAGAAAATTAAAAATATTTTATAAAAAACAAAAGAAAAAAATTTGATAGAATTAATGAAATATATAAATATAAATACAAACTAAATAATATTTTTATTAATTAAATTACAAAATATATATAACAAATTATGAGTATATATATACACACACATATATACACCAGCTCCACCACCGGTTCCGCCACCGGCTTCACCACGGACACCTCCAATGGCTCAGAATACCAAGCGGCAACTCGATCTTTTGCTAGAGCCACCAGTGTTACAGATGAAGCGATGGGTCACGCCTCCTCCACCGTCACCCTTCTCTGCTTCCTCACTGTTGCTTCTTCAACCTTCAAGTCGGTTATGCTCAAAAGTCACGAGTCACGAGCCACTACGTCTACTACTTCCTCCTCCATCAGTCTCCTATCTTCTTCTCGCTTACGGATCAGGCAAAATAAAAGGCTTATCAAATATTTATCAGGCAAAATAATTCCCTTGATTTTTTTCTAAATATAAACTTGATTATATTTTTAAACTATAAACAAATAGAAACTATTTGGTCTCCAAGACTTTACTTTGTAATACACAACACTTGTTCCAAATTCATATTTCAACAACTATCCACGCACTGTTACCATCAATTATATCACTGCTTCGAGAATCCACGGTACTAAACTAAACAACGGTTACTCAAAATCCAAGAAACTCGGTTCAAAATAAACCTCGATATGGGTCTACTCATCGTAGCTTATAATAAAATAACTGAAGCGAACCTATTGTCATTTTTTTTTTGGTCAAAAGCGAACCTATTGTCTATATAAGCCTTGGGGCTGGGAAAGAGAGTCAATGTTAGTGAAACATGCTAGCATTTTTGCAGCGATTGTGGACATCGATCTAAGTGGAATGAAACCAGAAATATAATGCTAGATCAACTCAAAATTATCTACTTATTTATAATGAACTTGTGAAAAAGTAGTAACATTCAGTAAATGAAATATTTTTAAAAGAGATGGAGAGTACAACGTAGTAAAAGAGATGTCAGGACGTGATTGACCAAATTTACAAGGGGGACTTTCGAGACAGCACGAGGGGCAATCTCAAAAGTGAGAAGACGTGGATATTTTTCTCCAATTCTGTGCTTCGCGTTTAACTCCAAATATCATTCCCCTTCATCTGTCTTATCTTTCTTTTTAATATTTGATGTAATACTATGGATCGGTGACTCAAATCAGGATGAGTTAGAGCACCTTAATGGTATAATATCTTAAGTGAGGTTTTAAAATACAAAAAATCAATATTTTATTAAAGTTTAGTTACTGAATTAATTTTACATTTTTAGAAAAATGTCAACTTGACACATGTCATTATAATTTTTAAGATACTTTTGTTGTCTATTTCCTAATTTCTTTAATTTTTTCTTTTCTTTAATTACTTAGATATTCATCAAATTTCTATTGATGGATGTGCTTTTAAAGGAAATTTAAAACCCTTTTCTATTTTTTTAGGGTATCTGGAAGAACACCTAAATAAATTTCAAGGAAGATAATAGCGCCAACTAGTCTGGTTTCTAATTTTTAAATGAAGTTTAGAGTATGCTTGCATTTCCGTATAGCCAAAAAAAAAGATTTGCTTTTTCTTGTTAAATTTAATAAAAAATCGATTATGATTTCAGCTATCATATATAGTATAACTTCTTTAAATTAATACTCTATAAATTAATATACACTAAAAACTCTGTAAAATAATATAATTTTATAGTCCTAAATTGAATTTTTGGTTCAGTTAGTATATCGATAAATTAATAATCTCTATAAATTAATAAAAAATTATAATTTTGGTGTAGTCCCAACATTATTAATTTATAGAGGTTTCACTGTATTTAGATTTTCCACTAACCTACCCTAACGACAAGCAACATAAGCAATCAGTTTAGAACATATAGTTTGAAAAGATATATTTTCATTGAAATATTCATAATATTTTTCATATTTTTGTAAACAGAATTATATTTTTATAATATTAATATCTGAAGGAAGCTTTAGCATTTTTTTATGGAAACGTTTATGAATAAATAAATTAAATGTATTGTCAAATAAGAATTAATTTAAATCTAAAATTCTAAATTAACAAATATTTTAGTGAAAATATAATTGATTATATCAAATGTATAAGAAAATATTGATAAACATTATTATGAAGTTAACTTCATAAAGTTATTTTAATCAATCATTAGTGGAATTTAATTAACTTATAAATTTTTAATGTGATTCATATTATAAATAAATTTATACATGTAATAAAAATAAATAGAGCCAACTTATCTATTAAAACAAAAGTCATGATTTTTTTAATGTGTGAATTTTTTTATTTAGAAAATTTCTTGGAAATTTTATTAAATGTATTTTTGTATTACCTAATAATATCACAACAATAAATCTCATGTTATATCTTCCAGTTTTATGTACAAATAAATTATCTAAAATTATGTAATTATTATTAATCAGTTGATACATTACATATATCAATATTTATATAGTTAATGTGTTAATATACATGTATTGATAAATATACAAAATATTGTTCAATACAAAACTATATATAGATTCAATCATATATAGGTTTTATAATAAATCGGCTTTGATATATATATCTATACTATTATTTGCGAAATGATTTTTCGCAATGGAACTCTCACGTTAAAAGTTAGACTGGTTGATGTAGTTCTTATCATTAATGAATGTTTATATATAGTTAATTATATAGTTTAAAACGAATTTTATATTAATATATTAGATTTTCTGTTATTTTAGATAATTGAGTATAATTTAATATAATAAATTGCAAAAAACATATTTTAAAAGTAGGATAATTCTTAAATATATATTGTATTTTTATCTAGATATATATTAGCTATTATAAAATTTTAAAAATTAAGATATAAAATATTTTATAACTAAACAAATACCATGAAAAAAATTTGTATAAATATATTTTCTAAACATTTTTTAATGGGTGAATGTTTTTAAAATTTCACCACAATAATAGGCATGTATTGATAGATAAAAACTTTGTCGTATATAAATAATAATTTATTTTTCTGAATTTTTAATTTAATAAAATATAAAATAATAAATTTTTCGTAAGAAGATTATGCTCGCATGTGCGGGTAAAACACCTAGTATGCTATACTGTATATGAAATTGTATTATTTTAGTGCAAATACACGTTTGTAACATAAGAATATATATTGTTGATTATCTTAGTTTAAAAATACTATATTCATTTATTTGGTATTAACTAAATATTTTAAATTCAAATATAAAAATATCTAATTTATAATATAAATAAATATAAATAAATAATTAATTTAAATCAAGTTTATTTAATATTTGATTCGATTTTATTAAAAAATATGGATATGCTCATTTAAATATGAATAAATATAATCACAACTATAAATCAACATTTATTTAAATCATAACTAGATTTACAAATTTGAACAAAAAGAAAATAAAGTAATTAACCAAACTAGAATATCTGATTTAGAAATTAATAGAATATAAAAATATTCCTATAATGATTTTCTTTAAAGCTAATATAATAGATTTATTTGATAATTTTTAATAAATACATAGAACTTTTAAACAAACACAATTTCATTGTCTTTTTTTTTAAAAAAAAAATTGATTTTCAATCTTCATTATCTTACCATTTATTTTTGAATTATACCTAATTAATTTATTTTCAATTTTAATCATTGAATATTCAAATATTCCAATAATTATATTTCCAAATCTTGCATTATCTTATATAAATGATTTGTCAATAATATATGATAATTTAGTTAGTACCAATTATTTCAAAAAATCTGAGGAAAATCGCTAGCCTATCTATTATAACACACATGCTAAACCTTATTAAACTTCTTAATGAAATTTGAATTAATCATGTTTTCACGTTTTGCAAGTGTTAAAATTATTTGGCATATAAGAAAAAGTGTGATTCATGAAAAATAAAAAACATAGCATATTATTTTGATATGAAACATGTATATTTTAAAATATATGCATTGGTCTACACGGTATGTTAAATGACACATGATATATATAACATATATCCAAAAGCATTAAGAACATCTAACACCATGTAAAACAGTTAAAAAATTAATCAATTTAAATCTGATTTATAAAATTGAAAAAACACATGTGCGGACGTCCAGATCAAATTCTACTATTTTAATAAATTGGTTAGGGCACTTATAAATGTTGGACCGGTATTAATTGTCTAATACGATTGGTTTGATGAAAACTAGAAGATATTTTTTTATGCCTACAAAATTTTGATTATGATTCAGTCCACAGAACTAGATTAAAAGGTACCACACATAAATTAGGTAAATTAAAAGGTACAGTAGTGTTCGGAATATACATAATCCAAAACCGACACAAGATTATTTAAGAAAATAAAAGGCACCAAACATAAATTAGGTAGAATAATACAAAAGTGGGCTAATAGCATCATCATTATTGCATGTAAACACACATCAAATCAGATCAAAAAGTCACTAAAGATGCAGCTCTTTCCCTCCCAACGTTTTCTCAATATGTCGGCAGATATATCTATCCATTAATTAATGGGAACACAGTCTATAGTATAACTTTAAAACCATAGAGAGAATTGGGCAGTAGGCTCCACTTTAGGATTTGACAGACAAATCAAGTCTTGATCATCTCAGTGCTCCATACCAAGACATACTCTAGTATGTCCACTTCTCCATAAGTAGCTGCTTGGACAATATGAATTAGTGGCTGCTTCAAATGTCATTCTGCAGAATTGAGAAGTTGATTGTGCAACTCTTCCCATATGGCCATATCACTTGAGGATCACCACAATAAGCCACTGTGCACCGTTAGATTTTCCCAGCATTCTGGATGTAAACCTTCTTCGCTGTTTACTGAGCAACCTGCGTGTAAGAAAATGTATAAACCAACCTTTACAATGAAGGCTTAACACACATCAGAGTCATAAGGGCAACAGCTTTAAGAAAGTGTGTAAACCAACCTTCTGTGTTCTCATCCTCATTATCCATCTCAAGGTCATCTAGTGAACGATGGTTCTTTCTTCTCATCGTCACAACTTTCCTCATAACCCTGCTCATCTGTTGCTTGCTTCTTACGTTTCTGGGCATCTGCATCAAGATGGTCAGCCTCTGTACCCTCAGCCTCATCATCATTATCTGTTTCATTACGTTTCATGTGAGTGTCTATAGCATGCTTAGCATCTTCCAACTTCCTCAAAAACATAACCGTCATTGTCTCTTCTAAGTCTGCTTCAGTTATATCAGTGTGCTTAGGATAATGATCAGGCTTATATTGATTTATTTTAAGCTTGTGACTACTACAAACTTCACCCATGTGACCTGCGAATGGTATTACGGACACTTCCACACTCTTTATAATATCTGCTACCGTGATCTTTTGATCTTCCTCAACTTATCAGTAATACACTACAAGAAAACATATCATACTCTGACCATATTTATGACCAACCAAAATGGTCAAAAATAATTGTGACCATATTCTGATCATTTTGTGATAAATATGGTAAATGGTTAGAAAATGATCAGAATATTTTAACCAAAACATATGATCAAAAAGTGGTCACAAAATATATCCTATTTTGACCACATTTCAGACCATCAAAAATGGTCAAAAATAATTCTGACCAAATTCTAATTACTTTGTGATAAATAAATAAAATGGTGAGTAAATGGTTAGAATGTTTTAACCAAAAATATAGTCAGAAAGTGGTCAAATTTTTTTGGCCATATTCTTACAATTTTCTGATGATATCTATAATTTAACCTAAGATCTAATATCTTCTATTTTCATTTGTTCACCTTTTCTCCTCAAGTGCCGTTCAACCTCTTTTCGTTTTATTTTTCAACTTCTTTTTTTTTCTAAACCTTCCCATCCCTTTTATATTATGTTTCTATCCCAGCATCATGACATCTCTTTTCCTTCATTGCAGGTTAGGTTGGAGAAGCTTCAGTGTTGCTTCTTTCACCGTCAACTCAGCCTTGCTGCCCTATAGTTCATCTATTCCTCCCAAGGTCAGATCCATTTTTTGTGTTTAATGGTTTGATATTTATAGGTTCCAACTTTCTAAAGGAATATAGAACCGCACATTTGATTAACATACCAAGAGTTGGATTATATTGTTTGGTTTTCATTTCTCTGTTTTTGTTGTCAAGTTTTCTTTTGAATCTCACATTAACTGATTTAGTTTTTTAATTAGAGTATTTTGAGCATAAATATTTTTAAGTGTAATTTTGAATCTAGTTTTATTTTATCATTTTTGTCAAAACACAGATCCGTCGAGACCAAGTAGAAAGACAAGACTAAGAAGAACAGAAGAAGATTAAGAAGAACAAAGGAATTAAATTACGGCAACATGATGGATGCACTTTATTTCGTTTCTAGATTTGTTTTTAATATATGTATTCTTTTTTTTGTGCACTAATATATGTATTCTTATGTTGCTTTTTAACACTTATTCTTATGTTGCTAAACTTCAATTTTTATGTTTCAAATAACATTTATTTCATCATTTCAATTTTCAGTAAATTTTACTATTTTCGTGTGATTATTATTATTATAATTGTTGTTTTTCTAAATTAATAATCTGATGAATTATGAAATAATAATCTAAAATTTAACACAAAATAGTGGTCAGAAATCCATCAGTAAATGGATCATTATTTTTGACCACTTTCTGATGTTTGTTTTTGACAACATTACTGACCATTTAATAAGGTCAAAATTTTTTGACCACTTTCCAACCACAACTCATTTCTGACGGAGCTTTTTTAATAGTTTTATTTGGTCAAAAAATTGTCAAAATAGAGCATTTCTGACCATTTTCTAATGAAACTGGAGGTCAGAAATTAAATTATTTCTTGTAGTGATATGACTTGCATAAGCTGCAAAAATAAACTGTTTTCGAAAAGGCAAGTCTTAAGATCAATCCCAAATTCAAATCTAATAATAGAACGTATCCAGTTATACAAGGACTATGCACTTAAGAACAAAAAAAAATCCTAAGGTCAATAGAAGTGTAGATAGTACTAGTCACTGGACAAAAAATTGATGATATTAAAGGATTTCACTTGAATATTTTTTTCTTTTTGGTTACTTATAGCAAAACTGACACGCTTCTTGTTGTGTATGGTGTTTGATCTGTTAGACATGTCTTTTTACTTCTCCTTCTCCACTTCTGTTTGGGAGGATGATTCGGAGTGGTGATGGTCATTTGTCTTGGCTGGGGTCGAACGCTCTGACTGAGAGGAACGGATCAGAATCTGCATACAGAGAGTGATGACACCTAGACCAAGCGCTGATAACGTGATGCCTTTCCATGAGGACAAGAGCTTTGACCAGTGTAAGAATTTAATTGCTCCTAGAGTTAATAGGCAGGCCCATGAGAGAACCACCTGAAAGAAAAGATGAAGAGATCTTTTTGATTTTTCTAGTGGATGAATACAAGAGAATGTTTTGAGAGACTCACTGCAAGAGACTTTATGGGACGGCCAATGTTCTGTTCTTGCTGACCAGAGAAAGTGTCTGCAGCTATGTGTTTGTCTAACAGTGCATCCTGTACCACAGAACCGAGATGAGAGCGTGTTCAAAATGAAATATTATCTATCTAATCTTGACCAAGTATGTTGCCAACAACCGAGAAGTGGAAAAAAAAACAGTGAACACATAATATTTACCTTAGCCACAAACTGATCTATGCACCACTGTGCAATTGCCTCATCTGATTCAGGCAAGTCTTTCATCGAGTGACATTTTATGTGAACATGCACCTGAAACCAGCAGCAATGGTTTGGGGGGGAATGGATAATGAAGTGAATACTATGAAATATGGTGTGAGAAGAGAGCAAGATGTAACTACTATATGTTACTTGACGAAGATATATTCATATTTATACTTGCTTACCACCGAAGGTTGTCCTTTAACTAGTCTTAGCATTGTCGGGGGTGGAGAAGTTTTTGGAATAGCCACGGTCATATCATAAATGGCTGGGACATATGAACGCATATTAATAACAGTTGACACAAAACCCTGAAATAAAAAATACAAGCCAAGTTTATTTATAACGACAGAAACACACAAATATTAACCACTAAGTCGATGTGATGAAAGCATAAGCATAAAAAGATTCACAAAAATAATATTCCAACTAACTTTGGTACGAGGAATCAAGACATTGCGAGGGATAGGCAACTCAGAGGAAGCTGCGTACTCTTGTGCTGCTTTAAGTTTTGTCTCTGTAAAACGGGTTCCCTCCACAAAAAGGGCTAGCCAGAAAGGTTGAGGGAAGTCTTTCAAGCGTTGAAGACCTGACTGTAAATTTAGATAATAAACACATATAGTCATGATCTGAGATGAAGATTATGCATATTCAGCATTATGAGGTTTAAAGCATAAGCGGTTTATAGAGAAGCAAAAGTAAATGAGTTGCATAAGAAGAATATAAACACATACCTTTATAGTGCTCTCATCTTTTACCCAGTTTCTTTCTAGAAATAAATATTCCGAGAACCACATTGACCAGCCTATGACCTGTATATGTGTGACAATTCTATGTTTATGAATACTCTAGAGTATGTGACTAATAGAAAGGAGAAGTGTATGAAACCTACGGCAATTATCGCTTTCTCAACTCAAAGCTAGTTATTAAGTTTCTAATCAAAGCAGATATTAAGAAATACAATCCAAGGTTACTAAGTAAACTTTAAATTCACATACTGGAAGAAATTTGGAAGACTTCTTCGTTACAGCTAATGCGCTTCCCAGGCAACCTGACCTCTGCAAGGTAAGAAGATATGAAACTATAAATTAAAGATGTATGAAGCATAACATTGAGCTTGTTAGAGAAAAATATGATGATGCTATATTATCTCTTATCTCATCAGTGGAACATTGACTGTAACCTTCTACCTAAGGGAATCTATATTCAATAGAAACTAGAAAGCAATAGACGGTCCCATTGTACATATACAAACGTGTTCACCAATAAGTCTATGTTGATCCCCAAGACGCATGAAACACCGAGATTAAATCATGTACCTGAGCGAGAATCCATCCCACAAGCCAATCAATATCACTTCGGTGATTACAAACGACAAGAGCATGTTCTTTGCCTGGAACAAAAGTATAGAAAAAGTTACTAAAGTTACCGATTGTACATATATAGGACTTTTTATATTTTAGTTCACAATAATCAGGAACTTACCCATTCGATTAAACGTCTCATTATCAGCAAAGACTTTGATCTAGGGCAGAAGAAAAAAGAAAGTGTTAGAGGAAGTCATATAACTTAAAAACAAAAATCTACATAAGGTCATGTCTACACTTATATAAGCCACTTTAACAAAGATACGCAGGCACATGTCTGCTTCCTAATCATATTACTAAATAGGGAAAATAATACCTTGACTCCTGCCCACCAGTCAACGATCCAGACAAGCTCAAGCCACAAGGTTTCTGCAAGCACCCGGTTGATTTTTCTGTATGTGTTCTTAGAGAGTGGTCGAATGAGGACATAGCAAATTGCCTGTAATTAAAACAAAAAGGTTTGTAAACATCAAACTGAAGTAAACAAAGTACAGAGAATCTACATTCAATTAGTCTAGAGAATCAACATAACTCTCTAGGAACTTTATACTTAAACCCTAAATATGAATAAGAATCTTTTCAGCGTACGGAAAACCTAAAAAGCAGTGAATTAATACGGAGAAGGTAAAAAAAAAAGAAGAAGAAGAAGAAGAAGAGTTGTTCAAAAAAAAGGTAAAAGAAGAAGAAGAGAAGTTCACTAGGAGGAGCAACACCTGAAGAAGGTTCACGAGGAGACCAGAGATGAAGAAGAGAAGGCCTAAAGGCACTATTACAGCTGCAGCCATCACCATGTAAACTAATGACAGCTGCTAAGGATCAAGGACGGAGCGAGTTCCGATATGCGTAAACTAAACGGCGAATTTGAACACCAGACAGCTTGCAAATTTGTTTATTTGATTGGATTTGATTCATATACGGAGATGATCACGAGGACACTTCATAAATTATAAAAGATACGAGACGTTTTCAAATATATAAAAAGCGAGGGGCTAGACTGAAATATAATGAGAGTAACGCCCATACCAGTGTTATTATTATTATTTTTTTTTTTTTGCCAAATGACCATACCGTGTTAAATTAGAGTTTTCATCAAAAATCTTGGAACGAACTAATACTATAACGTGGTTTCAAGTTTAAGGGATTTACGAGTTTCGGTTCCTCGACGACAGCAAAGTTTATGTTAATGATGCAAATGTGTTATTAATCAAAGTTAGACTATCGTTTAAACGGTTCTAGACAACACGAAACGATTTTAGGCGGTCCTTTATCAATCGTCGGTTAAATCGATAATTTTTGTTTGTTTCACTGTAGCTTCTTAAAAATATATTATTATTTAATATTATGTGTATTAGACCATCATTATTAGAGGTTACTAATACAAGGTCCTTGAAAAAAAGATATGTATGTATATACTATATATACATATATATTTGTGGATTAAGGACTTCACGGAAACTCAAACCGAAAGTTCTTTAAATAAGGAATTTTCGGTTTGGATTTCCGTGAAATCCTTAACTCGCAATTATATACGTATATATAATATATACATACACATATTTGTATTGTAAGGATTCAATGCTATGAATCCCCAATAATGTTGCCCTTAGTTTTAGTTTCACAGATGCCTGCTTGTTTTTGGTAAAATATGTTATTTAATTTAAATTGATGTTTTAACTTCATGTTAAGATCTCAATGACCATACCGTGTTAAATTAGAGTTTTCATCAAAAATCTTGGAACGAACTAATACTATAACGTGGTTTCAAGTTTAAGGGATTTACGAGTTTCGGTTCCTCGACGACAGCAAAGTTTATGTTAATGATGCAAATGTGTTATTAATCAAAGTTAGACTATCGTTTAAACGGTTCTAGACAACACGAAACGATTTTAGGCGGTCCTTTATCAATCGTCGGTTAAATCGATAATTTTTGTTTGTTTCACTGTAGCTTCTTAAAAATATATTATTATTTAATATTATGTGTATTAGACCATCATTATTAGAGGTTACTAATACAAAGTCCTTGAAAAAAAGATATGTATGTATATACTATATATACATATATATTTGTTGATTAAGGACTTCACGGAAACTCAAACCGAAAGTTCTTTAAATAAGGAATTTTCGGTTTGGATTTCCGTGAAATCCTTAACTCGCAATTATATACGTATATATAATATATACATACACATATTTGTATTGTAAGGATTCAATGCTATGAATCCCCAATAATGTTGCCCTTAGTTTTAGTTTCACAGATGCCTGCTTGTTTTTGGTAAAATATGTTATTTAATTTAAATTGATGTTTTAACTTCATGTTAAGATCTCAATGACTTGCTGAAATTCTCTTTGATTTTGTTTGAAGAATCCTGAGTAAACGTATGTTTACTAAGGCGTTAGGTCATTCGTTTAGTGCCTACCACTCTTGAACACTGCTTCTAAATTGTAACTACACAGTCTACAAAATATTGCATTAGTTTCAAGCTATACAATGATTGATCCGTGGAGACAATACAATATAGCATCTCTTGAACCGGACAAAAGATTACGGTTTCCCTCAAAAATGTCTCCACAAAACAAGCTGATCAAAAGCTGGAGAAAAAAAAAAAAGAGAGGGAACTTTGGAAGTAAATACCTCAGGAAGCAGCAGATGTGAAACCATGGACCGGTTTGAATGTTTCTTTGTTAAATCGGTTTGTTCTACTTCTACCCGGTTCGGTACAACTTTGTTGATTCAGAGAACATATTCCATGCCAAGGGACACAACGGTCATTTTCAACTCACCTGAACACAACACAGTTTGAACAAGCTCTTGTCGAGTGCCGGCGAACCCTAACCCCTGCTTCATCCTCTCTCTCTCCAAACATGTCTCTCTCTTCTCTCTCTCTAGACTCCAAACCGAGATTCGCCGTCGGAGGTCCATGCCACCGCCGCTATCCTCACCCCCATCACCCTCGCAGCTTCCTCCCCTGCTCTGCTAA
This sequence comes from Brassica juncea, assembly GCA_018703725.1. Taxonomy (NCBI): domain Eukaryota; kingdom Viridiplantae; phylum Streptophyta; class Magnoliopsida; order Brassicales; family Brassicaceae; genus Brassica; species Brassica juncea. The sequence continues at coordinate 3,583,561 of CM031940.1, read as the reverse complement.
ACGTCCAACTGTCTCAGCGTCACTTAGCGTTACCGCTGATTCAACCACCACCGAGCAACCTCTCCAACGAATTGAATCACTGAGTCAAGTCTCAGGTGTGCTAGGCTGCCAGTGGGGAGACGAAGGCAAAGGCAAGCTCGTTGACATCTTAGCCCAACACTTCGACGTCGTTGCTCGTTGTCAGGTAAAAAGCTCACACCTTTATCCTCAGATTCTTTGTGCCCCTTTCGTTAATCTCAGAGAATCACAAACATTAGTACTGAAAGTTGTTAACTTTGTATAGAGGGCAGTTGCAAAGTTTAAGTCTTTCTCTGTTTTGGATTGAAAGTTGTTAACTTTGTATAGAGGGCAGTTGCAAAGTTTAAGTCTTTCTCTGTTTTGGATTGAAAGTTGTTAACTTTGTATAGAGGGCAGTTGCAAAGTTTAAGTCTTTCTCTGTTTTGGATTGAAAGTTGTTAACTTTGTATAGAGGGCAGTTGCAAAGTTTAAGTCTTTCTTTGTTTTGTATTAAAAGTTGTTAACTTTGTATAGAGGGCAGTTGCAAAGTTTTAAGTCTTTCTTTATGATTTGGTTAACCATAGGGTGGAGCTAATGCTGGACACACTATCTACAACTCAGAGGGAAAGAAGTTTGCTCTACACCTTGTGCCTTCAGGTATACTCAACGAGGACACCACTTGTGTGATCGGCAACGGAGTCGTGGTTCATTTGCCAGGTCTCTTCAAGGAGATTGATGGTCTTGAGTCCAACGGCATCTCCTGCAAAGGAAGGATCTTGGTCTCAGACCGTGCTCATCTCTTGTTCGATTTCCATCAAGAGGTTGATGGTCTCAGGGAATCAGAGCTTGCGAAGTCGTTCATCGGCACAACCAAGAGAGGGATCGGTCCTTGCTACTCTAGTAAAGTGATAAGGAATGGGATTAGAGTTGGTGATCTCAGGCACATGGATACTTTGCCTCAGAAGCTTGAGGTTTTGCTATCAGATGCAGCTGCGAGGTTTAAAGGGTTTAAGTATACTCCGGAGATGCTTAGGGAAGAAGTTGAAGCGTATAAGAGATATGCTGAGAGATTAGAGCCTTATATTACTGACACGGTCCATTTCATGAATGATGCGATTTCTCAGAAGAGGAAGGTTTTGGTAGAAGGTGGTCAAGCTACGATGCTGGACATTGACTTTGGTACATATCCTTTTGTTACTTCCTCTAGTCCTTCAGCTGGTGGGATCTGTACAGGTCTTGGTATCGCTCCAAGAGCTGTTGGTGATCTCATTGGAGTGGTAAGTGTATAATATTCACTCATATATTGTAATCAGTGGAAGCATTGTGATGAATGATGATCTTGTTTTGTTAGGTGAAAGCATACACTACAAGAGTTGGTTCAGGACCATTCCCAACAGAGAATTTGGGACCAGGTGGTGACCTTCTTAGGTTGGCTGGGCAGGAGTTTGGGACCACAACTGGTCGTCCTCGTCGATGTGGATGGCTTGACCTTGTTGCCCTGAGATTCTCTTGCCAAATCAATGGATTTGTGTCACTTAATCTCACTAAGCTTGATGTACTTTCTGACCTAGACGAAATCCAGCTGGGTGTGGCTTATAAAAAGAGTGATGGCACCCGTGTTGACTCCTTCCCTGGTGATCTTCGTCTTCTTGAAGAACTACAAGTAAGTGTTGATCTCTTGTAGTATCTGATAACGTCTTGAGAACGCTGTTTAAATGTGAAAATGTGTGATAGGTGGAGTATGAAGTGTTACCTGGATGGAAGTCTGACATATCATCCATCAGAAACTACGGTGATCTTCCAAAGGCTGCACAGCAATATGTTGAGAGGATTGAAGAACTTGTGGGTGTGCCCATTCATTACATTGGTATTGGACCTGGTCGTGATGCCCTTATATATAAATGATGTTTAGGTTAGGCTTTTTTTCTTTGGCTCTTCCACAGACTTGAAAATTTGATGAAGCATCAAGTTACTTGAGATGATCACGCTCTTTGGAGTGACTAATGTATCTGTTGCATTGTTTGAAGAGTAATAAGGAATGAGTTTGTTGAATTCTTGTAGTTTACGCTTTCATGTTTGATCTTTACTCTATTAATACAATATCCTTTTCGGCCTGTCAGAAGATCTGTAGATATTATTGTTTAGACATTGACTGAAAGTCTGAAACGGATAGATCAGTCTCTAAGATTAGTGTCACGGGGATAATGCCTCCCTCCCTCAGATTTTGATTAGTCTTGGCGCTGAAACTTTTCTTTGTGTGCTAATGCATCATGTGATGTGTCTTTATGCTATTCGTTTTTGTCGTTTTGATGTTATCTTGACAGAAAGTTTGCGCTGCTGGTCAAGGCACATCTTGTTTTACAGGTAGATATGTTCATATGTGTTGTTGTTATCCATGGTAGGTAAGCTTCTCTTTTTGCATGGTTACGTGTACAAAACATATAACATTCTTTTAGGACTCTGACTTTCACTACTTGTTATCAACTCTTGAGCTGAAGCGTTGAGAAAGGTTGAAGATGCTTAAGTAATATACCAAAAAAAAACAGAACTCGTTCATATTCAGATAAGTAATATACCAAAAAAAAACAGAACTCGTTCATATTCAGAAGTACACTGACTCATTAGACTGCGCTCTGAGCATATCACTTTTTTATCCATGCAGCTAACATGTTACACTATTCCAAAAGCACTACAGTAAACCTAACTCCACACGTGTACTTCTGAAACTGATCTACAACATATCTCTCTCACTCATCTAAGCTTCCACAGAAGTTCCAGATGGAAGGGAAACCTAGATCATCCTCGAGATCATCATAGCTTCCGAAGTTGCTGGAGTCGAAATGCATAGCTGAGGTTTCACTTCCTGGCATCTCATCAATCATTGTCTCCCAGCTAACACTCTGAGCTGTGAAAGGACTTACAGTTTCTTCTTGTTCTTTCCATGGTGGAGTGGAATGACACTCTGCTATTTCACTTGCTTCTGCTTGACTCTCATCCTTCAAGATTCCCATCTGCTGAAGAAACTCGTTCAGGTCCATCTCTGGTTTCTTCTGCTCATCAAGAAGGCTAGCAGAGGAAGGGCTAGAAGAACAGGATTGTCGTAGAAGTCCATTTTTCTTTAGCTCATCTAGTCTTTGCTGGATAATGTGAAGACTAGGCTGAGCATTCACGTTAAGCATACAACGGGAAGAAGGAAACATAGAGATGAACTTCCTTGAAGGTACCCATTTAAACCTCTGAGTGTTGTTCACAGGAGGGCCTTGTTTCCTCTGAAGATGAGGTAAGTTGAGATAAGCGTCATGACCGTAGAGTTTCAACGCTGCTTTGTCATAAGCCATGGCTGCTTCTTCAGCAGTAGCAAAAGAGCCGAGCCAGAGTCTTGCCCTCTTCTTGGGCTCTCTGATCTCAGCCACCCATTTGCCCCACGTTCTTTGCCTGACTCCGCGGTACCGACAAAGAGCGTTTTGTGGACCGCCTTTACCACGAGCTGGACCTTTCTTCCATTGTTTCATTGAGGATGGTTTCTCCATTTGTGTGTTGCAGAGAGTGAAGAAGAAGAAAGAAAGAGAGGATATGATGATAATGAGAAACTTAGAAAGAGCGAGTGTTTAAATAGTGTCACGGTTCCCTTCACTTCACAGAGAATTTTTTTTTTATTTTTGTTTACCCGCGCATGTGACCGTTGCTTTCTTCTGTTAGTTTCAGAGAGAGAAAAAGAAGTCTCATGTCTTCTTCTTTTCTTGTCGGAAAAATTAATAAAAATAATCCTATAGTTGTAGATGTCAAATTATATATCAAACAGTAGTAGTTGTGCTGCCATATGTTATCTTCTTTGATTATAGAAATTTCACATTCGTAGCAATGAGCAATATTCTGTTATTCCCATTCATTTTGGATTTACAGAAAATATTTACCCTTTGGAACTTTTTTAACCGGTTCGTTTAAAGCTTGGCACATTTTAATACATTTTTAATAAAATCAGTTCAGCCACTGTTTTACCTTTTTGTTAATAAGAAATTCTGATCTGAACCTCAAAACCACATTATGTACGTAATATTAGTTTTATCCTAAACATTACTCGACCGTATTACCTCTATGCATTGTTTCAAATATTTTTGTTTTTTCAGTTGAACTAACAATATTTAGTTAGTTCAGTCACATTAAACTGAATGTCAATTGTATTTGTTTGGTGTAAAAGAATACACCGATCAAACTACATACAAATGAAAACAAAAGAAAAGTGTAAGCATTTTTTATTGGTTCTGATTCAGTTGGACAAACTTTAATAAAAAATGACTTTGTACATCTAAATTTGCTCAATTCTGTTGCGTCGAGTTTAACTTGGTCCATTTATGAAACCATGATACCGATCAAATCATAAAAGAAAAATTATTAAAATTTTGATTTTGTTATTGTGTGGTGATTCAAATATTGGAATTTGTGAATAGGTCATTCACATTGACATTGCTGTAAAAATAATTGAGACGAATATCTAACTCAACTTGTTTTCTCTAACTTTTGAATATAATTGTTCATTTGGATTCAATTTGGTTATGTGCCTCTAAGAACATGATTATCCAGAGTTTCTTAGGGTGGAATTCTTAGAACATGATCAACGCGCATTTTTAGGTGGTTTTTAGGGGTGGAGGATCCACTATTTTGCAAAAAACAAGGGAGAAGGTCGTGAGATAGGAGACGTTTGTGGTCTGTTTCTTGTACTGTTTGTGGGCTTTATTGACACGTGGCAGTCCGCGATTGGTACGTTTTATTTTTTATTTAAATCGGACAAAAAGTTAGAAAAAATAAAAAAAATTAGATACCCTTAAGTGGGTTTCCGCGATGCTGTTCTTAAACTTTTTAGTTAAAAATTAAAAAATAGTTTCTTATATTTCTCTAAGAACTCTGTCCTAAAAAATTTTGGATAATCATGTTCTAATAGGTTATAGTTAGAGCGATAGTGAGACAAATGTAAAGGTGTTTCCGTATGATTCTTTTCCTGAGATACTTTAAAGCTTTTTGGGTTTTATTATCTCTATTATTTTTTCTATCCTTTAGCTTGTCTTCTTTGGTAGGAGAATTGGAGTGAAGTGAGAAAAGAGAGGCAAAGTCACGAGCCGCACACACACAAGAATCACGTGTTCTGTCGTGAGGATGTCCTCTTAAGTGTTTTTAGAGATTCTTCAGCTTTATTCGCCGCTCCCTTCATCTATATCCCATGATCATTCTCCCTTACCTTGACATCTAATCACCACGTTGTCTATTAAAATCCATTTACGTATTAAAACTAAAATAAAAGTGATTATACATACATTAGACCAATTATTTTCTGTCTGATATACTCGACTATTTGAACTTGTACCATTAGTTGGTCTATGGAATCAAGTTTTTTACTTGTAAAATTCATTGTCTTGCTCAAGCTTAAAACAGTTTCTAATTTGCTGTATCTACTGAACATAAGTTCTCTATTAATGGAAATTTAGAAAGTCTATTGAAGCTTGGGAAATATTGAAGTGTCAATTCGATATAATAAAATAGAATTTTAAATTAGAAAATTGAAAATAAAATAAAAGGTTTTTTGAACTAAAATAAAAGGCAAAAATTTAAAAGTAAAAAGGTTTCATATTATTTTGACTTAAAAGAAAAATATATAAACATCAAATTGAATTGATTGATTTTTTTAGGCTAGATGCGTTCAACTATATACAATAACAGTTGTTATAGTATTACATAATATGTAGCAGTTGTCTTGATTCATTCAGTGTATATTCGCTTTTTAGTCTTGTAGCAACTTCTAGCTGAACATAAACAATTTATATGACATTTAAATTATATAGTTTTTAATTGACACTTTTTTGCTTAATGCTAATTTCACTTGAGAAGAAATACAAAAAGATTAGGCTCATCGCTTGCAACAAATGCCACATATCGATCTACATACCAATTCCTTCGTCAAATGACACAAAAAGTGAGAACATAAATTATATAACGAATATTATATATAGAATCTGATCTTAGTGGTGATAAAGACATTACAATTTTTTATTAAAAAAAAAGACATTACGTTATACATGCCAAGAGCTTATCACAGACGTCAGAAAAAAAAAAAAAAACTTATCACAGACTTCACGTACGTCTTGAGAAGGATCTGACAAAGATGCTATGGACAAAACTGATCTTGTTTCGAGCAATCCCTCTGATATGCGTTCCAGTATCGCGTCTTCACTCGCCATGAGTGATGCCATCAGTTTTGCACTAGACAGCGTCTCCTACACAAAACAATATACATATCACGAGCATAACGTGACATGGCCGAAGTGTGGACTTTAGATGGTACATGGCCGAGAATCGTAGGGCAAGTTTCAGTAGATCAGATGCAAAAGGGAGAAGTGTGGACTTTAGTGTTAGGGTAATATTGCACAAGAAAGCTACTACGAGCCGACTCTTTATGATATCACTGTGTTGGGAAACACGTGCAGTGGAATATATGATCGTGTTTTCCAGATCTTGTGTGAACTTGTAAGGAAAATACTTCGATGATGGTAGGCTATAGTATAAGTAATAACTAAATAATACAAGCAATTTATATGTTAGAAAAACTCTTGGATGTAAGAAATTTAGTCTACTCAAAAATTCACTATATAAATGGGTATGAATACAACCGTCTTCCTTGTTCAACAACTTGAAGAGAACAGAGACTCTAGCTACAATGAACTATCTCCAACACAAGATACTACAACAACAAGAGAGCACCACAAAAACTTTAAAACTGTCAGTAACCAAACGATCTCAGTTTACAAGGATTCCGGTAATCAGAGACAAATCACACCGTAAAAATCCAAGATAAACAAGTCAACAACACCTCTGCCAAATTTCAGCTCAATCAGAGAAGATCTTACCGTCGGATTTACCAAACACTCAAGACAGTACTGCTGAAGAACTATGACGACCAGCTTCACTAAAACCTAGACAACAGAAAATCCAACAGTTGAAATCCAAATCCCTTTGGTGAACCTCTAACCCACTGATTGAAGAAACGTCCCACAAAATATCAACCCGATCAGGATCCGTTTAACTCTCCAAACCTATCTTGACAAACCCAGACGAAATCTATGTTATTTTCTCTTTTTTTTTTCTTTTGTCTTATTGAATACTCTTGTTTCTTGTGTAAACTCTTTCTTCTAACCACAAAATTAGGTTTAAGATACTTTATATAATGTTTTACTAATCCAAAGATCCAGCACTCATGGATTAATATCAATGATTCCACTTCCAAATTTGGTCATCACCAACCTAGCGGAATCTGAGTCTAAATCGATGTATTGGTTCATTTACTGTTTGACTGTGACATACACGATACACGATTGAATAGTTTAGGTAAAACCTGCTGAGAATCTGAGATACATACCCACGGCGTCGTTTGAATGCTTTAAAGTGTCCGAAGCTAAAGTCCACGTGGACAATAACTAGTGGTTCATTTAGCGTGAACTGAGAGACTCTCTCGCTTCAGTATCATCGCCGCCGCGTTCTCCCTCTTCCTCCGATAGGATTCACTCAGATATGTCCACCGTCACATCCAACCCGCCGCCTAAATCCTTCTCCCTCTCCCTTTCCGATCCTCTCAAACCCCTAACCCCCAAATCTCCATCCCTCCTCCGCTTTCCACCTCGCAACAATCACCATCACCGTTTATCCATAAACGCCGCCGTATCACCACCGCCTTCGAACACACCTTCACCGGACCACAGATTCGAGATCCTCTCGGAATCCCTCCCCTTCATCCAGAAATTCCGGGGCAAAACCATCGTCGTCAAATACGGCGGCGCGGCCATGACGTCCCCGGAGCTCAAAGCCTCCGTCGTAACCGACCTCGTCCTCCTCGCGTGCGTCGGTCTCCGCCCCATCCTCGTCCACGGCGGAGGTCCCGACATCAACCGCTACCTGAAACAGCTCGACATCCCGGCCGAGTTCCGCGACGGCCTCCGCGTCACCGACGCCGCCACGATGGAGATCGTCTCCATGGTCCTCGTCGGAAAAGTCAACAAGAACCTCGTCTCTCTGATCAACGCCGCCGGAGCCACCGCTGTCGGGCTGTCGGGACACGACGGGAGGCTTCTCACCGCCCGGCCGGTTCCTAACTCGGATCAGTTGGGTTTCGTCGGAGAAGTCGCGAGGGTTGATCCGAGCGTGCTGCGTCCCCTCGTTGGTTCCGGTTACATTCCGGTGATCGCCTCTGTGGCGGCGGATGAAGCTGGGCAGGCTTATAACATCAATGCGGATACGGTGGCCGGGGAGCTCGCGGCGGCTCTTGGAGCTGAGAAGCTGATTCTGTTGACCGATGTGGCGGGGATATTGGAGGATAGAGAGGATGTGGGGAGCTTGGTGAAGGAGATTGATATAAAGGGAGTGAAGAAGATGATTGAAGATGGGAGAGTTGGTGGTGGGATGATTCCTAAGGTGAAGTGTTGTATAAGGTCTCTTGCTCAGGGAGTGAAGACGGCGAGTATTATTGATGGGAGGAGGCAGCATTCTCTGCTTCATGAGATTATGTCTGATGAAGGAGCTGGTACTATGATTACTGGATGAAATGTGCTGTGAGAGGTGGGTGATCTATCATCAAAATCAAGCTCAGATTTTTTGTATTTGAGAATGCCAATGATTGTGTGGTTAAGTTGTCAAACCTATAACTCATGATCGTTGCTTGTGAGTCTTAGAAAAAACATTTTGTTGGCAGCTCTTGTGATTCTGTGATCATCCTTAGTCTTAAAAGGTTTACATTTTTGGAGACATTAAGCTGGTCATGAGTCTTAGAAAAACATTGTGTTGGCAGCTTTTGTGGTTCTATGATTATTTTTACCATGGAAAGGTTTATGTTTTTTTGGATACAATAAGTTGTTCTTAGGTTAGTTGTTTTGAGTAATCTTCTTTCTATGTTGCTTAGCTCTGTTACTGTTTCTATATTTGTCAACCTATCTGTGTCAATCAAATAAACTGTTGGCATATCGATATAGTTAGATTTTTCTTGCCATAACCAATCCAAGTTAATTGGTATAGATAGATACATTATGGCTCAGAACTGTACATCCAAGAACATTTTTAGGTAGATCTTTCATGCGTTGGTTAGTTCTGGGTTTTGAGTGATTCCAGAACTGAAAAGTGTTCTGGGCTTAAGAGCCTAACGAGACCTTCTAAGTATAGTACCAAGATTCCACTCTATCTCTGGTTCAAACTGACCGAGATGAAATGTTGTTAGAAGGCCCAAGAAAGATACTTTTAACTGCGTGTGAGAGCCACGCTTGTCAATTTGGTATTACAGATGAGTATCACTTGACAAGTATGTGGTGGAGCAGGAATGGATCATGGGTGTCGTCTTCTTCTAGTAAAGTAACGCTCGGGTAGGGTACAACGAACCATCCTTCATTCACACTGACACCGACTTTTGGACCAACGAATCTATCCAAGTTGCAATCTCTCGAGGACCCATTTTAATTCCAAAGTCCCACATGTTAGCTCTCCTTATCTTTAATAGCTTTGTCTTTCTTCTTCTCTTACTCGGATGCTTTTCAGCTACTTGATGGCACTAACTGTCTGAGTCATGTACAAATTCTAAACACTAGTGATGAGGAGTCTCAATTAAAAAAAAAAACCATTGCAGCGCTTCCAACTTTCTGATGTCCTAATAATACCAAAAAGAATTAGAGATTCTTACAAGATTTCAGAGTAAACAAAAACTTTATATCAGTAAAAAAGAACAAACAAATCTTACTCCATCATCTCTCAAAGAGATCATGTCTTTTTTTGAATAATCATAATCATAATCATCATCATCATCAGTGCCTATCTAGTGAACCTTTCAACTGCGAAAAAGCCTCGAGTCTTTTCAGTAAACCAAAGAATAAAAACAACAAGCAATGTTTCCCTCTTTGTTAGCTGGACTTCACCGTGTCCACAACGATCCCTCTTGTTCTCCCCGGTGCTCCCCCGTTAATTGAAGATAAATCCAACACGATCCTGCTCACCAGAAGACCTTTCGTTAACATAAACTATATAAAGAGATCAATGTGGATTCAAAGAAAATCAAGGACTTTAGTCATGTGTACATGTTGTTCTTGGTTGCTTCTCCTGTTTCTTGAATCAAAATCTTTTCTTCCATCTTTGTTACTGTGTGCTCCTTGGGAAGATTGATCCCTTCTACTGCTTTTAATCAAACAACCACATAAGTAAATCCATTAAGCTTACTTTCCAACCTCATTAGTGTCTACTCTTTAGTTTTGGTTTATTACCTTCTACACCATTCACCGGAGCGTCATTGTCTATCCCCAACAGATTCTGAAACAGAGAGCTATTGTTACTCATCATCAAACTGCTTTATGAGAATTCTTTTCAAAACAACAATCAGGCTAAGTCACCTTAAGGCTCTTGTAACATTCCTCAAGGTTGTCATTATACAGAATATGACTAAAAATGCCTGAGGACTTCCCAGCTTTGATCTCCGCTTCAGCGTTTCTAAGCCGCTTTTGGATCTGCTCCTCTGTTTCAGTTCCTCTGTTTTTTTCATAGCATTCGAAACTTGAGGATACAATCTCAACAACTCATATGGTATAAGTCTGATTTGTTACCGGGCGTGAAGCCTATCTTCAAGCTCCTTCATTGAAGGAGGACATACAAATATAAACACCGCATCAAGAGAACTCGCCTTCACAGACCTCGCTCCTTGAACATCAATGTCAAGTATGCATCTCTATACACACACACAACAAAAATGATCATTTTAAAGATCAGCAGCATGAAACAGATAACACAAAGGATGATCTCTTTGTATTACCTTTCCTGAATCTGTTACAACCTCAACCGATTCAATGCTGGTTCCGTATAGATTACCATGAACAGAAGCAAACTCAAGAAACTTCCCATCGCTAATCTCTTTCTCCATCACATTTTTCTCAGTGAAATGGTAGTGAACACCGTTCTTCTCCATACACCTCGGAGATCGAGTTGTGTGGCTCACAGAGAAACCGAACATGGAAGGAAACTCTTTCATGAGCATTGATATAAGCGTTCCTTTGCCAACTCCAGAGGGACCGCTTATGACAATAGGCTTCTCTGCATTTCCTCTCACTCCTTTGCTCCAAGCAACAACCTCTTTGCCTAAGAGTTTCCTTTGTTCCCGGACAAAAGGACTATCCACCTACATGAACGCCCAAACCAATGAGAATAAGAGTCTCTAAAGTTGTATGCTAACAACATTGAGGTGTCTAAGGACTAACCTCCAGGAACCATATAGAGTCGTCAGAAGCTGAATCTTTTTTGATAACTAGAACCCGGCCTTGTTTAAGAACAATGGCAGAGTAACCCTTGCAGGGTTTAGGGGCTGTTCCAAGAACAGTAGGACTAGACCTGAACCACACACCAACTCCTTAAGATTCCACATTAATGGACTAAGAAACCAAGATGTAACACATACCACTTGTTAGTGATTTTGTCATGAATCTGAACTCCAAGGAACAATGGGTTCCCTTGATGATTCCCACCAATCACATACTGCAACAAGAGATCAAACCAAGGTTGATATGTTAAATCAAATATCAATTTCACATTCCAAAAAAAAAAAAACATCAAACTGAGAGGCTTACGGATCGATCTTCAATTTGAACTGATGTATCTCCGGATTTTAGACCACAGCCATTAGTGTGTCCATTCTCCAGATGATCCACAAATAAAGCTGGTGCTCCTCCCTATTAACAAGAAACCAAAATCATCCAAAATGAGAAACCTATGAACAAAAGAAGAGCAACGAAGTGAATCGCGCCAAAAGAAGCTCACCATAGAGGGCTTTTTCTATGCTTCCAAGAAGACACAACTCACAGCCTGAGCTATATGGCACAATCACAAAACAAGGAATCAAAAACATACACACAGACTACAAAATAACGTTTCATTTAAATCTCTAAACATAAAGGTTAGACCTTTTCTGCAGAACCCCAAATGCAGAATCATCAAAATAAACACACAAAACGTTTGGAATCAAAACTATCGAAACAAAACGATCTTATGAAACAAAAGAAACCAAACCCAGAAGGAAAAAAAAAAAAAAGAAACGATTTTTTCCTACCTCGAATATGAACAAGCTGAGGAAAGACGAAGGCTTTTGGATCGAATTGAGAAGAAAAAAAAAACCAGTTTTTTTTTTGTGTGGCAAACGATATGGCTCTGGAAAATTCTCAATCAGCTATGGGAAGAATATGTATATATATTGGGCATTGTCCCAAGACAACTTGGAGATAGACAGATGGTGTGAGGAAAGCTATACGATCCTTCTTTTTCTAATTAGGGAGTAATTATTAGTATTATTATTCTATTAATGTTTTAATTTTTGTTAGCTTGTCATAATTTTGATTAATATTTTGTCCCTATTAAAAAAGATGTTTTAGACATTTTATTTGTATTTGAAAAATGATGTTTTAGACTTTAATTAATGCACTCTTTAAAAAAAAAATATTTAGTACAAAACAAAAAACAATGCAAATATTAACAAGTAACTACAAATATTTTTTTTTCAATATATGTGGAAAACCTAAAACATCAATTTTTTATACAGATGCTGTTAAAAATAATATGTAAATTTGAAAGTTGAACATTTATAAGTGTAGCTTTGGTTTTTTATAATTTGCTTTTAGGATTTAGACTTTTAATTTATAGGTAGTATTTTGCTATTTTTAATAATATAAACTATTTTATAAGATGTAAAATTTAACAAAAAAAATCGTCTTATGTAAGGGCTGAGAGGGAAAAAAGAAACAAAATAAGAGATGATGTCTTAGTTGTATCTTCAAACACATATTAATTTATTAATTTGGTATAAAAATAGAGTTTCATTCTTAACCAGGAATGCAATCTTAATATGGACAGGTTCATATTGTTTTAATTGAAAGACTAAGCTCTTTAATGTGGTTTTATTTGAAAATAGCAATTTTAACCATTTTGAAGGAAATGTGGAGAAAAGCATTGTTTGAAGAACATATTCAAGTAGATGGTTTTCTTTCTTACAGAGAAATAACTAAAAACCAGTCACTCCACCAATTATTCTATTTTTTCTTATATATAGCTGGTATTTTAGTTCTAAAACATTTTTTAACTAAAAGTTAAAAACAAAATTTGATGCATGAATCTTGCAGTTTTAAGAGTTTGGCTTTAAGTAACCTTAAAGTTTTAAAAACCTTTTTCGGGAGACAAGCCAAAAGCAGTAGACTTTGAAAGAATTTTCAGGCGACTAACAAAAAGTACTACAATGAGTTAACGTAGAGAAGATGGTAACATTTAATCCAATGACGTGAAATGTGGAACTGGACCAATAATGTTAGACAAGGACCACAAGGCCATATGGGATTGGTTAGAAACATGAGATTTTGTCCCCCAAAATTCAAACTTCCATTCAAACATGACATGATCTTGACCAAACCATTAACTCTCCAATGTTGAATATTGAAAAGTGGATAAGGACATCAAAACATGACATGATTTTGCCCTCATCCTCATTTTGTATCTTAAAATTCTCATTTTTTCATTACCTCAGTACTTTGTACAAAGACGAGTCCACTATGACCATTTGCGTAAAGAATATTACCCATGATCGACATTAAAGACGTGTGCAACCCATCGGCCATATGGCGTGTCAATCGAGTTTGGTCAGACTTAAGCTCGAACGGCTGCACTTTTTGGCTATAAGTATTCTAATGATAATTAGAACCAATAATTATTAGTTTACTTTACTAATCCAAATAATTGAAAGTATATATAAGCTGGGTAATATTTTAAGACTTACTAAGACTATCTTCAATGTATTTTTCTATTTTTACCTCTAGAATAGAGAAACTCTATAATAGAGATGAATTTTGTTCCCATGTATTTCTCTAAAATAGAAATCTTCAAATATAAAGCAAAATACAGAGGAATGCTATTTATTTTTCTATAAATAGAGGTAAAAATAGCAATATATATTTTAGAGGCAAAAATAAAGATGTGATGAAGTGATTTTACTTCTAAATACTATTATAGAGGTGAAAATAGATTTAGATTTGAGATGCTCTAACCATCAATATAAATAAGTACACCTAATAATATGCAGCAGCCAGCAGCCATAATGTAGCAAAAAAAAAACTATAAATTACGATTCAATTATGCATACGCAAAGGTATAAAGAGGATGTGGTTGGTGAAGTATTGGAAGCCGAACTTCAAGCAGTATATATACTTAATACTTGTACTTAAAAACTAGGTTTGGCTAAAATTTTGTTATGTATATGCTTGTCAATATAGTAGCTGATGATGTTGACGCCAGATTCGGTCCAGCTATAAATTCAGGTTTGAGTACTAACTACTACGAGTGAAACTCTATGACATGGAACTTGGAAGAAGACAATAATATTAACTTATAGAACATAATTAAACTGAACTTTTAAATACTGATCTAGAAAAGAATCCATTTCTGTTTGGTTGATTGCTTTTCTTTTTGTTTGTAAACCAAAAGATGATGTATGACACTACTAGTATTAGGTGAATGTATGACACAACATCGTGGACTAGGACTTGGTCTCCTCGTGGATGCGAACTCTAACGTGTTTCCAACGTTTGATCCAAGCATTTGATTTTTGTTACCTTGACACGTTCCAACGATCATAACTCTTATTGGTATCCGTCAATTTCGTTCGATGACATGTCAACCAAAAAAATCTTATGACCATGCCCTAATATATGATATGGGCAAGTTGATTGGACTCTGCTGAAAATGCGACTGATTACAGAAAAATTGTTATTAAATCACGAACTTTCAAATTTGGTTGAACAAAACATGAAATTTCTCTTGAATCATTTAAAATACTAACTTAATTTGAATAGTCATTTTAAATCTCAATTAAGTTTGGCTAAACCAAATTAAACACGATATTAAATCGGATAATAGATTTGATTAGATGGGGTTAATTGCCGTCTCTAATTTTCATACTTGACAAATTCTTATGGAATCATTCTATCTCAAGAAATAGAAATGACGAAATAACTCTTAATAAACTTGTAGGCTATATATATATCTGACTAGATATCTAATAACAACCAGAGATAATCTTAAGACTTATCTAGTGAGGAACTTAACATATGGTGCTTCAGGTAACAAAACAAAACTGCAGTACACTTCCTAATGCTAAGTCTTGTTTAGTGTATTCCAGGTTGTTATATTCTATGTCAGACCAATTCTCGCAACTGAAGTCCATCTTGAGATCTACTTCTATGTCTTCAACGTTGGTTGCTTCAGCGCCAGTTGTACGTGATGATCTTGCTGACAGCTCTGAGAACACTGAAGCTATCATCAACTGATTCTGATTTCACATTTTCAGCTCCATCTTCTTCTTCTGAAGATAATCCATATCAGCTGCAAGTCATTGTTCAAGATCTATCAACCAAAGAGGCCAAAGGTCAGTGGTAATAGCACTAAAAATCCCATATTTTTCTACGAACATTATAGAGTACACAACAAACTCAATTGTATTTCCTAGCCAAAACACTGAGATACTTTATAGTTTATTCACCTTCTGGTTTCTTTTGGTTACATCAGCCTCTTAATCAACCTTAAATCCTTAATTTAATAAACAATTTGCACAAGGTATACATTGTTAATGGAATCATCCTTTCTTCTCATCTTGTAGAACAATAATATTGCAGGAACAGAGAACTTTGACAGTAAGAAGGAAGGTGGCTTTGAAGATTACTTTTGATGACGAAACGCCGTTTTTGATCTCTCCACCAGATATTTTTGGAGTGCTGCTAATCTCTTTAATCCATCGTTGTCCTAAAGGGAAAATTGTTTTAGTGTTTACAATTAGTTCAGACTCCACTTATAGTTTTTTTTCATGAAATAACTGTGTAGGGTCAGACTCCACTTATAGTTTTTTTTCATGAAATAACTGTGTAGGGTCGTCAAGAGATGTCAGGTTTAACATGATTACCAAAAAAAAAAGAGATGTCAAGTTTAACATGATTACCAAAAAAAAAAAAAAGATGTCAGGTTCTATGTGTTTAACAGCCATGTCTGTTTCTTCAGCTAATACAATTGCTACGTAGTACTATAATTATTCATTTGCTTTCCTTTCAGTGCAATTTATGTGTTCCAAATCCCTGTCTGTTTTTTGCTTTGAGCCAAGCAAGTATTGAATCTTATGGAGTCTAATATTCAAGGCTCTTATAAACAAAACGTTCGACAAGCACCAGTGGTCTAGTGGTAGAATAGTACCCTGCCACGGTACAGACCCGGGTTCGATTCCCGGCTGGTGCATCAATTTTATGTTTTTTTTTTTTGCCAGCCAATTCATTGGAGCATTTACACATCGAAAGAGTAAAAAACTGTCTATAAAATCCCATCACATGAAGATTACTTTGATGAGGAAATGCCGTTTTGATCTCTTCACCAGTATTTTGGAGTGCTGCTAATCTCTTTACTCCATTGTTGTCCCAAAGGGCAATTGTTTTAGTGTTTAGTTGCTTACATTACTTCAGACTCCAGTTATAGTTTTTTTTAATGATTAGATGCCCGCATTAACTGTGTAGGGTCGTCAAGAGATGTCAGGTTCTATGTGTTTAATGCACACAAATGCGACAGTTTGCTACGTAATTAAAAAATCTATACATTTGCTTTCTTTTCAATGCAATTTTAAATGAGTTCGAATCCCTGTTTCAGATTGTGTTAGGATTCTAATGGACACAGGAGTCTGGACCTCTTATAGTTCTTCTGTTGATGAGAAAGAAACAAGATCAAAACCATATATATAGACAAATCAGATAGCTGTTGATGTGGGCATATTATGCCTGGCCATTTCATTCACAGAGCGACACCCACAAGTTTGAAAAAAGACAGAAAGAGAAGGGTTAACTCTGTCTATATAAAGCAGTATAAAGATATCGTTTTAACTAGAACTGTAGATTTACTCAACTGTAAAACCAATGCAAGCCTATATTAAAATAAGGAAAGAGCATGATCTCTTTCAAAGATTTTACTTCATTCTAAGTTTGAAGCAAGAGACAGACAGAGTAAAACTGTGACAAGCTTCTGAGGTTTGGAGATGGTCCAGCATCGAGAAGGATGGAGTGAACAACAAAATAAAGAGAGGTTGGGCGGGAGAAACAGCTTGAGAAACAAAATCAAACTAAAAAAAAAAGACAAGAATATAGCATAGAAACCAAAAAAAAAAACAGTAGTACATCCAGTGTATTGGACTAATTTCCACCAAACATAGAATAGAAGATAAAAAGGGTGAAAAAAAAACATGATAAAAAGGAGCTCAAAGCGAGGCTCATTTGGTTTGTGATACATCTGTTGACAAAAACCAACAAATAAGAGGAAGTAGTAAGAAGGATAAATGCTTACTTCAATTCCATGTGTTTCACTCGTGAGATGCGTGGTTAAATCACCATCTTCAATGCGGGTGCCGCTTTTACAATGAGCGTTGCATGCTGTGCAAATAATACCGCCAGGTTCACCTGTGAACTCATCCTCAAACTTTTTCCCTGCAGAATCCATCTTTGCATCTGAAAGAACAACAAAACATAGTTTAGAAACACACAAAAACCATCCGACAAGAACAACAAACAAACAAACAAACCTTTCAGTAAGGTTGACGACTAAGAATGAGAAGAGTGTTCATTTTCATCGTCCAGTGTGTTTTGCAGAAAATGAGCGATGCAGAATGGCCTACAGCAAGGTACTATGGCTTCTCAGATTTTAACCTGTCGTTGACTGATTCATTTCTGGACTTAAACAACATGAAGGAAAATAGCTTGAGGAACAAAATCAAACAAAAAAAAAAGGGAAGAATAACATATCACCAATATTCCATCAGTGCATTGGACTTCTCACCAAGCATAGAGATTAAAATATGGTCAAACTTAAGTGAAATAAACCAAAACGGGAAAACTTAATGAACCTCTTTAGAATTGTTGGTGCGCTTTGTTACATATGTAAACTATGTAGACTCTCTCAGCCAAATTAATCGAAAACAGACACCATTATGATACGCCCTTAATAGATTTATACTAAAGAAGAAGGATGATGATGAACGTATAGTATAAGAGTTAGGAAGAACTTCCTAATAGAGTACGTAATTAAGTTAAGGGGTCAATACGAATCATGATTACAAGTCAGTTATACGATCATCAACTTTGTGGCTTGTTTCCGTGCTTTCCACACCAACTGATTTAACAACAAAAATTTTATGCATTACATCTTCTCATAAGAATTACTACATCCGTTCCACAAAGATATCTTCTAATGCTTTCACACATATTAATAAAACACATTAAATCACTATAATAAAACTAACGTTTTCTTTAATTATCAATTTTCAATAATTTTAACCAATAATAATTTAATAAAGAAGTTTACAATTTCTTTGTAAAAACATAAAAAAATCCATATTTATGAAACAATTTTTTATTCTAAAACATCTACGTGATTCTGAACAGAAAAGAGAGAGTATTCATTTACCATCTATGTTGGATAAACATAACTACCCAGGCGTTCGGGTTTGGGTAAGATTTTCCGGATTTTGATTTTTTTACCAATAGAGTAACTGTATATTGTTCGGATTCTGATTATATCGGATTGGTTCAAATATACTTGAAGTAAAATTTAAAATTTAAAAGCAAAACATAAGAAATATATACTTATTTATATATAATTGAATATTTAACGTACTTATTTAAATTTTAAATACTTATTGTTAGATATCATATTGAAATAATTATGAAATTGGATATTTGAAGTACATATTTATGTTTCAGATATTTATATTTTGTATGAATTTAGACATTCAGATTGGTTTCTTCGGATATTTTTCGTATTTTTTTTGGATTTCAACTTTTTGAGGTTATTCGTTCGGGATCGGCTAATAACATTTCAGGTTCGGATATGTTTTGTAACACCTTACAAAATCATTTCTAGTACTTTTTATATTTCTGACAGAATATGAATTAGGATTTTTCAAAATCATTTCGAGTACTTTTTATATTTCTGACAGAATATGAATTAGGATTTTTCTGTTATTGATTTTATGCCTAACCCTAAACATAACTATTCACAATAAGTGATATGCATATAGGCTAGTATTCACGTTTTTTAACCTGTTCAACCAGTCATGTTTAGTTTACGTTTTTTGATTTATCTTGATTGGATTAGGACCTTTAGTATTTACATTGAACATTGGACATTGATTTCTTACATTGAAAAAAAAAACATTTGATAGGTCATCATTCTTCAATACATCAAACCTGAATCCAGTGCACGAAATCCCAAAGCTTTCTATCATTTCCAGTTTTAAAATGTTTTTTTTCTTTGTTCTTTTACCGACATCAATAGTTAATATATAAAATGTAAAATGAAATATTGGCATCCACGAAAACGATGAGGGAGTTGAATCCTAACTATCGATTAAAAAACTACAAGAAAACAAATTCAAATAAGGAAACAATAATTAGGTCGAAGTTATAACAACGACTAGGTAAATTTCCAAATGACTTTCCACCATACATTTAGGTCTCCCAAGCAAACCTCTCATCATACGCATAAATGTACATAATGTTTTGTATAAACTTGGTAATTGACTTTCCTACAAAATATATAATGTTCGCATGCCTTTGAAATACACATATCGTTATTATGACATACAAACATGCTTTTGAAATATATATATCGTTATTATGACATACTGTGTCACTCATTACATAAGGCATTTCTGATGCCGTTTACATATTTACCATTCTAGTTTGAGTTTGGTATTTTTACACATAATTCATTCAGATAATCCCAACTTTCTAATTCGAGAGGTACAATAATTTATTTTGCATTTACTTATGTCAACACATCGAAATACTTATTACCAAGTCAAAAATTCAAATGTTTTGATTACTGAACAGTAATCAAAACTCTATTTAGTAAAATAAATCCCCAAATTAAAGAATTTGCACTTAGTTCAGGGGGAGGGAGTGTGCACATGTATAAAACTCTAAATCTCAATTTAACATTTTACAAAAAAAAAAAAAAAAAAACTCTAAACTCAGTGCATGTGCTGCCTAATTATTTGCAACTTGCAAGTCACCTTTGCACTTAGAAAGAAGTAGATGAAAAAAAAAACTTTTCGTTTTTTCGCTTAAATATATGTCTTTTTATAAATCAAAATTAAAAAAAAAACGCAAGAAAGAGTAAATGGGACATAAATAACTACCTAACTTTGAAAGACAGAAGATCACAACGTTTCTCACTTTTGCTATATGTTTTCAATTTTCTTATATCTATGTATGAACATACATCGCGTACTGCTTAGCTCAGTAATACACATGATGAAAGGATTACCGAAAATGGTATATAATGATGAAAATAAACTCCTTCTCCAATAGAAGAGGAAAAAATAACTAACTAAAATGTAAAACTCCTTTATCAGTCAATAGAAAATAAACTCGATATAAAGATAAGTTGAAATAGGGGGAGAAGAGGTAAGGCTAGAAGCTTAAAGTGATGTTTTCGTATCAATCTCAATCTCTCTCTCCATACCTCCAACGCCATTTAAACTTTATTAAACCTAACTTTTTCTTCATGCCTATAAATACACATACCTCCCACTTCTTCACTTTCATATTACAAAAGCCCCCTCAAAAACAGCAAAAAGTCTCATCTCACACTTCGATCCTAGATCGAAAGGCTAAAATTGGAAATGACTCGTTGTTGCGGATTCCTTGCTATTTTCTTATGCGTTCTTTTGATGCTCTCGTGGTGCGAAGCTTTGAGTAGCAACATAGATGATGGATACGGTCATGAAGATGGTAGCTTCGAATCCGATAGTTTACTAAAGCTCAACAACGACGATGACGTTCTTACCTTGATTAGCTCCGATAGACCTACTTCTGAAGCATCAACTGTTAGTGTTTCCGACTTCGGAGCCAAAGGAGATGGAAAAATCGATGATACTCAGGTATATGTTTACGATAATGGATATATAAAAAGATATTTTATATAAAATTAGTTATGAAATATATAAAGATATATATTTTTTTTACCGATGATGCTTGCATGACTGTAAACTGTAACATATGCTTAACTAGGCCTTCAAGAAAGCATGGAAGAAAGCATGTTCAACAAATGGCGTTACTAATTTCTTGGTTCCTAAAGGAAAGACTTATCTCCTTAAGACTACTCAATTTACAGGCCCATGCAAATCTCTACGTACCTTTCAGGTAATTTTTTTTATAATCATTAGTATTCCCTTAATTCATAAATTTAATTGTATTTACCAATTAACTGCAGATCCTAGGCACTTTATCAGCATCTACAAAACGATCTGATTACAATAAAGACAAAAACCATTGGCTTATTGTGGAGGACGTTAACAATCTATCAATCGATGGCGGCTCGGCGGGGATTATTGATGGTAACGGAAAAATCTGGTGGCAGAACTCATGCAAAACCGACCGATCTAAGGTTATCTATAGTCAGTCCACTGGGCATTACATATCACACATAAGATACTTCTAATTAATTATCATCATGCTAATATTAACTAAGTTTTTTTTTACTGAAATATTAACTAAGTTCCTTCTCTTTTAATGCAGCCATGCACAAAAGCGCCAACGGTACGTACATACAAAAGCTTTCTATATGTGCATTTAATCATGTTCATTTTTCACATTCAAACAGTTAAGTGGACGTTTGCTTATAAAATTGGCATGCATATATGTTTTTAATGCTAATGCAGGCTCTTACTTTATACAACTTAAAGAACTTGAATGTGAAGAATCTAAGAGTGAGAGATGCGCAGCAGATTCAGATTTCAATTGAGAAATGTAACAATGTTAACGTTAAGAATGTTGAGATCACTGCTCCTGGCGATAGTCCAAACACAGATGGTATTCATATTACTAATACCCAAAACATTCGAATCTCCAATTCAGACATTGGAACAGGTAATGGTCCATAATATTAATATTCGATTTCATTGATCCAAATACACGTATATTATCTAGTAATATAATAATTCATGGTTACTTTTCTGTAGGCGATGATTGTATATCCATTGAGGATGGATCACAAAATGTTCAAATCAGTGATTTAACTTGCGGTCCCGGTCACGGGATCAGGTATACATTCTTAATTTTCAAATACTATTATAAGGGTAATAAACTCAGATTTACGAATATATATACATCTTAACTTGACAGTTGTTACAAATAAACAAAGTGGATAATATATAACATATGGACCTTTTGTTTAATATTTTAATATGAGAAGCATTGGGAGCTTGGGGGATGACAATTCCAAAGCTTATGTCTCGGGAATAAATGTGGATGGTGCTAAGCTCTCTAAAACTGACAATGGAGTAAGAATTAAGACTTACCAGGTGATTGGTTTTCTTTTCGTTTTTTTTTATTTGTTTTTCACAAATGTGTAAGTCCTTGAATGGAACAGCTTTTGCTTGAAATTGTCAATATATAACGACCCTCTTATTGATATCAGGGAGGGTCAGGAACTGCCAAGAACATTAAATTTCAAAACATTCGTATGGAAAATGTCAAGAACCCGATCATAATTGACCAGAACTACTGCGACAAGGACAGATGCGAGCAACAAGTAATTGATTGATTAATTTCACTTGGCCAAATTTCTGATTCATTAATCATTTTTTAAGCTAGATTGAAATGTGAAATATGTTGTTTAGGAATCTGCAGTGCAAGTGAACAATGTGGTGTACCGAAACATAAGTGGTACGAGCACAACGGATGTGGCGATAATGTTTAACTGCAGTGAGAAATATCCATGCCAGAGTATAGTGCTTGAGAATGTGGACATCAAAGGAGGAACAGCTTCTTGCAAAAATGTCAATGTTAAGGATCAAGGCACCGTTTCCCCTCAATGCCCTTAACTAATTATCTAATTATGTAATTTACATAGATACAGATACTATGTATATTGTATTTTACGTATTTGATTCTTGAGATATGTAGAATATTAAAGAACTACTATATGGTTAATATATATACAATAGTCGAAATATTTGTGGAGTCTAGTGTATATACATAAGAAAGAATATTACATAAGAAAGAATTACATGTTGATTGTTTGTCAACTTTTCATGAACGGAGTGAATAAGATTATTTTAAATATTAGTTATAAACGTATAGTGAAAATATAATCAAAATTTCAATAAAGTGGTTTGATTATTTTAAAGTAATAACTTCGTGTTGACAAAAAAGAAGTAATAACTTCGTTAAATTCAGGTTCCACAAAAAGTTCACAAAAACCTATTTCACAAATTAAATAGTTGTCGATACACCAAGTCACATCACACATGGCCCGAGTTTGTGCCTATGGCCTCTCAAAAACTGAAACTAAAATGTTAATTTATAGAGTGTGTGTTTTCTATACTTATCATAAGCTGTTAAATCCCAAAATTAACCACAAGAACTAGTAGTGTTTCAAAAAAAAAAAAAAA
The DNA here is from genome assembly GCA_018703725.1 of Brassica juncea. NCBI lineage: Eukaryota > Viridiplantae > Streptophyta > Magnoliopsida > Brassicales > Brassicaceae > Brassica > Brassica juncea. Next base: position 3,560,046 of record CM031940.1, on the reverse strand, counting down.
AACAAAAGAACTAGTTTTCAGTGAGTTCTTTCTTTGTGGCATATTTTCCTATAAACGTCTACTGAATAAACTTTTGATGTATATAATTATACTCCAATATGATACTAATGTCTTTTTCTTTCTAATGCCGTTGGTCTCTAATCTCAACGGATTTAAACATAAAGTTGACAAGAACTTTTGCTTTTTTGTGTGTGTGTTTTCAAATATTTATCATTAAACATTAGAGAAAATTCCGAAATTAATGTTCGTAGAATAAGGTAGATACAAAATGATGTCTTAAAAGTTAATGAGATTACATAATGTTAAGAGCTAAATCGAAGAATATAGTCTTACCCATTTTTTACTTCACTTCTTGCTTTGCTAGCTCTTCCGCTGCTGCTGCCTTACCCTGCTCCTCCACTGTTGCTGCCGTCGCTGGAGGAGGAGGTGCGGCGACCGTGGGGACTCCAGCATCGATGCAGCTACGGCACTTTCTCTCAACCCAACCTTCGACGTCGTGGTCTCCGGCACCAGATAAATGACGACCGCCGCAGATCCGGGCAAAGATGCCGGCTAAGACGGATAGAATGGTGATGACGGCTAACACGACAACGAGTGTTTCTATTGAACGGTGGTTCGAGTTGTGATTCGGCTGGTCTTGGGGAGGTGGGTCCACGTATATGGTGGTTGGCGTGGTTATGGTACCCATTTGATCATCGAGCCTTGCCGTGACTCCGAACATGAGAGTAAGTGAGAGGAAAATAGTCTCAGGTGAGCTTGTGTAGGTAAGGGCTCAAGACTTAGAAGTAGAGAGTGTTGTTATCTAAGTAGTTATATAGATCGACTTTATAATAAAATAAAGGCATTACCTACTTATGGTTTTAAGCTTTTAATTCTAATAATCATATCCTTTTCTTTTCTGTAGGATTTCTATATGTACTAGGGGTGGGACGGATCGGGTATCCGGCGAATTTTGAAGTATCCGTATCCGGATCCGGATCCTTGTCCGGCGGAATCATGATTTTACTATCTTTATCTGGATCCGGGGTTCTTGGATATCCAGGTGTCAGATATCCTTCTAAAAATTGTAATATCCGGCGGATATCCGGATCCGGATTTGAAACTTTAAAATAAATAAAAAATAATATTAAAATATATAAAATATTAACAATAATTTAAAAATAAAAATGTATACAATTTTTTTAACTATTTGTATGTATGCTATTACAAATTTTATATATACTATTATAAAAATGAAATTATGATAAATAAAATTAGTTTTTATATATAGATATTACTATTTTAAAAATAATTATTAATAAAAATCACGGATCCGGATATCCGGACTAAAAATTTTAGATATTCGGATCTGAATTCGGTTTTGACGGATCCAACATTCGGCCTATCCGGATACGGATTCGGCCTATCCGGATCCGGCTTCGGCCTCTCCGGATATCCGAATTTTCGGAGCGGATCCGGATCGGATCTCGGATCGAATCCGGATTTCAGATAATAATTTCAGGCCTAATATGTACTCAATTGATTCACATGCATTGGATTAGAAAATATATTCACGTCACGTGGCTCATTTCAAAGTCATCAAATTATATATAATTGGTTAATCCAAAAATTAAGAAAAATAAGAAAACAAAACTAGTATATGATAAAAAAAAAAAAATCACATGCATTTTGGTTAAAACCAAGAGGTCATTTATTTGCTGTCCCATCACACTTTAATTACCCTCTCTGCCACTTCTTGTCTGTTTCTTGTCAAAGCCCCCTTTGACTCAAATTTTAGGCATTATTTATTCTCACAAAATAAAAATGTGATCATCATGAACACACACATATATAGATAGAGATTCATTTTATCTATGAACTCACTAGTAACTGAGTTAGATTTAGCCTTTGTCTTTATTTAACTGTAAATTTGGCAGGTGATATCAATGGTGGGGTTTGTTCATCTTGTTTTATCTCTGCCTCTTCATATATAAATTTTTCATATATCAATGTGTCTGCAGCTCAATAATGTTTTTTTCAGTAAGGAAATGTCACTACCCCCAAAAATCTATTTTTACCCCAAAAACAAGAAAAAAAAATATCTGGTGAACTAATGGCACATTAAATAATTTTTTTTGGGGTAATTGACAAAAAAAGAAAAAAAAAAAAAATTGGGCATGAGTTGAGTATTGGCTTATAAGCCCAACAAGCTCATTTTACTCAACAAATGTTTTGTGATCTATCGATCTCTTGACGCATATTTACATATTCGTGTGACTGTGTCACTTTGTCGTTGTATCATTAATAACGACTAGATGATTTTCCCGTACTCATGCACGGGTATAAATATTTATAAAATAAATATATATTATAATAATTTATTGCTATTTAATTTTGATTTTAAACTAATTTATAATTTTTATGCATAATATATATTAATAATATTATATTACTTTAATTAGATATATGATTTTAGATATGTTATATTAGATCTAGTCGATTTAACTACCATTTGGATATATTGGATTGCATCTATTTATCTGAATTCAGTTATAATACTTTTTTATTGTAAATCTATTAATTTTGATTAATTTTCTTATTTGCATTTAGGTTGGTTGTTTTCTTAGATATGTAAATATATATTAGGAAGATGATGTATAATATAAGATATATTGTGCTTAGAATGAAATTAAAAAACAAACTAAAATGTTTGATTCCAAATTCATAAATTAGTATAATGATATTATTCCGAAGTCTCATGCATATATATAAATTTTACAATAGAACTAAATTGTAACAGTCAGTTAATATTTTATTTTTATTTGTTAATGTGTTTTGAGTCTTCCTATAATTTATATTTATAAAATAAATTATTATTATTATTACAAAATTATATTTTCTTATTGTAGTTAAATCTATGATTTTAGATCTAAGTTGAATTAGTCGAGTCACTCATATTATGAGTATATTGAGTTACATATATTCTTTTAAATTCAAATAGAAGTATAATTATTTCTATTATAATTAAACTAAATCAAATTAATTTTATTTATCATTAAATGTGCATGTATTTTCATAATATATATCAAATTAAATGTTATTTTGTTAAAGATATTAGAAAATAAAGCGATGATCTGTAGGAAGTTACATACATAAGTAACTGATACTTTTTTGGAAGCTCATGAAGACATATCAATATTTACAATAATTAAAATATTTTTATAATTTCTAAATAATTTTATGAGTATTTATTAAATTATATTTTTTGATGTAAATGAAAGATATTACAATCAACTAAATATAAGAAAAATATAACATTTCAATAATACTAATTATAAACTATTTTTAGTCAACTAAACATATATCAGTTTATGTTACTTAATTATTTTATATAATCATCTAAAATAATAGATAGATATATAAAAATTATTTCTATTACTTTGAAAATATATTGTTGTACTGTTTAAAATTGTGTTTTATAAGAATATTATTTCTTTTTATAATATCAAGATTATCTGTGAAAATATAATTATAAAGAAAGTATTTTATTAGTATATTTTATGTTATCAAATTTTTTTTTTAAAAAAATAGAATATTACTATTTTGTGAACTTTCTTTTTTAATGAAATCTTTATTATTTATACATATAATTTCGTTTTTAAATTCGTTTTTAACTTTATAAATGTTTTATTTTTATTATATATGTTATTTGGAAAATTTTATAAAGAAAACTAAATAAAAAATCAATAATAGTATTTAAATATAATATTTTTAATTTATTAAGGATATCAATGTAAACAACCATCGTGAGAGTTAACGTGAGCGCGACACATAGCAAACTGACTTCTCAAATAATATTATAGAGATTCCATTAATGTATACTATGTTTCATTATCATATTGAGCTACCACCTCTACAACAAAATCAACGGTGGCGTTGCCATCTACCATGCACGTGCGCTAAGTTTTGGCGCTATGGCCGCTGAAATAATTTGTTTTGACTCTAATAAAATTATTATTATCCTTATCAGTAGGGGTGGGCACGGATCGATATTACAGTATTTTTCAGTATTTGTGATTTGTTTCGGATTTCACGGATATCTGATTTTCCGATTTGCTTTGCTTCGGAAAAATACGGATATTCGGTTTTACGGATATCCGGAAAATTTATAGATATTTGCGAATATTCACAGATATTTACGGATACCTTTTCCACTATGTTTAATACAAATAAATCTGAAAATATTATACAAATTTGTTCTTATAAAAGATAAAGTAAAACATTAATGAAACTATTTATTTATAAATTCTTAAAAATTCATAAAAAATTCTTATAAGTTAAATATTTTAAGAAGAATTGTAGTTTTTTATAAAGATCTTATAATTTTTTTCTTCATATTATATTTTTATAAGTAGTTTTATAAATAAAATTATATAAGATTATACATTAAAACTCTATTTAACTATAGATATATAACTATTTATATAAAAGTCGGAACGGATCGGATATTCGTCTCTAATTTTTTTAGTATTTGTGATTTGTTTCGTTTTAACGGATAGTGATTTTTAATATTTGCTTTGCTTCGAAGACTTACGGATATCCGGATTTTTTGGATCGAATCGAAACGAATAACGAATCGAATCAAATTTAACGAATAAAATGCCCGGCCCTACTTATCATGCACTATATTAGAGAAAATAATAAGAAGAAAGACGTTGGACGTATACGAGCGACGACTTAAACTATAACAAGTAATCACCGCTGGATATCTATGACGTCAGGGCAAAGATAGACCGCTAATATATTTTAAGCAGACGTAGACTATAAACCCACTAGCTATTTTCTTCTCAGCTTCAAGTTTAGAAAATATAAAAAGAAAGACGCTGGGCAGTGGGTAGGGGTGGGACGGATCCGGATATCCGGGATATTCGGGATACCCGGATCCGGATCCGGATCCGTCGGATCCGTGATTTTAGGATCCGGATCCGGATCCGTGTCTTCCGGATATCCGGGTACCGGATACCCGTCTAGATATCATGATATCCGCGGGTATCCGGATTCGGATCCGGATCCGTCAAAATAATTAAAAAAAATAAAAATATTTTTTAAAATACAAAAAAATCTATAAATATTACATAAATTAAATATTTTTACAAAATTTATAAATATATTTATGCATATAATATTATTAAAATTAAAATATAATATTATAAAACTAATTTTATGTATAAATATTAATAAATGAACTATAATTATTAATAATATTTTAAATTTAATATATTTAAAAAAACAACGGATCCGGATCCGGATATCCGGACCTAAAAATCCAGATATCCGGATTCGGATCCAGATTCGGCGGATCCGACATTTTACTATCCGGATTCGGATCCGGGCGCCCCAGATATCCTATTTTCGGAGCGGATCCGGATCGGATCTCGGATCGGATCCGGATCTCGGATAATAATTCCAGCCCTAGCAGTGGGCATACAAGAGCGAAGACTTAAACGTAGACTCAACTACTTCAAGTAATCAAACGGCGATGGTAGTTGGAATGGAGAACATGGTGTCGGCTGCGGATAAAGGTGGCGAGATACTGAAGCCACGTACAGACACGAGAGAGTATCGGAGGATTGTTCTCAAGAACTCTCTTCAGGTGTTGTTAATAAGCGATCCACAGACTGACAAGGTAAGATTAACTTCTGTTTTTGTTTTTGCTGCTTAAAGAAGAAAGCTGAAGTGATTCATCTGTGTACTTACGGGCGTGCTCTTAGTGCGCTGCTTCAATGAATGTTAGCGTCGGATCGTTCTCGGACCCCGAAGGATTGGATGGGCTAGCTCATTTTCTTGGTACGTTTCTTCATAGCAAGATTCAATCACTGAGCTTAGTCAATTCTTTCTATGTAGACAGTAACTTATATACTCTTCCATGTAAATGGAAAGTCGAGTTTTAACGTTGAATATTTGTTAGTCAGTGGAAAATAATATATGATTTTATTTTTGGGGGATATGGTCAAGAGCATATGCTGTTCTATGCAAGTGAAAAATATCCAGAGGAAGATAGTTACACCAAGTACATCACTGAGGTGCGTAATTTGATCATAGTTTGATGTTCTTGCATCGGTATCTTCTCCAGCTCTTTGAAAGTGGGATATGCTTATTAAAATTTGTATTTTTATTTTCTGTAGCATGGAGGGCGGAGAAATGCTTATACATCCCGTGAAAACACAAACTACCATTTCGATATCAACACAGACTCTTTTGATGAGGCTTTGGACAGGTAAGCCTTACATTTGTTTTTTATTTTATTTTTCTGTTTTGTGTACTACTCACAGTGTTGGATTCTTATGTTTTCTTGTTATTTACTAACCAGGTTTGCACAGTTCTTTATCAAACCACTAATGTCGGCTGATGCCACCATGAGGGAGATCAACGCTGTCGACTCTGGTTAGCTTCTTGACTTTCTTGATAGCTTTCATATTGCAGTTTTGTATTCTAACGAGTTTTCTCTCATCCAGAATATCAGAAAAACATTTTGTCTGATTTTCGGCGATTGCGTCAGGTATTTTCTTCACGCTCTCAAAAAATTTATGGGCTAATTGTTCCATTTCAGTTAGCACTGAAGATTCATTTTACTGATTATCTATGGAAAGGAAACTGCGTTGGAATGAACAAAGAGAATTTTTTTAAAACCCACAAGTCTGTTAATGTATATCTAGCATCTAATTAACTCGAGTGTTTCGTCTTCCTTTTTTCGTTCACACAGTTACAGAAGCATTTAAGTAGAAAAGACCATCCATATCACAAATTTAGCACAGGTACATATTGTCCGACTTATTCTTTATTGGTGTTTTAGTAATCTGCTAAAGTGATATGTGTTTTTTAGGGAACATGGATACTCTTCATATACGACCTGAAGCAAAAGGAATAGATACAAGGAGTGAACTTATTAAGTTTTATGACAAGCACTACTCTGCCAGTATCATGCATCTGGTTGTTTATAGCAAGGGTAGGTGTTGAAGCTAACCCAAAACTCAAGTTTCATTAATTTCTGAACATTAACGTGTTTGTACACCTCTTTGCTCTGGGTGTTTTCAGACAACCTTGATAAAACTCAAGGTCTAGTGGAAGAGACGTTCCAGGAAATACGAAACACCAACAAGAGTATCCCTACATTTCCTGGTCAGCCGTGTACTCCAGATCATTTGCAGGTCTTTGTTTTGTCTTTCAGATTTAGCATTTATTTGAGCTACAGTAATGTTTCTTACTTGGTATCTTTGGTGGTGGTTTTTTTTCACCGGTTCTAGGTTCTTGTGAAGGCTGTACCTATAAGGCAGGGTCACAAGCTTACTGTTTCATGGCCTATTGCACCTAGCATCCATCATTATGAAGAAGCACCATGCAGGTACCTTGGTCATCTAATTGGTCATGAAGGCGAAGGAAGTTTGTTTCATGCGTTAAAATCCTTAGGTAGGTTTACTATGGGGCCAAACTAATAAATGTTTTAGCACATATTTTATCCGAAAGAGGTAATAAATTGAAAAGATTTCTAATGTTCAGATCTTTATTTTTGATTTTCAAAATGAGATCTTACCTTTTTGGAGGATAAGCTATTGCTGCTAATAGTCAGGATAAATCTTTAGAAAATGGGTTTACTTCTCTGTATCCAGTAGTCTTGCTTAAGGTTTTCCTAATACTTGAACAGGTTGGGCAACTGGACTGTATGCCAGTGAAGCAGACTGGAGTATGGAGTATTCTTTCTTCAATGTTTCAGTTGATCTTACTGATGCTGGCCATGGTAGGTTTTTGCATTCTTCCTTGTTCTATTTTGAAATTTCTACAAAGAACAACTTTGTTATGTTGAATAGATGATACCGGTGTGCTTGATATTGTCTGGAATTGGTTTTAATTTTGTGTCTTGCTTGGTTTACAGAGCATATGCAAGATATTTTAGGGTTATTGTTCAGACAAATTAAGCATTTACAAGAGTCTGGTGTTTCCCAGTGGATCTTTAATGAGGTATTGGTATAATTAATCTTGTTAGCATTCCTGTTGATTCATTGCTCTTAAAGAGCTTGATACATTTTTATAATCTATTGTTGTTGAAGCTCTCTGCTATTTGTGAGGCAAAATTTCATTATCAAGCCAAAATAAACCCAATTTCTTATGCAGTGGCTATCTCTTCAAACATGAGGGTAATAGTTTATCTTCTCATACATTTGATATCATTAAACTTCTTATATATCTATTTCTGACTGATATATGTGTGTAGCGAACAAAAAGTAGAATATATGCTTACCTCTCTTACGATCTCATCAAGCATTACTAAACCGAACACACCTCGTGGCTTAAACATTTATGTTTCCTTTTGAAACTTTGCTTCAGATATACCCAACCAAGCATTGGCTCGTTGGATCATCACTCCCTTCGAAATTTAATCCAGATATTGTACAAAAGGTTCTAAATGATCTTTCTCCAAGCAATGTTAGGTAAGTCTCTGTTGTGGGAATGCATCTTCTACAAGCAAACAATGACCTAATGTATTCTTTAAGCAGCCCTTAGGTCTGAATGTGCTATGTTAGAATTTACATTCAAGCGTTAACTCACTACCAAGTTAGCTTGTCGTGTCGCAGAATCTAATGCCATTATATTTGTAGAATCTTTTGGAGATCAAAGAAATTTGAAGGACAAACTGACAAGAGTGAGCCATGGTACAACACTGCTTATTCATTTGAGAATATAAACGAATTCACCATTCAGGTTGGGTTTTGATATATTAGTTTCCTTCCTGTGCTCAAATTATTACTATGGAGGAAGTAGTTCAATTTTGATACATGCTTAACAATTACAGGAATGGGTGCAGTCTGCCCCTGATGTAAAGCTGCAGCTACCAGTACCTAATGTCTTTATTCCTACAGATTTTTCACTAAAGGATGTTGAAGATAAGGTTCTGTTTCATCACTCTAGTTACATATTACAAATGTCATATAATGTTTTAATGTATAAAGCAGTCTCATGTTGTGTAAGTAATTTCAGGACATTTTTCCTGTTTTGTTGAGGAAGACATCATTCTCAAGATTGTGGTACAAGCCTGATACAAAGTTTTTCATACCGAAGGCCTATGTTAAGATAGATTTCAACTGCCCCTTTGCAAAGACTTCTCCTGATGCTTTAGTTCTTTCAAATATTTTTGTTTGGTTGCTGGTGGACTGTTTGAATGAATATGGTAAGATGTGATAGATAGACCTTCTAGTTCAATTGTTTCAACAAGAAGAAGGTTATGAGCCTTCTAGTTTTCTGTTTATATTATGAGAAGTGGAAACTATTAATTATATCATCTTTACTTTTATGTTTCAGCTTATTATGCTCGGGCTGCTGGTCTTAGCTATGGATTAAGTCTTTCGGGCAATGGTTTCGAGGTGTGTTTGTAAAAGGATTCTGATGTTTCCTTGTCATTTCCTTAATGAGTTTCATGTTTAACTTAAGTCTTTCACATTTCCAGCTCTATCTTGTTGGCTTTAACCACAAGTTGAGGATCTTGCTGGAAGCTATCGTGCAAAAGATAGCAAAATTCGAAGTTAAACCTGACAGGTATTCTGTTATTAAGGTAACCTTGAGGCTCTTTCTAAATTAGCACTTTAAAGTCTCCTTACTGCATAATGCATCCAATAAGCCTTGTTACCATGTTCATTGAAATCCATGTTTTTCTGCTTTCCTATCTTGTTACAGGAAACAATCACCAAGGCATACCAAAATATGAAATTCCGACAACCGTATGAGCAAGCAAAGACTTACTGCTCAATGGTTTTACAAGATCGCTCTTGGCCTTGGACAGAAAAACTAGAGGCTCTTACTCATTTGGAATCTGAAGACTTAGTGAACTTTGTTCCCATGCTCTTATCAAGGACATTTGTTGAGTGCTACATAGCAGGTACTAATCTTAATCTCTTGTATGATTCTTTGGTCTTTAGTCCTTTTGTGTTTACATTGTTGTACACATTTTGGTGTCAATTATATAACTAAACAACTCCTATTTCAGGAAATGTTGAGAAGAATGAAGCTGAGTCCATGGTCAAGTATATTGAAGATGTTCTTTTCAACGACCCAAAACCTATTTCTCGTCCAATATTTCCATCCCAGACAATGACAAGTAGAGTTGTAGAGCTGGGAACAGGAATAAAACACTTCTATCATCAAGAAGGCTCAAACCCTAGTGATGAAAACTCTGCTCTAGTGCATTATATTCAGGTATAGTTAACCTTCAAACAAAGTGATATCATCAGCAAGTTTTTGCATGTCTTTATAAAGCTTTTCTTGTGGATATTGCTACTTAAAACCTCAAACAGGTTCATCAAGATGAATATGCCATGAATAGTAAACTTCAGCTTTTCCGTCTCATCGCAAAGCAAGCCACTTTTCACCAGCTCAGAACGGTGGAACAACTTGGTTACATCACTTCACTTTCTCAGAGGTGTGCATTGATATCTCTGTGTGTTTGAATAAATATCCATGACCTATTATATTTTATGCTTAACCACATTTTCTATAACACAGCAACCACTCTAGTGTATATGGTGTACAGTTCATTATTCAGTCTTCAGTTAAGGTACCAACTTTTCTTGCATCTCTACCACTCAGACTTTGTATAGTTAATGCATATGTCCTAAAATTCCTTTTGAGTTTATCATTGATAGGGTCCTGGACATATTGATTCGAGGGTTGAGTCACTTCTCAAGGATCTTGAGAGTAAACTTTACAAGATAAGCGATGAGGAATTCAAGGTGAGATGTCCCAACCAGATATTATATAGATTGCATTTGGCTTTGTGCCTTTGTTTAAGAGAAACATTTTTGGTACAAAGCGGTAGCCCACACTATAAGACTTTTAACTGACTTGCTTTCTACTCAGAGCAATGTAACCGCTTTGATAGACATGAAGCTTGAGAAACACAAGAACTTGAACGAGGAATCTTCGTTTTATTGGCGAGAGATTAAAAACGGGACATTAAAATTCAACCGCAAAGATGAAGAGGTAATAGACATTAATTAGCTGCTCTTAATTGAGAACTTCTTGACTTCCATAACGCAAACGTTGTTAGTCTTTATTAACACAGCTTCTTGGAGGGGTTTGTTTTGTGGTTAGGTGGCTGCACTAAGAGAGCTGAAGAAGGAAGAACTGATAGATTTCTTTGACGAGTACATAAAAGTAGATGCACCAAACAAGAAATCAATGAGCATATGCGTTTATGGAAGCCAACATTTGAAGGAAATGGCGTCTGACAAAGACAAAGTTGCATCACCATTCATAGAAATTGAAGACATTGTTGGTTTCAGAAAGTCTCAACCTCTTTATGGGTCGTTGAAAGGATGAAGCCAGCTGAAACTCTGAGGAGGTCCCAAAACTCTTTGCAAATATATGCATGAACAAAAACGCTCGTATACCAAAACAATAATGTATACATGTGAATCTTTATCCATCTGATTGTAAACAAAACATACTCTTTATCATCATCTATCATTGAAAAACAGAGTTTAGTATCATTTCGTTTTTAATACAAAACAAAACATATATTCATCATAGAACATAACTTCTTTGTGTTAATATAATTATATTTTCTTCTTTTTTTTGTGCAACAATTGTATTGTCTTCTATCGTTTCGTTTTTAATACAAAACAACATGTATTGTCAATCATCATAGAACATAACTTACCTTGTTCATATGTTGAAGATTAGGCCAGTTTATGAACATGTTGTTAATTAAAAGTAATCAAGAAATGCAAGTAGAACAAAGAAAATAATAATCAAATTCTCATTAACATCCAATGTTTTTTTGGAATCCAGATATTGTCACTCACAATGTATCACAAAACCTCAGAAGAACATTTTTTGCAATAATAAAATAACAGAATAAAAGAAAAAAAATTGAAATATCAAAACATTGGCTCATCAAATCTCTTCTTCAACCAAAAAAGTTATAATATTCTATATTATTTATATTTTTTTGTGATAAATCAATCAAACAACGGAGAATAACATGAGATCCCTGGCATCTTCATACCCTTGACCTTGAGAAGGCTTGAGACCGAAACCAGCAGCAGTTCCGGATCCTCCTAACTCACCAACCAACCCGGTAGAATCTTGACCCGACCCACCCAAAACTCCACCACCTCCGATTAAATCGGTGACACCGTGATGGTGATGGCTGTCGGAAGGAGGATGGTAATAGAGACGCGCCGTCTGAGGACAGTGAGAATGAAACCTCGCCGCCATTCTCACGCCAACATCCAACATCTCCGAGTATTTCCCCATTCTTGAATGATCTTTTCTATCTTTATTTTTTTATTTTTTCTTTGTTCTCTTTCTCGTGAAGAGAGAGAAGAGATGGAGACAAATGATGATGAAGAGTTCCTGTTCATGTCGCGTCGAATTTATAGGTTGTCGGAAAAGCGAACGAAGTATCCGCTATCTTTATTCTATTTCATATATGTCCCTACAGTCTGTTTTTATTTCGTTTTTTTTTTCTGTTATTTTTACCATACTACGACACGAATGCAATTAACTACTTCCGGTTTAAAGTAGTTTTCTTTAAACTTTTTCACACAAACTGAAAAATAGTTAAATATTTAATTTTATTTATTCTTGACTATAAACTTTTCTTGTTTTTTAAATTTTGAATTATAAAATAAATTACTGAAAACTATGATATATATAATAGAAAAATTTTACTTTAGAGGATTAATTTGAAATGGAAGGAATATTCATCTTTTCTTAAAGAAAGAATACTCATCTTAGATTATAATTTTTCTAGATCTGGATATAAATATACAATAACACTTTTAAATACCAGATAAATACTAAATTATTAGGGTAGTAAATATCAACTTCTTGGAAAAAAATTGGGACTGCATATAAATTTGTAAAATATAGGGTCGGAAATGGGGGAAACTGAAAATATTATTCTGAGATGTAAAGTTAGCGTTTTTTGTTTTAAGGAACCAGTTTAGCGTTTCTTGACAGCTTCGTTCCCAAAAATTTTATTGGTTAGTTAGCAAATTTATTCCACGTTTCAATAGGAAATTAATAGTTGACAAAAAGCGTGTGTTTGACGATGGCAAAACCACAATAAGTGGCTTGAAAAGTAAGCGTTTAGTTAAAGATTCTCGATGGATGGAGTAAATATCATCGACTTTTTGGACTTGCTTTTAAGACATTTGGACTTCAAGTCAGTAACGTAGGGTTTATATTAGAACTTAGAAGTAATATTGTCAAATTTTAATTAACAATAACATATGACATATACATAATTTTTTTTTGGGAACGCTCTTACATATATATAAATATAATCAAATATTTTATGCCAAGTGAAGAAAATGAAAGTTAATGCAGGAGATAGAATAGCAAGACTGGTCCATCAAGTTTAGAACATCAGCTCGACTCAATGAGTGACTGTATTAGTTCCGCCTCAAGACTGCTTTTAGCTGACCAAAAGGAGCGACTAAAAGCATCCGGCTCAAGAGTTTGGCTTGTTGGCCCGGCTACTCGACCAGACAAGATAAAGCCCATTAAGGCGAACTAACCTAGGGCAACAAGAACGGATCATCTATATAAGGAGAGGGAAAGACAATGGAAGGGGATGATACATTTCTACTCACACTTGGCGGCTAGAATTAGGGTTTACTATCTTTATATTTTTGCCGACTTGTCCTTTTCCCGGCCAACTCTCCGAACACTGGTTTATTTCCACAGTTTATTTCCTTATTATAATCCCTGTTCAAAAACGTGACTGAGGCAGCCGCTTACTCGCCGGAGAAGCGTTGGGTGGAGCTCCGCCGCCGTGATTATGGTGAAATCGATCAAAAATGCTGTTCAAAAAAAATTCATCTATGTTTTACCATTTTCAGGTCCGAAATCAGCAAGTATACCCTAGATCTATCATATTTGAATGGTATAAGCAAAGAAATGAAGTTAAACGAAGTAAATCGCCCCTAAAAATGATGTTTATGATGTCTATGTGTTTTTCATTAACTTAAATAGCAACAATGAAACAAAGTACACGGAGATTGCCTATTTTTTTCTGTTTTTTCCTAAGATATTAATTTTTCCAAATTGTGAAAACAAATAAATGCATCGTCTCTACTTTTTGTTGTTGTTTGTATGTTTAATATGCCTACAAGTATTGTAGATACTTCTATTTTTTAATATCTTAGAAATTACTTTAACAGATGTACTAGTTTTAATTTTTCTGAACTGTGACTTATAAAAGTTCTTATTTGAACAATTGTATCGAAGTATTTTAGTTTCAATCATTTTTCTGAACTTTATTAAAAACTTCGATAAAATTTTGACGGCCTTGACGACATGGCTTAAGTGTCAATAATTTATGTGACATGGCTATTCAATTCTGAACTTAATTAACAACTTCGTATTTCGTGATCGGTCGTCTAGTGTTCACCTCAAGTCACTGGATAAGGAAACGAGAAGAACACTAGATGTTACTATTCACCGCACAAATCTTTTTTCCACATCCTTTGGCTGTAAATGCTCTACTGAATACCTCTTCAATTGCTTCCACCCCTATTATATATATTAAAAAGGCGCAACTGGTCGTGACTCGTGATTACAGGCCTTCGACATGTTAAAATTAGTCAGCATCTTCGTACGCTAGTTGTTCCTCTGGGTAGAGACTAAAACTGCTTAGCAAAGTATTTTTTTGAGTTTCTTCTTTGTTTGTTTACTGGAGCCAATTTTCTTTTATCAAGTAGAGCACAACTAAAGTTTTTTTCTATCTGTGGTTGTAACTTTGATATGTTTAGCGAATCATAGCTTCCAGTGTACCATTTTTCGATATGTTGACTGAGCTGAAAGCTTTAGCCGCATTATCATCCTCATTCAGCATTGGCTGCTCTCTCACAAGTTCTTACTGGTGAGAAGAAGAAATCACCTGATAGCAGCCAAAAAATGACAAACATGGTGATCCAACAATTCAGATATAGTAAGAACAAAGACGCTATTTTCATTGTGCTACTGGTTGTGTGGTTACCTTAGTGCTTAGCTTTGAAGACAATGTCCAGTTCGTTCTTTCTTCTTGAGAAAAAAGTTTTCCTTTTTTTTTGCTAAAATTTGGAAGATGTCTTGCTGAGACACTTCATTTTCTCGAGAAAAAAGTTCCTTCGAGTTTTTTCTTATTGTTTTGGTTTTCCAGAAAAACTGTCCCCTCTTGTGTGGGTTTGGTTTTGGGTTTGATTTTTCATATTCATATCATAGTGATGTTTTATTGTAACCATTGACCGGTGTTTTTTTTTTTGTAGATCAGGGTCTATGGTGGTGGTTAGTGAATTCTTTGATTTGGATTTCACATTATTTGATAATTAAAGATCAACGTCGACTTGTAAGCTCATGAAACTTGCAATGTATCAGTGTTTAATTCTTGTAACAAACGAGACACGCCGTTGGAAAGAAGAATTTGGTTGTCACCTACACAATCTACGTATGTTTGTGACTTTCCTATGCGATTTTAATCATAAACTACGTAAGAATCGCATTGACCTTCATTTATGTTTAACCAAATTGTTTTCTTTATAAAACAAGAAAACTAAATTGGTAAAGAAAAATCGTTTGCGCAACGTGTAAAATCTTGAGCTGAAAATTTTATAAGAGTGGTTATTAATTCAGCATTGATCTTTTTTGGTCAAATTTTTTTATCATTGATCTAAAAATCCGAAATAATAAAAATAATTAAAAATCTTCGAATTGACGACATTTGAGTCAGCCAAATCAGCAGCCCACATGTAAATAGTCTTGCACGAACTCTCTGTCTGTGCTAGAAGGCCAGAACGGATGATCTAATGACACGTGTAAGGAAGAAAAGAGTGTCGGTTCCATTTTGTCCAGCTTACTCTTTTTATGCTGACAATAACAAATACTTTTGTTTGTACGATTTAAGAAGTTACTATGAAACTGAAAGGAAAATGATTGTTTCTTATATACTATACTAACATACAATTGGAAATTTCAAGTTTCTTGTAATCTTCCGTTGTCTGCATACTCCAATATTCTACATAAAGCATACTATAGAATAAACAAACATTGCATGCATATATAATATACTAGTACTCTTTTAAATTTTAGTAGGAATGGGTTATGGGTCATGTAACATTATCATAACATAAGTATTACTTTTAAGTTTTAACAAATACTTTTGTTTGTAAAGTGAAATATTCTCCACATTTTACCCTCAAAAAGGTTTGTCACCCCACCTTATCGTTTTATTTTAATATTTTCTCCTTTGTTCTCTTTTGTTGTTCATATAGTTTCACAACCTCACGCTTTTATTGTGTGTGGGCGGGCATTAGTACAAAGAAACTGACTTCATCTGTATCCTAAACATTTATTGATATGTATATTATAATAATTCTGCTGTGACTCAATATGTAGCTATAAACTTAATATAACAATATAAATAATAAAACATTCAATTGAGTTTTACACCATATAAACACAGAGAAAAAGTTTAATAATTCAACTAAACGGTTTACTTAATTACTTTTATAAGAATTAAATCAATTGAGCAAAGTTTGACCGTTGTAGTACAGAACTATATCACTAATGTACTGAAAGATGATCATAGCAGTAACCAGTGACCATAATGAGTGGAGATGAAAAGTTTTCAACCAAATCAAGTGAATAGATAATAAGCTTCTGTGTGTGTGTTATGTCACCCTATTGAGGGCTTAAATGATAACTGGCGAGATATAGATAGAATCCGATTCCAACGATGAATCTCGTGATCGCATTATTGTGATTGTTAAAATATTAGTAGTTTCAACTTTCAATAATCGAAGAAGTAAAGACGTTTTCCAAAAAGTTTGTGTTAGACAAAAGTAAAAGTGGTGGACCAATGGACTTTAACCAGCTCAAAAGACCAAACAAACACATGCTACTTAATTAGTTTTTTTAATTTTGATAGATCATAGTACATGTGAAATCATCATAACCTCAACTGTTTTCTTAAGGCCTCCTTCCTAGACTAGTTAATTGGCGGAGACATAGGTTAATATCATCGTATGTCATTTAAAATTATGCTTTCGAAAAGTTCTTTTAATCTTCACTATTATGCATGTATAATCCCCGGTTTCTAATTAGGTAAAGAGAAACACTATAGAGCACTTTCTAAAAAATAATACAGAATAAGTTTTAAGAATTCGATTCTAACTTTTGTACCAATTTTCAACCTTTTCCAAAAGATTATGTCATTTTTGAAAAACAATGTAAAAGAATTCTTAGTGGTGAAGGAAGTTCACATAAAAGTATATACCGACTGTATTTCAAAAACATATCTTTCGAGAAGATAACGCCTAATTTAGAAGCTTCTAACAACATTTAGTCGTATCAGGTTAACAATAATCTTTATTCATACATACCACTAACAAATATAATTCTCATAAGAGATATGATATGTATATATCCTCGACAAGAAAAAGATATGAATATATCCTTCATATAATAATGAAAATGGTGCAATAATACCCTTATTTTCCTGTTTTTATATAATTATCTCAACAAATCCAAATCAATAACGAATACAGTACGTGGACATAAATAAACATCCAAAAAAATAAAATCTAAGAAGATAACAAATGTCAAATGTGTACAAAAATCTACTAATTGAATAATCGAAAAATCTCCCTATTTTTGTTTTATGTTTTACTCTTAAAAATTTCCAAAATATAATAACAATGCTAACAGTAACTATAAACAGAAGAATCTAATTCAGACGAACAAATACGTTTCATAATAGTCGCCGTAATGTCGAAATGATTACTGTTACCGCGTTGAATTATATCACGACTTTTCAACGACGACGCCGAGTTTCTCGTCCTCAACTCAGCGAGCGAACTCGCTTCCGCAATCACCTCACTCGGACCAACCACCTCGAATCCCTTCGTCATATGAACATTCCCGACGAGTTGACTCACCACTCCCGATTCCGACACCGAGCTCTTTCTCCTGTGCTGCTGCTGCTGCTGCATCGTCGCCCTCGCGATCTCGGTGTGCATGGCGCTCGACAATCTCCTGATCCCTTTCGCTCCGCCGACGATAACCGCCGGGTTGATCTTGTTGTTACTATTGTGTTTGGAGAAGAAGAGAACTGACTCGGGGCTCCGGTTACGGATCCGGGTAAACGGGTCACCGAGGAACAGCGAGGACTTCGCGTCCACGAGCATCACGTGTTTGAAGTTGCGTCTGACTCGGCCTAGGAGCATTGGGTAACAGGCCCATCTCCTCAGGGCTATCGGGACGTGGTCCATGAACCCGGAGAGCGAGTTTTCCGGGTCCAGCTCGGCCACGTCGAAGCCCACGACCGAACCGTGAGTCAACTCGGTCTCGTTATTGTCTCGATGAGTTTTCTTCCCCCAGATTGACTCGGACGTCTCTTTCTTCGATTGGTTCTTCGTAAACCGGGAGAGATTGAATCCGAATCCCAAAACCGAGTCGGTTCGATTCGAGTTCCGGTACAGATTAACGAGTTTCGTGAACGAGGTGTTCTCTTCCTCGATCAATCTATTGAATCTCTGGGAATCGAAGAGCAAAACGACGTCGGATCGGGAAGTGACTCCGGAGCGGTGCAGCAACCGCACGAAGAGTCGGAGATCTCGCTCCGTCGTATCGGAAGCGACGTGAGCGACGAGGAGGTCGTGCATGCTCCTGGTTCCTCTCAGAAACAGAGTGCCCATCCCCTGGAGAGCGAAGCGGTCGGGGGGACGGCGGGGTCCGGCGAATTCGCGGTTGAGGAGGAATCGACGGGGAGAGACGGCGGGGAAGCCGGAGGAAGGTTCGAAGGTGGAGAGAGTGAAGAGGAAGAGGGTGAGGAGGAGGAGGAGGATGCAGATTGAGATTGTGGATTGGGCTTTGGAGAGGAGGAGACGGGAGGATCTGGAGCGGAAGAGTGTCGTTGACGTTGACGTTGCCGGAGAAGAAGAAGAAGAAGGAGAGTCGTCGTTGTTGTTGTGGTCAGGGAAGAAGACGAAGAGGAAGCCCATTCCTCTTCCGCTGCTCTTCGTCTCTTTCGCTGATGATACCAACCCCATCCTCTCTCTCTCTCTCTCTCTTCTTCTATCACTAAGAGTTTCTCTGGTTCGTGGTGAGGAAGAAGAGCATTCGCTTTTTTTGGCTTTCTTCTCGAATTTGCCTTTTAACAGACTTTTAAAAGAAATTAATGTGTTTGTTTATATTATTATTTGTTGGCAACAAAGAAAAAAAATGGGCCGGGTCGGATCCTCCCGGGTCAGATACTTGTTTGGAAACAAACAAAATTGTGGGGAGGATAATCAGGAGATGTTTGGTTAATCTGATTTGGAAACCCGAGTATTAAATTTAATAATTTCAGAATAAATAATTATACAGTTATTAAATGTTACTTTGTAGCCTTTTTATGAGCTATGATGATGAATACGATCACATGTTTATTGCCAAATAAAATAAGGAGCAGCTCATTTTCATGAGATAGGCGTCCTTTAGTTAATTGTATCGAGCCTTTAAAAAGGGGATTCTTATGTGATTATATGTTACCACGTTATTAAAGGGTGTGCGTAATATTCTTATAACAAAGTTCGACCCGTCTGAATCCATGCGAAAACATTGAAAAGTTTAGGCATGTGTAAATTACCTTTCACCAGTGTAACCATTACATTACTATCTGAAAGAGATTTTAATTGGACTTTTGAAGCGATTTTTTTTATCAAAAACATGATTTGCATTATGGACTTCTATCTAATTTTCAATTAGAAAATTTTAATGCATTTAGGAATTGAAGGCCAAAATAGTTAGCTGAATGCAACTGAATGGCGAGTAATGAAACTGACTGACTGGAGTACTAACCAACATCTTTGTGTTAAATGGTGACTAATTTATGGAGCTGTGTGAATTTTCCAAACAGAAAAAGGTTTCAAAACAAGCCCATTTGTTTAGCTGAAAAAAAAAATTATGCCAGTCAGGCATTAAGAATTTTCCTTCGGAAATGGCAAAATACAAGAAAGGAAAATACAAATAAATGTCAGATACGTGATTGAAAGCAGGGTGTTAGTCCCAGTTCATTAAATCTGCCCCCTTGATTACAGCTAGGAAGCCTAGGATCCGTGATCGGACGGTAGAGCCATGAGGAAGGGTGGCCATGAATACACAAACGGGGTTTTCGTCCTTTTCTAGTACTCGTATTAACTGTATAAAAAATCAAAAGCTGGGCCCATTTAATGGTGATTTGACTTTTGTTTCTGACTCCATGAGAACAAGTGTGTGTGTTTGTGTGAGTGTGTGTTGAATACTGACGGTGGTGGATCTAATTTTTTAATTGGAACCTTCTGACGATGCTACTGCACACGTGGTATATCTTCTTCTGCAGATTTTGTGCTCTATGATTCTGTTTCTTTCCACAATTATTTCTTTTAGTTGTATTATTTACCAAATTTTATGTCTAGTAGTCAATAACCATTAGCAATTATCTACTAACCATAAACTACATTAAAAAGCTGAAAATGTATCAATTTTCATAGAACAGAGCCCATTAATCTTTTATGGAACGGAGTATATTAAAAACAATTAAAAGCTTTCAACTACACTATTTGAATCTAACCAAAATTTTACTGCCCATTAAAAAAAAGTTGGTCGATCACGACTTGAGTACTTGACAGCAAATAAATCAACTTGGTACTTTTTGGCCGCTTGTCAAACCCTCTGGTGATTTGTTCCTTTCAATAAAAATCAGAAATTTCTTGTAGTTTTATTTAAACTGCATGGGTCTGAGCAGCCTGTCCAGACTGTTTCTAAACCATCAAGCTGTCAAGATTTGTCGGTGGCCTTCACACATCTGAGCTAAAATCTTAGTTCAAAAGCCCAATAACTAAAAAAGAAAAAAACATTGTATGGCCTATTATGGAACTGACCCAGATATTTGGGCTATCTATTGTCGTTAATAACAGACCATGCTCTTGTTGTAGATGTAAGTATAGTCCAAGTGGATGCACGTTTTGAATTGTTCTTCTCCTCATTCATTCTCAACCTCATGTTTGATGTGTTCTGTTTCTTGCTCTGTTAGAAACTGTTATCAGAGAAACTAATGTTTTTGATTACCTAAAAACATAAACTCTACTTGATACGATGTACACCAAAAGACCAGGCATGAAACAAAAGGAGAATTCACAATAAAACCTCTACTAAACACCATAACTAGGAGAATGATCGATATTTGATCAATCAGAAGCTACTTGACTTCCAGAGTTATCGCAGGGAGGTTCAATCTTTGGCTTCTTTCTCTTTGCAAAATACCCTGATGAAGACAGCCTAAGAAAGGCCAAAAAACACAAGTTTTTAATAAATCATTCTCAGAGATCTTAGCAGAAAAGAAAAAGCTTGGAACACAAGGCAGGGTTTGTGTTTGCAGCTTACCCCAGCTGCAAGGAAGTGTCGGAAAGGTGCTCATCATTGTCATTTTCGTCATCATCGTCGGATGAAGAGCTCTCAGGCTCTGCTTGTGGACTAGAGAGTTGAGGTATTTCACTCAACGGTTTTGGTCCTGATGCATCTCTCGCCAACATCTCTATCTGAAGGTACATAAGCTTTGAACTCAGAAAAATGTATGGTGATGAAGACAAGACTGAACTAGTGTAAGTAAGTTAAAATAAATCTTTACCTGTTTGCGCAAGAGTTGGTTCTCTTCCAATGCCCTCTTCTCCTGGTTAATT
This sequence comes from Brassica juncea, assembly GCA_018703725.1. Lineage (NCBI taxonomy): Eukaryota > Viridiplantae > Streptophyta > Magnoliopsida > Brassicales > Brassicaceae > Brassica > Brassica juncea. The sequence goes on along the minus strand of CM031940.1, from coordinate 3,538,333 downwards.
GAATCACAGATCGTGAGAAGTAACTTAGAGTCAGAACTGATGATGATACATTACAATGTGAGAAGACTTGTTCTTTACCTGTAACCGAGATCTTTCTACCTGGTTGAGCAAGAGTTGTGTCTGAATCAAAAACAAAAACTTTGCAAGTTAGAGATGATTCACAGATCGGTTTCAATCTTTTTGAATAAAGAATGTTTTTTGTCTTCTTCACCTTTTGATCCTTGACGCTATGCAAGCTATCACTCAACTGGTTTTCAAGAGAAATTAGATCCGAGAAACTCATACCCTCAAGCTCCTTACCCTTCAATCTCCTGAAAACAATGAACCAAAAAAAAATGAAAGTCCGAAGCTTTAACACAAAGAACAAACACAAGTTTCTTACTCAATAGCAAGCTGTAATCTCTCAAGTTCACTCCTCAAAGACTCATCTGTCTGCAACTGCAACAAAGGAATCAATGTACGTCAAGGGGATAACAAGAGTTTATAGTAGAGATAAGCACACATACATACCACATCACCGTTTTCTTGAGAAGAACAAAGTAGAAGTGGTTGATCTTCTCTTTTTATGTGACCAGCTGTAGCAGCACTGTATCCATATCTAGAGAGAATGTGCTCCATACTTAACGAACACATATGAAACAGAAAAAAAAAAACAAACTTTCAGTTAATTAGTTTCACCAAAATCACCAAAAGATTTCTTCTGCATTCTCAATTTCTCCGTCAAACAAGAGTCTTTTTGTGGTCTACTAATCTTAGATTATCTTAAACACACAACCAAATCACATAGACACAATCTCAAGACCATAACAACAAAACCCAGAACAAACACATCACCAATCAACACCCTAAGAACATGCATATACACTTTGCTCTGTTTTCAAATCGCTTTCTTTAGACACAGAAACCCATAAAGCTACAACCTTTTCACGAATCTAAAATGAACCCAAAACAATAAAAGACTCAATCTTTTTTTTGTTTACCTTCCGCTGGAGAAATCGTAAACCTTGCCGGTGCTGGAGAAGACGATGACAGCCACCTCGGCGTCGCAGAGGATCGAGAGCTCGTTGGCCTTCTTCATCAGCCCGTTACGTCTCTTGGAGAAAGTGACCTGACGACTGTTCACATTCTCAATCTTCTTTATCTCAATCCTTCCTCTCCCCATCTTCTCAATCAATCTGGGCTCTCAGCAAAATCGAAAACAGGGGAAAACAGAGAGATGGAAGTGGTAAAGCCTTTTGTGTCAAGATTTTTGTGTATATATATTATATATATAGGAATTTGATTTTTTGATATGACAATTGGGAAAGGAGGAGGAGCGGGGGGCTAAGGAAGGTAAAGAAAAGTATTACCAAAATTAGGGTATTGCATTAAAAAAAGATAAGAGTTACTATAAGTAGCAGTTTTCCATTTTTGGTGGCTTTGCTAATTTGCTTCTTCCTTCTTTTGGAACTTTCTTTCCCCCTTTCTATAACGCCTTGTTTGGTTTGGCTTCTTTCTTCTTTTCTAATGCTAGTTGCTTTTTTATATTTTTCAGCCTAGTTGCTCTTCTTTTTCTTTATATTTGTTAGTTATATAGAAATGATATATTTGATCAAAAAAAAATAAATATAGAAATGATATAATATATAGGGTTTTCTTTTCTTCTTGCTTCAGTTCATGCTTTATCATGGTGTTAATTTATTTTTTTAAAATTTTTGTCGACTATTTTTTTAAATTAATTCACAAGGAAATGTAATTTCTATTTTCTTTAAAATTGACCGTGTTTCACGAAAATATTTAATCTAGAGTATATCATTGTAAAATATTTAGTCAACTGTTTTGGTCATAGTCAACCGTAAATTCAATAAAATGTACGAATAAATTAAATTTTCTTATTTTGTATTTTTGGCAACATGATAAGGCTATTCAACACTGATATCCTAAGGTATATACTGTTCATCTTTTGTTTTTATCTAGGCCATGTGTATATAATAATTCATATTTAAATTTATTTAATTAAATATGATAAACGAAATTGTATGTTTTCTTGTTCTTTTATTTTAAGATTTGGAGATCTAATAGAAGCAAAAACAAAAAGCAAAAGCTGTGGCTGTAACGTTTCTATAGATAGTGAGATTTTGGAGTAAATCGAATTTGTTTTATCTATAGCAAAAGCAAATTTCCTTTTTAAAGAAAATTTTCTATTGTAACCGAAAACGTATAAGAGAACGTACATTGTCTTTTGGAATTATCCAAATAATAGGAAAATACTAAAAGGGCAAATAATAAATATCTGGTTGGCATTTTTGTCAACAAATAAGTTGAATGGAAATATATTTTTACAAATTTGGAAGTATTTAAGTAAATACTTATTAATACAGCTCAACACTTTTGTTTTACATTGTAAATGATAGTTTAAGTTTAAGATATGTTGATGCCAAAAAAAAAGGTTAAGATATGTATTTATAAATGAACTTTTAATCCATTTAATTCCTTCTGTATAAAACATTAAAATTTTAATTTGGCTAGAACCATTTAAACCGGTCTACTTTTTTGGGTCAAAAGCCGGTCTAATATGTGCCCATAAACAATTGGAAAAGGGCAATTTGTATGTTAAAGTTATAAAATTTGATTTTCTTCTAAAATAATACAACCATTTCCAATATGTTGAGGTGGTAAGGTTTGATTTTGTTTTAAGTTTCAACATAAAACTCAATTCATTTTCTCTTTTAGATTTCGTGTAAATTCAGTTTTGGGTTTTTATTATCTAAAAATAAAAACCGCTTTAGTCAAATTTGATTTTATTTGTTCTGGCTACCGTTTGGTGTAATTAATCGGATTAAACATTCTTCTCCAAAAGCACATAAAAATCAGCAATAAAATACCATTCATAAACAAAAAAAAATCAACTCAATGATACATTCAGATCTCACAAGATTTTGTCCTTTGGTAATATCATATACCAGTAAAATCTGACCCAATTTTTTTTTTTTTTTGGCAAACCACTCCCAAAACGTAATAAGGTAACCCGTCTAGTCCACGTTGGCAAACACAAACTTGTAACACTTTGCTATCTTTAGTGAATAGTGGTTGCCCCAAGGAACCTCCTCTCATATACGTTTAAGTTTAATCACGAAAGGTAGATAAGACTAAAAATAGAATATTCTTCTTATAGAGATATGAAAATCTTTTGTAAATAGAAACAATGAATTTTGATGTATATCGAATCTCAACTTGTAATATGAATCTTCGTGATTTATAATAACACACGGTTAAAATAAGGTGGAAAAATGAGAGGAGCAAATCATAACACTTTTTTTGGGTATAAAGAGCAATGTTTTAGGCCTTTAAGGGCCAGTAGATACTTCCTAGGCCCAGAAAGACGTCGTCACGTGAGACGGTAATTCGGTAAGAGTTTATTGTGGTAAACGGCACTGATTTTGGTTACGTAGACATAAAACGGCACGAAGTTCCCTCGTCCAAAAAAGACTCAAATAAAATATGGAAAAGATTATGAACCGTCCAATAAAAACATAGACGGTTCCTACTCCATTGTACGTTTAAGATTATCACATTTATGGTGCACTATCACACAGCTGAATTCTCATTCCTTCTCCATCTGCGTCTATAAAAAGGAGAAGCAAACCGTTTATTCTGTTAACTTCCCTCCACTTCTATCTTCTTCAAAATCTCACCTGACTCCAACTTCTAGGGGTTTTCAAGATGTGGGGCTTCGATGACTGTTGCAGTCGCTGTAAAACAAATGACGGGGTCGTGCACGATTATGTGACGAAGAAGATAAGTTGCTCCGATTGTGGTCACTCCATCGCAACCATTGAGCAACCTAAGGATACTAGCTCCCATCCTACCTCCGTAGACACAACCACCGAGCCGAACAATGCTGCTTCTTCTTCTTCTGATGAAGACAATTTGAAGAACCTTGGGTTTGATTCCCTTGCCGTGGCCACCACGCAACAGAGTAACGCTTCTTCCGATGATGCCACCATCATCGCTTCTATGTCCGCTAGGTACCGTTTTGTTTTCTTTCTATTAAAGAAGTTAAAACTGTGCAGAGTTAACTATCGACTTATCCATTTGTTTTACAGGTTGAAGCTTCTTGCGACTGTCAAGGTGTGTGTTCTTGATAGTTAGTATACAAAAAAGCTTGGATTGTTTTAGCAAAAAGAAAAAAGCTTGAACTGTTGTGCGTTTTCTTGATAGTTAGTATATAGAACGCTTGAACTAGTGTGTGTGATAGTTAGTATAATGAAAGCTTGAACTGGTGTGTGTGTTTCTTGATCTGTAGAACCAGGCTACTGAGATCTCTGAACAAATAAAGGGACAAATAGCCAAACGAAACGTTCGTTTTGCTGCTTCTATCTACATAGCCTGTAGACAAAATGGCATGGCGTTGAGTATCAGAGGTACTCAGTTGATACTTAGAAAGATTCTTGTTCCTGTTTCTTGATGTTGAATCAGCTCTTCTTTTTTTCCTATGTAGAAATATGTTCTGTTGCCAATGGAGCAGAAGTGTCCAAGGTTTCCAGTGCAGTCAGATCTGTACTTCACAAACTTGGCCTCCCGCCTCAGTTGATGCACATCCGAGCTGCTGAGTTTGCAGTGAGTTTCTGTGCCTTCTTAACCTCAGCTTATCATTTGCTGATATTATATTCATCTGCAGAAGCGGTATTCCACTGAGCTTCAAATGGATAGTCAAGCCGTTAAAGCTGCTGAAGAAGCTGCGGAAAGGTGTACTGACCATGTTAACAGGTACTGAGTAGATGCAAGAAGATATACATAATGTACAAAGACTTATTTGTTCTACTTATTGCAGCGGCAGGCCTCCATCATCAGTTGCCGCCGCAGTTGTCTATATCATTGCTCAACTTTCTCACGAGAAGAAACTGCTCAAAGGTTGCAATTTCAATTTCCATCTCAAGTAACAGTCCTATCAGCCACCTCTTCTCTTAACTTAACTTGTTGTGTACACTTTTGATGAGTTGCAGATATGAAAGACGCCACTGGACTTCACGAAAATACGATAAGAGAAACATACAAGGACTTGTATCCATATCTGTCAATGATAATACCAACTTGGTTTGCCAAACGGAAATGACCTGAAAAAGCTTCGCAGTCCCTAGTTCTCCATCTACGAGGATACAAGCTCATCTCACCCAAGGAAGATTCTTACTAAACGCCTTGTAGAGAAAAAAAATAAGAAGTTGTAGTACATTAATCCTCATGAATACGCATCATCAAGATTACCCCAAGTGTGTGTAAACTCTCAATTACTTTGTCTAAAGAATACAAGAACATTCCTCTTTTTGTTTTTTTTTTGTTTGTTTTGGTTATGGTAAGACAGGGAGGTTTATGGAACTGAATGAAAAGAAACTGACACGGCCCTGAGCTATATGACAGAACCTTAACGGTGCAGCTATGCGGCTTTGGAGGACTCTAACATCTTCTTTGCTTGGTGGAGAGTACCTGTAAAAAGAGGGACCGAGTAAGATGTTTTGAATGAAAAAACTTTGCTTTCATAGTTGGAGCTAACGAAAACGCTTACCCTGATAAGCAAGCCACGAAGCTAGGTTCACCAGGAGCAGACTTCTTGAACCGGCTGTTTGGCAAATACACGTCAAACACCGCTCTTGCATCACAGATTTGTACATCTCCCAAGAGTCTAGTGACAGCATCCTCATCTTCAGAACATTCACCCTTTGATGTCCAAGGAACTCCATGCCTTGGACATCTAATATCTATTATATTATAATCAATTATCAAATATGAATATAATATATAAATCTAATATCTATTATATTAAAATAGAAATCACAACTTCTCTTCATGTGTAATCTTTTTTAAATGGATCATTCCTAGAAAATCATATTTCATTTATTTCTAATTAATATTTTGACATCATTAAGATATCACATATTAAATAATTAACATATATAACAACTTGAACAACTTCACCTATAAAATTTTTTTACCTTTTTAATTACAGCAATTTGTTGACAAAAAAATCTAACAAAATCTTTTTAAAATTTTTAAATATTTTTATAAAATAATGCATTAATTAATTTCGTAATTTGTAGTACAATATTATTATAAATTAATGTTAATTAAGATTTTATTATAAAATAAAAATAAAATTTGTATATTATTTTTCTTAATCTTAATTTTATAAAATTATATCTAAATATTTTTCACTAATTCGAAATTAGTTATGAAATATTATTATATATTTATATATTTTATAAAATTAAAAATATGAACTATATCCTATTTTATCTATTATATAATCATAATCAATCATTTCAAGAGAAAAATATTATATTGAGCTAAATATGATAAAATTAGATTAAATAGTTAAATTTATATATTTTTTTCTCAAGTATTTATGTTATAAATATAATATGTAGGTACCATGTGTTAACATTAGCAAACTATATAATACATGTATAAAAATTAACATGTATTTCATTAAAGCTAATAATACAAAATTTTTTAATCATGATATCTTTTCATTTTAAATATAAATATATATATATATATATATATATCTATATAATTTTTTAACAAATCTATTGAAAAATATTTTAACAATTTCTTAATTTTCAAAAATTTTATGTAAATATTTCAACTAATTTCTTAATTAGCAATGAACTATTATTATGCATTAATCAATATTCAGTTATCATTTATAAAATAAAATAAAAATAAAATTCTTATTTTATCTATTTTATAATAATAATAATTCATGTTAAATGAAATTATTATAGCGATCTAACTATGATAACGTTATATTAAATTGATAAATTTATTAAAAAATTCATAAATATAAAATATTTGTGCTAAAATATAATACGATGATATAATGACTTAACATTCGCAAACTATATAATACATGTATAAAAATTGACATATATTAGAATTTATTATATATAATAATATATTATCTGAAAAAAATAAATGTAAAAAATATTATTAATAGAAAATTCAGATTTAAAGGTCGGCGGATCAAAATAAGAAGCGACAAATACATATGACGATTTTAAACAATTGATTAATTACAACATGTAAACTATAAAATTATTGGATTTGAAATAGTTATATAAACATTTAAATATATGATTAATACTAAAAATATATAATCTAAAATAAAAAATAATAAAATATATATATTTAACTGAAAACAAACATCTGCGCGGTTGCGCGGATCAAGATCTAGTTATAATTATAAGATTCGTTTTTATCATATAATAAATAATATATAAAAATTCATTAAGGGTAATATAGATATTAACCACTCTAAGTTTTAACGTGAGAGTTAAGTTACGAAAAATCACTCCGCAAATATAATATAGATTATATATTCTTTTAGATCTTAAATTGTACTTGAACCAAATTTGAATCCAAATAACAACTACAGAAAATTAAATATTCAAAAATATATATATTAAACATAGTCTAATATCAAACAAGTAACTAAAATAATTCAAATTTTTTTTAATAAACATCTAAAATAAATATGTAAAACATAAATTAAAAACTAATTTCACCATAAGTATCACTAAAATATAATTTTAAATTAATTTATTAAATTACAAATAGATAAATAAAATACAATAGATTACATAATGTTTGATAAAATTAAAATTATTTATATTAATGGAAACATCATCTATTATGAAATAACAAAAACTTCATAAAACATCATCTATATTAAAAAGAAAAAAATAATTATATAATTTTTAATATTTTTTAGAATTTTTAGTTAGTTTCATATTTTAAAATATTTTTAGATAACATAAACAAATAGGATTCGCAAAATCCAAATTGAATTCGCTCTCTGTAAATATCAAAATGAGATTTAATTCTTTGATCCCAAAAAAAATCTGAAATTGAGATAAACCGAACCGAACCAAATAGAATCAAAACAGAATATGTAAGAGATATAGGGGGCAAATGTATAAATATCGAAAGTCTTAATTCAAGATAACCCTAATTCAAACACCATCACTGGCCGTCTTCAGAGCTCGTCCGAGATTGAAGAGATTTGCGAAAAATGGCGGAAACCAAAGAGAACTACGACCTGACCCCTCGTGTAGCTCCCAACCTGGACCGTCACCTGGTCTTCCCCATACTCGAGTTCCTCCAGGAGCGTCAGCTATACCCCGATGAGCAGATCCTCAAGTTCAAGATCGAGCTTCTCAACAAGACCAACATGGTTGATTACGCCATGGATATCCACAAGAGTCTTTACCACACCGAAGACGCTCCCCAAGGTATAATAATGTCTGTGAAAAGTTTGCGTTTTTTTCGGCTTGGTTGGTTGGTTGATGAGTGTGGTGTTTGGTAGATATGGTGGAGAGGAGAGCAGAGGTTGTGGCGAGGTTGAAGTCTTTGGAGGAGGCGGCTGCACCGCTTGTGACGTTCCTTTTGAACCCTAATGCTGTCCAGGAGCTAAGAGCTGACAAGCAGTACAATCTCCAGATGCTGAAAGAACGTTACCAGGTTCGTGTTTGGTTTGCATTTGGTACCAAAAGACTTGATTTTATGTGTAATATTTGATCAGATTGGTCCAGACCAGACAGAGTTGTGATTTTGGCTGTTAAAGTTTACATCTTTTGTCAGATGTTGTCTTGTTTGGTTTGAATTTCGTACAGAAAGACTCGAATTTTTATGTGTAATGTTTCATTTGTCCAGACCAGATAGAGTTGTGGTTTTGTCTTATTTTGTGTTGTTCGGTTTGTATTTAGCATCTAAAGACTTGATTTTTATGTGAAATGTTTTATCAGATTGGTCTAGACCAGATAGAATTGTGATTTTGGCTGATAAAGTTGACATCTTTTTGTTGTTTGATTTGCATAAACTCAATTTCTTATATGTAATGGTTTTCTTTTTATCAGATTGGTCCAGACCAGATAGAGGCGTTGTATCAGTATGCTAAGTTTCAGTTTGAATGCGGTAACTACTCTGGTGCTGCTGATTACCTCTACCAGTACAGGACCCTTTGCTCCAACCTCGAGAGAAGTCTTAGCGCCTTGTGGGGAAAGCTCGCTTCTGAGATTTTGATGCAGAACTGGGACATTGCACTTGAAGAGCTCAACCGTGTTAAAGAAATTATTGACTCTAAGGTCTGCTTTTCGAGTTTCTTCTAGCTTCTGTAGGATTTGTGATCCCTGTTGATGTGGATGTAGATACTAATTTAGCGTTTTGGTGTTTCAGAGCTTTGCATCACCGTTAAACCAGGTGCAGAACAGGATTTGGTTGATGCATTGGGGTCTCTACATCTTCTTTAACCATGAGAACGGAAGGACACAAATCATCGATCTTTTTATCCAGGACAAGTAAGTTTAAACATTTCTCTCATCTTTATACAGTTTCATAGTAGCAAAAAAAAACATCTTTGTCTAAAATTTTATTGCGTCAAAGTTAGTCTTGATGTGTAATAAGTGAGAGTGTTTTCATTCTTTATGTCCGGGCCCTCTGTTATGATTGTGCTTTTAGTTTATGCTAATAGATATATTTATAGGTATATGAATGCCATACAAACTAGTGCTCCACACTTGCTGCGTTACTTGGCAACTGCTTTCATTGTCAACAAAAGGAGAAGGCCTCAACTGAAAGAATTCATTAAGGTCATTCAACAAGAGCACTACTCCTACAAAGATCCCATTGTGGAGTTCCTGGCATGTGTGTTTGTCAATTATGACTTCGATGGGGCTCAAAGGAAGATGAAAGAGTGTGAAGAGGTAAAGCCGTTCTTTGTTCTTTTTACAATATAATCAACAGTCTGACATTGTACTACGATGTATAGGTCATTGTGAATGATCCTTTCCTTGGAAAACGAGTTGAGGATGGAAACTTTTCAACAGTACCGCTGAAAGATGAGTTTCTTGAAAATGCACGCCTCTTTATCTTCGAGACCTATTGCAGAATTCATCAGAGAATTGACATGGGGTAAGTTAATCATGTTCGTTTAATTGTACTCGTTTCTACCTCTTAAAATATTGAGAATCTCATGGCCTTGTCAGGGTGCTTGCTGAGAAACTGAACCTGAACTATGAGGAGGCGGAGAGATGGGTTGTGAACCTTATCCGTACCTCAAAGTTTGATGCCAAGATTGACTCCGAGTCAGGAACCGTTATTATGGAGCCTACTCAGCCCAACGTGTAAGAAGAATACAATCTTTTCGTAAGACTTAATATGTTTGGAAATTCTACAATCTAAACTAGTTCCCTATGTAACACAGGCATGAGCAGTTGGTAAACCACACCAAAGCCTTGTCAGGAAGGACTTACAAGTTAGTGACTCAGCTCTTAGAACACTCACAGGGGCAAGCAGCTCGGTAATCACACCTAATTTTGCCCGTTTGTCTTGATAATTCTTGCTTTTGTTGTCACTGGAATCAGTTGTGTTCTGCTTTGAATTTGCCTTACTTTGGAATCATGTCTACACACTTTGCAAAATTTATATTTAATGTCTGGATTCATACTTGTTGAGATTCGATAACCAAAAGTTTTTTAAGCTCTTGAAGAATGTTTCTAATCAAAGGGTTTGAAGGTTTTGGATGTGTGATTAAGCTTACATAAGGTCCTGCTTCAACATTGAGAAGTTGGAACTGACAACGTATAGCATTTGTCACCAGTATACAAAACTTTAAATTTTGACGCCGGCAAGAACATGTCACAAGTGTTACCTCTCAAAATTATAAAATTACACCACGAATCCAACACCACCAGTCATTAAAAAAGATCTCTATATCATTTTAATCTATAACTTATGGGAAGTTTAATAGAAACACAACATGGCAGCACTGCAATGAAATAGACATAAACACAAGGTTACATGAATCCACTAAAGAGATGTACATCAGACTCTTGTTGCTCACAAAAAAGGGTTACTCACCTGAGCACAGCAAAAAGCCCGGCGGGAAACAGCTTCTTAGTCTGCATAAGTACAACGTTAAGAAGCTGAAATCAAGCAAGCAAAAAGTTAAACAATCAGCATAAGCACAAAGATGATGAATTACCGTGGAAAGTCAAAAAAGGAAAGAATCGATTTTGAGGGAATTGAGCTTGGTCACCACGAAAGGGAGTGGTTTGATTTTTTTGATTCATATTGAAACGAAGAAGAAGATGATGATGATCGGACAATCGTGACCGTTCGTTTTGTTTAAATTATCTTTGTGAATTGTGTTATCGGTTTATATGGTTTAGACTTCGGTTTAGGTTCAGTGGCTCGAATTAGTCTTAGATTTTGTATTGGGGTTATTTTGTTTCAAGGCCAATAGCAATTGTTGTTTCTCTGTTCTTTTTTTTTTAACAACAATTTTATTTATATAAAATGTAACATTACACATAAAATAAGAAACATACAACCAAATGCAAATTTAAAATATAAGATATCACAGCAAGCTTTCTTCTAAATCTTTTCACTGCAATCTTCATGTTCATCTGTTGTTTCTCTGTTCATCTGTGAGTTTAAAAATAAAGAAAGTTTTTTTTTTTGCTAGGATTTATCACTATTACAAAAAGAAAAATATTAGGTTAACGACTTTTTTTTTTACAATACCGGCCACCCCATTTGTTTGTGAAACTTCACGGTTCTATTTGCATAAGTTTAAACCATTTTATAAAGATATATGATTGACGATTCCATTTACAATATGCTGAAAATTTCAAGTAAGCATCTTTCTATTAATTTTATAACTATTATTAAAAAATAGTTTAATTTATAATCCAGATTTTAAAGGGTAAATCTTCAAAAAACTAAAAATATTTTTGTGACAAAAACACACATAAGAAGGAAAACTACCAACAGAATACTTTCACTGAAGATCAGTTCTAAAGCTGAAACTGATTTATTAGGTTGGCATTACACAGATGATGGAATTTACACAGATGATGGATACTGTTTAAGCACGTATCTACCGAATGGAGAACACATACAACCAATATGTGGTGATCCGGTATTGAAACAGAAGATTTGGAAATGACATACGCCCCCAAAGCTGAATCATTTTCTATGGAAAATACTATCAATATCTCTGGCTATAGGAAGTAATATAAAAAGAAGGCATATCACTTCGGATGACCAATGTAAAAGATGTTGCAATGCAACAGAAACAGAAGCTCATCTATTCTTTGATTGTCTTTATCCACAAAGAATCTGGCGGGCATCGGGAGTTTCTAATCATACGATTTTGAGGACACAAACAACACTGGAAGCAAAAACAGAAACATCATGCTCTATCAACAAAGGAATATAAACTGGTGGAATGTCCTTGAACAAGCAAAGGCTGATGCGACAGAATGGTCTTCAAATAGGACAGATACGCAACTTTCAAGACATCCAAATAACAGGAGGATCAATGACACCACTGAGAACGTATGGCAAAGGCAGTAACTTTGATGGATCTTTTATTTCACCTACGCTTCCTTCTAAAGCAGGTTGGGTGATAAGAGATGACCAAAGCACATACAAAGGGGCAGGAGAAGGAAAAGGTTTTACTACATCAGCGCTAGAAGCAGAGTTTCAGGCTCTAATAATGCCAATGCAACAATGTTGGTGTCGAGGATTTACGAAGGTGGTATTTGAAGGAGACAACAGGAAGATAATGGATATTCTCAATGCAAAAGTTTTAAACTTTGGAACTTATAACTGGACTCGAGAAGTGAGATGGTGGACCACAAAGTTCAAGGAAGTAATGTTCAGATGGATCAAGCGTACTGGAAATGATGTTGCTGATAAATTGGCATAAGCTGATATACCCAATGATGCTAGTTATGAATTCTATTATTATATTCCTAGTCTCATAACAAAAGCTTTGCACAAAGACTTTGTAAATTCGATTAATTAATACTAGTTGATGTTTAAATTAAATAAAAAAAGAAGGAAAACGACCAAAATAACTTTCATTAAATGAGTAAAAAACAAGTATATCTTTATTCTATAAAGATATAATATAAATAAAATTTTAAATAAATAATTTTTTTAAAACAATATTTTTTATTTTCGAAAAAATCTTTGTTCAATAATGCGAAACTTTTTTTGATTTTTTTCGTCCAATTTTTGTTTTTGCAAATTTTCTCTCAAAACCAGAAAATTAATTTTTAAAAATATTTTAAGATTATTATTTAAAATTTTAAATCTTAAATTTTAAACCCATCCTCCTAACCATCATCCCTTAATCCTAACCTTGAATTTTGATTTGTTGACTATAAAGATATAAGTTTTTCTTACCTTTTTAGTAAAACCTTTTTTAGTTATTTTGATTTTAAAGCTATTTTTGTTATAAAAACTGCTTAGTATTACAATAGGTATTTTTCATTTCTAGTTGTAGAATCATTAGTGAATCTTACTTTAATCATCGGAATAAGAGAGCTTTCACAAATAAAGAAAAAACTTGCACACCAAGAAAAAAAATAGTTCAAAAACTCAACCAGACTTTCCTCACATCCTTTTTTTTTGAACTTGACTTTTCTCACATCTTAATGTTCAACAAAAACCAGAACGTACGGCTCAAGACTGGCCGACAACAAGTCTTTTCGATTTTTTTTCCGGTGCATCATCTTAAATCGCTGCGCTGCCGTGGCGACCACGAGACAGTAACCACGAAAACGATGGATAAAATATTAAATACTCTCTCTATTTTTTTTATGTAAGTAGTTTTAGTTGAAGACACAAAAATTAAGAAAAATATTATTTATTTTTAAAATAACATTTGATATATTAATTAAATATAGTTAAACCAATCATAAATGAGTCTATATTATTTGATTGGTCACACTATACCCCATAAATATAAAAATTACATAGAATAATGAAAACTACTTATATTTTGAAACAAACAAATTTCTCTTAAACTACTTATAATATGAAACGGAGGGAATAACTAACTAGCTTCTGGAATTAGTCATCTCTATTCGCCCACTTGATTTCAACACCACTAAAACCCTAATCAATTCCACTCGTTACTTGTCTTGCAAGTTGCTGCAAGAGGACTTATGAACCAAGTAGTCTATCTTGCAGTCTATTTTGTATTAGATACCGTTTTCAGAACCAAGTTGGTAGTCTAGTGGTAATTTTTTAAAACCCGGCGTATATCTACGTCAGTCTTGAGTTCAATTCTTGTGGGGAGCTAAATTATCACTGGCCAGTATAAACTTAGATTTCTGCTCAAATTGTTTACATGGTGGATCGTAACAGACGATTGATTAACCCTAATTCATCCTCTAGCAATAGTCTGAAGGTATTCAAACTCGGATCAGACAGTACTGTACGTTAGCTTTCAGGTTAGTCCACTCTATAATGATAACAAGTGTATTCTTTTCGGAAGACCAATAGCCGATAGAGTTTATAAAAAAAAAGAAATTGTAGATCAATGTCATTATATTAACTTCTACTTAATATACAAACACATATTTCTCCTTTCTGTTTATTCGGTATAATCTCCATGATGATCATTTGGATATTAGTCCATGCTATACCCTGAACTTACTATATATACATGTTTAAGATCACCGTAATATCTCATAGCCGATTCTAGTCAGAGTCTGATGAAACATCTGCTTTGTCTTCCAAAAATTTGAGAACTATTATACATAGTTGTAATAGTTTTCAAATTGTCAAAAGAACAATGAAGACTAACCTTTATCTCAGTTCTGGTTATGATAAAACCAAAATATTTTTTAATTACTAATAATCTCTTAATATTATAAGGTCAAATTTCTTCTAACCAAACCATGTATCTTCATTTCTTGGTGCATTAACTATTCTTCTCCGTATGTTCTTCCTCAATTCCATTACAGCAGGTCATCAATCTCTCTTGATTTGTGTATATAAAAACTATAATATACAATATCAATGAGCCATATATAGAGTAATCACACGATTTAATGTGAACCATCTCGAGACGCTTTGAAACAAAATTCAATATATATATATATACATATTAATGTTTTAGGGTATTTTCTTTATGTTTTATTAGTCTATATACAATAGAACTGTTGAAAGAAATCAACAACTGAATTACTTCAATAGAAATGTTGAAACATAAGTGGATTAATTTGTGTTGAAAGTATTCATCATTTTGAATCAATAAGAATACAGAGAGAATGACATGTTTTAAGTCTTTTTTTTTTTTTTTTAACCAAGTCTTAGTTATTTGCGATGTATGATAAAAATGTGAAGCCCACTCCTGATGTGATAAGTTTAGGGGATTGTTTCGACCTAAGAAGCAGCCTAAGTACACTTTGGTACCAATTTATACGTTAATACATATTTAAATAAACTACGTGAAGGTGGTCTTATCGGCAAATAAAGTTTGGGTTGTTAAACAATCTAGGTCAAAAAGCATTCATCATGTGGTTACATGGATATGAATTCATTGGCTCATTGGCACATTTGAATATCTGAAAAGGATTTATCTGTATACTGCACCTTCTATTAGAGATTAATCTCGACTCTTCCATAAGCTTAGAATTCCTCATGTTAATCAAAAGTAAAATATATAAATACAATGAATAAATTAAGATGGAGTGGGTAGTAATGATTAATGAAGCTTTTATTTTTAATATAAGATTGTGGTTTTATAACTTTTAATATATATATTAGGAGGTGTGTTTTCGGCCTAAATAATCTCCCAGGATCAGGTCAATAGGCGCTAATACCATTTCTAACGTAAATCATTCCTCCCAATACAAATTGAATCATGGTCGCAGTAGTTATCGTTACAATCCCTTTACCACGAGAACTAACTCGTCCTGGTTGTGGTTCGTAAAACTTTGATGGTGTAATTCATGATCATCGTAAGGAATCGTTATAGCCGGAGCCCGGGGTCTCTATGTTCATCAGGTATGTCACATTTAGGCCTGGGACGGATCCGGATATTCGGGATATTCGGGGTATCCGGATCCGTGATTTCAGTATCCGGATTCAGATCCGTGTATTCCGGATATCCGAGATTCGGATATCCGTCTAGATATCATGATATCCGCGAGTATCCGGATTTGGATCCAGATCCGTCAAAATAATTAAAAAAAATAAAAATATTTTTTAAAATACAAAAAAATCTAAAAAGGTTACATAAATTAAATATCTTTACAAAATTTATGAATATAATATTATGAAAATTAAAATGTAATATTATAAAACTAATTTTATGTATAAATATTAATAAATAAACTATAATTATTAATAAAATTCTATATTTAATATATTAAAAAAACGGATTCGGATCCGGATATCTGTATCTAAAAATCCAGATATCCCGATCTGGATTCGACGGATCCGTTATTTTATTATCCGGATCCGGGCATTCCGGATACCAGAATTTCGAAGCGGATGCGGATCAGACTTCGGATCGAATCCGGATCTCGGATAATAATTAACGGCCCTAGTCACATTGTGACGCAAATGTGCGTGACGTAAAGAGGAGACTTTTCAATAAAATTTCAGTGGTTTTAGTACCGACGAGGGAGATTTCATCAATTATAATTTTATGTCTAAAAAATTTATGGACCATATATGACAAAAACGTTTTATCATAAAAAAAAAAAAAAAATCTACTATAATAAGATTTTTCGATTGGTTTCTTATACAGAAGAATATTAAAATAATATTGGAATGTATAAGGGAAATTGCTATAGCGGTGGACATATCTAACAGCAGCAAGTTGTTCATAAACAGACGACGTCTGTTTTTGTCGTCCAAAACTGAAGTCGACGGTGGGACTTTTCAATTTCAGTAGTTTGAGTACCGACGAGGGAGATTTCATCAATTATAATTTTAATTATGTCTAAAAAATTTATGAACCATATATGACAAAAACGTTTTATCACAAAAAACTACAATAATATGATTTTTCGATTGTTTTCTTATACAGAAGAATATTAAAATAATATTGGAATGTATAAGGGAAATTGTTATAGCGGTGGACATATCTAACAGCAGCAAGTTGTTCATAAACAGTCGTCCAAAACTGAAGTCGACGGTGAGAAAAAATATATTTCACTATTAATATCATTACTCTACTCTCTACCCACACCACGTCCCTTCATCATTATACTGTTATAGTATATCTTCGTTATGAGATACTCTTAACATTGACGTGTAGAGTGCCAACCTCACTCGTATGGTCTGAGCACTATACTAAATTTTTAATTTTCACTTGTTTGCCAGCAAGGGTGCAGTTGCCACCATAAAAATATAAAATTAAACTTAAGTGCATAATGGATATCATAAATTATGCAGTTAGGTTGGCTAAGTCTTCCTTGCCCCCACTTATTTCGGGTTCAAAAATCCCCTTCTCCCATTTCCCTTTATTTATATGTTCCCATTCAAATATTTTTTGGATCCGCCATTGACAATGCATATGAGACCATTAATGAAGACCAGATAATTTTGAATTACTTTAAACTCTTGGAAGTTTTGGAAAGTATCCAGTTAATTTTTATATATGAAAACACGATAAAGTGATAAGATAAATAATAAATTGAGGAAATGAAACAATGAGAAAAAAATGTAAATAAAATAGAAAACCAGTTTTCAAAAAAAAAAATGTAAATAAAATATCTGACATTTATAGTTGTTTTTTTATGACAAACCGCATGCAGGATCCAACATGCAGGAAATATTTGCAAGTAATATCCCGGGTCTTAAGAGATTTTGATTTTTCTTTAAATACAAGAAGTATGTTCACTTATAATGATCGATGTTAACCTTCATTCAGAAAAAAATTTGGTAAAAAAGTGATGGTAGCAGATTTATTTGGACCACTAAAACCTTTTTTACGTAAATATAACCTCCTTTTAACAAACGTGTAAAAGCCGTTGAAAGTAAACGTAAATGTAATTTGTACCTTGTAAATGTGAATACATTTTCTGTGTACTGACAAATTTATCGCTATTTTTAGGCAACATTTTCAATTTCATCACCAGCTCCTAATATTTATAACTATATGTTTCTGTAAAAAATGTTATATAACATTAGTTGAATCTTTTTGAGAATTTGGTTATGAATTTAAGACATTTAGAACCTAACACTACTTTTTTATGAGAGAGAAAATCAATGGGTTTATTCGTTCTTGTGGATCTTTACTTTACCAAACTTTCATAGGGAAATGCCATAGTTCAGTTTTTATTATTTAGTATAAAGTATGGATTGTAAGAGCAATCCCAACAAGGAATTCTTACTTGATATCTAAGACCATGTTTATCGCTAAACCCAATTAGAGAGTTTCTAAAAAAAATTGTTTTTTTTTTATCCAAAAAAATTGTTTTTTTTATCCGAAAAAATTAAAAAAAAATCAATCGCGGACAGCCACGTATCTGTGGGGTCCGCACACAGTACAAAAAATCTTCCTGGATCGATCTTTCTTCCATGCTTTTTGTTACCGATTTAAAAAAAATTATGTGCCCCTCCTTTGATCGCAGTAAAACACTGCGATGCACATGCTCTAACAATACAAATAAATTAAAAGATAAAAAGTGTGAGAGAAACATAGAAAGAAATTTTCATTAGAACCCCATTTATCCACATGTCATGTTAGGAGTGATTTTGCTTTTTCAAAATATATAAAAATTTAACTAATTAGTGAAACATATTAAAATAACTGTACTTTAACTCAATTTGAGATCCTTCCCAATAAGGTTGTTTTAAGACTTTAGTATCTAACGTGTATGAAGGTGCCAGTGTTGGCTTCAATAATAGTCTAACCTTAGTGGTCTAAAATCTATAATTAATAACATAAAGGAACAGTTAATATTAGTTCACACGAGATTGACGTATGATTAACGTCTCATAATACCATCATCCAACCTATTACTAGAAAACACACAACAACCACCTTAAATTTGAGTAGTTAAAAAAAAACGATCATCCATCTCATTTGACTCTTCAGTCGTCTCTTGGTATATTGACCCTAGCTACTGAAAGCTACTTGTGTGGAGAACTCATAATCGTAGACTTTTCAGAGCATATATGTATGGTATGGAAGTATTTGTTAATGGTATTACATGCATTGACTGACTTGAATCCCAAACTCGCACTATAAATAGGCGCAAAATGGTACGATTCAAACATATCAAAATTCAAAGCATACAATAAAAACCATATATATTATAACGTCTTCTTTATTATATCATGCGAATGTCTGGGGTTAGGATGTTAGCATCATCACCAATGTTGCTGCTGCTTCTAAGCCTTCTCATGGCTTCCTTCTTCGACACCACAGGTTTAGTCATCTTTTAAGCTTATGTATAAAATCATCTTCTATAGCCTTATTAAATTATATTGAATGAATTTTATTACTAGCTGGACAAGTCGGAGTATGCTACGGGGAGATGGGAAATAACCTACCAAGTAATTCGGAAGCTGTGGATATGTTCAAGCGGAACAACATCCGGTGAATAAGGATGTACGATGTCAACCCTAATGCTCTCAACGCTCTCCGTGGCTCCAACATCGAGCTCATCCTCGACATTCCCAATCACAAAATAGATGGTATCGCAAATAACCCAATGGATGCCACCAAATGGGTCCGGGACAACGTCGAGAGTTACAACGATGTCAAATTCAAGTACATATCGGTCGGAAACGAGTTGAAACCAGGGGACCTAGTTGGGAAGGAAATGATTCTCATCCAGGCGATGCAGAACATTGATAAAGCGCTTTCCGACGCAAGACTCAGCAATATCAAAGTCTCCACGACTACATACATGGGAGCCTTCACGGGAACGTATCCTCCGTCGAACGGGAGATTCAATGCTACGTATTTGAACTTTCTCCAACAGGCGATAGATTTCTTGGCGGAGAAGCAATCTCCTCTGCTCGTGAATATCTACACTTACTTCGGCTACATCGACAAGAGTGCCAACATCTCTCTAGAATTCGCTCTGTTCAAACAGAGCAAAGATGATGAATTCACAGACCCTGACAACCAGCACCTTTACCAAAACCTCTTCGACGCCAATATCGACTCAGTTTACGCGGCATTGGGGAAATCGGGCGGGGGTTCGTTGGAAGTCGTGGTGTCGGAGAGCGGTTGGCCCACGCAGGGAAATGATCCCGGGGCAAGTGTGGAGAATGCGGGGACTTATATTAACAGTTTGATACAACATGTGAAGAATGGATCTCCGAGAAGGAAAGGAAAAGCTATAGAGACTTACATATTCGCCATGTTCGATGAGAATGATAAGCCGGGTAAGGAGACTGAGAGGAACTTTGGGCTGTTTTTTCCTACTAATAAAACGCTTAAATATAGTGTTAATTTCAACTAATCTCCTTGGAGAGACTTCTTGAAGAAAGCAAGGGCTAGTAAAGAAGAGATGCGGTAACTGGTATTTGTCTATTTGAGGTTTTTTTTTTTTAATTCAAGATTATTAAAAATGTGTGAACTTGTTGTAATAATAAGGGCTAATGAGCCTTAACCATTGTGTTTACTTCATCTGTTTCAATAATGTAATGGGACTTGTTTAAAGTTCTTCTATATATATATATATGTGAAGTTGTTCGTTCATAGCAAACAAAAACTTTTAAATATTTAGCTGAAACATTAATTAGACATGACACAAGCCTAAGCAAAGCCATCATCAACACGGCGTCTATTTTTGTCCTCCAAAACTGAAATCGACACCAAGAAGAAAGTTCTTTGGCTATTAACTAGGATAACTTCACAATGCTTATACCGTTCTTCGTAAGACATGTCACATATTGTCCCTTCCTAAGATGTATATTCTTTATCAGTTCGTGAAGTACTACAGGAAATATTCATTCAAAAAAAAAACAAGTACTACAGGAGGTAATATATGTGTGTGTGTCATGAAGATATATTTGGTTGGAGTTCATGTTTTGTGATATTTGTGAACTTGTTAAACTTATAGAAGAAATAATATAAAGGTAAATGACCCCTCTCTGGCGAGAGATCAAGATCTGACATTGAAAGATACTCTCACTCGTCCCGTGGCTATATTAGCCAAAGACCCCTCCCTGCCCCACCAAGCAGAGGCTACTACAGAGAAGTGCAAAAGAATGTGCTGGAACCAAGAGACACAGGTTCAAGTGCCTCGTTGAGCAGCAATGCTAATGTGGAACGGGGGATTTCCCAACATACCGATCAGGACATGATTCCGCAGAGAGTGTTCGATGAAGCTAGGATAGTAGCGAGAGACGTTATGGTGCAATATGCTAAAAGCGCCAACCCGGTGGAGAGAGAAGTCAGGGAGGAAAGAGTAAAGCAAGCTGAGCAGAGTGGTCTGATTGAAGCGACAGCGCTGAGAGTTGCGCGAGCATCCCTACCCAATGTAGAGGATCTGAGGGTGAACCCCGGCGATGCTTCGCCAGACCGGATCCCTGCATCACAAAGGCTGGGACCCACTACCCAGCTTAAGGATACCAGTGCAGGTCATAAAGGTTCAGAAGGATCTGATATATCACGAGGCAGAATACCAGCTGTTCAACGCCTTGGAGAACACTCTAAGTCCCCCGCCATTAATTCAAGAATCCCAGCAGTTCTAAGACTAGGCTCGGGCGACTCAGGAAGCCCATCTAAGTTACTGGAAGAGAAGGTACCCATGAAGAGGAAACCAGGAAGGCCCCCCGGACGGGCTAAAATACCAGCAAATCCAACAATTGGGAAAGGCTCTTCGGCTAAAAGGAGAGTGCTGACAGCCAAATCCACTACCTGCCGCAGAAAGCTAGGCATCGAGGGATCTAGAGGTGGAGCTAAAGCGAAGAAAGGAAGTCAGAAAGGGGAGTCCTCAAAGCCAGCAGGATCAGGAGAGCGTACCCACGACTCGGATAACATACCTCTCAGTAACTTGATCCCGAAGGCAACCAGGAGGAAGGCGGATTTTCGAATCCCGTCTACTCCAGTTCCTTAGCGATTGCGAGCTGGAACTGTCAGGGGTTGGGGAATCCCCGGACAGTTCGACGTCTCAAAGAGATATCGAAAAAATTCTGACCAGATATTCTCTTCCTAATCGAGACCAAAAATCCCAACGACTTCGTTTTTCAGAAGTGTAACCAGCTGGATTACGAAGCGCACTACCTTGTCCCTCCAACAGGCCATGGAGCTGGGGGTCTTGCTCTTTTTTGGAATCGAAATGTGAACCTCACAATTTTGTCCTCTAATGCAAATGTAGTGGAAGCAAAGATTGAATTCCAAGGAAATTATTTTTATTCCAGCTTTGTGTATGGCAGTACTGATAGAGGACAGCGCAAGTGTCTCTGGAACCAACTTCTTATCTCTGCTGAAGCTAGAAATGCTCCATGGTTCTTAACTGGCGACCTTAACGATATCCTCTCTGGTGATGAGAAAGTGGGAGGACCAGATAGACCCGAGGGCTCTTTCTCGGATCTTAGATTGTTTTTCTCGGAAGGGGACCTGTACGATCTGCACCACTCGGGTGATCCGCTGTCATGGAGAGGACAAAGAGGCACGCATTTTGTGCGTTGTAGACTGGACAGGGCTGTTGCAAATAGCGCATGGGCAGAAAACTATCCAACAGCGCGGAGCCAATACCTTGAATATGAAGGATCAGATCATAAACCGTTGCTGACATTTCTAGATCCGTCCTCGTTAAAGAGAAGGAAGCTGTTCAGATATGATCGTCGCCTCAACTCTAATGAGGAAGCAAAACAAGTTATCAGGGAATCCTGGGCTCAAGCTCCGGAAGGAAGAGTTATGGACAAGCTCTCATCGACACGGCGGGCTATTGTTGACTGGAACAGACTCCAGCACCTTAATAGCAACACTTTTATAGAGCAGAAGAAGCGTGAACTCGAGGACGCCTTAACAAGCCCTTTAAACGATACGAATTTGATCAAGGAGATCAATGCTTGTCTCAACAAGGCTTACTTAGCGGAGGAAGCTTTTTGGAAGCAGAGGAGCCGGCTGCTTTGGCTCCAACTAGGAGACCGTAATTCAGGTTTCTTCCACGTAGCTACGAAAAACAGACGCCGAGCAAATGCCTTCACGGTGCTAGAAGACAGTGAGGGTAAGGTGGTCTATAAAGAGGCAAAGATAGTGGGGACGATTGTCAGCTACTTCAAAACTCTATTCACTTCGACGCCGGGGGATAGTGCAGAAACGGTATGAGAGGCACTTAAGCCACTTATCACCCAAGAGGATAATGCTGCCCTAATCGCGATACCTACGGCTATGGAGATTAAAGATGCAATGTTTGCAATAAATGGAGAGAAGGCTCCTGGCCCGGATGTTTTCTCAGCAAGCTTTTACCAGACCCATTGGGATGAGATCGGAATGGACCTAGTGGAGGAGGTCCAGAACTCGTTCAGATCAGGGATCCTTCCGCGGGATATTAACAATACGCATGTCTGCCTAATCCCGAAGATTAAGAGTCCTCAGCGAGTCGCGGACTACAGACCCATAGCCTTGTGTAACGTCTATTACAAGGTGTACTCTAAACTTCTCCAAAGACGTCTCCAACCGCTGATGGGAAAGTTAATCTCGGAAAACCAATCAGCATTTGTCCCTGAGAGGGCAATTGGAGATAATATCCTCATTACCCATGAAGTCCTCCACACCTTGAAGACTTCGAAAGCTGAGAAAAGAGTGGCTATGGCAGTAAAAACGGACATGACCAAAGCCTACGACCGCCTCGAATGAAATTTTATCTCTGCGGTGCTTGAGAGACTTGGATTTCACCACCTTTGGATCGGGTTGATCATGCAGTGTATCTCAACTGTTACATATTCCTTCCTCATCAACGGTTCGCCTAGAGGAATGGTTATACCGAGCCGTGGGATCCGCCAAGGCGATCCCCTCTCTCCATACATATTCATACTATGTAGTGAAGTGCTCTCGGGTCTTTGTAACAAAGCACAAGAGAAAGGTCTCATCCAAGGAATCCAAGTATCAAGGGGGAGTCCCCGAATAAACCACCTACTCTTTGCGGATGATACTATGTTTTTCCTAAATGCAAATAAGGAAGCAACGGCTGCCCTCAAGGTGATCATATCTCGATATGAAATGGCATCGGGTCAGGCTGTGAATAAAGACAAATCTTCCATCACGTTTTCTCGGAAGGCGCCAGCAGAGCTTAAACAGTGAATTCACAACGAGCTACAAATTATTAAGGAGGGAGGGGTTGGAAAGTACCTTGGGTTACCGGAGCACTTTGGACGCCGTAAGAGAGACATCTTCTCCTCCCTGGTTGATAGGATCAAGCAAAAGGCGAGTGGCTGGGCTAATAGACACCTCTCGACAGCCGGAAAACTTGTGATGATGCAAAGTGTGCTTACCCCTATACCATCTCATGCGATGTCGTGTTTTAAGCTGCCAACTTCTTTGTGCAAGCGGATTCAATCTGCACTGACCCGTTTCTGGTGGGACGGAGGAAATGGAAACCGTAAAATGGCTTGGATCTCTTGGGAAAAACTTACTCTTCCAAAAGGAAGTGGAGGATTGGGAGTACGAGATATTCAAGCCTTCAATGAAGCTTTCTTGTCTAAGATCAGTGTGAGGCTGTTGGAGAATCCTGATGGATTGCTCGGACGAACCCTTCTACCTAAATATTGTCCAGAAGGAAACCTCCTATCTTGCACCTCTCCCAGCTCGGCCTCCCATGGATGGCACAGCATCTTGGCAGGGAGGGATCTCCTAAATAAAAAACTCGGATGGGTGATTGGTACCGGAGCTGATGTGAAGATTTGGGACAACCCTTGGTTAAGTCTTGAGGCACCTATTAGACCCATGGGACCGGCTCCCCAGGAGACGTCTAACTTCTTAGTAAAAGACCTCATTCATCCTGACTCAGGAGAATGGAACAGAGCAACCATCCAAGCTGTTTTGCCGTTTGAGGAGGAGCGTATTCTTCAGTTGCAGCCAAGTATTAAAGGAGCGGCAGATGTTCTTAGATGGTTGGGAACAAAAGATGGAAAGTACTCGGTGAAATCTGGATATCATGCGGCCATGGAGGAGGTATCAGAAGCGATTCTGGAGGATGAAGCGACTCCTGAATTTGATTGGAAGAAGACAGTGTGGAACTTAAAGGTGGCGCCTAAAATTAAATTGTTTGCTTGGAAGAGCTTGAAAGGAATCATTCCGGTAGGTGAGAGACTAGCTGCCCGGCACATCAGTGTGAATCTGAATTGCAAACGATGCGGAGGCTCGGAATCTATCAATCATCTCCTGTTTCATTGCCCCTTTGCGCGTAAAGTGTGGAGTCATTCCCCACTCGAAGGAAGCTTTGACGTTAGCGGATTGACAGATTTGAGAGCAGACTGGTCGGAGATACACTCTCTTAAATGTCTACCCCCTTAAGGAATCGTAGCTACTCCATTAGTGCCATGGATCTTTTGGGCTCTTTGGAAAGCTCGAAATAAATTCGTTTTTGAAAACTGGGCTGGGAATCCGGCGGATGTTTTATCGCAGGCTATTGTTGCAGCTAAGGAGTGGGAAGTGGCGCAAGTTCAAGTGGAGAAGAGGCATGCGGCTAAACCCATAGTGGAATCGTTTCAGTATGATTCGGTGGCCCACTCGGACGCTGCTTGGTCAGAAGCAACGTGCAACGCAGGTCTGAGCTGGATCATTACGAGCTCGGAGCAAACCAGTCGGGGAAAAAGAGGTGTTGGGTTCATCCCTTCACCATTAGTTGCAGAGGGACTAGCACTCCGGGATGCGGTTGCTGCGTGCCAAGCCCAAGGAGGGAAAGTTGTGAGATTTGAATCCGACTCTGCTCATCTGATCAAGTCTATCAACAGGAAAGAGGCGCCACTGGAGCTGTATGGCATTGTGGAGGATATTTTATGTTTGTCGCGAGCCTTTGAAAGGGTTGTTTTCACCTGGATTCCTCGTTTAAAGAATCTGGATGCAGATGTATTAGCAAAAAATGCTTTGACTTTGTTTGAACAAGGGGTGGGTGTGGATGAACTATTTCCCCCATCCGTTTAACAAATTGAATGAAGTTGTTTGTGACAAAAAAAAAAGGTAAATGATGACTTGGAGAGGAAAAGGTAATGGAGAACCCCAGTACTTAGACTTGTAAGATTCCGTGAAAACGCAAATCCAAGAAGCCCTCTACTCGTAACGAGACCACCTGCAAAAGTGTCATCAACACCTAAGCGTTACCCAGGCAATAAGCACTCTCATAATGTGATATAAAAATGGGAATTGAATATATAATATAAAATGGGAATTGAATAGCTTCAAAAGTTATAAGAAAACACTTTAAGAGGCAGCTTAGCCAATGCTAAGATTTTCAAATTGAGTTTTGAGAGAGTGACAAAGTATACCAGAAGGTATGCCAAAACAGAAGTCATTGATCTTCGCTGCTCTTTTTGTCTGTGTGACAACATGTTCCTCTACTGGCTCTGTAACAATCTCTTTACTAATAGCAGATTCATCCACCGTGGGATACGGTTTCTTCGATGCTTTCTCAACGAAAGGTTTTGAAACCTCAGTTGTGTAGCTCAGAGAAGCTGGTGTTTCTGAGCTATTCCCATCAACGCTTCTAACAACAAAAGACTGCACCTTTATCCACTCAGTTCCCAAACAAAGCATTCTAACCACATAGCGACAAGCAAAGAACTTGATATGATTCTAAAAAACCAATCAAGACCGAAACTTTTTGACAGTAATCAGAAAAGTATGACAATTACAGTAACGGGTATCATCGATAATCGAGAAGTTTTACCTCAGGACAGAACCTCGGGCATGGAAATGATCGGATTTTGAAGTGGAATTGGCGATTGGTGTATGAGAAGTGGTTTGATTTTTGATACATATTGAAACGAACGAGGAGATGATGATGATCGGACAATCGTGACCGTTCGTTTTGTTTTGTTTTGAAAAGATCGACCGGTCAAGGTGTGGCGAGGAATTGCGCGCATGTATGCGTTTAAATTATCTTCGTGGATTGTTTGTTTCTCGGTTTAAGATGGTTTAGACTTCGGTTTAGGTTCAATGAACTCGAAGTCGTCTTCGATTTTGTATTGGGCTTATTTTGTTTCAAGTCCAATAGCAATTGTTGTTTACTCTGCTAAGTTTAAAAATAATGAAAAGATTATTTTCTAGGATATATCACTATATCATGACAATAAATAGAATAATATATTTTGGTATTTATAAAAACTGTTACAAAAGTTTTGTAAATTCTTAATCGAAGATTATTGTTATTGGCGGATAGAAAATTTTAAGAGTGTAAAATTTAAGTAATAAAATATTACAGGATTATACATAAGAATAGTATATGCTTATTTACTGTAATTTTATATATCTATTTTTTTTAAAAAGGGTAGAGCATTTTGGTATGAACTGTTTATCTTCTCCGAAGGTGAAGGATACTAATAAAAATGGAGGAAGAGATAATTTTCTAAGGATTTAATAGAATTGTCATCAGAATTAATGGATAAAGAGAAGAAATTAATACAAACGGTGGAGAAGAAGAAGAGATGGTGAAATTAAAGTACACGAAGACATAATAAGTGGTTATGATGGCGTCGATGAACAAACCGGTGGTGAGATTGATATTACCAGGACCGGCTCAGTGGCTAATTTAACCCGGTGCTATCACTCAGAAAAGGCCTCAGATAAACCTGATACTAATAAAAATCAGATACAAAAAGTTTACATCCACATTTTTGTCTAAATTCAAATAGAGAGCAAATAAACCATAAGTTTTACAATTTAGAAAAACAAACAAAACAAATCTACATTCTTGAAAAAATTTCTCCTAATCACTCAACCAAATAAAGCCATTCTATTTACATGCTTTGAAGCAAAATCGTCAATCAAAGATTCAACATCGAATTCTTCCAAAAAATTGTACTCAATTGCTATTAAAGCTGATCCACTTAATCTTTCTTGTGACATAGATGCTCTTAGATATGATTTTAAAAGCTTTGGTTTGGAAAAACTCCTTTCCGCAGAAGCAACAGTAATAGGAACTGTTAGTAAAATTCTATATGCAGTTCTAGTATTAGGAAAATTATCAAATTCTACAAGGAAATTCAAAACATCACATGCACCCATCTTTTTATTTGGTAAAAGTTCTTTAAGAAACTTAAGCCCAAGAAAAAGTTCATCTCCATCTATATCTATCAAATCTTCAGTTTTAAACTATTTTCTAAGAAACTACAACAAGATTTTAAATTATCATCATCATACATTTTCAACTTAACAGAATCAAATAAAAAACCAAATATATTTTCATACAGTTTGTATTGTTCAAATCTCTTATCAAGAGAATTAATGGCATGATCTATTATATACAAAAAATATTGAATCCTAAAAGTTTCTTCTACAGAAAATATAGTTTCATTATTACTTGTCTCATCAAACTGTTTTTTTCTACGGATGACACGTTTTTGAATAAAAACCGGTTCAATACCAATTTCATTAGCAATTTCTTTTGCTTTTATCATAGCATCAGCAAAACCAGTTTCTCTATACTTTCTAAAATAATAAATCAGTCCACTTACCTCAGTCATGGCAATGTCAATGTGCATATCTTTTGACTGTAATTTTTTGCTAACCATATTCACCACATGCAACATATCAAACCTAATAGCACTAGATAATATAAATTCAAAACTACTAACTTCGTTTATTGCTAAAGACTTTGATTCACTTTGAATCAAAGGATCATTATCATTTTCACTCACTTCAAATGAAGCTTCTCTTATATCTATAATCTGAAATCTAATGGCTTTAATACTCTCAAAACAACTTTTCCATCGGGTTGTTGATAATTTCTTAAGAGTAAAATTTTTCACATTTGCTTTCAAAGTGTCCCATCTTTTTACAGAATTAGCAAACAAAGAATACAAATGTTGCACCACACCAAAAAAATCTTTTACTTTCACAAAATTATTTGCAACATCACACAAGACCAATAACTATGACAAGCACATGGTGTATAAAAAGCTCTAGGATTTATATCCAAATTTTTTTTTTGTACACCTTGTTTATGTTCTTTCATATTTGATCCATTGTTATAACTTTGACCTCACACATTATCTAAATCAAGATCTAAAGACTTTAATACACCTTTCAACACTTCAAAAAGCTCTAAACCTGTTGTGTCATCTACTTTTTAAAATTTTACAAAATACTTTTCTACCTTATAAAAATTTGAGGAAAAATGAACGTACCTTAGAATTAGTGTCATTTGCTCTTGATGGCTAGCATCAGGACTACAATCCAAAATCACAGAAAAATATTTTGCCTCTTTTATAATTGTAATGATTTTTGACTTAATTCTTGAAGCAATCAAAAGAATTAATTCATTTTGAATATTATGACCAAGATAATGATGATGAATACTACCACTTGTAATTCGATAAACATGTTCTTTTATAACGCTATCAAATTCTGCTCACATCTCTATTAATCCTAAAAATTACCATTGCTATTTTCATATAACTTTTCATGTGTTCCACGAAATGCCAAATTATGCTTACCAAGATATTTCACAATAGCAATAATTCTTATTAAAACATTTTCCAATATTCTTTTTCTTTCCTAAATTGTTCTTGAGCAACTTTATCAATAGTTTCATTTTTTTTAATCTATGTAGTTCAATCCAAACACTCATGTTAAGCATAGGTTCCTTACTTTTTCATGCTCTTTTAATCTAATAATTAAATGAGACCAATATGAAAGACCATCTTTTGCTAGCTGACTGTTTTTAATACCTTTCTTAAAAATTTTACAGCAAAAACAAAAAACTTTATCTAATTCTTTGGAATAAACTAGCCATTTTCTATCACTTGTTTCTCCATTAGGCAATTCTCTAGTGTAGCAAGATGAAACAAATCTTCTATGAACCTTGTTTTTAGGACCTTTTACAATAGACAAATCTCTTTTTGGACCATTTACTGCTAATATTTCTATCATTTTTACAGTAAGTATGTCCCAATTTCTTGGATCATATATATCAAGAAAACTAGCAGCATCAACATCTTTTTTTTCAAGGGTTTTAGAAGTATTTAAAACTTGTGTATTATCTATGTTATTGATTTTTTCATGAGAACTAGATTCACCAATATTAACATTACAAGAATCACCAATATTAATATCATCATTTTTTTCTTTTTCATGTGTTTCTTTCACAACAAATTTATCCATAGATCCTTTTTGTGATCTAAAATTTTCAATTTGTTCTTTTTTTGTCTTTTAGCATGACTAGATGGAGCCATATTTAAATTAACAATTCTAATAATCTAAATATTTATAAATTAAAGAATAAACAATAGAACCTGGATTGTTGTGAAGATAGAGGAGATAAGAGAATGATGACAACTGGAATCTTCTAAATGCTCTGAATTTTCTTTTGTTGAAGTTGCAGAGAAACTTGAAACAAAAGGTGAGAAAGTAGAAGGAGAACAATTTAGATTGATAATTTTAAAAATATAAAAGAAAAATAAGTAATCTCAAACGACTAAATCAAATTAGGATAAAAGATAATAGCTTTGTTCAATGGTTTTTTAGTTACCTTCACATCTTGAAAATTGAGATTCTCCATCTATCTCTATGGCGGTTGCAAGAGAAGAAAGTAGAAAGATCTCTTACTAATTTTTTTTTCAATTATTTATTTGTGTTATTAGTTTGGTCAATGGTCACGTATTTTCATTAAATAAATTAATATAATTGGGCTTTTTTTTAAGTTATCATAAGATTGAAGGTTAATAGATGTAACTCTATATATTATGGACCCT
The DNA here is from genome assembly GCA_018703725.1 of Brassica juncea. Classification (NCBI taxonomy): domain Eukaryota; kingdom Viridiplantae; phylum Streptophyta; class Magnoliopsida; order Brassicales; family Brassicaceae; genus Brassica; species Brassica juncea. The sequence continues at coordinate 3,507,664 of CM031940.1, read as the reverse complement.
TAAAATTAATAGATCCTGTGCTGTTGCTCCTTCAGCACTAGTATAGAGTCGGCACTAGATATTACATATAGTGGTGATTAAGGTAGGGAAAGAGGTGGATTGACAAGAGGTGAAGCTATGAAGTAGTGGGTGAAGAAGATGATCGATGGAGTCGGTGGTTGAAGAGAAACAACGATTGGTCTCTTTTTCTACAAATATGTAGTATATCACAGCGTCTAGGTTCATGTAGTTAGTTAGTGAATTTTTTTTTTTGTTATACTTCCCAATTTCCAATAAATATTAGGTAGATGCCTTTTTTTTTTACAATAGCGACCATTCCATTTGTTTTGTGAAACTTCACGGTTCTATTTACATAACTTCAAACCATTTTATAAAGATTGACGATTCTATTTAGAATATGATGAATATTTCAAGTAAGCAATTTTTTCTCTTGATCTTTATAACTATTATTATTATTATTTTTAATTCGAAACTCAAAATCCAGATTTATAAATGTAGAACCATTAGTGAATCTAGGGGTGGGCGTCCGGGTACCCATTCGGGTTCGGTTCGGATCCATTCGGGTTTCGGATTTTCGGGGTCAAAGATTTCAGCCCCATTCGGATATTTCTAAATTTCGGTTCGGATTCGGGTTGGATCGTTGCGGATTCGGTTCGGATTCGGATAACCCATTTAAATTATTTTTCAAAAATTTAAAATTCATTTTATACTTTAAATTTAAAATCTATAAACAAAATAATATATTACATATAAATTTGAATAACATATATGTCAAAATACCTAAACTAATCATATAAATTGGTCTTCTTTAAATATTCGGATAGAAAATCAATATATATTTAAGTATTTTTGGCATTTTTAATATATTTTAGCTATTTTAGATATTTACAATTGATTATTTATATATTTTTCAAGTATTTTGGAAAAATTAAAGGTACTTATATATTTTGGATGTTTTTAATATACATTATATTTAAAAATAATTAACATATTTAAGTATATAAATTTATTTCGGATACATTCGGGTATCCGAAATATTTCGGTTCGGATCGGGTTCGGTTTCGGTTCTTTAAATACCAAAATTTAGAACCCGTTTGGATATTTAGTCAATTTCGGTTCGGGTTCGGTGTTACTTTTTCGGATCGGATTCGGTTCGGTTCTTCGGATTCGGAATTTTTGCCCAGCCCTAAGTGAATCTTAGTTTAATCATCAGAATAACAAGAGAGCTTTCACAAATAAAGAAAAAATGTGCACACCAAGAAAAAAAAAAATTCAAAAAGTCAATCAGACTTTTCAGCACATCTTTAATGTTCAACTAAAACCAGAACGTTCGGTTCATTGGCTCAAGACTAAGAGCATCTCAAAAAAGATTCTCTATTTTAGAGTTTGCAGAATTTTCTATTTTGTTCTTTTCCAAAAACAAAACTTCAAACATAACTTCAAAATTATTTGTATTTTACTCTATGGTCCTTGTATTTATCATAATTAATATAAATCCATAAAACTTTTATAAATACTAGCACATGTATAAAAATATTACAGAAATACTAATTAATATAATCTTACACTAAAATTTAAAATTATAAATAGAAATAGTTATGCAATGTGGTATTTTGTTTGTAGTTTAATATTTAGTTATGTATAATAATTATGTCTTCATGTACCCATCTAAAAATGTTTTTCTTAAGTTTCTTTTGTAATATTCATGTTGTCTAATTCTTTAAAAATAATATAAATTTTATTTTAAAATTTTTATTTAATTTTATGTGTAAAACTTGAATTTATAAAAATAAATCTGAAACAATTATGAAATATAAAAACCTTAAAGATTAAAATGATAAACAAAAAAACAACTAAGAATCATAATATGATATTTAATTAATTATAAGAACCAAATTGCAAATAAAAAGATGAAACTCCAAATTTGAAGTTTTGAGTAGTCAAATTTCATATTTGAAATCTCACTCAACAAAACTCTAAATTTGAAGTTTTGAAGTTTTTTTTGGAGAGCAAAAAATTCTATATTTAAAATTATAGAGTTTTTTTTGGAAATGCTCTAACCGACAACAAAAGTCTTTTCGATTTTTTTAGGTGCATCATCTTAAATCGCGGCGCTGCCGTGGCGACCACGAGACAGTGACCACAAAACGATCGATAAAAAAAATAAATAGCCCAATTATCTTCTGGAATTAGTTGTCTCTATTCCCCCACTTGATTTCAAGACCACCAAACCCTAATCAATTCCACACGTTGCTTGTCTTGCAAGTTGCTGCAAGAGGACTTATGAAGAGACAAATGTCTTGCAAGTGTATTCAATATCATTGTATTAACTACTTGTACTAGTTTAATATATATACCAACACGTATTTCTCCAATATCATTTCAGTTTTAATCGAATAAATTAGTTCCAATCTCTTCTAACCAAGCCATGTATCTTCATTTTTGGCATCGTTAACTATTCTTCTCGGTTTGTTCTTCACCAATTCCATTACATAGATCATCAATCTCTCTTGTTTGTGTGTACTGGAACTATAATACAATATCAATGAGCCATATAGAGTAATCACACGATTTAATGTGAACCATCTCGAGACGCTTTTAAAATGATTCAATATATATATATATATATATATATATATTTTATATATTGATGTTTTACAGTAATTCAAAATATTTAATAAAAGATCTTGTGATATATATATATATTGGGTATTTTTATGTTTTATTAGTCTATTTACAATGGAGCTAGTGAAAAAGAAATCAACAACTGAATTGCTTCAATGCAAATGTTGAACATAAGTAGATTAATTTGTGTTGAAAGTGTTCATTATTTTTAATCAAGATGAATACAGAGAGAATGACATGTTTGATTGTCAACCAAATCTTATTTATTTGAAAATCCCTTTTACAACAAAAAAAAAAATCTTATTTATTTGTGATGCATGATGAAATGTGAAGCCGACTCCTCCTGATGTTGAGAAGTTTAGAAGATTTTTCATCCTAACAAGCAGCCTAAGTATGATTTTGGTACCAATTTAAGTGCCATAGAGGGAAGGTTATATTTTATACGTTAACAAATATATAAATATATGAACATGGATTCGAATGCATTCCAATACACTTCATCGTATGACTACGCAGATGTAAGTCTATTTCTTATGGTTCACTTGAATATCTGGAATAAAGATCCATTTTAAAATTACATCTCCTTTTAATGATTAGTTTGGGTATTTCCATATGTTTGGAATACCTTAATATAAATCAAAATAAAAAATAAATATATAAATACAATGAATAAATTAAGATGGAGTGGGTTCTAAAGATAAGTGAGGCTTTTATTTTTAATTTAAGACTGGTTTTTAAAACGTTGATGGTGTGATTCATGATCAACGTAAGGAATCGTTGAAGCCGGAGCCCGGAGTCTCTACGTTCGTCACGTATGTCACATTGTGACGCAAATGTGCGTGACGTAAAGAGGAGACTTTTCAATTTCAGTAGTTTGAATACCGACGAGAGAGATTTCATCAATTATAATTTTCTGTATAAAATACCAGATATGATAAAAAAAAAACGTTTTATCACAGAAAACAAAAGAAAAAAAACTACAATGAATATGATTTTTCGATTGTTTTCTTCTACAGAAGAATATTAAAATAATGTTGGAATGTATGAGGGAAATTGTTATAGCGGTGGACAGATCTAACAGCAGCAAGTTGTTCATAAACAGACGGCGTCTATTTTTGTCGTCCAAAACTGAAGTCGACGGTGAGAAAAAAATATTTGATTGTTATAAATATCATTACTCTACCCAAACCACGTCCCTTCATCTACGTTGATATATACTCAAACGTTTACGTATAGCCGTATAGGGCCACTCACTCGTATGGTCTGAGTACTGTACTAAATATTTTTCATTTATCTGCATTCTGATTTTGTAGTCTGCTATTACGATTATCTAAATTTAACTCTGGGAAGTTTTGGAAAATGTATCCAGTTGATTTTATATATGTAAACCACGATAAAGTGATAAGATAAACAATAAGAAAGATGTAAATAAAATATCTGACATTTATAGTTGTTTTTTTTAATTACAAACCGCATGCATTATCCAACATTTAGAGAACATCTGCATGTAATATCCAGAGTCTAATTAAGAAGATTTTAACTGTTTTAAAATCATGAAGCATTTTCACTTATATTGATTGATGTTAGCCTTCATCCAATATTTGGTAAAAAAGTGATGGTAACATATTTATTTGGACCACTAAAACTTTTATACGTAAATATAACCTCCTTTTAAAAACAATGTAAAAGCCGTTTAAAAAAATCAATACGTAAATTTAATTTGTACCTTGTAAATGTAAATACATTTTCGGGTGTACTGATAAATTTATCGCTATTTTTAGGCAATATTTTCCATTTTATGACCAGTTCATGATATTTGTAACTATATGTTTCTATAAAAATGTTATATAACATTAGCTGATTTTTTTTTTTGAGAATTTGGCTATGAATTCAAGATATTTAGAAGCTAAGGATAATTTTGTGAAAAAAAAATCAATGGATAATATAGAGAATAGAGAAAATGTCGTAGTTTAGTTTTACTACTCTCTCTATTTCATACTATATGATATTTTGGATTAGTGCACAAAGATCAAAAAATTTTACTTTTCTCTAATAATATTTTTAAAGATATAATGTTAAAATAATTCAATGAATTAGAAAAAATATTATAAAATCTAATTGGTTGAACAACTTCCAATAAAATTAAAGTTAACTTTAAAACCATAAAACACCTTATATTTGAAATAACAAAATATTCTAAAACATTATATAATTTGAAACAGACGAAATATTGGTGATGATTGGTTTGACTGTGGCTGTACAAATTTAGCTGTAAAATTTAGCTGTAGATAAGTTGGTTGTAGCTTTAAAATTGTAACTGTAGATTTTATTATAAAGACTTTTGATGTAGCTAAATTTGTTGTAGCTGTAAGCTATATGCTGTAGATATTTCAAAATAATATATGTGATGTATATATAAAATAATTATTTTTTATCAACTAAAATAATTTATATTAATAATTTTTATAAATTATCAAAGTTCATTGTTATTTAAAGTGTGATATGTAAATAATAAATGTTATTTAAAATATTTGAATAATTTTGAAAACACCCAGAACTAAATTAAAATATTTATAGATATTTTAATTATGATTATCTAATTAATTTGATATTATATATAGTTTTTTTTTATTTTACTGTTTCTACAACCTATAAAACAAAGATGTAGGTGTTTTGCCTAAAATATATAGGAATAAATTTTGATTTATTTTTTTTGCTGTAGCTTTAAAAATTAAGCTAAAACATGATTGGTACAAGTTAACAGAAATTTGTTGTAGAGTTTGACTAACAAAAATAAAGCTACAACATGATTGGTAAAATTTAGTGCTTTAAAAATAAATAAAGCTAAAGTATGGAGATAAAGCCCAACCAATCACCTTCATTATCTAGTATAAAATATGGATTGTAGACTTAAATGTCTAACGTGTCTAACCTTAGTGGTCTAAAGCCTATAATAACGTAAAGGTACAATTAATAATTTAATATAGGACTTCACACGAGATTGACGTATGATTAACGGCTCATAATACCATGATCCAACCTATTGTTAGAAAAACACAGCAACCACTTAAATTTGAGTATTTTTAAAACCGAATCTCATTTGAATCTTCAGTCTCTGGGTATATTGATCCTAGCTATTGAAAGCTGCTTGCGTGGAGAACTCATGTTCGTGGACTTTTCAAAGCATATATGTATTGAAATATTTGTTAGTGGTATAACATGCATTGACTGACTTGAACCCCGGACTAGCAATATAAATAGGCGCAAAATGGTACGATTCAAACATAAAAATAAAACTCAAAGTATTATCTCATGAAAATGTCTGGGGTTAGGGTGTTAGCATCATCACCAATCTTGCTGTTACTTCTCAGCCTTCTGATGGCTTCCTTCTTCGACACCACAGGTTTAGTCATCTTTTAACCTTATGTAGCATCCATTAATCATCTTCTATAACCCTATTGATTATATTTTATTGCATGACAATTTTTTACTAGCTGGACAAATCGGAGTATGCTTCGGACAGGTTGGAAATAACCTACCAAATCCATCGGAAGTTGTGGCTATGTACAAGCAGTATAGCATCCCGCGAATGCGGATGTACGGTCCCAACGGTGCAGCTCTCGACGCTCTCCGTGGATCCAACATCGAGTTCATCCTCGACGTTCCCAATTCCGACCTAGTAGGTATCGCAAATAGCCAAATGACTGCCAACACATGGGTACAAAACAACATCAAGAACTACCAAGGTGTCAGATTCAAGTACATATCGGTCGGAAACGAAGTGATGCCCAGGGGCCCAGGTGGGGCTGGGAGGGTTCTCATCCAGGCTATGCAAAACATCGATAGAGCGCTTTCCCAAGCAGGCCTCAGTATCCCGGTCTCCACGACCACATTCATGGGAGCCTTCACGGACACGTATCCTCCGTCGCGCGGAAGATTCAGTGATGAGTATAGGAACTTTCTCCAACCGGTGATAGGTTTCTTGGCAAGCAAGCGATATCCTCTGCTCGTGAATATATACACTTACTTCGGCTACAAGAACGGCGACGTCTCTCTACAATTCGCTCTGTTGCAACCGAGCAATAATGAATTCACTGACCCCAACAACCAGCTCCGTTACCGAAACCTATTCGACGCCAATATCGACTCAGTTTACGCGGCATTGGAGAAATCGGGCGGGGGATCGTTGGAAGTCGTGGTGTCGGAGAGCGGTTGGCCCACGCAGGGAGGACCGGGGACAAGTGTGCCGAATGCGGAGGCTTATGTTAACAATTTGAGACTACATGTCCAGAATGGATCTCCGAAAAGGCCAGGGAAAGCTATAGAGACTTACATATTCGCCATGTTCGATGAGAATCAGAAGCCGGGTGATGTGACTGAGAGGTACTTTGGGCTGTTTAATCCTACTACTAGACAGCTTAAATATGGTGTTAAGTTCAACTAATCTCCTTGGAGAGACTTCTTGAAGAAGGGAGGGCGATGCGGTAAATGGTATTTGTCTATTTGAGGGTTTTTTTTTATGTATCTTAAAAATGTGTGAACTTGTTGTAATAATAAGGACTAATGTGCCTTAACCGTTGTTTTTACTTCATCTGTTTCAATAATGTAATGAAAGTTGTTCGATTATAGTAAAAAAAAAAAACTTTTAAATATTTAGCTGAAACATTTAGACATAACACAAGCCTAAGCAAAGCCATCATCAACACGGCGTCTATTTTTGTCGTCCGAAACTCAAATCGACCGCAAGAATAAATTTATTTGGCTATTAATTAGGATAACTACACAATGCTTATACTGTTCTACGTAAGACATGTCACATATTGTCCCTTCATGGTTGCAATCTTTAGTACCAAACTCAAATTTTAACTAGTGGTCTGAGTTTTAAACTATTTTAATACATTTTGTATTTCATTATCTTTTGTGCTGATTTTCTAGACTGCTTCGCGGTAGCTACGAGCCTACGACTTGATATTGAGAACATAATGTATATTTCACACATGTATAAGAATATTCATTAACATTTTCAAAACAAAAAGGAATATTCATTAATACGATGAAGTTATTCATTATATGTATAGGAGTGTTCCCTTAAATGCTTAGTTATCCAGTATCCACTACATTTTTATTTGCCAACTAGATGTTTTGCCACACTTATAGGTTTAATAATTTTACAAAAAATTATGAATATATATTGTCAATTCAAAACTTTATTTCTCTCTCGCCTCTCTCTAAATATATATTGCCAACTAGATGTTTTGCCATTCTTATATATTTAGAAGAGAATTTCTCTCTCTAACTTTATTTCTCTCTCGCCTCTCTCTAAAGAAAAAGCGCCTCTGGTAATCTCCTTACTCCGGCGACTGCCGCGTCCTCCTCGCGGTCGTGCGGTCGTCGGAGCCCCCTGCTCTCGTGTCTCTCCGCTCCTCCTTGTGTGTCTCTGTGGTCTCGGCGGAGGGTTAGCTAGACAAGATCCTCCTTCCGGTTCAGATCCAGGGTTCCCGGCGTAGATCCAGAGGGTTTTGGTGTTGTGGGTTGCGCTTGAGGACGGCGCTTATCATCGTACCGTTCTCCTTCTCTTGCTTGGAGTCTCAGTCCGGTTAGGGTTTTCTCAGATCTCGTCTAGCTCTCTCAAGATTGGTGGCGCGTGGGTCGTCGGTGGTCCTCTCCAAGTGTTCTCTCATTTCTCAGGGTGGCGCGTGACTGATGGTGGGTACGGCATCTTGTTGGGGCCCCGGCTTGGAGCTTTGTTCTCCGGCCATCTAGCTCTGGCTTTGTTTTCCACTGGTGATCTCTGGTGGGTTGCGTGGGGGCTTCGTAGGTTGGGCTAAAGGCTCTCCTCACGATGGCTCTGGTGGCAGCGTACTGCGGTTCGCTTCGGCGGCTTCCGCTTCAAAGCTCAGGGTTCCGGCGGTGTGGCGCTCAACGCCCCTCTCTGTTCTCCTTTTGCTATGTGCAGGTGCTCTTGCTCACTTGGGGTTGTAGTAGGTAGTTTGGATTTGTTCAGGATGGCAATTAGGTCTCAGGTTACGAACTCACCCGATTGCGCCACTCCGGAGGTTGTGTACCCCTCCAGTCTGATTGTTCTATATGGACCCTCGGTTAAACGGGTGTAAACGGTCCCGGTTGACGGACTTGAAGGCGGCAATCTTTGAGAATGTCTCCCGAACGACGGCATCGCTGGTTTGTGTCACTACCTCGTGCCGCCGGTGGTGGTGAGCGTCGGGTTGGTAAGTGGATTTGTGCTCGTGATTCTCTGGACTAGATTTGCGTGGTGGGTCATTAGGAAGCTGCAGGCACCGTGCAATCAAGGTTTGAGGGCGCCTTTCTCTCGGGCTCGTGGCAACCGTCGACCTTTCTGCTCTGCTCCGGTTCCTTGGTCTGAGCTCGCCTCGTTGTCCTCGGGTACTTTGAATGCTCTTGCTCTCCTCTTTCGAGTTTTTTATCCTGTATTTTAGCTTCTGTTTAGTTTCATTATTGTCTTTCTGCTACTAGTTCTCCTCTGTAATGTCTGTCAAAAACAGAAAATTTGGTAATAATAATCTTAACATTTTACCAAAAAAAAAAAAAAAAAAATTCAAAACCCATTAAAATAAATATTAATTTTTATATACTACATAGTTTTTTATTTTAATAAAATATCTTTTACTACATAAAATAAACTTGAAAACATTAATATATAATAAAACTATATACATGATTTATATTTATTTTAAAAATATTATGATGTAAATTTTTTTTGGATAACATAATATAATTTTTTTTTTTAAATGATGATTATCGAATTAATGAAATTCATTTTTAATTTGTGAGTAATTTTATATATTTACAAATCTAATCTAATTATTTATAAAGGGTAATAAAGACTTTAAACGCTCTAACTTTTAACGTGAAAGGGAAAAAATTATTTTACAAATAACATTATAAATATTTGGAATTATTTGTCAAATTTTTCAAAAATTATTACAATAAGTGATTTTGACTGTCCTAAGAAAATTATCTTAAAAGATAGATTCATTCTATCTTACGTGATTATATATATATATATATATTAAAATAATATTATGTGTAAAATATTTTTGGATAACATAAATATAGATTTTTTAGATAATGGTGATTATCAAATTAATGAAATTCGTTTCTAATTTGTGGGTAATTATATATTTATAAATTTAATCAAATTATTTTTATTAAAAGTAATAAAGACTTGAAATTATTTGTCAATTTTTCAGAAATTATTACAATAAATGGTTCTGATTGACCTAACAAATTTATCCTAAAAGATAGATGATTCATTCTATCTTATGTGATATATATATATATATATATATTAATATATAGCCAATTTAATATTAGTAAAATAAATATAATATATATATTATATTAATTTAATATTACTAAATTAAATATAATATAAAACTAAATATGATATTATCGTTAGAAATTTTTAATTCTTCTCTAGATTATGATAAATTACCAGCTAAATAACTATAATTATTTATTAATATCAATAATTAAGCATAAAATATTACTAAACAAATAAACAAAATTACTCAAGATTATGGAGAACATGAACAATAAGCACAATTACCGAAAGTCATGGAGAAACTGACAAATAAACAAAATCACTTTATAAATAATAGTATAGATATATATATATTAAAATATAATCATTTTAAATTAAACCAAATATAATATATATATATATTAACTTAATATTAATAAAATAAATATATTATAGATTTAAATACGATATTATCATTAGAAATTCTTAATTCTTCTCTAGATAATGATAAATTATTAGCTAAATTACTATAATTATTTAATAAACAAAATTACACAAGATTATGGAGAACAATACAAATAACCACAATTACCAAAAATCATGGAGAAGCTGACAAGTAAGCCAAATCACTTCATAAATAATATATATATATATTATATAATTTATATATATATATATATATTTTAGAAAATTATGTGTGAAATATTTTTGGATAGCATAAATATAGATTTTTTTAGATAATGATGATTATCAAATTAATGAAATTCGTTTTTAGTTTTGGGTAATAATATATTTATAAATTTAATCTAATTATTTATTAAAGGTAATAAAGACTTTAAATTATTTGTAAATTTTTTCAGAAATTATTACAACAAATGATTCTGATTGACCTAAAAAATTTATCCTAAAAATTGATGATTCATTCTATCTAATGTGATATATATATATATATTAAAATAAAGCCAGTTTAATAATATTAAACCAAATACAATATATATATATTTATTAATTTAATATTACTAAAATAAATATAATACAAATTTAAATATTATGTTATCGTTAGAAATGTTTAATTTTTCTCTAGATAATGATAAAACATCAGCTAAATTACTATAATTATTTATTAATATCAATAATTAAGCATAAAATATTACTAAAAATAAACAAAATTACCCAAGATTATGGAAAACCTGACAAATATATATTGTACCTTTTTGAGTATCTAATGCCAAATTCAATGGCTATAATGTTTCCTCTATAGAGAATCTTCAGAACTTTCGGAAATTATCGTCTAACTAAGGAGAAATAACTAGAGTGCCATTGATGATTTCAAGAACTATTAGTAACGAAAGCCATCTTACCATAATTGATGATGGCTAGTTTGTCTAACGACGTTAGGATAAAATTCAATGGTCCGAATAGACGTGTGATTGCCGGCTTTTACCATGATTCCAAAGTGCAAGTCATCATCGCATTTAATCTTAGGTTTTATGCAGTGGGGTGTGTAGGGAAAGATCCATTATCCGGAGAAAGTCGTTAGATATTATTCTATGTCTAATTTTCCTTTTTATGTTTAACATAATTTATTACCAAATTTGCTCTAGAAGACCACCGATTCACAATTCTTCTGGTTAGCTATTTTGATCCGGCTTATATTCAAAAAAGAAAAAACTTATAGTATTTGAGATTGAGAATTTGACTTAGAGAAGGGGGACGATCCATTCCATTTAACAGTACGATTTTTTAGTGTCAAGTTGGTTAGGCCCTATTGAAAGCTACATCCAGAACAGCTTCTTGGTCCACCAACAATGGAGGTCTTGATACCAAATTTCAACTGTTAAATACCCTGCAATAGTGCCGTTGAAATTTTGTAGTTTTTCTAGGTGATCTCAAAGTATTGTAAAGTTTAAATATTGATTAAAAAATTATGTGGTCCTATTTAGCCATGTGGTACAAATTGATGGGATAAAAATGTTGTGTAGATTTTTTTTATCCCCACCCAATAATTCGAATTCATTTATTATATAATTTTTAAAAATAAAAATTATATCAAAAGTCAAAATTTCTTATGATCTATAAATAGAGATTACTCATATTTCACTTGAATACAGAAGAAAAACGTCAATTAGTTTTAAATTTGCATACGAAAGTCAACTATTTAATGTTTTAAATCTTTTTTACAAAGATCCCAATAATAGTTTTTTAACACTCAAAGTTATTTTTATTAAAAATTATGTTATTTTAGTTTTTAAGTCAATTACAATAAAAATATTATTAATATATAGTTATTATATTATAAAAGATAAAAATATAAATTAAAAATAGTATGATAGACAAGGAGTGCGACAGTTCAGTTCAATCCTGTATGTCAATAATTAAAACAAAACTGAAAATTTTCCATACAAAAATGTATATATGTATATATTATTTTGGTTCCATAATCCCAAAATCTCATCTTCCAAAAGAAAAACTATACTAAAATTGTCTAAAATTTTATTTATCAAAACGCAAAAACTATACTAAAAATCAAACTTAAAAGACCAAAAAAAAACTTTGCGCTAGGGTCCAAAATAATTTTGGCCAGTCATGGCTACATGTAACGAAGAAAATTCACACTTCTGACTTTTCAAAGCATAGATTTAGTGAGGCATTCATAAAATGGATAACATTCGAAAAACTAGTGAATGATAATGATATGACTCGATGAGTTTGTTTTTATTTCTTTGACTTACAAGTCACCCATGAACTCTAATTATCTTGGAACAAAACAAATCGGTGTATTTTAACATCATGTCTTCATCGTTATTTCTTGAAGATGTCTCATCATCGATCGAGTCGGTTAGCCTCCGTACCACTGTTACTGCTTATTCTCAGCTTCCTACTGGCTTCCTTCTCCGACACGGCAGGTTGAGTTATCTTTCTTAACCTATTGATGGTATCAGAATTTGACTAAATATTATTTTCATTACGGATGATCTTTAATTTGGAACCAGCAACATAACATACAAAGGATGCGGCTTAACCATCCCGACCAAGAGGTTCTCACCGCTCTGAGAGGCTCCAACTTCGAGCTTCTACTCGATGTTCCAAACTCGGATATCCAGCCTATCGCCTCCGATCAATCGGAAGCAGAGACATGGGTACGCAACAACGTCCGCAACTACGCAAAGGGTGTAAGATTCCGCTACATATCGGTAGGGAATGAGGTGCAACCCTCGGACCCAGCCGCGATGTTTCTCCTTCCCGCAATGCAAAACATCGAGAGCGCTGTTTCAGACCTCGGGATCAAGGTCTCCACAGCTATAGACACCAGAAGCCTTAGTGGGTATCCGCCCTCGAGAGGATCGTTCACACCGAATTTTCGGATCTCTATTGGGCCCGTGATAGACTGATAACTTTCCTGGTAAGCAAGAAATCTCCTCTGCTCGTGAATATCTACACTTACTTCACCTACGTTAACAACATGAGAGCCGTCAGTTTGGAGTAAGCTCTGTTAACTCCAAATAAGACTGTAGTCAACGACGGGTCAAACTCATAACGAGACCTCTTCCTTGCGCTCCTAGACACTGTCTACGCGGCATTGGAGAAATCAAGAGCCGGATCAGTGAAGATCGTGGTGTCGGAGACCGGTTGGCCAACAGCGGGAGGAACCGCTGCGAGTGTGGACAATGCTAAGAACTTATGTGAATAATTTGATACGAATTGTGAAGACTGGATCTCCAAGGAGGCCAGAGAGAGCTATCGAGATTATATATTGTTCGATTTTGATGTCAAAATAGTGAATAGTTGTTAAAGCTGATTGCTGTTAGTGTCACACGAGATCATCGCTATCAATCTTATGTGGCCCACAAATACTTGGGTATCCAGTATCCACTACCTTTTTCTTTTAAAAAAAAATACTACCTTTTTTTATTTCCCAATCCATTATATATATTTTCTTCCATATTGTAAATTTTTAAAATGTTAAACTTGATATTAAATTATTATTATGGTATGTGTATATGGCAGGTATGGATGAATACTTATTCTTCTCAATTTCTTATTGATTTAATTAATTAGAGTATAACTTTTGTCAAACATCTTGTGCATCTAATATAATATCAAAGTATGTTCGTTCGAAATACTAAAATTGATGCAAAAGTCATGCAAGTAATCCCGTAAGATAAGCCACAAAACATATTGTAAATATGTTGCTGATAAAAGAATTGAATATACTTTATTAATTACCTCATAGTTGCAGATGATTTTTTGTTTCTCATTCTGAGACGTAAGCTCTGATTCAAGTGTTATATTCAATCTGAAATATTCAAAACAAAATCAGAGAGTATTTATTATACAATAAAAAATACAAAATGTAAATGAAAATAACAATCAATTTATATAGTTTTTTTATTGTTACTGCCAAATATCTCGAAAAAAGAAAGAGTGGAAAAACAGATAAAAGATAAATTAATAAATACAAAAATATATAGGAGAAAAGAATAGTTCGAAATCGTAAACCAAAAACTTTTAAACGTGGGATAAGATATCTGGAGGAAAAATAGTAATTCAGTTTTTTTAAGCTGTAGAAAAGTAGAGATCGAGTGACATGGTTTTTCAATTTTTGTTTTATTCTTATAAAAATTTGTCATATATCACAATTTGATAGGTTAGACTAGTTGTGATTTAGTATATATATATATATATATATATATATATATATATATATATATATATTAGGGTATTTTCTTTATGCTTTATTAGTTTGTATAATATAGCTGTTGAAAAAAAATCAACAACTGAAATGTTTAAATGGAAATATTGAAATATAAGTGGATTAATTTGTGTTGAAAATATTCATCATTTTGAATCAAGAAGAATACAGAGAATGACATGTTTATCTTTTTTTGTAAACTAATGACATGTTTATTGTCAATCAAGTTTTATTTATTTGCGATGTATGATGAAAATGTGAAGCCGACTCCTCCTGATGTTGAGAAGTTCAGGGGATTGTTTCCTCCTAACAAGCAACCTAAGGACGACTTTGGTACCAATTTAAGTGTCCTAGATGGAGGCTAATAAAAATTTCAAATTCATCCTAACGAGCAGCCTAAGTACGACCTTGGTACAGATTCATGTTAATCAATATATATGCAATGAATAAATTAAGATGGAGTGGGTGGCAATGATATGAAGCTTTTATTTTTAATTTAAGACTCCGATTTTTAAAACGTTGATGGTCTAATTCAAGATCATCGTAAGGAATCGTTATAGCCGGAGCCCAGAGTCTCTACGTTCATCAAGTATGTCAGTAGTTTGAGTACCGACGAGGGAGATTTCATCAATGATAATTTTTCTATCTGAAAAAATTATGGAACATATGACAAAAACTGTTTTTATCACAGAAAACGAAAGAAAAAAACTACAACGAATAAAATCATTCGATTGTTTTCTTATATATAGAATATTAAAATAACGTTGGAATGTGTAAGGCAAATTGTTATAGCGGTGGACAGATCTATAACAAAAGCAAGTTGTTCATAAACAAACGACGTCTAATTTGTCGTCCAAAACTGAAGTGACGGTGAGAAAAAAATATATTTGGCTGTTAATATCACTACTCTACCCTAAACCACGTCCCTTAATCATTGTAATTTACTGTTATAGTATATCTACGTCATTCGTGGTAAGAGAAATGTTGCCAAACGAAATTACAAAAGCTATCAAAATGTTGGAATTTCTAAAAAGAATGGATAGTTGTTATCCAAACATAGAGACTGTTTAACAATTCCGATTTCAGTTGTTCTGCAGAAACAAAATTTTTAAAGTTGAAATTCATTAAGAATTATCTACGTTCAACTATGCCTCAGGACTGTTTGAATGGATCGTCAATGATACCAGTAGAGCATGAGTTAGTGGAATAACTTGATTATTCAAATTTGATAAATAATTTTACAGGAAAAAAAAAATATGGAAAGTTATCTTTCATGGATAATATATTATTTTTTTATTTTACTTTTTATTTTCTGAGAACAAATTAAATTTTAATAATATTTTATATTATGTGATTATATATTCATATTTTTATGAAAAAATATAGTTAGGGGTCAGCATATTGGAAGTGTGCTTTAGGCGTCAAGGATGTCCAGACCGCCACTGACAGTAAGTCTGTTTTCAGTATGGATCGCGTTAATTTTGATATTGTGAATATGGTCAGCTCAAGTGTTAATTTGCCAATGGATACCTACATGAAGAGAGAAATATTTGGTATCCAGTAGTGTTTCTTAGGTAAAAGTTTTCTGACAAAAAAAACTTAAAAATAAATGAAAAATAAGAAAGAGAAAATGAAGAAGTTCTAAAACTAGTACTACAAGAACCGAGTGTTAAACAGTAAGTTCCATGTGTTTGCCAATCAATGGCCAATTATTATTTTAAACTTTAAATTTAAATACATAACTAATTTAAATTAAAAATATAACTAGTTTATTAATAAGAACCTCAATTTAGCATCTTCACGGATGGAGGTGCTCTAAGAACAACATTATTTGTTCTTATACTAGGGTCTTTAACCAACAATTACACACGCATATATAATATACACATACACATATTATTTTTCTTAAGGATTTTAGTACAAAGACACCAATAACATGCCCTAAGCCCATTGACCCCCATAACCTACCCTAACGATTCGCGAAAAAATGACCTATAGACTTGAAAACGGAGAGCCCGAAACTTGACCACACGTGCGAGAAAAGTGACCCAACGAATTATGCCATTAAAAACACAAGTCTCGGTACTCGGTAAAACAATGTAAAGATAGAATTCAAGACATTTGGAGCCTCACACTTATTTTGTGAGACAGAAAACCAATGGGTTTATTCGTTCTTGTGTATCTTTGCTTCACCAAACTTTCATAGGGAAATGCCGTAGTTTAGTTTTTATTATCTAGTATAAAGTATGGATTGTAAGATTTTGGTGTCTAACGTGTGTTAAGGTGTGGCACTGATGGCTCCAAGAATAGTCTAACCTTAGTGGTCTAAAATCTATAATTAATAAACGTAAAAGAGTTGACGTATGATTAGCGGCTCATAACACCATGTTCCGATCCAACCTATTACTAGAAAAAACACAACCACTTAAATTTGAGTATTTTTAAAAACCGATTCATCCATCTCATTTGACTCTTCAAATATCTGGGTATATTGACCCTAGCTATTTAAAGCTACTTGTGTGGAGAACTCATAATCGCAGACTTTCAAAGCATATACTATGTGATTGTATTTGTTTAATGTATTACATGCATTGACTGACTTACACCCCCCGGGCTCGCCCTATAAATAGGCGCAAAATGGTACGATTCAAACATTAAAAAAAAAAAACTCAAAGTATAATAGAAAGAAAAACATATTATAACGTCTTCTTTAAAATGTTTGGGATTAGGATGTTGGCATTATCACCAATGTTGATGTTTCTTCTCAGCCTTCTAATGGCTTCCTTCTTCGACACCACAGGTTTAGTCATCTTTTAAGCTTATGTAGCATCCATTAATCATCTTCAATAACCCTATTAATTATATTTTATTGCCTGACAATTTTATTACCAGCTGGACAAATCGGAGTATGCTTCGGACAGTTTGGAAATAACCTACCAAATCCAGCGGAAGTCGTGGCTATGTACAAGCAGTATAGCATCCCACGAATGCGGATGTACGGTCCCAACGGTGCAGCTCTCGACGCTCTCCGTGGATCCAACATCGAGTTCATCCTCGACGTTCCAAATGGCGACTTAAACCGTCTAGCAGATAGCCAAGCGGAGGCCAACACATGGGTCCGAGACAACGTCCAGAAGTACAACGATGTCAGATTCAAGTACATATCGGTCGGAAACGAGGTGATGCCCAGGGGCCCAGGTGGGGCTGGGACGGTTCTCATCCAGGCTATGCAAAACATCGATAAAGCGCTTTCCGAAGCAGGCCTCAGTATCCCGGTCTCCACGACCACATTCATGGGAGCCTTCACGGACACGTATCCTCCGTCGCGCGGAAGATTCAGTGATGAGTATAGGAACTTTCTCCAACCGGTGATAGGTTTCTTGGCAAGCAAGCGATATCCTCTGCTCGTGAATATCTACACTTACTTCGGCTTCAAGAACGGCGACGTCTCTCTAGAATACGCTCTGTTCCAACCGAGCAATAATGAATTCACTGACCCCAACAACCAGCTCCATTACCAAAACCTCTTCGACGCCAATCTCGACTCAGTTTACGCGGCATTGGAGAAATCGGGTGGGGGATCGTTGGAAGTCGTTGTGTCGGAGAGCGGTTGGCCCACGCAGGGAGGGCCCGGGGCAAGCGTGGGGAATGCGGAGGCTTATATTAACAATTTGGTGCAACATGTGAAGAATGGATCTCCTAAAAGGCCAGGGAAAGCTATAGAGACTTACATATTCGCCATGTTCGATGAGAATGATAAGCCGGGTGAGCAGACTGAGAGGTACTTTGGGCTGTTTCTTCCTACTACTAAACAGCTAAAATATGGTGTTAATTTCAACTAATCTCCTTGGAAAGACTTCTTGAAGAAGCAAGGGCTAGTAAAGCAGTGATACGGTAACTGGTAATTTGTCTATTTGTTTATGTAAAAATGTGTGAACTTGTTGTAATAATAAGGACTAATGAGCCTTAACCATTGTTTTTACTTCATCTGTTTCAATAATGTAATGGGAGTTGCTTAAAGTTCTTCAATATAATATATATATTATATTTAGCTGAAACATTTAGACATGACACAAGCCTAAGCAAAGCCATCATCGACAAGGCGTCTATTTTTGTCGCCCAAAACTGAAATCGACACCAAGAAAAAAGTTCTTTGGCTATTAACTAGGATAACTACACAATGCTATACTGTTCTAAGGAAGACATGTCACATGTCCCTTCATGGTTGCAATCTTTAGTACCAAACTAAATCTTAACTTGTGGTCTGAGTTTTAAACTGTTTTAAAAATTTTGTTTTTTCATAATCTTTTGTATTTTCTAGACTGCTATGAGGTAGCTACGAGCCTACGACTTGAACATAATGTTTATTTCACACATGTATAAGAATATTCATTAATATTTTCATAACAAAAAGGACTATTCAATCCTTCTGTTTCCCGGTAAGATCAAAAGAAATATGAGTAACAAAAGCCATCTTACCATAATTGATGATGGCTGGTTTGTCTAACGACGTTAGGATACAATTCAATGGTCCGCTATAGATGTGTGATTACCTGCTTTTACCATGATTCCAAAATGTAAGTCATCATCGCATTTAGATTGTATGCAGTGGGGTGTGTAGGTAAAGATCCATTTTTTGGGAGAAAGTTAGATATTCTATGTCTAAGTGGGTTTCTTTCAAATATGATCTAAAATTTCAACTCAAACATAAAAATAATCCATGCTTCTTTTGAAATTTTATTTTTTCTTATTCACCCTAGAAATTCGATTTATTCACGAAAATGTCATTACTTTTTTTTTCCTTTTTTCTGAAAATGAGTTTTTTTTTTATTTTATCATCCTCATTTTCTCCCAAGTATTTACAATATTGTCATTCCCATCAATACATCAACTACCATGAACAATCAATTTGAAGCTCTTAATGCACCAAAGTTTCGATTTTTACTCTTCATATCTTAATATTTATGCACACAAATCACATCTCTTCCATTTTCTCTTTAAATTCATCCAAAAAACAAGATTTTTCTTTAAATTCATCCAAGAAAAACGAAGATTTTGATTCCTAGCTTTGTAAAGTTCATAGAGACATTGAAGCTCATGATTCTTGATTATTAACGAGTTGGTAGCTTTTATAGTGAAGTTCTGGATGTTTTGAGAAGCTAAGCAAGTCATCTCACAGATTTGGTAAAACTTTTAGAAGACTTCGCTAGATATGTTCTCCATCGAAAAGACTTTTCTAGAATTCTTCTAATTTTCTTTTGTTAAAAAAAAAACTGAAAATCCAAGAGAAAACTTCTCGAGAAATTTTCTCAAAAATTTTTTTCGGATAAATAGGTTAGTTTTGTAATTGACCAAAGTTTGTCATAAATTTAATTTTTTGTAGAAGACTTCCCGAAAAGTCTTCTATAAAAAGTTAAATTTCTAACAAACTTTGGTCAATTGCAAAACTAACTTGTTCATCCAAGAAAACTTCTGGAGAAGACTGGCATTTTCTGTTTTGCTTTTAAGCTTGGTTCTGTTTCTTACGTCTTCAAACGTTGTTAAAGTTAAAATTGGAATATTGTTTACAAATTTGCATGGGAAACGTAAAACCATTTTTTTTGTGAAACAAAATTAAAATGCTAAAGTGATTTTTTTAAGACTGGAGTATGAGTTTATGCAATGAGAGACGTTCCAATACAAATGGTTTTGATTCACTCATTGGCTTCAATCCCCGGTTCAGTATCTCTTTAAATTAGATGCAAAAAGAAATGCTACAGAATATGAATATATTGATGTTTTTGAGATTCACTCGCCGTTGGTCTTGTTAAACGGTTGAAACTATCTTCGTAAGTGAACTAAAACGAGGATGCTATTGGATATGAAAACAAAATGTCTGTGATTTGTAAAGGCAGAGAGAGATAAAACGAGGAACCGTTTAAAGATTCTTCATGTTGCAAAGATTTTATTTGTACCAACCAGCAAGAAAATGCCGAAGCAGGAAGCAGAAGGCGCAAGCTAGTGCCTGCAACAGAAACACAAAAACTAAACTTGTAATTTCTCCCTCTCGCAAGTGACAATAAGCCAATATTTAGAGATAAGATGGACATTAACAAGCTTACCTGGAAAACAAGAAGATGAATACAAAGAGACTTCTCTGTTTTCCTACCAAAAATCCTCAAGTAGACGTTGACAAGCGTCCCATCTTTTGTTCCCGTTAATAATCCCGTAGCAGGATCAAACCTGGTTCAAAATAGAGAGAAAGGAAGAGTCATGTGTAGTCGGCTCTGCTTTTATGTAACAGAGGGGAAAGAAAGCTTACTTAGGGAGACGATGCCGTGGACATTTCACAATGCCAGCAAGCTAAAGAGTTACAAAACAGCAGGTTAGATGCTTAATAAGAAAGCGTGAGAAAGAGAGAAAGGCGATCAAACCTGTGGAAGAGACAACAGAAAGTTTAACACTTGAGGAAGAAAAAAGATTAGGAGGGTTTCACTGCAAAGGAGAATTAAGTTAGTTAGTTGGAGGATTCACCACTTTAGTTAAATGCAAAACAGCAAATGATGAAACTGAGAAGAGGGGAAAAAGGTCTGTAAATACACCTGAAATGACCAAGAATGCCAGCAACAGCCATAGTCATTCCTGCAAAGACTGTGTAAGTGTCTCCAACAAAAACTGCAGAAGGGTACCTAACAACATGAGAGCACATCAATGTGGTTAGAGAAAACATTAGCTTCAGAGAAAAGACTTGACAGTGTTACCAATTGTAAGCAAGCATTGCCAAAGATGTTGCCATCAATGGCTGAGTAAGATATATAGAGAAGGCATGAGCTTGACGGAACTCAGTATCCACAGATGCTCCAATTTGCATAACGTTGTGTATCAAAATCTACAAGTAACTTAGATGCATCATACATGAAGGAAGGTGGGACGAAAGAATAAAACTCCAAAGCATTTTGATTACAGAACTTACAGCAGCTGCAATAACAACGGTTTGACCGATCTCAAGGCCATTCAGACCAGCGTGGATGTTTATAGAATTAGTGCAAAAGACAGCCAATAACGCCATGTATAACTTATATATCCGCCCTGCCACGATAACAATTCAATTAAGAACATGATATAACACTATGTAAAAGGAAAGACTATACCTAGATCAAGTATCTCCAAGCCAACATAAGAAACAAGTGGTTTTGGTATAACGATAGTTGTATGTCCAGCATAAGCCATTAGCAGTGGAAGGGTTGCAAAAGATGGCAAGAGAAGTTTCCTGCTTATTTGACAAGAATTAACATGCGATAGAAGTTTCACATATGAACTTAATCAAACAATTATAAGAACTGCACCTACACTCTCCAAGGCACATCGAGGACGTCATCTACAAATCCAAGCAATATCATGAAGCAAATAGATGCCAGTGCTGCATTGTACTCCACAAGCCACTGTCCAGAGTCATTCATGAAATGTGTATTCAAGAGCAATAAACAACAACATGGCTTAGGAATGTGAAGCATAAACAATGACCCACTGAGTCAAAAGAAATGAATGATCAAGCTTGTAGATGAGAGCACATCACACACTTACCAACGAGTCTTCAGTGAAGTTAAAGAACTGAAATATTATCGCCACAATCAAGAAGACGATACCCACAACAATTCCCAATGACTCAGGCCTACAAAGAAATCACCTGAACAGTGGTGAAAATCAGCAGAGAAAAGCTCTTTGATCAGACCAAACAAGCAGAAGTGAGATGTCCTAGAGATCAAATAAAACCTAGACTTGGACAAAACATCCATTTCAAGAAAGACAGTGAACTCTAACACTAAGCTGAAACCAAAACAACCAAAGGAGATAAAGACTTACACTTTAACATAAATAAACTAAATTCAGATGTCACAGAGATCAAAATCAAGCCTAGACTTCGACAGAAACATCCATTTCAAACACCAACACTAAGCCGAAACCAAAACAAATAAAGGAGACAAAGTAAAGTAAAGACATACACTTTAACATCCCCTTGAGGAGTGCCACGTTTATTGATATCGAAACCAAACATGTTACGCCTCAGAACATATCTAGCCGCCACGGGAATCAGTTTCAGCGTAACGAAGAAACCCACCAAGCTAAGCCCAGCGTTGATGAGGATCGGTCGCTTGAGCTCGCTATCGACATTGTAGCGGAAACAGAGAAGGTAGAGGTAGAGCGAACAGAGGAGCGAGGAGATCACCAAGATCACTCCCAGTTTCGGCGGTGCGAGGTGGAAGTCTTCCGTGGAAGCAATGGTGGTCGTCGTCTTCTTCGGAGGCGGCGGTGGATTCTCAGAGTTAGTAACTGAAGAAGGAGTTCTCTTGCGAGATGTCATGGCGGATCCGTTTGGCTTTCTCCCCCGCCTCTCTGGATTTTGCTTTCTCGAGTTTTTTTGCTTAAGTTGAAAGTCTCTGTAAAGCTTTTCAAAGCACCGCACGCGTCACGAGTTCAAGGTGGACTTGCTAATACGACACCGTTCTGTGAGTTTTGGACCGAACTGAATCCGCCGAACCAGACCGGCTAGTTTGATTAAAAAATTTGGTTCAATTCGATTTTTTTTTTTAAAAAAAACTTTGTATTTGATTTGGTTTCGTTTGATAATCGGTTACTTTAGTTTTCTTTCTTTTTAGAATCCTACTATATATTAGTTGATAATATGACTTGGTTTATTAGATCTATATCAGAGACCAATGTATTGTTTTGGTTGGGTAATATGTTGCAAATCTGAAAAGATGATTTTTTTGTAATATTGGTATCAGAGTCAGCTCTCTTTAAAACAAGTGAACCAGACCCACTTTCCTCTCTAGAGTCTGGAGTTTTTAACCAGTGAATAGTGAAATATTTATGAATTATTTACAATTCATGTAATAATGAAAATTATTAAGCATGTTAGTTTATTCAAAAAAGTCGTTAAAGAAGCACAAAGGAGTTGAAGTTTTAGAAAAAGATACCCTTGACTTGATGTAAATAGGTTTTTTTTATGAATAAAATTTAACATTCATTAAAAAAAGTCGTTAACGTTGGTGACTCGTAGATGTCAATAAACAAAAAAAAACCCAAAAACATACAAAGCTATGTTACTCTCTTCTTCTTCGCCAAATGAAGAATCTCCAATATATATAGAGAGGCAATGCACTGGAATATCAGCCAATGGTCTCTCCAGTGGAAAGCTTTCAGGTCCTTTTATGACAGCTCTGCTCTGCAGTTTCCTTCTTTTCCATTGGTTTCTCAGAGGCCCTGAGAAGTAAACATCATTAAGAAAGAACACACTACCATTACCATTACATACACTTGTTGTTATCAAACTCAGTAATAAAATCATTTCCAGTTAAGCAACATATGACAAAAGAGAAACAAACAATGATACTGTTTTCATTATCCATTCCCACCGTGGAGTCAAAGATCAAGGCATCTAGCGTTGCTGTGTTTTTCTTGAAGCAAGAAATGCAGCAGTGAGAGCTGAAGTAGACATATGAATATATCTCTATATAGCCTTCTCCTCTGCTCTTCATTTGGTGAAAAACCGCTAAATAATCAAGCAGCACACAATACTTTTTGAACAATGATGAGAAGGTAGTGAAAAGGTATTCAACTCTCCTGGTGGCCCTACAGAAAGGTCTCGATACAACACTGTTTGACACACACACACACACGCAGAAACTGCATTAGTAAACACTGAAGGATAGAGAAAGCAAGAAGGGAGACAAGGAGATTATACTATAGGCTTACTGAGAAAAGCAGAGTACAGTCTCCGGTTAACTTGATTTCCAAGGAAACCTGAGGAAGTTCCTTTTTAGAATTATCTTGAAAATAAAGAGGTAAAGCGTCTGTGTATCGAATGTTTGAGTAATACACATCTGGTGGCAATCCACTGATAAGTATTATACCAAGTTGAGTCTCTCTTCCTCTTCTCCACAGAAGTAATGAGCTCTCCGCTCTTTAAACAATCCCCATTTCTGTAATATCCAACAACAGTCAATGAGCTCTCTCTGCTTTAAAGAGCAGAGAGCTCAGTCAACAAAGCCACTCTCTTCCTCTTAACTCACCAAAAACCTCTTCACCTCTCTTTCTTCCACTTAACTCAGCAGCAATATCAATTATAGAAAGGAACAAAAAACAAAAACAAAAAACATGGAACTTAGAACCTTCACTTTCAGATTCAAGTCATGCTTTCTCTGGATCAGATTTTGAAACAGTGGAGAATAAACTTTGAACTTGATTCGACAAGATTTGGATGCGAGACTTACCAATACGGTATGAAACAGAGGAAAAGAACACACTAATCCAAAGGAGAAAACAAGACTTCAGTTTTGCAAGTAAGCAAGGAGGTTTTGTTGAGCCTGTCGCTCAGGTTGTAGGCAAAGGTTATCTTCTTTGCTTTACTGAATGTAGTAGCAAGAGACCACAACTCACTGATTACCACCAAAACTTATTATCAACCGTTGAATTCCATCGTTTTTCTTACCAAAGAAACACACGAATGCCTAACTAGAGCATCCGTTAAAGCAGGTATGTTATGTTAGTTATACTGTCATTAGTAGCAAGATAACTAACTTAACTACTCAAAATAATCTGACAGATTTGCTGAAAGTCTGACAACACTTTTTAAAGCTTCTGCCCCTAAATCGTAAGCCTATTGTTTACTTACTCTGCCTATTTTTCTGCTACATTATCTGATTGATTACATCAGACTGTTTCAGTATATTATTCACAATGATAACGTATTGAAACTGTTATTTTAAGGAAGAACAGAAGGGGAAATGTTGTCAGGAACAAGCAAATGATCTTTTTACATAAAAAATGTTTCTTGTGCTTCAAGCAAAGGATAATCAAACCAAATACCATCTTAGTAAATAATTAGCTTGCCTTGAGCTCATTTCTTATTCTAATATACAATACTAAACCCAATACCATCTTAGTAATCTTCTTCCCTTCACAACTCACACAATCACTCTAATCCCCTTTCCACCCACACATCGTTTTTTACTTACAGACAACACTCCCGACATCGCACCAATCCATTCTCATTACACTTCGAACACCGCCTGAACATTTCGTCTTCCTCCTCGAACACTTTGGTGCTACCATCACAGTTACTACAAGGCACAAACCTTGCATCACCGCATCTCCCGCATGTCCCCAAGGATTCACAAGCAGGGAAACCTCTCAACATCTCAGCTAACTCGCCGCTATCGTTTAGCTTCATAACCTCCTCGACACCACCAATGTGGCTTCCTCCGATAAACACCTGAGGCAAACCAACCGGTTTCTCCGCATCTCCGAGCATGCTCTGAAGCTCTTTCCTGTATTTCGAATCCATGGAGATGTCACGCTCGTCTACCGTCACCTGAAGCCCTCTCAGTATCGTTCTAACGCAACAGCAATCCTCGTAGGTCTTTCGAATCCCTCTGAGGGTTGTGAAGTAGAGTACAATCTTGTCTTCTGCTTTGGCCTGTGTACTCAGTGGACTAGAGCAAACAGATGTTGGCTCGACATTGATACTCTGCTTAGAAGACGAAGCTTTATTGTAAGAAGAGACAATGCTAGGATCTAAACCAGACAACAAGAATGATTCTTCAGACAAATGCTTTGGTTTATAAGACAACGGGACCCAACCTTCTTCTTCTTCTTCTTCTTGTTCGATTCTCACGAGTTCGTAAGATTCGTCTAGTTTCAAAGCCGCCGACACGTTCCGATCCATGTCGGGTTTAGGGGAAAGATCCGAGATAGGCTTACCAAGTTTAGGGCTTTCGAACTCGTCGTCGTCCAAGCCGTCCATAAGCTCCCACGTGTT
The DNA here is from genome assembly GCA_018703725.1 of Brassica juncea. Taxonomy (NCBI): domain Eukaryota; kingdom Viridiplantae; phylum Streptophyta; class Magnoliopsida; order Brassicales; family Brassicaceae; genus Brassica; species Brassica juncea. The sequence continues at coordinate 3,481,264 of CM031940.1, read as the reverse complement.
GATGACCGAGTCAGGAGAGAGCGAGTCGCGTGAGACCGGGTCTTGCGCGGCGATCGAGATAGGATCGGAGGAACCGTCGAGATCGATGAGGAGGAGAGAGCCGTATGAGGTGGAGGTGAGGGAAACGAGGTGGTGAGTGTCGCCTTTTCTAGCCGGAGGGTGGTGAACCAACGGCGTCGGGAGAGAGAAGGCTCTGTTGATCGCCGGAGAAGCGGTTTTGGAAGGAGAAGAACCCATTTTTGAGTAAAGTTGGTTCCTTTACTCTTTCTGGGTTCTTGATTGATAAGAGAAGAGAAGAAGAAAGGTGGGGAGAGAGAGAGAGGTGGAGAATAGCTGTCTATGGCAGGTGGAGAAGGAAGAACGATGGTGATGTCTGTCTACAACCAATTCTCAGATTTGATTTTTGATTCTGTAAGAAGAAGGTTGAGTTTCTATAAGCTGGGCAAAATATTTATAGACTAATTAATTAAGATTAGAGGCGATAACAGAAAAGGGTTTGTATTTTGTAAATAAAAATGTCATCATCTACGTAACCGCAATCTTTATTATTTTTATGACTCTATTTTTATTAGTACAAAACCAATAGGAGGAAGAAGAAAAGAAAAAATCACCAAATAAAATGTTGACATGTCATTTTCAAAAGATTTTACAACATACATATATATATAATATTTTAAGTTAATATAGCTTTTATTCTTGCGTGTCAATACTTTCCCTCATATTAAATAGAAAATGTATTTAAAAACTTTTATTTTGCTAAAGTATGAAACAAAATGATTGAATACCTCTCTATACAGTTTTTTTTCTAAAATAGTAGTACAATATAAAATTAGTGATCAAATAATAAATTTCGAGATACGAGTTGGACAGAGTTATTAATGTGAATAATTTAATCAATGACTTTAGGGGAAAGTTTCTTTATCTGACCTGTTATGGATATCTTGCTTAATTGCTTAATCTTGCTTGATTAATTTTATCATTTTTAATGTGCACATAACGTTTTAGTTTATTACATGGTGTTGTGCTGTCTGGTACAATTAAATGACTTATCTGCGGATTCAAGTCCCAACGAGAAAGTCATAGGGTGCTTTGCTGTTCTTTTTAGGGTCATGTTACATGTAATATTATGATTAATAATAATATGCTGTCCAGTGTGAATCAAGTTAAAACCGTGTTGGAAAAAATATAAAATTAATCGGGAAAATCTTCGGTTTAAAATAGTCTTCTAGTCAGGAGCTTCTACAGTCTTCCTCCATCTTGCACGTGTAGTCTTGTAGAGAGCCTCCGGTCCAATCTAAGTTGTTCTTCTTCCAAACGTCGATTCCATCTCACTGTTAGTACAAGACCAGGATGATGAAGTTCCAATCATTGATAGGATCACATCTCATCGCAATGCCTTGAAGATATACACTTTCTTCCTCCTCACTATTATCATGACCGAAGAGTCACATGTCAGCTCAGTAGACAGCACTTAGGTGAGTTATTTTTTTCAAGGTTAAAGAGTAGTAGTATTCATCTCTTTTGGTTGCATTTTGGTACAGTGATGTTGTGGATGAACAGGTTGCAGCACGAGGGAGGAAGAAGCAGATTGTTCAGTCATGGAACTGGACATATCAATTAAGCAAGTATAGAAGTTGATGTGGAGAGGATCTCTAGTCTCGCAAAATTGTTTTTCCATGAACTGTCTAAGAAAAGTTAGTTGTGCAATATCTACTGTACATGACATACCCGGTTCAACTTTTGAATCAAATTTAACGCTTGACCCTCTTGTCTGCCAATCAAATCCAGGTTCAAATCCTATATACAATAGAGAAGCTTTGCAATAGGTTTAGCGGATTCACAGGTATGCTTGTATTGGCTATATATTCTTCTTACACGTGTTGTGGTTTTAATAGAATGTCTGTCCCTTATAACACTGCACCTTACACTTGCAGAAACAACACAATGGGAATACATTTCGTATTCTTTCTGGTTGCTGACATTCGCCGAAAAGGGAATCAAAAAGATTATCGAGTCATTCAAGTCCTACGAGCATGCTTTAGCAGAGGGTTTAGTGACAAAAAATTTTAGAAGCATAATCAATAAGGTAACGTTTCTCTGGTTTTCTTCAGCCATGCCATTCTCTTTATTCTTATAGTGCTATATGTGAGTTTGGCATCTGGTTGTGAATCTGAACAGGGGAAAAAGTTTTGCGAAACCAGAACTTAAAGCGTGCATCGAAGAGTTTGAGGAGAAGCTCAACAAGTTCCACATGGAAAAACAAAGAACAAGAAGAAACCGCAAGAAACGCTCAGGTTCATATAGAGAAAGCCAAGAACATGGAACCTCTTGTTGCCCCCCAGCAAAGTGAAAGAAGAACCTGTAGAAGAATATGACGATAGTAATGTTTTTTTTTTTGACTAAAAGATGAAGGTTAGTAAACGTTGCATTCATGGCTAAATCAAAGTTGCTCAACATCTCGCGAGCTTTCTTTTAACTAGGTCTGTTCTGGTCACTGCTTTGGTTTTCGTTTTGCTTTATAATGCTTAGACATCGAAGAATCAATCATATCTATCTGTCTATGGTGATATGATTAATGACCAATTCACATAGGACCAACTATGTTAAAGTTGGTTTAGCTGTGACAACTTGTAGCCAATACGTCCTGAATTGATTTTGTTAGCAATTGCTAAAGCTGCTTAGTGTTATGGCCTTTATGGGAGGAGCTTTAGAGTAGGTGCTTACCTACTTTCCTCCACGTTTTATTTTATCAAAAAGTGTATATGCAAACTGCACTAACCCATTAAGTGGATTAAACATCTGGACCAGACAATATCCGGTTTAGACTTTTAGTATCTCTAAGTAAACCGAAACAAAATCCAAATAGACCGAACCAGATACTTAAAGGCGTGATACCTTTCGGTCTCTCACTTCTTGTCTTTAACTCTTCCCTTCAGAAACAGAACCACCTACCGTCGCCGCCATCATCTCGTCGTCTGATAATAACAGTATCTCTCAGACGAGAAATCGACGCCGGAGGAGAGAGAAGCAATTAAACAAAATGGCATCTTCTCTATCACTTCACTCCTCCTTCGTACCTTCCTTCGCTGATCTCCACGACCGTGTATAATCCTCATTATCCCCAGTTTCTGTTTCTTTTGGTCTTCACCAATCTTTAGTGATGATGACTCATGTTTGTTTCTCTCTCTCTGAAGGGTTTGGTCAGTAAAAACTCTCCGACCACTGTTTCCATTACCAAGTTTCCAACTTGGGAGAAGAAGAAGAAGATCTCGAATCGGAACCTGTTCAAGCTAAGCTGCGTGATGGAGAAGAGCGTCGATGGAAATAGCCATTCTGTAGTTAACACAACCCCGGATTGCTTAAATGGTTTCTTCTTTTTTTTTTTATTGAACATATATATGATGAGTTTGTAGTTTTTTTTTGTGTTGATGGTGGTGTGCTCCCATGTTTCTTTTGTTTGCAGCTGTTAATGTCAGAGAAGAGGCTAGCGTCGCTACGTTACTGATGAACTTGGATAATAAATTTGATCCCTTTGATGCAATGAGCACTCCTCTTTACCAGACAGCTACATTTAAGCAGGTACTGAGCTGAGTTTTGTGGAGTCCAATTAACGTTTTGTTGTCACTTTATGCTTGGTTTGGTTGCTTTGCAGCCTTCTGCTATTGAAAATGGTCCATATGATTACACAAGAAGTGGGAATCCTACACGAGATGCACTTGAAAGGTTATTGTTATTTAAGTTTATTCTTGATTCCTAGGTCACCTAGCTATATATTTCATTAAAAAGTTCATCTTTTTCGTTTTTTTTTGTTTTGGTATTTAGTCTCCTTGCGAAGCTTGACAAGGCGGATAGAGCATTTTGCTTTACTAGTGGAATGGCTGCTCTTGCTGCTGTTACACACCTTCTCAAAACTGGTATTTTGCGATAATGACTTCTCTCCTGAAATGTTTCTTACCATTAAGATTGGTCTCATTGTAGTATATTTAACTTTGTTTCCATAGGAGACGAGCTTGTTGCTGGAGATGATTTATATGGTGGTTCAGACAGATTACTATCCCAAGTAGTTCCAAGATCTGGCGTTGTGGTCAAGTTAGTAGTAGTACTACTACTACTTATTCTTTAAAAACATGACAAACTAATGATTCTGTTTGATGGTGTTGTAGACGAGTCAACACGACTAGTTTAGAGGAGGTTGCTGCTGCTATTGGTCCCCGGACAAAACTTGTGTGGCTTGAGTCTCCAACCAACCCTAGACAACAAATCTCTGATATACGAGTAAACTCTCTTTAAACCGAAACCACATGGAACAAATCTACTTTTATGTAATGTTTAATTGGTTTCGTGGCCTGCTTTGTGTGTAGAAAATAGCTGAGATGACTCATGCTCAAGGTGCACTTCTGCTAGTGGACAACAGTATTATGTCGCCGGTGCTCTCTCGGCCATTAGAACTTGGAGCTGGTGTGTTAAAAAAATTTATACTTTGTTTACTATTGGTTAGAAGTTTCATTATAATTTAAGAACTACTTCTTAGTACACACTCGTATTTGAACTTGTCTAGATATCGTGATGCACTCGGCTACTAAGTTTATAGCCGGACACAGTGATTTGATGGGGGGTGTGCTTGCTGTCAAAGGCGAAAAGTGTGTTTCTTCTACTTCTTCTTTTCTGCTTTCAAGTGTTTGAGATATTATTTTTTCTCTATTTACATTTTCATACTCATTTGTTTAAAAATTTCAAGATTGGCAAAGGAGTTGTATTTCCTCCAAAACTCTGAAGGTTCTGGATTGGCTCCTTTCGACTGTTGGCTTTGCCTACGAGGAATCAAGACAATGGCTTTACGTATAGAAAAACAACAGGTCTTGACTATGGAGTTGTATCTCTCCCTCTCTCTCTTTTCTGTTGGTTTCACTACTTACACTAGATGGGAAAATTGTTCAGGAAAACGCACGGAAAATCGCAACGTACTTGTCTACTCATCCAAGAGTGAAGAAAGTGTACTATGCTGGTCTACCAGATCATCCTGGTCACCATCTCCACTTCTCTCAGGCAAAGGGTGCAGGATCAGTTTTTAGCTTCATAACAGGATCTGTTGCGTTATCCAAGCATCTTGTAGAAACCACCAAGTACTTCAGCATTGCTGTCAGTTTTGGTGAGAGCCAACTACACTATTTTCTTCTGAAGAAGCTGTTAGTAATATTTGGATTCTGATTTTATCCCACTTTCTTCTCTTTGGTAGGGAGTGTTAAGTCGCTTATAAGCATGCCATGCTTCATGTCACATGCAAGCATACCTGCAGAAGTTCGCGCGGCCAGAGGCTTGACTGAAGATCTTGTCCGTATATCTGCAGGCATTGAGGATGCTGATGATTTGATCTCTGATCTTGATATCGCCTTCAAAACCGGTCCCATCTAGCTCCACTCTGAGAAGAAATAAAACAGTTTTTCTAATCTCTGTTTTTGTATTTTCTTAGGTTCTTGAAAGAAGAATCTGTGTTAGTAACCAGAAAAACATAGTTTGGTGTTTGAGAACACATCAAACAAATAAACTCGTTATTGTTAAATCTGTATTCAAGTTTGGTAATAGACTTCAAATCCAACTTAAGAAGTGAAAACATGAGTGTTATGCAAGTACAGGTCTTTCTTCAAATAAACTTCTTGATCTGTGAAGAAAGAACAGAGAGGACCCAGTGAGCAACTTGTCTTTTATATTCTGTTTCAGGTTAGGTAAGAACAAGTAGATGGAACAAACCATGACACATCTGCACCAGAATATACCAGATCTGTACCTACTTGTTCACTAGGACAGGTACTCGTCTATAAATGACAACTAGATTTTGACCCGCGCTTCGAAAGCGCGGGTTTGTTGGATTATAAACAAAAACACATTTTGGTATGAATTAGTATTTTGGGATTGTTTTCAAACTTTTAGATGTTATAAATTCATATTATATCAAAGAAGAAAAATTATTTAAATCTAGTTAGTTTATTTGACATTTTGTATGTATATTTTATATAAATTTCTATTAGATATATATATATTTTATCTGCACCCAAAACCCGAACCAAAACCGACCATGAAATATATATTTAATATGGGTCAAGGTCCAATACAAAGTACCTATTGGGTAAATAATTGGACCCGTGGATCTTGGTTCGATCTAATTTCTATCTGACATCCGGACCTGTTGTCGAAGCCGTAAAACCGATGACCGGTACATAATCTGGTTCAGATTTAATGAAAAAGTGTTTAATTAAAAAATTCAAACACTTTTAAAGTTTGATATTGACTTATAGAAATAAATTGGTATTGATTGTTTAAAAATTTTAAGTTTGATATGACGATTTTTATGAAAATCATGAAGATATTTCAAGAAGTTACAAAATTTAGAAAGTAATAAATGCTTTCTAATTTTGTAAGGTTATTTTAGTTTGTAATTTGGAAAGTTTGGTATTGAAAAAATTAGTTAATATTAGTATTGACTGCTTAAAGATCTTCCAAAAATATTTTATCTTGTTCCTTAGTTTGTTGCTAAAAATATGGAAGATATTGGAATGTGATTTTGAAAATTTATGGAGATAAATAAATTCAAACCGTAAATGCTACATATGAAAAGTAAATAGTTAGTTTTGTTACGATTTTGATAGCTAAAATCATAGCATGATTTGTCTTTAAATAGTTGAGTTTAAACATTCTGGAATTTAAAATCATAACATGTATTCGGAATATATTATAAGTTGACATGTTTAATAATAATTTTTTTATATAATATACTATTTATATTTCAGTTTGTGTTTTTATTTTCACCATAAAAAATGTAAATAAATGTGTAAATAAAAAGAGTTTTAAATATGTTATTCATGTTTATAAACAATTCTCATTTGTTATTAATTTATTGAAAATACAATGGTTAAATGTATAAATAAAAGGAAATACACATCTCTACTATCCATGTTTCCAAACATATTTCATTTATTCTACTATCTTTGTTTCCAAACAATCCAATTGTGTACTTCAACTTTAATAATATAGATGGTAGCTATATGTATTAGGCGAAATGATGGTTACAGATTAGCTTTTATATTTTTTTCTTTTTAGGAAATGAAAGATATCAATCTTATAGATTTATGTGGTAGCTATAAATTAGGCAAATTGATTTGCATTTCATATGTTAGAAATATTTTGTGGAAATAAAAAGACAGTGAGCATTCAAACTTTACTAACAATACGTTCAAGAACAATGGTTATAAAATCCAGAATATATGTATGAGTTGTAAATTAATCTTCTACTGAGTCTCTAACTTCAAAAAAATGGTTTAATCACTTAACTTGGATGCAATGACCGCCCAAACTAATCAAACACCCCAACATCAGAATCAATCGGACCCAAAATCAGAGATAAAGGAGCCTAAGCCAAAGTTAATTCTATCCTAAAAGAGTTTTAACAGAAACTGAAACGCACAACTCAAAAAAATGGAACTCTTTATTAACATAATCACAGACATGATTACAAAAAGGAAGAAGAAGGCAATATTCCATTGCTTTTATTATCCTCGTGTAAATCTATGCTTTGGCCATTACATCGGAAGAGAGGTTGGAGATTCAAAACTTTTTGGTGAATTCACCTTTTCGATCGGAGAGCAGAATGGTCGTCGATTCCGACGTCTTTGATTCTATCAAGAAAGAGAGAAAACAGAAGAATTAGGTTTACCATCTAACTAAAGGAGAGAGCAAAATGTGGGAGTTACAGTAAAAATGATTTTCCATATATTATGGTAAAAATGATTTTCCATATTTTAAGGTTAAAAATGATTTTCCATATTTTAACTGAGTGGCAGAAGATTGTAATTATTAGGTAAAAGTCTGGGGTAAGTACAAAATGTACTCTAATTTTAATAGTTTAGAAGTACCACTTGTGAATCGAACTGAAAACTACAGTTTGCAAATAAAGTGACAGATCTATAGATCCTTCATTTACCATTATCAGATAGAAAAGTTGAGTTTCTTTAAAGCAAACCTAAAAAAAAAGTGAAACGAAACTGTGAATTGGGTTATTCACCATGTAAGATTCACTGATGTACATATAAACATTATCCCCATACATCATTTATTCATTATCATCCATCTATATTCCTTCTCTGCATTCCCTACTGGAACCATGTATTGTAACTAGCAGAAGGAGCATCCCTACAAAACTCTAATATCAGAAACTGGAAAAAGAAGCACCAAGGCCATACAATCAGACAGCGGTTGTGATACACTCGAATCTAGGACGTGATCTATCTGTTGAGAGCCCTTCTTCCATGGACTTTCTCTTGTTGTTACTCAATGTTTGCTCCTCTTGTTGTACTACTTGCAGATGTACTTGTTTTGGTTCTAGTTCAGACTGAAGAGTCAAGATTTTGATTCCAACTTCTGTTGAATCTTTAATCTCAGGTTCAACTGATGCTGCTGCTGCTGCTACGTTTAGAGGTTCTTCAATCTCTTCCAGCTTCTGGTGCTTCAACTTTGTTTTCATCATATGAGGTTTCAACTTGTTGAGATCAGCCGGTCTTACTGGTTTCAAGAAAAACTCCTCAGCTCCTTCTTCTAAACACCTGTTAAAGATTGAGAAACATAAGAGTCTTATATCACTGTCTGAAAGGGGCACAAAGCTCATCAAACTTTAAAAGTTCTTTTACCTGCTGATCCTTGCAGGAACGTTCTCTGAGGACATTATTACTACTGGTATGTTCTTAAAAGCTGATGACTCCTACAGATTGAAACCAAAAGATGTTAACAATAAACTGTACACATCAAATAGCATAAATGAGAGGAAATAAACAAACCACAACAAAAAAATCATCCAAACAAGTACCTTGACTTTCTTGAGCAAATCATAACCAGTCATGCCTGGCATACAGTAATCTGTAATGATAAGATTCACTTCGACCTCCTGTCAAAAGCCACAACCAAGCAGAATGAACAAAGATTTATTAAGACAAAGGCTTGTAAACACTGAAGTGATTTTAATAAGTAAAAAAGGAGCAAACTTTTCGAACCTGAGGAGATGTAGAAAGAGCATTTGGATCGTTACTGTCAACACCTTGTCTTAAACCAAGAAACTCTAAAGCCTTGTAGCCTGAATCAACAGTTGTTACTGCAAACACCAACAAAAAAACATTAAAAAGGTGAGATTTTTCTTCGGTTCTCTTACAAGCTACAAAGACTTTTATTCAGTTCGTTGATGTTTGTACCTTGACACGAAGACTTTTGAAGCAGTCTCTCTGTAAGCTTCCTATCCAATGAACTATCATCAACAACTAATACATGAAACTGCGATTCCGTTGCTGCCATACCCATTGCAGAAAACTTGAAGATCTAAGCTTAAACCGACGAACCCAGATGTAAAGTCTCCGACTTTTTATTTGATTGTTGCTATTTTTTAAATCTCAATTAGCTTTGAATTGTGAAGAAAGCAAGTTCTGTTTAGAAAAATGTTTTTGTTTCTTTAAGAAGACAATGCAGAGGGAAGAAAGAACACAGAGGTTAGAAATAATATAAAATAATCAAAACAAATCTTTATGGGGATTTTTAAGGATTAGATAAAAGAGGGAGGAGCAGCTTTGCTTTATATACAACTACAACCACAACCACAACAGCTTTGCTTTTACACCAAATTTAAAATATGTACAGACAAAAGATTTGTGAATGAAAATTACAAATTTAATTCAATTAAATATTTAGGATTTTAATGGTAATGTTTTGAATAAAATGGTCTATAATATAACTTAGCTGGTAGATTTCATAAGAGGGACCAAATATGATTTTAATAAATTTTTATGTATTTTTGTGACTATTACATATCAGGAAGGATAAATCAATTTTGTTTTTTTTTTAATTGGTGTTTGCATGTGGAAAAAAATAAGACTACTACTTTCTTTAACTAAATGATTCACCATTTTAATTTTTTATCATTGATTATGTGTATAACTTAATGTGATTTTATAATTGTATTCACTAAAAATCAAATCATTTCTCAATGTGTATAAGTCTTATCGATTCGAGTTTTTGGAGGTTATCTTATCTTGAAAGTTCATGCAATTTCAAGGATATTCTGCTAATATTTTCCTCCTAGTTTTCCTCAATGTATGTAACCTTTCCTGACCTTCAAGTCTTCTTATATAAAATTCATCAGAAGAAATAAATACAGAAAGGGGACCCGCCAAAATCTTCAGAGATTTAGGTGACGTTGTCAAAGATGCTCCTTTTTATTTATCATCATTAAACTATTTATTGTGTTTTAAAATTATTATAATAAAATACATATATTGTATTATGTGTTATATATAAAAGATGATTTATTAAGCAAAACGTGAATAATGGTGGCGTTTACCGCATATTGAGTAGTTGGGGGTTTGTGATGGTGTTGGTGGCAATGACTAGACAATATTTTTTTGAGGATTCTCTTCCAGAGATTTGTTTCCCATGGTACCATGCCCCATTATCATCATCGAGATTTGCATTTATCAACAGACTATATGAGCTACGTATCGAACTCTTGGGGTCACACGTTAAAGGCCCTCCAATGAAATGTGACCTCTCTTTCGTCTAGTGGGTTCCAGTTTGTCACTTTATTTTGTTTTTCGACATGTCGATTTGGAAAATAACGAAAGTTAAGAGAAATAAAATACATACCAAATAAAAAAAATCCTTGAAATGCTATTTAATCTGTGCAATTTTATGGTAAATTAGTAGATATATAAATTATTTAAAGACCCTGATTATTTTATAAAATGAAGGTTTTGAAACCCTGATTATTTTTTTTAACAACCCTGATTATTTAATATGTAAGTTATTTTAAAAACCCTGATTATTTTATATCTTTGTGCATTTTATAAACTTCAGTTTATCTTTCAAGATTCAAATCATCAGTTTAAAATGCAAAATTAATGAGTTTCATGAAAAGTTTTAGATGCATATTAGAATATGATCTGATCATATACCCAAAGTCAAACTAATAAGTTTCATGCAAACTGCGACAAATAAAAATTTATGTTAATACAAAAATATGCCAGTCCAAAACAGTCGTGAATTCAATTGTTCAACATAATGATTCCAGACAAGTGGACCAAATAATAGACATGAAAGAGTAAGGCACTCAAGTAATTCAAGAAGATATAAGTGAAGAATTGAGAAAGAGAATCAAAAGAATGGAGGAATTGACCAAAAAGATATGGGTCGATGGAGCTGTCTATTAATCCACAATGTCGGGAAAACATGCTTTCTTAACCCTTAACAGTTCAATAGATCTTCATTTAATCACATATCCTCACACTCTCTCTCTCTTTCCCTGTGAGAACTGAGAACCCCTCCTCTTCTTTTATCGAATGCACAGACACTCATCATTACAGATTTTGGCACTAAATATTAAGTTGAATCAATTATGTATTAGCATTTACTGACCCAAAGAACCCAAGTTATTAGCATTTCTTTCTCTAAACCTATGGTAACATTTCTATGTTTACGTAACATTGTTTGTTTGTAGTTCATTTTGTAAGAAAATTATATATTTTTCGCTTTAATTTTCTTTACAACTTCAAATATATCTGTCAAAGTAACTTTAAATATTAGTAGGAAGGTTGAATGTTTTTTTTTGAAAAAGGAAGGTTGAATGTTGTATACAACTATCTATCATTCAGATATTTGTTAACAATAAATTTGACTAAACTATATATGTGATAGGAGTGGTCGGTATAGTTTTTAGTTAATTAGCTTAGTAAGGATTTATCATATTCAAGTTTGAATACTTCTTTTTAATTCAAGTTTGAATACGATGCTATATATAAATAATTGGATATAAATCACCGCTATGGATATAAGTATATAACTAACTTTTGTTTCTTATAATGTGTAATGAAATATTTTTGGATAAAGACTTTTTTTTGAAACACGGATAAAAAATAAGAGCATTTCTATCAATGACACCAAACACCATATTTGAAGTTTTGGTGTTATAATTTTTTTTTGTCATCTCTAACAATAAAACTAAATTTTACACCAAAAATAATATTCTATATTATTTGATGTTTTAGTTTTAAATTTTTTATATTTTTATCATTTGTAATTAATAAATAGTTATTTATCACATTTAGATTATTGTTTGTATTTTTGTCATTTATAAGTGATAAATGATAACAGTCATTTAGTGATTTATTTTGAAAATAAAACTAAAAATATTTTAATTATGTTAAAATAAATTATAAATTCTAAATACAGATAATACAATATATTTATATTTAGTTACAAATTTGATAGTAGTTGAGCTATATTTTAAAATGAAACATAATAAAATATGTATTTTATAAATTTGATATGATGAATAATGTTACACCAAATTTGGTGTAATACTATTCACATTACACTGAATTTGGTGGAATTGTGTTAATTTTGGTGTTTTGTTGGAGATGAAATTACATCAAATTTAGTGTTTTGTTGGAGATGGTCTTGATGATAATGTGTATGCTATTTGAAAATCATAAGAGAAAATAAATAAATATAAAATGCAACAGCAGGCAAAAATAAATACTGAAATATAAGTGATGTGAAGGGGGGCACTCTTTGCCATCAAACTTGCACAAATGGCCCATCTCTCTCCCTCTCTCTCTTTTCCTTGTCTTCAGGCTTTTCTCCATAATGCATGCTTCTTTTGTTCTCTACTTTTCTCCATTCAATAGTAGAAACCAAAACAATACTTATTTTAACGTAATTTTGATGAGAGACAAAACGATTTAAAGGGATAAGTAAAACCGTTTATTTAGATGAGAGATCTATATATCATTAAACAGATTTCAGTGTGGCTCCCTTAAACCAAACAGAACTTGCCGACTCTCTCACACTGATTCTTGAGGCTTGAGAGCATTTTATGTACTCTTGCTAGATGAGAAGCCATATGGCACTTTACATCATCAATATTCAATATATCAACTATATATAGTGTCATCCAATTAGGAGGTAGTCATGAATATTTTTTGTGGTAATTAATATGAAGTGGAGCGCAGGGTCTAATCTAACTAGAGGTGGGATTATCTACCCTTCACCGTTACAAGCATCTTAACTCTGGTAGTAGCTGGGAGCCAAAGGTCCATGGGTCCGTCTCGACCCAATTTCTTGATTTGAGGACCAGAAAGATAGAGTTAGGGTATCGAAATCCGTCTGTGAATACGTTACCAATAGAGCATTTGATAAAAAATTATAACTAAACATCTCAAGCACTGAAGAGCAATGATTTCTAATTACATGAATGCCGGTTTGATTCAGCTAGTTCACAAAGGCTTAAGTTTCTTAAGTGGTGTATAGATATATAATGAAGACCGAGCTGGTTATGCGCAACTTTTATATAGATTATGTGCAACTTTTAGTTGTTTTCTAGACTCCAAAACGGTAAGATCTCAAACCCTAACTTTTTTTGGTACGAACGCAAGATCTCTCAAAACTTGTTTTTTTTTTTATAATGATAGAAAAGTGAATAAGTCTGTTGACTTCCGTTGACTTGTTTTTTTGCTTACTTGCGATATTTTCCATAATATTAGGTTATTTTGCTTATTTGTTATTACTTATTGCTTATTTGTTATTACTTATTGTTTATTTGTTATATAATTTTTTTTATAATTTTAGTTAATCTACTTATTTATTATATTTTTAATAATTTTAATTTGCTTATTTTTTATATTCTCCATAATTTAGATTATTTATTTATTTTTCATGTTCTTAGTGATTTTAATTGGTAATTTAATTTATTTGTCATATTTTAAAATAATTCTATGTGGTAATTTTAGTTTTACTTACTTGGCATATTCTCCTTGATGTAGGTTGTTTTGCTTATTTGTCATGTTTTATTATTTTTAAAAATTTATTTGTCATATTTCATGGTTTAGATTGAATCATTAGTTTTAATAAATAATTTTTGAATTGTTAGTTTTTCAATATTTTTAGTGATTATTTAATAGATATTTTCACTATATTCTGAGATAAATGTTATTAGCGAATATTATTAAATTTTTGCAATAATTTTATTGTTTGTTCATCTTATGTTTAACTTAATAATATTAAATTGTTTAATGTTTTATTTATTATTTTTAAACGAAAGTTTACTTTTCTGTTATGTCACCGAGTTATCTTACTAATAAAAAATATGGATCCAAAGAATACAATCTCTGGCCTTTTAAAATTAAAAAAAAATCCATCTTTTACTAAACATATAGAATTTATTAGTTTTGTTTATAAAATTTTAGTTAAATAAGAGTATATTATTATTATAGTATATTTTGTTAATACGTGTCATTATGAACTCCGAAGAAGAGAAAATTCATATAAAATGCAATTAAGATTTTGATGAAGAGAGGATTGATTTCTTATATTTTTAGATTTATATTTTATGTTATTTTAAAGTGTTAATAATTTTTATTAAGTTAATATAATAATGATACTTTTTACGTGTATGGGTTAGTGATTGAATAAGTAAAACTTTTGGCAAACATCAAACTATTATCTATGTTGCATTGTAATAAAAAAGATAAATTATATCTTTTGATTAATTTAATATTTGAAATTAATTAAATAAATTAGATTAAAATTAAAAATTATGTTAAAAATTTGAATTATTTGGATATATATTAGTCTGCACAAGTGTACGGCTATCATCTGGTTACTACAATAATTAAAAAGATTTTTTTAATAATTAAATCAAATTTGGTTGGCAGGTTGCAACATTCTAATTATTATAATAAGAGTTTCTGGTGTACTGCAACCGTATAGATTAAATTAACGAAGTTTTACGCGATGAAACGTTATTTTGGAGGACTATATATAAACCCATTCATTGTTTTTCTAAACTCAAATCAACCTATACTCTTTTAGTTATATGAACTAGACCAAACGGTGAGCATTGAGTGGTTGCACCGAATCGATCTCGTAGATAAAATACATATACTGTATTTTGTTTAGATGTAGACAAGCTCGCATTATATAGCACCGTCGGTATGTTATACTTTCTTTGTACAGAGACAGAGTTATATGTCAAACCACACGATTACATTAGGTCGACCACACGATTACATTAGGTCGACATTACTATTATTGATAAATACATAACTAACTAAATGAGCGTTATCGGCTTAATACGGTGAACCAAACTTCAGTCATTATTTTAAGGGAAAAAGTTTCTCAGCTACACGAAGTTTACTGTAATATGGTGGAAACTATCCAATCTATGAAAATGTGTCAATAACTATACGGAGTTTATGTTAATACATGCCACATATACGAAGTTAATGATTATATGGTAGGAACATCACAATCGGGTTTAATTGATTTTAATCAAAGTTCTTGGGGTCAATCTGTAATTTATTAAAACTTAACCCCAAATCATTAAAATCAAAAATCAATTAATTTTATTAAAATCAATTAATAAATTATTGTTTTTATGAAGTTTATTAAAATTGGAAGAAATTATTAAGTTTATTAAAATTGGAAAAAAATATTAAGTTTATTAATTTTATTAAACTATTAAGTTTATTAAGTTTTTTAAATAATTAATTTTATCAAACTTAATAATATGATAACTTAATAATTTTAATAAACTTTAATAAACTTAATAATTTATTAATAAACTTGATTTTATTAATAAACTTAATGAAGTTAATAAATTTATTAATAAATTTAATTATTTTAATAATTTGGGGTTAAGTTTAATAAATTACAGATTGACCCCATTTTTTAAGTTTATTAAATTTAATAAATTATTAAGTTTATTAAGTTTTTTTATTTAAATTATTAGGTTTACTAAATTTAATAAATTACTAAGTTTATTAATTTAATAAATTATTAAGCTTATTAAAAAAATTATTAGGTTTATTAATTTAATAAATTATTAAGTTTATTAAATTTAATAAATTATTAAGTTTACTTAAGTTTTTTTAAATTATTAGGTTTACTAAATTTAATAAATTATTAAGTTTATTAATTTAATAAATTATTAAGTTTATTAAGTTAATAAATTATTAATTTTATTAAATTTAATAAATTATTAAGTTTTTTAAAATTATTAGGTTTACTAAATTTAATAAATTATTAAGTTTCTTCCTTAATCCCTTCCTCTTTGGTATTACCTTTAATCATTTATTCCGTTTCTTAATTATTAATTTTCTCCACTTCTGAAGTTTGAATAAACTTAATAATTTAAAAAACCTTAATAAACTAGATAGTTTAGTAACAATTAATTAAACTTAATCTTTTTTTCCAATTTTAATAAACTTATTATTTCTTCCAATTTTAATAAACTTCATAAAAACAGTAATTTTAATTGATTTTAATAAAATTAATTGATTTGATTTTAATGATTTAGGGTTAACTTTTAATAAATTACAGATTGACCCCAATAACTTTTATTAAAATCAATTAAATCCGATTGTGATGTTCCCACCATATAATCATTAACTTCGTATATGTGACATGTATTAACATAAACTCTGTGTAGTTGTTGACACATTTTCATATATTGGATGGTTTTCACCATATTATAGTAAACTTCGTGTAGCTGAGAAACTTTTTTCCTTATTTTAATCGAGACGATATATAACTTCACATGTTTTGGGAATATCGATAGATATATTCGGATTTTGTCCGGTTTAATTAATAACTATGAACTTTTCATTATTAAAAGATGTATTGAATTAATGAACTAGTGGTTAGAGATTCTAAAAATAACAATCGAGTTCGGTCCTTATCTTTCACCTTTGAAATTCCATTATTGGTATCTGTAAGCAAAAAAAAAAAAAAAAAAAAAAATTCATTATTGATGTTGCACTTTGTATTTGGAAAAGGCTACGCTTCTAGCGATAACTTTTTCCTGATAATACCAGGCGATAGGTTCCCTATATGATTATTCTTCTTCTTGTCATTCCTGTCGTCGGTGACCAAACCTGTGTTAGACAAATAAATAATAAGGAACCAGATTGGTCAACATTTAGATAATATTAACCGATGTATATATAAACGTGCAGAGAAACAATACTTTCTGTATATATATTGCGTTACCAATGGTTAATACGCAATAATTGACCGCATGCGTTTACGATCAACGTTGTACGTTTTAACGTGTCACAAAGCAAATAACGTTCCTAAATTTCATATGTATAAAATTAGTGGAGGAAAATCTTGTTTAAGTTAGTGTGTATGGGGACTGAAGCCAGAATCCTGCACAATTCTCATTTTATTTCGTTAACTTGAAAATGTAACGATGGTTCTTTCATTTTTTGCTTCCGAGGCTGTGCCAACAATTTAGAGATTGTTTATTCGATATAGAAAATGATAATGTAAACTCAAAACTTAGAATGCCCTTACAATAGCTGCTGGGGCACATTCAAGAATACGGGAAGTGTCCCTCCGATGAGCACAGAGCCACATTATTATACACCTCCCTTTTGCTTTTTTTTTCTCTTTATTTGCCATATTTTTTGAACTACTCTTTATTTGCCATAGTTGGCAGCAGTTCTTATTAATATTTTATTTATCGCGTGCGTTTATACTTCATATTAAGTATCATTTAATATGTGAAGTTTGTATGAATGATTGTGTTCCTATAATTTCGTTTAATTATAAAGCTAGTAAACTCATTTCAAACCGTTTGTGACATATCTCTCACGGTTTATAAACATCAGTGGTGATATATCAAAAATGTCACTTTGTTGTATTTTTTTCCAGTTATTCTCCCACTTCTTATTTAAATGAGAAACAACTTATTTACTAATGAGTTTTTTCACACAAATTTTCTGTAAATACTATTGGACTTTTTTTTGTGCTAAATTTCTACTTTACAAACTAAACCAACTACTTTTTAGTAACAATGATTTTTAGCACTTAAAAATAACGCAACTAATTTTTATTGTTTTATACTTTACGGGTGTTATTGGTTTATCTATTTAGAATGAGTTTTAACTCCTTGAAAAAAACTGAATAAAATATCTGAAACTCTTTTTTAAAATATCGGATTTCATATTAATAAATGGGCTGGTTTACAATATTATCTCTACATTCGGCCAACTAATGGGCTTACTTAACAATGACATTAACGGGGCACCATACATCTTAAATCATTTTGTATTAGTGGGCTTATTTTAAATTCATTGACAAGTATCATTGCTAAATCCGGATTAAAGTATAATTATGAGGTCGTTTTTTAAAAAATTTCTCTGAACCTTTAAAATTCTCTTAAAGCGAAAAGTTTCAGAGGATCATGTGACCATGTCGATCAAGCTTTTAGCATTGTTAACTTATAGCTTCAAGATTCAGTGATTCTCATGTCTTGTGGTAGTCCTCAGGGCCGCATCCAGAAAACAATTTAACATGGAGAACATTAGTCATTGATTTTTTTTTTTTTAAATAAATTATAAAAAAAAATTTTTGTAATTTTAAATATTCTTTTTCAATAATATCATAAAATTATATATGCACATAATAATTTCATTATAAAAAATTTTCCTTTTATTTTTTTTATTTTTTTCTTAAGCATTGAAAAATAAACTTAATAAAATAATTGTCAAAGTTAAATTTTAATAAATTATGAGTTTTTATTTTGAAAAAAACAATATTAAAAAGTGATTGAAATACTATAAGTTGACTACCATTTTTCAAAAATACTTTCAATTTGAAATACCTTAACATTTAAGTTTATAAATTATTGTTTATGGTTTAGTATCTAAGAGGTGAGATAGAGTTGTTAAATTTTTGTAAATTATTTAAGAGAGTTAGTTTAGTCTTTTTTCATCATAAATTTAAAGTATTTATAGAAATAGCCATCTTCTAAAGGTAAATTTGAAAAACTAGCAGTATATTAGAATTTCTCATATTAAAAAAAATAAAATAAAAGTTAAAAAAGGATTGTTTTAGGTAGTAATATCAAAAGAAAATATTTTATGAAATAGTAATTAAAATGTGTAAAAAAAAAGAACAGAAACGCAACAAGGCAAAACTTTGAACTTGGATAGGCTGAATGGGTGGGGCACAACTTGCCATTAATGACCGAATTAGCTACACAATATCCATCGTACACTCAGTTGCAAAAAAATATACTTCATCCGTTCCACAATATAAGATTTTTGGAGAAATTTTGATGTTTCAAAATATAAGATGTTTTGATACTTTTGAGGTACTTTAGCTTTATTGAAAAATGGTTAACCAATAGCAATTTATTATATTGTTCGTGATTGGTTAATCTGTATTTAATTTATATCATTTAATAATATCGTTTTCTAAAAATTAAGATTCTTAATTCTTGTGCATTCAAGTAAAACATCTTATATTATGAAATAGATGAAGTATACAAATAGCATCTGGCACGTGCTACATCCACTCCCTATGTGGGTCCGTCTCTGATAGCCCTAGAGGTTGCTTGTATCACTATCTTGAACCTAAACATTAGGGACGAGCTTAGCAAATATCTGGAATTTTAAAAATATTTGTATAAGCAGTCTTTCCATTCGGATTAATAATTTATGATTTATATAGTTCGGAGTTACTTTTAATCTGTGGAGTTACTTTTAATCCGTTCCATAGCATTTCGTGCAATTCAATAAGTAACACAATACTAAGTCAGATCAGGTTATTCATTTTTTTTTTTTAGATTTCGGATTTTCTAGATTATCCATTCGAATTCAAATATGTTTAAAACCACTCTCTCTATATGATTTATTGGGGTAGTTTTTTACATCTCGGGTAGGATATGGATTCTGGTTGGAGTTTCGTTTATTTTCCCTATTATATAACATTTTAAACATTTCATTCTTTTTCTTTTCTTTTTTTTTTGGAATACTAATCTTTTACCATTTTGGTGAATATGATTTAGGCAGATGTGTGTTCGTCCGTCTGCACCAGAGTTGGAGCACGTGTGTGGAAGGCCGTTAGGGTTGCGTTTCGATAAGAAAAGCGGTGATCTTTAAATCGCTGATGCCTACTTTGGTCTTCTTGTTGTTGGTCCTGCTGGTGGTTTAGCCACACCCTTGGTTACGGAAGCTGAGGGGCAACCGTTTCGTTTCACTAATGATTTGGACATTGATGAGCATGAAGATTTGATATACCTCACGGATACAAGCACTAGATTCCAAAGAAGGCAGTTCTTGGCTGCTGTTTTGAACTTGGACAAGACAGGAAGATTAATTAAGTATGACAGATCAAGCAAGAAAGTGACGGTTTTACTTCAAGGCATTGCATTCGCTAACGGCGTCGCATTAAGTAAAGACCGGTCTTTTGTATTGGTAGCGGAAACAACCACTTGCAAGATCCTAAGGCTTTGGCTCTCTGGTCCAGACGCAGGAGCCCAAAAAGTGTTTGCTCAGCTTCCGGGTTTCCCTGACGACATCAGAAGAAACTCAAATGGAGATTTCTGGGTCGCTTTACACTCAAAGAAAGGTCTTTTCGCGAAACTCTCACTCTCTCAGACTTGGTTCAGAGACTTCGTGCTGAGACTTCCAATCAGTGGCCAGCGCCTGCACTGCACTCGCTCTTCACTGGAGGAAGACCTCATGCAACAGCGTTGAAGCTGAGTGAATCAGGAGAGGTATTAGAGGTGCTTGAGGATAAATAAGGAAAGAGATTGAGGTTTATAAGTGAAGTAGAGGAGAAAGATGGTAAGCTTTGGATTGGTTCTGTTCTTATGCCTTTTCTTGGTGTTTGTGATTTTTTTAGTTCTCCACATTGTTAAATGTTAATACTTTAGTCGTCTTTGCATCGTTATAATTTTAAATACATGTGAATCACGTTGTGTCACAGCTATGCCTCCTATGTGACATAGTTGTGATAAACTATGTCTATGTGCACGTTAACTCTGTTTCTGGGACGTCCTGTTTGTATTCAAAGTTAGTGTCGGTAGTGTTTCCTATTTGGACAGTAACAAAAACGAGTCACTGGTCCCATGTTCTGAGTGTATCTGAGAAAGAATAGTTTAGTATTATCGAGACTAGTGGCCTAGAAAGATTGTATGGGTCAAAGATCAAGAAATTTTGTTGAAAAGTGAAGCAGTATAAAGACAAGTGGCACGTAAAGACAAAAGGGAGAACACTGATTGATACATATAAGCCTTTTTGGTTAAAGAGAACACTGATAATGTACCTGTGCAGCGTGTGTAACGTGTATTGTGCCCAAAACACTTGAAAAAGAATATCTGTTTTATCTATTTAAAAGAGTAATCATCAAGTGCACTATCATCATTCACACAGCATTGTCTCCTAAGAGACATAGAGATGCCGATTAGCCAGAGAGTTTTGAAGCAGGCTGCAGCCGTTCCAGTTGTCTTAGCCATCGTTTGCTATTTCTTCTGGTCATCAATCATCGCGCCGGACCACCTAACGGGCACCAAGGATGTCCTCCAAGTGGCTAAGACCATTCCTCTCCCTGGTGATGGACCAGAGAGCTTAGAATTTGATTCACAAGGTGAAGGCCCTTACGTTGGCGTCACTGACGGTCGTATCCTCAAATGGCGCGGCGAAGAGCTAGGCTGGGTCGAGTTCGCCTACTCTTCTCCTCACAGGTTCATTCCTAACAAAAAGTTGCCAACCTTTTTGTGTTTTCCTTGTTCCATGTTTAGTCGTCCAATAGATTTTCATCAATGTTCAAAGATCATTAGGTGGTAATTAGAATTTTCTATAAGGGATTAGTGTATAGTTGGACGACTATACACTGTCTAAATCAATTTTGAAGATTTATTTATGACAGATTTATTAGAACATTGATTTTCATTAACCTTGCTAATGAATCTGACCCGTTCTTTTGTTGGTGAGTGAAGAGGTAACTGTTCGAGGCATAAAGTAGTTCCAAGTTGTGGGAGACCATTGGGACTTAGCTTCCATAAGGAAACAGGAGATCTGTACTTTTGTGATGGTTACTTTGGGGTCATGAAGGTCGGACCAAAGGGAGGCTTGGCCGAGTTAGTTGTTGATGAAGCCGAAGGTCGCAAAGTCATGTTTGCGAACCAAATGGATATAGACCAAGAGGAAGACGTCTTCTACTTCAATGATAGCAGCGACAAATACCACTTCGAGTAATTAAAATTATACCTTCGTTAATTTACATTTTTTTCGTTAATTTTCATTTACAGTCTTAAATATTTTCTCTGATTATATTCAAAAAAAAAAAATCTCTGGTTAGTAACATTTGGAAACTGTGGAAAATGAAAACATAAATAAAACGAATAAATAATGTAGAATATATTCATAGTAAGGAGAACCGTTAATATGTGACTAATAGGTCTAAAATGTGATTTTGAACATATTATATATTTGTATATATATATGTAGTGGTGATCTTTTGTGAAACCTTTAAGTCATTCTGCTACTTTGTCATTAGTTCCGTAGCTCACAGATCGTATCTTATGTTATATCAAACAATATATATACTTGTAACTAACATGTGTATGAGTTACGTTTGTTTTGTTGGACAGGCAGGTATTCTACGTGTATATCTCCGGGGAGAAAACGGGACGAGTGATTAGATACGATATGAAGAAGAAAGAGGCCACAGTTATAATGGACAAACTTCATTTACCTAATGGTTTAGCTCTAAGCAAAGATGGATCGTTTGTTCTCACTTGTGAAAGTGGTACAAATACTATCCACAGAATATGGGTCAAAGGTCCCAAAGCCGGGACCAACGAGGTTTTCGCCAAGATCCCGGGTCCTATGGACAATATCCGGCGAACGCCTACGGGGGATTTTTGGGTCGCATTGCATTGTAAAGACAGTTTATTCACTCGTGTGTTTCTGAGTTACTCTTTGGTTGGAAAGTTATTCATCAAGACGTTGAAGGTGGAGACTGTGATTGATCTCATTAATGGAGGGAAACCTCATGGAATTGTTGTGAAACTCTCTGGAGAGACAGGAGAGGTTCTTGAGATACTTGAGGACAGTGAAGGGAAGACGGTGAAGTATGCTAGTGAAGCTTACGAGAGAGAAGATGGCAAGTTATGGATTGGGTCTGTATATTGGCCAGCCGTTTGGGTGCTTGATAAATCTGTTTATGGTGTCAAATGAGTTACCAACAAAAAGTAATAATTTTGTGGTATGATCTTCTTCTTTTTCACTTGTTAGAAGGCATGCATCTTTTATGTATCTTCTTGTTGTTGTGTGAGTGGACTTTGATTCTGAAGAAATTTGGTTTCAGTTGAGTAGTTTAATGTAGTTTTGTGGGATTTTATAAATTTTGTCAAGTGACTAAACCGAAAATTGTGTTGTGTCCAGCATGACATCTTTGAGAAATTTTGACAAGTATTATAAACTCGACGACAAGGGGGACAAGATAACCAAGAATTGTTCGTCTTGATAACAATGGCTAGTTCTCACGAGGCCCGAGTTGGTATATTTGATTTGACTTTACTTGTTTAATTTATATATTCGTTAAACAATATTCTAATTATTAATTTGTTTCATATAACGATTCACGATCATTTATGATGTACGTCTTGATAACAATGGCTAGTTCTAGTTTAATTTTACCTTTTTGCTAGCATCTCTACTTGAACTTGTTTCTGATCTAAACTTTGGTTTGATTAACCTGTTAAACGTGAATTAGTACTAGAGTTTAAAAACTTAAACTCTTGCCATTTTTTAAATTTAATGCACCAAAAGTAGGAGCGGTCCTGAGGAGAGCGGGATGAAAAACCGCTTGTGGTCCCTGTTTTCTTTTTAATTTTCAACAAAATAAATGACCTCTAATTTCTTCATTTAGATTCCCAATTTTTTTATCCTTTACAAAAGAATTTTTTTGGCAAAAATTAGCAAAAAAAAAAAAAACATGCTAAAGCCTAAAGCCTATCTCGTATTTTCTAAAATTATATAATCAATGACAGAACAGAATACATTCGAAAGAAGTAGTTATTAATCTTTTTAATAAGATGCGGACTGATTGAGCTTTTTCTCCTATTTTTATATACTACTCTAGTCTCTATCTATATCTAAAAGATGTATTTTAATAATATATTAAATTTTAATAATAAATATACAAGGGACATATTATTGTTAACTAATAAAATGACTAAAAACTTAACAACTTTTAGAAAACATTTATCTTTTTAATATGAAGGATTATAAAAATATATCAGAAACCAAACAAATTGTAATTAACAATGAAAATGGCCATTCGTTCCTTTCAAACAAGAAAATGGCCATTCGTCTAGTTGGAAAAAACGATGAAAATGAAATGGGACTCGTCTAGTTGTAAACTTGTAGTGGAGAAAGATTTTTTTTCTTACTTTAGTGTGATTCGTGTCGGTAAAAGATGTCCGAGGGCCCGGTGATGTGATCATGTGGAGCGAGAGGGAACACCAGCCCTTTCCGCTTTTCCAGTTTAATTTTTTTTTACCCTAGATATTTAGCAGTCTAGATCTGACCGACTAATCTTCAGATGTTTGATCGCGGATACCAGATAGACATAGTTGCTTGCAAGGAGAATTAGATATTTCTATAACAAGAAAAATTAGATATTTTTATTGCTGGACACACGTTAAGTAATATGAAGACAGCAGATTCGAATTCACGATCTTTAGAATCATTGTGGAACACCATATATATACCACCCGGCCAATAACACTTGGTTAAGTTTAATTTATTTGCATGATTAGTTCTCAAATATTATAGTAGCTACCAAATTACAGTTTTCTGACCAATCAATATGTGGAGGTTATCAATAAAAAGAAATCTTACTTTGTCTTCTCAGGTTTGTATCATATTGCATATGAAACCTGATATGAGAGAGGATATGTATAAGCATATTATTATATAAGTATTTTTTCTATTTTGAATAATTATATCTTTCTGAATCTTCCTTAAGTAATAAATTTACATATCCTTTTTCAACATGCTATTACTAAGTTTACATGTAAAGCTTGTTTGACAAATGCTTTAAAAATGTATAGATAATTCTGTTTGGATAGAATGATAAATTTAAATGATTTGAACCGATTATACTACTATATTTTAAGTAGATATATCAGAGCATCCACATCGGTGCAAAAGAAATAAACTTTTTTTGTGCACAAAAAAACAAAAATATTATTTTAAGAAGGAAAAATATGGGAGAAATTAAAAATGAAGAGAATTGTTTTTTACCTAAAAAATAAAGAGAATCGTTTCTTTTTTTCAAAAAAAATTTACTTGTTTTGAGAGATCCAATACCATTTGTCATTCTTTGATTAGTTTGATTTTCTTTAACATAATTAAATAATAAAATGAGACAATTATAGAAATACCCTCAGGAGAAGAGAAAATTAGGAAATCACCCATAATTTTACATAAATATATTTTTTTTCTTACATTTTGGTTTGGTTTTGACCATTTTACCTCTCTTTCCTTCACTATGTGAGTATCTCTTTCTGGCATTCTCTTTCTTTCTAGTGACACTCTCTTTCACTCTTCTGATTTTTTTTCTGTAACTCTGTTCCTCCTCGGACATTCTCCTTTTTTTTTATCTCCACTTTTTTATACATTCTTTCTTCCCATCTTTGTTTTCTTCCTAAAATTTTTATCCTTAAAAACATTTCATTCTCTCTTCTTCTTCATGATCTAATTTTGGTTTTTTAATTTACTCAATTTGAAGGAAAAATCAAAACCTCCGTAGAAACTCATTACTCTTATTTGCATTCATTAGTTTTCATTTTGACTTTTTAACAGCCATTGATTCTAGTTTCCAAATTCTATAAAATTGAGGATCCACTTGAACATAATTACTATTTGATAATTAAGTAAAAATGGTGACATAAATGGATGGAAGATCAAATCGCGACATACACCATTAACAAGAAAACAATATCTAGTAGCTAATATGTTCTATTACATATCCAAAATATATTAACATTTAACTTTGTAACAAATTACAAAATATGTAACAGTTACATATTTTGTTAACAAGTTCTAATTATTTGTTTCATGCTAAAAGAATCAATAACATTTATACCAGTGAATACTCATTCTTTAGTTATAAGTCGTGTATCAACTAACAAAATATGTATAAGATAATAACTCACATATCAACTACTAAATCATGTATACAACAATGTATCAACTAACAAATTATGTATATAACTATTTCACAACTTATTAATTGTTATAATTTGTAGTATCTGTCTGTAACAGCTAACAAAAAATATATATTCCATAACGAAATAAAGCTAAAAATTCTAACCAAAACTATTTTCTCTGATTTTCTCCGAAAAATAAACCCTAATATTAAGGTAACCAAAAAGAAGGGTAAAATAAATTTTATCTAGAATTAAAATAACTTGACGAACTTGTTTTTTTTCTACTCTGAGTTTAGGACAGAGACATCTAAAAAGACATAAGAATCAATGCTTTTGTGATATATGAAGATGAACAATAACATTATGTTATCGGTAGTAAATAGAATGTTAAAAAGAGAATTTAATTTGATGAAAATCATAATTAGAGAAAATAGTGAGAAAAGAAAAGAAAAAAAATATAAAAACAAGATTAAAAAGAAGAGGAGAGTTGATAAAAAAGAAGAGGAGAAGAGAGGAAAGTAAAAAACAGAAAAATAATATAAAAAAGAGAAGAGCAAGTGTCAGTAGTCAGATTCAAGACTCAGAGTTATGAAGTAGGTTGAACAGACTACGATAGAGGTGAAAATGGAATCAAAATGAATTTAGCAAATGAAAGGTAATCACCTAATATCAATGGCGCGTGGAGATATGGAAGCAAATTTTCAATAATAAAATTATTTAAAATATCAATATAGTAATAACAAAAAATTATTTTTGAAAAAACGTTTTTTTGAGACCACTGCCAGAGGACAGTGGGGGCTCAATAGGTTTTTCGAAAATTAACCATTGGGCTAGAGTTTTCTTTCTACGTCATCGTTGTAGGGGTTCCCATTTGTCGACGAGCATGTTCTAGAGATGGTAATTCTCCGGAGCGTAACACTCTTAGATACAATAGCTTCTCTTGGCCGGTGGAATTAGAATTTGTGGTGGAGGTCGAAAAAAAAAATATAATAATTGAATTATAATTTTAAGCATGATGTTATAGATACATATCATTATATTTTCATATTATCAAAAACGTAGATTATAATATAACAAATATTTTGTGAACTGTACTGGGGAAGATAGTGATCAGCCTAACAAAAT
Organism: Brassica juncea; assembly: GCA_018703725.1. Lineage (NCBI taxonomy): Eukaryota > Viridiplantae > Streptophyta > Magnoliopsida > Brassicales > Brassicaceae > Brassica > Brassica juncea. Next base: position 3,454,101 of record CM031940.1, on the reverse strand, counting down.
AAATTTGATAGAAGAAGATGATCACCCAACAAAAAAAATCATCAAACAGTTTGATGGGAGAAGCCGATCTACAGCCGAGTTTAACACTGCATAATGGAAAATGCTTAGCTCTCTATTTATTGCTTTTAGTATATGGCAAGACCAGTTGATAAAACTAATATATAGACTGATATCATTTCATTTACACAAATTATAAACAAGGAAATTGTAATGTAAATTGGATTAGACGACTACAATAATTCATTGATGCATTGTAATAAACCAAAATAATAGACGGTTATAATCTTCTTAAAATTAGACTCTAAGATTAATTATTATATGGCTAACATATTTAATAACATATAAAATATAATTATCCGACATATCTTATTATACATAACAATTTATTTTTTGGATTATTCATTCAAATTTATTGTTAGATGGCTAATATATATCTAATTATTTATAACAATTAAGTTATCCGTCAAATCTAATTCAGAATCTTTTAAAACTAAATATTCATATATAATTCATTATTTATCTATTAAAAATTATTTTAGCTGACGAAGTATTATAGTATCCGAGCATTGCCTTTTGGTATAGAAGTAGTTGTAATTTCTCCAACTCATCTCAAAACTGTATTACAAGATTAGTTCACTGTGAATAAAATAAATATAAGACATATAATATGAGTTACAATTATTCTGTATTTCAAATGAACAAAGGACTTATATTTCATGTCCAACAAATTAGTCAAGCACCTTTGATAAAATATAATAATTTATGAATATTGCTAACATACTTAATAGTACAAACACCAATTGCTAAACAGCTAAAAAAATTTAATAGCCAAAATAACAATTTTGTTCTCTCCGGATTCAACATGGTCCAACATAAGGGTTTTTTTTCAAAGGTCTTGTCTACCTATGGCTTCTTCTATTCTAATCATCATCCAAGAACAACAACACACATTTTTATTATTTCATAAGTTTCAAAAATAAAAGGTTTCAGTCTAAAAGTGTAACAAAAAGAATTACTCTTTTGCCGTGAGGAAGTTTCCACAGTTTTGTCCTTTTAATATGAAACAATCATTAATATTCCCTCTAACATTTGCAAATATATTTTTATTATCAGTATTAGGGGTCGTGGAAAATAAAAGAAAGAATGAAGATTTACCTTGAATCTGAAAAAATACTAGAACGGAAGAAAAAAAAGTGTGAGGGAGCAAACTTTCGTGAGGGCTTCATATGTAATTTCTCATGTTCTGACACTATTCTAAAACCCAACTTTTTATTGTTATAGGTATTTTCCTAATTTCATACTTCTTTATGGTTTTTGGCCTAATTCACTCATTTTAATATATATAATATTTTAATTTTAAAATAAAAACTATTCTAGAGATACATTATAGTAATGATGGTCTTTGAGAATCTTCAATAAATTTCTTAAAGTGAGCTTCTTGTATTATTTTATTAAAATTTTAGAGTATTTGAATTTTATTTTTTAGAAAATAGATATACTACTTAAAATGTGACAAATCGAAAGTTAGTCGTTCAATTTTATTTTTTTTGATGATCCAGGCAATTCGGATACCCCAGAGAGAATCCGACTAGCACCTAAGTACACATCCGCAGAAGGCATTCTGGAAAACCGCCGATTTCACCCCATGTTAATTGACGGTGGCTAGCGGGATTCGAACCCGGATCCTTATTGGAGCCGAAGCTCCCTCAAGACACTGGACCGTCCTCGCTTGGTTAGTCTCAATTTTGTTCATATTTCTCTTCATTTTTTTACACTCTCTTTCATTATTTTTATTTTCTATTATTGTTTTTGAGGGAAAACTCCTCTTACAAATCATCATTGTAGATGCTCTTATAGTTTTATTTGTTAGAGTTTAATCACGGTGTTGGTGCTTATATATATATATATATATTTGATGAACTGAAGCTTGTTAGTGCTGATACATTGGAATGGGGTCTAATTTGAAAAAAAAAACATATATTTTTTTCTTCAAACACACATATATATAGTTTGTCGAATATTTTGGGTATATTATACGTAAAATTGTACATTAGAAAAAATTATGTCAGGAGATCATAACTAATAAAACGTTGATTTGTATATTACAAAAAACAAACATTTCAATAACTATTCACACAGTGTTGCATATATTTAAATTCGATTTGTTCGTTCTAGATAATAGATAACCAGATAAGATCAGATTCAAGGTACACAAAACGCATATCTTTTGCCATATCGGATAAGCTTCGTGTCTGATGTAGCAAGACAAATATACTCGTGGCTATATCAGATTTGGACACTTTTCCTTTTTACCTCACGTTTCAAAAACTACGTACAACCTTAACTAGTACACAAAGTGAACTTTTTCCTAAAAATAAAAACGTTACATAACTTACATTCGATGATTCCACACATGGATTTCATCCATAGTATTCATATTTTACAGCTGACACTTCGACAGAAATGGCAATACGTGTATATCGTTTCTGCATCCACACAACAAAGAAATATCTACACTCCTTTGTCTATTTTCGTCTGATGTATATAACTATATATGGTCACGTTGATCAGGTAAGCTAGCAACAGCTAGTGTTACACACGTCTCGTCAACCATCATATTTGTCTCTGGTGAAAAAAAAAAATGCCGATTAGTGAGAAACTTCCGACTTGGGCCGTTGTCCCGGCTGTTTTTGCCGTCTTTTCCGTACTTTCGTATCAGATCCTAATCCCGCCGGACAATTTGAACGGCACCAAAAATGTATTGTCGATGGCTAAGACCATACCACTTCCTGTCGATGGGCCAGAGAGCATTGAGTGGGATCCGCAAGGTGACGGTCCTTATGCTGCTGTTGTGGACGGCCGTATTCTCAAGTGGCGTGGAGATGGTCTCGGTTGGGTTGAGTTCGCATACACATCTCCTCTCAGGTTTTTCTTAGTATTACAATGTTTATTACAGCACACCAACCCATGCATTTGAGAAAAACAAAACAATTTGATTAATTATTTATTGTTTTCTTGAGAGGACTATGAGGATTTTACTGTATCGTGCTGGAGCCTTTTCATATTCTTTGCTCTCCAATAGAAATAGAAAATATCATATAGTTTTTTGAGCAGCATCATATATATGTTTACAGTTTACACTATGTAAAATTTTTTAAATAATAACAATGATGTATTATTCATGTTGTACGTAGAGGGAACTGTTCACGGCATAAAGTAGTACCTACATGTGGAAGGCCACTAGGACTTAGTTTCGAGAAGAAAACAGGAGACTTGTACATCTGTGATGGTTACCTTGGGGTCATGAAGGTTGGGCCAGAAGGAGGCTTGGCTGAGCTGGTAGTAGACCAGGCTGAAGGTCGCAAAGTAATGTTTGCGAACCAGATGGATATTGACGAAGAGGAAGATGTCTTCTACTTCAATGACAGTAGTGACAAGTATCATTTCAGGTATGTTTAAAGCATTACGTAGCTTATATATGTACTTAGGATCCGCCCATTGCCAAGTAAGGTTTCCATTGTTTGTCTGAAAATGAAAACAATTAGCAGTTTAAAATAATGTTTTAAAATTTATAATTATTTAAACTAATGGATAGAAAGTGTAGGGTGTTTCAGGTTACATTTTACATAAACTTAACAATAAAATTTAAATGTATAAATCCTAATGCAGAAAATACTGTTTGAATAATCTTGAGTGATATGACTTTTCATGAGTTTCAGATGATTTTAAATAAAATGAAATATTTAATATAATCTTTGTAAAATCACTCTATAATCTCACCATGAGATTTTGAATTTAATTTATGTAGTTTAAAGTTTCCACCAAAACTCTAAAAAATTTTACAATTTAAAATATTTACAATAATACTTGTTTTTTCATGTTTAGATTTGTCATTTTAATATAAAATCACCTAAATTAAATCTAAAATGATTTTCTTGTTTGTTTTTTTTTCTTTTTGTAAAGAAATTTTCTTGTTTGTCAGGGATGTATTTTACGTGATTGTCAACGGTGAGCGGCCAGGAAGAGTGATCAGATACAACAAGAAGACGAAAGAAGCCAAAGTTGTCATGGACAATCTCCGTTGTAACAACGGTTTGGCTCTAAACAAAGATAGATCTTTCTTAATCTCATGCGAGTCTGCCAGTGGCCTTGTCCATCGATATTGGATTAAAGGTCCTAAAGCCGGGACTCGTGATATCTTCGCCCAGGTTCCTGGTTATCCTGACAACATCCGTTTGACACCCACGGGTGATTTTTGGATTGGCATACACTGTAAGAAAAACTTACTAGGAAGGCTGGTCGTGAATAATCAGTGGTTAGGGAAGTTGGTTGAAAAGACGTTGAAGTTAGAGTTATTGATTGGGTTAGTGAACGGGTTTAAGCCACATGGGGTGGCCGTGAAACTCTCCGGGGAGACGGGGGAGATAGTTGAGATACTTGAGGACAAAGAAGGGAAGACAATGCAGTATGTGAGTGAGGCTTATGAGAGAGATGATGGTAAGATATGGTTTGGGTCCGTTTTCACGCCTGCCGTATGGGTTCTTGATCGCAAGTGAGTGATTCCGTTTGCTGTATGTATGTACGTAGTCGTGTTTTGTAAGTTAAAGTGTCTCTTGTTTGGTGCTTGTATTTACAAAAATATACATGCTTGTAGAGTAGATGCATCCATCGTACCATGTACAGTTTCAATAACTAAATACTACTGTACCCCTTTGAATCAGTCGCCTGCACACTTGAATGTCCTTTGCAAGATCAAGTGTCTTATCTCTCTCTCTTTCAGTCGCCTGCACACTTGAATGTCCTTAGCAAGATCAAGTGTCTTATCTCTCTCTCTTTCATTAGCTGTTCATCAAAATTTTCGTTATTGAAACGGGTATGACTATAGAATTTAAACGGTCAAGGGTGGAGGGGGTTCTTTATGTTTAAGCAACTGAATATAGAATTGTTTACAGACCCTTGTGTATACATCAAGTCCATTAAAGGGTTTTAACAGGCCCATTGTGTTTAAATTAAGCCCATTCATATTTACCATTTTGGAATATTTTTGACATGTTCCTTGAAATGTATTAGTCTGATGTCTGAATCAGAGAAACATAATTTCCTTAATTGTTTTAAATGTAATGATTGAAGTTGACCCTAGGTCGATAATGCCTTTACATGATAGATCACCGACCCTTGTTTATTGAATTTTACATTTAATTTATATATCAGATAAAATGTTTTCTTTCTTTTTCTGGTGGGTCAACAAATAAATAAAATGCTTATGTATATGCTTACAACATGCTTATGTATAGGCTTACAACATTAGAATTGTTTGCCCGAACCTTCTTCCTACCTGATTTCCACGAGCCTACAACACTTTCTTGAGTCTGAGTCATCTTTCAATATGTAAACTCTATTTCTTTATTGTAAAGGAGTGTACTCTTAATGCATGCAATATTCTTATTAATGGTGACTGGATATAGCTCTCGCGTGGTATGTAGACTCTTGCGTGTGCCCACTTATGTCCTGAGATCCAAATATTTCTCTTTATAGTATAAGTAAGTCGTATAACACTTCGGAAACACTTATTATATAGTTTCTTAAATTTTATTTAACAATAGAGTTTTATTTGTTTATTTTATCCTATTATCCGGATATAAATATATTCTACAATTCTATTTCCACCTACAGTTCAGGGCAGTCCCAGCTTCAAGAGAAAACAGAATTTTAGAATTTGTCATTAATCAAACAAAAATGTGTGCATTAGTCCCTCCAGTGTTCCCAAACTTTGGGTGGCCGTCGACAGGAGAGTACGAGAGTTACTACCTGGCCGGAGAGAACCTCGACAACCTTACGTTTCTTGATTTTCCAGCACCAGAGACATATGGAGTGGAACATCATCAGGAGATTCAAGAAATGTTGGGGGTCTCTGTTCCGGCCGAGGGGAATGGGGTCGTGACCAAGAAGCTCAATCACAATGCTAGTGAGCGTGACCGTCGCAAGAAGATCAACTCTTTATTCTCATCTCTCCGATCATGTCTTCCAGCTTCTGATCAATCGGTAAGTAGCTACTCCGCTAAATCCTCTAATCAGTTTCACCTCAAAACCGATTAGCAATAATTAGATAATTAGTCTGCTCTCTTTTTTTTTGTAACACCGTTAATTAGTCTGCTCATTGCATTATTTTGACGTGATATTTATACGGTGGTCTATGCATCTAATACCATTTAGAGGAAGAATATTGTATTAACTCTTTTCCTTAATTACTTTCTTGCAGAAGAAGTTAAGTATTCCTCAGACGGTTTCTCGGAGCTTGAAGTACATTCCGGAGCTACAGATAGAAGTGAAGAAGTTAATAAAAAAGAAGGAAGAACTCCTGGTGCGAGTATCGGGTCAAACAGCCATTGAACATTACGTTGAGCCGCAACCAAAGGCCGTTGCACGTTACGTCTCCACCATTTCTGCGACTAGGCTTGGAGACAACGAAGTGATGGTCCAAATCTCATCGTCCAAGATTCATAACTTTTCAATATCTAACGTGTTAAGTGGGTTAGAAGAAGATGGGTTTGTTCTTGTGGATGTTTCATCTTCAAGGTCTCATGGAGAAAGGCTCTTCTACAGTTTGCATCTTCAAATGGGAAATATAGATAATCACAAACTGACATGCGAAGAGCTAAGCCAGAGAATGTTGTACTTGTATGAGGAATGTGGAAACTCGTTTAGATGATAATCTGTTCTTGTTTCTTTTAGTTATGTCATTCGTTTCTCGACATCTAACATTCATGTAGTCGAGTTGTTTCGTTTATTTTTCTGGTGGAAGTCAATGATCGATTATTACATTTACATGCTATTGAATATTGACTGATTACTATGAAATTCATGTTACTGCTGAAAACTTTTATTTCAATCTATACTTTAGTCTCTGGGTGCCCAATTTTTTGTCGTCTTCTACTCTTTATTTATGTAATTTTATTATTTACATATTGTTAACAATTAGTTGTGTATTAATAAAATCAACAAAGACACAAGTGACATATTAAATAAATAACTAATCATTTGTTTTTTGAGAAAAAGTTAAAATTTTGTTATATGCTAAATGCTTGGCTCTATCCGGTGCAGGTGATAATACTACTAAGAGATGGCTCTATCCGGTGCAGGTGACATTTAAAGGGTACGTTAGACCACGATTATTGGGAGTTAATTAAGAAGGGTCTTTAATAAAATAATAATAAAATATAGTGTGGACTCCAAAAAAAAAACCGGTTATTAAAATAATGAATTAAGGATCGATTTTGGTTAGTTTTTTGTTCTGTTTGCGGGTTCCACCGACACGTGACGGCCTGCTATTGGTTTTCTTTTTAATTTTTTTTAATCAGAAAAAAAAATAAGAACTCCAAATGAAATTTTAGCGTTAATCTATTCTTAGGAAATACTAAGAGTACATGAAAAAAGCGAAGGCATGGTTATCCATTGATCTTTGGAGTTTATATATAAAGAAGTACACATTGGTCAGGTTAGGAAACATTAAAATACATGATAAAAGAGAAGTCATGGTTATCCATTGATATTGGAGTTTATATATAGAGAAGTACACATTAGCCAGATTGCAAAACTATAAGAAACAAATAATAAAATTTGAATCAGAAAAGTAACGTCCTTAATAGAAAAGACGATCCCACAAAATGTCTAGGCAAAATGAATACTTAATTTTTTTTCTTAAAACAATTTTTTGTATTTTTTGTTGCAACATATATTTCTTCCGTTTCTAAATAAGTGTCATTTATACATATTTTACGCATATTAAAAAATTAATTAAATACACTAATGTACTTTTATTAAATATATAATTATTTAAATTAAAATTATTTAAATAAATATTTATTGGTTAGTTAAAAGGATAAGAAAGAGATAATGTATAAAGATGGCATTAGAAAATGTAGAATGACACTTATTTTAAAACAAGAAAAAAATATTAGAATGACATTTATTAATTCAATTATGTATAGCTGTCTCCGTTTTTATTTTTAACATTTTTATTTTTATAGTGTTGTAGAATTTTAAAACATTTATTCTCATTTATTTGGCTTTGTTAAAAAGTTAAATTTACAGGATCGTAATTGTAGCTTCCGCAGTATTATATCAATCTAATATGCAGGGTCAATATGAATCTAGGAAACCTCATTGATTCACATTTACAATTTTCCGATTCTTGAAAGAATAACTAAACCAGAACCTATTTTCTTTTTCGACAGACGTCAAGTTGACCTCAATATCTATAAAAAATGGCTTTGTATTAAATATCAAGACTGTATTTAATTAAGATAAAGCTATTAAAAATTCAAATGCTTATGTATAGGCTTACAACATCAAGATGCTTATTAGTTCTTTAAAAAAACATTAAGATGCTTATTATAAGATTTTTCAAAACGAAAAACATCAAGATGCTTATGTATAGGCTTACAACAACCAAATGTCTGGGACTGGAAGGACGAAGCCAAAATCATCTTCCACCTGATTACCACACGCCTCCAACAATATCTTATGCTGACTCATATTTCAGTATGTAGATAATAATGTTATTACAGTTTTAATATGCCTCTTCAAGGATGACTGGACCTAGTGCATGCGTGGAAACATAAGCTCTTGAACGTGCCAACATGTGCCCTACCGCTACCAAGACCTACATATTTATCTTTATAGTAAATATAAGTATAACTCATAACTATATAGTCTGAACGAATCAAATTACAAACTTTAGTATATAGTTTGTCAATTAATATCTAACAACATAGATTTATTTCTTAAATCCCTTTTCCGCTATATAATCGGGAGACACTATTATTCCAGCCAAAAAACAGCTTCGATAGAAAACATAAGCTATAAATGTGACTCTACTTAAGCAAACAAAATGTGTGCATTAGTCCCTCCATTGATCCCAAACTTCGGTTGGCCATTGGCGGGAGAGTACGAGAGTTACTACGGTGGCGGGGATAACCTCATTAACGGCACAATTTTTGATTTTCTGGAACTAGAGACTTTTGGAGTGGTTCATCAACAGAACAGCTTAGGAGTTTCTGTTTCGCCGGTAGTAACCAAGAAGCTTAATCGCAATGCAAGCGAGCGTGACCGCCGCAAGAAGATCAACTCTTTGTTTTCATCTCTTCGTTCATGTCTTCCAGCCTCTGATCAATCGGTAAGTAGCTACTCTGATAAGTCATATCTCTCTATATTATGTAGAGGTAGAACATTGACATAATTTTATTTCTTTACTTTCTTGCAGAAGAAGCTAAGTATTCCTCAAACGGTTTCGCAGAGCTTGAAGTACATACCAGAGTTGCAAGAGGAAGTGAAGAAGCAGATACAAAAGAAGGAAGAACTCTTGGTGCGAGTATCGGGACAAAGAGACATTGAACATCACGTTAAGCAGCAACCAAAGGTGGTTGCGCGTTATGTCTCGACCGTGTCCGCGACTAGCCTTGGAGATCATGAAATGATAGTACAGATCTCATCGTCCAAGATTCATATTTTCTCGATATCTAATGTGCTAAGTGGATTAGAAGAAGATCGGTTTGTTCTTGTGGATATTTCATCTTCAAGGTCTCATGGAGATAGGATTTTCTACACTTTGCATCTTCAAGTGGACAATATTGATGATGACAAGCTGAATTGCACCGAACTAAGTCAGAGGATGTTGTACTTGTATGAGGAATGTGGAAACTCATATTAGAGGATAACTTGTTATTGTTTCTCTTAGTTATGTCGTCCCTTTCTCTTGAAAATCTAATATTATTGATCAAAGCATTGTAATTGAGTTGTTTTGGTTTACTATGCAAGTCATATTACATGCAGCAATATATTTTTTGTTTACACTTCCTTCAACATTACTGGTTAAAAATACTAATATAATTATGGGTTGTCTCACAAAGCCTCTTGTTAGGGGAAGTAGGTGATGAAGAACGGAAGCTAATCCACTAAAGATCAAGGATGATCTCGAGCAAGTAAGGAGTTCTTGGATTCGAAGAGAATAGAAAAGAGCGTGAATACAGGCCTTGCAAAAACTCTTCGTAAAACTTCAATCTTTTTTTTTTAAAACACTTAAAACTTCAATCTTAATTCAACAAATCGTACCTTACAATGATTGAGAGTTCCTTATAAATACTAATGAAATAGATCCTAATCCTAAAAGCAAAAAAAAAAAACATAACCTTATCCTAATACAAATAAAAGAAAACACAGAAAAGGAAACTTGAAGCCTTGTCAGACACATTAAATTGATGTGTCTGCAAGGTCAAAGTCTTCTATGCGCTGCATCGGTAGGTCTCCTCCTACTCTTTGTTTATATACTATTGTTATCATCAGAGCAACTCCAGTGGATAATTCTCATAAGGATTCTTAAAATATTATAATAATACATATTAATAAAATGTTATTAAGAGTGTTACCATAGTTAATACTTAAATAGATAGTTGTATTCGGTCTATTGTTAATTACGATGAGGAAAGACAAAAATAGGTTATTTTATTACAATAAGAATACAAATATTACAGGATGATAGCTGCAGATCAATGTTTTGAAAATCGGACCGGACACCGACTCGGTATAGCTACTGGTTGACTGGTTGGACCGGTTCAACCGGTCAAACCGGGTTTTCTATTTATGAAAAATTATATATATATAATTATATATTTATGTTACATGAACTTTACCTCTATATATAATATATATTCTCTTTCTTTTCTATAATTAACTAAATATAAATAATAAATATAAATCTAATTATATGTAGTAAAAAATTGAATAGTGAATACTATGTAAACTGAAAATGATAAAATCATATGATTTACAATTAAAATTATCATATTTATTTATTTTTACAAATAACATCTCAAATTTTATGAATATGGTAAAATAAAGGTAGTATATGAAAGTCAAAAAATAGAATTTTCACATTGTTTCTTAAAAAAATAAAAAATTAATTAAATAGTGATAGTTGAATACTAATTATAAAATATTAAATTTTAGCTACTAATAATTAAAAATATTTAATTATATATTAATTTTTAAGAATCGGGTTTTAAAATTGACCCGGTTCACCGGTTTGACCGGTTTTTAGCCGGTTTTACCGGTTTTTCATAAATCCGGGTTTTAAACCGAACCGGACTCGGTTTCTTCAGCGAGTCACGGTCGGACCGGTTCGACCGGCCGGTCCGGTCCGGTTTTCAAAACACTGCTGCAGATACATAGTATTATATTAAAAAGAGGATATTTTATTACAATAAGAAACCTCCCTGATTCACATTCACCATTTTGGAATATTTTTGACACTTTCTTGGAACTAAGTTAGTTTAAACATATGGCATCAAATTGACCTAATTGATAAATATTATAATGCATTTGTTGTATTAAATAGTGAAGCTGGATTTATTTAAGATAAAGATATTCGAAATGCTTACGAATAGGCTTACACCACGAACATGCTTATGTATAGGCTTACGACATCGAAAATGATAGGAACAAGGACGACGCCCAAAGCATCTTCCACCTGATTTCCACGAGCCTCCAACAATTTCTCTAAACTGACTCATCTTTCAGTATGCAAATAATAATCTTGCTATAGTTTTGATACATGTAATGCTCGTGTTTGGGCTCTTATACAACATTATCTATATGTGACTGGCCTTACTTCTGTGTGCAATATAGGCTATGGCATGTGTCAACATGTGCCCTCTATACAGACCTAGATAATTCTTTTTATATTATGAGAACTCGTAATCTTAACTCCTAACGGATGAAACATATATTACATAGTTTCTTGATTAAACCCTTTGTCCGTATATAAATACGGGAGTCAATAATATTCCAACCATAAAACAGCTTCACGAGATATTTAGAAATTTATACAATAATCATTAATTAAGCAAAAATGTGTGCATTAGTCCCTTCATTGTTTCCAAACTTTGGGTGGCCGTCGACGGCAGATTACGAGAGCTACTACGTCGGCGGAGAAAACCTCAACAACGACATGTTTCTTGATTTTTCCGTACTGGAAACTTATGAAGTGGCTCATCATCAGAACAACTTAGGAGTTTCTGTTTCGTCTGACGGAAATGGAATAAACAACAGCCTGGTTGTTATCAAGAAGCTTAATCACAATGCTAGTGAGCGTGACCGTCGCAAGAAGATCAACTCTTTGTTCTCATCTCTCCGCTCATGTCTTCCTACCTCAGATCATTCGGTAAATAACTTTTCTGATCATGTCTTCCAACATCAAAATCTTGCAGTGAGATAAGACCCAAGGTGATATACAAAGGATATCAAATATACCAACAGATTACTGTTAATTGGCTTAAATCTCGGTACGCTAGTACGGTATATCTTTTAAGATTAGGAACCGCTTTTGGTAGATAACGAAATTTTTTATTATAAAAAATGAGTACCAGACTTTTAAGATGGTATAAATACTTGTATAAAGAGTTGTAAATTATTTATTCAGACAATCAATATATAAAGTATAAACCATAAAACGATAATTTCCTCAATCAAAATTTAAAATTCTTTTGCTTTTTTCTTGTTTGATTAGGGCTTGTTCACAACATTTACCATATCAATTCATTTTAAGTTGGATCTCTATGAAACTTGATAGATCGAATAACTAAGTTTGTCTTTGCATTTATACTATTTAGAAGAAGAATGCTAAGATCCTTTTTTACTTTCTTGCAGAAGAAGCTAAGTGTTTCTGCCACCGTTTCACGAAGCTTGAAGTACATACCTGAGTTGCAAGAGCAAGTGAAGAAGTTATCACAAAAGAAAGAAGAACTATTGGTTCGAGTATCGGGTCAAAGAGACATTGAACACTACGTTAAGCCACAACCAAAGGCCGTTGCAAGTTATGTCTCCACTATCTCCGCTACTAGGCTTGGAGACAACGAAGTGCTGGTCCAAATCTCATCATCCAAGATTCATAACTTCTCGATATCCAATGTGTTAATTGGGTTAGAAGAAGATGGGTTTGTTCTTGTGGATGTTTCATCTTCAAGGTCTGAAGGTGAAAGGCTTTTCTACACTTTGCATCTTCAACTAGAAAATATGGATGATCATTACAAAATGAATTGCGAAGAGTTAAGTGAAAGGATGTTATACTTGTACGAGAAACGTGAAAGTTCATTTAGATGATTAATTCATATAACTGTTGTACATAGTTTATTATAAAATCAGCACAATTTATAAATTAAAAGAAAAAGTAGTGGCTGCATGCAAGGCAGCGAGTATATATATATATATACCTAAGCCTTTATTTCTTGACCCACAAGAAAACTTTAGAAGGCCAGGAACAGAGGAGATGAGACTTGTTTCAATCGTCCTCAGTGAAGACCTTGAAGATGAAGTCACGGAAACGTCTAGAGTACAGCCGTGGATCAACGGCTGATATTGAAGTAGGGTCATACTGGATGCTCTTGTAAGCGTGTTCGAGTTTCTTGCTGATATCGTAATCTTGAAGAATGTCTATGATTCCAAAGATCATGACAACCTCGTAGTACTCTCCTGTTGGTTCCCCAACTAGCTGGAATTCACAGCCGCTTCTTCTCATCGTCCTCTCTGCTCGAGCCGGCATGTTTCCTCCAAGTCTGATACTAGCCCACCTACGACAATTAACCCATTTCTTGGCCTCAAAATCAAGAAAAAGTTTTTTTTATATTGTAAGTATGAGTTCAACTTTTGTTGTGTGTATACGTACCTTGTTGGATCAGATAGAAGCTGGTCCACGTCTGCTCTGGAGAGACGAGGGGCTGTTTCATCTTCAAATTCACCTGCAGTTGAGAAATAAACATGGGGCACATACAAAAAATTTCACAAAACACACACACAAAATAAGCCTGCAGTTTAGATAACACACAAAAAGACAATTTTCACAAAAACAACACATACAAAAGTTACTAAAATAACATTGCTTTAAATATAAAATAACTAAATGATTCCAAATCTTTACTCTAACACCACCCCATAAATACTAAATCTTAAATCTTAATCAGTAAATCCAAAGATTTTTTTTAACTTTTAATTACTACTATTTTGGGAATTTTCTCTTTTATGTGCTATTTGGAACAAAAGTGTGTTTTATTGAAATGTGAAAAACTTTATAATAAACAAAATTGGTTGATGCATTCTGCTGAAGAGAAATGATATTGAGTTTTATAGGAATACAAACCAATAGGCGTGCGAGCTCCAGAAGGAATAAGCTCTCCAGCCACTGATGCTTCTCTGAAATGAATCCCAACCAGAAGACTGTAGTCCATGATTCTTTCCTGTTCTAGAAACTCACAGTCTTTATCGACTTGCCTGAAAACAGCAACAATGAAATGGTCATATAAGGAAACTGGTCAACAGCAAGAAGTGTGTTGTGTTCTTCTAACCTGGTGAATTCTTGGAACCAAGCTTTCTGTAGTCTGAAAATGAAGTTCAGATCAAGATCTTTCAAGATTGTGTTTGAGTTGATTTGAGATTCAGGTTTATCAGTTGTACGACCAAGAGAAGATCCTTTCAGATCAAAGCGTCTATGGATAGAGTACTCAGAACAGAACAGGTTTCCCATAATAACGAACCGCACCTTCTTTTGGATTGTTCCTGTCAGTTTCACACAATGTAGACCATAGAATCTAATCACCAAAGTGTTCTCAAATGCTCGAACATGGTTGTAGTAAGCTGCAAGCATTCTCAGAAACACCTGCATCATCATAACTCAAGAAATCAGTTAGTAGTTGTAGCAGCCACACTCTTTATTTGGTAACTTCAAGAAGAAGCAAACTCACTTTAGTTTCAGACTTCTTCATTGTCTTTATCATATAACGATCATCGTTTGTTAAGTAGAAAAACATTCCACTTTTACCAGGGGATGATAGCTCTCTAAGGGCATCATTACCGCATAACGATAACATGTAATCAGCTGGATCTACCTTGAATAGCTTCCTCAAGCTCCTGAAGATAGATGAATTAGCATAACATAGTGTTAGGATAAGTAGAGTCTAGTGTTGTGGTTTCTCACCTGAAAACTAATGGGCAGTAGTCTTTCCATTTGAATTCAGTAGATTGATGAGGAGGTGTGTATTTGGTTCCTTCTGGTGGAAACCTTGTCCACACCTTCTCCTTTGGATCAAAAGCTGAATGTTTAAGATCAAGAGACACAACTGGAGCTTGTTTCCCAACAGCATGTCTGATTCCAAGCTGTAGATTAAGCATAAGCTCGTAGTTTCGATGGCCTTTCGATATTGTTTCTCCTTGCTTCTTCCCTGCCCTTGGCAACCTCATAGGCAAAGGGCTAGGTTTCAAGCTTTGAATGAAGCCTTCAGCCTCAAGTCTCATTATTTCAGCATCTAAATCTCTTCTTGTGTTGGAATCAATATCAGCAGCGCCTTCACCGCTTTCACTTCCCCACATATTCATCTTCTCAAACGCTCTATCTACACCAACACTTACCCTCCCATCAACAGACGTCCTCCTTGGCTTCTCTACACGCTTAGAAGAGTTCCACACAGAGAGCTTCTTCTGTGAAGGCAACACAGGAACCCTCTCACCACTGCAGATAGTGTACTCACTTAGACTGTTGAACACATCTTTAGGATCCCACTCAAGGTTCCCTTCGTTCTCTGGTGGATGATAAGTACCATTCATTTCTTCAGGATCTTTAGACCAATGACCAACGTAGAAACTCTCATCATCCCACTTGAAAGTGCCGTTTCCACTAGGGAAACCATCGTCCCAAAACCCCTCGTATCTACTACCATCTGACCAAACAAAAGTACCTTTGCCACAAATGGTTCCGTTCTTCCATTCACCAATGTAATAACTCTCATCTCTCCAACGATACTTACCTTGAGATTCTTGTAAACCTCTCCTCCATTCACCATCATACACATCTCCATTTGCAAAACTCTTGATCCCGTGTCCATGTTTTAGGTTCATCACCCACTGACCTCTATAAGTATCTCCACTAGGACCTGTATAAGTTCCAGTCCCATCCATGTATCCGCTTTTGAACTCTCCTTCATATGTTGCACCAGAAGGCCAACCAAACTTCCCTTTCCCCATAGTCTTCCCGTTGTACCATTCACCAATGTACGTGCAACCATCTGTCCATAGATACTTACCGTGTCCGTGGGGAAAACTATCATACCATTGACCTGTGTAGTAGTCTCCATTAGGTAGTACTTTCTCTGCATGGTACATTTCACCTATGCTGCTCCTCTCATCATCAATCTCATTGGTTGTTGTAGTTTCATCATCTGTTTGTGGAGCTACAGATACTGTCCCAAAAATGTTGTTCGCTCGCTTCTTGGCTTGTTGGGTCTTTTTCATTGTTACCTCCCAAGCTTTTAGAACACAGTTTTGTTCCTTGCTCATTTTCTTTTTCTTTTCTAGAGACATGTATATATATCCTAGAAACAAACCCTAAGAAAACATATTTGTTCTTGTCTAAACAACAAATCCTATAGGTTTACACATAAACAAGAGAAGACAAACTGTAAACCTAAAACCATTCAATAAAACGCAGGACGAATTTTCAATTTTAACTTAAACTCTGTGGCTTCCTATCTTCGTTGTCATTATGAATCATATGAAAAAGAGTTTATTTTGTCTTTTGAGTTGCAACATTATTCTGCTCTGAACATCCAAACCTAACAAAGACTCAGAGAGAGAAAAACTAATGGCCAGAAGAGTTTGAGGGATCAAAACATCTCTCCCTCTCCTACATTTTATCTTTTCTTTTCAAAGAAGCAACCGTTCATCTCCTCAAACCACTGAAAGCCTTCAAATTTTGAGAGAAAAAGTCAAAACCCATTTATTTCTATTCTTAGCATTTCCGAGTTTTTCTCTCACAAACAGACACATTTTCTTAAAAAATAATTTGAAGAATTTACTGATCAGTTTAGCCTAAACTGATTATGTGTATTCGAAACCCGCTTTATAACAAAAAAAATATGTATCTGATCATCATTTCAAATTTAGTCAAAATCCATACCAGTAATATAGGTAACATAAAATGGGCTTATAATTAAAAGTCAAAACTGTCTATATCCTATATAAAAAGTTAATTTTTTTTTTTTGTTAAAGATGCAAAATAAAATTTGTCACTTGAAAGTTTAAGAAATCGCTAACTTTACTATCAAAATTAAAAATCTTGTAGATGTTTTTCTTTATTTTTATATTGTAGATAAAATTATATACATTGAGATTCTTTCAAAACTGATCTAAAATTTGTTGTCAAAGACAAAGTCTATATTTTTAATTTTTGTTTTGTTCGCTTCATCATAAAATTCAAATAATTCACGAAAATGTCATTATTTATTATTTTACATTTTTGAAATATGTTAATTTTTCTTTACCTGTTCACAAGACCAGGTAAACACAAATTATATACATTGTCTTTAATATCACAATCACCGTTAACAACTAAAATCAAGCTTCAAATACATTAGGAATCAATTTATATATTTTTCTTGTTTTATTTTTATACACACAAATCATTTATCTTAAAGGTTCTTTATCATTTCATCCTTAAAACTTAAAAAAAAAAACATTTCAAAAAAAAATTTCATGAAAGTTACTCAAATTTGACACTTGAAATGCTGGAACGGAGGATTTTCTAACAAAATCGAATGAGAATCAATTTTTTCTCTCATTTTGGCTTGATTAGAATGAGCTATAACTTTATATATTGTATTGTAGATTTAATGTTATAAACTGTTTTACTGTTGTTGATGTATAAATTTTTTCTGTAGAATTTTGGTTGTAGATTTGAGAAAATTTAATTATTCAATTCTAAAAATTTTACATATCTTTAAATTTAATTTAAAGAAACTATATTTAGTCACCAATACAATGAATTTTAAATTGCATCATTTTCGGCGTTTAGTTGCCGTCTTCCAGACGCCAACGCTTTTTCCTTGGATAATTTTCCAATTTCATAACTCATGGGCTAATTTATATTATAAATTGTTTTACTGTTGTTGGTGTTTAGAATTTTGGTTGTTGATCTGGGTAAATTAATTATTCACTTGTAAAATTTTATATATCTTTAAATTTAATTTAAAGAAATTAAATTTAATTAGTCACCAATACAATGAATTTTAAATTTCATTGTGTGCATCATTTTCCGCGTTTCGTTGCCGCCTTCCAACCGCAAACCCTTTTTTTCCTTGGATAACTTTCCAATAAGCCCATTTCATAACTCATGGGGTAATCTATATTGTAGGCTTCTATGCTAAAAGTCTATGAGCCCTCATTCGATTCGAATATGGGTCTGATTGGCAAAGCAGATGAGAAAGCAGTAGTTGTATGCTATAAAAGCAGTATGCTGCAGAAACTGTATGCTTTTACTAAACTGTTTAATAGATTGATTGGTAGAGCAGTATGTACATGCTATTTAAAATTATTATTAAAATTAGTATATATTATATAATATATTTATTTATAATGAATATATTTCTAATATATATATATATATATATATATATATATATATATATATATATATATATATTATTTTTTATTTTATATATTAATATATATATATATTATATTAATATATAAAAGATATATAATTATTTTATTTTATTTGCTACTTTCAAAAATTATGTTTATATCGAAAATGTTATTTTAAAAAATAAATTTTATAATTAAAATATCTATGTTAAAAATAATATTTCGCATTTAAAATATAATATAATTTATGTGATTAATTTAATTATATTATATTTTAAAATATAATTTATATAATTAATTTAAAATATAATTTATATAATTATTTTATATAATTTATTTAATCAATTTATATAATTTAATTTATATAATTAATTTAAAATGATTAAATTATATTTTAAATGTGAAATAATATTTAAAAAATTATTTATATGGTAAATTTATTTTAGAAATCAAAATTTCATTTTCTGGATATAAAAATAATTTTATGATATTATTAAAAATCAAATAAATG
Organism: Brassica juncea; assembly: GCA_018703725.1. Classification (NCBI taxonomy): domain Eukaryota; kingdom Viridiplantae; phylum Streptophyta; class Magnoliopsida; order Brassicales; family Brassicaceae; genus Brassica; species Brassica juncea. The sequence continues at coordinate 3,435,131 of CM031940.1, read as the reverse complement.
AACTAATTATATATTATTCTTAAATTTATAAATTATAAATGCAAATGCTCTTCCAAAAGCTTCATATGAGAGCATTTGCTAGAGAGCATTTGGAGAGCATTAGCATTTAGTAAATGCTCTTTTAAATGCTTTTCTAATAAATGTTGATTGGATAATGTAGAGTATAATGCTAATGTTAATGCTCTACCAATCAAGGTCTATTTAAAAAACTATCAACGCTGTACAAATATTTTCCTCACCAGCTACCAAGTTGTTGTTGGACCCAGTAAATATTTTTCCACCGTCTTTCTCCCTGGCCTCTCCTTCATGTAGCCAACAAGCTCTATCAATCGTTTCCCAAGTAGAGAATCTTGTTTTTTAATCTCATGACAACAAAGCCAAAGATTCAGACTGAACAAAACCTTTATTGTCGGAAGCTGACTCACCACCATATTATTATTAACCAAATACACAAACGTGTCTAGCGTCAATTATATGCTAAATTCACTAGCCGCTAATAACCAATCATAATCTCGATCTCTTCTCTTTCATCCAACATCTCCAATCATAGACATTAGACATAAGCTTCCTTCTTTATGTTCTTTCTGTGAATCGTTTTCTTGTTTCTCATCGTTAGAATCGAAAAATGGGTCGAACCGGTATAGTTGTTTCTGATCTTGTATTGTCCTTTATGTGGACATGGGCAGGAGTTCTTGTCAACATCTTAGTTCACGGAGTGCTCGGATTCAGCCGGAAAGATACCACCGGCGAGATCGTCCGGTATCTCTTCTCCGTCATCTCCATGTTCGTCTTCGCTTTCCTTCAGAAACTCACCAAAGGCGGACTTTACAACCCTTTAACCGCTTTGGCTGCTGGTGTCACCGGTGGCTTCAGCAATTTCATCTTCACCGTCCTGGTTCGAATCCCCGTCGAGGTAATGATGATGAATTAACATTCTCTGCATGTTGTAAGAACTCATGATGATCATCTTTGTTTTTTGTGCTCTAAAAGACTTCACTTTTTAGATCTTTCGTTCTGTTTTTGTTACTACAAGTAGAAAAGGATGAATCTTCTGTTCTGTTTTATGATCTTGTGCTCTGTTTTTGTTATTACAAGTAGAAAAGATGAATCTTTTGTTCTTGATCTGTTGTTCTGTCGGTTTTAAGATCATTTGTTCTGTTTTTGTTATTACAAGTATAAAAGGATGAATCTTTTGTTCTGTTTTTGTTATTACAAGTAGAAAAGATGAATCCTGTGTTCTGTTTTTGTGATCTTTTTGTTATGTTTTTTTTGTTATTACAAGTAGAAAAGATGCATCTTGCGTTCTGTTTTTGTGATCTTTTTGCTCTTTTTTTGTTATTACAAGTAGAAATGGTGAATCTGTGCCCTGTTTTGTGATCTTTTTGTTCTGTTTTTGGTATTACAAAAGGTTGAATCTTTTGTTCTGTTTTTGTGATCTTGTGTTCTGTTTTTGTGATCTTTTTGTTCTGTTTTTGTTATTACAAGTATAAAAGGATGAATCTTTTGTTCTGTTTTTTTTTTTCTTCAGGTGATAGGATCAATCCTTGGGGTTAAACATATCATTCATGTTTTCCCTGAGATTGGGAAAGGACCAAAACTAAACGTAGCGATCCATCACGGCGCTTTAACCGAGGGGGTACTAACATTCTTCATTGTCATGCTCTCATTGGGACTAGCAAGAAAGATCCCTGGAAGTTTCTTCATGAAGACTTGGATTGGTAGTATTGCTAAGTTAACTCTCCATGTTCTTGGAGCTGATCTAACCGGTGGATGCATGAATCCAGCTGCGGTATGAACCGATGTTTGTCTTCAGCTCTTTGTTTGCTTGAATGTTTGCTTGATGTGCAATCTTTGCAGGTTATGGGATGGGCTTATGCACGCGGTGAACATATTACACAAGAGCATTTACTTGTGTATTGGCTTGGACCTATCAAGGCTACGTTGCTTGCTGTTTGGTTTTTCAATGTTGTGTTTAAGCCTCTAACCGAAGAACAAGAGAAGCCTAAGGCTAAATCTGATTGAGTAGTGAGTTGTAGCTCTCATATTCAATCCTCTTTTGAGATTGTTTTCTTATTAGATTTCTTAATATGTTTTTCTATGTAGCAAAGTCAACTGTATACAATCAGTTCAATAAGATCTGAATTTTGGTGAATCCAATCTGCAATGTGATTGATAGATGCAGTAAAAGTATTTTGGTTTGTCTCAGTTTCTCTTTCAACTACAAGAAATCAATATTTTCAGCTAATAATAGACAAGATTAGGCTCAAACTCAGAAAAGTCAACAGATCCAGACTCAACAGGATGTATGAGGTAAGCAGCCAAGATCTCAGAGACTAAACCAGCGATGAGAGGAATCCTCTTGAGGTTCTTGACAAAGGAAGGATCATCGGTCTGTCCTACAGCCATCAGCTTCTCATTATTGATCACAACCATTCTATCTAGCTTCCTCTTGAACTCAGGGTTCTCAACATCTCAAGAATATTCACAGCTGGATGATCCAACACAGCTGGGAATATTCTTGCTGTAGTTCGGTTTGTCTGAAACAACATCTCAACATTTTCAGACACACAGCTTACCAATAATCTTCTGGATTCAAGTTACTTTTTACCTCGATGATGACGTGCATGTCAAACAACTTTGTGTTTAACCCAATACCCTCGTAGAAATCAGTTCTTTGACAATCGTTGAGGTACATTGTCACATAAACCTACAATTCCCAATCCTACATATTTGGAAGTAGAAGAAACGAGACCAGAGCTTGGCTTGCCAGTCATTGAGGAACTGAGGGTGAGCTTTCATCAAAGCAGAGAAGAAATCTCCATGACGGTTCTCGTCTTGGCACCAGTTCTCAAAGTACTTGAAGATTGGGTAACATTGGAACTCAGGGTTTTGCTTGAGGTTCTATAGATTGTGATGTACCTCCAGTACTCGATTTTTTCGGATAAGTAAGTAGCATAGAAGATGAACTTGGGTTTGAAGAAAGTGTACTTCCTTGCCTTTGTCAAGAAACCCAGTCAAGAGCCAAGTTGAAATCAGACAACCCCTTGTTCAAGAACCTGCATGAAAAGTTTTGTCATTATACTAACAGTTCAAGAAATCAGACAAACCCTTGTTGGGTCTGAAGCAACGAATAAATAAGGGAAAATAATTCCGAAATAAAATTATATTACAAATTATAACAAAATTATGTGATGCTTCTGATATCGAGAGAAGTCATCCTGTAATATAAATACAATTAAAAATGGAAAATTAAATTTTATAAAAAATCTAATGCTCAAACTCACAAAACTTATAATTTTTCTTATTTGTCTGGATTTTTCCCCCTCAGAATTACATAAAACAGTTAAAATAACAAAGACCAATCTCCATTTACAAGTTACAACTAAAAAGAAACATTTTTTTTTGGTCGAAACTAAAAAGAAATATAATCTCTATTTCTCCAGCTTCAAGCCATTCTCTAGCCAGTTAATAAAAAGAGTCCACAAGGGATTTTACTGTTACGGCTGAAATAATTGGTTTCTTCTAAAGCACAATCGAAGCTAAACCGGGCTAACAATAGTAAATAGCAAAATTCGAATATAAACCAAATTGCAAACCGGATTGAACCGGATCCACTCCAATCCGTTCGCTAAAGAAGACGGAGAGAGAAGAGAAGGGGGAACAAAAAGCTTATCCAGAAACTAAACTTCAAATGACTGTCTGAAAATTCTTCAATTCGAAGAAGATGGCTCTTCTCTGTTTCAATTCTCTCGCTCCTCTCTCTTCTCAAAGGCTTCAGCTTTCGTCTTTCGCTTCACCAGGTACGCAGCTTCACCTGTTTCTCTAGTCATCTGACGTATAGCTTTCGCTTCGAATCTCCATTACAGAACCAAGGAACCAAAAAGCTTCGTCCTTTTGTTTAAAATCCGAAGAGATAGCATTAGATTTTCATTGAGGCATTTCATCGAACACTTTAAGATCTGATACTTCTTAGGTTATTTACTTGTGAAAGCTCTAATCTTTTGGGTTTCTTCCTTGTATGGGGTTTCAGTTTTAGGCCTTAAACCCAACACCGTCGATTCCAAGAACAGAGTCTCTCTCAGTACGTACAGCTTGAGGAGTGGCCATGGAAGAGCAGTAATTGTGAAGGCAGCTGCTTCTGGCGTCGACGGAGCTGAGCCCGAGAGCAATGAGGAACCACCTAAGACTGTTGCTGCTGTTCCAGTTGACAAACTACCGTTGGAATCGAAAGAAGCTAAAGAGAAGCAGCTGCTGGAACAGAGGATGAAGATGAAGCTGGCCAAGAAGATTAGGCTAAGGAGGAAACGTCTGGTTCGTAAGCGTAAGTTGAGGAAGAAGGGTCGATGGCCACCTTCCAAGATGAAGAAGCTCAAGAATGTCTAGAGATGATGACTCTTTCTTTATTCAACTTTTTTTGTAATGTTGTTTGTAAACTTTCCTGAACCCTTTAATGCCTTTTGAAATGCAGACATTGTTATTTTGGATTGATCTCTAGATGAGAGTTTTTTAAAAGGATTCATTATAAAGGGTGAGTAGTGTCTAGATAGAAGCAAAAAATTTGGTTATTGAGGAAGAACATGGGAGCGGAAGATGAGAGGATAGGTGCAATAGATGTACTTCGAGTGGATTTAGACTTTGATTGGCTGATAGTTCCAGACCGAAGTAATCTGCAGTTATGTGGAGTTGAAACATAGTGTTATAATTATAAATGGCCCTTCTATTACCCTGACAAACATCCCATATGGTGAATGACGAGCTATCATATGAAGCTGATGCCATGTATGTAAAAATATGTCAAGGGATAACAAAACGGACAGAGTTAGCAGCAGAAAACCAAAAATGAAGCAAAACAAAAAATATATATATAGCAGTCTAACCAATGTCATGTTACTTGGGTAGGAAGCGGTCCATATGCATATGAGCATATTCCTCCCCTGTTTCAAAAGCAGTTGTTACTTGGTCATATATAAAACTAGCTAATGGTAGAAAGTAGATAATATTCAGAGGAGGCCATCAATACTCATCTACAGGCTCAGGCTATGAAGAGAGACTTCCCTCCATCTTGCCTCTACTTAAGGGCTTTAACACTTCTTTGAGAATCACTTGTCAGTAAGCAAGATTCCTTCTCATCTGCACAAAAAGAGAATATCAAACTGCAAATGAGGAAAAACGCTAGGCTATCAGCCTTATATGAACCATTGCTGTGACCAAACTTGTCGACTTGTATGGGTTTTTTTTTGCTAACTTGTAAATATCATATGTTTTTTTTTGCTAACTTGTAAGCATCATATTAATGATTGAAAGATCTTACAAAAGCAGAGTCTTAGGACGTGCCCCGTCTTAGGACATGACCATTCGCGAACTCGGGGACTCATTCCCAAAATAAACTTTTCATTATTATTTTTTTTTCGTTTGATTTTTTTTTAAAAACGAACCAATCGCAGACCGCCATGTGTCGAAGGGCCCGCGAAACAGTGGTTGAATCCGCCTCTTACCAGCGACTTCACATGATACGGGTTCACCAAAATCAGTTTATTATATTATTATTTTTTCTTGGGAATCGTGTGAGCTTCTCTTATAAACCCATATCAGCAATTACCTTGGCAAAAAGTTTTTAAAAAAACAAAGTAAAACTTGAAAATTACATGAGTTCAATCTACCCCAACCAAATAGACAGCAGAGGCTTAAAAAGCTTCCTTTGTCTTCTTGATGCAATAATATTTTTGATTTCCCTATCAATTCCTTTGAACACCAGAGAGGGAGGGATAGAGATTTTGTTATGTAGCAGATTGTTCCTCTACCGCAACCAAATAGACTTAAATGGTCTTGTCTGACATTGTTTTTTATAAGCATGCATTGTAACTTTTTTCAGAAATCATTTGAGGAAGCGATATGTGATTCATCACAAAAGCAAAGTCACTCGAAGATGAAGGTGGTATAACCCAAGGAAGTTCCAAAGATATGCTTACACTCTAGCACTTGCATTATAATTAGGTTTCTGTACATCATATATCCGATTCGAATTAAACCTAACACATAAAAGTATTCATTTATGTCGTCCTCATTCATATGTTTAGAAGTCCATAGACAGACCCACATGAGATGATATATAAGTGTCTGAATCTGATTAAGTCAAAGTAGATGATGTTTTCCTCATAAACCCCTTCTCAGGTGCAAGCGCAACCAACAACCACCTATACTTGTCGCCGTTGCATTAGTCTTTGTTTCTGACTATATATTATATAATCCCTTGGTCAATCCATGGTCCCTCCTTATATTTATTGCCGAGTTAGTAGTAGTCTCTTCCACCGTCCACATGTTCCAAAAAAAGATTCGGATACAAAATTCATTGTGCATAGATCCAACAAACTGATAAGTTCACATTGGTAAAACGTTTCAGGACATTTTAGAGTGTTGTTTAGAGTTTACGTTATGTTTCTAATGGGTAAAGTTTAATCACAGCAAGAGATCAGTGTCGTGTAATTTAGGAGTCAAGTATTCAAACGCAAGTGACGTTTTACTGTCTAAACTAAGAACACGACTGATGATGGATGGATGATCACTGTTTCCTCTTTTGTAGCATTGACGTTGACTCGGCTTTTAAACTGACCTCACCCCAAGGTGGTATTGGAAAAATAAATTGAAACTTTGAACAACTTCAGATTGCTTGCGACTTTTCTCATACCTATCATTCTCTATAGATAAATTAAATTAATTAACATATCAAGAAATAAATTGTCTATTTTATTTTATTTCTTTTTGATATCTGTTGGATTTTTAATTTCTCAACTTAACCTTTTTGAATTAAAGTAGTCTATTTTCTTTGATTTTTTTTACCTGAGCTTAACCCTTTTGGATTAAAATACTTAGTCTACTTTCTGTAATTTTTGTTTATGATCACCAAACCCATTACGAGTGTTTTTTTTTTAACTTTTCTTGTTAAGATGTAATCTTTTGACTTGGGTTCTAGCACTATCGTTTACTTTGACATGGTCTCGTGGGTGTAGTTCTCGGAAGATGATCTCTTCTTATGTATAAACTATTGCTTTGTTGTTACACTAAGCTTTTATGTTTTGAGTATCAGTTTCTAGCATTAGATATGGATTTGTATCAGTAATGAAGAACATAATTCTGGTGGTGGTAGCGTATATTATTGTCTTCTCTGTGTTATTTTGTTAATCGTAACAGAAATTAAAAATTGCCATTAACCATTGATTCATTAATCCCCCAACAGTACGAACAAGAGACTCCATAGCCACAACAAAGCTCAGGACGATAACAAGATGTTCATAACCAAACCAAGAGAGATACATGGGACTACATCTACAAACACTAACTTATACATCCGTTTCGATCACATAACTTTCCACGACTCGAGCGTCGGGAAGCTCTGGTAACCATCCAACTCCACGGCGGAGCCACCACCAACACCAACACCATACTTCACCGTCGCCGCCGTACTCACCGGCGCTGAAACAGAGCTAAAATCGTTGACCATGTTCTCCTGGTGATGGTTAGACAAAAACGACGACGTATCAAGCGTAGGAACCGCCGAGGAGGAGGATGAGGATGGTGGTAGCCTGCTAGCGAGCCTATGCGGCTCCGGCTTCACGATCGGAGAGAAAATGCCGTGGGAAGGAGAACCGACGAACTTCGCGCCGGTGACTTGCTGGACCATCTGCCGGAAGTTAGCCGCGTCCGCCGTTATAAACGTGGTCTGAGACTTCTTGGTAGAGACTCGAGACCGGCGTTTCGCCGGTTTGTCTCCGGAGGAGACGCCGGGACCACGCTTCCGCTTCCCGCCACCAGCGCCGGAGATGTCCGGATCCGAGACGAAGGAGACGTTGGAGAGGGTCTGAGGAGGAGAGAGATCGGAGACGGCGGCGGCGGAATCGAAGTAAGACGAAGGAGAGAAAGGATCGGTGGGGGTGGGTGTGGATGTGGAGATGGATCTGTGAAGAGCTTTGGCGAGTATGTCGCTGTCTTGATCAGGAAGTAACCATGAGTCGATGTTGAAGCTTTGTCGGAACGACCATGGCTCAACGCTCGCTAATCCATCAGACGACGCCATGTTTTTTTACTTTTTTAACCACGGTGAAATTTGGAATCGAAGACGGTGAAAAAAAATAGAAATAGAGAATTTTGGAGCTCTCCTGTTCTTTTTTTTTTATAGGAGTGGAGAAGAAGTTAGAGAGTGAGAGAATGAAGGCGGAGGGGAGATAATAAATAGGACGGCGGCGAGAGAGAGAGAGAGAGAGAAAACGCGTAGAGAGGAGGGAGAGAGAGAGAGAGAAAGTAAGACACGCGTCAGCAGTGTTGTACGGATGTCTGACTCAGCTCTGTTTGGTCTACGGTCTTCATTGATTAAACCCATGAGAATCCATGACCCAACTTATCCCGTATTAATTAACGATAATGACGTTGCTAATCTATTTAACAAAAAAAAAAAAAACTTCGTACTCTATAATAGAGTTTTCTTTCTTTTTTTTTTTGATGTGGAGAGTTTTTAGCGTTGTTAACTGCATCATTCCTATTAATTTTCTATGAAGTTATGAATTTGTAATGTGATGTAGTTCTTCAGATTGTTGGGATACTATGAAAATGTAAATTATTATTTTTAAATCTGGGAGCTATATGCTAATTTTTCACTTGTCTATTTCGAAGGCCGGTTCTGTTCATAAACACACCAGTACAACTTGTTTACATAATCTCTTGTCGTGCACCGACTACATTGTTTGTTCTGCCAAACCGTTTGGATGCAAGCTTGAAACAAATAGAAATAAGGAAAGGGGAAAGTGCAAAGTTACGTAAATGCAAGTAAAGCCTATGTGAGCAATACTAATAGAGTATATAGTGTTTAGCAAAAAAGAAGAAGAATATATAGCAATTAGCTAGCTCCTAGTCTTCTTTAAATGTGCTCTTATGCATAAACGAATATGTTGTATTCGATTCTAAAACGGTTGTAGCTTTTGTGCTGATTTTTGTAAACTTCAAATTAACGGTCGGTGAGACGCATCGTATTAAATTTTGGTTTCTATTATAGTGCGACAGTGTAGACTTATCTAGATGATTTTGTCTGTCTAAATCTATACTAACCTACAAACAATGAAACAAACATACATATAGCTAAGATTGCAAGGAAGAATATTAAAAGAATATCTGATAATAAATCCCACCATCCATGGTTTGACCCATTCAACAGCTATACTACGTAGTTTAAAAAAAAACAACTATTCTACGTACGTGATTAAAAGCCATTTTCCTGTGGAGTATATATATACCAAGAGTTTGACCTATTCAATGTTTTTTTTCCTTTTTTTTTTAAATTACAAAATTTCCTATTATCAATCGGTCCGGTAATTAAAAGCTAAGTTAAAGTTTAGTAACTCACTTCGGTGGTACCAATAAGGGTACCAATGACAACAAAATTTTCCCGATAAAACTAACAGCAATTAGACACTGATTATAATTTTATATCACATTGATATTTAAAACCTCAACATTTTACTTTACATCATTAAATATTGGCTTTAATAAAATATGAAGATATTTTGTTTTTTAAATAGACTATTTTCTTTTTTTCTTTTACAGTTTAAAATAATTAGTAAATTTATTAAGTTTAGTAAAAGATATTAAGTTAATAAAAATAGGTCTTATAGAATAAAAATATATAAAAATTATTTATACATAATATCATTAAATAATAAATATCAGTAGGCATATTTTTCAACGCACAAGTAAAAATTATACTTTATTTAATTTGATAAAAATGAAAAATAAATTTTAGTTCAAAACAAAATAAACTATTAAACTTAACATTTTAAGTAAGAATACCATATTAATAAAATAAATTATGTATATATTACTAATTAGATTATACAGTTTACATATAATTATACTATTATTTTCACTAATTGATTTATTCGGTTTGATCGGTCTATATACCAAACCGTTTCCATACCGCGGCTTCTTAAAAATAACATTTATTCGGTATATTTAATATTAACAAATCCAAACCGATTTTTCTTTATCGGTTTGGTTTTAATTGGTTTGTTTTTACCGGATTGAACATAAGCAATATAGATCATTAATGATGTAAAACAAGTTTATATATGCATTAAAGTGAAATAAATACCCGGGCGGTTGCCCAGTTAAAAATCTAGTCGATATTTAAAACCTCAACATGTAGCTTTTCTCTGTTGATCCCGAACAATCTATAACTTAACTAAACTGATGTTCAACCTGATTTTTTTTTTTAATAAAAATATTATATTAGAATTCGTCCCAAACCACTCATCTGATATTTAAGTGGGCAGTAGTTTAGGGGACAGTTAATTCCCCACTTAGCTAGGGTTTCTTTACGAAACTGGTTTAATACCGTTTTTCATCCCGTTCAATCTGTGTAACCATGTAAACCATACCCGGTCCGAATGATTATTAATTAGATATATATTGAAAGAAAGCTAAACTGATATTTTTCTATATGGTGAGTCAAAGTCACAAGTTTATTGACTTTTAATTCCAGCAATGACTGGCCAATTTATACTCTTTATATATGTTTTATATTATAATAAAGGTGTACATCTTCAAATCAACACTGGTATACAGTAAAGTCGGAGAATTATGTCTATTTAAAATATTAATTAGAATAATATTTATTCAAATGTGAGATTTGGACCCCAAAATATTGACATATTTCTTCCTTCAAAATTAAAACATATTTCTTCCACAGAAGAAATACAGTCTTATACTGTATATAGTAGCTGAATTATGTTTTCTAAATAAGACACTGATTTGGGATCAGTTAGATTTTGAACTATATAGTTAAAATGATTGGTTTATAACTAGCATGATTCCCCAATGTGAAAGCTATTTGATACCATGTGAAAGTTTTATCTGAAAACCATATTAAATCATGAATTGCTTTTTAATTTTCTTACACATGCATGCACTAGACTGGACATCTATTTCTTCTATATTTATAATCCTATCACATACATGCAAATCAACTTAATTAGTAGTATGTAACTGAAAGTAACAAGTGTGTCAAAAGCGACAAATGTTTTTTCCAAAAGCGACACACTTGTTATAAGTGTAGTTTGTATTATTATATGTTCTAAAATTATAAATGAAAAAAAAAATGAACTGTAACGTGGGAGTCGTGATTGACTGTGAGACTTTTGCATGAATCATGCATGGGCTATCTGAAAATGATTATTCTCCTGGCCATCTTTTTTTTCCTTTATGCAAAACGCGTCTCACGCCCGATGTCTCATCCTGCTCGGTATCTTTACACTGTTCACCTCCGACCCATTCATATTTTTCTCCAAAGAAAAACTAGTTCATTTGCACATGGCTTTGTTTTTTTCCTTTTATAGGAGTATAACCTATCAAATGGTCTTTTCTTTCCTTTTGCTGAATAATTATCTTTTCCATTGATATAGCATGTAATAAAATGGATCAGATTATCTTTTGCTAACCTCTTATTATATATCCGTCAAATTCGCTAAAATAGAAGCCACCAAACAGATGATAAAACATTTTAATGTTTTAGAGTTTGATCACATTAGATTCAATGTTTTGTAACATTTTAATGGTACAAAAAAGCTTTCGTACTTTTTGTGCAACTTCTCTTCTTGTTGATTTCATAGATATTTAAATCATATAATAAGTCTTGATTTAATATTGTCCCTTACGACTTGTCGCGTGCCTATTTCATCGCAAGTTCCTAGTATATATATCAATCGCAGAATCTTGGTCTTGTGATGTCAAATAAAAATATTAATATTCCACTCCACTTCATCTGTTTTCGATCAGATGTCAGTAACTCCATATATATATTTCGTCTGGAAACGTACTTAATTATGTTAATGTATTGTAAACTCAAAATCTTGATTATCGTAAGTATGAAATTTGAGAACGCATATGATACTAGTGAAGCTAAAGTCTCATTTTTCTATATAGTTTTCATTCTCCTTACTACGTGGATATCTTCCTCTTTTTTTTGGGTCAACACTACGTGAATATCTCATTTCTCAAATCTCAACTGAACTGAATAAACAGATATGCTTTTTAATGAAACTACACATGGTACCACCAGTACCACTTGTAATTATTATCAATAAATCCTAATACCGTTTTATATCTATCAATTATGAAAGAGGTAACAATAATTGGCATTGATATTTAAACGAGGGGTAAGATATTGCGTGCTGGATATGAATCTAATTGCGTGAAGAAAACTATCTTGAATTGGTTAATTAATATATATCCAGATTATGTGGATTAGAAAATTCAATTCCATATATAAAACCAGACAATTCATTTTGTGTTCAAGATGCAAAGAGAAGAAGTGGACCCTAAGAAGAAGAGAAAAAAAACAGATGGACCAAAAATGGTTACAAAAAAAACAGATGGACCAGTCTTTTACATAGCCTTGTTGTGCCTTTGAATTTAGTGGTCAATTATTGTAGTCATCGAATTTGGATGACATAGGCATTGTTCATTCGATTTTATTCGTTTATGTAACTCATCAAGGTTTCGCATCATTTATGTACAAAGATAAAATAATTAATCAATTTACTTCACAGAAACTTATAGAGTTTTAAGATATTTTATACTCAAGTTTTATTCGTTTAGAAATATATTACTTCTTAATACATAAAACGAAAAGTTTAAAAAGAAAAATACATAGCATATATTTTGAAACGAACTGTTTATTCATATATTAACAGTGAAATGATTTTCATCTATTTGAGAAAGTGATACTTAATTTTTTTCTAAGTGATACTTATAAAAGTTATAAATAATAACGAGTCAGTACACAATATTAGTTGTACTACTCTAACGTAGTCTCGATCATTGACAATTAACCATTATGAGAAGCTGAGAAACACATCAATATCAGCAACTGGACAGGACAATAACTTCTTTTTTTTCATATAGTCAGCTTGGTGTCAATTATGTAACACTAGTATAGTATTATTAGTTTATTACGGTCTTGCAATATATTCGAATTCGTTGAGTCGACTCACCTGCGTTCAAGAGATCTCGATTAGCATGAAACAGCTTAACTATACGTCAAAGAATTTTGAAACTTATTTTATTTCTGTTCGATACTTTTTTTTTCTTTTTTTTCTGTTCTTGGTTAAAGGACGTTTATATCATCCTAATTAAGATCTAATTACATTTGTAAATTGTAATATGAGTTAAGCGGGTCTCAATTAGAAAAAAGAACCAAAAATCAGTTAAATATGGATAATTTTTCCTACGAAATGCTAACTGTTATATTCCGTACCATTATGCTCAAAAATTAAAATACACAAAAATAACACAAAGTGGAAAGTCATTCTGATTTGTATTCATTAGAAAAATGCAGTATTGATCATAATATGGGAGGAACAAAAGTCAAGAGACGCCAGCGATGGCGTCACCTTTTTAAAACGATGTAACCATGACAGTATCATGACGATGGGCGTCTAATACTAACTTTATATCCGTTAATAATTAAATTAATCTAATCTTAAAATAATTCAAAAGTGATCAATAAAAAAGTAAAGTTTGAAACAAAAACAGAGAGGGACACGTGAGAATGTTGACTTGAAGGAGCGGTCGTGTCAGATGCATTGCGCCCAAAGTTTCTTCATCAGTCCCAAGACACTGCCCACGCTTGTTGCCCAAGCTTCTTTCGCCTTAAGACAATTAAGATTCCTTTTCTTTTCCTCAAAAGGTCAGTTATATTGTCCTTTTTATAGAAAACAATTAGATCTGATCTATAGCCTATAGGACCAGTTGATCTGAACTTCCTTCACATAAATGGGCTAATTAATATCTGGGCTCAATTGTTAGAACTAGCCTCTTCCTTGAAACTGATTCTGCTTCTGAGATTTGTCTTAACTCTCAAGGCTGACTCGAGTGTGTAATAAGAATTATATTTGTTTATAGGCAATCCCATATTAGGATGTACTATTAAACCTAAGTTGGGGTTATTCGCGAAGAACGATGGTAAAACAGTTAACGAGGGTTTTACTGGTTTTTCCGCTACCACAACTTTTGCAGTTGATAGTGGTTGTTGGCGTTTTGAAACAATCACAGAAAATGCTACAAATTGCTTTAAACCGTTCCGAACCTCTTAAAATCAAAAGCTGGTTCCAGCTAGTGTTTGCGGTTACGGATGGTTGCGGGAGGGTACATTTTTTTCTTAAAAAATTTAAAAAACTAAAAATGTTCAATAAAAATTTTAAATTGAAATATTAGAAATTGTAAAATATATACATATTATATTTTAATTTATATTATAAAACTTTAAAACAAAAACATTTTCAATAATTTTTAAAAATTTAATATTATGATTTTATAAATAGAATTGTTATATTATTGTAATATTATGATTTTTAATATTTTTATAATTATATAAAATGTAAGTATTATTAATTTATTATTTAAGAATTGTTGTATTTGGTAGTTTACCGGTCATAAAAGTTCCGCAAACATACCAATTTCTAACCGCTGTACCAGTCATACAAATCTATAGAAAACTCTTAAAACCGCAAATATCCGCCCGCAAACTTCCGCAACCGCTGCGATTATCCTAGTCAGGTCGTGAATGTCTACATGGTCAGCAAACCCATGTTTGTTTACAATTGCAACAACAATTTGTTGTATGAGCATCAACGATTGGTAGCTTCTACAATTTTTAACATTTTAATTTAATATTTAAATAATAAATATAAAAATAACAAATCACATGTCCGAGGGATTAATCACAACGATTAACACTAGCATCAACAGCACTAAAACGAAAAACAATAGTGATATTAATTTAGTTATTGTCGCTGGTCGCTGCCGTAGCCACTTGTAAACGAACATGACCTAAATAACTTTCATATCCAAGTTACATCCAAGACTTCAGCTAGACTTAAACTCTAAAATCTCTCCTTCTCTTCTTTCACATATATAAAGTTTGCTCAATCTAATCGCATATCTCTGAAAAATAAAAAACTAAAAAGCACCAAATTACAAAAAAACCCACACATAATCTCTCAATTTCCTAAAAATATGTCACACTACAATAAGTTTGCTGAAGTTGTATATAACAAGAGAAATAATGCATGGCGTTTCAGAGTTAAAATACTCAGGATCCACTCATTCGTTTCCTATGTTTTCGGTATTAGATCCAACTGGAGTTATATCATAGCGGATAAAGACGTAAGTGTATAATAACCATCTCTTAGTTATCAAATAAAAATAAACAAATTAAACTAAAAATTTGATACTTAACTTTATTTTTTCCAGGGAACCAAAATGGAGATGAATATTTATGCAGGAACTGAAGATATATATAGAGGACTAGAGAAATAAGAGAAAAAGCGGGTGAAAATATTTCGTGTAGAAGTTGACCGTACCTATCAAGGTTTTAAGGCAACAAACTCTCCATTCACACTAACTGCTACGCCTTTTACTGGAGTCCGCATCATCAATCCTCTTAACAATCGTTATGAGTGAAATCAGACATGTCTTTTTCTTCTAAACCTTGTCTTTGGTCTTGGGTAGATTTTCGGCAAGCTCTATACTTGTTCGTCATCTTGGGGTCGACCTTGGTTAGATCCTGAATGGTTTTCCCAAACACCTGTGTTGACAACCAATAACAGATTTTGATAAAGTGGGTTTGTGATAAAAGCAAGAGAGGAGGCAAGCAAGCAAGGATGCTTACTTCCATTTCATGCATGCTTACTTCCATTTCATGCATTTCACTCTTGAGATGAGTGGTAAAATTTTCAAAGGGGGGGGGGGGGATATTGCATAACAATACCACCAGGTTCAACTTGCCCAATATTACATCCGTGATGGGGAAAAAAAAACAAAACATAGTTCAGTTACACAAAACATGAGAGAGGTTAATTTGACAAAAGTAGTTACCTGGATGATTATAGTAAGAACCAAGTCCCTAAGGTCAGTGACTTATTTAGGAGATAGCTCAAATTAAATCCTTCTTCAAAGTTGTCATTCTGCACCTGTGAGAGGGGTTTGGGTTTTCAACATCTGAAGAAAATTTGACAGCCCAAAATAGTTCAACATGTAATCTCTATATGTATATGAAAATGGCAATTGAGGGCATGAATGTAGACAATTGTTTTAGTGATTCAATTCAATATAGATGACGGAGGAACAAAATCAGACAAAAGGTCAACAATAGCATATCACCAAAACCCAATATTCCCATAAGTCTATCACATAGAGCAAAATACATATAATACTAGAACATAAGCGTGCAACAACACATGATAAAAGTACAAAGTTTCAGCCAGTAAATTAAATTGGAGTCTAGCTGAGAGGTCATAATTCAAAATCTATATTGGAAATCTTAATCTCATTTAAGAAAATGGCGATAGTAACATTTGTTCTTGTCTCATTCAACTTCTTTTTCTTCTTTTTCGTTTTCTTCTTCTCTTCTTCTTCTTGTCCTTCTTCTTCTTGTTCTTCCTACAAAGTTTCAGTCAGTAAATTAAAAAAATTCAGTTGAGAGGTCATAATTCAAAGTTTTATTTTTGGAACTCTTTAATCTCATTTAAGAAAATGAGATAGTAGAACTTTCCCTTGTCTCATTCAGCTTCTTATTCTTGTTCTTCTCTTCTTCTTGTTGTCCTTCTTCTTGTTCTTCCTACAAAGTTTCTGTCAGTAAATTAAATTGGAGTCTAGTTGAATAATAAAAATGGAATTTTTAATTAATGTGTTTCTCATTTAAATTAAATAGAAATATTTTATCATAAATTTAGTTATATATTGCAATTGTAAAAAAAAAAAACTGGTAATTCAGTATTTGCCACGTGCCAATGGACCAACCTTACAGTATAAAAACGTATAAAATAAAAGAGAAAAGAAAGATATAATAAAGAAAACAAAAACCTAAATTACATATGTATAATGCTTTAATTACCGTCGAAGTGAATAAGAAAACATTATTGATGGGAGTTTAAGGTTTTACATAAAGAGAACACAAAGAGGTCTGAAAAAACAAATACACAAAAGAGTATGAAGAAGAGTAAACAAGAGAACTTGCTTTCTCCTTCATCTTCATGGCGGGAGACTCATAATCCTCCTCGGAGAGCTTCAAACTCCTCCGCCGTATCCTCCGGCTGTCTCCCTGGATTCTTCAACATCTTCCTCTCCACCTTCAACTTCTCCTCCAACCGCCGCAAATCCATCACTCTGGGATCTAGCAAACGAGAACAAAGAACCGTCGCCAACGCTTCTTCTCCAGACGGCGGAGGAACCGTCAAGCAGCCGCTTCCACGCAACGAAGGAGCGGAGGGAGATGCGGCGAGGCTGAGTCTTGTTGGAGCGTTGGAGAAATGTGATCGGGACTTAGAGGAGCTACGGAGAACCATCAACGTCATCAAAACTAGTTACCTTGTTCACAAGAAACTTGAGGTTTCACCTACGACGGCGCGTGATAGTTTCAAGTTCTGTAGCACCGGTGAGTTTCTCGGTTCCCATGTTAATAAATGTCTCAACATGTTTTACGTTTACTAAATATTTATGGTAAATTTAAACTCAACTATACTTAACCTAAGTTAACATAGCAGAATGAGAATGCCAAAGATTTTTATCTCTTTGTTGGTGGGAGAAGTCATGACTTTGTCCAATAGTGGAAGACAGTCTCATCACCTTTTAATTTTATTTTTATTAATATGAAATATAGAAATATACAAATGTAATTTCTCTAACAATTTCATGCATGCATGTAATGTGTTACTTGATTGAGTCACATTCGTCATTAGTTGAATTCACTTCAAAGTTGTTGGCAATTGACATCGAGGATAATGTTCAAATCGATATTAAGTCAAAAGATTGGAGAGTAATTAGTATTGACGTTTAGTCTTAGTCTAATCTAACATGATCTATGTCTAATTAAAGTGCAAAAGAGAGTCGAGAAAGAGGCATGTTAGACAAATAATTATTCCTTTATTCATGAAGCCCACTATTACTTTCTCCATCATTTGGGCCCCCACCCATTATTTGAGTTATTCCTGATTCTGACCCACAAACTGTTGAATGGTACCAAATCAAGTATACCACTTTTTAAGCAAAATGATTCTGCATAGCACATAATTTATGTGAACTTTTTTTTGAATAATACATAATAAAACAACCAAGAAAAGGTTGTGTTTTCTTCTTCTTCTATAGCTTAAAAATATTATCTGCTATTTAAAAGGGATATTTTAAGAATGTATGACTTCTTTTTAAAAAAAACATGGATGAAATCAACTTTGTAAAATTAGTAGATGCTTGGTATTATTGTGATTGTCGAGATATACTATAGGGATTTGGTTTACAACAATAATATTTATTTTTGACAACGACAATGATAAAATAGATATCATACTAATTAAACAAATATTGTCGTATAAATTATTGTATTGTCCTAACTAATGGCAGGAGATGTCGTCGTGGGGACGCAAACGGATAAGAACATGAAGGCGACAATCCACGAAACAGACACGGATACAACAATGTTGTTGAAGGTGACGAAGAACGATCAAGAGTACAAAGACAACATAACCTACAAAGTCAACCACATTAATCTAATCACTAGACCCGATCATTACGCCATGCATGACGTCATTTCCCGGATGGAGACACGTGACACGGCGCCAATTATGGTGCAGAAGGTAAGACGGAGCTTGATGGAGAGTCTGAACCAGGTTTGTGATGACGTGGAATCTGGTCAACGAAGAGAGGTCGCTAAGATCGGTTTGGCTCTTCACGACCACATCTGTCGGGATTTGATCGCAGAGACCGTTCACGAGCTCTCCTCCTTCTCCGAATACAACGAGGACGACGAGTGTCATAAGTCTACTGATTGTTACGGGGGAAATGGACGCCGACACATCCGACGTAAAAGTACCAACTCACTCCCGCTAGACGCGTGTCGGAGGAGACTAGTGTTTTGATGTGATCGATCTATATCTTTAGGTTCTTTGTATGTCACAGTCGCGACAGTTTTCACCTACAACACGTTTTGTAGCTCTTATTTTATAATGTTGTTGAATTCATAATCTACAAATAATTAAGACGACATGCACTTGAATAGGGTGCAAATGGTTGGGTTTAAAGATAAATTTCGTATTCTGTATATCGTGAGGTTTTACTATTTACAGGACAATATGTTTGTTCATACAAGCAATTTCACTGGTTCTCTCAGACAAAGAATGAAAAACTAACAAATTTTAAAACGAAAAAATTATTGCCAACTTATATACATGCATGACTTTTCTTTAAAACGCATGTTTTGTTTTCTACATATATGTAAATTTTTTGGAATAAATGTAAAATTTATTCAATCAAAAACTTATGTTACTTTCTTTCAATGTTATTACCATAACATGTTCTAATCTGTATGTTCTTATTTACACATATTAGGATATTGAGTAGATAAATATAAACTATGGTTTATACTATATATGTAAGAGGTATTTTTAAAATTTTGGAAGAGGGATTATAATTCAAAAGATTTGTTGACTGGTGATAGTGAACTACATTTAAAAAAACCTATACCCAATCTAAATGGACGCTAACTATGCTGACGTGAGAGTCAACGTTCCGCGTACAGACCGCGTGAGATGGATGATCCACTCTGGCGGTTTGGAAAGAAAATCATTGTTAATGGCATTATCGTAAATTAAAGTAACAAGTGAGGGTGTAATGGAGATTTCATCCGGTACGAGATTTATAAAACGGTTTAAGAGAGTCCCGGTTCGGAGTAAAAGTCGGTAATAGCTAATAAGTATCCGATAAAGACGGTCTCTCTCTCGATCGCTTGAAGCCTTTCTAAATTTCTATTCTTCTTCCTCCTCTCGATTCTCGATTGGACATTGAAAACAAAAACAAAAAAAGTATCTACGAAAAGCAAAAGAAACAATCTCAAACAATGGCGGATCAGCTCACCGACGATCAGATCTCTGAGTTCAAGGAAGCCTTCAGCTTATTCGACAAGGATGGTGACGGTACGTTCCTCTCTTCTCCAGCCTCCATAATTTAGAGACATACGTTTGTGTAATGCTTACGATGTTTGCTACTCTGTATACACGTGATTACCTGGATTCGATTGATTCGAATCTCTGGTTGATTCTTTGGTTATTGCTCTGTGTCGTACGGATCTGGGTTTCATGATCTCTTTCGATTGCCCAGAAACGATGTCGTCATGTTGATATAGAAAAAAAGATAAAGAGACAAACTTTGAATTTGGATCTACTTATGATGCTGCTTGCTTCTCTACGGAGTTTTTTGCTTTGTGTTTGCTGTCCTGTCTGCTTTGTCTGAAAAAAAAAAACATAAAGAGAGAAACTTGTTGTCTGCTTTGAGTTTTGTCTGAAAAAGGATAAATTGATCAATTGTCTGCTTTGACCTTTGAGTTTTGTCTGAAAATGATAAAGAGAGTATTGTTGTCTGCTTTGAGTGTTGTCTGAAAAGGACAAAGAGAGAAACTTGTTTGTTGTTTGTTGTTTGCTTTGAGTTTTGTAATTGTTAATTTTCTTCTTGGAGTAGGGAATGTTGTAACAGTCCTTGATTTTGATTTGCTTGCAGGTTGCATTACCACCAAGGAGCTTGGAACCGTGATGCGTTCTCTTGGACAGAACCCAACAGAAGCAGAGCTACAAGACATGATCAACGAAGTTGACGCTGACGGTAACGGCACCATTGATTTCCCAGAGTTCCTGAACCTCATGGCACGTAAGATGAAGGACACCGACTCCGAGGAAGAGCTCAAGGAAGCGTTCCGGGTCTTTGACAAGGACCAGAACGGTTTCATCTCAGCAGCTGAGCTCCGTCATGTGATGACAAACTTAGGCGAGAAGCTCACGGATGAAGAGGTTGATGAGATGATCAAGGAAGCTGATGTTGATGGTGATGGCCAGATTAACTATGAGGAGTTTGTCAAGGTCATGATGGCTAAGTGATGAAGGTTTTGGTTTACTAAATACTCTTTTATGTGATTCTTATGTTTACTATTATGTTCTAAAGTTTTTTATTCATGGGACTTGGTTCTGTTTTCTGGCTGTTTACGCCAGTGTTATCTCTTTTATGCTCTGTTTTGTGTATGAACAGTTCAAGTCTTGCTCTTTGTAAGTTGTAACTTGGTCTCTAGTTTCGTGGTTTGTTAATAATGGTCTCTAGTAAAGCATTGTATCATGGTTTTGTTAAAGTAAAAAGTAGATGGCATGTAGGGGGCAATGTCTTTTTCCATAAAATTTGCAATGAATTTGAAATAAATACTTTCTAGAACAAGAGGCTGATGTGCAAACATTAACTTGTTAATAAATCGTTCGAACCTAGTGTGATCACTAACGTTACAGTTGAATATTTTTGGCTTAATTTTTATTTTGTAACATATATTAACGTTAAAGGTAATTTTGTTAAAACAATTTTGGAAATGTTCCGAGTCATTTGCAAACCAACGGTCGAGTTATATTATCTTTCTTTACCAACTACGACGGTTTAAAACGTTGTTACAATTAAGCAGTAGAAAACGGTATCAATTATCGATCAAAACGCATGCAACGTTTGCAGGAGAACAAAAAAAACTTGTATTCAACTTTTATTATAAAAAAAAACTTATTATTGTCGATGACACTATACAAATATAATTTTGTGGCCAGTGGACCTCCCCTTTGGTTGACACATATCTTTGATGATGAGAGAGTCACTCCTTCTTTGAGGCTGCTATAGTTCTTCCTTTCGACTAACGGACTGTGAATTATTTGCTTTTGTTGGTTTGTAGCAGACCTAAGCGTAGTTATGTTGGGTATTGTGGTTGTTGTCCCTAGGAAGTGGCTTTTGATTGTAAGAGGAGTGTTGATGTTTTCAATGCTTCATGCAGAACAATTTGCTTGTATGTTTGGATAATTTTTATATATGAAAAAAAACAGATGACAAAAAAAGACACTATACAATGTACAGTCTCTCTCTCCAATCTCGTTTTATGTATAGTATATAAATATATACAATCTTCCTTTTAGGACAGAACCCACAGAAAGCTCCAAATCCAACAAAAAAAAAAAAAGAAAGCTGCAAAGAAGCAAACAACAACAATAAAAATGCAGCCAGAGATTTCAGATCAAATATTATATTCCTTCCTCACCGGAGGATCCTGTGCCTCGTCGACCACCACCACCACCACCACAAGGTCGTCCTTTTACCCTTTTGTCATGGAAGACACAAGTTCTCAAGACAAAGCTCTTGCTACTACTCTGAGGAAGCACAGAGAAGGTGAGCGACTGAGAAGAGAAAGAATCAACTCTAATCTTAACAAGCTCCGGAACTTACTCTCTTGTAACTCCAAGGTACAAATACTACTTCATATTATTTTTCACTTACTGAAAGTTTGATAGAGACTAATATCTAATCTACTCATTAAAGTGGAAGCCATAAAGCATTTCAACAATAAAAACATGATGATTTAAAATATATTTCTACATTTTCTATATTTTTTACTTATGCTATACATAATTAACTTAAAAGAGGGACTTAAAATGAGAATTCGAGTTTTGGATGTTATCTAATCATAGTTCTTAAAATGTTTTTTGTGTATTTATTTAGTTAGTTAAGTTCTTGACTAGTTAACTAGTCTTGATTGGCTAATTCATCAGTACGCACTGCGACTACTGTCAACTGTCTTAGGATTTGATTAATTGAACGTTGAAAAATTGGAAGTATATCATTTATAGAAAATGAAATAATTTTTATAGTTACATCAGTCAAATGTAGTGTTTTCGAATATTAAAAAAGCTGCAAGTACTGGGAATATCTAGAAAATTGAGGACAAATTTATAAAAAGCTTTCAAAATTATTTTTATTCTCTGAAGCTGTTGAATCATTTTGTCGGAAAAGTTCTCAAGCTTTTTTTTGTTTTAAAAAAAAATTCTTTTGAAACAAATTGAACATCTTTGACAAAAAAAAAACAAATTGAATATGCAAGGCAAGATTTCTCGAACAAAGAGTTTCAAAAGATCCAAGACTTTTCTCTTTCTTACGTTTCATATTTTTCTCCACAGACCGACAAAGCCACACTACTAGCAAAAGTGGTCCAACGAGTCAATGAACTAAAACAACAAACTCTAGAAATCTCCAACGAAACCGTACCGTCTGAGACAGACGAATTCAGTGTATTCAACTTCGAAGACTGTTCCACCGAAGATGGTCGGATAATCTTCAAAGTATCGTTCTGCTGCGAGGACAGGCCAGATCTCATGAAAGATCTCGTGGAGACACTTAGATCTCTTCAGATGGAAACTCTATATGCATATATGACGACAATCGGTGGTCGGACAAGAAATGATCTCGTTGTGGTCGGCAATAAAGAGCAGCACAGTGTCGAGTCAGTGAAATTACTACAGAACGCACTTGAGTCGTTGCTCGAATGGTCAAACCAGTCGGTGATGATGGGAAATGGTGGTGGGGGAGAAAGGTCCAAAAGACGTCGTCCTCTCGATCACATCATACGGGTGTGATTTTGATGAGACTTGAGCACTATATAATATAGTTTTGTTTAGTCAATATAACGTTTTATCTTTTATTAGATAAACAACGTGGTTATAATTGTCGAACGCTTTAGTGTTTATTTTTTTCCACGAAGAGAAAATACTTTATATGGTTTTTTACTTGTGACGTTATGCTATGCGAGTGCTGGTGTTAATTATGAGTGCAAATGAGGTTTTAATTTAATTGTTGGAATATTTGTTGAGGCTGAAGAATATCTAAAGAAGAGATGTGATTGGGTGAAGATTGTCAAGTACATGCAGAGAAACAAGACTTCCAAAACATTATATATATACGTTATATGAGAACCCTAGCAGCATACAATGGTGTATGTAAAGTGAACGTACGACGTAAGACAGTGAAAAGAAGGTGCTTGTAGAATCTTAATGAAAGAATATATATGGAGAAGTGTTGGAGTTTCAAAGCTAGCTCCTGTCATCTTGTCCCCCAAAGATCTCTTCCTTATCTTTCTGATTTTTTTGTACCTTCACTTTTGTTTTTTGGGTTTTTGTTGATGAAAATTTACTTGATTTTTTTGGGAGCACATGAAAAAAGCTGGTTGAATACACAACTAAGGAGGTACAAAGAAACTAGGGAATCTTTTCATTTTGTCAAACGTCATTGACTCATTGTACATATTTTCACATTTCCAAAAATGTGAAATATTGACGTTCATACTCTTATGAGTCATAAGTTTGATTTTTCTCTCCTGTTAATCTCTCTAGAAACAGAAATTAAACCGAGTCTATCCACAAATAGTTAAAAGTAAAAACGACTTTTTTTTTATGACAAAAAAACAACTTTTGATCTATTGGATTGGAGAGGAAAAAATTGTTTAAAATGCCATTTGGTTTATAATGTTGAATACTAGCGTCAATAGCAATCTCATGAGAATCACAACAAAAAGACAGTTCAAAATAATTTACATATGGATATCATATCCATGATATGTAACATTCTAGTTTTACATAACACCAGCACCGGCAAAACAGAAACTAGAGTCTCTATTGCATTTTTATTGATATAAACTAATTACTATAAATAAAGTATATAAAAGGTGGACCAATCAAAAAACTGATAATGTTCAGGATCGTCTCTTCACAAGAAGACGTCTCTTTCCAATTTGTCTCGATTTCTTTTTTTTTCATCATGTTTAGTTTATTTAATTATATTAATATCAATGTACTCTTCAAGAGATGATCCGATTGATCGGATGCGGATGGTCTAAGGACTCTCTTGATGTGAACATACGAGTAAGGTTTGGACTTATAGTGCTTTTTAAATAAATGGGTTTATCCCAATTTGATCTGAAGATAAAGATTGATCAAATACATAATATGGTGATACGTTTATATAACATGCCACTCACTACTCGAAGCCTCGAGCTATACTTAGATTTATAATGGTCTCATAAGAAATTCGAGATCACCACATCCCATGTTTTACGTACTTAATCGTAATAATTGAGTTGAAATTTGAGGGTATTATAGTAGTACGTGCTCTTGAAGTAGATGGGTTTAGCCCACTTTGGTTTGGAGATAAGATTTGTCAAAATACAGTACACGATATGGTGATACGTTTATTTTCCGTGACACTACTCGAGCATTAGATGTATCATGTATGACTATATATAGTTAGAGTAGTCTACAGCGAGAAATGGTCTCATAGGAAAACTCAAATCGCTATATCCTATGTTTTAGATATTTAGCCTTAATACGATAGAAATCTCCTGAAAATAAATATCAGAATTCTGTAGATAGAATCAACTAACAACAAGTACAAAAATATCTGCTATGTATATTGTATAGTCATTTCAAAGTATAACTACATTATGCTATGATAAATAATGAACATATGATTGGAATAAATGTAAGCTTCAATGTAGCTTTGTAGACTACCAGGTTAGGCTTATTGACGAATCTAAAGGCTTATCATAAAGAAGTGGAGGAGATGAAGGTATCAACTATCAAGGAATAAGAATTCTTTGCTTTTATCGTCATGACGTGCATGCGTATGTGTATCTACATAAACATTGATTAGTATATATTTTAACATATAAAACATGCAAACGCCATTTTAAAAACACAAATAAACGTAATTAGTATAATATTCTAACATCTACAAAGAACAAGTTAGCACTTAGCACTCATGAATATGTTCTGGGAGTGGTAAGAAGGTTACAATCATTTTATTTTTACTAAAGGTTGCAATCATTTTATCTAATCTTTTCAATTCTTATGCTAAGTATCATTCGAATTATTATTAATGATGATGATTAGATTGGAATATCTAGTTTTTTTGTCTTGTCGTCAAGGAATATTTGTATAGTCTATAAAAGAAAAAGGAAAAAAATCTGTGACTATGTTATTCCATTATATTATATTATAGTAATCGTATAACACAATAGCTGACAGAAAAGGGGGAAAGAATCTTTAGATCCAATCATAAAGTATAGTATTTATTCGTCTGATTATGCTCTGTAATGGTATGCGTCTTCAGAGCGAGTTTTCTTCACGATCAAGAAATTTCAATCCGTTGCTTACATATTATATATATGGGGAATTGCAAAACTAACATATCAATTTTTTTTTTTTGCTAAAAACAATCAAAATTTAAAGTTGTCATATGTTACAATAGATATAAGATTGAAATGTTAGCTTTTTCATTTTAGCAATCTTGTAATAGTGAGTGTTGGTTACTGATAGAGTAATATATAGTTTAATTTTCAACCAAAAACATATATAGAGTTTAGTTTTTTTTTTCTGAAACTTAAATATAGAGTTTAGTTTTTTTTTTGAGAAAGAAATATAGAGTTTAGTTAAAAACTGTTACAACGCAAATGCCTAAATACGTACTCTGTATACTCTGGCGAGGAATTTTTTAACGATCAATAATGAAGAGGAATATGAATATCTTCAACGTGCATGTGCTTTCTAGCCATCTTCTTCTCGTATTCTTCAGTATCTTTTATTATTCGCCATACCAAATAAGGTTATTCTCACTATTATTTATGTTTATTTAGTCTAGTCTAGTCCAATGATTACTACGTTTGTTTCATTAAAAAACTCGTAAAGCTGGTCCCTATAGTTAATTACCACCGTCTCATCCTGTTATAACTTATATACATTCAAAACTTATATACATTCAAGGATTTGTCAGAAAAAAACTTTCAAAAGGACACATATTTAGAAAAAGAATATTTGAACATATATAAAAATAATCAATCTTCTACAAGCAATTCATAAACATTGCACTAAAGGGACAATGTGTAGAATGTATGCTCTTATAATGGAAGAAATCATATGTGCACCCTATATTATTAGCGGTAATACAAAAACTAAGTATGTACGTACGCTCATAGTAATGATCAACACAATCCAATATATATAATTTCAAAATCCTATGAGTGTGTTCATTATTCAAGTTTAAAACAGTACAATACAAAAAGATGATGATATATAAGATTATCCAAAGCATAAATTGCAAAATAGAAGTTTAAAACTATTTCCAAATGTATGATTAAACCGAATAGGATTTGAGAAACACACAAATGATAAAAAGAGATGATGGGCCAGTTAACAATTAAGTAAGAGAAAGAGAGGCCGAAACACATATACATCCAAAATACCCTTACTTAATACTTGTGTTTGTCAAAGTTTGGAATTCAACAAACAAGCAAAAGTCTCTCAATACTTGTGTTTTACACAATCAAACAGCTTGCCATGTTCCCATAACATATGCAATAATAACAAATTCCACACCAAATTCATATTTTACTATATTAGTTCATCATGTTCATGATATGGGGGAAGGATTTAAGAATAATAAACCAATTAATGAAACATCGGGTTTTGTGTTGAATGAGGACAGGCTGGTTTGGTTAAGGTAGGATCCACAAACTAGCAAACCCCACTCCAATGTTATCATTGTTATTTCAATGTATGTAATGAGGTATATGACTTTCTTCTTAGCAACTATAACTCCACGGTTATTCCATTTTAATGAAATAAAATGTTTTGAAGAAAGAAAAACAAAAAGCAAACTTTGCTTTTGTTAGATTCTCTTTCTTTGATGCTCTTTTTCTTGTAGCTCTATTTTTTGTCAAGTAGGGTTAGAGATTCATATATTCCTTCAAGTTCATTTTATTATTTTTTTGGTTTCAGTTTCATAGGTCATTTTCGAACATATGTCCGAATTGGGTTCAGTTATTATTAGTTAGGGTTGAGCATATTTTATATATATGTCTAAAACCAATTTTGTATTTGAATTCATTTCAGATTCGAGTAATAATGTTTTGAGTTCAAAACTTTTAAAATATCATATAAAAATAAACATAAAATTAAATATTTAAATGTTTTTTTAAATTTTAAGTATTTATTTTAAATACTTTTGATTGTGAAAGCTTCTTTGGTCCAGTGGTTTACCAAAGGTTTATTAATGCTTTTATACCAGGAAGTTTGGGTTTCAATTTTGGAGAAGGTGGAATTATGCAAATTAAGGGAGAAAAGACTTACAAGAGATCTGCAACATGGCGCAAGGAGTACCGTCAAACGTGGATTTCATAGGGCGGCTCAGGTAATGCAGTTAGATGTGAATCTTCATACCGCAGGTAGAATTGTCGGCTGTAGAATCGTATGTAATATTTCTAATAGTTGTAATAGTATAATTACCTAGCGTTAAAAAAATACTTTTAATCAAGTTTTTCAGATTCTTTCATGTAATTCAGTTTTTGGCATGTTTCTAGTATATGGATGGACAAAAAAAACTAACGGAACAAAACCGAACCAATCCAATCGAATTTGAACCGATCCAAACAAAACCAAAATATATGTCAAAATCATTTGGTTAGAGATTTTATCAACCCAAATGTTTGGTTTAATTTGGTTTTAAACCAAACCAAACTAAAAACCAAAATATTTATTTAATTAGATTAACATAATATACTAATAATATTAACATGTAAGATATTTAACTATTTAACCAAATAACGAAATATAATTTTATGTATTTTAATTTTAAATGAATAGAAAAAACAACTAATAATAAAATAAAATAAAATGAATCTTATACATCCCATCAAAACCAAAAAATCACCTATAATATTTGTAATAATATAAAATTATTAGATTACATCTTTTATAATTTTATTGTGATGTTTGACTTTACTTTAAAATATAAGAAATATTAATTGATATCAAATGATTATTTGTTTTATGTTTTATGAATTATATTTCGCAATAGAACTAGAACAAAACTAATTACCAATTTGGCTGTACTAAACAAACACAAACAAAACCGAATACAAACCAAAGTTAAATCGACCCAACCAAACCAAACTAATTTTAGTTTATTCAGTGACCAAACCGAATCAAACCTAAACTAAATCCAAACTTAAATCTGAAATGCTCACCCCTATTTTCATGTTAAGGATTCGTCAATAATACTTCAGATGTATTTTTGATTAGCCTACAAAATGTACTCATGTATTTTTCACAGCTTATTGCTAAGCATCTTCTTTTACTTTTTTGTACCTCTTCTCTCTCACTCTCTCAACTTTTATTCTAACCGCCTTTTGCCTTTTTTTTTTCTTTTACTTTCCTTCTTATTGGAGTGAAATTTAGCTTCCTTCCTTTTCCCTTCTCCTCCTTCTTCCCATATCTCTATCTATCTTCTCTTTCACTCTTCCTGCTCTGTTTTTTCAATTATCTCTAACTTCGCCTCCTCCCTTGATCTCGCATTCTCTCTCGATTTCAGAAACTCCAATTCCTTTTTCTGATCTCTGTGACTGTGATTACGTCTCTCCACTCTTTTCCCGGGAAAAAAATTCGCATCTTTCCAAGAAAGTTCTCACCTTTCCGTTATTTCAATCTCTGGGGGGTGTAATCGTGCGAAAAAGCATCGAACTTTGATCTCCACTGATGGGTCTCTGTCACGGAAAACCCATCGAGCACCAACCGAAACAGAGCCTCGCAATCACCAACGAGGAGGAAGCACTCAAGACTCCTCTCCACCCATCGAAACCACCACCGTCAGGGCTGTTTCCCTTTAGCCCGTTACCTAGCCTCTTCAAAACCTCGCCTTCCGTGTCCTCCTCCCCTAGCGTGACCTCCACGCCACTCCGCATCTTCAAGCTTCCTTTCCCACCTCCGTCCCCCGCCAAGCACATACGCGCTTTCCTCCTCGCGCGTCGTCACGGCTCCGCCAAGCCTGACCAAGCCTCGATCCCTGAAGGGAGTGAGTGTGGGGTTGGGCTTGATAAGGCGTTTGGGTTTTCTAAGCAGTTTGGTTCGTGCTATGAGATTGATGGTGAGGTGGGTCGTGGTCATTTTGGGTTTACTTGCTCTGCTAAGGGGAAGAAAGGTAGCTTGAAAGGTCATGACGTGGCTGTCAAAGTCATTCCCAAATCAAAGGTTCGTTCTTGTTGTCTGTTGGTTTGATTTAGACTCTGTTTTACTTTGTGGGAGCTTAAGTAAAATAGAGTTTCTTGAGTGATGTTTTGATAAACCAATTGTCTCCCTGAGCTTCTTTCTGGATTACTGATTGATATGTGGATCTAATTATGATTAATTGTTTGTGTTCTTGGATGTTATTTTGGGTAGATGACTACGGCGATTGCAATTGAGGATGTTAGAAGAGAAGTGAAGATATTGAAGGCTTTGACTGGTCACAAGAACCTAGTCCAGTTCTATGATGCTTTTGAAGATGATGAGAATGTTTACATTGTCATGGAGTAAGCAAAAAAACATTGCTTCATAGATTTTCCTGTTACCAAGCTTTTGCAGAATCATTTTCCAATTGAATTTATTGAGGTAAAAGTGAATAAAATCTATTTTCTTTCTTTTTTTTTGTCAGATTATTGAAAGGAGGTGAACTCTTGGACAAGATACTTCAAAGGTAACTGCAACATTAGACACATGGTTCTGTCTTGTCTCTAAAGTGTATTGTGCTCTGACTGCTTGAGTTTTCATCGTTTGGGCTAATCAGGAGAGGCAAATACTCAGAAGAAGATGCTAAGAAGGTAATGGTTCAGATTCTTAGTGTAGTAGCATACTGTCATCTTCAAGGTGTGGTTCACCGTGACCTCAAACCTGAGGTAATAGAACCTAAACCTCATTGAGTTGTTTTTTAGTTTTCCAGATTGTTCTCTCATCCTTAATATTTCTTTCTCTATGTTTGGTTTTCTTCTCTTGCAGAATTTTCTATTCTCCACAAAGGACGAGACTTCTCCTCTGAAAGCCATTGATTTTGGTCTCTCCGACTATGTCAGACCTGGTAAGAGGTTTCAAATGTGTTTCCTTTTGAAGCTTATCTAGGCCTGCGATTATTAACCAAACCGAACCTACCAAACTAAACCGGAAGGTTCGGTTCGATTCGGCAACTTAATAACACTCGGTTTTTTGTTCGGTTCGGTAATTGGTTAGTTCGGTTTCCTACATATTTTTTTAGAAACTATACCAATCTTATCCAAATTCCGAACCGAATAAACTAAACTAACAAAATCTGAACCGAACTTAACCGAAATTTCTGAATTTTTAACCAATTTAACAAAATTTGAAACTTATGTAGAAATTTATCTAAAACCGAACCGAATTTTTTACGGTTCAATTCGGCGAGATTTCAGCCGAACAGAATTAACCGAATTCCAAACTTAACGACCCGAAAACTTTAAACCAACTTAACCCTGATGCCTACTTATCACATTGGCAGAAGTAAAGGTTTGACTTTTTTGCTCTTTCTGCAGATGAGAGGCTGAATGACATTGTAGGAAGTGCTTACTACGTGGCCCCTGAAGTTTTACACCGTACATATGGAACTGAGGCAGATATGTGGAGCATTGGAGTGATTGCTTATATACTTCTCTGTGGTAGCAGACCCTTTTGGGCCCGTTCTGAATCTGGAATCTTCAGAGCTGTTCTCAAAACAGAACCTAATTTACAAGAAGCTCCCTGGCCATCTCTTTCACCTGATGCTGTAGATTTCGTGAAATTTTTGCTGAACAAAGATTACCGTAAGCGACTAACTGCTGCACAGGCTTTGTGTAAGTCTCTATAACCAAACTTGATGCTTCTAATTTCATAATACTTTTTTAACATATAGTTTGAATGACTTGGCTTTATATCCAGGTCATCCGTGGCTGGCTGGTTCACATGAACTAAAGATACCATCTGATATGTTCATTTACAAGCTTGTGAAAGTATATATTATGTCCTCTTCTTTGAGGAAGTCTGCTTTATCGGTAAGATGAGTTACCTTCAACCTCAAGGCTTATGATGATGGAAAGTCCATAACTGATTCTTCTTTTTATGTTTACAGACTCTTGCCAAAACATTAACTGTACCTCAGCTGACCTACCTCCGTGAGCAATTTAATCTGTTGGGACCAAGCAAAAGCGGTTATATCTCAATGCAGAACTACAAAACAGTGAGTTCTTTTTTTTTTCTTCTGTTTCTTCTTCATTCTGGTATCTTTCTGTTATCTTACATACAAATTTGCAGGCGATCATGAAGAGCTCGACAGAGGCGACAAAGGATTCCAGAGTCTTTGATTTTGTAGACATGGTAAAGGCAATAAGGATTAAGTTAAAAATCATTATGTTTTGGTGGAGTTAAGATGGTGATATAGTTTTACATTTTTGGACTTGTAGATTAGTTGTCTCCAGTACAAGAAACTAGACTTTGAAGAGTTCTGCGCTTCGGGTATAAGTGTTTATCAGCTAGAAGCGATGGGAACTTGGGAGCAACACGCACGCCGTGCTTATGAGCTGTTTGAGAAAGATGGAAACAGAGTTATCATGATAGAGGAACTTGCATCGGTATAAAAACATTTTAAACCCTTTTTTCTTAAATTATTAACTGTCTGCTGTGATTGTTGATGTGTGTATTGTTTGTTGACAGGAGCTCGGTCTTGGACCATCAGTCCCAGTTCATGTCGTTCTTCAGGATTGGATAAGACATTCTGATGGCAAGCTAAGTTTCTTGGGGTTTGTCAGACTGTTACACGGTGTGTCCTCTCGGACATTGCAGAAAGCGTAGAGAAGCTTTCTTACCTTCACCCACACATCTACTTCTCCTTAGCCTGCCTCTAGGAGATGAACCTTACACCAAGTCTAAAGATTATGACCTTAAAGGTAACTCGGGAGGAACTCAACTGTTGCAGAGCTACCACATTTGTCAGATGAAGTTGCAGTCTAGGATATGATATGGGTTCTTTTTGCTCTGTTTCATGGTAGTCTTTTTCTCTCTTTGTTTTGGTAAAAGGTCGAGTCTTTATGGTTCAAGAATGGTGTTATAATGAGATTAAAGGGGTTGTACAGAAGAAGAAACGTACCCACTTTTCCCATTGAAGTGGTCTCTTTCTTCTTTCTTGTTCCTTTGTAATAAGAACACACACACCTCTGTTCTTACCTTAACAAAAGCATCAATTTTTTTACATTGATGTCATCTATGAACAAGATTGGATCTTTCTTCTTTCTTCGACTTGTTAACTCTTGAACACTTCAATGTCGACAATGAGCAAAGCTCAGAGGACCAAACACACTCCTAGGTCTGACCTTCTTGTTCTGTTATGTATAATCTTCTTCGCATCCCTCCTCGTTCTCTCTTCCGGTGATCTCTACCGTAAGACTTGGTTTGCCGTATCGACAAACGCTAATCGATTACTTTGTGACATCTCTTCGTGGTAAGAGACATCACACGCTTTCAGGCCTTAGGTCATCATCATCAAGAATCTAGCCTAAGGTCTGCACTTGAAGAAGCCATGTTTCATAACAGGTAACTGAGTGCAAGAGTTGTAATGTGCTGAACTCAAGAAAAAGATTGCTTTTAGGACTTTTGTAATGGCTTCTGGAAATGTGCATCAATCCAATACATAATAAAGAAACTTGATCGAGATGATAACACAGGAAGGGTGAGTTCTGTCATACTTGTTTTGTTTTCTACAATGATATGTCTTAACGTAAGGGTCACGTTTGGATGTTTCTTAGTTGGGTAGGGAGCTCTTCTGCTTGTATGACGTTGATCTCATATCTGAGAAGGTACATGCGGTGTGATATTGGACGATTCCAAAACATGGCATGTTGTTCTATCCACATGTTTATGGAGTTAGTCGCCAGAGGCTAACAGAGAGTCACTCACTCAAAGCTCTCGATCATTAACCGAACCGCAGGTCCTCTTGCATGGTAGTACACTTGCTTTTATGTTAGTGCAGATGAGGTGACAGAAAACTAAGTGAAGAAAGTAAAGACACATCAAATTTGTTAATGAGGTTCGTTTCCTACATCTCCAGGACCTCGTCCAGATTCCATTAACGTAGAACAAAAAGTAACCTACAATTGCTATATGGTACAACACACACACACTAGTGTTTACCACTATTTTCTAAGTGAGTAATCTACAAAGATTAGGAATCAAGCATGTATGCATAGATCACAATCCGGCGCACTGGAGCACAATGTCTTTAACAGCTACAATCTCCACAGACCTCTTCAATGAAACCGTCTGTGCTAAACTCCTATTGAGTAGGCTTCAATCTTCCACATCTCGGAAATAATTCACCAAGTAGGTCAGCACCCAACACACACCAGTGACATAAAACACTTGATCACCCAAGCACACACGAAGCTACCCACAAGCTCAGCTCCACACAGAGGCCAACTCCATTAATTAAAGTGTCAATTCCAACGCCACCAAACTAAGTCCACATCGGATTCCATCAGAAACTACTTCAGATACTACTTCGACACCAAACAGCAACCCACACCAAAAAAAAACCTCTCTCTCTTCTCTAAGGTCTGGTTTTCTCATAAGGCACGTCCCTTCTTATATAGCAGACCAGAGCTTACTCTCTACGTCTTCAACTTGCTTTCCAAGTCTTCAGATTTCTTTCCGAGTCTTCCAAATACATATATAACAACTTTCCATTATCTTTATTGGAAAACTTCACCTCAAACTCCTTTTGCTTTATAGAAAACGTCCATGTGTCTTCAACCACATATTCTCTTTCCTTTTCCAAACTCAGCAAGCCCACACACATCACAAAACACGAACTCCAATCCAGCCCATATTCATGACACATGCACGTACTACATCATGTAGTACTACACGATCTGATACAGAACATCTCAGCAAACTTCATCTTCATTGTATTCTCTTATTCTCCTCTAAGCTACATGTAGTCTCCTTTCAACTCCATTGAGATTGTTGTGTAGGTTCTTTGAGTGAAAAGATAGAGGCAACCGTAGCTCCGTCATGCTTCTTTATTCATTTCTCCCGAATATGGCAGCTGAACAACTAAGAACTGCAACTAAGAAATGCGGCAGAAAAGGTA
Source organism: Brassica juncea (assembly GCA_018703725.1). Classification (NCBI taxonomy): domain Eukaryota; kingdom Viridiplantae; phylum Streptophyta; class Magnoliopsida; order Brassicales; family Brassicaceae; genus Brassica; species Brassica juncea. The sequence goes on along the minus strand of CM031940.1, from coordinate 3,400,268 downwards.
CTGTAGAAACTGAACTTAGTGACATATCTCTCAGGCCAAAAATAAAAATTAAAAATCTGTGAGAATCAATGTTCTGGTGCAGCAACAAAAGTTAGCTGAGAATTAATCTAAGAGCCTAAAACTAAACCACCAAGAAATCAGGTTAAGAAAGGGAACAAACGATATTTTTATATTATGAAACGGATTTAGCATTCATCATTTTTTTAAAAAAATTATGATAATTCTTTCAATGTTGTCATTTACACTAATATTTTTTCCATATCATTTGGAATTTGTCCATTGTCATTGCCGAAAAACTATGAGCTAATACATAACTGTGAATTGAATTTACCCTGATATTTAACGATAACATAACTAAATTTCAGAGAGTACTTGCAAGTATATCTCAATATCTATATAGGTAACAGATTAGATGGATTTATATTGGTAACTTGATGTTTAGTATAAATTTGAGGGATGTGGGTTGGCAATCAGATTTTCTTATAATTATTATGGTCAACCATTTTATTTTCTATATATTATTTCTGGAACATTATAACTTTTTTTTGTAGTCACGTGCCATTATGAGAATGATTTTCAGAATTCTTAGAAAAATAGGTTAGTCTATCTAAACATATAATATATTTTTATTAAACTAACTATCAAATTAGTTAGTAGTGTACAAAAGAATATTCTTTATTCTTTCCTTAAATAAAAACTACGGAATTACCTAATATGATTAACGTATATATCGCAATTAATGATTATGAATAATAAACTTTGATAATAATTTTTAATCCTTTATAATTTTTGTTTAATTTTATATTATTAAAAGATATTTGAATATCTGAACCAAAATTCGAATATATTCGAACCAGATTTGTATACTTAAATGTATTAATTGTTTTTAAATTTAATATCTAAAAGAAAATACAATATACATAATTTTTTTTTAAAATGGTCCAAAATACTTAGAAATATATAAAATAGTTAAAATGCATGTTTAAAATAGCTAAATGATACTCAAAATACTAAAAAGACTTAAAATATCTATTATTTTTCTATCCAAATATTTAAGCTAAACCAATTTTTATGTTAATTTTAAGTACTTTGGTATACACTATTCAAATTTATATGTTATATATTATTTTTTTTTAATTAGAAATATAAAATATATATATGAACTTAATTTTAAAAAAAAAAATTAAATGGGTTATCCGAACCTAAACCCACACTGAACCTGCAAAGATTCGAACCAAATCCACAAAAATCTGAAACGAACATAACCTAACCGAACCAAATGGTATCCAAATGTCCATCCTTAATCAAATGTTATTAATAACAAAATATGTATTGTTTATAATATTTAGATACAACATATTTCTAAAAAACTCATCACACGCAGAACGTGGGTTATCATCTAGTTTTGTTAGTTTGGGATATTACTGATATATTTGTAAAATGTTGTCCATCCATTCTTTGGTGGTACGATGTTGTTTTTTTAGAAAATCAACTTTGTTATACCGGTTTCTCAACATTTTTAGAAATGGTCTAGGTCGTATGTGGACATTACTAGTATTGTCACCTTACGATGTAATCTAACTTTTACACCTTGAAGGAAACCAAGGAAAGCAAAATAATCTAGCATCACTTTTTCCACAAGGAACACAAAAGTCGTTTGGACCGTTTACTTGGACGTCAATGCACGTGCTGACTGCCCTCCACCGCGTATAATATTTGTTTATTTATTAACCCAATAAATGAATAAATCGTGCACCATAAAAACTTAACCAATTAGAATATCTTTTTTTTTCTCACAAATTCTTACCAAAAAGAGAAAATACCAATAATACAATAAGAAAGAATAGTTCAATTAGTTAAAAAATGCAAAATTGTAAGACTGAATTACTATACTGTTACAAATTCTAAAAGTATTATATTAACAATTTTATAACCAATAACTTTACTTGTTTTATAAAAATTTATGTTTGATTACACCATCTTAAACTGCTTTATAAAGATTTAGGATTATGGTTTTACTTATATTATATTGAAAATTTTATGTAAGTTTTTTTCATTAATTCTTATAAGTTTTTCTATAAATCACATTTTCTAAAACTCATATCTCAAATGCTATGATGTAAAAAAATTAATAAATCTATATTATTAAAATTGAAGTATCTTTTGGTACTGTTAGGAAACATGAATAACCTTATAAATGAGAATTGTTTGGAAATATAGATAACAGTACAATAAAAGAAGCTCTTCCTTTTAATACTTTCTTTTATTTATATATTTAACCGTTGCATTTACAATAAATCAAATACCTTTTTGTATTTCTTTTTAAAATTAATTTAAATTAATTAATTACAATTCCAAAGTTTAGCTAACGGATTTGATATTCATATAATGATCATTATTAATATTGTACGAATATTAACTAAATCGTATGTATTAAGGGGAGATAACCTTTTCTTATATATAAAACAAAGTAAACTACAATAAAAAATTTGTAGTAATTTATGGGTGTTGTTTATTTGTGGTGAAAATAAAACACAAACTGAAATATATAGTATATTATATATATATTTTTTTTAAAATATAGTATACCTTATTTTGTTTAGTCAAATATAAAAATTTTGAGAGTTCAATTTTCAAGAAAACAAAATATCATAAAATTAATAATAATTCGTAGAAAAATTATGCAAAAAATAAAAAAAAATTAATATGTTGTTTTATTTTAAAATAAATTAACAAAAATAGGTTAATATATGAATAGTAAAATTACATCAAATTGCATCAAGTTATAAAAATTTTAATATAATATTATGTACAAATAAAAAAATTATTATCAAACATATATATTATAAAATAATATATTTTATTCTATGTGTAAAATTACAAATATACATGAATTTTTTTTTTTAATAAAACCAACGCTTTATGAGTTTATGTTGAACACAAGTTAAATCAAACACTCGCGTGGAGACACATATCAAGTTCTAGTTATAAGTTAAACCAATAGACTGGACTAAAAATACTTTTACAAACTCAAATTATTAAGCTGAGTCAAATTATTAGTCCATTGAATTTCTTAATTGTCAAAAGGAAAATCTCCTCCAGTAAAGTTTAGAACATCTAAAAATGTCTAAGTACTTATAAATCTATAATAATATATATATAGAAATTAACTATATATATATATATATATTTATAAAAACTAACTATATGTATATATGGAAGAGAAAACAATACAGATGGGATGTGTTTTTACGAAATCTGGTTGTGTAAATAGAAATATGGAATTTCTTAATGGTGTCTCCTATTCTCGAATCTATTTGACTATTCAAGATCAAACGAATCTGTACAAAAATGAAAAAGTTTTCCAATCATGTATACGTTGCTTTTTCTTCTAACAATGATGAATTTTTCCATCTTTGATCACTGGTTGCGTGATGTCATCTCGTATGAGATATACGGTGATGTCATAAAAGAGACGCCATATTTTATTCGAAAGCGGTATTCACGTATGACGTGAAGGAGATCCATGACCATGACTATGAGCCGCCTGGCCATGCTCGCCACTCAACCTTCTTTCTATATCTCATCATGCGTGGGGTACACGCTTCACAATCCACATGTAGATTTTTTCGAATTATTCCACCTATCCGAAGGCACGTGAGGTACACGAACCTATCTCTTGCTTTGTTTCTCCTTCGGTCTTTCCCATTAATTTCCACTCTCCTTCCAAAAAGCATAAAGAAAATGTTATATATATATACTTATGATGATGCTAGAGATTAATTAAAACTTTAAAAGGTATAACTGAATAAGTATAAACAGAAGATATAAGCTCATCTGGATTCTCTCACCGGAAAACAACATGAAGTCATCATCATCATGGACGTTTGTCACCACCACAAGCTTAGACCAGAGAAACCCATCTCCGGTTACACCAAAGCAAATGAAGAAGACGGCTTCAAGGAACAAACCTATCAAAGTGCGTTACATATCGAACCCCATGAGAGTCAAAACTTGTGCGTCCAAGTTTAGAGAACTCGTGCAAGAACTCACCGGCCAAGATGCCGTCGATCTTGAGCTGGAGCCCGAGTTTTCCCCCTCCGCTGTATCCGACCACAGCCCTTCTCCGCCGACGCCGGAGAATCGTGCCCCACGTGTTGTTCATCAGGAGCCGTACTATGAGTCGTTGTATGGGGAAGAGATGTTTTTGTCGCAGATGTCGGGAGGTTTTTCTGGATATTTTTCGAATGAGTTTTATAATGTGAATGACTACTTTGGAATAATTGATTCTGTGTGAAAATCTCCGGAGTATTTAGGGGTTTCATCAAGTACATATGTATACCATTATGAAATGCCATACAATATTTTTGAAATTGATACCTCTGTATCTTAATTACTTATACCAAGGTTTGTGAAGAGAATTATAAGGGTAATTAAGTCGTTTGTAAAAGGTTTTGGATAAACCTCTTGATTTATTGTTTGGTTAGATTATTCCGACATGTTATTTTTTCCAATAAATGTTTAGTTAAATGCCTAAAAAGTTAAAAATGAACAAAATGTCACTAGTGTTCAAAAAAAAAAAAAGAACAAAATGTCACTAGCCAGCAGAAAATGATACTACATTTTGTAAAATATATCACGCTCAAATTTAATCAAAGCGACATTTTTAATATTTTGGATATCCCTGATATCAAGACAACATGTTAATTATAAACTAGTGTTTTGAATTCTATAACTCAATAATTTATATGTTCGATCTTCAAATTTTTCGACAACGAGACAAGTAGTATTTGAGACATCTCAGAATTATCATAGTGAGCTTGCTTAAACATATGGTTGATGTTAATTAAAAAAAAGATCCTGATGACGAATCGAGTAGTAGTGGTATATGATTTATTTGGAAAAAAACAAAAAGAGTAGCGGAATATGATTTCACGTGTGATTCAAAATGTAAAACGGTATAATATAGAATGGAGTTAAATTGTTCAAAGCAAAAGAGTAGTATTTCATGCTACAAAATATCACATTATATTTATGTAAAAATAAAAAGTCTTTTAGGAGAATATTAATAGTGTTTTTTCAAAAAAAAAAAAAATTAATAGTGTCTCCTTTTTTTTTTCTTGTCACGAAGTTAATGGTGTCTCCTATTCTCGAATCTATTGGACTATTGAAGATCAAACGAATCTGTACCAACATTAAAAAGTTTCTCCAAACACGTATGCGGTGTTTTATTCCAACAATGATCGAATTTTCCATTTTGACGACTGTTTGCGTGGCGTCATCTCATATGATAGACGGTGATGTCATAAAAGACGTCATATTTTATGTGAAACCGGTATTCACGTGGAGCAGCTTCAACGAGATAGCTCAATGACCATCCAAGTGCAGATATTTCAAGTGATTCCACCTATCCAAGGCACGTGAGGTACACGAACCTAGCTCTTATTTCGTTTCTCTTTGGTCTTTCCCATTAATTTCCACTCTCCTTCCAAAAAGCATCAAGAAAATGTTATATATATGATGATGATGCTAGAGATTATTTATAAGATATAAACATAAGATACAAACACATCTGGATTAAAACAACATGAAGTCATCATCATCATCATGGACGTTTCTCACGACCACAAGCTTAGACCAGAGAAACTCATCTCCAGTTTCGAGAAAAACACCAAAGCAAATGAAAAAGGCCGCTTCAAGGAACAAACCCATCAAAGTGCGTTACATATCGAACCCCATGAGAGTCAAAACTTGTGCGTCCAAGTTTAGAGAACTCGTACAAGAACTCACCGGCCAAGACGCCGTCGATCTTGAGCTGGAGCCCGAGTTTTTCCCTTCCGCTGTATCCGACTACAGCCCTTCTCCGCCTCCGCCGGAGAATCTTGCGCCTCGTGTTCTTCATCAGGAGCCATTGGATGATATGGTGGCTGGCTACTATGAGCCGTTGGATGGGGAAGAGTTGTTTTTTTCGCAGATGTCAGGAGTTTTTTCTGGATATTTCTCGAATGAGTTTTATAATGTGGATTGCTTTGGGAAAATCGATTCTATGTGAAAATCTTCTGAGTATTTAGGGTTTTCATCAAGTACATAATTTTGAAATTCATTCATATATTTAACGACAGCTGAACTGATATGGATATATTAAATACTAAGGTTTGTGAAGCGAGTATAAGAGTAAAGTGCTTATTCAGAAAAAAAAGAGAGTTATAAGGATAAAGTCATTTGTAAAAAGCTTTAAATGGATCTTTTGATTTTTTTTTTTTTGTTAAGTTATTTTGATATGTTAGTTTTTACCTAAAATGTTTGTTTAAATGAACAAAACGTCTATGTAAGAGTAGTTGATAAAATATTAAACTTAAACTTAAACTATTTCAAAATAATTTAGATAGTTAGGTTATTATACATAGTGATGATATTATGATAGTAGCTAGATTGTATGAATTATTGTTTTGAGTTATACAACACGTTCATTGATTTATATGTTCATATTCTAATTTGTAGTTTTAAATTCATGCCAATTGTTCTAAATTGTGAAGCTTTGTTTGTTGAGTTGAATTTTCACGTTATTTAGTAATCCTTATTACAATCCGACAATCAACTGATGTTTTTCCTCAATCACAAAATTTATTACTCTTACCTCCTAAGAGAAACTAGTTTCCCAGAGAAACAAGTATGAAAAACAATAAGCAGAGCCTCCTCACCACCAGTATGTGCTACAAATCACATTAGTTTATTTGAAAAAATCATAGTTAGACACTTGATTTGTGTGGTATTTTCGACCCTTAGAACAACTATATTGCAAAAATATTTTCCCACATACTCTAATAGATGTGGAAATAGCTTTCTCCTCTATTTCTTCAGAAAACCAAAAATCTCTATTATAGATTCTTATATTCGAGCAAATCTCATAAGGTTCTTTTATTTTTTAGAAAAAATATAGAGATGAACTCGTCTGACACCTTTCATGAAAGTACCTGATGAGTATTTACAATTCTCATATTTGAGATGTTCTTTATTCTCTCTCTTAATTTTTATTTGTTTTTAGTTTTAGATATCCATATAATATCTTTCATTGGAGCTCTTTTTGTTGTGCATTTTAAGTAGTTTAATAGTATTAAAACTATAGTACATTAACCAGTCAAAGACTCATCAATACTTAATGTTTATGATTATCCCGATGGAGATTTGGCAAGAAAAATGGGACAAGAAGCACAATGGCCATCTAAGTAGAAAATAGATTTTTAATGGCATTTACCAAAATCAAACAACCAATAGTTTTTCATTTCCATAACTAAAATATGCTAAATTTATTGATGAGCATGTCATTCTTGCGCGAGAATCACGCATGAATAATATATAATTTCAGCATACCAAATCTTCCCAACTAACTACTATTACTAAACTATTCTTTAATTTGATTACGCGATCGAATAAAGATATATAGTTGGGTAGGCCATGTGATTTTCGTCCGAGTCTTTACCCGTAAAGTAAGCGAAATGGCCACGGTCTTGGAATCCTTGAACGCGGTATGGCACATGGCTTTAGCGTGAGGTGAGTCAAGAACGCCACGAATCACCACCGTGGAATGGCCGTGCGTGCTTCCTCTTAGGGGAGGCGAAGTTTAGATTGGTGGTTTTGAAACTAGGAGAAGGGTTCCAACAGAGGACGCAAGTGGAGGAAGAAGAAGATGTGAGTGTGACGGAGGAACTAACACCATATAATAGTATAGTATAGTAATGAAGATATAAATAGAAAAAAAAGAAGATATAAATTAGATATATAATTCTAAGTAACTACCAATATGGTAAAAGTTGTATCATGCAAAACTATGAGACGTGCGTGCTATTTATATATGATCCTGTATATGATTGATTCTCACCCAAAGCCCCTTCCAAATCAAAAGCTTCAACTCTTTATATTTGCTGGTTACTAAAAAAAATGGCTATCACTAATCTCATAGCCACAAGCACCGCAGACAGATTCTTCTCCTCCTCCTTTGGCAAACCAAACCACTTCGTGTCTCATCGTTTACCACAGACGACTCATAGAGACAGAGTCATAACTTCTCGTTGTTATCGTGCGATGTCGTTGAAAGCTGTGAAAACAGTTATTGTGCCGGAGACTAGTGACGGGATTGGAATCGTCCGTTTCTTGAAAGGGAAAAGCTATTTCGTTACAGGTGCCACAGGGTTTCTTGGCAAAGGTTACAAAAAAAAACTTATAAACCTAAAACAGAGACTGTTCTTCTTGTCCAAGTAACTTGGAAAACTATTTGTTGCAGTGTTGATTGAAAAATTGATAAGGGCAAGTCCTGAGATTGGGAAGATATTTATTCTCATGAAGTCAAAGGATCAAGAATCAGCCAACAAAAGACTCTATGATGAGGTTTCTTGGTTAAACATTTCAGTTCTCAACTTCTTTGGTTTTCTTGCATTATTCTATATGTTGTATCGCTTTTGTACCGCTCAGATCATAAGCTCGGATCTATTCAAGCTTCTGAAGCAAATGCATGGGAGATCTTATGAAGCTTTCATGAAGAGAAGGTTGATTCCAATAACTGGAGACATTGGAGAGGAGAATCTAGGGATGAATTCTGAAGCAGCAGACAAGATTAGTGAGGAGATTGATGTCATTATAAACTGTGCTGGACGTACAACTTTTGACGACAGGTGTTTACTTTGTGTCTTCTTGCTCTGCTAGCTCTTCTTTTATTGCTTATAAACTAACTGTGTTAACAACCAAACGGAAGCAGATACGACGCTGCCCTAAGTGTCAATGCTCTTGGACCTGATAGGCTCTTACACTTTGGAAAGAAGTGCAAGAAACTAAAACTTTTCCTCCACGTCTCAACTGGTATTGAGTTCAGAATATCTAATCTATTAAAAGGGTAATACAAATAGGAAATACCCCTTAGTTTTCTTCGATATTTAACATTTCATGCGATTGACAATTAAAATAATATTTTACTCAAAAATTATAAGGCCTTTACGTTTTTTAAGAATGAAGTCTTACCAGTCCAACTCAATGGAAAATAATTATTTCTTTTGAATCTTAAACCAGGCCAAAATTTGGTTCAGTTTACCGTAGACATTTATTTATTTTCTTAACGATTTTGAAACACTATTAAATACATTTTATACATTAAAACACAGAAGCATTTACCAAACCTTTTATATGTGAAACAATAAGTACATCTACCATGACAAAATGCACATTATAAATCTGACTCGGTTTACATCCCATTTTGAAATTTGGTTTCGATTTTGTGTTTAGTTATAGAAAATACGGGCTTGCATATGGTAAATAATGGAGATTTATTTTACTAACTGTATTGCACATAATGTATTTGTAGCTCCCCAAAATATTCCTAAAGTCATCACCTACATACTAACTTAACCCTAATTTTCAGCTGCCACGTTAACCACAATATATCACTCCGAATATTCAATTTGCATATAGTATCATATTGATGGAAAATAAAATAATATAATTCAAAATTTTCCTTTATTCCTTTTTACGATATACCCATTTATTCAAATGTTAATTGTGATAAGAAAACTAACAGAAAGAACATTCTATGGTTATGACAAATATTTTTAATAAATTATCAAGATTTGAAAATATAAAACATAAACTCATATATTAGGGGAATGTCTTTTGAAGTTAAATAAATGTTTACTTCAGGACTTCATAATTTTTTTATTTAGAATGTTTAGCTCTTTTATTTAATTTTCATAAGATATTGGATCCAAATTAAGCGGATTGTGAATATTGTACAAAAAAATATATTTATGGTATTCTAGAATATGACTCATTATAAATTACTAATAAGTAAAATGGTAAATCACATGTAAATATTTTTTAAATTTTAAAAGATATATTAAATATAAAATTATTTTTAAATATTATGCTGCATATAAATTTTATATAAATATTAGTACAAAGAATATAGAATACAATAAAAATATGAAAAATTGTTTAAACTACTACATTCTTAGTACCAGTTTTCATTTTTATTTTAACCATTTTTACCTTTAATTTTAAAAATGCAAATATACAGTTATGACCCTAAGATTAACTAATCTACACTTATTGTTTACATTTGAGGGTTAAAGTTTTGGAGTGTGAGGTTTATGATTTTAATAAATAAATACTTAAACTTATAAATAAAAAGTTTTAAAATAGTTTTAAAAATAAATTCGAAAAATAAATTTTGAAATTTTTTATTATAAAAAGTTAAAATTTGAAAATATATAATTCGGTAACTATATAATTTTTTTATTTAAATAATTATTTATATTTATAGATCTATAAAGCAAAGGTAAAAGAATCTTTTGCCTTTTTAATGAAAATTCATATATATTTTAGTATTTGTGAAAATATCGTTCTAAAGAAAGTAAACATGAATATGGTACCAAAAATGAGAAAAAATTGAAAATTCTGTAAAAATATATAAACAAACGACTTATGCAATTCATCACTAAAAACAAATGAATAAATATATTATAAATGAAAAATTATATTAAACAAATATATGTCTTAATAAACAATTTAAAATATATTTTACCAAAAATATAGAAAAGATGTTGAATCTAAACGAAAAATGAATACCCGCACCGGCGTCCCGTGCGGGTCAAAATCTAATTTAGGGTTAAAGAGAAGTTCCGGAAACTTATTTCATATTTTGTTATATAGCTTTTGTGACTGGAAAGTTAGAGGGAACAGTACTAGAGATTCCTCTCTGCATTGGAGAAAACATGACTTCTGAGTTGAACATCGAAACCGAGGTGAAACTAGCTTCAGAAGCTGAAAGAAAGTTCCATGGCAGTGAAAGATCAAAGAAACTGAAAGAACTTGGTTATGAAAGGTAAGAACCAAAGATAAATTATTTTCTGTGTTCACTTATGTACCAAAAATCTGAAAAATGCTGTTTGATCCGATGATGAGAGAGCAGAGCTCAAAGATATGGATGGGAAAAGGCTTACACATTCACAAAAGCCATGGGTGAGTCTGTAATTCACAGCAAGCGAGGAGACTTGCCTGCACTAATCAAAAGGCCTAGTTGTATAGAAAGCTCATACAAGGAGCCTTTCCCTGGCTGGCTGCAAGGAATAAGGTTAATCATTTTCTGACTTACTAGATTAGCTTCTTGTTTTAGTTAGCATATTTATTTGGATTTTATATTAAACAAAGAAAAAACAGGATGACTGCTCCATTAATATTGGGAAATGGAAAAGACCAGATTCCTGACTTGTTTGGAGACTATCAATCTTCTTGTGATGTTATACCTGTTGATATGGTTGCTAATGCGATAATAGCAGCCATGGCGAAGCATGGTTGTGGTAATGTACCAGAGGTCAAAGTTTATAATGTTACTTCAACATCTCATGTGCATCCACTGCGCATGGGCGAGATTATGGACTTTTCTTATCAACATCTGTGTAACTCTCCCTTGACTGAGACAACAACGAAAAACTTGGAGCGTATGAAATTCCACAGTTCCTTAGAGGAGTTCACCTACTCTGTATCCAACGCAATAACAAGAAAAGAAAGAGAGATGAAGAATGGAGAAGGAGAAGCAGAGTCACATACCACATTGAGCATGAAGGGGAAGAGGACGCTTAAGTATTTTGTGTCCCTAGCAAAAACATATCAGCCTTACATGTTCTTTCAAGCTCGGTAAATAACATTACATGGACTTGTTTTTATTTACTAATCTTGAACATGGTGTCAAATTAGTGACGTATATAGCAAATATATACCAGGTTTGATGACACCAATACAAGGAGTCTGCTACAAGAGTTGTCAATGGAAGAGAGAAAGATGTTTGAGTTTGATGGCAGTTGCATTGACTGGGAGCATTACTTTATCAACATTCATCTTCCAGGTCTCAAAAGGGAACTCTTACGTCAAAGATCCAGTTAAAAAGAGTGATTTAAGATACAAACTGATGCAGCACATCCTTATCCAGTTATGTGTTGGTGTTTGATGTGTTCTCCAATTTAAATTGCTTTTGTATTTTGTGTTGTTCTAAAAAGTGTTGTTTCCTTTTTGTTAAGTTTCTTAATAGCTTTAGAAAATGTTATAAACTATATAAGAAACCATTCGTCTTTGTTTACATTCAGTATTGTTTTTGAAAAAAAAACTTAACTAAAAAATGCGAACTCAAATTTTTCATATAATAAATGATGCGGGTTTAAACTGAGTTTCAACATGTTAAATGAAAAAAATGAAAGGTTTCTTTCAAATATGACATAAAATTTTAAGTCAAACACAAAAATAACCTATATTTTTTTGAAACTTTCTTTTTTCCTATTCACTCTAGAAGTTCGAATTATTCACGAAAATGCCATTATTTTTTTTTCTTCTGAAAATGAGTCTTTTACCTTATCATTCTCATCTTCTCCAAGTATTTACAATATTGTCATTCTCATCATCCACCAACCACTATGAACAACCAATTTGAAGCTCTTAATGCACCAAAATTTTGATTTTTACTTTTCATATCTCATTACTTATGCACACAAATCACATCTCTTTCACTTTCTCTTTAAATTCACCCAAAAAACCAAGATTTTGATTCCAAGCTTTGTAAGGTTCACGGAGATATTGAAGCTCATGATTCTTGGTTATTAACGAGTTGGTAGCTTTTGTAGTGAAGTTCTGGGTGCTTAGAGAAGTTAAGCAAGTCATGTCACAGGTTCAAGATATGAAATCATTTTTTTTTTCAGATCTGGTCGCGAAGACTTTCAGAAAACTTCGGGAAGATTTCCAGAAGACTTCCCTAGATGTGTTCTCCATCGAGAAGAATTTCCTAGAAGTTTTCTAACTTTCCTTTGTTAACAAAAAAAAACTGGAAATTCCAGAGAAGTCTTCTCGGATAAACACCGAAGTTTATCAGAAATTTGACTTTTTATAGAAGACTTTTCGGGAAGTCTTCTCCAAGAAAACTTCTACAGAAGTCTTTTGAAAGTCTTCCCGAAGTCTTATCAGATTTTATTCCGGGTTTTGGTCAAACCTTTGGTTACAAGAGAAAACTTATTTAGAAATCATCTCTGAAAAAGTCAAATATAGTCAATTGCAAAAGTATTTCAGGTAGACTTCGGGAAGACTTTCAGAAGACTTCTACAGAAGTCTTCCTAGAGGACTTCCCGAGAAGCCTTCTATAAAAAGTCAAATTTCTGACAAACTTTGGTCAATTGCAAAACTAACCTGTTTATCCGAGAAGACTTCTTGAGAAGTCTTCTCTGGAATTTTCGAAAAAAAATTAAATTCAAAAATAAGCCAATATTTACAAAAGAAGATTTCTCAAGATGTCCTGTAGAGTAGATTTCTTAAGAAGTCTTTTTTCGTAAATTTGCAATTGCAAAAATGACCTAAATGGAAGACTTCCTAAGAAGACTTCTTAGGAAGTTTTCCACGGAAGTCTTCAACGTCAATCTTTATTAAACACTTTAAAATTTCCAAATGACATTTTGTCAAAGGCAGAATACTGCTTGAAAACACAGTTCTTGCGGGGGAGCTCGTGAATGGTTATCACAAACACTCTAACTCCAAGAGGATCACCATCAAGGTATACATAGCTAAACTGTTCGACACCCTCTCTTGGAACTTTCTTTTCAGCTGCTTGGAAGGAATTCAAGCCCCTCCTCTATCTATCTGTTGGCTTCGTGTTTGTGTCTGTACCCCTTCTACATGGTTGACTATAATGGAACAGCCAACGGCTATTTCAATGGGACTAGAAGACATAGGCAAGGAGATCCCCTTGCCTGTTCGTAATCGCAATGAACTGCTTGTCAAAATTCCTCATCTCAGCTTCTACAAAAGGGAGAACTGGGTTTCATCCAAAAATTCAGTCAACTAGGCTCACCCATTTAAGCTTTGCAGATGATATTCTTTTCTTTATTGATGGATCTCTCTCTTCAGTTCAGAATGTCTTGCAAGTGCTCCACGACTTTGATCTAAGATCAGGATTGGCGGTCAGTGTTCAGAAATCAAGTTTCTTCAGCTCGGGTTTGTTGCAGATGGAGATTGATCAAATTCAAGCTTCTACGGGAATGCCTCACTGATCACTCATTACCTGTAAGATATTTAGTGTGTTTTTATGCCTCAGTATAGCAGGAATTACTAATTTTCTGGTGCTCTTCCTTTGTGCTTCCGAAGGCATGTGTGAACCGCATAAACTCTCTGTGGTGTGTTCTTATGGAAAGGCAACATAGAATCACACCCTCAAGCAAGAGTGGCTTGGTCTACAGTAATAAAACCTAAGAAAAAAGGAGGTTTAGGTCTAATTGCAGCATGGAGTAAAGCAACTTGTCTAAAGCTCATATGGCTATTCTTCTTCAAAGCTGGGTCTGTTTGGGTAGCATGGTATGGCAGGAGGTTCACTTAAGCAATTTTTAGACAGCTAAACTTAAACTCATGGTTGATTAACAAGCTCCTCAAGTTAAGGTCTCTAATCTTCCCTTGGATCAAAATGAGGATTGAAAATGGACTTACTTGCAGGTTTTGGTACTACAATTGGACGCCATATGGTTGTCTGGAAGACTACTATGCTGCTGATGGCAACTCAAGACTTGGCATTTCTAGGCAAGCAGTCCTTGCGGATCTTTCAACAAATGGAAACTGGTGTCTGCCTCATGCCAGGACAGACAACCAACTGAGACTAGTCTCCTATATTACAACGGTCACGTTACAGGACCAACAAGATTACTATGAGTGGGAACTAAATGAAAAAACAACCTCGACTTACTCTACATGCAAGGTCCATGAGTCTATCGCAGTTTGCAGGGTTCTTCCCCTCAGGTTCGATGGTCCTCTGCCATCTAGTTCTCAGGAAGTATCCCTCGACATGACTTTCTTGCTTGGCTTTTTGTCTTAGATCGGTGTCCAACATGTGATCGAATGACTAACTGGGGATTACAAGTAAACCCCAAGTGCTTGCTATATATGTTCCTCAAGTCTAGAGTCTAAGAATCATCTCTTTTTTTACTGCAGTTTCAGCTTTAACATCTGGTCCTCAATCGCTTCTAGATGTCGGGTCCGACCACTCAGAGATCGGAGCCTGATGCTGCGATCCATGGAATCACTTCATGGTCCTAAGCTGCTATGCCGCCTTAGGCTTCTCTGTTGGCAAGCAACTATCTATGCTACTTGGACTTAAAGAAATGCTAGCCTTCACCGTAACATCTACCGTTCTCCAGAGGCTATTACAAAATAAAGCGAACGTCAGATCACTAACAAGATCTCTACACTCATGCAATTCTGACTCTCATCTTTTTGATCGCTCGCGACAAACAAAGTCCTCATCTCCCTTGTTCTCATCGAAAGGATCTTAACAATTGGGCCTTAATGGGCAGCTAATTACCACTGAGTTTTTTTTTCTTTTTGGATTAAACTTAGATTATCTGAGCTGTGCCAGCAACTAAAACTTAATTGCTTGCAACATTTTAATTTTCTTAGTATTTTAATATGAAAGCAAGTTTACAAAAAAGCAATCAATTACTGTATTAGCTTGATTTAACTATAGAAAAAAATCATAATGTGATATATGTTTATGTTTGAAATTTGACCCCTAGATTATTTATAAATCTTGTTGCGCACTTGTAATAATTTTATAACTATAGAAAAGACATCAACCAATCAAAGACTCAAAATATTATACTCAGTTTTTATGATTCCAGAACCAGACTTGGCAAGAACACTGGGACCACTGACCAGAAGCATAATGCCCATCTTTACGTAGCAAAGAGATTTGATGGCATTTGCCAAAATCGAAAAATATAAACAAATTTCATTTCCACAACTCTGATATGATAATTTACTGATGAACATGTGATTCTGACACGAGAATCACGCATGAATGATCTAGAGTTTAAATATACCAAATCTACCCAACTAACCTTTACGAAATTATTCTTTAACTCGATCCGCGTGCCATCTAATAAAATAGTTGCCGAGGCCATGTGATTCGCGTAAAGGCAAGAAATGTAGTCAAAGGGTGTAATATTGAGGATGATTAAGGGAGCAGATATGGTATTTTCCCAATTAACTATGTATTGTTGAAGTCTGATTATTATATGTCTTCCAACTCTATCGAAAAATTCGGCTATGCTTGAGGTTTCCTTACCATAGTTATCAAATTTTTGTAATCTATCCTTAATTGATGACATGTCGAAAGATGCAACATGCTTTCCATTGCCTAACATAGCACTTCCAACTCCGTATGCAATGCTGATTCATTAATACAATACAACAATACAATTCATAGTATATTCTCATTCTCCAATTCTACATGTAGCGAGTTTTTTAAGAACGCCAACGCCAAAAAGCGAAAACCAAACCGCCATGGTTACTGAGCTTTCTCGTCTTCGAATTCTTGAACACGGTTAGAAACATGGCATTTCATCTCATCCAAAGTGTGTATTTGAGCGTGAGGTGAGTCAAGATCGGCGTCAAACCATGAGTGTGACAGGGTATAGTAATCATTTTATAATACACTATAGTATAGTAATAAAAAGATAAATTAGGTATATATTCTAAATGATAACTTTTTTGATTAACCTGGGGATATCCCGAACTTATTGAAGGACACAAACTAATGTTTAAAGGAAAGTATACTCATGGATAAATTCTCTTTTCAGATATTCAAATATACTGAAAGTAAGAGTTCGTATCCATGTGGATATCAAGATTCAAGAACAATATAACTTAGTTTTGTACAGTAGTTAGTTCAAACCTAGAATGTGTTGGTGTCCCAAACCTGTCTTTTACAATCCAACCACAAGGTCCCGGACAATATAATAAAGTTTGTATTGTGTAAAAACCTTTATATAGCATTCTACTTCCATATTGTCTCTTCTTTATAACGATGAGTTGTACGTGTTGTTTATAAAATCTTTTCTCACACAACAGTCCCTTCCAAATCAAAATCATCAACATTTTCATATTTCTTTGTTACTAATTATGGCTACCACTAATCTCGTTGCCACATGCACCACCGACAGATTCTTCTCCTCCTTCTGCAAGCCAAACCACTTCTTGGCTCGTCGTTTGCCACAGACGATTCATAGAGACAGAGTCCTAACTTCTTGTTGTAATAGTGAGTTGTCGTTGAAAGCTGTGAAACCGGTTGTTATTACAGAGACCAGTGACGGGATTGGAATCGTTCGTTTTTTGAAAGGGAAGAGCTATTTCGTAACCGGTGCAACAGGGTTTCTTGGCAAAGGTTACAAACAAAGAAAAACTTATAAACCTAAAAACAGAGACTTTTCTTGTTGTCCAAGTAACTTGGAAAACTGTTTGTTGCAGTGTTGATTGAGAAACTGTTAAGGGCAAGTCCTGAGATTGGGAAGATATTTATTCAGATGAAGTCAAAAGATCAAGAATCAGCTAACAAAAGGCTCTATGATGAGGTTTCTTGGTTAAACATTTCAGTTCTCAACTTCTTTAGTTTTCTTGCATTATTCTATATGTTGTATGGCTTTTTTACCGCTCAGATCATAAGCTCGGATCTGTTCAAGCTTCTGAAGCAAATGCATGGGAGATCTTATGAAGCTTTCATGAAGAGCAAGTTGATTCCAATAATTGGAGACATCGGAGAGGAGAATCTAGGGATGAATTCTGAAGCAGCAGACAAGATTAGCGAAGAGATTGATGTCATTATAAACTGTGCTGGTCGTACAACATTTGACGACAGGTGTGTGTTTCTTCTTGCTCTGCCAGCTTTTCTCTTGCTTACAAAGTAACTGTATTAACTAACAAACTTAAACAGATACGACGCTGCCCTAAGTGTCAATGCTCTTGGACCTGATAGGCTCTTAAGCTTCGCAAGGGAATGCAAGAAACTGAAGCTTCTCCTCCACGTTTCAACTGGTATTGAGTTAGAATATTTAGGGTTATAAAGAAGTTTAGGAAACTGATTTCATATTTTGTTATTATAGCTTTTGTGACTGGTAAGAGAGAGGGAACAGTACTAGAGACTCCTCTATGCATTGGAGAAAACATAACTTCTGACTTGAACATTGAAACCGAGGCGAAACTAGCTTCAGAAGCTGTAAGGAAGTTCCATGGCAGAGAAAGATTAAAGAAACTGAAAGAACTTGGTAATGAAAGGTGAGAATCAAAGATAAATTACTTTATGTACCTATAAATCTGATTGTTTCTGTTTGATCTTATGTTGAGAGAACAGAGCCCAAAGCTACGGATGGGAAAAGGTTTATACATTCACAAAAGCCATGGGTGAATCTGTAATTCACAGCAAGCGTGGAAATTTGCCTATAGTGATCATAAGGCCTAGTATTATAGAAAGCTCCTACAATGAGCCTTTCCCTGGCTGGCTCCAAGGAATAAGGTTAATTATTTTCTGGCTTACTAGATTATCTTTTAGTTTTAATTGAAATATTTATTTGGATTTTTACTAAACAAAACAAAAAAAAATAGGATGACTTCTCCAGTAATATTGGGCAATGGAAAAGACCAGATTCCTGACTTGTTGGGAGATTATCAATCTTCTTGTGATGTTATACCTGTTGATATGGTTGCTAATGCAATAATAGCAGCCATGGCAAAACACGGTTGTGGTTATGTACCTGAGGTCAAAGTTTACAATGTTACTTCAACATCTCATGCGAATCCCCTGCGACTTGGCGAGGTTATGGACTTCTCTCATAAACATCTCTGTGACTCTCCATTGACTGAGACGACAACAAAAGACTTGGAGCGTATGAAATTCCACAGTTCCTTAGAGGAGTTCACCTCCTCTGTATCCAATGCAATAACAAAACAAGAAAAAGAGATGAAGAATGGAGAAGGAGAAGCAGAGTCACATACCACATTGAGCATGAAGGGGAAGAGGACGCTTAAGTATTTTGTGTCCCTAGCAAAAACATATCAGCCTTACATGTTCTTTCAAGCTCGGTAAATAACATTACATGGACTTGTTTTTATTTACTAATCTTGAACATGGTATCAAATTAGTGACGTATATAGCAAATATATACCAGGTTTGATGACACCAATACAAGGAGTCTGCTACAAGAGTTGTCAATGGAAGAGAGAAAGATGTTTGAGTTTGATGGCAGTGGCATTGACTGGGAGCATTACTTTATCAACATTCATCTTCCAGGTCTCAAAAGGGAACTCTTACGTCAAAGATCCAGTTAAAAAGAGTGATTTAAGATATACAAACTGATGCAGCACATCCTTATCCAGTTATGTGTTGGTGTTTGATGTGTTCTCCAGTTTAAATTGCTTTTGTATTTTCTGTTGTTCTAAAAAGTGTTGTTTCCTTTTTGTTTAAGTTTCTTTATAGCTTTAGAATATGTTATAATCTTATATAAGAAAGTCTTAATGCGTGTATTTTGCGAGTCTCGAACGATACTATTGTAGGCAAATCATGATGAGATCATGCTTCTGTCTAACAAAGAAAATCGGCTAATAATAGTGAGATAAATAAGTTTTAAGTTTATCATCCACAACAAACACAAAACAAACGGCTGATAAAGAAGGTTGCATCGTATTATCACAGGATTGATAAACACATACAACTTAGACACCAAAGAGCTTCTTGAGAGAGAAATTTACTACATTAACTTGTGCCATTCAAGAGCCCTGACCTTCTGCCTCCTCGCCTTGACCCTCCACTCAGTCATGTAAGTGTTGACCTTGTCCTTGATATCGAGGGCAAACTCAATCAAATGAGCTGGGACACAATAGCCCAGAGCAACAGTACCAGGTGACACTACAAAAGTTTGAACCCAGGGTGTTAGGATGACTAAATAATTTTATTGAAAAATTTGGTCGAAAACTATATATAGTATTAAAGGCCGGAAACCCATGCTTTCAAAGCTTCCTCTCAGAGCAGTTTCACCGGGGGCAAGGGGAGGGTTACTTCTGACAGTGGCAAGGGGCAAAGTAGTAATTTTGAATCCGCCCACTTCACTTCCCTTAAGATTCAGGGCCATAACCTCTTCTTCTTCTCGGGAAAAATAGATATTAGTACTCTTGTCGGGAGTGACGTAAACATGTGTTATCACTCCACAGGAAGAGAAATGTGCTCTCAAAGATGTCTCTCTGGCTAGAGTACGTGTCCATCGAGTTGCTCTTGTTATAACCCTAGGCGGAGGAGGATGGTACGATTAGACTCTGTTTGTTTGTTTATATAGATGGAATTGGTTTTTTGGAAAAAAGGAAATAATGAGAAAATTAATTTTACTAATTCCCTTTTTCTATTAAAACCAAAATCAATTTCCTTTTTTTTTTCTTCAAGTAGCTTAGGGGGCAAGTTATAGACACACGGTTTTGTGAAGTTTCTTTTATTCACCAGTCTTTCATAATTTTTTAAGCGGGAAGTCTCGTATTAATCTCGGTGTCACACATTGTTTCATCAACCAGGAGAGTCTTGAAACAGAAGAAGTAAGCATGCGGGATTTGAAAGCTGCGATTAGCTAAGTGGAACCGACAGATATTCGATCTTACAAAGCACTGTCTGAAAAGCCAGGAAACAAAAGCCAAAGACCGTCGTTTCCTCTATGGTAATAGCAATCTCTATCTAATCTGTTCAGTATAATTGTGTAAATGAGTCAATCTTGCAACCCCTATGAACATTTACAGGTTGTCCAATATCATCTTTTAACGGATACTTTCCCTTTTGGCCTCTTATATACAGTCAAAACTAGTATTCATGTGACAGTTCTTACAAACATTGATCATATTGTTTTCCAGGATGCCATTGAAATCGATTGTGATGTTCCTTCGACGCCAAATTGGTTAGAAGACATTCTGCAGTTCTCTTGCTTGTGTGATTGCTTAGAAACAGTTGGAAGCATTGCTGCCGAAGCTGTAACATTTTTTGTCTGTTCAAATCATATACGTTTTTGTATACAAACCATATGATATATGTAGACCTCGAAGACTGATTCGTATCTCGTGCATTGAAACTCCTAAAAGACGGCTTTTCTAGCCACCACCATGGACATGTAAGTTCCAATAACGCTTTGACCCATAAAACTAACAGATCATTGATAATTTAAGGAGAAAATAAAAGGATTATCTTCTTCTTTCCGACATTACATTTCAAAAAATTTCCATTACAACAATAATAGGTTTTATAAAAAAAAAAAGAAAAAGCAGGTACACATAGATAAAGACTGGCCGAGGACTTGAAGCCTATCGATAAGAGCCTAGCGGTTCTGCATGTAGTCGAAGCTCAAGGGTTGCTGACAGAACTGTGCCTAAAGAAACAAGTCACAGCAGCTTTCAGAAAACTAGATTCTACTTTGAGGAAGGCAGAGAAAAAAATCAAATGCTATTTACCTGAAGAGAAGCATTTCTGAGCTGCTCATACGAATGAGCATACATCATAGGCCACTGCATATACATTGCATCCGCTGAAGGCTGGTGTACAACTGTGGTGCCATAAGGACTCATGATAGCGCTTGCAGGTGGTCCAAAGTTGAGAGAAGCAGCAGGAGTGTTTGGGATATGGTTGTATCCGGTAAATCCCATTTGGTAGTATGGTTGCTGCATCATGTTGAAGGGTGGTGGTACATTGAAGTTCTGATTAGCCGGAAGGCTCCTAATGTACCTGCATTCACACATAAAAGCCTATCAAGTATCAACCAATCACGCATCAACCTGAATGGTAATCGATGCTTTAGATACCTTTTGTAATTGCGGTCATAATCAGGGTCAAAACGATCCTTCTCACTGTCTCTAAGAATCGCAACACGAGACGTTGGACCGGTTTCCCTGAGGCTTAGGTTCTTAGGTGCCTGACTCTCATCTCTGCCAAGACACGGATCCCTCCCATAAACCTGAGTTTCAGATGAAGATTCATCACCACCAAAGCCCGTGAGACCATTAAATATCCGCGCTCGCGCCCTGTCATAGTCTTCTTTCCTCTCTTCAACACTCCTAAGTGGACCACGTTTCTTCTCCACTTCACCACCGTCACATCCAGACCCTCTAGAAGGTCGAGTCTTGATGGAAACTCTCATGTGCTCGAACTTACCATTCTCCGACTGCTTAGCCGCGGGGATATCAGACAGCCTAACAGCAGGAAACCTGCTCGACGCTGTCTTCGTCACGAGGATCACGTTCTCACTGCCATCAACACCGCCGTCTTGAACCGATGTAGCTAGCCCGTAGTGGTTAGCAACGCGGTGAGCTGCAAGGCGGAGATAGGAAGTAGGAAAACGCTGGAACTCGAACTGCTGCTGCTCGTGGCTCTGTAAGAACCGTTGAACATCAAGCTCCATCCGCAAAACTGACTCAACGATTTAAAAAAAAAAAAGGCTTTAGACACATAAGCAGTAGCAAAACCAGATAACACTCCTGATTCATGAATCATACCCAAACAATAAAGTTTGCTGCTTTACAGTACAAGGTTTCATGGGCATCTCCTTAACCTCAAATCTAAGTAGCAGCAAATCAAAATCAGCCAAATCTAAGCTGAGCTGAGCGATAAAAATCAAAACTTTCTTAAAGCCCGAGACAAGAATCAGCTCCGATTAGGGTTTTGTGAACAAGAATCGGAGAGAAGGGAAGCTTACTGGTCAGACGATGGCGAGGGTTCTGCAAAGCCTCGACGAGAAAAGGATCCACAGTGAATCCGTTCTCTCCCATAGCCACACCACCGTTTACAGCAGCGGCGGTTTCCGACGGCGGCGGCGGTGAGAAAGCTGGGTCCATGAGATTAATGGATGAATCCTCGTTGACCCTCAGCTTCGATTTCTCTAAAGAGAGAAGAAGGAAGTCAAGAGGAAGAGGAGAATCGAAACGGAAGCATTGACGGCGGCGAGAGAGGGAGAGGGAGAGGGAGAGAGAGGAGAGGGGAAGGGATGATAAGACCTCTTAAGATGCGAAACCTTATCTCTCTCTCTCTCGGGGAAGGCAAAGTAAACGAGAGGGAAAGGAAACTTTATATTTCTTCTTTATTTCTTCTTTTTTTAATTATTTTCTTCCTTTTTAATTAAACTAAATATCTCACTATACATGAATTTTTCTTTACTTTTTTTAATTCAAAAATTATACACATCTGTTCCACAAAAAAATACATTTTAAAATTTACACACATATTAAAACCACTAAATTAAGATTTACGATTTGCACAGAATAAACATTATGTATACAAATGATTTTACATACTGTTATTTCTATTATGTTTTTATATATTATAAAATAATATATATTAAATAATCAAAATTTCAGTAACTATTATGGATATAATTAATTTGGCGCACCCACAAATAAAAAAAACCACTCTTGTTTATTTACAATCATTTTACAGTAAATAAATCCGAACGATTATTTTTGTTTATTTTATATAGTAAACTAAATTTAGATGATATTAACAAATATATAATATTTTAATAGGCTTATCTATTAAATAAGGATCATATGATTTTATGATTGTCTATATATTTTTAAAACCGTTGATAACAAAATCTCAAATGTAAAACTTTTAATAGTTTTAGAAATTTGTAATCATTTTTAAAACCCAATGTAAACTTTGAACTTAAAATATTAAGTTCTCAATAATTTTCAATGAAAATATTAAGATTAAAATGTTATATATTTATATGGAATATAGTTTAATATAAACAATACTAAAATAGATATGTATATATATAAAAAAATTGGAAATCTATTAAATGAGATTTCCTACTAATACATATTTATTATCATTTATATTTATGTAATAATAAACATTTAAACCACTGATCACACAAATTTTAATGTAAGATTTTTAACATTTTTAGTAATTAATTGTCGTTGCAAAATATGAATATATGAAAAATCTAGATTTTTATTATATGATTAATGGGATTGTTAAATTTATTTAATAATATAAAATTAAAAAAATGTTAGAGAATAAATTATTATCAAATATTTATTATTCAAAATCATTAACTGACAATTATATTTTTAATCAGATTATGTAATTCCGTAGATTATATTAAAGGAAAGAATGAAGACTATCTTTGTACATTATTTTATGGTTAGTTTAATGAGGACTATATTATATGTTTAGATGAACCAACATATCTTTATAAAGAATCTAAGAATCATTGTAGTGATGACATGTTTCATAGCACAAACGGTATAATGTTTCTCAAATAATATATAAAGGATATAAAATTTAGTTACCAATGCATTCTTTTTGGTAGTTAACTATTTCCCACAAATTTTTAACCAATAAAATTTTAATAAAAATAATTATATTTTAAAATTTACAATTTAGCTTCAATTAATGCATTGAAAATATAAAAAATATATCTTTTGAAATATTTTTTTCTAAAACATGGATATTTTCGAAACAGAGAGAATATACATTTGTCTATAACAAAAAAAAGAATCATGGAAAAAACTAGTTGGTTTTTCCAAAATATTGTAAATCTCTTGATTTTATATAAATTTTAAAATAAACACATTTATATATATATAAATATCAAAATAACATATTTGTCATATTGATATGACATGAGGTATTGTAAATAGATTTAAAAATTTTGAATGTTGCAACCGATGTTCTAAAATGTGTTCAGGTGGCGTTTAGGCTTCTGCGTAGTTCAAAATCATTTTGTAAATAATCAATCTATGCGTTTAATAATCAATTTCAATTATACCTATTTTAAGGTTAATACTAATTGTAAAATATATTGATATTATAAATAATTTGTTTATCTCAAACATTAAAATAATTATAATTATTATGAATAGTAATACAGTTTAATCATTTTTAATATATGTGGAAAGGTTAAAATTACACATTTTGTGGAACAGAGAGAATAATCAATTTAAAAATAGATAATATTTTTATTTTTCTGCATTATTGATTTTTGTTTTATTTTTAATAGATATTTTAATATATTAAAAATCAATCCGGAAGAGTGCTGGATAGTATTCTCTGATGCAAGTTAAGAAAAACAGAGGTATTGTAGAAATATATTAGACTCATACAACTTAAGAACATAAAAAAAAAAAACAGATTATGGAAGGGGAAGAAGCTATGATACATGGGTGGTGAACCAAACACGACTCAATGGACCTGAGCAGAAATGTAGAAAAGTTTCGCCAAAAAAGTAACATAGGAAGTCAAGTTATCTAGATCCAACCTCTTTTAGCTTTGAATGTGTTACGTTATGGGACACTTTTTTCTCTTTTTTAACACCTTATGATACTTTATGCTGGAGAGACACTTTTCTTCTACATCTGGCTGAGTCTGAACATATATACCCTTTGCCAAGTGAAAGAAGACAACATATATTTATTGAGTTTAGTTAGAAACAACACACGTTAGATATTATTTAGTTAATTAGTATTCTTTATAATTATTATATATTTTGTTATATTGTTTTTTTGTTCCACCTTATGTTTTCATTTACTTTTATTTCAAATTTAAAGAAATATAAAATAATTCTAATTATTACAATAAACTAAATATAAAATTTTCTATCTTCTGACATCCATTTTCATATATATATATGCATAGTTGTATACAAAAAAATATGGACATGGATAAAAAAAAGTGGATCGACATAGATAAAAAAGATGTGGACAGCAAAAATGTGGACTACGTAAGGGTTAGAGATTATTTTGTAGACCTAGTACATAAAAAATAGATGACTTTTGTTGATTAGAAAAATGTGTGTACAAACTCAAATAGATATAGATCAGAGTTTTTGGTTTTAATAATATGCTTTTGTGGACATGATGTTGTAGACAACATCTAATTAACCAAAAAAAATGTGAACATGGACAAATGAAGTGAAAACTCGTAAAATAAGCTCACCAAGATTTGTAAAACCTAATAGTTTACCATAATGACTGTGTATGATTTAATGCACAACCTCTAAATCTTCAGAACTCATGAATCTGGGTTTGACTAACACAATCTCATGTCCTCCTTGGAAAATCAAATGTTTCGAAATCAAAAACACCAATTGGAGATCCGAAAAATTGATTGATCTCTCTGCAAATTCAATTTTAAAAAGAAAACTCTGAACAACCACTGTCTTCTCCATATGTCCGATTCCTCTTAGCGTTAGCTTTTTTTTTAATTCTTATTTGTAGGTGTTGAGTTTGTTGTTTGGCGGTGGGTGAAAAACAACAGATGCAAAACATATACCACATATTAGATTGAAACGGATTGGGTTGTGAGAGTTTTTGGGTCAGTTGATGTTTTAGAGATTTAGAAAGAGAGAAATGGAGTTTGGTAACAATTGGGAAAGTGATTTTTGTGTGTTTGTATTTTAATTTTTTTAAGAAAATAAGAATAAAACAGTATTTAGTTTGACGAAGTAAAAAGAGATATGTGTAGAGGCTATATATGACAAACAAAACATAAAAAGTGTGTGACAAGCATGAAGTGTCCTTTGATGATATTACAAAGATGAAAAGTGTTCTAGAATTAATTTTTTCTTTAGCTTTTCACTATGACTGACCGGAAAACATAATGCTCTAGGAGTTAAATTCGCAAGCAACAAAACTGTTAAATCTACATGTGTCTTAAATCTCTGTGCACAAAGAAGATAAACTTGGTATTAAAAGAGAGAAAGCAGGCCACTTAAAAGATAGTAGGTTGATATCTCAATGAAATAACATTTTATATGATAATTACTATAAAAATGAAAAACAGAGGACATGATGTTAGGTCATGTAAACTTTTTGGAGATGCAACTGTAGAATCACCACTTGCGTTTCCTTAGTGACCACATTTAAAAAAAAAACTTTTTACTTTTGTAATACGACCTTCCAATTACCTACGTTGTTACACAGCTAATCTAAGGGACCGACAGGTTTTCCTACTATCACCCGCAAATGCAGCTTTTGCGATTGATAACGGTTGTTAGCATTTTGCAATAATCACAAAAAACACTATTAATCGCTTCAAACTGCTCCGAATCTCTAAAATTCAAAAGCTGGTTTCCGCTAACGTTTGCGGTCGTGGACGGTTGCGGTTGGATAAATAAATATAAAAATTTTTTAATTTTAAATTAAATTTTTAAATGGAAATATTATAAATAAAAATAAAATTATATTTTATATTTTAATTTAAATTCACAAACAATATCATAATTTATTTTATAAAAAATTTAAACTAAAATTATTCACTATAATTAATCAACATTAATATATATACATATTAAGTATATATACATATATAAATGAAACAAATTATTTTTAAAAAAGTTCTTATATAAATTTTCAACACAAATTTTATTGAAAGTTATAACTTTCATCTAAATTAAAAAATAAAATAAATAAACAAAATATTATTATTGATTATATTATATTAATAAGTATTATATTCTATCACAATTATATGTTTTTGAAATTTTTATAATGTTATAATTTGTTAATATTAGTAATTTATTATTAAACCGATGCAGTATTTCATAATCAATCAGTCACAAATATCCCGCAAATGCAACAATTTTCAAACATTATGTCAGTCATACAAAATGCTTAATAACACTTGAAACCGCAACCACCCGTATTCGCAAATTCTCGTACCTGCAATCGCAACTGCTGCGTTTGAGCCAGTCGGACCCTAAATATTTTTTTAAGTAATCTAAATCTTAAACTAACAAACTGCAATCAAGTTTGTGAATATATAGCTATTATTTCATGTAACAGTTTTATTCAAAACAAGTGACTGAGAGATGGA
The DNA here is from genome assembly GCA_018703725.1 of Brassica juncea. NCBI lineage: Eukaryota > Viridiplantae > Streptophyta > Magnoliopsida > Brassicales > Brassicaceae > Brassica > Brassica juncea. Next base: position 3,372,595 of record CM031940.1, on the reverse strand, counting down.
CCTAAAAAGGACACTTGGATTTGGATGAATGAAAAGTGTTTGACAAACATGAAATAGTTGACTAAAAGAGAGAGACCTAGGTTTGGGGTTTGATGAACAAAAATAAATATAACAAAGGCATGCTTTTCATTTTGCAATGAGTGATTCTTTTTACAATAGTAACAAAAATGTTTTTTAAATATATAGGTAAATGGTAGATTTTGAGTGATATATTTTACACATGAAATTATCTTCTAATTCAGTTAAAATCTTATAAATCAAATGAGTTATAAGAATCTATCAAATTTGAATAACACAAGAATTTAAATGTTATATTCAAATATTTAATTGAATAACAATATATTTTATTCTTTTATTGAAAAGATTGTAAACAATAACACTAGATTTTAAAATCTTCTAATAAAGATATTTCAAATATAACCAATAACACTAGATTTTAATAAAAATTTAAAATCAATCATTCAATAGCACTATATTATAAAACCTATATAAACCACTGAATAACACGCCTTAGAGGTTTCAACTAAGTTTCAAATTAATTAAATTCAATGGCATGCTGTTTATTCTAGTACTGGGTACGTTATTATATATCTCAAATTAATTAAATTCATGGCGTGCTGTTAAGTTGATTTATGCAGGTGATCGCTTCGATTAGATTGCTCTTATTATAATTCAAGCAAAGAGAAACGAAAGCAAAGCAATAATGTGGCATAGATCAAAAAGTGAAGCTGTCAAGAGAGTTGCTCCTATTTTGGAGAAGGAGACAGCAAACACAAGTGAGATGGAATGGCTTCGTTACACAGAGACAATACAGAAAATAACAACGTTGATTACTGGATTTGAGCTTAACAACGAACAAGCCGAGGAGCTGAAGAGAAACATGTCGGGAGAAATCTATAAGCAACTAAGCCGCGGCTCAGTGTGCCAACTCAAGGCATTGAACGTGAGAACAAATGAGTCGTGCACTGTAACGCTTATTGAAAAATCAGTAAACAGGTTGATATTGAAATGGACCCTTGAGGTTGGGAAGACGATTGACTTTGATTTCACTAATAGCTTCTGGAAAGATGATGATCACAGCGGATGTGATAGAGTCTTCTATGCAACGAGATAGTCTAGTAACTAGAAGCATCAACTATACCATCATTAATTAGGCTGGTTGCTAGCTATGATAAATTATATTATATGCTCTTGTTTTATTTTATCTAAGATAAACATATGCTAATTTATATATGCTTTTATTTTATTTCATATATGAATAAATAATATATAGTATTCTGTTTTTAAGGATTTTGGATTTTTTTTTCAGCATTAATTTAGAATAGATTATTGGATACTGAGATTGGTGAAAGTTTTGTTGGATAAAAGCACATTAGATACAATAAATAACACAAAAATCTGTGAAAGACATGTTTCATCATGGTCGAAGCTAAATCACCAATCCAAACAAAATTTTCGAAACCGTTCAAATAAAAGAAAATCAAGTATTTTTGACATGAGCAAAACTATCGTTTTTATTTAAGAGATAATTGGTGCCTCTACCCCATCCGCAACGATAATTAGGGATTTACCCTCTCCCTTACAAACACTTTTTCTTTTCCCATTTAGTCCCTACTGTCCATCTGAGTAGGTACTAGTAGACTCTGGCATTTGTCAGGTAACTTTAAAGCATTAGTAGTCTTTCGGTTCAATCAATGCATCTATTGAATTAACTTCTTTCTCAAACTCATTTCTTTTTATTGTATTAAAAAATAAATTAAGACTTTAAGTTTCCAAAGCAAAAACGAGATAATATTTCCAAGGTGTGTTTGCCTTAGATCTCGTCTTGTTCTTTGACACAGAAATGGAGGAGCCGTATTCAGTCACCTTTTCCGATGCCGTGGCGGTATGCTTCGGCGGTGTCGCTGTTATTCTCTTATCTTCATTGCCTTTATCATCTTCTGCTTCCATTGTACCGTTTCTGAACATCGCTCCGTCGCCATTCCGCCTCCTCGAGCTTTCGTTGTCATCTCGTTTGCTTGTCTCTTGCCACTACTACATCTTCTCATTGTTACGTTGATGTCTCCTCTGCTTGTTCCGTCGTTGCTGCTCCACCCACGTCTTGTTTCATCGTTGTCCATTCCGTTTGTTCCTCAGTGGCTGTTGCTACTTGGTTGCGATTGAAAGTGTCACATCTTGTCAATCCAAGTTTAGAGTCACCGGATCTGCTCAGTCCAAGATGGTGCTCACCGGATCTGCTATCCTCTCCTTCGCCGTCGCACCTCTGCTCCCTTCACTACACTCCTTTCTTCCACCGGTACGAGTTAGTCATTAAATCATTGTTATATTTTTATTTAACATTTAACAAATATAATAGCAGCTAACCCATTTGCTTAACCTTTCACCATTTTATGTGGCTTTAATCTTTCTTTTGGTCGTTATCAACTACATTACCAAGTACATGAATCTGATATAGTTTAACATTTTTGTAGGTTGCTGTTAAGTCCATGTTCAATGACCCGACTGAAAATTGGGCCGGTGATACTGAAATTGGCTGCGCATGAGAAACAGAGGACTTCTCGTTGATAATATGGTGTGTCTTATTGGTGAAGGATTTTTATTCCGTAAAGAAATTTTCAGAGGTGGTGCAACTGCATCTAACTTTGTTCGTATGAGGTTGGAGAAAAAAAACAGAAGGAAAATGAAGCTAAAGAGAAGTACGAAAAAGAAGCAGTTATTAGTCAAGTCATAATTAAACTCCATGAACATATACTATTTCTATCTGTTATTTGGTACGCATTTAACAAAGTTTGCTTATACATTTAACTAGATTATTTTAAAAAGAGGCTAAGTTACCGTGAACTTGTGTTGTAATTATTTTGTCTCTAAGTTTTTGGTAGACCTTTTACAGAGTTTGTGTAAATTATAGCAGAATCGGACCTATCGGTAAGCAATTTCATTATCCGCTAACTTAAATTTTTAACGGTACTAATTTGTTTGACAGTAAATAATTTATGTTTCTTAATGCTTTTCCACACATGATTTGTTTATAAACATATCTCAAGTGCAGTTATGGTTAAACATATTTGTTATCTAACCCAATTTCCGTTCACAAGTATCATGAATGATTAAAAGCCTAGCTTCTATTATTTGATAACTCTATACGTTAATGTTAAAATTATATTTAACGGGTACATGATTTCATAACAATATTTGTTGGTATATACTTAATTGTGTTTCCACCTCTATATCCAAATCACATTTTCATTCACAAGTATCCGATTGGATAACATACCTAGCTATATGTTAGTTGGTATTTCTTTTTGTAAATGTTAACATTTTATTTAACTGGTATTTCGTTTCGTAAATGTTAACAGTTTATTTAATGGATACATATTAACTTAACTATGTTACTTTTACACTGTGGTGGGAGTTTGTGAATGGTATAAACCAAGCCAAATATAAAGTTAAATGTATTATGACAATGAGAGTTTACCGCAGTCTAGTGGTCCGGAGCATAATAATGTTAGACAGGATGCGGGTTCGAACCTTTACATAAGGAATTTTGTTTATTTTAACATACTTAATGTTAATTTACTCAAACACCCCATCTTCTTCCTTTCTCCTCCATCTTCTTCCTTTCTCGTGTTAAAATCCTAATTCTGCTTTTTCTCTTTTTTTTCACGATTTATATTTGTTTTCCTTGACATGTCTTATATTTATGTCCATATGTGATAGAATTAGATAAAAAGTTATGATTTGAGCTTCCAATTTAGACAAAAAAAAAATATAACTTTTTGTGATGAATTCAAGTTTTTCAGACAAAAAAAAATATAAACCTCCATTAATTATTTTACCCTTTATGTCCTTATATATACCGTAGCAGCTAACAATACACATTAACATCAACAAATATATTTTATCAACTAAGCTACCGGTTACCCATTATACATACAAGATAACGAGATTCTTCTACCGAAGACGATTCCCTTCTTTACCCAGCAGATCGTTGCCTCCTCCGCCTCCTTGTGTCAGAGACACTACTCTGCACATGCCTCAACCAAATCCCCTTTTCTCTGCGTTCTGACACACGCGTTTCGTTCGAGAACTATAAAGCAAGGGCGTTTCAGTCCATCCATATACTAAATGTTATGGCTTTTTGCCTTATCCAAATCCAAGAGTAATTCACCAATATGGGTCTTCTCTGGGTATATTCCACACATTCTCCCTTTATTTAATCTCTTCAGGGATATTAGCAAAACGCTTAACTTCCTGACGCAAGCCTGACAACAAAAGTTGAGACAGCATATCGGTCTGCTGCCAAATCTGCTCCGCATTCAAAACCAACAACCATAGTTCGTCAAAAGGAGATTAAGAGTATTACATATCGATTAAATTGCATCTATGTTCGTAATGACCTCATGGTATTTTTAACTACGATTCGTTTACATGGAGACAGAGAGCTAATGGTACTGCGCCGCAAGCACATGCTTGTATTGCTTCCCTTCAAGCCCGGTACTGACTAACAATTTCTTTCACGCCAGATGCTGTGATCTTTTTGGTACATTCTTATCAGCTATAAGCCTATAACCACAAATGTAAATAGAGCAAGAATACTTATTTCTTTTGTTTATTCAGACCAAATTAATACTTCATAACTAGACCAAGAACACATGCATTGATCTTAGAACTTCATTGTGTATCGTACATGTCACGGTATTTGACACTAAAGATGCTTATTCTCTGCTTACAATGTACGTTGTTTTAATTACTTACAATCTGGCACCCTAGTCCCAACTTGGAAGTAGTGCAAAATGATTGACTTAACAGACATAACCAAAACTAGAAGCTTAGAATAAGTGAAGGCAAGCGAAGATGCAGCTCATCGTAGCGTTACACGATCATTTGAATCCAAATCATGGGTGAATCTGATAGAGAAGATTATGTCTTGAACGCTAAAGATTTTGCAATAAATATTAATCGTCTGTGCTATTAAAAACAAAATCCTCATTTACTATTTATCTTAGCCAAACACAACAAAATTATAATCATTTAACGAATTTCATCTCAAGTTTTTTTTATAAATAATAATAGTTTTGCATGTTCCATCCATCCCAGTGGAATGTACTTCGCAGATTCATAGTACCTAACTGAGCAAAAGAAAGCAACAGTATGACACTATATGAATATTAAAATAGTAGTAGTGTAGTTACGCTAAAAAGACAGATAAGAAATGACATAATGATGCCAGAAGAGAGGAGACATGCGTGACGTCAAAGAGACTCCAAAACGACACACATTTGGAATAAATCTATTAATAAAATAAATAGATCAGATCAGATCAGATCGGATCCAGAGACATAAAATAAATAAAAAAATGGCCGTTAAAGAGCATATAAACCCTACCGAATAAACCCTGCATCACTCCACCTTAATGCAGTCAACGTGCTCCGAGATGGCTTACTAAATCTCCACACGCGTATTTTATGTGGCGTGTATTACTCTCTCCTTTCTATGCACTTATTCGATGAAGGAGACTGATACCCACGCGCTGATGTGTGAGTGGAAGGAGAGCAACGTCCACTCGCTCTTTAAAACCTCCGTCGTCGTTCTTCAAAACGGTATAAAACCATAACCTCTCCTCTTCTTCTTCTTCTTCTTCTTCTTCTTCTTCTTCTTCTTCTTCTTCTTCTTCCCAAATTAGTAACCCTAAAACCTTAAACATATCCAACAATGGCGGAACCTGATCCCAAATTAGTAACCCCTGACACTGAATCCGATCACATCCTTCCTCCTGACAGTTTCTACAATTCTAGCTTCGAGCTCGACGTTGACTTCGAGTTGACTCTCGACGACCTCTACTTTCCTTCAGAGAACGAGTCCTTCTCCATTCCCGTTGATGCCACGGAAGCTATGATTGCGTGTAAGAAGACATCTACAGCGAAGAGGAAACAAGAGAGTGAAGAAGATACATCGATGATGATGAGCTATAAGTACAGAAGATTGGAGGAAGAAGAAGATGATGAGGAGGAGGAGAAGAGGAGAGCGAGACTGGTTAGGAACCGTGAGAGTGCTCTGCTTTCGAGACAGAGGAGGAAGCATTACGTGGAGGAGCTTGAGGACAAAGTCAAGAGCTTGCAGTCCGTTATAACGGATTTGAACAGTAAAGTCTCTTACTTTATGTCTGAGAACGCTACTCTGAGGCATACGGTGGGTTCCGGAAAGGGCATGTGCTGGCCACCGTCTGGAATGTATCCAACGCCTTATAATCCATGGATGCCGTTTCAAGCTTATCAGGTGGTGCCTTTGCTTCCTATTCCTCGGTTGAAACCACAACGATCCTTGGGTGAGGTGAAGAGGTCGGAAGGTAAGACCAAGAAGGTTGCTAGTGTGAGTGTTCTTGGTCTTTTGTTTTGTTTGTTTTTGTTTGGTGCGTTTGCTCCTATTGTGAATGTTAGCTACGGAGGAAGAGTTTTAGATGTGTCAGTCAATAGTAAAGCACAGTGTGGGAGAGGTAACGTATCTGCAACAGAGAACTCTCTGCCTCTTAGAAATGGTAGTGAGCTACTTGTTGCATCACTATTTGTTCCGAGGAATGAGAAGCTAGTGAAGCTAGATGGAAGTTTGATTATTCATTCTGTTTTGGCGAGAGAGAAAGACACGGCTTCTGAAACGAAGCCTGCACTGCGTTCATCTGACTCCACAAGGACCAGGGATATGTCTAAGCACCTTAATACCGAAAAGCGGAAAGCTATGTCATCTTCTGGCTCTGATGACTCTCAAGAGAAACCCAACTCAACAACATCCCATGGTGAAATGCAGCGATGGTTTCGTGAAGGTGTTGCAGGTAATCAGATAATTAAATATAATTAGTATTAGTAAGTTGAACTGTTTGGATTTGCGTACCATAACACCCATATTTGTTAAATGTATCCACTACTAGGACCAATGTTCAGTTCGGGGGTGTGCACAGAAGTGTTTCAGTTTGATGTCTCCTCAACCTCTGGAGCCATCAATCCTACTTCTCCAGCTACTCACAAGGGAAAGAATAGCAGAAGAATCCTCCGTGGTGGTCATCCAGAATCTCATTTTAACCAAACCAAACACCAAAACAACTCTAACACAACCAAGCCATTCCCATCAATGGTTGTATCTGTGCTTACTGATCCCATAGAAGAAGGCAGTCATGGAGAAGTGGCGGGAGGTACACAATCACTGTCCAGTGTTTTCATAGTGGTTCTTGTTGACGGTGCCAAGTATATAACCTACTCCTGCGTCCTTCCACGACCAGAAGATGTCCCTCATCTCGTAACTACTTGACTTGTTCTGTATGTATAAACCACAAGATGAAGTTTTCACACAATGAAAGTTATACCATCAGGTCTATTCAATGTCTCATGTTTGAACGATTAGAGTAGAGACAAGAAGATGAATAATGGCCTCGTTAAATTGTAATACACACAAGCCGTTTTGCTCTTTAGTTTCTTGAGAATCATAACAACAACTCTGGTTTTACAGTTGAAAAGAATCAAGAATGGCTTGAAGAGTCTTCTGTGAGCTCTGCCATTGCTTCTCAGTAGCACTCACCACAAACAGAACCACCGTGTTTCCCTTTGCTGTCGCTTTTGCAAGGTTATGACTTCCCGTTAGCGCAAACGGCGTCTCCAACACATACTTATAGTACTGTCACAACAACAACAAAAACAAAGTCATAAAACACTCCTCAACGAATTGATTAAGTCAATTCATTTCATCACTATTACCGTTTGATCTCCAATCTTTTCGATTGATGTATTCACAAGCTCATCAGAATCATAAGAGTTTCCAGTGACAAAGGGACCAAGAGAAGCAATCACTCTCTCAGGCTCACCGATATCTTCGATAGTTGCGTTTGGCTTGTTGGTCAAGCGAATCAAGGGAGACGCAACTACTTGAACTTTCCCTTGCTTCTCGTTCTCGAACTTCACTTCTATCCACGGCTCTGCGCATTTCGGCTGGCAGTAGTTGCCTGACAAGATGTTGGCTATTCTCAGCTGTTTCCAGTTCGGTGGTAGAACAAACTGATACGGCTGCACGTTTCCTGCAACCAGACTAGATTTCAAAGATCATTAACTCAAAAGCTAACACAAAAAAACAATCCATACTCATTACAGAGCCAAACAGTGTTTCTTAAGACATAGACACAGAGTTAATGACGAATGTCACATGTTTTAATGAGCAATGCAGGTGGGAGTAGGCATCACCTGCGCGGAGAGCAGGAGTATCAGAAGGTTTGGCTTTGAAGAGGACGAAGGAAGGGTCAGACTCAGAAGGTGGTAAGAAGGATCCTACTTCCACCTCACGGGCCTCAGAGGTAGGAGCTTCCTTCAAGTTCAGAATCGCTGGAATAGCCACCGCTGTTTTCAGCAGTAACTCTCTCCTTCTTGGTTGTTGAGAGGATGCAACAATAAAGCTAGCTCTTGTTCTAACCGAAGCTGGGAATGTTGGAGAGACATGGAAGATGTTTGATGTCGGCATGAGAGACGCGGTCGCCATTTTTTTTTTTTTGGGTTATGAGAGGTTGAAAGTTTGTTTGCAGGGGTTTGTGAATATCACATTTGGATAAGGCAACTTTTAAGACAAAAGAGTCTTTAGGTCCACACAGTCTATCCATTGCATAACTCATTACTTGGATCAATGTAATAAAAAAAAAAGATTGCTTCGACCAGATAGCTTCTAAAGCTTCCGTCTTTATACATCTCTTTTAGCCCGTTTGAATGACATCTCTCATCAACAAAGTTTTTCTATCACTCTCAAGACTCAAGTCATGGTTAATAGCCGCCGAGACTGTGTTGGCAATTGAATCTCTTGATGCTATCGCTGAAGAAAAAATAAACTTTTTTTTTTTCTCTTTTATGTTTTGACTTTTGACGGTTACTTTTTCATCCGATGATGTATAGTTTTCTGATAATAATTTGATTTTTGTTTGCTGTAAAATAATATACTGACATCTTAGCGGAAAATAAGAAATATTTCTTCTTTTTTCCTTGAATATAATTATCAATTTATAAAAATAATAGAGATATATTGAGTGAATTTTCTTCTTTTTTCTTTAAATAGAAAATAAACTTTCTTATGTATCTTTATACATGAGTGTTAATTCGGGCATGTCCTGCCTAGACTGATCCAAACCTCTTAAACCCGTAAATATTTGAGTTTGGTTAGACTCTTCCCAAAAATATTTTGGACTTAGATTTCAAACCCGACCCGACCTTTATAGGATTATAGGGGCTTTTGGGGTTTTTGGGATTTTTTTTAAAAAGATCTTATTATCAATTCTATCATTTTAATAAATGTGAATTATCATAAAAATCAGTTTCAATTTTTAGTTTTAAATTTAAAGTGAAACTAAATAGTTTGTATACTTTAAAAGCATATTATAAATAAATCAAATTTAATAAAATTTAAATAATCAAATATTAACTTAAATATTTTGTATACTTTAAAAGAATATTATAAATAAATCAAATTTAAATAATCAAATATTAACTTAAATTAAATATATAAGAGAAAAAATATAAGATAAACATAGTCAAACGTTTCATACTTTGTATTTTGAACAAAAACATGTTGTATATAAAAAGAAGAAAGTATAACCAAATTCAAAATGTGACACTTATAATGATCAAATAATAAAATGCATTAACAACTTTTATATTTTCTTTATTAGGATTTGGATCAAAAATATTAAAATAATATGTCAATATTAATAATAGTTTTGATCGTAAGAATGATATTATTTAAACTAAAATATAAAGTTTCATGTTTTTGGGCTGGCCCTAGTTCAAACGGGCTTAAGCCCAAAGTATCCAAAGTTTAAACGGGTTTAACCTGAAAGATCTAATTTTTTCGGCTTTTAAGTCAAGTCCAGTAAATTTTAGGGTAGATGGGTTCGGACTGCGGGCTTGGACCCTAATTAACATGTCTACTTGAATATCAGGTGGGCAATATATAACAAGTTCAAATTTTTATTTTACCATTTTGGACCAAGCCATCTTTTTACCCTCAAAAGAGAAACACAGAAATCATTTAATACCTTCGGGCTTCTTTAAGGCCCAAAATAGCTGGTTTATTGGGTTGAACTCGATATATTTCAAGCCCAAATACAATACCATGGCTAACAGCCTAACATGTTCTTTTTTTAAAAAATGTTCTTTAATCAAAATCTCTAATAGAAGATGGCTTATCGACTGGTTGGTAATGAGTAGGTTTGTGGCTGAAGATCTGAGGAAGTTTGTACAAGAGAGATCTTGAGTTACTTTTAGTATAAGCAACCGCATGTGTGCTCTTTCTGATTATTTATTTTAGTAAATGGGCTAATATTGAGTAATTTCACTTGTTCTAGATTCATATGACAAAGGAAAAACAAGTTAGTGGGTATCTATTCCAAAACTAATCAGAAAGAGCCCTACTCGCGAGTTCGAATCTCACAAATGTAAATAAAAAAAATGATAGCCTATCATTCATCTTTTTTTATTCTACTAACATAAGATCTACTTCAATTATTTAAAAGATATAAAGCTCGACAAGATTGCCCAAATGATTGGACATTTTCATTTCAACATTATTGGACACATGCATAGACTCATAAAAGTTTATGCTAGCTTCTTAGATATTTGTGTTCTTGCATGGATTCTTTGACTAAAACACCTTATGTGCTTTTTCAGTTGATCATGCAGTAGTAAAGAAATTGATGTTACAGCCACGAAATGGACAAACTGGTTTCCATAATACATTTTTCTGAAGGATGGAGATTTTGCTTTTGAGGTGTTTTCTTAACTCACGCATGCATCTTTCTACTTGATAATCTCATGACCTTTACGTTATATGTCAATATCTCTATACATCCATTAGATATTTCATTAAAATCTTTTTTTTCATCATTTGATTACACTCATAAATAATTCCAACATCAGAACTAAGGTTGACGATCGATATCTCACATTCTCACACCTTGATCGTAAAGAGTTGGAACAAATTTGATCTATCGAGTTTGAAACTTGATTTCTTTAGTTTTTTTAAAGAGTTTATGTTCAAGACCACTATATATTATGTTTTCTCAAGATCTTCAAAATTAAAATATGAATGTATTGGAAGTGAGATGATATACTATAACGTACCTTGTTATGGGCACAAATAAATATCAAAGATATAACATATCTTGGATTCCTTTTCATCTTTAAGGATAATATTACATTATAAAAAGATGGAGGAAAAGCTCGAGAACATACACTTTTTCTATGATATGGGAATGTGTTTCCTAGCGAAACGCTACACATTTAAAAATTCAAAGCTATAAGTTGTTATATGTCTTGTAATCGTTTGAAAAGAGAAAAAGGAGCAAATACGACGAGAAAAGTAGTCTGTGCTGTTGCTTTGATTGAAAAATAAAATTAGAAATGAAAACTTTGATGATATAAATGCTTGTGAATATGTTATCTATGATTAATCTACGTGCATTGTATTTGTATGTATCAGTCAAAGTTCACTATTTACAAAGCTATTCTCTTTTTGAACACTTTTGAAAAACCAATATACTTGTTTCCTGATTACCAAAAAAATAATATACTTGTTTCCTTTTACTTTTCATATAATTATATTAATTTAAAGTTATAATCTCTTTTTAGCTTAATCTTTGACCATCAATTCATCAACAGTGCGGCTTACGATATTTTAAACAGTGTCCTAATCTAATTATTTGGTATGTTTAATCATTTACAAGACTAATAGCTTTTTGTTGTTTTATTTTATACCTGATACCCAACAAAAAAATGAACTAAACAAAATCGGATTGTAAGTTTAAGTCAGTTTCATTTCCGTTTGAATGTTTAGAAAATGAACTAACGGTACGACTGGACAATCGGAGTCCATATAGGGTTTCGGATTTTCGAGTTCACAAATTTCAGTTTCATTCGGATATTATAAAAGTTCGAATCAGATTTGGTGATATTATAAAAGTTTAAATCAGATTTGGCTTGAGTTTAGTCGGATTCGGTTTGGATTTAGCTGTATATCCAAAATCCAATTGAACCCAAAATAATTTTGGTTTCAAATATTAATCAGATTACCGGTTCTAAAATATTAATTTGTATTTGATTAAACTCAATATATTTCCAATCTTTTCAATAAATTTGTGTATATGGTTTCCTCAAACCATATTGTTGTCTTTCAAAATAATTTTGGGAAACTCGTCTATCAACCATATGTGGCTCTTCCTTGAATTATAGATGACAACATTAGACATATCATGACAAACCAAAACCTTGTACGAACTAGAATCATACATAATGAAACGTAAACAAATCAAATTTAACAGCTAATAACTCTTTAAACCTAAAAACACTATTTTAACTGTTAAAGGACCAACATTGTATAAACCTCTGTAGCAAATTTAATTATAATTGAACTTAAAATGCAATTGTCAAAAGTCAAAACATAAAAAAAAACATCAATAGTGACCAAATACCAAAAAATATATTGAACTAACTATTTGAATTAATTATTCGTATAATAAATAATTATTTTAGATACTCAATAATATCTTAATGTATTATAGATACATATTAGGGATTGAGATTGAGTTTGGTATAAGTTTTTTTGTTATTTTGATTTTGATTTTTTTTGTTCTTTCGGATATCTATAAAGATTTGGGTAAAACATATAACCCAAATTACCATAAAATAAGTTCTATTCGATATTTATGTCTAGTTAGAATCGGTTCGGATTCATTTTTGTCGGGTTGAATTCGGTTTGGATTTTCGGATTTGATTTATTTATTCAGCCCTAACTAACAGAATAAAAAATAGAATATGTAAACGAAACAAATAATTATTTTTACTATCGAAATGATGTTTCTTAGAATAGATAGAAAAGTGATGATGTTTCTTAGAATAGATAGAAAAGTTCAAGTTGAATCAAAACAATTCATAAATCCGGCTTACTCAAATAATTTTAATTTAGGCAGCTGAATGTAATAATCCAGAAAAGAAAACACATGTACTATGAGCAAGGGTGTTATATCATGTTCAGGTTGGTTGGACTGACTTGATTTTTTTTTATATTCTTTACTATGCTTATAAATCTCATTCAGTTTTTAGTGGTTTTTAAGTTAGGTTTGGTTCATTTCTTCAGATTTAGTTTCAATGGGGTTATAACTAAAATATAAAACTGTCTAAAGTTTCTTATTAAAAATTTTAAAAAATTGACTAAAAGGTATTTAAAATATTTAAAAATCTTATTAACAATTAGTTCAACTACCTAAATTTAATTGATAATTAGTTGAATTACTTAAACTAATTAGAAAATATTCGAAAAACTAGCTAAAATATCTAAACTATTTTAACATATATAAAATATTAATAAATTTAACTATTTTGAATATTTTTAAATCCTAATTTAGATTTTGGTTCGGTTTCAGAATTTGAAAGTATCCAATTCTTAGACTATTAAGATATATATTTTTATAACGGTTGATTGGATTTCGTTTTCTTGTTTGGGTTTTGATCGGATTTCGAGTTGGGTTAAAATACCCAAGTCTAACCGTGATTCTGTAAATATTTATCGAGCTTGAAAATATGTATAATAAACTTTTCTTGAATCATTTGTACGATTGTCAATGTATAATATCGTCAAGATATAATAGGGGATGTATTCAATTTAACATTTGAGGTGATTTGATTTTTAATGGGGTTTTAGATGATTTCAATAAATTGCAGAGATTTAGGTGATTTTTGTTAAACCACTTTAGAATATCGTCTAAAACCAAGAAATTTGGATTTTGATTTTTTTAATTAAGAAACTTCATCCAAACACCTTAAAATCACCTGAAAACTTTAAAACTTCATCCAAACACCCTAAAAATCACCTGAAAATAATTCAATAACAGTGGATTTCAGAATACTTTACAAAATATCAAGTTCAATAATACTGAATTTTAATGAATATTTAAAATTTATGTTTGAATAACAGTGGATTTGTCATTTTAATACAAATCACCTAAAACTTCCAGTTGAATACACTCCCTAAATTTCAGCTCAGGAAGAGAAAGAGACTAAGGAAGGAGAACAACAACAACAATATGCAGAAGGAATAGAGGCCTATTTCGCTTTTCCAAGTTCCATATTTCTTGCGTTTTTTTTTCGTTTACGTACTCCATTCTTTATTATTTTGTTTTTTTACGCATTTCTTCTCTCTTTTTCACGTACTCCATGCTTTTGGCCGGTGGAATCAAAACTTTATTTTATACTTTTTTATTTAAAATTTTGGATTTTATGTTTAGTTTGTTTTTCTCTCCATATTTTTATAAGCCTTTTACCTTGTTAATTCACGTGAGAATCGTGTTAACAGAAATGATATCTTCTATAAGATAGAGACTCACACACGGGGAAGACAACAAAAAAATATAACACAAAGAACAAGGGAAGAGAAAATTCCATGCTTCGGTTTATGTGATGAAAAAGGGAAGAGAACATTCGATGTTTTGGAAAACCCCTTTAGTGTTCAATCAAGTTATGTGATGAATATGAAAATTTATATATGATTTTTGTGATTTTTGTGGGTGTATTTGTTAAAGGGTTCTAGTGATTTTGGATGCATCTAAGAAATTGTGATGATTTTTATCGATCCTTAGAAATATCACATAAAAGGCTGATAATATTTAAATTAAAAGGCGAAATATCAAATACTATTAAAACTGAAGTACCTTTTTTTTAGGTAACCTTGGAGTTTTAGATTATTTACCATCCTATGCCACTGATATATTTAAAACATATGGTTTTTATTTAATTCTGTATTTTCTGATTTTTTTATTTATACAGCAAAAAACAATAGATTTAATTAACATAAATATCTAACATTTTAGATCCTCTTTGTTTTTGAAAGTATTTTACAGCCAAGCCACTCCCATTTATTTTTAACTAAATTTAAATAATTAGATACTTATTTAGTAAGCTTACAAGTCGATATAATAACTATTTGTAGACATCGAACAAATACATTTACATTTAAGTCGATATTTAACCTTATGTTACGATGATTAACTAATTTAAAAGAAGAAGGTATCGTTCATAAAATATAAAATATGTTCATACAAAATGGATACTGTATTTCATGATCAAGCACTGATCTTTTATCCAATGATACTTAGAAAGCAACATACATATACATATTTGGTTCGACATTCAATATTCAGCAACTTTATCCAATCATAGAATATGTTAATAATATAAACTGAAAATTAACGTGCATGAACCAAAATCATTTCTTCTCATATGATGTTCTCTTAACACTATCTTTAAGCATTGGAAATCACAATGAGACACTAAACCCAGAAAATTATTCCGAGTACCTTCCATATATTTTATATAAATAGTTTTCTGACATCATATTGTTATTTTTACTTTATGATCGGATAGTACAATTTTAAAATATATTCCTCTTATAAACATATTAAAATATCAAAAACAATTTGAACAATATATATTCTATAACCAAAAAGATAGCTACACAGTCCCTATTTAGACTCGAAGTATAAACCATGTTAACAAATAGTACAAAATAAATTATCTATTAAACTATTCCATGATTTGGTTTTACTTATTAAAATATTAATAATTAATTTGAACAAAATATCTATATATGATAAAAAAAGATAGCTATCCAATCTCTATTTAGACTCAAAATATTAAACATGTTAATTAACAAATATTTCAAAACTAAAATTTTTCAAAAAAAAATTCTGTAATGGCATCTATCATGAAAATCACTCGCCTCTCTAATGTTAAGCATTTCAGAACAGATCGGTGGATAACAATAAGGACTAAAATCAGTTCCATTTATAATGTTCTAAATAATTTATTTCATTTTTATATAATATTTAAATTATATGAGAAGTTTTTTTAACTTTTTTGAAATATAATCTATATTTTTGGGTTTTATCGGGACAACCAGTCACAGGTTAATGATTGGTTTTTGGGTTTCTACCAATTTTTATTGGATTTTTAATTAACGAGTTTTTTCACTAAATCCGAATCGGACTGTAAATGAATCACCGGGTCTACCGGTTTAACTGCAGATCACCGAGTTTATCGGTTCGATTGCAGGTCTGGGTCGTGAATGAATACTGGATAAAGCAAAAAATTACAATTCTGATGATTATTTTTCATATAATTTAAAAATATGGAATAAGCAATTTAATGTAAATCACAAAATACAATTTTCTTCAAAATCCAAAAATTTAACGCACATACGAAAAAATTTAAATAAATCATTACACAAGTTTAACAAGAAAAGATATACGATATATAAATTATTACATTATTTTCAACCAAAAAATAATACCACACTTTAAAAGCGCGAATCAAAATCTTTCATTCAATACGCACCTCAGATAGTTTATATCTCTATCAATTTTTAATGATACATAATTTTTATTTGTAGATATATTTGTGAACTCCCGTTGCAAACCTCACAATAAAAACAAAAGATAGTAAGTATATATTTGATTTTTTTAAAAAGAAATTACAGGTTAATATGTAAATATTTAAGTTTTCGAGCATATATGAATATTTCTTTTTAGAAGATTTATATATTTTATAAATATATATTTAATTTTATATTATATTTTAATTTAAAATTTTAACAAATGAGACTTTATTTAGTTGTATACCTTTTGAGTTTGGTTTTGGACAAACTCAACAAGTTTCCATCTCATCGGAATAAGAAATAAAATAATCGGATCCAAGTTTAAAAATAAGCTACATCTGAAAATATAGTATTTAAAAAGAAATGGATGAAGGGTCATTTGTTTGGTAATTTTTTTCTATCGCGTAAAAACTCGGTAATTTGTTTGGGCTTGGACCATTTTTATTTAATTCATTAAGTAACTCGAATCTGCTTAACATAAATATATAAATTATACCCCATATCGAATATGTATGGCTTAAATATAATCAATCCATTTTCTGGTCCATTTAAAAACATATCATAATTATGTGGCAAATTAAAAAATATTATTTATCATGAAGTCAACATTATAATGTACTAATAATATTTAATTTTTAGAATTTTTACTGTATATTTTTCTTAACTATTATCACGTAGAATTTGAAAAAATGTTTTAGTTTTTTTAAAAAAAGATTTTATGTTTATAGAGTTAGAAATTTAAAAGTTACCATTTTTAGAATTTTCTTTTAAAATATTATAGATTGTCATAAAATAAGAAAAATATTACTAAATTTCATCAAAATATATGAAGTCTTAACAAATATAAAAACAAGTCCACTATCAATGTAAAACAAACAATATAATGGATGGTTTATAATTTTGTAAAATGTATGTACATTTAAATTATTAATTTATAATTTAAATGGGATCATATATTACATAAATATATAAAAATTCTTATTATTTTATCGATTTGTGTCATTTTTTTTGAACTATATGTTATCCTAATCTTACAAAAGAAAAGAAAATTCGATAACATATTGCCAAGTTAAACTTTACCATAAAATCATATGTACTATTAAAGTATATATATATATATATTATCACTATTTCGAAAACTTAGACAAATTTTTCAATAGTGGTGCTCACTTTAACATTACACATTATAACCCCCTATAAATACGACCAAAACATACATATTTTCAGATAATATTTTATGAAATGATACAATACCCGTGCTTCGGAAGCGGGTCAAAATCTAGTGTCTAGATTAAAATAATATGAGCTTTTTTTGGAAAAAAAATTAAAAATATTAAGAGCTGAGAATATTGAGATGAATAAAGGCTTAAGAAGCCAATGATGACAGACACCTAAAATGAAATAAATTTGATGAAGCCTGAAGGAAGAGTCGGTTTATCCGTTTGAAGTTACAATCTGAAGTAAGGAAAAATAATCCTCCAGAAAATGTGATGTTTGTGATGTTATTCGTTTGAATATCAAAATATATTGATATAATACCGTGAACTTATAATTCGAAAAATACTATGAATTATGGAATATAATCGGTTGTGTATGTGTTAATATTTCAACCACGAAGTCACTAAATAAATTGTCGGTCCAAAATGCGAGTGGGAAAAGAAAAAATTGCAATGCTGGAATATGATTAGATGCCCATTTTGATTTGTTTGCCTCTTTGTTTCCATTTCTCTTTGGTACCCAAAAACGCACCCACATTCTCCGTCCCACTTTCATGCTTCTTGTCTCTCTGTTATTGTATTTTTTTTAACCAAATCAATTTTACACATGTTTTATTCTCATCGGTCAGTTCATCTCGTGTGATCATTCTAATATAAAAGTGATTTATGAATCTATGTGAGCCATGAATTTGGAAGCATATCATCTCAAATCTCTGAGCCTAGAATATATTCGACTAGATTATATATATATATATATATAAGCATTTAGGAACAGTGACGTCGGCACATGCTACACGACTGATTCAGATTGTAAATACATTATGAAGACTTTAAGAATGCATTATGGTAAATATAAGTTTCTAGTTTACAAAAAAAATAATAATATAAGTTTCTGTAGTGAGTCTAGTGACTAACGTCTAAATAGCATATGGTACGTACACTGATGCATTAAGAAAGAGTTCTGGTTCAGTCAATCGCGTTGATTTTGTGTCTGCCTCTGATGCATATACGACGATCATTTTAATTTTTTTTTGGTAATCACAACCATTTTAAATTATTATTCAGTAACCAACATTTTTTTAGTAAAAAACGAAACAATGTAATTTTAGTCTCACGGTCCTCACTTCATCTCCATAATCCTCATGATCAACCCATTTTCACGTTCTGTTCCACTAACATTAGAGGATCGAGAACTTTATCATAAAAATCTATAATGTAGTAATTTTTAATACAACTCCAACACTCGGAAGACAATCATGTGGATATTTTGTTTGGTTAAAAGAATTAATATATACTATTTCTCTTTCGCTTTCTTGTAAATATTATTCTTTATGAATCATGTGGATACTTAATTTCTCTATGTTCCATTCTTCTGATATATCCACAAATTATTATATAATATTAATATGAATGAATCACTCTTTCACCGAAGTGATATGGAGAGATGAGTTTGGCAAAAATCTTCCCCAACTTTGTAAAGTATCCAATACTCCCACTTAAAGTGATATTATTAATGCATATTCTAGAGATGTTAAAAATGCATATTTTAGAGAAGGTAATGGATCATGCCCAACTTGATTTTTGATTTTAATTTTATATAATGAAATCGCTAGAGACATAAGGAAGCACCGCGATTTTAAAAAAGAAAAACATATCAAAATAAATTAGTTACTGAGATGTGTTAATTCAATAAAATTAACTAATATATTTTATGTACCACAAATGCAGAATTTGAGGACGAATAATCTGGTACGATGTGTTACGAAACAACCGTCTTTCGTCGTTCATATGAATGCGGAATTATCGATATAGTTTTTACGGAGTCAGTATAAATTTGTTTAAATTGATGACAAAAAAATAATATATTTTATTTTAAATGTTTTTGTTACTAGGTAGTTGACAAAGAATGTTTTTTTGTTTCTTAATATCTGGTGTTCTATACACTATATATAACTGATGCGGTCCATGCCATGCGGATTATTATCTAGTATCTATGCATGCATTCATTAATCAGATCCATTTTTATAACAATACGTACAGTGAGTCGTCTGGTCTGGTTCTACTCATACCAAGGTCTCTTTTTTTTTTGTAAAAGGGCATTCGTACCAAGGTCTTCCGTGTAGTGTATCACTTATATGTGCATAGATCCATAACCACCTAGTTAGCATTTTAAATTGTGTGCTTGTGTTTATGTTAATTAATTACACAGCATTCACGGGGAGATTTCAATTATCACATCTCTATGGATATGGTTACCGCCCCATAAAAAACAAACCACTCACTTCAAATCATTTTGCAACATCGCAATATTATTTCATCTACAGAACCCACGGACTGCGTAAGCTTGGGTCCTACTCTGTTTATACTGCCACTTGTAACTCACTCCATCCACTCGTGTGTGTGTGTTTGTGTTTTGCTTTCCCTAAAATCCCAACGTCAGACTAATAATTGTAATGTGATATTGGAGGAAATAGTTTGTATTCAGTGATCACTACATATGCATTTCTGTTTCCATTTTCATCGATTTATTTCAATTTTTTTTTTTTTTGTAAACTATTTATTTCAAATTCTTGATAAAGAATTTTGTTCCTTTTTTATATCTTAAAATGATTAATCTCAAATGTTAAATTCTTACATGAGCTTTCATGTAAAATGAATTTTAGTTTATTGATTTTTAATGCGTAGCAGGATTATTGTGTGTTTAAATATAAAAGAAGAGCACGATTGTTGTGTTACTATCTAAAAATTTATATTTTTTTCAAATCGAAAATATCATGAAGAAAATATCAAAATTATAACGGAATCCAAAACGGAATCCAAAACGGAATGATAAATGCAAACGTCACTAAAAATAAATTAAATAAATAATTATCAGCAGAAAAGAAACAAAAGGGAATTCGAACTCATCCGAATATGATGCTCTATAAATACAAAGAACCTCTCACCACTTTGTTCGTAGGAAGAGCACAAGCCAACCTCCACAAGTGGTGTCTCACCTCTATTCCTATAATAATTATTTTTGAATCCATATATCAAATAATTTTACAAGGAGAGATATGGGGTTAAAGATGTCGGAATCAGCTAAGCCCTACTTTGCAATGGTATGCCTCCAATTCGGATACGCTGGCATGAACCTCGTGACCAAGGTTGTGCTCGACCGAGGCTTGAGCCATTTCGTCCTTGTAGCTTATCGTAATGCCTTTGCCATGGCCGCTATCGCACCCTTCGCCCTTCTCTCGGAGAGGTAACTTATTATACATGTACAAACGATCAATTCTATTCTTCACCGGATACAATTTAAATAATTCTGACAAAAGTAACTTTTATTTGGATGTTCTAGGAAAGTGAGGCCGAAGATGACGTTCTCAATATTCATGCAAATATTTGTACTAGCTCTTCTTGGGTTAGTCCTCTTTGATTCTTTTTGTTTTTTGGAACACAGTCGTCTTTGATTCATATCCTGTTTTCAAAACATTCGCTTAACATGTATATGTATATCTTTATATTAATCTTTTTTTTTGGTAAATTCTTTACTACAGACCTGTGATCGATCAGAACTTATATTACGCCGGTCTTAAACTCACTTCACCGACTTTTGCCAGCGCCGTTACTAGCATAGTGCCCGCTTTGACTTTCATCATTTCCATAATTTGCAGGTATTTAAAGTTAAAGCATAGCTTTAAAATTAATTATATAATGGTAGCTAAATACAATGAGTTATTTCAGACAATATGGTACGTTGATAATGATGATTGATTTAAATGTTTTGGTGATATGAAAAAGGATGGAGAAGGTGGAGATGAGAAAAGTAAGATTCCAAGCAAAAGTGGTGGGGTCATTAGTGATAGTGGTTGGAGCTATGTTGATGATTTTATCCAAAAGTCCTCTAATCAACTTTCTCCGGTCTCACCTCATCCACAAAGCTTCGTCGTCCGTCGGCGAAGACTACCTCAAGGCCACCGTCTTCCTCCTCATCGCTTCGTTTTCTTGGGCTTCCTTCTTCGTTCTTCAGGTAGAAATTGTCTAAATATTTTTGTTTTAACATCAGATGAAATACAAATCAATTTTGCAAAAATATTAATTAACATTTAGTTCTAACGAGTTAGGAAAACTTTATTTCTTTAGGCAGCTACGTCGAAGAGATACTCATCTCATCTTTCACTATCGACGATGGTGTGCTTCATGGGAACGTTAGAATCCACAGCCCTAGCGTTTGTGATGGAACCAAACCTTTCTGCATGGAACATTGCCTTCGACATGAACCTTCTAGCCTCTGCTTATGCGGTTCGTCCTTCTTCATGGTTACATATATAAATTTGTGTAATATATCGAATTTCAATATTCAATAATTTTGATCTGTGAATGCATATTTTATAGGGTATAATGTCGTCGAGCATAGCGTACTACGTGCAAGGGATGATGACGAAGCAAAAGAGCGTTGTATTTGTCACTGCCTTTAACCCTCTTATTGTCATAATTGTATCCATCATTAGCTTCCTTATCCTCTGCCAGAGATTATACCTTGGCGGGTAAGCAAACAATGGATTTGATTAATTAGGTCACATGGCACCATATTCATATTGTTATCTAAACTATTATTTTTGTTATCAAATTCTGAAATCTTAGGGTTCTTGGAATGGTGATACTAATGGTGGGAGTATGTGTGGTTCTGTGGGGAAAGGAAGGGGATGAAGAAGAGAACAGCGAGGAGAAGTTTGTAGAAGTTGTCAAATGTTGTAAAGACTGCGGAAACAATAGTCTTTCGATGCCAAGAATCGATGAGGAAGTAGATGTTGAAATGCAGTCTACCAAGAAAGATAAGATGGTGGTGGGTTTGTTGTAGTTCTCGTGAGTAGAAAAATGTTCACGAGCTTTTTAAATCTTTTATTTTTGTTAGATAGAGGAGCAACTTTCTCTGTTCTATATTTTGCTCCAACCTTTTGGTTTTAGGTTTTGTTTTATAATCTTCTTGTTTATAGTAGGGTAATTATGATTAAATAAATGTCTAAAATTTCTTAGACCAATCAGATTAATAATCGTGTTCAAAGAAGTTGCAGTGTATCCCATTACAATTCATATGTGTACTCATAAGAATAATGGTTATGAACGTACACTTGTATGGTGATGACTGGGAACCATGATGAAGTGGCGGTGGAGATCATGCCCAACTTGGCATGAGGATCAACACTATTTAAGCGGTGGAAATCAACACCATTTAAGCTAATAGTATAAGGATTTAGTATCTAGCGATGATGCACAACATATCAATCGATACATTGTTTTTTAAAAATATTTTGTGGAACTTCTAGACCTTTGTAGAATTACTTTTTTCTATTGTTGCAAAATATAACACAAACGTTGCGTTTTGCTAGTAACTGAAAAAATAACGCATCACCTTTAGTAATTACAAGTAAACATCTCATTAATCACAATGCGTAAGGAACATACCTTTCATTAAAACAAATCTCAAACTGTTACACCATTTGTTTCTTACATATACTCTCAGAACAAAAATTAAAAAGATAAGGCAATTGAAGTATTGAATCACAATACAAATACATTTTATATTATGGCCTTCAACATCAAATCCATGGCTGCAGCCTTATCCACAATTATTACAATGACTGCATTCACTTCTGCATCCACTAGTTTAGCTCAATCTCCTGAACCAGACAACTACCTTAACCACTGTATTGCGAAGATATCTTCAAGGTGTGCAATGTATGCCACAGCAGAAATGTATCACCATGGTCTGCTGAAACAAAACGGATGTTGTCTAGAAATTTATCACATGGGACAAATTTGTCTTAACATCGTGACAAGGCATGTGATTGAAGCCCTTGTTCCCAAACTTGGAGCTACTCAGAAACAATACTTTATTGACAAAGCCACACAAATATGGTATCTTTGTGTCCCAGTTTAATTTCTTATCTTCAATATATAGGAACTACAATTCGAGTTATACTAGTAGAGATTGTGTTCTTTAGCTACTGTTTCTTTCTTGATTTTGAACGTTGTAAGCAATAAAAGTCATTCCGAGTCGAGAATAACAATGTTATCTCAGGAATGGACCATCTTCCGGTGGAGAATGTCTTATGTGAAAAACACAAATTGGATGAAACAAAACTAGTTTATATACAAAAACAGATATCTTATATATATAAGTTTTCTTTTTTCTCGATGTTAGGTGCAAAGACACACTTTTGTGTTGCAAAACCTCAACAGCTCTTTTACAAAAACTCTCTTCATTTTCCATACATACATTTTTTTGTGGCTGGCCTTGTGTTCATCTATACAATTACCTTGATCTTTTAACCGGATGAGTTCTGCTTTTACGAACTGCTGCTCTTTTTTTTACAGCTTCAACGTTAGAAGCAGTTTCTTCCGGCGCTTTTTTTTTGGATTTTACAGACAGATAATTACAGTGGTTACTATTACAAGCAGCTTCGATGACACCCTTTTGAAGGTTGGACCAATGCTAGCCGAAGCTGTTTAAAAACAGAATAAAGATTTGAGATGAATAACCAAATCTATGGGTCTAGACGTTGAGAACAGGAGAAAGACTTACATGGAGTGGGAGAAGGAACAGGCGTCTTGTCACCGTCTGGTCTTGATTCAGGGGAGATTCTTGCTGGAGGTGGGATATGAGCAAATACCACGTGGGGAAGTGGACTAGTTACTGGAATAGCATGATGATGACTTGGCGGGGTAGGGTTTGGTGCTTGTGCATGTTGCTTAGACCGGTGTGGCGCAGACGTTGGTGTTGTTGCAGTGTGATGGTTCAGAGCATTGTTGCCTTTTGGTCTCCTCCTCTGCTCGTTAGGGCAAGGAGGTGGGCTTCTCCGGTGTAAATGTAAGTGTTTGGTTGGCGCAGATGCTGGTGCAAAGCTCTTAGCTGCAGATGAAGGTTCTGGAGCAAGTTCCTGATGGTGATGATGATGATGGTGGTAGTGTTTATGGGTTTCAGGTTGAGGAGAAGGAGAAGGTGAAGGGGGTAACGGTTTGACGGGTGAATGTGGTAAGATTGAGGAAAGGCGGACTTGCTTAACCTTACCAAACACTGTGTGGTTTAGACCAAGGTTTTTTGAATGGGAGTTAGTGATGGTTTGAGCAAGCTGCTTCAGTCTTGATGAGGTTCCGAATGTGAGCAGAACAGAAGAATGAACTGTGGTAGGAGGCGCCACCGTTGAGCCTCTTGAATTTGACAAGGTTATGTACAAGTTCTGCAATCCAAACAAGAGACAACTCTGAGCTTCTGAATCATTTACCAATAGACTGATCTTATTGAAATGGTTATTACCTCATAGGGAGCCAAGTTTATACCCTTCTTCAGCTGGCTAGTGAGTTCCTCGAAGTTAGATTGAATTTGGTAAATAGAAAAGTTTAATGTGAAGTTGAAGAGAAGCTGAGCTTTCTGCAAAGGGAATACAGGCTGGGAAGGGATCACAGTGATGCCTCCTGGGAACTTTAACACCTCAAAGAAGAAGGGTTGTCCGAACAAGGATTCAGTTAACCGGAAAGACAACTGTTTTGTTACCAAAGATACAAAAGCTGCCTTGATCAGACTCTCAATATCTGTAGGTATCTGAGAGTTCTTCTTCTTGGGGTCGATTGCAAAGATAACCATCGTTCTGTTCAGATTCCCCCAAGGTTCAAGAGCTAACACCACAACCTGGATCAAGAAAAGATGCATAAGTTACAGAATGATCAACAATTGTATAAAATATACAGGTTAGTTACTTTGGTCATGGGAAAGCTCATTTCATCAGTGATATCATTCTGAAGCTGCAGCAAGTTGTCTTCTAAGAAAGAAACTGGTTTATAAACATCAAAACTCGCCACTATTCTGTGATCTGCAATAGAAACAAACACATAAGAGACATATCATGACCATATTATAAAATAAATTGCAAGGAGAAAGTTACATAATACAAAACCAAAACAGTCCCAAGTGCACCAAAGCAAATGATAGTAACCAGATTAGATTGTTGAAACCAAAAAACAGGCTCACTTAGACGAAAGGGTCACACACACACACTAAACTAAGCACAGACTAGGTCTACCTTCTCAATTGATTCTATCAACCAACCAGCTTTGAGAAAAGACAAATGGAAACAAATCATTGCTGAATCCTTGTTTAACATCACAAATACTGAAAAAAAAAACAGTAAAGGTCATTCCTTTAAGCCTAGCAAAGCTTAAAAATACAACATTCTAAGGAAACATTTATAGAAAAAACTTCATCTAATAAGCAGTGTTTGATTACAAAACTAAATATGGAGTTCATGGTGTGTAAACTTATTGAACTCCACAACAAGGTTTTAAATATAAGTTTCAACATATGATTTCAAATATAACCAATATAGAAAACACCTAAAAATAGCTAATTCTAAGTTCCAAGTCACTGGAAACATATACATTAATGAGTTGTCATGTTATAGAAAAAAAGATTCGAGCTTTATGACAGCTCATTCATGTGAAGTAAAAGATTCGTTTCTACATACATTCCCATGTGAGAAAGGTTTGATCTTTATACCTTTAAACCTCGGATCGAGATCTAGATCATCACGATCTGATAAACCGAGGAAAGGAGGCAACCAAAACACGGCGGAGAGGAACACGGCGGCGGAGAAAGCAAGAATCAAGACGCATCTGAGACTAAAGCATCTATGGATCCGAGCAGAGCAGCAACAGCAACAGGTAGAGCATCTGTTTCTGTTACTAGCTGTGTCTTCTGCTCCGTTGTTGTTCTCTGGGAGATTATGTTCCTCGTCGCTGTTCTTCCCCATAAGAAACACAGATTCATTCACGAGAGAGCCTTCTCTGATTGGTTTTGGATTCTGCCGCCACACCCATCAAAAAAAAGTCTTCAAATTTTGTGAAAAGGAAGAAGATGATGCTTCAGAAGCGAACAAGAGAGCGGTTCGTGGCGACGGAGAGGAGAATGTGGAAGGAGTGAAGTAGCTTTCTCTTTCTCTCTCTGCAAATGACAATAGGAACCTCTCTTTCTTCTTGTGTTCTGTCTGTAGCTTTTATCTTTTTAACATTTGTTTTTTTTTTAGTAATTTTTATGTTCCTAGAGCCAGTTGTAGTAGTACTAGTGGGAACCTCGTGTCAGTTTCAAATTCGAATTTTTGGTACTATTGTTCTTATTTTTATATTGTTTTAGGCAAGCTAAAATAAATAAAAACTTACTGTTTGAAAAACAGTGACATAATTCTCATCTGTATATTGATCTTCCATTCGTTTGTGGATTGTTGATTTACTGGCAAAAAAAAAAAAAATAGTGAAAAATAGAAGGCCAGCTAGATCGATAAATAGCAATGAGCGTATGCTATTTTTTTTTTTTGAATTGAATGTTAAATTGAATTCAAAAAGAAAAGACCTTTTTACAAACTAGTATCCTTTTTCTATGATTTTCTATGATAAGTTTGAGAAAAACTAAACCAATTTAAATCTCAAAACTCAAAACTTTCTCCACTTCATGAAACAAAACCCTTTTCTCTACCTAGCTCTCACTCCTACTAGGTAGCCAGCACTCACTCCTACTGGATTCCAGCACTCATTCCTTCTCTCTACCTAGCTCTCACTCCTACTAGGTAGCCAGCACTCACTCCTACTGGATTCCAGCTCTCACTCCTACTGGATCAGATCCTCTCGTTGCAAACCACATAGACATGCCATCCTCATATTTCTTGTCCCCCCTTCTGCGAATCACTGTAAATTGGTTTCTCATAGCTTTATCCAGCCTTTGGATCATAACAGTTGCAGGAGCAGCAGTTTCACCATGTCTTCTTAATATGTTCTTAATGAGCGTATGCTATTATTATATATGTAATCTATGATAATGTTACTTAATTATAGCGAATGTTATTAAGGGTATATATCTTGAGTTTTGTGAATTGTATACTAGTTTATGGTAGAGGTTTAAGAAATGGGCTTGTTAAACCATTTCTATGTAGCTCTAATTGTCGGGAAACTGTACAACTACAAAAATACTGCAAACTAAGATGTTCATCAAGTAAGTGGAATGTTGTTGTTGTTGTTGTATACAAGTCTCATAGATTACACTTAGTAACTTGAATTCAGATTTAAAACACGACGTACAGTACTAAGAATACATCTCTAAGTAAATTTTCATTTTTTTTTCAAATGGTAGAACTTCGTGCTAGAGTTAAGTTTGCTTTCATTCTATTCCACTTTTATAGTAAAAATGGAGTAATTAATAAAAAAACAAAAAAAAATATTTTATTTATGGAGCAAATCTATATTTTTCATTACTAAATGAAAAAATAGAATGAAATTGAAAGGATCCAAATCCAGATCCGAATATCTGCCGGATATTAAAATTTTTAGGAGAATAACCGAGAACTTCGGATGCGGATAAGAATAGTAAAAATATGGATCCGCCGGATAAAAATCCGGATCCGAATCCGGATACCTTAAAATATCCCGGATACCCAATCCGTCTCAGGCATAACTGCGAGTAGATAAATACTAGAAATTAAAGAAAGTTAATGTATGATGATGGGACTGGAAGTAAACTTGTTCAGAAGAAGATGTAATTGTGAAACTTGGATCACGGAAGAGACAAAAATCTTTGAAGGAAGAAAAGTTAGGTCAAAGACTTTTGTCACTTTCCCTCTACGGCAGATATTTTGTGGCTTAAAAGCTTCTTCTTCGTCGGTGACAATTGAGTTTTACGACATTTGTCTTCATTCCTAAACCGTGTGTGATTTGTGGCTAATGCCATTCATGGTTCACCTGTTTATTCAACCAAAATCTCAGCCTTAAGAAAAAATACAAAACGAGGCCAAAACTCGAATTTCGATTGCGTCCTATATCATAGCTTTGCTAGGTGCATCTATCATAGTTCTCAGGTTTAATAAGCATTTGCAGATACAATAATAATAATAAAAAAATAATAATAAAAAAAAGAAACATATCAAAGTTTGGTTGGCGCCAGTAGAAACATACATTCATTCCTCTATGAAAGAAGCATAAATTGTTTTAATACTAATTCAGTAACATGCTAACATGTGTGTGATATATAATCCATTAAATTAAAACACAAAGTTGATATAACATAAGCCAGATAAAGATAAGATCTACCAGTAATGAAAGACAGCAGAACAAGACAAAGTGTTGAAAACTAAGTACAAAAGAACAAAGTGAAATACAAAGCCTTAACAAAGAGTTAGTAGTCAAAAGGCCATCCACTATAACCCATATGTGACTGTTGTTGCTGATGCTGTTGCTGGTGATGATGATCATATTGGCCTTCTTCAGCAGTGGCTGTGTTGTTTGTGTCTCTGCGGTTTTGTGTAGAGCTTGAGCTAGACGAGCGGAATAATGGCCATAAATTAGAGAAAAGGTTCCTTCTTCTATTGGTGCTTCTGTTCTGATCACTCTGTGCGCTTGAAGACGATCCTCTTGACGGTAACTCTTTACGACAAACCGGACATGTGTTATGCTGAACCAGCCAAGGGACAATGCAGTCAGAATGATACACATGCTTACACGGCATCAGTTTCGCTTCAGACTTCAACTCAAACTCCTCTTTGCAGACCGGACAGTGAGAGTCCGACGACTTGAGATGCTTCTGTGTGATCTTGATGGTTGGTAGAGCATCAATAGATGATTTTGCTGCAGGTGGTGGACCTCTATGGTGACTAGTCCCTGATGAAAGCTGTTCAATCAGTTCTTCAAGACCTGGTCCGTAAAAGTAGTCTCCAGCATTGGTGTTGCCACGAGTGATACCAATGGCAGGTGACCCGTTGAGCAACGCTTCAACTGAAGTATGATTATTAGCTTGGCCACCAAAGATCAAGAAAGGAGCTATACTTGAAAAGCTTTCGGAACGACCAGAGCCAAGTCTTCCACTGAGCTCTCGATCATAGCTTCTTTCAGCTAAGCGGCTTCTCATGAAAGCTGAGAAAGCTTCCATGAGGTCAAAGGTTGGATCACGCTCAACATCTCTGTGGGCTCTTAGCATATCTAAGGGGCTATGAGGTGTTACATCGATTTCTTCGACGAACCCTCCTCCACAAAAGGGACAGAGAGAGTCTCTACCACGAAGGAAGACACCACGTTGACATCTGTGGCACCAGTGAGTGTTTCTACCACTAGACATCCTCTAGCTCGTCACAATCTCCTTCCCTGTGCTTGAAACCAAGGAGGGCTTTGGGCTGCTTCAGTCAGGTACTAGATAATAGCCTGCAAAGATCAGGTAGGAGAGCTGGTCATCAAACAAACCCATGTTAACTTGTTGCTAAGTTGGTAAACCAAAGAGGCTTTGGCCATATCACTAACTTTCTAAAGCTTCTCTCACCATACTACAAGATCAAAATGTAATTTAGCAAACAAAGAAAAACAAACTTTAGAAACAACACCTGTTTCACCAAACAGGAAACCAACATGTTTCCTTCAACATACTAAACCTTTTAGAACATTTTTTAAAACAAATTTTAAATTTTTTAGAACATTCTAACACATGATACCTCAGCATTATTTTTGACCAAAAAAATACATCAGCATTACAAGTCTTCGAATCTAATCCGTGATCAATCATGATTGAACCACTTTCGAGATAGCTAGAATATTTCTAAAATGAGCCATACAGGGATGGTCCTAATCATAGTCAAGTGAAACATTAACATATGACCTCCAACCATTAGCTAGAATATTTCTAAATGAGCTATACAGGGATGGTCTTACTAAATTGTTTATTGCCCCTAAAATCTCAAGACCGGCCTGGACCGATACCATGATCCCTACATTTGAAATTGAAACCATGAAGAAAGTACAATGCAATCGATCTAAATAGGCCACACATCTCTGATACGGATAAGATGAATCAAAAACCAGATCTTAATGCACATTATATGCGACGAAGCTTTGAGCAAATCAGATCCAATGATCCAACTATACAACAAGAAAATGAATTACGGCGACGAAAAAAAAAGATTCGCGACACAGTGAGTTACGTACCTAACAGAAGGAAGACGAGAAACGTTAGAGAAGCTGTGGTGAGATCGATATCTAGAGGAAGAAGAAGACAATGAGAGGCGAGCCTGGAAGAAGAATCTCTCCGTGACACTCTGTTGAGAGAATATTTTGACTGTTAAAAAAAATAAAGTTAATAAGGAAGAAAAAAATAAAGGACCTTATCCTTGGTGTAATAAAGAGGCTTTGTCTCTGTGTGTTCTGTAAGAATGTAAATAGTTTAACTACCACGTGTCTTGTTATTAACCCTAGTTTTATCCATATTTTACAGTTATGCCACTCCTACAGTTGCAGGCTTTTTGTCACGCTTTCTTTGCTTCGGACGGAAAGTTTTGCTCAGGCTTCGATTGCAAACCACACAGCACAGACCTCAATGTTCGGCGGATTGGATTCGGACTGG
Source organism: Brassica juncea (assembly GCA_018703725.1). Taxonomy (NCBI): domain Eukaryota; kingdom Viridiplantae; phylum Streptophyta; class Magnoliopsida; order Brassicales; family Brassicaceae; genus Brassica; species Brassica juncea. Next base: position 3,341,533 of record CM031940.1, on the reverse strand, counting down.
CTTATTTTGGGTCCGGGTCTTTCAAATCTTAAACATTTGGATCTAATATATATTTATAAATTTTTGGTTTAAGGTTGGATCAATTTTTCTCGAATTGAATCAGTTCGGATCTATGATTAATATATATATAAAATATCCATAATTTTCGGGTTCTTATCGAGTTTGGATTGGTTTGGGTATTTAGGATTTGAAAAAGACACGGAATACTCAAACTTCATCAAATTTAGTTGAAATCTATCATATATATATATATAACTAAAATATTACAAAATAAATTAAATTAAACTATTAATAATTAAAATAACATATTTTTAAACTCAAAATTCTACATTTTAAAAATGTTAAAAGTATTAATAAAGATTGTTAACAAAAAGATATGTCAACTAAATCATAAAAGAGAACAAAAAAATACATAGTTTTGGATATACATGTTTTTAAGTCGGGTATGAATCGGTTTTTATCGGATCGAATCTATTCAGGTTGATTTTTTCGGATCCGAATCTATCCGAGTTAGTTCTTTTTTGGTTTCAGTTCGGGTAGAAGAATTTTGGATTCATAGACACTTGTAAAATTTTTATTCGGTTTCGGATCAGTCCTCGTTTAGATTTTTGGTTCGGGTAAAATATCCAAACCTAACCACCATCGTTAATAACAACAAAAACATTTACATATATTTATATATTTTTACGTTATTTATTATTATTAAAACTGTACCTTAGGTGTTCTGTATATTGTCATTTAAATCTTCGGTGTTTCAATGAAAATCAGGAAAATATGGAGATACACATAGGTAGTGCCGTAGTGGTGGGTTTACGGATCTAAATCGTCATATCCGACCTGTCTATCGTCGTTTGAGTTAATTTTTTATTCAAAAATTTAGCCTGCGTTTTTCAAATTTTTTTTTTTTTTAGCATGCATGATCTACAACAAGAAAATATTAAATATGCATCTGCCTTGCTTAAGTTAGCAGGTGACCCACGGGGTCTGTAGATAATGTTATTAAACAAATAATTATATATATATATATATTATTTTATCATATTTTTATTAAAAATAATATAATATTTTTATAATTAAACTTTTACTAAGTTTTTGTGTTGTTGTGTTTTGTTATGAATGGGTAGAATTAAAAAAATTTCTCGGTGAGTTGTATCAATAAGTTCAATAATGTCAAGTACTTTTGGCAAAACATGAACATTTTTACCATATCCTTTTGATTATCATCTCTTCATGTCTACAATAGCACTTGTATTATTATTATTTGTTGGATTAAAAGTTTTAATAATTCTCACATAATCATTAATCTTCTTTCTTTAGTATATTTGGTAAAATATAACAATATGACAATACCAAATATGGTTTATTGAGGATATCTAGCACAATATCTTAATACATAGAAATATTTTATATGAGGTGAGAAGACAATAATGATTGTTCCATTAGTTGCTTCCAATGCAAACAAAATATAACAATCTGACAATACCAAATATGGTTTATAGAGGATATCTAGCACAATATCTTAATACATAAAAATATTTTATATGAGGTGAGAAGACAATGATGATTGTTTCATTAGTTGCCTCCTCTGTGAATGGATGTTCCTCTCAATCAAAGTTGAAGGGGCTCAAGCACACTGGTTCATCAGTGATGTCGTGCATCTCTTCGAGATATTGATGATTAAGCGCTTTTTCACGTTTGGGAATACCACAATGAAAGATTGGGGACCATGATAAGGAAGTACCTTAAGTATAACTTAGAATTTTCACTCAATGATCCAAGTTATACCTCTCCATCAGAGGAAGAACTTGGATCATTGAGCTAAAATTCTAAGTTATACTTAAGGCAGCTTCCTTATCATGATCCCCTTTTCTTTTTGTAGAATAATATGGAAGAACTCTCAAAGAGAATTAGAGAACTTTGAGTAGAACACTCTTTCTTTCTTTAAGAAAACTCTCTTATAATTTAACTTGTTCAATTTCTTGTGGTGTTACAAATGAGAGAGGAGAGAGCTATTTATAGGCTCCAAAGTAAAAAATATCTTACAAACCTTATCTTAATCTCTAGAACTCTCTACTACAATATCTAGATTTTTCTACTAATGCTTATCCAAAAGAGCTCTCTAGAACATTTGAGGAGGTGATGATCTTTTATGATTTTTCTAGAGAGATTCTAGAACTTAACTTAAATTTGGGTTTAGCCCAATAAGATTATTGGAACCATGATTAAGCATAGCCCAAAATTAAGTTTAACTTCAATATTCAACCATGAACCAGTAATAGTTGAGAAGGAACATTGACTTTGCATTGGAAGCAACTCATGGAACAATCATCATTGTCTTTTCAACTCATATAAGATATCTAGCACAATATCTTAATACAAAGAAATATTTTATATGAGGTGAGAAGACAATGATGATTGTTCATTAGTTGCTTCCAATGCAAACAAAATATAACAATCTGACAATACCAAATATGGTTTATAGAGGATATCTAGCACAATATCTTAATACATAGAAATATTTTATATGTGGTGAGAAGACAATGATGATTGTTCCATTAGTTGCCTCCTCTGTGAATGGCTGTTCCTCTCAATCAAAGTTTAAGGGGCTCAAGCACACTGGTTCATCAGTGATGTCGTGCATCTCTCTGAGATATTGATGATTAAGCGCTTTTTCACGTTTGGGAATACCACAAAGAAAGATTGGGGACCACGATAAGGAAGTACCTTAAGTATAACTTAGAATTTTCACTCAATGATCCAAGTTATACCTCTCCATCAGAGGAAGAACTTGGATCATTGAGCTAAAATTCTAAGTTATACTTAAGGCAGCTTCCTTATCATGATCCCCTTTTCTTTTTGTAGAATAATATGGAAGAACTCTCAAAGAGAATTAGAGAACTTTGAGTAGAACACTCTTTCTTTCTTTAAGAAAACTCTCTTATAATTTAACTTGTTCAATTTCTTGTGTTGTTACAAATGAGAGAGAGGAGAGAACTATTTATAGGCTCCAAAAGTAAAAAATATCTTACAAACCTTATCTTAATCTCTAGAACTCTCTACTACAATATCTAGATTTTTTCTACTAATACTTATCCAAAAGAGCTCTCTAGAACATTTGAGGAGGTGATGATCTTTTATGATTTTTCTAGAGAGATTCTAGAAATTAACTTAACTTTGGGTTTAGCCCAATAAGATTATTGGAACCATGATTAAGCATAGCCCAAAATTAAGTTTAAATTCAATATTCAGCCTTGAACCAGTAATAGTTGAGAAGGAACATTGACTTTGCATTGAAAGCAACTCATGGAACAATCATCATTGTCTTCTCAACTCATATAAGATATTTCAGTGTATTAAGATATTGTTCTAGATATCCTCCATAAACCATATTTGGTATTATCAGATTGTTATATGTTACCAAATATACTAAAGAAAGAAAATTAATGATTATGTGGGAATAATAAAATATTTTTAAAAAAATGTAATTATCACGTCATCTATTTTTAGCAGCTAATAAATAGTACTAGTCATAATTTTGATATGGCAAACAAGTAAATAATTTCACTATTTAATATTTAACTAAAACTACTTTTCATTCTCTCAAATAGTAGTTGTTGAATTCAAAAGTTTAAAGTGTAAACTTTTGCCAATTTGATGATTCAAAATGTGAATTTACAAATCTACCTAGACGTCAACATTTGTAACTAACCAAATTCAAATCGAAGCTGAAGTAATAGTAAACTGAACCCAAAATGAATTTGGATGCAAAATAGATCTTAGACAAAGTTACAAAATGTACCCCTCAACTCTGAATAATCTTTAGAAGGTTGAACCTGAAAAAAGTCGATCCACCCGACCGATAACCAAATACAAAAACCTAAATGTACAGGTTCACACCTTTTTACGGAGTATCCATAACCTGATTCAGAATGCTCAACAATTTTAACAACCGTGGCCTAATAGTGAAAACCCGAAATCATATCAATTACGGTTTACAAGAACCGGATCTATCTGAAAAGAGACGACTGAAACTTCTTTACCAAAATCTTAGCAAAGCGAGCAAACTTCTTTAACACTCGCCGACGTCACTGGCTCCTCCTTCTACTTACAGTTACCTTCCTGATCTCCTTCAAAAACTAAGACAAAGGTGAGACTCTTTTTTTAAGATCCCCTTTAAATCGAGTCTCTCAAAATCTTTGATTTGTTTTAAATCAAACGATTAGAGAGTCAGTCATTATCATTTTCTTGTTGGTTGTTGGTTGTAGACCCTTTAGTTTCGATTTAGATGATTAGATAAATTTCAGATTTTTCTTCTCTTTTTTATTTTAAAGTTTGCTTCTTTCTGTAAGTGGTTTCTGGAGCTGCTGAAGAAGATGCAGAATGATGATTCGCATGCCATGACTGAGATGAATGAACGAATGAAGAAGGTGTTTACTATTTCTAGCATTGTGAATTCAAAAATATTCATTTTACCCCATCGTGGTGAATGTTTGCTTGTCTGAAAGTTATGTAGCTTTGTGTTCTCTTCGTAAAACTCTCGGAAGTGTATTGTTCTTGGAAATTTCACTAGCTAGTTTGATTGATTTTTTATATTGTTCTGTTTGCGCAGTGTGGAGAAGCGAAACATTCAGAAACTCTCCTGAGCTTGTTGAACAGCTGAAGAACAAAGATGATCAGATCAAAGCGTTGGAAAACGAAAATGCAATGATGTTGGCTGAATTGGCCGAAAGCCAAAGGTTAATGGCTGAGATGAAACAAAAGTTGGGGAACAACGTTCTCTAGATTTTTTTTTTTGTTATTTAAAACTTTTAAAATTTAGATCTGTAATGAAATCTTTAATGTATTTGCTACTTTTTATGAATTTTCATTAGTTGTATTTTTATTAATATTTTAAATTAAAATATTAGATTTAACAAAAAAAAATTCAATATTCTTCTGAAATTTGTCAAAATATATTTCAACAAAATAATGATCATCCTATAATTTCTGACAAAACATTGACCGATGGTGATTTCTTGACAGTAATTACTGACATTCTGCGGATCATTATTGTTGGAAATGTTTTCGACAATTCTGGCTCGCTAGACATAATTCCGACAATCATATGTTTGTCAAAATTTATTTTTATGATTTTTTCGGCAGAATTACTAATAGGGAAATTGCATTGTATGGCCATCAAACTAATTATAGTTAAGTAACTAACTGAAAAACAGTTGATCACAATATTCAACATATTTTGTATATTATTTGCCAAACTACCCTTTGTTGCAACCATTTCTGTCCTTCTTTTTCTCTTTCTCTTCCCTGAATCTCCTTTTCTCTTTCATATGAATGAACACATAAACCTTGAATCATTCTGATTCGGTCAGTTTTACATGTATACTAGGGTCGGCCCGCCCTACGGGCGGGATATACTTTAATTGTAATCAAGATTATTATTTTTATATGATTTGTGGTTTGAGTTTTAGATTTACATTTGCAAAAGATGTACATGAGATATACTATTTTCTTAATTTAAAATTAATCAAACAACTAATTTTTACTATTAACATAATTTTACTCTCTCTCTCTCTCTCATCACCCTACGGACGTGTTAATAATCGAAAATACATAAATATATCAGTTAAAGAGTATTTCAAATTGTTTAGCTTACTTAAAATTTAAGGCGATATTAACTTTTATTGTGTATGTTTTGTTATTCTTTTTATAGATCATGATCATCTTAATATTAAAATGTTCATGAATACATAATAATTTTACACATTTTCTTTGTTTACTCTATTGTAGTTATGATAATTTTGATAATAAGTAAAATAATATTTAATACAAAAATCTTAGATTATATTTTTTCTTATGAATATTTTTAAATTTTATGTCTTTGATATTATATTATTAATTATGTGCTAAAATATTATTTTAGATTGATGTCATGTTTTGTTAGACCTAAAATAAAATATTGATAAAAACAAATTCTGCATTATTAAATAATTTGCCAATAAATTTGGTTTAAAACAATAAGATGATGAAAATGTCGAATACTTAATAAAACTTTAGAAATTATAGTGTTAAATTTTTAGACAACTTTTCTTGATAAAATACCATCACGAAAGTAAATGATTCAGCTTTATTAATTGTGAAACATTATTTTCACATATATATATATATGAAACTATTGTTTTTCATATCGTATTAGTTCTAGATCTCTTTAAAAATGTTCACTAAATTTTCTTTTCTCCCTTCTTATATCATCTTCCTCTTTTCTCTTGTGCTCTGTTTCTCATCTCATTTCTTCTATTTCTTATCACTTTTCTGTCACAATCCCTTAAGCACAACCATGGGCTTAACAAAAATGTCACTTTTTGTGTTGTTTATTAAAAGAAATGAACTGATGATTATGTTGGAAGAAAACTTTCATATTTATAATGGAGGATTAACACAAAGGAATGAATGAATGGATTCATTGAATGTGAGATCCTGTAAGAAGTAGAGAATATGTATTAATGTGAATTTTAGTGAAGATGCATGAACCAAGTTAAGTTCTGTAACGGCACCAGATTAAAGAAGTCTATTCAGCTTCCAACTGTATTAATGTGAATTTTAGTGAAGATGCATGAACCAGATTAATTTATGTAACGGCACCAGATTAAAGAAGTCTATTCATCTTCCAACTGACATTGATCGGAATCGTTCGTCACGGTGAAACCGTGGATTTCTATTGACAGTTGACTGAACGGGAATTGTTGCTCGACGGTCAGTTTCTTTAAGTTTCGTATACAGTTTTTTTTTTTGGAAAAGATGTATTTGGACCGTAGCAAACACATAAAACCCATTAAACTCAAGAATTAATGAAATATTAATCTTTGGTTTCACGGGACACGTGTCGCGCTCTTAGCCTTTGAGTTTATGACGTGTCGTCCCATGTGGCATGCTTCAGGAGTGAGCAAACTCAACTTTATAATAATAGATTCGACACCACCATGTATATTCAACTAGTAGGGTGATTGGGTGAAAGATTTAGGGTTTAGGATTTAAATAGCAAAAAGCTAATTAACTTGTACCATTTTTAGAGACTCTATACCATTCTTTTGTAAATGAAAAAGTCATCAATGAAGTTTCCATCATTTTTTCTCATCATCTCATGTTCTGTGGTAATTTTTTCCCTTTTCAAAAAACAATTACCACAAGATCACATGGCCGATGATCTACTACTGCTTTAGTCCACAACATCATCTCTTTTTCCATCCACATATGCTCACCATCGAGGTCATCTCATCTCTCTCTTTGACCGGCAACTTACAGCCACAAAGGATAATACCGGAAGAATCTGTGCAAATTTTTCATGAACTTAATTATTCAAAAAGTGATGCTAGCTATATTCTTAATATATATTGAGAAATTGGTTATATGGCAAATTCTCTCTTAGTAATGTGTCCCAACAAATTTTTAATAGGAATGTATGTGGCTATCCGAGTTGACGACGTGATCTAACCTCGTGATCCGGTTCTCGGGGCATACGCATACGCGAAGGATTTATCCAGGCCTTCCAAGAAATCATTGACCAAGACCAAACCGACCAAATGCTAATTCAAAATCAAACCGACAATTTGAAAACTGAAGATTAAACCGGTCCAATTATATTATTAACCAACAATCAAGGCCAAACTGGACTTACCATCTTCAACATCCAAACCAATTCATTAAGGTGTCCAGGTTCATCCTTACCCATTCAAACAATCGGTCAGCCTCCATAGAGGAGGGACACGCTCCAAACCAAGGTAAGGAAATGATTTGAACTAGATGGTTGTCTTCAATTTCGCAGATATAAAAAATTATATATTATATTTAAAATTTAGTAATTTTGAATAATAATCATAATTATTAAAAATAAATTTTAATTTTAAATATTGAAAATCAAAAGTATTGGTATTATATAATTTTGGAAGAGTTTTGAAATACATTGATGATTCTATAAAATTTAATTTAAGATTCCAAAAGTCTTTTTACGACATAATTTGTGATTAATAAAAGTCCGAGGATTAATGAACAAAAAACACATCCTATTTTGCACATTATCTTGTCTACCACTTTATTTTATTTAGATGTAAATGTTTTACAAAGTTTCCATAATTTTGTCAAATCACGAATCAGTAATCACTTTCTTATACATTTTAGTGTTTAACATAAAGTTCACAATTAGTTAACCAAACAAATCCATTCTTAATTTTTCTCAATCATCACACTATCTTATCAAACATTGATTCCTTTTGCCAATATATTCATTAAAAGTTATTATAATTTAGATACTTTTAACAGTATTATTTTCATTTTAAAAATATTACTTTAATACATCCTATTTAATTAAACCTGTTTAACTAACTATATAGCAGAAATATAATATCTATATATTTAAACAATGTGATATTATTATTTTAGACATATATACTTAATATTAATGTGAGATTCAATACTTTTATTACATCAAAATAACATGTTTTTATTTGTTTAAATTTTTTAAGAACTTTGTTATCATACATTGTAAAAATTTATTATACCATAAATATACATATCATTATTAATTTTTTTTTACATTCGATTTAAGTTGTATTTTTCATATTCGGCCTTATTAATTTTAGAACTTATCCTTTATATTGATTTTAGTCAATTTATCTTCATGTTCTAAAAACACATAAAACTAATTAATTCACATTTATATCAATACATTAAACACATGTATTTCAACAAACAAATGAAAAATAAGTATATAAAATATAAAATAACCATAAATACAACAAGAAAGTTTTATTATTCTTCACTCGTGTTTTTAAGTCTTCTTCCTCTTTTCCTATTTAAAAAAATTCATGCCAATTTTATTATAATCAAAGCTAAATGAATCATATAAAGAGAATATTAACTCTATTTTTGTATTAATATAATTTTCCAATTTTAATTTTATATTATAATAAACTTTTTTATTGATTAATATTATTCTAATCAACTTACTCTATAATTTTATTATAATAAAAGCTATAAAAATTATATTAATAGAATACTAACTCTAGTCTCGTATTAGTATAATATTCCGATTTTAATTTTATATTATAATAAATTTTTCATTACTTAATATTATTTTAATAAACCTACCATATAATTTTATGTTTTAAAATATAATAATAATTTAATAATTTCTGAAAGTGATAATGCAACTATACCATCAACATTTGTCATTGAAAAATGACTGTAAATTTTTAAAACTGTATAATTGACTTTTTTGCATTCATTGGACATATTTTTAGAAATATATATTCAGTGAGTGACTATAAGAAATATTATTGGGTTTAAGTTAATTAGTTTTCTGCAACATATGATTTTTTATTCACAATTAATAAAACATGTTTAAAATAGTTTACACATTTATATAATATCATATGTTTTTATATGTATATTCTTAATATCTATAATGTAATCGATAATATTTAATTGTTTCCATAAACAAATTATGTTAATTCATCTATATTTAAGATATTTAGTGTTTGTTTGGTAATGTAGATTAGATTAGGTAACTTTAAGGTTAGTTTCGTTAAAATATTTAATTAAATAAATGAAAATTCAAATACAAACAACCAAACAAATTAAAAGAATTAATTCTAAATTTCTCCTATGAATGACACATAAGCGAAATCCACTTAAGCGGCTTCTCAATTAGGGGATGTGATCAAATTTTAATTTCATCTTAGAGTAAATATAGATTTTAAATATTATATTTCAATCATGTAAGCTAACTTAAAAGGAAAAAAAATACAAGTCTGATCTGACTTTCATAATTTTCGACCAATAAAATCTCATTATATAAATGCAATTTTTTTCCTTAATGACTTTTATTTTAGAAGTGTATATTTATTTAATATTTGTGTTACCTAACTAACCGAGCAAAACATAACAACCCAACAAATTAACATATCACCAGACATCTACTCCATGAAAATTAAAAAAAAAACACACACATAAATAAACCATACATCACACCTCTACAATTACAAAACAATCAAGCATGCCTGAATCACTGAATACCGCGTATTATATACAATGCAATTTAAAAAACCCCAAAGATTTGGATACTTAATGTAATATATCTTAGGCGTGCAACGTCGACAGGAAATAATAAATTGACATAAAATATAGCCAACCTTTTCAAGATAAAATTAGTATCAAAAATAATGTTACAATAAATGCGGATGATACCGCGTGAAGCATGACCAAACTACTAGTTTATTATAAATATAACAGACTAAAGTCTATCACTAAATAAATCAGTTAAACAAAACAACAGTAATAATTAAAGTCTTTAAAATCATTATAGTAAAAACAAGAAAGATGAATCATGAGCATAAAGTAATAGGTAAAGCAAAGGTACATTATTCAAAAATAATAGGTAAGGCAGAGGTGCAGGAACAGCAGCAAAAACAACAAGGTTTTCCTCATCCTTCTCCATACGACGAGTTGTCTACAGTCTTTCATCCTCCAAAGCAAAAAACCTCTCTCAAATCTGATATACTCACCAAAGGGTCGAGCAAAACCGGTTTACTAGAAGATGTCGTGAAAGAAGGAATGAAAAAGAAGAAAAACATTTGATTATCTATGTAATTTGGATGTAATTGTTGTTTTCACTTTTTCATTATAAGCAAATAAATGATATGATATTTGTAATATCTTAAGCCTTTAATTATCTATCATAACAATGTTATTTTTATATTTTCATTATATGAAAATAAGATAACATTTTTAATATCATGAGTTTTTTTTATATATCATAAAACTGTATCTTGAAATAATATTTGCTTGCAGTTTCAGTTGATTAATTAACCTAATTGAGGATATCTTATATTTTGTCATCGAGGTTGAAATTCTCTTGTAAGTGTTAAAAATATAAGTCAAAGTATTTGACTATTATAAACGTTATCTATGCCTTGACGTTTATATGTGATTTTTAATTTTATGAAAAAATTAAATAATTCCTTTTTAGATTAGAAAATACTTTTTACAAATTTCAAATATGTATGTGCCAAAAACAAGCGGAAAATATTGTTTTGTTTGGGAGTTGGGACGTGCATGAAGTTCCAAAGTTAGGGAATCACTTTCATTTATCTAAATAGGAAAAAGAAATTTAAATTTACATAACATATACATAAAATCAGTATTCAATCTATATGGGAAAAACTATTTAAATCCTAAAGTTTTCATATGTCTCCATTTAAATTACAAACTTTCCTTGATCAAAACAAAAGAATGCAATAAAATCAACCATTAAATTCGTATTAACATCTTTTAAACCAACACGACATCGTTTTAAAAAAAAACCCAAAAAATTAACCGGCATTTTATATTAAACCTAAAGAAAAAATATCAACCAACGCTTGAACCACTGGCCTCTACTCTTGTTTTGTCACACATCATTAACTTGGCTAGTTACCTTTCATCATATATTTTTTATCCACACATTTTATATATGCAATTGCTTCTGTAATTTTAATAATTTAATAAATAAATTCGTTAAATAATTTAACAAAAAATAGTATGTATTTATATTTATATTCTTAATATCTATAATGTAATCGATGATATTTAATTGCTTCCATAAACAAATTATATTTATTTTATTTTTTGGTAATATAGATTAGACTATCTAATTCTAAGATTAGTTTCCTTTAAAAATGTAACTAAATAAATTAAAATTTAAATACCGACAACCAATCAAGTTAAGAGAATTAATTATAAATTTCACCTATAAATGACACATAAGAAAATCCACTTAAGTGATTTATCCATTAGTATATAGGAGGATTATTATCTAACCAAGTTTCTCTGTTTCTTTTTATTTGTTTCCCTTTATTTCTTTCTTGCTAATCGAGTCAATAAACAAGGGATATCTTTAGCTATATTTGTTTGGTCTAAGTAGAGTCTTTGTATTGTTTTTGCTTCAAGACCTCTGGAATTACACACCACATTGGACGAGTACATAAATTCCTTATAAGTAGTTTTGTATCTTTTACCCTAAATAAACAAAAATGAATTTTCTTGCTTAAGAGAATCCCCCAAGTGTTTTAAGAGCGTGTGAGAAGCATCTTTGACAGTACCCTTGACTTATCAAAGTTCCAATCTATAGAACTTTCTGGCGTCCATTGATCCACCAACCATCCATTGTTCGATCTTGAGAAAGTCACACGATCAAAAAAACAGATTCATCATTAACTCCATCTTCATTTCCATCCATTGATCAAGCCTGAGAGTGTCCCAAGACCAGCAGACTTGGTTCCATCCATCCATCAAAACATCATTCAATGAATTCGGTTTTCGCTCTGTAATCGACAAAACAACATTAAACTATAATTTAGATGGGTTTTAGATGTAATTTGACAAAACAACATTAAAATATTAAATCAGAAAAAGATTTTATTGTGGATAAATTAAATCAATAATTTTTTGTTTATAGTAATTGTTAACCTATGGTTTATTTGATATCATATATTTGCAAAGTTTTTTTTTATTTTTAATTATTTAATTGAATTGTGTTATATTTTAAACTAGCTCGACTCAGGATTGAAAAGATTTATTAGTTTATTAAATATTAATTGATAAAGTTTTTGACTGTAATTAATCAAATACCAATACGGAATTGTAAATGTACCGGTTCCTACCTTCTTACCGGATAATGGTTAACCGGAATTATATCGATTACGATTTACAAGAACCGGGTATCTGCAACCCTTGACTTTGGTTAAGATTGCTCTTGTCTCGTCATGCTTCCCTCCTAACTCGAGTCTCTTGAAATCTCTGGTGTGGTTCAAATCATCTGCAAGCTACGTATTGAAAGTCCACACCTTTATGCAATTGATTACATAAAAGTTCAGATTTTTTTTCTTCATTCTTATGTTTAAAGGTTGCTTCTTTCAGTAATTGGTGAAGACGATGCAGAGTGAGGAGCCTCACTAATCGAGTATCCATGGAGGAAGAAGGGACTAAGGAAAGAATGAAGAGTCAGGAGGCGGATAGAAAGAAGTTAGCTGAGTGCATTCATTTGGTTTCTATTCAGACCCTGAAGCACAACTTGCACCGCAAGAAAGCTGGTGGGTTTCGTGGCCAACTGTTTTCTGAAGGGTATGTTCAAGCATATGGTTGCAATAGGAACATTTGGATTCTTGTTTATGTTCATTGACTGTAGGTGGGTGGAGTTTGCTAAGAAAAGCACAGCTAAAAGGGTCGCTGATATGCTAAATGGAGAACGAATAGGTATTCCTAGTAACACATTATTCATAGTCAGTAGCTTGAATGATTAGTTTAGTGTTATTTGCTGTTTTATCTTTTCTCAGGAGGGAAAAAGAAGTCAGCTATATACTATGAAGTACTTGACCAAGTTTAAATGGGATGATCTTACCGATGAAATCGGTACTGTTTAACTTGCATAACTTCTCTGCTTAACATAACATTTTGGCTTATTTTAGGTTGATATGATCTCTTAATCTATAAAAGGCTTGCTTGTTTGTTTTGTTGCAGCGTGTACAAAAGTGCAATAAGGGAACAGAAACTAAACATGGTTCTTTCTGCTGCTAAGAGAGAGAAGGACTTTTATCTATCTAAAGTAGAGAAGTCGCGTGCCATGACCGAGATAGATGAACGAATGAAGAAGGTGCTCACTCTTTCTTAATATTGTAAATGCAAAATAACTATATGAAGCTAAATGTTATATCAGATACATTTTAGATTCTGCTTACTTGCACTTCCTGTTTGGTTTTGTATTGTTCTGTTTTTGTGGTGGTCAGAAAGCGAAAGATTCAGGAAGAATCAGATAGCAATGCTGAAGCAGCACCAGTCTTCCCACCTAGGGTGATTCGTCAGTTCAGACAGAAGAAACCAGTAAACAATGAGACATCTCAGAGCAAACCTGGACTCTCCACGGATGTCCTAGCCTCTGTCAGTACTTTCTTTAATCTTATTTCTTGAAAGTACAACATGTCATTATATTGTGTTTATGGTTTGGTATATCTTCAATCCTCATTCAGGTATTTGGGGTTCTTAAAAAGATTAAGAAGAAGCATGTGAAGATTCTATGGTTTGATCTTAGCTTGATGATATATGTATGAGTGGGCATTGTCCATTAGTTTCTGCATGTCAACAGAGAAAACCTTCACATACACTTTACCATTTTGTACTAGAAGATTTCTTTTTTTTTTGAACTACGTACTAGATATTTAAACAAACTTTCATACTTCTGATTTTTTACTTATCTTATTGATTTTTCCAAACCGAATCAGCCAAGCAAAAAAAAAAGGCAGCATTAACATACACATAGATGCCCGAACAGATGAGTTACAATGTGTATCACATGTATAAAACAAAATACGACACCATTTTGGTTTTTGTGAATAACAAAAAAAAAAAAAACTGTAACAATCTTCAATCAGACCATATTGATTCAACACAATAGACTAGTAGTCACTGAGACGGCTAGAAGGAAGCAAGGGCTTTGGGAGATGAAGTTGCGTAGCAGCAGCTGTTGCACCTTGGCTTGTGGCAGATGTGCGGTGAAGCCTGCAACGGAAGGACCCTTCGTGCTTTGTTGGAGCACAGATGCATGTCTTCCCCAAATGGTTGCTGTTACCGAGCAGACCAAGCGAGTCCGTGGACCAAGACTTCCTCATTGACAATCCTGTCTTGCTTTTGCTGTCGTCTTCCTCATTCAGCACACGGCTAAACGGATTCTTGGTCTTCAATGACTCTCTGCTGCTACTGCCGGTCAAAGTCTTCCTCGGTTTCGCCTCCTCCATGAATCAGAATCGTTTAACTTGGAAAAGAAATCTAAGATGAGAGAGATATGATTCTTGTGAGATGACTTGATCAGATGGAAATAAACAAATCCTTAAATATAAAAAGAGCAAAGACGTGACTACCAAGTTCTTATATAATGATTATTATGTGTAGATGCTCATGAAACGCGTAGTGAAATGTTTACGAGGTCAATTCATGCGTGTTTGGTATTCCTCAAAGATGGCTCTGTTTTTTTCATATATTCACAATTTACAAACACATAATAACACAACCACAGACGCAAATTTCTAAGATAAAAAGTATATTTAGTATAGAAGAAAATTTGAAGAAAGACAAGTATTTATATAAAAGAATGGAAGATTTATTTTAGTAAAAAACACTCATTTTACCAAATAGTCAGAGAGAACTTTTAGAATTGGTTTACAACTCTCACCAAATTTAGGTATCAATACCATTAAAAGAGGATCATTCCAAATTATACCCTTAATGAAATTTTAAAAAATTTTAAAGCTGTCTTTAATTATATTACTAACTAAAAAATTTTATTAATGGTATTATTGTCTTTCGGTTTTTTGGACATATAATACATTTAAATGGATTATAACTCAAATCTGTTAACTAACTAAATGGGATATGTTTTTATATAATCTATTTCATAGCCCATAAACGTTTTTTATAATAACAATAAATTAAAGTCTGCAATAATTTTTAAAAGTAATATTAGAGATTGAAATGTTATAATTAAATGATTTCACGACTTAATCAAAAAAATTATTGGGTCACTTTATATGTTTAGAAATATTTTATTGAATTTATAATCATTAAATATAAATGATTGTCCAAGTATGAATTTCAAGTACAACCATTGTATAACTTATTTAGAAACATAAAACAGTTGTGTGAGGCATTGTAAATTTCGTCATACTGTAGATATTTTAACAAACCTGCTTAATTGAAACTTGATCATGTCAAAGTTTATATAATTAAAACGAAAAATTATTAATCTTTATATAGAAAAAACAACAAAATATTATCCGTGCTTTTTAAGCGCGGGTCAAAAATCTAGTTTTATATTTATAGTACAAAGACTAAAGACTATTACAAGGCATATTCTTTAGTTTTTTTTCTAAAAGTAATTATTATACAAAGTTTCTTACACAGAATTATTAAAAATTCTCTAATATTGACTCATTTATTCAAAGCTTTTTTTTTACCATTGGAATGTTCTACAAAGTCAACAATAAAAAGAAGTGTTCCACAAAAGAGAACAGCCAAAAGTTCTCTTCATACCATAGACCAAGGTTTAGATTTCAATCATAAAAAGTTATGTCCCAAGCCTTTTATTCATAAAGTCAGAAGAAGACAATAGCAAACTCAGGGTAGGGTTCCTCTTATAACCAGGACAACAATCACTAGTAGATGATGAGATCTTTTTAGCCAGGAGGCCAGTTCATTTGGCGTCCTCCAATGAGATGAACATGAATGTGATACACCGACTGACCTGCAAACCCCACAAGAAGGTGATTAGTAGCATCATTAAACAGATGTCCCTTTATTTTATTTCCTAATGTAAGAAGCTATATATTGATACATACAGCCTTGAGGACCATCGTTGATCACGATTCTGAAACCTTCATCTAGGCCTTCTTGTTTTGCTACAAGCTTGGCAGTGTAGAGAAGGCGACCCAAGATGTCGATGTGCCTCTCCTCAGCCTGCAGATACCATTACAATACGTTATTTAGCTTGTGTTTGAATGAGACAAAGTCCAGCTTGGGAGGTGTAAGTGAATCAGGTACCTTAGAGAGGCCGGTTAAACCATCCCTCACTTTTGGAATGAGGAGGATGTGAACCGGACCCTGGGGAGTTATGTCCCTAAAAGCTAAGACCTGCATAATCATCCAAGATAATTTGAGAAAACATGGTATGAACAGTGATAATGAAGTATATACAACTACTGAATAGCTTTACAGTGGTGAATCTCTTAATTGAAACCATGATAAACAGGACTTAAACCAAGTATAATCCAAAGACTATATTAGCAAATACAAGATCCAGTTGCTGAGAATAGAGAGTGACATGAGCTGAATAGACGTATATTGGACAAACACTACGTTCCTAAATAGACAATCTCAATTACTGATCCTTTCTAACTCATAAGGCTCCGATAGAAGTGAAAATAAAAACTACAGGAGGGAGATATGCTGAGCCTAATAACAGTCAAGAAGAGATCACATTTTACTTGAAATGCATAGCATAGAACTTACGTCCCATTTTACACAGTTCTCTGAATGGCTACTCTATAGTATCACTAGATGTAGATAACTCCAGTGATGGATTAGAAGAGAAAGTACTATGAAAAAGGTTACAAGTACCTTGTCATCCTCATAGACCACGGTGGATGGAATTTCTTTGCTGATGATCTTGTCAAATCTGCATGTTCTCAAAATAAATGTTAAAACATCAATTAAAGCACAACAAAACAATTCAATCAAAGAAAGATGATAGTAGTTTAGCCCCTCCATCATTACATCAGCTAACAGAAAGTGTTCGTTTTAAGATTTTAAAAAAAAAAAAAAAAATCAAATATTTCCATTGAAGCAGAGCAATTCCAACAAATATACATTCAAAGATTCGATTTTTTTTCTTCTCAATCGTTCCCAAACAATCTCAGTTTCAATCCACGACTAAGTCTTAAGATACGTGTAATCAACAGATCGAAACAGAGGAAGAATATAAAATAAAAAGGGGTTGTTACATGGTGGGAGAATCGGAAGGAGTGGCGGCTAAAGCAGCCTCTTTCTCTGAAGCCATGACCGGCGATATATGAGAAGAGAGAATCTCTACTCGTTGTTGGTGTTGGCTCATGTGTCAACCCTAAATTTTCTTTATACCATTATCCGTCTCCTCGACTCTGCAACCACTTCATCCCGACAATCTGTTTCTTTCAACCAATGATATCTCGCCACGTCATAGAGGCTTTTTTTGTCTGTATCTCATTTTTTAATCAAGTGCTACTGGTGCTTAGTGGGTTCCCAAAGCCCACCATACATGGTCCAATTGATCCTGGTTGGGTATTACAAAAGCTATAGACGTTTTACGAACATTTTAAGTAAATGTTTGGCTTCTTGAGTTTATGTTCCAGTAAGTTTAGGCGTATGTTACAGCTCTTTTATTGGGAAAGTGTTGCATTGAGTTTATGTTCCAGTAAGCTTTTATACATTTCAATATTTGGTTATATCACAGATGAATGGACAAAACTATGCATCCCAATTTCATGTCTTTACCCATTGGAAAGAGAGGATTAAACTGTCTAGAGGATGGATCACAAAGGGTAGCAGAAATATATTTAACATACATGCAGGTATTTAGAGACTCTTTCTTCACTCTATTTCACACACGCATCTCTTTGACATTCAATGTGTATATAACTTTTTCGGTGTATTTATCATTCAGCTCTATGAAATTAGAGACTCAGAGGTAATATGAAGGCTCCTGCCAAGGCATTCTGGCAACCAGTAGTGGACGCACGTGAAGACTACAGGACTGGACATAGGATTTTGGGGGATTGTAGACGATTTAGTAAGGATTTCAATTAAAAAAATTATATAATTTCGGAATCTATTTATATGTAAATTTTTTCAAAAATTTTGGGAACCATAGATTAATGCTTGACTGGCCTATACCTAGGACCAGCCCTGAAAAGTGAAAACCTATGGGATCATGTGCCCCTGTTTGATTATAATTTTCCTTAACCAATTAATACTAGTTTTTGTAATGTCTCCTAATTTTACCACTTGACATAATGAAGAAAAAATGATGTGACCCCAGCTAAATATGTCTACAAGACAGGTTTGCTCAAATCTGCAGGTTACACTGCTTGGACCAGATGATTAACACAAATGGTGAACAAGAAATTGTCATTAACCGATGTTGTTCTGTGTGTTGTTTGTTTGTTCTTTTTAGACTGTGGTTCAAAGAAGGAAGGTGCAAGTTTTGCTTCTCGCTGATCATCCAATGTTGCTGCACAGAGTTTCAATATAGGCAGCTGATCTTTCATTTTTTCCTTCTTTTGCCAGATCATCTGAGTATGTTACTGTTTTGGTTTGTGTCTTACGTAAACTGATTTTGGTTTGTTTCCGGTTAGTAATGGGTTAAGCGTAAAAGAAACCAATACATAATCTAGAGTCAAGGTTGTCTTGTCTGCATGAGACTATCATATCTACGTTGCCTTTGACCGTTTTCTATTTTACAAAATTAGCAATCAGTTATTATTATGGTTCATCAAAACAACATGCATCGTGAAGAAGATATTGTTTTCCAACGAAGAACCCACAACAAAACAAAAAACGTTTTCATTGCTTTTATCGAATGTTCTTCTGATATGACTCCCACCTTATCTGGACTCTTGTTGTTTTTCTTTCAATCCTCAAACTTGTGAACTTCGATCTCTTGCCTTGAGGGTGAAGCTATTTTGAATCTTCGGACGCGAGCCATACCTAGCTAGGTTCGATCAAGGGCACAAAATTCAAGAAAGAAAGGTTTTCATTATCGTTTGGTTTGATGAAGTATTGATTCATGGAGTTAATGTTGAGCCAATGATAATCAAATCTTGCTTTGGTTGCATAAAGAGTTGATGGGAAATCGTTGTGCTAGAATTCCTTGTTGTACAAAGGTATTACATAAAACTAGGGCATGTCCTAAAATTTTTTGAGTTAAAGACAACTTATAAAGAATTTTAAAACTTATTTAAAACAATTTTGGAAGCCTATGTTTTGTACATTACCTCTTAAATTTTAGGGATCAAAGGTTACTGTTTCACAAGTTTTTGTCTTCTTTTTTTCTGATAATCCTTACCCTCAAATCCTTGAATATGGGCAATATCCTGTAGTAAAACCTTGTAGAATCAATGATTCATTAGCCATAGCTTCAGAGATATGAAGAATCTAGGTTAAGAACCAGATAACATGAAACTCCATATATGTGTTTACAGCTGTGGTCATGTATATGCTGCTGCTGCAACAACAACAACAACAAAGCTCAAGCACGAAGCCAACGCGTATCCAGAGGAAATGTCCATTCGGTAACCAGAATCGAGAAATGGGAAGAAAAGATCACAGAAGCTAACAACAACGGGAAGATTGTAAGCTTTCTTGTTCAACAAGTTTCCTCCATTTCTACCCCTCTATTGCTATCTGAGTATCTAACTTAACCATTCAATCAATCAACCAGCTTGTGGTGTATTTTAGCGCGCCATGGTGTGTACCTTGTAAAAAGATAGAACCAGTATTCAGAGAACTTGCTTCTAGATACCGTTCAATGATATTTGTAACCATTGATGTCGAAGAGCTCGCTGTAAGTAAACTGAAACCGTGCGTGTTTTGAGAAGATTGATTGATAGTATTTGTGATTAAATTTGGTGAAAACAAAACAGGAGTTTAGTGATGAATGGAATGTGGAAGCTACACCAACTATAGTGTTCCTTAAAGATGGGAGACAAATGGATAAACTTGTTGGTGCTGAAACCTCAGAGCTTCAAAAGAAAACAGCTGCAGCTGCAGATCTCTTACTCAGAAAACCATAAACAGCAGAAGAGAAACAGAGTCATGCTTCACAAATTGCTGAGTAATAATTACCAAAAGTTACTTGCGGATGAAGTAAGTGTCTTGAGATTATTTTGTTACTTGGTATTTTTTATTTTTTGCAGATTTAATTTGGTAATATTTTTATGATTTTCTTAACCGTTGTCTTAGATTAAACATGGAGATGGAGAAGAGTTTGGATGAAGGTTATATAGCAGCAAAGGCTCCTTTAATTATTCTTCAGAGCTCTATGTGCAGATGTATCAGATTCTCTCTTATTATGTAAACATGTTTCTTCGTTATTTATTTAAAGTCTCTTTTTACTTCTACATATTTTTTTTTTCTTTTATTGGGTTACTTTACTGAATAAAACGCCAAGAGTCTCCTCAAGAACAAATCCAATGTAATTCTAATCTCATGTATGCCTACAAGAGTGTAATTGGAAAAATCAGTCTCTTGTTAATCAAAAAGAACGAGGAAGAAAATATCATATGATCGACGATCGTCCAAACACACATAACATAACTAAACCAATTACATCATTCTTAAATTAGATATTGACACGTTACTCTTCTTCACAAGGTGATTTATATGAGAATATAGAATTTGCATCAAACAAAGATCAAAAAGCCATTGTGTTTTCCAATAATCCCTGATTACAAGTCTACTCTACCTTGAATATAAGTCTAGCTTTGGGAGTATATATCTTCAACTTTCCCTAATTGTAATATTGCTTTATTTACAAGTCTAGTTTACTTTGAACACAAGTCTAGCTAGTTTGAGGGAGTATGAGAGTATTTTCAACTTTACCTAATTATTATGTGCATCTCTGGAACTGCCTGCCACTAACAAATAGTAATTACTATTTAGCAACGTACGTACCTGCTAAAATAACCTAGTTACATGAGCTTAAAAGATGGGCGTAAAAGGTCGTGTGTCAAAATATTGGGTTTCCACGTTGTCGAAAGATTACCTTAAGTTTGTAGTCTCCATGAGCTGAACTGTATTATGATATTTTCTAAGATTATGGACGTAACTGAAAGTGCAAATTCTGTAGTTTCCTTTCGGTTTCACAGGAAACTTACTAATTTATTTCGTTTTTGTTTTATGCGATGAAGTTACTGTCTTTTGTATAATACATTGAAAAATGCAGACGAGAGTTGAACAAAAAAAAACGCAAACGAACTTTAGTTATTGATATATATATATATATATATATATATATATATATATATATATATATATTTGAAAAAGAAGAAAAAAAATCAGAGTAGATAGAAAATTCGTCATGTCATATTTCTACAGAAAAGGAAAAATTCATGTTTATCAAAAGATTTTTTCAGCTTTAAAGACAGTTTAGACCACATATAATAGATATAGGATAATATATGTTATGAATTCGAATTTAAGGATTCGGGAGAAAACAGAGTCCAAAGAGATTGTGACAGTCTTTGACGAACAGAGAGAGAGTCAAGGAAAAGCATCAGTTTCTTTACTTAAAACTTGTGACTTCAACGTTGTGAATTTCTAAAGTGTTTCTTAGCTTTAACAAGTAATAATCAATATATTTTCTTTTCTTTTTTTTTGGTATTTTCCACTGAATTTCCTTTTTAGCCTTTTTCTCACTTATTTATCATATGTTCCCCGACCAACTTTTTTTCCAATGAGAATTTTATCCTTGTAAATATACCTCCACCTAATTTTCCTTGTTTATATTTCCCTTTGGACCGCACCACAAACGTATTTGGTGAAAAACGAATTTTTGCGTTTCGTACAAATATTGGTCCCAGCATACGATACGATGCCCACTTTCCCCTTCTGTTATTAATTCTATTTTAATAAAAGATGTAATATTTAATATGAATTGTCATATTCATTCATTCTTCAAAATTTCATATTAGAATCAAACAAAATCATTCATTTATTTATATTTATTTTACTATTATTTAAATTATATCAGCTGTTTTCAGCGTATATTAATTCAAATGATAATGTCAAAACCCTAAAGACATTCCTTATTGATAGTACCTTAAAATTTTTCTGGCCAATTAAAAATGAGATAAGTAGAAAATTATGAGAAAGAAGAAAAAAGAATGAATTGGTGCGATACATATATATCTCATGTGAAAAACTCAAGAAAAATAAGCCCTTTTGTAAAAAAAAAAAAAAAACTCAAGAAAAATAGAAAGATTTCTTCCACTTGTGTCTTTTTAATTTTTCTAATTTTATATTTTAGATTTAAAAAATATTATTTTTATTAGTTCTATATGTATGAGAGACTGTGGAATCAGCCCTTTTTCAGGGTTGCAGAATGCCCTCTCTGGTCGTTCTCTCCTCTCCATCCAGTCGAGTTCCAAAAGGTCTGACGCTAACGTTTTTAATTGATCTAAATTAAGTAGTACATGTTATATGAAATAGTTATGAGATTATTACTCGTAAGTATAGTGCAAGCTCCATGCAGAAACAGGGCTGGCTTATCATTGTTATTTAAATTTAGATAGTATTATAAAAAATATGATAATGTGAAAATTTAGGGAAAAATAAATAAAAACAAATAAAATAAAATAGTTAGTTAGCTGAATAGTAAATTTAAAGTATTTTCTTCAAAATATTTTTTTTTACAAATTATAATGTAGCTTAAGCTTTTTTGTTTGTCCAAGAGTCCCTAATTGTATCGAGCCGGTTCTGTGCAGAAACAACGTCTCATTAGCTGGGGGTGTTGTTTTGTAGTGATTAATCCATCGATGTAGCTATCTATACATAGCCCCCCCTCATTAAATTCTTTTGGGTACATATATACAGACACAATAGTTGTCTACACACAAGTTGATGACTACTACTTATATTTCAAACGAATTTAAGAAGCAGTCCAAAAATAATAGTACTATGTTGACAATTTAATTAAAAGGTGGGTACTGACTAAATCTTAAAAATCTGTGCATTTCTCAAAATGGTTTTTTTTGTCAACTTGAGATTAGATTAATATAAGGGTAATTGCTCACAAGAGAGAGGGGAGAGCTACCCCAACGAAGGCCTTACAATAGAGAATACAACCCTACTGCCCAGTCAACACAGATTGGACGTATACAAGACAAATACAAGACCAAACCAAAAGGTCGTATACCAAAAACTTAATCTGAAATCCAAATGACTTTCCTCCTAACTTCACCCGAGAACACAGTTATATAACTCAAACCTTCAGCTCCACTACACAAAGGCTATACATTTCTCAAAAATAAAGAGGTCACTTAACCATTGTGGATGACCCTTCGCCACATAAGTTTGCGAAAAGGCTTCATTCTCACACTTTGTGCAATGAGAAACACACGTCTATTAGCATTTGGAATTTCAAAACTAATCTTCCACCGCTGCAAAAGGAGCACTGACCTCCTTAACTTACAAGTTTTGTTTGGTCCACCAAAACCGTTTCCTAGGATAGTTTAGAGCTTCCACTAGTTGGACATCTCCGAATGCTAACACCAGTTTGCTGATGTTGTGAGCATTCCACCAGCCAATTCCAAAACTGTAACTTTTGCCACATCCTCCGTACCAGCATGAGAGAAGGTCCTTCTACTATGCAAAATAGTTTTTCCTTTGTCATTTCGCAAAACCCAAGCTGCTCCCACTCTGTTTTTCTTCTTCATCCAAAAGAAGCCAATGTTACACTTCAACCAATCTTTAGGAGGCATCCATCCCTTTCTTTATCTTTTTCTGGTTCTCATGCATTGTGAGGTCACAAGCTTGCGCAAATTAAAAACCAATGTCTGCTTCCACTATACCCTTGCAAATCGTATTAGGACTTATCGAAGGCATGCGTTCAAATACAAATTTATTTCTATCCTTCCATATATTCCAGAAAATCCAAAGAACACTTCTTTTATGTCTGAACAAACCGTCTTGCCCATTCATCAACTGCAGGATTTTGTTGATATTAGAGAATATGGAAAATTCATCAAACCATCTCAGTAGCAAAGGTAGGTTTGTCTCGCCCAGGCCTGTCTTGTTAATCGACTCAGAATGTGCACCACAGATAGGGCAAATTAATTCCTTCAGATTTCATCCCTCTTTTTGCAAAACACTCTCTCACTGATAAGGCATCAATAAGAGTTTTCCAAAGGAATATCCTAATCTTCGATTCTATTTTGATCTTTCAAACCTGCTCCTTTAGAACAGTCAGAGAAGGCTAAGCATCAGCTTCTGCAATCACATCACATTTGTCTCTCTGCGTTGCTAATGAGTAGGTTGATTTAACTTGGAAGTCTCCACTTTTGTTATGTTTCCAAAATCCAAAAATCAGGTTGCTGGTTTAATAATTTTTTTTTCTTGCGTGCAACTTACTATGTTATAAAAACTTAATGAACATCAAAATTACGAAGGAAATAAAAGCTAATTAAGCATCAAAGTTTATAAATGAAATGTTTCAAAGAAGATAAACATGCATTAATGAAGTTAGAACAAAGTGGATCCAAGTGTTTGAATTTTTCTTAAGATATTCGGTGAGAAATAAGAGCATCTCCATTTTACTTTACTATTCATTTTAATTCTACTAACAGTAAAAATCCATCTCTGTTTCATTTTTAATTTAATAATAGAATAAATTGATTTACTCTGATAATATTATCAAATTTTTATATATTTTCTATTCATTATTCTATTTTAAAATTTAAAGGGAATAATGAATTAAAAACGTATAACACATTTCAGTCGTTCTCTAAATGTTTATAAACACCTCTTCTTTTATTGACTTTTCTCCCATCATCATCCCTTTGAAATTTGAATAACAGTATATAACCTTTTCGATTGCTATGAAATTCTAATTAATAATATTTGTTGACCGCTTGAACGAAATAAATATTACAAACTCTGGAAAGATTACGGGATTTTGTGCTGATTCTTTTGGTATTAAAAAATATTATCTAATAGATTACTACAATTTATTGGACCCTTTCACAAATTAATGCATTTTGAGAAATATTTTCAAAATAGAAAAATGCCGGTCTAATAAATTAAATAATGATCTGGATATATTACATCGACATAAAATATGTAGTTTAAATGATGAATTTCTCAACTGTTTTATGGTACTGAACTTTGGCTTGACAACCAAATTTTTGAGTTAATGAAAAAAAGTTGAGACACAACAACTATTCCCTTCGTTCCATAATATACGATGTTTTGGAAAAATTTTGATGTTTCAAAATATAAGATGTTTTGATACTTTTAAGGTATTTTAACTTTCTTGAAAACTGATTAACCAATAGCAGTTTACTACATTGTTTATAATTGGTTAATCTATATTTAATTTATATTATTTAATTATATTGGCTTCTAAAAAGTAAGTTTCTTAATTCTTGTGCATTCAAACCAAAAATCTTATATTATAGAACGGAAGTAGTACACTTTAAGAGCATTTATAATGAATCTAATTTTATGAATCTGCGCACCAATCTGGATAGGAGTTATTGGCTTTCTGGTGGGGTACTATATGGTCGCTATTGGCTGCTGGAGGGGTACTATGTGGTCGCTATCCCTCGAAAATTGTTTCCAAAATTTGTCTTTTTTTTTTTTGAAACTCAAAGTTGTCATTTTAGACAATAATTTGTTTTTCAACAGCCTTTTAACTATATTTTCACATTATTATATTATTTTAGCCATTGCTCGATAGATACTATTATTACTAAATCATAAAGTAATTTTTTGGCGAAAAATATAATAAATTTTTAATTAGTTTTTTTTTTTTGAGAATGATCATATGCTAATATACTCTGAAACGGATACAAACCATAGACTAAGATCACACGACGAAAACATGAGGATTTTTTTTACCAAAATATAAAAATATAGCACACAATGTTTCACAACTAAAACTTTAAATAATAAAAAATAATACATAATAGCATAAAATAAATTTTGTTAACAAAAATTTTTTTAGTAAAAAGTATATTTATAATGGCAGATTGATAAAGAAACAAATTATCTGAAAACCAAAAAACTCCCTTTTGGATTTTTAGTATTAAATTTGCATAGCAACTTGTAGTCGAGTGGCTAAAATATTTTCTGGATTTTTTTTTTAAACTACTAGAATTAGTAATGAAATATTCTCGACCGATAGTACCGTGTAAAAAAGAAAAAAATGAAAACTCATGTGTACATAATTATTATAATATAAAATATCGGTTTTGAGAAATTATATATATATTTCTACAAAATTCTAACAAAAAACACCTACATAAGTGGAAAGTGGTATTTATCTGAATTTCAGTTTTCTTTAAAAAAACATTATGTTATTACAAATGGTTGTCGGAAAGACAATGAGTTTTACGGATGGTTTTTGAAACAACAAAAAGAAAGTTACTATACAAGATATATTCAGGTAATATTGTAATCAATTGCTGTATCATATAAGAGTTGGATCATTTGGAAATGATATGCAATCCGTGACTAATACGAATTTCGATCCAAGGCTTATCAAAATGATTGAATGAACCTAAGTTAGAATAACTCTTTATCCCGTTCCCATCGAGGGCAGAGTGATGTCATCTCCCCGACGTCACTCGATCAAACGTCACGATTCTCCCCCAAGCAAATGAAAAAGAGTGGATAAGCTCATCCCACTTTCCATGTATTCGCCCATCTCTCTCATCTTTATCATTTCCTCACATCTTCTTCTCTCTTTAAAAAAAAAATCAAAGAAACCCAACAAAAGAATAAGATCGCATTATTACAAGTATCTTCTCTCCATTATATTTACACACACTTCTCTTCCCTTAAATCATATTACCGACACCAAGAGAGGAAAAAATAAAGCCTACCAAAAACTCCCTCATATTCACCAAAAATGGATAATATTGCTAGTAATAACAAAGCAATAATGCTAAAAGTTATGGACCAACTCGTTCAAGGCCATGAGTTGGCCACTAAGCTTCAACAACTCCTCTCTCAACACGGGTCGGGTCTTGGTCCAGCGGAGGATCTCGTGGCTAAAATTTCGGGGTCTTTTAGTGACACAATCTCTGCTCTTGATTCCCTCGAACCCATCCCCTCCTCTCTCTTCACCGCCGTTGAAGGCTCTCAAAATGCTTCCTGCAACAACGACGGCAAGCCTGAGGATTCCGTTGATAGTCGGAAAAGATTGGGACCCGTCAAGGGTAAAAGAGGATGCTACAAGAGAAAGTAAGTTTTAACTTCTCTCGCTTACTTTGTACGTGACTTTAAAATTCACAAACGCAATAGCTTGAATCAGTGACGGAGACACATACAAGATTAAAGAAATTAGTGTAACTTAAAGCCTATAATCTATATGATGCCCCCACTTATATTTTAGTTTAATATCTATGTCCCCAACAAAACTATTTTCTGCATCCCCCACTGGCTTGAATCCTAGCTAATTATGACCCTGTGTGGTATTAGTAAAACCCAAAGTTATCAGCTCATATCTCCTTTTTTTCCTTCTAATTTACCATAGCGAAAGATAAGACTATATAACCGTTTGTGATTCTATTTTGTTTATTTTCATCATACAATAATTACATAAAACGCCAAATGTTTTTATTTATAATCTTACAACTTTGTGAACAGGAAGAGAGCTGACACGTGGACTGTAGAGTCAACTCTACTTGAGGACGCATTTTCTTGGAGGAAATATGGAAAAAAGGAGATTCTTAATGCCAAATTCCCAAGGTTATTTTTAGGGATTTTTACCAATACATGAATACACATGTGTATGTACGAATATTCATATGTGACATGTCCCGAGGCAATCTGCATTTATATCTACCGTTGTCTGGATTAGTTAGTTGTGACATAGACATTTGATCTAAATTTTTCTTTTTTTCATTAATGTTTTGCAGAAGTTATTTTAGGTGCACACATAAATACAGTCAAGGGTGCAAGGCAACAAAGCAAGTGCAGAAACTAGAGCTCGAACTCAGGATGTTCAGCATCACATACATCGGAAACCACACGTGCAACACGGACGAAGTAACACCCAGTACCAATCCTTGCGTACATCATGATGAGAGCATCATGGATTCTGAAGAGTTCAAGTGTCCAAGTTTGAGGACCTCGATGAATGAAGAGGAAGATAACCATCATCATGGTTCGTCCACGGAAAGTGACTTGCAATTGGTGTGGCAAGAAATAATGGGGTTTGAAGAGGAACATCATCATGAGGCTATTTATGATTGTGGTGAAACTAGTGCATCTATTAATGGTTTGAATACCACGGATCTTTGGAGTTGGCAGCGATTTACAGTTCAACGACAATGAGCAGCTCTCTTACTTTTTTTTTTTTGTTCAAACCAACTTTCATTAATAAAACTTAGACTCCATCAATGGAGGAATTGTTCAACAGAAACAATAACACAGCCACATTAGCTAAATAAACCGCTGCAAAAGCAAAACTGATAACACAAACATAGATAAAAGCAAACATAACACACAAGCAACTTAAAAGTGAAACACCATGAATGCTACTGAGTGAGATGAAGCCACGGGAATTGGAGAACACGTTCAGTGAACTGTTACCCGAACATGCTGCAGCAACAAATGCATAGAGAGCAGCAAGAAACTTGGCTACAGAGGTGATCAAGCACCATCTTGATGAGCCTTGAAATTGTGAGGAACTCCGCAACCATAATGAGGTGTAGAGTTGCAAGAACCACCACGGCCAGACAAACAAGTCTGAAACTACGAAGCCAAGGTTGACTTTTTTAAATCCATCGCTTATCTTTTTGAGTTGTAGACCTGAAACATCAGAGAAGACTACCAACACACAAATATATTGTAATGAGCCCAAAAAGATATTTCGAACAACAACCTCATGCCGAGGTAAGTGAACCTCATACTGAGGTAAAGGAAGGCAAAACAAATGCCTAACAGCTTCGTACTGAGTTAAACAATGACTACCAAGAAGCATAAGGTCCTCATACTGAGGTAATGGTCGTGAATGGTTTCTTATACGGAGGACAAGGAATCCAAATCTAAGGTATGTTCCATCCCAAATAGAAACATCTAGACGGATCACAAGGGTCATACCTTTCCAAGTTATGCCTAAGAACTGGAAGAAAAAACGAATTTTTCCCCATATGAAATTATAGATCTGAAACCTGTAACCATCGGTAGGGAGAAGCAGAGGCTTGACAAGGTTCACTCCAAGAGAAACAATCAGCAAACAGACTGAGTCGGATGTTGTTGTACAATGAAGAGGGGACCTCGCAGCTGCTAAGGTGAAACAATGGCAGGGGAAAGAGGACAGATCCAGTGTGACGAGAGTGACAGAAGCGTCGGGAGGATCAGGAGGGTCGGGAGCAGAGACCCCAGTGAGTAGATCTAGAGGAAAAACAAACGGCGGTGGCTCAGGAGGTGGGGGAAGGAGCAACAGTGACTCTGAACCCCGAAAGAGCAGCATCAAACCCATGGAAGAAAGGAAGAGGAGGGAGACAGAAGAGATTCTCACCGGTGGGCGAGAGGCCACACCGACGGCGGCAGATTAAAGTAGAAAACCCTAATCGCTTTGGAAAAAAAATAAAAATCACTATTCAACAAAAAAAACTAAGGAACCAGTCAGCAGCTCTCTTACTAAGAACCATATTCGAATCTAGCTTAATTTTAATAGTCTATAGAATGAAACATCTATATTTTCATTATATAGATCTCTTCTTATATTCTCATTTCTTAAATTAATTTATCCTACTTTCAATCCTTTTTCAAGTTATTTCTATGATTTATATATATATATACTATGAAATTTATAGTGGGAAATCACTTATATATTCTTAATAGTAAATATATACATTTTATCAGTTAAAAAACCGTCAATATTTTTCTATAAGAAATTGTATATGTATGGGTTTCGTGTTTCGTCCTATGTATGAATACAACAGGCATTTAAAACCAGTTAAATATTTTTTTACAGATATAGTTTTGTTTTTTTATCTAATTTTATTATGAAGATCAATTTGACATGTATAAATTTTTTATAAAGACTCTGTTAATAAAAACGGTCAACAACTCAAATTCATATAACATGTTGAAAGTAAAGGCATATATACTCACAGAAAACTCAAATTCAAGTTTTAATGTAGAAATAAATTTGATGGTTGCAAAAAAAAATGTAGAAATAAATTTGTTACTTGCAGCCATAGAACTCATGCTGAAACTCAATATCATTAAGGTACAGAATCTTCAATTATGAAACTCAAGTTGTCGGTATTGTTAATATTTTTGATCCTAAGAACTATAGAAAAAAATATAAACTCCGCGATTTTTCGATCATATGGGGGCATCACTTTAATTATTCTTTTGAAAAAAAAACACATTTGAAGACTCATTAGCTAATCTTATAAAGATTAGAGATCATTTGCCAGTCACCGTTGTAAGAGTACCTCCAACGTAGGTATGGAGAAGTGAATTTTTACAAAATTTTAATATTCTTTTAAAAAAGTAAATTTAAAAAACCACGTCCTAAGAAACCACGAATGAACATGGTCTTAGTAATTGGTTTTTTAGAACCGATCTTAAACTCTTTTTGCTAATATGTCTGTCTTTTATTGGTGCTACTTTTTCTTTCTAATTTTAATTTTAATTATTTAATAAAATAATTATACTTTGTTATTTAGATACTCAATTTAGTAACCCAACCATTAATGTTGCTTAAGTAACCAGCAACAACAATCAAATATTCTTAATGATGTTTATATTGTTCCCACTACAATTAATCGTTGTGCTAGTGGTCATATGTTGTTGTTGACGACAGGTTTTGTTATCAGATGCAAATATCATATTTCTCGGTAGCTAATTTACACAATGCATAAGCCCAACTCTGTAAACATATAACTGGAAAAAAAAACTTTAAACCATCTAAAATTTTAAAAATTAATGATTTGAACACAATGCACATGCCTAACTCGTAAAAACGTGTGTTTGTATCACGTATCCCCATCGCTGCCGCTTCCAAGAAAGAGGCTACGGTAGTTAAAGTAGGGTTCGCCAAAAGGAACAACCGAGTCGATGTTGCCGAACAAAGCTTCGGCCATGTTAACTACGGTCGAGCCGTAATGACTGTCTGTTGTTGCGGTGGCGGCTGTTGATGAGATAGGGGAAGTGGTGAAGAAGTGACACGTGTGTGAACTACGGTAAGTGATGCAGAACGTGTAAGGATCTTCGTCGAGCCGTTGAACTTGCTTCTTCGCCGGACACTTGTATAGTTTCTCGTGGGTGCACCTATAGTACGCCCTAAAATTTGATTCTCTATTGGTTAAACATTTCTAAAATTTAAAACGAATAAAAGTAAGCAACTAAACTAAGTGTAGCCCACGTCTTAAGAAAATGTGACTTTTTTTTCTTTAGTTAACTAACCAGTAACCAAAAGTTCCCATGTTCAAGTGTCCCTCCATATTTGATTAAATGGATTCAAAAGTATACTAACAAAACCATTTTAGAAGCTAAATAAAACGATGTACTATTAGTCTTTTAATTAAATAACGAATCATTTTGTAATTAGTGAATATAATTACCAAGGAAACTTTTTTTTTGAAAAAAATTACCGAGGAAATTTAGAACCGAGAATTTCCTTCTGGCCATATTTACGCCAAGTGTGATTGTCGTCCGGCGGACTGTTCATGTTCCCGATCCTGGCCGCCGCCACAAACACCGTTTCTTCTTCTTCATCCTTCTTCCTATATATACAACATTCACATTGCATAACCTATATATTATATATCTCAATATTCAGATGTCTGCAATTTTATATAGGAAACATTATCCAGCGAAAAGATGGAAACTATTAGCCTAAAGAAATCCCCTAGAGATTATCTTAGAAGTGATTTTTCAAATTTTGCTTAGGTGTCTTCTCAACAAACATTTTCACTCAAAAAAATATGAAATGGCACACAATTGTGACATAGATAATTACATTTAATGTTGATTTATATATTTGTTAAATTTTGTAGATTATGATAATAACTTATACATCTTTCTCAAACTAATTATATGCAAAAATAACATTAATATAATATAATAATATAGATATAACAATATTTTACAAATTTCAAAATATTATTTAATTTTATTTTTATAATTATACAATTTTTATCACTACAAAGTTTAAAATCTTATGCAGTTTTCTATTAAAAATTAGATATTTTTTATTTTAATATATTACTTTCCTTCCTTTTAATATTTACAAACTTCAAAAATACTATTTAGTTTTACTTTTTGATAATTACATAGTTTTATATCTAAAGTTTTTTTTCTAATTTTATACAAATTTATTTTTAATATATTTTAACAGAAAGAAATAGATAAAAATCATATCTAAGATTTTAATTATATATATATATATATCTAAAAAAAATTATTATCTTAATTTTATGTGTAATTAAATCATAATTAAAATTAAAATGTTAGAAAAAAATAATAAAACCTAAAATATTAACAAGTTTTAAAAATAAACTAATTTTAATTGCTGCACACGGTATTGCAGAAAAATGCGTAATTAAACTGAAATTGAAAATGTTAGGGTATCTCCATCCCCACTCCATATTTTACTCCATAAATGGAGTAAAATATGGAGTGTGGATGGAGGTGCTCTATAAATAGAGTAATGCTTTTATTTTTTGTTCACTACTCCATTTTCCACTCCATTTACTCTATAAATAGAGTAAAATATGGAGTGAGGATGGAGATGCTCTATAAATAGAGTAAAATATGGAGTGGGATGGAGGGGCAACTACCCTTTCTTTGCTTACATTTGGATTCGCCACTGTATATACTTTTTTAACAGGCCACTCTATATATACTACGTAGAGACTTATTCGTTTTATTTTTGACAATCGAGTGTCCTGACGCCACCGAAATGGTTCAGACTAGAGACCGAAGCGACTAAGGACCAGCAAACTGGTCACCATGTGGGTCTCACCGTGAACGATTTTCGGTCTCGGGCGCTGGAATTCTGTATGTAAATTCTTCAATGGCCGGGTTTCGAACACAGGATGTGGAACTCACAGCCGTGAACCCTTTACCACCAGAGTTAGAAATCTTTATTAAACTGTTGTGGGTAAAAATTTTATAGTGACTAACCCCACTCTGAAAAGTCCCACATTCAGGAAAATCCTATTAGTACCGTAGAAACCCATTGGCCATCTGCAACATGATTGTTTGGAGAGATCTTATTACCACCCCGCTGACGGAGAGTCGAACTCGCGACCTCTGACAGCCGTGTGTGAGAATCTCATTGAAACCACTATGCCATCAATGATATCTCAGACTTATTCGTTTTAACATTTAAACCCCAAAAAACATGACTTAGTCTACATGTTTATTACTTAAGCATTAGAATATACGAAGCATACCAAACAAAAAAAAAAACTAGTATAAATTTTATATGCTCTTTTCTACTCTGTTGCGTACCAAGTAATCACTCCAAGTCTTAGAATATTCTATGTGTTTCTTCCATTACAACGTAAAAGATCGGATGCTTAATCTTTTAGTACCTTCTTCGAGGCCTTGGAGTCGAAAATGCGCAACCCGGACCTGAATCTATATTCTTCACGCCTTGCATCACTCCTTCCCTTAAACTGTAGTCCTGCATCAGACCATGTTCAATCTGCTGCATCATCATCTGGTCCAAACCGGACACTGGAACTAGTTTAGGCTCAGGCTGATTCAGTACCAAAGTGTTCCTCCTCGCAAGGAGGATTTTTAACCGCTCGTTGGCGTCTTCGAACAGAGTTGAGACTGAACCGAGAGAAGTAGAGAGAGATTCTGGAGACTCTTGTGCTGATAAGCTGAACTCGAGCTCCTTAACCAGATTGATTCCGTTGAAGATCATTGACATTATCTCCTCCATCGTTTGATTATAGTTTTTCTGTAGTTCGGCCGTTTTATATATTTATGACATATATATATATATGTGTGTGTGTGTGTGTGTGTGTGTGTGTGTGTGTGTGTGTGTGTGTGATACTTATTTCTTGTTTACCTAAATTAGGTTTTTGCTTCTCCTCGTGGTCTCTGATATGTTTGTGTGACATCCACATATATAGACACTAGGGACACCCATACACAGAAAAAGTTTACATTCTATGTTGATTCCAATATCTTCGTTGAAAAAATCAAAGATTGTAAAATATTTTTGAATGCGACGTACGCAATATAATCTCCAATTACAAAACTTAAGCTCGTTTCAGTTTTCCTGTATGTTGACATATTGGCCAAATCATGGATTAAACTAAACCTTTCTCCATGACAAACACGTTTCTAATATCGTTCTAGATAGTTGATCGATGTGATAATAATATGATAAGCCTATACGAACATGTTAAACGATGGTGCACTGAGAGTATGTTTCTTATCGTCCGACAATTTACTAAACCTTTTTGGAGGGTAAGTTTTGATTAACGCGGTTACGGAAGAAGAGGAAGCAGTCACATTGACTAAGTCATGGTCTTCTTTTGAATTTCCCACAGACTTACTGTATAAGTGTTCATATTTTTCAACGTTAAAAAGGCGTTCTGGGAAGTCTAGGCATAAATTAGTATAGTTTTGCACAAATATTAAGAACCTTTACTATTTCTTTAATTAAATCATTACTATTTCTTTTATGTTATCTCTAAGACTCTAACCAATATATAGACAAAGTACTGAAAATAGAAAATGTAACACAACTTTTACCGGCCAGAGACCGAATGCCCCACTGCTGAATGCAAGTGTCTTGCTCTGTGCCGACTGGAGGGGAATCTCATGACCATTTATTTTTCAATTGCAGTTACAGCCACATGTTCTAAAAGCTGTTTTTAATCGCTCAACACATCAGTGAGTTTTACTTAATATAGGTCATGCTAGCAACTAGCCAGCTGTGACATCAATAACTGGCAACAGTCAAAGGAGCATGTTTGTTATGCAGCTGTAGGATCTGCGTTTTGTACTGATAGAGCAGCTCCTTTGTCCTCGGTTAATTGCAGAGCTAACCGTTGGCTGTTTGTCTTCATGCAGCTTCAGGCTGGGCCTCACGTGGGCTTCTGTTAGATGATGATGGGCTGTTGTGCTTCTCTGTTTCTGGGCTATGTTAATATAGTATAGTACTATCTTGAAAGTTGAAACTCACGGCTATTCAGAACAACTCGGAGTTGAGAAAACTTCTCGCTGCAACATCAAACAAGCAAGTCGATTAATTATTGTGATTGAGACATGGATTGTTCTGTAGACCTAACGGGTAAGTGAAGGAAGACACACAGTGACTTGCTCAGCAAGAAAGCTGGAGAGGAAGGCAAAAAAGATCAAAATCAAAGTAGGGTCACACTCTCTGTGCTTTTGAACTTCATAGATGGGATATGGTCGGCTTTCAAGGTTCTTGCCATTGAGTTATCTTATTGTAGTTTCGAGGCGTTCAAGGTTCTTGCCAAAAACTACTTGGATCTTGATTCCCATCCTCTGTTTCTTGAAATGGAGTCTTTCTTGAAGAAAACAAAGATCGCTCAAGGTGACGTTTCAGAGAAATTGATGGCCAAAGAAATTGATGGCCAAGAATCATAAAATAGATGTCGATGGTTCCCTGAAGGAATTAGTTCAGAGTTTGGAGAGGAGGAGCACATGTCACACAGGTCACAGTGATGATCACAAGAAGAAATCTAGCGGCAAGCAACTCATAATATTTCGTGGATTGTTTTAGACTAAAGTCGATTTATCTATTTTTAAGTCTTTTACTTTTATACTATTTTATGTAGTCTGATCTGATGGATTCTATTGATTAATGTCACCATCATGTTACTACCTGACTTCCTGTTTGAATGTAATATATGAGCTGTAAGAAATATCTGTTTCATAATTAAGATGGCATATTATTAATTTATTTTACAACCAATATTTTAAATTTGTTACACACTAATTGCAGACATAAAACCTAATTGAAAATTCAATTTCAAATATATAGTTTAATTATTATATTCCAATTTGTTTATTTGGTTAACTTTTTGATCTTTAATTCAGACTATTTATTGTTGCTTAGTTGAATTCTAGACGTTTCTTGTGGTCTAAGGTTCCTCACAATCTGACCTAAAAACATTTATAATTCACAAAACTAATTAACTCAGAGAGATCCTTATTGTTTCATTTTTATTTTATTTTCACAAATCTATAAAAGAACATGAAGTGCTTTGAGATAACCAAGAACGGTTTTTGTCATTGTTTAGGAACACAATCTTAAAAAAAAAAATCTCATATATTATAAAAATCAAGAAGAATTTTGTGAGCTTTTGAGATTAAGCAGATCTTCAGCTTGTGCAGTTTAAGAGATGGCCCTTGAGTTTCTCTACATCCGATAGTTTCAATGGCTTCTGCATAAACATCCGAGCCCCGCTGGCTAAACATCTGCAAATATTACCAAGAAAATAATAGAATCTCAATTCACCACCGACTCAATAAAGAAAGCAATGTCCCATCATGAGATATAATAAGTTTACTTGTTGATGCGAGTAGGAATGCTCTCTGATGACAATATCACAACAGGTACTTCCTTTAGATTCGAAGATTCCTGCTGTCAATAACAAAAAAAAAAAAATCCATAGAAACCAAAAAATAATGGTTAGTCTCTGAATCTTCTCAAGAAGATTCTTGATTCCTAACAAGAAAATTGTTAAATACCTTCACTATCTTGAGAAGCTCAAAACCTGTCATCCCTGGCATACAGTAATCAGTGATGATAAGATTCACCTTCATAACCTGTACAAGATGTAACAAAAATCATTGGATTTACACAATTAAGTCCTCTCTGAACCAATGAAAATGTTGTGTTCTCAGAGGATTAAATAACTAGAAGGTTAAGCTTACACTGTTGGTAGTTAATGACTCAGTCTGTTGTGGCTCTCCCAAGCCTAAGTACTCCAATGCTCTAAGCCCATTTTCTGCTGTTGTCACTGCCAAAAAAGAAGTAAAAATCAATTATCATATTTTAGAGGTAATCTTGGATCTTGAAATTTAGAAGGAAAAAAAAGATTAGAGATATGAGTGATATAATCTGCCTTTGCAAGAAGAGATCTTGAGGATTCTCTCTACGAGTTTACGGTCAATGAGATTGTCATCTACTGCTAAAACATGAAGCTCTTCCTCCATTGGCATTATATGCAGTGAAGCAACTGAGAAAATCTAAAGAAAAAAACAGAGACAAACGTACAGATGAAGAAGAAAGAGAAAATTGACAAATCGAAAAGACTTGAATATGAATGTATGAAGAATATATAATATTTGCAGTATTATGTTTTTAATTTTATATATGGATATATAAGATAACGAAATATCAAGAGCTGATTTGATATGATTTTATTTTGCTTATATTTTAAGAAACAAGTTGTGTGTGTGTGTTTGGTCTTGGTGTTGATTCTCTGGAAACTGATAAGAAACTTGGTGTTTTATGTCAGTGACAGTGCTTTCGGGATCTTGTACGATGATAACGAAAATCTAAATATTAATTTTATTTTCCGTTTGTATTGTTTTTCTAATCGTCAAAATAATGAAGATGCAAATTTCAAATCATTTTTATTTTCAAAATGGATCACAAATCTGAATCCAAATCTTGGATACGACATTACGACGTCCCCACGATTCTTATTATTTTTGAATTTTAAAATATGGGATATTGTTCGATGTATATAACTTTAATTCATGATCTTTGGCCGATATGTTACTTGCATAGCCCTTCGAAGTTGTGAGCTGCATTTCTAAGTATAACTTTTTGTTTTTGTCTTTGTTGATTTAAATAATGAACTCAAATGATATCGCTATAAGCAGAAAAAGAAGAAGATATCGCTATAATCATGCCATGGTCATGATTTTTTTTAGTTTATGAACACTATATAACAACTAGTTTTACCATTCATTTAGGTTATAGTTACATCCAACAAAATATCATAACATATGCATATTGTGATATTTGGGTAAACCGAGTGCTCTTATTTCTCTTTTCTCAAACATTATGTTAGAACGTTAAATAGATTACACAAGACAGACATGTGAAACAGAGTGATCGTTGGTGTCGATTGGTTGGTGCTGTAGTTTTAAATATTTTGCTTTCTTACTTTTCTGCTGTAGCTTTATATTTTAAAACTAACACATGATTGGTTTATAAAAATGTTTTAAAAAGAAAAATGACTGTCACAAATCTGTGGAGTTACTAGACATACTATTGGTTTCTATTTTCTTCACCAAAATATATACATTAATGAGACCCTTGTTTAATCTTTCACTAGGCTTTTGTGATTTGCTAAGTTATGGTCTTGAATAATTAGCCGAGCCCATTAGCACCATCTCTTAGATAGGCGTCTAATGGGAGAGTTTGGACCCATCTTATCGAAACCATTTACCAACCGCCATGGATTAAAAAAGCTTCAAATAATTACATAAGAAAATTTATTGACTGCAGAACGAATTCATTCTATATCTTTTAATGGCTGGTCCTAAGTGCCAATACTTGTTTTGACAGGATAAGTTTCGAGTAAGAAAATGTGAGAGACTGAAAGTGTAAGAAAATCAAATGTGAATTCTCTACGTCCGGCTCACACCGCCCAAGAGAAAAAAAATCCTTCAAAGCTTTTCAAATTGACCATGAACTCTTTTTTTTAAAGCCTCCTTGTTGAAATGTTAATAAGAAACAAATAGTAAATTCATAAATCTCCACGATGGGAAAAGAGTTCCTTTTTCATTTCTTCCTTTACATATATTTTTACCGTCAAAAGGAATATAAATTTAAAACATCGGCATGGAGAGAGACCGAAGTCTGATGAAATGTCTTGACGCGGGCCTAGTCTCACACGAGAGAAGAGAAGACAACAATAAAATAATTACAAGTCAACACTTACGGATTTATATAATTGTATTGTGTTTTTATATCACCACTGTTCTATTAGTTGTTTCTTTTTTAAAAAAGAAGTGTTTAACACTTTGTTATTCGATCACATGTCTATCTGTACAAAGTTCATATAATGGATGGTTCCTTGCACAAACAAAAGAGTGCAAGCGATGTAAGAATTCTCAAAAAAAGAGAGGAAAAAACCCTGAAGACAAATCCTTATCCGACCACATGCCTACTCAAATCGGATTTGTCTTCACCGGGTTCCATGCGTTGGAACTCTTTTGATGGAATCTTAAGAAGCAAAAAAGCTTTGTAGTCTTTCCTTTCTAATTTCATGAACCTTCTGGTACCAGTCAGATAAAGCGGAGACTTTTTGTGAGACAAGCAACAACTTAGGCTTATAATGAAAACGTAAAGATCAAGAAAATGTGGATAGGCTTCTTTTATGCTGTCTGAATTAATTAGGTTGGTAATAAGAAGCTTCATCTGTTGTAACCATGTGCATGGAAGGAACTATGCGAAAACGCATCAATTTAATGAGTCTAGTCTACTATTACTATTTAATTTGGCTTTTCAGAGTGATGATCACATTATAACAGAAGAACCTAAGTTTCAATGGCCAAGGAAAAGAGGAACCTGACCACGCTTTTTCTATCTCGGACTTAAGAAAGAAGAAAGTCATGAAATCGAAGTAGTATAAATCTATCATCTTCAACAAAAGAAGAGAAGGCACCGATAGTATCTAACGTTTCTGGTTTTCTAAGCCAATATCTAACATTCTTTTTATAGAAAATGATACATGAAAGAAACCTAGCTAGAATCTAGTTTATGATTAGGAGTTTGTTTCCATTTTTTTGTTCTTATTAGGACTGATCATTTTACCTGATATCCGAACCGAAGTAGCAAAATACCCGAGCGGATATTTAATTAGGAGAGATTGGATATCCGAACCCGAATGGATAATATCCAAACCCGAATGAATATCCGAAAATAACCGAACTTATGCATATTTATTCTTATATTTCTAGTTTACTTCTTTAGTTTTATTTAAAATATTTATATTGATGCTACCCATACTTTAAGATCATATAATATACATATAATTACAGACAAAATGATTTTGTTACTCACCTAAAATGCATGTAAACTCTTTTGTTTCATGCATTAACAAAAGTTACAACCAAAATTTAAAAACAATAACCAAATCAGTGTCTTTCTATTTTTAGAATGTTATATCCAGATTTATTAATCATTCAATCAATTTAAAAATTAAAAAAAATATGTTAAGTGAAAGTTATATTTTTAAATACAAGAAACTTGAGAAATGAAGAATTTAATTATTTTTCTTTACAAAATCTAAATATCCGAACCTGATCCGAAATAACCAAACTCGAATTAAAAATATCTGAACCGACTCGAAGTAAAGAAATACCCGAACGGGTTCTATACCCCTATACCGAAATACCCGAAAATACGAAATACCCGATCCGAATCCGAACGGATATCCGAACGCCCACTTCTAGTTCTTATATATACAAATAGTTTAACGTTTCCGATTTTATTTGTTTTCTTTCTCAATGTAAGCATAACATTTTTTTGGGGGATAATTCAAGTATTCAACTACTAACTATACAATTTCGAGAATTTTGATGATATTTTTATTAACAAAAAATGGAATTTCATTTACCGACGGTTGCTCGCTAAGCTTAACAAAAGGCTTGTAGAATTCAATAGAGCATGAAACCCAAAAAACGATCTCTCGATTCTATTTGTTATGGAACTTAAATATATTTATAACTAAAAAACTATAATTATTATGTTTTAAACGAATTCTAATAGGTTTTAAACACAATTATAACATTAAAAAAAAAGTAAACACAAACTAAATATAATACAATTATTATGTTTAAAAAATCACAAATTATAAAAAAATTATTGAGTTCTTAAAAAATATTTTTAAATTCGTTTTAAATAAAGAATTTTTTTTTTCCTAAGAAAATAATATAAACGAACCTAAACAAATATCCATTTGTTTAAGGGATATATTTTAGCGGACCTAAACAGGTGGATCTATTTAAACTCGTTTATTTTACATGATAATAAATGGGCTGGCCCGTTTTGGCCCACGGGCTTTTGAGCTTGTTTTAACATCTCCAGTAGTAACAGATTATTAAATTGTTCTTGGTCAAAACCACCATAATCTATAACCTAAAGACGTTTACATTTAGACCAATCCAATAACAAAGATCATGTATTATACTGTAACAATAACAGAGGTATGATGATCATCCAATAAGGGTTTCATTATTCAACCCCAAAGAGAATTAAATTATTTACAGATCACAATGGCCTTTTTGACCACCATAATAAATCACTTCATTGACCAGTCTGCACCAACCACGAGTTATTCAACTGCGACACAGCCGTCTCCCTAAAACTCTTCACCTTCACCAAGCTGAAATGCGTGCAAACCGTCCCCACACCCGACCCGACCCGGGTCGTTTTCAATAAGTAGCAAACCGGTCCACTATCCGTCCCCCTCCCCTGCGCCACGATCCCCCACGCGCTCGTTTTCCCTTCCCCCCACGCGGCGCCTCCATCGTAATCATCTCTCTCCGCTACTTCCACGTCAGCTAGCTTCTCCACCAACACCACCCCCTCCGGCGTCCTCTCTTCTCCTCTCCCCCACCTCCCTTCCATCGCCTCCCAATCCTCCGCCTCCGGATTCGTCGCCGCCGCCGCCGTCAAACCTCCTCCGTTCCCCTCCGCGTATAAGTTCACCATCAACGACGATTCTCTCAGATTCCTCACGATCTCCACAACCGAATCCCTCAACCACTCGTCTAGCTTCTCCCGCGACACGACGGATCCGCCGCGTTTCCGCTCAGGCTTCGCCGGTGCAAAATCCGCCATCGTCATCGAGACTCTCCCGTTCTCGGTCCGATTCCGTCGATTAGGCTTCACCGGAACAACCACACACGAAGCTCGAGCCGTTACCGTTCGCCGATCGCAACGAACGGCGCACGCGCTTCCTCCTCCTCCTCGGCAACATATACTCGCCATCTCCTCCAATGCAGAGAAAGAAAAAAGATCGACGATGGAGATTGCTTCACGCTTTTGGTTTCTTGATTCTTTATAGAATCAATCGATCAACCAATGGTTGCTTCTCTCTTATACGTTACAGAGACTCAACCTCAACGGCAATGATGGGTGTTAATTATTATATATATAACTATTGCTTTCTCCAATTGTCTGATCGAACGGCTGTAATTCGATACATCTCACTTCCCTGGATTCTCTTCACGAAAGAGACGCAATACAGATCTATTATTAACCGTCGATTAAATTTAAACGGCTGTGATTAAGAGATGTCAATAATGGGAAAGGAGAACGTGGCGACGCGGTTTAACTGTGTGCATGGCTTGCGCGGGCACGCGCTGGTACGGCGTATTCGTTGCGATGGCCACGTGTCTTCCACGTCATTAATAATCTCGGTTACACGTGGACTGGGCCTTTCCCGGTTTAAGGCCCAAATATTTCAGGAAACCCATCAAAATAAACCCTAAAGCAGCTTCATATATTAACATAGATTTTAGATTTTTTACACTGTCGCCGCAAAAAACGAAAAGAACGAGCTTGAATCTCTCCCTGCTGCAACATGGCAAGTCTTCTTGTCTTTGAATCGATTAAGAACACTAGTAACAAAGCTTTGTGTATCGAATTTTATTTTTCTGTAGACTTTCAAGCGCAGGAACGGTGGTAGGAACAAGCACAACCGTGGTCATGTGAACCCAATCAGATGTTCCAACTGCGGGAAATGCTGTCCCAAGGTTTGGTTCTGTCTCCCGTTAAGATTGCTAGATTTGTCTGAAAAGTTTGATCTGATTCTGTTTCCTCCTGTTGGTATAGGATAAGGCGATCAAGAGATTCCTCGTCAGGAACATCGTTGAGCAAGCTGCCATCAGAGATGTTCAAGAAGCTAGTGTCTACGATGGTATGTTGTTGGTTGATTCTCATTATGGAGATGAGTGTTTGTTTGATATGTATTTTTGTTTTTGGTGATTCGTACGTAGGTTACACTCTCCCAAAGTTGTACTCTAAGATGCAGTACTGTGTTTCATGTGCGATCCACTCCCACGTTGTGAGAGTTCGATCACGCACCAACCGTAGAGTTCGTACCCCTCCTCCACGTTTTGCCAGACGCAAGGTGATCTCTCAATACGATTACTTTGACTGTTGGATACTAGTTTTCTTCATCTGATCGTGTTCACTTCTTGATTAGATTATGGTTAGAAACTAGAATTCTTAGTTACACCTGCTGTAATGTTATTTGGATAGTGTTTAGTAGAATGTGAGCTATGCACTAATCTTATTGCTATTGTTGAAGCCTCTTCTATGATAAAGTTATTTTTTCTTTAACTGAATG
Source organism: Brassica juncea (assembly GCA_018703725.1). Classification (NCBI taxonomy): domain Eukaryota; kingdom Viridiplantae; phylum Streptophyta; class Magnoliopsida; order Brassicales; family Brassicaceae; genus Brassica; species Brassica juncea. Next base: position 3,297,866 of record CM031940.1, on the reverse strand, counting down.
GTTTTGGAAATGATAAATTTTTTCAGGAAGATACCCCAAAGCCTGGGCAGCCTGGTCAGGCTCCTCGCCCTGCTGGTGGTGCTCCAGCTGCTCCTCGTGCCTAAAGACTGCAAGAAGCTGGCTATCGAAAACACTTTATACTCTAGTTTCAGTCTTGTCTGGAGTTTCTGAACATGTTTTTGGCATTTGGTTAAAGATGATTTTGAATGCTTTGAGACTATTTATCAGTTTATTTTTGACATTAGCATTTCCTCCCTGTTCTATTCAAATATTTGTGTGGCGCGACATCTTATTACAGCATTTTAAGTTACTATCATGTAACCTGGGATGTAATGCAGTTTTCTTATCACTATGCAATTGAATTATGGTTGTATGGCACTCTTCAATCATTATGCTGAGAAGTTTCTCTATATCCATGCCACATTGGTCCTGACCAGTGTTGGCTGGCTTAAAGGTGCGCGGAAATTACAAATGCACATGATCCCTCCCTCTTAGTAAAAATGTCTTCTATCATTTTAAGATCCTCAATTTTCAAGTTTTTATAAATCAAGGTTTCAATTTTTACTATAGCCCACTAATTTTAAAAAATAAATTAATGAGGCACCATTTTGAAAGTTTTTTGAAAACAGTCAAGGGGGAGAGAGCTGTTACTGGACGATCAAAATGCGATTGCTTTCCTTTTTCAATTGATCGAATTCTTGCTCTGATGTTCAAATGATCGAATTCTTGCTCTGATTAAGGCATCAGAAGTGTTTCTGGTGATGTTCTTCAAATCCTTGAGTCCGTAGGATGATCGTGATGTTGTCAATGGCCATGATATTGGTCCTTACACACAAACGCATCCGTAACATTTTTATATTTCTTTTTCTTCTAACCATTCGTGTGAAAGATCATATCTTGACGGTGATTATTGATCAAAATTTGGGTATCCACGATTTGAGCTCGGTTGAAACATCATCAACATAGTGCGGTTCATCACATACATATCAGGTTACTAGAATTCTATCATGATGTCGGAGTGGAGCATTTCTACAGGAGATCCATTGCGATGTCCGTTTGACAAAACATTGTCAAATATTGATTGAAGAGTTGTTTTTTCGGCGTGTTCGATGGTGCATTGGCCGAAGAGTTTGGGATCCATGAAGATTACAAGATTTGTCGAAAAGAATACATGTTGAGACTAGGAGTAAAAGAACAACTTCAAAAACATGTGACAAATCTTTTATATTCTATATTTTAATATAATATATCTGGTATTAAAAAATGGATAAATCTGATCTATCGTTGAAACCATGGAAACCATCGTAGAAGAAACGACAATTCAGAATAATATATGTATTTTGTTTTGTTGTATGACAATATTCTTACAATCATTGAAAGTTGGTTATCTCATATTTTAATTTTCACAGTTGAATCAGTATATTGGATTCAATACCGGAAAATATCTATTTAATATAATATATTTGGTATTAAAAAATGGATAAATCTGATCTATCGTTGAAACCATGGAAACCATCGTAGAAGAAACGACAATTCAGAATAAAATATGTATTTTGTTTTGTTGTATGACAATATTTTTACAATCATTGAAAGTTGGTTATCTCAGATTTTAATTTTCACAGTTGAATCAGTATATTTGATTCAATACTGGAAAATATCTATAGTTCTAAAGCCTCTAATCTGGGATAAACTCAATGAAATACAACAAAGAAAATTGTTATTAGAAAGTATTACATTGTAGGTCACATTTACAGTTTTAATAACATCCTAGGACACTTTCTTCTACCCACACACTTTCTCTAACTATTTGATCAAATTGTCGTTAGCTTTTCTAACTAAAACTGAACTATTCTCTTTCCACACACTCTCTTCTCTCCTTTTATAAATGGTGGTCCCATTCTCTTCGTTACTTTTCTCTTCATTTTTTTTTATTTTTATTATTTTGAACACTCTCTTCATCTTTATCAGGTTTTTTTTTATTAAAACATAACTGAGATTTCACCGTCACACCATAGACACCGGGACTCGCCGAACTGTCCACCGGAATCTTCAGAGCCACGGCGAGCTTCATCCACCGCAGTGGTCTTCATTCTCCTTGGGGCTTCTCTTCCGCGGTGTCTCCTGTCCGCCGTGAGATCTTGTCGTTAATGAAGAAAGATTGGAGCGTTATTGTTACTGTGTTGGCTGCAACCGCATCAAATCGCTAGGCCCTATGTGTCTTCTTGTCCCGACTGCAACCAGGATCTCTCAGCGCGACGACGGAGAGCCACCGCGGCGATCTCCGACTACAGATCCACCTTCGTCGTCTCGATTCATCTTCAAGTCATGCTCAAGCTCGATCCGTGAACATGACTCTGTGATAAGCCAGCACCGACCTCTAGTTAATCCATGATTGATTGGTTTTGGTGATGAAGACATAGATCGATCGTTTCCAAGCCAAACTTCTCCTTTTTTGCATGTTTGGTCCTTGAACATTTCTGTTCTTCTCAATGTGAACCCAAACTCTCAGATTTTCGTATAAGTCCTCTTGAACTAATTTCAAACTTCCAATTGTGCTTCCGAGCCCTTATAATATGCAAATGAACACATACATACAACAGCATCAAAACGCATCGTAAATAATTTAAATAAACTAAAACATATGTTAAAACCATAAAAATCATGAGATGTCATTGTTGAAAATAATAATTCATATGTTCACACTGATAATTTTTCTATGCTAGTTTGGACACCAAATATTGTTAATGTTTTCCATAAAAGTAAACACAAAACTCCAAAGAAAAATCAATGGCTTTGGATGTCCATGTGGACACTATATTATGAATGGAATGATATAAATGATTTAATTGAATTTCTAAAGTTGACAAAAAATGAAATTTTAAAATTTATTTTTATCCCATATGATATGAATATTGAACAAACAAATTCAATATATAAATATAATGAGAACTATAACGATCTAAGAATTAAAACAAGTTACTTAAAATATATTTTTTAGCAACTATACCAAAAATACTAAGATCATCAAATATCATAAGAGCAATGTACAAACATACTGGTAGATATGTGATTTTTCGCAAAACCTGGTACATGTAGTTTTTGTAAAACCTTGTACACGTGGATAATAAAATATATGTGTACACGTGGATAATAAAATATATGTGGACATTGTCATATGTACATTGGTTCACAAGTGTACATGTGTAAACTTTTCATATATAAACTTTATAAATCTATTGTATGCTTTAACATTTATATATTGTTCATATGTATACTAATTCGTATGTGTGTACACAATTACATTAGTATGGACATTGCCATATGTACGCTTGTTCACAAATGTACATGTGTACACTTTTTTCGTTGACAAATTCATGTTTTCACCGTACATACAACAAAATGTTAAATGTGTACACATGTACAGCAAATTTCTCAGTTTTTTTTATGATTTAATAAGTTTGTTTAATGAACAAGAGAGGGCTAAAGATCATCTTATTCTTCGTCGATTACATAAACTGTTTAAACGTTTCAATATCAGATTACAGTAAGATTATATCACTCATCCTGAAACCCAACAATAGCAATCTGTCCATAAAGGACCAAAGTTGCAAAACCAAAGTTATATAAAACACGAAGGACCAAAGTTGCAAAAAATAAAAGTGGCCATTGATGTTCTCTAGCTTCTCGAAACAGTGCCGCGGCGAAGAGACAAGGTGACGACGTAGGGAAAGTTGTAGAAACACAGCAGAGGAGATGAAGATATGTAGATACGGCGAAGGAGATGACAAAGAAAACTACTACGGATTTGGAGCTTTGACGTCTTAAGAGAAGACGAGACGGAAACGGTACAGATGAGTTGCAGGGCACAAATCAAGGCAGAGAAGGAAGAGTTGCCGAAGAGAAAAGCTGGAATTTGAGTGGTTCGTGTTTAAGGTGACGACGACGCAACGAGAATCCGACCAGGTGAGCTCAAAGAGACCACAACGGTCACTCTTTCATAGCTTCATCCTCACCGTCGTGTATCTCTTTATTTCCAGATTCAAAATTTTCTTGTGTCTACAATTAAAGTTATTTTTCTTGCTACGGAGAGAGAGAGAGAAGGAAAATGACAAAGCTTAAAATTGGTGGGACCACTCTAGTTAGAAAAATAAGATTAGTTAGCAATTGTTTGGATTTTAGTCACAAAAACTACCCCAATAGCAAGAAGTGACTTATTATGTAATAAAAAGATGGAAAGTGACCTAGAGTGAAAATCACTCTTGTTATTAATGATGCGGCGAATATTTAAAATTCTCAAAGAAATTAGTAGAGTTGACACTATTAATAAAGAAAACTTTCGAAGAAGAAGTGTTCGACGGAGATTTTACTTGATCTATTGTTGTTTTCTTTTAGCAATTTTTATTTTATTTTCATATGTTTATATATATATATAATATATTATTTTTAATATAATAATAATAAATTTAAATTGATAAAAAAAAGAATATTAATAAAGTACATGGGCTACCTATTTTCTTAGCCGGGCCTTGTTCTGACACTAGTAGTGAGGAAGAAGCCTCTGCAATCACTGCGGGGACATTCTATCCAGCTATAGATGACAGAAAGCCCCACTTTTAAGCCCCGTTAACCAAAAAGTGTTAAGCCACGTCATCAAGTTAACCTCGTATCAGCACCCAAGTGCTAAGCCAAGTCATCGAGCTCATGATTAGTAGGTCCCACTTTTAAAACGCATATGATCGTCTACACTCGATACCACCTAAAAATACGATACGCATTTTTTCTTCCCTTTCGTGGAAATTGAGTTTCTGTTTATGGGTTAATGGACTCTGGAGAAACTAGGGTTTTGTGGAATCACAAACGTTTTGTCTTCAGCAATGACCATGAATATGAAACCAACTTGGAGTCTCCTTCAATGATGAAGAAGAAGGTAATAAATTAAAAGTTTCCTATGAGATGAAGTTAAATTCTTTTTGTCACGATGCATAAATGGTTTAGATTGTTTGAAGTCTCACACTTTTATGAACTTTCTATGATTTTTATCCTCCCAACTTCTGACTTTTTAATTATTGTTTCGGTTTCTCCTGTTACCATATAAAAAAAAAGATTGATTTCCGTTTCATTTATCATCTCTGACTCTCTGTGATATCTGAATTTTTTTTCCATATAAGATTTTTTTTTTTTTTTTTTGTGGTTTTGAATAAAGTTGGTGAAAGAGTGTATACATGTGTCTTATCCATAAGATCTAAAAAACTCAAACGCTCGAGATTTTGTCTCGAGGTGAATTAATCTTTGTTTTAATCTTGAGAAACTCCATCGAATAGAAACATAGTTTGCATCGAAATCATCTCTCGCAATAGGCCTCGGAATCGTCTTTCGCAATAGAGTTGGTTTGTTTTCTGATGATTCTATGTTGTTGATTCTCGTTTTCTGTTTCGTCTTGATTTTATTTGTGTGTGTGGGGTCTTGGTATTGACTTCTGTCTTAAGCTATCTTCGTTGTCCTTTTGTTAAAGCTTAGAGATTATACCAAAACGAAAACGTTGAGTTTTTTTCCCAAAAATGCCATAACTTTTTCATGTCAAATGTCATGTAGATTAGTTAGAGCAACCTCAACAGTTACATACTCAAATTGGGTTTCTTACTTGAAACTAAGAATATTAGTGAGACATCATCCTCCGTGCTCTTACAATCATAAACCCTCTTCCAAAGTTTTGATTTTTATATATTTTGTTGCAGGAATTGAAGCCTATTGAATACTCACAGATTAGCCCCTATAATCTGAAGACAAATGGACTGAGTTGGCAGCAGGTACTCTTTCGAACCTCATTTTATATAAAGTTTTCTGCTTTTAGCGTTATGGCCGAACAAAAAAATTGTTGACTAATTTGATATTCTCTGTGTTCTCTAATATGTTGGGACCTATCTCAAAGCTTAAGTTCATTTCTTTTGCTTTAGTATATTTTTTCTTTGTTTAATATGATTCCATTAAGACTTTTTTAATTTTTCTTTTGAAACTTCTTTGTAGATGTCACACTCATACATGTGTCTCTTTGAGTTTGGGGATTCTTTGTATTATCCATCTGAAGTTTTAGTTTGAAGTTATACTTATGGGTGGCGTTCAAGAAAGATTGCCAGTTTCATCATCTTCGTTTCCATCATGCTCATTGTCGATGACAACAGCCCAACCTAAAGGGGATTCACTACCGATAAACGGTGGATCTTGGATGATTGCAGAAGAGAGAGCTCATGAGATACTAAGCGTTATCCAACCTTTCTTTGTTTCAGATAGAAACAGGAATGAGATCATTGATTACCTACGAGCTCTAATCAAGAGTCATGATGGAACTGAGGTTTGAAACCCCGTTACTCTAATTTCTCTTGCTTGTTAATTTTTATGTTTTCTATTTTTCAAGTTTCAACTTGTATCTACAGGTATTTTCATTTGGTTCAGTACCACTGAAAACCTATCTCCCAGATGGAGATATTGATATGACGGTTATAACTAAGCAAAATATGGAGGATAAATTCTTTGAAAAATTGTACAATACACTTAAGAGGGAAGAAGGAGAATCTGAATTCCATGTAACTGATGTTAAGTTTATCCCTGCACAGGTTTGTTTTCCTTTTGGTTTCAGCTTTGAACTAAGAATGCTCCACAAACGTTCTCGTGAAGTTTTGCCCTTATGCATTGTAGGTCAAGGTCATAAAATGCAACATAAGGAACATTTCTGTTGATATCTCCTTTAATCAAATGGCGGGTCTCAGTGCTTTATGTTTTCTAGAACAGGTACCATCAGCCATTCTAAAGTAGGCTACCTACTTTAGAAGTCCACTACACATATCATTACTCAGCTTTGATACGTAGTCACTGGTTTCTAATCTTTGTTCTGATGTATTTCCAGGTTGACCAAGTCTTTGGGAGAGATCATCTCTTTAAGCGTAGCATTATCTTAATTAAAGCTTGGTGCTATTATGAGAGCAGAATTCTTGGTGCCAACAATGGATTGTTCTCAACATATGCATTGTCAGTACTAGTCTTGTGCATCATCAACCTATTTCATTCATCATTATCCGGCCCTTTATCAGTAACCACTCTAATCTCTATGGATCTTTTGCATTGTCTACATTTGGTATATGCAAAACTATGAGATTAAAGTCATATTCTTCAACAGGTTATGTATAAGTTCTTGGATTACTATGGTTCATTTGATTGGAGCAACTACTGTATCAGTCTCACTGGCCCTGTGCCAATATCTCGCCTTCCAGATCTTATGGGTAAGGATGATGCCAAAAACCGCATACACTTCTTATTTGATGTTTTAGGTTGATACTCTCTCTATCTTTTTTTTTTCCAGCAGCTTCTCCAGAAAATGGGCATGAGTTATTGCTTGATGAGAAGTTTTTAAGAGACTGTGTAGAGTTATATTCTGCTCCTACCAAATCTGCTGAAACAAATGGTCTTGCGTTTCCTATCAAACATCTCAACATAGTTGATCCTCTTAAACACAGCAACAACCTCGGAAAAAGTGTTTCAATAGGTATGTTATTGATAAAGTTCTATCACCATTATACCAGTTTAAAAACGTCCATTTCCTAAAATAACATTTTGTTAGGAAATGTCAAACGAGTAAAACATGCTCTTACACTGGGAGCTCGAAAGCTCAGAGAAATTCTCTCACTACCTGGTGAAGCCATTGGATGGAGACTGGAGAAATTCTTTAGCAGTTCCTTGGAGAGGAATGGTAAGGGACAAAGACAAGATGTGAATGATCCAGTTACTGCGTTTGGTGTTGGAAGGTCAGAACTATCTGAACTCAGTGGAGACTTTGAAGGTTACTTTGGAAGACTTGTGTATGGGCAAATGTATCATGGGTATAGCTTACCTGGAACAGTTCAACATAGCTATTTCCCAGTCGCTTCTCAAGTTAGGAATGCCAGTTCTTGGTATGTTGGGAATGGTTCAACCTCGATGCAGCCTAATGTCTGTCTAAACATGGGAAAGAGGAGAGGAACAGGAACTTATATTCCTGACATGGTATGTGATTTCTTGCTTCTGAATTATTGGCTTAGAATTTAACTTCTTGCTATAAGCTTCTAATATTCTTGCTCACTGGTTGTTGCAGAGTCAACAGTTGTACCATGAGAGGTTCAGAGGTTCGGGTACTGGAAACTCAGCAGCTCGTCATATAGAAGCTTCCACTGAGGCAATAGATGATAATGGAGCCAGTAGTTGCTTCAATATTTCTGGTGAAGTGTCTACTTCTTGTGCCAGCATCAAAGAAGAGGAATGTGTGGGATCAGAGACTTGTAGGAACCTACTTAATGATATTTGCCAGTCTTCACCACCAGAAAACCGAGGAGAGTCAATATCTTCAAGCACACTGGGAATGGAAGATGGCAAAGAAGAAGAGAGCAAAACCTCCCAAATATTGAAGGGTTCTTGACTTTAATGATTGTAACAGAATCTTTGGTTGGTTTCTTGGTATACCTTGAGGATAACTATGTTGTATCATTAAGAACATGGACAAATCTTGTTTAGGATTTAAAAGATTCATCAGGAACTTGATTACCTTTTGTTGACCAATGTTTCATGAGATTAGAAGTTACTGAAAAAATTGATTTGCCATTTTTCTTTTTGCTGAGAATTTACTTTCTTAAGATTCTTGATCAATTTCTAGACAAGATCTCTTCAATTTAAGCCATTGCAGAAACAAATGACCTAAAAGTATTTCTTTATTTGAGTAGTTAAAACATTAACACACCTCATAAGTCTGTAACAACAACCAAAGCCAATGAAAGTTCTCTGAATAACAACACCTTTCACGTTTCCTAAATAAACAACAAGCTGTACACAATCACATGGGAAACCTTTGGATTTAAATGCCTCACAACAAGGGACTAGATCAGGGTGTAATATTGCCTGGGGAGTGAGAAGGTACATGTGACAGTCATGTGCGTCTACTTGAGCTTCAAAGGAGACGGTTGCATCTATGTGCTGCTACAAATCTCGTACTGAGACACTAATGGTAGATTCAAGACTGATCCATATCCCACGATGCTGTAATGGTGGCAGTCTTTAAACAACGATTGTGGAGAGAAACTACCATTCTGTAACTAGATAAAGGCCCTGACCACACCTGTCATCACGAATTTGAGTCTTCAACTTTGTGTGTTTTCTGCTTATTAATTCTAATAGTTCGATGTATCTGTGGCACCTAATTCATAACCTGTTGGCAGTCATCTTCTCCATTGACTTGAATTTTCCTTCCTTAAACACCAAGTGGATCTCTGTAACCAGAAGTGTTCTCAAATTCTCGATCTTCAACAATGGATATGCCAAATATTGTGTAAGAAGTGAAGCTAACAAGTATAAAAAGATGGATATTCACCTTGGTTTACAGGCTTACAGCGATGACCTCTTTATTACTCAAATGTTTCAGCGGTCATGTTTCTTACATCACAACAAACCAAAAGTGGTGCACGCTGGAGAACAACGAGGTAGAGATCATCAAACCACTCCAACCATCAGGTCCATCATATGCAGCCCATTTCTTATTTAAATCAGCAAATTGTAGTCATACTTCATAAAGAAAAATGAGAGGGTAAAGCAATAAGATCATGATTTAAACAAACCAATTCATCTCCAAGCAACTCAGTGTTCATATACTACTCAAATCTCATTAAAGAGCCAATGAAACGTCAGGGTTATTTAGTACCAAGAGGCTTTCACCTTGCCCATGTATCCTTTGATGTCATCAGTTGTGCCCCAACTGTTTCCAACACCCTTGCAAACAGGAAAAAAGGTAAATAAATGTTATTAAATGATAATAAATTTACTAACTCTTATACAAGATCTCTTCAATTTTTAGCTTTTTGCATAAACAAATGACCTTAAATTCAAGAAGTGTTTTACCAAATGATGAATGTAAACTTACTTCTTTCTTCACTGGCTCCTCTCTCTCTAACTCAGTGTGGCATGGGGGTTTAGCATGTAAGCTGCCAAACAAAAGATGTTGATACTATTAAATACACAGAGCAAGGAAAGAATCAGTAGAAGAAACTTCTTTAGAAAGCATACGGTTGATTCTCGCATGAGTACCTTTGCTTATGGGGCTTGGTTCACTTGAATGTGAGATATGAAGAGGGCATCCACATCCAGACATTGTAACCTTAAAAGAGTCAACATTTGTTCCCAAAAAGTTTTGTTCTTACACATGTCTGATTGGTTTCACATACTTGGCGGGCTAACGACCTTGACCATTGGAATGTCTGTTCTTAGCTTGAATTGTTTCTCTCTGTGTTCTATTAGGAATATAATTAAACACTACATAAGGCACAATGAGACTGAGACGGCTCTGAACTTGGACCAAAGCCGGCAACATATATTGCACATCAGAAGACTATTTTAGCCAAAAAATACACCTAATGACATCAATGAAGACCAAGAAATAAGAAAAATATATTTATTCTAAGAGCCTCGAATGAGTCAAAAGTATACAACATTACCTCAATTCCTCTATCAAAAACACTTGCAAAAGTGTCACAATTTTCTGCTCCTAAGTTCCAAAATTTCTAGCTATCAAATCAAAAGGTCTTTACCATGCCTTCTTCCCGCTCCCTTTACCTTTTGCTATTTACCTGAGAAGGAAACAAGGAGAAGACAAAATCATCAGGAATAACTGAATGCGAATATTAAAATTGAAATATCAATCATTTCCTAATCAGCTCCATCCCGTAAATCTTTACCTAAGTTTGAACAAAGCATAGGAAACACTACCAACGTAACACACTAAAGTTATGACAAGTAAGGAAACATAAACACACCTGACTCTTGATTTCAGAAGCAATAATGTTGTGGAGGTGTTCTGTAGGAGATAGATACTCAGATCCATTCATATACAACCTGAACCACATCAAGCATTTCTCTTGGTGGAGAGCAAAGACTACTAGAAAGTAGAAAATATTAAAAAAAAAAAAAAAGCGGCAGCAACAGTTTTGTTCAGCTTCTGTTTCTTATAGACGTATAGAAAGATTCAGTAACCACACAACCAAGTCAAGTACCACGCCAAAATGACCCATTGTTGAAGAAAAATAGCCACCTTCCTGTTCACATCAAAGTGATTTCTGAAGCTACACGACGATCCCAAGGCATAGGTGAAGTGTATGGTCGTTTTACAACAAACTGACATACCTCCAAATGAGATGTGACGGGGACTGCTGAAATTAAACAACATCACATAAGTCGATATGTACAATAAGTAGGAAATGATTTGATTTGGAAAAAATGCATTATTACACTTTATCAATTCCTCCAAAGCATCTTCAGTAGCTGCAAGTAACAAAGACGTATAACGGATAAAACACCTGTATATTACATGATGACACACAGAGAGCTTTAACAGGCATTAGTTATCAAAATGATAACCCTATTCCTAACTAATATTAGAAGCTATGTGAGCGCACCACCAGAATCACTCATGAAAATCACAATGTTTCTTCAGCCAAGAGTAGAAAAGGTTGTGACTTTACTAAATTGGAGCTCCCATTGCAGCAGGTCGAATTCTCTTTTCCGGTTGAGATCATCAACAGCGATGAATGGTGGAGAGACAATGTAACTGGTAGCTTTGTATCCACGTGTCTTTCACTCATTCGATGACATAGTAAAAAGCTGCAGATTGTTTTTATCCTTCTCTATAAAGTGATCCACGTCGGATTCTGGAATTAGCTTATGGGAGGGAAAAAAATATTCCCAAACCTTTTCGAAAAGAAAATAAATTGTTGTAACTTTTTTATTTTATTTTGTCAACATTAGTAACAAGGAAAGAAATCTCTATATATATTTTTTAGGAAAGAAATATTATTCTAGTTGACCTTGTACTATTAGGTGATCAATTTCCCGAATCATACGTATGAATGTGTTTGTTTCTGCTTTCTTTAGCGTACGTATTCTTACATTTTTGTGGCTCATGCAAATAAAATTCATACGAAAAAAAATCATGTTTAAAAAAAAACATTAGAGGCTATTTAGGAACCTAGCGCAATTTTATTTTTTCGGATAAGCTATTTTGTCCTATAACACAAGTTCTTCTCATCTCAATTTGCTATTTATAATCCAAACACAATTGTTATTACCTGATGAAATATGTTGGGTGTGAGTTAACCAAACTGTTTAAAAAGAGATCCGGTCATCATGACGTCAGTAATGAAAGGTCCACGTCTTGGAGGTTTACAGTAAGAACACAACAATAATAAATCAAAAGGACGGATCACAATGCTATAAAAACATAGTTTTAATTTATATTAATAAGAAAACAAAATGCTAGACATGCAAATTAAACGACAATAACTTTTTTTTTTTTGAAACTCGACGACAATAACTTTTTTTTTTTAAAAAAAACTTAACTCGACGACAATAACTTGACACAAACGAAAATGAAAACCATTACTCTCCATCACATTCCCACATTTATCCTCTAGAAAAGCCTTCCTGTCACTCCTCTGAAGCAAGAAGGACGGGGAAGCAGCTCAATCGGTGGAACCCCAAGACTTTGCTTAACAAAAGCATGACTCAGGAGCTCCTCCGCAGTGGCTCTAGCCTCCGGGTTCTGCTCTCTACATCTCCTCACAAAGTCCCAAGTCATCAGCGATAGAGTCCCCGGCACGAAACCGCTCCCTCCTCTCACAGTAACTCCCATCATCTCAATCACCATGGTGCCTAACGACCAGATATCAACCGCCGAAGAGATCACTCCACGTGGCCCGAACGCCTCAGGAGCCAAATACTCCGGATTGTCCTCGAACAAAGACCCGTCCACTGGATCAGGTCCATTGGGCTCCTTAGCCGAACCGAAGTCACCAATTTTGAGCTCGCAAAGCTCCTCATGAGCATAGGTCGGGAAGATGAGTATGTTCTCTGGCTTGAGATCACAATGGACATAACCGTGTTGGTGAAGATCCCTGAGACCTTCAAGAACCAGGAGAATGCAATAACCGACGATGTTCTCCGGCAATGCCCCACCGGCTTTGGTTAGCATGTCTTTGAGTGAACCATGTGGTGCGACTTCCATGTAAATGGAACAGGCTTTGACGTTGTAAGGCAAAGTTTCATAGGAAACAGCAGGGCTCGTGGGTCTCACGGTATTGAAATCGATTGAAAAGAAGCGGTCCATGATCCTTACTTCTTTCTCGAGATCCTCCGAGTATTTGAGGAAAGATGTTTTCTTAGCCATGAGTAGTCCACCGCGGTTTCGAACCAGGGTGACATAGCCATAGTTGCCTCGGCCGAGAAAGCCAAGTTTTGGTAATGGAGTCTCGTCTAAAAACCAAGAACCATATGTTGACGACATGTTTAGAGTAATGGAGTCTCGTCTAAATTACAGAATTAGGGTTTTTGTTTTGCTTGAGAGACTTGAGAGATTGCGAAGATTAGCATTGCATATATACTGTATATTAGAAAATTTGATTGGAAAGAAATTAAGGTGGGTTTGACTTCAATTGTAATTAAGAGTTTATATATCTACATATATGGAACAAAAGGATATGTTGACTGGAAAATTAAGTTTTATGTTCAAAGTCAAATGTTTCTTTTGGTCCATTACTAATTTTGGATATTCAGTCAGATTCTTCTTTTTTGACACACTATTTACTTTTTTGTTAATAAATTATTTTGGTGTTTTATTTATTTTGGGCAAACATCGACTATTTCATTCACCGTTAAACTGGTACAAAGTTAGTATTTGATTTTTGAAACCTAAAAACCAAGTATATATTTTCCAGAAAACTAGGATCTTTAAAAATCTGTTTTTAGTTTCACTTTACAATTAAACTAGGTGTTTCGTCTGCGCACGAAGGTTCATATTAATTTAAATATAAAATAAATTTATATAATAAATATATAGTATTTTAGCTAAAATATTTGACACTTCATATTGACTTATGTATACTTTTACCCTCAATCTGAATATTTTTTTTTGGTAAAAGCGAAGTTACTGGCCTACTATACAACATAAAGACTCCGATTTATAACCATCGCTGAATCGCGAAAAAAATAAGCTGCAAAAAAAAAATAATTAAGCCGCGGAAAATATAAAATTTGCGGAATGATGGAATACTATTAAATTGAGCAAAATATTTTATATGGTATTCACTTTGTAATAAGAAAAAAATATCAATAATTAAACTACCTATTACAAAATGTGAAAATAAATAAAATTTATTTAAATACTTTACTTCTTGTTATAAATATTTAGCTTATCTTTCAATATGTTTTAATAATAATGTGAAATTTAAAAATATTATAAAAAAATTATAGTATAACTTCTTTTTTTTTGAATTATACAGAGGTATCCTGGCCCCACAGAAGTGATCCAGACTAGTCACGTGTTACCACGTGTTGGTTCTTTGTCCCTGGCGATGCCGAAATGTTAATTCTCCAGTGGCCGGGATTCGAACCCAAGTGACGATACTCACAGCCGTGAGCCCTTTACCACCAGAGCTAGAAGCCCGGTCCGGTTACTATAGTTATACTATTATAGTATAACTTTATTTACAACATAACTATTTATCACTGAAAATTTATTGCTATTTATTTAAAAAATTTAAATGATATTAGCATATAATTTAAATATAAAAGTGATTATTTTGCAAATAATCTACTAAAACTAACTTTCCACTTAATGGAAATTTTATTTATATTTTTTCATTGTTTTTGCATTTTTTTCCTTTTACAACTTTTGTTAATTGATAAAATACTTATGGAATCGCGTCTAAAATACTATTCCACTATTTCGCAAGGTTATCAATCAGGGCCAAAAACACATCATTTCATTTGTATACCTATTTGAACTAACCATCTCCATCAGTCCTTACTTCGTTACAAATAAATGATAAATTAGAAAGTTAGAATCATAGTGGTTAAAGTAATCGATACACAGTTCAACAAAAAAAAGTAATCGATACTGCATTATATTAATTGATAGCCAGAAAAAATGACTTGCCTTTTGACACACATTTAGAGAAGTAATGCCGCATTTCTAATACGGGATGAACGAGACATAGATGGAGAATATTAAAATACACTTGATGCTTGTGCTTTATACTACTAACCCCAACTATATTTTTTTTTTTTTGCCAAGGATGTGAATATCATATAAATATGAAAGATGTTTGTAAACTTTACAAAAACTTAAAACCAGATGGGGTGCATTTTGGCAAAAAAGAATAAAAACAAAATGAAACCCATACGAGAAGAAGAACTCCTAAACATTTCTTAGCCATGATAGCATAAGTGTTTTGAAGCTGTTCTTGATTTTTTTCTTCCCCAGGATCGTGTCTCTAATGTTGCGGTCGATGAGCTTGTAGATCGTATGAGGAGTTGAGGAGATTCCGTTGTGCAGGCGGTTATTCCGCTCCGCCCAGATGTTGTAGATGGTTGCATGAGCGACCAGCTTCTTGAGAATCATAGGAGTAGTGGAGTCTTTTAGAGAAATCCATTCAATAAAAGAAGTCCAAGTCATGAAGGCTGAATGCGTATAGCCCAACCGTTGAAGAACCAGTTTCCAAATCTGTTCACTGATTTCACAACCCAGAAGAAGATGGTCTCTTGTTTCTGGAGCTGAATTACATAGACAACAGCCTGTTGAAGTCCCAAGACCCCAGCTTGATAGTCTCACCCGAGTTGGCATTCTATCATACTGTGCAATCCACATGAGGAAGGCGTGACGAGGTGTGGCCATCTTGAACCAGATACTACTGGACCAAGAGACTATAGGCGCTCTGTTTCTTAATTCTTCCCAAGTATCAGATGCAGAAAAACGAGGCCTAGCAGCACCATCAATAGCCCAGTGAAACACATCATCAGCTTGAGAGAGTGAAGGAAGAATTATACCTGTGAGATGTATTTGCAAGCTTTCAGCTGCAGGAGAACGAGCGCCTCTCAATCTCCAGCCATTTTCATCACAAGTATCAGCAACTGAAGCAAATAAAGGAATGCAGAGTTCTCTAGGACCCGTGTCACCAAATAATTCAATCAAGCGACCAAGAGGGGTCCAGATGTCCCACCAAAATCTAATATTCTGACCATTCCCAAGGTCTGCTATCAGAAAATTTGAAGCTATAGACCGCAGATTTAGTAGCGATCTCCAAGTCCAGGATCCCGCCTTTTCCGCCTCTAAACTCCAGAAGCTCTCATCTCCAATTTTGTATTTGCGGATCCAGGATGCCCAGAGCGATGGGTTTGGTGTATATAACATCCAAATCAGCTTGAGGCAAAGAGTCTTATTCCACATCTCAAAGTCCCTGAGCCCAAGTCCTCCTTCTTTTTTCGGTAAGCACACTGTGCTCCAGGCAATTTTGGCAACTCCTTTTCTAGTAATGTTTCCAGTCCATAAAAATCGAGAACACAGACTTTGGATTTGATTGATGCATCCTTTTGGGAGTACAAAAGCAGAGGCCCAGAAATTTATCGTGCCATAAATAACTGAAGAGATCAACTGAGCACGACCAGCATAAGATAGCTTCTTTGAAGACCAAGCAGTAAAATGCCCCTTGATTTTTTGGAGCAAAGGTCTGTAGTCGGAGACTCGCAGCCTGTGATGCATAAGAGGGAGACCCAAGTAACGGACAGGCATTGATCCGAGGCTGAACCCGAGACAGGTAAGGTCAGTGGTTTCAGCCTGATTCAAGCCTCCTACGTAGAGTTCCGTCTTGTCTTTATTCATTCTCAATCCCGACCATGTGGCAAATAACTCCATAGTATCGACAATGTTGGCAAGGGAGTTTTTTTCACCATCAAAGAATATCATAATGTCATCAGCAAAGGCTAGATGCGTAGCCTCAATCTCTGCTGTATTCGGATGGTAACCAATGTCTCCCGCTCTGAATTTTGAGTTTAGCATTTGGGAAAACACCTCCAAAGCAATAACAAAAAGATAGGGAGATAGCGGATCTCCTTGACGTAATCCCTTTGTTCCTTTGAAATAACCACACAACTCTCCATTCACTGATACAGAGAACCTGGTGGTGGAAATACACTGAGAAATCAGTCTTCGGAAATGAGCAGGGAAACCGAGAGCCTCTAAGGTATTCAAAATAAAATCCCAGTTGATAGAGTCAAAAGCTTTTTGCAGATCAACCTTCAGCATACATCGCTTTGAGATGTCTTTCCACTTATAACCAGAGACAAGCTCCGTGGCTAATAATACATTCTCAACCAGAAGACGCCCCGGTACAAAAGCTGATTGAGAAGAGGAGATGAGCTTTGGCAAGGCTGCCTTAATTCTGTTTGCAAGGAGCTTTGAGGCTACCTTGTAGACAGTATTGCAACATGATATCGGCCTAAATTCAGTCATCTGATTTGCATTAGGCTTTTTCGGAATCAGGGAGATAATAGTCGAATTCCATTGCTGTAAGAGACAGCCAGTTGATAGAAATTCTTTGACTGCCGCTATCATGTCCGACCCTACCACATTCCAGTTCGCTGTAAAGAACTCTGCAGGGTAACCGTCCGGGCCTGGAGCTTTTGATTTTGGAAGGGCAAAGAAAGCTGTCTGGATATCAAGGTCGCTGAATTTTGCATCAAGGAGTTTTACAGCCTCCGCCGAGCAATGAAGAGGCAGGAATGAGGCGATGATGGAAGGCGGGGGAGCAGCTGATGAAGTTGGGCCACCGAGAAGAACAGTGTAGTAATCTACAGCATGCTCTTTTATATCTTCAATTCTATCAATGATAGAACCATCCCTGGCCAGAAGAAACACAATTTGGTTTTGAACCTGCCTTGATTTAATTATATTATGATAATAAGCAGTGCTCGAATCTCCATCCACAGACCACTGAACCCTCGATCTCTGCTTTAAGAACGAATCCTCAGCCTTTGCTAGCACATGCCACCGGTGATGCGCTTCTTTCTCCAAGCTAGCAGCCGCAGGAGATGGGTGCTCAAGAGCGCTCGCTTGGGCGAGACAAAGATCCGAGAAAGCTGCTTCAACCCTTTGCTCCAGATGAGAAAAGTGATCTCTACTGAAGTTTCGAATAACTCCCTTAAGCTCTTTCAACTTTTTTGAGACTCTTAGCTGATTAGTACCATGAAAAACCAGAGAATTCCAACTGTTACCAAGTATCTCAACAAAATCCTCATGCTGATTCAGGTGGACAAAAAATTTGAAAGGTCTCTTCTGCTTTGGCCTATGCTGATCAAGGAATACACAGCAAGGAGAGTGATCAGAAATACCCGGAACACCAAAGACACCAATGGAATCTGGAAATTCCTGGAGCCAGGCCGAGTTGGTTAGAATTCTATCCAGCTTTTTAGACACCTGTCCATTGGACCAAGTGAAAGAGTTCCCACAGTAAGGGAGATCAAAGAGGGAGCATTCGTCAATACACTCCTTGAAGTCCCTCATGCCCCGTGGAGAAGAGAATTGGTCTATCCTTGAGTGCTCAGACGGATCTAAAATCTCATTAAAATCACCATAAATAATCCACGGGACGTTTACCACCTGCGGAGATGAAGAGCAAGCTTCCAACTCACACCAAAGCGTACGTCTCTCAATTCTGCAGTTGGACCCATACACACAAGAGATGGCAAGCTCATTTCTGACATTTGGGAGCTTCACAAGACAAGTAATCATCTGTCGAGAGCTTGAAATTATTTTGACCTGTACAGATGGGTGCCAAACAACCCAAATTCTTCCGATATCCGAGTGATCGTAGTTACTGTGAAGAGACCAACCCGGAAGAATAGAACTTAAAATAGCATCCGACTTAGGTAGCTGTACATGTGTCTCCACGAGACCACCAAAAATGGGTTTATTCTTCCGCATCCATTTCCTAAAACCCCTCCGCTTTACAGAATCATTTATTCCTCTTATGTTCCAACAAAAAAGATCCATATATAAAAGGAAAATTTAGAGGATTAAAGGGCCTCCTGCCCTAGCCTTTCCTTTCAACTGTTTCTTCATTCTTCGCGAAATGACCTCGATATATTTATCCTCTCCATCACCCGGATCATCATCCTCTGAAAAGTTACTTCCATCAGAAATATGACCAGAGGAGATGGAGTTTTTCGAGGAGTAAGGGGTTAAATCAACGACAAGACCGCCTTCAACCATATCGTTAAACTCTACTGCCAAAGTCTGGGTGTGATTCACACGCTGAGATTGCTGGCTTGTAGGAGATACTGATCTATTCCTGTGCTCCATAGACTTTGAGCGATGTGGCGGTGAAGGAGGAATAGTCCGTAGCAAAGGAGCATTATCCCGTGCTGGGAAAGACCGCACCGAGGGAACATCAGAATGGGAGGCCGTCGCACCCTTGTTCTTTTCTCCCACAGTTCTGTAGACTTTCTTTGTTGGAACTACAATTGGTAGAAGACTTTTTACAGGAGTCTTTCCTCTTGCCTTTTCACGGTTATATCTCGAGCAATCAACCGTTAGGTGCTTAACAGAGTTGCAGAGAGTGCAGGTCTTTGGTGCTTCCTTGCAACGAGAAATGGTATGACCAACTCTCTTGCAAAATGAGCACAATGACGGCAGGAAGGGGCTAGAGACAGAGATGCGTCGAGTATCTCCGCTCTCAAACCGTGCATTAACAAAGTTCGGAAGGGGCTTTCGAGGATCAATAACAGTGTAGACCCTTGCCACTTCAATGTCAGTGAGTTGCTCCGTTGCTGGGTGAAGGCAAACCGGATGGCCCACCATCCCTGCAATTTCTTGCAAAGCATCTTGGTTGAAGAACTGAAGCGGGACTCCCCTAAGCTCAAGCCAAACAGGCACCATCTCGAGTTCAGGTTTAGCCTGCTGTAGGCCTGGAGACCACTTAGCTACAAACATCGTCTGCCCGTCAATTTGCCAGAAGTTCTGAGCTAGGATGCGTCTTCGAGCATGAGGACAGGGTACACGGAAGAGGAAAGCTTGATTATCCATCTTCGATACAGTGATGTCTCTACGGTGTTTGCTCCAAATTCCGTTTACAATTGCATGAACAGCACCCCGAGCAGGGGCTTCATTGTAGAACTGACCAAGGATAAAGCAATCCCAGGCTTTTTTGTTCTTTTCTACAACTGCATTCGGAATTGTAACACACGGTTCACCAGAATCGAGCAGGAACGGCTTCTCCTTCGGGTGAAGTTTTATGGAAGCTTCCTTCACAAAACCCTTCCAGAGCTCTGCTGGGCTGGGGCTCGACTGAGGAAAAGTTGAATTTGTAGGAGAGGAGCTGTTTCCGGTCTGCCTATCCTGTGCTGGTTTCAAAACAGTCGCCGTTCCCTTACCAGTGTTGACAACAGTGGTATCGGGGATCATAGATCTAGGTACAGCATTTGATTCTGTAGCTAGGTTTCCGAGATTGGGGGTTTCAATCTCCATGGCCAGATCCACTACAATAGCAGTAGTCAGGGCATCATTGACTGGAGGAGAGCCGGGTGCGACTTTTCCAGTAGCGGAATCAGAGCCAACGTGTGATGAGACAGCGCAAGGCTTCGAGTCGGGGGAACGAGAGGCGGAGCCGGGAAGAGGGGATGAACGGTTTGGAGGCTTTCCTTTGGGTGGCTTCTTCTTTGCCATGGCCGCAGGGGGTGACCGACGCCTGAGACGGCGACGGAGAAGGTGAAAAGAAGAGGTTCTCAGTTTGGGAGGTATTTCTCACAGGCGCGTGAGAACCTTTAGGTTTTTCCCTAACCCCAACTATATATTGATACAAGATTACTGTACCAGCCCCACAGGTGAGAACAATCCACCTGAGCAAAACTTATATCGAATATGAACTTCACATATGTATATTCCATCTATATTACTGAAAATCCCCAGCGATGGCTAGAGAGATCTCCTGATCGTCCCCTTCTCCATATTCTTGACCCTGAAATTACATTTACCTGCATTTATAGTTTGAGTATATATATATACATACATAACTTTATCATATAAATTCTCCATGCCTATAAGAAGAAGTTAAATAACGAGATCAAAATGATTGCATAAAAGTACCATGGCTTAGAGTGAGTCGAACTGTCAAACCAAAAGCCCGGCGGCCCAGCCGCCATACATGAACGACAAATCTTTCCAAAGATCAATCTGCTGATTAATATATATTATTGAGTTAAGGAGATCTTCGTTTTTTTCTTTTCTCATGAGCTTGATCTGCATCTCCATGGACATTCTTTTCTTTTATAAGCAACGCATATGGTATTATAACATTTTAAAAATGATAAAGAAGCTACAGTTTTTTTTAAAAAATAAACTAATAAATACGAGATAGACGTTTTCTTTTGGACTATTGACACGAAAGGAGTAAAGCAAACCTAATTTTAAAGTACGAAGGTACCGTCGGATAGTCGACACGGCGAAAAGCTAGACCACGTGTTTGGCGTTGAAACAGTTTTAGTATGTGACAATGATTTTGCTAACCCACGCCGTTCGTTTTTAGTGTCTCCTCGGCCCCACATTCCAGCCAATATGAGGAGAACACGAGGATATCTATGTTGCAAACACTAAGACAGTGACGTTTTGTTTATTACAGATATTAAGATTAATGTTTTAAGAGCAGCTCCAACAGAATGTTCTACCCGTTGAAATTCTAAAAACTCATATTTATATATAAATATATTATATATGTGTATGTAGTTATGGAAACCACTATTTTGGAAAGATCTCCTTCAAAAATTCTAAAACAAAATTTTTAGAAACTTTGGAAAAGGTTCTCAAAATAGTGGTCCCTACAACTACATACATATATACAATACATATATACAAATATGAGTTTTAGAACTTCAATGAGTAGAACATCCCACTGGAATTGCTCATCATTGTATCTGATGTCGACGTCATCTCCAAACTTGTACAGAGAGAATGTTGTTTCTATCTGCAGTACAATCTGAAATGTTACAGCTTCCTATTTTGTGAATCAGTCAGGAACATTGCAGAGTGTTTACAAGGTTAATATATAAAGATAACAAAAGATACTTCTAGGTTTACCAGCAAAAGAGTATATAAAAAGATAACATAGTCGAGTTGAGTTATTCATTACGGGTCACCTAATCAACTAGACAGTTAATCTACTCTTTAAATATATTGATTAAACTCGTTAAATAATGAAACTGCTCACCACTTGAATCATAGTATGAGCAATGCCCTTCACTAACTCCCATAATTAATTATCATTATTACAAAAAGCTTTACTTTTTCATAATCTTTGTTTTCTCACATTTTGGGTCAAAACGACATATTTCACTCTAATCATTATGGTTTGTTTACGAAAGAAGCAATGCAACATCCATCAATGATCAAACTAATTAAAACCACGAAGATGTTCAGGGCTCTCCATGATAAATCTTTTGACAATCTTTTTCGTTGATCCAAGAAATTCTAGAAAATCTAGAGTTTATAACGCTTTCATATATAATCAGATCCTTCTCAAGTTTTGCTGCATTTTCATCCATTACTATGTCAAATTCTCCCACACCGTCATAGAGAATGAGAAACCAACAAAAACATGTGATTAATCTTGTTCTCGTGCTAAATGGTTCTGACACCAAAATGAATGCAGTAACATAACATCTATCATTATTCTCATGCTTAGACAAGCTAATGATGAAGCCTTCATAATATAATAAAAATGGTACATATAGTAGGCTATAGCCCTCAAAAGCTTTGCTAGTTCCAAAAGCAACCACATCATATATATATACATAAACTTGGAATTCAGACATGTGCGTAGATAAGAGTAAACAATACAATATTAAAATTTGTAAACGTAGACAAAACTAATGTATATAAAATACATTATGAACTTTATATATAGCTGCATAAATGCAGTTACATATTTGCATAGACATATTATTTCTACAACGTGAACTTCCGATTGTAGGCTTCTTTTCTTGTTGAACAAATATATATGTTGTTTGTATTCAAATACGATTTCTTCAGATCCAGAAGTTGACATAATATTAGTATACTACATTATAAGTTTAATTTATAATGAAGAGTAAATGTATGAGTGAGCCATGATTTTTTTTTTAAATTAGCTTTTAGTTTTAAGTTAAATTATAGCATGATGATAAAATAAAATTGAAGAGTGAGACATAAACTAGATCATACTAGATAGACTATCTGATTAGGCTTCGTCCGCCTAGCACTCCTCGACACTGTCAACTCTGGTGTGCATTTTATATACCATTCAATCATATATATACATATATACACACAACACACATACACCATCCAATAACTAATTTATCATCAGATTTTATAAAGAAAACTAATATCCTTAGATACATGCACACATGCATGTCTTTTGGATGTAAAATACCCAAACTTTTGGTCTAGTAGTTCCATATTGCGAGAAATAGTATAGATGAGCTAGTCCAATAATTATTCCCTTTTGTTTTCTTTATTATCTAACTATCTCTTGCCCTATACATAAGTAATTTCGAAATATTATATACCTAATATGCTCTTATCCTAGACAAAAAAACCTCAAATGGTTTTAATAGAAATATAGGACAAATATCCACACTTACAACCATGCAAAGAAGACTCCTCTAAGAGTAGATCCACACTCTCTCTTTCTCTTCAGTTTTGTGTTCGTGCGAGAAGTTATCACCTCTCGTAAACCATCCAATCTTGCACTTCGACAACAACCCGACTCAAATTCACATAAGAGATTACAACGTAGATAGAGAGTTTGAATTAAAGAAATGTCAGGAAGATTAATTAAGAGATGAGGTGGAGTACTCTTCTACTATGGCGGAGCTTCCGTACCACTCGTGTGGGAGTCAAGGCCAGGCACACCCAAACTCAATCACTATTGTGGTTGCTCTTGCCGCCTCCATTGTCTGGGATTTTGTCAACGCGGAAGAGACAGAACAAGGTGAGAAGAGCAGTTATTAACAGTAGCAAGAAGACAACCAACTTTGTCTCTAGGTGATCTTTTTCTTGGTCTTCTACGTCTTCTTCATCTTCCTTCTC
The DNA here is from genome assembly GCA_018703725.1 of Brassica juncea. Taxonomy (NCBI): domain Eukaryota; kingdom Viridiplantae; phylum Streptophyta; class Magnoliopsida; order Brassicales; family Brassicaceae; genus Brassica; species Brassica juncea. Next base: position 3,273,910 of record CM031940.1, on the reverse strand, counting down.
CTCCTCTCCGCCACATTCTTTGCGAAAACCAGTTAGGCATGATAAAAACTCAACTCTTCTCTACGCTAGTTACAAAGAGGATGAGGTTACATCGTCACCGACCTCTACTCTGTGTTACTCTAATGGTGGTAGAAAAGGGTTTAATTCTTCAATGGTGAGTATGAAGAGAGCTTTGTTCTAGGTTCCTTACGCATGTATCCACTTGGAAAGCTCCCACCAACGGCGACATGAATGAAGCCTGCTTATTTGAATTTATTGTGTTCTTGATTCATTCTATGAGCTGCTTTACCTCATCGAACATAACGAGTGTTATAATGCAGTGTTATAATGTTTGGATGTGTGAATGTAATTCTATGATGTATATATCTAGAACCAAGAAAGTTCTCCTAGGAAAACGAAGTCAACTATTATAATAAACCGATTGATCTTTTGTATACACGGATCTTGTGTATTAAGGGATCAGTGAACTATTCCGTGTGAGAAGAACCCTTAAGCTATACAGTGATACGAACGAGTTATGGTGTGTTATTGATATCCTTAGTTATCACTTTTTACTTAGTCTACGTCGCTACTAGATACCTCTTCTTCTGCCAGCTCAAATGCATCGATATTCAAATCTTACGGCACATGATAATGAATCAGCTAGTTTCCTTCCACAACAACACGAAACGTGATCAGCAAGTATGAATCTAACCACTATCCTCTTTAATTCCGTGAAGAGAAGTCTGATGTTCTAACCTCTTGAGAGAGGAAGTGAGACTCGGATTCGCGAATTTGAGCGGAGGAAGAAGATGTCTGTTGGGAGGTTCTGGAGACGGTGTTGGTGCAATCTACGAGGGGTTTTCTCTGTAATCTTCCTGCGACGGAGCGATGAGCTTAATCAGGGAAATTTAAGAGCCCAGATAGTGTAAATTATTTGGGCCTGGGTTTAGATAAATTTGAGTTTAATAAAAATGACTGTAATATAATCACAAAATGCTTAAAGTTGGTTTTAACAAAATTAGTTTCATTTTCTGAGTATATAACAGTAAAAATGAATAATGAAATTATGCTTTCTCAAAGTGACATACTATTCATCGCCTTTTTTATCAATTACAAATGTTAATACTCAATTCATGCTCTTTGATGCTCTTTTACCAAAAAAAAAAAAAGCTCATTGATTGATGCTTATAGTTAGTACCTTGCTTATTGAGTTATTGTTTACATGAAGCTGATGATGATGTTCATATTCTATGGATGGAACCCTCACGGTTTTCTCCCGTTAAATAGTAGTATTGTGATTTAGTTTATTTTCCTCCGGACGATTATCAATGATTTACTTAATTTAATTGTTTAAACAATTTCATAAAAAATCATTTTATCAAGAAATATTTTAAAGAATATGTCATAAAAGTATTGCAAAGGAGTCTGTGAAACAATAATATGTTGTCGATTCAAGTTAACAGTTTCAGTGAAAAAATTAACAGAACAATTACAAAATAAAACGATTAAATCTATTCCATCAGCCGTTACCATTCAAATTTATGTATAATAAAAAATTATGTAAGCTAGTCGGTTTTTTACACTACGTAAACTATATATAAATAGTCTGATTTAGTAGATTAATATTATATCTTCTATATTTTTATTCTACGTGATATTCTTTAGAAACCTTAACAAGGAAAACTTTGGTACAAAACTGATATTGACTAAATATTCTAGTATTATATATAGGTAAACTTAGAAGGCCCAGTAGAAATTGTAAATATGATACGTAGTTAGGTTCACTAAGTTAGGAAAATAGAATATGAAAAAACACAGGAGATAGTTTACAAAAAAAAAAAAAAAAAACACAGGAGGTACCACAAATAGGCAAGTGTAGTACACGAAGACCACATAATGAATGCTTCATTCGTTTGTCCTTATATACTTTCGGTTAATGGAATTAAAAGTTGGTAGTCTTTTTTCCACGTTAGGTGTTAGTAACCTTCCTAAAGGTTTTTCATTTTATTGGAATTAGTATCGGTAATGCACTAACTTTTATTGCTCTCGTATGCTTTACGCTAACTCCATCTCCCCATCTTCCTCCTCCGCATCTTTGCTTTTGGTGTTGCTATAAATGATCAAGAACACACCATATACTTCTCATTCTACAAACAAACATCTTCTCATTTCTCATTTTTCTCTAACTCGGATCACTTCTCAGAGCTTTATAGGTTCTTTTTATCTACTTGTAGCCATGTCTCAGGTAGTTTTGACTTTCATCTCTCCTTTTTCTTCTATATTTTATCTCTGCTTTCTTTTTGTTTAACGTCTGCTTATTGACCACACAACGATGACTTCAAGCAATAGATGTCTTTTCATGTTCGTTGCCAAAAGATGCTGACGATTCTTTAGGATTAACGTTCATCAATTCTTTAGTAAACTGCCGATTCAACCGATACATATGGACGATTAATGTTTTGAAACTAATTGATATTAAATCATGAAATAGAAGAAAAAGGATTAATTGGTCTACTACCATCTGTATTTCAAACGTTTGAGTGTCAGTTTGTTTAAGATGTTGGAATTTAATTGTTAAAGTACAAATAAGCTTAAAACGTAAAGTATTGTTAATTAATGAAAATCCGTTGATCGGCTGATGTATTACCAATACATGCAGACCGTTGTGCTCAAAGTTGGTATGTCATGTCAAGGCTGTGTTGGTGCCGTCAATAGAGTCCTAGGCAAAATGGAAGGTATTTTTCTCTAAATTTATACTTCATGTGTATTTTATATTAATCCTTCTTATATATTATATACACATATATAATTCATATGTGCTTTATACTAAACCTTCTAGAATCTATAAAACAATTTCAGGCGTTGAGTCATTTGACATCGACATAAAGGAACAAAAGGTGACAGTGAAAGGTAAAGTTGAGCCTGAGGCAGTTTTTCAAACAGTTTCAAAGACTGGAAAGAAGACTTCTTACTGGCCCGTGGAGGCTGAGGCTGTGCCTAAAGCCGAGGTTGAGCCTAAGGCCGAGACTGAGACAATACCTGAAGCTGAGACTAAGACTGAGGGTAAGGTTGATGTTGAGGTACTGGTTGCTAAGGTCGAGGCTAAGGCTGATGTTGAACCGAAACTCGCGGAAACGGAAACTAAGACTGAGGGCAAGGGTGATGATGAGGCACTTGATGCCAAGGTTGATCCTAAGATCGATGGTAAGGCTGATGTTGAACCGAAACTCGTTGAAGCCGAGACCAAGCCACCACAAGTTTAAGTACTGAAGATTTTAATGATGCTCAATCCATATGTGATATGCTTCTTATTATCTTCTGTTTATCTGTTGTTGTAAGAACTAAGAAATGTATCCGATTTACTGAAAAATGTTTTCTCTAAACAATATGCTGGACACATGTAGTACCGACTTTCTATAAGCTTCAATTTAACTAAATATAGAACATCGGAAATCTTAAGTTTGGACTTAGTTCATTCAAGCATCATCTGATGTATGGAAAATTGTTTAATAAAAGAAGGTGTAAGAACTTAGGATCCTTCTGAACGAGAAATGAAAAAGAAAACAGAATTTGGGACAAAGCAAAAGTTATTTTGTCGCCTATAAACATTTTGTTGAAGTTAGATGTTAAGGAGGGGTTCATGAATTTTAAGTTGAACTCACTTCCCCTTTCTATTGATGTCAGCCCTGTTCGTCAATTGATCGTAGCGATTAAATAAAGCGCCCAAAAATGGGTACAAATACAGTTACTTAAAAGCCAAGTATGTGGAGAGTTTGCAAGGAGATGTCGCTAGATATAAATAACAGCGACGTAAAAGGCCTATTTCCAGTCGCCAATAATTACAGTGATTCAATATCTTAACTAACAACTTCACCGGCATCCATTTTCAGTGCAGTTTTTATGTCTTCGTTATATTTTCTGTGCCTACGTAGAAGTAGCTATCGCTACCGTAGCGATTAATAGACGAACAGGGCTGAATGTACAAGCCCAAAAGCCACTATACTAATGGATTATTTTGCTCTATATGGGGAACTGCAACTACATAATAGTATGTGGCCATGGGCTAGAGAATATATGTAAGATGTTCAGGTCTGAGGCCACATAAACGTCACGGTATTTTTATTTAATAGTATTTCAACAAAATAAATAATAGATACTATATGTTTTAGTGTCGTCAATGGGTTACCAGCGTTTACACGTTCAAACTACTAGAGGTTCTTGATGGAAACGAGAAGCACGAGACGTAATTAAATTAGTATAATTAAGCTATTGTATGTTTCCTTGTTTATAGTTGTTCTTAAATATCTTTTACAACTCATCGTCCGTGTACACATTCTCGTTCATAATTCCTTTTCTTTTTGGCAGCATGCTAAAAACGATGGTAAAACAACCAAATAAGTAATGTTCAAAAAAAAAACAACCAAATAAGCCTATAGATTTTGAACAAAAAAAAAACTATAGATTAACTCATGGTTGTACAAAATTTGATACAACGGCAGAGGAGATAGCGCCCAATTAGCTCACTCGAGGAAGTATATAGACAAAACTCAGTTGACTTATCTTCATTTCATGTCTATTAGGGATAAGCCTTCCTATTTTATAAATAGTCGAGATGGCGATGATTCTAGTGCAACAACAAGAACAAACAATAACGATCTCATCCACGACTTTCTCCCTTGACGTTGATACACCATGGACATTCCCCACTTCAAAGTTAAGAGTTTTACCGAAAATCATATTGGCGCTGAGAAAGTTTTTTCAATTTTTTTGTTAATTGCATTACAAATTCTCTTTTTAGATATTTATTTATTTATTGAACAAAATAATAAATATTTATTTATTTTTATTTCTGTTAATTAGTTGAGATTTCATGTTAATCACAGAATATTAAGTTGCTGAAAATTGAACAACTGTTTTGTTCTCTCAGATTTAAAATTAGGACATGTTGGTTATGAGGAAATGTTAAACATTTTTGAATCAGGGAAGGTATTTTTCTCTAAATTTGTATTTGAAGAGTATTTTATATTAATCCTTCTTATATATATATATATATTTCATGTGTACTTTATATTAAACCTTCTAGTTATACAACAATTTGAGGCATTGAGCCATTTGCATTGATATAAAGGAACAAAAGGTGACCACTAAAAGGTAAAATTAAGCCTTTGGCAGTTTTCCAAACAGTTTCAAAGACTAAAGAAGACTTCTTACTGACCCGTGGAGGCTGAAGCTGAGCCTAAAGCCGAGGTTGATCCTAAGGCCACAACTGAGACAAAACCCGAAGCTGAGAGTAAGACTAAGGTACTGGATGCTAAGGTCGAGGCTATGGCTGATGTTGGACACCGAACTCGCTGAAGCAGAGACAAAGATTGAGGTTAAGGCTGATGCTGAGGTACTTGATGCTAAGGTTTATGCTAAGGCTGATTCTGAAGCCGAGACTAAGCCATCACAAGTTTAAGTACTAAAGATTGTAGAGGCTTCCAATCCATATTTGCAATGCTTATTATCTTTCGTTTGTGTTGTTGTAAGAACTAAGAAATGTATCCAATATTTTAAAAAAGAAATGAAAAGAAATAAGAAATGCTTTCTCTAAACAATATGTTGGACTCATGTCGTCCCGATTTTCGTTAATCTTCAAATGTTTTATTTAAATATAAACAGCGGAAAGCTTAAATTTGGACTTAATTAATTTAAGCCTCCATCTAAATATAAAAGAAATTGTTAGAAGTTCTGGTCTTAAGTATTTGGGATCCTTCTGCGTGAGAAATGAAAAAAAAAATAACAAAGCAAATTATAGTTATATTGTTCCCTATGAACATTTTCTAAAGTTAGGATGTGGTTAATGAGGGGTTAAAGGATTCAAAGAGTACTTCCAACACTAAAAACCCTTAAAATGTTTTCAAACGAAAAATATTAATTCTGTAAAGTAAATTAATGGGTTTCTAAAGAGTTCTTTTGAAAATCTATCTCATTTTCTATTACTTCTCACTTGTGAGAAATTCATGTTAGATACATTCAGCGGAAGGCTCTAAGTTGAACTCCCTTTCTCTTTCTATGGATGTTACAATACAAGGCTAAAAGCAACTATACTAACGGATTCTTTTATTCCATTGGTGGAACTGCTACTACATAATATTATTATGTGGCCATGAGCTACGTAAAATACATAAGATACTCAGATTTGGGGCCACACAGACATCATGTATTTTATGTTAACAGTATCTTAGCAAAATAAAAAATAGATATACTAGAAGTTTTTCTACGCCATACGCAGAAATAATAATTTTAATATTTTGTATTTTAAAAAAATTAGTTTAGATTGAAAATTATTATTTTTCTATTTTAATTTTATAGGTATGAAAAAAATAAATCACATATGTATTTTTATAATTTTATTCATATTTATTTAATTTAAAAATTCACTTTGATTTTATTTAAATTTCAGTAAAATCAAAATTACATATTATTAAAAACACTTAAATCATATTAAATTATATTTTTGTTATTATTAATTTTAGTATGTTTTGATCACCTAATTTTAATTATGATTAAATTTGATATATAAATTCTAATAATATAATACTCATGTGCCATGCACATAAATATATTATTTAAATATAATATTCTTTTATTTTTAAAAATAGTTTATATTTGGAAATTATTAATTTTATATTCTAACTTCATCGGCTTGATCATTTATGAATGTTATATGAATTTTCACTTTTTTACTAATTTACTTATTTCTATTTTTACTATAGTATTTTTTTTTAAAAAAATATGAGTTATTAATATATTTAAATTGTTTTGCAAAAATAAATATTTATATAAAAATTTATATGAATGGTGATATATGAGTTAATAGTCTTTACCATATTAAAATAAACATTGCCAAAAATATAAATCTTTATAAGGAAAATATAGATGTTATAATTAGGCTAATGCTATAACATCATTTTTCAAAAGCCATATCATCATTTTTTGTTGAAATTGAATGTGGTAATGACACATATGCAAATCACTTCACAAATAATGTCTAGGGAATATTTTTGTTATTATTAGTTTTTAACATTTTTTTCATTACGTAATTTTAAATATGTTTATATTTAGATATATAAATTCTAATAATAGAATATTCATCTGCCATGCACATAAATATAAAATTTGAATATAATATTCTTTTTATTTTCTTAAAAAATAGTTTACATTTGGAAATTATTAATTTTATATTCTAAATTCATCGGCCTGATCATTTATGAATGTTATATGAATTTTCATGTTGCTTAATTTACTTATTTCTATTTTTACTTATAATTTTTTTTTAAAAAAAAAATTATGAGTTATTAACTATTAATATATTTAAATAGTTTTTCCAAAATAAATATTTATACAAAAAGTTATATAAATTATGATATATGAGTTAATAGTCTTTACCATATTAAAAAACATTGCCAAAAATATAAATCTTTATAAAGAAAATTAAACATGTCATAATTAGGCTAATGCCATGTCATCATTTTTTTTAATGTAGTGATGACACATATGCAAATTACTTCACGAATAATTTCTAGGGGATGTGTTGGTGTCTTAGATGGGCTATCAAATTCAGATATTGTATATTATGTCTTTATTAGCTGTTCCATGGTTAGAAAGTCTTTTTATTTTTTTCCCATCTTATAAGTATAGCTTTTGAAGCTATCATATCAAATCTCTACATTTTTATTTCATCTCTGATATATTCTTCATTGATCAATTTTGTTGGACTCAAATCCCGATTATGTCTTAAGCAATGAGGTCGAAGTCGTTGGACGATCTTTAAAGTTCGACTTTGATGAAGAGAATGCGCTTTGCCAAAACAAACCAAAGAATATCCAAAACAGTACCAATAATCATGGGAGTGAGGATGGGAACAACCCCGAGATTGTCGGGATCGAGTGAGCAAGAGGAGGAGGAGATATTGGAGAATTGAAATGGCTAAGAGGAGTATAAAAGAAAAGGAGTACAAGAGAAAGAACACACATTCACATCTGCATACACACACATATACAACTCGACCATGAGCTCTCTCCCCCCAAACTCATCAACCTCATTTTACCTTTCGTTCTTTAGCTATTTTCATTCTTGTTAAGGTTCATTGATCTTGTAATCACAATCATTATCAATATATAACTAGGTGTTTTCCTGCACCAAGTGCAACAATAAAAATTTTAAATTCAAATTATAACTAAAAATTAAATATTTTAAATTTTATTAATTTATACCAACATTTTAATATAAATATTGATTTAGTTAAACAGAAAATTAAGATAAAATAAACAATTTTATTTATTTTAAATTATATTTAAGAATATATAAATGTATATATTTAAAATTATATTCTTAGATAGATTTTCATTTATTCTTTTGTTAAGATATAATAAATCAACATGTATAAATTTATTTTAAAAAATAATAATAAAACTAAACAAAATTTCTAAAGTTAGTAGACAACAAAAGAAAATAAACGGTATTACAATTAATATTATAATTTTCAAAAAAAGATTGTATAAATTTTGAAAATCTTGTTTAGTAATAAAAAATTGTATGATTATGCAAATAGACTTAAATATTTTGAAATTTTTAAAAATATTTATATTTCTATTTTATTATTTTATGTTGTATCTTAATAGATTTATTTTAATGATGATGTATGAGTTATTAACATCTTCTAAAAAGTCTACCAAAAATAAAAATAAATAGTAAATGTAATTGTCCTTGTCATATTTATCCATATACAGTGATAAAAAATTTAAATTTATATTATATTTAAAAATGAATTTTTATTATTAATTTATATTTTATTATTTTTACCAATAAATTAATATAAATTTTTATTTGATTGAACATAAAATTAATATAAAATAAATAATTTTTAAAGAATAGATATGTATATATTTACAATTATAATCTTATATTTTATCTCTTTCTTTTGGATAAAATATATTAAATAAACTTATATAAATTAATTAAAAATTTATATAAAAATTATATAATTATCAAAGGTACACATAATCAGTATTTAATATATATATATAAAGAAGCTAAAATATTACGATTAAAAATTTACAATTTTGTAAAAAATTCCAAAAAATTCCAAAAATCTCTTTAGTAAGAAATTTGTATAATTTAAAAAAAATAAAAATAAATAATATATCAAAATTTGTAAAATATTTGTGTATTTCTATTATTATATTATTTAATTTCATATTTGAATTGATTTACTTTAATGATGATTTATATTTACTACTATCTTCTAAAAGGTGTACCAAAAATATAAACAAACATTAAATTATTTTGTCCATGCTACATTTAGCCATAAGTAATATCATCATTCTAGTATGTCATATTACATTTATTTAGTGAAAATGATAATAGAGATGACATACGTCAAAATCACTTTGCAAATAATGTCTAGAGAATTCTTTTTCTTCAATTTAAATTCCTTGTATTCTAAGGATTTTGTGTCCATAAGCTTTTTTTTTACTAATTTACAAATACGAATACTACCAAATTCCTAGTGGGGAGTTTTAGTAACCATAAATTTTATCAATATATACGTTTAACGCATCATCGATCATGTACATATGAAGCATATTCAACACACAAATAAAAAGGTGTTTTATTCGAGATTCCTAGGTCATATTGACTTAACTATATATCAACCTTTTAATATATCTCAATCGTTTGCTTGTTTCTTTTTAAGAAACCAAACCAGTAAAGGAACATGGATCTTTTATATGATGGTCTAGTGAAGTTCTTTAGAGAAGAATGGCACCCCGATATACTGTAATTGGCTGGAAATGATGATAATGAAGCTATATCCCTTATAGTGTAGTTGATTCTTAGCAAGATTACTGAATTCAAGGAAATATAGAGGTTGCTTTCAATATATTTTTTGGTTAAAAATTAATCATATTTTTATTAAGTTTATAAATGTAAAGAGTACATAAGTATTAAGTAAAAGCAAAATTTGTGATATACATATACAGAAAACGCGTTGATGAGGAAACTACGAAACTAAAAGTAATACCAGGTTGGAGAAGGAAAAAAAGGAGGAAATTAACAGTAATTGGGCCACATAGCATTGATGTTATTGTCAACAATGATATTTGAGAAATTGAAATGCTAAACTTTCTTGATACTGATGATGAGTAAGATATGTATATGATCATCAAATTAATGTGGGAATAATTATTGATGATGAGGATACATCGAGACCAAAGAAGTTATTTACAACTAGCTCAATTATATCTGAAGACAGAAAAGTGTTCTTCAGAGATCTGAATGTCGATGGAATTTTCACAAACCACTGATGGATTTTAATTATTAATTTGATGCCACAGAAATTCACTTAAAAATTTGATTAATTAGAGAGACATACAATATATTTTCCCCTTAATTATATGTCTTTCTAAGATCCCCTTTTAGGTCAAACAACTGTATAAATATATAGAGAGAGGATCCAGAGTAATACTGATCTTTACCATTTTGGATCATGTCCATCACTCCAGGTCGTGACTGCTACTTCAACTGCCTGTTTCACTGCTTCAGCATCCATGCTTTCACCATCATTATACTGGATCAATTCAGATTGGAAATAAATTAATATCTATAAATCATTAGTGATAATTATAAAGTATGGACTAGTATATAATGATGGCGAGGTAGATCAGTGGGTTTACATTTGATGAACCAACAGCATGCATGCTAAATGAGTTTGTACATGAAACCCTAGCTTCAACAACGTCAAGTCCAAGATCTTCAAAGGCTTCAAGAAGACAAACCAACATGCCTCCATCATTCTTCCTTGACGTTATATTTATCAAGAATCCATTCTCTAGGGTTTCCACTGTTACCTATCGTCAGTAAAAAAAAAACCCAAAATCAATTGAAGCTTCTTAATGTAAATGCGTCAAAGACCCAAAGGGTACATATATGTTTAATTATATACCATGGGATCGGTAGGATCACAGAAGTATTGCTCAGACGTGGCCACATTGTTGATTTCTTCGACTTTCTTCTTAAGCTTTTTGATATACTTTGATGCATCCGCTATGATCGATGTTTCGCTCTCCTGTAAAATACTGACATATCAATGGTATGGTCGAATTTAGATTTCCAAAAAATTTTCGCATTTCATTAGTCAGATTTTAGCTCTTTTACGTATCTTGTAATAAACATATGTTCGTAATGGCTTGGAACGAATCAAGAAACTATTCGTTGAAGATTGACAAAGAAGAAAATTCAAATAACAAATCTATTAGTCAATATAATCACTGTAATGAAGTATATTAGCTACATACAATGAAAGGGAGTAAAGTAGTTTTATCATTAATGAAAAATAAAAGAGATATAATCACCCCTAAATTGGTGTATGTGTGTGTGTGTATTCCTGAATATGATTAGCATGACTGAATTGGTTTATGAATAGAGAAGAGATCGAATCATATCAATATAAAGAAAAAAAGTAAAAAATATGGTGGAATCTAATTACAGCATGTGAGTTAGTGATTGAACGAAGCATTTGAAACTTCTCACGCATAGAGGAATCACTCTTGTTCCGTGAAACCATTCTTCAATGCTTTAGCTTCTTCTTCTTCTTTTCCTCTTCGGATTCTCTTCTATATATAGAGTGAGAAATAGGAACTAGAGATCTGAGTTTATTCAATGTTTATAGGATCTTCTTGTCTCTCATATGCCAGCCTTATATTCTGATATGGTCTCTTCATCGCTAGAAAATGTGATATATACGAACAAATTCGTTTGGTATCTCGTGAGTTACTTGATTGCCTCTGTGTCCAGTTACACGTTATTCTATGTAATACTATAATATTATATAATTACGGAAGAACTAATACTTGCGAACGTGAATATAAACTATGCAAGTGCACGTGTAATTTTCGATGTAACGATCTTGTACATTTACATCTAGAAACAATCATTGATAAACTTTGTATAAGTAAATTGAAGCGAACATAAAGTAAAGATACGAATACACTCAGACAACGTGACCTTGAGGATCTAACACAGATTTTTTGTTCCTTTACAAGAAAAAAAAGCATCTCGCATATTATGAATTTGAAATCCTCATTAAGATTAATCTGGTTAAATGAAAAAGCATCTCCAATATTCAAGTAAACTAAGACCTATTGATTATTGAGACCAGACCTCGCTCTTAGAGTCTTTAGTGGATTTTTCTTACTCGAAATATTGATTGATTAGAAACCTCATACTGAGGATCAACGTTCCAAATACAAATTAACACAAGAAACAGCAAGCTCCAAAGACAGCTATAGATTGCAATTTAAGGAAAAGCATTACATTTTATATGCATTCAAAAGGTATACCTAGCTAGAGCTTGGGAAGCGGGTTAAACTTGCCCCGCTTGATCCGCCGACCCGCGAGTTGGATCATGTTTTGGTTCAAAAATCCGACCGTATAATCTGCAAAGAAAAAAATCTTATATATACATGTACCTGTTATGCAAAAATTTGTAGAGAACATACCGGGCACACAGATAATATTAATTATAATAAAACTTAGTATCTAATTATATATTAATGATTTATTATAATTATTAATAAAATATTTATAACTAAAATGATATAAATATTTGTAATATTTTATGAAAATAGATTATTTTCAATTTACAGTTTGACTGATATCTACAATTCAAATTCGACAGACCTATACCCACCCGCTTAAAACCAATTCAAAGGCATCCACTACTCAAAATTTTCAAGTCAGTTGACCTACACCCACCCCATAGCGGGTCAAACAGGGCATGGCCGCAGATAATGACTCATATTCCAAAACACTTTACTTATCTAACATATATATAACTAGGACAGGCCCGCGTTACGCGCGAGATTCGATATATCGGTTTTTATAAAATATATAATTTTGTGTAAATTTTCTTCTATGTTCAGTTGGTTGTAAGCGTGATTATGTTAAGAGAATTGAATTGACTTTTCAAATACCAGGATTCTTTTTATGGTCAAGGTATCTAATACAATGGAGAATAAGGTTTTAACTTTGAGGTAATCTTAATTGAATATATTTTATAGTTGTTTACAATAATGCCACTAATTGCGACTATTAACACTTTTTTTATTTATGTTATATTTGAGGATTTATTTTTGCTTTATGTTATGTTAGTAATTTGCTAGAGATAAACTAAAATAAATGTAAAACACACCAAATAAACGGAATAGTATGCTTTGATGATTATATATTTATACTTACATAAAAATTTAATCTGGCTATAGAATATACGACCATATATTATTCCGTGCAAAAAATATTATAAATCAGAAAATACATATTAAACTAACTATTATTTTAAAATTATTTTATTACGATATAGTATAGGTTAGTTAATAAAATAACTATATATACTTTTCGATATGTGTATTAAAATTATTTGTAAATCTAAAATATGAATATATCAACATCTCAAATATGTAAAGCAGACTTTTTTATAAATTATTTCATCTAATTTTTAAATATTTAAATTAAGAATATATTTATTAAATAGTGATAATAATATTTCCGAAGTCCAAAACATAAATTTTTAAAAATTAAGTAGAATAAATTATGTACAATTTTTTTTGAATTTTTTATAAAACTTAAATTATCTAGGTTATGGATATAAATATAATTTCTATCTATTTTTTTAAGATAATATTGCACTCTAAACTAAACCCGCTTAATATGATCACACTCGCATCCAAAATGTGCAATTTTTCTATATATTTGTTTTAGGTTCAAAATCATAATAATCTTCGTATAATACAATACATCTATTTATTATTATTATTATTATTATTATTATTATTATTATTATTATTATTATTATTTTCCTTTCCCTCAAACTCAAAATAAAACAGTATTATAAGCACAATTTTTTAGTCTAATCCACTATTACAATATGTAACAGAAATCGAATACTACTATTTTGTATTTGTAAACATAGTTGTTTAATATATATGTCTAAACATCCTATACAATTAAATACTAACAAACATATAATCTCTGAATAGGAATACTTTGCAATGATTTAAAAAACAACTTTTGGATGTTTTAAAGATATATAAGCAGTACAAATCCGTTGTCGAGTCACATGAGGCGTGGGTAATGTTAGATGCGTTTGTGACTGAGTAAATATGATGACGTCTTATGTTAGTCCACTATCTGCCTGCAAGTCCAGTCTTTACTATGTTTTATCTCTTGACCATAATTAAAAGTTGTTTAAAAATCTTAGAGTATTGTCAGGATATGTAATGGCTGCAATGGATCTCTTTATATACATAAACGCTTATTGATGTGCATTGAAATGACAGTTACAGACTATTTGTATATATGGAAATGCGAAGAGATATATTCATCTAACAAAATGATGTGTTTTGGATGCAGGGACATGTGGCGCGACGACAACCTTCGAAATTCCGACGTGACATCTTATGTGGCGCATCCAGGAGGGAGAAAACTCTTCTTTATAATAATAGAAGATATATAATTCTATTTTCTTCCTTCCATATTTCTAACCGAGTAATCTGCAATAAATGAATTCTCAATATTTTTTTTTAACTGGTGATAAGCTAGGGGAAACCATTAACTATTTGATTCCATTCATAACTAATAGTGATACATCCATCACGTTTAAAGACAGAACTTCCAATTGTGAACCGCTAAAATTCAAGTGCATCTCCATGACATTCCCCCATCTATTATCTTTTTAATAAAATTTATCATTAACCGGTCCAATTTTTGTGACACTATTTCATATGCTCAAAATCTATATTTATCGCCATTGCCTCATCTTAATTAATTGGTCTCGGCCAACTCTCTTCAAAGCTTTACAAAAATTTGTGCGTGAGTATATATATGTAAAGCTTCATGAAATGAAGAAATGGCGCAAAATTAAAAAAAAAAAAAACAAACAAACGAAGGAAACCAAGAGTTCTCTATGGAGGAAGAAATAAAACTGTATATATATATAATATTGAAATTTGAGCATAGAAATTAGGGAACGAAGAGAATAAAAGCAAACAGAAGAATGTTTGTCTGTCATTTTGGAATGCCTCCAAACACACCTCACGGGGATCTTTATTAGTTCTCTCATGCATCACTCCTCTCTATCCACCATCTAATTGGAGTATAATATATATACTTAAATATAATAAATATGATATGTGCATGCATACATAAAACATACACACCGATCCTAACGAGCATCATTGCAAGATGATCACGAACCTACTACCTTTTCCATCTTTTATTAGTATAGATACTACCAAGACCATATATATACACATTCACAACGTAATAAACCTTTTGTTACACTGATTAAATTAATGCAAGAACAAATCAGTTTAATGATCAAAGGATATATCGTATACGTACACAAACTTTTCTTGATTACTCCATTGCCATTTTAAAAGAACATTCAAAATAGTATTTGAGGCATACGCGTATGCATCTGACCGCATATATGTCATGAGAAATGTGATGAGTAGAAAATATGGAATTGTCTATTTATTCCACGACATATAAGAGTATACCCATCAGTTCACATGTGTGCCGGTTAATCATCATCACAAAATAACACTGCAGAATAGACAAGCCTTTCTTCTCACGTATAACCTCGTAGATATCCTACTATTTTCTAATTTTACTGTCTGTTTTCTCCTCTTTAATTATTTTTAATTAAAAACGATAGATAATATATGATTTTAATTGCTCGGAACTGCCAAAGAAATGACACTCACGTGATTTTCACTTCGGGAAATACATTCATATCCACATGCACAATTTGACAATATAATGTATAGTAGAGAGAAAGGGACGTGAGCCTTTGATCAGAATTGTAGCCAAGTGTGTATAGGCTGCAACGAGTGCTTAGAAGACATATGATATACTTAGATCAAAAGATATGAATACGATACTGGTTCGCCAATTTATACACTTGAATTCAAATGGAGTCAAGTTGCCATAATTTTCTACAAACGACAAAGTTAGCTTAGAAACGAGTGTTATAATTTATCATCAAAACTATAAACAACTCGTAGTAATGAACATCTTAATATTAAAATTATAAAATAAAAAGAATAACAATGGTTTTTATCAAAATATTTTACAAAAATTTATGAGAGATTCTGATCAATTTATTATTTTATAATTAGTTCAGTTCTTTTAATTTAAAATTACACTATTTAACTAAATGAAAATAAGTCTATTCATATTATACATGTGCATATATTTCACGTGGATGATGCTCTAATATACTATTTTCCATCTTTTTAGTTGATTTATATAGAATTATATAAATGAATATAATATAATTCATTTATTCTTTTCATCCCCAGTATATATATATATATATATATTTTTTTTTTTGAGAAAATCCCTTGTATATTTGCATCTGTAATAAAACAAAATACAAAAATGTAAGATGGTCTCGTGTTTGCGACAGCTATATTTTCTTTTGTCTGCTCCCCATATGTATTGTATCCCTTCTTCGAATCAAATATCATTTCATGACACCTAATGCTGATATTTATAATATTTTGATTTTAACAATAACTGAAAAAAAAATCAATATTTTGCATAGGCTACTAGTCTAACACGGCAACACCGCATATAAAATAAACATATTGAAAGCCTTTAGAAAAACATTGAAGACATATCTTAACAATAATGTACAAAAACGATACCCATTCCATCTGCCCCACTTTCTCCTTCTAAATGACAAAAATTATCTTAAAGAATTAGGTCACGGGGCGGCTTTATGCTATATCAAACATCACTCAATAATTTTGTTTTTCTATTATTTGTTTTGACATGGCACATATATACATATTATAGAAATGAAGAAAATATCCGACTAGCTTTTGAAGAATATTACGGTATATTACATTGTTTGCGTGTTTTAAGATATCACGAATCCTTCAAGGGTGATCAATATGAAACTGATAATTCATGTCACTGAAATTTAATTTCGTTGATCTATACTATTATTTGAGAAGTAAATTTGCTGATTTGTCATGCTCCCTATAATTTTAGGTTTATTCATATTTTATAATCAATTATGTATCTTAATAAATAATTTTAGTGATTTAGATCATTACTTATTATTATCTTGAGAATAATTAAAAAATATAATGATAATATCATAGTTAAATTTATATTATATTTACTTTAGAAATATTAAAATATTATATATATACATATTTTATATTATATTCGGTTTATTAATATTAGGAGGTTTTATTTTAATATATATATTATATCACATAATATATAGTTATGATAATTAAAAGTATCTAAAAAGATTATATATATTATGATATCCAAAAGTATTTTACATCATAATATTTTTAAAAATAAATATAAATTCATGTATATAGTTTTATGTATATATGAATGTTTTCAAGTTTATTTTACGTAATAAAAGATATTTTATTAAAATAAAAAATTATTATATATAAAACTTTATATTTAATTAATTATTAAATGTTAAGCTCTCCATAATTTTAGGTTTAATCATATTTTATCTATACTATTAATTGTGAAGTGATTTTTTCGCGCTCGAGCTCTCATGTTCAAAACGAATTTAAAATTTATTTTTTAGAAAACTGATTAAAATTAATAATAGTAAGAATTATCTAAAATCTAAAAATATATTTTAAAATTAAAAAATTACAAATTCAAAAAAAATACATAAGTAAATATTAATCAAGTTAAATTTTAATTTTATATAATTTTAATTATAAATATTATTTACGAATAATAAATACATTAAACAATTAAATTTTCAAAAAGTCATATTATGTAAAAACTTTTATAAAATGCTTAGGCACACATGTGTCAGAAAAACACCTAGTAATCAATTATTAATCTTAATAAATATTTTAGTGATTTATCTGATAATTTTTATCTTGAGAATAATTACAAAATCTATTGATAATATCATAGTTAAATTTTTATTTTATTTACTTTAGTAATATTAAAATACTTTATATATGTATATGTTTATATTATATTTCGTTTAGTAATATACTTTAATATATATATCACATAATATAATTACCCATAAATTTAAAACGAATTTCATTAATTTTATAATCATCATTATCTAAAAAAATTCTATATTATGTTATCCAAAAATATTTTCATCATAATATTTTAAAAATAAATATAAATCCCTATAGATAGTTAATATTTAATGAATTATTAAGTGTCTTTCTATCCATAATTTTAGGTTAGTCATATTTTATGATCAATTATTAATCCTAATAAATAATCTTAGTGATTTAGCTAATAATTTATTATTATCTTGAGAATAATTAAAACAAAATCTAATGATAACATCAGTGTTAAATTTATATTATATTTACTTTAGTAATATTAAAATATTATATATATATATATTTGGTTTAGTAATATTAAACTGTAACTATATATATAGATATATATATATATATATCACAAAATATATAATTTCCCATAAATTTATAATGAATTACAATAATTTTATATTCATCATTATCTAAAAAGATTCTATATGATGTTATCCAAAATATTTTACATCAAAATAAATATAAATCCATGTATATAATTTTATGTATATATAAATATTTTCAAGTTTATTTTACGTAATAAAAAATATTTTGTTAAAATAAAAAAAATATTGTATATAAAAAATTTAAATACTTAGTTAATTATTAAATAACTTGAAAACCTGAAAATGATTTATTTTAGTGGTTTTTGAATTTATAATATATCTATTTACAAAATTTTGTAAGATTATCAAGTCCGCAAGTGCGGATAAAACACTTAGTATAATTTAAATTTGGTATGCATCTAGACATCCGATAGTCAGAAATCTGATTTTTATCAATCTGGCGTAAGATACTTTTTAAAAAATATAGTTTTGATTTTCAGTTTAATCATCTTTTTTTTTGAGTTTAAACCTACACATCTATGAGTTTTAAGGTGCCGTTTAAAATATATATTAGTTTTAGGGTTCCAAACCAGGATAATCTGTATATTTTTATTAGAAATTGCACTCACTGACCAAACAAAAAAAAACATAATTCACAAATTAACCTAAATTACACCCAGGGGTGAATCCACCCTTTGAGAGGATGTGGCACGTGCCACATATTAATAATAAAAACATCTTATCCGTCCATATATAAGTTTTCAGTTCCGATGGTTTTTACTCAGGAGTTCCCCACGCCACCCAACCCTAGCTCAAAGCCCGAACTCTTTTTTCTTCAAATTTTTATACGCGTTATTATTTTCTTGTTTATAAAATAAGTGTTCATTTCTCATTTGTTTTTTTGCTATATAATAGAAAAGATTTGTTTTTCTTCTTTTGTTTTAATATCTAACAGAAAATATTTGTTTTCTTCCTTTATTTTAAGTTATTAGTTTACTATTTATTTTTATAAATGTTATTTTTATACTTATATTCAAATAACCAATAAAAGTATTTAACATTACCTGTTTATCTTATTAATTGAAACAAGATTTTAAAAGTAATTGTTCCTCAAAAAGAATTTTTTAAATTATAATTAGAAGAATAATTCAAATTATTATTATATAATTAATATATATATATATATTGTGCCACACATTAAATTATTTTCTGGATCCGCCTCGGATTACACCTTCCTCTTTTCTTACTCTATCTCTCTCTACCCTCTGTTTCAAAACTAATTTCTCTTTTTTTGTTATTTAAAAAATAAGCTCAATTTTTGTTGTCGTTGAAGAATCCTTATATTTTTATTATGTTCATGTAACCATATTATATCATGAAAAAACATATTCAATATTTTTAACTATTTTTAATGTGAATATAGCAAATTAGTGAACAATGTTAAGTTTATATATATATATATTGTGCCACACATTAAATTATTTTCTGGATCCGCCTCTGATTACACCTTCTCTCCTCTTTTCTTTCTCTATCTCTCTCTACCCTCTGTTTCAAAACTAATTTCTCTTTCTTTTTTTTGTTATTTAAAAAATAAGCTCAATTTTTTTTTGTTGTTGAAGAATCCTTATATTTTTGTTATGTTCATGTAACCATATTATATCATGAAAAAACATATTCAATATTTTTAACTATTTTTAATGTGAATATAGCAAATTAGTGAACAATGTTAAGTTTGTGTTGTTTACTATAGTTTATTAATTCCTATCCTTATGTTTTACATCATTATAATTTATAACATATCAAATGTTCAAGCAAATGTCTATTTTTTTTTTGTGCACTCGCACACTTGTTTACAAAAGAATAAGTTATGGATAGAAAAGGGTTGGCCAAAAAGTTTACAAGGTCCATTAAAGTGTCAACTTGAAAGCATAAAGCCTATTAAGAATATATTTCTGACTCTATATCTCAATGTATCAAAGAACATCACATAAAGGTGGGCATGAGCCAGGTTCTTGGTATTTTAGGTATGATTATACTTAACTTATCTTGTACGAATATCAAAAATGTGAATTTGTACTTGATTTGCTAAAACGAGTACTTGGTAAGTTTGGAATTTTGAGTACTTCCTCAAAATAAAATACTTATAATTTACTTATTCTATTTAATTACTTTTTACTTTCAAGTATTTGTAAGTTATTTGTAAATATTTTTGAGTTACTTACAAATATTTGTTAGTTACTTGCAAGTATTTTTAATATTTAATAATTACTTACTACATAATATTTTATTAAAAATAGACATTAAAATTTCATTCATTTACTCTATTAAAAACATGGGATTTATACTATAAACGAAATATATGTGCATATTATAAAAAAAGAGATTGAACGAAAACATAAGTCTCTCAATATAAAAATGTTATTTACTTCTCATAACAACAAAAATCGAAAAAGTAGCCAGTAATATAAAGCAGGATAGATCAACTTTTTTCATATTTTTTACTTATCTTATACTTACAAATATATAACTCTACTATTTATTATACCATTATTTCCGAAGTGAATTTGCTTACTTGTCATCTTCACCATGAATTAATGATAAATTATTAGTTTAATTAATGTTATTTTAAAATTTTATTTTAATATACATTTTATCATGATATTTTAGATAATTAATAAAAATAACCTATTTAACCGATACATATATTATTCTATTATTTTTTAAAATATATTTAATATAGATACATATCATGATAGTTAAAATTTTAATTAATCAATAGATATTAACAATAAATTCGCTTACCTGTCATATTTTCCATGATTGTAGGGTAAATATACATATTTATCAAGATAATTAGGAAATTTAATTAATAAATATATATTAACAATTGATATTAACAATATCTACCAATAATATTATAATTACATTTCTCTTATATTTAATTTGTGTAATGACTGATATTATATTCAGTTTCTCTTATTCTTATTGGAAATATGATCCAAATTATTATTGCAATTCTAAAGTTAAGATAAAATGTAAAGCATCATTGAAAATATGTGTAAAATATAAATTATATACTTTCGTTAAATATTTTATAATTTAATATTAAACAATCATATTTATATCCTAAAATAAACTAATTTTTATTTGTACATGACGAACATCAAAATCACAAATAAATTTAGGTTAATAATGAATTTATCCATAAAATAATAAATGTTATCAAAATAATATATTTAAAACCAAAATAATAAGTATTATACAAACTACAGACTGGAAGTTAATTAAAATATTAAAAATATTTAGAAGCATGAAAAACTAGGTTTAAAACATTAAATAACCCTAAAAATTTGACAAATAATAAATATAATATAATATACTCTAAGAGAATACAAAAATAATATTTTATAATTCATTACTTTTGTGTTTTTGTCTCACAGCTTTTACAACTAAATTATAGAGAATATATAATGCTTGTTAGATATTGTTAGTTTGTTGATGTTTTATGGTTTGTGATTGTTCTTTTTTTTCAGTGGCATTAGATATCTTCTCAGTCCACAAATACAATATATATTAAAAAATAAGTTTTAAATTTCAAATCCAAGTTTCTTAATTTCATTATTTAAAAAGATTTTGATCCAACATTTACATTCCATAAATAAAACTATGAAAAAATATAATTTAAGACATTAACTACCAATATAAATATTGAAGTTTCTAATTTATAATATTAGTTTATGATTTGTATCTTATTTAATAATTTGACTTTTTAATGAAGATAAACATTATAATTTAAAATTGTTAGGTATATATATAGTAGGTATATATATTATTATGTACAAGGTGCGGATCATCAACTAGTATTAAATATATACAAAGTTTAACATTAATAATATAACTTTGAAGATTTTTTTACACGCCTTTTGAAGTAAAATTAGTGATAGAAATATATAAAATCAGCGGGTTGACATTTTAAAAAAACATAAAGATCGCTTCTGAAAATATTGCTGACATGATTTTTTTCTCTTGTTTTCCCTTATTTTTCCTTATCTTTTCTTATAAAATGTAATGAAGAAAAAATTAAAAAAAAAATTTACTAAATAATTAAAATACTCAAAAATATTAGTAAAATTGCTAAGTAGTACTGCTTCAAGAAGATTGGAAGCCTTCAGAAACGCTATAGATTTTATTGTTGGAAACTCTGTTCCTCAATAACTAACTACAAGCAAATCAGATAATCTCTCCCATAGCTTCCAGCATTTCTATCCAGTTGAATGCTCTCTCTGCATTATGCTCCCTTGCTTCTCTCACTGCTATCATCTTCTTCCTTAACACGTACAAAACAGCAGCAGTAAAGAACATCATCAAAACTCCACAGCCACTTGATACCGCTTTGATTATCATAGCATCCCTGTCTGGAGAATCATAACCTCCTTGTTTTGTTACAGAACAAACAACAAGTGAGCTATACTGAACCAAACTTTAGATTAAGGGAGAGTGTGTTTATACATACCAGGGTAGTAGGTGTACATTTCAGGCTTTAAGTAGTACTTAAATCTTTTGGTTGCATGTAAACCTCATTTGCTTGATTTTTGGTTTGTCCCATTTGAAAGGTTGTTCCACTAGATAGTGAAGTTGTTCTATAGGCAAAAAGATCGTGCATCACATGTAAATGGTATTACCCTTTAAAGATGGATTAGATCCGCAAAGCAATCAAATTTTCTCCAAAAGAAAAGATAGATTTGGTTCTTCATCTTATAGTGATACAAAATTTCCATTTGAAAACGGTTATAGCCAAATGGGTTGGCTAAAACTTACTTGAGTATATACTGTTTATGCAGGTAAAGCTTTCTTTATTTGGGCTTCCATTTTACTAAGTTAATTTTGATGTGTTGCAATGATGAAAGGACAATGTCAAAATATAAAAAATTATTTACTTTTAAATTTTAAATTTTTTAGTATTTTATTAAATTTATTTTAACAAAAATATACTTTGAAATTATATATTACTAAAATAATAATAATTTTAAAATTTTAATTTTACAACAAAATTTATACCATATTCCAAATTTACTTTAAAATAATAATTATTTAAATACCTTAAATTTATGATAAAAACTAAATTATCTTCCTAAATCATTATAAATGCTTAAGATCATTTATAAAATATTTATAAAATTTTATAAACTCAACTCACTCTCTAAATAGTAAACCGTAAACTAAAGTGTTATAGTATATTTGGTTAAAAGTACTATTAAAAATGGTACATAGCGGTATTTTAAACAGTTTTAATGGCATTATGAAAAATTCATTTTATTATAAGTGTAATTCTTCATAATAACAAAAATCTATTAAATGTATATATAATATTTTTTTCAACTTTAGATCTTCTGTTTTACATTTACAATTATATTTCACGTATAAGTATATAAATATTTTTATTTTTATAACATCTTAGTTTTATTGATGTCAAATCAATGGAACATATTACATGAATCATAAAAAACATTAGAAATGTTGTTAAGAAGAACTTTTAACAGAGATAGCAGTAACATGATGCTTCCTAACGCATTCATAGGATAGACTGATTCGCTAACTTTTCTCCACTTCGTTCTTGGTCTTGTAAGATCTTTCTTGTGACTCTCAATTCTTGTGAGTAAATGCTTTTTCTCTAAGAAGATCATTAGATGCAATCCGTTCCAAACACTCCCGCCGCTGCAGGAGATAACATGTTTTGTTGTAACACCCATTCATTGAAATTCTTTTGCCAAATCAATAACGCCATCTATTCTCTTGTGTTGCCTCGTTGATTCTCCATGAATGTGTAAAACCCGGACTCGGATCCCAAATTCGAATCATTGCTGCTCGCGTAGCTAACTGCTATGAACTGAGTTCGGTTGGAAACAAATAAAGGAGAGAAGCAGTGAGAAGTAGCCAGTACTCATGGAGCTATCTGGGAAAGGTACCGGCGAGAATGCAAAGGAGAGAAAACCCTAATTAATTCTAGCCATCAAGTATGTGTTCGGGACCCCTTCTTCGTTGGTCCCTTCTTTCTTTTTATAGACGAACTTCGTTGTAGCCCTCCCCTTGATCTATTCGCCCTAATGGGCCTTTTCCTGTTGGGCCAAGCTGCGAGGTCTAATAAATCAGCTCCCGGGCTTAGCTGACGAACTCTCCTCTGGCCGCCGGCTGAAGCATACGTCGAGTCGTGCTGTCGTTTTAGCTCGGGGCCGCCCAAAGGAGACACTTGGGGACGGACTGGGTCAGATCGTCTATTTGATGGGTCTTGTTGAGGGGCAAAGCCCATCTCCTACACTAACGTATCTTCGAAACCCTTCATCTTAAATGATCCCCTTTTCAAACTCTTTTGCGCCTTTTTTTTGTTCCATCAATGAGTTTATCGTGTCAGTCGTCGTCACCACCGGTTCGTCTAACATCTGAAAGTAAAATCTGCAGCATTCATGCATAGGAAGAAATGGGTATCCTCGTTCTCGAAACTCTCCTCGTTGACCAAAAAATGCCTCCTTTCTTTGTTTTTCTTCTATCTGAAGATTAGAGTAAAGTCTTCTCATTTGAAAATCTGATGAGCTTTGCGTTCAGTAGTAGTAACTGTACGAAGTCCATTCTCAATTCACAGTAGTGAAAGTCTCTCGATCTTGCGTGTACCCTTTACTCCAAAATAGTAGTCTACTCTTAGTTACAGTGATTGATGAAAGGAAGAGCCATAAGAGTATAGGAAGGCCTTAGATGTTCTTGACTTTGCTTCCATTGGAGGAAGAAACTGAGAGGAAGATAAGTTAGTTGCTGAAACTTTTCTTTGCTGGGACAGCTACGTATGTTGGGTTCCGGTTCTTCCCTGATATGGGTATGTGAATCTATAGCTCAAAATCAGCTTTGTTGTATACTTTACTCTTGTTTGTTTTAGGTGATACTTTAATTGCAATCAGTCTCGCCTCTACACCTTTAGGTGATACTTTAACTCGTGAGTAGTCGGCACGGTTAGTAGGTTTCCCTCCAGCAAGTAAGGTATTCAGACCCCATTCCAAGCATGCAGTCGAGGTAGCATTGGTGATGCGGCTTTTTCAGCATGTGGCAACGAAAATATTGTAGCCGTTTCATTCCGAATCTTGAAAAAGAGTTAAGAGCTCCGTTTCTTGTGAGATAGTTTTTGGAGATTACCATCAAATTCGATGGTGCAGGATTGTCCACCGCCTATAATAGGATGTCCGCAAACATTGTATGAAGTTCCACATATGGACACTCATTTTTTGACACTATATATCAACGAAAAAAACACATTTGCTACATGCATAGACATTATCAAAGAAAAAGTAGCGATTAATACACAAACACATAGAATAAATACAAAAATTACAATACAAACAACAGAAAAAAAAAACAAAGAGAAACGAGGGAGAATAGATCTTATACCATGCAAGCTTTTGGTTGGGAGCTTGTCCGAACTTGTCCTAATGGGAGATTCTGTTAGGCTAATATGGGCTTTTTAAAAAGTAAAGCCCATAGTTGGCCCATCTATATCTGTTGAAAAATCTTTCTTCCTCGTCTGATGTTTTCGCTCCCGTCGAAGCGAATCCTCTCGAGAAGCAAACCATCGGAGAGGTGAAAGGGAGGGATAGTTAATGGGGGATCATCTGGTGAGAGCGGAGGAATTCGAGAAGAAAGCTGAGAAGAAGCTCAACGGATGGGGAATCTTCGGATCTAAGTACGAGGATGCTGCTGATCTTCTCGAGAAAGCTGCTAATTCCTATAAGCTCGCCAAATCATGTAAAGTTTTCGTTTTTCTTTCTGGGTTTCTCATAAATTAGATATGATTTGATCTTAGGTAGAGTTTGGTCCTATTTGATCGGTAAGAGACTATTTGGGTTCTATTTGATTGAGTTTTATGTTCAATGTATATGGATTGTACAGGGGATCTAGCTGGAAAGGCTTATCTTAAACTTGCTGATTGTCACTTAAAGGTTGGTTCTTTTTTGCTTACAAACATGATTGTGGACAAATGTATTGAACTGTTACAGCATTGTTATGTGTTTGCAGTGTGACAGCAAACATGATGCTGCTAACGCGTACGCGGAAGCTGCAAAATGCTACAAGAAAGTTGACACAAATGGTATTGTAGAGGTCATTTTATAACCAAAGGCTACTCTTTTGGGATTGCCAGTCTCCGTAATATTGGAGTGGTTATCAAATTTCTTTGTGTGTGTTTCCTTTTCGCTATGCGTCTGTATTGTGTCCTGTAATATAGGCATGATCTTGTATTGTATGCAGAGGCTGCATCTTGTCTAGAGCGAGCAGTGAATATATTTTGTGAGATAGGAAGGCTCAACATGGCTGCCCGATACTACAAGGTATGTGTCTCTTTTGAGCATGATGGAACATTTCATTCTTTTAAGTAGAGACATTGAGTCAATAGTTGTGTTTCTACACTATATAGTAATATTGGTGCGGTTTCTTTTGTTCTGTAATTGATTTGTACTAATAGGGTGATTTATCGTTCCGTTCTACTGACAGGAAATAGCTGAGTATTATGAAGCTGACCAGAAGATCGACCAGGCCATTGCTTACTTTGAAAAGGCAGCTGAGTTCTTTCAAAATGAAGAAGTGACCACTTCTGCAAACCAGTGCAATCTCAAGGTGGCACAATACGCTGCGCAGTTGGAACAGTAAGATGTTCTGAACCTGAGTTAAAAATTTGTTAACCAACCCAGTGAACCTATAGGTTCGGCATTGTGTGTATAGCATGGATTAATTTAAAGGGCTTGGTGTATCTTTGACGTGTATCTTTGACAGGTATGAGAAGGCAATCAAGATTTATGAAGAAATAGCATGCCAATCACTCAACAATAACTTGCTTAAGTATGGAGTTAAGGGACATCTTCTTAATGCTGGCATGTGCCACCTTTGCAAAGCTGATGTTGTTTCCATCACCAATGCGCTGGAGAAATATCAGGTTCTTCTTCTTCTTCCACTGAAAACACCTGTAACATCAGCATACTGATGTGGTCTTTGGAGGAACTATGACATGATTTCTAACTTCTACTTTTCTGCAGGATCTGGATCCAACTTTTACAGGAACACGAGAATGCAAATTCTTATCGGTAATATTTAAAACTGAGTTTTGTAGTGAATATGGGGGTAAAACTTACATAAAGTTTCGCTAATGAAGTTATTTTTTTAATTCACATGGATAGGATCTTGCTTCTGCCATTGATGAAGAAGACATCGCAAAGTTCACAGACATTGTCAAGGAATTTGATAGCATGACACCGCTGGTACGAACCGTATACAAAAACTTTGAACAAGATTGTCTTGTCTAACCTTTTGTCTGATGATCTTTATCATGGTATTGTTGGCAGGATTCATGGAAGACAACAATGTTGTTGAGGGTGAAGGAAAAGCTGAAGGCAAAGGAGCTTGAGGAAGATGATCTTACCTAAACATATCTCTCTATCTCATCGAAGCTTCCTTTATTAGTTACTGCTGGTTCGTATCATCACTAGTGTTAGTGTTACTTTATGTTTGATTTTATTGTGTGGTTATGAGCGCTTCTAAGGTTTCTTATGAGGTTTTGTCAAAATTTGTTTGATATCAAAAGACTACATATGCTGTGCGTCTCTCATTACTTTCATTTATGAGAACTTCTCAAATTTTTGGAGATTTGCTTCGATAGCTGTCCACGAATAATATTTTTACATTCAAAAAGTACATATACACACCAAGAACTTGCGACAGAAACCAAACATAAGATGTTCAGTAACTGCGTTTTCAGCCTACAGCTTCTGAGGAATGTTTGGAGCTGCTATCGCCGCTCTGGATTTTCATATCACACAAAACCCAACCGCAAGAATTATTGTCTCCTCTTTTATATTTTGAAGCTCTAACTAAGTGCATGCTCTCTTTTTGAAGGCAAAGGAGCATGAGGAAGATGATCTCACAGAAACATATCTCTCTATCTAACCCAAGCTTTCCCTTATAATCGTTGCTGATGGTGTAGCATCACTAGTGTTAGTGTTACTTCATGTTTGATTCTGAGTTTCTAAGGGTTTCTTATGCGAGGTTTGGTCAAAATTGGTTTGTTTGAAATCAAAAAAGTACAGTTCGATCTGTTTCTCATTACTTCATCTATAAGAACTTCTCAAATCTTTGGAGATTTGCTTCGATAGCACATTGAAAAAAAGTGTTGAAAAAAAAAACGATTACATATACACACCAAGAACTTGTAATGGAAACCAAACATAAGATGTTGATGAGGACAAGCCATCTAGTAAGTAATAAGATGCCCTAACATCAATTCTCATTGTCATCAACCATAACAAGCAAAGCAATGATAAATGCATAATCCACCTCTGGATTTACTCTCACCGTAAAATTACATTTTCCTTTGCAGAAACTTCCCCATGTAAACTTATGCGTGACCTGCAAGCATTCCCACAATACCAACAAAAAAGATTCACCAATGTGTCAAAAAAAAGACAGACAAAAGTATATTAATAAAGAGATCTGTCTTATAACTTTTTTTACCCCTACCCCAGCGATGAGAGCATCCGATTTGAAAACTTTGAATGAGATATTCGAGTATCCACCTGAAGCATGAAAATCACAAGTATTGCTTTTCTTGACATTGTTGTTCTCTGCCAAGAAAACATCCACAGATGTTTTCAATGACACTGCCATAGATTGATGTACCGTGAACAGCAAGTCTTCCCTTTCTTTGCTTTCTCCTCCATGCACTTCCCATTTGTTCTTCAGTGTCATTCCCTGTACACACAATGCACAATCTCAAGAAAGAGTCTTTTTTATTTTTGTTGTGTCAATGTAAGTTTTAAAGATTGAATGTTTTTGTAACCTTTTGGCGCATTGTGAGGATTGTGAAACCAGCTGGATCAGTCATAACCCTTTTACGGTTAATCCCCCAAGCTTGTCCATCAATTTGCAGGAGGAGGTTTCCACTTGGATCAAACACTTGGTAATGATCTTTTGAGAAACTTTGAACTTTCCTCTTAACCATTAGATCCATTGGGTATGGATTACAGAATTGCTCGCCCACTACGCTTATTGTAGGATCTCCTACTTGCCATTCTGTTTTCTTATTCTTTGGCATTGATTCTGTTTTGAATAAACTCAATAAAAAGAAGTTTGCAAAATATTATGAAAGGCTCTTTGATTTGGTGCCCTTGGATATCTCCTCTCCTTCTGATTGAAAATTTATCAAAAACTTGTTTTCACAAATTTTAGCAATATATCAACTTGAAAACAAATTTGCTGGAAATTTTTTTTTTTTTAACCAGAGTTTTATTCTCAACCCTATATTGCTAATCCCAAAAATAAACTGTTTGCTTAAATTTAGAAACAAAACAACTAAGCAATCTGCTATTTTCCAGGTTCAGAAAGAGGTTCTCCATTGCCTACTTACCAACACATAAAACATTTACAGAGTGATCTTACAGTTACAGAAACATATGACATGTTTTACAGATCATAATAGTTATTACCGAACAATGTTGTTGTTATAAAGGATGCAAGAATATAATGTGGAATCAGATGAGATAATACGTGACACAGACAGAAGCAAGCATGCGTTGATCTAGGCTTACAGCTACATCTGTGAAAGAGCAATGCTATAATCCTATAGATATTTGTTGATAATGTAATATTAAAATGTTATCTGTAATTTAAATCGCTCTTTTGAGTGTGCTTAAATGTATTTGTGTGTTGTTGATATATTATGAAATTTTTCAAGGTAATAGAATGGCTATTTATAACACTTTTCTTAGTGCTTTTCCTCTATGTAGTTCCAAATTAGTTTGGTTTAGAAGTATCAACCAATCATGTCTAAATCGTTGATGTCTTCCAGAATTTGTTGTCTTGCTCTTGTATAATACTTCATATCTTGGCATGAGATGAATTAATGCTACCTGCTTATCTGGATTGAGACTGCTCTTTTAGTGTGTAGTATTTATTCATTTAGTTGACTTGCATTTTGTGTTTTAATCCTGGAAGATTGAGAATTTTCATGCCATGTTTTAGTGTTAATGTTGTTTGAACTTACCAAACAAATCACTATTATTTTATGTGTCAATATATGGTTGCATTTTTTACGAGATCCAACCGTAAACAGAAGCTGGTTAAACATGTAATTGGAACAATATATGTGAAAGAGATTTGGTTTTTGAATTATTTTCTTAGTTTAATAATTAGTGTTCCAAAAATACTTGTCTTAATCTCTTAAATTTGTAACTTCAGTTATGTTTCATGGTACCATATTAAATTAGCTATGAATATTCTAAGATAAACAAAAATTAGTTTGTTTAATCCATAGGCTCCATATGATTGTAAATGAGAATTTTACATTGTTTTTTTGGTCAACAAAAAAAATCAAAATTAAAAAATCAAAATAAAATTAAATAATAATCTTTAGAAAGTATACTGATATAAAAAATTTATGATCTACTAAACATATATATACACAATCTTCCAATCATTGCAGTTTTCTGTCGGTGGCAAATATCGATTTTTCTTGAATCTTACGTAGTGTTGTTTTATTGAGATGATTTTGTTTTTATTCAAGTTACTCATGGATAATCCGAGGCTACTCATTCTTATATCACGGCTAAAATTATGATTATTTGGTACGCATAAAATTGAAAGATCTCAAAAGGTATCACCACAAGTGATATACTACCACAGATCGACTAGACCATGGTGAATGAGACAAGAACCAAATAATCAAATGCATACTTTTATTATCTGCATTTTTTTCTTAATACAAATTTAAAACAACTACTTTGACTTTGTCTATCAGATTGACCCCAAAATTTAACTTTGTAGAAAAAGTTGAACAAGAATAAAAGTAACAAGAAGATGAAGTTGAAGGTGATATAACAATCAAGAAATCAAGTACAAATTTATTATATGCCTTTTTCATGATTCAGTTTTAAAATAAATAGTTAACTTTTGTAGAAAAGTGTAACGTTCCAATCATTTACAATTAATGGGCTACCCACGTCTGTTCACTCGATTTCTGGGTCCATCTCGTCCGACGGGTGGATCCAAAAGTTTCGTATACTGACTCTGAAATCATCATATGATATTTTTCTGTATTTTGACCTTATTCACATGATATCGCGTTTTGTTTTCCGATAAATCACCGTACTTAAACTTCTCCAGCTCAACTACACTTAATTCTAAAGTTTTAAACGCATGTACTTCCGAAAAGTTAAATGCAATTTATTGATATAGATAGTTAAATCAATGATTTTAAGCATTTTCATATCCGATATTACGAGAAGGTTTAACAAGAATATGAAGTTATCTACATCTTCCTTAATTCAGTTTTGAATAGAATAATATTTGACTTTGTCTCTCAAGTTAACTCCATTTTTTTTTGTGTAGAAATATGAAACTATAATTGTCGTAAAGAAACCCGCGCACCAAGCAATCCGCAAACCGATCGGTTCAGCACCATACAAATAGCTTCTTCTTCTTCTTCTTTTTTTTTTTAATAAACCATCCAAATAGCTACGTCGTTTTTGGTTCGTAACAAGAAAACCAATCGGTTAAGGCTAAATAAATAAAGCCCTGATTCTAATCGATACCGCATCATCTCTAATCGAAGATTGTTATTATATGATTAAAAAATTTATACGAAACCATATTATTGTGTTTGACAAAAAGAAAAACACACCATATTATTGCTGTTACGAAACCCGAGCACCAAGCAATCCACAAACCGACCGGTTCAGTACAACATAACAGCTTCGGAACTAGAAAACCAATCGGTTTAGGCTAAATAAATAAACCCTAATTCTAATTCAACACTCCCATCCTCTCCAAATCGAATACTTTCGACGGCGACGACACCTTCTATCTTCATAACATCTTCGTTTTGCATTGCGTGAGGTAAATCTCTTCCTTCTTCATCTTCCATAATTCGAAATCGATCCGAGTCTTTGGTGTTCACGAATCGTCGATTCGTGTGTCTGTGACTCGTTTAGATCTGAAACTTAGGTGAAAATGATAACGTTCGTTAATTAGATCGATCCATCTTCGTACCTTTGCACTTATATGTAAGCTATGTTGTTATCAGGTTCTTGTTGCTAAAGAAGAAGGATGACGTCACGTTTTTTCGCTCAGGTAATCCTTTCACCAATCAACACTCTCCACCTGTCTGCTTTCAGTTTCTTGATTTTTTTTTTCTTTTTCTTGTTATGTTTTCGTTTCAACAGGGCGCTAGCGACAGCGAAGATGAGAGTGATTACGAGGAAGAGATCACCGAGGTTCAGAACAACATCGATAGCCGTTACCTCGAAGGCGGGAGCGACGACGACGACGACACGGACACCAAGCGTGTCGTCAAGCCAGCGAAAGACAAGCGTTTCGAGGAGATGACGCACACCGTCGAGCAGATGAAGAACGCGATGAAGATCAACGACTGGGTCAGCCTCCAGGAGAATTTCGATAAAGTCAACAAACAGCTCGAGAAAGTCATGAGGATCACTGAGGCGGTCAAGGCTCCGGGGTTGTATATCAAGACTCTTGTGTTGCTGGAGGATTTCTTGAATGAGGCCTTGGCTAATAAGGAGGCGAAGAAGAAGATGAGTCCTAGCAACTCCAAGGCGTTGAATGCCATGAGGCAGAAGTTGAAGAAGAACAATAAGCTGTACGAGGAGGATATTAATAAGTACAGGGAGGCTCCGGAAGTTGAGGATGAGAATGAAGGGGAAGATGATGAGGAAGAGGAGTCTGAGTTTGAGGATGATGTTTCCTTGGAGGATGTGGTTGTAGCGCCGGTGGACGAACCTGTTGAGGATAATCGGTGGGAGACGATGAAAAACAAGGGAGAAAGGGAGATGGAGAAGCTGCTTAGTAAAGATCCTAAGGAGATCACTTGGGAGTGGGTCAACCAGAAGTTCAAAGAGATCGTGGCTGCTCGTGGGAAGAAGGGGACTGCTCGGTTTGAGCTTGTTGATCAGCTTACGCACTTGACAAAGATCGCCAAGACTCCTGCGCAGAAGCTGGAGATCTTGTTCAGCGTTATCTCAGCGCAGTTTGATGTGAATCCAGGTCTCAGCGGACACATGCCTATCAAAGTCTGGAAGAAGTGCGTGCTCAATATGCTCACCATACTGGACATTCTTGTCAAGTACAGTAACATTGTTGTGGACGACACGATTGAACCTGATGAGAATGAATCTTCAAAGCCAGCGGATTATGATGGAAAGGTTCGTGTCTGGGGAAACTTGGTAGCGTTCATAGAGAGGATCGACACTGAGTTTTTCAAGAGTTTGCAGTCCATTGATCCTCACACCCGTGAGTATGTTGAGAGGCTGAGGGATGAGCCCATGTTCTTGGCCCTTGCTCAGAACATCCAGGACTACTTTGAGCGGATGGGTGATTTCAAAGCTGCTGCAAAGGTAGCCTTGAGACGGGTTGAGTCAATATATTACAAGCCCCAGGAAGTTTATGAAGCTATGAGGAAATTGGCTGAGTTGGCTGAAGAAGATGAAGAAGCTGAGGAGGGCGAAGAGGAAAATGGGCCTCCTTCTTCGTTCATTGTTGTTCCAGAGGTTGTTCCCCGTAAGCCTACCTTCCCAGAGAGCGGCCGAGCAATGATGGATCTTCTTGTGTCCCTTATCTACAGAAACGGAGATGAGCGGACCAAAGCCCGTGCAATGCTATGTGATATCTATCACCATGCTTTAATGGACAACTTTGGGACTGCCAGAGATTTGTTGCTAATGAGCCATCTCCAAGACAACATTCAGCACATGGACATCTCAACACAGATTCTCTTTAACAGGACCATGGCGCAGCTTGGTCTTTGTGCCTTCCGGGTTGGTATGATCACTGAATCCCATAGCTGTCTCTCTGAGCTTTACTCTGGTCAGAGAGTGAGGGAGTTGCTTGCCCAAGGCGTCTCACAAAGTCGGTATCATGAGAAGACACCTGAACAGGTAATTACTCTTTCTGTTTCTAGATCTTCCAATACGAATGTGAAGTGAAGTGTTTTATCGCGACTACAAACATTGCAAGTTTGACTAGTGCGTAGGATATATTATATTTCTGCTGCATTTGAGGGTTCTACATTTTGTTTCATTTTCATATTGTCTATTTCAACATGGATGCTTATGGTCATGTTGTTTCTTTCAGTGTACTTATGTGTTATGTGAAAAACTTTTGATTTAACAGGAAAGGATGGAGAGGAGAAGACAAATGCCATACCACATGCACTTAAACCTCGAGCTCCTGGAGGCTGTTCATCTCATTGGTGCCATGCTACTTGAAGTCCCAAACATGGCAGCAAACTCGCTCGAAGCCAGACGCAGAGTAATTAGCAAGAATTTCCGTCGCCTGCTTGAGATCAGTGAGAGGCAAGCGTTCAATGCACCACCTGAGAATGTACGTGACCACGTCATGGCAGCCACCAGAGCCCTGACCAAAGGAGATTTCCAGACAGCGTTTGAAGTATTGAACTCCCTTGAGGTCTGGAGACTGCTCAAGAACCGGGACAGCATCCTCGAAATGGTGAAAGCTAGGATCAAAGAAGAGGCTCTAAGAACTTACCTGTTCACATACTCGAGCTCCTATGAGTCAGTTAGCCTTGACCAGTTGGCTAAGATGTTTGATCTCTCTAAAGCACTGGTTCACAGCATTGTAAGCAAGATGATGATCAATGAAGAGCTCCATGCAAGCTGGGACCAGCCCACACAATGCATTGTCTTCCACGAAGTGCAACACAGCAGATTACAGTCCCTGGCTTTTCAGTTGACAGAGAAACTCTCGGTTTTGGCAGAAAGTAATGAAAGGGCAATGGAGTCTAGAACCGGTGGAGGTGGTCTTGATCTGAGTTCGAGGAGAAGGGACAACAATCAAGACTATGCAGGAGCAGCATCAGGTGGTGGGAAGTGGCAGGACAACATGAACTATGGACAAGGAAGACAAGGTAACAGATCTGGTTATGGAGGAAGATCATCTGGACAGAATGGTCAGCCTAGAGACTGGTCGGGCCAGAACCGAGGAGGAGGATATGCAGGAAGAGCTGGTTCAGTAAACAGAGGTGGTATGCAAATGGACGGCTCAAGCCGCATGGTGAATCTTAACAGAGGTGGCCGCC
This sequence comes from Brassica juncea, assembly GCA_018703725.1. NCBI lineage: Eukaryota > Viridiplantae > Streptophyta > Magnoliopsida > Brassicales > Brassicaceae > Brassica > Brassica juncea. The sequence goes on along the minus strand of CM031940.1, from coordinate 3,238,316 downwards.
CTTAAAAGAAGTTTGAGGAGAAATCTGCAGGCAGTGTTTTGACCTTGACGTCGTTTAAGACCTTTCATTACATTTTCTTGTTCATCAATTGAAACTTCGACTCTTTTTTTTTGTCTTTCTTCGTTAAGTTGCTTCAGAACTTAAAATTACTTGAATTCTCTGCAAATGAAGAGAACTTTTTTTTTCCAAAGGTACTATATTTCTTTTGTTCAATCTTTAGTCTGAGACTAGCACCAATACATTTAGTACAAGAACAACACGATCATAACATATGGCCCTAACAGAAAACTTAGACATCGCACACCTATATATAAAACTCTGTGCATTTCAACATTGTTCTATTTCTTTAGATATGCAGAGAAGTGCGACCTCAACAACTCTTTTAACTTCTCTTTGTTCAAAACCCACTCGAACTCACATCGTTTACTGCGTATACGTCTCGTAGAAGAACATAGATAGTAAGATTATGTATAACGTAATATATATTTTTTGAAAATTAAATAAAAACATAACTAAAGTGGATTGATTCAAATTACATAAATGAATATAACAATAATATGTTTAAATTTACTTTAAATAATATTAAACAAAAGAATTAGATTTTCTTGGGTATCCTTTATTATGTATTGGATTGTGAAAATATAAATATAAATTACATTAAAAACATACTAAATATTAAGCAGAAAACAAATATTTTTCAATATGGTAAAGTATAATACTTTTACTTCATTAAAAGTATTTAAATTTCTTCTAGTAAACAATATTTTGTAATTCTTTGGTAAAAATAGGTTTATAGTAAAGAAGTATTTTACTTTCCTTATCTAATATATATTATCTTGCTTATAATATTTTTAAAATATCATTTAACATTTTAAACATAAATACCAAATTTTTTGCTATTTTTGAAAGATCATGTTAAATAAGTAAAATAATTTTAACAAATTTTATAGATACTTTATAGACATTTTTTATTTTGTAATCTGATAAAAATGTAAATAATTTGTGGATAAATGTTTTTATAAGAAAACTAAGATGTAAAAATGAATAAATCATCTCAGCAACAGTAACTATAAAAAATTTTAGTCAACTCAAGATAACTTGTTTATTGATTTAAATTATTGTTTTTTTGTAATCCTCTAAGAAAATGTATAGATATAAAGAAAATATTTTATTATTTTGAAAATATACAACATAATGTTTTCTAAAATAATGTTTTAAAAGTACCATTGACTGACCTGCTTTTAAGACATTGTTGGATAAAATAGCAATCGATTGACCTGGTTTTAAGACATAGTTGGATTATGTTAGCACCTCTGCCGAATCTTTGGATGTTTGTATTTTAATGTTCATTTCTTGTTGTCAAAATAATTGTGCATATACCTTTGCAAGTAGGGAAAGAACATGAAGAACCTTATTTTCTCACATTGATCACACTCGACTGATGATTACGGGTTCCGCAGTAAGTCTTATGGTCAACATCCGGTAAATCAATGATTAATTAAATGATCTTTTCAAAACACTGGTAGTTGTTCCTTTGAAAACCGCTTAAGCTTGTCCCCAACAACTATTGTTCTACCAGTGTCTGTTTTAGAAATTTTATAAATATTAGGATTCCAATATCTCAAGGGAGAGAGACCATTTGGGATTACATGGGATATTTATGTGTGTTTATGGATGGTTCAGGCGGTTCAGTTGGTTTGGCCAATTAGGTTGGTTTGACATATTGATTCGGTTTGTCTAGTTGGGTTTGTTTGACTGATTGTTTTGGGTTGTTTAATTTGAAAATGATATTCTTAATTTTCAATCTGTAAAACTAAAAACTAAAGATATCATTAACGATTGACTTTGCATCATTTGGAAAAGAGCGAGTCAGACCTACAAAAAACAAGTAAAATACAATAATTCATTCCTAAAGCATAGATGAAAAAAAAACATTTCGAGATCCATAATTTCTAGATCTAAGAGGAAAGTCGACTGATCTAAATCTCAATGACATTTAAACATGGATTTAGAACTCCAAAATGCACTAATATTGAGAAATATTGAAAATTTTCTTATCTAAACAAATAGAATCATAATTTGGAAGGCAAACATTGAACCTTTCTAGATTGCATGGAAACTTCATTGAAGGTCCGTTTCTTGTTTTAGAAACATTTTAAAATTGGACTTTTGGAAATGCATGAAAACACATTAAAAACAGGTTTTAAAAAAGGTGGTGTTTCCATTTAGAACTTGTGATTCTGATTTTAGATGCAAAAGAAAGATTACTTGTCAATTGATGTTTAATGATTCTTGTTGTTGACAAAAAAAGATTACTCTTATTTTTATACTTACCATAGAATGACTACTTGCTGAATGTATTATATATTATTTTATTTCCAGTATTTACTACTATTTACGTATAATGATTTGATCTATAATGAAACTGATATCATCATTTTATCAAAACATAACTTGTTTTTTCTACTTTTTGATAAAAGGTTTATAGAAGCTACAAACAGAAATAATATTCTTGTCACTTAATTTTTTCTTAGAATTATATTCCAAACTATAGAAAAAAATTGAATTCACATGTTCATCAATTATATATATCTGTATATATAAAAATATCTATAGATGTTTCTAAAATGTTTTTAATTTTTTATAAAAATCATGTTTCGAATTCATGTGTATTTGTTTTTGGAGTCTAGGTTTCTTTAGTAAACACTAGTGCATTCAAAGAGGTTTCAGCACTCCAGCCCTAGTTTCATCACACATCTCGTGAACCAGTGCATAATGCATTAGCAATATGATAAGAACAAATCACACACACAAAACAAAAGAAAAACTAATATTCAAAATAGCCTTTATGCATTTTTTTTTGATCAAGCCTTAATGCATAATGCATCTCCTAATCAACTTTTTGATGTCGCATGTGGTTGATATAGACTCTCCACCACATAACTTAAACAGCATCGGTAGGTAACACTCGACCTTATTATACTTTGCATTGAACTTCAAATTACAAAAACGAAGCACCCCTTTTGTGCAGCTGGTATAGCAAAAGGTCCAATACCAGCAAACATATCACACACGGTTTCTCCAGGTTTTAAACAGAGATGAAATGCGCATGTTCCAATCTTGAGTTCCAAATAAATAAGGCTGTAGTCTAGCTTAAACCTTGGCCCATATTGCTTTTACTTCTGTCTCCATCCCAGTGTCTCCAGCTTTGTTAACAATAGTCTTGATCCTTGGGATATTTTTTTCTACGAGTGTAAAAGATCAACAAGAACATCAGATTTCTTTGCTGTCATGATAGAGGGATATGAGAAAACTTGCATCATAGATAACCTTTGATATGATGTCTTTGAACGGAAGGAGCTCGTCATGTAGATTTAAGTGGACAATATGGACCTTCACATAATAAGCAAAGAGATGTTGGTCTTCATGATGCTTGGAAACTTAGCAAGAACATTCTCTATACTTGCAGACTATACATTGATAACAAATGCAACAGAAAATTACTAGCTAATACAAACAGAGTTTTAATAATTAACTATTGTTTCAAAAGATGGAAGGTATATCCACTCCACCTGGCAGAATCTGCTTCAATATGTGATCTGCCATGAAAGACCAATATGACCTAAACATGATAAGAACCTAAATAAACAATTATCAAGGTTAATAGAAGAACCAAGAAACACTTCTGATATTACCAAACGTATCTTGTCACAATCAGGTTCTTCAGTGATCAGTGATCGGCTTAATTCGAAGCATGTTCAGCATGCATCTACAAGTTGTCAAACCAGAAAAAGAACTTCCTTTTCATCAATGAGAACATAAGGTACATCTTTAAAAGGCAATTTATTTCTCTCTGAGCTCATTACTCTTGAGTACGAAGTTTGGAGATAAAAGAGTAACTTTTGAGATCATTTTTAGTGTAAAGGTTAAAACTTTTATGAGTCTCTGAAGCCGAAAGAACGTACCCATCGAGATTGACATCGAACTTACTTTCATCAACCATGATGTTAACGGTCTGGGTTCACTGTGTTCGAGTATCAAGAAGCGGCGGAAGAAAAGGAGCTAGCACACCGGACATGTGTTTGCAGAGCCATGAAGGTGGAAGTGTAAAAAAAAAACGTGAAATTGTACCGTGACTCTCTTTCTTTTTTAAAAAGTATGATTAAAATAATAATAAAATTGTTACAGGAAAAAAAAAGAATAAATCTCCAAAAAAAATAAGGAAGGGTCGAACCCGTAACATGAAGGTACTGGGATGAAATAACCTTTATGGATCAGGCCCTAAAATATCTTCGAAATGATTGGTGGACCAAGGGTTAAAAGAATATCATGATTACAAATTTTGTGTCAACAAAAATCTCAAGTATATTAAAACTTAACCTACTTAATTAAGTCCAATGTTTAATCATATCTAACCCATTTGCAACCATGTTTCAAAGTATAATTAGGTTTTTTTTAAATACATGTTAATTGGAATCCAATTTAACATCCCTTTTCCTGGCATATCATTTTGAGTTTTTGAGGTAAATTTTATTTCTTGCAACCATCCATAAGAAACCCTTGGTCATTCATTATAGACTTGACATTCTCTGAAACAAAATGTTTATAGTCAAATACATGAAGAACATTTACAATTGAAGTTCAAAAGTGGAAAGCCTACATATCTAACGGGATACACGTGAACCACTCAACAACTGTCTTAAAGGGAGAGAAATAAAGATAGATCAACGTCAACATATTCATTAACATTAACCTCGTACGGCACAACCACCCTCTTCTTTTTTTCTATTGGAAAAAAGTTTTGCCTTTCAAGTTTGAAAGTATATATTTTACATTATTACTTTCCACTTTGAAGAGTAATTTCATCATTAACCACAAATAAATTGCTTTGCTAATTGTAGTTATTGAGGGAGTAGGGTTATGTTTCTATGGAAGTTGGAGTCTGTTATATATAACATCTGGAGCTCTTTTGATTAATATGATTGACCCTTGAGGGAAAAAAATTGCTTTTAAATTTGCCTAAACGCACTTGGCTTAGTTAGCAGATCTAGTGATCCGTGTTTGGTAGGGCCCCACAAATATAGCCGTTATGACGAGAAGTGAAGGAGCGGTTTGTTGTCCATAGTGTAAGCTCCGGCGCATTAAACGAAGCTCGTCTGCCAAAAACAAAACTTTAAATACTTTTTTGATCTTTGTAGCAAAGTATTTTTATTTTCTATATTCTCATATTATTCATTCAAAAAATTTTGTCATCTTCTTTATTTTTGTTTGAAAAGAATTTTCTTTGTTCTATTATCTTATTACTTTATTCAGACGAAAAATACTTTGATCTCTTACTCAGATTTGGAATTAGCGTTGCCTAATAAACACTAATAATTAATTAAGAGCAATCAGGTTCTTTTTCATAAAAATTACTAAACTTACAACAAGTATAAATTTGAAGCTAAAAATTATATTGTGATAATACACATGACAAAACGAAAGATAAAAAAACTATGTTTTTTTGGTATTACATGGTCTTTGAAATTCATATAAATAAAATAATCTTACTGACTAGTCCTAATGTCCAAGTAGTACGAGCAATAATTCACTCATATGGTTAAACAAAATGACATGAGCTAGATCGACCCAACGTAAAAAACAAAGTATTCAAACACACAATTAACTAAGAAAATGAATATAATAAATAAACTAGCCGTTAGAACTCATTTAGTATTAGAGAGAGCGTCTGCTCCACCCCAAAGCCTCTTATTACAATCACCTGATCTTTGTCTCCTCTCTCTCTCTCTCTCTCTCTCTCACTACAAGATAAAAAAAGAACACAAAGATTCTCTCTCTCTGTAACATGGGCACGTGCTGTGTTCTTTTCCAACGAAACCCATCTCTCACTATACAAAACTCTTTCAAATCCAAAACCATTCCCTGTTCAATCCTTGCTTAGGAATCTCATTCACTCTTCTTCTTCTTTCTCTTCTTCTCTCTTCCAATGGAGTTTACCACCAAAGATCAATCCTTTCTTGATCAGAAACCTCTTGCTTCACTTCGAAGCTTCTTTCTCCTTCACCTAATCACCATCATCCTCCTCCTCCTCGTCTCTCCCAGCTCGGGCCAGGCCTGGGACGGTGTAGTGATCACACAAGCTGATTACCAAGGCCTTCAAGCTGTTAAGCAAGAGTTTATCGACCCAAGAGGGGTCCTAAGAAGCTGGAACGGTTCAGGCTTCACTGCTTGCTCCGGAGGCTGGGCTGGAATCAAATGTGCTCAAGGTCAAGTCATAGTGATTCAGCTTCCGTGGAAGTCTCTTGGAGGTAGAATCTCTGAGAAAATAGGACAGCTTCAAGCTCTCCGTAAGCTGAGTCTTCACGACAACAACCTCGGAGGCTCTATTCCGTTGTCTCTAGGACTCATTCCTAACCTCAGAGGACTTCAGCTTTTCAACAACCGTCTCACCGGCTCCATCCCTGCTTCTCTCGGTGCTTCTCGTTTCCTTCAGACGCTTGATCTCAGCAACAACTTGCTGTCTGAATCTATCCCACCGAGTCTTGCTGATTCCACTAAGCTCCTTAGGCTTAACCTCAGCTTCAACTCACTCTCTGGTCAAGTCCCAGTGAGTCTCACTCGCTCTGCTTCTCTTCAGTTTCTTTCCCTTGACCACAACAACCTCTCTGGTCCTGTCTTAGACACTTGGGGTAGTAGTAGTACTAACAACACTTCTCCTAGTCTCCTCCGTGTCTTGTCTCTTGATCACAACACTCTCTCTGGTCCATTCCCCTTTTCAATCTGCAACTTACTTGACCTACAAGACTTTTCCTTTAGTCATAATAGGATCAGTGGAACCCTACCTTCCGAGCTAAGCAAACTCACTAAGCTTAGAACAATGGATGTTGGCAGCAACAGTGTAAGTGGCCAGATTCCTGAAACCCTAGGGGACATTTCTTCTCTTACACGTCTAGATTTGTCTCAAAACAAACTGACTGGAGAGATTCCTGTTTCCATCACTGATCTGAAAAGCCTCACCTTCTTCAATGTCTCTTACAACAACTTATCTGGTCCTGTTCCTACTCTCTTGTCCCAAAAGTTCAACTCCACCTCTTTTGTCGGAAACCTAGAGCTTTGTGGTTACAGTGTCTCCACGCCGTGTCCTACTCTAAACCCTCCTCCACCGTCTCCCAAGAAATCATCTGGCAGGAACCTGAGTACTAAAGACATCATCCTCATTGCTTCTGGAGCACTCCTCATAGTTATGTTTATCCTTGTATTTGTTCTCCTCTGTTGCTTGCTGAGGAAGAAACCAGACAAATCCAAAGCTAAGGGCGGAGAGGCTGGACCAGGAGTTGCAGCTACAAAGACTGAGAAAGGAGGAGAAGCTGAAACTGGAGGTGAGACTGGAGGGAAGCTTGTTCACTTTGATGGGCCAATGGCGTTTACAGCTGATGACCTTCTATGTGCAACGGCAGAGATCATGGGGAAAAGCACTTATGGAACAGTGTACAAAGCTACACTTGAAGATGGAAGTCAAGTTGCAGTGAAGAGACTGAGAGAAAAGATCACCAAAGGGCAGAAAGAGTTCGAGAACGAGATTAATGTATTGGGAAGAATCAGACACCCGAACCTACTTGCACTTAGAGCTTATTACTTGGGACCCAAGGGAGAGAAGCTTGTGGTCTTTGATTACATGTCTAGAGGCAACCTTGCCACATTCCTACATGGTAAACCTTGATGATACTTATATGTTATAATGTTATGGGATATTGTAACGTTTGTATAACATATGGTTTAATGTTTTGAAACTGCAGCTAGAGGACCTGATGTTCATATCAACTGGCCTACAAGGATGAGTTTAATAAAAGGAATGGCACGTGGTCTGTTCTACCTTCACACGCACGCAAACGTCATCCACGGTAACCTAACGTCAAGCAACGTACTCTTGGATGAGAACAACAACGCGAAGATCTCAGATTACGGTCTCTCAAGGCTAATGATAACAGCAGCAGGGTCAAGCGTGATTGCAACAGCTAGTGCATTAGGTTACAGAGCACCTGAGCTCTCTAAGCTGAAGAAAGCCAACACCAAGACCGATGTGTATAGCCTCGGCGTGATCATACTGGAGCTTTTGACTGGTAAATCTCCGAGCGAGGCCTTGAACGGTGTGGATCTGCCTCAATGGGTTGCTACTGCCGTTAAAGAAGAGTCCACTAATGAAGTTTTTGATGTGGAGTTGTTGAATGATGTGAACACTATGGGCGATGAGTTGTTGAATACGCTGAAACTGGCTTTGCATTGTGTTGATCCTACACCATCAACGAGACCTGAAGCTCAGCAAGTTATGACACAGCTTGGAGAGATTAGACCGGAGGAGATGGCAGAAGCAACAACATCTGAACCGTTGATTGATGTTCCTGAAGCTTCTGCTTCCACAAGTCGATAGAGGAGAGTGAAGAGTTTTGCAGAGTAGTAGTAGATTTCTTTTTGTAATTCTTTGATTCTCCAAGTAGTGTTTCCTGTTTTATTTCATTTATGTGTTTTAACCATTTCGTCATCAGTTAGTGTTCGTAAATACTGTAAACTGGGCATGTTTTTTTTATCTTTGATCAAACAGAGTACTCTGTTTTCTCAAGCTTGAGTGAACATAACTAAGATGCTAAAAGATATGAGATTCACCCACTATAATAAACTTTGATATTTTAATTAGGCCAATAACCCATTTTGGTATGTATTAGTCTAATCGTCAAACCATTTACAAATACAAAGTTGGCAGAGAAGCTTAATCATATAACTCAGGAAAGAACAAAGTGCTAAGAGGCTAAAAGATATGAGCTTTTTTTATTTATTTTCAATTCAATGAACTCTTTTCCTTAGTAGAATGAATGTGTTTCGTTCAAAAAAAAATGGATGTGTATATGCAGTGTATATACATCAATATTAGCTTTGGGGAAACTTGTTATAATGAATGTGTATATGCAAATGTACAATGTACATCAATGTGTATATTAACTTTTTCCATAGAAAGTGGGGAAACTTGTTAAAATTGACATCAATATTAGCTTTGGAGAGGCTGTTGGCTTTCATCAGCAATGGACATATTGACAATAGGATATAATTTATATTTTTCATTTTATAAAATAAATTAATGTATAATAATATTTCAAAACTAATTACGATATTAGTAAATACATATATTTTTTGAAAATTAAGATCTTATTAAAATCTTTTAAACAGATTATTTGTTAGATTTTTTTTTAAAATATATATATATATATATATATATATATATTTAAATGAAATGATATCAAAAATATTATGATTAAAATAGTTCAAAGATTATATATATTATTAGTCTTAATAAAATACATTTAATAAAATTTCTAAAAGATGGTCCAAATTAAAAAAAAAAAAAAATCACACATGAAATAAGTCATGACTTCTTTTTTAATAGATAAGATTAGCTACTTATCTCTTTATTCATCCATTTAATCACTCTTTTATGTTAATGTACTAGTTTTAAAGACAGGAGACAGCCCATACATATTTGATTAACAAAGTCCAACCGTAACCAACTAAGCCTAAACGCATCGTTTAAATAAAAATGCCAGGTTTTGATTTTTCCTCATAGGGAGATACAAAAGTCTACTTTATTAGTAAAGATATTTCTTTTGGAACTGAAAGAAGATTTCGTCTTCACATAATATACCTCATCTCTATCTTCTTCTTAACCTCTCAAGTCTGCTACGGTAGGACTATATATGTCCAGAACTAAACCATGTGGCCTATTTTATATCTTTTACATATGTATTAGTTTCACGTTCTTTGTGACAACAAGTAAAAAGCTACAAATTTTGTAACTGAACATCACAAAGACAGTGAAACTAATACATGTTTACAAGATATGAGGTTGAGAATTGAGAGGCGTAGTTAATACATGTCCAAAAATATTTTGGGACTTATGACGGCAGCGCGACTAAGTGATCGATAGGGTTTTGAGAGTCGGTTCTCCTTATGGATTCCAGCATCAGTAGTTGCAGGACTCCTCTGGGGGTGGAGTTATGCTATGAAGGCCAGCTGCCAATGGATCTACAGTCTAGTTCTTGCACGCCGGCCTCTGTCATGTCGCGAAGAAACTGGAATAGCTCCTCTGCCTGTGCTTATAGGAGTTGAAAGCTTTGTGCTTCTTCAAGTCTTCTTTCCCTTCGCTTGTTACTCTTCCTTTTTAGATCTGTCTCTTTTGTTGTTTGTTGTTCATGCCTCTAGATCGGAGATGTTTTTCCCGCACACTGGAAAGCTTCCCTTTGTATCTCTTTTTTGGGTTGGACTTTTAAATATTAACTAGAATTTGATCAGTGCTTTCAAAGCTCGAGCCTTTTCGATTGATCATTTCGGTTAAATATACATGAATTTATAGTTTTTATTAGAAAACAAATAATTTTAAAGTTGTTCAATTATAATGTTTGAGTTTTAAAGAGTGTTTTCATATCAGACACAGACCCATGGTCGAACAGATAGACCCGGCGATCTGTATATAACATGTATATAACATATGAACATATATAATTTGTTAATATTATTATTTTCCTAAATTTATCTAAAGTTCTATATAAATATACATATATGTTAAATCAAAATTGTATAATTGTCTATCTAGACCCGTCCTCCATTATTTTAAAATGATATTTAATGTTTTTAAACTGGATATAATTTTAATGATAAAAAATATATTTGATAATATTTTGTTGAGGAATATGATTTGTTCTGGCAAATTCCCAAAAATGGTTATTGATATGTTTAGTTAAATGATTTTATAGTATATAGGTGACATTCCAATTCAACATCAGACCTTACCTCAGTTGATAGAGCGGAAGACTGCTGTTTGTGACAGCATATCTTTAGGTCGCTGGTTCAATTCCGGCAGGGCGGATTAATTTTTAAGTTTTCAAAAGACATGTTTATGTGTTCGTAAACACTGTAAACTGGCCATGTTTTTTTTATCTTTGATCAAACAGAGTACTCTGTTTTCTCAAGCTTGAGTGAACATAACTAAGATGCTAAAAGATATGAGATTCACCCACTGTAATAAACATAACTAAGATGCTAAAAGATATGAGATTCACCCACTATAATAAACTTTGATATTTTAATTAGGCCAATAACCCATTTTGGTATGTATTAGTCTAATTGTCAAACCATTTACAAATACAAAGTTGGCAGAGAAGCTTAATCATATAACTCAGGAAAGAACAAAGTGCTAAGAGGCTAAAAGATATGAGCTTTTTTATTTATTTTCAATTCAATGAACTCTTTTCCTTAGTAGAATGAATGTGTTTCGTTAAAAAAAAAATGGATGTGTATATGCAGTGTATATACTTAATATTACCTTTGGGAAAACTTGTTATAATGAATGTGTATATGCAAATGTACAGTATACATCAATGTGTATATTAACTTTTTCCATAGAAAGTGGAGAAACTTGTTAACATCAATATTAGCTTTGGAGAGGCTGTTGGCTTTCATCAGCAATGGACATATTGACAAGCGTCCCCCTTTCTGTAATATTTAGTCCTCAATTAACACCTGATAGGATTTGTATATTGATTTACATTTGAATGCTCTTATCAACCTCCATAATCACAACCAGATGAATCAATAATTAAGCAATTCTTCGTGATACAAGAAAAAAAAAATCTTCACATGAAACAAAAGCTTAAAAATCACTCAGAAGTTATATTGCTCTATTTGCAGTAGCAAATCCGCCAAGACAATTTATAACAGAAGGGCAAAGCCAGTAACCGGATAGAATAGATAGAATAAAGTTAACCGGTTTACGGTTCACGGTTTAGATCAATTGTCACCATGTTTTTGACTTCTTATATATATTTTTTTCCATATTCATCCACTAACTTGCACATCAAATAATACACAATCATGGCTTCGTCAAGACTGATATATATATATATAGATTATTTCCCTATCTCACATTACGTCATAACAAGTAACCAACTGCCACGTGTCACATATATTTATTTATTTATTACCATTCTTGTTTTCTATTTTTAGCTCTGAACACATAAACGCAATCACTAGTCATCTATCAAGATCGACGATTAGAGTCTCCTTCTCTGTTGTGTGGAAGAAAGAACGACGATGAACATCTTCCAAAGCCGAAAATTCTCAGGCCTATGTGTTCTCTCAATCTTGCTCGTATCAGTCACGATCCTCCTCTTGACCAACGACACCATCGATCTCTTCCCTTACTTGTCTCTCTCTTACCTCCGTCGCTCTTCTCTCTCCGACGTCCCCACCGTCACACCAGCCTCTAGTCCCACCACCGTGAACATCTCTCCACCCCCTCCGGAACCACCGGTCTCTCAGACCCCCGTCGACGACGATGATCCGGTTGATCAAGATTTGGAAATGGATTGGTTTAAAGACAAGAGTAGTTTGAAGGTGGAGTGGAAGAGATGCGAGAGTCCAGATTACATGCCGTGTCTGGACAACGTAAAAGCCATCAAGAAACTCAAGTCCAAGAGGAACATGGAGCACAGAGAGAGGCACTGTCCTGTGCCTGCACCTAGATGTCTCGTTCCTTTACCAAAACGCTACAAGGTTCCTTTGCCTTGGCCTAAGAGCAGAGACATGGTGAGAGACTCGTTTCTTGGTTCCTGTTCTACTTCTTGAGTAGATTAAGATTGGTATCTCTGTTCTTGTTCTGCTTCTTAATCAGATTAGACGTTGTCCTCTGTTCTTGTTCTGCTTCTTGATTAGATTAAGATTAGTACCTCTGTTCTTGTTTTGCTTCTTGATTACACATTGCCCTCTGTTCTTCTTATGCTTCTTGATAGATTAGATTAGTACCTCTGTTCTTGTTTTACTTCTTGATTAGACATTGTCCTATGTTCTTGTTCTGCTTCTTGATTGTATTAGATTAGTACTTCTGTTCTTGTTCTGATTTTTTTACTACATTGTCCTCTGTTCTTCTGCTTTTTATAAACTCTTGTGTTTGTGTAGATATGGTATGATAATGCTCCTCATCCCAAGCTTGTAGAATACAAGAAAGATCAGAACTGGATTCGTAAAACCGGACCTTTCTTTGTCTTCCCTGGAGGTGGAACTCAGTTCAAAGACGGTGTTATTCACTACATCAACTTCATACAAAAGGTACACAGTTTCTACACTGTTCTCTGTCCTGTTTCTTTTTGTTTTACTTACGGTTCTTGTTTTTTTTTACAGACGTTACCTGTTCTTGAATGGGGAAAGAAAGTACGAGTGGTTCTTGACGTTGGTTGTGGTGTGGCTAGCTTTGGTGGGACTTTACTAGACAAAAACGTGATCACAATGTCTTTTGCTCCCAAAGACGAACACGAAGCTCAGATACAGTTCGCGTTAGAACGTGGAATCCCAGCTACACTAGCTGTTATTGGAACTCAAAAGCTTCCTTTTCCTGATAATGCTTACGACGTTATCCATTGTGCTAGATGCAGAGTCCATTGGCACGGATACGGTTTGATATATACAACCTTAGCTTTTAAGATTGTTTGTTTACAGTATAGTTTCATGAACATTGTGTTGTTGTAGGCGGTAGACCGCTTTTGGAACTTAACCGGATTCTAAGACCTGGAGGGTTCTTTGTTTGGTCAGCTACACCGGTTTATCAACATGATGAAGGGCACCGTAACGTTTGGAAAAGTTAGTGTGTTTATATTGTTGGTTACTTCTACCACACGTAAGGTATTGATGAATGCTTTTTTTTCTTCTTCTTTTTGTAGCTATGGAGTCTTTGACTACATCAATGTGTTGGAAAGTAGTGGCTAGAACCCGGTTTACAAAAGTTGGGTTCGTGATTTACCAGAAACCAAACTCTGATTCTTGCTATGGAACTCGTAAGAACAATGAACCGCCTCTTTGTAATGAAGAAGACACAAAGAAGAACAGTTCATGGTACACTCCTCTGCTTAGCTGTGTACCGAAGGTACCGGTCGGTTTAACCGGAAGATGGCCTTCCCAATGGCCTGAAAGGTTAACCGATAAGCCGGTTAGTCTCTTAACAGAACAGGGAAGTGAAGAGAGTTTCAGAGAAGACACAAGGCTCTGGTCTGGAACCGTGACAGATATCTACTTAAACAGTTTAGCTATAAACTGGACGAAGATTCACAACGTGATGGACATGAATGCTGGTTATGGAGGGTGAGACACTTCTTCAATATAGTCAAAGATTCATTCTATTTTCTTACCTTTTCTTCTTGATGTTTGGTTTCAGATTTGCAGCTGCACTTATAAACAAACCTCTATGGGTCATGAATGTGGTTCCTGTACAAGGTGAAGACACGTTATCGATGATTTTCGATAGAGGGTTGATTGGGATATACCATGATTGGTGTGAGTCTTTCAACACGTACCCAAGATCATATGATCTCTTGCACTCTAGTTTCCTTCTCACCAAACTTTCTCAAAGGTAAACAAAAAAAAACTTATGATTCTGCCTACAAGCTTGTTGTTTTTCCAATCCGTAGCACGACTACATGCTGTTTTTTTTATCAGGTGTGATTTGATGGAGGTGGTAGTGGAAATAGACAGAATAGTAAGACCAGGAGGATACCTTGTGGTGCAAGACACCGTTGAAATGATGAAGAAGCTAAACCCTATTCTTTTATCTCTACGGTGGTCAACGAATGTGTACAAAGGCAAATACCTTGTTGGCTTGAAGTCGTCGTGGCGTCCGTAACACACAAACATTCGTCCTCTCTATATAACAAGGATTCAAGGAACTAAGATTAGAAGATGTTCAATGGTTTTCTGTACGGATTTTCCTAACTTTTGACTAATTATAGAGAATTAAAAATTGTCTCAAAACAATTTTGATAGTGTTCTTCTACATATAAGATTTCAAAAGAATGAATCAATTTTTGAATCATTAGCTTTTCTTGTGTTTTAAATAAGAGAAAATCTGAATATATTAAAAATAATTTCGGATGCGACGTAGTTTTGATAATAGGCTTGATTCATATTATGGGCTTTTCCAATGAACCCATTAGAACAAAACCGAGAAACACACATAAGTCTCTCTCTGTCTCAAATCAAGCTCCCTGGTAAAACCCTAGCTTACACAACCCTTGAGCCGTTATATAACTGTTCCCTCGCATCATCTAAGCTAAGCTCTGAGAAACTGCAAAAGGTAGAACCTTTCGATGAACCCAGTTCATGTTCTTGATTCTCTTTCACTTCAGTTTGATCCGATGGTTTGCTCTACTTCTTTAATTTTAATTGTGTAAGAGCACATATCGAAGGCTTGCAGATAACGTTATCATTAAAACGCCTGCGAGCTCAATATTTGTGCGAAACCTTAAAACCATCCATTGAGATTCAAAAGGTCTCTGTGTTATAAGAATCTCTCTTTTTTCTTATCGACAATTTCTAATGAATGGGACATTTCTGAGTAGTTGAGTCGCTAGTTTTTTTTTGCAATGAATCACACAGTAGTAAGAACTTAGTTACGTATTACTGTAGTTTACAGTGTTCATAAGTAATAATGATTCCACAAGCTTTCTTCTTTGAACAGTTAAGGGCATATGTTTGATGAATCTATTCTGGATTAAGAGAGCATTATGTATTTAAATGGCTTTAGTTTCTTACATTGAGTTGCTTGATCATGACTTTGTTATTGGTAGGATTCGGGGAAAAGTATACGGGACTGGAAGTGGTGCCAATGTGGAGATTTTCAACCGTGGGAATGGAACTGGTAGAGAATCTATATATGGGATTAAGTTTCGGGACGAGAAGTTTAAGTTGAAGCACACGGGTCCAGGGATGTCCCCAACATGAATGGTTGGGACCATTCATGTTGAAGAATGTGGTGAAGGCAAATGGAGAATGTTGGATCTGTGAGGGAAACGACTTCTGAACCAGTTGTGATTGAAGATAGTGTTGAGATCAAGGATGGAAGTTCGGAAACCTCTGAATAAGAACGAAACTTGAGAACCCTCGAACAAGTTGGGAGGTGTTGGTCATTTTATTTTGTGAAGGCTAGGCAACATCAGAATTTCGTTGAGATCAATCTGTACTTGTGATGCAGAACATGACTTGGGTTTTGAAAATAATAATATGAACCTACGAAGTGTTTGTAGTCAAACTTGTACAGTTGTTAGACTTTTTCGATATGGGTAAATATATTCTGATGGGCCGTTTGGTTATATGTCGTTGAACAATGATCATTTATCTATCGTTTGGAAATGAAAATGTTGATTTCTTACACGGATCAAATACTATCCATATACGATGGTTTTGGATCCTAGATCATTCGGAGCTCCCATATGCATATGGTTTGTAGCATTTAATAAGCCAATGACAAAAAGTGATTAATGCACGGCCTTGACAATTTCAACATTCAGTCCCTCACTATGGAAGTACTGTTCATGTATTGTGCGGCAACACTGTTAATTTCTTTAAGCAAAATTCACATGAAACCAGTGTTTTGAAAACCGGACCGACCAGCCGGTCGAACCGGTTCGACCGTGATTCGCTGAGGAAGTCGAGTCCGGTTCGGTTTAAAACCCGGATTTGTAAAAAACCGGTAAAACCGGCTGAAAACCGGTAAAACCGGTGACCCGGGTCAATTTTAAAACCCAGTTCATAAAAAAAAATATATAATTAAGTGTTTTCAACTATTACTAGCTAAAATTTAAATATTTTATAATTAGTGTTCAACTATCACTATTTAATTGATTTTTTATTTTCTGAAGAAACAATGTGAAAAACATATTTTTTTTTACTTTTATATACTATCTTTATTTTACCATATTCATAAAATTTGAGATTTAGTTGTAAAAATAATTAAATATGATAATTTTAATTGTAAATCATAGTATGATTTTATCAATTTTAGGTTACATAGTATTCAGTTTTATTTACTATATATACAGTTAGATTTATATTTATTGTTTATATTTAGTTAATTATAAAAAAGAATAGAGAATGTATTATATATAGAAGTAAAGTTCATATAATATAAAAATATAATTATATATATATAAGTTTCATAGATAGAAAACCCGGTTCGACCGGTTAAACCAGTCCAACCAGTCAACCAGTAGCTACACCGAATCGGTATCCGGTCCGGTTTTCAAAACATTGCATTGCATGAAACTGAACATGCACTCTTGGTTTACAGAAGTAAACGAAAACAAAAAATAATAATATATGTATAGACGTCAAAGTAAATAACGAATTATGTCAACTTGTGAACGCAAAGACATCATAATTACGTAAGGATGAAGTTATATTACGCTACGCCAGGACACTGCTGTGTATTTGCAAAACATAACAATAGTAATATAATGATTTGGTCGTTCTCTTCATCCAATCAAACCCGATGGCTTTAAGATTACGGCGAAACCGTTAGGTCAAATACTATTGTCCTAAAATTCATTCCCAAAACTATAGTTTTATTTATCTAATCGTTACTTTTTATATACTCTTATAGTACAAGTAGATGGACGTCATATTTTATCAAAATCATTAAATTTGGAGTCTTATTTTGACTGACAAAAAGAAATTACTTTAACTATTCTATACTGCATTAATATGAAACTTGGATATAAATTTATATATTAATTTAGATTTGAAAACTTGAATACAAAACTTAAATTAGGTGAAAAACAAATATAAAAATATCCAACGTTTAATCCAGTGGAACCAGAATATTAGTGGATTAATAGTAATTTCAGTATTGTTAAAAACAACTTGGATTTGTATTATTGACTGAAGAATGGTTTAGATTAACATGATATACCAATGTCAAGAATTCTGATTTGTTTCCTCAAATATAAAGTTTCTTAATAAATTTTGAATAACACATTAGAAAAAATTTGATCATAAGAAGAAGTTTCACACACGATAGATCGTGGACAAAATGTTGCTTTGTTCAACTTTGATAAACATTACAAAATATGGCCGTGTGATGTGAACATGAATATGCATATTGGTTTTTATCATTTCGACCGGACCTTTTTGTTCATAGAAGCTGATGCATCAATTGGTTAATTCCTGTTAAGCTATAAACGCCAAGAACACAACAGCAAGTGATTAAACATAAGTACTTGTGTGGACCAAGAAAATAATTAATCTAACTTGGATAAATAACACAAAAACGTGGCAGGTTTGATAACAATTATGGAACACTTCTGTACACTATTTTATATTATAAAAACTGAAAAGATTGAAGAAATAAAAGAAAATAATTTACAAAAATTTTTTTTAAGGAGAATGTGGGCATTCCCATTTCCCACAACATCCATCACTATACAACCACATGGCAAAGAAGCTGGAATGAAAACGAAGAAAGTAACCTCCACGTTGAACTAGTCAGCAACTCCTCCCACGTATATTTTCTTTAAATTTCAAATAATTTTATTAATCCGCAAAGACCATATATAAGACAATTAATCAATTATTCAACTGCAATCATCCAACTTCAAAACAAAAAACCACGTGGAACATAAAGCCCACCATAATTCTCGTTAAAACAACAGCACACAAAATAAAAGCGAGACATGTCGACAGGCTACGACAGAAGTCTTTATCGACGGTGATGGCTTTGGCCTCTTCTTTTGAAACCTTTTTGCTCTTCTGGCATCTCTATGGTCCCATAGATTCTTCTCTTTTTCTTTCCATGTTATATTACCTTTATTTTTTATAAAATAACGCACTGTACCGGTCAATTCTACACGTTTTCATTTTTTACAAAGCTCTACAATACGCATTATCTTTTTTTTTACAGCGATAAGTGTTGGTCTTTTTCTCTCTTATCGTTGAATATAATTTAAAAAAAAAAAGAATATAAATTTTTTTTTAGAAGAAGTTATTTCCTTTTTTCTGAATTTATTTATGGGCCAACCCAAGGGGACACGCGCTTTAAAAACAATTTTAATATTGTAAATAAAGTTGAAAAGTCATGTTGCTGCTCTCACAAAGGCACGCCAACTCAAACTCAAAGCTCTCTCTCTCTCTCTCTCTGTATTCGTCTTCTAGCTAGCTTACTTTTTCTTCAGGTCTTTTTCTCATCTTATAATCTGTGATATTCAGATTCATATCCGAGCTTCGGTTTCTACCAGCTCTTGGTATTCATTAAATCCTATTTCCAGTTGTTGTCTTCACAATGAGCAAGAACTGGATACCCGTACGGTTAAGGCTTCAAATGCGTACTCTCATAGTGTTTCTGGTGATTTTGAGCCTTGATTCGTTGGAAACAGAAGGTTTAGGGGTGAAGAAAGATCTACAGGCTGATAGAGATGCAGCAGCTTTGTAAGTATCAGCTTCTTCTGTGATTGTTTTTTTTTTTACTCTATAGTTGAAAATGATTTTTTTTGTTTATCAACATCAATGTAGTTGGTATGGTAGATCCACGACTTGCATAGCTAGGGGAAAGATTCACCTCCACTTCCGAAATTTAATTAGTTACTCTTATCTTCTTCTTTGAAAGGGAGTAACTCTCTAATGTAATTGAATTTTATGCCATTTTGAAGTAAAAAGTAGAGTCATAAATTAAAAAATAAATATACTACTGTAAATCTATTATTTAGTTTGTTATGTAAATCTAATATTTAGTTTATTATGTAGTGAAAAATTGAATAAGATTAAAACATTTCTTATTCCAAACTCCATTGAATTGGAGATGATTTTAGTATGTAATACATTATTCGGCCTCTTAATTAATTAAGAAAAAACACATACAGTAGAACCTCTATAAATTAATAATCGATAAATTAATATACACTAAAAATCTCTATAAATTAATATAATATCATAGTCCCAAATTGAGTTTTTGGTTCAATTAGTATTTCGATAAATTAATATCTCTATAAATTAATAAAAAAATATAATTTTGGTGTAATCCCAACGTTATTAATTTACAGAGGTTACACTGTATATTGATCATTTAGCTCCTAGTTTGTAACTGTTTTAGGTCTTCCTGAATGTTATATATAGAAAGAAGTTTTCACTTGCATTCTATTACAAGACTTGCTACATGTTAAGTCCTCTGTCTTTTACTCAAATCATTTAACCTTGGGTCTTTTCTTTTTGTAGGGAAGCTATTAGTTTTCACAGGAAATTACTAGGTCGTTTCCGTAACCCCTACACGCATTTGAATGCGTACAAGGACCACCGGCCTGTGGCATCTGCTACACCACCGTCATCTCCGGTTGTTCCTTCTCATAGAACTAAGACCAGTAGATCCTCAGCATTGCATCCACCACGGAAAAGTCCACCTGCCCTGCATATCTCTTCTGCTCCGCCTCCTTCTGTGGCCCTTTCAATTATTCCTACTCAAAGAAGAAGTTCTTCAAACAGTGTAGCACCTATTGTTGTTGGCTGCACAGGGGGTGTCCTCCTTCTTTTAGCTACTGGTGTCTTCTTTTTCAAAAGTAAGGCTGGCAAATCTGTGAATCCTTGGCGTACAGGTCTTAGCGGACAACTTCAGAAAGTGTTCATAACTGGTAATTTAATTTCCCACTATGTTAAGTAACATTAACTCATTATTATGTTTGGTTTTGAACACTAATGTTTGTCTGATTATCTACCCTCAGGTGTCCCAAAACTCAAAAGGTCTGAGATAGAAGCTGCATGTGAAGAGTTCAGTAATGTAATTGGGTCTTGTCCCATTGGTACATTGTTCAAAGGGACACTATCAAGTGGGGTGGAGATAGCTGTGGCTTCCGTTGCTACTGCTTCTGCCAAAGAATGGACTAGTAACATAGAAATGCAGTTCCGAAAAAAGGTATTTACCGTCAAGTAGTTCACTTTTTATTTCCTAAAAGGGGTCATCCTCTTATCTTTTTATGTTTTTGATAATTTCAGATTGAAATGTTATCCAAGATCAACCACAAAAACTTTGTCAACCTTCTTGGTTACTGTGAAGAAAATGAACCTTTCACTAGGATCTTGGTCTTTGAATATGCATCAAACGGATCGGTCTTTGAACATTTACACTGTAAGCCAAAAAAAAAAAAGATTTTTACTCACATAAGTTGTGTCATTTACTTAACGATATTCTTTTGCAGATAAAGAATCAGAACATTTGGACTGGTTAATGCGGCTAAGAATAGCAATGGGTGTAGCATACTGCCTTGAACATATGCACGAGCTCAAGCCATCTGTAGTCCATAGCAATCTTCTCTCATCAACACTTCACCTCACAGAGGATTACGCAGTAAAAATAGCAGATTTCAATTTCGGTTACCTAAAAGACCCGTCCGAGAGAGAAACCAGCACCAATGCACTCATAGACACTCACATGATCACGGTCACAACCAAAGAAGACAATGTGCACAGCTTCGGTTTACTACTGTTCGAGTTGATAACCGGAAAACTACCAGAGTCTGTTAAAAAAGGTGACTCGGTAGATACCGGTTTGGCTGATTTCTTGAGAGGCAAGACTCTAAAGGAGATGGTGGATCCGACACTGGAATGTTTTGATGATGACAAGATTGAGAACATAGGAGAAGTGATTAAAAGCTGTGTAAGGGAAGACACGAAAGAGAGACCGACAATGAAGGAAGTGACAGGGAGGTTACGAGAGGTCACAGGATTGTCACCGGACGATGCTATTCCGAAACTCTCACCTCTTTGGTGGGCAGAACTTGAAGTGCTGTCTACTGCGTGAAAAGTGAGTAGTAGTACTACGTTACTTCATAACGAATCTGTAAGTATTATGAATATGAAGTTTGTGTTGGGGTTTTCGAGTCTCTTTGGAGCTTGTTACTACTCTTTAGGCCTATATGTATGTATAAATCTTTGCTAGTTTATATAACGACTCAAAAATTCTGGTAGAAGAATTCGAGATCACGGTAGTACATACTCTTTTTTGGTATGCATGATGTTCAATGAATAATTTATTAATAAAAAAATTAACACAGAATTAATCATTTGCTATTTCTATGCAATCCACTTCTCCTTGATTCATTAATTTCTTCATGTGAAACCGAGAAGTTTATGTACTCCCTTCCCTCTCAGGCCTTGATTGGTAAAGCATTAGCAATCAATCTATTAAACAATTTAACAAAAACATACAACTTCTGCAGAATACTGTTTTTATAACATATAGCTACTATTTTTTCGTCTGCTTTGCCAATCAGGACCTAAATCAAAATAAATAGATTTTAAGGTTTTTGCATACAGATTATGGAGTTAAAAACTTTTATTTATTTTTTTTGTTTGATTAAAAACAATAATAATTACAGTTAATTTTACCGATAAAAATCATACTGCAGAATACAAATGATTAAAAGCATCAAATTACACTATATTTTACATAGAAATTTGAAAATATCAATTAAAATGAAATTTAAAAAAAATTCTCAAAACACCACTTAAAGTGATAAGGAAAGAAAATATTTCAACCAATATTTATACAATAACTAGACGCTTTGTATAAACCTATCGGCTAAGTGAATTACGAGATATAAGATCGGACTAGATGTTAACAAATTATTTGTTTATGTATTATATTATATATTTATATTAGGTATTTAATTTTGAAGGTTTTAGTTATAAATTTGAGTTTGTGCGGCAGTGAAGCTAAGCAGAGTATTCAAGATTAGGTTCTCTACTTCTTCCACCCGCTTTTTGGAGCGCGTGCGAATCACGTGGTTCCCTCTTGTAGAAAAGGAAAATTGCAAAACACAACCGCAAGGTCCGCAACTATGAGATTATATATAAGTTACAACTCGTGCATATTTTCATAGTAGATGCACTTTTGTAGTGAGACATGTTATATCAACTGATTGTTTGATTATTAATATAGAGAGACCAAAGACATGTTACAACCTCTCCGGTGGTGACTGGTGAGTGGTGACGTGCTAAATAAACGAAGAAAGGCCGCCTTGCGATGTGGTAGTGAAGTTGCGGTTCCTCTCTAGCTGTTCTTCGGTACTCTGTTCCGTGTCAGCAGTGGCGTCTTGCGATGTGATGGAGTCTCATGACTACTAGGGTTGGCCGTGGTTTTACCATTCTGTGTCGGTTTAGTAAATGGTCGACTTAGGAAAAGTTTTCAACAGGTTGTGGGTTTATGCCCTGTAACGTCCCTTTCAATTGGATTAGTTTTTTTAGTTTATTAGTTTCTTGTTGTAGCTAGTTAATCGTCCGCTATTGATATTTTGTAATCTTAGAGTAACCTTTAATGCGGTTGAAACTCTATTTAGATATTAAAAAAGGTTAAATAGTACTCTCTCTCTCTTTTTTATAAGTCGTTTTAGAGGAAATTTTTTGTTCTAAGTTATATGACGTTTTCGGTTTTCTATGTAAAATTTATTAACAATTAATGTTGTATGACCAATGATAATACGTCTTCTATTTTTTCATTGGTTGATTTATGGTTAGGTAAATAATTAATGATGTTTTTGTTTAGAAAATATAAAAAATTTATGTTTTTCTTAATCTACGTGCAAGGTTTTAAAACAACTTATAAAAGAATACGGGGAGAGAGTAGTATTTTAATAATTTTTGTTCAACTAACTAAATTGCTATTTTCTTTTTTACACTTGAACAATAGAAAGAAGCCATGTATAAGTATGAGATGAGGTTCCTAAACGTTGTCTGCAAAGAACCGTATATAATTTTCTCATTCCTCTTTTAATTTTTTCAATATTTATAATGTCTATATACCGTGTAGTAGCTCCCCTTTGGAGCTTCTCTTATGTCAAAACCGAAAATGATAATAACATTTAATATTTTTACCAAAAAAGTAATAATAATATGGAGACCAAAAAGGAATTAGTTCAATTATCTTTCTATCCTTCTCCTAGTGACTACAAATTACTCTCTCTCTCTTTCTAAAAGATAGACTTTTTAGTGTTTTAACAATTATTAAAAAAGCATTAAATCACTATAATAAATTTATCGTTTTCTATAATTTTCAATTTTCAACAACTTTTAGCCAATAGTAATCTAATAAAACCAATTAATTTTTTTAAAGTGCAATTTTTTCATAAAAAACATAAAATATACATCTTTTTGAAACAAAATATTTTTCCAAAACATAGATCTTTTAGGAACGGAGGGAGTATATACTAACACAAACAATTAAAGAATTAATTGCACAAACGGCTCAAAACCCAACCTATAAAAGTTTGTGTGTGTTTAGGCCACAGTTTGCACCTTCTCTCTATTCATGTGCTCAGCACACGACATTACTCGAACCCCTTCAGTCATCCCAAAGCCTCTCTCCGACACAACACTATCTCTTACCAAAGAGTTAACCCATGAAACATCTGGTTCGTTCCTGTAATTTCTCACTGCGTTGTTACTGTTATTGTTTCCATGGATTCCAAATGAAACACTTCTTCTCATCTTATTCAGCTAATCTCCTCGCGCCCCATTCCACCTTCCCACTCGGTGATCCCCAATCAGAGAGATGATGTTGCACTTATCAGTGCAGTCTGCAGCTGCCACAGAGTCGAACCCGTGGTGAGAGGTGACGGAACAAAGCCTTTTTAAAAGCGACAGTCGCATAACATTTATGAATACTTACTCAGTCAGTAGTCACAACATAGACGTATATTAAAAGAGAAATTTCAAAAGAAAATTAAACTTTAAATCTAGCATAGAAAAGCACAGTTTTGCTAGAAAACTCAGACATCTGCAATTGGCACCCACATTGTTTTCTACCCTCGAACCCTGTCTACATATGCGTAGGAGTGATTGGCCACTGGAGCCTTAGAATTTTTTTTGACCATTAGTTTTCCTTTCTTTTTCATCTAATGTCCCCTAGTTAATCAACGTTTATATGTAAATCTTTAGCAAGAAAAAAAAAAAGAAAAACAAGAAGAAGAATGGTTTATGTGTAACTGTGATATTTATAATAGACGGTTTTATCTATACCAAGTTTTAAAATCTTAATTTAACACATAAAACAGAAAGTCAAATAAATTAATAGGAGTAGGAAATAAATAAGAAAATTTATGAGTCTAAACTATCTATTGTTGTGTTTGAAACTCGAAATATATATAGTTCAAATAGAAAAATAAGATTATTGGAAAAGATAGGTCAATAGGAAGAAAATAAAATATAAAAATCTATATTATATTAATGATGAATATTTTATTCAATAACATTAGTTTATAGAAAAAGATCTTAAATTCATACCAAATACGAAATTTATCATTTTAGATTTAATTATAATAGTCGTAATAAAAAATCATGATAGTTTTCATGTTGGTTTCAGACTTCTGTGGAACAGTTCGAATTGAATAAAAATCGGGTCTATTTGGAGAAGGTTCGGATACAATTTTCCTGATAAAACTAGTGAGCTGTTAATAGATATAGAAAAAGATCAAAACAATAAAACGACATAATGAAAAAAAAATAAAACGACATAATGCACTGAGCTAAGAAATTAGAACCCACTTGTCTTATATTATACTGTTATTGAATCCTGACTTATAGTTCTAGAATATGACTCAGAGACCACTAGTATATGAAGATGACGATATGCTTCGCAGTTGTAACCTTTTCCTCTTTGATTATTACCTTAACCAAATTGTTGAATAATTGCTTTTCTGCCTTTACAGCACGTGCATAATTAATCACAATGAAAGTATTAACTTTATCTCGGAGTTGCGTATACGACTTGAACTATTCCAAAGCTATCTTTGTCTTTTGTACTTGATGATTCGCCAAAAAAAGTTCATTATTATCTTGAATATGACTTTATCCAGGAAAAACTGTACATTTGTGGATTATCTTTGTCGAATTAAAAAATAATATATATATATATATATATATATATACTCTAGTCTAGAAGAACTTTAACAACT
The DNA here is from genome assembly GCA_018703725.1 of Brassica juncea. Classification (NCBI taxonomy): domain Eukaryota; kingdom Viridiplantae; phylum Streptophyta; class Magnoliopsida; order Brassicales; family Brassicaceae; genus Brassica; species Brassica juncea. The sequence goes on along the minus strand of CM031940.1, from coordinate 3,212,520 downwards.
ACTGATGTCTGATCTGTACCTGCTCAATCTCGAAACGACCGGATAAATTTCAATTGTTTCGAACGTCAATGCTTAAGAGTTTACGTTGATAATTAACAAATAAGTTGGTTAAGATGTTTAAAATTATGTACTTAGTTAAGGAAACGTTAACCATTTTTCTGGATCTTCAACATCCGTAGCATTTCAATATATCAAGATTCAGAGACCACCAAACAGCCCATCTATCTTTGTCAACAAGTAGACATTTTATCCGTTAAATTTGAATCGATTCATTATAAATTTCGATTCGATCAGAAAAATATGGAAATTTATAACTTTTTTAGAGCCGAAAAAATTAAAATCAGTGTTCATAAAAAACAGATCAAATCACAAGTACTGAAATATTTAGAGGCGAATATCTAATTCTCTCCAGCTTTTATACAAATAGATGCATATCTACAATTAAATATAGAGTTCTAAATATATAAATTTATATAATTATTATTTTAACAAAGAATTTATTAAATTTATTTACAAAATTACTTATAAAATTTTTAGAATAAGAAATGAATATAAAATCTTAAAAAATTTTAAAAATAAAAAATTGTGTTTCATAAAAAATAATTATTTTAAAAAAATTTATAACATAAGTTTCACCAATTTTTACTTTTTATTTTATATTATGTAAAAATATTTTTTAAAATAAAATTGTATAGTTTTTCTAGATTTACTTGTATTGAATAAAGTTGATGATGATATATCTGTAAATATTCATAAATATTCGCTAATATCCATAAATTTATTGGATATCTGAAAAATTGGATATTCATATTTTTATAAAACAAAGAAAATTAAAAATTATATATCCGTAAAATACGAAATAAATGTAGTTTATCTCTCTTTAGCCTCTTTAAAAATGTAAGAAATTTCATCAATTTTATCAAAATAGAATCATTAAAAATATATACAAAGTTATAGTAAAACTATTTCATTATTTTTTTAGTATAACTTATTTTATTTTTATATTAATAAGTTATATATAAAATTACTAGGAAATACTAATAATTTATGAAAAAACATTAGTAATAAAATAGATTTTAAATATAAATTTTAAAAAATTATTCTTATTCAGAACAAAATATTCTGAGAAAATATAATAAAATATTAATAAAAGTTTAAATATTTTTAATAAAATAATGCATTAATTATTTCCGTAGTTAGTAATATATTATTATTATAGATTAATTTTAATTAAGATTTTATTATAAAATAAAAATAAAAATATCTACTATTTTTAGATATTATATGAACTATATTTAAATATACTATTATATGAATTAAATATGAAATAATTATATTAACTTTGTCGATTAACATATTTATTTTAATAATTCTTTTATTAAAATATATAAATAAAATATCTACAATATTATGTAATATTTTTATACAAGAAGTAAAATTGTTACCATATGTTAACTTGTATATCTAAAATTATATATATTAACTTTTTATTTTTGTTTTATTTTGGAACCTCCAACAATATATTATCTAAAATGATTATATTAAAAATATAATAGTAATATTTAACATTTACTTCATGTATTATATTTGCAAAATATGCTATTAGAAAATAGAAAAATTTAATAATTAATGAAAAATCAATTTTAGCTATAAATTTAAAATTTATTTTAATTATACCAAAATATATAGAGAAAAAACTAAACAACAATGATTCAAAAAGATAAAATCTTCCAAACTCTAAATAGTTGTATAGTGTTACAAATTTGTTTTGACTATATATAAAAAAATAAAATAAATATTCCTAATTAAAAATGATAATATTTAAAATTTTATAAAATGTAAAAAATCATAGATGCTAAGTATACATTTTTGAAATGCAAAACAAAAAAAACTATGTTTGAAAAATCAAAAGTATTATAATATTTTGAATATTAATTTCATAAAAATGTTATAAAAATTATACCATATCATATAAAAAATATTCTGTATCGATAAAAATTTATTAAAATAAGAAGAAATTTCAATTCTACCACAAATTTGATATCATTTTTCGAATTTACCATTAATGAATGACTATTTTCACAAATATCCTTAATTTGTAAACCCAATCTCAACCCCTTAATACTAAACCCTAAACACCTCTAAATCCTAAACCAAGATGTTAGTATATTTTGTGATTGGTGGTATTTTTGAAAAGTGATATTTAACTTGTGTTATTTTTAACAATTTCTCTTAAAGCAATATGTTACCATGATTAATTCATATTTATCTAATATGTAAAATACAATTTTATGATTGTAATATATAATATATCTAGATAAAAGTTTATAGCATTTTAAATAAATATTATTTTTGTAGAAAATTTATTTAGACCAAAATATAATTTTCAAAAATAAAATATTCTAAACTTAAATATTGAAAGATAATATTTCTCTTTATAGTTACGTGTACAAATTTTTTTCAGTGTTTTTAAATTACTTAAAGACTATTTATTTAGTTATAATCCAGAAATATACTAAAATAGTAGATGATACAGTATATTTTTTTAAAGACACAACATGAAAATATAAAATATCCTAAATAAATTTCGTTTATCTAGTATAAAATAAATTAATATATTTTAATAATGATGAATAAAAATATAAATAATAAAATTATAAAGTTACGTAATACATAACATTGAATTATAATAAAATATTTACTATAATATCAAGATAATATTTTTATAAAATTAAAAATACACATACAGACGTGGAAATCAAACTCTAGTGATTCCTTAAAATCAAATGCCATTTTAATAGCCATTTGTTGTATTAAAAATGTCATTTAAATCTCACCTTTTACATGGCATGATGATGGAGAAAAATATATTTGTGGTTTAGAAATTAGTTATCCATGTACATTGCTTAAAATATTTTAAAAACACCGAAGTATAATATTAGCTTTCAAAAAAACGAACACCGAAATATAATATTATTGACGGGATGAGATAGCACGCTCACTACAAGAAAGCTGGGTTTTGACGAGGAAGATTAACGAGGAAAATATTTCCTCGTTAAATAACGTGGATATTACGATGAACTCACGAGGAAAAAAGAAGCCCACGTTATTTCCTCGTTAAATAACGTGGATATCTTTTCCTCGTAAGGAACACGTAAATTGACGTCGGCTTTACGTGGATGACGTCGATGTTACGAGGAAAAAACATTTCCTCGTAAAGTCGACGTAAATATAGCTTCGTATTTACGTGGTTAAAGTTGGACGAGGAATTAACCACGAAATAATTGAAACACGTTTTTTTTTGTTTCACCTAATTATATTTTCGTACTTAATTCCTCGCTAATCTCAACAACCAGATTCGAAAATTTCCTATAAATATGGACGTTTGAATCTCATTTTAGACACACCAACAAATAAAAAAAAAGTTATAAAAAAAAAAATTATGTCCACGTCCGGGAATATTTTTGAGTTCCGAAGGTGGATGTATATGCATAGAGATGCTAACGGGAGAGTGACGAAAGAATATCTTGCGGGGCTGGAGATATTTATGCATCAAGCAGATTCCACACCGCTCGCCCAAGAAAGTGGTAAGATGTTCTGCCCTTGTAGGAAATGCAACAATTCTAAATTGGCAAATCGTGAAAATGTTTGGAAGCATTTAATAAATAGAGGTTTCACGCCAAATTACTATATCTGGTTTCATCATGGAGAAGGTTATAATTATGATCAGAATGAAGCTAGTAGTAGTAATAGCAACTTTCAGGAAGAACTGGTTGATCATCATTTGCTTAATGAACATAACCATCAGGAAGAGCAGATGGTAGTGGTAGATTGTGATAGGGTTCATGATATGGTAGCTGATGCATTCGTAGCTCATGACGAAGATGAAGAACCTAACATAGATGCCAAAAAGTTTTATGAAATGTTGAATGCGGCAAATCAGCCACTTTACAGTGGTTGTAGAGAAGGTCTCTCTAAATTATCGTTGGCTGCTAGAATGATGAATATAAAAACTGATCACAATCTACCTGAAAGTTGCATGAATGAATGGGCAGACTTGTTTAAAGAGTATTTGCCGGAAGGCAATGAGTCTGCTGATTCTTACTATGAGATTCAGAAGCTGGTCTATAGTCTTGGGTTGCCTTCGGAGATGATAGACATTTGCATCGACAACTGCATGATCTACTGGGGAGTTGATGAGAAGTTAGAAGAATGTCGATTCTGCAAGAAGCCACGATTCAAGCCGCAAGGACGGGGACGTAATAGGGTACCGTACCAAAGGATGTGGTACCTACCAATTACAGACAGATTGAAAAGATTGTATCAATCAGAGCAGACTGCAGGGAAGATGAGATGGCATGCCGAGCATACTCAGACGGATGGTGAGATGACTCATCCATCAGATGCAAGAGCCTGGAAACATTTTAACAAAGTATATCCGGAATTCGCTAGCAATAGCCGGAATGTGTATCTCGGTTTATGCACAGATGGATTTAGTCCATTCGGAATGTCAGGGAGACAATATTCATTGTGGCCAGTCTTTCTTACGCCATACAACCTGCCACCGGAGATGTGCAATTTACGGGAGTTGATATTCTTGACCATATTAATACCTGGTCCGAACCATCCAAAAAGGTCTCTGGATGTTTTCCTGCAACCACTTATAAAAGAGTTGAAGGATTTGTGGTTTACGGGAGTGAGGACGTATGACTGCTCAACGAAGACGAATTTTACGATGCGAGCGATGCTTTTGTGGACCATAAGTGACTTTCCTGCCTATGGGATGTTGTCTGGATGGACAACACATGGTAGATTAGCCTGTCCATATTGTAATGGAACGACAGATGCGTTTCAACTAAAAAATGGTAGGAAGACAAGTTGGTTCGATTGTCACCGTCGATTTCTTCCCGCTGGCCACCCATACCGAAGAAACAAGAAATTGTTTAAGCACAAAAGGGTTGTCAGAGACACACCTCCTCCATATCTAACTGGAGAACAAATTGAAGCGCAACTCGATTACTATGGAGCATTGGAAACAGCTCCGCGTGGTGGTAATTGGCATGTCCCCAGTAATATGCCTGATTCTTATGGTGTTCATCACAACTGGCACAAGAAGAGTATATTTTGGGAGTTGCCGTATTGGAAGGATCTTCTTCTGCGCCACAACCTCGATGTGATGCATATAGAGAAGAATTTCTTTGAGAACATCATGAATACAATATTGAATGTCCCAGGGAAGACAAAAGACAACATAAAATCGAGGTTGGACTTGCCAGACATTTGCGCAAGAAGTGAGTTACATATAAAAAGCAATGGACAAGTTCCGGTTCCCATATTTCGATTGTCTTCAGAAAAAAAGTCGGTGTTGTTCGACTGGGTTGCATCAGAAGTGAAGTTTCCCGATGGGTATGTTTCAAATCTCTCAAGATGTGTTGAAAAAGGTCAAAAGTTCTCCGGGATGAAGAGTCATGATTGTCATGTCTTTATGCAACGACTGCTTCCATTTGCATTTGCGGAGCTACTTCCAACAAACGTACATGAAGCACTTGCAGGTATATATATATATATATATATATATTAACACAGTTATTTTAAAATGGTTTAGTTTGCTATTATATATGACTAATAATGTGTTTCATTGTATTTGGAATATACAAGGCATTGGAGCATTTTTCAGGGATCTGAGCACACGCACTCTTAAAGAAGAAGTCGTCGAACAACTGCAGGAGAACATTCCCATCTTATTGTGCAATTTGGAGAAGATATTTCCACCTGGATTTTTTGACGTCATGGAACACCTAGCTGTCCACCTCCCATATGAGGCATTACTTCGTGGACCTGTACATTACGGATGGATGTATCAGTATGAACGAGCAATGAAATATTTGAAGGGAAAAGCAAAAAATCTTGCGAAAGTTGAAGGTTCTATAATTGCGGGAAGTTTGACGGAAGAAACTTCTCACTTCACATCGTATTACTTTGCGTCAAAAGTACGTACTCGAAAAAGAGCTCCAAGAAGATACGATGATGGCGGTGTCGCGCCAACATATGCAGTTGCTGGTGTTCCAGACATCTTTAGCCAGATAGGTCGACTCGGTGGAAAATTAAAAGTGGTTTGGTGGTCGAGTGAAGAAGACGCTCATAGTGCACACATCTATATTCTACTCAATTGCGATGATCCTTTGATGCGTTATTTTGAAAGGTAACATATATTGACAATTCTAAATACATATATAAGTTTAATTTTAAATACATATATATAAGTATATTAATTTTCATAAAGTTTGTGATTTTATAGCATGTTTGTTTCTCAAGTCGAAGAAACATTCCCAGGTATATCTACAAGTCATGTAGACAAAAGAAAAGATCAACACTTTATTAAGTGGTTGCGGACTCAGGTATTACTCTAACTTTTAATTTTGCAGAATTTTTCATACAATGTATAATATGAAACTCTTAATTTTGCAGGTTGATTATGAAGACGATCCAGATTATCCTAAGTGGTTACATGAAGTAATTCAAGCTCCACGTGTAAAGGTTACCACATCACAGATGTATTTCACACGAGGCTATACTTTTCACACATATGAGTATGGTAGGCAGCGGGCGACCAGTAACTATGGAATATGTGTGAAAGGCGAAACAGATTTCTACGGTATCTTGACGGATATTATTGAAGTGGAATTCCCGGGAATCTTGAAGCTGAAATGCGTTCTTTTCAAATGTGAATGGTTTGACCCTATCGTGGACAGAGGTGTCCGGTTTAACAAATTTGGTGTAGTTGATGTCAACGGTGGACGAAGGTACAACAAATTCGAGCCTTTCATCTTAGCTTCACAAGCAGACCAAGTTAGCTTTCTTCCATACCCCCGAGTGAGAGAATCGGGAATAAATTGGTTAGCCGTGATCAAAGTTACACCTCGAGGACGAATTATCGGTGGGGAAGAACCACCATTGCAAGAAGAACAGATAAATGTCGTCGAGCAGGCTCAACAACAAATTGATGACATCCTTCTCATTGATCCGCATAATGAAGAATATGAAGATGTTATGGACGATGCCACAAACGAAGCTGTTGATGACGAGTTTAATGAAAATGATGATGTTTCTAGTGATGACGAGAATGACGATGTATCTGATTGATGTATTTGTTTTTCGATATAATCACTAAAACTATTTAGATAATTTTTATTAAAAAAAAGATTGAGATTATAAGTATTGAAATTGTGGTTTTATAATTTAGGGTTTGGATTGGAGAGAAGAGATATGAAGAAGAAGATAAGAAAGAAAGTGTTTGGGGTTTGGAGATTCCGGTTTTAGAGATTTCCACATTTCCTCGTAATATCCTAGTTCATTTACGTGGATTTTACGAGGAAAGTTAAGATTTCCTCCTTAAAACCACGTAGATGGACGAGGCCCTTACGATGAAAGCTTGTTACGTGGTTTTAACGAGGAAATTCGTCCTTATTTCCTCGTTGATTCTAAATCCCTAAATATCAACCCCTAAACTCTTAATTTTTATCTATTTCAAGTGTACTAAAAAAAAGAAGAGAAGAAAGATACTGGAATCACATATGGCAAGACCTACGCAAATCTAACCCGCGTAAGGCTATACTATATGTAACTCCAGTATCTTCTTTTCTTCTTTTTTTTCTCAAATCTTTGTAATTTGAAACACAAATTTAAGAATATATAGTGTTTGATTTGGGTGATTTGGGTGGGATATGAGAAAGGGAAACATCCATGTATATATAGGAAAACATATCCTCGTTACTTCCACGTCACCACATTTCCTCGCCATTTCCTCGCCAAGTGACGTGGAATTAACGAGGAAAGTTTTACTTTTTTTAATTTTCCTCGTTAAAGCCACGTCACTTGGCGAGGAAATGGCGAGGAAATGAGGAATTGTGCAAATTCCGAAATGTTAATATTTACATTAATTTTTTAAATTGTAACGTTAATTTTTTTTTAATTTTCCTCGTTAAAGCCACGTCAATTGGCGAGGAAATGGCGAGGAAATGAGGAATTTTGCAAATTCTAACCCTAACCCTAAACCCTAAAGTCCGAAACCCTAACCCTAAACCCTAACCCTAAACCCTAACCCTAAACCATATATTCCAAATACATCTTCCCTTAAACCACAATCTCTTAAGTTAGATTTGAAAATAATGTTTATATTTTTATAAAAAATATAATTAAAATTAAATTTACAAATTTTTAAATAAAGATTTAAAAAGTAGTCTCTAAAGTATTTTCGATTTGGAAAATGAAATGTTGAAAAGAAAAAAAAAATTAGAAATAGAGGAGATTGAAGTTATAGGAATGATGGTTTGAGATTATATGAGGTAGAAGATATGAAAGATGGGATTATAGGGTTTGGGGTTTGAGATTTTAGGGGTTTAGGACATTGGCCTCGGGCTTTCCTCGCCAAGAAAAAGACGGGCCTCGGGCTTTCCTCGCCAAGAGAAAGACGGGCCTCGGGCTTTCCTCGTGAGTTAGCGTGGGCTTTACGAGGAACAAAAAGACGGGCCTCGCACTTTCCTCGTTAACCTACGAGGAAATAGCGAGGAACCCTAATCCTATATATATGCGCAGCCGCGACCTCACCTCATTTCTCTCCATTTCCTCTCCTCTACCTCTCCATAATGGTAAGCCTCTCTCTTTCCTCTCTTTTGTATAGGATAGATTAGGTGGTTAGTTTAGAGAAGTTAGATTAGGTGGTTAGTTTAGAGAATTTAGATAGGTTTATGGAATATTTATTTATATATATTAGTTATAAATTTTAGTTTAAGTGTTGATTTTAATTTTGAATTTATTTTTTCTCAGAGTATTCGCAAGCATCAGCGCACTCCTCATTACGCACAGATGTTCGGTCCGCCGGGTACTCGGTTAGACCCGCCATCTGTTTCAGGTCCCGGTTCTTCTTCGAGTCAGCAGGAGACTGTCCCCGAGACTCAGTATTCACATAGAGTCTCGCCTCCTCCGATGGCTCCTCCACCGATGCCAGCTGCTCCTCATGTGCCGCCGCCTCAGATGCCCGCAAATCATGAAGTTCATGCTGATTTGCAGGTGCCGCCGAGTGCCCCTTATTCTCAGTACACGGTCGAGGACATTCTCGCTATGCCAGGCAGAGAAGGCCTACCGATCATAGACCCCGACCGACCAGACGGAACTATGTGGTAAGTTAAAATATTTTATATTTTTATTTGACTTTTAAAAATAATTTTAGGTTAAAATTAATATTTATATTTTTTAATGTTTTTTTCAGGTTTGGGCTTGACGCACGACTTGCAACGGACGTAACCGACACGATGAAAGGTTACTTCGCGTATCCACATCCTAACTGGAAACTAACTCCAATCCACGTCAGAAGGACGTGGTTCAAAATTTACGCTGTAAGTTATTAAATTTACTAATTTAATTTTTGAATTTTTAAATTTTAAAATTATCATAAATTATTTTCTAATTTATTTTTTTTGGCAGCAAAAATATAATTGGTCTTTGGGGGTCACGGAGAAGGTGCGGGAAGGGTTTCACGAGAAGGTGAAAGCACGGTTGCTTGACACGGTCTCCAACTGGAAGGGTGACTGGATCGTGAAGGGTTATGTGAAAGGCAAACCCGCTGAGCTCACCACGGAAGTCTGGGATGGCCTCATCGCCTATTGGAAGGATCCGAACTCCATCAAAGTCGCACAGGCTTGCTCTAACTCCCGTAACTCGGTTGATGAGAACGGCCATAAGGCAATGCTACACTCTACGGGCCAAAAACCCCACGCTGCTATCCGTTTGGAAATGGTACGTAATTAAATATTTTAATTTATTATTTTTAATATATATATATATATATATAATAAAAAATTTAACTAATTTTCTTCAATGTTTGTAGGCCAAAGAGTTGGGACGCTTCCCCACTCTTCTCGAACTTTACGACCGGACCCACAGGAATAAGGCGGGCCAGTTTCTAGATGGAAAGTCCGAGCAAATCTACAACCAGGTGGCAACTCGGGTTGCGGAGCGTGAGACCCAGCTGACGCAGGAGTCGCCTGACGGATTGCCCGTCGCTTTATCCGTACCTGAAGTGGATCAGATTTACGAGGAGGTAACTTTTTAAAAATTAAATTTTAAATTATTACTTTAAAATTATTACTTTAAATTTAAAATTTTAATATATATATATATATATATATATATATATATATATTTTTTTTTTTTGTTTTTTTAAGGTTGCCCCGAAGAAAAAGGGGCGTACGATGGGGATTGGTTCCGTCAACGATGTTCCGAGAGCGACATCGTCTTATGGTCAGAGACGGGAGGACGAAGTCTCTCAGCTACGTACCGAGTTGGACTCGACAAAAACTGAGCTGGCCTCGACAAAAACTGAGTTGGCCTCGACGAAAACTTCCTTCACAGCTCGTATGGGTGGAGTGGAGGGCTTTTTGGACGTGATAGCCGCCACAAATCCGGAATGGGAGGCATTGTTGAGGAACATGCGACAACAAAACCCTATTCCAGGCGAGCCATCCGGCACACATAACGAGGCAGATGTCGAGAGAAGGAGCGATGAATTCTACCAGGCGATGCACGAGTCTTCTTAGTTTTTTTTAATTGTTCTTTTTTTTTTTATGAATGCTAAATATAACATATTTATTTATAAAATATATTATTTTAGAATTTTTTTTTAATTTATAATTTTTTAATAAATAATTTGATTTTTATTAATTAATTATATTTTTAAAATCTATAAAATAAGAAACGACGTAAATTCGAAGCTAATTTACGAGTTCTTTACGTGGAAAACTAACGAGGAATTAACGAGGAAATGTCAACGTGGAATTAACGAGGAAAGCTTCTCGAGAAGTTTACGAGGATCTTACATTGAATATTTTTCTTCGTATTTACGTGAACTTTACGAGGATCTTTTTCCATGGTATTTTCGTGGTATTTACGATGAAACATTTTACGTGGTATTTACGAGGAAAGTCAGCGACGTCTTTACGTGGAAATATCACGTGGTATTTACGAGGAATACTTTACTTCGTCTTTACGAGGAAATATCTGACTAGCTAATTAACGAGGAAATGGCGAGGAAATATATTTAACGACAAACGTATTACGACCAAACGGTTTCCTCGTTAATTCCTCGTAAGTCCTTTTTAACGAGGAAGTAACGAGGAAATTCGCCCTCGTAAAATAATTGTTTTCTTGTAGTGGCTTGGTAAGGACCCTGGGGGCCAATTGTCATGCTCACGGGTTCGACGCCAGGCGGAGGGGAACTGCCGATTCTTGTCACCAAATGTGGTACTGGGTGTTGGGCCTTGTCCCCAACCCAGGTAAAGTCTTCCTGGGTGAAGTGGACCGCTGCCTGACTGGATCCAAGGGAATGACCCACTAAGTGGAGAACCCCTGGATTATCAAAAAAAAAAAAAATTTAAAAAATAATATTATAGAACGTATTTTACAACATCAGCTCTGTTTTCAAGATAAAAGGAAAAAAGAAAGGGAAAATGGCATTATCCACATAAGGCTACAAATCGATATCACATGGCTATTGAAAGCTGATTAGACTATCACAAGTGACCAATAAGAAGGCGACTTCTTGGTATCAGTAAGACGTGGCTTATACACATTGGAGAGCAGTAAACAGTCTATCTTCTTTGTTTTTGGTGCTCCTACTTGTTAATCTATCATGTCGACAATCAAATTTCCGACAGGATCCACTGTTCGTTATCAAGATAGACAAAAATCTGTACTTGGTATGCAAAAAAAAGACAATAATCTGTACCTTGGGGATGGTTAAATGTTTATTTAAAAAGTTTATTACAGATAATTTGGATGATTTTTTATCTTCTGATATAGAAGTTATGATTCGTTACATATAAATACCTTTTTACTACATCCAGATTTTTTGTTATAGAAGACTAGAAATTTAACATGCACATTAATTTCATTTTGTCAATTGCATATATTATCATCTGCTTTTAACCTTTGTCAAGGTTTTTCCTAATCAGTGCTTGTAGAATTAACTTTCTTATAAATGTTTAAACTAAAATCAAAATAGGTAACTTTCGGTGGAAACCCAATCAAATACGAAGAATGCCAGATGCAAATTTGAAAAAAAAAAAAAATTGAGGAAGAACAGTTAAATACTTTATGTCTGAATTTATTAATATAGTAATTAACAAATTAATTTCACGATAAGTCAATATATTTTCTTGACGTACATGTATACATTAATTTATCATTATATGGAGATTCATTAAGTAGTGTAATGTTGCGTACTTGCATTGTCAAAGTTCAAAATAATTTCGTGGTTAAGTAAACGGCGAGAACATATCTCCCAGTTGATCAATATGACAAAACTGGACATCAACCACGTGATTGTATATATTTATTATCTGTATTGATCAAATTAGTTACTTGTTACTTTAGCAAAAAATTAGTTACTTGTTAGAATCATATGCTTTTTCATTTTTGGTTGAGTTTTTAATATTTATCTTGGTGCCGACACCGCTATGGGGTAGTGCAGCTAGATCTGCATATAAATGAAAGTGGACGAGATAAAATGTTAAAGGGACATCCAAATAAATCGTTAATTTCAATGTATGAAAAATGAGATACCGTCGTGCTGAATTTGATTACGGCGCCGAAATGCATACGCATGCAGTTTCTAGATGACCTTAACCATTTTCTAGTAAACAACTTTGGATTACATGTAACATCATCTCACACCGAAAATGGTGTTTATATCTGATTTGTCTTTTAGGGTATAAATACTATTCAGGTGGCCTTACGAGTGACGAGTTAAGGCCATTAACCGAAGGAACACTTGTCTGTTTTCCATCAATTATGCGATGACTCTTATGTAGTTCACAACTAACTATCTATTCAAACATGTTTTAGGGCTGCAGTGCACTTGTTAAGTCCCTTACAGATTTCACTTTAAAACAATTACTGATCATATTTTAATTTAATTGAATGTTAAATTAGAATTTTATATTCAGGATATAAAAAATAGGTACCGGAGATATTTAAAGGGTATCTAGTTAATTGCTAGCTAAGCTAAACTATGGAGATTTCTCATATATTCAAAGTGTCTTCTAGAAATAGATATAAAGTATAATCATCCGAATATGATTTTCAACATATTATTGATCAGAATTATCATCTTAGAATTAAGTTTCTTGGAATTTTAAGTTTATTTTTCGAAAAGCTATTTTTTCTAGCAGACAGTTACAAAGCATTGATTGGCTTGCTCGCTCTAGCCACATTTCGAGAACGATGTGCAAATTAGAGTTTGAACACACATGAAAAAATCAAATATTTTAATTTCACATATACTGGCTACTGCAACATAAAACCATACTGTTGTTGGTTACGTAGTATAAATCTGGTTGGTTTCCTTGTGTCTCAGAATCAAATCGCTTTTGTATAGAGGTTACTAATTTTAAGAAAATCTGAATTTGTAAATCCTATAAATCTAGGGTTCGAAATTTTTACTGTTAACAAAAAAAATTACAGCATATATTATAGATTTGATACAAATGATTTTCGCATTATTTTTAGTCTGGTATAAAACGTGGGAAATTCGGAAAATGTCCCTCGACAATTGGCATCGACATTTACATAAAGTCGGCCTCATCTAGACACTTTTATTTTTCTGTACTTGTAATAAATTGGTAGGCCGCTGCATGCTAGGAATCCATCCCTTTAGATCTCCCCGTTTGTCGTTTACAATTGTTCCTTGTTATGCATGTGTCTGAGAATTGACTCGTTGTCTCGTTGAGATTTAACTGAAATCCAGCACTCCAATAAAATAGCTAATTTCTCGATTACAAAACTCAATGATTACTTTGGTATTAATAAAATAATTTTTCCGTTTTATAAAAAGTTTCATTTAAACACCTTTCACACATATTAAAATTGAAATATTTTTATATTTTCATTAATTACATCTATTTAGCCAATAATATTTGAAATAAATATTTTTTTAAATAAAATTAGTACATTTTGCAATTAATATTAAACTGAAATTTAGTATAAATTGAATTGAAATTCTAAAATGACTTGTGTAACAAAAAAAATTAAAATAACACTTTTTAAAAAACCGATGGATTAATAAAATAAGCTGCATAAAATTTAATCATAATTTACCTTCTCAACCGTTTTTCATGTTAGGGTAGGATGAGTTTTCAACTGTTGTGCTTATATTATTGGCTAATTCTGCATATTAATTAATAAATTAGCTTAAAAATCATTAACTATTCATGCTTCTAGCTCCCTCCTTTCTGTCTATATATATAACTTTCTTAATACTCTTTGTTTCATCCTCACCCTCCTCCTTTCATCTATTTGATCCCCTTAAAAAATAACCAAAGCCATGAACATATTCCAAGACTGGCCTGAGCCTATTGTTCGTGTCCAATCCTTATCCGAAAGCAACCTCCAGGCCATACCAAACCGCTACGTCAAGCCTCTGTCTCAACGTCCAAACTTACCCTCTAAAAACCACCATAACAAACACAACCCTCACACCGCCGCCATACCCATCATTGACTTAGGTGGCCTATACACAAACAACATAACTTTACAGGCTAAAACGCTTGACGAGATCTCAAAAGCTTGTAGAGAATGGGGATTTTTTCAAGTGGTGAACCATGGGATGAGTCCTCAGCTCATGGACAGCACTAAAGAAACATGGAGAGAGTTCTTTAATCTTCCCATGGAGCTTAAAAACACGCATGCTAATTCGCCAAAAACTTACGAGGGATATGGAAGCCGGCTTGGAGTAGAGAAGGGTGCTATTCTTGACTGGAGTGACTACTATTATCTTCATTATCAGCCTTTGTCTTTGAAGGATTACACCAAGTGGCCATCTATGCCTCTTCATTGCCGGTATATTATATTCAGAAATAAGCTTATCACTTTTGTTAAATTAAACTTTGTCATCCCACGATATAACAATTACTTCGAACTATCAAACCTAGGATTTTTTATTTATCGGTCTGCGAAATTCTCATTGCTATATTAAATAATATCTAATAAAAAGACATATATACTCAGAAACCCATCAAGAATCTATCGATGGGGTTGGACTTAGCATTAAAATCAACAAATTTTTTTTAACAAGAGTCTCTCAAAATATAAAACTTGTATAATTCTATGTTATAACTAAATTATAGATATAATAAAAATCAGACCAACAATAACATGATAGTTATTGGAGTAGTCTCTCTTTTTTTTTAAAATCTCTCTTTTGAGAGCAGTTTTTCTCTTCTTCATCTCTTTTTGTTCTTCCTTTTATCTATCATACTTCTTACACTAATCTTATTATTTTAATCATAAAAATACTTTTGAAATACCACGTAGATACACTATAGTTCACGACGTAGAACATGTTAACATAACACTAGTCGTTGGGTCAAACTATTTATTTTAAAATATATTAATAACAACAATTTTTCTGCTTGTTATATTATAATTAAAATTATGTAGAGACATCTTAGAGGAGTATTGCAAGGAAATGGTGAAATTGTGCGAGAACTTGATGAAGATATTTTCGATAAACTTGGGATTACAAGAAGATAGACTTCAAAATGCGTTTGGTGGTAAAGAGGAAGCGGGAGGATGCTTGAGGGTTAATTACTACCCAATATGCCCTCAGCCGGAGCTGACTCTCGGCCTCTCTCCACACTCTGATCCCGGAGGATTGACGATTCTCTTGCCGGACGAACATGTCGCCGGTCTTCAGGTCCGTGGATCCGACGATGCTTGGATCACAGTCCAACCAGCTCCTCATGCTCTCATCGTTAACATTGGTGACCAAATTCAAGTAAGTATTTTATTTTGTTTATTTCAGTATTTTTTTATATAACCGGATCATTTGAACCGAAACTCGAACTAGTTAAGATCAGATTATTTTATTTCCTAACTCTGCATGCTAACCATAATCTATCTTTGTAACTACTAACTAAATGATAATAGATAGCATCATCATTGATAGAGTATCATGTATGAGTTTTTCAACAATTAAAATAATAACAAAATTAAATTATGCATTATATTTTAAAATAAAAAATTGAATCATTCACAAATTGATACTTAGTTTTAGAGTCTCTCCTAATTATCTGAGAGTTTCTCAAAGATTTATCTTGTTTCCTCTCTTATTTTTTCTTTTCTTCTTGATTTTTTTTTTATATTTTTAATGAAAAAACTTAATAAAAACTTAATGATATTCTCCCATTAATAATTCTCTGTAGAAAGCAAATAGAAGTAAATAGAAGTAAATAGAAAAAAAAAATATAAAAAAAAAATCAAATAGAAGTAAATATCACGTGGAGGAGACTTGGATTTCGTCTTCCTTTTTTTGAACAAAGATTTCGTCTTTTTTAAGTTTCAAAAAAAAAAAGATTTCGTCTTTTTTTTTTCTTTTACTGGAGTTGTTAGTTTTGAACTTTTGATAAAAGTACGTGCATGCATTTCTGTGCTTCTTCTTTTCAGTCTTTTCTAATCGAAGTTAATGGTAACATAAAGTTGATGGGATTGGCGAAGGCACGTCGCCCATCAATTTAATTCAACATGTGCCTCTATTAATGGAAATACCATATTGAATAAGTCCAAAAACAGGAAAAAATAATCTAACGACGTGCTGAAACCAAAACGTCTACTAAAGTCAAACAATAATGTTGTCCTTTTTTCTCTTCTCGTTTTGGGTAATTTTTTTGGGAAAAACGTATTGGGTAAAATTTTTTTGAACCTCTATTAATGGAAATACCATATTGAATAAGTCCAAAAACAGGAAAAATAATCTAACGACGTGTTCACTAATATTCAAATACAGTATTTCAAACGTGCTGAAACCAAAACGTCTACTAAAGTCAAACAATAATGTTGTCCTTTTTTCTCTTCTCGTTTTGGGTAATTTTTTTGGGGCAAACATATTGGGTAATTTTTTTTTGAAACTGGGTAATTTTACCACGTATAATTGCTTCCTTTTCAAAGAAATCGTTAAAGTTTTTTTCTTTTTTTTGTTTAATCGTTAAAGTTTCAGTTTGACCCATATTCTATATGTATACTTATGTACAATTCGTCTACATAGCGCCTATAATGCAAAAACTCCGCCCATATTTTTAACATATATAAATCAGCGGCAGATCTACATTATGTAGCAAGGGGGCCTGCAACCACAGAAATATACAATTACATTTAAATACATGAGGGTTATGAAAAATTCTATAGTTTTGGTGGTTAAAAGCCATCTTTTCCTCCATTTAGCTTGTGTTCAAAGCTCCTCTGCTCCCTTTTCCTTCATTTTTTTTTTGAGTTTCATTTTGTCTATGGGTTATATTCATTATTTTCTTTATTATCAAGTAAAATTATTTTGTTTATTATTTTGTTAATTTTTATGTCTCCACTCAAAATTTTTTTTGGATCCGACACTGTAGAGTATATCAAAATTACCTTTCATTGATTTGATTTATATAATTTCTACATCCCAAAAGAATTGGATACGAAATACAATAAAATACTACATTTTGTTAGCTTAGTAACAAATGAATATCAGATATATATATATATATATATATATATATATATATATATATATATATATATATTATAAGAAGATAAACTATATCCAACTGATCATTGAGATTTATGGAATCATAATGATTTTGACATAAATATTTTTTTTTTACAATTTAAAGATGATAAGATATGTATATTATTATAGTAGTTTTAAAAGTCTGGGAGACAAAACAAATGTTTCAAAACTGGTTATGACCTTTTCTCAAAGAAAAAACTGGTTTTCACCATATCTCATAATCGTTTGTATGATGTATCAGTATATCATTATTGTGTCATTTGGTTCAACGTCAGTAAATTGATGGTGTTGATAAAAATATATAAAATTTCAATGACAACGAACGGAATATTATTATTAGGATAACGATCCGCGATCGTGAGGTTATTTTTCAGGTGAATATTCAATATCTCGCATTATTTGCATTGATATGTTTATTAACATACGTTGAACACTTTCGTACTGGTTAGATGCTAAGCAATTCAGTATACAAAAGCATAGAGCACAGAGTGATCGTGAACCCTGCAAAAGAGAGATTGTCATTGGCGTTTTTCTACAACCCAAAGGGTAATGTTCCGATCGAGCCACTGAAAGAACTGGTAACCGTTGATTCACCAGCTCTCTACACCTCTACGACCTACGATCAATACCGTCAATTCATTCGTACGCAGGGTCCACGCAGCAAATCTCATATCGACGAACTTAGATCCCCTCGATAGTGGAATGTGCTTACACAAAATCTATATATATAATGAATTGACGTTTTTGTCTATATAATGAAGCGCGCTTTTCTTTTTGTGTTAAATAATGAACTATTTACATTTGTGTTGTTATGTGATAATGTAATAAATATTTTTTTTCTTATAATAGTGAACTAAACTCCTCTTTTTAATCCTCCTATTTCATTAATCTAGTCGTATTTAAATGATGATTACGTTCTCATTGGTTAATTACGTGGTCTTGTTCTAATAAATTAATTGTAATCTAAATAGTGGTATTGATTGGAAGTATGGTTTGCCGATACGACCAGAATTTTGTTGATCACCTGCTGTTTGTGTGTATAGGAATGAGGACTGAATGATGTCTTATTAGACGTGTCGAGTACAATATTTATAGTAGTTACATGATTGATTAGGTCTAAGGTAACTACATTTATAACCTTCATTACTACATATTTCCTATAAATACACCCTAGGGCCCCAACCGAAAGATTGAATGGTAAGATCTATCTCCCTCTCTTGTTTACTTTCTAGAGCTGGCTGTAATTTACTTTTTACTGTTCTCGACATCTTTGTCATATTTAGTTAATGGTTAGTTGATCTTCAGTCAATTCATTGTTTGTTCACCTTTGTTTTGCTTTTGTTGTTCGTATTGTAATTTGTCTACGTGACTACGTGTCATGTGTGTTAGTTTGTGAAACCTCGCAGATATTAAAACATGTGTTTGTGATACATTGAAGGCGTACGTTCTAATAGCATTTAGACATATCTCATCAACTCCAATGATGATGTAAGAACAGTAAACCATGATTCATTGGATGAATAATCGCTAAAATTAAAACCTAGCAAAACATTTCCAATCAAATTTCACTGCACTTCCATGAAAAACATCGATAATGCTCTCTTCAATGCTTCTAGTATAGGTGCTTCACTGCTCAGTGAATGTATTTTGAAGAAAACATCAAGGTGGAGAATAGAGGATGAAGCATTGACGATCGCTTGAGCTTCCTCTCCCGTCGTTTGATCTTGCTTCTGAACAATGATAAGAAACATAAGGAGATGATCGACAGTCATGAGCTCTTTGTCGGAGAGCTCTTGATCTCAGACGGAGCAACCACCGTGTGAAGATACATCCGCTGGAAGCAGAAACAAACTTTGTTGTTTGCTTCGCATTATTGGAACAACGAACGATTCTTCAGTGTGATGACTGAGGAAGAAGAATATCGAAGAAATAATTTCTCTCCAATGTTTAGTTAATTTCTCGTTAGCGGTTTTGATGGCAGAAGTCACTTTCCATGAAACTTGGGATGCAAGGAAGTATTTGTATTATTGGTCCATGATGATTTTCGGTAATTTTTATTACTTGGTAGATGATTTTATATATATAAATATTTTTTATTAACTTAACTTGAGTCGACTGGTTAAACAAAAAAATCAAGTTAATAAAAAATTTAAGTTACTAGACCTCGGTTTTTAATAGTTTTTGTTTTATATTTTAATTTTTTTATTGTTACATTTTTTCATACTTTTTATTTTGGTTTTCATTTTTATTTAGTTTTTATTTTGATTTTTTTAAATTTTTGGGTTTTTGTTTTTTACTTTTCTGTAATTTTTAGTTTTCAAAAAAAATAATTGATGATTTATTTTAAAATAACACAAAAAGCACAAACACAAATAAAATAGTTAGAAGTTAATGTATCAAAATTGTGATTGTTATTTAAAAAGAAAAGATACATTAACTTGTTTGTTTTAAAATTTATTATATTAAAAAACTTATGCTATACTAAACTATAAATGTCTATACATTATAAAAATAAATAAAAAATGCTTAAAAATTTGAAAACTAATCATAAAAAGGATTTCCCAATTTTTTAAAATTGAATGGAAATCTGCCTTTTTAAAATTGATATAATATATTGTATACTAATATAACATTTATGTTTATTTATTTATTTTTAGTTGTTGTTTTATGTGTCTAAAATTATTAATAATTATATATAAAATAACGAAATTTATTTTACAGAACTAAAATTAAATAAATTATTTCACATTATTGTAAAAATGATATCTTATAGACAAAAATTTCTTTGAGATGTTATTATATTTATTATATAATTAAAATGCAGTAATTTCTTCCCAAAAAAAAACTCAATGTGAGTTCTTAAATTTGTTAATTAATTAATTCATTTTTATTAAAAATCACTAAAAAGTTGGGATTTTTTTCATAAATTGATCAAAATTTTAGTTTTGATTGGTGACCTTATAAACTAAAAATGAACAAAACAATGAAAAAAATCATTTGAGGTATTGAATAAAAAATTATATGAATTTCTGTTCAATCTATTCCTCATCAAAATTGTAGGATAGTTTTCATATGCATAGATTTTTTTCTTTCATAAATAAATTAGAGGAATAGATTGGGATCCATATGTCTTTATTTTGTCAAAAAAAAATCAACAAAAATGGTATACAATTTGAGGAACTAGAAATTCACCACTATTTTTTCCCTAAAATGTGTTTACCAATTGAAACCAAATCTAGTTTTCCTAAAAATCTTGATGACAAATAAAGTGATTTTAAAGAACAAAATTTAAACTTAAATCTTGATTGTGTTTTTCTAAAATCAAAAATCAAAGTCCATTTTAAAATCTACAAATAATCAACACCAGTCTGGTAGTTTACCAGTGCTCTCGTCTCCATAATATCCTTGATTTTTCTTCTTCTTTCTGATGGAACCCGAATATTCCTCGAAAATTATGACCAAAGAACACATCGGTATGATATCTGTCTTGCTCGAAACTGAAGCTTGATTGATATTCAATTTCCTCCTGTTTAACAATCTAGATCGGAATGGATGAAAACAGTAATTTTTTTCGATTGAGTTGTTTCTCTCTCTATATATTGTTTGTTCTTATTGCTTCTGTGAAACATTGGCAGTGGCTAATATCGGAGTCTTCTGGAACATGGATGACAGTCCTATCCCTGACGGTCTTGATCCTACTAGTGTTTTGGAGTTCATCAAATTGGCTTTCGAAAATTTTGGTTATCTTGGTAGCCTTATTAAAGTTAGGGCTTATTGCAAGGATATGTCTGAACTTGTTTCTTACTGTCGTGCTGCCGAAATCTTTTTACAAAACCGAGGTGAATTACATTTTTTTCCCTGGTTTAGTTTATATGTATCTTAATCCAAATCTTTTTTTTTTTTTGATATATATATATATATATATATATGTAGTGTCCAAAGTTGGATATGCTGAAGTTGATAATATGTTGGTGGACATTCTTACTTGGGGACTCTACAATCCGGCACCCTCAAACTTGATGGTAATCTCAAAAAACATAACAGAAGAAACGGAGCTAGTTGGTGTACTTGGAGATTTGAAATTGTTGAATTACAATATTCTTGTTGCATCTGTTGGGGAAGACGCATCAGGAGACTTGGTTTGTTTGTCCGCACGCCTGTTTGGTGGAGGAAAGCCTGTCGACCAAAGCATAAGCTCACATGGTGTCTCCAATAAGCTGGCACATGGTAAACTAGTTGATCTTGTTTGCTTCTATCCCTTTTGTTTTCTTTTTCTTTTTTTTTTTCTTTTTCTTTATAATATTTGTGATTTGATTTTGCGATCTCTGTTGGCAGTGGCGAACACAGGCGTCTTCTGGAACTTGGATGATTGCGAAATCCCTGATCATATTGATATCTATCAGAATGTCAAATCAGCTCTTGTAAATCAAGGTTGCCATGGTCAAGTGTCAATATGGGCTTATTGTGAAGAGGACAAGGAGCCCCTCCCTGGTATCACCTTTGTATCCACAGGTGAGTTTCCTCTAGGTCATTTGGTTTATAAAAGCAACCGACTACATTTGTCTTTTATTTCATTACATACGTAATCTAAGAGATCTATGTGGTTTTAGGCGATGCAGCTGCGAGATTCAAGAAAATGCTTAGGGACATTCTTTTCTGGGCGTTGCAAAATCCTGTCCACCGTCCGAGAACAACAGTACCCAGCTTGATGGTAATCTCAAACATCTCAAGGAACATTGAAGTTGCCAGCGTTCTTCAATTATTGGTTTCGAGAGATTACAATGTGCTCCTTACGGTTCCTGACGAGAAAGAATACATATGCTCCGTATGGCTCTATCCGCGCCTAATAGAAAGCCTAACAGAATTTCCCATTTGTACAAGATCGGACAAGAGCTTGCATGGTAAGATTTTATCTCCCTCCCTCTTGTCTACTTTTCTAGACTTCGTATTGTAATTTGCTTATGTGTTCTGTGTGTTTGTGAAATTTGGCAGATATCAAAACAGGCATCTTTTGGAACATTACGGGCTGCACATTCCCAAATGATATTCATCTCGATGAACTAAATCAGAATATCAAATTAGCTATTGAAAATCAGGGCCATCATGGTGAAGTGTCAATCAAAGCTTATTGGCAGGGGGGTAGTGGCTTATACAATTGGCTCCACGGAACCATCACCTTACAAACGAGAGGTAATTTTTTTTTTTTTATCTAAATCACTCACTCTTTTTGTTTCTTTCTATTTGGCAATGTATATCATTGTATGTAACAAATGTGTTTTTTTTCGTTGATACAGTGTCAAATGGTCGTTATATGAAAGTTGATACAATGTTTGTCGATATCCTTTTATGGGCATTGGACAATCCTGCACCATCAAATTTGATGGTAATCTCCAACACCATCTCACATGAAACTGAGCTCTCAAGTCTTCTTCAAGATTTGGAATCAAAAGGCTACAATATTTTAGTTGCACATGCTGAAGAAGCCGCATCACCAGTGCTACCTCCTGCATGCTTGGAATGGCGTTTGGATACCCTATTTGCTGGAGGGAACCCTATCAACCGTACCAACTACTCACGAGATGTCCTCAATATGATTCAGAATGATCTCTCTTTTCGGAGGAAGGGCTGCCATGGTAAACTAGTCGTTTTAGTGTCTCATATGCCATAGCTAGTGTCATTTATTAATCTAATCAATTGTTCTACTTTTTGTGAAACCTTTTAGATACAGAGGGTAATACAGGAATCTTCTGGAGCATCGAGGATTGCCCAATACCTAGTGGTCTGGATCCTCTAACGTTTTTTTTTGATGTCAAGAAAGTTCTTCCGGGTAGAAACGTGTCAGTCATGGCTTATTGTAACCAGAATAGGAGCCTTGATGACTTCTCCCTCAATGATAACTTACACATCACCTTGGTACACACAGGTGAATGTTCCTTCACTTCTTTAACAGTGTTTCGTTTTTTTTTCTTTTTTAATTTTTGTATACGTATGTAACGTAATCTAAATATCTATGTTAATTATATTTCAGCCGATAAATATGCGAGGATTAAGAAAATGTTTAAGGACATTTTTTTATGGGCACTGGAAAATCCTGAATCAAACGTGATGGTGATCACAAAAAGCATCCCATTCAACATTTCAGATGTTATTCATGAGGCTTTTAGTTCCAGAAATTACAATCTTGTCTTGGCTGATCCTCATGGGGTCGCATATGTGAACTCTGTCTGGCTTTCGACAAGCTTATTTGGTGGAGGCGATCCCATCGACCCAAGCGGAAGAAAGAACCTTCCGAGTTCCATAGAAGTGATGACTAAGTTGAAGATTGCAAGTTGATGCAGGGTTGTTCTGCTTTTTATCTATCTGACTAGTACTTTGTTTTTCTGTTAAAAGGCTTTGAGTTCGTGCATGAACACGTTCGACGTGTCTATCTCTCTTCTGCTAAACTCTGCTTTGGATTAAAAAATGATTTGCTGAGCTAGTTTCCTTCTATGGAGGCTTTATGCTCTGTCCTCATGCTTTTATCATTGCTTTGCTTGTTATGCTTGATGACACTGAGAATTGATGTTAAAGAGTATCTTCTTATTTACCAGATGTCTTGTCTTCAACATCTTATGTTTGGTTTCCTTCACAAGTTGTCGGTGTTGATATTTATCTATTCTTTCAATGTGTAAATTTTTTTTTTTTTGACATCTGTAAAAATTTTATTTGTCTAGTGCTATCTGACATTTTAATTGGATTAGATTTGCGTTTGTCTTCTCCATTGCCAAATTAGAGAAAATGGAGAAGACAACTAGTATCAGGTCTTATACTCACTCCACGGATTTGAGAAATTCTCACAGATAAAGTAATGAGAGTGAGTGCAAATGTAGTCTTTTTGAAATCCAACAAACAGACCATATGAATGGCGACTACATAATTGCGGAATTTTGTGCGAAAAGTTACTTTTAAAACACCAATCAAGATTTTCTTTCAAAAGTCTACGTATTTTTCCAAAATAAAAAGTAAATCCCTAGTGAAGTTTAAAATTACTCAGCAAATTGAAGAACGCACTCCAAATTTATAAATTAGGCAAAATGATACAGTTCAGGTAAAACACATTATACAGTGGACAATAATAATTTTTTAAGTTTAGCGTCTCTACTCACTCTCTAACCAGAGCCGAGCCTAAAAGATATAGGCCAAAAAAAAATTGACCTTTTATTTTTAAAAATGGTTCAAACTGTAATCTCATAATTTGAACCCACCACTTCAAATACCCAACAATTCGCGATTACCAACAGATCTAAGTAGATTTTGTGTTACATTTGGCCTTGTCTAATACTCGTTCAAATACCCAACAATTCGGAGTATATATTTCTTGTCTGCCTCTGAAGCATGTGCTTGATTAGCTTCGGTTCAGGCACGCGGCTCTGTCTCTAACTTAACATAAAAGCAAATTACACTTTTGGTAAGCGATGGAAGAATTAACACATGCAAATATTCGTCGTTTCTAATTTAACAAAAAAGAATCATAGGTCGCCCATAATGCTTTCATCAGTCTGATGCCTGCTTTTGAGGAATTGCTTCTGTGGGTAGTGGAAGGTTACAACTACCAAGGGAGACTGTACATTGCTGATGCATGGTTCGACCATAATGCTTTTATCAGTCTCACTTTGTTTTATGTCAAAAGTCTTTTGAGTTTGTGTATGGACATTGACGTGACATCGATCTGATCAAGTTATCTATACTATATATATATATATATATTGGATATGGTGAGCTTTTCCTATCGGTTATTCTTTTTATCCACTATTAGTAAAACAAACTTTCATTTGCGCCTTATATTAGAAGTCGAATAATGATTTCCAAGAAACATCAAATATAATATGCACCTAATCATTCAACGATAAAGTAGGCTAAAACCTATCGAACTAGCTTATCGCCACGGGTACGAAATATACTTATTTGATACAGAACTGATACAGAGCAATAGAAAAACACTAAACTAAGAAATCTGAGAAAGAATAAAAGCTGTAAAGTATAATAAAATATAATATT
Source organism: Brassica juncea (assembly GCA_018703725.1). NCBI lineage: Eukaryota > Viridiplantae > Streptophyta > Magnoliopsida > Brassicales > Brassicaceae > Brassica > Brassica juncea. Next base: position 3,186,884 of record CM031940.1, on the reverse strand, counting down.
ATTTGTGTTGTGTTTGATATGAGAATACATGAATTATATATATATATATATATAGCGTTAACATTAATATAATATTAACACTAAATAATTATAACTTTTTTAAATATTTAATGTAAATATACTAAAAACATCTTGAGTTACTTGTTTTTCAAATCTTTTTTTAGTCTTGAGGGTCTTCATGGGTTTCACGGACTTCACAATTTTAGTCCGTAAGATACACATCTTCCGACCCAATATATCTCTAATATTCCTCCGCACGATAAACATGGGATGCGCAATGCACAATGTGCAAATAACAAAGTAGACCACGTATGTCGTGGACATGATGTTGAAGAAAACAAATCAGTAGGTTCCTCCAAGTATAAAATTTGACTTAGACAATGAAGGATGAAAACTTCAGCTCTTCTTTGATCTTGACAATGAAAATACATTCCGTGGGACGCAACTGCAGCTCCACAAACAATCATCCTAAACTTGGATAGTCCATAAACTAGACTAAAACTGACCTAAAAACATGAGCATAACTAAAAACTACCATGTAATGGTTAAACTATAAGGTTATAACTAACAATATTCCAAACTATAGAATAACAAACATCTTACAAAATTCAAAACTACAGAAAATCTTATTATAAAAATTGTGAAACCCCTGATCTCATGAAAAAAAGAACACAAACTCTAAAATTATTGGTACCCTCGATGATTCTTGCACCCTCCAACACTATAACTAATATTAAAACCAGACCATTAAGAAAAACAAAACTTCAACGTTTAATGAAATTGGACGTACCCAACCACTAACATATTTAAGTTGATATGAGAATACAAGATGCATATATATAACTTTGACATTAACATACTGTTAACACTAGATAATGATAATTTCTTAAACACTTAATGTAAATATTTTAAGAATATCTTGAGTTATACTTGTTCTTCAAGTCTTTCCTTTTAGTCTTGATGGTCTTCATGAGTTTCACGGACTTCACAACCTTAATCTGTAAGATACACATCTTCCGGCCCAACATATCTCTAATAAATGCTTATAAGTTATCATCTGAATGATGTAACTATTAAATCATAAGTCGTGAAATGTGCTGGCAAACCAAGTCGTTGCTATCATGTGGAGTCCACATTGTGGACCAACAATCTTATACACCTGTAGCAAACAAAAATACATCATGGACCAACAATCTTATATATACCTGTAGCAAACAAAAATACAAAACAAATATCAACACTTGAGACTAAACCTCTGTTGTTTATGTTATAAATTTGTAATGTAATTTGCTTGATTATGACAAAATCAAGAAAAGGCTCTCACAGTTGAGGAAGATTTTCCTTCCTTATACTTCGCCTCATATCATGGGCTAGAAACATAAAAACACAAAACCAAGTTCAACTACTTCAGAATCAACCAACATAGATTAGTATTATGTCTGCCAAGTAAACTAAATAAAGTTTTGTCTTACGCATTTCCAGCCAACATTTGGTCCACAACCGACACAAAAGATGTCAGTTAGGGTATGGAGTCCCGTTATCATCATTCGGTCTTCTTTATTTCCAATTGAAATGTTTACACTAAAAGATGAACAATAATAAACAGTAATTAGGAGTCTAAAGAACGAACTAATAGAAGTTTTGTAAAAGAAACCAGAAAACTTCCCCTTCATTGAAGAGTTATAAGCTTTGTCCATATACCTGGACTGAAAAGACTGCACAAACACAACGTCAGTACTATAGTATAGTCTACATGTTATGTGTTATATTGATAATAGACATCGAAACTTTAAACAGCAAGTTTATTGAATATTGAAGTGTTTAAAAAAAGACATCCAAACCTTTTAATAGTTATAGAAGCATGCAATACTCAATTCTAAAAACTAAAATGGAACAAGGATGTGGTAAGAACAAATCACATGATCAATAGTGTTGGCAAGAATAATTTACTTGATATTCTGTATTACTACTTTTGAATGAATAAATTTATCTAACTAAGTGTTTTGCCCGCACATGCGGGTATACTTAATCTTACGAATACATATTAATACATAAACATTTATGTCAAAGATCAGCATAATAAGTTTTATTTATATTCTCAAAATATTAAATTGAACATCAAATTATTTATACATGAAAAAGTTGTTTATCAATATATATTTGATTTTATTGAATTTCGAAAAAATAGAAACACACACGTAATATAAATATATATATATATATATATATATTAGAAAATATCTTTATACATTTATTATATTCATTATGTTTTTTTTTTTTTGCTTTTTATTCATCAGTTATCAAGATCTTCACTTTCATCTTTGTTTTAAAAGAACAATCCACCTTTTCATAGCATGTGACATTAAATTTCATTAATATTCATCAGAAAAACATAGACAACATGAAATTACCTACATCTCATATAAAATAATAAAAAGAATTTGATGTTAAAATGAAAAAATTCTCCGAATAACAAAATATTTGTCTTTTTTTATCAGTATATATATCATAGAATAGATTAATGTTTATTAATTATCTTAAATATCATGATAAACATATATCTATATATATATATTAAAATAAAATTTTAAATAATAATATTAACTAAAATAATATTTTACTCTAAAATCATGGTGATACATTGAAGGCGTACGTTCTAATAGCATTTAGACATATCTCATCAACTCCAATGATGATGTAAGAACAGTAAACCATGATTCATTGGATGAATAATCGCTAAAATTAAAACCTAGCAAAACATTTCCAATCAAATTTCACTGCACTTCCATGAAAAACATCGATAATGCTCTCTTCAATGCTTCTAGTATAGGTGCTTCACTGCTCAGTGAATGTATTTTGAAGAAAACATCAAGGTGGAGAATAGAGGATGAAGCATTGACGATCGCTTGAGCTTCCTCTCCCGTCGTTTGATCTTGCTTCTGAACAATGATAAGAAACATAAGGAGATGATCGACAGTCATGAGCTCTTTGTCGGAGAGCTCTTGATCTCACACACGGAGCAACCACCGTGTGAAGATACATCCGCTGGAAGCAGAAACAAACTTTGTTGTTTGCTTCGCATTATTGGAACAACGAACGATTCTTCAGTGTGATGACTGAGGAAGAAGAATATCGAAGAAATAATTTCTCTCCAATGTTTAGTTAATTTCTCGTTAGCGGTTTTGATGGCAGAAGTCACTTTCCATGAAACTTGGGATGCAAGGAAGTATTTGTATTATTAGTCCATGATGATTTTCGGTAATTTTTGTTTGTTGGTAGATATATATAAATATTTTTTATTAACTTAACTTGAGTCGACTTGTTAAATAAAAATAAATAAATTACTAGACCTTGGTTTTAAATAGTTTCGGTTTTATATTTTAGTTTTTTTATTGTTACATTTTTTCATACTTTTTATTGTGGTTTTAATTTTTATTTAGTTTTTATTTTAATTTTTTAATTTTTGGGTTTTTGTTTTCAAAAAACTAATTGATGATTTATTTTAAAATAACACAAAAAGCACAAACACAAATAAAATAGTTAGAAGTTAATGTATCTAAATTGTGATTGTTATTTAAAAGGAAAAGATACATTAACTTGTTTGTTTTAAAAATTATTATATTAAATAATTTACGCTATAGTAAACTATAAATGTCTATACATTATAAAAAACAAAAAATGCTTAAAAATTGAAAATAATCATAAAAAGGATTTCCTAATTTTTTAAAATGGAAAGGCAATCTGCCTTTTTAAAATTGATATAACATATTGTATTAATATAACATTTATGTTTATTTATTTATTTTTAGTTGTTGTTTTATGTGTCTAAAATTATTAATAATTATATTTATCGAAATTAATAACTGAATTTTTCTCACTAGTAAATATTATATATAAAATAACGAAATTTATTTTACAGAACTAAAAATAAATAAATTATTTCACATTATTGTAAAAAATGATATCTTATATACAAAAATTTCTTTGAGATGTTATTATATTTATTAATTAATTAAAATGCAGTAATTTCTTCCCAAAAAAAAACTCAATGTGAGTTCTTAAATTTATTAATTAATTAAATTTCATTTTATTAAAAACCACAAAAAGTTGGGGTTTTTCATAAATTGATCAAAATTTTAGTTTTGATTGGTGACCTTATGAACTGAAAAATGAACAAAATGAACAAAACAATGAAAAAATCATTTGAAGTATTGAATAAAAAATTATATGAATTTCTGTTCAATCTATTCCTCATCAAAATTGTAGGATAGTTTTCATCTGCATAGATTTTTTTCTTTCATAAATAAATTATAGGAATAGATTGGGATCCATATGTCTTTATTTTGTCAAAAAAAATCAACAAAAATGGTATACAATTTGAGGAACTAGAAATTCACCACTATTTTTTCCCTAAAATGTGTTTACCAATTGAAACCAAATCTAGTTTTCCTAAAAATTTTGATGACAAATAAAGTGATTTTAAAGAACAAAATTTAAACTTAAATCTTGATTGTGTTTTTTTAAATCAAAAATCAAAGTCCATTTTAAAATCTACAAATAATCAACACCAGTCTGGTAGTTTACCAGTGCTCTCGTCTCCATAACATCCTTGATTTTTCTTCTTCTTTCTGATGGAACCCGAATATTCCTCGAAAATTATGACCAACGAACACATCGGTATGATATCTGTCTTGCTCGAAACTGAAGCTTGTTTGATATTCATTTTCCTCTTGTTTAACAATCTAGATCGGAATGGATGAAAACAGTAATTTTTTTCGATTGAGTTGTTTCTCTCTCTATATATTGTTTGTTCTTATTGCTTCTGTGAAACATTGGCAGTGGCTAATATCGGAGTCTTCTGGAACATGGATGACAGTCCTATCCCTGACGGTCTTGATCCTACTAGTGTTTTGGAGTTCATCAAATTGGCTTTCGAAAATTTTGGTTATCTTGGTAGCCTTATTAAAGTTAGGGCTTATTGCAAGGATATGTCTGAACTTGTTTCTTACTGTCGTGCTGCCGAAATCTTTTTACAAAACCGAGGTGAATTACATTTTTTTTTCCCTGGTTTAGTTTATATGTATCTTAATCCAAATCTTTTTTTTTTTTGATATATATATATATATGTAGTGTCCAAAGTTGGATATGCTGAAGTTGACCATATGTTGGTGGACATTCTTACTTGGGGACTCTACAATCCGGCACCCTCAAACTTGATGGTAATCTCAAAAAACATAACAGAAGAAACGGAGCTAGTTGGTGTACTTGGAGATTTGAAATTGTTGAATTACAATATTCTTGTTGCATCTGTTGGGGAAGACGCATCAGGAGACTTGGTTTGTTTGTCCGCACGCCTGTTTGGTGGAGGAAAGCCTGTCGACCAAAGCATAAGCTCACATGGTGTCTCCAATAAGCTGGCACATGGTAAACTAGTTGATCTTGTTTGCTTCTATCCCTTTTGTTTTCTTTTTCTTTTTTTTTTTCTTTTTCTTTATAATATTTGTGATTTGATTCTGCGATCTCTGTTGGCAGTGGCGAACACAGGCGTCTTCTGGAACTTGGATGATTGCGAAATCCCTGATCATGTTGATATCTATCAGAATGTCAAATCAGCTCTTGTAAATCAAGGTTGTCATGGTCAAGTGTCAATATGGGCTTACTGTGAGGAGGACAAGGAGCCCCTTCCTGGTATCACCCTTGTATCCGCAGGTGAGTTTCCATTAGGTCCTTTGGTTTTAAAAAAGCAGTCGACTACATTTGTCTTTTATTTCATTTATGTATGTAATCTTAAGAGATCTATGTGGTTTTTAGGCGATGAAACTGCGAGATTCAAGAAAATGCTTAGGGACATTCTTTTCTGGGCGTTGCAAAATCCTGTCCACTATCCGAGAACAGTACCCAGCTTGATGGTAATCTCAAACATCTCAAGGAACATTGAATTTGCCAGCGTTCTTCAACTATTGGTTTCGAGAGATTACAATGTGCTCCTTACAGTTCCTGACGAGAAAGAATACATATGCTCCGTATGGCTCTATCCGCGCCTAATAGAAAGCCTAACAAAATTTCCCATTTGTACAAGATCGGACAAGAGCTTGCATGGTAAGATTTTATCCCCCTCTCTCTTGTCTACTTTTCTAGACTTCGTATTGTAATTTGCTTATGTGTTCTGTGTGTTTGTGAAATTTGGCAGATATCAAAACAGGCATCTTTTGGAACATTACGGGCTGCACATTCCCAAATGATATTCATCTCGATGAACTAAATAAGAATATCAAATTAGCTATTGAAAATCAGGGCCATCATGGTGAAGTGTCAATCAAAGCTTATTGGCAGGGGGGAAGTGGCTTATACAATTGGCTCCACGGAACCATCACCTTACAAACGAGAGGTAATTTTTTTTTTAATCTAAATCACTCACTCTTTTTGTTTCTTTCTATTTGGCAATGTATATCATTGTATGTAACAAATGTGTTTTTTTTCGTTGATACAGTGTCAAATGGTCGTTATATGAAAGTTGATACAATGTTTGTCGATATCCTTTTATGGGCATTGGACAATCCTGCACCATCAAATTTGATGGTAATCTCCAACACCATCTCACATGAAACTGAGCTCTCGAGTCTTCTTCAAGATTTGGAATCAAAAGGCTACAATATTTTAGTTGCACATGCTGAAGAAGCCGCATCACCAGTGCTACCTCCTGCATGCTTGGAATGGCGTTTGGATACCCTATTTGCTGGAGGGAACCCTATCAACCGTACCAACTACTCACGAGATGTCCTCAATATGATTCAGAATGATCTCTCTTTTCGGAGGAAGGGCTGCCATGGTAAACTAGTCGTTTTAGTGTCTCATATGCCATAGCTAGTGTCATTTATTAATCTAATCAATTGTTCTACTTTTTGTGAAACCTTTTAGATACAGAGGGTAATACAGGAATCTTCTGGAGCATCGAGGATTGCCCAATACCTAGTGGTCTGGATCCTCTAACGTTTTTTTTTGATGTCAAGAAAGTTCTTCCGGGTAGAAACGTGTCAGTCATGGCTTATTGTAACCAGAATAGGAGCCTTGATGACTTCTCCCTCAATGATAACTTACACATCACCTTGGTACACACAGGTGAATGTTCCTTCACTTCTTTAACAGTGTTTCGTTTTTTTTTCTTTTTTAATTTTTGTATACGTATGTAACGTAATCTAAATATCTATGTTAATTATATTTCAGCCGATAAATATGCGAGGATTAAGAAAATGTTTAAGGACATTTTTTTATGGGCACTGGAAAATCCTGAATCAAACGTGATGGTGATCACAAAAAGCATCCCATTCAACATTTCAGATGTTATTCATGAGGCTTTTAGTTCCAGAAATTACAATCTTGTCTTGGCTGATCCTCATGGGGTCGCATATGTGAACTCTGTCTGGCTTTCGACAAGCTTATTTGGTGGAGGCGATCCCATCGACCCAAGCGGAAGAAAGAACCTTCCGAGTTCCATAGAAGTGATGACTAAGTTGAAGATTGCAAGTTGATGCAGGGTTGTTCTGCTTTTTATCTATCTGACTAGTACTTTGTTTTTATGTTAAAAGGCTTTGAGTTCGTGCATGAACACGTTCGACGTGTCTATCTCTCTTCTGTTAAACTCTGCTTTGGATTAAAAAATGATTTGCTGAGCTAGTTTCCTTCTATGGAGGCTTTATGCTCTGTCCTTATGCTTTTATCATTGCTTTGCTTGTTATGCTTGATGACACTGAGAATTGATGTTAAAGAGTATCTTCTTATTTACCAGATGTCTTGTCTTCAACATCTTATTTGTCTAGTGCTATCTGACATTTTAATTGGATTAGATTTGCGTTTGTCTTCTCCATTGCCAAATTAGAGAAAATGGAGAAACAACTAGTATCAGGTCATATACTCACTCCAAGGATTTGAGAAGTTCTCACAGATAAAGTAACGAGAGAGAGAGTGCAAATGTAGTCTTTTTGAAATCCAACAAAGAGACCATATGAACGGCGACTACATAATTGCGGAATTTTGTGCGAAAAGTTACTTTTAAAACACTAATCAAGATTTTTCCAAAATAAAAAGTAAATCCCCAGTGGAATTTAAAATTACTCAGCAAACTGAAGAATGCACTCCAAATTTATAAATTAGTCAAAATGATACAGTTCAGGTAAAACCACATTATACAGTGGACAATAATAATTTTTTAAGTTTAGCATCTCTACTCACTCTCTAACCAGAGCCGAGCCTAAAAGATATAGGCCAAAAAAAAATTGACCTTTTATTTTTAAAATTGGTTCAAACTGCAATCTCATAATTTGAACCCACCACTTCAAATACCCAACAATTCGCGATTACCAACAGATCTAAGTAGATTTTGTGTTACATTTGGCCTTGTCTAATACTCGTTCAAATACCCAACAATTCGGAGTATATATTTCTTGTCTGCCTCTGAAGCATGTGCTTGATTAGCTTCGGTTCAGGCACGCGGCTCTGTCTCTAACTTAACATAAAAGCAAATTACTCTTTTGGTAAGCGATGGAAGAATTAACACACGCAAATATTCGTCGTTTCTAATTTAACAAAAAAGAATCATAGGTCGCCCATAATGCTTTCATCAGTCTGATGCCTGCTTTTGAGGAATTGCTTCTGTGGGTAGTGGAAGGTTACAACTACCAAGGGAGACTGTACATTGCTGATGCATGGTTCGACCATAATGCTTTTATCACTCTCACTTTGTTTTATGTCAAAAGTCTTTTGAGTTTGTGTATGGACATTGACGTGACATCGATCTGATCAAGTTATCTATACTATATATATATATATTGGATATGGTCAGCTTTTCCTATCGGTTATTCTTTTTATCCACTATTAGTAAAACAAACTTTCATTTACGCCTTATATTAGAAGTCGAATAATTATTTCCAAGAAACATCAAATATAATATGTACCTAATCATTCAACGATAAAGTAGGCTAAAACCTATCGAACTAGCTTATCGCCACGGGTACGAAATATACTTATTTGATACAGAACTGATACAGAGCAATAGAAAAACACTAAACTAAGAAATCTGAGAAAGAATAAAAGCTATAAAGTATAATAAAATATAATATTATTTGTGTTGTGTTTGATATGAGAATACATGACATATATATATATAGCATTAACATTAACATAATATTAACACTAAATAATTATAACTTTTCTAAATACTTAATGTAAATATACTAAAAACATCTTGAGTTACTTGTTCTTCAAATCTTTTTTTTAGTCTTGAGGGTCTTCATGGGTTTCACGAACTCCACAATCTTAGTCCGTAAGATACACATCTTCCGACCCAACATATCTCTAATATCCCTCCGCACGACAAACATGGGATGCGCAATGCACAATGTGCAAATAACAAAGTAGACCACATATGTCGTGGACATGATGTCGAGGAAAACAAATCAGTAGGTTCCTCCGAGTATAAAATTTGACTTAGACAATGAAGGATGAAAACTTCAGCTCTTTTTTGATCTTGACAATGAAAATACATTCCGTGGGACGCAACTGCAGCTCCACAAACAATCATCCTAAACTTGGATAGTCCATAAACTAGACTAAAACTGACCTAAAAACATGAGTATAACTAAAAACTACCATGTAATGGTTAAACTATAAGGTTATAATAACAATATTCCAAACTATAGAATAACAAATATCTTACAAAATTCTAAACTACGAAAAATCTTATTATAAAAATTGTGAAAACCCTGATCCCATGGAAAAAGAACACAAACTCTAATATTATTGGTACTCTCTATGATTCTTGCACCCTCCAACACTATAACTAATATTAAAACCAGACCATTAAGAAAAACAAAGCTTCAACGTTTAATGAAATTGGACGTACCCAACCACTAACATATTTAAGTTGATATGAGAATACAAGATGCATATATATAATTTTGACATTAACATAATGTTAACACTAGATAATGATAATTTTCTTAAACACTTAATGTAAATATTTTAAGAATATCTTGAGCTATACTTGTTCTTCAAGTCTTTCCTTTTAGTTTTGATGGTCTTCATGAGTTTCACGGACTTCACAAATCTTAATCCGTAAGATACACATCTTCTGGCCCAACATGTCTCTAATAAATGCTTATAAGTTATCATCTGAATGATGTAACTATTAAATCATAAGTCGTGAAATGTGCTGGCAAACCAAGTCGTTGCTATCATGTGGAGTCCACATTGTGGACCAACAATCTTATACACCTGTAGCAAACAAAAATACATTATGGACCAACAATCTTATATACCTGTAGCAAACAAAAATACAAAACAAATATCAACACTTGAGACTAAACCTCTGTTGTTTATGTTATAAATTTGTAATGTAATTTGCTTGATTAAGACAAAATCAAGAAAGGGCTCTCACAGTTCAGGAAGATTTTCCTTCCTTATACTTCGCCTCATATCATGGGCTAGAAACATAAAAACACAAAACCAAGTTCAACTACTTAAGAATCAACCAGCATAGATTAGCATTATGTCTGCCAAGTAAACTAAATAAAGTTTTGTCTTACGCATTTCCAGCCAACATTTGGTCCACAACCGACACAAGAGATGTCAGTTAGGGTATGGAGTCCCGTTATCATCATTCGGTCTTCTTTATTTCCAATTGAAATGTTTACACTAAAAGATGAACAATAATAAACAGTAATTAGGAGTCTAGAGAACAAACTAATAGAAGTTCTGTAAAAGAAACCAGAAAACTTCCCCTTCATTGAAGAGTTATAAGCTTTGTCCATATACCTGGACTGAAAAGACTGCACAAACACAACGTCAGTACTATAGTATAGTGGGGTGACGCTCTATTTACCCCTGAGAAGTATCATATATCACCAGTTCCACACAGACTTTAAGGCCCGTTCCATTTTCCCACAAAAATAAAGTTCGAATCTTATTTCCCCCCAGTTACAAAGATCGAATTCTATATCTCCATACCGTCGAAGTTATACACCGAAACACACATATACTTGGGTTAAAATCGGTTTAGTGTTTATTATTAAACCGTAATCAATTATTATCCAACCAAAATCGTGATTAAACCAAAATTATGTCTTTAAAATCTGATTAGAACTCGATAAAAGCTGATTAGGACCCAAATATCAAATGGTTTAATCTGAAAATAAAGAAACCCAGATCACTAATTGTTTCATCAACACTATAAATCCTAAAAACTACTGGAATATAGGCACGAAAAATCAAAGAGTTTGAGAAATTGAGTTCGATTGTGGCCGAAATCAATGTATGTTGTCGTTTAGAACACAATTCCTTCTCTAAGGGAGGAATCACCACAATCTTTCTCTTTAGAGGTACCATTGACCCACTTTAAGCTCCAGAAACATCACTCATCTTTCAGTTTCTCTTCTCTCCCCCACAAATCGATTTCCCCAATTCGATTTTTTAGGATTTTTCGCAAAACAAGTTTCTTGAATTTGGGGTTTTTAAGTTTTAAAGGCTACAAATCGGGTTAAGACAATGCTTTCGGGTCATAAATCAGATTTTCAAATGGGTTTGGTTATGTCTGAAGTGGTTTTATTTCGGTTTAATATTGGTTCACCCACAGAAACCACTAAATTCGACGATATGGAGATATAGAGTTCTGACTTTGGTAATCGGGGGGAAACGAGATTCGAACTTTGTTTTTATGGGAAAATAGAACGAGGCTTGAAGTCTGTGTGGAACTGGTGATATATGATACTTCTTAGGGAGAAATAGAACGTCACCCCTAGTATAGTCTATATGTTATGTGTTATATTGATAATAGACATCGAAACATTAAACAGCAAGTTTATTGAATATTGAAGTGTTTAAAAAAAGACATCCAAACCTTTTAATAGTTATAGAAGCATGCAATACTCAATTCTAAAAACTAAAATGGAACAAGGATGTGGTAAGAACAAATCACATGGTCAATAGTGTTGGCAAGAATAATTTACTTGATATTCTGTATTACTACTTTTGAATATATAAATTTATCTAACTAGATGTTTTGCCCGCACATGCGGGTATAATTAATCTTACGAATACATATTAATACATAAACATTTATGTCAAAGATCAGCATAATAAGTTTTATTTGTATTCTCAAAAAATTAAATTGAACATCAAATTATTTATACATGACAAAGTTGTTTATCAATATATATTTGATTTTATTGAATTTAGAAAAAATATAGAAACACACACGTAATATATATATATATATATATATATATATATATATATATATTAGAAAATCTCTTTATACATTTATTAAATTCATTATATTTTTTTTTTGCTTTTTATTCATCAGTTATCAAGATCTTCACTTTCATCTTTGTTTTGAAAGAACAATCCACCTTTTCATAGCATGGGACATTAAATTTCATTAATATTCATCAAAAAAACGTAGACAACGTGAAATTACCTACATCTCATATAAAATAATAAAAAGGGTTTGATGTTAAAACGAAAAATTCTCCGAATAACAAAATATTTTTTCTTTTTTTTATCAGTATTAAAATTTAATATAAAATTATTATTTATTATTTCAATTATTTAAAAAATAGTTAGTAATATTTTAAAGTTGAATTTTTAATTGATTTGAGATGTATAAAAAGTGAACTCTATTGATTTTTATAACTAATAATAGTTAAAAAAAATTAAGTTAAATCTAATATAATTAATTTGTAACTTTTATGATTTAAAACAATATTCTTTTACAATAAAATAAAACATATGTATGAATTATATTATTTGATTTGTTAGCCAAATCTTATGATATTAATTTAAAATTGGATATCAAATAAATATATCTATATTTTACTAAAGATATCATGATTCTTAATCCAAACCAATGCAGAGAATACATCCATGATATTTAAATAAAGTAATAAAATAAATACTTTTATAAAATAGGTGAAAATAAACTTTTATAATAATAAATGTTCCACTGTAGATTATAGGAGGTTTACTTTTGATATATCTGCATTTTAAGGTTTTAGCTTAGTCAAATATTAACTATAATAGGTTTACTTTAGATATGTCTCCATTTAAGCTTTAAACTTAATCTAATATAATCATACCAATAATAAAATATAATTTTATTAATACATATCTACATAAATAAACACAAGAATTTAATTTTTATATTTTTTCCACCTCTTCGGCTAATTCATGAGCTGTCACATAAATAAAGGAAAAGGTTGTACTACCAAACAAATATTAACCTTATGTAACTAAATAATCAAAATTTAAATTGTTATAGAGATTATTCAAAATAATGACTTAATTATAAATAATTGAAAGCATGAAAAAATGACAACTAAGTAGAAATGATCTAAATCATTCTAGATATCATGATAAACATATATATTAAATATATTTTTATATAGTGAAAGTATATATATCATAGAATAGGCTAACGTTTATTAATTATCTTAAATATCATGACAAACATATATATATATTAAAATAAAATTTTAAAGAATAATATTAACTAAAGTAATGACTTATTCTAAAATTATGGTGACAAATAAGCAAAATAACTTCTCAAATAATAATATAGATATGATTTTTTCAATCAAATAAAATTATCTCCACAAGAAATTTTTTTGTCGTATTACAAATATTTTTCGTTGTAATTAATCGATAAGAACTTATACATGATTTATTCATATTTTTTCTTTTTTAGTTTTGAATGTTGATTTTTTTTTTTGGACAAAAGTTCTGAATGTTGATATGAAAGGATAGAACCGTTTCTAAATATTATAACCAAACCAAATCCTTTTTTTTTTTAACACAAACCAAACCAAATTATTTCGGTTTTTAACACCCCATTCCTCGCGGCTTTAGCCGTTTAAGAAAAATTATATCACCGGCGACCATGAACCGCTTCGTCGTCGTTTCAGCTGCCGTCTTCCTCCTCATCTCCCTCGCGTATCTTCCTCTGCTCAACGAATTATGTAATATAACCACTCCGTTCGCTAAAATCATATCTTCTATATAAACAATCTGACTTCGATCACGAAAGTCGTCGACTTTGAATCTTGTTCGCAGATTGGTCAACTCTGACATCTCTTATACCACCGGTTAAGATCGTGGCGGATTTGCTCGTCACAAATGGAACAATCTTCACCAGCGACAAATCTTTACCCTTTGCTGATTCCATGGCCATTCGTAACGGCAGGATTCTCAAAGTCGGAAGCTTTACCACTCTCAAGGTTCACTCTGTTTTTTTTTTGTCAGACTCTGTTCTTTACTGTTCAAGTGGTTAATGAACTTCTCTGCTGCTTTTAATAGCGTGAATCTTGAAGTTTGATAGAATGTCAGTTACTCATGTAGTTAATGATTTGGTGAAAGGCAGGATTTTTTAGGAGATGGGACTGTGGAGGTGAATCTGGAGGGGAAGGTTGTAGTGCCTGGACTTATTGATTCACATGTTCACTTGATTTCTGGGGGACTGCAGGTGATAAAAGTAAAACATTGTTGATCAAATTTAGACACAAAGAGTTTACTCCCTTTTGTTGTTTTTCTGATTGAGCAAAGATGGCCCAAGTTGGACTCAGAGGAGTGAGTCAAAAGGAGGAGTTTTGCAGAATGGTGAAAGATGCGGTGCAGAGTAATTTTGTTGATCTTATTGTAATGGTTGCGCATCTCTAAGTTTGTGGTTACTAGGCATGAGTGTTGGATTTTCGTTTTTTCGGTTCTAGAGATTTAGGAACCGTTCAGTTACTTATAAAATTCATTTTTTGTTTGTTGTATTAGAAGTGTGAGATTTTTTTTACTCATTATGTTCATTTTGTTCAGATGCAAAAGAAGGCTCATGGATTCTTGGTGGTGGATGGAACAACGATTTCTGGGGAGGAGAGTTGCCTTCTGCGTCTTGGATTGATGAAATCTCTCCTCATAATCCTGTAACAGAAGAAACCTGCTCAGATTTTGTGTGTTTGTCAATAGTTAACATCATCGCCTTATTCACTTTTTTTTCTTCCTGTCATGTAGGTTTGGTTGATTAGGATGGATGGTCATATGGCTTTGGCGAATTCCCTCACCCTTAAGATTGCTGGTGTTACCAGTTTAACCGAAGATCCAGTTGGTGGAACCATAATGAGACTGCCTAGTGGTGGTAATGCTTATGTCAACTGCAATATATATTGATATAGCAGTTAGAATTGCAGAGAAGCTTTCGATTTTGTGGGTTTTGTGTACTAAAATCAACTGGTATTTGCTTTTATGATGAATGACTACATGCAGAGCCTACAGGTCTTTTGATCGATGCTGCGATGGAGCTTGTCACTTCCTTCGTTAAAGAAGTCTCGGTGGATGAACGTAGGGAAGCACTTCTTAGAGCTAGCAAGTATGCTTTGACTAGAGGCGTGACAACTGTTGTTGATCTTGGAAGATACTTTCCTGGCACTACAGATGAGCTCTCCTGGAATGACTTTCAAGGTGCATTTCAACGATCTTCTTTTAACTCTCTGTGGAAATGACTTGCCAACATTCATGCTTGTAAACTCATTCCTTTTTATGGTACAGATGTCTATCTATGGGCTGATTCAACAAAGAAGATGATGATACGGGCTTGCTTGTTTTTCCCGATCACGACATGGTCACGTTTAGTGGTATGCCTTTTTCTTCAGAAGCTGCTCTTGTTTTCTGATATATAGAATAAAGTTTTGTAAAGCTACTTGCGCTCATCTTCGTTTACTTGATATGCTTCTAGGATCTGAAGCTTCAGAAGGGACATGTACTGAGTGAATGGTTGTACCTCGGTGGCGTCAAAGCATTCATTGATGGCTCTCTTGGTTCCAACAGTGCACTTTTCTACGAGGTGAATTTTACTACATTTTCATCTGCTATACATTCATTCAAATTCACACGGTTTGTGTCTTTCAGGAATATCTTGACACACCTAACAATCATGGGTTAGAAGTGATGGATCCTGAGATACTTTCAAACCTCACAATGTCAGCAGACAAGTCAGGGCTTCAGGTGTTCCATTAGTTTACTTCTGTCCGTTGCATTTAACAAATCATATAAGTTACTTATTTTCTCCTCTTCATGATCAAGGTTGCTATCCATGCTATAGGAGACAAAGCAAATGACATGATTCTTGACATGTACGAATCCGTTGCTGCAGCCAACGGAGAACGGGATAGAAGATTTAGGGTGAAGAGACTAATCTTTCTTCTCTGAGCTATTTTCTTCTATCATTACTTGATATCTCTGAGATACTGTTTACAGATTGAGCATGCGCAACATTTAGCACCAGGATCTTCTGACCGGTTCGGTCAACATCGCATTCTGGTCTCACTGCAGGTTAGTCACTTCCAACCCAGCATCGAGGCATTTGGACTTCAGACATATATCTAACATATCTAAGGCTCTTATGAACAGCCAGATCATTTGCTTGATGATGCTGATACTGCTCCTAAGAAGCTCGGTTTTGATAGAGCTGAAAAGGAGTCTTATCTATTTGAGTCTCTCTTAAATGGGAATGCACTTGTGGCATTTGGTTCAGACTGGCCTGTACGTTTCAGATAACATCTATAGTTTTGACATGTTTTCGAACTAAAGAAGTGAAGCTTACTTCGTTTGTGTTTACTTCAGGTGGCAGACATTAACCCGTTGCACAGTATCAGAACCGCGGTGAAAAGAATACCTCCCAAATGGGATCATGCTTGGATACCATCTGAATGCATCTCTTTTACCGATGCCTTGACTGCGTAATAAGCCTCTTCTCTAACCTTTTTGAAGTCTTTTTTGCACTCATTGATCCTCCTCATATGCAAATGGCAGGCACACGATATCAGCAGCACGAGCAGCCTTTCTTGATCAACACTTGGGGTCTTTATCTCCAGGGAAGCTTGCGGATTTCGTCGTATTGTCAACAAATTCATGGGACGAGTTATCAAAAGACGTTTCTGCTTCGGTTTTGGCAACGTATGTAGGAGGAAAACAAGTGCATCCATGAGCTGATGAAATCTCTAATGACATAAACAAGGTTTTGTAAAACTAAGTATCTGACAAGTTAGTTCTCTGTTTGTCTATGATCCTTGTGAATATATGCATGGATATAAAGTTTGGCCCAAAGGTTTTCACAAAATCAAATGTTACAAAAGGTATACACTAGTCAAGATATGGTTTGAGGCATAGGTGTTTTCACAAATATCTGATTATAAGATATTCAAATAACGTTGGTAACAAGAAACGTCTGGACATAGTCATTTTAAGCAATAACCTCTTACATAAAATTTCATCAACTAAATGTAATTATATAGAAAAATATGAAAAACCAATCAGTAAGACAAAAGAGTCTCAACGTGATTGGGGAAAACTTGGAGCCCTCGCAGACGTCCTTCTCCTAGCCGATGGCGTTTTCTAAATTCATCATCCACAATTCCTCTATAGTCAACCTTTCTAAACGTCTTTCTCCTCGGATGAATATATATAACATGAAAAGATTTGAATAGCTTGGTTTGCACGTAAATCAACTCACCTTCATCAGTGGTACCCATTAGTTTGAAGTTCTCCAAACCCTGATCATAGTAGTGAGAAAGAGGTAAAAAGATATGATTCGACCATTTGAGCTTCTCTGCATCCTCCAAAACCCACATTGAGATACTATTCTCAACGGAACCAACACAAGCAAACTTTCTTTCGTAAGTGATAATCCTCATCTCCCAATATCCTGCCCATGGAAGTGCTATCACACTGAACTTTTCAGATCTTACATCAAAGCTCATGATTGCTCGTCCAGAACCACCACCAAGTTGGGCTTGATAATATAAAACACCGTTGATGCACTGTCCATAAACAAAGGGGCGATGACTACAGCTGCTTCTTATTCTTCTCCATGAGTACTTTTGGTTGGACGATCCCAACGTCAAAACCCGACACTCATCCGATGCTTCTTCACCCGAAGGCATGCACACTACTTTGTGTACACAATCTATAGGATCATATCCTAAGAAGGCTATTATACCCTTCTTCCAGCTCTTGTCTGGTCTAGGTAGATATAACAACTTTCTCACGTTAGGGTTAGGGTTCCAGACTATGGGTTTTGCTGATTTTTGAAAACAGATCAAGCCGTGAACCGACTTGGTCTTTTGTTTGGAGATGAAGGAGATACGTTTTGGGTATTTCATATGGTAACTGTTAATAGGCTGAGAAGAAGAGTAGTGGGAATAGGAGTCATTAGGATTATGTTGAGAAACCGAGAATACAAAGAGCTTATCACCACCTCCTTTGAAATATAGTAGAAGCCTCGGTTGAGTTTCGAACTTGTTGATGAAATATGGGTCGGTGGTGACTGTGGACCAAAGCTTCGAGACACAACGAAACTTCGCCACAGCGTTTGCAGGCAGCTTTAAGAATATCTGGGAGATTAGATCGAGAGGTAAAGAAGGTGTTGGTTTTACTGACGGTGGAGATTGTCTTCTTTGTCTCTTATTGTTTTGGACCTCCTCTACTCGTGTCTTCATCCTTGCTGCCCAAAAACCCTTATTTGTTTTTGCTACTTCTCTTCATGATGGGTGTTCCTCTGTTTATGTCTTTCTCATTTTTTTTTTCCTTTTTTCAAATATGTGAATTCCATTAAAAATAAGAAAGGTTTGTAAATTTTACAAAAAAGGTTTTAACATGCTGAGGTTGACCTTGGCAAAAAAAGTTAACGTGCTGGGATTCATGAGATATTGTCAAAGCTTCCACGTGTGACAGTCTTGGATTTATCAGACAACAACTTTGAGTGGTTCCGTTCCATCTGACAACGTGTTTAGATCAATGAAGAAACATGCATATGAGAGGAATGCAAAACTTGTGTGGACCTCTTCTGAAGTCATATGCAGCTTACAGCTTGAGGAAGCTAGGGTCTGATCTGGTAGCTTGTCTAGTCTCGTTTGTAATATTAGTAGCAGGTACTCTGGGATTCTACTATGTTCGTCAAGAGAATTAAAAGCCAGTGGATGATGGTGTCTCCCCCCCCCTCCCCCCTTGAAATTTAAACCTTTCCTCTGCATGCTGAGCATATATTTCAGTTGCCTCCATTGAAAAATACTTTTTGCCCTCTCCTAAACTAATCAGTTCTCAAAGCTCAGTTTATTTCCATAGTTTACAAGGTCATTTATCATATTTCTGTTAGAACTATTATATTTCCTTATTTGATTTACTATCATTCAACCATTTTTTCGTTTTATATAAAGAAAATCAATTCATTGCTTAAAAATACTTTGCTTGATAGATTTTTATAAACAACAAATAAATATATATATATATATATATATATATTTAATGTTACAATAACCAGTACTTTTCTTCAGTTTATCATAATATAGAATTGACAATAAAAGAGAATATTTTCATTTTACTTTTTTTTATCAGATGATTATCTATCCATAATATGAGTGAGAAAGAAAATACTTTTTAGGATTTTTTTTTTTGGTTGATCTAAACATATGTATTTGTATTTGTAATATCATGAAAACATGACTTTTATAGTTATAATCTCTGATAGTTTTTTTCTAAAAAAATAGAAGTTTTACATATAAGTTATCTTGTATGATATACACTTGCAAAGTTAACAAAAAATGTATTTATAAAATCTTTAATATAAATTTTTATTTATGATTATTTTTTTCCTCGGGTGAACTTTTCGGCTAGATCCACCACTCAGCTCAACCTCAAGACGCGGAAAAGATTCTCGTGCTGCATGGATTGTGTCAGACTTGATTATTATAGGTGGACCTATGCAACAAGGTTGAATTTCTAATAGTATTAAAAACTCTAATGGATTCTAGGTTTAGAAACTCTATTTATTTCTCTTTTTTCTTTGAGAATAGTGACATTCATATGATGAACTCACGGTGAAGTTTGTGAATTTGTGAATCTGGTTCATTTCTATCTAATTAAGTGAAGTTTGTAAGCTTTTTAATTATTTTATGAATATATTAAGATTTCTAATGTTAAAAAGCTCGCAAGTCGTTATCAAACTCAACCGCTTTACTTACCTTTTTCCAGAAAGCTAACATTACTTTGCAAATTCTGTTTATATATGTTTAGATAAGATAAATTTTCGATGTTGATCAAAATTAGTACATTAGGATCTCTAAATCCATGTGTAAATGTATTAAAAATTAGATTAGGAGATTTTTCTCTAAGATCTAGAGATTTTGGATCTTGAAATTATTTTTTCTTCTCTATTTTGGAAATGAAGATTTTGTTTTACTTGATATTTTTGTAGGTTTGGTTCGTTCTTTTCTAAATTATGACAAACTAATCGTTAATGGTATCTACTATTTAATTAAGATTTGATTTGATTACTGAGTTTCCATCTTTATATTGATATTTTATTTCTAATTCGACAATGGCGAAATTGTTTCTATTATAAACAAACCAAAGCAATCAACTGATCCAACCCAACCGGTCATACCACCAACCATTTGAACCAATCCAATCGGCCAAACCAATCCATTCCGGCGGTGATGGGCTGGAAGGTAAGATGTTTCACTTCCAAATTCTATATCTATATGTTCAGATAAAATAAAAATTTTGATATTGCTGAAAAAAAGTGTTTCGGATTCTAAATCTATGTGTAAAAACTAAAACCAAACCAAAACTTTTCTGTTCATATCCCAATTGGCCTCTAAAGCATAAAAATATATTTGTTCATCTTTATTTTTGATCTTTATTTTGACCTGTAAAACTGATGATTAGGATTTATTGCATGTTAATCATGTTCTTGTTTAACGAATATATAAAGTTTGGTGATAGTTTTGTTGCTTCTCATATAACCCAATAGAAAAAAAGAAGTAAATCATCCCGTTTATGGAAAAATAACATGCTTTCAGTTTTATTATAAAAAGTGTCTAAGCATTAGCTCCAATGGGAACATTCTTGAGTCTTGATGTTCCGTAAAGGGTTTCCTCGAAGCGGATGATCTCGTTCTTTGAGCCATAAGCAACTTGAGTTCTATCGTCGAGGTTGACGATGGTCTTGTCGAGCACAGACTTGTATCCATCACTGCTGAATCCACCAGCATTCTCAACGAGCAGGCCTAAAGGAGCCACTTCGAACAAGAGTCTCAACTTTGCCTTAGCCGTAGGAGAAGTCACGTTCGTGAAGATTCCTTTCTCCTTCACAATAATCTGCATGCCAAACACAAAAAGTTTGTGGTTAAGTCAAGTTCCATTCACAAGTAGAAATCTGGAATAAAATAGTCGGATATAAGATCTAAGGAGTCAAAAACATTTTTGAGTTAATCTTGATACATTTTTTTTCCGACATATGCGACTTATATATAATACTTCTATAATATTTGGGAGGTAAGGCAAATGTTTTATCCGGCTCAACAAACCTGGTTAACGTCAGGAACCATTCCTCCTGTGTATCGCAGTGTGTACTTCTCTTTCACGTAGTAATCAATCAGCTGGTTTTCACAGTGAATAAGAAAAACATTCAGATATTTGTATAGAATGGTGATTAGATTTAAGCAGAACAAAAGGAAGAACCTTGCTATATTCAGAATTGTCAAACGTGGCTCTCAAGTTTCCTGGTGAGAACATCTTCCCTTCATTGATCTCTGTTGTCTCCTTAACATGCTGCCATTTCCCTGAGAAACATATTGAGCTTAGTCTAAAGCTACCAAATAGTGAATCTTGAGTCTTGGTTGGACCAAAAACAGAGGAGTACCTTCATCGAGAAGCAAGAACTCATGAGTTCCTGGAAACCCTTTAACAGCCAAAACATAAGTGGTTCTTGGACCATAGATACCCATAGCTGCAGCCACTTGATCTCCTCCCGTGACTCCGGTTAACTTGTCACCAGGCCAAACCCCAAATATGGTTCCCACGGTGAAGTTTGTATCCACAATACTCGATCCATCCAGTGGATCAAATGCTACACTAAACCCACCTTCCACTGGACCTCCCATGTCTTGAAGCTCAGGTACTTCTTCAGAGCAAGCGTATTTACACACATGCGAGTATTGCAAAGCCTAAGAAAAAAAAAGTACAAATCAAACCCTAATGATCCTTGTAACATAAGTTAACTCAAAATGTCATGAAAACAACCTCAAAGAGAAGCTTATCAGCGAGCATATCGACAGCGAGTTGTTCATCTCCAAAGGAATTAACACAAGCTGTTCCACCACAAGAAGCTGTCCTAACTTTGAAAGCTATTGTCCTCAACGCTTCTCCCATACACATCAGCAAAGTTCTCAACCCTTTGTCAGGTGTTGCTTCTCTCAAAAACTCTTCCTATACACTCAAACTCAATAAATTGAATCATCGACAAGGTATTTGAATTAAAAAATTTAAGTCATTTTGTTACACTCTAGACTTACCAAGCTTTGACCAATCTCACATTTGGTCACAGTTGAAGCACCATTGTTCTTAGCCTTGGTGGCTTTCAATTGCGATCTTGGTGCTAGTCGTAATGACTCTCCAAAGATTGAACTCGACTTCAGACGCTGCTACAAGTTCATATGAACACATTAATTATAGAACCAATCAAAAAAAGCTTTCACTCACACGTGTGCGCTTTTGCATGTGTGTGTATGTGGACTAAAAGTCATATGCATGACTGTAGAGGATACAACTTACCTTGAAGCTGGATGAAGCGGAGAAGGAAGGAGGAGAAACCAATGTGGATGATCGTTGAGAAGACACGCTTGGGAGGATGATCCCACGTGAGTAGCATGTGACGCTGGTCTCCATTGCTTAATTATGTTTCTGAAGTTCTGAGGGTTGATCGAAGAAGAAGAAGCAGAGTTCTTTACAGAGGATAATGATGGGAGACAAAAGATCAAACTCAAGTGGTGTAGGACAAGATAAAGTGATCATTTATTGTGTGGTTATGGTCTTTTTAAAGCTTTTTCCATTTTAAGTGAACAAAAAAAAAGATGATATCATCTCTCCAACAGAAGATCTCAAAAAGAATTATCAGAGCCAGGTTTCGATCCTTGGACCTGTGGGTTATGGGCCCACCACGCTTCCGCTGCGCCACTCTGATTTGTTCAGTGATGATATTGTTTGCATTTAGAAGTCATTGTAGAAATGTTATTGCACAATCCATGTTTCAACGGACTATTATCTATACGACGCCGTTTTAAATAGCTTTTCTAACAAGGCCAATGTGAAAGGTAGCAGGCTTGTGAACTTCAGCTTACCCAAAGTATATTTCTTGTTACCCAAGGAAGATGCACACCAAACGAATCTAAACCTAATTTTTCCCCTTTTTATATAGCTCGTCTCTTTCTTCCACATGTTCTCTGAGATAGCTGAGATGCCATTCGTGAAGGCAAGAACGCAAGTGTTCTGAAATAGATCAGTGATTGCCAAATCCATAATGATACAGAATCGTGTGGTTGGAGATAATCTAATACTCAGAGATTCTCTGTGCTACGTTCTATATTGGATACTGTAGACGTTGACGGAAATACACGTGGATGTTTAATCAAAAGTCATACAGTAGAACTACAAATCCTCTAACTTATTCAATGGCTTTCTACATAAAGCACATAGAACCAACCACACAGTTGCATTTTTTGACGACAACACAAAGACTTTAGGAGACATTATGGAAACAAAGAACATTGAAGGATAGATTACACGAAGACACGAAGAAAAAAGAAAACGAATCAGTTCGGCAATAACTTCAATTTAGACTGGAGAGGAGATGATTCTTGAATTTAAGATTCAGGAACAGCCGTTGCTGGTGTACCAGCAGCTACTGCGGCGGCTGCAGAGCGTTTGATTGAAGCGGATTTGATCAAGTGGTTGTAGCTACCCTTTTCCTTGAAAAGCTGAGCGAAATGGTGCTTGCAGTACAAGATTCCTTCAAGAGCTGCGTAGTTTGAAGGCGAGATTGGGCAGCCTCCATGTGAGCACTTGAAGCAGGACTTGTGATATGTCTGGCTCTCCACCGTTACCTGCAGTTTTTTTTTTTCACAAGATGTTTGTGACCAACCAAAGAGCTTTCATATCAAGTCAACATTTCAGCAAGTAGTCTACACAGGTGGCACTAAGATCTAAGCTATAGGAGGATCCTTTTACAGCACAAACTCAAGAAACAAGAATCTATATTTTCAGGGTCTATGCATCTGTTCAAAACATTATGTTCCTTGCAAGTTTCATGTAACTAAGAGTGATTTTGTACCTAATCTCAACATGAAACAGCAAGAACAGGAGGATCCTTGCAAAAGATCAAACTATGTTCTACTGTCACATAGAGAACAGAAAGGTGACTTCTAATGTTAAGTTTATGGAAAATGCAAGAGGGAAGAGATGAAATAATAACCTTTTCGATAGGATACACAGTTTTACTGCAAGTAGCACATTTTTCTTGTGTACCAGAGAACATGCCAGCAACTCGGCTAGGAGTCCTTGTCTGACAACAAAACGAAAAGTTCAATCTGAGTAACTGATGTGTAAAGAGGTTCTGTCAGAACCAGATAAAGAAACATTTATACCAGCTCAGGACTTGATTTCTCAGCCGGTTTTGCAGCTGTAAGGAAAGAGAAGTTCCACGACAAGACACATTAATAAGATAGAAAGGACAAAGCTAAAGATCAGATGGAAAGCAGCAGCAGGAAGACGAAGATTGCTACATACGTGACTGAAAGTTCTTGTTGAAGCTACCAGACTCCTTGAAGAGCTGCTCATAATGAGGCTTACAGTACAACACACCTTCCATCGATGAATATCTACTCAGCTGTAAAAAAAAAAAAAAAAACTTTATCAGGATCATTAGAGAAATTTAGAATCAAACAGAGACACAACAATACATGATTTGAGAAAGAACATGGATCAATTGTAATTAAAAATGATTCTTGCAGACAAAAGCAGCAACACATAAAAAAAAAAAAGAAGATAACCTGAAGCCTGGATTTGCAGTGAGAGCATTTGAAGCAGGACTTGTGATAGCTAACACCATCAGCAGAAAGAAGCTCCACAGGGTAGACCGTCTTCTCGCAAGCCTTGCACTTCTGTTGAGTTCCTGTGAATGAAGACATCCTTCTTCAACCCCCTTTTCCTTTGACTTTCTTCTTCTTCTCCTTTAAAGTTTCAAAATCAAGAAACAATGAGGTACGACAAAGAAGAAACCGCACTGATCACTGAAACAAGGTTTTATTAAAATGAAGGTTTAAGTGATCAGATCAAAAGGACACAAATATTATGAAATGATGGATCTATTACCTAACTTTGAGCTGGGGATCGTCCAAGATCTGATCCTCGACGGAAGAAAATAGTGTGACGATCAATGCGATGAATGATGTGATAGAAGAATAGAAATGGGAGATGTGGTTAAATCTCACTTTTTATGTTTATTTTTCTTTTCTTTTGCCTGGAGGAGACAAAGACAGACAGTGGTGTTCCACTTTGGCTTGTCCTTTTTTTATTTTGTTAATAAAAATAATTGAAGATTATTACATTTACAATTTTTTTAAATAAAAACAACAAATATGAATAGTGTTCTTATCTTACTGTACCTTTTTACCAAATAAAGAGATTTAATTATCTGTTTAAAAATCTTTATTCTCCTGGAATTATGCTAAATAAAATTTTTAAAAATCTTAGCACATCCATTGCTGTCCACACTTGCTATAGATTCCTAAACAAATATATACATGCGACAACTAGTAAGCGTCTGCTACAAAGGAAATGATTTATTATTAAATGTCATAATGCGACAACTAGTAAGCGTCTGCTACAAAGGAAATGGTTTATTTATTAAATGTCATAATCAGTTGAATAAATAACTCTAAGAACGAGGTTGAACTAAAAAGGTTTGACCACTTCAATTTCTTCAAAAAAAAATTATTTTCATAGAAAGCATATCAATGGAAAAACTGTAGAGAAAAGAACCAAGGAACTATTTTGTTTTGCAATTCCATCAAAATTAATGTTTTAACATCGTCAGAGTCTATGAAAAAAAGTTGAATGTAGGATAAAACTATTAGCTTCTGAGGAAAGGATAATAGGGAGCTTCCTTCTGATAATTCTGTAATTAATTCCAAGTCTTGAATCTAGACTCCTGCATCAGGAGATCAAATCAGGATACATGTTGACTCAGACAACATTATCAAAACAAGATCATGGAATGATAATACATTACAGGGATGAATCTTACAATATACCCAACTTCCGATATCTAAGTACTGGCTAGCATGATTAGGCCAAAACAGGCTAATCTAATCTAAACTAATCCTATCTCTCAGTGTAATATAAAGTAAAGGTATACTTTCTAATTATAGTGATAATCAATCGTAACAGAAAGTGTATATTTTATTTACCTCTCATATGTTGCTTGGGTACATGAACACTCTGACTCTAGCTCCCTGCGAGTAACACAAAAGATGAGTCACAGACCATAAGCAATTAAAAAATGAAGATATGTTCTAAGGAAATGAAGTTACCATTGACTTTGGTGGTAGGTTTGAAGTGAACTTAGCACGGACAACACCGCTGTTACCATGAGATCTAGTGACTTTCCCCCAGATGCAACGGTAATGAGAACCGTTCTTCTTTGTCTTCGCCTTGTAGATGTAAGCCATGCGCTTTCCCTTGTACCAAGTAACCTCCTCTGTAGTGTTCACTCCTTCAATCTGGATCAGAGATGTGTTGGGGTATTGGTTCGACTTCGACCTAAAAAATTTACATTAATAATCAGTTATCAGATTTTAAATTCGCTATACAGGATTGGTCAAACATAGCTTGGTCTGCAAGCAACTACAACAATAGCTCAAAATGTATCATTTCAAGAACCCTATCACTAGACATGAACATAGGCAAGCAACTAGAGTAAAACACAGATAAAGACATGATCAAGTTGTTCAAAAGTACCTCTTGTAACCGAGGACTGTTCCTCGAACATACAATCTGCAAAAAAAAAAAAACAGCAAACAAACACAGATTCCGTCAGATGAATAAAAACCACTTGTAAATTCGAATCGGAGATTCGGTGAGAGAAGTATGTTTATGTTACCTAACTCTCTCTCCTTGGCGTCCCTTCATTTTCGGTTCTGATACTGTGTCTTCTTCTTCTTCCTCTTTGAGTCTTTTTATGCCGGCGAGCGAAGTACGGAGAAAAACCCTATTATTTCGATATTAGGTTAAACGTTGTATATATATGTGGGTTCAAAAATAAGCCCAGTATGAAGCTTTATTGAACCTTTATATGGGCTATCTCATTCTCTTTGGCCCAACATTTTATTACAGTTAACAAAGTAATGAACCGGAGAAACCCATAAAGCCATTTTCGGAACCATATTTTTCAATTTTATAAATTTTTACTAGATAAAAACTTTTTATTATTGTTAAGTTGCTAATATTAGAACAAAAATGCAGTAAAAATGGACAAGTAATTAATTGTGATGTCTAACAAAAATTCGGATATTAAAAATTTATCAAACTTTAGTAGATGTACTTTTATGAAAGTTTTTCGTTTGATTAAAAAGACTGAACTATAGTATAACACAATTTTAAAATTTCATCATATCAAATCCTAACTACAAGAATTCAAGCTGAAAATAACAAAGCTGTTTTGATAACTGAACAAAATTGTCAAACCAAACCAAAAACCGGTTTATAAGATATCTTGTCATTTGTAAAAGAAGCACGAGTTAGGATTACAGTTTTTTCTTTTCGCTGTAAAAAATTACAACATAAATAAAAGTAGAAACCATTCAGACATCAGCAAAAACGTGGAAGTTCTTGGAGTCAACAGCAATGAGTCTAACAGCAGCAATAGCAGCCGCAAGAGACATTAACCCAAAGAAGCAAACATTAAGCCAATGCCATAGCTTTTGAACAAGGCTAAGCTTATCGTTCATAGCTACAACATACATGTGGTTTGCTAATATGAACGTGAGGGGGAATGTGCTTATCGCTCCCGTGAGGCTCATGAAATCTCCTAGAAACGGCAAAAGTGCGGAGAGAAGAGTGCTCACTGCGATGTAGCTCCCTCGTGCTACTGTTCTAAACAACAGATTCTTCAATGCTAATGGACTTCCTTTGATCCCATACTTTGTATCCATAAACTCATACGTCGGACTTGCAAAAATCTACAAAAAAGAAGGAAACATGTTCATACTCCTCTTGTTTGTATATAAAAAGCACAAGATTAAGATTTATTTTTCAAAAAAAAATTATGAAAAATATAAAATAAAAATTAATTCGATTAATCATATGAAAAGTTGTCAAATATAACTCGTTGAACGATTTTAGATAAAGTTTAAATTAACATAAATAATTCAAAATAACTTAAGCACTAAAAACCTCATAAATCATCAAATATAATGAAACGAGAGAGTATATATATATATTAATGTCTGAACGGTCTAGGACTATATAGCTGTTAATGTAGAAAGATCAACTTACGTGTAAAGAGATAACAGATTGGAGAAAGGCCGAGATGTTAGCTAGAGCTTTAACCCAGAGAGGTCCAGTGACACTGTTTAAGAGATAAGTAGATGTTGAGGACCCGTAAGCCCAATAACCGATGAATGTAACCGTGTACATGGGTAATACACCAGCAGTGAATTGAAAATACAGAGCCTTCATCATGTTTTTTACCACCGGTTGCTTCACTGTGGCCTAATCATTGCACAAAGATTAGTGTCAATAACAGAGAAAAAGATTAGATTATGAATAGATGATGGCTGTTTATCCATGAGACTGACCTGTATTTCCGGGAGCATTCCCGTGTTGAATGCGAAAACAAGATTTGCTGCTGCTCCTGTTATAGTGAAGATTTTGTCTATTGATGATCCTTGTATGTTGTAATCTCTTGAAGGTTTGTTTACTCCTACAAAGAAGGCAAAAAAGTACGGTGAAATCTACTTGTAAGTAGTTCATTTGGTTTATATATAATCATTTTGAGGTTTGTAGCATCAAGAAGGTTACCATCTTTAACTGATAGAACTATTGCAACAACAATGTAGATCAAGCTGAGGATTGTTGATACTCCTAGCCAAATTCCAAGAGCTGATAAATGAGGAATACCGATTGCGAAAATCGCACATACAACACCCGCAATGGCGATAAAGTGAGGCAGTTTCATTACACTGTCATCTCTAAAAAGTACATAAACAGCCTGCACACAATGCAAAACCACAACAATGAGGGAAACTAAGTTAAATGTTTTTGCAACATGTCAAGGTTGTTATTGTCGTACCTTTAAGGCTGAACCAGCAAGTATGATGTAGCCACAATTAATCATGAAAAGATTGACATATTGCAATCCCCATGTAACACGATACATCTTTTTACCGTAGATGAAGCCAGCGAGATCTCTATAACGAATGTGTCGTTTGCCACCAAACTCATGAAGCTTGGCGATAAGGGAGTTTGCGTAAAGGGAGATTGCGGTAGCGAGAAGGAGACCAACCACACCACCAATCCAACCCAAAGGAACCATGACTGTCCCGGAATATCCCAAGACATAGGCGCTGTTTATACCGGTTGTTAGAACAAATGCTACCTGAAACCATGAATCTGTACGATTTTTCAACAGTTAGAGGTCACACAAATAGCTATTAACTCATCTAACTCACTCTAATGCCCAATTATAGCCCTCAAGGGAATATTAAGCAAAAGAAACAGAGTCTACGTAAACTTCCCTAGAATAGAAACTTATCAAGAAAACTTATATTCCATATCAAAGACAGTATTTTCACAAAAATGTTAAATCACCAAAAGACAACATTTTTGCCACAACAGGGCAGCATCAAAATAGGGTCTCCCAAAATCATTAGAGCATATGCAATGGTGGACTCATTGTTGGAGTCCTTAGGATTAGAATAGTAATTTTTGTTTTTTTTTTTTTTTTTTGAATAGTTAAGGACTCTTGTGAAAAATGTGTGTACAATGGTGATCCCGAAATTGGAATCCTTAGGAATAAAAAATGTTTTTATTTTTTTTTAGTAAAATATAAATTTTATATATTAGATGATTAAATACAATAACTTAACATAAAATACAATAAATAAACATAAAATACAATAATTAAACATAAAAGACATTAATTAAACATAAAATACAACAATTAAAGATAACAACAATAATTTTACATAAAGATAGAATAATTCCTAATCTTCATCACCAAATTTATTCCAAAGATTTTGAACTAAATCATTTTTCAATCGTTCATGCGTTTGCCTATCACGAAGATCATTCCGACTCGGAAAGATATTATTCAGAATTGTTGGCCTCTCGGTTTCCACCTCTGAACATCTGGGGACGTCTCCTTCTTCAAATTCATCTATATCAATACGAGAGTATCCATTCCGTTCATCTTCGACTATCATATTGTGGAGTATGATACATGCTCTCATAATCTTCCCTATCTTTTCTTTGTTCAATGTTTTTACCGGATTTCGCACAATTGCAAATCGAGATTGCAATACTCCAAAAGCCCGCTCCACATCTTTTCGGGCTGCTTCTTGAAATTTAGCAAATAACTGTTGTTGAGGAGTTTGAGGGAGGGTGATAGATTGGATAAATGTTGACCATTTTGGATATATACCGTCTGTGAGGTAGTACGCCAACTTATACATGTGTCCGTTGACCACATACTTTACCCTGGGAGCTCGACCTTGTAAAATGTCATCAAAAACAGGAGACCGATCGAGGACATTGATATCATTTAAGGTACCTGGAAGACCAAAAAAAGCGTGCCATATCCAAAGATCTTGTGAAGCTACAGCCTCTAAGACAATTGTCGGTTTTCCTGATCCACGTGTGTACTGTCCTTTCCAAGCGGTTGGGCAATTTTTCCACTCCCAATGCATACAGTCAATGCTCCCGACCATCCCAGGAAACCCTCGTTTCTCTCCAATATCGAGTAGTCGTTGAAGATCCTCCGGTGTGGGTCGTCGTAGAAACTCATCTCCGAATAACTGTATGATTCCGTCAGTGAAATTATGTAAACACGAAAGTGCAGTGGTCTCAGCAAGTCGGAGATATTCGTCTACGGTGTCAGCCGCAGTACCATAAGCAAGCAGACGAATACTTCGAGCCCTTACTAACGACGTCTACGGTATTTTTCGACAATACCGACGAGTAACCTAAGGAAGCGCCAACCGGTTGACGACACGTGCACCACGGACCCGATACTTCGAGCCCTTACTAACGGACTTTTCCGTACAGATCCTTCTCTCCCTCGGCCCAAATCGGATTTAATTAATCCTTTTTATTTGAAGGACTCGTCCAACGGACCCTTCTTGGACCTCCGTTGTGGCTGCTCTTAAAGACATCATTTTATTCAAAAGTGGGCATCACGAAAATCAACAGAGACACCATTTTCATAAGTGGCACTCAAAGACATAATGTTTGGAAAGCAGTCATCATTTCTGTTTCTTGATGTTTAAGTTTTCAGCAGCTGAAATAGATATAACAATTGCTATGTGTTGAAAAAAAACAATTGCTATGCATAACATCAGTGACATATATGTGTAAAATAAAGGGACAAAAAGTTAATTAAAAAAAAACTGAACACCAGTTCCCAATTGAGTATACACTTTTCGAAGACAAAGCAAAAGTGTTCTCAAGATCACGCAATAAACGACAAGTTGATTCAGCCTAACAACCAAAAAGAGAAACAAAACAGGACAAAAATATATAAGAAAAATAAAATAAATAAAAAACAAAGAGAAAGATGAGAAGAGTCCGAACCGCTGCTAATCTGATGAGCAGTCTCAGGGATTTCAAGATCGAACTTTTCCACTGAGACGACTTTACGGTTCCTAGCCTCGCTCGTATCCATGGCTTCCGACAATAAGTAATCAGTTAGTTCTTGTCTCTCTCTGCCTCCACTTTCTTCTCTATTTCCTCTTTATAATTGATGTATTCCTCTTCAGAAAGATAGCCTTTTTTATCTGCTAGAACAAGATTCGTGACAGGCAACTTTATTCCATTGAAAAAGTGTGAAATGGAATCGATGAGAATGAAAAGATGGATTCTGTTTTCTTCCAGTTGTTTAATCTTTTTCAGTCAAATTTAATTGATAGGTCAGAAAGATGGATACGTTTCTCTGTGTGTCTTAACTAGTTGGCACGAGATCCGATAAAATGGTAACTTATACTCCCTCTGTTTCTAAAAGATCCATATTCTAAGATTTTCACATATATTAAGAAAACACATTAAATTTGCATAGTTTTTTGTTATTATCTTTTTCCCACAATTTTAAACCAATAAAAATCCAATAAGTGCAATTAAGTTTTTTGAAATTTGTAATTATTTAATAAAACATGCATTGAAAATGCAAAAAATAGATCTTTTAGAAACAAAATTTTTCTCTAGAATATAGATCTTTTAGAAACAGAGGGAGTATATTTTAATGAAAGATAATACATTCTTCTCTAATTTAGATGATATTTACCATTAAAATAAAGATATCAATGATCTCATACTGGTTTATTTTGGGAAAGTCAATGATTTGTTCAAGTTGATGATGTCTTGGTGTGAACAGATTATGAAAAAAAAGCAAAACACGTTTTCTTGAATTTGTTACGCTGTTTCTTAGTAGTACTAGTTTTTAAAGTATTTTTATTGAACTGATCATGTTGCTTATTACGTATTTTTTTTCTTTTGAATATTCCATACCAACTACAGTAAAACTATTAATTTAATAAATTCATACATGTTAAACCAAAAACAAATCGATTTTGAATTGGACCAATTCATATATGACACAAATCATTAAAAAAAATTTAAAAATTATATATGATTCCACTAAAATTATAAATTAATAATTTAGATATATACTTTTATATAAGTGCAAGCAAAATATTATATTTTCTATTTTATATTTACAGCGGAATTATCTCTACGTTTCAGTATATTTTGAAAATATTTATTAAAAGTATATGTATATATATGAAACATATTTCATATACTAAATAATATAATAATATAATATGAAGTCTGATTTCTAAAATTTAATTAATATATATGTACATAAAAATTAGTTACATGCCTTAATTTATAAAAATATATTTTAAATATCAAAAAATCAAAAAGTAAATTTTGTAAATTAATAAAATATTATTGTTCCAATATTATTAATTTATAATTTTTTTACTGAAGTTGAGATTTCTTAAAAGACCAGTGTAAGTATAAACCTATAAGAATTTTTTTAATTAAAACTTGCAATAGAACTTGAAAAGTCAAAGAATAGTAGGTCAGGCATAAACGGTAGCTTACATATATTTTGTTCGGATTATTTCTGACCAACAATAATGGAATTATATTCCTGTGACTTCTCATGACATTATCTTTAAAAAGTTGAATTATGTTCTCTTTTTTTAGCAAATAGATTCGTAAGTCTATGTTGACAAAAAAAAAATCCTAAACCATATCTCATATTTGTTGGCATAATCCCGAAGCTTATCCTAAGTCACAAGTCAACATTGGTAAACGCAAATTGAAGGTGCAGTTAAAGCATACTAAAATAAGTTTCAAATATTACTACAGCAAGATCAAAAAAAAAAAAATTTACTACAGCTGATAACTTAACATCCAGTTCTACTTTCAAATTATAGATTTCAAGTCTTTTTTTTGTCTTACATAGATTCAAGTCTTTAACTGAAACTTTATTCCAAAATCCGAATATTACAATTTTTAATTAATGCTCAGATGTGAATATAATAGAAAGTCTAATTAAGAAACGAATTTTAAAATGAAAACCAGCCTTTACGCAACCTACATGCATGGCTTGACTTTGTGGAAGAAATTGGAAGAAATTAACAGCAATGCGACCCTTTATTACATTTTCAACATTATGATTTACGGTGGAATATTTCAGTTATGACTTTTGGATTTGGTTTCCGTCGAGACTTGGCAAGTCTTCCCAATATAAATATAGATACCCTATCGCGTTCACATGCATTCGACGTTCTTTATTGACCAGATCGAGATTCTAGTAATGCGTGGGGTAGTACTTTTTGCTATACAGTACATTAGGTCACTTGAGTGTATGCAATTATGACCAATATTATAAAACGTTATATTTATGGAAACAACAAATGTACAGGAGGTATCGGCAAGTGAGAATAGCCAAAGTCTCACTCTCTGACCTTTTTATCCCCTATTCCATGAAATGGGATATCGCGAAAGTAAATTAGATAGTCCCGCATTAGATACAATTATGAGAAGAAAACCAAGCAAAACAAAGCACTAGATAAACCCATCTGATTGAAGAAGTCATTTGGTGTTTACGCAACGAAAATCTGTTATGATATCATCGTTATTGATTGTATACCACCATGTTTCTTCCCATAGCAAATAAAACAAAAAAAAATTAAAAGAGGAGAAGAGAGTAGAAGTAATTAGGGGGATAAATTGATAATTACATTATCTATAGTTTAAAATTTGAAAAATACAGTTTTCTGAAAACACACACTTTATTAAATATGATAAGACATTTTCCTCCAATTAAATTTACATATTTCAGTAATTAAAATATAAATTCGAAAATAATATTTTTATTATTTATTTTTAAAATAAACTTTTTATTTTACAATTTATTATTGTAAAATAGTATGGTAGATCTTATGAAAATATTTTTTATGTTCTCAAAATTGTTTTATGAATCTTATGTAAACAAGTATTTAGCAAAAAAAAAAATATATCCATCCCCATACCAAGCAATTCACGTTTTTCATGAATGTACTTTTTTTTAAAGTTTAACCTCGGGCACTTATAAAATTAAACAAAACAAATTTGGTTTGAGGCATTGCAAAAAAAAAAAAAAAAAAAAAAAAAACCTCCAGCATGTATTAAAACCTCTTGAATAAAAAATCAATGATAAAAGTATCATTTGGATCCACTGAATATACATTCTCGTTGAAACACATTTTCTACCAATTCAGTATTAGATTATTATACACACTTCTCTGAGAAATTATCTTTTCTTTTAGGTAACTATTTGTTATAACCCAGGGTTCAATTTTGAGGACTAGAGAAAGAAACAGGAAGATGGAGAAGATTGAGAATATATATGTTGATTTCTTTTTTTGTCAAAAGAAATGTATATTCTTAGACAGATATTAAGAGTACTGTTTAAAATTGAAAATAAATAAAATATTTTTTTTGCTGAATTTAGAAAATTAAGTAATAGAAATAATATTTAGATTGGATAATTTAGTCTATTTACATATATAAAATGTAGTTTTCCAAAAAAGCATAGTTTTAAATGAAAATCTCGTATAAAAGTATTTATCCAGGTTTTCTCATTTCTTCTTATTATTTATCGTATAATTGCAAGCAGTTCTAGTTTTTTTTTGTTTTTTTTAGGGAGATTTAGCTCAATACCCATATTAGAAGCCTATATTAGCAAAGTACCCATGATAGGAAACAAATCACTTGACACATACATTTTGCTACAAAGAGTTTCCAAAGTATCTTCTGTTCTGACACATCCATCGTAGAGTACACTGAAACAACAGTCCTTTTTTTTTTCTTTAGCAACTTTTTTGGCAGATAAAATTTGTTATAGGGAATTCATCTTTTATCTATCATTTTTTATCTCTTTCCTCAAAACACGACTTTGTCTTCTTACTTTTTTTGAGTAATTTCTTTACATTTTTGAACAATTTTTTCTCATCTAAAATTCAAGATGGTTTTCATTATAGATTCAAGTCAGTTATATGGGAAATCACATCTTCATCACATCTTCTGCATAAAAGACTAAATCTATGGTAGTAAGTTAATGAAAATTGAAAAACATGATAAATATTTTTTTCGATGTTTATGATGAACAACACTATAACTCATCGATGATTTGACCATCAAACATGTTATAAACTTTGTTGGCAAGTTAACAAATTTTGTAACATGATATAAATTTTGTTAGCATAACATATTACTTTTTAATATGTTACAAATTTTGTTATCGAGTTATATTTTGTCATAACATATTAAACAAATAATACACTTTATAATTCAGCATTAGTTACTAGTACTAATAAAAGGGCCTGACGATACTAATTTTGTGTATACTCTCAGATTCAAAAAAAATCAAAGAGAGAGAAAAAATATATATATATATATATATATATGTGAAGGATTGTTTGTTTTGCTATATCAAAAGAATGAGATTACTCTCCAATGTTTCTTTTCTATTTAAAAGACATACGAAACACTGAGCACTAACGTTCATAATCATTAATACTTCCTCTGTTTCAATATAAGTGTCGTTTAAGGTTTTTGCAGACGAATTAAAAAAAATTATTTAATTTATTGTTTTACCCCTATTTAATGTAATTTTTGTTTAATTTTTATTATTTAATGAATTACACATAAGGGCCAAAATTGGAAAATTTGTGTAAAATATGAATTTGAAATGTAAAACGACACTTATAGTGAAACAAAAATTAAAAACTAAAACGATGCGTCATATGAAACGAAGAGAGTAGTAATAAAGGAAATTGATTCCCATGACTACGATTCAGAAACGTTAGTATATCAAATCATAATGTTGCATTGACCACATCAAAGCCAACAATATACTTTAGTGAGTTTATATTTTATATTTAATCAAATATCAAAATATTTTATTAATAAGATTTAAAACAAATTAACTGACCTTAAGTCTAATCGATTTATGAAATCTAAATTCAAACCCAAATATCCAAAGCGAATTATTTGCTAAACTTTATATTTAACCAAATAATAGTTTTATAAGCTTTTCATATCACTTACTTTGGACCCATTTCTCATTCAAAAAAGAACTCCGATTTTGACCAATAAATGCACTAACTCATAGTGTTCACGGTGACGATTACATCGTGCCCATATTCAGGTCTTTTCGACAGACGTCTCCATCAAAAAACTCATCCGAAAAATGGTCCACACCACTTTGTCAAAAATGAGTTCCAATAAGAAATACTTCAATCAAATCAAGTGTAGTTGCCTAATTACGGTATCGGTTATGGGCATAGAGGCCAATTTCTCTTCTTTTTTTTTTAATTTTAAAACTTATTCATATTAATATTAAATGGTTGAGAGCCTTGGACGGGAGTTTTACCGAAAACAATGCCCTTATGCAAAAGTAGTAAGAACACTAGAGAGTAAGATAATTTAGACAGATACCTGATATATGTGAAATGCAACCGGCCCACAAAGTACAAATGCTCATCTAGAAAATAGTAAATGAAGCATTGACATTGAAGAAAATTTAGTTTCCGTCAGATTTTTTTAAAACCCGACGAGTATTAGATGTTTTGATCCAGTTTCCTTTTGATCAGAAAGTCTGAGAAACATTTCTGTTCATGAGCACCGGTTCACCATCCTATTGGGGATTTTTCAATAGAATGGCAAAATTGTGCGCTATGTCCTCTGTCTCCCCCCCCCCAGCCACAATCGTCTAAGCAGATTTAGCATTATGGATTGCAAATCCTATGAACAGGAAGGAGTAATTAGATCTTCGGTAGAAAGATATTTAAAAGTGGAGGAAACGACTTTTAAAGAAATTGCAAGTTCAAATTTCAAGAAGACATATGTTCCCAAAAAAAATTCAAGAAGATAAAAAAACAATATCGGTGGCTAAACTTTGGAGACTAGCAGTGCCATGATATTAAAATCTTATTTTTCTTGAAAAACTAATTTTTAGAAATTAAATTAATTTTAGGGAAAATATTAAAAATAAATACATTTCAAAAAAATTTATTTATATATTTTATAACAAATTTAATAAAAATTCGGTATAAAATAGTTTACAAAACTTATACCAATTTTTGAAAAGGCCTAAAAAGTATCTTGACTAAGGGTCCTTAAAAACAGTGAGCTGAGCCGGCCCTGCCAATATACTTCACAAAAAGTAGTATATGTTTTAATTTATAACTTAAAAAAGATCATGCTGTTGTAACTTGCAAACATATGTTATATCTGAGCTAAATTTTGATTATAAGGTATGGTCAATATGTGAGCTTCCATGTATGTATCTTTTAACTTACTAAATTTTTCAAAAATCTCAGAAGACACTCAGACAATAAACCAAACAAGGAATATACAGGTCTTAAGCTTACAGACTATATATTTGGTAGATGGACAAGACAGTGGATATGGTTTAGTATGGTTCGATGGATCTGGGAATTAACAACTCTTAGGTTGAAAAATTAAAAAAAAATTGTATGTCTTCTTTACCCTCATAACTGGAAGCGTTATTTTAGTCTATGGAGAATATATTCAACACACAAATTACCATCATTTTGAGACAAACTGCAAGAGTATTATATCCATGATTCAGGACCTGAAAACATGGCCAAATTTCTCCACGGAGCTAAGAAAGATAGCATCCCTTCAATGAAGATTTCCAGAATTCAAGATTTTCCACATACCGAAGGAACAGCATCGGACATCAGATGTTTTGCTAGGATAACCTATTCTTTTATCTTAGTTTAGTTTTTGTTGGTTATTCTTTTCCGGTATGGATCTCAGACCACCTATGTTTTGATAGTATAATAGTCTTTTGATATAAAAAATAAATATTAAATTGTCATTTTAAAATCTATATATATTCTTAAAACATATACGATGTTATAAGCTTCATATTCATTTTTTGAAAGATTTGTTACATACTTTCTAGTCTTTTCAGTTATTTCTATATTTATATATGTTTTTAATGCATATAACATTTAAACCAATATGATTTTGCTCATACTTTTTTACTGATTGGTTCGGTGAATGGAAAGAAAATATTTTACTTTAAATTCTATTCATATAAGTTGGTGGGATAGAAGGTACCAACGAAAGCAATGCTGGTTCAAATGCCTAAAGCAGCAATGGTTACTGATGCTAAGTTTGACAACTGATGTTATTGATCCATAACTTCTACCATCTAGCTTTCCTCCCTGAAGCAGAGGATAGCCCAATGACATGTGATCAAAGGGGGTTTGGCTCACTTGATCTTCGGAGCTGGCAAATAAAGGAAGCAGTTCCTCCAAAGAAGTAGAACCTTAGTTACTTAAAGTCTCACATTTCGTGATGATAGCATCTATATTACGCAGTATTACCGATCGTACCATACTTTAATCTTTCCACTTAGCGTTTTAACCACTTCTAGACATAAGCATTTGCTATTTCAATAGTTTCTTGCACGTTTTATGTTAATATAAAATTACATAAAATGGAAAGAAAAACAATAAAGCATCAACATTTTGTTTGTTCTCTGAGGAAAAGTTAAATACATGCATTTGACATTGATCGGGATCTTACATCTAACAGAAGGTTGACCCACGATAAAGAAAAATAAGTGGCTGAAATCTTTCTAAAAGGGATCAGTGGAGAAAATAAAGCTTAACCAGTGAATATCAGCATCAATTAGTTACTTTACACTATAAATATAGCATTTTTCCTATAAAAGGAGGACAGATCATTGTATTGGAAGTCTCTTTACCCTTTCACAAATCATCGAATAATTCGAATAAATTTTATACCAAATGACATATTTTCATTTGAAATACAGCGAGCATAGCCTTATAAGTTACGCTAACTGAATCATTATTATGTTTCTTTTGTCTATCCCATTTTCAATATAAGTTAATTTTATATTCCAAGTTGTATTAAACTACCCTTACAGCAAAAAATTAGACAACGAAAGCTGGAAAAGAATATTACGCAGAGAAGAGAATAATATATAGCTATTACACCGTAACACATTGTTTTCAAAGTTGTTTGTTGGGTTCCTCAGAAAAAAAAAAACAGAAACTAGCAGTCACACACCATACTTATCTGATAGTCATTTCTTAGAATCCAAAAAACAATTTTGTGACATGTTCGAACAGTTTCATTTTAAAAACAAATCTCTAATAAGACATTTTGTGTCTGGAAAGAATAACCGAGGAAAAGGAGGCACGGCAATGACTAATAATTACCTCGTTACGTCGGATTTCACCTATTTTCATGGTTATCGTTGATGTTAATACGAAAAATTAATTTATTAGTTTCCAAACTTAATATCGACACAAATGGTGTAAAATCAAAATGGATCCGATTCTTACTAGAGTGAAAACTGATTTACGGGATCCAAGCACTTCTTGATCGAGGATCTCGAACTAGTAAGTTAACATAATTTCGAAGCA
Source organism: Brassica juncea (assembly GCA_018703725.1). Taxonomy (NCBI): domain Eukaryota; kingdom Viridiplantae; phylum Streptophyta; class Magnoliopsida; order Brassicales; family Brassicaceae; genus Brassica; species Brassica juncea. The sequence goes on along the minus strand of CM031940.1, from coordinate 3,146,764 downwards.
ATACTAGATACTTTCAATATTTTGTTCATAGGTAAAACAACAAAAATATTTTGACAAAGAAAAGAGGACACCCTAAGAAAAACATTCACGGTATGTATTATGCGTATTAGCGTATATGATAACAACAACAAAAAATCTTAGTCTAAAAACAAAATATTTGTGTTAGCAAATCAACGCCACAAAATACAGATAGTAAGAGGTGTCGGAAAAAAAAGGATGAAAGACAAGGTTCTTGTGTTCTTGGCATGTATCCTAAATCTTTGAAACTTACTTGTATATGAACAAAGTTTTATTACTTGTCGTAAATGACTGGTTCGACCCACCGAAGAATCTCCCGGCGGTGAAGTCTCCAGTAGTGAGACACTTTGACCAAAATGGAAGCTACCAAAGAATGAATCCAATGAGATCGCATGATCCGAAAAATGAAGCAAATCTTCTTTTCATCTTACCATTGATAAAAAGAATAACTATTGGGGAATAATTCAGCTTAATTTGGATCAATGCGATCCCTTTGGATTCTTTCTCTAGTTGCTGTGAAGCACGCTCTCTCTCTCTCTCTCTCTCTCTCTCTCTTTCTCTCTAAGTGGGAGCAATGTTGTTTTTCTGGAAGACCATTGATATAAAAGATGGCCATGTTCCTCTTCTTGTATAAATAAATAGATAAAATACGTTTTTATCTTTTTAATTTCCACCTTCTAGACTAGTCTTTAGACTTTTTAAAAATTATTACTGTTTCCACGTTGAAGGTTCCTTTATATTTGACCTGGAGTAAAAGAGACGTATACTGTTTAGACTAATTCTTGTGGCTTTCATTAACCCATGAATTTTTTTTATTATGTTGGACGTAGTATATAGAAAGATCAAGACTAATCATTAAATAAAAGTGTAGTTTATACATGAACTTTATTTCTAGATATTGAAATGAATCTAAGGCAATAAATTCATATATGCGTGACCGTATGATAAAATATAGTCGAGTGCATTTGAACCTAATTGTTAATCTAAATGATGTTTTTTCATTCTTGATTGATGACCGAATCTATGGTCCGACTGCATTTGAGTTGATTCGTTCGCTTGTATTTTCAAAAACAAGTATAATCAACTGTTCAGTCTGTTTGTTCTTTGATCAACAGTGTTAAGTCTTTTATTATATATATTTTGATAGCCAAATACATATAGCTTCCCAAAATCCAAAACACATTATCAAGTAGAAAGAAGATGACCAATTATTTCTTACCAAATTATCTTTTTTTTACATATTTTTCATTCTTATGTTATATTCCCTTCCTAAAGATATATATATATATATATATATATATATATATATAAATTTTAGATGTATATTTTATGTTTTGTTTGTTAGATTCGAATAAAACTATTAATTTAACATAATGTGATTTTAATTTATTATTTAGACATAAAAAGTTATACTTTGAAGTTTTCTCTGATTTGAAGATATTTTAGAATTTTTGGATCTTAAAATTTTTTAGATTTGAGGAAAATATATATTTCATTAGAAAAATTCATTATCATAAGTCTTCTAAACTGTAATGCACTGAAAAAATTCTAAAAAAGTGTGCAATGCAAACTGCAAAAATAAAAATTGTTTTTTCGTCATTTTTCTTCTATGTGTTAAGTCTGAATAAACTTATATATTCAACATTATTAATTTCTTATTATTTTAGCTTGAAATTATAAAATTGTTTTATCTAGCTCTCTAAAAAGGTAAGATATAGATCTTTTAAATTTTTGGTATATCTATTTGTTTTGTTTATGTTAAAACCAGATAAAAACATAAATTCAAATCATTGTGATTTTATATGTTTTGTTATTATTTTAGTTGTAAAACTTCTGATTCCAAACAATATACAGTATATTTTTGTTTTTATATGTTAGATTCAAATGAAATTTTGTATTTAATTTATTATAGTTGTTTTCTTCTTATTTACGATTAAAATTTTGTAATCCTTTTAAACATTTTTGGGTGTATGTTCTTCATATCTGAGCACTACATATCAGACTTTATTAGCAGATTTCTTGAGCAGATTTCATCGAAGAAGTCTGCTAAAATAATATTAAAGGAAACTAATTTTTAAGAGAATACATATTATTTGATAAAAATTTACTGTATTATTTTTTATTTTTCTTATTTCCTTATTCTAAAAACTGATTTTTAAAAGGATATATATATTTTTATTAATATTTTTTGTTTGAGTTTTCTTTTTGTTAATTTCTCTAAGTTTAAGTTTTCTGACCAAAAATAGAAAAGTAAACTTTGTGAGATTCACACATTTTTTGCTAGTACAGGTTTAATGAAACGTGAAAAATTAATATTACAAATGAAACTTTCACAATTTTTCTCTAATGATAATTTGAATTTTGTGTATTTTAAATTATATTTTATAGGTTTTATTAAATATTATTTTTAACAAACTGATATCAAAAATTTAGTTGAATTAAAAAATTAATAATTTATGGATTAATTAATATTCTAATATAAATTTCATATAAATATAGAATAAAAATGTGAGACAAGTACTAAATATTTTAAAATATTGCTAATGTGTTGATTGGAAAATACTTGTGAGAAATGAGGTGTCACTCTCCAAAAGACAGCTCTACTTATTAATTTATCTAGATTATATTCTTTTTTCAAAAATGGTGTTAATATTATGGTCTAGTACTCCTTTTTAACCTTACAGAGAAAATGAAATTTCATGAGTTCAAAATTTTTTAATAGCCTTTCTCAAACAACCCAGACAAACTATCCCATCTTGCATATTCCCCACAAGTTGGGTGGTACTATTAACTATTTTTCTGTCTTTTATATTGTTCTTTTTTGTTTATTTGAACAAAATCTTTTTATTTGTTCTTAACTTATTCAAAAGTTTTTTGGTGGGGTCAATCCCATGTTCCCATTCGCTTTTGGCACCAACCATTTCACATATATAGACTCTTCAAATATTTGTTTAAGTTAAGGGTATTTAACTATACAAAGACCTTGAATAATCTTTAAGGGATAGTATAATTCATAGATGGTTCTTCTCTTCAAGTATTTAAATAAGACTCAAAACATTTTATATCCGTATGATCACAAAGTAAAATATAAAGAGATGTCTCAAATCCAAATTATTTAATTCTTCGGAATTCGATTACCACTAAACTACTATCTTACGGTTAAGTTAATAAATTGATAAACCAATATATCATTATATGTTTTCTTTATTCGTAACCAAAATGAGAGGAGTGGTTCCAAGGATAAATCATGTTCTTCTAAATTGCCTATGTACATAGGCACATATGCAATCATAGGATCAAGTCAAAGATATGGTCATATGATTGACACCTAATAAAGAAATATAAATTAATGGATCCAATGTTTCTACATCTCCTTTTTTGAAAGAAATGTTTCTACATCTCCTTACACAGATCATATATATATGTGAGTGTAATCTGTATCATTTTCATAATACCATCAAAGAGGCTAATTAAGCATCTTAATAACTAAGTTAGCTCCTAGACATCACATGCTTTACATATTTTTCTTCGTCTATATCGCATGCGAAAGTAACACATACATATTCTTTATTTACTAGAATAATAATTTGGCGAATCAGTAACCACTATGGATATGTATTATTGGCGGATATAATAAATCCATGATGTTATGTGTTTCCAAATGAATCAATCCACAGAGTGGTGTACTGTAACTATCACAGACAATAATTTCATAAATGTTTTTGATGTATTTCGAAATTCTGAAAACGTGAACAATCTTTAAACATGTTATCCCTGCTTGGCTTGGCCAGTAGAAGAAAAAGGAGAGAAAAAGAGCATGAGCATGTGGCCTACTGTGTTTCCTCTAGTGGATTATTTTTTTTAAACAAATTATTAATAAAAAGATATAAATATATATTGAGGTGGGAAAACAAAGAATCTACAATAAATCAGTGCACATGGAAAGTCTATTCTATAGAAGGGAGGTATTCAATTTGATACCAGACAAGGATAATCTTTGGTTTTCCTTCTGTTCGAACATGACTCGAGTGACAGCATATATGTGAGTATATATAGTAAAAATAAAAAAAGAATGCTGTATCTGGCAAAATTATCTTTATATTAACCAGACAGTATTTATTAGAGAAACGTGAAAGTTGGAATAGAATGAGATTTTAAAATTGTAAGTGAGATTGTGCCAGTCTTCTCAATCACATGATTTGTGTTTTTGCTTTTGTGACTACTAAGTACCTTTTACTTTGGCAGGTAAAGGATACTCATCTAGTCAGTAATATATTTTCGGCACTATGTGTAAATTATGAATGGACCTTCAAGAAATGGACTAAACTAAAGGACCTAAAACAGTGTTGCCAGATAATTAAATTAGTACTTCCTTCTGCCATCATCATTAGACCTAATCATCATCACGCCAACCTATATGGTTAGGAAAAAAACTTTTAAAGCATTTGGTCGTAGCGTGTACCTGGAATCAATCATTAGAATTCCATTAATTGTTAGGTTTTGTAAACTGCATAATATGCATCAATACACCGACTGTTTTTTTTGTATAAATAGCAAAATAATATCTAATATGATATTATCAGGTCTTAACATTTAAGTTTCGCAGTGACAAAAAAAAACATTCAAGTTTCGCAAGGAAAGTTATAACTGGAATGAGCTCTAGATATTTTTTTTGTCATCAAAAGCCTTTTAACTACTCAAATTTGGACGGTGTTTCACAAAAGAATAGAACAATTCTAAAATAACAAATCTGTACAACGAAATCTAATAACAATAAAATTAGAAACATAAGGTATGAAAGAGAGAGAAAGACAAGAAATAACTAAAACAAACGAACTCTTTGAGCTCCATGGAAAAATTGCGACAACTCCTCTGGTCTTCATTAATCATTTTGTTAGGCAACCAAATTTTATGATCATGATATGAGTGGACTCCATCCAAAACCAATAGGCTTTTGGTCTTTGATTTTTCGTATATATATAGAATTCGTAAGGTTCTTACTTCAAAAACATTGAATTTCGGTAAAAAACTTAAGCACATCTACAACATAACAACTGACGAAGCGACAAAATTAGTTGGCAAAACAAGATTTTAGTGAAATCTTCTGGCGGTCCATACAACCTACGATAATGAAAAGTTTTAGGGGTACTGTTTTAGTTTTATTTAAAACTTTCTATGAGTTTAGAATTCGATTACATAGAGTTACATTATTGATGTTTTGTCATACGATGTTTAATCAGCTGCATCATTGAACTCAAGTTTCTTTCACCAATTAAATATGTCAATATCTCTTGTTGTTTTGTCATACGATGTTTAATCAGCTGCACTATATATTATTACAGACTACAAAGAGATATATAAGAAGACACATTGCAACAAATGTAGTCGTGAACTTTTTAGTTTAACAGTGATCATTCAACAGTAGATTCTCTCAAGGCCGGTCCACTGGCCCTAATCGAGATTAATAAGTAATGTCTTTTATTCGTTACTTAACTCATTACCGATAATTAGAAAAATGAATCGTCCTTTGAGATATGATCTTCTAGAGAAATAAATGATCCTTTTGAGATATGATCTTCTAGAGAAATAAAAAGAAAATTTCTAGTAATATAAGGTAAAACGGTTTAGAATGGTTTATCAATTGTGGCAGAAAAAAATATCATTTCCATCAATTTTTGCTGCAAACAGAAATACAATATCAAATAGGCTATAACTTAAAGGTTTTAAACTTGACATAACTAAACTATTATAACCAAATATGTTGGATCCAAGCCAGTGCTTGCCTTGGTTGTGCTCTAAACCAACACTGGATTTAATTTTGATTATACAACAAAAACCATTTTTCATCCAGTTAAGATTTTTTTTAAAATGGATTCTTTAGAGTATAGGAAAATTAGTTTTTCAATAACTATTTTTTTTGCATAAAAATCAAAAGCAAAGTTATCATGGGTTTTCTCAAAATTTACGTTGGTTTTCAGTTTTTTTTTCTTTCTTTTTTCTATAATTTTTTTACTATATTCATGCATTAAAATATACTTATATTTAAAAACTCGTAAGAATCATTTTATTAAAATATATAATATGAAAATAATATATATTAAGAACTTTTAATTAAAAACTTGTTAATAAAATAAAATTAATTATTTAAAATATACTTTTAGGGAAAGTTTACATGGTTTGTTAATAAACTATTGGTATTATTAATTAAATTTGTGATATATTATTTAATTAATTTAATAAAAAAATAACTTCCAAGTTATTTAAAAAACAGACAAAAATCAATAATCTTCATTTAAAAAAACCAAAAATCTAAAGAAAATTCAAAATCAAAACCAAATATACAATCACCATTTATATTTTTCAAAAACTAAAGTCTACTAAAATCTACTACAAAACCAAAAACCAAAACCAAAACCTAAACAATAGAAACCAAATTAAAGGTAAAAACTAAAAACCAAAATCTAAAAACATGTAAACAATCGGGGCCTAAGAGCACCCACATCAAAGGATTATAGGAGGTTTATAAGAGAATATTACACGTTTTTCGAGGCAATCTGTATTGTTGGGGATCGTTGGGAAGACCCAGGTTCACTACTATTTCGCGGACCCCACGACACGTGGCGGCCCGCGGTTGGTTCATTAATTTTTTTTTTTTTTTAAAAAAAAAGCAAACGAAAAAAAAATAAAAAAAAATCATTATGAACCCCAAGGGGAGGATTCACTAATGTGGATGGTTTAAGTGTTCTTACAAAATTATATGTTCTTAACTCTTGCTTTCCTCGTATAAAATATCATAAAATTTATGTTTTAAGTTGGACTTTATTTCTTCAAAATATTTGATCAAATAAACTGTGAGATACATGATCTGTTGGATTGGTTGTCGTACAAACATGTACAAAAATGTCATAAAATGATTGGTTGTGGAAAAAAAGTGAGATTACAAACAGAGATGGAACAAGCAATTGCAATAGAAGTGTATGATCCTTATTCCTTAAATCACTTCTCTTCTTTCATTTGGAAAAAATCCATTTATTGTGTAAGATGTTATATAAGAATATAATATCATATAAAGTGTATGTATTTGAAGACGCACGTAAGGATGTAGAGCATATGGTAGGGTAAAATGGGGATGCATGGTTTGTAGTTGTAGATCGATGAAATTATGAAAGTTAGACATACAAATAAGACAGCAAAACAAAAGTGGGTCACTTGGAAAAGATCCCAACGTAGAGAGCATAATATTAGATGTCTCTTCTTTGTTGGGCACCAACCCCAGTTCCGCACACCTCTTTGTCGTTCTTTCCATTTCCTTATTTCGTACTCACCATGTCACAACTCATTATTTTTTAAATATTATTTTTTAACTAATGTGGAGTATCCTAAATTTATGGAATGATCAAAAATAATCCCTAAAAAGAAGTTCAAGCCACAAATAAATTCTTTCTCTGGATATGTAAATGGGTCAGAAAACATGTATGTGCTCATATTTGTGTAGGTATCCAGAACTTAGTTTCATACGGTAGATAGATCGAACCTTAAATATATTAGTTCCCAACCTTATTTCCAGACTACCCAACCACAATGTCCCGGATAAATTACAGTTATTTTTTATATTTCAACTTTATGATACAGTTATATACATAGGTATATTGATTTAATAAGCTTGAATTTGTTTATCGGCTGACAAGTTTTGATTACTTCAAGTTCGTTAACTTTTGCTACCCAAAACAAGAATTATGTTCGGAGAAATTTATGTCAACATTTTGATTAAGTTTTGGAGCGTATTTATAAATTTTCTAATTGTTGAAAAATTGTAAGTTCGGCTTTCGATTGATCCAAGACTCGACCAGCATGCTGATATGCTACATAATGATAATAAAAATTCGAACAAAAATTCATTCATTGACCACCTCCAGCTCCATACATCATTTCAATTTTATATATGCAGTTTAAATAAATATAAAGTAAAATGAGCAGTGAGCACATCCATGTTGAAGAGTTTTGAGTGGAGAAACGAAATAAGGACGATTTGAATAAGAAGGCACCAACTCTTGTGGACCTACTTGCTTTGCATCAATGCTTCCACCTTTCAACTCTCAACTCGTGTTGATTTACAGGGTATATTGTAGGGCTGTGCACGGATTGGATATTCGGATTTTTTAAGGTATTTGTGATTTGCTTCGAATGTTATGAATATCTAATTTTTCGATTTGCTTCGCTTCGGAAAAATACGGATATTCGGAAAAACGGATATTCGGAAAATAATTAGATATTTGCGGATATTTACGAATACTTACGGATATCTCATCTGTTTTGATTAATACAAATAATTTTTTGTAAAATATTTTTTTGTACGATATAGAAAATAAAAATTTAAAGAAGTAGTGAATCTACATATTTTGTTAGTTTTTAAAACTTAGTTAACAATTATAATAACACAAATCTTAAAAAAAGTTATAATTGTTATAAAAAAATTCTTTTCTCTTTATGTAATAATTTTATATATGTAATAAGGTGAATAAAATTTGTCAAATCATATGTTAGAATAATAATTATATAATTTTATACATTTAAACCTTTAAATATAATCAAGATATACATGTATTTATATATTGACGGATCGGATCGGATATTCGCTTCCCAAAATTTTAATATTTGTGATTTGCTTCGATTTTAACGAATATTGATTTTTAGTATTTGCTTTGCTTCGAAAGTTTTGCGGATATTCGGAATTTTCGGATCGAATCGAAACGAATAACGAATCGAATCAAATTTAGCGAATAAAATGCCCACCCCTAGTATATTGCATCACTCCACACCACACTTTTTGGGTCTAAACTCCACACCACACTTCAATTAGGGTTATCTTTCTATTAGTTTGGTAATATAAATGAGGGTTTTATATTCAATTATGATTTAATCAATTGAGCAATAGTCACTAAAAACTTAAAATTTGGTAAAATCAAGGGAATTAATTTGAATCATGAATTTCGGTACTAACAAAGATTAATGTATTAGTAAACTGAGTATTAGCGACCATCCTTAAACTTTTTAACGACAAAGATAAATACTCCTTGTGTTTCAGAAACATAAATGCTTTCATCTTTGTTACAAAAAGATGCATGTTTTATTTTTTTAGTTCTATTAGCTAATAGTTATAAAATTTTAAAATTAATTGTATTTATTAAAATACTATTGGTACAAAATTATTAGAAATTAGTAAATACAAAAATAAAATAATTATTATCAAAATAAAATATTTTTATTAATATATGGAAAAACACATAACCATACATTTTTTAAAAAAAGTAGGAGTATATATTTACATGCTAATATATATGCAGCTATATATGTACCTAAATGTGTGTTTGTTTGAAAAGAAATGAGGGAAAATCATTGGTCAGAAACGGAATGACAATCTTAAATGTATCATTCAAAGCTAGCTATAAGAATTACGGGGACCATTTCTTATTTACTGTGTAGCGAAGATTTCAACTTTATTTAACTCCTCCTCAACTACATCCATATAATCTTTTCAATTTTTTTTACTGCAATCTTTTCAAAATTTATATATATGATTACGACAAAACTGAGATGATTAGAATATACATGGAAATCGATGTAGGACGAGGACAGTCCATAAATTGCTACACACGTATCGATATGTCAAGGTTCAAATTCTTATTGTCCATATTGGATGAATATAATTTTTATTGCACATAGAAGCATATTTTTAACTTGCATGATCTCTTTGGTTGTGCAAGTTTCGCGTGACATATCGACTAAACATTTACTCTCTTTTTCAAAATGATTTGAAACGCAAGTGTCAAGAGTTGATAAGAAGGCATTAAAAGCACATGTCAACATTAGTGTTCAGTAAAAAGAAGACAATGTCGTTGTCTTCCCCAGTTTGGTTGTCCAAATTTAAGGGCAAGAGTCGAGAATTGATAAGAAGGTATGACTCAACGCTCTATCGTTTTCTCCTCTTGTCTAATTTCATACAAGTGACTTGTATGTTACGTAACTTTCAAAATAAACTCATAATGTAACTAAAAGAAAATCACATTTTAAACTTTGAATAATAGTTACATATATTTTAAAATTAAAATTTCAGTTTCATTTTAAATTAACAAATTTAACATATCGAACTTTCAAATTCGTTTCATGTTTAAAAACTGTTGATTAAGGTGGCAAATAGCCATGATGTAAACACACACCACAATAGAGGCGTGAAACCTCTGGAAAAAAAAAAAACCCTCTGAGTTTCATTCTGAAGTCTCAATCTTCCCTGTTAAATGAGAGAATCAATGCATAGGTGATCCATTTAAAAAAAAAAACAAGTTTGAAGAAAAGCTTTTAAATTGCTTATTAAATTTATTTATTTTAGAGGCTACTAGTAATAGATGATAGTCCTTAGCTATACTGGTAACTAAAATTCGGATATTATTGAGATGAGTTCAGAATCAATATTTGTATTTTTATGTTTTGAATAGAAACAGACGACATCGCACCGCACAACAGTTAATAAATTAATAGTAATAAAGATCTTTATATATATATATTTTTTTTTCATTACTATTAAAACTTTATTGCAATTAGTCTTGCATGTAAATTTAGAACCTAGTATCCAAACACTTTGTAAGATAATGGGCCAACAATTGGGCGTTAATTCGACTTACCTTATTTGAAATATGGGCCTTAAACCCGATTCATTAGCTGCTTACACTTCTACAACTTGTTTAGCGGCGAGCATAGCATACCTTCGACAGTGGTCACGGTTGATCTACTTCTCCAGAGCTGAAACCAAGTTATCCAGTAAGACAGTACTGGGGCTGGAGTTTGTGGACACGAAGATCCTTGTGCAGTTTTCAACCAAGAACTGATATATAATTATATATAGAGCAAATGTTTTGAACGACATTGCGTGGATAAAGAGTAGACTTGACAATACCATTGTCAGAGAAGAAGGAAAAAGGCTTGCTAGCTATATTCTTCATGATGTTATATACAAGCACTTTTCTCCTATTTTTTCAGATATTTACAAACATATATGAAGATCAATTTACAAAAGAAAAAAAAAATGTTGAAACGTCTTCATCTTTTATCCCTCAAATTCACCAAAATCTTCAATAGCTGTGACTTTAGAGGACTTGAATTCCCACGAATCTTTGCCAACCTTCAATGGAATCATCATAGGACTACTAAAATCTCCGAAGTTAAACCCACTTTCTTCATTTTCCTTGGCATACAAGTCACCTGGAGGCAAGAACAAATCTGAAGACAAACCCTTCACATTAAAACCCACTTCTTCAATCTCCCAGCTCTCTTCGATTGTAGTCTTTGAATGACTCTCTAAGCTCTCATCAAGCCTCAACAATGATACTCGTGTCCTTCCTCTATGAGCAATCTGAATCCCATCAACGCTCTTATAATCTTGGATCATTGTTTCAGAGGTTGTTTCCCATAAGACCACATCTTCTCCTTCAAGACCAGGCTTGATCCGTACGAGATAAGTGTCCTCTAATTGGACCAAAAGTCCTGTTCTTTGACTAAAACAACCCCACACGGTATGCTTCACCGTCTCCATACCGTTCATGCTTCTTGATTTAATCGCTGAAGGCTGCGACTCGAGCTTAAGGACGAAGCATTCTTCATCGTTAACTACCTTCTCTCCCACGCAAACCGATCCCTCGAACAAGTTTGCTGTAGTTTTAGGATCAAGCCCTTGAAGAAACCTTCTGAGAGGTCCAGAAGGTTCATTAGAATGTGCGAGCCAAGGACTTTGCTTCCAAGCTACGTTACCATCACTACCAGCACTGACTTTACAACCGGAAACCACAAGCTCTAAACTCCATTGGCTCGAACCTTTCTTCCATAACACGAAACCGCCCATCTCTCCTCCGTTTCCGTTGTTGAGATTTTTGATCCTCACCATCTTCTTCTTCCTCTTTCCAATTAGGGTTTTCGCTGCATAGAACTCGGTCACTCCCATTTTAACCTTTCCCATGGCATACATGCTCTCTACTCCAGACAATACTACCTCTCCTCCAGCTGCTGCAGTGTATTGCTTAACTATGTACTTCGCCATGGCTGCTTCCTATTGTAACCCAAAACAGAGCAGACATATGAGAAAACTTGTCGCTCAAGTTACCTTTTATTTATGCATTTACATTTATGAATGTAATTTTTTTGGTAAAATAGATGAATATTGAAGAGAAAATTCGTTAGATAACAAAAAATATGACAAAATAGTACATGAAGAAAAAAATTCATAAATAACATTACTTTAAGAATAAAATGACTTAATTACTCTAAACATTTTTACCTTAGTCCCACCATCATATACTAAATCCTAAACTCTAATCACTAGATCCAAACCCAAAAATGAAATAGAAAGTCTTATATTTTCAAAAATGAATCCAAACCCAAAAATGATATAGAAATTCTTTTTTTTTTTGTTATTTTTGGAACAAAAAATGTGTGTGCAATGCTATGTGAGACTATTTATGAGAATATAATTTTTCCCTCAAAATTCGGTAAATGAGTATATTTATTTATTTATTTACTTACGATAGATTGGTTTTTGATGAGTTTGGACATGGGATGGTCTAGAACATTGTGATCGGAGGACTCATGAAAAGGGATCAACGGAGCTCCGACGATTCCAAGAAGCATGTGAATCTGAGCGTCACGGCCACCGAAAAGAGTGGAGAGGCTGCTATTGTTATCTGGCGGTGACCGGAGCAAACTAGACTTGACATTTCGCCAAGGGCCGGTCTTGTTTTTCTCGGAACAAAACAACTCCTCCGGCATCGGAACTTCCAACACCGTCTCTAAACCGTCTTCTCTGTCGAAATTAGGACAAAGCGTTCTCATCTTTCACTCTTTTATTAATGTTAAATATAATCGAATATTGTTTTTCTTTGGTTACGAAAATATATATGGAGATGAAAGGGTTCAAACTCAAAATATATTATGAGAGATTGAATGGCATAAGGTAATGGGTTGGCGATTAATATATAGAGAAAAAGAGATGACCAACCGACCGAAGCTGATCTGAAACTATTTGTGTATTGTCGTGTTCGCACGCTTCATGTCTCCCTTTGTTATATCTTATAACAATTGAATATTAATATAAGTCTCTTTACCAAAAAGAAGTAATATTTTAACATGATTACCAAAAAAAAGAAGTAATATAAATTTCCACTAATAAGAGAAAGAAAAACACATTTTCTTTACTCTTTTCTTTTTGTCGTCGAGGAAAAATACATTTTAAATTTTTTTGTCCTCAATTTATTCTTAAATAAAAAGGTTATAAGTTATATATAGCTTTTAAATGGTAAAAGAGTACCTTGTAGTTTTGTCCTTTGGTGCACCTCAATGTAATTAGTCAATTTGATTATATTAATTAACAGTCGTGCTTAATTAATGTAAAGGCAGATAGAAAGGTTAACAATAGTCACACTATTTATTAGTCAAAAAAAAAACAAATAGTCACACTATATAAAACATAAATTCAAGGAAACTTACTAAAAATACCACATTCTTAATACTCCCTCTGTCCCACTTTAAGTGGTGTTTTAGGTTTTTGCACAAATATTAAGAAAATACAAATTTTTATGTATTAGTATTAAATTAAACTAATTCAACCAATAAAAAAAAGATGTAGTATTTTGTAGTTGGTCAAAATTTTCAAACAACAATAAATTGTATCTAGGATAAAGAGAACATCACTTAAAATAGGACAAAATAAAAACTCTAAAAACCCACTTAAAGTGTGACAGAGGAAGTACCATTTTTTCTGTTTACTTAACCACATTTATCTTCAATTTAAAAAGGACAAAAAACAGTTATAATCCTAAAATTAACTAATCTAAACTTATGGTTTAGAGTTGAGAGATGGGATAGAAGCTAAACATGAATAATGATACCAACTATATGGTAAACATGAAAATTCCCCCATTGATTAGTCTTCTTTTTAATGCTTTGATTTTCTTTTCTTTTTTATGTTTGGCATCTCGCCCAAAAAAACTAATCTTATATGATTTTATCACGAAAAGTCAATGTGAAATCTTATTATTTACTTAGCTTAAGCCGGCTCATAATATATGTCTTTGTTAAAAAGGAACTAGGTCAACTAACTATAACTTTACTTTCTTATTGATCTTTTCTTTTCACCAAGAAATGTTTTTTTGGCTAAAAAACCAAGAAATGGTGATTTGGCAAAGATCGTGCGCGTCCTTTTATGCTTTTACCCGTTTGTTCTTTTGACTTGTAAGTGCAATGTCTTCTCATTCTATGTATTGCATAAAGTTCAATGAATACCGGTTTTGTATATATACATATATTTTGATCAAAAAAATATATATATACTAATTAGTCTTGTAAATAAATTAACAAAAAGTTCTATAAAAACTTTGTATGGTTCTTACTTTTGTAACTTTTACTATTAACAGATATGTATATATATATAGGTGTATCATAAAAAAGTCGGTCACAAAAATAACCTTTTTATAATAGTGTGCTTACATTTAAATGATAACCACAGTACTAGTATATAAGCTTACAAAATTTTCTTTACGCATTTTGCCTTTACGTAAACCCATAATTATAAACGATAGCGTAAAAACGAACGCTAGCGTGATGCAAAGTATCTTAAAATTGTATGTTTGCAAATTTTATTCCCTAAGAGATGTGATCATCTTAAGGAGATACACGTACGAGGACGTGATTTCTAAGTTGTAAAAGATGAGATTAATTATTCAATGTATATACATAATTTTGTATTATTAATTAAGTAGACTTAACCTAAAAATGTATGTGCAGAAAAACGACGAGAAATGAATAATGAAGAAACGACACTTTGATTGGGAAATGAATTATCGGCCGAACGTGGCTGACGGCGTAAAAAAAAAATCGACTATTATTTTTTTTAAAAAAATCGACTATTAATATTTCCCTTTAATTTTGATTTGCTTGCCGTTACGGCTACATTAACGAATATATAAATGTTTGTGTCTATTAGTTGCATTCATCATGCAGTCATGCATCTACTGAGTTCAATCTCGTATATAATATGATCCTAACAATATTTTTGAACTTTTTTCCACAAGAGCATTGTATCGTATACTATATATTGCATTATTAGTGAATAATAATGACATGCACGCTGTTATGAATCTTCGCAGATATGCAATTTTGTCATCATGGATCATTAGTATATTAAAGATCACTTCTTGATACCAGAAGGTCCAGAACAGTTCAAACAAATATAGAAAATCCTAAACAAAATCTAGACCTGATGATATCTTAAAGATTCTACAGGTAAGGTTGTTATGATAGTTCATGTCTAAAAGTAAAACGTGTGCGTCTTCATTATTATATATGCTGAAATAGTTATTGTTCTGCGAAACAAAATCCAGTCAAAGACTCGATAATTTCAATCATGTACACTTTTGTGATAAGACTTAAGAGATATAATCCACAACGTTTATACAATTTATGTACAAACTTTGAAAACTTCATATGGGGTTTTGGTTATGGTTATATTAATATATGGGGTCTTCTCAAATTCATAGATATAACATGATAGTCTACTGGTAAGCAAATTCCGGTGAATTAAGTGATCCGGGTTTCGAACTAATCTCACGACATTAAACATGCGTCGTCATACGATATGAATCACTAATCATTACGAGCAATCGGATCTGTCGCCAGTTTCCAAAAAAACTAATCAATTAGATTTTGACCCGTTAAATATTCAGGATTATATTAAAAAAATCATAACTATTATTTCACTCATTTTTATTTGAATGTTAATTATATGGGGTTTTGGTTATGCTTTGCAAATTCTTTATTTTATTCAGTTAGTTTTCTTTATGATAGATAGAAATATGGATATGCTTCCTTATGATTTGTAATTCGATTATTTATAGCACTTTTCATAATGAATATGTATATCTTATATGATTGATAAGTTAAACCATTAAAAACTGAAAGAAAACCTACATTTTTTTTTGAACTGAAAATTTTGAAGTTCAGATTATAAAAAAAATATTATAATAAGGGATAAGAGAAAATAATCTGATTAGCAACATAAAAATAAGCAAAATCAATAATCAAAGGTTCCGACCATTGTGTAGCAGATTGCGGATGGTTAATGGAGCTGACACGAGCTCAGGAACTGACGTGTTCCCATAGACCATCATCGCCCATAACAAGGTTTGCCTTCTTTTGCACGTGGGGTTTGTCTTTCTCTCCCGTGTTTTGTCCAGCGCCGAATTGGTTGCATAAATCAGAAATCTCCAATATTTTGTTTAGCTGTCCAATATAAAAGAGAATGCTTAAGATATAATTTTACATGTCTGAGAAAAATAGAGTTGTTTAGTTTCAAAAAGATTAAAAAAAAAAAAAGAAAAAGAGAAAAACAGAGTTGTCTTTTCTCTCAGGGGCACATGTTGTATGTAGAATGAGTAGCATACTGAGGTGGAAAAATGCTTCTTTTGTTATAGATTTGATCCAAAAGATTATATACGTCATAGTCTTCTTCATTATAATTTGGCTTCGAGCTTTAATAAATGAGTCATTCAAACTCGCCAAAATTGATGCCCTTAGTGTGTTCAGCTAACAACAGTAGATTTGCAGCAAGAACAAGTCTTACACATTTCCACATAATCTGCTCCACTAAGTCATGCCATTGAGTTTTTTTTTTTTTTTTACTTCTTGTAGTTAACTTCAACACCAAGAGATTGTAAGGATTCAAGGAGGAAGATGAGTAAAAGGTTGGATACAAACTTTAAAATCTTACTTCCAATTTTATCTGGTTTAGGACTAGATTCAGTTTAGAAAGAACTAGTAATACCCGATTGACTTGGTTTAGCATTCAAATCGTCAGTTTGATTGTTTTGCCATCCCTAAATGTGACACTCATTTTATGAACAATCATATAAAACTCAAACAACAAAGATTATTATTTTAAACTGAAATAACATTGCCCCTGACTTTTTTTTCTCCTGACTTAACTAACTAGTAAAAGCTTTTTTTTTTTAATTTGATAAAAAAAAAAATCAAAAGACAAGACATACGTTACAAGTTTGTCTAAGTTGGAAAACGAAGACCCATCTTTACATATGCTGTTATTACCCCTCCCTTTATAGGCCAAACACCTATCTTTCATCCCATCTCCATTATGTATCATTGCACTTCTCACCATCTGCTCAATCTCTCCCTTACCCATCATACTTTTCTCTAACATCTTCCCAACTCTCCATACGTCAACAATGTACCGTTATTTATTGTTGTACACTCTCACTACAATTGGAGACATAGAGAAAACATAAATATAATAGATGGTACTCTTCCCTCTATTTCATAATACAATAGATGCTTGCATGGCTGTTATTATTACAATATGACAAAAGCCGGTAAAATTCGACTGTAACGCATGATAGTGAAACTCTCTTTTTTTTTAACTTTTATAAAATTGCCTAATGGTCCTTTTGATGGTTGCGTATTTCATGCATGTAACTGTCCTTTCTATTTTTGATGGTTGTGAAATGCAAGAAGCAATTCCACAAAGGCTTTTCTCCTTCGATAGGCCTTTCAAGCAACGATCCATAGTCTGTGGAGAGAACGAAATTCCAGACGTCATCGGGAGCAATCTCAGCATGAAAACAACTTGATCAAATTTGTTGATAAAACAGTTCGGATCCGACTGTTATCTGCCAGGAAGGGTCACAAGTATCTGGATGAGGCACTAGTTACTTGGTTCGGGACAGGAAATCCAGCGAATTGAGGAGCAAGCAAATTCATTTCGTTCTAGATAAAATTTTTTGATTCATTAGCAATCTAGAAAGATGCACTTGATGTATCAAAGTTTTTGATTGAATAAAATTTAACATTCATTCGAAAAATATGTCCTTTCTATTTCTAAAATAAACTAGTTAAATTGATTTTTTTTTTGAAACACATTAATATTATAAAAGGCAAATGGCCTCAGGCCCAAGTAGAGCAGAATCAACATTGTAACTTTGGTTTTTTTTTTTTGAAATACATTGTAACTTTGGTATAATTCAACGAAGTTCTATACTAACAAAAAAGAGTATATAGAGCAAAATAATGCAACATGTAATCGTAGAGAGTGATTTAGTGAGATGGAGAAGACCCTATAGTAGCCCATTTGTGAAGCTACTATATATAGAAATGTGGACATCGTCACTTGTTACTAGGTTTAAATTCCCTAATTAACACAGGCCCACTTAACAAAAAAAAGTATTTAGTATTGTCAAGCCAAGTAATAAATAGATAACAAGTCTTTTCGTCTTTTTCATTTGCAGTAATGCAACATATAACACTAGAGAGTGATTTAGAGGGATTGAAAAGGCCCTATAGTAAATCCATTTCTGGAGCAGATGATCAAAATACCCAATGGACCATTTGAAGGCCCAAAGATCACGCTGTTGTGCCGAGGCCCAAAGAAGAATCGGAGAGGAGTTAGATTGGTGGTATCCTGCCGATAGCAAAGACAGTTAATTTCTTAGAAATTTACTAAACGATAGCAAAGAGGGAGTTAATTTCGGAGAGGAGGTACATGTGCTCAATGCTTAGAAATTTTGATGAAATGAAAGCAAAATAATTTGCCTTCAGAACGTCAATGTTTCAAGAGTACGAATGTATGATGCGGGCCAACCCAAACATCTAACCCTTTTGTCTTTACTTGTCTTAAACTAAGCAAAAGCTTGAAGCCAAAGTTCACAAACCCTTCTCAACACACAAATGTTTCCAGACAAAAAATCTTTTTCCATCACCGGATTCAATACAAACTTTGCTTCATTTGTTAAAACAAACCAACCAAACAAATATTACAGATACTTTATTGCAACCCCATAGATTCCAAAAGGAGCAGAAAACACCCTGAAGTACTCTCAACTCATCATCTATTCTGTTGCACCGCAACTACAACTACAAAGACATATAATAACCTTAACCCAAGGAAGAGCAGCTGAAAATTCCTCCCAAGGCCACCCAAAAAAATATTCTTATTAAAACCTAGTTTTGTTACCCTCCTATAAATTAAGCAATAATACCTTATAAATCTCCAATCCATCTCACCCAGACAATTCTCCTTTACTATAACCAGTAACCATCTATCTCACAATGAATCTAAACCCATACAGAACCTGATTTTTTTAAAAAAAAATCAGTACATCCATTCTTGTGGAAGATGTGGTTCTTCCTTGAGACAGCCACCAGTTACTGAAGACTTGGTACCACGGTCGAGTTTGCTACATCCTGCAGAAAGATGAGCTTGCGCACGTGATTGACACCGACCATGAAACTTCTCGGTTTTAGGATGTTGTCTCTGAACAACCTTTGTCGGAAACTTAACACATTTACCTGAAATCCAGTTTTTTTTTTCTTATTGTTCGTCGAAAAAAACTAGCAAAATTGATCAAATTTCAAGACTCAAATCCACGGAAAATGGGTTAAAGTTACCTCCTTTCTTCCGGGAACGAGATGGGTTTGTGCCATTCTGGGGAAAGAAAACGCCGGTACCAGCAGACGGCTGTTTAACGGCGGTTGGAGCGGCGAAAACGCCTCCAACGGGATAATGACACGTGACCAGAGCGGCTTGCGGCTGCTGTAGCCAGTAGTAGTAGTAGCGGTAGTCATAAAACGCCGCGTTTTGAGGAAAAGGGGCGAAGGAGTTAGGTCCAGGGTTTGGGCGGCAATTAGGTTTCGCGCCAAAGTTTGCAACTTTACAGACCGGAGTTTCCGGTGGTGAAGGGGCTTGCGAGAACGGACCATCGGGACTTTTGTTTCCAGAGGTTATACAGCTTCCGAGTCCAATCCGAGTTGACTCAGTCGAATTCACCTCGGCCTTGTCCGAGACAATGGGAGGAGGAGGAGGGAGGCGCTGAGTGAAGAGAGCGAGTCTGCGAGTCAACCCGGCGAGGAAGTCAACTTCGTCTGCGTCGTTCGTCTCCTCATCTTCCGCCTCCGGAGAGGTGAAAGCAGAGGAGTCGAACTCGTAAGGGAACTCGTTGGGGAAGACGAGTTGACTCGTTGTTGATTCGGAGACGAGGGGTTTCTCTGTGGGTTGTTCGGATGCCGGGAAACACGGCCGATGGATGTCAGAGGACGCGGCTGCGGATGGCGGCGCGAACATAACGACAGAGTATCTCTCTCTGTCTCTGTTTGTGTAATAGAAAATGTTAGAAGAGGCAAATAGAGGGTTCTCTGTTTTTATAAAGGTCCCACGAGGGTTTTTAATGAGACAGTGAAAAAATATTATAATATTTACTTCTCTACCCTTGTGTTTATTTCGTTTTAATTTATTAGTCCGTAATTCCTGGTGGACATTATATAACCCAATTGGTTTTTGTAAGAAAAGATAATCTTATATTATAATATTTACTTCTCTACCCTTATGTTTATTTCGTTTTTTTTTTTTTTTTTAGTCTGTAATTCCTGGTCGACAACATTAGATAACCCAACTGGTTGTTGACCAACGAGATGTAAAAGCTGAAATGAGAAAACAAGAAGTCACAGACTCACAGGGGTTAGTGGTCTGGTCACATTATGTGTCTATGTGGGATCTCCACTAAAATCCAGCCGCTGCTTGCCTGCTTCGCTGTCTGTAACGTACAAAACATTGATAGGAATTAGAGGAGGAAAATCTGGTTTAGTGTTTATTATTGATCCAATAGAAAACTGAAATGCAAAGTCTATTTAACTCTTTTGGATTGGTTTGCTGCAATGTCGGTTCGAAAAGGACAAGGAGTCAAGAGTAGATGAGATCATAAACATCAATATGTAATGGTGTTTATTGGAGAGAGCCATGGTTATGTTAATTATGTGAGGGTGGTTATTAGATGAAACTTAATATTGCTCATTACGTTTCCAATTTACAGGTGTTAACAAAATTTGTATACTTTGTAATGGTAACTAAATTATCAGGTAACGTTGAATGCATATATTTTGTTTGTGGTAGTATTTTCATAAATGGATCAATCTATAAGTAAATATTTAAGGGATTTTTTTCAAATATGACCCAAAATAAATAAAAAATTAAATATAAAACTAATCTATGATTTTTTTAAACTTTCATTTGTCCTAATTCATCTCAAAAATTTGGATTATTCACGAAAATGCCATTATTTTTTTAATAATTAGTGTTTTACTCTATCATCTTCATCAACTATTTACAATATTGACATTGTCATCAACACACCAACCACCATGAACAACCAATTTGAAGCTTTAATGCACCTAAAAATCGATTTTGACTCCTCATATCTCATTTCTTATGCACAAAACTACATCTCTTTCTCTTTCTCTCTATAATCATCTAAAAACCCCAAAAATTTTATTGTAAATTTTGTATGATTCATAGATCTATACAAGCTCATAATTCTTAGTTAAAACAAGTGAGTCTGTTTCTTTTTCTTGGTGAAGTTATGTGTGCTAGGAGAAGCTAATCAAGTTATCTCAGTGGTTGAAGATATGAAATCGATTTTCTTTTCCAGATCTGTTCGTCATAAGACTTCCGTGTAAGTCTTCTGTTCAATGCATAGGTAGTTGAAAAAATATTACTCCCTCTGTCCCATTTTAAGTGGGTTTTTAGGGTTTTTCTTTTGTTTCATTTTAAGTGATGTTCTCTTTATCCTAGATACAATTTATTGTTGTTTGAAAATTTTGACCAACTACAAAATACTACATCTTTTTTATTGGTTGAATTAGTTTAATTTAATACTAATACATAAAAATTTGTATTTTCTTAATATTTGTGCAAAAACCTAAAACATCACCTAAAGTGGGACAGAAGAAGTATTTAACACTTAAAATGTTTACTTCATTTTTATGATTTTAATATTATTTAATAGGTAGTTGAAAAATATTATTTAATAGTTGTTTTTTTATTGTTTGGATTACTAATATCTATCTTAAACATGTTTATTTTGAGAAAATATAATTATTATTTTTTTTTGCAAAATTTAAATCAGACTTAAAACCCATGTAATGAATGTTTAATATGAAAAAATAATTCAGTGTATCGGACTCAAATATTTATCTAATGTTTTCGTAAACTTGACCCACAATGGTCTTAAAGACCGTTTGCATGGTGGAAAAAAATGGAATGAAAATTAAAAAAAAATAGAAAATGAAAGATTATTAGCTGGGCATTATTAAAATGATTATTGGGTTTTAGTAACGAAAATGATAATTTAAAGAAGACTATTCGATGGGTCTTAGTTTTGTCTTCACTTGTTAGATTGGATGGCATTTAATATAGCCTAGATTTCGGAATGGTATGGAAAAGGGAGAATGTCATTGGTGGAGCAATTTTAGGCGTGAATAATAAAAAAGAAATTAAAATAACGGAATGACATTCCCTTGTAAATAACTTGAAAACCTAGGGGCAGAATCCTATAAGGGATTCTGCTTTAATAGTATAGATGATCATTTTATTTGGATATTTTGATATATTTGTGAAGGTGAAAATACGAAAATATTTTAGGAATCGATAGAGATCTTAGAGACACTCTAATTATGGCAGAAACAGAAGCCCTTCTATGGGAAGAGACTCAAATTTTGGTGGACTTTAATGGATATCAGTCTCAAGCTACAGAGAATGGAGATGGGGAAAATCAGGATGTGTCCGGGAGAACAAGAAGATGGTATTTTATAGATGGGTTCTCGAAGAATAAAGAGATTTTTTCGAGGAACGGTTGGTATAACACTTCGAAAGGTTTTGATGGAATAATGGGGATAAGGAATACTAAAAGTAGCATATATCCTCTACACGCGGAGTTCGAAGGTTTCATCTGGACGATAGAATGCATAAAAAATCTCCGTCAATTCAATGTGACTTTTGCGACAAATTGATCTTAACTGGTGAAGATAATTTTGGAACCAGAGGTTAGCATACATTTTCACTATATCTTAAAGAAATTCAGCGGATTAAAGAAAATTTCTACACTGAAAAGCAGTGCGTCGTGTTTGAAATCAACAAGTCTAATTTGTCTTCGTTGACACAGAGTCTCCTGTTTGGATAGCAGAGTTTTTAGAAATCTTTTTATGCTGATGAAAAAAAAAAAGAAGAAGAAGTAATTTACTTTCTTTAAAAAATATGAATTGTATATTTTTGGTAAGAAGATATGATTCAGAGTAGTTATTATGTATTATGATTATAAGTTTGGAAAGAAATTAATCTATTTGATATAACCAAAGATTTTGTCCGAAATCTGAGTGCCATAACGGCTCTTTGAAGAGGCATGGATGAAGAAATATATTTTTAAAATAAAATTACGAGTCTCAGCGACATTAAGCTTAGCAGGTGCCCCTTTGCAAAATTCAAAAACTTTCAAGAATGAACAAAAAAAAGTCTCGAATTCATAGGATGCAAGAACAACTAATTACATTCTTCTTCTTCTTCTTCTGTGATTGGTAAAAACCATGTGGAAAAGAGAAAATCGAAGCTTTTCTCTCTGTTAGTGAGCACATTATTGAATTGGTACCTTCTTTTCAGAACTTCCCAATGGAAGCAAGATTGAGGTATATGTAGATTGTGAATAATGTCACTGAGCAATTTTGTTCGGGTTTCACTCATGGTTTAGTGGGTTAAAGGTGATTAATTGCAGACCAAGATCAGATCTCTTTAATTGTCTTCCAGCTCTTCGGATGCTAGACATCGCTTTCAACCTCATCTTCCTTTGTCTTTCCTATGAGGTTTCAAATAGCTAACTGTGTTCTGTTACGTTGATCAAGAGGTGGAACCTGCAAGGTCTATCTCTTTCCGTGAAGATGGAGATAAATGGTGGCTTCCATTGCCGTGTGTGCCATCCAATGGACTTACAGAACAATCTAGAAAGAAGTCAGACCACATTGGCGTTGATCGAGTTCACTAACCAAATCTCGAAAGCTTGTGTGCCAATCAACAGTAACAAGGTTAGCATTCAATAGCTTTTTATCTCAAATCGTATTTGATTCTTTTGTTATTATGTGTTTCTATATATAAAGGCACTTCGTTAACAGTTTATTTGATCTATATGCAGCTTATGTTGCTGCCCCTGGCCTGACTTTCTAAATCGTCCCCTCTCCTGTTGAACGATATATATATATTTTTTTCATTACATTTCGAACAACGCTACATATCGAACTTTGATAAGATTGTGAGTAATATGAAATATATAGATCCCATGTTGAATAGGAGGGGGAACAAAACAATGTTGTATAAGACCTTTCCAAGCATATATTAGCTTATTCTTTTCAATACCAGTAACAAATGTGCTTCATTATGATGTAAAATATAAAGTATCATTACAAACAATTATTCATAAAGCATCGTTTTATATAGACAAACTTTAAAATCATCAGAAAGAGGCTTGTCTTTAGCGTTGCGTTTTACGTAAACAAACAAATCAACACCTCAAAACAAGTAGCTCTTTGTTTATACAAAATATACTACACGCTTTAAATTTTTAAGGGCATTTATATAGTTTCATTCAGATTTCATATTAAGGTTAGACCATGATGTCGCATTGTCTCTTATTCCCTGCAAAATCGTTACAAAACTGGATCAGAGATATCTGTACAAACTTTTTTAAAAAGTTTTTAAGTATTACACAATTTTTTTTTTTAATAATATAGAGGCCAAAACGAATGTTTCGTAAAGTTCTATCGGACTGGACATGATCATTTGTATGACCTAAAAGAAAATCTAAACGCTACACCAACAAAAGGTAACTTCAGGTAATTTGATAAGCTAACATGTGTATCCACTATATTTAGATTTCCATTTTTATCTTTTGGTGAAGAAATTACTAAAAAGCTTGAGACCGTACGCAAAACTTATGGAGCTTCTATTTCATTAATATATAAGTACCTTAGCAGTTGCTCAAAATCAGGATTGCGTGACATGCAGTGCATGTTAGTAATAAAGCGACCCTGCATGCACCAAATATAATTATTTTAACTATATATAGAACTACATTGTGCAAGAATGTAAAATGAACCTTCTCAATTAAATAAATCTTTTTGGGTAGAAAAACAACGATACCTTCCCACCAGTTTCCTCTTGATGCGCTTTTGGAATCGCCTTCCTGTGCATCTTTCTTGTACTGCATAAGTTAAAGAAAAAGAAGAAAAGCAGAATAATCTTGAAATCAATTATAAATATAGGGACTATACATACTGTAAAGAATATAATGAACTTTTTAACGTTACTCACGTAGGTGTTATGTGTATTATAGGTGCGACTACGACTTACTGTATCTTTATTAGTATTCGTTGTAGAGGAATATTTCTCTTGGCCTCCATAGTAAATTGAAGAGCTCAAGTTGCATGGTGGTTCTGTTTCCTCATTATGGTAACTGTTTTTCTCCTTTATGTTGCTTCTTTTTCCTTGTTCATCTACGTATTATTATCACAAACGTATATAAGTTTTCGATATAAGAAAAAAAACTAAATATAGATAATTAATAGAATTAGTAAAATATCTAATAAACAATATATAAACTCTAACTCATGATCTATAATTGTTTAAAAACCAGAGGATTCAAGGCCACATATATAAACTAATCTTTCAACTACGTGAAAATATAAGTTTCAAAAAAAAAACTACGTGAAAATAGATTTTCTTAAAAGTTTGAACGTTTATAGTTACCAACTTCAAATAGAAACCACAACCTGGTTCTCAAAGTTTCTGAAGCTAAAAGGAACATAGCCTACTTCTACTACATCTTTAACAAAACAAAAAAAAGAGCCCATGAAAGATATATTACTTGCAGATTGATACTTCACATGTCCACCTTGACTTGCAAAGTCCATTTGCCTCCCCAACATCCCCTTTTAATTCACAAGAAGAAAGAATTGGAGAGTAGATTAGCATAAGTTTGTATATGAATTTAAAGCCCGTAAACAAATGTAACATGCATATGTATTTTTAGCAAAAAAAAAAAACATGCATATGTATTAGAAAGATTCATGTATGCAATCAGATGTAAAAATATAGAAATTAAGTACCGCAGAGGGTCGTGGGAAGATGGTTGTGAACAATCCAGTGGTTGCTGAAGAAGATGAAGAAGAGACTCTTGGACCAAATATATGATCGAAAGAAGAAGAAGAAGACGATGAAGCTGCAACAACCTTCTTCTTGTCCATGCCAAAGTTGAGCAGGTGGATATGTTTGTATGTAAGTTTTAAAGGGTTTTATTATTTGAAGATGAATCACAAAAAGGGCCTAGGGATGCCAAAAACAGAAAGGATTAGATTTGCAGAGAGAGGCGAAGAAACAAGAGAACATGTGATGAGCAAAAGAGAACACGTGAAGATTTGCAGTTGTTTTGTGATACTCTTATTAACTGTCGTCTATGCATATATATAGTTGAAAACTTTAACTACATGTCTACATGTGATCTTGCTTTTAGATCATTTGTCGCCTATTTTAAATCTGACATTTTTAAAAAATCTGACATTTTCTCGTTATTTATTGGTCTTATATGTGAGAATTAATAAATATGTTTTCAAAAATGTAAAATAAGGATGAATAAAAATATTAAAAATTAACAGGAAAATATTTATAATTTTGGTTATTACATAGAGTTAGAGAGATTCGATCAAAATACTTATAGTTAGAGGGCTTTTGTCGAAGGATTATCTTTTGCAAGAACGGCTCAATAGTTTTGTTTTCAGAATGTGTATTCAAATTTTGTTAATCATAGACTTCTGATGCACTAATGTTTCTTCCAAAATCTTAGACGGTGTCAACAAAAGTCTCTTCGCTCGAGCAAATAATTTATCTAGAAAATGTCAGTGGGATAAATAGGCTGAAACATATTGTATTGTGGAGTTTAATTAGTCTCTCGAATCCGGTAGAAAAAATTCCAGTTAAGCATGTTTTAGAAGTAATCGGATTTAGGTCTATATATGTTCGTTTGCATAAGGGTTTGCTATCTTTATATTATGTCTTCCGCTATTTTATTGAGAGCGAGCGAATGAAAAAGAGAGAACAATTAACTTATAAGTATGAACTTCCGATTTAATTCACAACGGTGATAAATGGACGGACGCAATATTTATGCTGAGAGTGAACCACTATAAGTTATGTGGATGATACCAATCATAACAACATATCGTTTGATTGAAATTGGCTCAAACTTTCAGCATATTTATTATTTCTAAGCATAGATATTTTTCCAGTTTTAAGGTGTTTTTGTAAACCTGGAGTAGTCTTGTATTTATTCTTTCTTATATGGAGAATACTCTTCAAAAGGTTACGCGGTACGTACGCTACTAGAAGTGGCAATCGCATCAACTGAAGTAGAATCCTCGAAATTATTTCCGTGAGTGACATGATGTCGTGCCCACACTAAAGTCAATGAATATTTTCGAGGCAGATAATATTCTAAATGCTTTCCAAAGTATTTGCAAAATAACTTTTCGTTCTAGAACACTGTAGTTCTGTTCGAAGGAATTTACTGCTTTTGACATTATAACACACAAAAAAACCATCCAAAAACAAACTGTTCAGCTCATACGAAATTGTCAAAATATATAGTATATATTAAATATGAGTGTAAATATTTAAAATATTTCATATTTATCTGTTTTCTTTGATTGTAAATGAAATATTTTTTTTACGTTTTTAGTTTACAACAAACACACAAAAAGCAACAAACGATGTTTTGACATAAAAATTTCAATAAAAAAAGCAAATAAAACAAACGAAACGTTTAGATAGAGGTTTGAAAACTAGCGGATCAACATTGTAAACCAAACTACTGGTAATTGGTTTAATATGATGATACTCAAAAGAAGACAATAATATTTTTTTGTGCTGGGGAATATAAGTATATAGAGGACCAGAAGATCGGTAAGGTCAAGTTAGATTCGCTATAGTGATGTAAAATTCATCAATAACATAGGGCTGACTCTCTTTGTTGTCTTCGCAACTTGTGTGTTGTGGAATCAACACAACACGAAAACAAAAAGGATACCATATATAAGAGCAATTACTCAAAAGTACCACGTTTGACGTTTTCATTTCCAAATTACCAAATTCAATTATTTAAAAAAATACTACGAGCTGTAGATTTAGGACGCGCGACTTTGTAGAAGAAGAAAAACAAAACAGTTGATATGGTGTGAGTCATCAACATTTATATATAAAACTGCTAACTAGATGTAGAAGAAAATACTCATATAAAAAGATGACTTGTTCCTGAAAAGGACACCATATCTCTATATTGACATAGAAGAATGCTGGAGACTAAAGCATAGCCACAAATAAGGTATATAGAAAAGATATATAAGCTAAAAATATATTCTCTCTGCTCCTATAATTCGAAACTTGGACCAATATACCAATAAGAATCACTTGTTACTGGTTGACATTACATTTGAGTATCTTCAGTGTTTACTGATAAAATATCTGATCATTTACTTCCACGTTACGTAAGCATCAGATGCTATATATATGTTTTGTTGATGATATGGGATATTAACTAGGAACTGTACGATGTTAATTTCGTTAATCTAAATCACTGGATATAACCAAAAGATACATATATAATTCTACATTTTCTAGCATATTATGGTTGTCAATAGACCTTAAAATATATAGCATAAAACTGTAATAGATGTGCGGAACGATCCATGAAGCAAAGCTTGAGCGTCTTGTACGTCATGAAGCAAACCCCATGACTAGAGATCTCTCACTTCTTTTGTCTTAACAATACGCTCTAGTGTCCCCAACAAACCCGTCTTATAATTGCTCGCTTGCCCACTCCTTCTTGTTTCTCCTTCTCTGCAGATCCAATGGAAACGTAGCTGAAATTTTTGTTTCTTATATAAATGTAATAGAACGTGTTATATGACGTTTTAACACAATGCATCATACATTCATACTGTGAAAGTTCTACTGCTAATGAATGTTACATGAGATGACTTTCATTTAGGATAAAGACCAAAACCATATCTTGAACAATAAAAGAATTTATTCAGTTTTCAGAAATGCATTATTATGCATCAATAACATAGAAACCATAGAATGATGAGTTGAGACTGCTGATGTTATGAAATTGATATTATTACTGCTAACATAATCAGCATATTTTTTTGTCACTCATATAATCAGCACTTAAGATTGTTTCGTCAGACTCGTTATGTTGCAAAATCTTGAAAGCTAACAATGCAAGAAAGTAGAAATAAGTAGGAATTGGATTTTCATTGTTGGTTTTCTCCTGCGCTTTAATTTTGAATGGTACAACAAATTGAAAGAATGTTCTGTTCTAGAAGGGCCATATTGAGCTTATTGAAGAAACACCAGAATTGGAATCTCATAAGCTCAACCGTTCAGACTCGTTCTCTCTCTGGCAATGATTTAAGTGAGGAGATGTGAATAGACCAGTTCAAAGACCATAACTACTACACAGAACAAATTCTGAAAATGTGCATGTTGATCCCTCTAAATATATACACAAATTTTAAAAATCTTCATTGTATAATCTCAGGAAACTGTTCACACAATTCTTGCAATAGTAAAGAAGTATTCAGCCGACAAAAAACTATAAAAGATATGAAACTTTAAGACACTTGACACTTGGTACTGTTGTTGTTGTGTCATCAAAACAAAGCAAAAATTAAACATAGGTATCGATCAAAGACTTCCTCATTTCGTCGACAATAGAGCTAGGTTGGGCTTGCCTTAGCTTGAAGATGCTGTCTATAACAGAGAGCTCTGTTGCAGTTGTATCCGAACCACAGAAAGCAGTCCAATCATTGACGGCTATTCCCGCACCTATAACATCGCTACGGTTCACAGTTCCTGCAACGAGTGGGACTTGAAGTAGTGTCGAGAGTTCGTTCAAGTCTTCCACTGAGGTGTGAGGATGAACCTATTCGATTGAACAAAGACGTTTTTCTAGTAAATTGATGAATGCTAGTTTCATAGATTTAATTAAGGAATGATGATGTGTTCTGATATTCTCTTACAATGCCACCTCTGTTGGACAAGGCACAGTAGCTGCCCACAAGAATTTTTTCTGCAATCGTCTGACGGAAAACTTCAACACCAAGAACATCCGCTATTATTTCCTCAGTTTCCTGTCAATGCAACACAAAGAACCAGACATCAAATCAAACAGCATACGTACCGAGAGTCCATTTTACATGCCAGAATATAAGAGAGAGATTAAGTAGGACATGTTTTACCTTGTCAAGATCGGGGTGAGCAAGAGCAACATGGTCATTGCAGGCAATGCAATTTCCAAGAGCAGAGAGACGCTCATCGATTCTCTGGACCACAAC
Organism: Brassica juncea; assembly: GCA_018703725.1. Lineage (NCBI taxonomy): Eukaryota > Viridiplantae > Streptophyta > Magnoliopsida > Brassicales > Brassicaceae > Brassica > Brassica juncea. Next base: position 3,116,437 of record CM031940.1, on the reverse strand, counting down.
TTGATCAGGTAGACTGTTCCTCAAGTGTTGAAGCTCTGCCAGAAAAAAAAAAAAAAAAAAAAAAAAAGAAAAAAGAAAAACCATAAGTAAAATCCAGGAGATGCAACAATACCACACACACCACAGAACCACATTACAAATTCCTTATGCAATAAATGGAATAGAAAAATCATCTCCATTAAAAGCATATTCAATTCAGATATTACAAAAAAAATTCCACTCATAAACTAAGTCTAAACAGGGATTAGTCAGAGCAAATGCTTCTCACAAGTTGCAATAAAAACATTGTGCTAAGAAACGGACTGTGTGTAAGAAGTGTTACCTTGGTCAGTAGTTGTATGAGGCACAAGAAGCCCATTCTTGTTTCCTATATACATCAAGAAAGGAAAAAAAAACATCTTAAGTGGACAATAATCAAGAGGATTAGAAAAGTGTTGAGAAAGGCTAACCAGCGCATAGACTGCCAATACTCCGTATCCCTCCAATATCAGTCTTAACGATAGGGATAACACCGGCTAGCTCCGACTGAAAAGCACTATCCAAACACCAACAATTTTTTTTAAAAAACTTAACCTTTAAAAAAGAGAGGTGACCAAAGCAAAAAAAAAAGGATTACCTGTAAAAGTTCTCAGAGTCTCCAATAGCAACTAAGCAATAGGCGTTAGTGAGTTTCGAAAAGACACCAACTTCAACGTTGTTCTCAAACTGAAGACCTGTCATCATATTACAAACCCCATTAAAAGCCCACTTTCTTTCCCCAAAAGAGTAAACACAAGTAGAAAGCTTACGGGTGGCCATCGAAGCTGAGAAAGGTATGAACTTTTGCTAACGTACACCTGCGTGAAAGGTGAAATCTTTATCATCAAGAACAAGAAACCCTAATTTTGAGATCAACTTAACGTCACGGTTACATAACTAGAGGGTGTCCAAAATCCTAATCATCGGTTTTAAACACAGAATTTTCAGTTCTTACAGCAGAGCAATGAACAAATTAGGTTTACAGATCAAAGAAGCTTACTTGGGAGAGGGATGAATAGATAAATAAAGAGCGGCGAGGAAGAGGGAACAAATGGAGTTTATAAAGGTTTTGAGGAAAAGGGTTGTTGCCTTTTTAACACAGGCGGGCTCTGGACACCGACTTGGCCCTACTTTAAAGGAGGCTCAGGCTCCTATTATCAACTTAAAACAAAATAAATTATTAATTTATTATTTTATTCATGCCTTGGAGGAAAAGTAAGATGAAAGTCAGACTACATTATCTACTTGTTAAGTTGTAACAAATTATTTCTGACTTACGAATGTAAAACACGTTGGAACATTATGTCAGTTTTTGGTGAAAATATAATTTCGAAAAATATTAGTGTGAAGTTACTAACAATTATGTCAGTTTCTGGGCTTCTCTCCTCTCCGTGGCTTCTACGGGATAGGAGGTCTCTCGGGTCTCATTGGAATGAGCTCATTTTCCCAGCAATGGAGTCAGTTTGCTCAGCTTTCTGCCTTCGGTGGATGGGCTCATCCAGCTTGTGCTAAGGATCCGGTGAGCGGTTGTGGAGTGCGGCTGCCTTCAGCCCGTTTTTGTATAGTTCTTTGGCGTGTAGCTGCTTCGTGGCTGTTCGTATGAATAATGCTCGTCTGTTAATGCGGGTGTGCTTGGCCTCTGGTTTGGTTGTGCTGGTATTGGTAGATGCTCTTGATGTCTTCAGCGAGCTATTCTTAGTCGAGCCAAATCTTTAAGAGCGGATCATCGGAGAGGCCAAAATCACCAGATTCCGTCTCTCGTGTTTTGACCATGGCTCTACTTTTTGCGACAGGTGGTAAGTGCGGATTGGTTGAGCCCAATTCTAGCAGCTCAATTTGTTGTGTCGGTCTCAGTTTAATCTTGATTGGGTTGTTGTTTAGATTTTATTTTCTTTTTCCGTTCTTTGTTGCTATTGTAATTCTGTCAAAACTTGAAAATTGGTAATAATATTTTTACATTTTTACCCAAAAAAAATTTAAATCACTATTTTTAATGGGATGGTACATCTATATTTGCAGTCAGTTACTGCCGTGTGAAATTGTTTATTTGAAACGTAAGCGCTAACCGGATTTTAAAAAGTGATAGAGATTGAAGTTTGATAGACGTACGTATTGGTAGTTGACAAGAGAATGGACCATTGGCATATACACCTCATGGCTCTAAGCTTCCAGTGCGATCAAATTTGAGCTACGATTATGGACGAAGACACGTCTCGCATACCTTTGGGTCCTTTCCATGTGTTTAAGGTATTTTTTTTTAAGATGAAAGTAATGAAAATAACTTATCTTTTATAATTTAAATAAAACCTATGCAAAGGTTTATTTTTTGAAAATAAATTATGCAAAAGTTACTAAGACATCGTACTATATCAAGCAAAAGTTACGTATACGTATATATTGAATACAAGATTCAGCCGTATGCGTGTTGTGGCACAATATAGTTAATGGATTTAGGACTAAAGACGTTAATATTTTTCGATTCGTGAAACGGGTGATTGCTAGAGCATGGCCAGTGATATATTTTGCGAGGGGGTTATTTTTAGATACTAGCACTATAATTTATTGTCCTTTTCTATTAGATGCTCCTAATAATGTTGCTCTTATATTCTTAGTGCAATTTTGAGGGTTAAATTGTTACTATATTCTTTATGGCTTATAACTTCTCTTTTCCTTGAATAATAACAGACATATCTTATATCTTATCTTATATATATCTCTATATATAAAGTAGACTTGTGATGGCTTCTCATGCTGCCACATCATCTGGAAGAAGGGGGCATTTTACGACACGTCAGCATAGTTAAAACAATTGCGAGTCTCGATTAATATATGAGTTTGGGTTATCTTAATGATTTGTTCTCAAAGGCCCTTGAATGAGCCCACCCACCATTACTTTTTTGATCCCTTTCGTGAAGACGGCTTAGTTGTCGTGACGATCTAACTTCATCCCACCACCTCTGAACCCATGGCGCAGCTTAACGGTTTCTGCTTGCATTCAATCAATTAACGTTGTGTTAATTCTATCGAACCACTTCTCCCACTACATCGCATTCAACACACCCTCCTTCCTCCATGGTTACGAATCTACAGCTATAAGTAAGGGCCTTTGTTTCAGTGAAATTCATCACTTTCTCTCTCTCTCAAGCATTAGGAAACGGATTAGAGGCAAAGAAGATCTTGATTATTTGTAAGTCTCAGATCAGTTTAATTACTTGCATAAGTTTATTACTGCTTGAATGACTTTGATAGCTTGATGCAGTCACATGCATAAGCATCTGTTCTTACCGAGTCCTTGATTTTTAATCAGGAGTGTGGAATTGTTTAAAGCTATTTAACCCTCTCCCTTGCTCTTTTGGCCGCTCTCTTCTTGGACCAGGGAGTGTTTGTGTTTTTTTTTTGTTTCTTATCGTAAGCTTTTTTTAATTATTATTTTTCCTTTTTTTTCTGATCGTAAGATTTCTTTCAAACCTGTGTTATGATCTCAAGTTGTGAAGCGAGTTGGTAAAGTTTTAGACAGCATGTTTTGGTTAGATTTTACCTAACTTTTATTTTGTTATATTGATTTAATTTGCAGAATGATAACTGCAGTTTTATGGATACCAAAAGAGGCTTAAGGCTATCCCTGATGATACTGAGCCTCCTTCTAAAGAGAAGATCACTGAGCTCATTGAAGAATGGCTCTCTCTAGAAAAGGTGATTTTTTCCCTTTCCTGTTTCTACTGTAGTTTTCTTAATCACCCTTTGATTTATGGTTACATCTACATCATATGCTGTCTGAGTGACATGGACGACGACAACGGGATGGAGCGTGAAATATGTAGTGTGAAGTTGCTCATTCCAAATCTGTAGCAAAATCTTTTGGAAAACCATGTTTCAAAACCAAGGTTACAATTCTAAACATTGTAAATTGACCAATCTGATTGTCATGGTTCTCTTATTCATCACATCCGGTTTCTCTGTACCAGAAAGGTGATCAGGATTCAAACCGATTATGGATGGTGTTATATTTCATGCTCATGTCCTCAGAGAAGCTATAGAGAGGGGAATCTTCCTTCTCATGCATCGCATATCATATGCGGCATATGATGATTCCGACGCTGTCTGTGTCGTCAGGTCACAAACATATTGCTCAACTTATTTTGTAATTTATTAGTTACTAAATTCACCAAAGTGAAGTAGATGAGAGTAAACTTTAGTTAGTCTTTTCTTTCCAGGTTTCTGCTGATCAAAGAGAGAGATTGGCAATAACCGTGGAGAGGCTTGATCAGTCTAGCGACAGAATCAGAGAGAGTAGAAGAACCATGATGGAGATATCTTGGTGTATCAGTTCTTCAAGATATGAGCCAGCACCGACAAACTCTCCTTCACTCGCATAGCAAGGTATGGTACCAGACATTACATCAATCCCTCGCATTGCTGTCTCAAAATCAAAACCATAAAGATCAAGACTATTTACTCATATACCTTTACTCATTGGGTGCAAGTGCATGACCATATACCTTTCGTATGTTTTCTCCCTTTGTTGTTCTTGGTGTGATTTCCCAAACTGCTGCATAAATGTCTATATGGTCCTCCTCCTTTGTACTACAATAGTATCACATTTTCTTTAATTTTCTTCAATGTGTTAATGTCGGTAACTCTTGGCCTAGAAAGAAAATCTCTGTCTCCTTAAATACTCTCTACTGGTACTGATTTAGTTGCATCTCTTGTGTTTCAATCAAAAACAGTTGAGGAGAGAAAGCATCAGCAACAACAGACGCAAGCACAACTTTCAGAACATGAAGCCAACAATAGAAACAACAAAGTGAATGGGTCCACAGCAACATAAGCGGAAGCAGCATTAGTGGTTGCTAGAAGACCTGACTTTGATGGTCAACAAGGCTCTGTTATACATCTTCTCGCCAACCATTTTCTTGTCAAGTTTGATCCTTTACAGAAGATATAGCATTACAACGTTGAGATCTCTCTAAAACCTTCAAAGGAAATTTCTCGGTTGATCAAAGAAAAACTCATGGAGACTGAGCAGAGTAGCTTCGTCTGGTGCTGTCCCTGCTTTTGATGGTAGGAAAAACATTTACAGCCCTGTGGAGTTTCAAAAAGATAGCCTTGAGTTCTTTGCTAACCTCCCTATCCCATCCTGCAATACTTTGATCAAGTGTAGTGACTTGCATGAGAAGCTAACGCAGAAGAAGATTGATAAAATGTTTAGGGTTAACATGAGGCTTGTGTCCAAGTTTGATGGGTAGGATTGTAGGAACAGAGAAAAGAAGGTGAAAATGGTCTCCTCTGCCTCGATAATATATTCATGCTCTTGTTGTGAACTTGAGGGAGAATCCAATGGAGAAGTCTACATCGTTTTTGGAAGATTTCATTATTACTCTAAAACTTTGACACCTTATCATCATATTGTCCCTAAATTTTCAACTTCCTTTTCTTTATATCAAACCTATTAAAAACGTTTTCGCAACCCATCTTTTCTAATTTATATTTCAGTTTCACTCCAACCAGAATTTGAACATCTATATTTTTTGTTAACAAATAATAATTTGATTAAAATATATAATATAATAAAACATTAAAATCTATTTTCAGTTTTGATCAAACCCCAAACAAATGAAAATAAAGAAAAATGAATCTAGCGATTTTTTTTCTTCATTTTAATCACCAAGATTTTCTAAAAGCTTTCACATTAAAATATATATATATTTTTTTTTTTGCTAACTGGTAATATATTTTTTTGTTACAAAAAAACATAAGTTAAAAATAAAATAAATTACGGAACTCAACAAATTTGGCTCGGAAATAGACAAACCAATAACAATAAACCTCCAAATGATCCAACCCGAAAGTACTCTTCAAACTCTAACTTCCACTGCTTGAGCCACCATGACAGCAAAAACTCTTTGTCCAGACGGTCTTGACTGCTATGTCAAGAAGAATGATGAGAACAAATGGATCGTTACTTCAGTGATCATTGCTGTCATTCTCACCATCATTCTACTTATTTTATTTTAATTTTCTCAGTAATATTTGTTTATAAAGATCATAATATCTCTCATTGTCCTTATTTTTATTTTCTTAAAAGAGGCATTCTTCAATATCTGAACAGATGTGGTTCACCTCTAGCCCATTTCAAATTTCCATTCTTGCTGAAACATTCAAACAATACCCACCAGTCCTATTACACACACCAAATAGTTAACTACCGAAGCCTTGCTTAGTACGAGGACCTCTGCTGCTGTAAAAAACGTACCCACAACCACCATCAAAACACCTTCCGGAGCTGCGCATGAGCATTCCTTTAACTAGCACACAAGAATGTGACCTTTAAGTATTGCTTCGGAAAGAACTGTATGTTGGGTCATACATATTTAACAGGAGAACCGATGACAACTAAATAAAAGGAAGGACGTTGACATAGTAAGCAACTACAACAGTAGATACAGTTTAAAAAACTACAATCGAGATGTTCAAATTAAATATAGTATCGTTTCAACATATCTAATGACATATGAAAATAAAACAAAGTCTTGCTTAAGAACTAAACTGTCATACGTTTAGAAGAAGACAATTAAATAATCTATTTTATCTCACCCTATATAATACATTTTTACAAAACCTTATTCCCTCACAAATAATCCAAGAATGAGTAACCTACCACCTATATCTAATCGCCTCTCACATCAAACAAGATCTACAAATGGAAACTCAAAGCAAACACTGCAAGTCTACATCCCCCAACACACAACAATTCATAATTGATTTTCAGCTACCATCTATCATCGACAGTCAAGGTAATTTTAATGACCCAATAACTGGGAACATGGAATACATGTTAATATACTATGACATTCACCACCCCGATTCAACATACCTTATTGAAAAAACAACCCAATACGTGATGAATGAAGTAAGAGGCGACAACAATATCTTAGCTAATGATCTTCAAGTTACTCTAACTATCAAAGACTACAACCAATACGCAACATCCTAGACGTCAATCTCATCAGCACCGACCTAGAGAGTACTAATAGGCTACCAACTACGGAAGAGGAAAACGATATATGTATTGTATGCTTCGGAGATTACAATGATGGAAACAATCTTTGCTCTCTTACTTGCGGCCACAATTACCATTTTGATTGCACTGATCAGTGGCTTCGTACAAAAATAAGTTGTCTGGTATGTAGAGAAAATAATCTATGATGCTTGCTTGAATTAAAAATAATAATATAAGAGTTTATTGGGTTTTAATTTCCAATATCACTTCTGTCATATTCTTTGCTTTCGTTTTTTTTTTAATATTATAGATGCTTTTTTTATTTATATATTTTTATTTTTCACACTTTCTCATTTAAAAAACGGCAATAACCAAATACACTATATATCTAAAATATATACATTTAAACATCAACTGCGACAACTATTTTTACAAAACACCATGACCTTCCAGTAAATCTTCACTAATATGCCTAACTATACTTTCTCACTCACACTTTTATACAAAATAGAATATCTCAAATAATGAATACATCAACTTAACACGAGTTACAAACTTGATAAGACAAAACGTTTTCAGCTTATTAAACAACATAACGTACGAACCCGGCGCGTAGCGCCGGAATACCCCTAGTAAAACTATATTTTTGGAACTTAACGATAACAAATCATAAGATGATGATAAAGATATGTTTGGGCGACGCGTATGAAGTATGAAATTTTAATTGTTCCCTGAGGTATTGCCAAGTAAGCCTGACTTGTTGTCCTCTCTTTGTGTTGTTCACGTTCACGGTGCTCTCTCAGCCTCCAAATTATAAAATACAACCGACCAGTCGAGAGCTGATCCACTGCCCCATACCCTAACTCTTTTACTCTGAACGCTCACCACGTCATCAATGTGGATCAGGATGTACCTCACTCATGACGTGGCGCCATGTGGTTGGGAACTTAGTTAAAAACGTGTATAATATGCATACCTACGTTTATTTATAAAAGATTTTAGAAACCGTAAATTCAGAAAAATTACATATGAAACTTATACTCTATTAATTTGTAAGTTATTAGTTCATGCAAAATATCATTCAATACAATTTAGCCATTATATTTACATACAACTTTTTAAATTTTATTATTTTATCAATTATATATTATATTGAATAAAAACAACTTGAAAATATATAAATTTATGAATTTATGCTTCTTAGATTATAAAATATTAATTTCTAGGATTTTATTGTAAAAAAAAGTTCGGAAGAGACTAAATACACAATGCTACCATACTTGAAACTAGCATCATCAACTTAGTTTTTTTAAAAAGCATAAAACTAAAGCGATTTATAACAAATATTTCTCAAATCACAATAATTTGTGACAAATATCATTTCTTCAGGAATTACTGCTTTGTTTTATTTAATGAGTAATTGAATAAAATTGTATGGTGGCTAGGGACCATTTGTTATCGCCGTTCTACAACAAACTAATCATGCAGACAACTTGTAAATTTGTAAGTTTATGGAAAACAATAAATATTTGATACAAAAAAAAAAATTCAAAAATGTATTTTTAAAATATCTACCAACACTTTCTCAGTATAGAAAGCTAACCCTAATTCGTGAATTAATTAAAAAAACTTAGAAATTTTACCTTAATTTCTGAATATTAAAAAAGGGTTTAATAGTAAGTTATTAAAGCTTGGGTATCATTACTAAATTTGTGAGAAAATACAAGGGTTTATGAGAAAGTTGACGCTCTTTAAAAAGAAAAAAAACCATTTGCTCCCCTTCCCACTTGATACTCCTCTCACCGGATTATACCACCACATTCCTCTCCTCACGTCCGACCGAGTTGACTCGCTGCTCTCTGCTTTTTTTGATAAGAAGCAATGACGGAGACCGATCGTTCCCGCGCTTTCACCAAGAACGTTAAGCGTATCGTTGTCAAGGTTCCCTAACTCTCTCTCTCTCTCTACCGGTTTGACTTTTTATCATCGTTTGATATGAATCGGTAGTGTTGGCAAATGTGGAAAACGTTAAAAGTTTGTTGAAAGATTGAAACTTTTCTTTAAAGTTTCTGCCTTTTGATCACACAGACATGCATCTTTGAGTGGTTTCTGAGTTTGTGTTGTTGACAGGTTGGGACTGCAGTTGTTACTGGGAAAGATGGGAGACTGGCTCTTGGCCGCTTAGGAGCTATCTGCGAGCAGGTAAACATCAGTATACGTTCTTGATTTGGCTCTGTTGTGTCTTTAATTCAAAAATAAAACAAAATGTGATGATGAGCAGCTTGCGGAATTGAACTCGGATGGATTTGAGGTCATTTTGGTGTCATCTGGTGCGGTTGGTCTTGGTCGTCAAAGGCTTCGTTACAGACAATTAGTCAACAGCAGGTTTTGTGTTGGAAACGTCCCTTTTAACTTGCTTATAATCAAATTGGTTTCTTCTTCATCTAGGTTGTTCTTAATGCTCAAACTGGATTTGATCACCTAGTTTCTGATCTTTGGTTTGCTTAGCGCTCCGAAAGTTTCTTAATGAGTGAGCAAAATATTCTTAACCAATGGAAGTTGATGTTAGGGAGTTTCTTTAGAATCTGAAAATTCGACAGAAGTTAGTCTTTTAGGATTCTGATACATAGGCTCACAATCAAACTGTGTCTCAAGGGCCTCGGGAATAACGCGTGCCTTTTGTTCTTCAGCTTCGCAGACCTTCAGAAGCCACAAAATGAACTTGATGGGAAGGCTTGTGCTGCTGTTGGACAGAGCAGCCTCATGGCTTACTATGAGACTATGTTTGACCAGGTGATGTGATGTGACTTATCCTTTTTATTTCTCTTGATTATTGGCAAGCATTTTGAGTTACTAATGGTGTTGTTTCCTCTCGTCTTTTTTTTTTCTTTTTTTCTCTTGGGTAGTTGGATGTGACGGTGGCTCAAATGCTGGTGACTGATAAGGATTTTAGAGATAAGGATTTCAGAAAGCAACTTAGTGAAACGGTCAAAGCCATGATGAAGATGAGAGTTATTCCAGTTTTCAACGAGAATGATGCTATAAGCACTCGAAAAGCCCCTTATAAGGTTTGTTCACTGCCTTTCTTTTTGGTTCTATGCGTTACAAATTGACTGTACATGTATACAGCTTCATCGCACTCCTTACCTATGCAGGATTCTACTGGTATATTTTGGGACAATGACAGCTTAGCTGCTCTACTGTCACTGGAGCTGAAAGCTGATCTTTTGATTCTTCTAAGTGATGTTGAGGGTCTTTATACTGGCCCTCCAAGCGATCCTAACTCAACGTTGATCCACACATACATTAAAGAAAAGCATCAGGAAGAGATCACCTTTGGTGAAAAGTCCAAATTAGGACGAGGGGGTATGACTGCAAAAGTTAAAGCTGCTGTTAGTGCAGCTTATGGTGGCATCCCTGTTATCATAACCAGGTAAAAGGCCCTTCGGTACTCATAAGTTCTTTACTTATGGATGCTGTTGGATGGAAGAGTGATAACTTTTCTTGCTGTTTTTTTTTTTTTTTTTTGAAGTGGCTTTGCAGCTGAGAATATAGCTAAAGTCCTTAGTGGACTGCGTGTTGGTACTCTGTTCCATGAGGATGCTCATCTGTGGGCTCCGGTTGTAGATACTACTTCTCGTGACATGGCAGTAGCTGCAAGGGAGAGTTCTAGAAAGCTTCAGGTAATGCTAGGGCGTCGATTCAAGTGTACTCAAGTTGTTAATTCAGAGATTGACTTGTTTGCAATTTGCTTAACAGGCCTTGTCGTCAGAAGATAGGAAAAACATTCTACTAGATATTGCCAACGCCCTTGAAGCAAATGAGAAAATAATTAAAGCTGAGAATGATTTAGATGTTGCTGCAGCACAACAAGCTGGATATGAAGAGTCCTTGGTAGCTCGCTTAGTTATGAAGCCTGGCAAGGTAAGACAGTATTCACTGTGTGATTAAATCTATTGCACCCAATTATTTACATTGCTTGTTTCTGTGCTTGATAGATCTCAAGCCTTGCAGCTTCTATTCGCCAGCTAGCTGAAATGGAAGATCCAATCGGTCGTGTTTTAGCTAAAACTGAGGTAACCTGAAATGGAAGATCCAATCCTCCTATTAACATGCAAATTTTCTCAAATTCAAATAGTTCTTGACAATTTCTTGTGTAACAGATTGCAGATGGGCTTATTTTAGAGAAGACGTCATCACCGTTAGGTGTTCTTCTGATTATTTTTGAGTCTCGTCCTGATGCACTTGTTCAGGTATGTCACTGGACATTGTCGTTTATGGTCTTAGATGTAAAGTCTGATCACCGAACATCTTGCACTATCAATGAATCAAACAGATAGCTTCACTTGCTATCCGAAGTGGAAATGGTCTTCTGCTGAAGGGTGGAAAGGAGGCTCGTCGATCAAATGCTATCTTACATAAGGTACATCGACCTCATTTACAGATCATGTAGTCATCATCTTGGTTCCCAAAATATGTGTGGCTAATTTTTGAAAATCATGGGAAAACTATAGGTGATCACTGATGCAATTCCGAAGACTGTTGGTGGTAAACTCATAGGACTTGTGACTTCGAGAGAGGAGATTCCTGATTTGCTTAAGGTATAGATATATGATGGCTAATCACCAGAAGTGACTAGCTCTGTTTACTTGATGATCTGGAACTTACCATTTGCATTTATGCTACAGCTTGATGATGTTATTGATCTTGTGATCCCAAGAGGCAGCAACAAGCTTGTTTCTCAGATTAAAAACTCAACAAAAATCCCAGTGCTAGGGCATGCTGGTACGTTTAGAAGTTCAGTTCCATTAAGTTGATATGCTATTATGCTGGATTGACTTAGGGAGAACAAGGCTTACTTCTTTTGGTGTTTGCAGATGGTATATGTCATGTATATGTTGACAAATCTTGTAATCTGGACATGGCAAAGCGCGTAGTTTCAGATGCAAAGTTAGACTATCCAGCAGCCTGTAATGCAATGGTTAGACACTCTTTACCTTTTTTAGTAATGTTCACTTACTACTTCTTGTCTCACCTCGTCTTTTGTTTTTATCTTGTACTAACAGGAAACCCTTCTCGTACATAAGGACCTAGAGACCAATGGTGTGCTCAACGAACTTATATATGCTCTGCAAGCCAATGGTAAGAATAGTAGTTTGGGAATACGTCATAAAATGGGTGTGTTTTATTGGATCTATTCAAAATTCATGTATGTTCGTTCAACTGCTTTTTGTTCGTCTCATGAACTATTGTATTTCAAATATCATAAGTACTAAAAATAAGATAAGATGGGTGTGCTGGCTAGCTTCATTAGAGACATTTGTTTTAACTTTGAAGTGCACACATCAAATTGTAGGTGTCACTTTGTATGGTGGGCCAGGAGCAAGTAGTAAGCTGAACATTCCGGAAACACAATCATTTCATCACGAGTACAGTTCCAAGGCATGCACTGTTGAAATTGTAGAAGACGTTCATGGTGCTATAGATCATATCCACAATCATGGGAGGTAAAAATTATTGCTGAATCCAAGTTATAACATCACAAAGTCTTCACAGGGCCTACCTCTACGTAGTCTGTACTCTTTATTTGTGCTGGAAAATAAGTGTGGTCACGTAATTTTTTTTGTCTTGACGTGTGAGAGCAGCGCACACACTGATTGCATAGTGACAGAAGATAATGAAGTCGCAGAGATATTCCTCCGCCAAGTGGACAGGTAATAATAGCTCGTGTACTAAAGCATTCTTTGGTGTTGAATTCTACAGAGTCCATAGGATAAATTGGAAACTGAACTCTTAACGTTTTGACAGTGCGGCTGTTTTCCACAATGCAAGCACAAGATTCTGTGATGGTTTTAGATTTGGACTTGGTGCAGAGGTGAAGACAGAGAGAGACATTTCGTATCAAGTTTATAAACCAAATGAATAGAGAAGTATGAATGAACGAATGGCTGATGTTGCTTCTTTTTTTATGTATAGGTGGGCATAAGCACAAGCAGAATACACGCCCGTGGTCCAGTTGGAGTGGAAGGGTTATTGACAACCAGATGGTACTATTGAATTCATCTTGTCTTTCCTCTGTTCATAGATTTGTTAAAACTTTGTGGTGGTGAATGGCAGGATAATGAGAGGAAAAGGACAAGTTGTGGAGGCAGACAAAGGAGTTGCTTACACTCATAAGGACCTCCCTGTGTTGAAAAGGACAGAGGCAGTGGAGAACGGGTTTTAGCTCTGTGCTAATGTCATTACTATACAGTATTTTTATTACGAGTCAAGTTTTTTTTGTTTAATTAGGAGTTACTGTTCCTTGTGGACTTGCACACACCCTCCCACATGTTCCTTGATACCAGTCAAATGTTAATTAGCTTCTCTTCATGTCAAAAAACTCATTATAAGCCAATGTAACATTCTGTTTTTATCATTCTCCGTGCACAAGAAGATTAGAATGACTTTAATTCGAATTCCACTTTCAAAACATAATGCGAACTTAGATGTCACTACAAAACAAGTTCTGCAACCATAAAAAACTACTCTTCTCGGTGTCTTCAATCTTCATTTCATTCTTGGATGAAGTTTTTGAGATTCTTCAACCATAGCAAGTACTCTCTGCTATCTTTCTTCATCATGTACTCATACATGAAATCCGTCACGCTTGGTTTGATTCCTCTGGCCTCGAGAAACTTGTGGAATGACTTGCGCATATTCTCATCCAACTCTCTGCACAGTCAAAAGAAAGAACAGTTGAGGTTTATAGGTCATCATAGTAAAAAAAAAAACAGTTGTGATAAGAAAATGTTGCTTACTGAAAATCAGGTCCATCATATGCCAATTGCTCTTCTTCGGAAGAAGAAGACTTCTCTGGATGGTTCACAGACAAACCATCGATGACTATCTCATCAGGGAAAGCAGTGCAGCTAAACTCAAGGCTGAGACCACTCTTCTTAGTCACATTGACAACTAGCGGAATGCTCGTCTCGTTAGCTTTCTCATTACGACCATCTTCATTGTCATCAACATCATCTTCATTTTCATCCACGGAACCAGGCATGCTTACTTCTACCCTAATCTGCTCTCCATTGTACTCTCTAGACAGTGTCACAGTCCGGTGACCAGGCTTATCTTCAATCTTGAAAGGAAAGTCACCAGAACCTTGCATCTCTTCTTCACCCTGCTGCATAAAGAAACACATAATCATCTAAGGCTCTCAAAAGCTTAAATCAGAAAAACCCAATTCATGAAACCAATGTTTTGATCAAAAAGTTCGGAACTTTATGCAACTTAATCAAACAAAAACCCAAATCATGAAACAACCTTTGATCATAAAGTTTAACAATCTGATCAAACAAAAACCCAATTCATGAAACCAATGCTAATATCAAAAAGTGCAAAACTTTATGCAACTTAATCAAACAGAAACCCAATTCATGAAACCAATGGTATGATCAAAAAGTTTGAAACTTTATGCAACTTAATCAAAGAAAACCCCAATTTATGATAAAAAAGTTCGAAACTTTATGGGACTCAATCAAAACCATTATCGTGTAATATCTCGACTAAGCTAAAATGAAATGGGGGGAGAAAGAGGGTTTTGTTTACCACATCGGCTTCTTCGAAAGCGTCTTTGATCTCGGAGTCAATCACTTGGATAAGCGTCTGGTCAGACTTTAACCGTTCTGTAGTAGCCGTCGAAAGGCTACGAGATACGAAAGGACGAAGCAGAGAAGATGGGTTGCGAACAAGAGACGAGCGGTTGGCGACAACGGCGGAAGAGATGGCTTGGGATCGAGCCAGGGAAGCTAAACGAGAAGCTGATCTGCGGATGCACAAAGCGAAAACCATGGCGATTCTCTTCCTTCAGGGTTTTTGGCGTTTGGCCTTGTCTCAATAGGGTTTTAAAGAAAGAAATGAATTGCACAGATCCGTACCGGAACTTCCATCCAAACCGGAAGTCAAGTAATGTATTGACTTCGGTTTAGCTTGGTTTAAGTTTGACGCCCTTACATTTGCGTGTCCCGTCCTCGCTAAGCTCTGCTCAATGGCCTCTTCCGCAGAGTCCAGTATCTTTAGCTGAAGATTCCCACAAGCACAAAATAAAGAAAGGTGTTTTAAGACCAGTGAAGCCATATAAAACCAATATACATATATGAACCAACATAGATTCTTCTCTTGTCCCCATTGGTGATGATTATAGCTATAAAAATGGAAGGTTTTTAGGCTTAACATTAGACTACTCTGCTTGAGTTGTCTCGCAAGTAACAACATTTCATCAGTGAGATCATCTTGAAGTTTTCTGTCCTCAAATGAATCACCAATATGGCATGTAATCGAAACATCTAACTTAAGATAATGCCAGCTTTACTCATTGATTTTAAACTTTTGTTTTTATTATACAAGTGACATAATCAGATGTGTTCCTAGTTTTTTTTCTCTGTGAGTGGTATGAAAGTACCTGTTCTTATCAATGTGTTCATGAGCTGCAGTGTCTAGTTTTATAGGCTTTGATGGATCAGCATCAACACTTTACTCCTTGAAGCTTGTATCTATACCTCAGTCAAGAAATCTAGTAACGAAATAAAATAAAAATTTATAAGTTGAGATGGATGCCAATCAAGTAGTCCACCTAGACGATTCTTCTACTTAGCTGTGGAGAAGTAGGGCTCGTGTATCGTCTTCTATTTTTGGAGAGCTTCCACTTGTAGAATCCTTTGCAAAAGATTCATCAGATACTTATGTGTCAGGCTGTAAATTTAACAAAGAAAAACAACAATGTGGTGTTAATTTAGTTACACAAGTAAATGGTTCTATCCACATAACACACCAAAATGTATTTTCTTGAAATCAAATCCATGAGGAAGTAAGAGAAAAACTTCAAACTATTTACTAAGATAAAAAATGCCTCAAGAAAAGCATCACGATATACTCATATCAGCTAGACTCTTATTGTAATACGTTACTAGTAATCTCTTAGCTGTAGAAACAGTTTCTCAAACTAGTTGAGAGGTGAGTTACCAGTTGAGCAGGTATTGTAGAAGCAAACATAGTAAAAAAAATCAGTCGCATTTCACGTAATATACAATGTAAAGATAAGGTTATTTGTATATAGTGTTTATATTTCAATAAGATAAATTTATAACCCTTTGTTATATACATTATGTTCCCGATAAAATTTTGGTTTAGCTCTGCCACTAGATGTGATTAAGAATGATTAATGGGTTTCTTGTAAAGAACGATGTGGTTACTATTGATGCAAAAACAAATTCTGATCAAACCGACAAGTCGGAGGAAGCTACCTTACCCCTTCCACTGAATCAACCAATGAAAATAAATTGTAAAGAGGAATGAAATAAGTTGGTTATACTAGAAACAGGAAGATCTCTATAATGTGTAGACCATTGGCTAACTTGAAAGGCTATTTCCTTTTCAGTGAATCTTAAATAGATTCTTAGATCTGTGATGTTGTCTCAAGGTTGATTAATGTCCATCTGATGACATGTGTGAGAGGCATGAAATGCATCGGTTGTGCGGGCAGTAGCGTGGGATAAGAATTATTACCATTTCTAAGATATCATTCACACATATTCCTCTTGTGCAAATGATGTCTTAGCAATGACACTAATTCTTATCCCTTTCTGTTTCCCGTACAACCAACACATATTATGTCTCTCACATATGTTAATGGAACAATTAGTTTGAAAGGTAAGATTTGTCTATGTTGATTAATTTTATTGGGAATTATAACAAAGTTGTTGGGTTTTGGTGGAGAAACATTTTGAAGTATATCTATGTGAGCGATGTAAGTATATCTCTGGAATGTATCATGGGATGCATATGTAAGCCAAGTAAATATATCTTTGGAGTATGTGGACCAAACCTTTTGCTTAAAATGCAATTTGGAGCTGTCATTTTTTTTTTTTTGCAATATAGGTTTACCTTTAGAAAGTGTTTTAGAAACGATACTGGTTAATGATAAACAAGGAAGGAGAATGGATAGTTTGTTCGAACTTATATTACCGTACGTGTAAGTGATCAGACTCTTCCAAGTAATCCAATAGTAATGTGTACAATCCACATAATCATGCGTTTAGCAACGCAAATGAAGAAGGTAAACAAACCAATTCGTGTGACAAAAATTCACACGTTAAGTGTGTAAACCATCACTTCCAACATCCTTATATAATCCTCCGTAGAACACAAACATAACATGCAAATTTGTTCATCAGAATCAACCATAAGTAAGAAAATGGATGTCAGAAAGCGCAATAACGATGAAGCAAGTGTGTTTAAGATGCCTCTTCACTACCCGAGATACTCTAAAGAAGATTATCAAGACATGCCGGAGTGGAAACTCGACAGGGTTTTAGCAGATTATGGTTTGTCTACTTATGGAGACTTGGCTCACAAGCGAGAATTTGCTATGGGAGCTTTCCTTTGGATTTCAACTCATAATCCAAAGCTTTATCAAGACAAGACATCAACCCCAAACTGAAGAAAGATACAACATCAGCTATGGCGTAATGTTTTGAAACGTACTATAAGTGTATGCTATGCTACGATAAATTCTGTTGAGTAATAAAGAAACATGTAAATCACGAGTTTCTTATATCAGTGTTATGGAAACAGTTAAAACAAGGGCCAGATAAGTGAAAATCTTCTCTTACTCTGATTTTTGGAATGGATCGACTGCTTTTGTCACAAGATGGTTAAACGTTAGTGTAACACTGTAACTGCTTTAAAGTAGTACACATGTACAATCTTTTTCTCCCTCAACTAAGAGAAAAAAAATCTGAAAATTACATAAAAAAGGTGACAAGTTATATTGAGCTTAAGAAGCAAAACATAGCCCACTACACGGTCCACACCCCTACCAATTCAGTGAATTCAGAACCCATTGTTTACGAAATAGAGTCGATACTCTTTTGGGGCCACTCTTAAGTTGGCCTTGGTTATATCATTTCTTAAAAAATAACAACGAATTTAGAAGTAACAACAGTATATTCCAATTTTCGTTGATTCAACAATGAATACATCCAATAACAACACACACCATGTGGTATCATTCTCTTCATCATCTTCATGATTCAACATTTTGATATATTCTACAAAATTGTATTCACATCAGGTTCAACATATCATTAAAATAATGTAACAGTTAATTTAAAAATAAATCCATTATAGATAATCTAATAGAAATATAATGAAATAATATTATAAGTGAATATATTCCATTAATATATATATATATATATCTATAAACTCAAATGTATTTATCTCATTTTAAAGATTTTAAAAATCATAATATTTATTTTAAGATATTAGTGTCTGTTTTAAATATTTTAAAAATGTCACCAATAATAAAAAGAGTGATTTACAGTTTGGGTCACATTTTGAGTTTAGCTAACACAATAAGTCACATACTTATACCGAGGTACTTTTTCTTAACCATTACCGTAGAAGGCCCAACTAGTTTGTTTGACTCTTTAGGGTTTTTATACGGTTTGAATTTCAAATGCTTTTGGACCAATTTAGTTTTTTTTCGTTTTGTATTAGTTTGCCTTTATATTTTATTTTTCTTTTTTATTTCGTCATAGTTTTAAGAAAACGAGTGAGGTGAACTCAAACCGCCTCTTCTTCTCTCAAGGGCTCCGATCTGTGTTTCCTGTCTGATTTCCGCCTCTTCTTTTCTAATCTGTTAATTTACCGCAAATGAGAAGTAGTGCGCGGCGCGCTGGGAAAGAACAACGTCTGGGTGAGTTATTGGATTTTTTCGATTCGGGAATTAGGGTTTTGTGTTTGTGGTAAATCGGTTAGAATTCGTGGGGGTTCGTCCCTAAAATCTGGGTATTTCTTTTTGATGAGTTTCTTATGCTTTTCATGGCAGAGGGTGTGGGCGACGGAGATGGTCGAGATTCGACGAAGATACGCCGGCGACCCGGGAAAGAGCATTGCGTTGGTGAGTCGTCGGAATTGTTTTGTGTTTGTTCGGTTTTTTTTGTTATTAGAACTGGAGGCTGTGTTTCCATAATTTTATTTTGTTGATTCCCCTGATTTCCAGACGACGTTCGGTGTGTCGATGTAAGTGACCCGAAGTTACCGCCTAGATTGTTTGCGACGGACAGATACCCGAGTGGGCGGTTAAACATCTACTCATCGCTTGAGTACCTGACGGTGGTAAGAGATGCTCTACGTGGCACGCCTGATATGGGGCGTTTGCTGAGGTCATGCTTTGGGCCGCTCTTCAACTTACCTGTCCGGCGTTGCAAATACTCCTCGGTAATGATACACGCCATGCTGGCGAGGCAGCTGGTGACTAAGAAGAGGTACGAGGTTTGGCCTGTATTTGGTGGGAACCCCTTGAGATTTGGTCTGGTTGAGTTTGGGCGGGTAACTGGTTTGCCGTGTGGAGAGTTTGAGGGTGGTTATGCTGCTGATTTCCAGCCCACATACAAGGAGTCTGACTATGAGTATTGGGATAAGCTTTTTGAGGGGAGGCGTGATATCACCATCGCAGAAGTAGTTAAAATGGTGGCGGAGGACTTAACAATTTCGCGCAGCAGGAAATTCAGGCTTTGTTTGATAATAATAGTTGATGGTGTGCTATTAGCTTCATCGCAGCCCGTACGTCCGACGCCTAAGCATGTGAAGCTTCTTGAGGATGTGCCTAAATTTCTTGCGTTCCCATGGGGAAGAGAGTCCTTCTACTGGACTGTGAAGACAATGTTACCACGTAAGAGGCTATTGGGTGTATGTGACGATCCCGAGGGAGAGTTATGTAACAAACTGAGACAGCAGACCATGAAATTGTCGGGGTTTCCCTTAGCACTTCAGCTCATTGTCTACGAAGCAATACCTCAGCTGTTTTCCCGACTTGGTGGAAATGATGATCTCAAGCTGGTCGACTGTGCAAAGCTCACGAAGCATGGTGGCTTGACTTTGGTTGATGTATTGGAGGCTGAGCATCATCCAGAGGTAAGTTGTTTGTACATATGTACCGGTAGGAAATAAGTGTACGACTAGTGATGTACTCCGAAATACATGTACATATGACACATGTACCAGATTTGCTATATGTACAGTCCGAGTACATGTACCATAGCTAACAGGGTACATGTGTTGTGTTTTTTTGCAGCTAATGGTGCAGCCGATGTTGGAGTTTCCTCAAGACGTGCCTGAAGGGTGGGGGGTATGGGATGATGAGATTGAGGACCGGAGGGTAACGTACATGGTGGGACAAATTAACGGCGGACATAAGTACAAGAAGAACTGTTGGCATGGAGGCGACTCTAAAGAAGTTCTTTACGATCACGAGAAAATGCGAGAGGCGAGAAAGAGGAAGAGGGTGGCAGGTTGCGCTAAAACAGAAGGCGTGGGAGGTCCTGTTCTTAAGCAAAAGAGGGTAAGCGGATATTTTAGAAGGAGTTGTTCGGCTGAGAATGACAAGGATGAGGATTTAGCTCTCAGGGTTAGTGCGCTAGAAAAGACGGTCGCGTGGTTGAAAAAGAGATTAGCTAGACGCAAGCGGATTGTGTTGACACCAAGGAAGGTGATGCTAGGCAGCACGAAAACCTTAAAGAAAAAGAAGAAGAATGAAGCTGTAGAGACGAAGGATGACGAAGAACCAGATGATGATCAGAGAGCACCAGGTGAGAGTGAGAATGACTTAATGGAAGAGGAAGGAGGAAAAAATGTAGGTGTGGAGGATGATGTGGCTGATGCGCATTCAAACGAAGAGAGTTACGGTGATGAGCACGTACAGGATGTTGATGGGAACAAGACAGGAGATAAGAGTCCGTGTGGGGATGAGGCAGCATATAATAACAGTGGTGACACGAGTGACGAGGTGGAGGTAGAGGATAGCTCGTCCGAAGAACCGCCACCAGTTCTGGCACCGGTGAAGGGAGGCGATGGCGTACCTCTCCAGTGGGTGGAGAAAGGAGTGACTAGTTTAGGTGGGGCATTACTTTACCGGGCTACCACGAGCAACACACACTATGTCAGTGAAGACCCGGTAACATTGCTGATTTCCTCTGTTTCCCTTGCCTTTAATAGTATAAAGATTTTGACTTCCGAATTATGTGGTGAAACGAATTATGTTGTGAAACCTTTTGCATTATAGGGAAGCAGTGTGGGGTGTGAGTTGGAAAAATCGGTTTCTATTGGGTTTAATGATGCAAACCAAGATGCTGAGGGTTTGGGAGAAGTCCCTTCTAAGGTTGGTGTGTATATACAAGATTCCGTGTTTGCTCATTTTTCACGGATCTAGTTTTAAAGGCATGTACTTATGTGCAGGGACAGGAAGACCAGGATGTTTCAGGAGACCAGGATTGTGCTGGGCTGGACAGGCTTATTGGGGCGATTGTTAAGGGAGAGTGTGGTGTGGTAGTTAAAGGGGAGGCGGCAAGGGAGGATGGAACTGGTGTAAAGGTATGTACACATGTACATCATTGTTAATGTCAGAGATGGTAAGCTGAGTTTATGTCGATACGGTGTTAATGTCCATTTTTTGGTGGTTAATGTTGCTGAACAGGAGGTTCCTGATCGGGCAAAAGGTGAAGAGGAAGAGGAGATGGTTGGTGAAAATAGTGTCACTGACGAGGTAAGCGGCACATGTGTATTCGGGGGTTGTGATTGTACATGGCTAAGTAGATGATATGATATTTGTAGTACAAATGGATTCCGACTAACTACACGTACAGGTGTACGGCGCAGGTGTATTCGGGTGTGTTGGTTGTACATGGGCACATTGATGATATGATATTGATAGTACATGTGGATCCTGTCTTTGAGGGTACATATGTACGTGTAGTTGGGACCAGTGGCTAAAGTAACTGTTTTTTGGTCTGTAGGTTGCGTCTGAAGTGGCTGCACGTAGTGAAGAGGGGGACGAGGGGATCCCTGAGAGTGGGGACAGGATGGTAACTTACGTGAGTGACTCGTCTCCCTGCCCAAAAAGTGAAAAACACAAGCCGGTGGAGTTGGAACAAAATTTGGCTTCCTTGCTTTTGGCAAAGGAACCATTTACCCTAAAGCAGATTGTGCCTGGAGTTGAGGACATGGACTTTGGGTACTTTGAGAAAGTGCTAACCTCAAATCCGAAAGTGTAAGTGGTATATAAAGCTGTTTGTATGGTTTTATAAAAGGATGTAACTGTGTTTTAATTGCGTGTTTGCAGGTTGCACCTGGGTGTGGGAGTTTATAATCTGGACAATCAATTTTTCATTGACCTTGCAAGTTCACAAAAATGGGTGACGACTAAGGTAGTAAATTGATAAATTTATTGGCTTTTGAGAATGATACTGATATTGGCATTTACTTGTTTTGGCAGCATATGGAGGTGTTGGTAGACTATGTCAGTGAGAGGCATGCGGAGGTTCTGAAAACAAAGAGAGCAATGTTTGTGGTTCCATGGTTTATGGAGCGTCTAGTGCTGAAATCACGGGCCTTTAATGCGGCGATGTACAAAGGGAAGTTGTTCTCAGATCCTAAACTCGCAGCTTATTTGATCAGGCCGGGGCAG
This sequence comes from Brassica juncea, assembly GCA_018703725.1. NCBI lineage: Eukaryota > Viridiplantae > Streptophyta > Magnoliopsida > Brassicales > Brassicaceae > Brassica > Brassica juncea. The sequence continues at coordinate 3,093,908 of CM031940.1, read as the reverse complement.
AAACTTGGGGTGGATGTGGATAAGGTCTACACCCCTATGTTTTGGGGGAAAGATCACTGGGTTGGTTTGCGTTTCAGCATCAGCGAATGGAGTGTGCGAGTATACGATCCAGATAGGAGCCTTAGGACTGCGGATGCTGCGTTCAAGCTAATGGAATCTACAGCTAAGATGATGCCTTATCTAGTGCGGAAGGTGTGTCCAGCAGAGCTTCTTCCTGCGCAGGGGCTGGAGCCGTTTGGAATCGAGATGGTGGCTGATGGGTATCAGAACACCCGTAGCGGTGACTGTGGACCAGTGGCAATGAAGTTTATGGAGCTGGATGCTACAGGTGTTGAGGAGCCAGGCGTAGAGGATCTGACAGATGATTTGGTAGACATTTTTAGGAAGCAGTATGCGATGGACGTCTACAAAGATTGGATTGTGCCTTTGTACATGGGCAGTGACTATGCGAACTAAAAAGTGCTATGAAGTGTATGGATTTTTTTTGGGTGTATGATAGGCAGGAGTGTGGAGTATTTTTCTCGTAATGGTTTGTCGGAGGGTTTGCAGCCCAGGAACTGTAGAAAACGAATTGTAAAACTTTGAAAATGTCCTTATCTATCCAATCTCTGAATGATTTCAATATTATGCTTACTCACAATGGTGATGCTTAAGATAATGAAAGAAAGTATCTGCATGAGAGAAAGCGTAATATATACCAATAATGCGTGTACAGCCGCCAAAAATGCGTGTACAGCGTACAATGAAAGAAAGTCGTAATCTATATACTAAGTAGTAATCTAACATCGAAGCTGGGTAAATCTAGTTTCTTATCTTTCTGCATGAAATTGGTGGGGAGGGTAGGAAAAAGTTGTTGTTGGGCAAATGATATGTGTGTACAGCCATGATACCAGTATGGGTGTACTATGAAAGAATGGGGATTTCATGTACTCCTATATTCAGAACATTGAAAGAAACTCTAATCTATAAACGAAGGAGAGGATGTTAGTGAGGCAGATGACAACTCTCAACCCGGGTACAGTTCGATAGCACTTTGAAGAAAACGATAGCTTGAGATAGTACATATTAAGTTTACACTTGCCTTAGTTAGGTTAATACATGAGTTGGTAGGTAGAGAACATCTACAAATCTAATGCAGATAGACAAACTAGTTACATAAAGAACCTAACGAAAAGGGCAATCAACAGAAGAGACGCTACCATGTACTTCGAGCATTTTAGTTCCATCTTCACACCTCTTATGTCCTCCTTGAGTCCGGTTATCTGTTTTGCCGTACCGCTAGCAAGTGTGTAGCAAGAAAGCGTTTCCGATGAGACCGTTTCAATCTCCGATTGACAGGCTTTTAGGCCCTTCTCTGTGGTTAAGATCCCATTTTCTAAATCATCGAATCTCTCCTTCAAATCCTCGATCTCTTCGACCATTGATTCGTCGTTCCATTTAAACAGGTGATAACGATTGTGCTACAAGATTGGGAAGTGGTTGACATTAGGGTTAGCTTAACCGAAATCTGAACAGGCATACTAACAAGATTTCTGGGTTTGAATTAGATTCCTGGTAAGTGAGTACCTCGCTCCCATATGGGCATGTGTGGAATAGTCGGCCCGGGTTTGCTGTAGTCCTTGAGGTGAAACGTGAAACCTGTGCGCCACATCTGCGAAAGAAAGTCGTAATCTATATACTAAGTAGTAATCTAACATCGAAGCTGGGTAAATCTAGTTTCTTATCTTTCTGCATGAAATTGGTGGGGAGGGTAGGAAAAAGTTGTTGTTGGGCAAATGATATGTGTGTACAGCCATGATACCAGTATGGGTGTACTATGAAAGAATGGGGATTTCATGTACTCCTATATTCAGAACATTGAAAGAAACTCTAATCTATAAACGAAGGAGAGGATGTTAGTGAGGCAGATGACAACTCTCAACCCGGGTACAGTTCGATAGCACTTTGAAGAAAACGATAGCTTGAGATAGTACATATTAAGTTTACACTTGCCTTAGTTAGGTTAATACATGAGTTGGTAGGTAGAGAACATCTACAAATCTAATGCAGATAGACAAACTAGTTACATAAAGAACCTAACGAAAAGGGCAATCAACAGAAGAGACGCTACCATGTACTTCGAGCATTTTAGTTCCATCTTCACACCTCTTATGTCCTCCTTGAGTCCGGTTATCTGTTTTGCCGTACCGCTAGCAAGTGTGTAGCAAGAAAGCGTTTCCGATGAGACCGTTTCAATCTCCGATTGACAGGCTTTTAGGCCCTTCTCTGTGGTTAAGATCCCATTTTCTAAATCATCGAATCTCTCCTTCAAATCCTCGATCTCTTCGACCATTGATTCGTCGTTCCATTTAAACAGGTGATAACGATTGTGCTACAAGATTGGGAAGTGGTTGACATTAGGGTTAGCTTAACCGAAATCTGAACAGGCATACTAACAAGATTTCTGGGTTTGAATTAGATTCCTGGTAAGTGAGTACCTCGCTCCCATATGGGCATGTGTGGAATAGTCGGCCCGGGTTTGCTGTAGTCCTTGAGGTGAAACGTGAAACCTGTGCGCCACATCTGCATTGAGTCGGGAAGCCCCTTTCACTGTCTCCCATGTCGGGTTTATTTTTTTTCTTGTATTTGAAAATGACGAGGAACCCTAAGAAATTGATTTTGACCCAATTTGTGATTTTTCGCAGTGGGGTGGTTTGTTACGAAAATTGAATTAAACCGGTGACAAATGTGTGATTGGATTGAACCATTACGGTTGGATTTCCTTTTCCGGTTGGAAAACCCTTTAGTCGATTGATGGCGCTGTACAACTATCAGGCGGTTGTACATATGTACGTTTCTTTTAGTACATCAAACGGTACATATGTACAGAAACAACAGCTTTGTGGTCGGCTGCACATAGGACATCAAATATCCGCAAAATATTGGGTTTTAGTGACCCGGGAATGTGATCAGCAAATACATGTTTTGAAGGTTCACCACATGCTCAACAAAAAAACAAAGAAACACAACAAAAAAAGGAGCTGATCGTAGGTGAATTCGCTATCCAACAGTTAGATCGGTTGGATATAGGATTCACCGGTTTCAGATAGGGACCACACAACGAGTGCGGTTATGACCAGTTCCACCACAACGACCACACTTGTTTAGTGAAGTCTTGGTCTTCTTGGCCGGCTAAAAGAGACAATAGAAATGTGTCAGACCCACATATTTGAATAAATATAAGAGTGTATTAGATTTGATGAAGACCTAACCGGAATCTCCCCGGTGGACGGGATACGGGTATCCTTAGGTCGTCCAGAAGGTCGGCGAGTCTTGGGAGGGTGAATCTGAATATGAGCGATGGCAGGTGGGATAGTCACATCGCCAACAAGAGCCTCGGGGTAGATCACACCAGCATATGTGTCAATCCAGTATTGTGTCCTGTACCAGTCTCCAACTAGTTGGTTGTAGGGGAGACCAATAGAGTCAGCTGCGAGCAGTGCGTGTCCACATGGAATTTTGAGCTTCTGAAAGACTTGGCATGAACAGACTTTGGTATCCATGTGGACAGTGTTTGCGTGACCATAGAGGCCCCTTACTGAGAAGCTCCAGTCCTTACAAGGACAGATCTTGCTGCCTTTGGTAAGTCTGATGTGGGTTTGAATGACCTTGTCAACCTCAGGTGTGGCAAAACCCCTGTGTTTAGCTGATTTTGTCCGCCTAGCTGAGAACCACCGAGTAAGCATCCGCTGGATGAACATGAACATCTCTACAATTGGGGAGGCTCTGGACTTGGAAATTGCATTGTTCAGCTGTTCCGCAACGTTGCTAGTCATGAGATTGAAACGGTTGCCCCTAAAGTAAGTGCGAGACCATTTTGAAGTGCGTATGTCTTCAAGGTATTTGAAGCAGGCAGCGTTAGCCATCTTGATTTTGTCAAAGCTTTTATCGAAATCTGCCCGGCGGAACTGGAATGCAGCCTCACACACCATTTTAGCGAGACCCTTGCTTTTGTATCTGGAAACTACATTCCTCATGATGTGAACAATGCAGGCTCCATGATGTGCGTTGGGAAATACCTGACTTATAGCTTTCTCTATGGAGATATGGCGATCAGAGATGATACTGAGTGTGTTTGAATCAGCAATAATCCTTTCCACCTTTGTGAGGAACCATGTCCAGGCCTCAGGAGTTTCGCCATCAACAACAGCAAAGGCTAGGGGGAAGACTTGGAAGTTACCGTCTTGACCACTGGCCGTTAGGAGTACCCCCTTGTATTTGCCTGATAAGTGAGTGCCATCAATAACCAAAACGGGGCGCAGGCGGCGGAAACCTTGGATTGAAGCACCGAATGCGAGAAAAGCGTACAGAAAACGGGTGTTCCCACAATCATCCAGCTCAGTCTCAATCGCAGTGATTGTGCCAGGATTGGTTGATTTCAGTCTCTCAAAATAATCAGCAATGTTGAGGTAAGAGTCTTCTGCGTTGCCATGTGTAACGTCAAGTGCAATTTCCTTTGCCCGGTGGCATTTCATATAGGAAGCGGAGACACGGAGGTCTTCAAGGACCAGCGTCTGAAGTTGAGCAGCTTTGGGGGCGTCGGTGGGGTCACCGTATTTAGATCGGTAGATATGAGCAAGAACCTTGGCGGTAGCACGCCTCTTGTAAAGCCTCCTGGTGTCAGTATCACAGGTGTGGTTCAGCTGGCACTTCCTGATAGTGTAGTAGCCACATGAAGTGAGCTCCTTAGCGAGAATTCTCCAGTCACAATGAGTGTCATGACAACTGAGGACAAAGCCATGCCTGCTAGTTCGGGATTGCCTGAAATGGAATTGCTCTTTGATAGCGTATATGGCGAGGCCAATTTGACAGTCTTGCTTTGATGCATACAATTTCCCCACCCAAGGTTCGTCGTCATCGATATCAAGATCCGGGACGTCTTCAGCTTCATACAGGGTGTCGTCAAACAGGGGTGGAATATCAAACTCCTCGTCGCTGATCTCTGAGAGAGGTCTGGTCTCACGGGCAGGGGGTGTGGTTGGATGGGACTGCTCATGTACAACGCCAGGACTAAACGTACTTGTGTACGCAGAAGGTCTGGATGCAGGGGGGCAGCTGCGGGTATGTACAGGTTTGTCTCCCTGAGGGTGTACATATGTTGAGGAGGAGCCAATCTCAGGTTTGGTGTACGGTGGTAGTTCGCCAGAGACAAGCACAGTGTGGTCGAATGCATCACCAGTCGTGCAGTGAATAATATGAGGTAGGGTCTTAGGTACTGAGATACCCGCCATAACTTCAGCCGCATCTGAACCACCAAGGTGGTTGTCAATGAGAGGAGCCCAGAAGTCGTGATCATACCCACGATCTTGAACATTGTCAATATCAGCGGGAATAGAAGCGTCAGACCCAGTATCGTCGTCATCGTCCGTAACCCAACTGTCAGGTACATTGTCAGGGTCTTCTTTGAACATGTTTTCAAGGAGCTCATCGGGGCACAAAAGCGTCTCATCTACAAGAGATAAGCGGGGGGCTTTAACTGGACAAGAGCTCGATGCATAAGAAAAACGTTGATCTAGGTTATCGTCCTTGGGAAGAGAGGCAGCTGAAGGGCGTTTCGAAGACGCACAACCCCGGGATTGTACAGGTGGACAGCTAGACGGGGGTACAGGTGTACTGGACTGATTCTGTACATGGAGATCGCTAGAAGGATGTACAGATGTACTCCTCTCAGGTTGTACATTCGGGCAGCTCTGAGACAGGTCTAATTCATCGTCGTTGAAGAGTGAGAAGCCTGGAATTTGAGAACCGGCGGATGAGTATGGAATATGTGTCTTCTTGATAGGTTGGTTCGGAGTGGTGAAGGGTAAAGTATTATCATCAACAGGGCTGGTCTGAGGTGGAACACATAAGGGTTTGAATGTGACGAACAAGTTCATTCCTTTGTTTGTTTGAAAGTGCTGGTAAAAGAAGGAGACAGCCCCATCGTTTGTCAGCATAACTGGCGGAGTGGTTAAACCCGTTGCAAGTTCCTTTGAGTTCGGTGACCAATAGCTAAGTGCGCCGGTGCGGAGTGTGTCAGCATCATCAAAGAACTCCTTGAATACATTATGTAGTAATTCGGTCAGAGACATGCCAATACGAAGAGGGACGATTCTAGTCATGTATTCTTTGTCAACGGAGAAATTCCAGTGGTTTTCTGCGGAGCAAAGCCACTCGCCGGCGATGACCATACAATGCTCCCCCATGGCGACGCCTGAGGAAAATAAGATAAACAGAAGGATGGATCAGTACGCATTTAGAGGTAATAATCAAGTTTAGGTAGCTAAAGAAACCTTGAAGAACGTCGGTGAAACAAACAGTGGGTGGAGGTGAAAACGAAACTGTGAAAACAAAGACTTACGCCGGAGAATGAGGGGGGGAGAGGGATAAAACGCAGGGTCAATCGGAGCCGTCCAGTGCAAAATGACAACTAAAAATCTAATGGTTGTGAGTGAAGACTGGGAAATGTCTTGTCTAGATCTGTGAGAGTGAATCTCGGACGTCGATTATCTTTAAGAAATGAGCGGCTGAGATTAGAACCCGCCTTTGGACTTGTTTAGTTATGGTTATGAATCAACAAGATGTTATGTTTGCATTGAAACTCAATGGGCCTTTAGGAAAATGTGTCTGTGTATAAAGAAGTGACTTTTCGTGGTGTACAAAATACAAAAAGTGACCGAGAATGTAATATTTTCTAATAAAAATGCTCTTAGTATAGTATAAATGTATAGTACTATAATTCAAGCTCAAGTCAACTTGTTTCTCCATTTCTACAGCTGATTCTGCACAATCAAACCAGAAAACTTGTTACCAAATATAGATCTAAAAATTGACAATTAAGGTCAGGGGTAATACAGTAGTTTCAAAATGGGTCCACAAAAGGGAGCTAATCCAGGGCTAGTTGAGATAGAGAGAAGAGACAGGGCGTGTCTAGAGAAGGTCGCTCAGACTTTTGCACGAACACCTAAAAGTTCAATGGTCCAAAAGGACGGCTCTGGTCTAGAGATAGAGATAAAGATAAAGAGAGGACCGCTTCACAGAGCGTTATCACGAAAGATCAAATCACAATTCATCATCCACCACCAGAAACTCCTTATCGTACGCCTCTCTGCCACGAAGTCCTTTTATCGTACGCATACGCCAGTATTCTCCAAAGTACAAAATAGAAAGAGACAGTGAAAGAGTTCTTACGACTTTCAAGTACAAAGCTTTGTCTGAAACAAATCTTTAGGTGTCTTTCTCTCTCTAGATTCGAAAATTTCACATTTTTTCTCCTTTAATTTAATTTAATTTAATTTTTTTCACTAGCTTCTTTTTTAATCAATCACATAAAGTTTCATTTTTTTAATTCGATTGGGAAATAAAGTTCAGATTTTTTTTTTTTAAGTTTCTAGGCTTTCGTTATTTGATTTTTGCTGATAGTAAAATACCACCATTTTTTTCTTCTTCTTCAGTTTAATCCTTTTTGTTCATTAGCTTCTTTTAAGATTTGATTGGAAAATAGAGTTAAGATTTTTATGTTTGGGGTTTCTGGGTTTTCGTTATTTGATATTTGGTGATAGTTTTTAGGGTTTTTTTTTCCTTCTTTTTTTTTGCAATTTCGTACTAATTCTAGATCTGATTGTTTTTTTTCTTCCTTTTCTCTTCAGGTATATGATAAAAAAGGAATGATGTCCCATGACTTCTGTGTCCTCTTCATGCAACCTGTTGGTTTAGATTTGGTTACAAAAGAAGTATTCTAAACTTTAGGATATAAGGTTTTCAGATTTTTATCTCCCCCCTTTGTAATAGTTTTTATCTGGAGAACAGCAAAAGAAAAAAAGCAAAATCAATGGCAAATCCTTGGTGGGTAGGGAACGTTGCTATGGGAGGAGTGGAGAGTCCAGTAACGTCATCAGCTCCGTCTTTGCACCACAGAAGCAATAACCCGAGTATGCCCCGGTCGGATCCAAGATTGGACCATGACTTCACCAACAACAGTGGAAGCCCTAACACCCAGACACAGAACAGCCAAGAGGAACATAACAACCGAGACGAGGTACCTGCTGTCGAACCCGGATCTGGATCCGGGTCTACGGGTCGACGTCCGAGAGGGAGACCTCCGGGTTCCAAGAACAAACCGAAGAACCCAGTGGTTGTCTCCAAAGAAAGCCCCAACTCGCTGCAAAGCCATGTTCTCGAGATCGCCACGGGAGCTGACGTGGCGGAAGCCCTAAACGCCTTTGCTCGTAGACGCGGGAGAGGCGTTTCTGTTCTGAGCGGTAGCGGTTTGGTCACTAACGTCACACTACGTCAGCCTGCTGTATCTGGAGGAGTTGTGTCTCTTCGTGGTCAGTTTGAGATCTTGTCTATGTGCGGTGCTTTTCTTCCGACTTCTGGCTCTCCGGCTGCAGCGGCCGGTTTAACCATTTACTTAGCTGGAGCTCAGGGTCAAGTCTTGGGAGGTGGAGTCGCTGGACCGCTTATTGCTTCTGGACCGGTTATTGTTATCGCTGCTACGTTTTGCAATGCTACTTACGAGAGGTTACCTATTGAAGATGAGCCGCAGCAACCGCAAATAGAAGAAGCTAAGAAGGAGAAAGAGAAAGATGATAACGAGAGTGGTAATGATGGTAACGAAGGGTCCATGCAGGCGCCACCGCCGATGTATAATATGCCACCTGGTTTTATGCCAAATGGTCATCAAATGGCTCAACACGACGTGTATTGGGGCGCTCCACCGCCTCGTGCTCCTCCTCCATATTGATAATTAGATAGGTGATGGTTGCGACGTGTTCTTTTAGCTGGGATGATTATGTTTCCATCTTTTGAAATTATTTAGGGGTGGTTAGACTTTTGTTTATTGAGCTCGGATGATGTCTTGCTAGTGTTTGTTTGTTTGTTTTATGGCGGTGATTACTAGTTTTTCTGACTGGTCTCGGATAGCTTTTCTATGAATGTTAACTGATCCTAGAATCGCCTTGGAGCTTTGATGTTCTTATCTTTATTATGTGGATAAACCTGAACAAAGTCTATCAGAAATGGTGAGTGTGTGCTTCTACATTGAAAACGATTATGAGCATCATTCGTATCTTAATGTTGGTAATTAGTGTGATTCTTATTGATCTTTCGTGCTTCAAGCCCTTCTAATTGTTTGTAGCATTGTTAGAATCGTTTGTTAGATCTTTGCTCCTCAAACTCTTGTCGAGGCTGGTTAGTTTAGTTACGGTTTATTGCTCTTTTGTTTTAGTTTTCCTTGAGTTTGTGATGCGGTATAAATTTATCAAGGGAGGGGTTTGCTTTACAAGTAGATATGTGGATTTAGGGAGTTCATGTATGCTTCATTTTTGAATCTGCAAATCAAATTCTCGGTTTGCAGCGATTATTGTTGGTGAGGTTTTATGTGCTTAATTAAAGACTGAAGAGGTACTTTGTTATTTACATAGTATGTTGTTTACTCTTTTAGTGAAAGTTGTTTGGTATTTCAACAAAGGTGATTTATTCGAATCTTTGATCTTACTATTTTTGGTTTTGGTCCGAAGGTCCTTTATATGGTCAAAATGAGTGGAATTGTTTTTTTTGGATTTTTTTTTGAACACCTTTATTTTTTTTTGAACACCTTCCTTTTCTGGATATGTTTACAGTCTTTGGTCTTACAAATTCCTTTCATGTACGTACCACTTGTACCACAAACAATCCAAAAACGAAAGTACGGAAGATTTGGTCCCATCATAACTAAATTCAGTAGCAAATTTATATTTTTATATTTGATTATTTCTAAAAAAATTCATAATCTCTTTTTTAGGATTGTCTCATTAGGTTAGTAAGCGTTATCATATCTTGAGGTCTAATTAGGTGGTTAAAAGAGACGATTGCATCTTGGTGGTGTTTTTGTTCTCAGTGGGGTTGTATGTACAAGGAGAGTTTTGATTTGGTAATGTTGGGTCCAAGTTCGTGATTGAGGGTGGTACTATAGATCAGCTCCTTGTATTTGTAGTTAATCTCTTTGGAAGTTTAATCTATTGTAACCAATCCTGGTAAATATAAAGTTTGATGATGAGTTAAAAAAAGGAAAGAATAAAATTTTCGTTTCAAAATAGTTACAATATTAGCTATGCAATCAAAGTAGCAGGGCAGCATAGCAAGATCTGCTTCAACTTCATATTTTGAAAATAGTTACAATATTAGCTATGCAATCAAAGTAGCAGGGCAGCTTTGCAGAATCTGCTTAAACTTCATACACATTAGCAGCATGATTATTGGGAGAATAGCTAGAGACTAAATCTAAAATAATCTCGCTCATAAAAAGAGTGAGTCAGTGATATACCAAACGAATCTTAACACATGTAAGATATAAATTCTCTTGTCCATTACAGACTTTCATAAGATTAAGGTTCGGTGCGATTAACGTGTTGATTTCTTCAATTATACTGCTCTTGGGCACCGCTCTTGGGCTGCTAACATTAGAGGAGTGTATTTAGTAAATTTTGGATCAGTTTTTGTTTGTGTTTTCTTTTCCAGTTTTAAGAAATAATGAATTTAACCACGCGTTAGTGGTCGGCTGGTAGCAAGGCGTTCCATGGATTCTACGAGACCTGAATTCGAATCCGTCTACCCTCAGATAAACGGCCACCGGGGTTCTTCACATTCTCTCTCGGGGAAAGGTATACCCCTTTTTTAAAAAAAATAATGAATTTGTTTTCCTTTTGCTAAACGCATATAGTAATTAGAACCAACCATTTTGTTTTGGTTTTGCCAAAAAAAAAAAAATCTAACTGGATTTGGTTCTTACACTACAAGAAAACATTGCCGATTGCAAGGGAAATTTGCAAGAGAAATATTTTTCTTGCAAAATTGCAACGGAACTGCAAGGGCACTGCGACAAAAATAAATACCGTCGCAAAACGGTCGCAAATTTGCAACGAAAGTACATCCTCGCAATATTGCGACTCATTTGCGAGGGAATTGGACAAATCGACGCAAAACCGTCGCAAATTTGCGATGGAAGTGCACGTTGCAAAACTGTTTCAATACATTGACGAGGGATTTGCGTTTAAATTGCAATACAATCTACCTTCCTTGCAATTCCGTTGCAAAAAAAACAGATAGGTTGGTGATACACGTTTTTATTTTTCTGTAACTAATTTATGAACCTCGCAAATTCTGTCACAAAAAAACGGATAAGTTGGTGATACACGTTTTCTATATGGGTAACTAATTTTTGCAAGGGACAAAACTCCCTCGCGAATCCCTTGCAAAGTGGAAGATCATTGCAAATCCGTTGCAAATTCTGTCGCAATTCCCTCGCAAATACCTTGCAAATATTTTTTAAATGTCTATATATAGCAGCTGTGAGTAGTTATCAGAGCATAGCAAAAAAAAAACGAAAAAAAGAAGAAAAAACGTTGAGAGAAATATATTACAGTGAGTAAGGAAGAAAAAAAGAAAAAAAGAAGAAAATAGAATTTTGAGAGAAAAATGGCGTCCGAACAAAATATATATGCGTTACGGGCATGGATGTACAATCATAAAGATCCGGAGACTGGTGAAGTGACGAAAGAATATCGGGCTGGGCTACGGGATTTCTTACAACAAGCAACTAACCAACCATTCGCAAGGGAAAATGGTAAAATATTCTGTCCCTGTATAAAATGCAAGAACGAGCCATATTTAGAAATAGATATTGTGAAGAGGCACCTATATAATAGAGGATTTAGACCAAACTACTACATATGGTTTTTGCATGGGGAAGGTGCATCAAGTAGTAGTATGGGTCAGGGATTTGAACTACCAAGTTACAATGCTAATTATTATGATCCTCGTGAGTCAAATATGTTTGGAAATAATACGGGTGATGGGTATGAGCAAAATATGTTTGGAAATAATGCGGGGGGTGGGTATGAGCAACAGGGAAATAGGTATCACGATATGGTTACAGATGCATTGCATGAAGCTGCTATTCCTGATAGTAGTAGGGAAGAACCTAACATAGACGCGCAACGGTTTTATAATATGTTAGACGCTGCCAATGAACCTATCTACGAAGGATGTAGAGAAGGGCTTTCTAGATTATCACTAGCATCTAGGATGATGACAATTAAAAGTGATCATAATCTAAACGAGAAGTGCATGGATTCGTGGGCTCAACTCATTAATGAGTATTTACCAGAAGGTAATCTTGCTGCCGACAATTTCTATGAAATTCAGAGGCTAGTTGCGGGTCTTGGTCTGCCATCCCAAATGATTGATGTGTGCGTTGACAACTGCATGATTTTCTGGAAAGATGACGAAGAACTGGAGGAATGCCGATTTTGTAAAAAGCCAAGATATCAAGAAACCACAGGAAGAAATCGTGTGCCACACAAACGTATGTGGTACTTACCGATCACAGATAGATTGAAGCGTTTATATCACTCAGAAAGGACAGCCGGGTCGATGAGATGGCACGCCCAACATTCGGTGAAAGATGGCGAGATTACACATCCCTCAGATGCTAAGGCATGGAAACACTTTCAAACCGTATATTCCGACTTTGCGAGTGAGTGTAGAAATGTTTATCTTGGCCTCTGCACGGATGGATTTAGTCCATTTGGTATGTCTGGAAGGCAATACTCTTTATGGCCTGTCATCGTGACGCCATACAATCTCCCTCCGGATATGTGCATGCAAAGAGAATTTTTGTTCTTGAGTATTCTAGTGCCTGGTCCAAAACATCCAAAGCGAGCACTTGATGTTTTTCTGCAACCTTTGATCCGTGAGCTGAATATGTTGTGGCATTATGGCGTGGAGACATGGGATTACTCGCAGCAGCAAAACTTCAATATGCGTGCAGTGCTTATGTGGACCATAAGTGATTTCCCCGCATATGGAATGTTATCGGGTTGGACCACACATGGAAGATTATCATGTCCATATTGTATGGAGAGGACAGATGCTTTTCAGCTTAAAAATGGGAGGAAGTCATGTTGGTTTGATTGTCACCGTAGGTTTCTTCCGCCGCATCATACATATCGTAAGAACAAGAAATTGTTTAAGAAAAACAAGGTAGTGCATGCTCCTCCCCCAGCAATGCAATCAGGAGCATCTTTGTTAGAGCAGATTGATTATTATTGTGCTAATGAGACATGTAAAGTTGGGGGAAATTAGCACACTCCAGCTAACATGCCAGACGGGTATACGACATCTCATAATTGGCATAAGAAGAGCATATTTTGGGAACTTCCATATTGGAAGGATCATCTCTTAAGGCACAATCTTGATGTGATGCACATAGAGAAGAATGTTTTTGAGAATATCATGAACACTCTTTTGAATGTGAAGGGAAAGAGTAAAGATAATTTGAAATCGAGGTTGGATTTGCCAGATTTATGTGCTAGACCAGAGCTGCATGTGACAAGAGAAGGAAAATTACCAGTTCCGAACTTCAGATTGTCTGGGGTGGCGAAGCAAAAGTTGTTCGACTGGGTAAATTCTGATGTAAAGTTCCAGACGGTTATGTGTCAAAATTCTCAAGATGCATCGAGCAAGGACAAAAATTTTCTGGTATGAAGAGTCACGATTGTCACGTTTTCATGCAACGACTCCTACCGTTCGCAATGACGGAGCTATTACCAAAACACGTCCATGAAGCAATAGCGGGTAATGAAAGTGACTTTTAAAATTATATATAAAATATTGTCTGTGTTAATTGAAATAATATATTTGTTTCATGATGAAATTGTAGGAATTGGAGCATTTTTTAGGGATCTATGCACTCGAACATTGACAGAGGAAGGGATCAAGTTGTTAGCCAAGAATATTCCAGTTTTGCTTTGCAATCTGGAAATAGTCTTCCCTCCATCTTTATTTGACGTTATGGAACATCTCATGATTCATCTACCTCTTGAAGCGGCTCTTGGGGGCCCTGTGCAATTCCGATGGATGTATGTATTTGAGAGATTCATGGGATATCTCAAAAAGTTTGCCAAAAATCTTGCCAGAGTCGAAGGTTCGATAGTTGCAGGAAGTTTGACGGTGGAAACTTCACACTTCACATCATACTACTTTAGTCCAACCATCAGAACAAAGAAGACCGCTCCCAGACGATACGATGACGGAGGAGTTGCACCTTCATATCTTGAAAAAGATATTCCTGACATATTTTGTCAGATTGGAAGACTTGCTGGCAAAGTGAAAGAAGTTTGGTGGGAAGATCATGCACATGCTCGTGCGGCTCACGTTTATATTATGCGAAACATTGACTATTTGCAGGAGTTTGAAAGGTACTTATACAAATTGAAAATATATAAAATTTTGTTGGTTACTTTAGTTTTATATTTACATATATGCCTAACAAATAACCATTCTTATATGCAGCATATTCAACTTACAAATTCGAGAACACTATCCTGATTTAGAAGAAAAGGATTATGAGCAGTTGAACGAACGAGATTATCCTGGGTGGTTACAATACTATGTACGTACAATCTTTAGTCTTTTAAAAATTAAGTAAAATATTTTAATTTTTATATATTTTGAGCAGGTGAAAAATGGATGTCATGACAAACCAATTCCGCGATGGTTGTATGAATTTGTTGACGAACCGATTGCTAAGATCACTACTGCTCCAATGTACTTTACTCGTGGATACACTTTTCATACTTACACACACGGCTCGAAGAGATCAACCGCAAATTTTGGAATCCAGGTCCAAGGTGAAACTGACTTCTATGGTATATTGCAACAGATCATAGAAGTCACTTATCCGGGAACCATCAACTTAAAATGTGTATTATTTAAGTGTGATTGGTATGATCCAACGAGTGGCCGAGGGGTCCGAACAAATAACTTTGGGGTGATCGATGTCAATGCAAATAGACGCTATGCAAAATTCGAACCATATTGCCTTGCATCACAAGCAGATCAAGTGTGTTTTCTTCCATATCCAAGGATTAGAGAAAGGCGTGAAAGGTGGTTATCAGTGATTAAAGTGAATCCGCGTGGGCGTATATTTGTCGGAGAAATTGAAGATGTCGCAATGCAGGCCGAAAGAGTTGTTCAAATGTCCGTCCCAACTGAATCAACAGAGAATATCATACACATCGATCCAAATAACCAAGAAGTAGAAGTCATTGCTGATGATTCCACTGAGGGTTCCGTTTCAGAGGAAGACGAGTTTGATGCTGAAACTGATGAAGATGACACCACAAATGATGAGGCTGAATCTAGTGACAGTGAAAATGTATCTGAAAATGAGTGATTAAACAAAATGTCACATGTATGCTGTAATTTCTTGCATTTTAATTTTTTTTTTAATTTTAAAATATAACCTTGCGACGGAATTGCGAGGGAATTGCAAGATTGTCTTGCAAATTGCTCGCAAATTTGCAACGGTTTTGCATGGGAATCCTCGCAAGACCCTTGCAATTTTGCAAGGAAATTGCAAGAACACTTCGAAACCCTTGACGTAACCTCAAACGAATCCCTAAACCCATTAAAATATGATATTGCGACGGAATTGCGAGGGAATTGCACAAACTCTCGCAAATTGCTCGCAAATATGCAACGGTTTTGCATGGGAATCCTCGCAAATTCCTCGCAATTCTCACGCAAATCATTCTCAATTTTCGTTTTAGGTGTTGAAACTTTTTAGGGTTTCGTCAAAGTTTTAGTGTTAGATAACACTTTTAATAAAAACATTAAACATTTCAAATGTACTACGATAAATAATTTTTATAAATGTTTCCGAGAAAGTATATAAAATTCCAATTTGGGAGACTTGAACTAATGTTATGAAAAACATAACATCAATATTTGAAATACTCAATAACGTATGTTCACGACATTCGATTCAAAAAAAAAATTTAGATAAAGTTATTCCGTTAACAACTTTTTCAATATCAGAATATAGATAATGCTTTAAACTCTTTGAAACACTTGCCAAAACCGTAATTTAATCCCTAAAACTTATTAAATTGAACTTTTTTGCAAGGGATTTGCAAGTAAATCGTCGCAAGACCCTTGCAATTTTGCAAGGAAATTGCAAGAAATCTTCGAAACCCTTGACGTAAACGAATCCCTAAACCCATTAAAATATGATATTACGACGGAATTGCGAGGGAATTGCACAAACTCTCGCAATCTGCTTGCAAATTTGCAACGGTTTTGCATGGGAATCCTCGCAACTTCCTCGCAATTCTCACGCAAATCATTCTCAATTTTCGTTTTAGGTGTTGAAACTTTTTAGGGTTTCGTCAAAGTTTTAGTGTTAGATAACACTTTTAATAAAAACATTAAACATTTCAAATGTACTATGATAAATAATTTTTATAAATGTTTCCGAGAAAGTATATAAAATTCCAATTTTGGAGACTTGAACTAATGTTATGAAAAACATAACATCAACATTTAAAATACTCAATAACGTATGTTCACGACATTCGATTCAAAAAAAAATTTAGATAAAGTTTTTCCGTTAACAACTTTTTCAATATCAGAATATAGATAATGCTTTAAACTCTTTGAAACACTTGCCAAAACCGTAATTGAATCCCTAAAACTTATTAAATTGATCTTTTTGCAAGGGATTTGCAAGTAAATCGTCGCAAGACCCTTGCAATTTTGCAAGGAAATTGCAAGAACTCTTCGAAACCCTTGCCGTGACCTCAAACGAATCCCTAAACCCATTAAAATATGATATTGCGACGGAATTGCGAGGGAATTTCACAAACGCTCGCAAAGTGCTTGCAAATTTGCAACGGTTTTGCATGGACTTTATCTCAATTGCGCGTTTCTTAAAAAAGAAGGAAAAATTAAATAATGTGCCAAGGGGGAGTCGAACTACGGTTACCGGGATGGGAAGGGAAGGGTTTAACCAACTCAGCTATTGTGATTTACTAATAAAACATTTCAAAGACAAACTTTTATAATATAAAGTTTGCATCGAAAATTAGGTTAAATATAAAGAAAGTTAACCCTTCTTCTCCATTTCTATCTGCCGTCAAAGTAAAAAAGAGAGGAAAGACCTCCTCTCCAATTTCTCCATCTCTCTCGCCGTAATCTCATCTTCTCCTTGCTCTCTCTCTCTCTCTCTCTCTCTCTCTCTCTCTCTCTCTCTCTCTCTCTCTCTCTCCTCACCGCCGTCTCCCTCCTCTCCTCTCCCTTCTCTCTCTCCCGTGCTCTCTCTCTCTCTGCGCCTCTTTCTCGCCGGATCTGCACCCCTCTCGCCGGATCTGCACTCATTATCTCGAACAGCTGTTCCTAACAGCCAAACTCAAGCTCCCCCTCCAGCTCCCCCTCCAGCTCCCGCTCCAGCTCCCCCTCCAGCTCCTGCTCAAGCTCCCCCTCCAGCTCCTGCTCAAGCTCCCCCTCCAGCTCCAGCTCCAGCTCCAGCTCCAGCTCCAGCTCCAGCTCCAGCTCCAGCTCCAGCTCCCAATGCTGCTCCAATGCCGGTGGCAGATTTAGTGGCAATCAATATGATTTTGGCTAGTCCTGGACATGATCGCCTTCCTCACCTACATCCAGATCGCCCTCCAAATACAGTTTGGTAAGTTTTTAATTATAATTCACTATAAATTAATTATAATATTTTCATTGTTTAAATATTTATTTCTCTCAATTGCCTTCATTTTTCTGTGATAGGTTTGATGACGATGGGAGTGTTGCTGCATCGGTCCGACAAATCTTCGAAAGAGATTTCAAAGAACCGCATGCTAATTGGAAGCAAACCCCTGGAAATGTCGTGAGACGTTGGTTTGAATCATTTGCGGTAATTCATTTAATTTTCTCTAAATTTAAAATTATGTAACAATTTAATTTTTTGTTCATTATTGTCTATTAATTTTCTTTTTTTTTGTTATGTCAGCAAATGTATCATTGGGATTCTGGTTTAACAAACCTCGTTCGTCAATCTTTTGAAGCCAAATTGAAAGTTCAAATGAATCGCCAAGTTAGTAGGTGGAAGGGTCATTGGCGGACAAAAGGTGATGCAGCAATGCCTTTGTGGTTTGACCCAAATGTTTGGGCTGGTCTAGTCGTTTATTGGCAAGATCCAGGCACTGAAGTCCGGAGTTGTAACAGCCGGGCAGCCCGTTACTCTGACCCTGATGGACATGGACCGTCCAAGCATCGTTCAGGTCAGACTTCTTTTAGGGCACGTGCGCGAGTGATTGTAAGTTGCTCTCTTTTTTTTAATCTTATTTCATCTAAGTTGTGATCTGATTTTTTTATGATTTGACTAAATTTTTTTAATTGTAGGCTGAGGAGACTGGATGTTCTATTCCAGACTTGCTTGGGGTTCTCGAGATCACTAAACGAAACCCGGATGGATCTTTCATTCACGGAAGAGCTGAGCAGCTCTACAACGACGTGACATCAAAATTTCAGGAGTTATCTCAGGCTGCTAGTGATGATCCAGAGAGCACCGGTTCTGGTGGTCTCTCTCCAGCGGAAAAGAACAAGATCTATTGTGAGGTAATTTATCACTGTTTTTAGTCTCAAATTTTTTAAAGTTGCTTTGATATTGATATCTCTGTTTTTATTTTGTAGTTCGCTTCCCGCAAAAGGGGACGAATGTACGGAGTGGGTTCTCTAAGTACATCTTTAGGATCTGTTCCTGCTTCGTTTACTTCTAGCGGTTCTGAGGACCAGTTGCTGAAGAAGATCATCAAGGAACAAGCTCTTGTGATTAAAAGCCATGTAAGTGAAATCGGGAAGCTGAATGCTGCTGTTCGTTATCTAGCTAGCAAAGACTCTACCTTGGCAGACATTCTTCAGTCTGAAGAAGGGCCTTCCCACAACTCCGATAGCATGTCTCATGATTCTGGAGATGCTGAATCTGATGCTATTTAGTATGTTTTCTATCTTTGTAGTGAATGTCAAACTTTGGGTGTTTGTGTTTTTAAATATTGTTGTAATGAATCTTTGAATTTATCTATCTATTTCAGTAATGTTTTTTATATTTATAAAATTTTCTTTAGAAATTTAAAATATATTATTATAATTTAATAAGAATCTAATTTTGCTAGAAAAAGCAATTTACTTGCAAATGACTTGCAAAATTGCAACGGAAAAAGCCTTGCAAATTTGCAAGCAAACAACGTCCGTTGCAAATTTGCGAGAGACGTTTCCTTGCAAATTTGCGAGAGAAGGGTTTCCTTGCAAATTTGCGAGAGAAGGGTTTTCTTGCAAATTTGCGACGAACAACGTTACTTGCAATTTTGCGAGGGAATATCTCCTTGCAAATATGCGACGAAAAGGTTACTCGCAAAACGCTCGCAAAATTGCGAGGACTTATTTTCCGTTGCAAATTTGCGACAGTTATTGTTCCCTTGCAAATTTGCGAGGAAAGTATATCCGTCGCAAATTTGCGAGCGTTTTGCGACCAATTTCGATTTGCAACGAGCGATTTGCGAGGAAATGTGTATGCTTGCAAATCTGTCGCAATAAGCGATTTGCAACGGAATTGCAATGCCATATTCCCTTGCAAGTGACGTGTTTTCTTGTAGTGTTAGCTCAAATTCAGCTCTGAGTGCACAAAAAAATTCAGCTCTGGATTCTGCAACATAGTTGAAAACTGACCAATCTTGACCGGTACAATTCTCCACCGCCGGTATTCCTTTCCGGACAACTCCGTTTCGAAACATGATTACGCTATTTTCTTTCACAATATTAATTAAAATTCAGGTTTTCACATATTTAGCATTTTGTAATTAAATATTACCATTAACGTATCTGTTAAATAAATATGTTAATCCAACATTCCATTATTCTGTCTAACGATTTAGCCATCGCTATAAAATTATTGGTAAACCATCTTCTATTTTATTAACTTTTAGTCTTCCATTTTTTGACAACGTTAACTTTATCCGTTAATTTCTCCAGACTTATTCCAATTTTGCTTTCACTAGCTTTATCATGTGATTTTATTGACCTTTTTGAGAAAATTTTATTGACTTTTTGTTGATATATATCCAAGAATATTTCTGTATTTCAACGTTTCTGACTTTTCCACAATACATGCCAACAATATTTTTCAATTTGAAGTGGGTAGTTTACACAATTATTCTATATGAAAATTCGGGTCGACATACTTCAGCATATTTAATTCGATGAGTTTTCTCGAATGGTGAAAGTATATAAAGTTTTTAAAAAGTATATAAAGTTTTTAAAAAGTATATAAAGTTGTTTTCTTGGTATTAGTTTATTCCAGTGC
The DNA here is from genome assembly GCA_018703725.1 of Brassica juncea. Classification (NCBI taxonomy): domain Eukaryota; kingdom Viridiplantae; phylum Streptophyta; class Magnoliopsida; order Brassicales; family Brassicaceae; genus Brassica; species Brassica juncea. The sequence continues at coordinate 3,073,720 of CM031940.1, read as the reverse complement.
CTTCGCCCAAGGCATTGTCACTAGTGCCGAAGCCACGTTACTGAATACGTGTCCAGGCTGTATGCGTTGGGTTACTCCAATGTATGCGTAACTACTAGTTCTACTTCTTTTGCATTACTGTTTAAGAATATCTTTCTTACATAGATACTGTTACTAAAAACGAATGGTATAATCGAGTAAGTTAAATACTTTTATGTAATTAATGACACGTGAATGGTGGTAATCTGTTAGATTTTTTAACACTTTTACTTTAGGCTATTAAAGCCTAATTTGATTAGTTTATAGTTAAATTTGGAGACCCTAAATGAAAAATACTTATTGATAGCACTGTGTTCATTAAGTTCTTTTCTATTATGTGTTTTTCGTTGGCGTTTAAAGTTGCATGCAATGATAAAAACAATTTAAGAACTAAATAGTTGATCGAAAAAGTATTTATAAGAACACCAAAAATATCATTCCCCATATATATTGTTTCTCGACCAACGTATAAACTGTCAAATAACCTAAAAATATAAAAAGAACGATAATAATAGTGCCAGAGATATCATCTAAACCGTAAATTACCAGTTTTAAAATCATACAGCAGAGACGATCACTCACCAACGTTCATAATACTGTCGTCAATAAAGACATATTACAAACACAGATTGTTTACATATCCCCACATATTCCGGAATTAAATGTAGATGGGATATATATACATAAGAAATTCATCAAGTTAAAAGTCATCGTTTGATTACAAAATATACGTACTTGCTCATCGATTAAATTAATCAATACCGACGATCTCGACTGAGATTAACAACATCGGTATATTCAATAGTACTAACCTCGTATAATCTTAGTTAAAGTAACTCCAATTTGCTGTCTTAATATTGAATACTAGTTAATATACTGTAATCTGCCTAGAAATAATCACATGTTCCCGAATCACCAACATCATTCTCAGCATCACATGCTTTCATAATCTTCACCTTAGTTCTTCCTCTTCTTAGTCGATCATATATGTTAGAACTAGAACCTAATAGCTCATCAACCATATATAAATCCTCTTTACTTCTTTCCCAAGGAAACATCTTACAGAGAATCCAAATCCTAAAAAAACATTGTTGATGGAGAACTATGTCTTCATCTGGCTACTCTTCATCTACTTCACACACTTGGCTTCATCCATAACTCAAGACTTCTCTTTCGTTGGCTTCAAAAACGCCTCTCCAAATCTAACCGTGTCCGGAGTTGCGGGGATAGCCGACACAGGAGCTCTCAGGCTCACAACAGACACAAGTCGCATGACCGGTCACGCCTTCTACTCCTCACCAATCCGGTTCAAGCCACCAAATCAAAACCGAACCATGTCCTTCTCCACCTCTTTTGTAATAGTCATGGTTCCAGAGTATGTCACGCTTGGAGGCCACGGACTTGCCTTCGCCATCACGTCAACTCCAGCTCTTCATGATTCTCTACCTAGCCAGTACTTGGGGCTTTTGAATTCGAGCCGAGCTAACTTCTCTAGCAACTTTTTAGCTGTGGAGTTTGATACCGTCAGAGACTTGGACTTTGATGATATCAATGATAACCATGTTGGCATCGATATAAACACTCTTGAATCAAGTACTTCAACTCCAGCTGGATATTTTCTACCTAATTCAACCAAAAAGGAGCTTTTCTTAGACAGTGGTCAAGTGTTTCAAGCTTGGGTTGATTACGATTCAGACAAGAAAAGGTTAGATGTTAAGCTCTCTCCATTCTCCGACAAACCAAAGTTGTCTCTTCTCTCTTACAATGTAGATCTCTCCTCTGTCTTTGGAGATGAGATGTATGTTGGATTCTCTGCTTCGACCGGTTTGCTTGCTAGTTCTCATTACATCTTAGGTTGGAACTTTAACATGAGTGGAGAAGCTTTGTCTCTGTCTTTACCATCTCTCCCTCGGCTTCCCCGTCCACACAAGAAGAAGAAGAGCCCTGGCTTGATCCTAGGAGTGTCTCTCTCGTGTTCCCTTTTGATAATCACGGTTCTTGTCGCTGCAGCGATGTTTTTTTATAAAAAGGGCAAAAGATGATGACAGAGTTGAAGAATGGGAGCTCGAGTTTGGTCCGCATAGATTCGCTTATAGAGAGCTGAAGAAAGCTACTAATGGTTTTGGGGACAAGGAGCTTCTCGGGTCTGGTGGGTTTGGGAAAGTATACAAAGGAAAGCTTCAAGATTCAGACGAGTTTGTAGCCGTCAAGAGAATCTCTCACGAGTCAAGACAAGGTGTACGAGAGTTCATGTCTGAGGTCTCGAGCATCGGTCACCTCAGGCATAGAAACCTTGTTCAGTTGCTAGGTTGGTGTCGAAGGAGACAAGATCTGCTTCTGGTCTATGATTACATGCCTAATGGAAGCTTAGACATGTACTTGTTCCACGAAAACCCTAAAGTTATCTTGACGTGGAAGCAACGTTTCAAGATTATCAAAGGGGTTGCTTCCGGCTTACTCTACCTACATGAAGGATGGGAACAAACGGTTATTCACCGCGATATTAAAGCCGCAAACGTTTTGTTAGACGATGAAATGAACGGCCGGGTTGGAGATTTCGGTCTTGCTAAGTTATATGAGCATGGATCACACCCGGGGGATACAAGAGTGGTTGGTACGTTTGGGTACTTAGCACCAGAACTTACTAAATCAGGAAAGTTAACAACAAGCACTGATGTTTATGCGTTTGGAGCGGTTCTGTTAGAAGTAGCTTGTGGTAGAAGACCGATAGAAACTAATGCGTCACCTGAAGAGCTTGTAATGGTTGATTGGGTTTGGTCAAGGTGGCAAAGTGGAGACATTAGAGATGTTGTGGACAGGAGATTGAACGGTGAGTTTGATGAAGAGGAAGTGGTTATGGTTATCAAACTAGGGCTTCTATGTTCTAACAATTCGCCTGAGGTTAGGCCTACGATGAGACAAGTGGTTATGTATCTAGAGAAGCAGTTTCCGTCGCCGGAAGTTGTTCCGGCACCGGACTTTTTAGATAAGAATGATAGCATGTGTGTTGATGATGGAAGTGGTAATGCTGGCGAGTTTGAGGATTTTGTGGATTCAGCTAGGTTTTATAGTAGGCCGCATGTGACTACTACTTCGTCTATATTCTCATCTGCGGATAAAACTAAAACCGATGTGAGATGATGGATTTGGTTTCGCTTTTTTTCATTGCATTTTGGTAACGTTTTAAGTTGAATATTTGTCACCATGGAAAGGTGTATGCTAGAAAGTAAAATATTTTTCATTATGTGATGGTTTTCAGTTAACTAGTTTGAGCTGTGGCTTAAAGGTTTTGAGTTGGTCGAGTTCAGTATGTGGTGGGCATTAGCTGATTTTGCTTTGGCACCATCACGGTTAGTTTTGGAGAACCCACTCTCATTTTCAGCAAAATCTATAACTAATTAGCACAAAAATGTTATATGTCAATCAATTATTTTTTTGTTAAGTCAATCAAATTCTAAATACCAAAATTTATAGAATTTGCATATTAAGAAATAAGAATGGTATAACTAACAGACAGAAGGGATGGATGAGGATGCCTCCGACATGGTTTGAAAGTTTGGGTTTTGGAGACTTGTTATGTTATTAAATATATCGAAATCAAGAACTAGAGAACACAAAACAAACCATGTAATGTAATGGTTGATAATGATAATGATTTTGTAAGAATTTGATTAGATTGAAGCTAAATAATGAGTTTTTTATGACAAAAAAATAATGAGTTTTTTTCTTTCTTGTAACTAATTCATGAGTTGGTATACAAGGGATACACACTCTGCAACTTCTCCAACCTGAAAAAGATTGGCCAGTCAATTGTCTGTAAATATTACTGAAAAGCTCAGATTCAAAGATTGAATGAAACAGTGAAACTAAAGACTGTCCACAATGAGTCTCCCGAGTGTCCTCTAATCCTACGGTGTTCATGCCACCAATATTTGATGGCCCATTAGACCCAAATTTTCAAGAAGTCTATATCCTCCTACAAGAGATGCAAGCCCATGCAGTTGCAGAAATAGGTGACGATGACGCTTTGATTCAGCTACTTTTCTTTTGCGTTTAGGCTAAACACTCACTCCATTTTCACTTTTTAAAGTAAGAAGTGAAATATATTAGTAAAGTTGTAACCCCAATAATTACGAGCAAACTAGTACAAAAGATTCCACAAAGTGAAAACAACAGTGTTGTCTAACAATCCAAATCAAGCATGCTAATGAACAATCAACATTTTATAATCATTTAGCAAAGATCCTTTTTGATTTGTAGGGATGGCTGTGCTGATAAAGTACTATCAATTTTAAACAAGTCGTTGCACCAGTAACTAAACTATTATAATTTGCCTCTTTATAAAGGAATTCATAATTTCTTAACCATTACTCTTATATTTTTAAACATCATCTAGATTAAAGTATTTTTAATTCAGCGTTGCAAGACATCCCTTCATATAATGCAATCTTCTATAGAACAATCAAATCGGCCCCGTTTGAATTTTTAAAGAAACTAGTTTATTTTCTTTTTACCACAAAGGGTCAAAAGTGAAGCAGTAGTTACACTGAAAAAAAAATCGAAGATTAAATAAAACACGAAAATATCCAGCAAAAGTAACAAAACTAGAAAGAATCCAGCGCAGACACACATATTTACCTATAACCTTTTTCTTTGATATTAACTTTTATCAGTTTATCGACTGTATTGTAAAGAAGGTATTCATAGAAAAATATTAAGTTAACATGCATAGTCTATGACTTTATGATTCTAAGAAATATGGATCTAGGACTGGGACCTTGGTTAAAAGATATTAAATTAACATGTTATGGTTTATGCCTTTATGGTTATAAAAGATTTATCGGTCTAGATCTTGAACCTGTTAGAAAAAAATATCATCACTTCTTCAGCAGTAACTCAATGACAATGAGTAGCAGTATGTGACTTAATTTCTTAAAGAGTCTCGATCTTTCTAGCCTCACCTCTGTTTAACTAATTCACATGCCTAATTAAGCACTACAACAAAAATATTATTATTTGTTAGAGCTATAGTGAATCATAATTGTTGTGGTCATAATTGTTAGAAGAAAGGAATATAAATTACGGGACCAAATACGTTTTATGTAGTGGGTTTATTATAAATCAGTTTATAATAACATTTCTATGACCACAGTCCACATTAACCTGTTTATAATATCATATTTAAGTGGCAGGTATTTCATGAAGTCGTGGACTACGTAAGATATTAAGTGTTCTCGTCACATTGCAGTATCCATTCTGTAAATTTGGCTTTAGCTAGATAATCTTTACTTTTGGGCAAAATTTGGAAGAAAAAATGTTAGTACTTTAGCTAGTCAGATAAATTTTTTTTATATATTTTGCACGTTCAATCCACTACTAACAACAATATCTCAGAGCCCTTCAAAATGTCACCGATGTCCTTTGACTTTAAGGATATTCGAAAATCCTAATGACATTAAAGCATTTCCAACCACACTTTATCCCTTTATTTTTTAAAAGAGTGAATAGTACACCTTCAAATATAAAGAATCACTATTGAGATCCTTTAAACACTATTCGCTTTAGTCTTTCTATTTGTATAAGTTCAATGATTATGTATATAACATTCTTTTTATTTTATTATTACTATATTAACATCTAACTATTATAATATTTGGTTTTATAAAATTAATTTCACACATTAATAAAATAATTTGAATTATTAAACATAAATGAAAATTATACCAATAAAAATATAACACAAACAAAAATTAAACACCAATTGATGTATATTTTATTTTGTATTTATTATATATCTTTATTATTTGGATTGTATATGTTATTATTATCCATAATTTTATGTATTATTATTATTATAAGTAATTTTAGCTATTTTTTATTTCTGAGAATATATTTATTGATTATCTATTTAAAATGTATGTTTATTGTTTTTTATAGAAGTTTAGTTATTATAGTTAATTATTATTAATATTGAGGACTAAAATGTAATATGTAAACAAAAATTTTAAAGAGTACCATTGGAGCATTGGAGAACCACCTCTTTATCCTTTTATTTTTGGTGGGTCCCCCCTTTAAAATAAAGAGGCTGGTTGAAGATGCTCTTAGTATTCAATTAATCGTTTGAGTTGATTTGTCTTAAAATGACAAATCTACTGTAATTCAAACTTTGATTTTAAAAATCACTTTAAAATCCGGTGTTATTGAACTTGTCATTTAATAAAACCCTCTAAAATCCACTGTTATTGAACAAAATTTAAGTTGAAGATTTCAGAGTGTTTTAGATGTTTTTAGAGTTTTTCAGAGAAGTTTCTTAGTTATAAAAATAAAAATCCAAATCTCATGATTTTAGATGAGATTCTATAGTTATTTAACAAAAATCACACCAAATCTCAACTTCTCCTACAATCATCTAAAAACTCACTAAAATCAAAATCACTTCAAATTTCAGATTCAATACATCCCCTAAGTATTTAATCCACTACATTTTTTTCTAACACAATTAAGTTCTAGCACCTTTTTTGGTATAATGATAACTACTATATGTTCAAATCACGTTCTAACAATTAGTAAACTATTAAATCGATATGATTATAGCGTTGAAAACGAATATAATTTATTTTTTTTATACTAACATGCTTTGCATTCTCTATTGTTCAAGAGCATACACTAAAATTGATGAACAGATGCAAAACACAAACATAAGAATCTAAACTACAAGTCTACACAACTAAAGGAGGACGTAGAAACCAGATCAGAAGGCAGAATCCTTTATTTACATTTGTATCTCTATCTACTTCCAAAAATCAAAACAAACGACAAAGAAGATTTGATTTTTAATTTAGGAGTGGTCGGAGTAGTTCTTATTATGATTACTATTATCAGTCCAGCAAAGAAGCATGATGACGCATCTCCTTATGATGTAAAAGCGAGCTCCTTGTTCTCTAACCAGTCTCCCACACTTCCTTGTGAAACCGTGTTTCCCTTGCTTCTTCTGTCTCAACGAGCTCGTGACTCTCGACGTGTCTCCATCATCTCCACAGGTTTCCTTTTTGGACGATAGTTTTCCACATCTGAAACTGTGGTGAGTTTGTTGATGATCTAGTCATTTAAATGAAGATCTGGCCAAGAAAGATTTTCTTGCTGGAGATTGATGGATTATGGAATCTGTTTTCTTTAAGCTGAGAGATTCAGCAAAGATAAAGAAAGAGTAGAAGAGTTTTAGGAGAGTTTAGGTTATACTTCCTCATTTATAAGGGACCCCCCGTTTATAATGGTGTTACAAATAGATGTCCTTTTGAAAAGTAAAAAACGGCTTGACGAGAAATAAATTAAAACAAAAACGTTATTTCTCCTTTTTTGCTTTTACTTATACTCAATAGATCTTCAATTAATGAACACTAAAAAAAAATTCTACACTATTTTACTTCTAATATAATTGTTTTTCTTTTCTTCCATACGTAGCATATTTTTCGAAAGGGGTTCAGTTTTAACAAATTTGAGGTGACAATGTAAAAATAAAACAAATAAGTTATCTGCAACTAACGAAAAACAAATAAAACGAATTAACGATTTGAATGTACCTTGTCGTATTTTAGTAGGAGTATTTCTTTCCATGAAGCAATACATTGATTTTTCACCTAATTTCTTCATAATCCATTTAACGTAGTTTTTAATCTAATACAGATAAATGATTAAATGAACGACAAATTACTCTTAGCCAATAGGGAAACCTAGCTATACATCCTCAAAGTTTCAAACGCACTCTACGGAATAGCTGGGATGTATGATTCAGTTTTCAACTTAGACAAACTACTCATCGCACATGCGACATGTTATATCCAAAACATTTGCACCATCTATATTATCAAGGATTCTTAAAAAAATCTACTTATGCAAGGTCATTGTATTCTTTCATTAACTAATAAAATTTTGGTCTTACCATAAATTTTATCTAATAATATGTTACCTAATATTTCTCTAACAAACATTAAATAATACTTTTAAATTATTAGACCACATTATTTTGTACATAAACAAAGTTATACGACATATATACTTTCCTTTACTAAACCATATTATTTGCTACACGGAAATGACATATCACATAACTTTATTATATTTTTTTCTAAACATGTCTTATTAATCTTATAATTAATACATGACTCATTTCACCTAATATATATAAATTATATCAATCGTTTGATCCACTAACTATGTAACAATACACTCCATCCTTTCTACACTTCTGTCTTAAATTATAAAAAATGTCCCTTCATATATTTGTTAAGAATATACCTTATTTCTAAAAGCATCTAAATTTAAAACAAATCAAAATTAAATATTCTTATACTTTACCCTATTTTTAAAACCAAGATATAACATATATTGTTACAAAATATTTTAAACAAAAAAATAGTATATTGTATAGATGCTACTAAATCCAGTAACTTTATCAACTTTAACAGATTTCAAACTCATTTAAAAATTAACATATATCATATGTCATATTAGACCATATCATCTTACATTATATATTTCCAAATATTTACAAAATTAAAATTTAATAAAGCAAACCATTTGTTAAAAAAAATTATATATCTTACTTTAAAATATTTTTTATAAAAAGTATTTATAATAAAATTTGTTATTTAATAAGTTTAGAAACTATTAAAAACCTAACAAATTTATACTATTAAATTAATCAAAAATAATCAAATAAATCTTAAGTCTCATCAACTCGACAAATGTAACTCTTCGGGTCGGGTACGGATCGATTCATTTCGGGTCCAAAAAATTTGGACATAACTAGGTATTCAATTTCGGGTTAGTTCTTTTCGGGTTCGGGTCTGTTCAGATCCATAATTCAAATACATGTAATTTTGGGTACATAACAAGTCTGGATTGGTTTAGATATTTAGGACCCAAAAAGTAGTCGAAGTACCTGAAAATCCAAAAAAATACTGAAACACAAAAAATACCTGAAAACCCAAATAAATATCTGAAATATTAAAATACAAAAGACCCAAAATTTTACCTGAAATCTGATCCGAGGAATCGAAAGTACCCCATTATACAAATACCCAATGTATTTTGTTTTTTAAATTAAAATTCTACTCGAAACCCGAAATAAAATCGAAAACCTGAACCCAAAACTTAAGAAACTCGTAATACCAAAAACATATCTTAAATACTCAATATACCTAATATACAAAAAATTCAGGTGTTTGAGTACTCGGTCAGGTCTTGGTTAGGATATTGACTTCAAAAGAGATCTGCAAGTCCAAAAAAATTGAATATGTACTTTTTCCTGGATCCAAATCTAAACCGCACCTATATTTTCAAATCCAAACCACACCTTCTTCAATATAATATGACTTTGTAAAGTAATAATGTACAATAATTTAAAAATAATAATTCCTAATCTTTGTTTACAATCCAAAAAAATCCGCGTTTTCAAAACGCGGATCAAAATCTAATAATTTGTTATAATTGCGCATATGTTGAGTAATTATCTAAAGGAATTGATATATAAGATACTTTCTATGGTTCAAATAAAAATGAACTTATATATTTATTTTAATTAAAAACCAACATACTTATAAGTTATAAATATATCGCGTTATTCTTTCTTTGAATAAATTGTATCTCTCCCTTTTAATGGGTTTCTTGAGGAGCAGCAGATTTTGCAATCTCAAACTATCTCACTAATAGATAAAAATGAAAAAGATAAAGCTTCAGCGGAAAGAGAGATTTTGATGCACCAAAAAGAAATCTAAATCAGTGACCTTTATCTGCATAGATAATGTTTGCTGCTTTCTCAATACAATTCAATTATTTCCACTCAATACAATTCAATAAAGTTACTCCCTTCCCTATCACTTAAATTGGTGTTTAAAAAAATAATATTTTTGTTGCAAAATAGGTGATATTCTCACTAATATATATATAAAATTAAATATCATTTGAAATATGTGACTAATTAAAAAATAGTGTATATTTTATTAGTTGTTTAATAATAGTTTTATTTAACCTAAATAAATTGTATAAAAATTTATATTTTCTTAATCAATTTGCAGAATCCTTAAACATCACTTAAAAAGTGATACAGGAATTATATATTCACT